>CAIIXF020000005.1:35410374-37958393 GCA_903813345.2 Owenia fusiformis | reverse complement strand
GAGAATCGCAAAAAATAAACCAACAGTTGATACTCATATCTAAACATCCCTTACATCCTTTCTTGCAGCACTTTTATTCAAATCACCGGTAGTTGACCAAATACTCTGGATAAGCCTGTGAATCATGGAATATCACATACATGCTTGGTCCACCGTCAGTCACAGAGTCATATCGATCACTTCCACCTGGCATTTTTGGGGGAACAATCATACCAGAATTTCCAACAGTTGACTGTCCAGTTAGAACCTTGGCGATATACATATTTTTACCATTGTGTCCTTGTCTAGCGTAACCGTCGGAGTATTGCGCACTGAGAGCAAAATATACTCCTTGTCCATACATCGTTGCTGTAATAATTGTGATGTTCATGTATAAGGTATACGGTACATAAATATTAATAAGATGGTATTTAATATAAGGTGTAATACATGATCCAAAACAAACATACCCTCTGTAAAAAAGATGCATTGTTCTTTATCAATCATTTATTTTTATTTTTTATAACTATCATACCAAACTTTCAGAGATATAATGTGTGAATACTTTACCAAATGGAGAAAATTTTAAAGAATTTCTTAAATATGGTAAAACGTTAGAAATGGTTGAATATAACAACTCCCAAAATCGTGAGTATGACTTTTTACCATAAACTGACGTCATAAAGAAAATTCCTATATGTGCTAAAGATCTTCTGAGACATGAAATTAAATTGTTAGTTACATTTAGAGGAACACACCATTAAAAAAAGTTTTCAATCAAATAAAACTTTGTGAAAAATATTTCTGTTATAGAATAAACGTCCGATTAATTATAACTATTTTGTGATAGAATTCGAGGTAATATCCTTTAGATTCTGAGTTATCTTCTCAGGTCAAAATTAGGGGTGACATATATTACGATAAACTTGAAATTGTAAGATAATTATAACCCTAATATTTCTCAATGACCCATTAAATAAGGGTTATGTACTGGGAGGTTTTGGATATGGGGTTTATCCAGAGGGAGATATGCATATCTTCCTAAGGGACCGTAGGGACCGAAGGTAGATGTGCATATCTCACGAGGGATGGACCCAATATACAAACCGACCGTACATAACTGCTTTATCCTATACCAAGTAGAGTTTTCTAATTTTCTTTCAATTTTTTTCAATTATTTTTTATTTTTTCAATTTTTTCACATTTTTCTAATTTTTTCAAATTTTTTTTCTATTTTTTTTATTTTTTCAATTTTTATTTTTTCACATATTTTCTTTTTTTCAATTTTTTCTTATTTTTCAAAATTTTTTTTCGAAGCGGGAAGATATGCCCTGGAGCGGGAGATATGGCGGGAGATATGGAGGTTCAGGATATGGAAACCTCAAAATCAGGATACGGGATATATCTTACCAACTTATCTCCCTAAAACTCTACTTGGCATAGGATAGTATGTTATACATCCTATACTTAGCTTATGCATACCATTTATGTCAGGTTTGGTATACAAATGTGTTTATTGAGCAAAATGGTTACATCCTATCCCTAATTTCACTGCTATTGAAGGCGTGAAATTGTCTAAAATCATGTTTAAGACGGGTTTTGGCACCTCCATAATTTTCTGTCAGTGTGTCAATGTTTATTTTTCGAACTTGTCAGTTACGACTAGTTTGGAATGGGCTTTACAATTGTATGAAGAATATAACATATAGAGAATGATATCCTAGGCTTAGAGGGAAATGTACACTGTATAATAGCAAAGTGTAAGTTATGACGTAATTTTAAGGTCACATTAGTGAGTTTGTGGAACAATATTTTATCTATTGCTAACTTTTTTAAATGTCTATCTAATTCTTAAAAATTTCTACCAGTTATTCACATGCAATGTGCCTCTAAGAGTTAAGTAATGTTATACAAAATTTATAAAGGACCATGCACCTTTTTTTCTTTACAGAGGGTACTATATTTCATCGACCACCGAGAAGTTCAATTAGTAAATCTTTGTCTGATTTCATTTTTTCAACGATGGAAAGTTTGTTTTTACAGGACTAATATGGCGGCGTTTAGATCCATAAAGTTTAAGTAACATTGAGTTCACATCTGTCGAGTTGAGGCATTTTCAAATATAAAAATGTATAATCAGTAGTGTCTGGCAACTGCTGTTTCTATTTTTATGTTATGACTCTTACCATTTTTTCCACAATAGCTACGATTAAACCCATCGCTATTTATGTTATCAATAGAATTAGCATCGGTTCCATGAAAAAGCGTCCGTTCATTTTGAAACGTTTTGCCATTTTTCTTCTCCATTTCTTGTTTTGTAATCATGTATTGGCGGTATCTTGTTGGGTGTTGAATTCGCAAGATCTAAAGAAAAACAATACATGGTAAGAAAAAAACATTCACCAGTTATTCAATTTTTAAACAGCTTTTGTTAAGAAATTCAGGGTTCAATCCATTTCATTTTTTTCTTCAGAAGTTACAATGGCAAACATATTTGAACATTTTTGTGAATGGTACTCATAATCATGTACAGGGTTGGCCAAAAAAGGAAGCCCAAACAAATGTTAATAACTCAGTCATACAGTATGGGTTTAAATTCATATTTGAATTGGCACAATTGAACCTTGAACCCCATGCTTCTAGAGTTGTATTCGTGGTCAATATCTTATATATCATCGTTGCAAGTCAAAACTACTGACAATTTGGGTATTTCAACTTTTTGACTTTGACTAGGCATAACTTTCCTCCTATGTTTTTTTTTGCTTAAACATGCCTAATTCAATTTTAAGAAAATCCAAAAAGTTTCAGAACAAAAGATCAAAGACTACGAAAAAAGTTATCGAGAAAATCATAAGAGGGGGCAGATCTGCCCCCTACCCCTAACCGTTTAAGGGTTAATTTACCCATCAGTTTCATGAACACTTTTTTACCAAGATCGACCTTAATATAGAAATTTTTTATAATACAATAAGCTACCTGGTTTATATTTCTTTGTCCTATACTCCCCATAAATATCTGGGACACCTTGTTATACTCAGCAGATCCATTTGTCAACGCAACAGTGATCATTCTTTTTCCCTTATTATCAGTCCAAGTTTTAGGCAGGTTTATTTTATCTAAAATGAGTAAAATAATAATTCGAAGACTGCGCTGGTTATTAACAAACTGCATTTGTTATCTGAACCTCATTGCATACAACCTCATGTAGTTTCACCAACGATGGAAGAAAAATCGAGAAATCAAAGACATAGATTTTAAGTAAGAGCTAAGCGCCAGGTCACTGTTGCTAAAAATACACAAAATATAAATCTTTAAATTCACTCATTTTTAGGGAAGTTAAATTTAGTCTGTGTAAACTGTGAATTAGAACGGGATATATTTTCAGCAGATGACAACATGTTCTCAGTACTTATCATTACCATCCGACGGCGTAGTTCTGTTCACTGAATACTTTTTGTTTGTTCTGTACTCAGTATCCTTCATATCACCATTGTCGAACGTTATTCTACTTGGTGTTCCATTTTTTCGTTTGTAATCAAAGTGCTTCTTTTTTGCATTGTAGGCATTTTCAATGTTGCGGTTTGTTATTGGATCATATTTTTTATCGGTCCCATCAACGTCGGTGTAGCACCATTGTACCTTTTTAATAAAAGACCATTGATCATGTTTATGAGTTAATGCTGAACATAAAAAACAGTTTTACCTCATCGGAAGGGTCTTTTGAACAGGGAAAAAAGTACCCGAAGGGAAGTTCAACTAGATACTGAAATCGGTGACACATCCCAACTAGAATGTTCCCATGTTACAATGAATAATCAATGCATGCAATAAGTTAACAATGAATTCCTTGATTTGATTGATTTGAACTCAGATTATAAGATAATAATATTAATAGCTACAAACCGTTTTTGCTAGGGTTTTAGCGTCTGCCATCTCCTTCTCACGTTCAGCCTTTTCCCTGGCTTCATTGGCTATCTTTATCAGGATGTCAGTAATCTTCTCTGAAACTATCCCAACATCGTCTTTTACCCCGCGCAGGCGAATATTATCATGTCTTCTGCTACAGTCAACTGCATATGATGCTGCAAATTGTTTAATGTCGCGCATCTACAAAGAGAATCGGTGTAACTGAATATGTTGGCGCATGGACCAAATTGAAAAGTACGAAAGAGCATTAAAAATAAATATTTACACTCGTTGTAAGTTACACTTTATATACAAACCAGATCGTCATTGAACTGAGCGATCCCCTCATTTGTCACATCTTTTGTAATATGTTTATTCCGTATACACTCTTTAATTGCATCCTCAGCTTTATCAATAGACGGTATATTATCAGAGTAGATATCTATGATGAGGATTTGTTTCTTTGCAGGTTGTTCCATGTGTGTTGTGGGGGATGCAGAGCTCGTTAGTCCAAAGAAATCTTTGAAAATACAATAATTCCTATGTATTATAAAGAATATGACTAGTAATCATTCATATCATATTTGGGACAACCCCGGGGGATAACTATATGTAATCTATAATGTAGTCTACAGTAATCTAAAGACGAGGCCTAAAAGCTTGCTTATTATAATGCCGGTTGCTTAAACCCATGTTGTTAGGTGCAAATATTTATAAATACAATGAGAAAAAAACAGAAGTGACACTACAGTCCCCCGATTGTTAAACAACTGACCTCCTGTTGCAGAGATAATGTTTTTCACACCGCGTCCTAAATTGTGAAAGAAACCCTTGTTCGGACTATAAGGTTTACCAATCATATTCTGCATAACGCCCCAGAACGGTTTACCATGCTCTTTTTGGAAAACAAAAATTTTCACTAGGGTAATTTGTTGTGCTTGGGTATTTATCGTGAAATCTGCAATGCCCTCTATCATCATGCTTGCCATTGCACCTGGTGACTGACCTAATGCACCTACAAATAATTGACATACAACTATATGATACAAACCTTCATTATATGATACCTTGACCAGTCAAAACACATTTATGGAACAAATGTTACTCTGAAATATTGGAATATTAGATAAGATTGATAACTAGATTGGTAAATTGAACAAAGTTCAATTTAAGACTCCAGATTGATTTACTTGAATAAAGAGCTGGGTAAGTAACTGGGTAGGAAGTTGAGTAAGTAGATGATTAAGTAATTGAGTAAGTACCTGAGTAGGTAGCTGAGTAAGCAGCTGAGTAGGTAGCTGAGTAAGTAGCTGAGTAGGTAGCTGAGTTTTACTCATCGACATAGTACCAAATTTAGCGATTTTTGAGCTTCCAAAACGCCATAACTTCCGATCATCCGAGAGTCGGATTGAAATCTGGTTTGCAGATTCGGATTCCTGACAAAATTCTACCCCTAATTCATAATTCATACATTGAATTTGGAGAACTTTTTGTTTTGACCTACTTTCCAGACGCCATATTTCAAAATCAGTAAGAGTAATCAAAAAACGGATGGCACAATTATAAAAGGGCTGTTTATAAGCTACATGATGAAAAAAGATGAAGATGTTTCGATAAATAATGACAAAGATAATTGATAGAATATTGAAAATGTAAGATTTGACCCAGTTCTAGGATAGGATAGGATATAGAATAGAAAGGAAGGATAGGATAGGAAGGAAAGGATAGAAAGGAAGGATAGATAGGAAGGATATGATCAAACAAGATAGGAAGGAAGGATGTATGATTTTTTCTATATTTTCTTTGCTACTCTTGACTTTCTATCAGGATATCATCAGATCGATTTTTCTTGAAATTTTCAAAACGCCATGACTTTTGAACCGGATGTCAGATCGGAATTTGGTTTGCAGATTCAGATTCCTGAGAAAATTTTACACTTATTTCATAGCTCATATGTTAAATTTGGTTAACTTTTTAGTTTGACCTACTTTCCGGACGCCATATCTCAAAATCGGTAAGAGTAATCAAAAAACGGATGGCATATTCTCGATTTGTTTTTTCTAAGCTACATGATGAAAAAAATATAAAGAACTAACAACAAACAACAACGAAGATAATTGACAGAATGTTGATTTGACCTAAATTTGACCTAGTTCTTGACCTTTGACCTAGATACAAATTTGACCTAATTTCCCAGAAACTAGGTTGATGGGTTATGTTAGCCATGTAAGTAGGTTAAAGTAAGTTCTTCTAGTTGCTGAGAAAAAGTGTTCAGAAAGAAAGAAAGAAAGAAAGAAAGAAAGAAAGAAAGAATAAGAAAACTGGCAAAAGCAATAGACTCCAGATTTTCAATCTGGAGTCTAATAATTAGATAGTGTATACTCAACCTTTAAATCAAACTAACGAGGTATAAGTAAGGTTTAAAGAAGTACCATTATGTGAGTAAAATAACTACCTGTTCCCAATGCAGGAAACGTGATGGACGTAAACTTAGTTTCATCTGCTTTTTTTAAACACTTTTCCACAAGTTTCTTCCACTTTTTCTCATCTGGAGACACTGCCATATGAATGATGGATTTGCATGGTAATTTTCCGCTATTGGTTAAAAGCAACCCATCAGACATCTGATCTTTTCCTAAAATAGATAGTTTTGTGAAACCGCAGCTTGGTAGTATATAAACCGATTATTTTCAAACGTTGGTGTATCATATTCTAATGTAAAGACCAAATAATAAAGATGTAAAATAGTTAAGCTTGAAGGTCAAACTAGATTAATTTTGTCAAGACTCTTAAAAATTAACAAAGATTTAGATGAGCATAAAAGAAATATATCTCACCTCGCTCACAATCAGACTTGATAACATTCCCTCCAGATTTAACAATTGCTTTAGAAACTGCGCCTGTAGCCAAACGAGATAAAACAAATTATTTACCTTTACAACTTGTTTCAAAAAAGAAATAGAAAGTATGTAACGAAGCATAAACAATAATCAAGTGAACATTTTGCTAAATCCTGTCGGTTTTGTCTCGGATATGGCAAATATCCCGGAAAAGGTCTGCTCTGATAATATATACATTACTATTTAAGGATTCATGCTGAAGGAACAAATCATATTAGAAACAGTCGGGGATTAGCATTCAAAGCAATATCCTGCGCAGTGTACCTCTTCCCAAATCAAGTTGATCATTGGTGCTGTTTACAATTGCATCTGTAGTTGACTTAGTTATATCACCCTCGCATACTTGCAGGCATATGTCTCCAATCTTCATTTGATGCCCACCCTCTATCTTTTTAAAGTCCTTGAATATGGAGTCTGCAATATATGTATGTGTTTTTCAAAATGATGGGAAAATAAAAGGCCCTTTAATAAAACTTAATATGAACTTTATACAGTTACAGTAAGTGAATGTTGAAGATTTTTGCTTCATGAACGCATATTGAGTCATGACCTCAAAATCTAAACTATCCAAGATACTTCAATCATTTTCATATATATTGAGCGAATGCAATACCATGTTTATGTTTCTTTGGTTCACTACGTGATGTCTTTGTCTGACGTGATAAACGACCATCTCTACGTTTATGTGCTTTGTGGCTTTTAGCTCCCTTTGGTGATTGCCTTTTCGATTTATATTGTTTCCTAGGTGTGGAGGCATACACTGGACTAGAGTTGTGACCACCGAGTAATTCACTTTGTTTATCCTCAAAAACCTATAAGATGGAAAGGAATCTATCATTGTTTATTGTATCTGTATTCCCAATTCATTTTACTGGAGCAATAACTTATTCATTTAACCGATGTAAACTTATTTTTGAGCCATGCTGACAACATAGTGGGTATTTCTTGAAAATTTATCTGTTTATATCACAGCCTTAATGAATTTTAACGATAAGCAACAGAACCTCTACAAGGTGACGAAAGTATAATCCTCTGTCAAAACAACCATCGCCTGCAAATAACCATGCATTATAATTGACGAGTCAAGTTAAAACATGAAATGGCTTGACACCACATCAATATTTTGCTACAAGACTCACCTGTATCGTATTGTAATCTTGGTCATAGACGACAAAGTTAACAGTATCAATGTTACTGATTGGATTAGCTTCGGTCAAGTCGCGAACTTCATCGTACATGATATAGGCTGCCATGTCTCTAGGTATACCCAAATTCCCAGTCCCTAAAGCTGGAAATGCTATGCTCGTGTAGCCCTTGGCATCTGCAGCTGTTAGACATCCAGTTATCAACTGTCTCACTGACTGAAAACGATAGATGCAGAATATATATTGATCTCTGAAATTCATAAGGATAGCATAAAAAGGACATTTTCCTGTACAGGTTTATGAAAACACAAAATTGTATACATTGTAGAACCCTAGAACAGATACATTGGTAGTAAGCATAATCACCTTTTCTGAATCTGCATTTCCTTTATTCCACTCTTTACAAACACCATGGTATATTTCCTTACAGTAAAGTTGCCCTTGGGCAGCAGTCTCGGCTACTTGACCTGGTGTTATGCCATTGGGAAACCTGTTTTTACATTCTGCCTGTAGACCCGGCCCTGCTGCACTCAATAGAGAGGTGGAGACCGCACCTTGGTTGAGTTTCATTTGAGGGTTAGTGGAATTGACGATAACATCAACCTGAGAAGGTGAACAGAGAGATAGTATAAAGCAATTATATATAAAATAAACTAATTAAAGCAAATTTCAATCGATATGGTTTTGTTCTTTTGTCCGATTGGGGAAGGGAAATAGGAAACACTGAGCATTGTGTGTGTAGATATGATGTGATATATATAGATTAGGATATAGATATTATATGCAATCTATACTAAATACTAACCTCTATATGGTATTGAAAATTCTTATGGGTCGTATATACTTACATTTTGCTTTGCTATTTCTCCACGGACCAATGTTAT
The DNA here is from genome assembly GCA_903813345.2 of Owenia fusiformis. NCBI lineage: Eukaryota > Metazoa > Annelida > Polychaeta > Sabellida > Oweniidae > Owenia > Owenia fusiformis. The sequence goes on along the minus strand of CAIIXF020000005.1, from coordinate 37,949,579 downwards.
ATTCAATCCAGACTTTAACATAATCGTATCTTGACTATTTCCTTGCATGAAGTCGTTTCCAGTGGAATCATCATCATCATCATCATCATCATCGGCACTAGAATCGCTGTCATTATCAGAGTCCTCCATCGGGTTTTCAGGTTCTTCCTCGTTAGAACTTAAGTCATCATACTCATTCGACACATGTTCAAAATCTGAAATAATGTATAAATTAAAGGTGCAGGTAGGATAATCTACTACATTGTTTTTTCTAAGTCAGCTTTGTTTCTAGTCATTTTCATAGTGTACTGTTTAAGGAATAAATAATGATAGGCCATTCAATATGGTGAAATTCAGCACGAGTTGGACAGAATGTTGTACAAAGCACGAACCGAAGGTGAGTGCATTTGTACTAACATTCTGTCCAACGTCCGGCCGACTTCAGAATCTTGACAGCATGTGTATTCTTCCTTCATGCCCGTTCCACAGACACGGCTTTTACTAATTTTTATGTTTGAATCGGAATAAATAATGATAGGCCATTCAATATGGTGAAATTCAGCACGAGTTGGACAGAATGTTGTACAAAGCACGAACCGAAGGTGAGTGCATTTGTACTAACATTCTGTCCAACGTCCGGCCGACTTCAGAATCTTGACAGCATGCGTATTCTTCCTTCATGCCCGTTCCACAGACACGGCTTTTACTAATTTTTATGTTTGAATCGGAATAAATAATGATAGGCCATTCAATATGGTGAAATTCAGCACTCGTTGGACAGAATGTTAGTACAAATGCACTCACCTTCGGTTCGTGCTTTGTACAACATTCTGTCCAACGAGTGCTGAATTTCACCATATTGAATGGCCTATCATTATTTATTCCTTAATTAAAGAATGTTCTATATTGGCTATGCTGCATTCTGATTGGTTGAGAAATTCGAATAGAGCACGGTCATGTTTGAATACTGAATATAGTTTCTCTTACTATCATCATCTTCATCTTCTTCAGAGAGGACTAAGGCGTCATTATGTTCTGGTTTAGTCATTCTCGTAGCGATTTCTCTCAATCGGTTTAACTCATGTTCAAAGGCCTGAAATAAATTGACATACACGTATGTTGATATATGTCTTTAATACGATTGATTCATAATTAACCAAATAGCATTCAAGTCACTGGTTCACAATTCCCATACACATACTTGTATTGTTTCCATATCCTTGTCATAAACTACAAATGTGACGTTCTGAATTGAAGAACCTTCACCATCAGTTTTAGCAAAGTCCATAACTTCTCTGTACATCCATTTTGCGACCATTGGTTTGGGCACACCGAGATTTCCACTTCCAAGAGCCGGAAATGCGATCGAAGAGTGTTGTTTAGTTGCAGTCCTAGATAAGGCGTTTTGTATGAGCTTTGATATGATCTGAAACAGATAAATGATTATATAATTATAGAGCATATTCCACGCTAAAAATGTTCAGAGTTGTCAGAAAAAATCAAAGAAACATGACTGTCAGTACTTATATACTCAAAAATACCATTGGGAATTTTTCGTACCTTTTCACATTCCGGATCCTTGTATCCTTTACAGGGTCCGTGATATACGCCTTTACATTGGAGATTATATGCTTTTGTGGCAGCTATTTCACCATATTTTATGCCGTTGGGATACTTTTCTTTGCATTCCTTTTGCAGTTCATTTCCAGCAACCCTTAACAACGAGGCAGAAACTTTTCCCTTTGAAAGGTCAAGTGAATGGTCAACTGAGTTCACAAGAATGTCCACCTGTAAATCAAAGATATGAAGATACAAAGAAAATTTATAAACCGTAAACCGCCATTGGCCTATAGACACTGTATTTCATTATGAATCAATAAATGAATGATAATGTGGATCCCGGCTGCCGGCATTAATGGTTGAGAAATAGGGACGAAACCAGCCATAGTTTTCTCCTGATGACCATTGTGAATTATTGTGTTTTCTGGATTATGGCGACGGCTTTTGTGAATGGACGTTGACCCTTTGAAACGCCTAGATGGACTTGGAGACTGGATTTTATCTATTTTTGATGTTATTAGTATTGGCTATCAATTTCTAATTTTTTCTTCAACATGTATTGTAACAACTTCAGTATGAATGAAATGTCCCTTGGTGTTCTGGTTTTGGATTGTGATATCGGTTCTTGAATGGTGGGGGAAAGGGGGTATTAGACATTGTTTCTTTTCACGTTAAATCATGGTTTTGGGATATATGGGGTTTGTTTTTCTTGACTGGTATGCACTAAGAGTTTTCTTTTTCTTGCTAAGTTCCATTACAACTTTTGGTCCTTTCCCTTTGACACTTGTGCTTAGATATTTAGTCAATAAGTAAACCAGTAAAATTATCTATAACACCCAGTTCTCTTATTTTTAAACATCTGCGCACACTTAATCACCGAAGGGAGCAAAGTGAATGAAGGATATTTTTAACATCTGACTGTAGAATCGGGAAAATGGAGACATTAAGCTGGCGTATAAAATCGTTTTGTTACAGTGTTTACTTAGTCCGTTACTTAGACCACACTGCAGTGAGTAATATGCTAGTGATAGTTATAGCTGGTTTTCAATGATGCATATTTCAAACAATCTCGTTTCGTAAGATATTTGGAGCTAAAGAATTTATGACATCATTTTCTTCAAAAATCTCCATTTCCAAACGCGAAACGTACTGACGCTGATAGGGTATCTGAAATATTAATTAGCCTTAGACTTGTTTTGCCATGCGCGCTATATATCGGTACATTACTGTACTGATTCATGGAATTTGGGTTCGCGGTTACGTTGTGAAAACATTACCAGCTTTAAGTCTCCATTTTCTATGCACTAATACCCCAAACTGTAAAGAAACCTGATAAAGAAACCTATAAAGACGAAACCTGTCATAAGAAGAATAGACCCCACATATTCCAAACCATGATCTAACGTGAAAAGAAATAATATTTAACACCCCTTTCCCACTCGAATGCATCTTTTATTTACTAAAACAGAAATTGACTGTCTCGGTCAGATGTTTGAAATGCATGTAAAACATTGCCACTTACCAAAATGACTCTTGTCTTAAAACATTAAAGGCAGGGACTTTTATATGTGCGCGGTGTTCATCCTCTGACAACATTGCAAACATACATTTCCTGTACATTGACAAGCGCAGGTATATCTCCATTTCGATCCTAATTGGAACTACGCCTTATCGTAGCAATGTTAAAGCTCTCTTGTCTATTAATTAAACAGATGCATTACAATTAAAATTGCTAACATTATCCTGTCTAATGGTCTACGTACCTTTTGATCAATGATTTGCCCTCTCACTAAAGTGATTTTTATCCCACCATTGACTATCAGTGAGTCAGAGTCAGCATCTGCACTGATCTCAAAACCTTCAGCAAGATCTGAAAACAAGATTTTATAAATAGTAGTACAGAAAGTGAATACTTTTGAAAATATCATTTGTCAGACAAAACTTGTCTTTTTACTAACCATCATTATCGACAGAGGTGCTTTCTACTACATGTTGTGGATTTCTCTCAAAGACTCGTTGGTGTCTGGCGTTGTGTCTGGCATTCACATGGGTTTCTCTAGCAGCAAGATGACCGCCTGCACCCATACTTGGACCATTACCACCAATACCAATCACACACTTGTGTTTCTCCTCCAACTCAAGCAGGAACTTTCCACCTTCTTCACTACAGAAATACTTTGGCATTCCTGATTCGTCAACAGGTACTTGTTTTTCTTGGAGACCATCAATTAGTTTCTGTATTTCCATCTTGGCACTTTGGCATTCTCTTCGAGAAGCTGTCAAAAGTACCTGCGCAGTGTCTGATTTTAATTCGATCTTTGCACTTTTGTTTTTCTGTTTAATACTGTTAATTTTGTCTTTATGGTACTTTTGAAGTAGCGTGATGAAACCCCGTTTACATAGTATATTTTCGGTAAGTATTGTGTTGTCATCCAAATATTTTGTTAGGGTATCTTTGACAGATTTTGAAAACTCTCTCAGGCTTACTATGGCAACGTCTGTGTTATTTGCTTTTGGTATGATTTCAAGAAGACCTTTGTGTTTTTCACTGAGTGATGTAACGAGCTGCTTCCAGTCGTTGTTTGTCAGTAGCTGAGATGATTTCCTGTCCACTTGTATTTTGGTTTCAACCACAAGACCTCCAATAAAGTTAATTGCCGCGTCTGATTCTTTCTGAGAGTTACCAAAGACTTTTAACTCTTCTCCTTCGACCTCCCAAACAGCTTCAAGCCCTTTCGTCTTTAAACACTCCATCACATGCTTTCGACATTGGTCTTGTTGGTGTAAGTTCAATATTGCAGGAGGAAATGATGAAGATCTACATACAGCTGTTTTTAGTAGCTCGTAAATGTGTAGTTTAGAATCTGTGCAGTCCTGGGGTACACCTTTTAGTATAATGGTATCTCGCTGACCTTTACTTAACTCTATTTTTGTTTCCAAATCTTTGAATTTTTCTTTAAGGGTGGCTATGAACCTGTTCATGAGTAAGAATCTCGTTTCCCAGCTCTTGAGATTTTTAACCTTTTCACATATGATGCTCCTTTCTCTTTCTAGTTCCGCCACAATTGTGTTTTCAACACTCTTTAATTTGTTCTTGGCAGCCTCTGCATTCCCTTTGGTACCAAACACGTTGTAGCCCGTATTTTCCCTTCTTACAAGTATTATTTCTTTGAAATCATTCACTGCTTCTTTTACCAATTTGTCCATTCGTTCAAAAACATCCTGTAGGACCGTCAACGATTCACACTTGTAGGCTTCTAGGTAATTTTTGATAGTCTTGTTCATATTTTCTGTCCACGTTCGGCATAGGGGAAAGGCTCCCTTCGTTTCTCTTGTTAAAGTACATTCTACTTCGAGCTGCTCCTGATGTACAGCTCTCAGCTTACCATGGGTCTGTTGGATCGCTGTCTGGAGTCCATTTAAGTGAACGTTGTACTTGTTGAGAAATGTTTCACACATTGGATCAATTGCAATGACAATTGGTTCAGGCAACTTCAGGTGGGGGGTTGATGTATCAAAGTCCTTATCAACTGGACCAAGGAAAGCGTGATAGACTCTCACTGTCATTTTGCTACCATTCAAAGTATGTGTTTGCTTTCTTGTCACTTGGGCTACGACTGAAAATATGAACAAAAGAACAAGATTAACTAAGAACTAGATATAGTACCTCATAACTATTTATCTAACGTGATTAACGGTTTTATGAAAATTATTTCACTAACTCAATATTTACCTTTGTAATCCATGAAGTAGACAATAGCAAGTTGCTCAGTTTTCTTCAAATCAATTTTCTCCACATCGCCCCCTCTGCTCCATTTAGGACAAGAGAAATACAACTCGAGACAGTCTTCTGTGGTTCTCTCATTTACGTTGTACACCTGGATAGCATTGGACTCAAAGATTTTCTCCAGACTCAGAACACAATTTTCTAGTTTCCTTTTCCTAGTGAAATTCCCCAGCGGCTCAAAATCATCTGAAACGAATACCTATCTAGTAACCATATGTAATAATGCATACTTTAAGTTTATACTCTCAAGTTTCAATGAAATACCCTAGAAAACGTTAGAGCCTAGCTGATGCCCTGGTCACATTTGCTCCAATCCATCGGCCGGCGCCCGCCCGATTGAGTTTTTTGTTCAACATTCAATTCTGAACAATATACTCAATCGGCCGGGCGCCGTAGTAAAAATCGGTGCAAATGTGACCAGGGCATTACTACATGAGCGATTCATATGTTCTTTACCTATTGGCTCTTGAAATTTCACCAATGCTCTCCCAGGCTCATAACCATAATGTATCTCTGGATCACTCTGCTGGCTCATGCTCTCAACGAATAGTTGAACTGTCTCCTTGGCAGCAGACGTCGGAATTCCCTTAATGCCTATGCAATTATTGTTCAATTTCTTCTCCATTTTAGAGATTTTCCTTGGAGGGGAAGCTGAGACTTCTATCTGGGTTTGAAAAACTTCTCTCAATTGTTTACCTAGCACTCGCGACGCAACTGTAAAAAAACGTATGAAATATTTTTTTATATAAACTGGATAAATTTTTACTAACAGCATGTCATAACGGATCCTTCAGCGAATATATTACCTCTGATATGAATGAGTTCAATTTTAAAATACATCAATTCATTTTATCTCAAAAACATAGGACTATAAATTTGTGTCTAAAATTTTTGTGGATACACGTTTTCTCACTACCTTTATGATCGTCATATGTTATGAGTGCTATTTTAGGGGACTTCACTTGTACTTCAGCAGTGTCATCTCCACCAGAATGTTTCTTGTTACTGAAGAAAAGACTCAATTTCTCCTCATCAAGATCTGAACCTCTGACTTCTATAGTTCTAGTTTTGTCAGCACCTGTAAGAGAAATATATCACGTGATAACCTTGCATCAAGTTACAAAGGAGGTGACGGCCAAACGGTTGGTCGAAACGTATATTGGTATGGGACCTATTATGACCTATATAGGACCTATTAGGGATCGTTCTCCAAAAATAATTTCCTTAAAACATTTCTTAAATCAATAAAACCAAATCAAATAATCATAGTGGGCAGTATATGACACATTATTATAACCAGGCATAGAAAGTAGTATTCATCACACAAGCAGATCCCAAATCTGTTAATTTCATGTATGATCATAACCACGGAAATATAGAGAGTCGTGTCACCCGATCATTGTACAATGTAGTTGAAATATATAGCACTATGGAATGATTGAATAAAAATTTAAAATCTGTCACTTTAGATCATGACCTGCATTGTAATGTCAGTATCATTTGTCAGTTTGGAATTTTTTGCTTCAGACATAATATGTAACGTTGCGATAACTATCAGAATGTGTAAGATACATACCTGTAGGCTTAGAATGTTTGTATTTTGTTATATCTGGAATATTGTACGATTGTATGTCGTTGGAAGCTTCCAGCACTCCTATATGTGGCTGATATGGTCGAACGGACAGAGTGCACCCAGCTAATTTATGCTCTCTTGGTATCACTTTGTTAAGAACTGAAAATTTATTGTTTTCATTGAGAATTTAGGTATATTGAAATGATTTCGATTTCAAAAATGATCAAGACAATTAAATGATAGGACACATAGTATAAGCCTCACTGGCTAAGCAAAGGGTCTCACATTTACTGGCCCGAACTTTATACTAGGCAACTGAGGCCCCCCAATCGTGATATTTGCTTTGTTTAATTCAGTAAAAATAGTTATTAAATCTATTAATGATAGTCTTCCAGGTACTTCCCTACTATTTTACAATATGATGAATCGTAAGTGTTTATTTATACTTCAGTAATTCCTCCTAATTTGCCAGTATTATATATTTCTTTCTTAAATTGTACCCATGGTGACTTGGTTTGACTCGGCTCACGGGGGTCCGACTGGAGGAATGATGGCCATCCAACTCAACCCTTCACCATATGGTGTTTAATGTTTAGCAAGATTTTGATTCCTATCGCATTTACAGTCAAACATATCACATGTAGGTGAACCAATTTTATCAACTAGAATCTAAACAGCCCTACTAAATAAAAACATGCATAATCATTCCTCAAAAACTGGACATTTTCAGATATTGCTTAGCAGAACATTAATAGTACAAAGCACTACAACGTATAATCAAAAATACCTTTGTGATCACAAAATGTCACCAGTGCATAATCTTCATCCTGGTGCAATTCTATTCCATCTTCTTTGATGTCTCCTCCCCCACTTTTTGGATGCTCAAAATAAAACTGTAGCATATCTTGACTGACGTTGCCTGGTAACCTGCGAATCTAAAACACACAAATGACATGCATATAGGACCAATTTTTAGCAAATAATCTGCTGTAATGGGCTTTTTAGCCTTTTGCAGATTATTGACATAGACAGACAAACGGGTTCTCTAGCATATTGTGAATTCTGTATGAATGAAATCTGCAATAGGATCGTTTTTTATATTCTGATTATCTAATATGTATTAGGAGTGGGTGTGTCTTGCGTTTAAACATGATTCAATTTGCTACATATTGTCGCAAAAGCTTTATTTAGGTAAAAAAGAGTTTTAGGCAGCGCCATAAATTATTTCAAATTAATGTATGCAACATTTCATGAGTAAACCTTTTCTTTTTTACTGTAGTCATCAAAGTATATGTAGGCAATAAAAATGTGTGTGGGGTACTATATAGAAATTCATAATGTTCAGCTATCACTGTGTTATGTAGTTCTTACCTGTATAGTGGATGTTATCGGGACAGGCTGGAGTTGTAACAGAACATCTTCTAAGCGTCTCCGTGATATGTTCCTCGTCATCAAACCATAATCTTAATAATTATATTAACATTAATAATTTCAGAATATTATTAACCAGCTTCGTTTCAATGCAAAATGTTTACTATGTTTAGTTTTTGAAGCACACACTATCATAAAGTCAAATAATGAAGACTTTATCTCTACTGACATCTACTACTATAACATACTGCACCTATAATATCCTTGAATTGGACAAGAATGTGGCGTTCCTTTGTACATTGGAGAATTTGTTTGATCTCATTGTCTCCTGAAGCCCAAGTAAGGAACATAGTTATAGCATCCTGTGTCATTATCTCCAGGTCTATACCTCCAATAATCACCTAGAATGAAAAGTAATATGTACCAACACAAATATACTTAAATTGTGTGGTAATTTGCAAGGATCTGGATGCTGATTTTTGCTTATTTATGACATGTTCCTTTTTTAAAGATTTTTCTTGTGTTTTCTAAACTTGTTTTTTACCTCATATGGATTTACATAATCTGCATCTTTATCATCCTCAACTTCTTTTTCCACCTTTGCTTCCTTTAATTCTAATGTCTTTCCTTCAAGCTTGAGTGCTTTTTGAGCATGTCGTCGCAGGACGTTGTCTAAATCTACAAATTCAATGTAAACACAGGACTGTATTACATCCTGTATTGAGTAGGTGTGATTGGTTATAAAAAGAAATCTAACACATAAACAAACCGAGGATGAGGCAAAGCTAAATATCTAAGTCATTGACTGAGCTTTAAAACACTGAAAATCAACGAATCTTAACTTACCTGTTTGGTTATCATATGATATGAAGGCAACACAATCTCCTTCCTCGTACTCCACATTCTTTGCTTCAGCCCCAGTCCTTTTACTATTTTCAAAGAACATGTCAACAGTGTCACGTGTTGTTTCTGCCTTCAGACCGGTAACTTTAATTGTATGCGTAGGTTTTTTTGGTTCAACATCAACTTCGATGCTTCTATCGCTATCTTCTGCATCACTTTCTTGATCACTGGTCACATTGATCAATTGCAATGTGCGTTTATCCAGAACGAAACGTTTGCTTGTATACTTCTCCATTACCGTGTCTAAATCTGATCACAATTTAACAGAATATAATTAAGGTCGTATAGTAGAATAGTCTAGGCCAGTAAATATTTCAATTTGATTGCACAGCGAATGATTCGGAATGTGATCTGAATTATAATTAATCCTGAAGAAAATGAATTTAAATTGTATTGTTGATCAGATTCAATTTGGGAAACTACATACCTGTTTGGTTATCGTATGATATGTAGGCAACACAATCTCCCTTCTGATACTTCACATTTGACGCTTTAGCACCAGTTCGCTTTTTGCTCCCAAAGAACATTTTCACAGTATCATTGGTAGTTTTGGGATCCAAACCGATGGCCTTAATCATATATGTCAGCTGCATTGGAGTGGCATCCCCTCCGAAGCTCATTTCGGAATCTTCATCGTTCTCAGTTGGGGCATTAGCTTTAACTTCAATTAAGTCTAATGTATTGTTATCAAGAACGAACCTTTTCTGAGCATGCTTTTCCAAGACGGTGTCTAGAACTAATCACATATCAGAATGTATATTATACCGTTTGAAATTTTGCTGGGCTTACATGTTGGATTAGCCAAATGAAGGGAATATTAATCCAACTCCCTAGCTACAAACTGCCAACTGTAGCACTAGCCTGTCTTAACATTAACAAGACACAATGCGGTATATGTAAATATTGGACCCTACAAGTAGTATCAAAATTAATCTAGAACTTAGTGCATGCTCAAAATGATATGTTATTCCTCACGTTCTGCAACCAGAACAAATGACAACGTACTAAGACAAACTGACACACTAGAAACGGAATTGTTTAACTTCAATCCTTCTAGCTAGCGACGCATTGTGGCGTTGTATTGTATTGTAAAAATACAATTGTATTGTATTGTAAATATACAATGCCTCATTTATAACAGAGAATACATTTGAATTTATTTTACAATTTATTGTACATATAATAATATAAAAGTTTAAGATTTATTTAAGTGATGAAAAGTTGTTTTGAGAACTTAGAAATAAAATGATATTAACATACCTGTTTGGTTATCATATGATATGTAGGCAACACAATCTCCCTTCTGATACTTCACATTTGCCGCCTTAGCCCCAGTTCGCTTTTTGCTCGCAAAGAACATTTTCACAGTGTCTTGGGTTGTAGTCGACTTCAGACCAGTGACCTTAATAGTACAACAACGATCACTTGATCTCACATCTCCCCCTTTCTCCGAATTCGTTGGTGTCTTGCAAATGGTGTCAGTTTCTTTTTCTGTGGTGCCAAGCAAACACTGGAGTTGGTCCTGGCTCTTTGACTGTTTCAGTTCTTCGATTTGTTTGAGAAGCTCCTGTTGTTTCTCGTCCTGTTCTTTCTGTCTCTCCGCCTGTGATTTCATCAGTTCAATCATCTGTTGCATCATATCTGGTTGTGAGCTACTCGTTGGCAATCCTTGTGCAGCTGGGAACTAAAAAATTAAACGGTCTAATGTACTATTCACGATACTATAGTATCAGATCTAGCGAGCAACCTCAACAAAACAGTTCCTCAATTTTACAATATCTTATGCTCATGTCAATCCTTGCCATGTCTCTTTTCTGAAAATCTCATGATAGTGCATACTTTATTTGAGTAAAACTAAAGCTATTTAGAATATAATGTTCATTTCCCTATAGATGTGGTTACATGCGATTACAGAGGGATATTATATTTGAGATATAAAAACTGAATCTATTGGAAGACCAGTCGTAAATGTTGCTTGCAATATTGTCATCTCTATAACTCTGATTCTGCCTTTAAAATTGAGGTTCTATTAAATAAACGAAAACGATCAATTCGGTCAAAACGAATGATTCAAATTAATTCTTACGGTTTGTATGGGTTGCACTGGTCCTTGAAACCCAGGAGGAGGCTGCGGTTGAACCCATCCAATGTTGCCGCCAGGACATCGATAGCTTGGATTCCCGTTGAAATCTCCTTGCATCATATGTTGGTTTGGTTCCCCTAGTCGTATACCAGAGAAAGACCCATGCAAAGCATGTGGCGAGTAGCCCGAGATATGTTCAGGTGGTTTTTGGGGAGTCTGGAAAAGAGCAGACGGAATTTGACCCGAAGGATTTGTAAATGATGCCAAATGTCCATAGTCACTAGTTGTCGAGTGAGGAGATGCCTGATTTGGACGAATGTCCGTTATGCTATGCTCCTGCAGTGGGGATTGCCAAATACTTGAAGCATGTTGAGCATTTGCATTTTGAATTGGTTCAAACGGACTAGTGTTGGGTGATTCTGGCCATGAAGATACAGTGTTTTTGATGATTTCAGGAGGTCCAGGACATCGTATAGGCCCATGAGGCTGTTCGTCGGATAATATGGGTCGGACGTCATCATCGTTTCGAGAATCGTTACGCTCATCTGGCGCCATATTTACATCATCATGGTTGGAACCCCACATGTTGTATTCCTTTTCATGTGGTTGCTTAGTCTGAAAAAACACAATAACCATACTCAGAATATACGTATCAACTTGATCCAATAGGACACAACAAAAGAGGTGGGAAAATCTACCGCGGAACTTTAAACACAGAAATTCCCAGAAGCTAAAAACCTCTGAACAAAACGAATTTTACATTCTATACAGATACATTCATACATATACAGGGGCCGGGGTGTGCAAATAATTAAAAGTGATATTAATGGAAAAACAATCATCCCGAGTGTAGGATGTCTGCGCCTTTTCAATAACTTCCTATGAGATCGTATTCTTATATTTGGCGAATTTCGTACAGAAGCATGATTGACATTTTTATTGCATGGGGTGGCTCATTGTGTGTGCAAAGAGGCAGTATTTAAATTAAAAAATAAATATTGTAAAAAACTTGTTAAAACGACCTGAACCTAAGCGTTTACGAAATTAGGCGATGACATCCCAGGAAAGTATCACTATTGTTTGTAAATATTAAAGATGGTGATAGTAGGGTACCTATAGATCAATCTGTCTTATTTTTACATTAACATACTAAAAGCACATTACCCAATCGATAACAGGCTTGAGCTTCAAAATTGAAATTTTAGTTATAGCCTTTATTGGGGAAATGATTTAGTTCAGGTACTCTATATACTCTAAAAGTTCTATCGTACATGATTTCTCATGATGGTCGAATCCTATTTACAAGTTAATAAAATCGGAATTGATATTTTCGTGATTTAGAAATTCAGTCCAGAAACCGACGAAGTATTGTCCCTGACGCAACTCCACATGAGCATATGTTCGAACAGCAACTATCCCGAAACACCCCCCCCCCCTCCTTGGCCCGAAATTCCCTAACTATGATGGATTCTTAAGAGCTGACCTCGCCCCCCCCCCCCCCAACCATTAGCAAAAGCTGGATATCGGCCCAATTGCTCGAAACGAAACTAAGTATGATTCACCAAGTCACACCATCAACCACGTGATGAATAAGTTCTTTCATTTCGGGGAAATGTAAAACACGAAGGCATTCACAATGGGAACACTTCGTGTAATATTATAATGACTTCTAGAACTAACAAGGTCAAAGATAAGGTGCTATGTTGTTGACTGTAGTACACGTATCCGATAACAAACATCATTTTCGCACAAGTTATTTATTATATCGATATGCAGTGTTAACAGGCATAAATACCATTGGTCAAACATGTAAGGCAAATAAAGACATATTCTTTGTCATGTGTAATTGTGATATAAAGATATATTTCTCGGGTTTTAAGATATCTTTTGACCACTTATTAAAAGTATTTTTATCAAGCCCTGGTCAATTTCAAGATCCGCTCCTACACTCTCGATCTAGACCCCCCCCCCCCCCCAATAAGTTTGGCAACCGGAAGTCACTTTGAATCACTTAATAAGCCTGTTTATGTTTATGGCGATATAAAAACAAAACATCAAAGTCATTTCCCGAACCTTTGTCGAATAAGGAACATAAGTGGGATCCAAACATTGACAGGCTTCAGGGGCGGATCTGGGGACCAACAAGGGGGGGGGGGAATTTCAGGTCCGAGAAAAAACGTAAATTTTGAGGCCCAAATTTCTTCAAATTTGGCCTGATAATAAAAATACACCCCCTTTGATATGCTATCAACTGAAGACTTTCGGTTTCCAATCTTATAAACAAGGGAGTGTTTAACATTCAACGACGGGCTACAATCTATCAAGGTCCTATCAGACTGGGTACAAAGATAATGCCTAGCCTACCTGTGTATTAATACTGCCACTGGACGCTGTCTCTGCACGGTCTACCAACACGAATCCGCCTGATGAGCTCGATGGACTTGGTGGTGAGACATTTTCCCGTCGCCTGTCCTCATCGGATGCTCCAGTCGCCATCAAATGGAACGACCTGTAGCTGGGGAACTGCTGAAGGGCGATTTCTTTGTTGAAAATATGACTCTCAATCCAGTTCGATCCGTTGCAAACTGGAAAGTAAACGTCGGAAATATTTCATGACTACAATCAAATAATATCGATCGTGTGATATCATCTAAGCCTATAAATTGGCAGGTTCACCCTTCTAAATTCCGAGAACTAATCATAATATGCCAGTCATGTAAATCCCAAATTGCAAATAAAGGGGATTCCCCTTATCGATAGCTATAATAAAATATGCGTAGATACTTTTTATCCAATAAAAACTCCCGAGACATTGAACTTTGGAATAAGCAAACATACGACGTGATAGCTGTTATTGAAGTTCGGGGATATACTTATAATAATCTACTTCTTAGAAGTCGACCTGAAATTTTATTGAGTCCATGTAGATTGCGCCTTTTAGATAGAAGAAAATGACGTTCGGAGGTATGTAGACATTTTCTCTGTACAATTGTGTTGCAACTCAAATAATCAAATGATCTCCACTGAAATTGACTCGGTGATATAACAGCCGGGGCTCAACCTTATACCACGTCAATACTACGAAATATTCTAGGGCGGATCCAGGTTTTTTTGTTAGGGGGTGGCGTGCACCGTGGCGAACCCCTTGGGTGAGCGAAGCGAACGAGCGCAAGAATAGGGAGGGGGGGGGTCTGATCCGAGGGGTTCTCCACCCAGAAGATTTCGAAACTTGAACATCACTATTTGGTGCATTCTGACCAATTTCAGAGCGTAAGTAGGTCGGATTTCAAAGTATGCAATGCGTTATTGACAATTAAATCCATAACCAGTTATTTTGATTTCTAGTTAAAATTCTGACTTTTAAGAGGGGGCGCAACCCCCCCCCCCCCCATGTCCCAGTCTAGATCCGCTAGTGATTTTCAATGAAATGGATATACCAAAATATGCTCGATTTTGATTGGGACGGCATTGATTGTTGTAGTAAGATCAGTAAACCTGAATCCGGGGGGTACCTATATTGACTATATGGGGACGTGCCGCTAAAGTGGGTCACTTTTTCGCCGAAAAATCCCTAGATGTGGGTTCCCATTTTGATGAAAAAATCCATAGAACTGGGTTCACTTTTAGAAAAATCCTAAAGCTGGGTAATGTTTTTGAAAAAAATCTCCCGAAGTGGGTCTTGTTTTTTAAAAATCACCTTGAAGTGGGTCTATTTTTGAAAGAAAAACCCTATATGTGGGTCCATTTTTAGAGAAAAAAATCTTTAGATGTCGGTAGATATTTTGAGTCTCAGCGGCACCCCCCCCCCCCCCCTGTACAAATATTTGACCAGTACCCCCCCCCCGGGTAGGGTGCTTCATTTTTCAAGAATGTTCTCAGATCGTAACGGCCCTTTAACATGGGGTTACAAATGGTGCTGGTAGTTCGCTGATTTTTTTTCAACAAGATCGGATCGTCGGCCATTCTTTCAGTACCATCGGATTACATTGTGGGCGACGCCCACTTTTCAATGGAAAAATGTTTTCGCACTTTTTTGCTTATTATTTGCTGGAAATGATTGGAAAATGTTTTCCTGTTATACGCATTTGGATATATATCAAAACACTTTTAAAAGCCCCATGTAAAGTTTAAACCACTTTGGCTTATATTGTAGTCTTACCCAATGTTATCAAAGTGTAATATGTGAAACTTTTTTTTTTAATTTCAAAAAGTGGTTTTTGATAGACTTTTTGTTCCAAAATTTGTGAATTTATTTAAAACCAACTTTTAGAGGTCACTCATATCTTCTAATTAGCCACAATTCATACCAATGCATAGCAAACATCCTCCCATGTTTTTTGCCGAAAAAATTAAGAAAATCGGTTGATAAACAAGCGAGAAATGAACTTATCAGTGCATGAAAATGGTTCTGAGAAAAATGCATTTCAAAATTTTAGTTCTCATAGAAACCAATGGTACAATGATATCTAAAACATAATTTATTCTTCCTTTTAACCTGGTTAGACAATCAACATTGTTTTTTTATGAAAGTCTAGCATATTTAGAAAAGATTGACATCGAAAAAAAAAATTTCAATTTTTTTCAAATATTTTTTGTTACCTTAGTGACATCACCAATGTTTCAAAATATTTTTGATAAGCTAAAACATTGAAGTGGCCCGTTAAATATGACATTTTATTATTGAAATAGTGTGTCTTTTGTTCAATCTTTGCATTGATGTTAAAAATATAATCTTTTTTGAAATGCATTAAGAGATATTTGATGATTAAGAAATTTCTACTTTTTTTGAAAAATGGCGGGAAATTTGAATATTTGAGAAATGAAATGCTCACAACTTTTTTTTCAAAAAAGATTTTTTGTTCAAAAATCTCTAAAATCACTTTTTAAGTCCTGACAAGTAAATGAATGATAAAAAAATATTTTCAAACTTTAGACGGGGACTTTAATGGATGCAAACTAGATTGTTCTAGCACTCTTTGTCGCTGAGATATTGCCAGTCTACTAACCTGTAGTCTTCTGGGGGAGGGGGTCAAAAATAAAAATTGATTTTGGCCACTTTTATTCTTCAAACATGTTGTATTAGATTTGCAAGGGGATATTTTGTTATTTTATGATAAAAATCTTCTAAAATATTCAAATTGTTGAAAGAAAACAAAAACATTCGTGAATTTAACTGCCCAATTAATGCATTTTTTATTTATATGACCCCTGGACCAGAAGATCTGCAATATATTTGCGATAAAAAGTGCTAGAACACTCTAGTTTACGTTGTCCACCGAATTTTTGAAAGAAATAAACTTGAAGACACTAACCCCCTCTATCGTCAGATTTCTCAGAGAATTCTGGTAAAATCACCAAGGTCAAAATCACTCCGCCGCCAGCTTAAAATGAGATTTCCCACTGAACTCTGACATGTTTTCAGATAAATTAGGACCTACCCTATAAATATCTATTCCCGATTCACTTCCCAAACGCTAGATGGCGCTCCAATGGGGTAGGGAAGGAGAAAATTACTTTTTATTCAGAAAACCAAATCACTAATGTCCGCTAATGTCCTTACTCAGGACTATATCCATACTATTGTCGATGCCTTGGTAATTTGAATTGATTTAATTTGCCAAGCCTCGTACATAATACGCTACCCTTTGCATTCGTTCGACTTCTCTTCTTAAAAGAGAGCTTCGTCGTCGTGGTTTATAACACTAATACTAGACTCTGCGCACAGGGTAATCATACGCTCTCCATCCCTTTAAACAGGCAATGCGCCTATCTTTAAAGGAAAAAGGACAAAATATTATTTGAGACATGTTACTCAACACTCAATCAAATATGATAAAAACTTTAATTTGGGTCAATGCTGAAGTAAAAAAAATTACTTGCGTAGAAAACAGCATTTGCGATAAAAGGCTACTCAAATCGAGATGACATTTTTCTGAAAGGGCAGTGGTGTCCACTTGGTGTTTCCCAAAAAGGAAAAACCGTACAGGCCCTGTTTTATTTAAACCAGGAGCAAAATATACTCTGAATATTAATGACATGATGTGTTAAAAAGGACTCCTCAAGGATAGAAATAACATGTGAAAGAAATCATCAGGGATGTAGAGGAACTAAAAGAAAGAATAACTAGTAGTTGAATGGTACTTCCGCATGCATCCATCAGTTATGCCATCAACCAATGGCTTCCGCATCTTAAGCGAATAATCCCATCAGAGGATGGGCCCGGGGGGTGGGTCTATTGAGCCATATTTGGACAGACTGAGGAAGAAATGAATTTGTTTTATAAGCATACACATGTTTATTGAGCATGCATGGTTCAAAAACTGAATGAAAACAATATATAATATCCGATTATGAAAGACTCATGACAATGTTGCAATGTTGAACTGAACAGGAAAATTTGGTAGAAATAGTTCGCAAAATCAATGAAAATTGAAAAGGTGTTTTTTGACCCCCATGTCACATAATTGGTAATATTTCTATATGGGGTTGTTGAAAATGGATCTATTATATATCATTTTGTTGCAAATAAAATTATCTTTAAAATGATGTATCATTGTTGGTGTACATGTTAAAAAATAAATATTTATCAGAAATAATGGCTATGGGGGTGGGTTTTTTGGCCCACTCTTTATAAATTGATATATCATCATTTACGCATTTTGTTCCTTTTAACATTGATTTTTATCGAGGGGTAGACTTGAAATTACTTGAGATAAACGAACTTTATATTGTGTTTCTACTGAATTTTACTAAATTATGTTCACCTTCTTTGTAGATATGTTTTAGTGACATTTAGGGTTGTTTCAAAAAATGGCGTGTGGTCGATTTTCCGGTGTTTCTCTATCCACTCCGGGAACCGATTTGCCACCGGGTGGTGGATTCGATGAAGAGGACGATAAACTGCTGATTACAAACATTCCTAGCAATGTTAAACTTTCTGATATTCAAGACTCCCTTGGTTGCCAGGATATTCAAGCAGCTCACCCTGTGAAGCTTATAAGCTACCCAATTCGTCCTGGTACTGCGCTTGTGAAATTCCATACGGCATCTGGTAAGTTGACCCACCACGTCAAAGCGAGGAAAAGTTACATAATTTTACATGGATTCGAATGAATCGATGATTCGAATGAATCTATGAATGAATAAAAATGCAAATACCTTCTACAAATGTTTTAAGACTCGTAAACTTAAATAACATTCTCTGTCTTAGCACCTCGTGAATATTATCATTATATTTTTGTTTTTAATTGACATTCTTCGTATAAAAAGACCGATTGTTTTGCCATTTTATTGTTGTAGAAACGTCATTCTGGTATATACATATTTCTGTTTTTTCTCAGGGTAGAGAAATGAGATGTCATGGCATTGACGCACTTCTTTATGTTTTAGATCGCTACAAATTACTAAGTAAGAATTCTCCAAGAAAAACATACAACATAAAAGAGGTTCCAGTGACTATTGAAAGGTTCCCAGTTCAGGTAACAACTGTTACATGTATACAGGCCGGTACTAGTAATATTCTGTTTTCGTCACATTTTCTGTTTATATATTTTTATTTTATGACAACTCAGGTTCTGTCATCTTACCCTCAGGAGCCATTTTCATGTTCATGCATGTGCAAGATGAAAGGTGATCTTTGCACACACTATTGCGTTACATAAATTTCTTTCGGATGATTGACGAGTCTGCTTGTCTTTTCATTTCGTTTTATTTTTTGGTCATTTTTATCATTTTAGATGTTTAAAGTCGTGAAAGCTGAAATATCTAGAACCATCACATCTGCGTTGTCTGACTACCTATGCAACTATATTAATGAACGAACGGGCTTGGTGTTGTACAACAACAGCAGCAATACAGGTCTGCAACTTGTCGGATCTTGGTACCGTGTTAAAAGTGCATATGCCATTATCCTCAAAACAATACAGCATATGACAGAAATGCCCCACGAAGTAAGTAATTTATGAATAGCCGATAAGAATTGAAAGAAAAGTGAACGCAATAATCTGCATTAATCAGAAGCTGCATTACTACATTACAAGTCATTAAATAGCGAGAAAATTTTGAACCGGGATTTAAAACATATTATGATAAGTAAAAATGAATATGATTAGATTCCATTTCTGGTAACTCGAAACGGTGCTCGTATGTTAAGTTATTATAGAGTCTGACTGTATATACAGGGTGGGCCAAAAAATGCCACTTTTTTTTCAAAATGCTATAACTTTTGTAATTTTTGATATTAAATCATAATTTGCATACCAAATGAAACTTGAGGTTTTTATCTAGCCATTGATCATGAATTATACACTTTTACTTGAATAAAATATGTCGCCAGCGTCTCACTTAAACATATGGTGTGCCATGAGAAATAAGCATAATTTGCAAAATGTTCCTGAACTGATACGACCTGATGATCACCAAACTAATAGCCCTGATGCAAACCCCAGTGAGTATAGGGTATGGGGAGATCTCCAGGAGATTGAATGAAGGCATCCAAACTAGAAAATTGCTCAACTAAAACTGGCAATTAAGACAGGTTGAAAAAAAACTTAGCTAACATTTCATTGATACGGCAATATCAGCAAGGCGACTAAAACTAAAATATATCATCAATTAGGGTGGCGGACCAATTGAACTCCCCTTTTAGATCAAATATAATCCAAGTTGAAGGACTTGTTACATTATACTATTACTAAGAACCCTTGGCACTATATAACTGCAAAATTTGGGGTATGTAGGTTGGAAAATAAAAAAGTTGTAGTGTCTTGAAAAAAGTGGCGTTTTTTGGCCCACCCTGTACATACATGAAGTTTCGATAATGACCGTCTTCAGTCAGTCACGTTGCTCCATAATCTCTGTATCATGATAAGGCTTATTCAATGTTGGATTACTATAGTACCCCACACACTAATTAGTCACAAACTTTAAAACTTGTTTTGAACACTTTCCCCTTATTGAATCATGATGAAATTTCACATGGACAAACTATAAACACTTTCCAACACTCAGATTTGATTTGCTTGAATTTTAATTTTCAAATTTTTACAGTCATTTAAGATGAAGCACCAATTTCGCATTTTTTCACATTTTATGCTATATTTATGTATATTTGGCTTAATTCTTTGAGATGTACAAATTGAGACACTTGGATAAACTTTAACATCAACAACTTTTTAAGTAGTTTTCTACTCTTACTGTCATACATTACATTACTGTAATATGTATTTCAAATTTTTAATAACTGGTGGATAGCATTATGAAGACAGTGGTTCATGTCTTTGTGTATATTCATATACGCTTTCCGGGCCACTGGAATATATGGCGGGCATCTTTGGCTCTGTTTCTCCTGTTTTTCACCCGTCTTGCCACTTTACTTCCTGCAACGCGTCTATTGAAATCTTTACCAGTAGCTCTCTTTTTGAAGAATTCCTTAAAGGCATGAGGGTTGTTTCTCATTTCAAACAGCGCGTCATTGAGAGCAAGTAAACATTCCTCAAAGGATCGGGGGCCTACAATTGATTGGCCATATTCATCACAGGGGTTGCCAGGGGGATGCCACCGTGATACTTTTTGTTGGATGCTATTGTTGAAGAGCTCACAAGGATTAAGAAGATGGCCCTTTGGAGGTAGCATCACTACGTTTACACCATTTTCTTCTAATTTTACCCTGACTTCAGGATTGTAATGCTGTTTGCATGGATTCAGGGCCCTCCCTGAGCGTCCTAATCTATCCCAAACTAGGATTGACCCCCTAGGTAAAAGCCGGTGAAGTCCTGGACCACCAAGATATCGATTCCTGGCTTCAGATGCAATTGCAAACTTCTTGACCACGGAGTCATCTGCATTCCTCTTTGTGAGAGATACCTTCACAAACTGCGACTGTGATATTACAGCTGAGCATGTATAACGAGCAGGACGGTATGCTGAGCGGGCGTATAACTTGGTACCTTTGCGTGTGCGTCCTAAGGAAGGCAATGAGTTTTCAAATATGGGGAATTCGTCTTGATAAAACACATCATCGAGTGTTAGTCCCAGATCAAGAGCATTATTGAATCCTTCGATGAATCCGTAATGCATGTCATAAATTTTATCAAGATTCACATCATCACTAGACTTGTCTGGTGCTACCATGGTAAACAAATTCAAAATGAGCAGCAAAAGGTCAATTTTGCTACAAAATAGCAACAAAATGTGAAAAAATGCGAAACAATGTAACAACTTCACTTCTCTGCAAAATGAACACCTGGCATAGTTAGACAAATCAAAAAGTGTTGGAAATTGTTTCTAATTTAGCTGTGAAAAATTTCATGGTGATTGAATAAAGGGAAAATGTTTAAAACAAGTTTAAAAGTTTGTGACTAATTAGTGTGTGGGGTACTATAGTATAAGGTCTCTGATTTTAAGAAATTTACTTGTTTTGAAATGAAATATTGCTACAGATTGTGGAATATGAATATTACCTTAATGTAGATGCGCCTAAAACGCAACCAATAATTAACTCGTTAAACCGTGGGCATTCAATAGAAGGGTATGCTACTCTGTGTTATTACATGGGAACTTCAAAATGAGCGCTGCCATGCTTCCTTTTTTGTAATATTTCAAAGCCCATGGATTAAAATTATATATGTTTTTAGCACAATATTGAAAAATCAATTTTGAATATGATTACAACACGAAACACGAGTTAATGTTATTTTAAGTAAACAAACAAGACCAATAAGGAAAAGAGGTATCAAAATGTTCTCTTCGAGTGTTGCATTGTGGGTAATTATTCAAGAACACATTCCAATAAAATATAACTTGTGGGGGAATGTTCAGTTTCATTATTGCTATAATTATGATGAATTCCATTTTCTATTGAATTATCAACATGTATGCAGATACATGTAATCATGTTTTTATTTTTGGGTTATCTTAAAATCATACATGAAAAGCACAAAACAAGATTTTTTTTGGAATGTGTACAGGAAGCATTTCTTCTCCAATTTTGAAAAACCAATGCTTATGTATGAAATATGGGAAGTTGCCTACCCTTCCAGAACAAGTGATGACTTAATTGGTTTCATTCAATGTACCATAAAGCTGCGTTTCTCCTCTTCGCAATACTATGTCACTCATTTATAAGGGGCCATGTTTCGCCGAATAACCATTTCCTTTACACAGTGGGCCAAGTCAGCTCGGGATTAAATTTTAAAAGTAGCAAAAGTGAGTGTATGGGGCCAGGTGCTAGTGAAATAAGGTGCAGCAGGTGTGACACAAACAGCTAGATGTTAAACGGTTAGGTAAGGTAGGGGAAGATCCCCCTAAGAGAAAGTTACAGCTGGTCAAAGCATGGGCTTTCAACTAGAAGGGTATGCAACTCTATGTAATAACATGAGACCTTCAAAATGAGCAATGACATGCTTCCCTTTTATGGCAATATTTCAAAAAGTATTAGATAAATGTATATGTTTTAGTATTATTTTGAATAAAAATCATTTTTTAATATGATTTAAGCATAAAATATATTCAAAATCATATAAAAGTAAACAAAAGAGACCAATAAGAATAAGAGTTATCAAGATGTTCTCTTTGAGTATTGCATTGTGGGTAATTATTCAAGAACACATTCCAATAAAAACATAATTTGTGGGAGAATGTTCACTTTCTGTATTGTCAAAATTATGATGAATTCCAATTTTTATTAAATTATCAAGATGTATGTAGAAGATCATGTTTTTATTTTTGAGTTATTTCTTTTAATCATCAATAAAAAGTACAAAATAAGACATTCTTGGAATGTGTACATTCTCCAATTTTGAAAACCCATGGCAATGTTTATGTATGAAATATGGGAAGTTGCCTACCCTTCTAGTTGAAAGCCCATGGTCAAAGCAACCAATATACCCGAATTGTCAGTAGTTTTGACTTTAAACGATAAACCCCTGTGTTCTTAGAATGTGAATTTCTTCATTGATTATGGCTCAATATACTTATAAGTAAACTCACAATACTGGAAATTGAATAACCTTTCCAATGATACCTAACATGCTGTCATACGATTGTTCGTTTCCTAGATCTAAAGGGGGGAGCAGATCTACCCCACTCCCCCCACTTACCCGTTATCTTATATCGTACGAGGCTTCAGTCGGAAGAACAGTTCGGCGTTGGCGAATCTTTCTCAAATTGTGTTGCAATGTCTGATGGAGGATTGGTGAACACCTTTCTCCGGAGATAGCCCCAACCCAGACAAAGGGAAAAGTCACAACAATTCGGGTCTGGAGATCTTCCAATGGCCCTTACACTCATTTTTGCAGTGTCAAAAACTTGGTCCTAGGCCGACTTCGGAACACTGTTCAAAAGGATGGCTAATTCGGCCACCCATTACCCGGTGTGAATGAATGACATACAGTTGAAACCAGGAGGGACATGTTTTATGATATATGAACGATGTCGATGCATTCATCACTGGTGCTGTGTTGTTACGAGTTAATTGTTCTTGCCTCTCATAGTCTCAATAGTTTAAGATGCCAGGAACACTCTGTACAATCAGTGACACCCCTTTTAGTTGATAATATCTTAAAATGTGAGCCTTTGTAACTTTAATTACTATCTGGCCACCCTGTATGTTTGTTAATCACTATTGCCTCGATTTGCTTGATTTAAGAGTGTAGCAGGACTATTAAATCCATTATACGACACCTCTCGGCTGTTCTTTTAAATATAGAATGAATTGAACAAAGCCTGGTAATCGGAAAATGAACGGAGGGGGAGCAGCCAATAAATAGTAATTCAGTGAAATGATGTCATATTTGAAATCTACATGTAAAAGTACATCTAAAAATGTGGTTTAGAAAATCGTTTATGAACCCCATGTGATAAGATCACAAAAAGTGAAATATCTTTTCTTGTATTGGACAGATAATATTTTCTTTTACTGGACATATTTTAATTCGCATAAATATAAGATAGTACATAAGGGTGATAGGAAAACTAAACCACTAAAACTGATGAATATGTAAGTTAAAGGGAACTTTCACTATACCCGCCATGCTATCTGACCCGAATGAGCCATCTGGTGGTGAAACTGGTAACTACTTACTGGCATCTGAGTTATTGTCAGTAAGAAAGTCATGAAATATAGTGTATCTAACATATTTTACCATGCCGTGAACATATTCTTTTAGTGATATATTTAGTGTTATAAAATGGTTTTTATATATTCCACCTAGAATGAGTGACTTAATGATTAAATTTAATGATGGAATTGTTTGGCTATACATAAGGCCATAAGAAGTAGATCTTTTGTTTTGCGTCCCCTTGCTTGCACGATTTTGAGTAAATCAGAAAAACAAACGCATCCAAATAGCAATCACAAAGGCATTTTTCAATCAGAATCAGGTGAAATGGTGGGTAATTTGATGTGCGTCAAAATTGACAGTGTTGTTGATTACTTTGGCATACGTTGTGTATTTTCTTATTTTTACCTTGAATAATAGCTATGTTTAAATATATTGTATAAAATGTATGGATATGTATTTGTAATCACTGCAAAATTGATATGTCATCCCTTTTTATAGCCATACATTTCTCAGCAAACAAGTTTTTTTTTCTATTAATTAGTATTCGCGTTGTTTTCATTGTCAACAGAAAGAAACTTTTAGCATTTATTGGCAATTTCATGGCAAGAGTTCATTTGTATTAAATCACTTCTCACCTTTTCAATCATTTTTTTAATTGCAACCAGGTGGTGACATTTTGTCAGGCATTTTGGAATTCTTTAGTATACTTTCTGTCTGGAAACATCTTATTTTATTTAACCATTGCAAATAGCCTATTTCATTGTCGATGATTCCTTTTCTGCATTAAGGTCCAAGTGTTTGACGGATTAACTGCCTCTGCTGACCAATGGTTACAGTTAATGATGGATGATGGAAGCGATAGATTGCAAAAATTGGCATCTGAAACGGGAATAGATATATCATTAAAAGAACAAGAGTTGATATTTCAAGGATCTTGGGATGGAATGAAACATTGTTACAATGTATTAGAGGAACAATATAAAATGTATCAAGAAAAGGCATTGGAAAAGACGTTTCAGACAAATGCAAGATACGAAGGAAATGAAGAAGGCTATCGTTCAGAAAGAAACGAAGTTGCCCCTGTGCACCGGCAGAGTAACTTCAGCCGTACAACTGGTACTGGAAATCGTGATACTAGTAATCAAACCCCGATTGTGAAAACTGAAGTCATGATTCAATCAAAAACGGCGGACATGGAATGGAGAGACATGAACAAACAACAAAGTGATGGGCCGTCGGCAGAATTTCAAGAAGAAACTGTAACAGATGAAGAAAAGAATGATAGCAGGGAATCAGTCCACAACAAAGCAAGTCGACAGCAAAAAACACATGGTTGTTATAGGAAGGAAAAAAGCGATGATATATTTAAACATGAAGATGCCACAATTCAAGAAAATAGAAGTTCAACAAGAAATGAACAGATAAAATCTAAAGACCGTATTCGACTGATGAGCCCAGGTATGTTAGGAGATTACTTTGTAAACGAAAAGTCTACAAAACCAGGAAATGTCTATAGGAAGAAAGATGAGAAATGGGAAGAAAATGCACATCCACATGCCTCTACAAGCGCTGGTGGGAAATTGTCTGAAGAAGAGAAGTTTGTTTCAAAAAACAAGAAAGATATCAATCAAGATAAAGTTCAATTGGACACTCGTCTGGAACAACTAAAACAAAAACATAATGCGGAAATAAAAGCATTAAAAAGGGAACGTGATAAATTAAAATTAGACATGGATGATGTAAAGCACAAACTCCTTGCTAAAGACGGAGAAATAAATTACTGGCAGGAACAGCTTCATGAGAAAACGGAAGAAAGAAATCAAGAAGTTAAAAAGCTTGAACAACAACTTCTTGACGAAAAGGAAGAGAAAGATACTACACTCCAACGCCTTTCGAATGCCACAACTGAAAAAGATAAGCTTCGAAATCAGCTTGGCGATAGGGATCGAGAAATTAAAAATCTTGAGCAACTGCTTCTTGATGAAAAAGAGAAACACAGTCTTAGTAAACAGCAGTTCATGAATGTTAACAAAGAGAAATTTATACTCGAACAACAACTTCACGGTCATTGTACTAAACAAGAGTGTGTAAATGTTCACAGAGAGAAAGTTAAGCTTGAACAACAGCTCATTGATATAAAAGAAAATAACATTTCTGTTCATGGGCAACTCGTAGATGCCAAAACTGAAATTCATAGACTTGGTCGTGAACTTGCTGATAAAAATGAAGAAATTGCTCTTCTTGATGTTAAAAATGATACAGATGAAGTCAAACATGAATTGAAACCAAGAAATAAGTTGGAAAGTGGTGTATTTCAAAATCGTCACTGTATTGAAATTGACACGGATGAATCTGTTCATCATGAAAATATTTCACAAATTTCGATTGTGGGAAATCCAGTTAAAGGTACCGAAGGACCCAGTGCAAATGGAATTGCTAGTAAAGACAAGAATCTTTCATCGGGAGGAGGAAACAATGGGACAGCCAAAAAATCAAATTCAATTGAAAGCAAAGTTCAAAGAAAGAAAACCTCAGATGCAACTGAAAATCAAAGATCAAGCAAGTCTTCTCTTAGTTCTGATTCGGAGTCATATATGGATGCCCAAGAAGAACTAAGTATACCTAGGTCCATTTCTTTATCACCCAACAAAGATGTAGATGTAAATAACCTTTCGGCGACTACCGAAACTGTATTCGCATCGTTCAAAGAAGCAAATTCGGATAAAAGGGAGTCAAAGACATCTAAAGTCCAGTCTGAAACCGGAACAAAGGAGGTACTCGAGAAGCAGTCAGAAAAACATCAATTAGAATTGCAATTGGAAAGAATTGTATTGAAATATCTCCGAAAGAAGAAAAAAGAACAGTTAAAGGTGATCAGAGAAAACTATGATGTGACATTTAACATAACAGACGGTGATCAATATAGCACCTTAACAGTGTTACCGGGCAAAGGAAAAACACCCCAGATTCAGAAGGGATATGACGCATTGATAAATACATACCAGGATTTGGCTTTCACTACGTCACAGGATAAAATAACGGTTTCTCATGAAGACCTTAAAGATAATTCAAAGGTACAAAAAATAGTCAAGGATTCTCAAGCTACAGAGATTCTCATTCACATAAATGACAACGTTATAGAAATAATGGGACCGAAAGGGAAGATCCAAAAGGCAATGTTTGATGTTAAGAAAGCACTCGGATACAACATGAAGACTCGAGAAGAAGAGGAAAATGAATTGGATAGTGAAGAAAATAAGGTTGACTTGCGATCCGGTCGTCAACTTTCAGTTCCCCGTGAAACATCATTAATTTCACCTGGTAATCTTAACTTTACAACTACTGAGGGAATCAAAGTATCAGTCTACAGAGGGGACATAACGTTGCAGACAACACATGTCATAGTAAATGCTGCCAATAGCCGCCTAAATCATGGAGGCGGGGTTGCGGGTGCAATTGCAAAAGCAGGGGGATACAAGATACAGAAGGATAGTGACGACCTCATGAAAAACCGTAACCATAAGCCTCTCGATGTGTCGGAAGCAGTATATACTACAGTGCCTAAAACGAACAACTTGAAATGCAAATATATCGTACATGCAGTTGGGCCTAGATGGGAAAGATATCCTGACAAAGCGAGATGTCGTGATCTGTTGACCAGGACATTTTACAACAGTTTAGGAACAGCAAGCTCATTGAAGGCAAACTCTGTGACGATTCCTGCAATAAGTTCAGGTAATGCATTAGTCATTTATTATAAATGACTGCAATGATTATTGTACACGCTTTAATATTTTCTTCATTTCGTCATAGCAAATATAATCTCAAATAATCAGAAAACACAAATGCGTGTCTACTCGTTAAATGAAGTCAATTAGTTATAGTATGTATTATCAGATAAAATAGTAACAATTTAAATAGAAAACAATAAGTGCATTTTGCAAAACAAGTACTGTGGAAAAGTAGATTTTCAAACTGTTCAACTGTTCATAACTCATTGGAATTCAGCATTATTACTAAAATGTACATCGTAAGATTAATATTTTGAAAAAAAGAAATTCATTGAATTTATCCTTGAACACAAGGATTCCTGGAACACAAGGAAACACGAAACCAAGTCTCCGATAAGAAACATTTTACTATGATTTGGCAATCCCCTGCGAAATTTTGAACTTGGATTAGCATGAGACAAATCGAATAACCTACTGGTATGTCTACCAAAAATGTGAATAAATTAATGATTGATAGAAAATAACTCTTTTGGTTAGGATTGTTCAGGACAGATTTTCAATAGTTTTTCAATATCTTTTGTATTTTTCTAGGCATATTTGGAGTCCCACGAGATGTTTGCGTGGAATGTATGTTTACTGCGGTAAAATCGTTTAGCCAGGACAAGGGCAAAAAGACAACGTTAAAGGATGTGAGGTTCGTCAACATAGATGAAGAAACAACCAATGATATCATAACAGGGTTTAAGAAATTCCTTGGGTATACACATAAGAATACATATGAGCCAATCAAAGAACCCAGCCCGGATATGTATGAAACATCAAACCAAGATTATGGTAAAAGCAGCGAAAGTTATGCATCGATAACACAATCAATTGGTGGCGCACGTTCAAAAACCACTAGTACGCATGGGCACCCCACTCCTCGACCAACCCCATGTGTACAATGTGATGATGGAACACCTGGGAAGATACAAATGGACTGTAATCACTGGTATTGTTACCCATGTAAAGACCATTTGGCGAAAGATCTGACCTTGAGAAACTGCATTAAGTGTGCTAAAAGTCCCGAGGGAAGCACGTCAGTTGACGACGTCAAAGAAGAAGACAAGTGCATCATCTGTTTAGAGAAGATGATTAAACCGAAGATGCTGGATAAATGCGGCCATTCATTCTGCACCAGTTGTATCGACAAGTGGTTGAGGGAAGCAAGGCCACAATGCCCAGTGTGTGGTGCCTCGTATGGTAAACGTAAGGGGGATCAGCCAAAAGGGGGGAAAATGACTACAACTAGATATGCGTACAAGTCACTTCCCGGATTTGATAAATGTGGCTACATTGAAATAACATACAACATACCCAGTGGAATACAAGAGGTCAATTCTCAATTAATTTTTACTTGTTTTAATAAACATTTTTTGGTTTGGTTAAGAATTATTTTCAAAACATAGTATTATTTATCTGATTTTACATTTTGATTTATTGGTTTTATACAGAGTTTGGAGTTAACAAATATCATTAATGCTCAAATAGTATACAAAATATAACACAGTTGATTCACATTTTACATGGTTAAGACATTTACTTGCGTACCTTTTAAATATCCCCTCTTCTCACTTATTATTTACTACATAATTAAGTTTAAACTAACTTGTTAGAAATTAAAATTACCTGATAACTTTGTATGTTTCAGCCAATCCATCCATCTCCTGGAAAGACATATCGTGGCGTCTACTGGACTGCCTATCTTCCAGATAACAAAGAAGGGAATGAGATCCTTGGGTTGTTAAGGAAAGCCTTTAACGCGCGTTTGATTTTCACTATTGGTCAATCAAGAACACGTGGTACTGAAAATATGGTCACGTGGAATGATATCCACCACAAAACAAAAATCGATGGAGGACCGTACGTCAATTTCTTTTACACTTTTTGATTTCTTTTGATGTTTCATGTAATTAAATACAACTTATAAATTCAACTCTCGTTTTGTGGCTAGCCTATGTGGTCAGCTGAGTGTTTATCCGTTTACTCGTCCTATGATTCGTTTCAACTCAGGGACGGATCCGGGAACCAACAAGCAAACTTCTGGTCTGAAAAAAAACTTCTGCGCTTTCGCGAAAAAAAAATTGGGCCCCTAACCCCCCCCCCCCCCCCAGATCCGCCAGTGCTACTATTAAACAGTTTTTCGTATAAGGTCGTATGAAAACACATTTTATGTCAACTATCCACGATAATGTTTGATCAGGTATCTTCATTTTCCAAATTGTCTCGGTTTTCCAACGTCTCGGTTCATCCGACGTTATGCTACATGCTGCCTTTTCTCAAAGTCACAAAAAGATTTTATAATCTAGTTCTTAACAAATACAAATAGTATAAGCTAATGCGCACTGTCATTCCAAAATTGAAAACACCTATTAGCTGTGTCATCTCACTTTCTTAGTCATTATGTTAAAGATATGCTGGCCAGAACAACCCCCTGTCTTGTATTGTATTGTATTTTGTTTACCACCAATGAAGGTGAGCAATACCTCTTGGGTATGTCCCGTTTTTATATACGGTCGTAATTTACGTAATTAACATGGAAGATAGACCCAGAAACCCCTCCTCGAAGGAGCCTTGTGTTTTTTTATGTGCACTTATACATAGATATATAAGTACACACCACAGCCTTTTGTACGAGTTGCGGACCACTCAGTCAAACACCCTGAAGTACTTCACGCAAACAAGCAAATTTAGTCTTGCCTGAACCGGGGATCGAATCCGGGACCTATTGCGTAAGAGGTACCTGCGCTGCCGCTGAGCTACACGGGTGGACTCTGGTCAGATCACGAAACCATTTGTATAGTAAACTTTGAGACCTACTTCAAGTGGAGATTATTCAACTTTAAAGTGGTCCATCAGCATTGCATTATAACGTCTGCTATTGGGAGGCGTTTATGATATTTGCTGCCCTTTCTTATGATAATTATCAAAACGTCCATCTTAAAAGTTTGGCTTCAATATTTGGTCACTTTGTATTTTCTTCTTTGATCCTGGTCATCCTTCCTGCCAGATTACATGTTATTTCTAGATAATTTGACTTTTTGGACAATACAAAAATATTTCGTTGAGAATTTAATTGATAAATAAATTAACTGTTTTTACAGATTTGGTTATCCTGATCCAAGCTACCTTAGAAGGGTGCGAGAAGAGCTGGAAGACAAAGGTATAAAGTAAAAATCCCTGAATGAAGAACTATTTGATGTACATTTTTGCATGACCCGTGTACATGCAATGTTAAACAGTTCGCGAAAACAGAGAGTTCGGACAGACCAATTCCTTGGAAGTAAAACTGCTGAGCATTTTGTCTCCGTAAATGGACCAAGATTCCATAAATATAACAGTGTGCTGTAATGTAACCTACCCTATCGAGTGTTTATTTCTAAAAAAACACCTTTAAAATAATTGACTTCATCTTTAATGGTAGGTTATTGCTTGCATTTTTGTATGGAAATATCACAGTTCCTGACTATTCTTGCAGACATGTACATTTTTAACGTCACCAGGGTAACGGTATGTTTCTATTCACAGATCGAAGATTGGCGTTTCAAATGTTCACTTTTATCTAAAGTTACCCGTTGCAGCATATCAAGAAGGAAGTCTGAAGTTACTTTGAAGGAAGAAGTTAAAACTTTATAGGGTCCTCAAAATGTGAACAGAAACAAAAAGATGTAGTTTGAGATCATTGGGGCTTTGTACCTGAAAACATTTAGTATTGAATTTCGACTCTGTAGAATTCTAATTGTTTGCAACCAAACTATTATGTAGCTTGATGCTTGCTTATATTTACCACATGTGCACATGCGTATTTAAGATTACTATAAATAATGGGATCCCTTGAGAGACAAAAGTTAACAAACTGTTTCTCTTGGCTAATAAATGTATATGGGTTAATTAAAGGCAGAATCAAGGAACGGGTGTGAACATTTTCAAGCAATGGGGTGGAGGTATGTACGATTCAGAAAGCAAAAACTGTGCCAGTCACCTAAACAGTAAAGGATTACAAGAAAATAAACACATGGTAGATAGAATCAGAGACTAATTTTAGGTATATGAAATTATTGTATTTTCCTGAAATAAAATGTAAATCTGTATTGACAGGGAATGGTACAAGGCCAAGATGTTCTAAAATTGAAACAATTGCTTGAAACAGTTCCTTTCTAGACCTGATCCTGCTTTTGATTATATGGAAATTTAACGTTCACTTCTTCAGAATAAAATCAGAGAGAATATACAGTGATGTTTTTTTGTATTGTGAAATAACATATTATCAGATTATGACGATGCCCAAAGAGCAAGGGGAATATTGCGTTTTCATCTCATAGGAGATGGCATACAGTATAAAGTATAAATTATGAAGATTTTACAGATTGTTAATGTATTCTCTTAACTCAAATTAGATTCCCGGCTTTTGGTATTTTACATAAGGTTCATCTATGTGAGTTTTTAAGGATAATATAGTGTCCCTTACAACTAGAAATCGGCAACTCCACGGAGTAGCAAATCCCAAACGAACATTTAATTATATTCGCAATCTGCATGTATCAAAATGAAATATTTAAAAATCAATACAAAATGAAGACAATACAATATTAGAAATCTAATGCAGTGTAATGTAACCATACTATAAATGGCGATGAATCACCTCGGTCCTAACGGCCCTCGGTGTATTAATACGCCATTCATAAGTTGATTAAACCACACATCGTCATACATGGAGTGACCCACAGGCCCAGGAAGATTTAACCTTCCCCCCCCCCCACCCCCAGTCACTGTATAGCTAATGTAAAAATCTTTTTCTACCTAATACATAGTGAGTGGGAGGGGAATGAACTCTTGTTCCCTTGTCTGTGGAGTGACCACTATGGTTTTCTAAGCAATGCAATCATGTAGTCAACTACCCAATAATTTTATTATCCCATCGAACGAAGTTCGGAGGGATATAGGGAACGCGTCCGTCCGTACGTACGTCCATCCGTCCGTCTGTCCGTCCGTCCGGGCAATAACTCAAATACTGTTGGCCCGATTGTGTTCATATTTTGTACACATATACCCTATGGGGGTAGAAGTTCTGCTCAAAAGCCGATTTTCAAAATGGCCGCTCATTTCAAAATGGCGGCCATTTTAGTGCCGATTTTACAGTAATTTAGGTGCAATATGTAAAACTGTAATAGCAATATGTTTTAAATGTAAAAAAATTATAAAGGACATTAATAATGCTACAAATGTAGATATCAAAGAAGCACATGGCAGCCATCTTGAAAAATGGCGGCCTTTACTCGTCATTTTACGATTTTTACTATAACTCAAAAAATAGTGGAGCGATTTTGTTCATATTTGGTATGTGAATACTATAAGCATTGCACACTGTCTAAAGTCACTTTTGGTAGAAGGCGGCCATTTTGAAAAAAAATTTGAAAAATGGCCGCCATTTTAAAGTATTTTACTATAACTCGAAAAGTGGTGGAGCGATTTTGTTCATATTTGGTATGTGAATACTATAAGCATGGCACACTGTCCTATGACACTTTTGGTAGAAGGCGGCCATTTTGAAAAACAATTTTGAAAGAGCCATTTAAACATATTTTACTATAACTCGAAAAGTAGTGGAGCGATTTTGTTCATATCTGGTATGTGAATACTATAAACATGGCACACTGTCTAATTCTAATGACACTTTTAGTAGGTGGCCATTTTGAAAAATGGCCGCCATTTTAACGTATTTTACTATAACTCGAAAAGTAGTGGAGCGATTTTGTTCATATTTGATATGTGAATACTTTAAGCATGGCACATTGTCTAATAAAACTTTGGGAAGTAGTCGGCCATTTTGAAAAATGGCCACCATTTTTATGTGCGTCCCCGTTATTTTACAAGTACGTGTGTGATTTTTCAAAAATTTTAGTGACTACTTAAAAGCATATTATTTCTTCTGATGACAACTTGGCTAGTGAGCAACCATTTTGAAAATGGTGCCTTTCTGGTGTGTTGTTTTATGATATTTGCTATTTGTTTGTAAAAATGCCAGCCATTTCTGTTGTTCGATGGGTTTCGCTACGCTTTGGCGTTGCCGTTGTTCTGGTTGTACTATACTCAGGGATAATTAAAGATGAGAAAGAGAAAAGATTGAGGAAATTGATCCTGTAATCATTAATTCCGAAAAAGATTCAAGTTGTCATTGTGATATGGACCTAGACTTTCTAGTTAAATACTTATAAACAGCTTTAGTTGCACCTTTGAGATGGTCTCTTGTAGTACATTCCCCACACTCTTATGCATATGAAGTGCAACTGCAATAAACATAGTACTAACTCTCTGATCAGTTGATTTGCATATTTTTTATTTTTGTTTACACCGTGTTAAAAGACCACGTGCAGTATGGCAAGTGATTTAGACGGTCATATCTTTCACTATGACTACTTTCTGGGCATAAATACAGTGGTTTTCATTAAAACAATATGTTTTTTTCAAGTGAACTACCCATGATGATAAAAATATCAATCGAACAATTCGAAAAATTATGAATAGAAATTGAATATGAAATTGAATATGAAATTTTGAAATGATTATGTTAACATTTTTTCAAAATATTGAACCTATTTACTCAAAAGAAGATCTCCCTTTTCTTATTTTTATTGCATGAAAAGATTATTCAACAAGGGGTCTAAAACATCTTCAAAAATATATAATTGCATTGAAAGTCGATCTAGTTTGGAAGATATCTATTTTCGATGACCAAAATGATGCTGAAAACAATGGATAGCACGAACTTTCCCTATGGGAAAATAACATGGGATATGTGGTTTTTAACTTTAACGCATTTCAATACGCATCCCATTTTCAGAGATTATTCAGATAGGCCTAGTGTAAAAGAAACTTTTGATATGTTAAGTTGAGAAAAGCAAGATCCTCTTTTTAGAAAATAAGCTTAACATTTCTTGAAAAGTGCCAGGGTGGGGCCATAATCCATAATTTTTCAGAGAGTAGGATTGCTGTTTAACTATCATGGGGACTTCACTCGAAAGAAAACATTTTGTTTTAATAAAACCCATTGTCTTTATGGCCAGAAAGTACCCATGATGAAAATAATGACTGTTATGTCTAAAATCACTTGCCATACTGCACATGGACCTTTTCGTTGGAATTTTTTCTAGCTTTAAAAAAACTAAATCGATAAAAGAAAAAATTATCGAATCACAAATTCATTAGTGCTGTAGTGACAGAGGCATTCCGTTTGCAACATATTGATGTTTCGTTTTTAGCTCACATGGTGAGCTTTTGCAATCATTCACTTGTCCGTCTGTCTTTCCATCCGTCCGTCAACAATGGTGGCACGTTTTAAAACCTCTGTCGAAAGGATTCCTGTTTTAATTTATTTCTGTTCAATATTAATACAGAAAACTCCCCAATGACTCCTGGTTCAAAAGCTCGCCTATTTTCAAAATGGCCGCCATTTTTGTCTCACAAAATTCACTTTTGACCCATTTCCTAGCTTTACAAATAATTTCAGGTGTCCTGTATTGTAAAAATCGATGTCAATGTAAAGAGTAGATATATGAAATAATTTTGTTACAAAAAATCAGCGAAAAATTATATCCATTTTGCAATGGCCGCCATTTTTATCTCGTGGAATTCACTTTTGGCCCATTTCCTAGCTTTAAAAATAATTTCAAGTGTCGTACATTGTAAAAATCCATGTCAATGTAAAGCGTAGATGTATGAAATAATTTTGTTACGAAAAAGCAGCAAAAAATTATATTCATTTTTTTTATTTTCAGCCATTTTAGTTAACATTGATTTGTCCATCTGTCTCGCAAAATCCACTTTTGGACCATTTGCCTTAAACCCTCTGTCGATAGGATTCCCGTTTTAAGTTTATTTTGTTCAACATCAATACAAAAAACTCTCCTATGACTCATGGTAAAAAGCTCGCCTATTTTCAAAATGGTAGCCATTCTTGTCTCGCGAAATTCACTTTTGGCCCATTTCCTAGCTTTACAAATAATTTAAGCTGCCCTGCATTGTAAAAAGCCATGTCACTGTAAAGAGTAGTTGTATGAAATAATTTTGTTACAAAAAATCGGCAAAATATTATATCCAAAAGCTTGCCTATTTTCAAAATGGTTGCAATTTTTGTCTCGCGAAATTCAAGTTTGGCCCATTTCCTAGCTTTACAAATAATTCCAGGTGTCCTGCATTGCAAAAAGCCATGTCACTGTAAAGAGTTGTTGTATGAAATAATTTTGTTACAAATAATTGACAAAAAATTATATCCGTTTTTTCAGCCATTTTACTTAACATCATTTTGTCCAGCTGTCTCTCAGTCAGTCCAAATAGTGGCAAGTTGCTTGAAATAATTTTGTTACAAAAGAATCAGCAAAAAATTATATCGTTTTTTTATTTTCTGTCATTTTAGTCATCATTCACTTTTGAGCAACACCATGTGAGCCCAGTACTCACGTACTTTTTTATTTATTGCAAATTATAGCAAAAATGCTTATTCCTAATGCATTGGCATAGACTTTAGTAATGCACCGTTTAAAAATATTTAGTGAAATATTTGACTGAGAATCACGTCTAACCATGCTAACTGCGGAATCTAATGGTTCATTTGAAAAATATTCATATAACACCCCAGTCACATTTGTCGTACGGAGGCCGTGCGTCGACCGCATATCAATTAAATCAGTGAATTTCTGCGGCGAGCGTAGGAAAACTACGCTGCCTTGCGGCCTCCGTACGGCGTATCCAGTTTTTTACAGGCCGCAGGGTCGCCGTAGAAATTATAACTCGGAGTTATAATATCTGTTCATTTCTGAGGTCCCCGTAGAAATCAACTGGCTCAGCAAGATTGATTCCTTATTTGTCAATGTTTCACGATCACTTTTCATTTGATATTACATTCTAGCACTATAAATAACATTTATAAATTGTCTTGATGTAAATAAAATGAAAAAAGTATTATTTATCAAAAGAAATTTAAAATTCACCGTGCGGCTGCCATGGGAAATGTGACTGCGTAAGTATGAGAGCGCAGAAATTCTACGGCGAGCGTAGAAAAGCTACTGGCCGCAGAAATGATAAACCGCACGGCGGCCGTGGGAAATGTGACTAGGGTGTTACCTGTCAGTCGAGCTATGGAGTCAGAAAAGGCAAATAATGTTACTTTATTTCAAATACTGTATTTGAAATCCCCGGCAATTATTACACATAAGTAACATTCCAATACACTCAACTGTTTACACATTTTAACCATAAACAAGCCCGTAGCGAAAAATTATTTTAAGATCATGGAGTTTTTCACCATTTTTTCAGAAAATCAACCCCTTTGGCAAAACCTGGCTAAAGGCCTGATAGGTTTCATGGTTTCTAATATCTCACATTATGTGCTTAGTTTTTTTTTATACAATGGTGCAACGCTAATGTTACGGTTGAAAAAACATTTTCAGAAAGGCGTGTACGCTTTACAGTGTACTTTTACCTCCAAAACTCTAGTAACAATTAAAACTACAACCAATTCAACATTTTCTAAAAATACACACGTTTTATTTATCTATAACACCATTACCTTTATATGTGACATCTATGAATGAGGCTATGATTATATTCTTTTCAAAGTGTATTTCATTGACTAGGATTACTGCATAATTTTCTTATTTATTTGAAGTGATACTTCATAGAAATGGCGTATTGTGCAGACTTCTGCGAACTCGCTAGCATTATATTTCCTCGATATTTCATTGGGACGCACTGAACAAAACGTTTTTCACTGTTGAATCACTCTGAATATTATTAGAACTTCTGCGAACTAGCTATATAAGGCATAAGCTCCAAAATTGATATGTCCCGATATTACATTATAAGACGAACAGTGTTAATTTGCTAAAAAAACTCTTAAATCGATGCGGAGCAGGTGTAACAATGAATAGCTCCTACTGAAGCAATAAGGGTTTGATTGAGCGAGGGTAGTCTAAGTAAGGAATGGAGTATTATACACGTAACGTGTGGATTTCATGTACAGTAGCGTACAGACTAAAACTGTAAGAGGCATTGAACTTTAGTCAATAGGTCAATGATCACATGTTTTTAATTTATAGTTAAAACACAGTTCAACGTAAAGCTGATCGAAGTTAAACATGGCGGGTGTCATTGAGGAACAAATAAAGGAAACACTTACGTGTAAAATCTGTTTTCAAGTTTTAAATAACCCAAAAGCGTTCCCATGTTTGCATACGTATTGCTGCGGCTGTCTGGGAAAACTAATGATCGAGGAATCGGATGAAAAAACGGTGAAATGTCCGGAATGTAGACAAGTACATACTGTACCTGAAAAGGGCGTTGGTGATTTCAAGGTCAATTTCACTACTAAAACTTTGGTGGAGATTTTTAATGCAGCTGCAACAGATGATACACCCAAGTGTATTAGCTGCAACGTGAATAGAGGCGTAGACATCAATGCAGTCACCAAATGTCTAGAATGTAATAAACATTTATGCAAAGCATGCATGGGTAGTCATAATGAATTTGTACAAGGACATACAACCGTTGACCTTACCGGGGATAAATCTCACGATATGCAACGAGCACTCAAGACCGTCAAAGATCGTACAATTCACTGCCCTAAGCACAATATACCTTTACAAATATATTGTAAAGTTGATAGATGTGTCGTATGTGCTTCATGTTACGCCATCTCTCATTCAGGTCACGAGTGTGTTGACATACGAGAGGTAGCAGAAGAAAATGTTCAACAAATTCAAAAGCTATTGAAGTATGGTGACGACTTGGTTGAACATTATGAAACGGCCATACATGACACCCATAAAACCAAACACAAAATGGAGACAGAGATGAATGACGCTGTACGTGAACTGACTAATGATATGAATGCGGCAATTCAACACATTCGTGATACATACACCCAAAATATGAAAAGCGTTACAGAGAAGAGAGACGCATCTACCAAGCAGACAATAGCCCACTTGGGGCATCTGGAGCTCCAGAAGACCCTTGTTCAAAGTACACTGAGCCAGCTATCCACTGTAAAGGACTACGGTCATTGCGTAGAACTTGCTAACATGACGATAGAAATTAATTCAAAACTCAAGCAATGGAAAAACGTGCCAACGCTTGACTTTAATTCAAATTTTGAAATGGTTTTCTACAAGGGTAAGCTGTACAATGATAGAATAGTGTTCGCCACTGTAGATGAAGGACCTGCAAAAGGCAGTAGTAAAGATACCAAAACACATGGAAACCAGGAAAACGGTGGCAGCATAAGTTATGCATCAATAACATCTACCGGTGGTGTTGCACGTTTAAAAACTACTCGCGATCGCGCACACGGACATGCCACATCGCCACCAGGTACGTGTGTGCAATGTGAGGATGAAACACCGGGGCAGATACAGATGGACTGTAAACATTGGTATTGTTTCTCGTGTAAGGACTATTTGGCGAAAGATCCAACAGTGAGCAACTGCTTTAAGTGTACTCAAAGTCCAAAGAGAAGCCCGTCAGTTGACGACATCAAGGAAGAAGACAAGTGTATTATTTGTTTAGGGAGGATGATTAAACCTAAAAAGCTGGATAAGTGCGGTCATTCATTCTGCACCAGTTGTATCGACAAGTGGTTGAAGGAAGCAAGGCCACAATGTCCAGTGTGTGGTGTCTCATATGGTAAATGTACGGGGAATCAGCCAAAAGGTGGAAAAATGACTACGTTTAGATTTAAATCCAGTTCACTTCCTGGATACGGAGCATATGGCTACATTGAAATAACATACGACATACCCGCTGGAATACAAGAGGTATATTCTCAATTGACCTTTATTTTTCAAGATTTTATTTTGTATATAGGCTAACGCAGTTTAATTTTGTTTTGATTTAACATTTATTTATTATCCCACTGAACAAAGATCAAGGGGGATATAGGAAAGCCTTCTGTCCATCCGTCCTCTCAAATACCGGTTGCCAGATTTGGTTCAAATTTTATGAGCTTGTGCCTTATTGATAAAGTATGCTCGAGAAGTTTTTTTCAAAATAGTCTCTTAACTCAAAATGGCCGCTATTTTTCGTAAGAAATTGAACT
This sequence comes from Owenia fusiformis, assembly GCA_903813345.2. NCBI lineage: Eukaryota > Metazoa > Annelida > Polychaeta > Sabellida > Oweniidae > Owenia > Owenia fusiformis. Next base: position 37,909,404 of record CAIIXF020000005.1, on the reverse strand, counting down.
TTGATAACTCAAATACTAGTTGACGGATTTGATCCAAATTTTAAATGCTGATCCCTATGGACAATGGAACTTTGCTGAAGAAGACTTTTTAAGATGGCCGCTGAATTTCAAAATGGCTGCCATTTATCATAAAAACGTAATATTTGATTATTCAGCAGTGTACCGAATGCTCAAATTTTTGATGCTGATGGCTAGGGCTACAGGCGTTTTGCTCGAATTTTCAAGATAAAATGGCCGCCATTTTTCTTAAAAGAACGTAATCGTTGATAACCCAAATACTAATTAGCAGACTCGGTTCTTTCCAAGGTGTCTTTTCATCAAAACATGTTTTGTTCGGTGGCATCTGTTACTCCTTGGAGTTGCTGTTTTCTAGATTTTTGAAGTTAACAAATATCGCAATTGCACAAATATCCAAACTAAGTAGTACACAATATACCTTTTTTAGACCTTTGCCTGTGCGTTTTTGAATTAAAAAATCCTGTTATCGCTTATTTTTTATTAGATATCTAAAACTAAAAAATGGAAATAACCTGCTATCTTAAATGTTTCAGGAAATCCATCCATCCCCTGGAAAAAGATATCGTAGTGTCCACTGGACGGCTTATCTGCCAGATAACAAAGAAGGGAATGAGATCCTTGGCTTGTTGAGGAAAGCCTTTGTTGCGCGATTGATTTTCACTATTGGTCAATCAAGAACACGTGGTACTGAAGATGTGGTCACGTGGAATGATATCCACCACAAAACAAAAATCGCTGGAGGACCGTATGTCAATTTATGTTTGACTCCATTTTGATTTGCATGTGCAATAGTAGTAATATACAGGGTGTCCAAGATGTATGCCTACCCCCCCCCCCCCCCCCTAAGTAGACATATACCAGTGTTTTCGTGGTTTGTGTCATATATCATTTCAAAGATTATATCCAAAGTTACATTGATCCGCCAAGAATCATGGTTCAACTCTCAAAGGAGTGGCACGATATGGAGAATTGAATTCAACAATGTTTTTCCCTTAAACAGTTAAACCAATCATTGAAAACGTTCTGTAAAAACACGGTACTTTACGTAATGTTGACTGATTGACAACAATTTAATGCGAAAATCATTTAGAAATATTTTATATAATTTTTGTTAACATTTTTTGTTTTTTTTAGTGCAATTGTTTTTGTTCCTTTCTACCAATTCTTGAGAATGAAATAAAATCTCTTTCCGAACCTTGTGGGAACAAAATAGCATATACAACATGTTTTGAGACCTCTCAATATCATAGTTATACAAAGGAATTTTTGGTTGATTTTAAAAAAGTATAAAAAAAATTAAAACAAAATCCCCAAAAATAGATAAAAATCAAGATAAACCTTTTATTTCATTAACAAGATACTTTTTTTTAAATCAACCAAAATCGCCTTTGTACAATTACAATATTGAGAGACCTACACATGTTGTGTTTACGTCGTTTTGTTCCAATGAGGTTCGGAAAGATGTTTCATTTCACTCTGGAAACATGGTACCAAGAACAGAACAAGTGTTTGATGTATTTTCTAAAACAATATAGATGAAAGCTTATATATATTTTTCAAATTATATTGTTACCATTCAAAAGATGACCATTAAATTGACGATGTGTAAAACTTTTAGATTTTTTTTATGACTGGTTTAAGAGAAACGTATGTTCAAAAAGTTCTCCATATCGATACCACTCCTTTACATGCATTTTTAAATTTCGTGTTCGGCCAGTATTAATTTCAATTTAACATCAAATCACTTGTCAATGTGCCCTCCCGGGCCATCTTAACAGCAGCAATTCTTTTCGGGTCAGATGGATGTTGAGTTGGAAAAAGAGAACGGCGAGGGTAGATACTCCGAGGAAACATTTCTAAGGTTCCTTAAAATGTTTTAAGAGTAAATTCCACACCCCTATTTGAAGAGCTTTAAGCACGCCTTACCATCGCGTAAGCAGGCGTCACCGTACAGCGTCAAAAAATAGCGGAGTACAGTTTTCTGTACGGTAACGCAAATTTACTGCTTTGAAGCAAAAACTATGACAAGGGTTTAAAAAAATTAATTTGATGAAAACTAATACGATTTCATGTTAAATAAAAACAGCATTCTCTTAGAAATGGTTTTAACTTTCTGATTATGATAAACATTTTACGAGCACTGTTCGGATTTTTTCTGAGTGAATCGGCCCACATAATCGACCAGAGTGAAAAAAGGTTTTTTTCACATTTTGTTTGGTTATTATTTTCCCTACCGTCTGAGAGTAAGGATTATTTTTATGAGAATATGTATTTGTTACTTACACATTTTAGAACGGGCGAAGATTCAGCAAACAACCATTCATTATGTATATTTAAAAAAGATCAAATGTGTACGGTGACGCACCAGCTGTACGGTGACGCTATGCTTTGATGAACTAAATGAGACTAAGATTGTATGAAATGGAAACTCTGGAGTATGATCATTTGTTCATATATAGCGCATGGGCGCTACAGTTCAACGATATCTTCCACAGCTTAATGGAAGGTTACTGGAAATGTATGATACGGTAAAGATCATGAAACCAAAAACTCTCTTGTTGCTATGTTATTGATGTTTTAAAACAAGGGATGTCACAAGTAAATCTCATCTTGCACGTGTGACTTTCTAGGATGAAAGATGCAATATCTTGCATGGGGTAAAGATGGCTGTGTAGGCTATCTTTGTTAGTCATAAGAGAAAAGCCTGGTTTAGTTCAAATGATACCAAAACATTACGTCAACTTTCAAATAGTTAATTCCATGAAAACTAAAAATATCGAAATTAATACTTCCTGTCCGCCATCTTAAATGCGAAGGTGACGGCTGTAGCCTTCGCTTGATACTTACCAGTGATAATGTACATGTAGATCTGACGCTTCTTTACCTCTTGTTCGAACAGTAAGCTTAGAGCACTTCAAAGAAGCTAAGAAAACGTCACCGTACAGCTGATGCGTCACCGTACAGTTCTGATCTTTTTAAAATAAATACACTGAATGATTATTTGCCGAATATTCATCTGTTCTAAAATGTGTAGATAACAAATACATATTCTCATAAAAATAATCCATACTCTCAGACGACAGGGAAAATAATAACCAAACGAAAAGTGAAAAAAACACCACTTTTCTCTCGAGTCGATTATGTGGGCCGATCCAGTCAGAAAAAATCCGAGCAGTGCTCGAAAAACTTTTATCATAATTAGAAAGTTAAAACCATTCCTAAGAGAATGCTGTTTTCATTACACCCGAAATCGTATTAATTTTCATCTAATTAATCTTTTTAAAACCCTCATTATAGTTTTTGCTTCAACTCAGTTAATTTTCGTCACCGTACAGAAAACTGTACTACTGTATTTTTTGACGCTGTATGGTGACGCCTGCTTATGCGATGGTTAGGCGTGTTAAGGTCATATCTGAAAGGAACTGCTGGATTTTATTTTGACCAATCACTACAAAACGACTGTCACTTTTTCCAATTTGAGAGTTGAACCATGATACTTGGCAAATCAATATAACTTGCATAATAAATAAGCTTTAAAATGATATATGACACGTACTATGACACTGCCATATGTCTGCCTAGGGGGGGGGGCATACATTCGTGACACCTTGTACAAAATGGCCTTTGAATGCAACCCTATTTATGGCTCACGCAGTGACCCAATGGGATCACCCAGGCGTCCCTCTGTTCACCTGTCCGTTTATATGGTTGTAATATATATTTCAGAAGTCATAATGTGTCATCGGACACTCTTTTGTTATCAGCTTCTTCAGACAATCCTCAGTTAAAGGCAATAGTGCACCATATGATAATCAAGTGACATTGGGCTGATATCAAAAGCTGTTTTCAATGATATAATAAAATATTGACATGAAATTTTGAACATAATAAATTATGAAATTAGATAATTCTGGATTAAATACGTTATGAAGTATACCTTTTTTAGACTAATGATATTTTTACAGATTTGGTTATCCTGATCCAGGCTACCTTAGAAGGGTGCGAGAAGAGCTGGCAGACAAAGGCATTAAGTAAAAATCCCTGAATGAAGAACTTTTAGTTGTGCGTCATTTATTGAACAACCCTTATACGTATAATATGCAATATTGGGGAGTTCCCAAAAGTAGATAGTTCTGACCGATTAATTCCTCGGAACGAAAACATCTTGATTTCAAATTCAAATCTTGATTTGGCATGTTGTCTCTGTACATAAATGTACCCTATCGAGTGTTTCTATATTTCCATGAAAATGTCCTTCGAAATAATTGGCAACATCTTAGATGGTACATGTATGCTATACACGTTATATGGCTTGCATTTTTGTATGGAAATATTTTTATCGCTGACTGTTCTCGCAGACATGAAACCCGTTGCAGCAATTCAAGAAGGAAGACTTTGAACGTACTTTCACGGGGGAAAGTCTACCTGCGTGTATACTACCTACCGCCGAGCAAAGACCCGAAGATGTCTGAAAATGTAGGTTAATAAAAAGTTAATAAACTCCTGTTTATATACTGTATTGAATTTCTCAATATGAAGTTTATCACAAAAATTCCTGTTAATATGATATAATTCCCTCAGCACTATACGTCAACGTCTGTGTCCTGCAAAGTTCTTATAACATTGAATTCATGCTTTCACTCGAATCACTATAATTTTAATTGTTGATGATATCATTACTTCTATCTGACTATGCTCATAATCCAATGACTTTGGTACGTGTTATTTTGTATCTACCAAGACGGTAAACGTACTGAGTATGAAAAAAAGTTACATATTTTGATTGGTCTAACTTGTGCAAAGTTAAAAGACCCGTTATACTCATTCGCTCTCAATTTTGAATAAGATAACAGTAGAACGGCTACTAAAATGAAAAAAAGATTGACCAGTAGAGATTAGGAACTTGAAACATATTCATTTTTATCCATAAATATGGATAATATTATTGATTTAAATGCAATTTCGCGCTATTCCTATCCTATCCTCCAGTGTTGATAGCCTAATTTCTGTTGTGTCAGTCTGGATCAAAATGTTATTATAGAATTAATAACGAGGAACCCTTCTAATAGAAGCAATTAAATCAAGGTTCAAAAACTCCCAAAAGTAACCCTAACACTATTTCATCATCGGCACTCAACAAACTCGACGATGTCATCGGATCTCAACAGATTTTACTCAAGTGATATTCGGATTCTGAGATCCTTTACTCAAGATATTTTCGAATCTTTATAATATTATTCGATCACATCGGGTCCGATGTCCGATAACATCGGATCTTTTAGGATTAAGTCTATGTGAAGATTTTGATGTTCAAAAGTGCTATTTTGACCTAATAGTTTGACACTTAATATATTATGCATATGACATGCATTTACCGACCCAGGTATGTCTTTTGTATGTCTTGTTATCAATTAAAGCGAATATGAATGAGAAAACAAACCGAAAACCATTATACGTTTTACTTATCTCTTAATTTGGACATAAAAATATATTTCAACTATAATTCTAGGCCAATTCCGCCTGCTAGAACATCTTACTAACGATTCTAGCCATCCAAGGGAATTGATAGTGGCCCAATGTTACCTTTATTGTCCATTTTCCTATGAGATATAGTTTACCAAACATTGGATAGGCGGTATATGCGTGTCTTACTCGGCGGTAGGTTGTATATACGCGGGTAGACTTTCCCCTGTGTACTTTGAAGGAAGAAGTTGAAGCTTTATAGGGTACAGAAACAAAATGTAACAAACAAAAAGATGTAGTTTGAGATCATTGGGGCGTTGTGCCCGAAAAGATTTAACATTGAATTTCGACTCTGTAGAATCGTAATTGTTTGCACCCAAAGTATTATGTAGCTTGATGCTTGCTTATATTTACCACATGTGCACAATCATGCGTATTTAAGATTACTATAAATATTCGGACCCCTTGAGAGACAAAAGTTAATAAACTGTTTCTCTTGGCTAATAAATGTATATGGGTTAATTAAAGGCAGAATCAAGGAACGGGTGTGAACATTTTCAAGCAATAGGGTGGAGTTAATGTAAGATTGAGAAAGCAAAAACTGTGGCAGTCTCCTAAACAGTAAAGAATTACATGAAAATAAACGTATGGTATGGTAGAGAGACTATCTATTTTATTTTCCTGAAATAAAATGTAAGGGAATGGTACAAGGCCAAGATGTTCTAAAATTGAAACAATTGCTTGAAACAGTTCCTTTCTAGACCTGATCCTGCTTTTGATTATATGGAAATTGAACGTTCACTTCTTCAGAATAAAATCAGAGAGAATATACAGTGATGTTTTTTTGTATTGTGAAATAACATATTAGCAGATTATGACGATGCCCAAAGAGCAAGGGGAATATTGCGTTTTCATCTCATAGGAGATGGCATACAGTATAAAGTATAAATTATGAAGATTTTACAGATTGTTAATGTATTCTCTTAACTCAAATTAGATTCCCGGCTTTTGGTATTTTACATAAGGTTCATCTATGTGAGTTTTTAAGGATAATATAGTGTCCCTTACAACTAGAAATCGGCAACTCCACGGAGTAGCAAATCCCAAACGAACATTTAATTATATTCGCAATCTGTATGTATAATGTATCAAAATGAAATATTTAAAAATCAATACAAAATGAAGACAATACAATATTAGAGATCTAATGCAGTGTAATGTAACCATACTATAAATGGCGATGAATCACCTCGGTGCTAACGGCCCTCGGTGTATTAATACGCCATTCATAAGTTGATTAAACCACACATCGTCATGCATGGAGTGACCCACAGGCCCAGGAAGATTTAACCCCCCCCCCCCCCAGTCACTGTATAGCTAATGTAAAAATCTTTTTCTACCTAATACATAGTGAGTGGGAGGGGAATGAACTCTTGTTCCCGTGTCTGTGGAGTGACCACTATGGTTTTCTAAGCAATGCAATCATGTAGTCAACTACCCAGTAATGTTATTGTACTATACTCAGGGATAATTAGAGATGAGAAAGAGAAAAGATTGAGGAAATTGATCCTGTAATCATTAAGGTAAAGATTAAAAGGTGGATTGGATCGAGTGGATTGGGTTCATGTAAAAGGTGGATTGGATCGGGATTCTTCAAAATATGGATTTTCCTTAAAAAATTATATTGATCTCCCATCAGACGATTAATGCTCTTCTCACTTTCACAATGTCAAATAATAGATGTTATATCATTTTGCTTGGGTAGACTAGAAAGGTGACCTGATACACAATCTTATTCATTCCAAGCGCAATTTTAGACATTTCACAAATCATAAGGCAGACTTTTCAAGTCGAAGATCCATATCATCTGTTTTAAATTCAAACAGAACATGGCAGAATGTCTTGGGAACACCCACACGTCAATTTGAATGACATCTTTTATCTACCGATCTATGTTTATTATGTCTTACTAATGTTGATTTACAAGGGAGAGCAGTTAAATGCTTTAGAGTATCTATCAACTAATTGAAGTATGTATTTGTCATTGCTTTGTCAATTCCTTAAAGGGACCCAAGTAATCACAAAATACTTTAGGCCGGAGGAAATTGCTTAGAGGGAGATCAACTAAAAAATCCATATTTTGAAGATTCCCAATCCAATCCACCTTTTACATGAATCCAATCCACTCGATCCAATCCACCTTTTAATCTCTACCAATCATTAATTCCGAGAGATTCAAGTTGTGATGGTGATATGGACTAAGACTTTCTAGTTAAATACTTACAAACAGCTTTAGTTGTACCTTTGAGATGGTATCTTGTAGTACATTCCCCCATATTTTAATGCATATGAAGTGCAACTGCAATAAACATAACTACTAGCTCTCCGATCAGCTGATTTGCATACTTTTTTATTTTTGTTTACACCGTGTTAAATTCTCGTTGGAATTTTTTCTAGCTTTAAAAAACTAAATCAATAGAAGAAAAAATTATCGAATCACAAATTCATTAGGGACAGAGGCATTCCGTTTGCAACACATTGATGTTTCGTTTTTTTATTGCAAATTATAGCCAAAATGCTTATTCCTAATGCATAGGCATAGACTTTAGTAATGCACCGTTTAGAGATATCTAGTTAAATATTTGACTGAGAATCACGTCTTCCTCTAACCATGCTAACTGCGGAATCTAATGGTTCATTGTCAGTCTAGTTACGGAGTCGGGGAAAAGCAAAATAATGTTTCTTGTATTTCAAATACTGTATTTGAAATCCCCGGCAATTATTACACATAAATAACATTCCCAATATACTCAACTGTTTACTTATGGAGCCAATCAGAGAACCCAGCCCGGATATGTATGAAACATCAAACTAAGGTTATAGTAACAGAAATTATGCATCGATAACACATCAAAAACGAGTGGTGGCACCACTGTACAGACGGAGGCATCAAGTAAAAATCAAATAAAAAGATTGCTATAGATATTCGAACCTAATATAGTCTCTTGGCTAAAAATTCACGTGGCTTGATAAGGACAGAATCAGGGAACGGGTGTGAATCAAGCCCGGGAATCAAGCAACGAATTGCCAAACCGGTTTACTATTTACCAACTAATATTATCCCATTGATATTTTACCTCATGTGAGATTCAGAAAGCAAAAATTGTGTAAATTATCCTAAACAGTAAATAAATACAAGAAAGTCAACACAGACGAGGGGTGATTCAAAAGTAATGGACAAATTATAGGCATGCTTACTCTCACCCAATTTGTATGAAATTTGGTTCGTATGAACCGCATTAGGGTGCCTTTACCCGGAATTGGCTTTTTAAGCACTGGCATCACATGGATATTCCGAGGCATACATTTTTCAAGATGGTAGCACAATAAATTCAACCGTAATTCACTTCATTCCTGATAATTCATTTAGATTCTATTTAATATTTAAATCATTTGTAATGGCACTTATTTCCCTCAGTGTCAATGACTGCATTTAAGATGGCTTCTACAGGATGTCCAAAAAACAGGACCGTAAGAAAGTTAAATAACTCGGTCAATTTTGCAAATTTTGCCTTGATATTTAAGAATTATTTAGTTCATTCAATGTGAATTTAGTTCTGAAAGTTTGATGATAATATCTTTATTGTGTCAAAAACTACAGTACTTTACAAAACATGCTCAAAGCGGGCACTTCTCCTCTCTATGCACAAACGAATCCAGCGAACAAAGTTGTTAATGACCCTGACCTATACACATTAATGCGGATGGTAAATATTGGGGTAGTTATTGCACTCCTAAGATTGTTAGGGGCCTGTCAGTATACACATTGGCTCTGAGAAATCCTCAAAGATAAAAATTTGGGGGATTTAGATCTGGCGAATGAGCTGCCCATATGGTTTGCGTTCTGCAACTGATGAGCTGACCACCAAAGCATTGTCTAAACCATTTCAGCACATCATTTGCAGTGTTGGTGGGTATTGGCTTGTTGAAACCACTGCTTATCTCCTTAGATGTCCCTTCTGGTGCTTAGTGACCTCCAAAACTTAGTGGGAACTTACTGGTTCTTGTTCATGGTGATAGCACGCACCAAGTCATCTTTGAACCAAAAAGGAATGATTCCATGTTTCCTCAATGTCACCCAGGCAGTGCATTGTTCAGAATGCAATGGATGCTGTAACACTTCATCAGGAGGATGTAAGCCCAAGTAGCAATTGTTCTTGGAACAAACTTGTCCATTTAGAAAGACATGTGTGTAGGAGGAACAACAACAACTTTATTCACTGGATTGAATTGTGCATAGAGAGGAGAGGTGCACATTTGGGGCATGTTTTGTAAGGAGCTGTAGTTTTTGACTGTAGATTATTATCAAACTTTCACAACAAAATTCACATTGAATAAACTAAATTCTGAAATTTCAAGGCAAAATATGCAAAATTGACCAAGTTATTCAACTTTCTTACGGTTCTGTTTTTTTGGACACCCTGTACAATATGAATATTGTTATCGTTTGATCATGGGGACCAAATATATATGGTCTTCCAGATCGCTAAAGATTCAGCATCCTCTCATCACCTCCAGCGAAGTGCTTGTACAATCTCTAAAGGCTTGCCTTGAAAAAGCCTTGTATCCATGTGTGTCTTTGATTTTGCTGACAGCCTGCCTTGTGTCTCCAGTTGCTACCAATAAGACTATAACAATTATTTGTTTTACTTTAATTTGTTGTAAATGACAGATTTCTTGGACGTGTGTTAATCTAAAGTCTGACTCACTGCAGCTGACTTTACTTGACTTACTATTCTAAAAACATTCAATGGGATGTACAGTAATACAGCACAATTTGCTGCTGAATTTACAACTCACCAGCATATGAATGGACATGTGAGTCTTCCTTGACAATTGATTAACTTTTTATAGTTTATAGTCCAAGCGAGTGTGTTGAGTCATGAACATGAAATCAAACAATAATGACAAAAATATTCAATTATCATTCAAAGGTGGATTCCGCCCATGCTTACCCTAGTTGCCATGGTTACGCATAACTGAAACGATATTGAATGTTGTTAAATATTAATTTGACACTTAGTAGATAATTTTATGTTTGTGAAAAAGTAAATTAATTGGGTAACGTTAGGTTTGCCTATACAATTTTGCCCAATACTTTTGAATCACCCCTCGTATATATGAAATTCTTGAAATAATTTTGATAGGAAATGGTATAAGCTCAAGATGTCACAAACATTGAAACAATTTCTTGGAAGGGTTCCTTGATCTGATTCTGCCTTTGATTATGTGAAGCTAAACGTATGGAAGAGCGGCGCGGAGTAAGACGGAATTTAGAAAAAGAAACTCGGCATTGTTTTCATGGATATTGTGGTGCAAATTTCAGAGAAAATGTAAACATAACCACGAAGTTAAAAACAACATAATTGTATACAGTTGTGTTGCTTAGACCACAACATTTGTTGTTATGGACTTTTAGATTGAAAATAGAAACCGATTGTCAAAGCTTTTGATTGAAAAAGCATGATTGATTTCTTAATTTTATCCCTTGGTAATGAAAGGGTTAATATCTAATTTTGCATTCAGTGAAAATTCAAATGGAGGTTAGATTCTTAAAGCTGACAATCTCAGCTTTCCAACGGTTTATCAGAACCTTGGTACAGAAGAGGTAATTTAAATATCACTAGGGAGCGCACTTACAGGCCTCATAGACTTCTACAAAGTTCCGACAACTCTTTTCCGACCTCGCGAACTATTTTCCTTCCACCCATACCACAATTCTCACATCGCAAGTATATATTCTTCATTCGCAAACACAAGTTCCTCTCTCATGAACATAGTTCTCCACTCGTGCACCGAATTCTCAAATCGCGAACCACATGTAGCTTTGTGGTTCGCGATGTCGAACTCCGTTCGCGAGTGGAGTTTGGTATAAAGAATCGATATTCGCGTTGTGAGAACCGTGGTTCTGGTGGAAGGAACGTAGTTCGCGAGGTCGGTGGAAGTCAGACTAATAGAGGGTCTATTTTGCATAGTACATGCAACTTTCAACAGTGACATCTTTAAATGGACAAAGGAAGAATGTTTAATTTATATTACAGATGTATATTTCATTTGAGTGGTATACAATAATAATTTCTAACTATTATTTACATTTAGAGTTATAAATGAATATTGTACTTTTGTATAAATTGTTTGGTACATCCTTGATAAATGGATTAACTATATAATACACAGTAAATCACTTAAGGTATACATGATATCCAAAACCTATAATAAGTAGAGTACATTCAGTTATATTTTATGCACTGGGGTTTGCTCAACCAGACTTCGTCATGAAATATTGTATTCCAGGTTATATTGTAAACATTTCTGATGTTCATAAGAACAATGCAACACTAGGCTATACAATAGATGTGCTGATTGAGAACAATTACTCCACTTATTTAAATCCCAAATGGCCATGTTCTCTTGCCTGTTTAAATACAACATGTGTAAGTGATTACATTACTGATTTGATGAAGTTACTACCCATGACAGGACTTTTCATTATACAGAAAAATAAAGATAACTTTTTTGTTTCATTTGCCAGGGTTGTTAAATAATAATATTAAATTGAAATTCAGAATTATTCGTATTACGTTCAAGACACTAGAATGGCATGTCTAGTCTTAACATGTGGCATAAACTTCAGGAGAATATGCATATAGGAATTATAATTGTAATGAGTACCAGTTCTTGCCCATGTACAATGTACCAGGTCGTTCAATAAGTTCACCGAAAAATGCTATCATTTCAAAGATTTTTGATATTTTCTCATGAAATTTGCACACAATGAATAAAAAATACTTTCTGATTGATTATTAAAATATCAGCATCTCTTATTTAATTGGTCAAAAATAAGGGTTACTATGGTAACTTGACTTTTGGGTAGGCGGGGCACTTTTTATGTCACATTATTCATCAGAAAAACAACAGAATAGTAGGCAGTTTATGAGTATATCACATGAATTTCTTCTCCGCTTTCTACTTGTAAATGATATTACTTAATGTAATAATTACAACTATTGTCCCATAAGGTTTCAGAAATATTCTCCCTAATGTTTAATGCACAGTCGCTTGCATTCAACCCATTGATGATACAGTGCTCTGAAGCCATCTGGAAAACTTGTTTAAAAGGCAATCTTGACTGCAGTCGAAAGTTGTTTCATTGTTCCATAAACTGCACCTCTTAGCTGATCCTTCATCCTAGTGAAAACAGTAAAATCAAGGATTGTCTCATTTGGAGATTATGTAACTTGGGGCAGCTTTGCCATCTATTTTGCCAATTATTTGTGATGGTTCCCTGCACAATATTAGCAGTGTGATCGGCTGCATTATCCCGATGGAAAAATTTAAAGTTTGGCTGGATGGGTAAGTTTTAATCAACTTTTTATAGCATTACTCTTTGTTGATTGTCTGGTCCACTGGTACAGCATTGACTAGCACAATTTCAGAAATGTTCCTGATAACAATGAACATCAATTTTCCCTCAGAACATTTGTAATTTAAATAAGAACAAATAAAAAATAGGGATCCTTCATTTGCACATATGGATAGATATCTGTAATGGTAAAATGTGTGGCGTAAAAGTGCCTCCCCTACACAAAAGTCAAGTTACCATAGTAACCCTTATTTTTGACCAATCAAATTTGAGATGCTTATATCTTAAGAATCAATCAGAAAGTATTTTTTATTCATTGTGTGAAAATTTCATGAGAAAATATCAAAAATCTTTGAAATGAGAGCATTTTTCCGTGAACTTATTGAACGACCTGGTATAATAATTTAAGATGCGTGCATTTAAAACTTCACATTCAAATTAATGAAAATATACAACTTATATTCATTTTTCATTGCACAATAACCAAATCATATAATCAAAATTAACATTTATTAGAATTATGACGTCATTCTCTTACTACTTTTATCATGAGATGAGCTATAAAAAGCTAAGTCGCTTCTGATGTACATATTTACATTCAAAACAAAAAATATAAAAAATCTACATATAATATTTTATGCCTACATACGCCTTTGTTTAATCAATGTATCCTCAATGAAATACCATTTAGGGGAGGCATCAAAAGATCAATGTCTGATAGAAAACTAAATAAATCTAGTTTGGGGGGAGGGGGTCAAAGCTATTTCAGTTTGCTATCCGACAAATTTCAACATTTGAATTTTTGGGAATTTCGACTCAAAATGCCTTGGAATGGTTTGAAAATAAAGACTACCAGATGCCTTCTTCACAAATATGCATGCAACGTGGAATATTATGCCTATTGTTGTTGGCACATGTTTTAGGAATCATGAACAAGTTATAGTTCTATCCCCATAAAAGTCCAAATTGAGTCGCAAAAACATGTGAAAGTCCGCGATCAACTTTCATTGTATTTAGTTTTGAGGGGGAGGGGGGGGGGGGGGTCCAACTCAAAACTAGATTTATTTAGTTTCCTATCTGACATTGAACTTTTGATGCCTCCCCTTAATGTCTGTCATATTATATACAGGGTGACAAAAAATGCCACCCACATAATGTTGCAGAACTTTTTTGACTGCATGATATCTGGCTTGTTCTTTAGCGCATTATAACTAGACTCCATGGATAAACTCCATAAGGAGATTCAGATGACTGGCCCATGTAGATGCACTTTTATGAGGTTACGATATGTGCGCTTAAGAGGCAGGCACACCTGGATTCTACGGACAAAGTTATTGACAACCCCGACACATAAATGACCACATAAATGACCCTGATCTTTCAGGTGATCTCTATTGTCATGTGTACTAAGGTTTGGTGGTTTGTTTCATATACATGATCCTTCAAGTTCCCTCAGAGATAAAAATCTGGAGGATTCATGTCAGATGAATGTGGTCCATAACGTTAACCGTACAATCCAGAAGTGTGCCCGTAAAGGAATGGACATCATTTACAGCACATCTTATTCAAATGTGCCTAACAACAATTCAGATATTATGCAGACAAAAATCTTATGCAACATTATGTAGGTGGCATATTTTGTGTCACTCTGTATAACATCAGCTTATGTTACATCAGCTGATATGGCATCAACTATTATTGCATTACGGCATCAGCTAATATGGCATCAGCTAATGCAACATCAGCAAATGGAATGCCACCAGACTTTATACATGTATTTATATCACCAGGTTAATTAAATCTACTGTTCTCTATGTGCACAGTAGCTATTCTAGTATCCAAATGACTAAAACATTCAGATCAAATGGCACCTTCAAATGTAGTTTCCTTGCACAGTGTAAACATTGAATTCATTTGTTCAGAATGTGACAGCACCGAATGCAAGGAATCATCACAGAATGTAATGAAACAATGTTGTGAAATATAGCATCACCTTATTACCATTCAATATCACCTAGTCTAATGTAAGATTGCTCAAAGTAATATAACCTCACAACATGATACAGCTACTCAAATCTTATTATGTTCTAGTGCCACTTTATAGTTCTATGGTGAGAAGTACGATCCATATTCTTGCCTGTGTTTCATCAACAATATTTTGGCTTTTTCAGCTGTGTGCTGTTTTACGTGTGCCTTCATTTTAATTTCTGATCCACATCTAAATGGGCATTCAACACATTGATAGAGTCTATTACGTCGTCGTCCAGTTTTTTTCTTTGTATTTTCTGATTTTGATGCTTTTATTTCACCAACTTTCGATGGTACCCTTGGTGGGGTCTTTGCTGGATATGATCTCCGAGCTTTCTCTGCATTAAATGGTATGGGGCTACTAGGTGGACTAGGGCTTGGGGAACGGGGACAGATAATCTGAGCCTCAGAGGGTGGTACTGCAGCGGCCATCTTCTTTGGGGATTCTTGCTGTTGCATGATGGGAGATGGGGCCTTCCTTGCAAGTGGAACACGTCCTTCTGATCTGTCTATCGTATCAATGATAAGATCTCCTACCTCATCAAAAACAAGTGGAACCATGTCTGGATCTTTGTTGTCAGACACAAGTTCAGAATCAACAGAAATGCCATCTATTGTGGAACTGATGGCAGTTGACATTTCCGACAGGTAACTGGTTTCTGATTTTGTCGCCAACTTTTCAAAAAGTTCTTTTCGTGTTTTCTGTGATTCAAGCCAGCCTCTGATGTTTTCAGGCTCTGTGTACGGGATGTCAACCCCAAGTTTACGCTTTTTCTTTGATGGGGAATCTTCATTTTCAAGTTTAGCTGGTTCAAGTTCTACAGGATCATCAAGTTCTATTTTTGCGTCAATGTCAATCTTAACACTGTGGACATTTTTATGTGTTTTGGTTACAGATTTATCAGGGGGAGATGTTTCGGGAGACATACATTCAATCACCTCAAATGCGCTCCTTCGCGCAGGTGATTTATTATTTTCTGCTCTAGATGAAGATTTTTGAGGACCTCGATCGACAGGTTTAGAGGTTGTTGCTGTTGGTCGTTTCTGTTTCACTTCCTTTTGTGGGGCAGTTTTATTAACAGAAAGGCTAGGGGGCTTTTCCACTTCCTGTCCTTCCTCCTCCCAATTTTTCACTTTGTCTTGTAGCTTCTCCTCAAAGAAAGTGAGAAGACGGCTGATCTTCAAAATCTTGGCTGCATTATAAAGGCTCTTGAGTTCATTGTCCTTCATCTCTATGATCCCAGTATACATCAGCTGCACAACCTTCTTGATGGTATCAGTCTCAATATCAACCTTAAACAACAGAGTATGAAAATAAAGTTATGATTGTTCCAATTTTATTATTGTTTCAAGTATAAACTTACTTTTTAGATTGTCACATTAAAAGCTTCTACCGAAATACTTCATTCCCTTAAAACATATTGCCAATTTTGAAATAAAAAAAGCGTACACTACATCGTTCACACAGCTAAAGAACCCTACTGGAGATGATCGCCAAGTATTCAACTACACAAATAAACAATCAACTCATGCCATCTATATGAAGCTTATGTATGTATCTTCAGATTATTTCTTCAAAAAGTTTGCATCACATATCTCAAATGATGGTACATCAATTTTGAATTTATTTTTCCACTTAAGCACATTTGAAGAGTAGTTTAATTTTGAGCAAAAAACAATTCACATTTTTGGTGAAAGCTGGGTCAAAATATTGAAAAAAGATGATGATTGCAGATAATCAAGGCTTAATTATGAGACAATTTGATTGACTTAATCATTGCAATCAGTTTTTGTAGAATGGCCTTACAGGTTCATTTGTTTTAGTTGTCAAAAATCCAACTGTCTGAAGTCTGCTTCGCTCTCATATAGGTGGATCTTGTTTCTGGATTTTATTGGAAAAAAGTTGCACAACAAACGACAAGTGTACACGGGTATAAATCTAATAATGATATGAACTTACCTGTACAAAGGGGTCTCCTTGCAGAAGCATAACTTGGAGATATGGACTGTATGCAGCCACCACTACTGAATGGACAGATATACCATTGGCCTCACTTGAACCACTTGATGATGAACTGATCATAGCATCACAGAACAGTCCATCTTGGAAGAAGGTCCTCAGTGATGTTGTCAGCGTTTGAGAATGAGATGGCAACCTGTAATAAAATAATTTTAGTATATATTGAGTAGAAATTAGAAAATGCATTCTAGATGAGTCAACATTTTCAAGAGAAATCCATTTTACTATATTGAATTTTACTTCACAGGCAGTGATATAGTCCATAAAAGGCAGAGATATTACACAAAAGATAATGATATTTCACAAAGGCCATCAATATTTCATAAAGAGTAGTGATATTTCACAAAAGGCAGTTATATAACATAAAGGGCAGTGATATTTCATAAAGGTCAATGATATTCCACAAAAGGTTGTAATATTTCACAAAGGGTAATGATATTTCACAAAAGGCATTGATATTCATAAAAGGCAGTAATATTTCACAAAGAACAGTGATATTTCACAAAAGGCACTATAATAAAAAAGGCTCTTTATTTATAAAATCTCTGATATGCTTTAACCTGCTATTTCATTATCCCTTGTTAAGTGGATGTAATTGGAAATAGACATATACAGGGTGGTCCAAAAAGGTGAACCCCTGCAACAAGCAATATCTCAGTTATTACCCCCCTTAATTTTAATGGGATAATATTCTAACATGTTTTAGTAGGTCTAAAGTTTTTGTGGGTGCCATTCAGTCTTGAATCTTTCAGAAGTAACATGGCATCAATAGACACGCCTGATTAATTGATGATATGTTCCATTTCCACAATTTTGGATTACAGCTGCAACTCAAATGTTTGAGTTGTTCACAGTTAAAGGCATCATAGAAATTAACCAGAACAACAGCAACGCCAAAGCGTAGCGAATCCCATCGAACAGAAACTACCCAAAATTTCATGAGACAGTATGCAATCCTATGAGTATTCACATATCAAATGTGAACAAAATCACTCTATTACTTTTTGAGTTATAATAAAAAATGTAAAATAACACACACAAAAATGGTGGCCATTTTTCAAAATGGCCGACTGCTCCCCAAAGTTTTATTAGACAATGTGCCATGCTTAAAGTATTCACATTTCAAATATGAACAAAATCCCTCCAGTTATAGTAATAAATGTTAAAATAACAGCCATTTTTAAAAATGGCCATCTTCTTCGCGAAGTGTCATGAGACAGTGTCGTGGCTCATGAGTATATATATCAAATATGAACAAAATCGCTCCACTACTTTTCAAGTTATAGTAAAAAAACATAAAAATGGTCAAAATGGCCGCCTTCTACCCAAAGTGTCATTAGAAAGTGTGCCATGCTTATAGTATTCACATATAAAATATGAACAAAATAGCTCTACTACTTTTTAAGTTATAGTAAAAAATGTAAACACACCTACTATCAAAAATGTCATTAGACATTGTGCCTTGGTTTAAAGTATTCACAAACCAAATATGGACAGTGAGCGGCCATTTTGAAAATCGGTTCTCGAGCAGAACTTCTACCCCCATAAGGTATATGTGTACAAAATATGAATAAAATCGGGCCAATGGTATTTGAGTTATTCCCAGGACGGACGGACGGACGGACGGACAGACAGACGGACGGAGGCGTTCCCTATATCCCTCTGAACTTTGTTCGATGGGATAATAAATGCCTATCAGTTATTGGGTAAAATAATGATAAGCCTTTCACATATGTATTAACAAAATCAAAAATATTTTGAAAAAATAAAGTCTGTACATGCAAAGAATTCATAATTGAAAGAACTTTATCATCTGATGTCTGATATACAGGGTGATCCAGAAGTAACGTCAAAGACATTGTAATTTCAAAAGTATTCATCAGATCTTCATGAAATTTGGTATACATGTACCCACAACATTTCTGAGTTACCATCTCAAAGATTGGAATTCAATCATTTCATTGGTTGAAATTATGGTTGCTATAGTAACCTGATATCGCGTAACCCGGGGCAAATTGAAGAGAAACCATAACGTTTTTGTGAATTTCTCTAATTTAAAAAATCAGTAACATTTGAAAATGTTCATTGTTTGTTTTCTATGATTTTTATATTTGTTGCCATGGTAACAAATATGTAATAGTTGTGATGTCACAATAGGCATTCATAAAAAGCTTTCAATTTCTTTGAATTGCTTCCATCATCCATGACAAATACTAACATGACCAAGGACACTAACCCACCCAATTCAAGATGGCGCCAAGTCAGAGTAAAATAGAGCAAAGAACAAACATTAAGTTCTGTGTAAAGTTGGGGAAAGGTGTAAAAGAGACTATAAGACAGATAAAGAAGGCATATGGTAAAGCTGCCATTGCTGAGAGAAACATTTACAGGTGGTTTAACAAGTATTCCAGTGGATATGATGAAGTGGTAGACAAGCAGCGAGGAGGCAGGCCAGTGTCGTCATTCGATGATCAAACCATCAAAGCAATTGAAGCTGATGTTATGGACAATAGGCAAATTTCTATCAGAGAATTGGCTGAAAAACACGATCTGAGCTATGGGACTTTGCAACGGATACTGACAAAGAACTGTCTGTTAAAGAAGGTGTCTGCTAAATGGGTGCCGCATGACTTGACACAGGAGCAGAAAGACCGGCGTGTTAAGGCTTCAAGGGACTTTCTTGCAAAATATCGGAGAGATGGAGATGACTTTCTTAACAAGATCATTACGAGTGACGAATCATTGCTATCATTCTACATCCCAGAGACCACGCAACAAAGTTCATCGTGGAAACATGACAACTCCCCAACACCAACCAAGCCTAAAATAGTACCAGGAATTCCACAAAAGAAACAAATGGTTGTGACATTCTTTGACATTAGAGGAATGGTGTTAACCCATTTTGTTCCCATTGGCCAGAGAATTAATGCCGTTTACATTGCAAAGGTAAGATATCATTTGTTCTAATAATACATCATACTGTGAATTTTATTTTTAAATTAAAGTATTTAAATGTTGTTCACTGTCAATATAATTATAACTCCATGGCCATGATTCAAATCCAAATCCAATCAATGAAACAACTGGTTTAACAACCATTAAACATTTGTTTTTCAGGTTCTGAAGCGTGATCTTCAACGTTCCCTGAGGAAAAAGCGTCCCGGACATCTGCAGCAGTTTATCTTGCATTGGGACAATGCCCCTACGCACACTGCAATCCTGACCAGCAACACAGTCCAAACACTTGGATTTCAACAACTTGAACATGCCCCTTATTCACCTGATCTTGCCCCCAGTGACTTTTATTTGTATGGGGAACTAAAAAGAAACCTTAGTGGAAATAATTTTCAATCCTGTGAGGAATTGAAAAATGCCGTAGTACTAGCCCTACAAGGAATGAGTTCTAATGGATTTAATTCTGTGTTCAAGGAATGGGTATCCAGACATGAGAAATGTGTTGCAAATGGTGGCAATTATGTAGAATGAACTATTATTAGTAACTGTGCAATAGTATGATTTATATTGTTGTGAAATAAAATGTTGAGGATATAACAATTACAGATCTTGTTGATATTTTGAGATTACGCATTACACGTTAAGTAATTTGCCCCGGGTTACGCGATATCGGGTTACTATAGCAACCATAATTTCAACCAATGAAATGATTGAATTCCAATCTTTGAGATGGTAACTCAGAAATGTTGTGGGTACATGTATACCAAATTTCATGAAGATCTGATGAATACTTTTGAAATTACAACATCTTTGACGTTACTTCTGGATCACCCTGTACTTTGGAATCCCTCCCACCATTCTCTATTTTAAAGAAATGTAATTCCAATACCTTATTATCTAGGAATGGGCTTTTGAAAAGATTGAAAAATTTAAAATCATAACTTGAATTGGCTATTGGTGCTTCTTACTGTAGGACTAATAGAATATTCATTTTATTATGACTCACTGTGGAACTATGTGTTTATAGACTTGAAAAAATAAAATACTCAATAGTTGTTTTGCATTAAAGTAAAAAGTAGATGAATTGTCTGTGAATTATGCCTTAGGTGATGTTACTTGCATTAAGTACTGTTCAATTTACTTAAAAGATCATTCAGAAATGATCCTATTAATACTATTAGAATGAAATATAAGTTGACACAGAACATCAAAATGACAAAAATGAAATAATAACAATAAATATAGGTAGGTACCACTTAGAGATTCCTCCGAATGCAATTGTGTCTACAAGGAGATTTTGTAATTTTTGTAAATCATATATGGGTTTGTACCCACAAGAATGTCATCATGATGTCATTATCAGATGGCCAGGGAGTACATATGTTGCTTTCATGTTTGCTAATTCTGACTCGATGCAAGGGCATGTAATGAGTGCAGAGGTGTAGTTATTGAGTAAAATAATGATAAGCATGTATCAACAAAATCAAAAACATATTGAAAAAATAACGTCTTTACATGCAAAGAATTCATAATTGCTTTGCCATTGTACCCGTAGGGTTATCCAGCCAGTACACCAAGGTATTCAAGGTATTGATGGTATCCACTGCAACCAGTCATGATGACATCACAGGCAGTGTCAATGAATAGGTTGCATTTGCAGTACATATAATTATTCATGTTGCTAAAAGATGAATAATAAAAAGTAAAAAGTTGGTAGTCTTGTTCAGGCTAAATACCACGCCCGGTGATCGTACAAAATGGATGGAGGGGGGATTAGGCGATTTCTGCAAGAAAACTCAACAAATTTGGAAGATTTATTTTTTCAAGAGAAAATTTACAACTGAATTGCCAAATGAATAGGCGCAGTGCACGGCAAAATATGTTAGGTCATCTAGTTTTTTTTTTGACCTGATACCCTATTGGATGGAGGGGGGGGAGTGGATGGAGGGGGGATTTATATGTCTTTATGATGGAACAAATTTACAAGAACTGGTGTACTCAGTACCCCAGTAAGAAACTGTAAGGAAAAGGAGTCATAAAAATAAATTCAAGTAGCATGTCTTATCATGTCTTACATACACGTGATCCCCTCCATCCAATCCCCCCCTCCATCCAATATTAATTTATTTTGATTATTTTTTGTGTGAAACTTTTATAGAAATTCATATAATGTTCAGCCAAAAATATAAATCTGCAGTCCAGATAAGATAAATTTAAAAACAGCATTTGTGGAGGTGACCTTATCTGATTATAGGCATTTGACCTTTGACATTTTATTTTTAACCTAAATTCTTGTCTAAATATTTTCATCTAAAATTGTTGGATTAAATTCAAATTTTAGGGATGCTTTTTGGTATAAAAATTTTGACATCTGTGTGGTTCAAGGCGAACCTCTTCACAGATTGATTAAAGATTTCATTGGGTGTTTTCTTGATTTAAAAATCCATAACTGATAAGTCTCTGGACATGATGGGTAAATCTTAAAGGGGCAATTTTGCATTTTCTATTGCCAGATCTTTTCTTTAGAGTCCTATTATCGCATTTCCAGATAACTACTTGACATGACCCCCTGTTTCATAGAAAAAAATGCAGAAATGTAACTTAACCCCTAGAAGTGACCTTACCTAAAGGTAACTGTCATCTTGGTTTCTCCTGGAATTTCTATTCGTTGTAGCACCTGCAAGCACATAATAAAATGTTCTAAAAGCCAAGTGTTTTCTGTGAACCACTGTCTGCATAAGGTGGTATATATCTATTAATTATCTTATCTGACAAAATGAACAAATTGCATTAATATATATCTAAATTGTGAGTACATTATTGATTATATACAAGGAGTAATTTTACCAAACGTGATTAAACCATGGGCATCTATTGAAAGCCCATGTGTTTAAACATTTAACTGACCAAATTGTCATCCATCCTCCGATCACAGGGCTAGAGATTTTGCTCCTCTGAATCTTGGAGTCTTGTTGGGAGGATGATTTTTATTATTTCTTCCGATTTTGCAAATTAACAATCAATGATTTCATCTAACTCAACTACTACTCAACCACTGCTGGTTCTGCAAAATATTACGTCCTAATATTTTGTTGTTTTAATCTGATATGAAAAAATATTCTACTTAATGTTTACAGGTTTTTCAATACAACTTTTTTATTAGTAAGAAGTATTTGAAAGGGCCAGAAGTATTTGAATGGCCTCAATATTAAAATAATATTTATTGCCTCTTTGACAGATGCAACACCTTTCAGTATACTAGTGACATATCATCAGCATATTGAAATAATTAAATTTCACCTGCATCATATGATTAAAGGCAGAATCAGATCTATGGGGGTGGAAAAATTACAAGCAATGCGTACAATTGACCTAACAATCTATTCCTTACAATTTTAAATACAATATCCAGCAATTACGATTCACGCTATGTTATAAATTGGTGAAGTTATAATTATTACCACCTTGCCGGGCCAGTTCTAGGGGTTTTAGTGCTAGTTTAGAAGGCGTTCATTTTACTATATCGACCTGAGAAATGTGTGACGTCATAGTGGTGGTCCATATGGACCGGTCTAGAATATATTCTGGACCGGCAATTTTCCCCGGGAAATTAGATATCGTTCAATGCGTAAGATTTTCTTGCTGTGTCAGTCCTGGTCGTTAACGGTGGTAATAATACTAATAACGTCATTTCTGCGAGCAATATAGTGAAATATTGGACCTTGGGCCTTTGGCCCTCGGTCCAATATTTCACTATATTGCCCTTAGAAATGACGTTATTGTACTATTGATTCAAAGTCCAAAAATGAGTGAAAATTTGTAAATTCTCCCAAATAATAAGAATGGTAACCGTTCTTATGGAAAAATAATATGTTATTGTAAATATCTAGTTTTCCTGAAATAAAGTATGCACTTCGATGATTTTAAGAAAATAAACATGAAAAGGAATGACATGAGCCAGAAATATTCTAAGATTGAAACAATTTTTTGTTGGGCAGCTCGCTAGATCTGATTCTTTCTTAAATTAACATTAATTATTTATCATCATATATTTCACATCATTACACTGTCTTTTCTCATCGCACAGTTTTGGTGAGAAAAAATCAAAAGTAACTGAAGAAGTCAGCAAATGGCAAACAAAACACCTTACAATTGGTTACTGTAAGTTGCTTTAATTTGATGGCCGTTTTGATTTTGCGGATTTGATGGATTCAGATGACAACTGCCAAATTAAGTCTCCGACAATTTTTTTACTAAGTCCCTTGGGATTCCCTTGCATAATAAAAGCTTTTGAAAATACCCCACTAAAATGTCAATATATTCAATTTTGAAGGACGGGAGCCTTATTTGCATCTTTGTAAGAACCCTCTAATATCTGCATTTTACCAATGGGTATTAAGTCTGCCAAATTAAATAGCAGCCAAAATTTCAAAATTTGCCCAATCTGCCAAATTAAAGCAACTTACAGTATCATTTTCGGGTAACCTTCACTTCTGTTTGAAGTCAAATACTCTTGAAGAAAAGGGTATTGAAAATGGTGCCAGAGTATCAAACTCTATAACGTACCATTTCTTTTTTAAACTTTTTAATGGCACGATGAAAAATAGCATGTTCCCTCACACCAGACAAATCTTTTGATGACAACACCTATTTATTTCCCATAAACACCTGAACTTCAACATAAAGGGTGAATTGAAAAATATAATCATAATTCAAAGGCTGATATTATATATAGTAGTTGAAATTTCTGCCTACCTGAATTACTACTTTAGTAACATTTATTGAATGCTTTGAATGAGACAAGAATATTTAAAAAAACATAAAATCAATACTAAAATCTTTACAGCAGAACTTGTACTCATATATAGAGGCAATGTATGTGTGTATGAGTAAAAATATTTTCAATACCGATGGGTCAAATAAAGTTTGAGTAATTGTCTGGATGGAGAGTTCTTTATGTGGTCATCAATGAATCATTTTATAGTAACAATAAAATTGACAGTTTTAAAGTACTTGGTGGCTTGCTATCAATGGGGAGTTCATTCATATAGCTAGCTTCAAGAAATAGACTGAATAAGGGGTGCAATAGAAGACTCAGAAATAGAGATGAAT
Source organism: Owenia fusiformis (assembly GCA_903813345.2). Lineage (NCBI taxonomy): Eukaryota > Metazoa > Annelida > Polychaeta > Sabellida > Oweniidae > Owenia > Owenia fusiformis. The sequence goes on along the minus strand of CAIIXF020000005.1, from coordinate 37,884,385 downwards.
CATCAAACAAAAATTACCTTAAATCATTTTGATTCATGAATTTCTTAGACATGGACAATATGAAATATAAAAAATAAGCAAACTAAACTTAACCAAAGTTAAATAACACATGGAATAAGTGCAAGTCTATAATTCAAAAGAAGAAAAGAGAACATGCAGAAATATATTTCCTTGTTTGTAGGAACACTTGGAATGTTTATTGCAGGAGTCTTATATAGTTTTAACACATATGCAGTTGGACTGAAAAGCACCTACAACTATACACAGTCAGAGGTAGAGTTTATTGCTGCAAGCGGAGACCTTGGTCAAAGTATTTTTCTTATACTAGTGGGCCTTATGTTTGACACATTTGGACAAAAAGTTGCATGTACGGTCGGTCTTATATTCACTGGTGGTGGATTTACATGTTTATGGATTATTGCACAGTTCAAAACATTTGGCTCTACAAGGGCATGGCTGGTCTGTATCATACAATCACTTACAATGTTTGGTACAGCATTTTCCTACCTTGCAAGTGTAGGAGTAAACACAAAAAACTTTGGAGGAAAACATAAACTGAAGGTACTTATGAGCCACGCTTGTGTATTTTGGAATGCTCCAACACTTTACAGTGCCATCTATCAAGGATTCTTTGTACAAGGTCATATAAAAGATACTGAGAATCAAAAGTATGGTGAATTTATGCTGTTCCTGGCTGTGATAGCTGTGATTATCAATTTGTTACTCATCATCCTACTTAAGGAAGTTCCAATAAATGAATCAACCCATGAAGAAAGTGAATTGAACGAAATTTTCAAAACTCTTCAAGACACAGTAGCTGATGACAAAGACGAAAACAAGATACACTTAAATGACCAGACTGCATTGATTCCTAATACAGGTCAAAAAGACACAACTATGTGTGCACTTGATCTGAATGGACTGCAAATGATGAAAACATTGCCATTTTATTACTTTTTTGTTATGCTTTTCATTTTAGCAGGAACGGGAGGAACAATTGTCAACAATATCTCCACAGTATTGAAATCTGCTCATAGAGAACAAGACGTAGCAGTTTTTACGATATGCATACCAATTTTCAGCACATTGGGGATACTTTTTATTGGATTTATTTCTAATCATATCTCTCTGAAATGGCCAGGTGTCCCTAGATCCTCAACTATGTTACCATCTGCAACATTAATGTGTATAAGTCTCATTGTAATGAGTTTATTCCAGGATGGATTTGCTGCATTGTTCAGCAGTGCAATCATCATGAGTTTTGCATATGCTGCATTTTATGTACAAATACAATGGGTCATTATTCACTTATTTGGTTCAAAATATATTGGACAGAATCTTGGTATTCTTTTGACAGCTCATGGACTTGGTGTATTTGGGCTTCAGCAGTTGTTTGCCTTTAGTTATAAACTCAACAGTCTACCAGGATCAAACGAATGTTATGGAGAAGAATGTTCAAAATGGACATTCATTTTATTAGCACTTTTATGTTTTTGCGCATTGTTTTCAAACATTTGCCTTGTCAAGATTGAAAGAGATGCCACATGGAAGCATTAGTGAGTAAACAAAACAATAAATGATAATTTATACTTTTAGGGAAAAATATCCCGTCCTGAGTGTTAATATATTTAAAACAAAGAGCAAAAGAAATTGCATTGAATAGAAAGCAGTCAGTAGTGTATCTCAATCTTTTCTACATGATTTTACAACCACCTGTAATAAGCCACCATCATACTTATACTTTGAAATAATTCATCTCATTTACCCCTATCACCCATAATTGTTTCATGTATATTCAATAAATTAATAAATATTGTTTAATCAATTTCCTCTTGCAACATTATGTGAAATGTCTCAGTACCCTTGACATGACGGACATTTTTGGATGTATGTATTAGTTAATCAATAAATACTGATTAATAAACAAGACACAGATTGAACAGCATCACACCCTATAAAAGAATATACAGTTTTTGGGATGGAAAGTCCTAAATGGCTGCCTTAACATTCACCCAGAATGACCAAAAACTAAGCAGTTCTAAACATTCATTCTATAAAGCATCCCTTAAAATGTCAGATCACTACATTATAAGTTATTGAATGATTTGAAGTGCAATAAAGGATATATTCTGCTCGAGAAATTCCGTATTGGAACGAGACGAAGTCCAGTGCCAATACAGAATATCGAGAGCAGAATTTATCCTGCATTGCACTTCAAATCATTCTATAACGTTTTTATCGTGTGATCCTCTGTAATGCTACTGGGAATGTCCCCTCCGTACCAATATTTTCTGCAATGGAGATGATCAATGGGGACAATACAGATTGGTACAGCACAAGGACTGACCAATTAGAAGGCTTCATTTTACAGATCATTCGATGTGTGGCTTTACAAGACTTTACAGATTAAGATTTCAGGACAAAAAATCTAAAATGACCATTCAACATTTATCCATAATGCCTGGAAGAGTGGAGACAAATTATGTAGGATGCCTGCCCAATAATCCGCCGGCCCATCCGGCAAACTGATTACAATATATCACGCAAGTATGCAATATAAAATCATCATCTGAAAACTACCTGTTGGTGAAACAAATGATATGACACTTCTGGTTTGGAAAAAACTTCCAGAACCTAAATAAGAGCAATGCAATCTTGAAGAATGTAAAAACAAGAAAAACAGCAACTCCGCAGAGTAGCAAATCCCACCAAACAAAATATATTTTGATAATTAGTGGCCATCTTGAAAGTTTCTTCTTGAACAAAGCATAGCAGCATATAAAATGTGAACCAAATCCATCCACTGGAATTTGAGTTATCAAAGATTATAATTTTTTCTGAAAAATGGCAGCCATTTTGAAATTCAGCTGCCACCTTGAAAATTCTTTCTCTAACAGAGCTACTGTGTTAGACATCAACATATAACATTTGAGCCAAATCCATTCACTTGTATTTGAGTTATCAAAGATTACGTTTTTTTACGAAAAATGGCAGCCATTTTGAAATCCAGCCTCCATTTTGAGATTCTTTCTCTAACAGAGCTACTGTGTCCCCAGACATCATCATATAAAATCTGAACCAAATCCGTTCACTGGTATTTGAGTTATCATAGATTACATTTTTTACGAAAAATGGCCGCAATTTTTTAGCAGCCATCTTGAAAATCTCTTCTCAAATCTCAAATCCGTCAACTTGTATTTGAGTTATCAAGGATTACATTTTTCATGAAAAATGGCTGCCATTTTGAGTTTAGCAACCATATTGAAAATTCCTTCTCAAGCAGAGGTCCTACACCCATAAGCCTATAAAATTTGAATCAAATCCGTCAACTGGTATTTGAGTTATCGCCCGGACACACACTCAGACAGACGGATATCTTGTTTATATGCTGTTCATGTCATCTTCATTCAGTCCAGCTTGAAAATCTATCAGACAGACGGACGTCTTTCCTATATCCCCCTTGAACTTCGTTCGGTGGGATAATAAGTTTGACTTTCAATAGAGTGACATCTCACTTAGTATGTATATATTTACATGTTAAAAGCCAATTGTATTTAAAGTGCTTATTCGATAAATTATTAGTTTTTTTTCTTCCAAAAATCGATTTGCTGGATACTGGTAAGTAAAACTATCATACCCCATTTTTCACCTGCGGTTTTATTTTAACACTTCTGGTTTGGAAAAACTTCCAGAACTTAAATAAGAGCAATGCAATCTTGAAGAATGTAAAAATCAGTTTGACTTTCAATAGAGTGACATCTTTCTTTTAGTATATATGCATGTACATTTACATGTTAAAAGCTAATTGGTATTTAAACAAATATTTTAACACTTCTGGTTTTGAAAAAAAAAATTCCAGAACTAAATAAGAGCACTGCAATCTTGAAGAATGTAAAAATCAGTTTGACTTTCAATAGAGTGACATCTTTCTTTTAGTATGTATACATGTATGTATACATTTACATGTTAAAAGTTAAGGACGATTTTAGGACGAAAAATCCAAAATGGCCACCTTGACATTTACCAAGAATGCCAGAAAACTAATCAGTTCTAAACTTTTATAGGTAGAAACATCCCTGAGAATTTCAAATGAATCCCTTAAACGGTTTGGCTGGAAACCTGTAGACAAGCCTTGACAGTCAAGATTTTAGGACGGAAAATCCAAAATGGCAGTCTTAAAGGGTTCCGATTAGCATCCCGTATAAAAACAATATGGCGCCTCCAGGCGAATTAACTGGATCAGTCCATTTTTTAGAAATAAGGGGAGCTCTGTAAAATCCAGTTTATTGAAATTGTCTTTGAGATAAAGTAATCCGTTTATAATGATTTTGAAAACGTTATCCAAAGAGTGATTGCGTTCAAAGAATACATGTACAACAGCCAATATAAATCCTTGTATTAGAAACGGTTTGTCTTGCTTTGTTTCATTTGTAGGATATTTCATATGCCAAGCTGTGTGCTATTACGTTATGGGGAAATTTAGATGCCAATTTTTCCTTATTATACACAAATAGAAGATCCTGAAACTTCACCCATAACTGTGGAATTGATTTGTCAAAATAAAAATCACCCTTTAATAAATGTGTGACGATCTACAATATACTTATGCTATATAACAGTTAGAGGTGTTGACACAACGACCTCGAACCTGTGAACCCTTGAGTATTATTCCGGGATCGGGCCTTTTATACTAAACGGTGAGCAACACCAGAAACGAGCGTTCGATTTGCTAAACGATATGCGTCACCCTTTAACATTTATCCAGAATGTGGAAAAACTAATCAGTTCTAAACTTTCATAGGTAGAAACATCCCTGAGAATTTCAAATGAATCCCTCAAACGGTTTGGCTGGAAGCCTGTAGCCAAGCCTTGACAGACAAGATTTTAGGACGGAAAATCCAAAATGGCCGCCTTAACATTTACCCAGAATGCCGAAAAACTAATCAGTTCTAAACTTTCATAGGTAGAAACATCCCTGAGAATTTCAAATGAATCCCTCAAACGGTTTGGCAGGAAACTGTAGACAGGCCTTGACAGACAAGATTTTAGGATGGAAAATCCAAAATGGCCGCCTTAACATTTACCCAGAATGCCGAAAACCTAATCAGTTCTAAACTTTCATAGGTAGAAACATCCCTGAGAATTATAAATGAATCCCTCAAACAGTTTGGTTGGAAACCTATAGACAAGCCTTGACAGACGAGATTTTAGGACGGAAAATCCAAAATGGCCACATTTACCCAGAATGCCGAAAAACTAATCAGTTCTAAACTTTCATAAATAACATCCCTGAGAATTTCAAATGAATCCCTCAAACGGTTTGGCTGGAAACCTGTAGACAAGCCTTGACAGACAAGATTTTAGGATGGAAAATCCAAAATGGCTGCCTTAACATTTACCCAGAATGCCGAAAAACTAATCAGTTCTAAACTTTCATAGGTAGAAACATCCCTGAGAATTTCAAATGAATCCCTCAAACGGTTTGGCTGGAAACCTGTAGACAAGCCTTGACAGACAAGATTTTAGGATGGAAAATCCAAAATGGCCGCCTTAACATTTACCCAGAATGCCGAAAAACTAATCAGTTCTAAACTTTCATAGGTAGAAACATCTCTGAGAATTTCAAATGAATCTCTCAAACGGTTTGGCTGGAAACCTGTAGACAAGATTATTCGGGACAACCGCCCGCCCGCCCGGCAAACTGATTACAATATAGCACCTTAGTGCGATAACAAAAAAGTAATCGTTGAAACATGTTACTCACACACTTGCTCAAATATGACACAAAGTTTGATTTGCTTTGATATTAGACCAAGAAAAAAATAACTCACATAGAAAAAAGCATTTGAAGTTCAGAGATCATTAGACATACATGCACATGTTAAACAAAGTGCATGTTATAAATGACTAGATTGATGTAAAAGATGGAGACACTTCTATTAAAATGAATGTATCATGTAATACAAACAACTTCGCCATCTTTCAATGACATTGATAAAAACTTCATATTAAAGCTTGGCAGATCAAAAATATTTTTGATAATTTATTGTAAGCTTTGATGTGGTCCATTTGAGCTGTTATTGGTGTCAAATGAAAGATATGGTTCTTATCAATACATTGGACATACTATGAAATTTAAATGTAAGTCTTTATTTTACCCCAAAATTTTGAAAATTCCCAAAGTGGGCCTTTAATGGTCCTTTTTCCATATAGCTTTGAAATCTTGTTAAAGTCTCGTTTTTAATGAGATTTTAAGATCTGCATTTTTTATCATTAAAGACTAACATTTTCTTCTACTTTATGGCATATTTTAATTCTGTGTGTAATTTTCTATCAAAACAACTTTGAATCGCACCATTATTTACCTTTATTCAAATTCTAATGATTTTCTAGTTGTCTAAAAAGGTCGGGCTAAATCCACATTGACACAAGGCTGAAAAACCTTTAAAAGTTCATTTACTCTTACAAGGATCACACTTTTAATGTGAAATCACAATCCACATGTCAATAAGATAATATAGTTATATCCCAATGGTGTTTTAAGTTGGTCCAAATTGAATTATTTATTAAATCAAGAAAATAAGTGACTCTGGTAATACATTTACATGTATTCTAGTCCTACTCAAGCCCGACCAATACCCATGATGCCATCTATTTTCTATTTATATGGAAAAAGATCAATTGGTATTAAAATACATCCTAGATTGTTAAATATAAATCAGAATCAGAACAGTCAACTGAATTTACTTTTAAAATCTCCGCAATATTGTAAAAATGTCAGGAGTTCTTGATCCCTGATGAATATACATGTAACCGTACATATACTGAAATGGTTTGTTTCTTGATATATGTGCAGTAACAGCATTGGTTGTTATGTCTGTCCAAGCAAAATCTGGTTTGTATCCCCAAAACAATGATGAGGAAAAGACCAAGTAAAGAATGTAATAAGGTATATTTCTTCTTATTGCTATGTTGCAGGAATACTGTACTCCCGGTTAATTTTGCAAGTTTTAATTTCGCAGATTTTGAGAAAACACGAAACTAAATCGCAACCGAAAAATACCGGGAGTACAGTATAAGATTATGTTGGGCCCCCTCCTAAAAGTATGACATGTCTGGGATAAAAAGTGTAGTGAGAAAAGACATAATATAAATCAAAATGCACTTCATGTCATTATACTAATAAACCTGTAGTGTATCAGGGTATATGACACTAAAATTTCAAAAATGCATGATGAATATGATCTAGATTTCTTTCGTACTTACAAATTTCTTCACCTGATTACGTTCATGCCTAAATGCCATCTAGGGGTAACTATTTAAAGTGATTATAACTAAAATTCATGGAACAACACACAGTGAATAAATGTTTATCGATAATAATAGTGCTTCCCTTTGATAACTGCATTAATTTTAAAAACACAAACAATAACAAAAAATGATCAGAGAGAAAGATCACGCCTTAAAATTAATAATCATAAACTCGATTTCATCTCCTGACTAGCTAGAACAAGGGCGAACGTAATACCCCGAACATTCACAAATTGGCGTTTGGTTTTTTACCGCATCCGATTTGAATTAGCCAATAAACATTTAGGGGAGGGAGGGGATTTTTGTTATGCTTTGAATGGAACAAGTTTGAAGAAAAACGGTGCAGTATGAGACTCGTAATCCTTGATTTTCAAACATCCTGTAGGTCAAAAATTCAAATTAACGGTCGAAATTAGGACTGCATGCCACTAGACTAGCTTACTTTCAACCCCAAAATTTCGATACACAAGCAGTTGTGGGGGTCCTTTGAAAAATCAACCCAATATGATGTTACAGTTGGGGACATAAATAAATGACAGGTGGATTTGCTGAAGTGAGGATTTCCCATGTTAAAAATAAGAGAATTTACAAGAGGCCATAAATCAGTGGATGAGATTATACAAAATGTAAAATATACAAATTTTAAGGGATATGTATCTAGACAATATTAGAAATTATGGGCTTTCAGACCACCATAATTAGGAAATGGTTTACTGAACACAGCTGGCTCAAAAGCCAGCTGAAGCACCGTTAGAATATACCGTCCTGTGAAGCGGTTTTCTCCAACTTCCAGCAGGCGCGCTGGAATAAGAAACGGTATTTAAGAAGATAATTGAATGTAACTTGCCCTTTTCATCACGCGTGGTGACAATAAGTCCTACTTCTTGTGTAATTGCAGTTAAAATGGAGAAATTCCAAATCTGGCGCGCACCATTTTTTAACTTTTTACGCATGCGTGCACATGCGCATTGTACTTTTATGCGCATGGCAGGAGGAGTGAGTAGCTCCCATAATTCTTTCATATTCTATCGTATTCGGGGATTCCCCATTACATCATCTCTTGCACCATCTCCAATGAAATTGCAGGATTCGATCACGTGAACAAACCTTAGCGCGTGCTCTCTCATTGCTGCGCATGCGCAAAGTTAAATTTGAAATCGTGGGAATGGCGTTAACATCAGTTCAACATCATCATTTCAAGCCTACGGTAATACTATTGAAGTTACTCAATCCATACTTGTACAGAATACTCATAAAACTACAGTGAACATTTGGAGATCCATTTTAACGGCAAATTGAAGCCTGTTTATAAAATTTGTTTTCGAACGTGCTAATATGATAGGGCATCTTTGGGAAATCTCCCCCCCTGTGCGCATGGGTATTACCGCTGAGAGATCACGTGACTATATCATATTTAGCTAGTGCGAGTTATTTTGTAGCAAATTTTTACTTTCGAAAGTCACGAGATCTCGCGTGACCTAAAATGGCTGGAATCTAAATTCAAAAGTTTTGATGTCTACAAGAACATTGATTTACTACAACAACAGACTGTTGAAGGAACAAAATAAGGTAACAACAAATAAATTATGTATTGATTCAAATATATAGCGTATTATAAACGCTACTCAGTACAGCGTTTAGTCAAAATGGGCTCGATTTATTCTTTTCAAGTTCACATACATCCAACTTCCCAGAGCTGACTTCTGTCAGCTCGGTAGAGTAAGAAATGGTGATCGAAAATCGACCTGTCATTTATTTTTGTCCCCAACTGTATACTTGATCTATGGTGTTGCAATCCTTTTGTGGGATTTGTAAAATAAAGTGGTGACTAAACTCCAACAATATAATGATATGCTTGCCCTGCAATCTATGAATGCAAAGATTAATCTACACTGGTTGATAAACATTTAAATTTTTGTGTCCCAAATTGAATAGATGTCAGGGTACCGATTTTTTAGCGTCAATTTTCAGTAATTCCAAGAATGAAAACTCAGCACAAATATGATATAACAAAGCAATGGCTTACCAAATCAATATAGATGAAGCTCCAGATCCCCTGTAACGAGAGTTAGGAGGTATATTCGGAGAACAAATGTCTAGATTTTCACCTTTTGTTCGCTGATCAATTTTGCATGTGGCGACCTCTATTTCAAAATTAAATGTCGTTAAATTTGGTTTTGCTTTTGATGGTGGGCTATTTTGAAACTGATTTCAATGTGATATGTTTAGAGTTTTAGAGTTAGACAGTATGAAAGAAAATGAAATGGAATACAATGTTGTTGCAGGTGTTTCTCTATGAAGCAACTGTCGTAAACATGTTCATTTTCGATACACGCCGTAATGGTATCACTCCACTAATAGCTGATACATAAGGCAAAACTGCCCTAATTCACGTCACCATCAATGGGCAAAAGGGCAAACGCCTGACTTTTTATCTCGAGTTATGGATTTATATGGCCTCACTGGCCTATCTGAGGTTCTAAAGCTATGTCTAAGCTACATCTTGACACTAAACTCAATAGGATCTACTTTTTAAAATACAAATCCAGAAATTACCAGACACTTTCTTTATCAGGGGAGCTGTCAACACATCTGATAAGAAGTGTTCTATGCAGCTCTAGTGAAACTTGATGCTATGTTTTGGCAATACAAGATGCAGCCTACTTGTAAATAAAATACAGTTATCCATGTACGTAATATATGGTTCAACAAAAAACAACAACTAAAAAACAACAACTAAATATGAGAAACTAATGTGGTATATGCCATGTTTATGTGTCTGATCATATAATCTTGAAATTATCCATCAATTTCTTAAAAAATTGGCGAAATTAAGGAAACCAGAAAACACATTTGATGAAAGGGCGGTGTTTATAGCCTGTATGAAATGCCCCTGCATTAACGCTCACATATATGAGTTTTAAACATTAATTTAGTAGACTTTACTCACGTCGAGAGCTACCATGTTAGATTTTGAAAGTATAGCTCTCCATCGTGAGGATCTCCCAGCTGAAGAATTGTGACATCTTATTTTGATCAGCGCCAGTCAACGGCTTGCTGTTTGTCTCAAACTGTAGCCTACATTATGGGCTCATATGTGTCTACTTTCCCCGTGCATGTAGGATCGCGGATGTGCTTCTATGGCGATCAGGAGTTCTAATCGTTTATTGTTCGATACCCATTTCCAATATGGCGGTTAAACGGAAATACTATCGACGCATGCGCAACTTGGGAAACGTCAAGCCGCCATATTGAATATACCTGGCCAAAACTTTTGACACGACCAATAAAATGAAGTCCTGATCGATACATAGGGCAGTGAGACGTCTATAGTTGAGCTGAATGAAAGATGGCGATGTAGGATACATTTTCAGGTATATAATTTGCAACATGAGTCAGCTGAATTCCCTGAAATTTTCTTTGAAGTCAGGATTCTTAAGCTGTTGATTCTAGCGATAGAGAGCTATACTTTCAAAATCTAAGTAGCTCTCGACGGGAGTAAAGTAGACTAAAGTGTTGATACGAAATCTCAGTAATAGTACCAGTTAGGAGATAAGGTGATGTCCGATTTAACATTACGATTGCTGGATATGAATTGGTCAATTGTGACATTACCCCCTCTCTCTGCCGACACAAATTTAAATTCACAAAAATGAAGGCAAAATTAATACGCCACTTGACTCGAAATTTTCCTTCAGATAACCCAAATAAACGCATTTTCAGAAGAAATGGCATGTTGTCATTGCAAAAAGATGACAACTGACATACTAGCTTACTGACTCGTCATGATCACAATTGTGTTGGGACTACATTTATTTTTGAATACTACTTTTTTCAGCGGAAGTGACGTATTAGGGCATTTTGGCCTAAGGGGCACGGTTACGTGATAAGGGGTAACTCTACAATTAAATGCCCCAATATAATTCAATTGAAAAACATGGAAATCTTCGGATTTAGTATGAAAAAATGATTTCAGTTACACCACGATATTACTCCAAATGTCCCCATTAGAAGTAGAAATGTCTATGTTAGAAGTAGAAAGTGTCTCTAGAAAAAAGAGCCACCAAAATCAAAAGATCTGACCTTTTTTCCGCCATCTATTAGACATGTTAGAGTTTCAACTATTTTCAACAGATTTTAAACTCAAGACCACCGTCACAAAAAGCCAAATATTTGTAGTAAATCAAATCATTTCGACATACTTTTTCACTGGCGATTGCACTGAGTGATAAACTTGATTCCGATCAACCATCATCTCGATAAAAATGAAGACAACTTGTTTCAACATCGGAAACTCGGTGGAGAAAATCAATAGCTAAGACTAACATTAAGAGTATGTACGTCTCCGTCCCTAGTAAGACTCAATGACAATCCAGTGTCCAGCCATCAAAAAATTCTGAAAATTTTAAACATTGTTAATTTAAAGGGACAAAGTGCATAAATGAAGTCTCACTTTTGATCTTCATAGTATTTCCAATGGATAAATAAGTACCTGATCTTTCATTTGACACCAAAAACAGCTCAAACAGACCACATCAGAGTTGACACTAGATCATGAAAAAATATTTTTGATCTATCAATTTATATGTGTCAAGTTTTTAGCAATGCCATAGATAGATGGCATTGTTGTTTGCATTAATTTTCCATTCATTTTTGATAGGATTTTCAAGCATACGCCATCTTTTAATCCAAGAGTTATTTAAAACATACACTTTGTGAAAAGTGGTAATTCACTTTTTTCAATCTCTGAACTTCAAATGCCGTTTTCTATGCAAATAATTTTTTTTTCACTTCAGTATTATCCCAAATTAAAGTTTCTATCATATTTGATTGACTGTATGAGTGACATGTCTCAAATAATATTTTGTCCCTTTTCCTTCAAAAATAGACGCATTGCCTGTTTAATGGTCATCTTTTGAATGATAACAATATAATTTGACTAGATAAATATACGTTTCTCTATATTGTTTTAGAAAACACATCGGACACTTCTTTTGTTCTTGGTATCATATGCTCGGAAAGAAATGAAACATCTATCCGAACCTCATTGGAACAAAAATCTCACATACCATGGATATATCTCGAGAATGACTTTTGGGTATATTATTGCCGAAATATTGAAATCATGATCAACAGAACAACCAACCTCCAGAATTAAACACAATCGATTCCTCGGCTAGCGAGGGGAATCCCCATTGAGTCACACAAGCGGCAAGCGCCTTGAAACAACCAATCAGGAGGACAGGGGGACTTTCCTGGTATATTCAAACTTCAGATTGAATTAATTTCCGCGAAAATAATGTAGATCGGCCAGCACAATCGCAAAATTTATACTGAAAGAGGGGGATTCGGGACTTTTTCTATGGCAAGTAGATGGATGAATATATGGTGAAACTCAATATGCAAAAAGTCTAGAGGGGTCTCGATTGTGCTATCCCTATGGCATACAGCCAATCCGAAACATTGAACGATACCATGCAAGACTCTGTAACAGTAAACAACACATAAAATGAATTCACAAATCTTATTTTGACGGAAATGAGTGATAAACTACCACGTACAAATACAAATTATTAAATAACACCCTATGTATATAGTCTGTCACGTGACTTTATGGATGATGGGTGGGCGAACCGTTCGCAAGTCTTTTCTCTTCAGGTTTATAATGATACTTATTGTTTTAGACTTTGTATCTCTGTGAAACTTGAAAATATTGGAATAACAATTACGTCAGCAAATATCTATTTTCTTACTAAATCACTAATTGTTATTGGTACATGGCGTAGAATAATGGAAATAGCGTCATGAATCCCGGGACAATGAAACTCGGATTCAGTACGTCATAACCCTACTATCACACCAAACTAGTTTTCACTACGTTCTCGAAAACGGGCTTCAACTGGGTACGAACGGACTGGACGTATTTAGAACGGTTTGGGGTCTATTTACAAACGTCATCGAACGTACTCGAACGGGTAGGTCCTCTAGAACTTAGAACGGCATGTTCAAAATGTTCTCGTGGTCGATACGTTGTACAATTAGAACGAGTGACAACGTACTAACGACGAGCTGGACGTACTACGAACGGAACCGTCGTACTTTAATCCTACTAGGGACGTTTTAACAACGAGTTGAACTGTCTTAGGACGAATTGAGAACGAGGTTGAACTAATTGCAAACGGGTTTAAACTGATTAAGAACGTATTTAAGACTGCTCGATCATGAACGAGTTAGCAAACATATAGCTATCACACCAAACAAGTTGCCACTGCGTTCTTCAAAACTGGTTTTAAACTGTGTGCGAACGGAATGAACGTAACTGCAACTTTGTAAGGTCTATTTACGAACTTCATGAACGTTCTCAGATGGGAAGGTGATTTTAGAATCGATTCAAAATTCGATGGCGACCATACCGTTCTGTAATCAGGTCATGATGACCTTCTAGACTAAGGGACGCGTTATACGACGTTGCACACCGATGTGCTGCGACCTGAACGAACTGCGAATGAGATGGACGTATTGAGGACTGTTTATGAACGAAGTAGCTAATTATTTTAGACATATTTCCCGACCACCGCCAGATTGAGCCCATTTTACGACGTTTTCGTAGGACTGGCAAGAATGGATAAGAACTAGTTTGGTGTGATAGGGGGGTTAATGGTCAAAGTATTGACAAATTTGTAATGACCTTCGATAGCAACTCGCTACTACAGTCTCAGCTATAGTGGCTAGCCTTTATGGCTCAGGGGTAGAGCGTCTGACTCTGAGAGCGAGAGGTCCTGGGTTCGATTCCCGTACGGGGCATTGAATTTAGCACATTCTCTTTCGAGTCTAGTATCTGGCTCGGTACACTACAGCTCCCCGACGAGCGTGCCCAAGGGTCGTTACAAATTTATAACACTAAAGGCCGAAAGATTATGTGGCAAATATTGAAACGGGGGCTTTCAACATATTGTATTAGCTTTGATCTCTTAGAATCCGTTGAATCCTAAGCGATTGGAGTTGTTCAGATCACTTAACGAATATGAAATGATGAGGATTTGAGTTTTTTCAAAGTTTATAATGGCGGCCTATGGGGGATTTTAGCAAAATATCCCGAAAATTAAATCATTAAAAGTCCGAAAGATCTATGGATGGATTTTGCTGATTTATATATCAAAACGAACATCATTCGTTGGGTGTAACAAGGATCCGTTGAATCCTAAGAAAATAAATGATTTGCTAAAAAGTTATTAACATTTTAAATTTTGATGGAGACTGCTCTCCATTAAAATCGTTGGACCAAGAAATGTCGATTGACTTGACTTTAATTATTCAATAACGCATTCCATTGATGCGTTTTCGCGATAACTGCTATCTTTGAAAGTACATAAAGGACACTTTACGTAGTTCAAGAAAAGATTACCTGGATTTTTATATAATTTGAAAGTTAATAGATAATTATTTTAGGAAATATTGCATTTTTTGGCACCCCCTAAGGCACATTGACCCCGATTTGACCATCTTGGAGGGGGGGGGGTTATTTGGTCTTGCGAATTAGTGTTAGTAAAAAGGGTTGCAGACATTAGAGTTAATTATCATTGTCATTGATCACGAATATGTTTCTTTAAATCGATTGATGATACTAGTCTCTTGAATCTGTATTGTCGTATTGCACGGTACACGATGGAATGATCAATCAGACAATAATATGTATCTAAATTTAATTATTCAAAGGATGGTTAAAAATCTCGCATTGTTATCTGGAAATCGGTCGTCTATATCGCATTCGAGAAAATAAACATTTAGATTAGAAAAGTGAGAATGAGTTGTGTCGGGATTTAAAAGAGGCGGCTTTCTATGGTGATTTTATATGATGAAATAACATTCGAACATTCTAAGTACATTAGAAAGGTATTGCCATAAAATGAAGTTTTGTAGGCCTTTCCGAAAGAAGATTTGTTTTATCATGACTCAATTTTAGTGCAAAACATGATTTTTATTTGTATTTATTATTTTACAGCGTGGGACTCAAATAAATGTTTAACTAACTATACAGTTAACTTGATAATGGGTGACTGTTATGGCACCCACAAAAACTTTAGACCTTTCTTAAAAACATGTGAGGATATAGTCCATCAGTGTGGGTAATAAATTGAGGTATAGCTCGTTTCAAGGGTTTACCTTTTTTGGCCCAATGAATGATTTGAAGTGCAATACAGGATATATTCTGCTCAAGAAATTCTGTGTTGGAACGAGACAGAGAAAAGTGCCAATACAAAATATCGAGAGCATAACGTTTTTATCGTATGATCTTAGGCTAATACATTTTACTTAGGAGATAATCCCTAGCAAATATTCTGTATTCTCTGTATTGCTACTGAGATTGCCTCCTCCGTACCAATATTTTCTGTATTGCTATGGAGATGATCAATAGGTACAATCTCGGTAGCAATACAAATTGGTACAGCACAAGAACTGACCAATCAGAGGGCTTCATTTTACGGATCATGTGATAAAAACAAGTGTCGTGTTTTTAATTTATCGCCACAGTTAAGTATACGTCATACATTCTATTTCAGACAAAATATCATTAACACCTATGGGGTTTTCTACATTTAATAATTCATTTTTTATAATGTTAATGATCTTGTTTTGCAGGGGTAAATTAAAACACGCATTATCATAAAGGCAGATGACACCCAAGTGACAATATATCACATAATATTGACTTGTGTATGACGTGCCAAAACATTTATATAACGATAACATACGTATTTGCCAATAACATATTTATATATCATACATAACGATTTTTGTTTACAGCAACGGCTCAATTACTAACACTATATTTAACGCATTTCACATTTAAACTAGAGGTTATTCACACACAGGTGTAACGCGGTAAACACGATACAAAAATATGCCATATTCCGCAACGAATATGGCATATTGACTTGCGGTGTATGACAGATTCACCTGCGGTATATGGCATACATACTAACCAATAAGAACGTGATACGGAATTAAGTACGCAATTGTCAATTGTATTGACTGAATTCGAACAAGTAAAACTTTATAAATTGTTGTAATGATTACTGAATCAGCAGTACAGTTTATCGAATATATCAACGTATGCAGAAGTATCACTCACCAATCTCATGTAATAAACTTACCCAATCAATCAAGGATTCATATATAAGTACTCGACGCACTAACAATATAGGTAGTCCAGCGTAGTTTTACATTTAGAGTTGATTCTCGCAACCAATCAAACCAAGTCTCTCTGTATCACGTTTTTACCTGCGGAATATGTCATATTCACCTGCTGTATATGGCATATTCCGCAAGTGAGTATGACATATTCTGCAGGTGAGTATCGGGTATTCACTGAAATCAATGTATCGCATATTCACTGCGGAATATCGCATACTCACCTGCGGAATATGCCATATACCGCAGGTGAGTACGGCATATTCACCCGTATCACAAATACCGCGCAACCATAATTGTATGCCATATTCCGCGTAACAACAGGAGCCCAAGAATTATTTTACGATAACGTCACGGGGTAGGGTTGGACGACTTGTCTGCAATGTGAATAATCTATTTTTCATAATGAATATTCAGAAAACCCGACAATTTGTTTTTAAAAGATACCAAGGAAAATTACCTACTCCATCATGTCCATGCAATGGATATATCAGTTGCGGATAACCATCATTTTTGTTAATTAGTCCAACGGTAGAAGTAGTTATCAAAAAACGAGCTGGCGTAGCATATGTACATTTTCCTTCTACCTTGGGTGTTTATTGAAATATTTTTCAATGATAATGTGTTTTGCACTGCATAGTGCAATATTTGATGATTAATGATTTCAACTTTTATTTGAAAAATGGCAGGAAATTTTCAGATTTTAATATTTAAAAAATAAGAAGCTCACAGCTTTTTTCACAAAATAATTTTTCTTAATCTCTAAAATAACTTTTAAAGTCATGAATAGTAATTGAATGATATTAACATATTTTAAAACTTTACATAGGGCCTTTAAAGGACTAATATGTGGAGAAGAGTAAAGTCAAAATGTTGAAAGCCAAAAGTCAAGGTCAAAATCTAGTTCTGGAAACCCAACTGCTGAATAACAAAAAGTATTGTAAGACACACAAAGAAAATGGGGCATCTCAGACCACAACCCCCCAATCAAGGTACTGCGACCCAACGTATAAAGAAACACTGTCTATAACATGCCCTTCCTCCATCCTATTAAGAGGCCAGTGTACGGTTTGAACATATAGTTTATTCATTTAAACATTGCTTTTCATGAATTGCAAAACAATGTGAGACTTTTTAAAAATGCAACTTTTGAAAAGTCCATCTTATAACTTCTCGACATTTTAGCATTTTTTAAAAAGTTGTGATGTCACAAACACGCTGTGTTGTCATTCAGGTGGCAAAATATTATGTAAAAAGGTGTCAACTTTTTCCGTACACATATTTCCTGAATATGCTCAACTTAAAGCAATACTGTTGGACTAGCCAGGCTGAAAATAAGTTTTCAATTGTTATGTAGATTATGGGATTTTAAAATGCTTTTTTCCTCTGAACCACTTTTTGCGCTTATGAGTTCTAGTTTTATTTTCAATCAATTTTCTGAACATCTTAATTTTTCAACATCCAATACACGCTGGTGGCAATATATGTTCGTACTACTAAAACTTTACTTGACAAATTCACAATTTTTGAACTAGAAGTCCTTCAAAATCAACTTTTTGAAATTAAATTGAAATGTTTCTCATACCACATTTTGGTAACATTCGATTATGCTATCAAAGAGGTGTATTAAACTTTATACGGGGCCTTTAAGGATCCATTATCACAATCCAACACTACAATGTCTAAATATTGGTATATAATATAAATGTAAATGGATATGTACCTTGACTCTATTCTCTATATTTCAGGAAAATTTTAATTTTAATCTCTTACAATAGGTAAAAAAATGTATGTCAAAGTTAAGGAATTTTTAAAAAATGGCAGAACCCATGTTAACCGATGGGAAATGGTGGGTAAGGGGCAAATCAGATTTTTGGATATCTATTCGGTAAAACATTCATTAAAAATAATTTCTGAGTAGACAATTGAATTGTTTTACTTTCTGTATATTTGGTGTTAAGCTCATTTTTGACCCCTGTGTTATTTCAATGGGAGGTTTATTGAGAAATGATCTTGACTTTTGCGATTCACAACTTTGTAAAACCTGGAGAAACAAATCAAATCAAGTTAGCAAATTCAATTGTCTATTTAAATTCCATTTTTGAAAGCGGATGGATGGATATTTTCTCATATGACTTTTTAGTGCTACGGCCAAGGCCATTTGTGTCCAAAACACCTAGATTCAATTTGACTTTAGATTCTTCTAGGGGACCCCAAGGCATGTAAAAAAAAGTTTGTGAACCCTTGCAAAGCAGGCTCAAAAGTGCTGAGTCAGCAAATTTTATCATTTTCGAGTTGGAGTTTGACCATATGCTTGAAACTGTTTAATATCTCATTTGAGGTTGTTGCAATTATAATGAAACATTGTTAATATATCAGTAAGGCATGTATGACGAATTCCTGAAAGTTTGGGTCTTATCCAACAGAATTTGGTAGAGATATATGATAATTTGTCCCTAAAAGTACATAATTTCTCTTCAAAATTTCTTATTCAGTCGATAGTTAATGAGTCATTTAAAAAACAGTAAGGGCCTATGGTGTATTAAACAAGATTAAAGACTTCACTGATGATGTTAGCAAATATTTCTTTCATAAGTTTCAATAAAAAGTACAAGCATCTATTTTTCTGATTTTTCTCTTTACCTTCCCCTAAAAATTCAAGAAAGGGGGCGTGGCACATTACGCTTCAGTCGTTGAACTTGTTGGTAGGATCAAATAGAAAATGTGTATCGCTATAGCAAAATTTGTTATTCTAAATAAATCTTAACACTATATGTGACATCATAAAATGCTAAACATATTCATTATCTAACATCTTATATTTTTTACAACTTGTCATTGCCATACCCCATAGAACCGTTTAGGGTATGTGTGGTCAGCAATAGGAAATACATGTATGTGTACTAATAACATTCAAGTTCAAAATTGTATTTCAGATGCCATTCTATCCTAATGTTGTTTATGTAGTTATGGTATGTTAAGAATGAATTATGATGATAATATGTTAAATTACACTGCCCATCATAAGTTTTGTAACTGGAATTCCCCCTTTGAATCACTTATCAAAGCTTGTCATGCTGTTTGGCAATTTTTAACAAGACATCAAGCTTTTGAAAAAAAGCAATAAGGAACAAAATCGAGGTTCCAACATTGACAGACGTTGATATGTCATCATATGAAAACTTGCAGTTGCCAACCTTATGGAGGGGGTGTATATGCTTAGTATAATATGTGTCATAAATTGTAGAAACCTAAAGCCAAAGGAAATAATAATGTTTTACATTCTCTCCAATTGATCAATTCCGTGGCACTGGGTTTGTTGACATTACTTATATGATATGTGACATTAAGCGAGTTTGGTCCTAGGCCAACATATTCCAATGGCGCAGAATCCCACTCGCCCCTTCAAGTCCCACCATGCCATAGAGTCCCACAATGTCCCATGGGACCATGTTAACTTTGTCCCATGGATTCTCATCGAGTCCCTCCATATCCCATTTAATACCACGGAAATTATGTAATTTAATTTAGAAGGTTTTGTCTCAGTCATTTTGATCCCAAGTTAGCTGACACATCCCTTTTTTATAAGAATTTATTCATTCAAACTTATTAGCAAATACATAATTCCAATCGCCCGAAGGCATTATACATGATCAAAAGTCCCACGATGCCCAAATGGAAAGAGAATGAACAGGTTCATTCTCAATGGGGCTTCGTGGGACTGCCAAATGATACCTCATCGAATCTCATGGGACTCAATGGGGCTTCATGGGGCAAAGTCCCAAGGAATCCCAAGGAGTTCCATCGGGCAGAGCTCAATGAAGTCCAAGAATTTCCATGAGGTCCCTCCCAATGTTATATTAATGGAGGTGCCACCATGTCGTATTGGTGTATGTTAGACTTTAGCTAAGTAACTTCCTTAGTTTACATTCATCAAAACGTCAAAAAGAAAAAGTTGTCAAAACTTTGTAAGAGCGTGATTATTTGGACTGATTTCACTTGTCTGCTACTTGTCTGCTTCAATCCTGGGGGTTCACTGTGTACAAAATTTGGCGGGGTCCTAGGTTGAACCCTAAGATATCAATATATTCCCATACCGAAATGTCAAATTTGGATGTGTTCCCATACCAACTGAAATAGTGCCCAAAAGCCAAACCAATGCCATACCAAACGTCAATATATAGGACCAATGTCATGACTGGTCCAAAGTAGAATATTTTCTGGGAAAAACCTATTTATTTAAACTGAAGAAGGTCCCAAAAAGAAGGCGACCTTTGAGGAAAACGAACCAAAACAACCTTATATTAGGATATGTGTAACTACTAGACCAATTCCATACCATAATTGTGAGATAACATATTTTCCATGACCATTCTCATACCAGAAAGTTGAAAAATCTGACGATATCCATCCCTCAAATGTCATAATGAGGGGGCATCCTCATACCACATCCTAAAATTTGGGTCCATTGCCATACCAAATGTCAAAAAGGTACCCAATGTGTGCCAAGCCAAAAATTAAGATCTATCTTGAATTATACAAATCTTGGTTCAACTTCCTTCAAAATAGGGCTAGAAGCTTAAAATAAAGAGCATTTTAAAAATATTTTCTTCTATCTCATGGTTATATTTTTATTGGTTATAGGGGGAGGGGGTGCGATCCCACCCCAGGCTACGCCAATGGACAAGGTCTATTATTTTGACATAAACAAAACATACGTCATCTGTTCTACAGACTACAAATAAACCATTTATGACATATATACAAAACGAAGTGTGCAAACTGCAATCAGGCTCGGAGTAACCCTGGCTCTTAATCATTTGTTGTTACAATTTGTTATTATATAGCTAATTATTTGCAGCAACAACAGGAGTCTCGTTGCAGTTTACATGGACCCTATACTATAAACCATGTACACCCCCTCCATAAGTTTGGCAACTGGAAGTTATATGATAGCATATGAAAGTCTGTCAATTTTTAAACCTTGATTATGTTCCTTATTACCATATTTCAGATACTTCGATTTCATATGCCAAAAATAAAAAGGCTTTAATAAGTGATTCATGTTACGCGATAAACACGATACAAATATATGCCATATCTCATCACTTGCGGTGTATGACAGATTCACCTGGGGTATATGGCATATACACTAACCAATGAGAATGTGATACAGAAGTAGGCAATTGTCAATTGCATCTATTGAACGAACAAGTAAAACTTTATAAATAATTATTATAAAATGATTACAGAATCAACAGTACAGTGTATCGAATATATAAACTTATGCAGAAGTATCACTTACCAGTATCACATAATAAACTTACTCAATCAATCCAGGATTCATATATTACTACTTGACGCACTAACTTTATTGATTTCCAGCGTAGCTTAACATTTAGAGTCGATTCTCGCAACCAATCAAATCAAGGCCTTTCTGAATCACGTTTTCACCTGTGGTATATGTCATATTCACCTGCGGTATATGGCATATTCCGAAAGTGAGTATGACATATTCCGCAGGTGAGTATCGGGTATTCACTGAAATCGATGTATTGCATATTTACTGCGGAATATGGCTTACTCACCTGTGGAATATGCCACATACCACAGGTCAGTATGGAATATTCACCCATATCACAAATACCACGCAACCAGGAATGTATGCCATATTCCGCGTAACAATTCAAAGGGGTTTGAGTTGCCAAACTTATGATGGGAAGTGTTATCATTCTACATGAACAACATTAGGAAAGAATGGCTCCTGAAATACAATTTTGAAAATGTTATTAGTACACATACATGTATTTCCTATTGCTGACCACACATACCCTAAACAGTTTTATAGGGTATGGCAATGATAAGCTGTAAAAAATATAAAATGGTAGATAATGAAAATGTTAAGCATATTATGATGTCACATATAGTGTTTAGATTTACTTAGAATAACAAATTTTGCTATAATGATACACATTTTCTATTTGACCCTACCAACAAGTTCCACAACTGAAGTGTAAGGTGCCACGCCCCCTTTCTTGAATTTTTAGGGGAAGGTAAAGAGAAAAATCAGAAAAAATAGATGGATGCACTTTTTATTGAAACTTTTGCAAGAAATATTTGCTAACATCACCAGTGAAGTTTTTAATCAGGTTTTATACACCATAGGCCCTTCCTGTTTTTTAAATGACTGATTAACTATCGACTGATTAAGAAATTTTGAAGAGAAATTATGTACTTTTAGGGACAAATTATCCCATATCTCTACCAAATTCTGTTGGATAAGACCCAAACTTTCAGGAATTCTTCATACATGCCTTATTGATATATTAATAATGTTTAATTATGATTGCTACATCCTCAAATGAGATATTAAATAGTTTCAAGCATATGGTCAAACTCCGACTCGAAAATGATAAAATTTGCTGACTCAGCACTTTTGAGCCTGCTTTGCAAGGGTTCACAAACTTTTTTTTACATGCCTTGGGGTCCCCTACAAGAATCTAAAGTCAAATTGAATCTAGGTGTTTTGGACACAAATGGCCTTGGCCGTAGCACTATTTGGCAACCCAACCACTTCCCATTGGTTTACTGCCATTTTTTAAAAATTCCTCAAGTTTGACATCAATTTTTGACCTATTGTAATAGAGAGATTAAATTGAAATTTTCCTGAAATATAGAGAATAGATTCAAGGTACATATCCATTTACATTATCAGGGTTTCTTTCGTTTCGGGCTTAGAAAATAGAGTTTAAAGATACACGGGGTTTAACATGTAAACCTATGAGGAAAAGACTGGTCCTTAACATTTTTGAGGAGTATATGTACCCGCTAAACTTTAGTTCAAGAATTTCTTCGTTCGCTCACAGTGTAATAGTGTTAATAACATGTTTTGCCGAACTTTTTATATGTTTCGTAAAATACGTGAGCGAAAACATTAATATTACAGTCAATTTACAGTGGGCAGAAAAGGCGTGCGCTCAGGATTATCACCTTTTCTTGAAAACTATATAAAATGAGTAAATCTGACAAAAACATCAATCGAAGAGATAAACGAGAATTCTCCACAAATCAATCGTTACAACTTCTCTAACAGAAGTCAATGATGAAGGACTTTACCAAAAAGCAAAAAAGGTCGAGTCCTATGAAGAATGGCATCTGTTCGAATGTCGAAAGGAAACCTCTAAGGATTGCGGTAATGGGAGCAGCAGCGGTTGGCAAAACGTGCATCGTAAACCGCTTCATTAATGACACGTTTATCGAGAAACACAAAGCGACCGTGGAGGACTTTCACCAGAAACAGTACAAAATCAGCAAAAACAACGTTCAGATGATGGAGATTGTCGATACGACAGGAAGCTACCAATTACCCAAATGCGAGTAAGTAGTTACCAGTTTCACCACCAGGTGGCTGATTCGGGTCAATTGAAATGGCAGGTATATAAGAAAGTTCCCTTAAACTTGAATATTATCAATTTAAGTGGCTCAGTTTTTATATAACCCTTATGTGTCTGATACTTATACTAATGAAAATACGTCCAGTAAAGCAAAATATTGTCTGTCCGCTAAAAGAAAAGATATTTCATTTTTTGTGGTTTTATAGCATGGGGTCTATGGAGAATCTCCCCGAGCTAGAAATCACATTTTCAAAGAAAATTAATTTTTCAAAGTTGATAAACACTTTTTAAAACCACATTTTAAGACATAATTTTACATGTCGATTTCAAATATGATATTACTTTGACTGAATTTTGAATTTTTAATGACGTAAATCAAGATCATTTCTACTCGCATCTGGGTTATTCCCAGGGATGATGAGGCTCTCAATGACCATCAGCCATGCTTTTATTCTTGTCTTTTCTCTGGATGACAGTAAATCATTCGAGGAAGTTGACAGACTGAGACAGGAAATCCTCGAAGAACGGGGAAACAAACCCACATACATTGTCGTTGTCGCGAATAAATCCGACGTCCCTGAACGTGAGAGAGAGGTCTGTCCGATAACTGCTGATATTGTGGCTACTGTTGATTGGGGTTGTGACGACTTTATTGTAACGTCTGCTAAAGATGATCTCAATATCACCACCTTATTCAGTCATATAGCCAAAGATCACTACCTCCGAGAAAAAGCTCCAAATACAGACATTACGTGTACGGCCATTGAAATACGAAAATCAACACCATTGACTTTTATAAGTCCTACTTCTTCTGAAGCTAGAAAATCAGGTTGTGTAATTTCTTAATGATATAAAAAGATATGTTGTGTTTTAGAGTCCCCGTATAAAGTTTAAACCACTTTGGCTTATATTGTAGTCTTACCCAATGTTATCAAAGTGTGAAATGTGAAACTTTTTTTTTTAATTTCAAAAAGTGGTTTTTGATAGACTTTTTGTTCCAAAATTTGTGAATTTATTTAATACTAACTTTTAGAGGTCACATATATCTTTTAATTAGCCACAATTCAAACCAATGCATAGCATTCATCCTCGCATGTTTTTTGCCGAAAAAATTAAGAAAATTGGTTCATAAATAAGCGAGAAATGAACTTATCAGTGCAAGAAAATGGTTCCGAGAAAAATGCATTTCAAAATTTTAGTTCTCATAGAAATGGTACAATGATATCTAAAACATAATATATTTTTCCTTTAAACCTAATTAGACGATCAACATTGATTGATTATTGAAGTCTAGCATATTGAGAAAAGTTCAATTTTTTTTCAAAAAGTTTTTAATATTTTGATATGCTAAAACATTGAAGTGGCCCATTAAATATGGCATTTTATTATTGAAATAGTGTGTCCTTTGTCCAATCTTTGCATTGGTGTTAAAAAGATAATCTTTTTTGAAATGCATTTAGAAATATTTGATGATTAAAAAATTTCAACTTTTTTTGAAAAATGGCGGGAAATCTGAATATTTGAGAAATGAAAAGCACACAACTTTTTTTTCAAAAATCTCTAAAATAACTTTTTAAGTCATGACAAATGTAAATGAATGATAAAAAAATATTTTCAAACTAAAGACAGGGACTTGAAGCGTATAACAAGATTTGATTTATGTGGCGCCCGCCCGCACACCCATCAGAACATTAGACGACGGCAACCTTTTCGAAGTGCGATAAAATTACTGTAGTGTACATATTCATGCATGTTTCAATAATAGAGAGCTTTCAATATAAGTTATTTGGAAAACGTATACGCAAACTTACAAGTACTCTGGAAACAAAGATAGGGTGCTTTCAAAATTCCGGTTTCAGAATATGATTACAACATAAAAATAAGTCTGCCATCGGATTCACAAATTAATCCCTTAGATTAGGAAACTAGGTAAATTTTTCTCATGAAATGTACTTTCCTGGTTTCTTCGAGGAACCTTCCTCCCCAGTGGTGTTTACCACTTTGGAAGTTAAAGTTGCAGTATAAGTTTAATTGAAAAATTATATAGAAAGCTCTCTAACACGCGTGTCTAATAAACATTTCTGTTCGTTTTAAAGTAACAAATTACACAGTTCGGTAGTACGGTATCTTATTATGACAATTTGATCAACAAATTGTTTTTTCACGTTTCTTCATTTTTGAAGACTGTTATACTGTATGTATTCAATATATTGGTAACTTATGAAAGAAAAATAAAACGACCTCAAGCAATCGCTTATTTTGTTACTTTGTAACGTAATGTAAAGTATGATGTAAAAATGGTCATTTTGAAGCAAGTTGAAAAAATACCTTTTTTTTACCTCCAATGACCTCTTATTTGTTGCCATGGTAACAGAATGTTCGCAGAAACGTGTTGGAACTCATAACAACTTACATTATACAAATAATAGATACGTTTTTAATTAATTGGCCAAAGAGTGTTAAATTTTGGATTCAATCTCAAAAAGTATGGTGAGGAAGGAACAGTTGACCTATACATTTTTTACCTAAACAAAACATCCCTACAAGTGAACTTTTTAACATCTAAGTCAAACGCTCAAGTGAATAAAAAAGAGTGAAAGTTAATTAAACGTTTCCTATGTTGTTTCTGTTTTAAATCACATAATTTTCATAATTGGCAAAAAGTTGCAAGCCGGTTGCAATAACAAAAAGACTAACAATTTTTTTTATTTTTTTTTTATTTATTTATAAAAAATAGATGTACATGGGGTAATATAGTAAATACAAGAGAGCATATTCAAGTGCTAATCACCATTTTGGCATTATAAGCACTCTAGCCAAGCGGGGAAAAAGATGAAGAGGGGTGGAAGGGGGGGGGTCTGAGCTGGGCTGGGACTGGGGGAAATACAGGGCAGAGGGACAATGTAATTTATATTTGCAAGACAAGGCAGGGTACAATAGGTTCTAAGATAGTCTTCTTCAGTCTTGTTCAATATGGGGTAAGCCATCTCTTAATAAAGGCAGAAGTCAGAGTAAAGATTTTTGTGTTTTCATCCTTGCTAAAATTATGATTGCCAAAGGCTAGGTATTCTAAAAGTGTGGATTGGTTAGTGGGGATCAAAGGAGTTTCAGTATAGAGAGTATTGAAAAAGATGGTTCTTGCATTTTCATTCAGAGGGCAGTGAAAAAAGAAGAAAGGAGACTAACAATCTGTTAGGTGCCGAATGTCTGTAAACGCAGGGATTATATCATGGTGGCTACAGGTGACAAAATTTAAATAAAATTCAATATAAAATGTTTTATTACAATAAATATTTATTATCATATAATACCAGCTATACATACAGAGTAATATACCAGACTCAATTTAGCCATTCAGAATTTCAGATATTAAAAAAATCTAAATGCAATTTTTGAATTCCAAAAAAGGAGAATTAGACTAAAATAGTGATAAGATCCTATGAATGACTTTTGTTGAAACAAAAACTGTACACAATGCTGACTAATAATACAGGCAAGTTGTATTTTATTTCACTTAAATTAATGTATATTGCTTACAGCAGGGACATGCATTACATGTTGAATATTCATGTTTCACATAAAATACTTATTAAAATACTAGTGATACACAGGTTATTTGGCTCTTGTGGTCATTACATGAAGCATAAATGATTGATAATACTAAACTTATTTATTGTTTTAGTAAAATTAACAAACATTCAAAATATGTTTAAAAATGCATGCAAATTCCACCATTTTCTGCTCAACATAATCAGGATGCCATTTAAAAACTGGTGTAATTTAATTTTTTTGTTTGTAACAAAATATAATTTCTGTAAAACAATCAAACTTAACAGCAACAATAAGACAACGGCTTCATACTACACTCTCTCCTTACACTTCTGCCTTCTACACGTTTTAGATCAGAAGAAAAACAGGGACACTTTATAGTGATCTAACCTTCATTTATTTATGTTCAATGCATACTTCAGGCAATCAAAGCTTTTCAACATTTAAGGTCCAATGTATACTAAGGACATTCAAAGCTTTTCAACCTTAAAATATTCAATGTATACTTAGGACATTCAAAGCTTTTCAACCTATTCCAGACATTCAAAGCTTTGCAACCTTAAACTTTCAATGTATAATACAGGCATTCAAAGCTTTTCAACCTTAAATTTTCAATGTATACTTCAAGCATTCATAGCTTTTCAACCTAAAAGGTTCAATGTATACTTCAAGCATTCAAAGCTTTTCAACCTAAAAGGTTCAATGTATACTTCAAACATTCAAGGCTTTTCAACCTAAAAGCTTCAATGTATCCTTCAAGCATTCAAAGCTTTTTAACCTAAAAGGTTCAATGTATCCTTCAAGCATTCAAAGCTTTTCAACCTAAAAGGTTCAATGAATCCTTCAAGCATTCAAACCTTTTCAACCTTAAATTTCCAATGTAAATTACAGGCATTCAAGCTTTTCAAGGGTTTGCTGAATATACATTCCAAGATGTTAAATAGAAACAAGTTTGCTACACAAATATCCAAAGCTACTCATCCTCAAAACCCATTCACTACACACTACATGTATCCAAAGCTGTTAAACCTGTTCATGAATTTATGGCTGTTTAACCTCAACTGGTTTTACTGTACAATATTTTCAAAGCTGTTCAACCTCAAAAGTTCTTTACTGTACAGAGATTCAAAGCTGTTTAACATCAGTTTTAATGTTCAATGTTTTCAGAGCTGTTCAACCTCAACTGCTTTTACTGTACAATGCATTCAAAGCTAGTCAACTTCAACTGCTTTTAATGAACAATGCATTCAAAGCTGTTCAAATTCAACTGCTTTTAATGTACAATGCATTCAAAGCTAGTCAACTTCAACTGCTTTTACTGTACAATGCATTCAAAGCTGTTCAACCTCAACTGCTTTTACTGTACAATGCACTCAAAGTTGTTCAACCTCAACAGGTTTTACTGTACAATGCATTCAAAGCTGTTCAACTTCAACTGCTTTTAATTAACAATGCATTCAAAGCTGTTCAAATTCAACTGCTTTTATTGAACAATGCATTCAAAGCTAGTCAACTTCAACTGCTTTTACTGTACAATGCATTCAAAGCTGTTCAACCTCAACTGCTTTTACTGTACAATGCATTCAAAGCTGTTCAACCTCAACAGGTTTTACTGTACAATGCATTCAAAGCTGTTCAACTTCAACTGCTTTTAATGAACAATGCATTCAAAGCTGTTCAAATTCAACTGCTTTTAATGTACAATGCATTCAAAGCTAGTCAACTTCAACTGCTTTTACTGTACAATGCATTCCAAGCTGTTCACCCTCAACTGATTTTAATGTACAATGCATTCAAAGCTGTTCAATCTCAACAGGTTTAACTATACAATACATTTAAAGCCGTACAACCTCAACAGGCTCTGCTGTACATGTATTCAAAGCATTTTAACCTTGGCAAGGTTTACAGTACACCATACGCTACATGTTTCCAAAGTATGACTATGTATGAATTACATATGTTCATATTATAGACTTATAAAATGTCTAAATTTGGATTTTGAAATATATGGACGTATGAATTACATGTATGATAATTGTATGAACTGAGAATGTCCGATATCTGGATGCATGAGTTACATATGATAATCATATGAATTGAGAATGTCCATGATCAAGTATCTTGATGTATGAGTTACATATGACAATCATATGAACTAAGAATGTCTAATATCTAGTTGTATGATAATCGTATGAACTGAGAATGTTTGATTTCTGGATGCATGATTTACATATGATATTCCTATGAACTGAGAAAGTCCAATATCTGGATGTATGGGCTACATGGCTGCATGTAATCGTATAAGCTAAGAATCTCCCTTAATTATATCTGGATGTTTGTGGTACATATGATAATCATATGAATTGAGAATGTTCAATATCTGGATGAATGGGGCTACACGACTGAATGTAATCTTTTAAGCTAAGAATCTTCCATAATTATATCTGGATGTTTGTGGTACATATGATAATCCTATGAGCTGAGAATGTCTGAAATATCTGGTCTGGCAATCTGGTAAGTGATCAAATGTTCTGGTAGAGCCTGGAATAAAAAAGTAAGTTTTATCAAACATTTTAGCAAGATAAGTAGTATGTCAGGGCATAAAAATATAGTTTAGGATGGTCTCATCTCTTTTACTTTGGTTTTTCGCAAATTGTCCCTCATATGGACATGTAGATACCACAAGAAATAAAATTGGGTAAAAATTGACATCATAATATTTTAACCTAACACGCAAAATCAAATCAGAAAAGGCTTACATAAAAATGCTTTTAAAAATGTAAATCAACATTCTAATGAATCTTTTGACCCAAATCTCTGTGTAAAGTAAACTTTCCAAAGAGCCTGATACTTTTACAGTATTTATGAAATCAATGTCATTAGTAATTTATCACCATGACAATATTAAGGTAACTCACCTGTTCTCCTCTATATACAACATACTCCGCAAATGTGAGTCCCCCCACACTGGGGCGCCCGATGACAGAGTGGTGTCCTGGGGGAGCATGCGCCATCTTCATTGCACTGAACTGGAGAAAAGATTTACCTAACGCCACCCTACATAAGACTAGTTGTCTGAAAAGCAAATGTTACTGGCTTTATTTAACAGATACTATTTAGAGAGCTTCCTTCCTTTTTTAGTATATTAACTTCTCATATGGCTTGTTGCCATTTCAACATTGATATTTGGTGCTGTTTGGACACTGATCTGACATCGAACTATTCACAGAAATAATTGTTGCAGACTTATTCTTTGACCTTGACTCTGATGTCATAGCAATGACATATTGATCATAACTGTTGTAGCAGTAGTGTAATGAATATATTCAATAGTATGACAATACCAAGTTTTCCATGTGCGAGATTATCACTGTAATATTGAACAGTATTGTGAAGCTAAATCACATTGACTACTTTCAAACTGTTCAATTGATGGTATTCAATAGAGAGTCAGAGCTCATATTATTCACCCCCCCCCCCCTCCTCCCCCCTGAGAGATATAGAAGAAATGTGTAAAGGATGCAGTCATTGAGGTAAATAATGTCATGCCCTACCTGTGACAAGTGTAGCACGATCTATCTTTATGGACAGGGCATCCAGTGCCGCCACCTATACCATACACATACTGGTTACTCTTTGAAGAATTCTCAGCGAAGTAAATACCTGCAATAAGAAATGAAAACACAAATGTGAAAAATGCACCCGTTTATGATGAAATAT
Source organism: Owenia fusiformis (assembly GCA_903813345.2). NCBI lineage: Eukaryota > Metazoa > Annelida > Polychaeta > Sabellida > Oweniidae > Owenia > Owenia fusiformis. The sequence goes on along the minus strand of CAIIXF020000005.1, from coordinate 37,853,219 downwards.
ATGGATATCAATAAACTGCCCACGCGCTTATGATGGAAAAATATGGTATAAATCCATTTTTAGGAGATGTCTTTGATGATGACATTATCATATAAGCATGCTGCAAAATGTTCCAACTATTGTCTTTTTGAACTTAAACTAAATAATGATGCCATATGTATTGAGATTTACCTGCTCCAAACATGCCTCCAATATAAGCATGTCTCTCATCAAAGCCTTTGTGAACTATAGCATTGATAAAAGGAGATCCGTGGAATAAAAGTTTTTCATTTTCGTGGCCATGATTTTCTTCTGCAACCTCCTTTTTCCGATGACTGTATTTTTCTAAAAGTTTTTTGTTCCTTATCTTTTGTATCTGAAAAATTATTACTGATCACAATTAAGTAGGAAATATAAAATAAATAATTATTAATCAAATATAAATTTGATGTGTCATAACAAACAATTCTATTTATACCATATAAGGAGCCAAGTGGAAATACTTGAGCTTAATTTCAGTTAATAATAAAAGTGATACTTTAATATTTCAAAGTGAATAAGTGACACATTGATATTTCACAGTGAATTATTGACATACTGACATGACTGAACATATAATTGGATTGTCAAATATGTCACAAAGTTACATTAATCAGTTGACAACAAACATTGATTTCAATTCGGTATTAAACTTAATCCTTACTTTTATGATGTTGTATCGTGAGAAGACACCTCCGCAATTGTCCTTGTGTTCCCTTATAGTTGACTGAATCTGAAGAAGAAAATGTAATATGTGAGTTGTAACAAACCAAAGAAAACAAAGTTCAGCTGTAACACTGGAATTACAAGTATAACTTGCTATGAGGCAGGTAAGGCAACTGCCTAACCAGAACTAATAAAGTTTTTAAACATAATAATCTCCTTGGCTTTAAACTTACCTATTATTTTTGGATTCTGGCTACTCCCTGGAAATACTGTTAATATTTCCAGGCTAGTGACACGGCATGACTCAACAACATTGTAAAATATCCTGGAGTGTATTAAAGAGGACTTCAATATAGTTGCTAAAAATACCTGTTCTTCCACTGATATGTACTCTGGGTCATCAGGCGAAAGGTCAATAAGCATGGTGCCCGATGTGCTAGCCCCAGGGGCATTCACCAGCAGCTGGGTAGTAGTTCCCCCACTGATCAGCTTCTCCACCCCTTTAAGGACTTTGTGTCTATGTCCATAAGCATTAATTCCTATCTCCTTTAGTTCATCATGACCCATCTCTGCCAGGATATCCATTGTGATCTGCTCACGTTCAAATATTTCCTTCAAGTGATCCAGGCCGAGACCATTCAAGAAAGCACCTGTAATAAATTGAAATTGTCGTTTAAGTTTTTTCATGTCATTTACTTCTGTATTTCTATTGACTTATTACACTATACTTCATTTACCTTTTACAATATACAACTGATATTGAGTAATCTGATAGTATTAATACATTAGAACCACTGTCAGAAGTTTGTAGTTTAGCAAAATTTCCTATTTCTTCAGACACAAATGAGTACCCTGTTTTTAAACATTTCTTCTTGTTTAAGTAAATTAAATATACAATGTATATAAATTGAGGTCAAGTAACCACACAGTAAACCAACACCAAACACATTCATTGAATGGCAAGGTCGATACTTGCTAGTCTAAGGAAAATGGAATGTTTGATTTCTATCACCACACCATTTTCATCTAATTCAATGATTATGGTATGTCATTCTCTGTCAAAACTTTCAATTGTCAAAACTATTGATTGAAGAACCAACAATAAATGTTAAACTCACCTATTGTGACTGTATCTAGGTTCCCACTGAGAGCACCTTCAGCCATGGTACGCTCAGCACACCCATCACCGATACCAGCGCCACCTACCGCTCCAACCAAATGGTCTAAGCTGCCCGATCGTATGAGACTGAAAGATATTATGAATTGTGATTATTCTCTGTTCAGATCATTTCTTGAAATGTCCTACATACCTATATCGACATAAAAAAGCCTCGAGGCTAAACTAGAAAACAGCAACAGCGCAGTCGCAAATCCCACCAAACAAAACATACTTTATTAAATACCTTGTTATTTTGGACTTGATCAGTGTGATAATTAGAGGTATATATTGGAATATATAACGTCTAATAATTTCAAACAAATCAATCAAGTAATTCAAGCCACCTATTTTTATGATGCCATTCTAAATTTCAGGGCAGAAAAGGATGAACTTTGCTAATTTTCAAAATTATTTTATAATTTCATTCACAAACATTGCAGCCAGCAAGGTGGGCAAGGTGTAACATCATAATTCTAGTTTTCTTGGCTCATGAAAATGGGCAGGATTTACTGGAAAGATCTACTGATAACAGAACAGGACTTTAGCATGATTTACTTACTTGCTTGAGGATGAGATTTTTGGTGTTGAAGTGGCACTGGGTTGTGTGGAGATAGTAAGCGCAGAGAGTGGAGGCATCGCATCTGATAACAATGCCCTTACATCCTCTGCAGATGTGAGATCAAGTGGGGTCTGTCCCTCCTGGTTCTTCAGGGTGGGGTCAGCACCATGGGCTAGGAGTAATGCACATAGCTGGGTACGACCTTTCTGCGATGCTTCGTGGAGCGGAGTGAACCCCCATCTATCCACTGCATTGACACATGTGCTGAACTTTATCAAGAGAGCTGCTATATCTACATGCTGAAATAGACACAAGACAACTTTACATGTGCTGAACTTTATCAAGAGAGCTGCTATATCTACATGCTGAAATAGACACAAGACAACTTTACATGTGCTGAACTTTATCAAGAGAGCTGCTATATCTACATGCTGCAAGAAGGCACAAGACAACTTACTGTGAACATTTTGCTCACCTTAAAAAGTTGAGAGTACATTGCATCTCTTTAAGGTTTATCACAAAAGAAAGGAAGGTTGTGGCTTACAGTAAAGTTGGCAGAATTAAATAAGAATTTTGGTTCATTATTCAACTGAACATTTTCTTAGAAGTTTTACATATTAACTCGGATTCAAATGGAACTGATTTTGTCAGACCTACAGAACAATTAGATTGATATACACTTGCCTTGAAAACAGAGAGATATTAATCATAATGATAACATTTCTAATGAGTCAATTAACTTGGGCAGATAATATATACTTTTAAAACGTGTCAAAAATCTGCCTATGCCCATACTTCATCATTCCAAATGGAGTTTATATCAAGTTTGAACAGGTGACTTACACCATATGAGGAAGCATTGTGTAGTGGGATTAGACCTCCTTTGTCTTGAGCATTAACATCTGCACCATTCTCCAGTAGGAACTCTGCCACCTCCACATTGTTGTAGCCAGCTGTCAAGTAAAAAAATTAAGATTATCTTTATATTTCTAAATTTAAAATTATTCCTAAAATTGAATCTAGAAAAATTTGGCAGAAAGTATGAGTTTGTCAAGAAAATTGGGGGAAAATTGGAGAAGGAAAAGAAAGGGTTTAACAAATAAAAGAAATATTGCGAGAAAAACAGGGTTTCTTCTTGGCATAAAAAATTGAGATTCTCCTGATTTAAATTCAAATGTGACAGGTAAGCATGTGTGGAGATGTTGGATAAGATGATAAGTGAGTCAGCAAAACTGTCACACTTCTACTGAAGCCAGGCCTCATTGCTCACCTGCAAGATGCAGTGGTGTAGAGTTCCTCCCCTGCGAATCACGACAGTTAATATTCTCTTGGGTTGATAATTTTTGTACTCTGGCAAGATTGCCTTTCTTAGCTGCCTCTAAAAGAGCTGCATCTCCCCTTAATAGGTCAGCTACATCATTGTCTCCTTCTTTGACTAGATCTAGTGGTGTGTTGCCATCACGATTCTTCTTGTTAGGATCTGCACCATGCTAAAGAATAGAGGAACTGAGTATTTTATTTGCTCTGTAAGAGTCCAGACAGGGAAGAAGGAAGAAACAGAGTGGATGTCTGGAGCCCTGCATTTATTAGAATGAAGATTAATATCTAAGATATATAATACAAGAAATATAAATTTGATAAAATAGATTAAAAGATGATTGCAAGTATAATCAACACCAAATCATAAATTTAAAATGCATTTACAGAGCAGTGCCAGACACAGCCCCTCCTATTATCCCTATGTCATTGTGTTAAGAGGTTATTGAATATGATTAGAGAAATACACCAGCACAGTTGCTCATGCTATATCTTCACCATACGCATTATTAAGGCAATTTTTTATACCCAACACAACTAAAGTAAAAAATACAGACTTCCCATTCAGAGTTATCTGTTCTAAATAGAAGAATAATGCAGACTTATATTCATCAAAGACTAATTAAAAGATTATGTAAGCTTTCTTACTTTAAGTAAGAGTTTACAGATTTCAAATTTTCCTTTAGCAGCTGCCTCATGTAGAGGTGTGAACTTCCAGAGGTCAGCTACATTCACTCCTGCCCCATGTTCAATTAGTAGCTCGGTCACCTCATAATGGCCATAAGAGCAAGCATTGTGTAGTGGAACTAGACCCCTGCAATATAGAGAAGCTAGTGTTCAAATCCAGACATTAAGGCAGTAAGAAAAAAACAATACATGAAAAAACAATTCTGATATAAATAGCATGTAAAGCTTTGATGTTACTAAAAAGGAGTTTAGGCATATCAAAATATAAAATTCATTTCATAAATAAGCCCATATGAATCCATATTTCATGTTCTCATTCACAAAAGCCCATGATGTGGACAGAGATTGGATTTTGTTTCTTTGAACATTGATCCAGTCATACCCATGAGATTTCACCTCGCCCCTTTGTAATTTGGCAAATTGCAGTCTTGTGATACGATACAATATATCGGACACCTTAGCTCCAAGGCAATGAAGTTCCAAGGCAATGAGATTTAATAAAATAATTTTTTGTATTTCTAGTCCTTCTAGTACTATACCATATTATTAAATATGCCTACCCTTTGTCTTTAGCATGTACATCTGCACCATGTTGTAGTAGGTGTTCGACTACAGCGACGCGATTATAACCACCAGCAAAGTGTAAAGGCGTAGAATGACGACCGTCTAAATCTCGACAATTCACAGCCAGAGGGTGAGATGAGACCAACTTCTTCACAATGTCCATATCACCTGCCTTTGCTGCTTCAAGAAGTTGGATATCCACATCAGAGCTACTAGTGGGTGGGTCATCTAAAATGTAGTATGTGGGGAAAAGTGATTACATGTTACTGGTTGAGTTGATCTGTGCTTAAATGAATTCATGGATGAATAACTCTGTGGTTGAATTTCCATAAAAGTGTCTCATATTTCATATTTGATTATTTTAGTGAATGTACCTCTAAGCATTTTTGCAATATTGTCAGGGGCAAGCTGGGCAGCTGTGTATCCCTGTAGTGATACTATGGATGAATCTAGACCATATGAGAGTAGGAGTCTACAGGCCTGCATGTTCCCTTGTTGAGCCACCCTGTGTAGTGCTGTCTGACCAAGTAGATCTATAGCATTCACCTTAAATAAAGGGAACAATAAAACATTCTGTATATCAAGTTATTCAAGAAAATATGAGAATAGACCTTAAAAGGCCTGCATATAATCTTTGGCTACCATGGAGTGTTGAGATGATTTATACCATTCAAAAACGTTAATGTTGATTTAAAATAAATAATAATAAAAAGTTTTCTCGTTTCTTGTATCATAATTATGTCTATTTTCAACTGTTTGGAAGGAATTTGGAAATATTTGTTTGTAATTATCCTTGTCATTGATCCATTTAATCATGAATAAATATATCCTTGTTGCTTATTTATCTCAAATATGTTCAGGATTTTTAGATCATGAAAAAGAGATAAAGAGTGAGCTCTGAAGTCATTATTTGTTGCGATCCTTGCAAATTTTTCCTGCGAGAGATGAAGAGTATTAATCATGTACAGTCTGCTTCGCCCCAGATATAATATTACCATAAATAAGATATGAGTATAAGTACCTTATCATTCATAATGACTGATATTTCATTTTTATTATATTGCTTTTGTCTTGAAGAAAATATGATATACGGTATTTAGTCTTCTTTACATTTAATGAAAGTATATTTGTGGCTATCCATTAGGGGGTTCCACAATACGAGAAATTTAATATCGATACGTATCTACGATTAGCTATACGATACGAACGATACGATACAATGATACAGCGTGAATTGAAGTAAAACTGAACTTTATTCTAATATTTCAAACTTGTGAAGCCGGAAGTACTTCAGCCAGATTACGTTTATTTCTCATCACAACAAAGAAAGGTGTAAAATATGCTAACATCAATTAAAACATCTTAAAGACGTGTGGTATTCGGGAACTATCGGGGCAATCGAAGGCGGCAAGCAAGATACGTAACTATGACTGTCATCTCTAAGCTCTGAGTTTTTCCCTTCCTTTGGGTAAGTAAGAAGGAACTTCCGATCAAAAAACGATACGACCGATATTCATTTTATGTATCGATACAGCTCGTATCGGAGGTGAATTGCTCGAAGCTCGCGGTACCCCTACTATCCATTCCTCAATTAGTTTCAGTTCAGCATTCAATGCTAAAGTAATTCATTGCCAAGTAGAGATCATAATTTCTTCGCCGTCAAGTATGACGATCGGTGGCTCTATGATACCTCCTCTGTTGGAGTAGCTCTAATGGTAGAGAGTTAGTAGCTACAAAACTATATAGAGTTCAGGAATGTAGGGCAATGTAACAGAGCTGTTCTTGAGGAGTTACGGCTTCTTATATAGGCTTGACAAAATAGTTCTTACCTTAGCACCTTGCTTGAGTAGTATATCCATGATATCAAAATGGGCCTTGTCAGCTGCCACATGTAGAGGAGTTAGCATGCTAGAACACAAGATAATCTTACATTTCATTTTAACCAATGGTAGGGTGTAAACATATTTTCAACAGGATATCATTGAATTTTCAGATTTTCAACTATGTGGAACACTCACTTTGCATTTATCCTGGGATGATCAACAATTTTAAGTAATATATCATAAAAAATGCCGGGGTGTTCACTTATTGATTTAAAGCTCTTCTTAACTTTTCATATGGGGATCCTCCTACACTTGAAAATCAAGTCAAATGGCAAGAAAACAACACTTACTCTTTATTTTTATCATTCAAATTAGCACCTTTCCTAATGAGGGCCTCCGTGACTTGTTTGCGCTTGGGGAATGGAGAGGCAGCGGCACAATGCTGAAGTACAAGTGTACAAATGTATACTAACACATTATCTGATATTGTTCATACAATGAGAGAGAGGAATGGTATCTTCTGCATGAGTGATATGAGACTCAGCAGACACTGTCTGCACTGTGTATTGCCATACTAATGGAGGGGAGTGTATTGCCATACTAATGGAGGGGAGTGTATTGCCATACTAATGGAGGGGAGTGTATTGCCATACTAATGGAGGGGAGTGTATTGCCATACTAATGGAGGGGAGTGTATTGCCATACTAATGGAGGGGAGTGTATTGCCATACTAATGGAGGGGAGTGTATTGCCATACTAATGGAGGGGAGTGTATTGCCATACTAATGGAGGGGAGTGTATTGCCATACTAATGGAGGGGAGTGTATTGCCATACTAATGGAGGGGAGTGTATTGCCATACTAATGGAGGGGAGTGTATTGCCATACTAATGGAGGGGAGTGTATTGCCATACTAATAGAGGGGAGTGTATTGCCATACTTATGGTGGGGAGTGAACATGCAAAATAGATTCTTTAATAATTGTACTTACTAGAGCTGTGTCTCCAGTATATGGGTGCTTGAAGCCTATCATATCTGATGTAATGTACTTCTTAACTCTTGCAGGATCAGCCTGTCTAGCACCCTCCAATAAGCAATGACCTTTGTACTCATCTACAATTCAACAAGACTAACTTAGGTTCACAATACATTAGTAGGATAGCTAGTGTTCATTTTTTCAAAATACACAATCTTCTTACAATGGCTCGGTAACTTGATCGTGCACACATGGCAAATTTTTCATAATCATATTACAAAATTTATTCTATTCTACAAGCATACGTATAATATATACCATGGTAGTATATATATATATATATATCATGGTAATATGGTAGTATCTAATTTAATTAATTCTCAGTTAATCAAACATTGATTCCAATCTTCATATACTTACACATGAGTCTTTGTTGTAGGTCTAAAGTGGGGGCTAGATCTATTGCACTCTTGGAACCAGCATTAACTAGAAGAAAAGCAAAACATACATATACAATTGAAATAAAGTAATTTCAAAAAGTATGTTTAAATAAGCATACGCTCGCTCAAAGCACTTTTCTAAAAGAACAAAATATGTTTTAATTATGAAATATGTTAAATTAACCTTTCAAAATTATTGTGAGCATAAATAAAATTTGAGCTCGAAATATATATGAATGCAAGTTCAGTGTTTATTGCAATACCATAATTAGATTACTAACTAGCCAAAACTAGTCATTAGAATAAAATACATAATTCAAACTTTGTAAACAAACATTACTCCAAAGTTATCTACTTTCACATCATATTTGAGAACTACTTACATTGCAGTCTCTCTTGGAGTTCTCTAGTGGGCGCCACATCTATTGGGCTCTTGGAATGGCAGTTAACCAGTGTTGGGTCAGCCCCATGTGCAAGCAAGAGAGAGCAGACCTCAGCACGTGCTTTACTAGCTGCCTCATGTAGTGGAGTAAACTGCCATAGGTCCATGGCATTCACACTAGCCCCATGCTAAAACATTAACAGTAGTACAGGATATAAACATGATGCAAGAACATTGAATAAAGTCTACATGTAATCAGATTAAATCAATCAAAAACAGACTGATGTGAATCTGCAACCTTCTGAAAATACCATCAAAGGACATCAATTGAAAATGCTTCATAAAAATACCAGGAAAATTATTTAAGTTTCTTTAACAAGTTATTCACCCTTCTCTGGATTATTGCAAAAATTCAACTGTGTCAAACTTCTTAACTAAGGTATACTTTAATGGTTTCTAAACAAAAAATAGACTGCACTTTGTTTTATAATCTAAATAAATAATGGTAAATATTTCACAAGCTAGTTTTATTCCAAATGTTACCTTAAGCAGCAGTTCAGTGACCTCAAAGTGACCATAGGAGCAAGCATTATGCAAAGGTACAAGACCCCTGAAATCACAAATAATAAAATAACAAGTCATGAAAAAATCAGAAATGAAAATTAAAACACATTTTCAAAATTTAAATGGAGCCTTTAAATAAAATTTACAAAGACATTAAAACAATTCTTGGAATTGAGACAAGGTGTAACTTAGGAAGCCCAATTTCTTCTCCAGAAGTGAATATTAAAATTAGGGTTGGAAATGCCTGTATAGAAAATACTACATACTTTATCTAATGACCAATCAAAATAAATTACCCCTTATCCTTTGCTTGTACATCAGCCCCATGCTGTAGCAAGAGTTGCACTATTCTAGTCCTATTGTATCCCGCAGCAAGATGCAAGGGTGTTGACTGAAATAGAATGTTACGTCTTAGTGTTTGGGATGGATGTCATTTTCAATGTTAGTACAATGCAAAAAGTTAAATTAAAACGGAGCCAGGGAATGCTACTTATGGGGGGTTACATGAAACTAGAAGTATCATACAACTGGCACTTTTTGGAATTTATCTATAACCTCTGTTTCTCTCATTTCAGCATCTACACAGTTTAGTAAGGGTGAATGTGAAATAATCTGGAGAGAAATTTGATAGAATCTCACAAAATTCCAAGAATTTCATATTTTTCATCCAAAATTACATTTGAATTCTGTTATTTAGGTTTTAAGTTTTGAGTGAGAAAAAATAGATTAGAGAAAATTCAAGTGAGGTATTACACCTCTAAAAGTGTAGCAAGCACCCAGCAATAGTGGTTGGAAGACTGACTCGTGTACTCGAGTTTTACTCGCATTTGTCCTAAAAATCAATTGATCGAGTTGAAAACTTGAACTCACGATTTGAAATTTTTACCAAAAAAATATTTTTCACTCGTTTTCACCTAACCTTGACTCGCGATTCGTCTCTCCTATTCGCAATTTCCATGCTTATAGTTGTAATGTTCTGCTTAATCTGTATAGAATACAACTTATTTTCTATTTAATGCCATGTGCGGAAGACAAACATACTTGGATTTTATTCTGCTTTCGTTATTTTTATGCAAAAGTTTCATTTCCGGTTTGATGCATTCTGGGAATATCCAACAGCCGGGAATTTTAAAATTTGTCTACCGCGGTGCATCCTGGAACTTTCTGGATTGACGAAGTTTGTTTTCACTATTTATCCGGTAAGTTTTACTATCTATAGGGGACTAGGGGTGAACTTTAACGATCTTTAGGGATGTGCAATACGATTTAGACATTAAAAAGTATAGAGGCACTTGAAAGACTTGATCAAATTGATGAATTGTGAAGTTTTACAAAAGTAAATTTTCTATTAATTACAATACAAACCTATTCCATGACTTATGCTTATACCCCTAATTTGGAAAAATGGACGAGTCTAAAAATATCAAAATACAAGACCTTACACCCCTATATATACCAATATATGTGCATGCCTTCATAAATAGTACGCAGTAAAACTTGATAAAACATATCAAATAAAATACTGCGGGGAGGCTGGGTGGGCCTCAGGTCATGGAATAGGTTTGTATTGTAATTAATAGAAAATTTACTTTTGTAAAATTTCACAATTACATACAATCCAACCTATTCCATGACTTATGCTGAATAAAAAGCTATGGTGGAGGGAGAAAACCCAAAAACAAAGTAAGAATAAGATAAACATATTACCATCCTACTGTGTCACACAACAAACCAGTCGTCCTGTGATTGAAACATCCATTTCCTATCCACAGCTGAATCCTGAACGGAGATTGCATTATGTCTTAGGTATCATAGTTTTGGTGAAACCATATCTATAATACACTAAGAAGCAGGCAGGTATGATGAACAAAAGTTACAACAGTGACAAGCCCCTATGTAGGTCTTCAAGGGCGTTACTGAAGTCAGACGAACTGAACAACAGAGCACCCCTCTACAATGCAGTAATGTACCTGACATCTCATCGGTGTCCTACTAGAATCCAACATCTAAGGAAGGGATAAACTTACTTACTAGAATCCTGGATTGTGACTGCATGATGTCCTTGAGATCCTAGCTTTGGTGAAAACAACATCCTATAATGCACTAAGAAGCAGGCAAGTTTGATGAAACAAAGTTACAACAGTGACATGCACCTATGTAGGTCTTCAAGAGTGTTCCTGAAATCAGAAAAACTGAACAACACAAAATATGGAGACTGCATGATGTCCTAGGTATCATAGTTTTGGTGAAAACCACATCTATAATACACTAAGAAGCAGGCAAGTTTGATGAACAAAGTTACAACAGTGACATGCCCCTATGTAGGTCTTCAAGAGTGTTCCTGAAATTAGAGGAACTGAACAACAAAAAATATGGAGACTGCATGATGTCCTAGGTATCATAGTTTTGGTGAAAACCATATCTATAATGCGCTAAGAAGCAGGCAAGTTTGATGAACAAAGTTACAACAGTGACATGCCCCTATGTAGGTCTTCAAGACTGTTCTTGAAATCAGAAGAACTGAACAACAAAAACATCCCCTAAAATGCAGTAATATCGGTTATAATGAAAACACGCGCTACGCGCTAACGCGCTAGCGCACTAACGCACTGTTCAGAATGATCGTTCCCACAGGCCCAGGAACATGTATCGAGTGAGTGAAGAGATTAGGTGGCGCATCAGAAAGCAGAAGTATGAAGAAGCCCAATGTTTGATCGTTAATTGTGCAAAGATTATCGATTGTCAGTGTGTTTTATCTGATTTAAAAGGAAGACAAATAGAAAGTAGCACCTTACAAGATGAATGGTCGCAGATATGCGAATACGCTCCCTATTTCATTGCATTATTTGGGTCCATCCATCGGCGAGAAAAATCCCGTTTCGAAATCTGAGCCGGGGGCCCGACTACTTGACTAATGACTTAATATAATGTTTATTTGTCGCATGTTACCTCTTAATATCAAGTCATGGATGTTTTATAGATCTTTACTCTTTGTATTTGAAGTTATATCTCTCAGACTTACCAAACGGTGGGAAAATTTGCAGGCGTCGCATTAATATTTTTCTATTTTTCCTTTCGTGCCCGGTTACACCTCTTTCGCTTTCATGGGGGGGGGGGGTGTATAGGGTTATCGTATAAGAGGAGGGTGAAAATCTATTGTATGACTGCATAAGAGGGGGTAACATTTATCGTATATGGCATCGTATAAGTTAAATAAACATATGTTTTAAAAGAATTAAAGAAGCCTATTATGAAATTTAAACTCGCAGTTTGAACGAATACTGCAGATCCAGCTTATCCCCATAAATTTGGGATTTCAATACACAAGTAGTTGTGGGGACTTGCCCGTAGCCAGCTTTTACCAGGAGGGGGAGCCTTTTTTCCAGGGGAAGCTTTTTCACAATTTTGGCTAATTATCATACAAAAAATTCTCAGAATGGTGAAAAACTGCATGATTTTGAAAGAATCTCTGGCCAGAGGGGGAGCTCCGCTCCCCCAGCTCCCCCTCTGGCTACGGGCCTGGTTGTGGGGGTTGGTTTGAAAAACCAGTCCCACATTTATGGGGGTAATCCAGATCTCTATATAGTAGTCTCTATATGCCATATGCCAGGACAGTAACCAGGATTTCCCGGGGGGGGGGTCACTTTTTCAAAAATTCCAGTCACCCTCCGAACCCCCCTGGCTTCAGGCCTGTGCACTGCCTATTTGCCGTATGATTATACATTTGGTACTACGTGGATTCTTGCATTATGTTATTTCCTTCTGAATATCATCCAAACTTTTCTCAACGGTAATTTCAAAATTATCGTACAGATATATTACTTACCCGAGCTTTTTGTAAAATATAGTACTATAGGGAGATGTGAAAAATATTGCACACACTGTATGTTAAATACATGTAAAAGGGGTGAAAAATGCTGTAAATGGTATAAGACTGAGGGGCTAGTGAAAAATAGTGAATATGGATTTCCAAGACCCCTATAAACCCCCCTTTCATGTTTGCTTTCGTTTTTCTCAATTTGATTTTAGATTTAAAAAGTTTTGAATTACGTCACTCCCAGTGAATTGTATTACCTATTTTACCAGGAATATTGTTGAAAACAGGATTGTATTTCATTTGGAATTAAAGTTTTAAATAAGAGACGATTAAAAAGTAGGTAAACCTGACCAGCGTGTTTTATCATTGTCCAGTAATTGGCCGTAAATATTTATTAATTCTAAGTTACTCATGTCCTTTCAGGTCAAATACAGAGAAAAGTACACGTTCATTTAGTTTTGGAATTATTTCCTAAATTAAAGTTGAATTCTGTTTTTTAACGGTGTGAAGAACATCTTAATTGGTCTTATATTTTTAGAGAAATCGTAACTTGAAAAGTGTAATTTTCGAGAGGCTTTGTTTATTTCCTGCGGCCGCAAAGTTCACATCAAAGTCTGATTGACAGGTTAGCGGTGATTTATACAGTCTCTGAAGTGTCAATGTTTTGACAAGTTCCCAGGGAGTCATAACCCTAATTATACATGTCCCTGGGCCAAGGGTATAGACCAATCATAAACATGCGCTTAAAACATGCGCACACATCGTGGGGGAAGGATCATTCTCTACTAGCGCATTGGCGCGTGGCGCGTTAGCGCGTAGCGCGTGTTTTCATTATAACCAGTAATATCCCTGACATCTAACTGGTGTCCTTCTAGAGTCAAAAACATCTACACCAAGGAAAAAACATAAAAGCTACTTGTTGTAGACAGTTCTCACTAAAACCAGTTTTTGAAGATTTTCTCTCTATCACTGTGACATTCCACAAAGAATAGTTTGTAAACTTATTGTTGGAAGCCCAGGACCATGTCTTCGAAGACAATGTAAGGGATAAACTAGTCATCCTTCTTCAAAGGACTTCATTTATGCTCAAATTTAGCATTTACAAGTACAGTATTTGTATTTATAAGTATTTTATATACTTGTAAAATACCCTTTCAGCAAGGATGAGACTAGTGTGTAAGGCAAATGAAGATATTGCTCTAATGTATACATGGCCGTATCTTCCCTAAAAGTCTACTTTCTGCTGGAGCATTTGTAATTGCATGAGAAAAAAGTAGATTACATGTACATATGATAACAAGATATAAGGGTAATGTTGTGAAGTACCCCCATTTCTTGTAAGGTATAAACAGTCTGTGCCTAGTCCCTATGTAACCTGTATATAATAAACACCAAGGTCTGATAGGGCATTGTTTTTAGGGACCATACTACTACTAGGAACTGATAATAAAAACCAGTTGATAGTTGAAGATCCACTGTAAATGTGGACATGGGGAGACTCTCAAGGCAGTCCAGACCAATATAGGAGTGTCTGACTTAAAGATCTAGATTGTAAAGTTGGGTCAGTTGCCAAACATTTCCAACCGAATGAAACTATATCCCTTAAACTCTAGATACAGCTGTGTACAGTGTACTCTGTGTTCCAGAGATACACCAACACCTGTGTAGGCAGTAGACACTAGTATACAAAGCTAACATTGCTCCAAACCAAAGATATCTACAAAAGGAGGCTCATCCTACTTCCTAATAGTAGAACTTACCAGAATCCTTCAATGACAAAAACAGAGCCATACAAATTGTTGGATCTACAAAACCATAAACCTAGCCTCATGGAGTGATATCTTAAGGTAAACCAAGTGAAACATGAAGTTGTCCTCAAGAACAGACGAGTGACAAATACCGAATCTCCATCTATTCATTACATAAGGTACTGAACAGATTGCCACAGTTGTACATCAAAGTACTTCAGTATAATTGTGTACATCTCCTTAAAGATAAACAAATCAAGACAACATTCCGATCCAAGCTAGGAATTGACCGAATAAACATCTTGATGGTTAGCCTATAGAGTATACTGTAGGTTGTTGGATCCACAATTGTTGGTCTAAAAACAATACAAGTAGGATGTTCTACAGATTAATGGTATCTTCAGATGGCAAGGATATCCATCTGTAAAAGATAGTGACAGTAAAAATAGTATACACTGCTGCATAACAAAAAGTTACTGCATATAGCATATAGAATTGCTCCTAAGATCCACATGATTCCTGACCAAGACCAACCTATCAGTTGCTCTAACCAAGTTTGCAGTTGACAGACTAGTGGCCTAGTGGTCTATTAAACTGATTAGTCCATCTGTTAGATAGAATCAAAAGCACATATCCTAAGTACTATACATAATGTAAAGTAGTACTACAAGTGTGTGCAGTAGCCTGTTGATTTACATGATTCATGAAGTGGACCATGTCTAGCAGTAGCTCTATCAAGATTTGCTGTTTGCAGGCAAATAGCATCTTAAAAAGCATAGGCTATCCATCTGTCTAAAAGTATAAACAGCATATATCACAAAAAGACTGTTCATCCAAGAACTAATGTAAATGTTTACAATAGGTTGTAGGATACACCTGATTCCTGACCTAGAAACATATCTTTCAGTTGCTCCATTCAGGTTTTAAGTTGACAGACTAAAGGTAACTTTAACTGACTAGTTCCTCCATCTGTCTAAAAGTATCAAAAGTACATATATAGCATTAGCATATATTCTTGAAGTATAAAGTGATGCGCAAGTGCAATATGCAACTATGTACAGTAGCTTGTTGGGTCAACATAAAGCTTGAACTGGAACGAGCCTTTCCGTTGCTCTATTCAGGTTGAAGTAGACATACTAGTGACATCTATTTGCAAAAAAAAGTACAACCTATACCCTAAGAGCCAAACAGTAATCAACAATAAACTTTAAGTAAAGTTGAATTAAAGTTGTACTTCAATGAACGAATAGTTTAATGGATCACAGAAAAAAAAAATTACTTTGAGTGAAACCATTAAGCAAATCAAGCCAAACTGCTTCATATATGTTGAACAGTTGAACAGATAACCATACTCACTAAAGTAGTAACTTTTGGGAGTGATGATGCAAGGAGTAGTATATAGATCAATCTCTAATAGTCAATACTGGTCCTAGCCTCAAAAAGCCACAGTTAAATGCTTAAAGATGTAATGAGGAATATACAAAAAGCATCTATCCAACCATGCTAATGTAGGTTATATCTCATCTATTGCTGGATGAGCAATATAAAACTAAATATAAAAAAAATTAAGCCATTTGAATAATATACCCATGATACATACCAGTAAGCTTAAAAGTAATGGGTTTCCAAAAAGGACTCTTTAAGATGTAAAGTAAGAGTGAAGTTACTCTGTCTTAATCTGATATAAATAGATAAAAACTATATCCCTACCAAAGTAAAAGCTCTGTAGATTCTTATGAAAAGACATAATGTATGACGTTGACACAAACTGTCATAGTTGTTTGATCTCCAATCTAATAACAGAAAAATAATAATACTTCTGATATATTAATTAGCCTATAAATGGAGAACCAAATATAGACTTCAAAAGACTAAACTTGAAGTAAATCTCAAAAATCTCTACTTGCAGAGTGAAAAACTAAGCTAACATAAGGGAAAAAACATACAGTCTGAGAACACCTCTTGTGATGGAGGACTGTACAATGCTAGATGTAAATTAAGAGGAAAATACTTATCATTCCTTAATTTCATGCTGTAGCAGAAAAGTGAAATAAACCAGAATGATTGAACAAATAATGTATCCAAAGTAATGTGAAGTTAAACAGAAGTTTACTAACCTAGTAAAGCAACATCAGTATGTGTTGCTACATAGTAGTAGAATAAGTGTCATACCCAAAGGGTAAAACTCCTTAAGCAAGCAAGAAACATGGTTAATATAAGAAGCCTTATAATATCTCTTAACAGAATTGTCAAAAATTAAACTTCTGCCAAAAACAGAGATTGGTTGACTGCTGATGTATTCTAAACACTAAAAGTGTTAGTTACAACGAAAAATATTACAAAAACATGAATGAAATAGATGAGGTCTATGACGCATTCACTAATAAATGTAACTCTTCTTATAACATAGGAATAAGACTGGTTACTCAGAAAAACTGAATAAAACCAAAAAACACTATGTACCACTAACTACAGAAGTGTACAGATGTGGAAGTACTTCATACAAAGAGAGGCTACTCTGGAGTATGAAAACAAAACAAAACCATCAACTCACTCTAAAGCAAGCTATCTGGAAATGATATTGTTGTTGAAAAGCTTATCTCAGCTGGAGAAATGCAAGTGAAAACAAACTGCTTACTCCAAACATTGGATAGACACAAAAGTATATGAGTGAATAAAAACACTCATGAACTACTAGGTCAAAATTAAATAAGAATTACACCATAAGAGTGTAAATCTAAAGGATTATTACACTGTCCTAATACTCTAAACAATAAAAATGTGTAAAGA
Organism: Owenia fusiformis; assembly: GCA_903813345.2. Classification (NCBI taxonomy): domain Eukaryota; kingdom Metazoa; phylum Annelida; class Polychaeta; order Sabellida; family Oweniidae; genus Owenia; species Owenia fusiformis. The sequence goes on along the minus strand of CAIIXF020000005.1, from coordinate 37,835,710 downwards.
GTGAAAGGAGTAAAGGTCACTTTTAATAAAGGACAAGAGTGTACCTGCAGTGTTCCTAGAAAAACCACAACCTACATTAAAGAATACAATGTAGGTCAAAAATAAGTTCAACTAGTCTGAACTCATTATCCTTCAACCAGCATCTATCAGCTTTCTCATAAGAGAATGCTAGCTAAGATGTGGACATGAAAAATAGCATCCACTGGAGGAAAAAATAAAATAACTGACCTTCATCTTGCATCAAGTGCACCTTAGGCAACCACAAAAGATCGAGCTAAACAGAAGAGTGACTTATGAAGCTCTGTCTAAGTTACTTCGGTCCAAAGCCTTCTCTATATTCCGGCTTTGAGGAGGAAGATTGAGCTGCCTTAGTATTATAAATATTGTAAATCATTGTGTCACACGCACAGTAAATATGGCATAATAATATGAAATATACCTTTATGTATAGATTTGAAGAACATCAGCTCACATCCCCGTCTGAATCTATTGTTATATTTGATTTCTTTAAGCGAGAATAATTTCAAATGTTATTCACGTCCAGAACCGGAAGCCATTTTTAGCTACAGCGAGAAAATTTCACCATGTGTCAAACTCCGAAATGAAATTTTAAAATATCTAAATCCAGACAAGCAACGCTTCATCCTAAATATGATTAATATTCTTAAAAATATTTATAAAATTTATTAAAAATGAGTTCTAGGTGCGTGTAGGTGCGTGTAGCACAGTACATACGAAATCAATGAAGTTTCGTCTAGCTGTAAGCTAGAGACTCGAGTAATGTCTAAGTATCTTCTGTAACTGTAGGAGTCTAGAGACTCCTGGGCATCTTCAGTGACTCAATAGTTGCCATGCAACATTGTTCACTATCTGTCCTAAAGGTCTGCTACTCTGCTTTCTAGGGATCTGTGACAGTCCATAGAAGAGACTTTTTCCTATTCTAGTTCAAAATATTGAATGATTAGATTCTAATAACCTTCTTGGTAACCAATAATCATGCCTATATCTGCCAGCAATTTGCCTATTAAATAACAAACTTCTAGCAAACACAGTCACTAAGTTAGACTCATGAAAAAATAACCATCCTTCCAGTTCAGACGAGTACTATTTATGAAGGCATGCACATATATTGGTATATATAGGGGTGTAAGGTCTTGTATTTTGATATTTTTAGACTCGTCCATTTTTCCAAATTAGGGGTATAAGCATAAGTCATGGAATAGGTTGGATTGTATGTAATTCTGCCGCTACTTGGGAAACTGAAACCGGAAGTAACTCAACTAAGTCAAATCGCGAATATAATCGTGGTTTTTCATGGCCCACTCGAGTGGAGATTTTCAGGCGAGTCCGACCACTACCCAGCAATACTTAAAATCTTTACTAGATAATAGGGAATGTACCTTCCTGCCATCAGAAGCATGGCAGTTGACATTTAAAGGGGTGATAAGGGATGCCATTTTTTCCTCATTCCCGCTCCTACTGGACTCCAACAGCTCATCTTTCTTGTAGTCACCTGTAATAATACGACAGCAATTAACATCTAAAATTCTACAGTTTTATCCCTAGATATATTCTAGTCAGGGAACATGTTGTGTCAAATATGATAGTCGATTGCTGGGTACAAATATTGGCAGTTACAAATTATCTAAATATCTGTTTTAATAAATTTTTAATCATAATTCTGTCCAATTAAGGCTTCGGTCACATTTGCTCTACGGCAGGCATCTGTAGCATCACAAAATCGTTATAGAAAATCTCTATCAGACTACTTATCCCTATATTTTTATGCTGCATATCTCTTTCAATTTTGGGAAGCTATGGCCGCTGTACGGTTGCTGTAGAGCAAATGTGACTAAGGCTTAGCTTGTAGGTAGATTCATCCATGTCACATGAAATACATGTGAGATATTGAAAAGAAATGATTTTTCAGGTAAAAAGCTAACATTTCTATTCAAATATGAGTCAAATATCAGGATTACATATAAAATACTCCTGATAAGTAAACTTACCTGTAAGTACTGGCTTTGTGAGGGGATCTGATAAATCTAAGGCAGTCTTGCCATCTGTGTTTCTTATGCTAGGGTCACCTCCATGTTGCAACAGAACTAAAATACACAGAGACAGACAAATACTGTAATATGTGGGAAAATGTGGTGTATAATGTACTTCTACATAAAAACATAGAGACAATCACATCAAAATCTCAAGATTATATATAGAGAAGCCAGGTAAATCATACTTATTTTGAGTTTTTCAACTTGTGTTACTTCTTATTTATAAACAAGTATGTTAAAAATATAGAGAAATACGATTTTGTCAATTTTATACCCCTGTGTTATAGAAAAAAATGGACCTAAAAATCATTAAAAAATCGGTTGAAAGTCAGGTCCTTCTAGAACAATATAGAACAAAAATAACAGCGATAATCTGAGATTGACTACGACGGGAAACTGGTTGGTGGTTTCTCCCATAAAATGACTTGATAATATCACAGTATTCATTTGTCAGAAAATTGTTGATGAAGGGACAAACAGATGAATGATTCCATAGTCCAAACATGCGAGCCAAAAAAGTAAATGTGCCAAATTTTCTGATTTGAACCTGCACATACCTATACAGACATCTATCTTTCCTTTAATGGCAGCTTCATGAAGAGGAGTATAATTCCAGTTGTCTCTTGAATTTGCATCAGCCCCATGGCGGAGCAACAGCTGGACGACTTCAGCATGACCAAATGAGCAGGCATTGTGTAGTGGTATGAGACCTCCGTCATCTCTTGCGTGGACACTTGCCCCACACTGAAGCAGGTGCTCAACCACATCCTTACGTCCAAAGCCTATAAACACGGAATACATGGAGTACAATAGAGTCAGCCAAAAGAGTTCTAATATTGCACCAAACCGAGTATTTAATAGGATTAATATCCTTGCCGAAGTTGGTCTCATTCTTATTTTTTTATTTTTAAAAACTCAGATGCTAGTAGGTAGTTACCAGTTTCACGACCAGGTGGCTCATTCGGGTCAGATAACATGGCAGGTATATAGAAAGTTCCCTTGAACTTGAATATTCATCAGTTTTAGTGGTTCATGTTTCACGTTACCCTTGCGTATCTGATAGTCATACAAATTAAAATATGTCCAATAAAAGAAAATATTATCTTTCAAATACAAGAAAAGATATTTCACTTTTTTTGTGATTTAATAACACGGGGTCTATGGGGAATCTCCCCAACCAAGAACTCACATTTAAAAAAAATTTAATTTTCAAAGTTGATGAACTCTTTTTAAAACAACATTTTTTGATGTAATTTTACATGGATATTTCAAATATGATATCAGTTTGACTTAATTTTTAATTTTTAATGACATTAATCAAGAATGTTTCTACTCGCATCTAGTCTATTCATATTCACCACCTTGTACAAACCATACAACAAATTACAAATTTGTTTTTTCAGCTACTTTATGTAGCGAAGGTAACTTAGGTTCATAAATTTAATGGTTGGGCAATTAGGGTAAGGTTTTATGATTCAATTTGAGATAAATATATGATTGCTAAGACCAAGGGATCAGTCAATTTATTTAGGTTTATCATTGAAATTACTAAAGTCTATCACAGAAATACCCTCATAGGCTAAGCAAATGGGCTCATAAAAGGCCCAAACATCCCAAAAATTGCAACAGTTTTTAAATTAGTCTTATATTATGCATTGATATCAGTTGAAAAACATATCAAAAGTATAGAAAAATGTATGCAGTGGACAAATATGAAATTTCACTTCCTAGGTACCCCCTACAACCCTACCCCAAAATTGAGTATTGGTAGGAAACAATTTTTTCTTCCCAAATGGAATACTTTAGTCAAGAATTCAAGCTTTATTATGATAGATAACATATTCACAAATAATTAAAATATTATTTTAATCATTTTTGAGACCAGTAATTGGTCATTTGACCCCAAAGTATAACAAAATAGGCCACAAAACAGGCATGTTATCACATATCTATTTAGATATTTTAGGATCAGTTTGTCAAAAAAACATGAAAAAAATCATGGTGTTACATATTTATATGAACTTCATATTTGGAGAGTGTCAGAATTCTAACGTGTATACTTAGGAAGAAAAAAATTACTTCATTTTCATAGTTTTGCCCCACCCACTATAGGGGAGACTATAGTTTTGATGACTAACTCCAACAATGCATCACATTTGTGTTAGAGTTGACATCTAAATCGTTTATATAGGCTTGTAATCATCTAAAATACAAGTTTTGTGAAGGTTTATACCTTATTAGTATGAAAAATAGGAATTATTAGTTGCACCAGGTGAAATGTTAAGGTAACCTCACTTTTATTTGATGAATAATTACAAATCACCACCCTGATATTAGGGTATTGGGGTATTTGATAACTGCTATACTAGGCTTATCTAAATAAATAATGTAAGTTGTAGTTTCTGTGCAATTTAATATTGTTTAAATTAAAATTATTAATTACAATCCGCAATTACAAAATTTGCATATATTTAAATCCATCAGATAAATAAATCATCACATAGGAGTACATTACTATGGAACTATCAATTGGATGTATAATGCTGTAGAAACGAATTTATGGTTAATAACGGAATTTAAACTGATAGAGCACATTTAAATCTCAGATATCTGGGGAGTCTTTCATTAATATAATTTCAGTGCGTAGGAATGATGGTAATTCTGTCTGTCAGGTTGGAAAACATTGAGTGTGCATGTGCTACATTCAGAATCGGATGCAGATATTGTGATTGTGAAAACTGTAATCCAAAGTGTCCAAACCTCAAATACAGTACTCATACAGATCTCCTTGTGTACACAAACTTCAACATTTTCCTCAAACCTGAACCAAAAGCAGTAACCCAAGAAACAAAATGTTGGAATATAAATGAAATAAGATTGTCTTTTGTTTATCTTTTCTGGGGTGTGACACCGCATTCTGGTTATGCCTGGCATAGACAAGAAGCTATCATTGAGGCAGATAAAAAAGATAGAGTTCTTGAGAAAACAAGCGGTTGTTTTTAAATTACCAAATGGGTCGTTTCGGTAACAAAATGTCTAAACGTCGAAGGTACGATTTTTCTTTTTTCTTTTTTTTCACGCGTTATAGGCAGAATCCCCACGATGTTTTTTCTTACAATCGTGATCGTGTATCAGTATCATATGTTTTAGAAAATGTACATGTTTGCGCAAAAATAGCTCAGAAGACAACAGAATTGTTGATTTAATTCCTTACTAAGTTACATAAACGATTTGGGTCAAAAGTGCAGATCTTAACTGTTTATCGAAATACCGTTTATGTAACTAAAGTGAGGAATTAACTCGACGATTCTGTTGTCTTCTGAACTATTTGTTCGCAAATATGTACATTTTTTAAACACATAATACTGATACAATTTTGTGATAACAATGTTGTGGAAATTCTGCCTACAACGTGTGAAATAAGGAAAAAAGAAAAATCATACCTTCGATGTTCCGACATTTTGTTACAACGTAATTAAGTGGAAACCAGTGAAATGCAAGCAACTCTGTCATTGCAGAGGAACATGCTCTTTTGTCAATTTAAAGTGGAAAAATGGTGAAACCCTAACTGAACTTAGGCTTCAAAAATTCTATTAAAAGAGAGCAGCAAGATCTGAATTATTGCAGCCATGTGTTCTTCCTCCAATTTCTGATGCTGCGGAATACCACAGTTATAGAGTGTACCATCAGATCCAGGAGTGGGAAGGAAATAAACTTCCTCCATTATAATTGGGCTGGGAAATAAGCAACGAAGCTTTTGTACCAATTGCCTAAATGCAGCTCCCCTCTCTCAGAGATCATCCATTGTGTGTGTAAGGCAGATTGTACTTCTATGAGATGTACTAGCAGAAAAATGGAATAATTGTTCTATGGCATGTAAGGTATGCAAAGGTATTTGTGCAAATACCTCCATTACTGATTATGAAAATAATGATGACTAAATAATGAACACTGGCGGATCTGGGGGCCGCCCCCCCCCCTTGGGTTACCCTTTGCATTCGTTTGACTTCACTCCTTAAAAGAGAGCTTCGTCTTCGTCTGTAGTTTAACTAGACTCTGCACGCAGGGTACCCTTGGGTGGGCCCAGAAAAAAATAGGGCCCGAAAAAAGCCTTAAGGCCCCGAAAAGTGGGCCTTTTTGGTCATTAGTGGGCCTTTTAAGGCCTTATTTTTTAATTACAGGCCACATTTTGAAGATAATGGGCCTCAATGTTTCAAAATTTAGGGTTTTAGGGGCCCAAATTTTTTTTCCGCGCAAGCCCAGATGTTTTTTTCTCAGACCTGAAATTTGCCCCCCCTTGTTGGTTCCCAGATCCACCCTTAATGAAGTTTGGTGATAGACAAGTTTGTAACTGATTGTTGCCATATATGACGGTTAAGATTACAAAATTAAGGCAGCTTTTTGACAATGAACATAACGTAATCGAACCCTGTATAAAGACCAGGGATTTACTTTGTGTTACACTAGTTAACTCAGTAGGATTTATTAACGTAGAAACCTTTTTCTCATTAATTATTGAATTTCATCTTGGAATCCAATTCTTCAGTTGAACTTCTTCATTTCATTTCTCAATATCACTGTGTGGTTAAGAACACCTTAGTCAAAAGTAACAATTTTTCCTTAATACAGGGCGAGCCAAAAAGGTAACCCAAAGAAATCTTAATAACTCAGTCCAATCATCCTGCATGAGTTGAGTCTTGGTCAATGTATTATCAGTCTACCCAATCTCAGTGGTCTATCTCTAGTGGTCACGATTTTATGGCCATTTTATACCATGCCATGAAATATGGGTGTCATGCCTGGAGGCCAACTTGAACGTATCGCGCGTAGTTGTTCAAATCAAGAGCATAGAAATCTTGTGTTATGGCTCTCATCTTCATTCTTATCTCTTGTTTTAATGTTTCAAGTGTTGCTAGTATAGAAGAAAGGCCCACAGATAAAAAAAACTGGACTTGGCATTGATGTCCAGTCAGTTAGGCACATTTCGATATTTTGAGCACATTTTGTAAATGGCCATAAAATCGTGACTATTAAGGATAGATCAATGACACTAAGCAGAATGAAAGAACATTGAACAAGGTAATTGTGCCAAATATGATGTCAAACCCATGCTGAATGACTGGGTTATTAACAAACATTTGGTTGGGTTACCTCTTTTGGCTCATACTGTATTAATAAACTGATGTCAGGGACAGGGATATTTAACATTTTGTTGCCTTTTCAAGGATATTTTTAGACCACTGATTCTACTTAATTTCTAACAAATCGTTCTCTGTTCTACCAGAAAAGGTATATTATATATCAAATTGAATTTAAAGGGAAAAAACATTTGATAATTTAGCAGTTATCAACTAAAAGTAGGGCTTCCCCTATATTTAACCTGGCATTTGCTGTTTTTTTAACTTTTTTTACACAATCCTTTCCTGAAAACATCAAAAAACTGATTTCAGGACAAAATAAGCCTTTACAAATAATTTAGTTGTGCTATTGAGTTCAAATATGACATATCTTTGAAGTAATTAATCAAAAGTAAGGTCACCCCAAAAGTGGGTGTGGTAAAATATTGAAATTTCAAATATTATTTTCACCCTTAATATTCACTTAATGACCCTGATACTTATCAAATACAATGGTCAGGTGTACAATAACCTCCTTGATTTTTTTCATGCAATTCAGATAAATTGATACAGAAATAGATACATTGTTAAATTAAATTCGGGCTATTTGATGGCCTATTTTCGGATAATTGGGGCTAGAAATGCCAATTTTTGCACTCAAATAGTTGGTTAACAATTTTTAGTTGCTCTTATGTCAGTAAACTATCATAATATTACTCGTTTAGTTGACAAGAGCATTCTATTTTGAAATAAAAAAATATTTACAATCCCATACTCAAATTTGGAGGGGGGTACCTAGAATGTGACATTTCATATTTGTCCACTGCATATATTTTTCTATATTTTTGATATGTTTTTCAACTGGTATCAATATACAATATAAGCCTAATTTAAAAACTGTTGCAATTTTTGGGATGTTAAACTTCCATTTGCCTAGCCTATCAGGAGAAAATGGTCGGTCTACATTATCCAAGATGCTGATGAAAACATTTGGTAAAATTAAGTTTTTAACCTTCAATAAAGTGAAAAGTGGAAATGGAGATCACTAAAAATTAATAACCACTTCTTCTGAAAGAAAACAGGTAATGATTCAGAAACATTTGGAGTGAATATCCACTAAAACTTCGCTAGTTTTGAGCCCCTTGTCCCGTTTGCGAAAATGCTGCCTTGTGTTCCGAGTTCCGATACAGTTTCAGGTAAAAGTCCCATTGCTACTGGCAAGACACTTCAACACAGGGTTCATACACCTTTTTCAAAATGAAATTCCCTGACATTTCCAGGCAAAAAAGGAAACTTCCAGATCTAGCTTTGCTTGCACAGCCTCCTAAAGTCTCAAACAGCTGTATTATTTAAAGACAAGATTTACATTTATTAGAGGGAAGAAATTTTCGTTTTTGATCGCAATATTTACGTGTTATATTGAAGTTATTTCAACCGTCAAATTCCTCCATTTATTGGTACTTCCGGGCCAGTCAAACGGGGAATGCCCTTTTAAATCCAACTGCCATCTTGAAAAGTGATGGAATCTCTCTCGATGAAAAAGAATAATGTTCCCGTTCTGCCGATAAACCCAGATAATTGTGGATTCAACTACACGAAAAGAATGCTAAAATACCAAAGAATCTATTGAAGTAGGTATCTCAAGTGTAAGAGGCATAAAAATTCTCCCATGTTGTAATCGTACAGGTTGGAGACTACAGAAGAGTTTCCCATAGGTGGCCATTATAACATTTTACCCTGTATCTTATTAACGACTAGTATCCAAGCCTAGTGCAACATACCACAGTGTTCGAGAGACTCGCCTAGCCTGCTATAAAAATCTTACCAGGGGTTGTCCACCGAATTTTTGAGATAAATAAACTTGAAGACACTAACCCCCTCTATCGTCAGATTTCTCGGAGAATTCTGGTAAAACCACCAAGGTCAAAATCACTCCGCTGCCAGCTTAAAATGAGATTTCCCACTGAACTTTGACATGTTTTCAGATAAATTAGGACCTACCTTATAAATATTTAGTCCCGATTCACTTCCCAAACACTAGATGGCGCTCAAATGGGGTAGGGAAGGAGAAAATGACTTTTTATGCAGAAAACCTAATCACTAACGGTAACTGCTAGGACTATATACTCAGGACTATATCCACAGGAAAAGATTAAGACGTTCTCGGGACTATAGTCGTGAAATGGGCTGTAGATCTAGTTTCTTTTTGGGTTGTCAGTTTTGGATGTTCTACTTTTGCTTTGTGCCTGATTCTTCTCATATATCTATTGATCTTATTACAAATGGGGACTGAATATGCCTCGGGATTATAATATTTCTCGATTTCTCTTCATTTTTCAATTTTCCATTGATTTTGCCAGATTTTTTTTACCTGCAGCGAAATGTAGAGGCGAACTTTTCCTTCCTGCTGTGTCTTTGGCGTTAACATTACTGGTATTTACGAGCTTCTTGACCTTAACTAAGTCCCCATTTTTACAGGCTTCAAATAACTCTCTACCAGCTTCAGAAATCAATGGAGAAGATGGTTCTTGAACCAAGGCTCTCCGAATTCCTGTCGCCATTTTGATGATCTCGCAAGTTCTCACTGAAATCCCGCAAAATCCCGTTGGCGGTAAGTTAAAATGAAAAAAAGAAAATGATCAGTATTATCGAGAACTAGAGGTAATAGAAGCATTACGTTCACAAAACTGAAGATGGATGATATATTCGAAAGTACGGAAAGTACTAGTGACGGTGAAGAAGAAGAGATTTCAGCAGCTGAAGTTCTCCAAAAGTTAGAAGAAGTGAGTAATTTTTCAAGTGGGTGATAATATATAGGCCTAGATCTATTATATATCTGATATTGCTACATTGGATATAGTCCTGAGTAAGGACATTAGCGGTTACCGTTAGTGATTTGGTTTGGCTAGGCGAGTCTCTCCCGAACACTGTGGTATGTTGCACTAGGCTTGGATACATGGGAAACTCTACTGTGGTCTTCAACCATTGAACATAAAGGGGCCATAAAGAATTACTACAGTGGGGGACAAAAATAAAACTCGAAGTTCAAAAGTTGTCACAATGAGCTAAATTCCAAGTTTCGTGTCTCAAACTCTCCCAAGCGGTAGAAAAATAATTCCCGTTCACTAAAAGTAGCACAATAAATGAATCCAAAGCTTCATACATGTACCTGCAAATGATGGATAAATTCCTACCAAATCGAACGAATGTTTTCATGAATCGCCATGTTTGTTATCCAAGGACGATTGACTCCCAGAATGCAGCATCAGTTACCTTATTGACTCGTGACAGGTTTCAAAATGGCGGAACGGGATTTTGAAAGCTGGCGCGTGTCATGTTGCATTCTGGGAGCCAAATTCTCTGTTGTGGCACAATCGGGGGACAAAATCACCTCAACATTTGAAGAGTCGGCATTAACATATGAATATCCACTTCAACTTTTTAAGTTCTTATTGTCAGTTCTTAGTCGGTTTTCAGTCAGGGGGTGCGATTGTGGCATAAACAAGCCAACAAATTAAGATTTAACTTGAATTTTATGAAAATTTGCGCAACTAATAATATTCTTTCAAAATTGAGCTAGAAGCTTCAAATAAAAAGCATTTTAAAGCTCTTTTCCTCTTGCATATCATGCTCATATTTCACAGATGGCAGAATTTTTCTGAGGAGATACATTCTAAAGAAATACAAAGTGAGGCAGACTTCTTGGAAAAAAATGGATATAATTTCACTTCCTGTTTTTGGAAGTCCGATATCTCTACTAGTACTATCATAATACTTCTCCTTATAAAACCTGCACCATTGTTTTTTGCGGTCTTTTTATAACAAATTAACTCTATTCTTGGTCATAATTGAGCCTCGTGATACTGAATAAACAGCAAAATGTTTGAAAAACTTACTTGTTCCACTAGTATTGAAATTCTTGATCGATTGAAACCAATTTTCCTCAACGTATAACTTGACAATAATATAGAAACACCTACTCTCAAATGATTCCACATAACATTTGGCGTTAAATGTTGATTTATGATAGTTAATTTTAGCTGTAATAAACATGGTTATTTTAATTGATTTTTGAAATACATGTATATTTTTGTGTTCACCATCTGTATCTGAATACGAAATTGTTGTCAAATAGATTTGCTTAACATTGGGATTTGCATGATTGTGATTTGGACCAATGGGATTCTGACCAATGGGGTAACCCCATTAAACTAAATTCTTGTGATTTCAGGCATGGTTAAATGAAAAGTTCTCTCCAGAACTGTTGGAAACAAAGACTGAAATTGTTGAGTGCATGATGGACCAAATAAAGGAAATGGAGGAAAATATATCCAGAGCGAAAAAGGGAGATTTTAAAGTCAGTGTCCATAGAATGGAGGTACGTTTAGCAATTTATTGCTTAAATAAAGGCCTATAAATAAATACCTACAACTCTGATGATTATGAATGCCTCCAATTTGCCATGCTGTTTTACAGAATTTACAATATTACAGTGTATATTATATTATTTACTTATATTACTTACTGATCCTTTAAAGAATCATGAGAAGTCTCTTATCAAAATTGTACTATGCACTTTTGGATGTTTAATTCAACTTTACTGAATACTAATTTCAATATTTAATTGCAGCTTGACAGAATCCGGTTTATTCTTAGCAGCTATTTAAGAACACGGTTAGAAAAAGTAAGTTCTTTTTTCTTCTGAATCCTCCCAAAGGATAAAATAGTAAAACATATTGATATCGTGAAGTAAATAAATGGATCACTAACATTGATTGACTTTCTAAAGAATATTTGGGAGGGGTCAAATTGAGAAGATTTTAAGTAATTACTACATGGTAACCTTTTAAGTTAGAGAATAGGAACTTTCTGGTGTTGATTAACCACATTTCATACCTCTATATGGTGCCTTCTGAGCATTTCAAGTTAATGTTTTTTCAAAATATTTTACAAAATAGCTTTTTTCTTTTTTGTGGGACGGGGTTGATCACACCCATCCCACTCCCCCTGGCTACGCCCATGTGTAGGTGCATTATCAGGTGTTTCATTAGCAGCAGGCAACAGGTGATTTTATCCGGTTGTTTTCACAAAATCGCCTGTTGTTTTTAGGGATTTTTCAACTTTTCCATGTTAAATTTATGATTTCCATTAATTTGCCTGTTGTTTTCATTTACGGTATGTTGCCTGTTGTGAGAAATTCTAGTGAAACCCCTGATATTGAGCATGCCTTTTTACTGATGTTACCTGTTGGGGAATACTGGTAGGCTATATCTTTTTCTTTTTTTGCCGCATGCATGGTGTGACATAGACCAAGCAGAGAGTTTGGAATATAACAGTGATGTTATAAATGTATCTGCTTGCAGATAGAGAAGAATACGCAGTACATTCTGGAACAGGAGTCTAACAGACCAGAGACAGATGCTCCACATCTCTCACCAGAAGAATATGCATTTGCCAAAGAGTGAGTCCTTTGTACTGAAGATTTTATCATTTTTATTTAAGAATTGCACTATTGAATTGTAGGGTTACTTAAAAATGGACCTTTTAGAAAATAGAAAATAGACTTACCGTATTCTCTGTAATTAGAGCTTGGGCGTTCAGACAAGTCCCTCAGACAAGTGCCCATATATCAAAGAAGTCAAACAAGGAATGATTTAGTTCTAAAATTAAGACTTATTTTTGAGAAGATTGAAGAACAAATAAGTCAAATAATTGGCTGGTATGAAAATTGAAGAAGTCACATCAACATTGTTAATTTTGTAATCTTTGATTTGACTCTTTACTATGGCATAGTTGATTTTCTCATTGTAGATTTCAGGACCACAATGAGAGCCACTATAAACAAATAGCCCTGCGCCATATGCCTCCCAATCTACAGACTCTTGATCCAAAACTTGCAAGTAAGTGTGATAATGTACTCTTGTGGCTTGTTTTATCACACTTGTTGTTGTCTTCTCTTTTTGCATATATAGTTTAGTTTATTCAACTATATAGTTTAAAATAAAAAAAATGAAAACCTCCAGCTTTGTGCTAATTCTGTTTGCTATATTTTTTTCAGTGGTAAGACCAAACCTTGATAGTTATGTTTTTCTTCGAGTAAACCAGAATACAGAAGGTGTGTTAGTAGATGAAGAAACCATTGAAGCAAGGTTGGTGTATTAAGTTGTCAATTACTGTAAACTGCTTTGATTTGGCAGTATTTAATTTGGCGGGATTTTCATTTTCAAAAAAGTGGGGTGACTTAATTAATCCGCCAAATTAAAACAGCCATCAAATTAAAGCAATTTACACTAACTCTTGATCAAAAAGAAATAAACAGTTCTCCACTCAGGAAATGTTGCTGGATCAGACAGCATTGCTAGTAATATTGAAATAGAACATGATTCTCATTACTGTTTTTCCACATATCAAGTGAATGAAATCCAATTCTAAAACCAAGAACCTGGAAATGTTCTGTTGAGGTTTGTATTCACATTTTTCTCATACTGTATAACGAGGAAATAATGATAAAAATGAAACAATATTTTTCTATTTTCCAATTCAGGGAAGAAATCATAGATCTGGAGAAAGGAAACCAACACATCATAAAATATCGTCCTGTTGCTCCATTGGTCAATTCTGCAGCTGTGGCTTTGATTTAGTACTTCAACAGCTGTGATATTAATTCAGTACCAACATCTGCAGCTGTCATATTGATTTAGTACTAACTTCTGGAGCTGTGACATCGATTTGATACCAATTACCAAATGTACTGAATATCTACTCAGACATTGTAATGCTTTTATTGGAATACATGAAACACTTGGAATGTTGGAGGGACATTTGAATCATGTGGATTTAAATAGAGAATTATGCTCTAAAAGTGAAAATAACTCAATTTGTGGCATATCATTAAAGCACATGGCCCCAAGAATATACTGATATATGACTATTTGTGTTGAACATATGAACACCAAGCCTGGGATATACTGAATATGGCTACCTATGTGGAACATATATAGACACTTGGCCTTGGACATATGCACAGTAGTGTCGATTTGGCTTGTGAACACTTGTGTTCCTTAAACATTTAGGCTGTAATGGCTATGGCTGCAATGTGATAAACTAGTACATGAACACGAGTGCTCACTCTTGGTTACATGAGAACTTGTGTGATGGTGCATGTAAAATGTTTCCTGGCAGATGGAGCATGCTAGTTATTGTATGCAGATGGAAATCAGAGTTCTTCAAATTGAGGGTGAGGAAATTGGGTTTATCCTTGATCCGTTGTAACATTTCAAGAGTAAATTATTAATCTTTAGTATTGCACCAAGTCCCTGTACTGCCCCATTTCCGCTATGATATCACAGTGATGGAGTATGGAGGGAGTTCAGGAGCTTAAGGCAAGACTACCATGAAAATTGATTGAAATTCTCTACAACTTAAAAGTTTTCTCAGTACATCTATGTAGTCTCGCATCAAACCATTGTGCCCCCCTCCCCCAGTTCTCTCTTAAACATAACATTTTCATTGGGATAATTGATAGTAAGAGGGATAGGCGGAAACTTGATACAAGACTAAATGTGTAACATTCCAACTGAATTGTAGAGAACTCAGATTTCATATGTACCAGTCCCATGTCCTAGCCAGAATCTGAGAAAATGATAAGACATTTTAGTAAACGAAAATGGTATGTAATATTACATAAAATATGATAAACCGAAAAATGAAAATGAAAATGAATTTTATTTCAATGAAAATGAATTTTATTTCAATGAAAATGAATTTTATTGCATAAAATGTGATAAAACAAAAATGAAACACAGGGATTTTAAAACTTCTTCATCATTGGCAAAAAGACATGCAATATATGCTATATATGATATGCAATTGTAAATGCTGTAAAACTATGTACACCTACAAATACATGTACCTTTCTTTTAAAGAAAGATGGCATCACAAAATGTCTGCTATTTTATGTTTACAATATTAGGTACTTCTTCAGATTTGAAATGAATCGTATTTCATGTACTGCAACTGAAGTTTGAAATTGATATCCAAAATGCAAAGCATATTTATCTGGGAATAAGCCTTATATTCTTGAAAAACATTCTTGTGTCAGTTCATGTAAAGGAAAAATCGAGCTGTTTTTCATGATGTCCTGAGATGATTTATGTTTTGCTTTCTAAATATCTAATATAATCCGTTCAGCCTAATACTGTGTCTGGTAATACATGTTAATGCTAGAAATCAGGACTGAATGTGTATTTTTGATATTTCCTGATCTGATTATGTCTAGTATACCATTTTGAGAACACTGCCACATCAAAATATTAAATGGGATCTTGAAACATTTTAAAATGACTCCTCCCTTAGGACTTTATGTGCAGTTAGCCATGAAGCTCAGTTCAATTGTGGTAGGAGAGATGAAATTGTATAGTAACCAGTGTACATCCAACAGATTTTTGTATAACAAAACCAAGTTGCATCCTTTATGAATATCTCTTAGTGATCACCTTGTTTGTGTTCTTCATTAACTCTTGGTAAGCGAAGTCTAAGCTCAAAGTGACCCAGTCAGTATATAGTGATGAACGTGATAAACTTGCGAAAAAATATACTGAATTATTAATTGCAGTTACGGCATTAAACAATATTTATCTTTATTACCTTTATAAAAAAAGAGATACGATAAGGGATGGAGTCCAAATATTAACCACAGTTGTGAAAAGATTTGTTATGCATTTAAGGCCTATGCCCCCCCCTCAATTTCAGGGGTTGCAAGAGTGTGATGCATGCCTAAAAATATTTTTTCATTATTATGTCACAAGTAAACCTATATTATTATTTTACCCCTCCCAAGCTGAATTAAATATTTTTCCCCAAATTGATAGTCTGACACCATCCCTTGTTATACATATCCTAAACTTTTGTAAACATTTGATGAATTGTTATTTATTTGTATGACCTTCATCCATGTACTCTTGAGAGGTAAATACTAAAAATGTAGGTCAGTTTGAATGTACAGGATGACCCAAAATTCCACTCTCTTAGTCTTGAATAACTTTCTCAATAGTATTTTTCTTCCAATATATTTGTGTAAATGCTAACGCTGCAACTCCAATATTTTTGTGTAATGCTCACATTGCAACTCCAATATTTTTGTGTAATGCTCACATTGCAACTCCAATATTTTTCTGTAAATGCTCACATTGCAAGTCCAATATTTTGTGTAAATACTCACATTGCAACTGAGGTATTTAGAGAAATAATGTCTCTAGCACCAAATTGTTCAAAATGCAATATCAGCAATCTGTATTAATTTCAGTTTATTATCAAATAGTCAAGTCAGTGATCATTTACGCTGTTTCTTTAAAAAACAGTGTACTGTAAAATCTGTCTAAGTGAACACCTCTCTCTTGTGAACACCTGTGTTTAGTGAACAACACTTCAAGACACATTCTACATTGACTCCTGTATAAATACCCTCTGTAGTGAACACCTACCTCCAGTGAACGCTTTTTGTGGCTCCACAGGGGTTCATTGTATACAGGTTTTACTGTAAATATACCTAATTTTTGATTTTAAAGTAGTCCACAAATTACTCAAACAATTTTTTAAAAATCATAACATTTATAACATATGGTTCCTCTCCCTAATCTGCAGATGCCATGTGAGAACACTATTGTTTGCTCCATAAAACACTGTCTAGTAAAGGATATTCAAGAAAAATCATAGGTTTTCATATTCGTTTGGTCACCCTGTATATGACATCCTGGAGACCATGTAGACAAAACATGCACCATGCTATACTGGCCTATTTAGTAACATGAGCAACATGCATGATCACCTGGTAGGCAAACACTAAACATGATGATGAAACTCCTGCTTGGGATATTATGTTTAATACATACGTGTTTTTTCAGAATTACATAGAAATATTCTATGTTATATCACACATTATTTGGATCTCATTAAAAAGATTAAAAGCCCATCAATTTATAGGGGTTAAAGACAGCAGTTAAAACAAGAGAGAAGCAGCTGGCATAGATATAACACAAATATTAACATCCAAATCTGAAATCATTACTACATGTACTAGTAATCACAGGTTTAGTTTACTAGATCTTGTTAATCTAAAACCGATGTGAGTGGAGCAGTTAGAAATGTTGAAAAATTAATCTGTTTTGGTAATGGGTAATGGTTGTATGTTTAACCAAGTACATAGGCCCGTGGCCAGGAGTTGCCAATGGGGGTTCACTTTTTTCAGAATGGTGAAAAACTGCATGATTTTGAAAGAATTTTTGGCCAGGGGGATTACTAGAACACCTACGGCCCTGATATATAATATCTTCCCCTGACATTTATCTCTTTCCATGAATGTATTGGGCCTTAATTTGCTCTCTTTTCTATTCTCTCTTACATCTATCAAATCTCATGCCCTTTCTGTCACCTGTTCCATTAATTTCCCTCCCCATCGCATCTTATTTAATTGACATTTCTTCATTTTTTCACTGCCACAAGTGGTGACATTTTTTTTTTTTAATTATAGTCTTCAACTTTTTTTGTGGACAGTGTTCAGTGGCTGGCATCTGTTACAAATGTGTTTGGTGGTAGGTGTCTGTAACAAATGACAGGTGGTGACAATTTGCATGTTAATGCCCCGTTGCATTGTATGAGTTCATAATCTCTTAACATATAAATTCCGTCAATAAAAAAAACCATTGGAATGTAGCTTCATGAACTTATTGACGAGCAGATTGTGATTTAACATTAAGATTATGATCCTTTTAAGAGTGTGTCAACATAGTGTCAATGGGAATTTAGACATAGAATTCAAATATGCCATCAAATTGAAGAAACTGTTGGTATTTAATGATTAAAATGAAGGTCTCCTAAAATCACATGAAAACAATACTTTAATGAGATCTCAAAGCTATGTGGAAACTCTTCTATTATGATAAAAATCCGTTTTGAATAATATTATCAAATTGTATTCATTTAAAATGTTTTCATTATTTTTGAGTTATTTCTTTAGATTATACATGAAAAGTACAAATTAAGATCTTTATTGGAATAAATTGTGTAAAGGAAGCATTTTTTCCCAAATTTTGAAATCCCAAGGCAATACTTTCTTATGTTTATCATATATGGGAAGTTGCTTACCCTTTTTATATCTTCTTGGAATCTCTCAATATCTTACTTATATATACCCTTTTAAATTTCAATTGGGAATCTGCACTGTGCGCTCATTAGAGGGAATACAGTATTTTTAATCTATGAATTAAGAAGTCCTAGATATCTCATATCACTGGCGGATTAGGGGGGGGGGGGCCTGGGGCCCAATAAAAATTTTGGGGCAAAAAAGGCCTTCAGGCCCCAAAAAGTGGGCCTTTTTGGTCATAACTGGGCCTTTTAAGGCCTTATTTTTTAATTTCAGGCCAAATTTTGAAGAAAATGGGCTCCAAAATTTTGGGATTTTAGGGGCCAAAATTTTTTTCTATAACTTGAAATTTGCCCCCCCCCCCTTTTGATTTCCAGATCCGCCCCTGAATATTGTATACCTGTATACCTGTATACCATTTCTTCTGGAAGAAGGAAGAATCCTATATTATCCAGATCTTGTTATATGTAAGGTCTTACTAAGTGGGAAAAAGGTGGGGTGGGGGTTGTTTTCTTGAAAGCTCACTGGACATGGGTTAAAGGGGCTGTCATCTAGTTGTAGTGGTACTTTAGGTTTTTTTAAGTGTGTATGAAATAATAAAAATTAAGAATAATGAAATAAATACAGATGGATGTGATGATGAAGTATCAGAATGAACTCAAACATGCACAAGCAGCATGTTGGTACAGTTGTATGTGTGGATTAGGGATTACAGGAGAGGTTTGTAGATGTACCGGTAGGCTACCTTTTACTTCCTTCAGAATTTCTGAGTTCAGCTGCTAATTGGTCATTTCTGATTTTTCCATCCCACCAGAAATGCATAATTTACAGAGCGGTTGCGCTATAATGTAAGCGAAAATGAATCTCTTTTGAAAAGGGTAAACGTAAGCCAATTAGATTTCATGAATTACTTTTTTCGATAATAAGGCCAATGTCTTTCAACTATTCATCCGTGTTGCCTTATTTATCCGGAGGGCATGCTATCACGTGTATCAGCTGATCACGAGTCTGACGAAATGTTGAACTAAACTTTAGACCCCTTAAACGCATGACTATAACATATTGTGGTAAAATTTCCCGTCTCTGTATTTCGTTTGAATGGGAGGGGCCTTTATTATTGAATAATATGTCTGTGGATCACGTGTGAGCCGGCGTAATGGCCCGAATGATCTCCTTCCTGATTGGTCCGATAAAACAGTCGAGCGCTGATTGGCTAGAACCGATACAATCATGCACGGAAATGACGTCAACTATTATAATCTCAGTAAATTTTCAATGAATATGTACCACTCTCGATTCTATCATGATAATTTACTAAAGAAGCCAAACATCAAAGAGGACGTTTTTAGACAAACGCTAGTCTACTAAAGAAGAACAACACATATACACTCGAAGGAATCAGTTATAACAAACTCCTTAGGGCACAGTGAGTGAACAAATAATGATCGTAAAAACTGAAATTGGAAAATAATTCAGGAAATCGATTTTTGAAGGAGACTCAAGGACAAACGTTATGCTTCAGGTTGAAAACACTGTTAGGCAGCCCCTGTGTAAAATGCCAGTGGATTATACTTCATATTTGTTGTCGTCAAGCCCACCAGGATTTGATTCTATCTACACACTTAGTCAGCATTTCAGGGGCACGGGATTTTTCGATGATGAAAGGCCCCATCAAAGATTAAAAAACAACTCCATGAAGCCCATTATTGTAAAATCTGAACAATTATTGGAGAACGAAGAAGTCGAAGAGCCAGGAGATCTTGGTTATTCTAGTCAACCCGTCTCTCCTACTAGTCTTAGTACACCTTCGCCATCAATGGGGAAGAAACAGGTCACGTTTGCCGACGATAAAGGCCTTGCTTTAGTTGCAGTGCGTGTTATCGAAGAGTCCCCAAAAGATCCCCCAAACATTAATCCTGATACTCTAGCGAGCATAACCAAGGGTGCCATAGCGACAGTCGCTGATATCCCCCCTCTGAAATTGGACTTTGTACAACCAGCATCAGACTACTTGGCTTTCAGATCAAAGCTACAGGAAAAATGTGTTTCGTTGGAGAATGCCATCCTAAACAACTATAACCTCATGGGAACTATAAAATTGAAAAATATTTCCTTTGAAAAAAAAGTGTTTATACGTCTCACGATAGATTCGTGGGAAACATCAAAAGATATTCGAGCAAAATATGTGAAATGTGCGGATTCAAGCGGTGGAATCGATACATTTTCATTTGAGACTGATATCCCTCCCAACCACAAAATTGACAAAACAATTGAATTTTGCGTTTGCTTCAAAACTGAAAATGAAGAGTTTTGGGACAGTAATGGTGGTTGTAATTACAAAATTGCAGCTGCCGATTGGCGAGAACTTAACAAAAAAACTGGAAGCTCAAATACAACAGATCTTAACTTCAAAGGTACTTGGACAGAATTTGCTGGATGGAGCAACATAGATACTGAAGTACCATACTATTAACTCTCATTTACATTTTTCACATATTCTGAATTCTAAGTGAAAACTGAATGAATTGTATAAGTTTGAAAATAGTTGATCTCTGAGCTCAATTACTGGAAACCTCTCTATGGTGCAATTACTTGATATGTAGCCTACATTGACAGTGTTTTGTTCAACAGGAATAAACAGATTTTCAAACATTAAGATAAACTTTCGAAGTTTACCTTAGCATAGTAGTACTTAGTTTTGTCATTATCACTTCAGACATTTTTAAAGTTAATTTGTGAATTTATAATTAAAGTACTTCACTCCATACAATGTTATGATTCACTGTTGAGTGGAAGTCTAATGCTGTGTTAATGTACTTAAAAAATCAATAAGATTATCTGTCTAGCTGCATTACCTCATATTATTATCGTTTCCAGTATTGTTTATTCAGTTTACTATCTAATTATTTGCAATGGTTTAAGATCATGGTGTTTGTGCATGAACACTGCTGCATTACCTGAACAACTGATCAAGGGTCAGTTCAGGACACCCCTAGTCTATGTTACCTATGTGGTCTTGGCCATGCTCCTGTGCAAATGCCATGACCTCAGAAAACCTTAAATCCAACTACACAACCTTTGAATGTTATCAAATCAGTATTAACAATTTGTTCATTTCTTATAATATTCTCTCAGGATTTCTTTGAATCATTGTCTTTCATTAATTAACATTTATTATGTTCTTCAACATTTTGTACATTTATAAAGGAATGAATGTAGATATGTTAATATTTGCAGTAGCTTAATGATATTCTTGCAATAATCTCTTCAGCTGAAGCAATGAACAAATTGCACACAATTAAAGACATGGGAACATTTGTGTTTATATATATACTGTATGCGTATTGCCCGACAGTCAATGAATTTATCATATATTCCGAGTATTAATCGTAATCTTGTTTTGTTATATGTGTGCTGCAAAAGTTAAAATACATAAGCCCTATACTCAAGAAAGCTATAGGCTATATTTACTAAAAATGACTGATTCTGCTTGAAAAGAAAAAATGTATATATTTTTGTACTGAAGCATGTATAAAGGGTGCAAAAATCATTACTTAACATCCCAGAGGGTGTGGCTTGTTGCTATGTAATATGGTGCCACTTAGCAACTACTACACCTCTGGTATTATTGATGTTAATTAATGATTTTTATGGTTTTGATTGCAGTCATATTGACATTAGCTTAGCTGCATCACATCAAAATGGATGTATATTTTTAAATGTGTTTTACCAAAGCTTAGCCTTAAAGCATGCAACAGATTGCATTGTACAATATCTGCTATTGGTGTTATTGGAATGCAGTTATTTGCTGTCGGACATCTGAATGATAAATAATGTCATTTGTCTAGCCTTCGCATTCATATATCTACCTATATATTTAAAGATAAGTGGTTGACCGTGATTACCCTTGAAAAACTATGTTTAATAAGAGTGTTAGTCAGTGTGTCACTGACACAAGTTTTAAGCGATAAAGCTCATGTATGAACTCTGAATATGGTGGTTATAAAACTATCTGGTGTGATTGGGAGGGATGTCACTCAAAAATTAATAATGAAGATATATTTGATTTAAAAAATATTTATCCTTCACTTATAAATTAAGTGGAATCGAATTATAATTTATAATTTTAAATTAGTTTTCGATTTTATTTTATATTAATATTTGAGTAACACTCTATTCCTTGAATGTGGTTATGAATTTATATTTTTAACCAATGTGTTGATATTTTATTGACAAAGTCAGTTGTTTCACAAAGGTGCATATATAACTAAACACATGGAAAAGTGTAAGATTTTAAATCTGATATGTATACACATGTACTGTAGTACAATATTATATTTGATTTGTTTCTGGAGTTAATAGATTCAAAATATTTGCATAAGACTACATACACATATATTTTGTTCAATTATTTTAATTACTAGTACTCATATTGGGGGGTCCCACATGGTCCATTGACATTTTTAATTGCACATTACATGTTAGGGGTCCATTTAATTTTAATTGTGCTGGTTAGACACTGAGCAGACTTGTGCAGAAGTCCCCAATATAAATCTATGGTTCATTTCCCATTGATCACATTTTCTTGGAGCTGCCCAATACAATAATTCAGTATTTTTCATTTTGTATGCAATAAAACCTAATTATATGTAAACACACTTGGGAGTGGGACTGAGCAAAAATATGATAATCATAGAAAGATGGATTTTTACATGAGAAGGAATAAAAATGGTACCCTTAAATATATACAAGAGGTTGACCTACCAATCTATTCCTTACTATCTCAAATACAATATCTCCCAAAAGATTTAAAATATGTTATAAATTGGTGAAGTTATAAATAATGGATTCAAAGTGCAAAAATGGGTGAAAAAAGTTTAAATTCTCCTAAATAATAAGAATGGTAACCATTCTTAGAGAAAAATAATACATTATTGTAAAAATCTTTAGTTTTCCTGAAATAAAGTGTGCACTTTGGGGATTCTAAAATTGAAACAATTTTTTTAGGCTGCTCCCTTGATCTGATTCTCTCTTTAACTTTGTTTTTCCACGAGTTGATACTTGGACACCATCCCTTACTTACTTCACTTAATCAAATTCATTTATACAACATGAACTGGACCATGTATCCATCATGTGCCCACTGCATGACTGCTCCATGACACAAACATTAGTTTGGTTCCTCTGCAAACAACATCCTCTTTACAAAAAATGTTTATATACTAAGTACTACCCATAGCCAGATGGCGTGTGCAGGATATAAGTGATATTCTTTTATTTTGTTATTTTTTATTACCTTGATACAGTAAAAATTGTAAACAGACAAAACTAGCCTTTGATATGGCCTTGTAAACAATACAAACAAAACCTGGCATAAACCTGTATACAGGAACATGTATGTTATGTCTAGATTTAACTGAATTTCAAAGTGGATGTCAACATGGCTGTGAGTGAGATAAAGTATAGACATGTAAACTGTGATTATTTTCAAACTAATTTTTTCTTTCTTTTTGGCTATATATTTATATAATTTCATGTCCTATTCATTTTATTCCACATTTATGTTATTTAGTCTGATAGTTGTAATTACTTATCACATCATTCTCTTTGCAAACTATAACAAGGGACTGTAAGTTGAACTCTCACAATGTTTACCTTACATTTCTAGCTTTTTCTGATCAATAAATGTATATTCTAGACACTGTATATCCAAGACAGCCTTCAGCTGCTTTTTATGTGGAGATATAGATTACAGGCCTAAAACAGCTACTTGAGTTCATTGCCCTCTCTACTCACAAAAACTAACATTAGAAGAGCAGTCAAACAGACAGACATTAGTGGCATGTTGTTTTTAGAAAACAGCTAACTGAGGAGAAGATTTCATTTATCATTTTATGATGCTGTCAGACATCTATTGAGACTTTAGCAACACACAACTGAGCTGTATTTTATCTTTTCAGCCCCCATCCAAACAAAATATGCTATAGTATACAGTGTAGTCAGAAAACACATTACTATGTTGAAATTAAAAACTCTGTGGACAATATGCAAATAAGCATCTTAGACCAAATCTAATTTCCAAATATCAAATTCATATACAGCATAAACAGTTAAAAATTTAAAACCCCAAAAATGTTTTGGCTTTACTCATAGTTCAAGACTGTGGTGATAAATCTTAAAACTTCAACAAACTGATAAAAGTAATAAATAAGAAATGTTTGTGTTCATGGTTTACAAGTTTCTACAAATGTCATATATCAACAATATTTATGAACTTTGCTCATGCAGTTATTTTTATTGACTTGTGCCAGTTTTTCTATTTATAACACAGGTGTGTAAACAATGAATAGTCTAGAAACACACAGTGAGCATTCTGTATGTGAAAAGTTTTTGTTCTATTAACTGTTAACTCAAATATAACTTTCATGTATGTTGATGATGCAGACTGAGGAACAATTGGTCTCGTTTTTTTTTTGAAGAGGAATAATAACACTGTACTGGCTTTCATAGTCATATATTTGTTGTTATTTGTTATTATTTAGATATTTATTTTTATCATTCTACAAACATGAAATAACAACATCTGGGCGAACATTCTTACCTAGTATGGATTTCAAGGTTAAGATAGACCACTGACACTAGTAAGAGTTGCATGTTTTTGTTTATGTTGTATCATATGGGGTGTGGGAACTTGGAGCACCATCTTTGCTTGTTTAGGTTCAGGCACATTGTTAATTGCCCTATGTCGCTTTAATTTAGTTTAACACTGCATTAAAAAGATCCCAAAGCAAAGAAAGAGTGCAAAGACAAATAAAATCAATACACTTTTATATGGTATCATTTTTGCTTCTTTATTCATTAAATTCAAATATATTTGATATATGAAATATTTACATTCGCTAAATCGTTTTTCCATTCGGTAAAAACGCTTATATGTTTGTTTGTTACAGCAAATTAAGTTTTCAAAATAGCCAATCACTTAATACTATGTGCATTAAATTACATATTTCATTCGCTAAATGATATGTTTTTTGTGTAAAGTGTTATGGTATTCCTTAAGAATAACACATTATATGCACATTATTGAATTTCTATTTGAACCCTACCGAAATAAGTTTGCCCATATTTACCAAATGGTTTATTTTTCTATGACTTAGTTAATGCATTTTACCGAAAGCTAATTTGCTATTTACTGAATGCAATAAAGAAATATTTGATAACTTTAGTTGTTGTTCGATATTTTGTCATGTGACCTCGAGATTTGCAAAATGGCCGCGCAGCTATTCTACATCGTTCAAATATATCATGTGACTGAAAGTTTTATAAAGTATCGAAAAATAACGAAATTTATCGAATGTGGCATTCCGTATTTACCGAATATAAATAATTTAAATACCGAATGTACAAATAATTGAATTATAATGTGAATGCCAACACAAAGAACAAGTGAAACTATTTAGCGATTATAAATTGTATAGATTATTACATTCGATAAAATAATAATAAAAATATTCGATAGATTGGGTAAAGGTTTGGTAAATTCAATTGTTTGTTTTATTTGGTATTTATGGAATATTTAATGTACTGAATAAAGAAGCAGTTTAAACACCTTACTTTTAACTATAGCTAATAATGTCTAAGTTGGTAAGTCTTGTATAAACAGAATAAACTGAGAATTTGGGAGACATGATGAAGGAAACAGACATTCCAAACAGAGCATACAGGCCCGTAGCCAGGATTTGCCAAGGGGGGTTCACTTTTGAAATGTTCCAGGGGGGTTCACTTTTGACAATTTTGGTTCAAAAATGGCCAAACTCACTTAAAATGTGCTCAGAATTACAGTTGGGGACAAAAATAAATGACAGGTCGATTTTCGATCACCATTTCCTAATTATGGTGGTCTGAAAGCCCATAATTTCCAATATTGTCTAGATACATATCCCTTAAAATTTGTATATTTTACATTTTGTATAATCTCATCCACTGATTTATGGCCTCTTGTAAATTCTCTTATTATTTTTAACATGGGAAATCCTCACTTCAGCAAATCCACCTGTCATTTATTTATGTCCCCAACTGTATGAAAAACTGCATGATTTTGAAAGAACTTATCAACCCCCCCTGGCTACGGGCCTGGCATACATGTATGCTTTATGGGATTGTGCTGCTTTGTGCTGTCAAGGATCATTAAAATTTGAATTAAATTAAATATTATGCCATCATTCTTGGTTAAAGGCAGAATCAGATATATAGGGGTGACAAAATTACAAGCAACATGTACGATTGACCCACCAATCTATTCCTTACAATCTCAATTACAATATCTCCGAAAAGATTCACGATATATTATAAATTGGTAAAGTTATCATGGATTCAAAGTGCAGAAATAGGTGAAAAATGTTTAAATTCTCCCAAATAATAAGAATGGTTACCATTCTTATAGAAAATAACACATTATTGTAAAAATCTTAAGTTTACCTTAAATTAAGTGTGCACTTTGGGGATTTTCACAAAATAGACATGACAAAGAATGACATGAGCCAGAAATATTCTAAAATTGAAACAATTTTTTGTTAGGCCTTCTCGCTATATCTGATTCTCTCTTTAATATGTCCCAATGCCTTTCATTGTATACAGTTTCAAATGGTGTTGAAAGTGCTTTTTCATTGCAAAAATCATATAATCTTACCCTCCACTTTTAAGAACTTCTCTGTTTTCAATTTTGAAATCAATTTATTTAATATTTATAAATCTCATGTATCCAAATATTTAAATTGAAAACCAATACACTGTAATTTTAAACGACCATGCAATCCCAAATACCATATGTATGAATTGGGAAAATTCTGAATTCACCAAATGAAAAAGCACTTTCAACACAATGTTGATTTCCCTTTTGCCCATGCTCTCCATGCACTGTACCACCATATAAGTCATCCTGTCAAGAAGAGGACAATTTGCCATGATTTCATCATGCTTTTCCCATTTTATTCATGTGTACTAACATGCACTGCTCAGCTGATCTGATTGCCTGACTGACCCCTCGATGATACCAATCATGAGTGAGACTAATGCAAATAGTAAACTGAAATGACCAGGTCAGCCAAACAACTGGACATAAACAGATCAAGAGTAGGTTGTTGATATTTTCAATTTAAAACAGCCTACATGTGAGTTTTCCCATGCTATACATGTAAGGTTTCCACTGGTCTACAATTTGGAACTTTACATACAATTATCTATAAATAAACAAGAATTTGAGGTAGACAACCTTGAAAAACTTGGTTTTCTCCCAAAAATCTTCCAAGCCCAACCCCCAACCCTATCCTATACATTACAAACATGGAATGAAATGGAGATGCTTATTTCAGTTTTTAAAAAAAGAAATAATGACTCACTGTCTCTTTAATGGAGAACCCTTGACAAGTTACCCCTGGCTAAAATCTAGCAACACATTTTATAGCAGAGATGAAAGCATTTAATGTAAGGGAATTCAGGGGAAACAAACCTGGTGGCAACTGGCCAATTTCTCAAAGTATATCTAGATATTGACATAGCTGAATTTGAAGGTTAAAGTAATGTCAAATAATGTTTTAATTATTTAAGCAACCAAATAAGAATCACATATCATTTGTGTTTATTTAAATATGATATCTTTACATAATCCTGGTCTGAACATGCTATGAACATGGTACAGCTAAAGTTCACAACTAATCAGAATTAATTATATGTAGTGTGTTACTGTTATCTATAAATAAATAAATCTGATTGTCAATTGGAAGTATGCAATTAAAATGCATAGACAAAGACAAGCAATGTCATTAATATGAATGAATTTATCAACTTATCAAACAAAATATCATTGTGTAAGCCCATCATGCACTTATCATCACTAGAGCATTCCACAACAGTCTGCCACTATGTTCATAATAGATTGAACATAGTGTCTGTAGTACTAACTAAAATACAATGAAGTCTCAAATGCATACTTGTTCCATACCATCCATAAATAAAATGCCAATATATACATGTACATAATATCCCTCATTGGTTAAAATTGAACTCAAACATCTATAAAAATGAGGATTTACTTTACCAACAGAAGTGAATTGCAGTAAAATAGAGAGGTGGTTGACTTACTCCCCATAAACACATTTGCCGTGTGAATATCAGTGTGTGAATATCAATCATTCATAGCATGAAAACAAAAGCCCATTCATTTGATATTTCCTGTGCCTACAATTAATAATATACCAGGGCTTTCAGAAGTTCACCTCGACACAGTGGCGTGATTCAAAAGTCATTTTGAATGGTTACCTGACATAAAACCTCTTGAAATGTCAATATAAATAAAAAATAAACAATAGTACGCACCTGAGGTGGAATAGAATTATATACTTTTGAGTTAAAAAAAACATAAATCAAAGTGATCGCAGAGAAATAAGAAACCTAAACATGTGACATCACATGTTCCAAAGACCATTTAACTGTTAGATATTAGTTTTTTGCTTCCTTGTAACTTGGAATTTGTAATCGTCTCCTTGGCATTTAACAAACATCCTTGACATTAAAAGTGCATCCCGACTACTCTAAAGTCAAGTCAGACACACCTTGATCTACATTGTCAGAGGAAACACATGTACAATGATTATTAATGAGCTAGGGTAGACCAACTGGAATGAATAGGTTAATTAACTCAAAAACTTTATTGCATCAAGTTTCTTGAACCCCCTCAAGGTCAACTTTTCAAATGAGAACATGTTCAAGAAGCATTAAACTAAATGTATAAGTATAAAATGATCAGAAGGAAGTCTTGCATATAAATGCTTTGTCAAGAAGCTTAATCTTATTCTTTATCAGGTTGTGGCTTGCTTTAATGAACAAAATGTGAGGCAATATAAATGAATTTGCTACAGACCAGTTTTTTAAATCATTAGTTACAGGAGTTATTTGGACGTGAAAACCTAAAAACTGGTTTAGACATCACACCGTTTCATCTAGTCTTGCTACAAGCCTCTGTGACACTCCTCTATTTGTCTACACACCTTCTCACACTTGGAGGGGGGGGCGAGTCACAATGGCTTCGGGGGGGGGGGGAGTCACAATGGCTTGTAGCAAGACTATGTTTCATCATACTGTGTTTTAGTGATAAACACACCCATCATCACACTAATAATTAAGGTACAGACAAAGATGTAACATATTCTCACCTTACTTTTATTACCTCATAAATATCTAACCCACCACAAGTAAACAACTTTTCTTCTTTTTTTGTAAGTTAAAAGTAAAATCCCATAAATATTGTGTGTGTAAAGACACTCTAACCTGACTCCCAACAACATGTTGCAATAAACAATTCAAGAAAGCGCCTCAGGATTGTAACATATGCTGGGTGGCCAGTCTATTTTCATTTATACTCGTGGAACATGTTAATTGAAAGCCCATGGTATAATTAATGCAAAAGTTTTTCCAATCGGTTAATCACATTGTCGGATCCACATTCTCTACTATCCTTGCCTGTAGCCAGCTTTTACCAGAGGGGGGAGGTGGAGCTTTTTTCAAGGGGGGGGGTTAATAGTTTGGGCAAAAAATCATGCAAAATGTGCTCAAAATGGTGAAAAACTGCATGGTTTTGAAAGAATTTATGGCCAGGGAGCTCCCCTAACTCCACCCTGGCTGTGGGTACAGGTCTGCTATCCATTAGAATAGATGTAACTCTCAGTCTGATAAATCAAAATGGGTTAATCAGGCTCTGATCAG
Organism: Owenia fusiformis; assembly: GCA_903813345.2. NCBI lineage: Eukaryota > Metazoa > Annelida > Polychaeta > Sabellida > Oweniidae > Owenia > Owenia fusiformis. The sequence goes on along the minus strand of CAIIXF020000005.1, from coordinate 37,805,639 downwards.
ACACACTTTGATTTTGCACTAATTTTACATGTTCCTGGGCCTATGTACTTTTGCTTGTTGTTTAGAGGATATGGTCTTGAACTTGAAACCAATACACTGAAGGAGACTGAACAGTGTGAATAACAAAAAGGTTATAAAAACAATAAACTATTCATTAGGCCTCTAGCAACAGTTTTATTGTCTGAAGGCCAAGCAATATTTCAACATGATTAAAACTATCTGATGAACATGACCTGAACACGATTTTCGTTTCACTAATTGTATAGTCTCATAACATGAGGTTTTTAACCGTATACAGTCCAACATTTTATATATTATGCAATGCATGCTTTTTTCATGTGTTCTGAATGTTTAGGTCATATTTTCAGCTTTGCTTCATAAAATTGACTGTTTCAATTTTTCCATTGATATTGATGTTAAAATTACTAACTTGCACAATGTAAAGTTCCCCATTGAAAAATAAATAAATTTTCATGATGATGAAACTAATACTAGACGGTATATATTTTACAGTGATTCCATTTAATGGATAGAACACATGTACCTCTATGTTGTTCTTATAGAAAGCAAAAACATATGTTCATCTTGCAAAATATAAGCAGAGAGAGATTTTACAAAATTAATGCATCAATACATTTTTTCATATAGTGATTCATCAGCTAATAAAAAACATAGATGCAGAAATATTATTCCAACTCTATTCACCACCAGACACAGAAATCAATACATCCAGGGCTCCAAGGGTAAATCAATAATAAACAACATTTTCTCATTATCTACCTGTGTAGCATGTTACCGCAGTCTGTCAGACTGAGTACATGCATTCATGAGGTCAAGTAAGGTAGCTAGGGTCATGCACATAGGCAGTGGCACACCACTGATCCTGGCAAATAAGGACATCTGGCCATGTTAACACATGTAACAAGTACATGTGCAATTGTTTAAATGATTATATTATATAACAAATTGACCAAAATTTATATCATATGATTCTCCTTTAATTTTCGGAAATTCATACTTATCTCCTCCCATTCGCTCAAGCATACGTGCAATGTCTAACCGTTCATTAGTTGACCAGTTCGAGATGCCTGAAATGTTCGTACTTTGAGTCATACTTGTACGATATGTTTTTACAGGTTCAAGACCCTGTTGAAATAGTTCAGAGTGCATATCATCCGACAAGTGAAACATTGTCTCAGACCGAGCAGGCACTTCATCCAAGTCATATTTTTTCTTGCTTTGTGCATCGACAATGTTTTTACATTGGAATAGGACTGATCGCTTTGTTGGGTTCAGAGGGTCATCAGCCATGATTTTAGGGTCTTTTGAAAGTAATTCATCCATAACATCTTGAGGAAGATTAGGATGCCGATATTTTTTATTGATCACCTTTTTCCGGTCATTTGGACTGAAGGCACTGGCTGGTTTCCCAGCCCCTGGAAGTAGTTCATGTGGGAATGATCTGTGGGTTGGCAACTTGGTGAAATTGTCCCTGGGGTACACATCCTTAAGGTTAGCTTCATATTCCATCTCGGGAAGCGTGTACCACTTATTCCATTTTTTAGGATTTTTAAAAGCTGGTTCTCGTTTTTTTCTTCGTTCTGATGAAACACTTTTAGTGTTTTTAGATTTTGAAGAGTCAGCTCTTTCATAGAGTCCTAAATCATGTTCACTTGCTGATGCCACTGAATGCGCTCTTGGGGATACTGCATCTCTCACACTGGCAGGCTCAAGGGATTGTCCATCACCATCTTGTTTCTTAGAAACAACTTGGACACGTCTACCACTTGGTGGTGGCTTTTGATCATTGTCGTCACGCCTTGCTAGAATACTGCCTGTTGGAGGTCTGAAGCTGTTAGCTTTCAGCAATGCCTCCCTTGCCTCCTCTTGCCTCTTTAACTCTTCCTGCTCTTCCTTTATTTTCTCCTGTTTTAACCTCTCTTGTTCTGCCCTTTCTTTCCTCCTTTGGATCTTTTCTTCCTCAAGCTTCTTTTTGTCAGGTCCTGTTGCTTTTTTAGTTAATCCCTTATCATTTGTCCAGTTTTCAAAAGCAACTTGTCCATAGAATTCTTTATCTGCTGCAAGGTGTTCCCCATCTTCTATTTCTTTAAGAGCATTCTGCATTTGTATTTTCTTTAATTGGTTCATCTCCTTGGCAACTGATTCTCGTTCCTGATGCCAGGTCTCTGCAGCTAGTAACCTGGAAATAAAACACACACAAAATGTAAAGCCATATAAACTTAGTTATTTATTAAGTAACTAAATTTGATCAACTATGACTAGATCCTCTGTACTATTTAGCATGGGAATGGCAATTCACCCATTATTTGCATAGTCCTGCATTAAGCCCCTGTTCCTCCACCCCATTCTATATAACATAGGGTAGTAGATAGGGAGGGGGTTTGAAGCATTCCGGTAACTGAACTGTAAGACTAATATTCTAATATCAGTTGTGTCTATGATTTTGAAGAAATAAATATGCGCACATAAACAATTAAAGCCAATCAAAAGTGGATAAGTATTTCAGGTCTGGAGGTTTAAGGTCTTCATTCCTGACCTAAAATATCATTTTGCAAGGTAACTAACCTATAAAGCTTTAATAAACATAGCACTGGTGAAGAGTTTGTAAACATCTTATATGTTTTATGTAGTTACAGGTGATGTGAGAGACATCTTTTTTACTTTTTATTCAATTTTCTGATAATTTCCCTTCAAAATTATTCAGAATTCCAACAAAGCTTGGGTATGAGGAATTTACACATTTGAACAAGAGATATACAAATGAATATTTTTGGGAAAAAAGAATCCATAAAAATGGCAGGTTGGCAGGTCTGATCATTATCTAACTAGTATTTACCTGGCACATTTCCTATGGCCCCAGAGTTTAGCCAAGTCAATGGGTGTGTGTCCTCTGCAGTCCTTCTCATTGATCTTTGCCCCAACCTCTATGAGGGCCTTCAGACACTGGACATGTCCTTCTGAGGCTGCCTGGTGGGCAGGAGTGATCCCATCATCATTTACACTGTAACATACAAAATCAGAGATCATAAGTAATTGATTAAAACCAGGTTGTATCAAGTCATATCATTATGAGATCCATAGCTAATATCTTTTGAAGTTTTGGTGCTCTTTTATCCATTTGGCTTGATTGGCATTTTTTCAAACTCCTCGACTCATCTCCGAGAATAATGTACATACATGTTGTACATATATATTTAGCATTAAACTTAAAAAAAACTAAAGGTTTCACATACACTGATGCATCAGCTCCCTGGTCCAGTAGGTACTCTAAACAGTTATAGGACCTCTTTCCAGTCTGGTTGCTGATGGTAACATGTATAGGCCTCCAGCCTGCGGCACTGGCCAAGTTCACATCTATGTGGTACTTCTCAATCAGTAGCTTCAGACAATCTAGTCGGCCATGTATTGCTGCTAAATGTATTGCTGCTAAGCCCTGGAAAAAAGTTCAAATTGAATGTATAGTAAGTAACTAAGTATTCAGTTCAGGCTCCTCAATATGCATAGAATGTGAATATTGCCTCCTTATACTCTAGCTATACATATTGGCATATCCAAGTTATAGGTGTGACTCCAACCCCTTTTTGAGCCAATTTTAATTTTCCCTGGAGATTTTGTTCACGGACACCGAGTAGAAGGAGACTCGGAAGAAAGAACTACATGTATGTGCTCTGGCGAGAGGTGGAAATTTGGAGAAGCTACATGTAGGCTTCAGGTAGAAGCTATGATGATCGAAATTGTTTTGTTTTTTCATGGGCTTTCAACTAAAACATTTAAATAATCTAAATGAATTATCATTAAATACTAGTACTTCTACATCATAAACTGTAAGACAACATTAGATTATATAGTATATGATTACATGTATAAGAATACATGTTATTGTAAATAGTTGCATTGCATTTTAGCCAGAGGGCATTGGCAAGCTCTTTAATCAAAAGCTGAAATGATGGCGAGGGATAATGGACACTGTTCATCACACAGTATGGCAATCATGCTGATCAACAATTTAGTATAAAAGCAACATACATGTTGTACTTTCATCTGGATTTCACTTAATATCACCAGATAAATAAATCATTAATTAAAACGGGGCTGGTTTGGCTCCTTGATGAGATATTGAAATGACAGACATTTAATTTCAAATTTTTTGATTACGACATGACCCGTTATACATGTAGGAATTTATCTTTGGACGAAGGCCACGATACAGCAGCCTTAGAAGAAGGTAACTGAAATGCACTAGTCCAAGGACCAAGGTAATAACAAATTTAACAAATTCTTGGGAAATCAAGTACAGTCCATTTTACCACAATTGCGAATAGCGAAATTAAATCCATCTCACACAAAAATACCACTGCACACTGCCAAGCATATGCTGATGCATGAGGCTAGTAGTATGTATCCAACAGACGGAATATAATATTCGGTCTGAATATTTATTCAGACGAAGGATACAGTCTAATGAGGCTAGTAGACCTAGATGTTCATGGGATTTTTGACTAATCCTTACATTTTTATCAAACTGTACTGCTCCCCCTCTTGAGTCTTTGACACTCTGTCTCAGCCAATCAACATCCCCTATGGCTGCTGCCATGAATTCATCATCAGCTATCTTCTTTTCAACTTTGATAACTCTCCTCCTTGTTTGACCCTGGCCCTGGGGACTCTTGGAGTGACCCTGGCTCCTTCCACCGCCTTCCGACATATCCCTGGAGTGCCTTTGTCACGCTAGTGGGGGTTTATAGTAATCTTATAGTAAATTAAGGACTGTTTTCAATACTTCTTCGATTTTATTCTAAATTTTACAAAGTTTGTTTTCTCGCCGCCAAGCACCTGCTAACTTCCGGTCCAATAAACGAGACTTGTCGAGATCTTTCATTTGAAATGTAAGGGCGAAAGCAATGGCATTCAAACTTCTCTTAAGTATCTATTATATCACAAAGTATCATTTGATTGGTAGAAGTATTCAAATTATTTCCCAACTATGTAGATATCGAAGTTGAAACAAACGAGACTTTGGTCGCTAGTAGCGACGATTCAATATGGCGGTCTGAGTCAAGAATTTAAAATACAGTAAGACATTTTTACAGCTTACTACATTGTTATACCCCTTATGCAAAATATGATGCCACCACTAGTCTTAGCGCTATTAAGTGCATAATTCATCAAACTCTATTTTCTTGGTAAAATTGGGGTAAAATGACAATTCACTACAAATGAAAATAAAAATAGGAAATTCAAAAATCACAGGTCACACAGGAATTCGTATCATCAGCTGACATCTACGATAGTTAACCTGTCAAACAGTGCAACCTATAACCTCATCAGAAAACTTACTGTTTTTCGAAGAAGAAGCAGTGTTATTTGAAGTTCCCGTTTGTTTTGTTTATATAGATTAGATCTAGCCTATCACAGGCTGGTATCGAAATATTTGTCCGCTGTGACGGAGCATGCTATTTTTCATAAAAACACTAAGAATTCTTCACGATTTATTTTTCAACTCATATGTTTCGTTATACCATACAAAATTACTTACTCCATGCAATGGATATATCATTTGCGGGTAACTTTCACTTCTGTTTGAAGTCCAATTACGCTGGGAAGAAAAGCTATTGAAAATGGCGCCGGAGTATCATACTTCAAAATGTACCATTTCTTGTTTAACTTTCTAATGACACGATATAGTGACACGATAATATTTACACATGGTTTCAGCATAACTATGAAGGTATAAATGAGATGTTGATGTATTTGGTCTTTTTAATTCTTTTATAAAAAATAATGTTTAATTTTTTTGTCCGCTGTGACGGAGCAGTTGCAAACGTGAACTGTGAAAATGCTCCATCACAGCGGACAAAAAATATTAATATTATTTTTTATTAAAAAAATCAAAAAGACCCAATGCATTAATATCTCATTAATACATTCAGAGTTATGCTTAAAACATATGTTATATTATCGTGTCACTATATCATGCCATTAAAAAGTTAAAAAAGAAATGGTACATTTTAGAGTTTGATACTCTCTCGCCGTTTTTAATAGATTTTACTCCTAGCGTTATTGGACTTCAAACAGAAGTGAAGGTTACACGCAAATGATATATCCATTGCATGGAGTAAGTAATTATCGTTGATATAACGAAACATATGAGTTAAAAAATAAATCGTGAAGCATTCTTAAGTGTTTTTATGAAAAATAGCATGCTCGTCACAGCGGACAAATCTTTCGATACCAGCCTGTGCTATAGTTTGTGATGCTTATGCCACCTTTTATAGTCTCAGGCTGTCTGGTACCTATTGTACTATGCCTAAACAGATCTGAGTTGTTTGAAGAACATATTATTTATTTGTTAGATTATTTGACTGCATATGTTATATATGTAAGTAAACACTCAAAATTCTGCAATTGTCACCTTTCAAATGAAAAGACCTGATGATCTGACGGTCTGATATGTCAATTATAAATTTCATAATCTGATCATCATCCTGCAGTGTTTGGTGTATCATACTCTGAAGGTCATAGGTGTCTAACTGAGACCATTTAAATTTACAGATACAAACTGTAGTCAACATGGCCCGACCAAGTAACTCCAGGGAGGCAAAGGAGCTCTATGAATTGAAACAAAGAGCAGTGGAGTATTACAGCGAAAATGGAGTGCCTAAAAAGATGGAAGAACTACTAAATTCCATGTTTTATGATGACCCTGAAGATGTTTATGGACATGTAGCTAATTATTTTGAAGGTTATGCAAAAACTCCAACTATAAATAAAGTAAGCAACATTTTTCTGTCATTCCAGTAAATTTCAAGTACATGTACAGTACCAGTATAATGTTGATTACATCAGACTCTTCATGAGAAACTGTAATTACATTTACTTACAAGTTACATATTGCATGTGTATCATTTACAAATGGTGTTACAAATGATAAATTATAATATAATTCATTATCTTGTATCTTGTCCAATAAGCCATTCAATGTTTTGTTAATAGGTGAAAGCTATGGAGGCATTAGACAGCAAAGGACAGCCAACCTTACAAACAGAGGTGTATTGCAAGATTAAAAACTTTGAAAAGGTAATTTGTTTCCATTACTCAGATACAATTTCTAAAATATGCGTAGTCCCAGGAAAACTAAAAAAATAGTTTGTAATATATTGTGGTATTACAGTATCAGTAAATTATTTATAGTTTGTAACAATTCATATTCTTGATAAATTTCCACAATGGTTTTCTCTTGAATGCATTTATGGTACACATCAAACAACAATATTAACAGTGCATTTGACTTTGTTTGGATTAAAACCTTTAGTTGGTGGCTAGTAGTACATCAAACAGTCCGAACAGTCGTTTGTCTGAGGCTGCTAAGATAGAAGATATTGATGAAGAGATGCAGGAAAAGAAAGATTCAGTCACAGCTGCTGTTGGATACATCAATGACACTCTCAATGATAAGCTTCACTTCCTGGATCCCACCAACCAGAGTGAAGCAGACACTTTAGTCAGGTTTGTAAATGTATTTAAATGATATTTCAAAAACATGATGATTTAAATTAAGGTTTTTCTATCACAGTGATATTTAGAACATCAATAGATCATTATGGTAAATCATAACTAAATTGCTAATTTACGCAGTAATATAGTAGTACATGTACATGTATTTTGTTATGACATCATCAATCTAGTCAATTTTCATTTGCAAAAAGAAAAACATTTACTGGAAATGTCATTGTTCAGTTTTACACTCAAGCAATGAGATAAAGAAACTACAAGAAGATTTTGAAGAGAAGAATAAAGAGCTAGAAGAGAAGGAACCAACACCACCACCTCAAGAGACTCCCCCACCATCCAAGAAAGGAAAGTCACCAACCAAGTAAGATGACATACTGATTAATCCAAGAACATTCACTGTAACAATAAATCAATTTTAATTCACATATAATCATATTTCACGCTAATACAGCAATATTAATAATCCAACATTTATAATGATTTTGATTATGTTACCATATGTTGTTACCAACGACAAGTGGTGACTTGTAATAGTCACCATTTTGGTCACCAGAATTTCCTGTGGTATTCAACATTCACTGTCGGTGTATGGTGCATGTGGTAACACTTTTCTTATAGCAACCAGGTTGTCACATCTTGTCATGACTGTTATAATGCCTCATATAATACTCATATGATAAATTATATACTAAAGCTATTCCCCTATTACTTTGTGAACAATAGGGAAACTGGGTGAGTATTGTAATGTGAGGTTTAACTGTTTCCTAAAATGTCTATAATGTAATGGTCTACATGTAGATATACTTTTTAGTCTTTTTGTATAGTTTATCTCACTTTTTCATTATTATTAGTTTTCTAGTGTTTACATAGCAACAATAGTTGACATCACTGTTATGTGTATGCAATCCCTTTGTTCAAAAGTTTAGAAAGTTGAATTTAACATATTATCCATTTGCATTAAGAGAACAGTCTCTTAATTTAATTCATAATGACCTGTTATCATTATTAGATCATTATTACAGAGACTTTCCCTTTAGGGTGACATAAAGTTATATTATTTATGATTCAAAAAAGGATGATTAAAATCTATATTTTAAGAAAGGGTCTGAGCCAAAATGGCCTCTTTTCAGTTATTGAACTTTATGTTACTCCTTAAGTTATCTTATACATCTGGTTTGTTCCCCATTGTAAATCTACCTGGACTCATTCCCCTTAATGAACTGGTACATGCACTTCACCAATTCACAAATAACTTGTAAGTTACTTGCCAAACAACCTACAGCCTAGAGGCCCTAGGGTTAACATGTGACTGGCTCGGTGTATACTGATCTCTTTAGCATATTTCCATTGAAGAAATGAGTTCCCTTCTATTTGATATTATTTCAACATTGTTCATTTATTAGAAATTAATAATTTTGATTGTATTTTTGAATTGAATTTGTATCAATGCTGTGTCAGAGAAGGTTATGGTACAGTATATAACCATACTTGGGGTCCATGACTTTGATACGCAATTGTTATAGTAATTAATACAATGAACAATAACACTTCCATAGTGACATCATACAAAAACTTCTCCCCAAGTTTTATCAACCCATTTAAACATCTGATATGCTCTGCTATACTAGGAAAGGCAAGGGTCCCCCTGTGGTCATCATCCCTGATGAGCCCTTGGAGAAGTTGTTCAGTGGCTGCAATGCTGTTGGGGCCTTATCAAAGGCGATCTGTGAAGCTGGAGCACAAGTGAAAAATGTCCCTCTGTATGAACATATAGCAACACTCAGGCTAAAACAGGTCAGTACTCTTTCATTCACACAACTTTTTGATGGTGCATAACATTTATACTTGTTCATGTACAGTAGAACCTGTATATCTGAACACCTGGCTAATCCGAACACCTCCCAATCTGAATATTTTTTCGGTCCCATTTTTTCCTCCCATTGACTCCCATGTTAAAAAACCTTGAAATGTGAACACCTCCCAATTTGAACAGTGAACAGTCAAATTTGAAAAATTCACCTGTCTAATCTGAACACTTTTCATAAAATTTCTGATGTTTTATACAAAATTGCTCAAATTTTGTCATGATATCAAAACTTTGGGAAATAATCTTGAATGGTCTCATTCATAATGGGGCTTTCCAGCATGATTAGATTCATTTGAATCAAATTTTCAAATTTCTGGAATACCATAAAGCTATGTGGTCAAAAGAACTATAAATATTTACCGAGAATGTGTTCACATTTCTTCAGAATCCGGATTATTGCGAATGCAAAAACCTCGAAATGTGAACACCTCCTAATCTGAACGCTTTTATCCAGTCCCAATGGCGTTCGGATTAGACAGGTTTTACTATACATGTATTTAATCATTTATAATACTGTTTTCTCTGTGTTTTAGGCTCCAGGGAGCTATACCCTACCAGTCCCCATGGTGACAATATTACAGAGCGGCAAAGCAGCTCCTGGTAAACTGAATTGTGTCAAAGAATTCATGATTACCCCAAAACCTGGAATGCCTGTACAAGAGGTAATTTTTGTTATTATTGTGCAATACATCAAATAGCCCAATTGAAACCGATTCAGACTGGCAAAGAGAACTTGGAAAAATGGAAAAGAAACACAAGATTTTAAGAGTTGTAAAAAGGATTAACATATTGTATACATTTCTATTACGTTAATCCAAATGGTATGATTTCTTTAAAAAATCTATACAAAGTGAGACCTGAGCCTTCTCACCTAATAAATGAACAGAATATGTGCGCATGTGCAGTAGAGAAAAGAAAATTGTACATGTTGTATTGGTTTCATTTAAGGCTGCGAAACACATCTCAAACATTTATCAAGTCATTGCCAAACAGTTGTTCCAAAAGACAGGGGTAAGTTCTATTTTGTATTCTTCACATTTCTAAGAGTTGTACTTGTAAAGAAAGAAATTGATAAAGAAAATTAAGCTCATTGTGTATCATGAGACATGTGAATGTTGAACTTTGAAATTAGTTCATTCAGATGTTTCGGAGAGTTCAATTGATGTTATTTTATTGCAGAGGGGTATATAATAATTATAATTCTTTATCACATTTCCTATAAGTTGTGAAGTTATTTAATTGTTATTTGAGCTGCTGAAAATAACATCATTCATCACTCACTTTTGATTGAAGCACTGTTAAATAATATTGACACTCATGATTAATACTGTTAAGCACCATATTGTGAATAACAACAGAGTGTTTGAGGAATAATAAATCACCATGTTGCCATTTTATTAGAGCTGGTATGGAACGGAAGTGTACAAATTGTCAAATTTTACCTTCAGAAATGGACTTTTTGAACTGCCTTCTCATGTTCTGAAATGTTATACATTTAATACATTTTTAAAACATCATGTCAAATGTTTTATAAGTTAAACTTCATGGACTAAAAAATATGAACACTAAGTTCGATATTCCGAAAATTCCGAAGGCAAGTTCCGAAATCCTTTCCATTCTGATTCTTCCATTCCAGTCCTACTTTTTATGTGTGAATTTGCACATTGTAGAACTAATTAACAAATACATTTTACATATGTTTAATAACACTTGTTCACTGTGTATGTAATTTCTAACTAATCCTTACATTATTTATTTGTTTCATTAGAACAAACAAGTAAGTTCTTAGATTTTTAAACTTTCTAGAAATGTGGAAACTTGTAGACTTAAAGTCTATCATGATATCCATTTCATATCACCCAACATTTTCTATTGCTTGCTCTTTTACTGCCAAACCCCAATCTGTTCCTGTCACAGTTGCAAAAGTGATGCAGTAATTAATGAGCCACCACCACTCACCAATACTAGTTACATTTAATATTCTGCCAAATGAAAGTATTATGCTTTGTTTTCTCCTTTTTATGACACCCCAGCTGGAACCTTTTACTAGCCACTTGGCAGATTGAGACAAATATGCTGCATTGATGGCTGAGTTGCATTGATATAGCATGAATGTATTTGTTCAGTTGTCTTCAGATGTGAAAGTGCCCTTCACCAACCACACTCCATCAGTTACTACTTTACTGTATATTGATTGAAATAAATGTATAATAAGCTTAACAATCCATCAACATGTGCTTTGCTTATGTCATACCTGTTTTTCCCTTCCCAAATTGTGGCCTTCCCACTTCTACAGTATCATTCATCATCATTTCATCACACGCAGGCTTATAATACAGTGAAACCTGTAAAGTGAACATCTCTAAAAGTGGAACACCTCTTTTAGTGGAACACTTTTCAAAATCCCAAGACTGATTTTATGATAAATGAACCTCTATAAAAGCAACACCTCCCAAGTGGAACATTTTTAGAAGTATCAAATGTGTTCCATTTAAACAGGTTTTACTGTATATTATATGTTGTAATGTATTTTACCTCTTCTTCTGCCCAATCTATCTCTTGAGTTGCCTTCATTGCATTCCTATTGTATTACATTGCATTGCATTTCCTTGCGTATGAATGTTGTATAGTAAATCTGTATTTTATTATTGTGTCAATTGACTAGGATTTTGTCATTTAAAAATCAAACTACAGTATGTGATTATTTCATATTCAATTATTCAATAATTTTTTAAATTCACGTATAACAGTAAATGCACATCAAAACTGTTAATGACAATGACTGCTTTATTTCAGATTGCTGCCAAGTTTGTCAATGACAATGGGGCCCTAGTGCCTACAATGGACCGCCCAGAACAAGGGTTAGATATGATCCAAGAGGCCATGACGCTCCTAGAACTCACTGCAGGAGAAGACTTCCATATTGTCATAAATGCTGCTGGTCAGGAATGTTTTGACTTTGTAAGTACATGCCATACAGGGATGTGAAATGATTTTAATTAAAAAGGTGTTCTGTTTTTAATGGTCTTGCTTTAAGACTGTGAACCCCCCTCCCCTGCACCTTTACCAACACAACATACCTTGATGAAATAGTTAAGATAAGGGGAATGGGGTCCAGGTTCTATAAGCAAGACTACAATGAGTGCAGTTTTAGAAATCAGAAGGGAGCAGATTTCCATAAATTGTTTACCAGTTAACAGCTTTGAAGTATTGAACATTTGCATTCACATACATTTAGAATAGATTTATAATGATTTATTTTATTTACATCAACAATTGGCATGGTACTGAGACATTTATTTAATGCCTCTAAATAGTTGAATCGGATTTAGTCATTTTGAGGTTCCTGAACTTCTTTATTGTATTTTATTTATATTTATTTGTATTTTGTAAAGCCTCGCATTCTTGGAGGCATTATACCTTTCTTTGACCTCACCCTTTATAGCGTCAACTTGTAATCTTTTACCCTATTTTTATGCTCTCATCTATGTGCAATAGGAATTCACACGTCTGTTTGTAGGACAAGGGGAAGTATGAAGTGACAACTGGCCAACAGAAGACAGCGGAGGACACTGTTGAATTCTGGGTAGAGCTACTTAACCGTTACCCTTCTGTCATTGGTCTAATCGACCCACTCAGGAAACAGGTAACTTAAACACATAGTATAGTTACATATTTTAACATATTGTAACACTCATATTGTGACATATTGCTAAATATAGTTAATTGTGAAGAAAAACTGTCATTAGACTTAACCAATCCATTCAAGAAATAGGTTAATTTCTTATATGATATTGGAGGATGGTGCGGAATAAACGGTCACTTTTGATTTTAAAATGATATTTCGGAAACTAAGCCATTTTTTGTTTCAAATATATCCATATGTATGACATGTATGAAGGAAAATAATGGTGTAATTCATTCTATAGCGACGCAGTATGCATTAAACCTTTCCCAGACCTATATATTTCGAAATTGTCATTTTTATACAGCGTCCCCAGCATTCATATAAAATGGTGTTCAAGATACACTATCCATATAAATTATTTTCTTGGAAGCCAGGCAATTTCTGTTTATAGTCTCCAACTTTTTTGTGGGTGTTCGACAGTTGGTGGTTGGTGTCTGTAACAAATGACAGATGGTGACATTTTGCATATTATATCTTGTTGAAATTGCTTGCCTCCACTTCGACTTGGTTGTATCAGCTGTCAATTTATTATTTTACAGGATAAAGAATGCTGGATGAAACTTTGTGACAGGATTACAGAAAGATTGTTCATGATTGGAGATCACGTCTATCACAGACCAGGTGAGTGTATTAAGGTTTAGTCAGCTGTGCAGATCAAACATTTAGCTATATGCATGAAAGATGATCCATTTAAATAATATTAAACTTGGGAGTGAATGAATGTCATATACGTATCTGCCATTTTAAATTTGAGTAGCAGGAAATTTTTCCTCAGACATGTACAAAGAATGTTCTATCGATGTCACCATTCTGATTGAAATGACATTATCTCCACTTTAACAGTTCAATCCAACTTCTACAATAGTCAGAGTGAACGATATGATTGCTCATGGAAAGAAAAAATGAAGAAAATGCTCTTGAATAATAATATGTATGTTGCAGGTTTGCTAAATGATGAAGAAATCAATGTGGATGATTTCAAGACAAGTGGCATATCATTACGCTATGAGCTGATGACAAGCGTGACAGACATTATCACATGTAGCGACAAAGTGAAACAGAATGGCAATATTGTCATCCTATCAGCCAATCAGGCGGAGACACCAGATACATTTATAGTAGACCTGGTATGATTATTAATCAATCAACCTAGGTTTTGAGTAAATACTGAAATTTATATCAATTTGAACAAAAATAACATGACAGAGTGAGTGGACCAAAAAAATTAATTTTCTTAAATCACTGCATTGACATTTTATTCCATTTTTACTTATTTTGCGCAGATATCTTTTTTAGGGGCTAACAGAAAATGATGAATCATTTCTCATGAAAACATGTTTATTATATAATAATCCAAATTTTATACACTTCAAATTAGTAAACATTTCACTTATTATTGTTTCAGGCTGTTGGTCTGGAGGTAAAGTTTCTGAGAATAGGAGCTCCATGTCGAGGCGAGAGAATTGCAAAATTAAATAGACTCTCACAAATAGAAGCTCAGCTAACACAACAGAAAATAACTGAACAAATATTTTATGAATTTCCCCACATTCAGCCTCCACCACCACCAGAGCCTGAGGAAGGAGAACTGGTTGAACCAGAACCCGAGAAAAATAAATCTACTCCAAAGAAGAAATAATAGAACCATATAAAAGAACAAAATGTGTACATCTACAAATCTGTTTACAGCCTTCTGCCTCTTTAGATAAATCACCTTACGTTTAGTTGATCAAACTTGGGACATTCCTAATGAACAAAAATGCTGATTAAATATACATGCAGCTAGAGCCTACATCAGAAAACTGAATCAATTTCCACCTGTTTGGGCTCAATGTGCCACAAACCAACCAAAGTGACAGTTAAGGGAAGTATAGTGTGGACCTTACAGTATTTGAAATTGCAAAATTTTACATTTGATTTGACAATGTATGCGGAAACCACAAATAGTTTAATCAAAATAAAGAACCATTAAATTATTTTAATTCTTATTTAATTTTCGTTCTTTATTTATTTATTTACATTATACACTGTTATATAAAGTTCTAAAAAATTCCATAAAATTGAGCAGTGAAGTACAAGATACATGTGCAAGTGTTTATATATTCTTTTTTTATGTATAAGCATTAACCAGCCAAAGTCTTGATAAACATATTCATTATTCATGTGAATATGAACTACTTCTACTGTACACATTAAAAGTTATACACATGCATTTTTTACACATGTAAAATATAATTGCATTGGAAATGTAAAAGATTCAATATTGTACAAAATATCTACTTTTAGTACAGATCTTAAGCTTTTCATTTATACAAAGCTGAAAATCTTGAAATACAAATATCTGCATTATTGTACTATGTTAGTTACTTGTATATCTCTGGGCAAATCAAGCTATTACAAAAGCATTTTTAAAGGGACATTTCCCTTCTAGCTCATTATTGTCTTGTTATAAGCAATTATATATAAACAGTTTATATAAAAATATCAAAAAAGGTTTTGGTTAGGTCACATTTGACCATTTTAAAATGTATTGTGCATATTTTCATATTTCTACGAAATGAGGATAACTGGAGGATTGTTTCTAGCAAACATATCAAGAATGGCCAATAGAGTTGGGATTGATATATCTTTAAGTACATGTATACAGAATTGCAGCACCATTAACATTGAATCATGATTAAAATTATTTTGGATCCATTGCCTCTTAAAACCACTGCTTAAATACTTCGCTAAATTGCTAAAATATTACTGAAGTGAAAAAAAAATTACTCGCATATTTGTAGTTCAGAGATCGAAAAAAGTGAATTACCACTTTTCACAAAGTGCATCTTTTACATAACTTTTGGATTAAAAGATGGCGAATGTTTGAAAATACTATCAAAATCAATGGATAATGTCCCCGGGGGGTTCACTGTGTACAAAATTTGTCAGGGGTCCTAGGCTGAACCATCAGATATCAATATACAAGTGTATTCCCATACCAAAATGTCAAATTTGAATGTGTTCCCATACCAACCGATATTTTGCCCAAAAGCCATCCCAAATGCCCAAATATGAAACCAATGCCATACCAAATGTCAAAATATAGGACCAATGCCATGACTGGTCCAAAGTAGAATATTTCCTGGGAAAAAAGCTATTTATTTAAACTGAAGAAGGTCCCAAGAAGAAGGCGATCTTTGAGGAAAACGAACCAAAACAACCTCATATTAGAATATGTGTAACTACTAGACCAATTCCATACCATAATTGTGAGATAACATATTTTCCATTCTCATACCAGAAAGTTGAAAAATCTGACCATTTCCATCCATCAAAAGTTTAATGAGGGGGCATTCTCGTACCACATCCTAAAATTTGGGTCCATTGCCATACCAAATGTCCAAAAAGGTACCCCATGTGGGCCGAGGATCCCCGTCAAGGTTTATATACAGTAAACCCCCCGGGATAATGTCATACAAAAAACTTCGCCATCTTTCTCTTTCATTGGCATTGCTAAAAACTTGACATATATAAATTGATAGATTGAAAATATTTTTTGATAATCTAGTGACAACTCTGATGTGGTCTGTTTGAGGTGTTTTTGGTGTCAAATAAAAGATCAAGTGCTTATCAATCCATTGGAAAAACTATGAAGATCAAAAGTAAAACTTCAATTTGCCGATTATATGCATTTAGTTCTTTTAAATCCCTGGCGATTTGTGAATTTTTGTATTACCTGGACTCCATTGCATTTCATGTTTTGTAAAATGTTTGTAAAGTGTTTTTAGGCAAACAAATAAACCCAAAACTATGATGTAAAAGAGGTTAAGGTGAGCGTGTCATTGACCAAGATGACATAGTAGTAGGTGCAGTTAATGAAATTTAATAGACGCGAAATCATGTTTTCTCAAAATGTGCAAAATTCAAACTCGCGAAATTAACCAGGAGTACAGTACATTTTTTTTGATTTGCAGATATTCTAGTATTGCTCTGGTCTCCCACTCTCAATTTTGCTATAAAAATTTATATTGGGTTTGTACATACCTGTATTTTCAAACATTGTGAATAATAATTGTCTAAAAAAGAGCAGATGCAAAACTTTGAGAAGTTATATCATATATCAAAAGCAAGAGGTTTTCAAAATACAAGTCTGCTGTGGTAATAGACATTCTGGCCAAATGGAATATAGATGATATACATAATGTTCAGTACTAAGTACTACTGTACTTTACAATTGGTTCTATATAGAAGATCCATTACTCAGACAAGTCAGCTTCAGTCAAATACAGCATCACTCCTGAAAAAAATAAAATTATAGAGCATTAGAGAGTCAGAAAATGATTGACAATCTCATCAATCCAAGAGAGTGCCAAATTGAATAGATTCACAGAAAATAAACTTGATTTTTGTACCTAATTATGCTCCTCTGTAATTAGAGATAATTTCTTCTCACTGCTACCACTGCAAATTTCCTTTTCCTCTTTTTTTCTTCGAGCATTTAACTTCTCAGCTAGCTCAGAGTTCTCATTCTCAACAGTTTCCATTATATCACCCGATGACCGGCTGCGCTTCCGTAACATAGACTAAAAGTATTATATGTTCAATGTAATATAATGTAGGATCATTACTGAGAGATAATATTGTGTTTAAGTTTCACTTTAATATATGTAGTGATTTCTCTCTGAAGTGTTTGTCATGTATACTAGTATATGGATTCTCATGCCTGCACCAATTTCATTTTACTGTTCAATTTACACGCATTATAGTGTATTATAATTAGGGTTTTATCTAAATGTGAAAAAGGAAACAAAACTAGAGCTGGTCCAAAGAACAATTCAAATATCATTGACAAGTTATAGATGGGTCACATTTGCTCCAATTTATCGGCCGGCGCCCACCCAATTGAGTGTTTTGTTCAATATTGTATTCAATTTTGAACAAACTACTCAATCGGCCGGGTGCCATGGTGAAAATCGGAGCAAATGTGATTAAGGCATTAGACTAGCTCAAAGATATGGGCAATAAGTGACCATGCTACTGTGCTCTTGTGCATTCTATGAACTTCAAGACATTTATGTCAATATTGTAGTTCAAAGAATAGCAAGGCATTAACATGCAAAATTGCACCATTTGCCATATGTTACATACGTTCACCATCAAACACCAACTGATGTATGCGAAACACTGTCCACAAAAAATTGGAGACTATAACAACATGTCACCCCTTCTGGTGGTGACATGATCTAAAACTAAAACAGTTTCTTGCTTTTTAAATGATATCTTACCAGCATGTTTCCCATCTCATCAAAGGCTTTGCTGCTCATTCCAATGATAGGCTCTGATGGCTAAAATGGAACAAATGAAAAGGCATTATCACTATGTACTTTGTATAATATCTTCCATTACATGTTGTGTTCAAGTTTTTCTAAGATGATTCTAAATACCACTCCATGTGTTTCTCCAATTCAGATAAGAACTGATATCATGATATAAATATAAAATATAAACCAGAACAACGGCAACGCCAAAGCGTAGCGAATCCCATCGAACAGCCATGGATGGCATTTTTACAAACAAAGTATATAGCAAAAATGGCAGGCATTTTTCAAAATGGCCGCCTTTTACCAAAAGTGTCATTAGACCATTTGCCATACTTATAGTATTCACATACCAAATATGAACAAAATAGCTCCACTACTTTTTGAGTTAAAGTAAAATACGAAAAATGGCCGCCTTCTACCAAAAGTGTCATTAGACAGTGTGCCATGCTTACAGTATTCACATACCAAATATGAACAAAATCGCTTCACTACTTTTCGAATTATAATAAAATACATTAAAATGGCGGCCATTTTTCAAATTTTTTTTCAAAATGGCCACCTTCTACTAAAAGTGTCATAGGATAGTGTGTCATGCTTTAAGTATTCACATACCAAATATGAACAAAATCGCTCCACTACTTTTCGAGGTATAGTAAAATACGTTAAAATGGCGGCCATTTTTCAAAATGGCCGCCTTCTACCAAAAGTGTCATTAGACAGTGTGCCATCCTCATAGTATTCACATACCAAATATGAACAAAACTGCTTCACTACTTTTCGAGTTATAGTAAAATAGGTTTAAATGGCGGCCATTTTTAAAATGGCCACCTTCTAACAAAAGTGTCTTTAGACAGTGTGCAATGTTTATAGTATTCACATACCAAATATGAACAAAATCGCTCCACTACTTTTCGAGTTAAAGCAAAAATCGTAAAATAACGAGTAAAGGCCGCCATTTTTCAAGATGGCTGCCATGTGCTTCTTTAATATCTACATTTCTAGCTTTATTAATGTCCTATATAATTTTTTTACATCTAAAACATATTGCTATTACAGTTTTACATATTGCACCTAAATTACTGTAAATTCGGCACTAAAATGGCCGCCATTTTGAAATGAGCGGCCATTTTGAAAATCGGCTTTCGAGCAGAACTTCTACCCCCATAGAGTATATATGTACAAAATATGAACAAAATCGGGCCAACGGTATTTGAGTTATTGCCCGGACGGACGGACGGACGGACGGACGGAGGCGTTCCCTATATCCCTCCGAACTTCGTTCGATGGGATAATAAACAAATTGGATCGGAGACACTGAACATGTACATGTAGTACAAACTCTCAAGCACATACATGTACTGTACATGTAGGGTAGTGCAGCTAAGGTTCAAATGTAGGTTAAAACAAGTTGAATATAATTGCTATCATTTGGGCAAGGACACTAAGTACTGTAGACCTTGTGGACTGGCCCTTGACCAGTCCTGCAGATCTGCAATCAGAATCAGTCCTGTAGCCAAGGTGTTCGAGAAACACCAACTGGTCACAAATACTTTCAAAATCATTGTCGTTTTTCACCATTCTACATGTTCTAAGCACTTTCCAAGTGATTTTGTGTGCCAAAGTTATCAAATGTGAACCCCCTGAAATTTATTGAAAAGTGAAACTCCCTCGGCAAATGTTTGCTAAGGACCTGAGAATATATTGTTTGCTAAAATATGTATGCCCTTCCACAGTTGAATCCTTTTGATATGTTGCTTCAACATTTTTTCTGAAAATGGTGAGTTCCCCAAATATTGAATAGTCTTTTACAGTGGTGACAGTTAGTGAGAGCTAATAGGGGATTTAGGAACGATAGTTGCCTAGTGTTGTTTTTTACATGTAGCTGCAGGGTTGCAAAATCAGATATGTCCTGCTGTTCAATAGGACTGGAGATATACATGAAAAAATCAATAGTTAGATTAGAATAATGGACAAGCTTGGCAGAGTACAAAACTAAAGGTTATAAAATCAAAACATAATCATAACAAACTATATCTAATTATAAATCATCAGTTGACAACACAATGCAACAGATCATCAGGTAATGCATATGATGGACTAGGAGATCTTTGGTGTTGTGCACCATATTGAAGTTCATGTATTAGTATAAATTTTTATATTATTTTATTATAGAAACATATAAATATAACATACACATGTTTCAGCTTTGCAGAACAGCATTGTAAGCCACAAGTGTAAAAGTTTGTAAGAAGAAAGTTGGTAATAATTTTGCTATAAGCAAAAGATTTAAACATAACATGTGGCCAGGACAAGCCGAAACAATCACATAAATGTAATTGAAAACTCTCTCACCAATTTGCCTTCACCCTAAAATGGTTATTTTTCTAAAATTATTATTTGCCTAACATCATAATGCACAGTAGGATTAGGAATGTCATATATCATGTTAGGAAACAACTGGGTCCAAATAAACACCATGTCCGATGGTGAATCACATGCCATGTAACCTTACAAGGGTGCTAAATGACATTGAAGCCCCTACACTCATGGGGAACCAGCTTTCAAAAATAAGCATTTATGAATTTTCAATCAATTCTGGTTAAACTACTTAAAATCTTTCTCTAAGAAAATGTTGAAAAATCTCACCCTTCTTTGTGCTGGTTCTTTCCTTGTCTTTAGCAATGCCTCTCCATCTTTGATCCTTTTCATCATGTCTTTCAGTACATCATTCATCTGAGGGGTAACAGGCACTGAAACAACAGATATGTCATTATCAATCCATCTTCTGAGTAAGATTGGCTAGCATGTAACAATACAGACAGTATGAAATATCATAGCACCTTTGATACTACATGTACAGGGGCGGATCTAGGAACCAACAAGGGGGGCCCAAATTTCAGGTCGGAGATAAATATTTCCGCGCTTTCATAAAAAAACTCAAAAGTGGGCCCAAAAAGGCCTACTTTTTGGGGCCAAAAATTTTTTTAGGCCGAATTTTTTTTCTGGGCCCTGACCCAAGATCCGCCAGTGATGTATGTACATCTTTACCTGGTGTTTTACCCCTTCTTCTAAGAGAACATTAAGTAATGATGTGTCCCCTGCACTGGAGAATAAACACGAATTCGAAAAAGTCTTGAACTACTTGAAAACTGCATGCAATTTTGTACAGATCTTTGATAGTAACCCACTTTGGATAATCATTTTTTAATCTAGCATCTATAGACATGCATTCATTGTTAAAAAGCAATTGAGATGTGAACATCTGCAAATCAGAACACTTTAACCTGTCTTTTAGCCAGCCAAAGTGGCATTCAGAATAGATAGGTTCTACTGTATTTGATTTAGACCACTAAACATGCCAACAAAGACATACCTTGGTTTCCTTCTAAGATTTTTTTCTTCTTGTTCTGCATCATTTTTCGTAGTGGCCTAAATTATACAAAAATGTAAATTGAATACATGTAATTGATGCAGTGATGTTTGTCACAATCATATCCATGACAACCATTTGTCACTCAAACCATATTTGGATAGGGCAGAGGTGAAGGTCATATGAATGCCTAGACCAAAGGCTACAACCCAAATTGGCATTTATGACATGAAGCCAAGCGAAGTGACCCAGGCAAAGGCTAAGGCATAGACCCTGATAGAAGCACATCAGTATGAATAAATAAATTGTTAAGTTGTTAAACTTATATGCCTGATAAGGAGACTATATGAATCAAATTCTTTTTTATAGATAAACAATTTATTTCATCATATAAATATTTACATACATAATAGCTTGCCACTCGCCTTACTGGTATTATAGGGTAAGCTGAACAACATTTTAAGTACAAAAAATAAAAATGTATGGAAGAAGGAAGGAACCAAATTCCTGATTCTGACCTTAATAGAAAATGAACCTCTCTATTGTATGTGGAATACCTCCAAAGTGAAACACTATATTGAGGTAAAAAAGTTCCATCAAAACAGGTTTTACTGTATTGCTGTGTTTTTCTTGGCTAATTTACAAAGACATGATTATATACAATAACTTCGATGAAACACCAAAACTATGTGTGTAGAGTACATGGAACAGGAATTTAGATTGGCAAAGCTGTAAATTGTTGAATTTTTCAAATTACCAAGCTTTGCTAAAATAAAGCAGGCCCAATATTTACCAAATCACAGTATTATAAAGAACTGGATATTCAGTTCATGACAGTTTATATGTGCTGTCTAAAATTAATCAGGTGGTGGCCTTACGTGAATAGCGTTGGGGCAGGGATAGGGGGAGGGGGTGGTGCTACAGGAGGTTTCAGGCGATCCTCTTCCATCTTGGTCATCTTACTGATCAGTTTCCGATCTAAAGATATAAACAATTGTATTTAAGAAATCATATTCATATACAGTCATTGACCTGCTACTTTTAAACTAGAGTATTAACTTAAAGTATATAATATGTAGTGATTTTAGAGTAACTCCTCTCAAAATTTGTGGTTGAGGTAAATTCTAAAGACAATCTAGTCCACTATGATCCCCCAGAACATCTCTATGCCCTTGATCTCCTGATTTGGTTCTCTTTGATTACATGTACATAGAAAACTGAGTCCCTTTTGCTCCCTCAAATAATCTAATCCTTTTTATCTTTTAGAAAAAGTTCCTGTTTATGATTAAGAAAATCTAATCTCACTATTATTAGAGAATCCAGTCCCCTTTGATTATTCAGAAAATTCAGTCCCTTTTGATTGCTTAAAATCTGATCGCTTATGTAGTTTAGCTTTGACATACTTTCTTCTTCCATGGCACTTGCTTTTCTCTCTGTCTCCATAAGTTGTTTCTGTAGCAACTCTTGTTGTTCTGTGAACCAAGTTACTTGCTCCTCAAGTCTGCTCACATTCTTCTCTGATTCATTTGAATCAAGCAGCTCTCTCAGTTGTTGTATCTACAATAATATGTACAGTATTGACCCTTCCACAGGTTGAGTGTCAAAATTATATCTCTCAGTAACACCTGTAGGTCTGATGACCCCTACATTCGTATTTGTGTGCACACTGGAATAATCAGCTAGACCATATCAAAACTTAGTGGCTAAGAACATCTGGACTAAACTTATGTCCTGTTTGAGAGTAAATTTATATGTAAAAGATGATGTTATTATCATATGTACATACTTTGATCTCCTTTTCTTTCTTTTCCTTCTCTAGATCTTGTGTAAGTTTATCTATGTCATTAAGGGCGTCCATGAGTCGTTTGTCCGAAGCCACTGAATTGAGCACAATCTGGCTCTCTCTGGCCATAGCATTCTTTTGGGAGAACATCTAAAATACATTCCAGTGAAACCTGTATATATTTGAGCACCTATATAATCTGAACTCCTTTCAATATGAACATTTTCGTTCTCTCCGTAACAATTTTGTAATCCCCCATTTAGTCCCTTAGAAACCTTGTTGAACACCTGCTATTCTGAACACCTTTGGCTGGTTCCAGTGCCAGGTGTTCACATTAGACAGGTTTTATTGTATTTAAACATTTGAATGAATATTTAAAAGAATCTACACTTCTATCAAAACATTGCTTTCTGTTGTGTCTTATACAGGCTGTCATCTTGGTTTGGATAAAATAATATAAAGATAATTATGTTATAAATATCCAACAATTTTGGAAAAACATACTTTGTAGAGTTGTATACATTTGGTATTATACCTTGTTCTATAAACTCTCAATCATGATCAACAGACATTAGAGCAATGATTGTGTAATGACAAAATCATATTGGATTCAAAATTTATAAGCCAATCAAATAGAATATTGAATAAAAATGTTATTGAATATTTTTCCTAAAATATATCATACCTTAGAGGCAAACCTCTCAGCTTCCTCTCTACACGTCTGTTCTGTTTCATATTTCTCCCTGAGGTCGTTGAACTCGCTATATGCCATCATTGACACTCTCTGAAATTGTTTAAGGCTTTTTGATTGCGCTGCCACTGTTTTCTGGGTCTTCAGTAAGGCTGCTCTTTCTCGCTCATGTTTGGCAGTTAGTACTGCAGCGTTATCAATTTGGGCTTTCACCTGTTCAGTTAGTTCCCGAATTTGTCTTTTACTTTCTGCATTTTCTTTTTCAAGAGCTGAAATTAAAAAGAAAATCTGTCCTTATGATTTTTTTATAGATTTACATGTTCTCTGCAGATGGAAGTGAAGAACCCTTGAAGCAATAATGATCTTTATCATTATTATTGAATGAATTATACATAATTTAATGATAGCCTTGTAATTAGAGATGTACCTGTGTCATCAGTCTCTCTTTGATAACAGAGAACTATTTTACACTTTTCTAATAATTTTTACATTATCCTCATGTTGCATACAGTACATGTGCATAAAATAAAATCATAGCCTAAAATGGCATAGCCAATATCTTCAAATATTGCAAGATAAATTAAGGCAGAGAGAACAACTGTTTCAAAACAGTCAACTGTCTAAGTGAATATTTTTTTCTAAAGTTTTGTAGAGCCAGTTGCCTCACCTTCCTCCTAACGCTCCTTGTCTGCGCCATCTATAACTATGTTTAAGAACATACCTTCGTTGCGAGCCCTTAAATCTTCCAAAAAGTCTTCTTTTTCTGCTTCATCTTTCTCCTGATCAATGGGATCATCTAATGGAATGTCAACAGCTCCATATTTCATTAAAATGGCCTGACTTTGTCTTTTCAAGTACTTGTTCTGTTTGTTTAGGGACTTGTTTTCCTTCACAACCTGGAAATACAAATTGCATTTTTGACATATAATGCTCAAATAGAATTATGACATTATTTTCAGATATTCCATGGACCTCGACTTCTTTGACAACAAAGTTATTTTTTTACAAGACAGACATGTTTAATACAAGGTTTCTCACAGTGATATCTAATGGCAGCTTTTACACAATAGAAGGCTTTCGATATAAGTTTTCAGCCAAACTTATACTGCAACTTTTTAAATGACGAAGTACGAAGTACATACTTGCCGAATATTTTGATGTGATTTGAAGGAGGAAAGCACCCGATCTTCATATCCAGAGTACCTCCCCAGTGCTATACCTGACTTGTACAAGTTCAGGTTTGCGTATACATATTCCAAATACGTTATATCGAAAGCTCTTTATTGACATCCCTGAACACATAATGACGTTTGACATCAGTCACTTATTATTTGCATGTAATAAACATCAACATATAATTTGATCTTACGCATATTATGTTTTCAGAATGAAGCAAACCCACCTGTTTGTGGTTTACTTTTAAATGCTGTGGCTTTTCTCTCATATCACTCATACTGCGCCATCTTTTCATGAAAGACATCATTAATACTTAATCCATGTCTGACACCTTTTAAGACTCTGATTTTAATACTAAGGTATTCAAAACTTGCTGTTCAGTCATTTAAATCTTGATTTGAATGTGATCTTGTTTAATTTACAATTGAATTCCAGAACATTGTTGCAGAATGATCAACAATCTCTCATTACGATGGAATTTTATCAAAACCAATCAAACATTAATTTATCTGAATTGACGCAAACACGTTTATATACATAATGCTGTAGCGTCAATGAAAAGTTAAATTACTTGAAAAGCCTCTTGAAATGGTTTGACATGGTTCATATCATATCATACAATATAATATTTTTAAGTTTTAAAATCAATCTATTTTGTATATTTCTTGGATTCTTATTTAGCTGGTTAACTGCACCTAGACTAGCTGTGGTTCAGTAAGAGTTTACAACTCTGGAAAGGTTAACTTTCATTACTATGATTACAGTATCTCTGTTTTGTTTACTTGTTTCTCTGATTATATATTTACTACATACATGTATGAACAGAGATGAACAAAGTAAAATGAAGGCATGCAATTTCTATTTAAAGTGACAATTGTGGAGTGCATGAAAATTCTAAAGGATCTTTGAGGCTAAACAACATAATATGATAAGGAATTCATTAAAACCGAGTGACTAACCAACAAGTTTACAACTAATAATACAAGGTATCTACATGTAGTACATAGACACAATAAAAATACCATAAATTGGTCATCCAATGTATTTGTACACATACAGTAAAACCTGTGAACAGCTTGAAGTGTCCATATTGAGGCATGCTTAAAAGGTTGCGGCGAAAAATGTCAAAAAGTGTACACACACACACAGGTTAAGCTGTACATAGTATAAAAAAGCACAGTCAGTCCCAAGAAAGCTCAAAATGCAAAATAATGTCAAAGAAATTACACATATAATTCTCACATTCAAGGCAAAAACTATCCCCCATAATTTATTTGAAAAGTGAAAAGCTGATTAATTCAATTTAGCAAGGCCTGCAAATCTGGAAGAAATCAAGGGGATATTACTCAGATCTGACCTAAATGGTGAGGTAAAAAGAATTGTGAAAGACTTTTGTACATCATCTATATCAGAACATCTAGCAGACAAGGCATTAACATGCAAAATGTCACAACCTGCCATTTGTTACAGACATCAAACACCAAACATCAATCACCAAATGCCAACCACCAAACACCAACCACTGAATGCTGTCCACAAAAACTTAGAGACCATAACAATATGTCACCATCAAAAGTAAACATTCAGTCACTTGCATATCATAACAATGACATTCACTTTATCCTTTTATCTCAGGTTCCAAGGACTGATGACAAATAAAACCATGATAGGATTAGAATGTAAATGTACGTGCTCTGGCTGTAGTACAGTGATTAGATTTTAAGTGTTGTTTACACAATAACAGTGCATGTGTTTAGAATTAACCATTCTCATATTCCTACTGTTACAATATCTGTACACTGCTACATGATATATCATCTTAGTTACTATCTACTTTAACCGTTGGAGGAGCAATTTGAAAAGAAAGCTTAAAACATAAAAATTATTTGACAAGCAATTGAAAAAAATTGTTAATCCATTTAATTAGAATAATACAATACAATTTGAATCCAAAAGTGATAATATTAGATGTATATTTGTGTTGTTAATGGAGCTGAAGATGAACAAGATGGTCTTAATTATAAATAAAGAATATTCTGAGTTTAAGAAGGTCCAAATTGGTGTTTCAAAAGATGGGTTTCACTGCAGTTCTCTCATGGCCAGGGATTTTAAGGTCATGGCAACCCACACTAAAAACTATTTCAAGATTTCTGAAGTTGTATATTATTGCTGGCAAATCATGGTTTAAATGCACTATTTTTTATGAAGTACATGTAGTGCCTATATGGTGTTTTCTATGGGTCTTGTTCTCAGATATCAACCCTCTGCCCCTACAGTCGCTCGATTAGATATATTGTATTTCCTTCAGATATACCCAGTATCAAAAACCTCCCATTAAATAACCTTTATATATTTTATATTTCATAATGTATTGAGTCAGTGTAAACATTTTAATGACTTTTACCTGTTTTGCATAGTTTTCTGCTTGTTTTGAACATTCAGCAGCCAATTCCCGTTCAGAGTCCAATTCACTATACTCTGCATATGCATGCTCCAATACTATAATACAATAGGGCTATATATGAACATGCTCCAATACTATAATACAATAGGGCTATAAATAAACATGCTCCAATACTATAATACAATAGGGCTATATATAAACATGCTCCAATACTATAATATATTCAACAGAGCTTTATATAAACATGCTCCAATACTATAATACAATAGGGCTATATATAAACATGCTCCAATACTATAATTCAATTCAACAGCGCTTTATATGAACATGATCCAATACTATAATACAATAGGGCTATACATAAACATGCTCCAATACTATAATACAACAGGGCTATACATAAACATGCTCCAATACTATAATATATTCAACAGAGCTTTATATAAACATGCTCCAATACTATAATACAATAGGGCTATATATAAACATGCTCCAATACTATAATTCAATTCAACAGCGCTTTATATGAACATGATCCAATACTATAATACAATAGGGCTATACATAAACATGATCCAATACTATAATACAATAGGGCTATACATAAACATGCTCCAATACTATAATACAACAGGGCTATACATAAACATGCTCCAATACTATAATACAACAGGGCTATACATAGACATGCTCCAATACTTTAATACAATAGGGGTATATGTAGACATGCTCAAATACTATTATACAATATTGAAATTTTGTTATTAAGAAGGAAAAGGTTGCATTCTATAACAAAATAAAAGCTAATTACAAGTGTTGTATATTGTGGCTGATATAAAAAATAAAATGTCAGTACAGTACCATTTTTTGATTTTCCCACTAGTTCCTCCGCTTCATTCAACCTCTTGATCAGCTCTTCTTTCTGTAAACAAACACAGGAATACAATACAACTACAGTACACTAAAAACATACAATATACCTGATTAAAACCCAAAAATTCTTCAATATAGTCAGTGATCTCTCCAGGATTAGAACAACTGGGTTCCATCTGAAAATGGTTTCTATGGCCAATGGGGGCAAATTTACTTAACGCAATATTTTATAGCAACGAGTTTAGAATTAATGGCTAACAATATAAAAAGGAATAAACAGCTTGTTTCCATGACAACAACATCAGATTGCATTCTGGGAATGGTTTATTTGGCAACTAGTGACATTTTGACTGTTACTATAGTAACCAGTATTTGATTAAATAATTCTGAATCAGTTCCTATGGCAACAGTTACCAGATTGAATTTCTATTGCCATAAGTGCCAGATTGATTTGAATTTCTGTATTGGAACCAATGCAATTTTGTTTCTAAGATTGGTTCCAGTTTTTTTAATTCCAAGATCTAACATTGCAAGCAGATATTGTGTGTTAATTATCGTCTGATGCTCAGAATACTAAAAAGGATTTCTAATGTACATTACCTGTTCCTCTAACTTTTCGTATCGTCTTTTGAGATCTTCATAGTCACCAACAGCTGAAGAAAAAAATACATTATCACAGAATTAGGCTAGGATATTAAACGAAGCTTATGTATGTGTTTTGCATTTAGGGGCAAGTTCATAAAGTTCAACATGCGGAGATTGACCTTGTTCATTAAGGAAATCTATTAATTTGACAGCTCCACCATTTTCCTATACTGGTCTTTCGTATTTTGGAGAGCACACCGATGCATCACCCACAACTGAAGATCAGATGCGAAAGATGCCTGAGCAAAACTAATTCTTCCTGGTAAGGGTTTAGAGTGAGGTTATCGGCCTTATATTTTTTCCTTGGAATGATCTGTTTGGTACACATATTACTCGGGGTGGAAGGTGTGAGAATTGTGCAAAAAATGACTTTGTGAGCTGGATGGAGTTTCTCTGTATTTTTCATTCTATTAGGGTTTCCTGCATAAGGGATTTCGCCTGCGAAGCATATAACTTTTGCGATAATATCTAAATATTGGTCAGAAGAAGATATACCTTGAATTTTTTAGAAAAAAATTGGCTAAAAATGGAAACTACAAAAAGTCAAAATATTCAACTCAAACAAAACTATAGCTATTTAATATTAACACTTTGTATTATTTAATGTTTTTCAGATGTTTAGGACCTTCATTAGTGTACTAGTGTCTAGAAATAAGATAATTAAGGACAAAATTTGGCATTTTTGATCATTTTCGCTTTCAGCAGTAACATATAGTTCCTTATATTTTGAGTTTAATGTTGAGTGGTTACTGCAATTTTGATCAAATCTGTTCTTGTACATGTCTTCTTCCATTTAAGTTACAAAAAATGTATATTGGACCACATATAGTCATATTAGAGCTTTCAGATCTCCCCTACCCCATTTATTATGAAAAATTACTGAAACATATGAAAAATTAAAATAACTTGAATTTATAAACTTTAACAATGTTGTAGCTATTCTATATCAATATTATGTATTATTTAATGTTTTTCCGATATTTCAGAACCTTTATTGGTATACTAGTGCCTAGAAATGAGACATTTAAGGACAAAACTTGGCATTTTTTAAAATCATTTTAGCTTTCAGCAGTAACATATAGTTCCTCATATCTTGAGTTTTATGCTTACTGGTTGTTGCAATTTTAATCAAATCTGTTCTTGTGCATGTCTTCTTCCATTTAAGGTATAGAAAATGTATAGTGGACCACATATAGTCATATTAGAGCTTTCAGATATCCCCTACCCCATTTATAATGAAAAATTATAAGAAAAATATGAAAATATAAAATAACTTAAAACTATAAACTTTAGTAAAGTTGTAGCTATTCTATATCAATAGTATGTGTTATTTAATCTTTTTAAGATATTTCAGAACCTTTATTGGTAAACTAGTGCCTAGAAATGAGACATCTAAGGACAAAACATGGCTTTTTTTTACCATTTTCACTTTCAGCAATAACATATAGGTCCTTATATTTTGAGTTTAATGCTGACTGGTTGGTGCATTCTTAGTCAAATTTGTTCTTGTAGATGTCTTCTTTCATTTACGATATAAAAAATGTATAGTGGATGACCAATGTTCATAGTAGAGCTTTCAGATCTCCCCTACCCCATTCATTAGGAAAAATGACCGGAAAATATTAATCAAAAGTAAAATAACTTTAAATTATGAACTTTTACAAAGTTTTACCTATTCTATGTCAATACTATGTATTATTTAATCTATTTCTGATGTTTCAGGACCCTCATTAGTATTCTAATGCCTAGAAAGGACAAAACTTGGCTTTTTTTCATTTTCGCTTTCAGCAATAACGTATAGGTCCCTATATATTGAGTTTTATGCTGACTGGTTGGTGCATTCTTGGTCAGATATGTCTTCTTCCATTTAGGATATAAAAAATGTATATTGGACAACCTGGTGTTGATATTAGAGCTTTCATGTCTCCCCTGCCCCATTTATAATGTAAATGAAAAAGTAATTTCAAGTCAGAAACAAAATTATAGCTAATATTCTTCTGTAGGGTCTACTTTTCTTGTGACAGATTAACACTTACAGTTTGCTTTTCTTGTTGGGTTTCTTTAAAGTTTTTAATCACCCTTCCCTTTGGCATTTGTGCTTATACTCTATCAATACTATGTATTATTTAATGTAACCTTCATTTGATTACAGTTGAGTCTAAAATTTGGCATTTTTAGCATTCTGCATTTAGTAGCAGTAGCATATAATTTTCCACAATTATAATTCTTTGATGATAGATTCATATATGTTTTCTATTGAATCTGTCTTCTTCTTTGATTTAAGTTAAAGAAAATATATGTAAGACAACGAATGTTTTTATTAGAGGTCTAAGATCTGCCCTCCACCATTTAATAAGAAAACCAACACAAATGTTATTATTGCATGTTAATATTCTTAAACCTTTCAAAAGTTTACCACATTTATTAGCACACTAAAATCAAAAAATGACACATGAATGGGCAAAATGACCAATTTTTCACTTTCAGTTTTTTTTTATATTTTTAGTTGAATGGTGATTGTTGATATATTTTAGATCATATATATTCAATTATGTGTTATCTTCGAAGCATGGAAAATGTGTTTTAAACACAAATATACATATTAGAGATAAAAATACTACACTACCATATTTTTAAAAGATTACTCAAAAATAGAATAGTGCGAAATAATTTTGTAATTTCACAGTTTACTCTCATATGAATCGAAGGTTAAGTCTACATATAAACATGATTGTTCACAACTCTCGAACTTAATCTAGCAACAGCCTGATTTTTCAAATCTCCCTGGTTCTATGTTAGAGCTGCATTTAAGTCATTTTAAAGGTCAAAGATGCTCATGACACCACAAGCTATATATTCAGATATGTAAGATCTCTAAATAATTTTTATAGTTCTGAGAAACTCATCCTAAAATATTGTCCAATGATGTACACTATGTTGTTTATTGCCACATGGACAAGTAGCAACACACCCTTGACTAGAAACTTTGTATTTGCAATTTTCGCTGCCTTTTGTCATTTTACATTTGCCAATTGCCAAGGACATATGTTTCTTGTGTTGCTATGAAGGTTTGTTTGTGAGTACTGGTACAAGACACCCATCTTTGATATATCTTCAAATAGGTATTGCACTTTGAGATTCATATAGTAATTTAGAATGCTACCTTGAAGGACATAAGAAACCTTAAGAGGTCTTTTTAACTCTCATCCTTCTTTGCAAGCAACATTCTGTATCATCAGACTGAATACAAATTCTCTCAACATTGAATTCCTTTGTCTTGTCTGCAGCACTGTAATAGACATAGGTATAAGGAGAGTGTCAACTTCTTCATTTCACAATGTTTGCATTTACCAAAATATCCCCAAGCCCAATATCCATCATGAACTTCCTAATAGACTAGATGCCAGTAGATATAATCTTGATTTACGTCATTAAATATTCAGAATATAGTCAAATTGATATCATATTTGAAATCTACAAGTAAAAATACATCTAGAAATATGGTTACGTAAATTCTTTATCAACTTTGAAAATTTAATTTTTTCAAAATGTAATTTCAAGTTCGGGGATATTCCCCATAGAGCCCCTGTTATAAAATCACAAAAAGTTAAATATCTTTTCTTTTATTGGACATATAACATTTTCTTTAACCAGACATATTTTAATTTGCATAACTATTAGATACATAATGGTGATATGAAAATTGAACCGCTAAAACAGATGAATATTAAGTTAAAGCGAACTTTCTCCTATACCCGCCATGCTATCTGACCCGCACGAGCCACCTGGTGGTAAAACTGGTAACTACCTACTCACATCTGAGTCATTACACCACCCTTAGGTGTAATATGGAAATCACCAAGCCTTTGACAACATTGCAATTGATATGAGGGAATTCCACCAATATGGCTTGATCACTGGTTATAATTATCATACTACTATACCCAATTACATTTACATATATTTCAAGTGTTCTACTATACATTGCATAGATTCATGAGCAGTTTGCAACGTATTATTACCAGAAAGCCCAAATATACAAAGATAGAGAATACCCGTCCCATTTGCAACTCAACTTTGAATGTCTAATTTTTAGACTTATATTCTCATGAAGTTCCTGAAACATCTGAAAAATATCAAATAATACACAGTATTGATCTAGAATAGCGGCAACTTTGTTAAAGTCTATACTTGATATTGTTTGGTTTTTATATTTCTGGTTATTTTTTTTTCAAAATAAATGGGGTAGGGGAGATATGTAAGCTCTAATATAATGTCAGGTAGTCCAATATACGTGTTTAAATACCTTAAATCAAAGTAGGCAGGCAAAAGAACAGATTTGTTCAAGAAGCCATCAACAAATCAGCATAAAACTCAAGATAAAAGGAAATACAGTAATGTTATTGCTAAAAGTGGAAATGATGAAAAATTGATGAAAAATGCCAAATTTTGTTCTTAAATGTCTAATTTCTAGACACTAGTATACTAATGAAAGGTCCTGAAACATTAATTATACCATTCAATAACACATAAAGAATGGCCACATCTTTGTTAAAGTTTATACTGGTAATTTGAAGTTATTTTTTATATTTTCCGGTCATCTTCCCTAATAAATGGGGTAGGGGAGATCTGAAAGCTCTAATATGAACATTGTTTGTCCACTATACATTATCAATACCTTAAATGGAAGAAGACATGTACAAGAACAGATTTAATCAAAAATGCATCAGCCAGTCAGCATAAAACTCAAGATATAAGGATTTATATGTTATTGCTGAAAGCAGCATTGATTAAAAAATGCCAAGTTTTGTCCTTAAATGTCTCATTTCTAGCCACTTGAATACCAATAAAGGTTTTTAAAAATCTTAAAAACATTAAATAACACATAATATTGATATAGAACAGCTACAACTTTATTAAAGTTTATAATTTCAAGTTATTTTACATTTTCGTATTTCTCGTTTATTTTCCATAATAGATGGGGTAGGGGATATCTGAAAGCTCTAATATGAACATTGTTTGTCCACTATACATTTTCTATACCTTAAATGGAAGAAGACATGCACAAGAAAAGATTTGATTGAAAATGAAACAATCAGACAGCATAAAACTCAAGATATGAGGAAGAAAGTGAAAATGATAAAAGAAATGCAAAGTTTTGTCCTTAAATGTCTCATTTCTAGCCACTTGTATACCGATAAAGGTTCTCAAATATCTTAAAAACATTAAATAACACATAATATTGATATAGAATAGCTACAGCTTTGTTAAAGTTTATAATGTCAAGTTATTTTATTTTTTCATATTTTGGGGTAATTTTGCATAATAAATGGGGTAGGGGAGATCTGAACGCTCTCATATGAACATTGGTTGTCCACTATTCATTTTCTATACCTTAAATGGAAGAACACATGTACAAGCACACATTTAATCAAAATTGCAACAACCAGTCAGCATTGAACTCAAGATATAAGGAACTATATGTTAATGCTGAAAGCGAAAATGATTAAAAAATGCCAAATTTTGTCCTTAAATGTCACATTTCTAGACACAAGTACACTAATGAAGGTCCTGAAACATCTGAGAAATCTTACATAACACATAATATTGATATAGAATAGCTACAACTTTGTTTGAGTTGAACATTTTGACTTTTTGTAGTTTCCATTTTTAGCCAATTCTTTTCTAAAATATTCAAGGTATGTCTTCTTCGGACCAGTACTTAGATATGTTCGCAAGAGTTATATGCTTCGCAGGCGAAATCCCTTATGCAGGACACCCTGATAGAATAAAAAAAAAACAGAAATTCCATCCAGCTCAAAAAGTCATTTTTTCCTTAACGGAGCCTCTTAGAAAATTTTCCACCCCGAGTATATGTCTCTGGTACACAGATAAGGGGGGTGGGTTCTTTTTGGTTTTTTTTGGTTCCAATGTCATCCTTCAAGATCGGGCCTCACTTAGCTTAGGAAAGAATTGAAATACCCTTGAACCAAGGATACTCCAATGTCTGTGCTTCTAACTGACCCAGCCTACATGTACATGTATTTTTGAAAAAAGTTTGCTGAAACTCCCTAAACTAACTTCCTCTTTTACTTTATAACCTGGCAAAAATTTTGCATCTGAAATGTTATATATTCGTCAATATACTATTGCACCGGTTCTTTATGCATATTGATTATGACAAGACTCATTGTTCGTCAAAGTAAATACTAAAAAAAGTGATTCGGTCTTTCTGAAGACCGTGAAGTTTCATCCAAGATTGGGTGATAAGTCACAGTTCCACAACAGATTTGAAATAAGTAAGACATAAACAGTATATTCATGTACCTTTATTGGCAAGTCTTTTTAACTGTCCGAACCTAAATTCACTCGTTTCATACTTTTTCTTCCACAGCGAAGTTTCGTCTGCCATTTTTTTCAACCAGGAAGTTCTAATGCGGAAGTAAAAAGTTTTAAACTAAAACAGTTCGTTCAGTGCGATTCTTCCGCTGAGCAGATACTTAATACCCCGGGAACTTTATACGGAACGTGCCACGGCTCTATTGGTCACAGTCAACGAAGTTTAATTTGGGCAAAACAAAATCACCTTTGTTATGAAGCAAAATAATACAAGACAAGGCTTTGGTTATGGTGCCAATAAAACCTAGACACATTAATTTGAACACTACCTGGCTTAAGGTTTGGTCTATTTGTTCCACGCTTGCCCCATGTCGGGCGTACGGTCGACTTGTGGCTACCCGGGGGACTTATGAGTTGCATTTGACTTTTGCGAATCGCGAGGCGACCATAGGGTCGGTGTCTGCCTTTGATATTTGTGGAATAAAGTATGCCCAACCGCGTTTGGATGCATGCCCTATGGTGACCATGCGTCGTCATTTAAAAGGCCATACGGTAACCGTAGTAAGTCTCCATAAAATTAAAATCGAAACACGCCGCAGGGCTAGCGTCTCAAACGTGACTGATAAAGTATCTGACCGTAGAATTTCCACGGCAGCCATATTGCTTTTGAAATAAGAGGACGTAGGGCTACTTTTGTCAGTTTACTAATGGCATATTAATTACTGATCATTAATACGTCTTTGCTTTAGTATTGTGCCGTGATTACATTCTTAAACCAAATTAATTTGATTGCAAAAAACATATTAGGGGACAGCAGGGTAAGAAGGGCCGTGGGGCAAGACGGACCAGCAAGCTTATTGTTTTAAAAGTATAAATCGCCTGATACTATTCTGACATGGGATGTCAGAATAATCATGACACTGACCTCACTCGACGTTCATTTTGTTTCATTTAGGCGCCATATTCATTCGGCGGTACTTTCCACAAAAGTGGCCCTTTTTGCCCTACTTCAGTAAGACTTTGGTAAAACCTACAATTCGAAGAAGGTTTCTGATAGAACAGACCCAACTCGACGGAATAACGTCCTTCCCGTTTATAAAGGTTCACAGTAGGTTCTCATAAAAATCTGAGAACGTCTGTGGATAATTCAGTAATATATTAGGACGTATTGCACACGTTTTATGACGGTCGAGAACGAGTTTGATGTAATAGGGGGGTCGGATAAAGAGGAGGGGAACCCCCAGAGTTCAAACAATTTGTAAACGAACTATTGAATGGAATTTAGACATAAAAGGCCACTTTTGAAGGGTTTAAAAGAAATCTACAAAAATACTATCAATTTGACGTTAATTTGAGAAAGGGGCAAAGTTGAGAAAAACACGACAATTATTTTGAGTCCATCTGTAAATGTATTCAACGTTATTTTTAGGAGACTCTTGCAATACACTCCAAATAAATTTACATAATATACAGAACAAACTATTTAAACTATCCAGTCAGTTCTTTATAAGTAATCCCCACAATTATTGTGTCCATTTATTTGATATCTTTTTTGCACGAACAACCAAACATCGGGCAGGCTGTTTCCATGGGAATAACAATGTCATCAAAGATCAGATCCTTATCGGAAAGGCTGCATATCAAACCTTCGCCGCATCTAAAAATAACAAATAACACTTCATTTCTGTATAAATTCATCACTCTGGTAACATATTAATATTTTGAATCTTGATAAAGCTAGTTGGATGATTAGCGAAACGTCGAAAATAAAACATTTTACTCTGAAGTAAATGAACTTAAGTTATTACTAACACGTTATTGTATTTGTTTTCTGCTCCACGACAATTTAAAAGAACAATTTTCACTAACAAATCGTCGCGTGAGAATAACTTTGTACTAACTGCCATTTTCAAAAAAATTGAGATAGACATGGAATTTTACTATTTGAAACACAGGCTTTCATCTCAGATACATGCCCCATCTCAATTCCCTCTCATTAAGCTAGAATTCAGTGTGAAATTGTACCATCTCCAGACAAACAGCTTATTTCTAATTTCAAATTGTCATATCTGATATCAACTGTTTCAACCAATCAACTGTCTAAGAATTGGTCATGTGACTTGCAAAACTTGGAGTTATAACAATCTTATATTAAAACGAAGTATGCCAATATGCATGTTATTGTATCTAGAATGAAATAATGTTTTGTAACACAATACCATGCCAGTTTGCATGCCTGGCCTTTCATGTTTTAGTTTTAGAACTATTACAAGTAGATCAAAAAAATAAAATGATACAATATGTGTAATCCCATGCATATTCAAATTATATGCCCTCAATTACTCTTTGTATTATGGATGCTCATTGGATTATTCATGGCCACATGATATGAAATAGAATTACTAATTTCCTCGAAAACCTAAATCCTCGCTACCAGGGAAGATGAAAAGTACAAATGACCAGTTAATTAGATCATGTGAGCAGTCAAAAGTACCCTTTATCTTCCCTGCTACCAGGTCTTATAGGGGTTTGAATGGCCAAATGCAATAGAAATGCATATACGAAGCTGTCATCATTAAATGTTGAAAATGAAAGACTACTTATTTGTTTCTTCAAATAGAGTACATAGAGATTATCCTATATGAGGTTCAGGATATTGGGATTATCCCGAGGCCAATATAATATATTTGCCCGAGGGCCGCAGGTTTATCCCATACCAATCTTGGTCAGATCTGGTCTCCATTGTCGTGTACAGTCATTACGCGAACGTTACAAATTATGAACAAATATGCGAGCGGCGATTATGACGTAGCGGGCAGATATACTATATCTGCCCGCTCAGAGCGGGACGTATAGCTATATCTGCCCGCTGATGAAAATATAAGTTTTTACAAACCGGCTTTATGTACCTGTAACACGTCCAAGTATGGGATAAATAATAATAGGTTATATACTAGATATAGTAATCAAAACAAATAGTAACTGTCATATTTTGCAAAGGCTCAAAGGCAATCACTGTCTGTATACTATTGAAATCTCTTTCAAAATGATGTTTTATAATTTGTGGAAAAAAGCTAAATCTATTTAAACTAGCTTTAACTTTAACTGACCATACACTATATCAACTATAAGGAGTTATCTTTATGTTAGTATAGTCCCTTAAAACACTTATTTTATTTTCTCTTCATCTATGATTTACTTTGCGCTTTTCACTGAACATCTGGGATCTTTTTAGTTATTTTATTACTAGTATGTTTTTCAGATTTGTCTTTTCTTTTGCATTTTTGGGATCATTGTTTTTAGATCATCTACATTTTATTTTGGAAAAGTAACAAATTGGTTCAATTTCTTTACAAAGAGCCACTCTTAGTCTCCACTTCTACAATTGCTTCAATTCCCAATTGTACTCCACAGAGTAGCAAACAACAGAAAATGAATGGATAATGATAGCTGCATCCCAATGAACAAAATGTGATTACCTAAATCGAGGTTTCATCACTTTCATTAATCTAAAATGAATTAGAATTTATATTTATATTTTCAAATTTCTTCCATGTGCATGTAATAAAAATTGGTTATGTCTTAGGCCCTAAGGATCTGAAACCTGCTGGTCAAAATGGAATTACGGACCAGTTGCAATGTTATTCTCCTATACCCAGTGAAAAAATCAACTGGTCTGTATCAAAAATAACCTGATAATGACCAGCGAACCGACCCTTAGGGGCTACATTGTAATGTGCTGGGAGGTTTAGGCTACAGGGTTTATACCGAGGGAAATATGTGGGGGACCGTATTGGCATCATTGGTTTCAATGCATTGTACTTCTGCCTTAGTTTCAAAGGCAATAAATTCTTTTTGAAGGGTGTCCTGAGATTCCAAAATTAAGAAATAATTGTACTGTCTTATTTGAGAAATTGATTTTAAAGTTTTATAAATTGAATTTTCTTTATTTTATTAAATAATATTCTTTGGTTTTTGAAGACTTTTTTACAAAGCAAAACATTATTTTTCATTCTAGATACAATAACATGCATATTTGCATACTTTGTTTTAATATAAGATTGTTATAACTCCAAGTTTTGCAAGTCACATGACCAATTCTTAGAGAGTTGATTGGTTGAAACAGTTGATATCAGATATGACAATTTGAAATTAGAAATAAGCTGTTATTCCGGTGGGAAATTGTATCAACTCCATTTCCATAGTTTTAAAAAAGGATCTTGTAAATTGTTTCAAGATATGATATTCCATATAAGATATCTCTAGGGTGAGACCAGGTGACATACAAAAAATCAAGTTTCACATAGCAATACTAAGTAAGATACAGACCTCTAAACTTTCAAACCTTGATTTCTCAGTTCCGTAAAAATGTGAGATAGTACAAAGTTATTCTCATGCGACGAAATGGAGATCAAAAACACTATTTTTACCCAATCAATCGATTGGTTCTTTTATTTCCTGAAACTTTGAAGATATATTCGATGTGATGAAAATACAGGGTGTTCAAAAAATCGCAACCCAAAGAAATCGCTATGTCGTGGAAAATACTTATCAAATTCCACTCATTTTTTTCAGGAAAGAAAGAAGAGACTGTGTATGTAGAGCTCCTGTAGTTGATTGTTTGTAAAACATGAAGCCTTGGACACCTGCTCAAAATACATTAGTATTAGAAAGATACGAAAACGCAGTCAAAGGTGACTGCCACAGCAATAGAACTGAATAACTTTCTAACCATAGTGCTTTGGCACTTCAGATTTGGCACAAGTTAACCTCATTCAATGTGTGGTGAATTTTGGAGTTTCATCAAAATCACTTTAGGGACTTCACATTCATGGTCAAAATACCTTCTTAAGTCTGCCTGAACCAGGGCGTTTGACTGCGTTTTGAATGCGTGTTGAATGCATTTTCCCTGGAGTGATTTTGATTTCACTCTTCCGATTTACCATACTTTGAATGAAGATGATTTGTGCCAAATTTGAAGAGCTAAAATACTATGATTAGAAAGTTATTCGGTTTTATTGCTGTGGCAGTCACCCCTGACTGCGTTTTTCGTATCTTTCTTACACTTATGTCTTTTGAGCAGGTGTCTAAGGCATCATGTTTTATAACTTACCAACTACAGGAGCTCTACATATCAGTCTCTTCTTTCTTTCCTGAAA
This sequence comes from Owenia fusiformis, assembly GCA_903813345.2. Lineage (NCBI taxonomy): Eukaryota > Metazoa > Annelida > Polychaeta > Sabellida > Oweniidae > Owenia > Owenia fusiformis. The sequence goes on along the minus strand of CAIIXF020000005.1, from coordinate 37,764,808 downwards.
AAATGAACATAATTGCAATTAGTATTTTCCAAGATATAGCGACTTCTTTTGGTTGCGGTTTTTTGGACACCCTGTATGTTCCATTGTTTTGGTCAACCTTGTAGTTGTATTAAGAATTTGTTATAATCTGAATGCAATTCGCTGTATTTGTGCTGTTTATTTGCGTTTTGTAGCGAGTATCATTACTCATCAATGTTTTGTAATATGCCTTTGTGTTAATCAGAATTTTAACATTTCATCTCATCGGCATTGTAACATTTCGTGATAATATGAAAACAAGGGATTAACATGCAAAATGTCACCACTTGTCATTTGTTACAGACGCCGACCACTGTAACAGATGCCGAACGCTGTTACAGGCGTACAGGTAGAGATTAAAAGGGGGATTGGATCGAGTATATTGGATTCATGTAAAAGGTGGATTGGATCAGGAATCTTCAAAATATAGAATTTCTTTCTTTTGATTTTTTCTTTTAATTTTCCTCTAGCTATTTCCATCTATAAAATATTGAGTCCCTTTGAGAAATCAGAACAAAGCAAAGACAAACACATACTCTGATAAGATGATGAATACTCCTAAGTATTCAACTGCTTTCCCTTGTAAACCTACCTTTGTAAGACATAATAAACATAGATCTGTAGATAAAAGCTGTCATTCAAATTGGCGTGCGAATGATCTAAAACAATGTCTGCTACATATGTATGTTCTGATTGGTCTGAAAAGGGATGATATGGATCTTCAAACCAGTCTATCTATGATGTATGAAATGTCCTTAAAATTACACTTGGAATGAATAAGATACTGTATCACCCTTCTAGACCACCCAAGCAAAATAATATTACATCTTTTATTTGACATTATGGAAGTGAAGAGAGGACCCATCTTCTTAGAGGGAGATCAATAGATTTTTTAAGGAAAATCCATATTTTGAAGATTCGCGATCCAATCCACCTTTTACATGGATCCAATCCACTCGATCCAATCCACCTTTTAATCTTTACCTTTCACCAAGTCTTTCTCTTACTTAAGGCTAAGTCAATATATACATTTGAAATGTATTCGAATCATACCTTGCTGGAAATTGGGACCCACACGGCTCATTTTCTCCTAAAGCACAAACAGCACAGCAGCCATAACTATCTTTTTCGCAGTCGGATTTTATCGTTGGACATTTTTGGTTCACCTTGCATTTCACCTCATCAAATGCACCAGTATAGAGTGTCATCTGGGCTCCAAAAAGTACGATCCACATTAGTTTATAATTATCCATCATGATGCTGACATTTTTACTTCTTTTTAGCACGTAGTAAAATTTCAATACAACATCCCTTGAATTCTTTTCGGTTTCTATTTTATCAAGTTGCTGTTTACAATCAACAGTAAGATTGTGCTCGTGGCTGAGAATAACTCTTACATTGATAGGTGATCACCTTTATAATATTGCCTCTAACCATTTTTACATTGTTGGTGTCACATCAATGTAAACAAGACATTGAGAATCTGTTTCAGTGGTATAAATGCGTATAACGAAGTTAAATGTAGTCTTGCTTCAAGACCCTGGACTATCTACTTTAACAACTGGTTGTTAGAGTAAATAGTCCAGTTAAATGCAGAAACAACAAAGTATAGAATCATTTTGACTTCGGAGTGAATCTCTTTTAGAATGAATTATGTTCATTCTTGTACATCCCCTCTCTCCCTCCCTCGTTTCTTTTCTCTCATAACTACTAGCTAACATCCTTCCTTCATGAATAAGAATGTATTCATTTTTGTCATTTATTGTCTCATTTGCTGCAATATTACAGCAATAACATGATGAACATTATATTTTGGAATATTTACCATGTAATTGGGACGGGAGATTAAATTCTGGTCACAAAAGTTACAGATCTAGAACACCAGTTTCAGATTTAGATTCACTAAGAAAAAAGATTTAATTCTTAATTAAGTGTTCATCAGTATCCTTGATGGTTCAGTTAACGTTACAAACATATGGAAAAAGTGGCATAAACAGTTAAGTTAGTGAAGTCACAATCATTGCCAGTGCCGTCTGTCATCTTATGAAAGATTACTCATGAAAGATAACGTTCAACGCCCCTTCACATTGCCACCGTGATCTCTACACACAGAGATTGGCTTGTCTCTACATGTCACGAATACCTCTTTAGATCATCTGTGGGTTCTGGCGGAGAGCGGCAACGTAACCTCATAGGTGATTCTCTGTCAACTATTGTAATGTCTAAAACCTGGTCCATTATTGTGCAAAGGTAATGATTATTCAGTGGTCTGTGGTCATATATGAATAAATGCATACCATTGGAAAGAGGAGAAACGTGGCTTCATGGTAAAATAAATGAAATTGATTTTATCATCACTGGTGTCGTGGTTTTACAATGATTTTGTTTGCTTGTTGTGATTTTTTGGACGCACTGTATTAAATATTAGACATCATTTGGAATATTATCCCCGAGAAGTACATAAAACCACTACAAATTTTTGCACACATTTTTGTAAATCGTTGCTGTTGAACCTGATTTAGACCATGCCATTTCATTTTATGATATTCTTTCAATATTTTACAAATAGTTTCCATCCTTGTTTAACAACTGCAGGATTGTTTGTGTCTATTGTTTCACAGTCACCAGCGTTGTCATCCAAATAAAATGCAAAGCATTCATCATTTTTTGCACACAATCTCGCACAGGCTGTATAGCTGCTTTTGTAGTAAAATGAGACCGTTTCCAATGTTTTTGATCCAGGATGAGCCATCGCCATAGTTTCGATGAAAAAGAATGGTTTGCAGGTTGCTAAAATATAATAGAATATTGTGGTTCACAATACTGTATTGAGGATTCTAAATATAAATAATACAGAGAGCGACATCAAGATAGCTGAAGTTTACCAACATCCCCTATAGCCTATATGCAATTTACTCATAATGAATACTACTTAAAACATAATTTATCAATTCAAAGTGCATGTACTTACCCTGTAAAGGAATCCTTTCCGAAAATAGTAAATCAACATGACATGGAATCGCAAGGTTAAAATTGCCAGAATATTTCTTTGATAGCTGGCAATTCTTGTTTGGTTGCCACTCAACAGACCAGCATAGAAAAGATGTTTCATCCAAACACAATTGTTTGCACTCTTCATATGTAAGAATATTGGAGTAAATGGCATCGTTTTCATTAGGCACACATACACTTCCGAGGTCTACCATATCAGTTGATGGAACTGAAATAAAATGTGAGTGACAGACAATCTCGAACCCGGAATTACGATCTCTAAGGCGTTAGCAAGACTTTCGAGCATGCAAAAACATCCACCGCGCTATTTTTTAACAAAAAGGTGTTAACATTTTACTGACCGCAGGGAGAATTAACACCAGAGTTCAAAGATGACCTATGCTTATAGTGTTAACCTGTATTAAGATGACCTACGTATCTGATTGGTCAAAATCGACAAAAATGGCGGCTTAAAAATTTTCGATATACGCTTCCAATGATATTAATATGTTCATTTCTCGCGTGTTAACCAATGTCTTAGCTTCTCATTTCATATCAAGATAAAGAAAGGTGTACGAAATATGCCTACATCAAATAAAATATCACATCGAAGCGTAGTATTTGGAAACCAGCCGGTGAAAATTCGAACAAATGAAGGTGGTAAGCAAACAAGAGACTGTTATCTCTAAGCTCTGCTTTCCCTCCTCTTTACCGACCGCTATGAGATGTGGACAGAATCAGGGACATTCCATGTAATTGGAATTTTGCACATATTATTAATCTATTCTATCTATTATCTAATCTAATCTATTCTAGTTATATGTAAGTACATAAAGTAAAGTTGTAAATGCTAAAACTCACTTTCATATATTGTGGCTAATTGCGTGGGGCCAAGAGAACTTGGAGATGACGTCATCATAGTTGCAAGAGGAAACCCAACAGTGGTTATGAATATATTCGAGGATCTGAAATATATGTAAGATGCCATTATAAGCAGTCTGTATAAGTAGATAATATTTGGTCAAAGACTCATAAAACCATCAGTGCCATAAAATGACCAGAAGGCGCCTGTAGGAAATGACCAAAATACAGAGCAAAGTGTAACAAACCAGATACAGGTATGAAAAAATGTACTAAATTCAACGCGCCCTTTGGGAATCGAGCATCAGATCCAAAGCCTCATATCCTACCAATTGATCTAAACCAGGATGGCTGCATACTCCGAACACAGGCCTCCAGAACTCTTACCTCCTTCTTCCATACGAGTTCTGGAGGCATGTGTTTTGGGGATTGTGTGACTGTGCTGTTGAAGCAACTTTCTATCCTGGGCCAGTCATGATTAATAACCCTGATTTCACGAGCAGCGACATCCCACACGTACACAAGAGCGCAAAAGATCACACTACTCATAATGTTATAGTTGTAATATTTATACTAATTCACATAGTCAAAATTATCTTAAATTCCTACCTATATGTGTACATTGATATATCAATACCCCACATGATCAATTCATCGAGGCAGTTCGAAGCAGGGCTAACACCTCCACCGATAACGTCACCAGACACAATACCCATTACAACCATGCCATTAGTTTGCTATAATATGAAAAATGTATTGAACCATGCTCTGAAACAGTGACAAAATAGGAGACTATAAGCATCAATCAATCAATCAAAAATTCATGGTTCTGTGACATCACCCCATATTTTTTTTATTAAAGTATTCACATTTTAAAATGAAATGTACAGTCAGAATGCATAACATTTCTTTGCCCATTCTGTATATTTATAGCAAGTTTATCCAGGAATTCATTTAAACCTACCTGACTGACAAAATCCTTACACTTCAAAGAAGAAGCCTCATCGAGTAAATCAAAGGATATTACTTGTTTTCGAACACATGTTTTTTGACACATATCCACTGTCACAAAGAAGCTGTAAAACATGTGTAAACTATTTTCAAGGCATCAAAAATGAATATACAGAGAGGTCCACGACGTCCGAAATAGACGCAAATTGAAAAACTGAAATGAATTTTTGCATCAAAATATATAGCATGATTTCATTTAAAATGTAGTATACAAGAGTTACAATCAAATCAAAATCAAGACATTACGGGAAACAATTTTGGTGATCAAGATCCGGGCCGGGCGCCGTAGAAAAAATCGGAGCAAATGTGACCAAGGCATAAAGGTTGTTGAGTAACGAATCATATGATTACCGATAATCATTTTTTGTTCCAGAAAACTATGATTGGTTCATTGATTTGTTTTATGTGTATTGGGTGTAATCATCGATAATAATAATCGAATTGTTAACCCTATAGCAGACAATTGCAATCCTTTTTTTGAAAATATATAAATGGCAAATGCTACCATTTTATCGAAAATCTTGTTGGCGTACTGTATATTGGAAACACCGAAATAATGATAATTGAAATCAAGAAAACCTTTTGTTCCACCCAAAGACAAACTCTTTTGTTGATGAAATTCATGTGTGTTTTGGTTAATCTATGGAACAGAGATGCAATTGAGACGGAAAAACAATCAAGTCAATCGATGATATATTAAATAAAAAGTAGCAATATCCTAAAATACCATATCCATGAATAAAAATCATCTACTTCGAAGGTTTTCTTGCCTAATCTATTTAAAAAATGAACTATGAAAATTGAAATGATGAACCATATTTTTTTCATACATAGCACTCACATTCCTCTAGATGTTGTTGGTACATCTACCAGCGTCTTGCCATCTATTTTGATGTAACTCGACACACCAGGGTCAGACACTACAGGGTCATCATATGCTACAGATTTCAAATCAACGTCACATGCCCCATATCCAAATTCTAAAATAAGAGGGAAAATAACTGAAAGGAGTGGTATCGTGAACTTTTATATATATTTTGTATATGGTGAACTTTTTGAACACGCGTTTCTCTTAAACCAGTCATCAAAACATTCTGGAAATTTTACTGGTCATCTTTTGGATGGTAACATTATAATTTGAAAGGTACTTCTCTATATTGTTTTCGAAAACACATCAGACACTTCTTTTGTTCTTGGTATCATATGTTCGGATTGAAATGAAACATCTATCCAAACCTCATTGGAACAAAACGACATAAACACAACGTGTTAAGGTCTCTCAATATCGTAATTGTACAAAGGAAAGTTTGGTTGAGTTTTTACATACTTTTTGTTAAACCAACCGTTTCCTTTGTATAACAGTAACTATATATTGAGAGGTCTAAGAAAATGTTGAATAAGCTATTTTGTTCAAACAAGCTTTGGAAAGACATTTTATTTCATTCTCAAGAATGGGTAGAAAGGAAAAAAACAATTGCACTGAAAAACAAAAAATGTTAACAAAAACATAAAATAAATGTAAATATTTTTTGCATTAAATTGTAGTCAATCAGTCAACATTACATAAAGGACTCTGGTTTTTACAGAATGTTTTCAATAATTGGTTTTAGTGAAAAACATTGTTAAATTCAGTTCGCCATATCGATACCTATCCTTTGTGTGAACAAAATTCTAATATGTAAAGAAGAAAATAACGGTGGCAAAAAAGTGTAAGCCACCATAATGCAAATAAAGATTAAGGATCACTATTTAAGTCATGGAAAAAATAATACTTACCAAACGTTTTGAAATAAACCAAAATGATGAATAGTTTTTGCGAACTTCCGAAGGTTGCCATAGTGGTTTCCTGCTAGAAAAGCCCTGATTTCAAAACTATTTATTTTATCATTTATTCTTCAATATAGGCTATTAATGGTTTAAAGGAAATCAATGTTCTCCAAGAGCAGGAAGAAATAATTGATATCGCTTTGACAATGATTATAGTGTTTACAAAACTGATGAATCTCTGCTACAGTATACTGGATAGGCACAGCTACAAGTAGACAAGATGTGTCCAATTCAAGCCAATCAGAACACAGGTTTTTCATATAATTGGATTGCGTCTAATGCACCCAAGGTTATTTTTCGATTTCATCAATTTTATAATTCCAAGTTGGCTGTCAATTTGATTGTTCTTTTCACTCTCCCACCTATTGTATTAAATTATAAGGAGTCTCAGATTTATATCAAAATCTTATTGTTGTAATTAAGGGTGTTATATTTTATTATTTTGCAAAAATTCCTTGCAAAAAGTCATTCTTTCAAGTGATACTGTACACAATCTTTTGGAATGCGTAAAAAGAATTTAAGTACATGACCCATTGAATTGTGGATGATTTGATCCACTTTTTGTCTTGTATCATTGAATTGAATTCGTGCTACGGCACTCATCTAAAGTCAGGAAACAAGACATTCGTTGTAAAATCATATATATGACGTGCACGGACCTGGGGACAATTCGGGAAATGCGGGCTTATCTCAGCTTTGAACGTTAATCTCTGCCTTATTTAAAAAGCCAACTTTGTGTTTTACATATCATTTTGAAGTATTTTTTATTCGCATTTCAATGAAATTATTTTTCCTGCAAAATTTTGATGGGATCCAACACATTTTTAAAGTTAAATATACTCCGACATCGTCAAATACGCTGTAAGACGTAACACTTTACGCTTACAGGGCTCGTTGAAATTGAGATAACTTTTGAAATAATGATCAAAATCCCACTTAAATTTCACAATTTATTCAATGGAACATTTGCATTCATGATGTCACAATTGCTTAACGGCTACATTTCAAATTATCTTATACGAACGCTTTTAAAATTTTCAAAATTGTGTAAGGTTTTGAAGGCGAATGGGACGAGCAATAAGTTTACCTTCATTTAACCTTCTAATTTAGGTCTGATTTGAAAGAAAATTTAACTGCACAATATTGTCATGGCGAAATTTACAAAACAATAACCGGTTTGTTTATTTTGCAAATAATATCAAAATAAGAGCTGGTTTTCGAGACTTGAAAAAATGTGACGCATCGATTTTTTACCACAAATTCCATACGTATCAATTTTTACTAACGCCCCAAGTGGATTTCTTGACCGTTTTTCAAAATTCAAAAACATTTTAGAAATATTGTCCTCGAGATCTTGCTACCCTGTAAATTTTGTAATGATTAGATAAGGATAAAGTATTTTATTTTGAGGTTGACTAAACTTGTAAAAAATGTGACGCTTGTCGTTTTTGACGTTGTAAGGCTGTTTGCGCCCTATACTGCTCATTGTTTTTTTGACGCCATAATGTTACGCTAATTGTCCCCAGTTTCATGCGACGTGTAATAACAATTTATTGAGTCATGGACTTTATCATTGATAAAATATTGTAATTTATAAAGCTACTGATAAAACATATCTGCATTTTAACAGCTATTAACTGGGTAATTCCACAATAGAATGTTCTCATACAAACCATTAGGGAACCATTGAAATCTTCGGATTAACCCATTGATTTAATTAGTATTTTTATATGATTTTTATGTTTTTCTAGCCCGCGTAGCATAACTAAGAAAAAAATTAGTTTCGTTGAAAAAAGTTTTTTGGGGATATTTTCCAGAGGCGTCCCAAATATGATAACACTTTGGGTTAAGAAGTTATGATTTTTTGTTTGTAAAACCTATTTGTAATATCATAACTTTATGTACTAGGGCCGATTGAACGTTTTATCTTTAAAACTTCTATGGTGTAGACATATCAATGACAATGCTATTAACTTATGCAATGTCAATGGACTCAAAGATTATTACATACAAACGTCAATAATCGGAAAAGAAATGTTATTTGCAAAATCATACAAGGTCCACCCTTTATAAATATACAGGGTATAGTTTTGTTTTTTAACGGTTTCATTGATTTATCAAACTGTATTTATACCAATGTCAATGCTATTAATTAATGCAGTTAATAGTTACGTAACTTAACAATGTCAATAATCGGAGAAGAAAATATAAAAAATTTATGCGATATGCAAAACTGCTCATGTAATATTCTAAAGGACTGTTGATTAGGATTTGATAAACAACAGGTCAACATTTGTTTCCCTTCAACCGCTTATCGAAAAATATCTGAAAAATACACGAATTCTCAAAAAGTGATCATGAAATGGCAACAACTTAATTTAATGATATTCATATATCTTTTATATAATTGCTTTAGTAGACTCAGTTACCTACATTGTCTTTTGTTCTTTTCTTCCAATTCTTTGTAATAGATGTAACATTTCTAACCCTCATTGGAACAGAATGACATATATACACTTTGTACCTATATACCTATTACGTGTGCCCCTTCAACAAACGTAATGAGGGCTCTATCATTTTAACCACGCTAATTTTGGGTCTTTTTTATTTTTTATAATTAGTAGAATTGTTTAACGAATAATTTCTTCAGTCAATGGGCCTAAATGCCAGGGTACCCAAATAAGCTTCATACATGTCATAATGTTAATTTGAGATCGTGTTTCCTGGTCGTGAATCCTAAGCACGGGATCGCCACAACTAGACAATAAAAATGAGGACGAATTAAAATTTCAACAAATGCACAGAGGTACCCGTTGCATCCGCACAACTTCGCTTTTTAAAAGAGAGCTTCTAATTTATAACTAGATTCTACGTGCATGGAAGCATAGAAGTAGAGTTAAATGCATTTTTAGTTGTTTTATTGTCATTATGTTTTATTAATATATATTTCATATACAGCCTATACTGTAATGACTAAAGAATAACACAGTTTTTAGCTTTTTTTGTAGCTTTCTGCCATTTTCCTCTCACAACCATTCTGTTTTTAAGAACCTCTGCTATCTCATCAAAACCATTGTCGATGGAAACATCATATGGCATTTTGACAAGCTGGAAGAATAGGGTTAATAGCTTTGAATTAATTGTTGACGACAGCTCATGGAAAAGATACGTTTTATTTGAAGGATAAAAATGTATGCAATTTGCTTTCAGAATACACTTAACAAATACGTGCAGAAATGTCTTTGATGAAAATGGACCTCCATTCATTAACATGACTGTCTAAAAGTTTTATACCAATATAACTACAATACTACAGTATCAGAGCTTTCAAGAATATAATTTCAAAAAGCATAGCTCATAAGATCGCTGTACTTGTGAAGCCATGAACATCATTGCAATTGCATTTTTAAAACACACCTTGACCGTTCAATTTAGTCGGCCTTATTATTTATTCTACAAGAAATATACTAGTTAAGATCAACAATTGCGCTTTTCTCTAAAATTCTAAATAAAAATGGCGCCACAACCCAAAAATTCAATAAAGGGACGTCAAAAAGCTACAGGGGACAAAATTAACACTTCGTATTTCGAACCTTTGGAATCAAAAATACAATACCTTATTTTCGATGGACTCGTTTGCACCAAGATCAAGTAATTTTCTGACTACATTCACCATTCCCCTGGATGTCGCCATATGTAGGGCTGTATCACCTGACTGAAACAGAACACATATACAGTACGTGTGGGTCTAAAAATTGTATGATGTTATTACGAGATTTATCTTGATTAATCTCATCGAGAAAGGTAGTTTTCGATTTAAAACATTTTAATATTTCTTTTATTTTAAAACTAAGTCTTATAAAATGTGCTGTTAGCAACTTGTTTCGATGGTTTCTTTAAAAAGAGACTTTTGTTATTGACGAAGCAAAACTGTTTTAAACATGCAATTTATGGAGTAACAGCTGTTTACTTACAGTTGTCACTGTAGCATCAACATCTGCTCCATCCTCTATTAGTAACGGAAGAAGAGAAATGATTTTGTCTTCATTGAATGACTTATCTTCAAGTATCTCATGAATTGGGCACCTCCCCTCCTAATAAAAAAGAATGAATCATATTATGGATGACCAGACTGAAGTAAAACGGTTACTGTATGTGGTTGACATTCTAACGTGTTAATTAAATATTTTACAATCTTACTATTTGGGAGTTTGTACAACATGGAAGAGTAATACAGAAGTGTACGGAATGAAGACACCTTATTTTGACATCATTCCATTTGTTTGAAATTGAATATAATTTACAAATGGGAAATGGCTAATTAGTATGCAAATGACTGTTTTAACACTCTATTTACTCTTTCTCTTATATACAATTACTCACGTCATTTCTTATGTTGGGGTCCTTGCCCCAAGGTCTAACATTTTCAATTTCATCTATCGTGTCTTCTAGAACTGGAGTCTTAGGAGCTGGAGTTGGCGGAATGGGTGTCTTATGTTTTACCGGGGTTTCGGGCGGGCTTGGTGTTTTTGTTTTTGCAGGAGTTTTGGGCGGGCTTGGTGTTTTAGTTTTTGCAGGAGTTTTGGGAGGGTTGGGCGTTTCAGTTTTTACCGGGGATTCTTGTCGGACTGGACTTGTTGGAGGAGACAACAACTCTAAAATATTGAGCAGCTTTCTTTGTTTTGCGACGTCCGCTGCATCCCGCCCATCCTAAATTAAAAATGACTCAGATACTGATATGCACATGTGGGCATTTGGATATAGCCAATTACAATTATTTTTTGATTGATCTTTAATCTTTAGGTTAAAAGTACAGTTTTCGCTAAGGTTTAATATAACGCATTCATTTCAATTATAGTCTTGCCCATTATGGGCTCCGCTGCCTGTACAATATCTAAAGAAAGATGTGGGATACAAAATTAAGGACCAATCAAAATACAGAATTAAGTATTGTTACATTCATAGAAAGTCATATTTTCATATAATCTTGTGTAAACGCTTTACAAAGATTAAATGGTCATTTGACCACAACTTAGAAAACCCAATGTGTTTGATCAGGAAGAGCAAAAAATAAATTAGTTAATAAGAATTGGCTTGGTTTGATGTTTGTTTTGTAAAAATCAAAACGGGTAATCGAAGAGACAATGCGATATGGCCTATTGTTAACAGAAACATAGTCACTACTATTTATTTAATATAAAGTTGTAATAAAACAAATATGAAAATAAATCTATATGTTATAGCTATATACAGCTTTATTTACCGTATATCGCTGTTTACTTGTAGTGTGCATTTCATAAAACAGAGGACTCTGATAAATCAGAATGAGCCTTACCCCTTTCACTTGTTGACAAATATTTGATTCCCAATAGCTATATTTTCTCGGAATCGACCTTTGTCCATGTTTCTGATTTACTTACTATATCTTTAATTGCCTTATTAGCACCAAGGTGAAGTAGTTTGTTGACGATTGCCTCTGTCTCTTCCATAGGACGCGACTTGTGCATTTTGATTGCAAGGTTAAGGGCTGTATCATCCTCCTAATCATGAAAAAGATGAGTCTTGTTTTAGTACCATCAACTATTTACCATTTGGAATTGCATTCAGTTCTGCATCGATCACGATGGAGGTCATTTAGAGCATGTAATTTAAATTTCAAATTTCTCATTTTTTCAATTTCTAACTGCTTACTTTTCATGAACCTTCTTTATCTTCTAAAAGGCTCATCAAAAAAGATTCATGGGGTCATTAATAATGAAAAAGGATTTCCGAATCAATCGACCTTGATACTTACATGGTCTCGAAGGTTAACATCGGCACCACCTTCCAAAAGAATTGTAATAAAATCAATACGATCTGTTGGACAATGAGTTACAGCATAATGAATAGCACCAGCACCATTCTGAAATTAATTAAAAGTACAGAATGAGTGAAAAATCTTTATAAAACAAAATATTTAAAATTGTAAATGTGTTTTGACAGTCAAAGTACCTACCTCATTGATAAAATCAGGATTCGCCCCACTTTGGATGTACGCATTGGTATCTTCCTTATTTCCAGTTATAACCGCTCTGGTCAGTTTATCCTATAGAAGATTATATTTTTTGTAGACACTATTTCGTTGCAATTATCTGACAATTGATACATTTATTTTAGGTACACGATTTAATGATTTATGGGTGATTTAATGCACTCGTGGTCTGTATCCCAGATTTTGTGGTTTGACTATTGTTGCCATTTGCATTCGTTCGACTTAAAAAGAGAGCTTCATCTTCAGATTATAACTAGACTCTGTGCGTAAGGTAGACTATTGCCCTCATTGAAAGTCTCCATACACGACATCGTGCTTAAAATCATCCATTGAGCCATGATGGTCAATTCTTTTTTGGTGTGAATGCTGTGGACAGTGATATCTTGATATGATCAATGGTCCAGTTGTTTCTTTCCTGGATAGAAATGCAATATTTCATTGTCAAAGGTTCAATTTCGTTACGTATGATGGCAACAGGATGGTACAAAGGCCTGTGGCAGATCGTTTGGTACAACTCTTTGGAAATCAGAAGATAGCATTAAATTACCCAATTGATTGGCCCCTAGGGTCATCCCACTTTACACCCTTGATTTTTTGAAGGGCCTCTGAAAGCGCTTTACAGCATCACAAACTAACCTACATGAACTTCTACAAAAATAATTGATGAAATCAGTGTGATATTACAATGCATGTTCGCATGGGCAAGGGTGCCTCAAATCCTCAGATTTCCTTTCACATTCAACATGTTGAGAGGACCACATGTTTATGCGGATAGACCCAATGACCATATGTAAGACAAATAAGAAAATTACAGAATGACCGATCAGTTGAAGGTCAAGCTTCTGCTCAGAAGAAAGTTAAATGTTAAAGAAACTGTTCCTCTTTTGTCATTTGGTCCATCCAATCATTTAGAAGTTGGCGCAAGTCAGATTTTACTATGGGACACTAAAGGCTGTCCTGTGGAGCCAATCAAGGACAAATTTTGAGTCTGATGGTGTCAAATTATTCGAGAAAGAGTTGTCTTTTGGTATCCAAAGTATATTTTAGGGGAAAAGTCAAAATTATTGAAGATATTGAATTTTTTGTAAGTGTAACATTTTTTGAGACACTCTGTAGAACGTGGCTCATAATGCTAAAAGCACAGCCACTTACACTGTATTATTGTATTGTATTATTTGTACAAATGAATAACTTAATAAAAAAATTAAATCCTTTAGTAAAACCCATACTCAAAATTATTTAAAACCGTACCCTCGCTCGCACTTTACTTTACCTCACTCTTTACAGTCGTCATTAGTCAGCTAACTTATATTTCTTAACGTGAAAAAGACCGTTATCAATCAAAATATTGTACACGGGACGGTAGTGCCCAAATAAAATGAGATGGCAATAGGTTATTATACCCCTAAATTTGCAGCCGATGCATTCTTTTTCATGTCCTCAAGGTCGGCTGTATCTGGTCGAGAGTTTGCTCTGACATCCGGGCAAATAATATCAGCTAAAGCTCCTTTATCCTTGGAAATGGCATAGTCGTACGCTGTCCTAAGTTTCTAAATAAATAGTTGTGTCCATAAGAAATGCAATAATTTGTCTTTATTTATTTATATCGTGCATTCAACAGTTCGCACCATTTTATCGGATGCTTTGTACAATGAGTGCACTAAGGTAGCAACCAAAGTTTTCACAACTGAATAGCAAATCAAAGCAGCAGCTCCTCAATGTTTGAATCTCAATATTGTTACAATAGTTGGAAATGATAATAAATTTATTGATCAATTCAGATCTATAATCTTGCTTCAGGACTGTGGAACACCCCCCCCCCCCTCCCCTTCTACTTCACCATCACAATGCGTGGTCGTGGAATTTGGAAGGGAGAGAATGTACATAAAAAGGTCATAAACAATGATAAACGTACCCTGTCTCTCAGGGATGAATCCGCCTTCAACAGCAAGAGAGTGAGCGCAACATCTGCAGCCTGTCTTGTTTCTATAAGCCTTGCAAGAAGATGCAGACACGTTTCTCCCTCGCCCAAAGTTATAGCATTAACATCAGCACCTCTACCTACGAGCAGATTTGTGACACTACAGGCAAGATGATCTGGGCGTTGTACTGCAATGTGTAGTGGGGTGAATCCGTCCTAGTTTGAAGAGAAAATACAGCATTGATATATAAGATACTTGTCAGAAAGCATGGTGCTTTAATAATTTTCTCACGGAAGGTCAACTTTAAATTACACCCCAAGCAGCATTAAGTTTTTAGAATGATCTCATTATTTGTTTTAGTTGAGCCAGACTGCCTTGGGCTTCAAAGGTAAACACTGACATCATATCACTAGTGATGCTATGGTACCACAGATTTCACATTATATACTGATTCTGTCAAGCCAATATATAAAATTGAACTTGCAAAAACAGGGCGTTCTCTCTACCATTGTGTAGTATTTGGAGGAATTTCGTCCGGTGTAACACTCTAACTCACTTCATTGTATCTGTTGACATCTTCACCAGCGTCTAGTAATGAGATGATTTCTCGCTCTGAACCATAGAAGCATGTCTCATGTAAACTGGTATCAGAAACGGGTTCCTGTAATTGCCAATAAGCAAATATAAGTTAGGGGAGCATATGTCTTAGCAACTACATTGCGTGATTGTATAGAAGAACACTCAACTAATTAGAAGTAGAGTAATCAACTTTATGTTGACAAGTTTTTGTGATTTTCTTATAAAAATTACTTGAGGCCGAACTACCAAACAAAATGGTATGTGAATGGTATATTTCATTTTCATAGTGTGTGATGTTTGACAGTTTTAGTCATTGAAATGACTTATATAATGTTGAACCCCTATCATTAATTTGTTTCAGATACATTTTCATTTATCTCATCACGGTGCGTTGATTGCACTGATTTTGGAGACGAAATCAGTTCATTTACGTAAGATACACGTCATAAATATGGTCCTTAGCCATTCAAATTAAAATCTATCTTGCTTTTCCCATTTATAATCCTAATCTAGAATTTATTCAACTTGATCTTGAAGTCTGGTTTAGAAGTACATGTAAGTATTGCTACATATTTTTATTTTGATAAAGAAGTATAGTTACCATTTATGTTTAAATTCCTTTAAATCCAAACGACACTAGATCACTCTCTCATGACACTTCGACACATGGGTTTGTTTGTGTAAAGACACTTCAATCAAACCCAGATACTCAGCCATAAAACGAGTTGCACATAGCTGGACAGTTTTGTTCGATCAAATAAAAGTTCGTGAGATTAGAAAAGCCGAGTGTATCACTTTTGCGTCCAACATGTTGTTACTGGAATATTCAACTTTAGTTTCTGCCCTTGGTCTGTTGGTTAATCCATGGTTTCATTCGATTTTTGTTATCAAACAGACCACAAATTCATATACATATTAATCCACATGAATGATATTTCTTAAATCCTGCTTTCACTTTCAAAACATCTAGATACCATTGTGATTTTGTATTAGGATTTGCCAATGACCATAAATATAAATATACCTAAGCATTGGTAAATACTTATGATAGGATTAGCAATACAAAGAGATTAATGGGTATTTAGAATCTTGGTATAGCAATCGACGTTTTCTTGAACTGCCGAATCAATCAATTATTTGCCTAATTATTGGAAACACGTATATCAATTATTCATATTTAATTACGATTTAAATGATTCAAACTCCACTTGTACTCAAGAAGAAGTCAGTACATTATTAACAGATGCATGGGTAAGGGCAAGTGCAGAAAAAGCAGTTCCCAATGTCAATGACCTAAAGAAAAAGATGTCCTCTGCCACCCAGCCTCCTCCAGCTACTTAGTAACTGATAACAATTTGTAAAATATCAAGAAATACGGTAACCAGATCTAATGAAAGCTATTACATTTATCTGCAGCTTCTAGGTTGACTAAGATACATCACATAGGCGTTCGTTTGCAACTAATACAATACATCTCAATAAAACTGACCAAAATAATGACGAACTTATTTTGCCTGTTATTTTTGCATGAATTCAAAGGCTTTTCCTTAGGAGTTTCTTCAAAGCATGTCTAGGATTTCTCCATTTGCATTAGTATCATAGATATTCTTTTCACCTAATTCTTTTCAAATTCGTATAATCTTTCACACGACTATTCTCCTTTTTAACATTCTAGGCATTGATAACGTTTATGAATATCTAAAATCGCCATTAAAGATCAACAAACAGTATGTTACATAATACATGAAATAACATATTATATAAAATGCCTTGGTTCACCCCATGATTTCTGGAACAAATAAAATATGCGTGTTAAAGTTTATTATCCAAAACGGTGAAAGAAAAATACCAGTTTACAATTAAAATAATCTTCTAATTTGTGAGTGTTTGAAAAAGTGCTTGAATTCTTTGTGTATTCAAAATAATTTTCCAATTACCCAGATGCGAGTAGAAATAATCTTGATTTACGTCATTAAAATTTAAAAATTCAGTCAAAGTAATATCATATTTGAAATCTACATGTAAAATTACATCTAGAAATGTGGTTTTAAAAAGTGTTTATCAACTTTGGAAAATTAATTTTCTCTGAAAATGTGACTTCTAGCTCGGGGAGATTCCCCATAGACCCCATGCTGCAAAATCACAAAAAATGAAATATCTTTTCTTTTAGTGGACAGATAATATTTTGCTTTACTGGACATATTTTCATTAGTATAAGTATCAGACACATAAGGGTTATATGAAAATTGAGCCACTTAAATTGATAATATTCAAGTTTAAAGGAACTTTTTTACATACCTGCCATGTTAATTGACCCGAATCAGCTACCTGGTGGTGAAACTGGTAACTACCTACTCGCATTTGGGTAATTGATCAAAATTAATGTCATCGCATAATAAAAACATTGTATATTCCTAAAGATAAATTCGTTATGCACATATCTCCTGTCTTAGACTTTCTATTTGATTTCCAAGACTGTTAAAATCAATAACTGTCCGCACATTTTCGTCAGTTGGGGAACTGGCTAGTTCCTTAAGTTTATCAGCGTTAATATTCGGGCCAACACCTATAGTTTTTATTTGTATTCCATTGGCTTTAGCAGTGTCGGCTTGGCTGCGTTCTTCCCCCTTGCGTACTCTAGGAACGCCATCTGTCACAATGATGAGAAGATTGTCGGCATTTATCCTGTCGCCGTTTTGAGGAGAGAACATTGTTCTTGCCAATTCAATACCCCCAGCAGTATTGGTAGCTCCTGTGAATCCAAACAATTTCATATATTTGAATATTTCTTACGTTTCACAATGAATTTGGTACAATTATATAACTATATTAATTATATAATTACATAGGCCTATAAGGTCACATAAAAACAGAACGCTTTTTAATTGCAAGTGACGATTCACTAAACCAAGTAAAATACTTTGGCTTACCTTTCGTATATTGTATAGAACTAATTGCATTTAAAATCTCCGATCTCTTTTCGTATGTGTTCAAATGAAACTCTAGTACCGCATCGTCGGCGAAAGTAGCAACGCCAACTTGATAGAGCCCATTGTGAATTTCCAGACTGTCTACGAGATCGTGTACAAAATCTGTGACCTTCTTGAAATTGTCTTCTCCAATACTACCAGAGCTATCGACTAGGATAACAACGTCCTTCTCGCCATTGCACGTGAGTGAGCACGTAGGACCAGAACGTCCATTTGGGCAGACACACTCGAAGGAGTTCACTTTGTCAATGCATTGCCCTCCAGCTTGACATGGAACCGATGTGCAATCATCCGTATCTGAAAGGTAGCAGTTCCAAAAATTGAATCAAGATGTCTTGTTCCCAGAATTAAAATTATTCCTAGTATGTATCTTACTGTCCCTGTGGCATGTCCAAACATAAACTAACGAAAAATCCTTAATCAGGTCCATTCACTATTTAAGAGGTTATAATTACTAGCTAGAAAATAAAAGAACATCTCGTTCACACAGAACTAGCTACTCAAGAACTCGGATTGTCTGGTGAGATCCCAGGGTTAGATCGGAAATTCTCATATGGGTTTATTCTGGTCAGTCACATGACTGACATTGGCTCGCATGCATTACATGAATCAGGAATGACCTGTTAAGGAGATAATACTCATCACACGGTTCTGAAAATAACGACATGTTTAGCGTAGTTCTCTAATGTTCCAATACTGACTTACCAAAACAAGTCATTGTTAGCATATCCGCCTCTAAGAGTCTCAAGTTGAAGAAATTTTCAACAATTAAGGCGTTGTCGGCATCTGGATCCGTAGCCATACCACGTATCTCGCTTGGTTTCAGTTCATTGCCGACACCAATAGCAACAATGTGCGCGCCAGAGTTCTTGAGAAGATTCGCTTGTGGTAATGTGTCGTATGAGGAGACTGTGGACGCTCCGTCGGTAATCAGTACGACGACATTCGGAACTGAGGCCCTGTCACCGTTAACTTCTTTGAATATGTCAAGTCTGATAAGCTGCAACGCTTCTGCGATGTTAGTTGCGCCACCTAGAAATAAATCATACTTGAACTTGTATGCACCAAACAGGATCTTAAGAGGTTCTGGACAAATCATTTGATTCTGGACTTGTCATATTTTTTTTCAACGAAATCACATCCAAGGGTTGAATTTTTATTAGCTATTTAGAGAGTGAGTCCTGCCTAGTATTAATTTCAATAAAAAAAGTTAAAATAGAACCCTATTTGAGAGTCAATCTAATACTTACATTACATTGATAAATTAAGGCAAATCCTGAAATATTTTTAAAGTGCGTTTTTTAATGAAATATTATCCAGCAAGTATTTAAATGAAACGGTCTTATTTAAATACAAATCATAACATGATATTTTTCATGAAGCATTTTTCAATGAAATTCAATTGAAGGGTCAAGATAAAACGAGCTAATTTAGGTGAAAACCCTTACATGATGATGTGTTTTCATAACTTCTTTCATAAAATTCCATCAAGGGGTGAAGATAAAATGATCGAATTTAAGTGATTTAAGGATCACGAGAATATGTTTTCTTTGATATTTTCTATGAAATCCCATCCAATGGTCAAGGTAAAATTTTGATTTTGATTTTGATTTGGTCACTTGTTCGAAAGATCCATATAAGGCCCATAGAACCATATAGGAACGTCATTTTGAATGTCACGTGATAGATCCATATAAGGCTTTTAGAACCATTTATGGAAAGATGAGGGAAGCCCCTGACACCTGTTTCACGATTTCTATGCACTTCATTATTGTACCGAAGTTTGCCGATTCGATTCGTCGTATTTCGGAATCCTGGTGACAATTTTATACTCCATTGGAGTATTTTTGACCTACTTCTTATGACGGAAATTCCCGAACCTTGTTCGGATTAATCCGGATTTTCTGACCTACTTTATCTACCGAGATTTCACGAGTTAACATTCTAGGCCAAGCAAATGGGCTCATAAAAGGCCCAAACATCCCAAAAATTGCAACAGTTTTTAAATTAGTCTTATATTATGTATTAATATCAGTTGAAAAACATATCAAAAATATAGAAAAATGTATGCAGTGGACAAATATGAAATTTCACTTCCTAGGTACCCCCTACAACCCTACCCCAAAATTGAGTATTGGTAGGAAACAATTTTTTCTTCCCAAATTGAATACTTTAGTCAAGTATTCAAGCTTTATTATGATAGATCACATATTCACAAATAATTAAAATATTATTTTAATCAATTTTGAGACCAGTAATTGGTCATTTGACCCCAAAGTATAACAAAATAGGCCACAAAACAGGCATGTTATCACATATCTATTTAGATATTTTAGGATCAGTTTGTCAGAAAAGCATGAAAAAAATCATGGTGTTACATATTCATATGAACTTCATATTTGGTGAGTGTCAGAATTCTAAGGTGTATACTTAGGAAGAAAAAAATTATTTCATTTTCATAGTTTTGCCCCGGCCACTATAGGGGAGACTATAGTTTTGATGATTAACTCCCACAATGCATCACATTTGTATTAGAGTTGACATCTAAATCATTTATATAGGCTTGTCATCATCTAAAATACAAGTTTTGTGAAGGTTTATACCTTATTAGTATGAAAAATAGGAATTATTAGTTGCACCAGGTGAAATGTTAAGGTGACCTCACTTTTATTTGATGAATAATTACATGTCACCACTCTGATATTAGGGTATTTGATAACTGCTCTCACGTAGTTTTTGTGGAATTTAATATTGTTTAAATTATTAATTACAATCCGCAATTACAAAATTTGCATATATTTAAATTCATCAGATAAATAAATCATTACATAAGAGTACATTACTATGGAACTATCAATTGAATGTATAATGCTGTAGAAACGAATTTATGGTTATTAAACGGAATTTAAACTGACAGAGAACATTAAAATCTCAGATATCTGGGGAGTCTTTCATTAATATAATTTCAGTGCATAGGAATGATGGTAATTCTGTCCGTCAGGTTGGAAAACATTGAGTGTACATATAAATGAAATAAGATTGTCTTTGGGAAAAGTGGTGTGTGACAATATTTTGTTTCTTTTCTGGGGTGTGACATCGCATTCCGGTTATATATGGCATAGACAAGAGGCTATCATTGAGGCAGATAAAAAAGAGTGAGTTCTTGAGAAAACAAGCGGTTGTTTTTAAATTACCAAAAGCACTGGTGATCCGCTCGATTTTGCTTGTCGTTTCGGTAACAAAATGTCTAAACGTCGAAAGTACGATATTTCTTTTTTCCTTGTTTTTCACGCGTTGTAGGCAGAATCCCCACGATGTTTTTTTCTCACTGAATTGTTGATTTAATTCCTTACTTAAGTTAAATAAACGGTTTGGGTTAAAAGTGCAGATCTTAATTGTTTATCGAAATACCGTTTATGTAACTTAAGTGAGGAATTGAATCGAAGATTCTGTTGTCTTCTGAACTATTTGTTCGCAAATATGTACATTTTTTAAACATATAACACTGATACATGTTTGTGATAACAATGTTGTGGGAATTCTGCCTACAATGTGTGAAATAAAGATTAAAGAAAAATCAAACCTTCGATGTTCCGACATTTTGTTACAACGTAAACAAGTAGAAAACCAATGAAATGCAAGCAACTCTGTCATTGCAGAGGAACATGCTCTTTTGCAATTTATGGTGGAAAAATGGTGAAACCCTAAATTATCTTAGGCTTCTAAAATTCTATTAAAAGAGAGCAGCAAGATCTGAATTATTGCAGCCCCGTGTTCTTCCTCCATTTTCTGATGCTGCGGAATACCACAGTTACAGAGTGTACCATCAGATCCAGGAGTGGGAGGGAAATAAACTGCCTCCATTATAATTGGGCTGGGAAATAAGCAACGAAACTATGTACCAATTGCCTAAATGCAGCTCCCCTTTCTCAGAGATCATCCATTGTGTGTGTAAGGCAGATTGTATTTCTATGAGATGTTCTTGTAGAAAAATGAAATAACTGTTCTTTGACATGTAAGGTATGCAAAGGCATTTGTGCAAATACCTCCATTACTGATCATGAGAATAATGATGACTAAATAATGAACACTGGCAGATCTGGGCCCCTCCCACCCCCTTGGGCGGGCCCAGAAAAAAAATTTGGGCCCAAAAAAGGCCTTAAGGCACCGAAAAGTGGGCCTTTTTGGTCATAAATGGGCCTTTTAAAGCCTTATTTTTTAATTGAAGAAAATGGGTCTCAATATTTCAAAATTTGGGCCCACTTCAGGGTTTTAGGGGCCCAAAATTTTTTCCACGGAAGTTTTTTTCTCAGACCTGACATTTGCCCCCCCCCCCTTGTTGATTGCCATTTCCGCCCCTGATGAAGGCTAGTGATAGACAAGGTTGTAACTGATTGTTGTTACAACATAATAGTATTAAGCTTATTTAATCAGCATTCTTTTTTGCTCTCTATAAGTAAGACACATATATGAAGGTTAAGATTACAAAATTAAGGCAGCATTTTTGATAATGAACATAACATAATCGAACCAGGCCCTGTATAAAGACCAGGGATTTACTTTGCGTTACACTCGTTAACTCAGGAGGATTTATTAATGTAGAAACCTTTTCCTCATTTTTTATTGAATTTCATCTTGAAATCGAACATTATTCAGTGGAACTTCTTCATTTCATTTCTCAATATCACTGTGTGGTTAAGAACACCTTAGTCAAAAGTAACTATTTTTCCTTAATACAGGGCGAGCCAAAAAGGTAACCCAAACAAATCTTAATAATCCAGTCCAATCATCCTGCATGGATTTAGTGTCATATTTGGCAGAATTGAGTCTTGGTCAATGTATTATCAATCTACCCAGTCTCAGTGGTCTCTAGTGATCACGATTTTATGGCCATTTTATACCATGCCATGAAGTATGGGTGTCATGCCTGGAGGCCAACTTGAACGTATCGTGCGTTGTTGTTCAAATCAGGAGCATAAAAATCATGTGTTATGACTCTCATCTTCATTCTTATCTCTTGTTTTAATGTTTCAAGTGTTGTTAGTATCGAAAAAAGGTCCACAGATAAAAAAAAAACTGGTGGTATTGATGTCCAGTCAGTTAGGCACATGTCGATATTTTGAGCACATTTTGTAAATGGCCATAAAATCGTGACTATTAAGGATAGATCAATGACACTTAGTAGAATGAAAGAACATTGAACAAGGTAATTGTGCCAAATATGATGTCAAACCCATGCTGAATGACTGGGTTATTAACAAACAATTGGTTGAGTTACCTTTTTTGGCTCATATTAATAAACTGATGTCAGGGACAGGGATATTTAACATTTTGTTGCCTTTTCAAGGACATTTTTGACCACTGATTGTAACAAATCGTTCTCTGTTTTACCAGAAAAGGTATATTACGAGGGGTGATCAGGAATTTCTGGACCGTTGGCTCTATTTTTGCCATTTGTTATCCTTTCTGAGTGATTTCTTTACACAATATAACCCAAATATATAGGCTCACACCATGAAGATTTCACTGCTCTATGAAATCATTATCCTTTTATTTTTATTACCACGCTAACCGGTGACGCGACAAGGTGGAGCTCAGAAAAAATACCAAATTTGAAAAATCAACAGTAGTTTTATATGATATTTGGACACTGTATTCATTGCTGAATATGTTACCTACTGTAATAGGTTGTATTATATTATTAAGTATTCATTAATGTTCATAGTAACTGCCATTATTTCCATTAATTCTAATCCTTTAAAGTAGTTACCAGCATTTTGTAAGCAATTGTTATGCCTTTTCACTCAGTCCTGAAAGACGCGATACAGACCGTCTTTGCCTAAAAAATGTGATTGTATCCATCGGTTTTGGCCTTGTACCACATGCACCGTATTCCCCAGAATTAGCTGGGTGTGATTTCTATTTTTCCCAACAGTGAAGAACAAATTATGAGGTATCCACTTTGAGGACAGTAATGAAATCATTCAGGAATTCACGCACCAATGTTACAAAGTAGGCAAAGACGGTCTGTGTCACGTCTTCAGGACTGAGTGAAAAGGCATAACAAATGCTTACAAAATGCTGGTTACTCCTTTAAAGAATAAGAATTGATGGAAGAATAATGACAGTTACTATGAACATTAATGAATAAACTTAATGAAATAATACAACCTATTACATATACAGTACACTGTATGTCACATATTCACCAATGAATACAGTGTCCAAACATAATATAAAATTACTGTTGTTTTTCAATTTTTGGTATTTATTCTGAGCTCCACCTTGTTGCATCACCAGTTACCATGGTAACAAAAATAATAGAATAATGATGTCATAGAACGACGAATTCGTCATGGTGTTATCCTATATATTTTGGTTATATCATGTGAAAAAATCAGAAGGAAAGGATAACAAATGGCAAAAATACAGCAAACGGTCCAGAAATTCCTGATCACCCCTCGTATATATCAAATTGAATTTAAAAGGAAAAAACATTTGATAATTTAACAGTTATCAACTAAAAGTAGGGCTTCCCCTATATTTCACCTGGCATTTGCTGTTTTTCTACTTTTTTTTACATAATCCTTTCCTGAAAACCTCAAAAAACTGTTTCAGGACAAAATAAGCCTTTACAAATAATTTAGTTGTGCTATTGAGTTCAAATATGACATATCTTGGAAGTAATTAAACAAAACTAAGGTCACCCCAAAAGTGGGTGTGGTAAAATATTGAAATTTCAAATATTATTTTAACGCTCAATATTCACTTAATGAACCTGATACTTATCAAAGACAATGTTCAAGTGTACAATACCCTCCTTGATATTTTTCATGCAATTCTGATGAATTGATACAGAAATAAATACATTGTTATATTAAATTCGGGCTATTTGATGGCCTATTTTCAGATATTTGGAGCTAGAAATGCCAATTATTGCACTCAAATAGTTGGTTAACAATTTTTAGTTGCTCTTATGTCAGTAAACTATCATAATATTACTCGTTTAGTTGACAAGAGTATTCCATTTTGAAATAAAAAAATATTTACAATCCCATACTCAAATTTGGAGGGGGGTACCTGGAATGTGACATTTCATATTTGTCCACTGCATATATTTTTCTATATTTTTGATATGTTTTTCAACTGGTATCAATATACAATATAAGCCTAATTTAAAAACTGTTGCAATTTTTGGGATGTTAAACTTCCATTTGCCTAGCCTATTCGTCTCATTCCGGAATCCTGGTGACAATTTTATACTCCATTGGAGTATTTTTGATCTACTTTTTCTGGATTTTGCCCTACTTATTATATCTTGACAACAAGCAAATCAAAAAGTTCGACATGAACGGGTCTCGATCAACTAACCTAGACTATGGAAGCCAGGCACGCTAACCATGAGGCCAACGAGCCACCGATATGAAAGAACAAAAGTATTATATATTTATACCGAGCGTCAATTCAAAATGATCCTCACTTTTGTCTCCACTTAAATACGGCTCGTCAGTTGTATCCAGAATAGTAGAACGCCTATGGCGCTAGTGAATAACCAAGTCCCATGTGAGTGGTTCGTATCCCTCCGTGATATACTATTTTTGTTTTATTAAATACGACAGAAAGGAGCAAGGTGTAGGTTGAAAACAAGACGTTAGTTTGTTTCAAAACAGTTTGGAAACATTAATCTCTGATAATTTAAGGTTTTCCACTCCTGAAGGGCCTCTAGATCTATGAAATTCAATAATCCACTCAGTAAAAATACGATTTCTCTGCAACCTGATGTCCAATCAAGATCATTCAAATATATATGTGTTCCTGACACGTTTGGGCGTCCGGGAATAAAATTGCTTGTGAAAACTATTTACAAAAGTGTTCCAGAGACCCTTATCTACTTGGCTAAGGTTTTATTTGAAGATACATTGCCTTATTAGCAGGTAGAGGGGCATACAGAACACAGAAGCAAATGCTATGTTGAAAATTTTCTATATTTCAATTTGAACCTGTGTTTACATGTCACGTTTTATATGGGGATTATATGTACTTTCCTTGTTTACATGAACGTAAATCATTACCTGAAATCTGCATTCTTCTGGGTTTAATCTGGGTTTGTATTGTCTTATTGGGGCTTTTCGACTTTAAAACAAACCCTACCTAAATGGATTGTGTCTCGGGAACGTTTTTGTAAATAGTTATTATAAACAATTCTGAAAGAATATCACATATTTTTGTCTTCCCGATTTCAGTCATGAATTACGTCAATTTCTCGTGCAAACATTGGGTAGACGTTGTCATAACCGGATGCCCGAACGTGTCAGGAACATATAGATACTCGAATGATGTTGATTGAACATCAGGGTTGAGAGAAATCGTAATTTTACTGAGTGGCTTCACGAAAAAATAAGCAGCACTTTAGGCCACCTAAATACAACTCGTCAGTTGTATCCAGTTGGAATCCCAGCGTAATGTTTTTAATTATATGGTTGTGCTTTGATTTTACGCTGAAAACATTTATAACTACGTCAACTTTATATTAAAACATTTATTATCTTTTCAGTTGTATTAAAATGTAAAATATGATATATGTCAGCTTATGGCTTTCTGGAGAACAGTCAAGGTTTAAATTTGGTACAATGAATCGGACACTCATGTAAATCGACATGGTTATAACATTGAACTCAATGCAGTAAATTAGTTATTTCTATGAATCACAGCGGGATTGGTTTCATTTTATATGATTGCCAACTCTGGCGGTTTTTTTGTAAATGCTTTTGACCGCTGTAAATGTGAAACTGATACAGTATTATTCAATTGTTTTATGTCTTGGTCACATTTGCTCCGATTTTCACTACGGCGCCCGGCCGATTAATTATTGTGTTCAGAAATGTATTCAATTTTGAACAAAATACTCGCAGCAAATGTGATCCAGGCATTACACAGCGGTATTTCGAACATACTATTGTTGCTTAACCACGACCTAGCCAATTTTAAAATCATACTCCTTATTTAAATCCAAGTAAACGATCAATGTCTAGGTATTTGGCGTTTGATGATACTATGGCCCTTGGCGAATTATGATTAGATGAACCGAGGTCAACATTAATGTTTCTTGTACAAGGTCATCCCAAGGTCTAAGATAAATATTTAGGTATTTTACGTTTCAAGACCTTTGGACAAATTCGATTCAACGATGTATTAAAGTTAAAATGTATACAGAGATAAAATAGGTTATCTCCTATCGTTTCCTTGTGTATACGTTTATGTCTCTGCGTAATAACGCAGATGCGAGCAGGTAGTTACCAATCTCACCACAAGGTGGCTCGTTCGGGTCAGATAGCATGGCGGGTATGGTAGAAAGTTCCCTTTAACTTAAAGTACATCTGTTTTCGTGGTTCAATTTTCATATCACCCTTAAAATGTATCTAATAGCAATGCAATTAAAATATGTCCAGTGAACGAAAATGCAATACAAGAATAGATATTTCACTTTTTGTGATTTTGTAACAATGGGGTTATTTTTTGTATATGTAACATGGTCATTTTCACATTTTATATTATTACTGTTCATATTAATCAATCCCTATTCATCTCAATATAACAGGTCCCTAAGTAGGTTGTTTGCAGTTTTACTCTTTTAATACCATGTTCAGTTTTCACCTTGAGTTATTCAACTATGCAAACTGTGTCAGTTTTATATATCTATTGTTCCCCTATGGTCTTTCTCACTCACATGTAGCTGAGTTTGCATTGGGTGTTGGCTTGTCAGTAGTTGCTGTAAGAGTTCATGTTGTACATTACAGAGCATTGTATTTTAAACATTGAAGTTTGAAATATACTATTTTATATATATTTTAATTTGAAGTTCGAGTTATTTTATTGCCACCCACGGGCCTTCCACACGCCCATTTACATATAACGCTTTGAAACAACTTTAAAAAGTGAGCAATGTCAGTGTTGTGATAATAGAGAATTTTCGTTATAAGTTGTTTCAAAAACTTATACGTATACTTATAGTTTAAAGGGTCTTGTCGAACTAAAATCAATTCAAATTGATTTTCATAATCTGTACCAAGTGGGGCATAACTATTCCCGATATAGTCAAGCTTCATCATCAACTAGGGACTGCGAATACAATGTCCTTTGCTAGTGTCAATTATGAACACGATAAACTAAATTCTAGTTGACGGGTCCTTGTAGTGTACGATAAACAAGACCCTTTAAAGTGAATCACTACACGAACGAGTCGATCATTTCAAAGTTCTCATGAAATTATAAGGTCAATTTTTAAGTTTTTACGTATAAAAGGGCCTTTATACGCAGATTATAAACTTACAGAGTTGGATCTCCGCATAGTATATGTGTGGACCTACTGACCAGAATGGCTTATTAAAATTAATCGGCTGAATAGGCATAGTATCCAATCAAATAGCTCGACTCATTCATTAGCTGAACTAATTCTCCCTTCGTTATTTCTACAAGGTGATTCAAAACGATCATCTACAAAAAATATATTTGAGAGTAGATAAATCTGTAAAACCCGTGTGCTATATCAGCCTATTTGATTCTAGAAAACACATATGACACAACTAAACATGCTTTACATCAAGGGGGTACGGATGGTATGCCATTGGCCCTTTTTATTACCTTCCTAGGAGATATTTCCCGACGAATTAGGAAATTATGAAACACCTTGTTTATTGGGTTTATAAGTATAAGTATACGTATAAGTTTTTAAAAAACTTATAACGAAAATTCTCTAATAACGCCCCTCATACCTATTTATTACAGGTCGTGTAGACCATTGTTGCCTGATTTATAGCAAAAACATTGACTTTTGCACGTTGATGATGATGATGATGATGATGATGCGCCTTTTATAATAGATCTCATATCTTAGAAGCGTATCAGTTCAAAAAATACTAGAAGACCTTACATATTTTGCCATGCACTGCACCTATTCATTTGGCAATTCAGTTGTAAATTTTATCTTGAAAAAAATAAATCTTCCAAATTTTTTGAGTTTTCTTGCAGAAATCGCCTACCCCCCCCCCCCCCTCCATCCATTTTGTATGATCACAAGGCGTGATTTAAGCTGCTGATATTCTTCTTTAAACGAGTTGGATTTTCAAAATCTATAAGTTGGACTCCCTTTATAGAAGCTTTGAACTGAATTTGCACTGCTTAATGCTGAAATTTTATTGTTTATCTATACATTTTAAGAAAAAATGTAAAAAAAAGATGTTAAAGCCAAATGTTGCCCTAAAAATTCAGAAAATGTAAAAAATTTCGAATTTTCTATGTACAGGCCTTGTTGCCCCTTTAAGAAGCTTAATATGTAAATTATCTAATCAAACACTTCGTCCACCATTTTGAAACACTAATCAATCCAATCTGTGCTAGCGATTCATAGGGCGAGCCAGTGGGATATTTCCAGGGTTCATACACACCTGGAAATGTCAGGGAAATTGACTTGATTTTCCAAGTGCTAGAAATGTCAGGTAATTTTAAAATTAGGTCAAAAGGGCCAAAGATGACCGGGAATTTTGAAACGGTAGACATGTCAGGGAAATGTCAGGGAAATTTGTATCAGTGTTGAAAAAATAATGTTCCAGAGATTAACAGGGGCGGATCCAGGAACCAACAAGGGGGGGGGCCCAAATTTCAGGTCAGAGAAAAAACGTCCGCGCTTGCGCGGAAAAAAATTTTGGGCCCCTAAAATCCTAAAGTGGGCCCAAATTTTGAAATTTTGAGGCCCATTTTCTTCAAAATTTGGCCTGAAATTAACAAATAAGGCCTTAAAAGGTCCAGTAATGACCAAAAAGGCCCACTTTTTGGGGCCTGAAGGCCTTGTTTGGCCCAAAAATTTTTTTGGGCCCAATTTTTTTTTTCTGGGCCCACCCAAGGGGGGGGGCCCGGGCCCCTGGGCCCCCCCCCTAATCCGCCAGTGATTAATGTTTCCAAACTGTTTTGAAACAAACTAACGTCTTGTTTTCAACCTACACCTTGCTCCTTTCTGTCGTATTTAATAAAACAAAAATAGTATATCACGGAGGGATACGAACCACTCACATGGGACTTGGTTATTCACTAGCGCCATAGGCGTTCTACTATTCTGGATACAACTGACGAGTCGTATTTAAGTGGAGACAAAAGTGAGGATCATTTTGAATTGACGCTCGGTATAAATATATAATACTTTTGTTCTTTCATATCGGTGGCTCGTTGGCCTCATGGTTAGCGTGCCTGGCTTCCATAGTCTAGGTTAGTTGATCGAGACCCGTTCATGTCGAACTTTTTGATTTGCTTGTTGTCAAGATATAATAAGTAGGGCAAAATCCAGAAAAAGTAGATCAAAAATACTCCAATGGAGTATAAAATTGTCACCAGGATTCCGGAATGAGACGAATGTTAACTCGTGAAATCTCGGTAGATAAAGTAGGTCAGAAAATCCGGATTAATCCGAACAAGGTTCGGGAATTTCCGTCATAAGAAGTAGGTCAAAAATACTCCAATGGAGTATAAAATTGTCACCAGGATTCCGAAATACGACGAATCGAATCGGCAAACTTCGGTACAATAATGAAGTGCATAGAAATCGTGAAACAGGTGTCAGGGGCTTCCCTCATCTTTCCATAAATGGTTCTAAAAGCCTTATATGGATCTATCACGTGACATTCAAAATGACGTTCCTATATGGTTCTATGGGCCTTATATGGATCTTTCGAACAAGTGACCAAATCAAAATCAAAATCAAAATTTTACCTTGACCATTGGATGGGATTTCATAGAAAATATCAAAGAAAACATATTCTCGTGATCCTTAAATCACTTAAATTCGATCATTTTATCTTCACCCCTTGATGGAATTTTATGAAAGAAGTTATGAAAACACATCATCATGTAAGGGTTTTCACCTAAATTAGTTCGTTTTATCTTGACCCTTCAATTGAATTTCATTGAAAAATGTTTCATGAAAAATATCATGTTATGATTTGTATTTAAATAAGACCGTTTCATTTAAATACTTGCTGGATAATATTTCATAAAAAAATGCACTTTAAAAATATTTCAGGATTTGCCTTAATTTATCAATGTAATGTAAGTATTAGATTGACTCTCAAATAGGGTTCTATTTTAACTTTTTTATTGAAATTAATACTAGGCAGGACTCACTCTCTAAATAGCTAATAAAAATTCAACCCTTGGATGTGATTTCGTTGAAAAAAAAATATGACAAGTCCAGAATCAAATGATTTGTCCAGAACCTCTTAAGATCCTGTTACCAAGTTTACTTTAAGTAAATACCGTAAATAGAATAAAAATGAAGATCTTTATCAAATGGAACTAGAGCTTGGACTTGCAAGATACCTTTTCATGTTTACTCATGACATCAGGATGATAGTGAAATTAGTTCCTCCATTTGAAATATTGCGAGTCGAATTGATGTTATGTTTCAAAATCAGAACTCAGGACTAGTTTGAGAACGAGGATAAAGTAAAGAGGAACTAATTTAGTCTTACCTGTGTACGGGATCCTCTCGATGGCATTTAGAAGTTCCCGATTATCAAAGTAAGTGTTGAGGTAAAAGTTACGTTGGGCACTTGTAGCAAATGATACGGCTCCAACCCTAGTCTTTGAGCTTGAGATGGGGAGATTCAGGATGATGTCTTTAACAAATGTCTTAACCAAATCGAAATTGGCTTCAAAGATTGACCCAGACGTGTCCAAGACAAAGACAAGATCGATGTAACCATTGCATTCGTGATTACAGTTGAAACCCGAGAAGTCTGCTGGGCACTGGCAAGTGTGGGACACCAGCTCATCAATGCATATGCCTCCGTTTAGGCAGGGAATGGAGGTGCAATCATCCTCATCTGAAAAGATTTAACAAAAATATTTCGTAAAAAATGGGTGGCCCAAAAGAAGGGTTTTAGATTATACACATTGTTGTTTAACTTAACCTACTTTTGGCAACCTGTTAGTTGATGTATTCGTGGAGCAGCTAATTATTAGGCACCGATGATAATTGCAATATGATGAATCAATGATAACAATCATTTATACATCCGAATTCTAGATAATAAAATAAATTGCCATTTACCATTACAAACACTTTTCCTCAAGGCAGTTTCAATGTTAGGGAGATCTTCAAAGCGAGTAACATTAAACATGAAATCCCGCGAGGACGCAATTTCCGAAAGTTCGGCATCATTAACTTGATCTCCTATTGCAACCGTCACCAATGTTATACCCTTCTGTTTGCTAGCTAGAGCTTCTGGTGCTGTTTCTCCAGGATTCACAGTGGAAACACCATCACTTATAAGCACCAGGACATTCGGTATATCTGGACGATCTCCGTTTCCCTCGATGAACATCTCATCACGAGCTTTGGCCATAGCATTCGCAGTATACGTCGCACCAGGCCCGGCTTGTAATGTCTGAATAGTGTTCACAATACTTGTGACATCAAAGAATTCATTCAGGTTAATTATAATCTCAGCATTGTCAGAAAATGTTAGCACTCCTATTCTGTTTTTATTTTCACCAATATCGAGACCATTCAAAAGCTGAATAATGAAACTTTTTAGAATTTCAAAATTAGGAGTAGATATGCTCCCAGAACGATCTAGAGCGAAGATTATATCTGTAATTCCCGAGCATACTGTATTATTACTGGGGCATAAACTTCTTTCCAGTAGATTGTTTTGGATGGTGTTCAAATCAGTGAATGTTTGGATACTGTAAACATACAACTCATCTGGATCAGATGCAATAGTGCCAAGATACACATTATTTTCAGTTAGTTCTGGTCCAATACCTATGGCGATCATTGTGATACCTGCCGCCATAGCTCTATTTGCTTCAACTACTGTTTGCTCTGTTTTAACAGTCGAAACTCCGTCGGTAATAATAAGGATAAGGTTAGAGGCGTCTGGTCGATCTCCATTAGCGGAAGTAAAGATTACATCATTTGCAAGAGCGATCACATCTGCGTGGTTTGTAGCTCCTTCAAGCTCTAATGGGAAATTGTCAATTGCGTTGATGAATTTTTCTCTTGAATCAGCCCTTAAATAAAATTAAAAATAACATATTCTGAAAACACTAAGATAATTCATTATTTGACTAGTATCTTACATATTAATCTATTAACCTATTTAAGGGCGTTGGTCTTATAACGTTTTTAACATGCAGATCGAGACTTGCAGTTATCGCACAACTTGTCAAGTAAAAAGTTTATGTGATTAGTGAATAAAATAAAGAATGATCTCTTACTGATTAAGTACAAGTTCCGTTGTGATAGTATCGCTAAAAGTCACAACTGCAATCTGAAAATGCTCTGCATCGATATCGACTTTATTTGCCAGATCTTTTGTGAAAGTTAGCATCAGCAAGTAGTCATCTAATGGGATACTAGCGGAACGATCCAATAATATAGCCAAATCTATTTTTGCCGTGCCACAAACTGAAGTAACAGAAAACTAAAAGGTGACAGCTTATTCCAAAAAATGTTTCTACTACGAAAATATGTTTGCGCTAATGCTAATGGGAAAATACAAAAAATGGTTACAGAGCACGGCAAGAAAAAGAAAACATGTAATACACCAGTTATAAGTAAAATAAACCCCAACTATTCCAAATCATAATCCCAAAAATTCGTACAACAACGCAAAGGGAATAAAAGACTTTCGTCCGATTTCACCCTATTATCATACCATCAGGGTAGCAGGTGCGCTGAGTTACTTTCGCTGCGACTCCTTCTAGTTCTGCATATGATCCAACTTCGAAAACGTAGCTTTCATCTGGATCACTTGAGATTCCATTCAATTCATCTTGTGCTTTTTTCCCGGCTTGTTTAAACTCGTTGCCTACACCTACGCAGGTAATGGCAATTCCGGCATCCTTTGCTTTTTGTGCTTCTGGCAAAGGATCGACATCTTTAGAAACTCCATCGGTGACAAGAACAATGACATTTGGCACTTGGATTCTGTCACCATTCTCAGTCGTGAACATTTGTTCTCGAACAACCCTAATTGCCTCAGCCGTATGTGTTGAACCACCTAGTATTAAGTACAACGGAATGATCAAATGACGTGAACTACCTGTATATATCATATGGTTACTTTATAAAAGATGGAGTGCTTGAAGAAATATCATGCTGAATGAAGCATTCTACTAATTATAGTCTTCCTTGCAATTCGTCTCATGTTGTTAAGGCTAATCAAAGTAAGATTTCATCCCGGGGATTTCATACTTTAGACTATTCTCGGAGGAGGAGATTTCCCAAATCTGAGCTATGCCACTGTTACATTCGATGACAAATCTTATGAACTTGAATAGTTTGTCATTGAAATGTATCTCGTTCAGAATGTTTAATTTTGCTAATCATTTTTGTAATATTATCCTAAAGAAGCGTAACTGAAATAGTAATGCCGCAGTTTAGAATTGATGATGTTCAAATGAAATGACTGACATTTCCACGATTTCAAATTTTGCTTTACGCATGCGCGACTCCAATCAAACATGTGCTCGTGATTGTTCACGTTATGATATCCTGCAAATTGATTGGGTAGCATATATCTGCTGACTTGCGTAATGTTGATAAATAAAATAATAAGGTGCAAAATTGGCAAGTAATTATAGGAGCTTCTGGACTACTACGAAAGGGTTCAGGCTTAAAAATGAATTTGAACCAATGAAACATTACCCGACGAATTCATCAACAAAAGTTTTAGTAGGGACCATGCCCCCCCCCCCCCCTATATATATAATCGCTTACCAATCTGAGTCACCTCATTAATGGCAGCAAGTAGATCAGACTTTTGTCCATATTTATTCAAATTCCAGTCAATATTTGTCCCAGTTGCAAACGTTAGAAGGCCGACTCTTGTTGTTGATGTATCTAGCCGATTAACAACATTTTTCACAAAATCTTTCAGCATGAGAAATTCATCCGCCGTGATACTTGAAGAGCCATCCAAAATAAACACTATATCTGTCGTTCGATCCTTACAAACTGAAACAAAGTTTAACATTTATACATTTCGACAGACGGATGAAGGAGCCAATAAATATGGTTTTACAAAATACAATTGTAAACGTAGTCTCTTGATATTAGGGAGTTTAAGCTTTCATATAAAATCGAACGCCAACCTGTACGTATGACCAATCGCTCATACAAATGCATCGCTTAAATATTTTATGTTCACATTTAGGTTGTGAAAAACAATGCAATCTTAAACTCCCTATTTTCAGTTATGAATGTGTCAAAATTATAATAATCAAATGCTGTTGATGGAATAAGTACCTGGATCAAAACAAGTATGTTCGACAAGATCTTGGGTTATGTTGACAAGAACATCAAAATCACCAGCAAAATACGTGTGTTCAAAGTCAGGATCAGTGGCGATCATATTCAGTTCATCTGTGTTTAATGTATCTCCTACACCGACAACAAATGTATTAATTCCCGCTTCATGTATTTTGATAGCTTCATCTTTGGTGGCCTGTTCGTTGTCCGACTTTCCATCAGTGACAACGATGACAACGTCGGGTATGCCTGGTCTGTCCCCTCTGTCCATTGTTAACATGGAGTCAATGAGCAACTGAAGTGCTAAGTGGGTGTTAGTTCCTTTTCCGAGTTGGGTTATACTAGCCACACTGTTCGTCATGTCCAGAGTGTTGCTAAATGTGTCCAGGTAGAACTCCACTTTGGTGCCATCGCTGAATTGGGCTAATCCAACCCGTACATTACCTGTATCAACATCTAGCCTTTGAATAATGCCATTGATGAAATCTTTCACTTTCTGGAAATTGTCAGCAGTTATGCTTGAACTTGAGTCCAGCAGAAATACTACATCTGACTGTGCACCGTTGCATTCTACAACAAAGCAATTTCGAAATATGAATAAATATAAAATAAATATAAATATACAAACATAAACCATAAGAATTATGTTTTGTTGTACAGTACATACATGTTCATGATTGAATACTACTACTACATTACATATATGGCATACGTTGAACGTCTTTATAAACTCTGAAGAACCTACGGTGGGTGAGAAAAGGAACAAATAAATTTGGTTTATAACTGTTACAATTAATCAGTTTAAAATCGATATACTATTATTCTATCAAGAATGCTTTTTACCTTGCGCTATGGTTTCCAACGTCAATCCTAAGACAATCGTTATAACAAAAATAATATTAGAATACATATTTTGATTTCTAATTGCAGCCTACGTTCCTTCGAACTAAATCGAAACCCGTCTGTGACAATAATTCTAAATGATTTTGAGTACCACAAAAGTACGACCAGGCATGAATGGAATGTTTCATTCATAACTACTGAAAAAAGCAATAATGTATTCACTCAAAATACACTTTCTCTTTGTAATCTACACAATACACGAACTATTTACTCATATTGGTAAGTCCTCAGGTAAGTCTGTCAGAACGCGTAAAGGTATGTTTTTACATCTTACAAGTATGCTATGAAAGGATAGCTAAGAATGATTTAAAATGAAGCACTTTTATATAATGATATTAATTTACACAGCCATAGTTCTTCGATCCATTTCTTACTGAGAATATCAACATGGACTATACAAGAACAATATATGTCATTCATGTTAAAAGGTAAGTATTCTACATCTAGCTGTGATAATGGTCGGTGTCACACTCAAGCCAGGGCAAAGTTTTTATAACTCTTGAACTGAAAGCCGTGTTCATTTGAAGATCGTGATAAATTTTTTCAAAAAAAAGTCCAACATATTTTTAGAAAACAAATTGCGATAAATACTTATCTTGAATTGCAATGATTTAAAAAGCATCATTAATATAAAAAGAGTTTACAAGACCAGATGAAAGGATGCTAAGTATTTAATTTCCCTCGTGAATTGTTGAAAGCTCATTCGAATTCGTGCTTAATGCGTGGAACCTCTTCGCAGTAATAGCATTTTTGTATTCTTTTTTATACTTATAATATGTATATAGCTCAAGCGGGAATCAAGGGTGTTAACGTTTTAACACTACATCGTTGACAAATGGCCTGTACAAGGCCAGCTTTTCATATATTATTTGCGACTGCTTCTATAAATCAATTATAAAAAGAATGAAACGTTTTTCCACAACAATACCGACAGTAACTGTGTAGCAGCACCAAACAAATGTTATAGATTATAACAATATGTGACCAGTTCTGATGGTGATACAAAAGATGTTATAAAGATTTTAAAAGGTGTATAGAATCATCAAAAAATGTAAACTTAAATTTTATAGCGGACTTTTTAGTGATTAAAACTCCATCATTTTCAGAAATTGTTACGGATCGTTTCGGTAACAGCGTAATCGAGTGGAGTACCAACCGGTTTGTTTGTTTGTTTGTTACATATGGGTACATTTTTTTCACGATATTGTTGACATCTACACAGGACTCTGGTGAGTTGGAACGTGAAGGATTAATAACTACTACACCACTACAATAGCCCAGGGTACCACTTCTAAGGAGTAATCCCTTCTCATCTCCCTTGTAATAATGCTAATTATGTACACTCGTATACAGCATGTCGTTTTTGTTGGGTTTTTTCAGTCGTATTGCCTTCTCCCGAATATATTGTGTTTAAAAGATGGCGATCTTGTCATGCAATACAATATTACAATAATGAACTTCATGGATAGATGTCGGCTGGATACATGGATACAATTACAAACTGAATGGATTTTATAGATGTCAGCTGATGCGTTTTCGTATTTGTATTTTTAGTCCATGGACCTCTATCCCGATCTTTTCGGTAGGTAAAGATTAAAAGGTGGATTGGATCGAGTGGATTGGATTGATGTAAAAGGTGGATTGGATTGGCTATCTTCAAAATATGGATTTTCCCTTAAAAATTCTATTGATCTCCCTTTAGGAAGATTGGTGCTCTCTTCACTTGCACAATGTCAAATAATAGATGTAATAATATCTTGCTTGGGTGGGCTAGAAGGATGACCTGGTACCTGCTTTCTGATACACGATCTTATTCATTCCAAGTGTAATTTGAGACATTTCATAAATCATAAGGCAGACTGGTTTGAAGATCCATATCATCTGTTTTCAATCCAAACTATACATACCAGAAATGTTTTGTGAACATTCACACATCAATTTGAATGACAGGTTTTCTTTTTCTAAAGATCTATGTCTTATAAAAGTTGATTTACAAGGGAAAGCGGTTAAATACTTAAGAGTGTCCATGAACTAATTGGAGCATGTATTTGTCATTGCTTTGTTCTGATTTCTCAAAAGGGACCTGTAATACTGTAGAGGGAAATTGTTTAGAGGGAGATCAACAGAAATTTTTTTATAAGAAATTCCACATTTTGAAGATTCCCGATCCAATTCACCTTTTACATGAATCCAATCCACTCGATCCAATCCACCTTTTAATCTCTACCTTTCGGTAACAGATATTCCTCAACCTGAGAAATAGTTCGTTGAATGCCTCATTTTAAGGGGGGGGGGGGGCTCACATTAGGGCCCTATCTCCCCTTATCCGCCACTGTTGTCTGACCTGAACTAATCTGGCCATCAGTTAATAACAGCACTACAAAAATATCTGAAGCAATTCAATCACGATTCTTGAAATGTCGCTCTTTGTGCGTCCCTGATGAGAATATTCATTTCTTGTCTACACCATTACAAGATGAGAGAATTTGATTCAATAAATACTTGCGTTTCAGGTGACCTCTGTCTTTTAAAGAATATACTATAAGCACGGTATAGGCCCATTGCAGGACATCACAGCTCGCAGCTGACGATTCTATACGAGCACATTAATCTCACCCCGTGAAGACAGATCGCCTATAATTACATTTGTATGATTCGAGACTCGACATTCACCGGGAAAGTCGGAAACATTTTGTCACCCATAAAGCAAATTAATTTTATACAGCTTAATAAGTGGTCAAGGACAGTTACATTGAGTTCTACTTGTACTCGTATAAGTATGAGAATAGCGTGACGTCTTGATATTTCAAGGCAACTCATCCGAAATGGCAGTGATCGGACTTACGATGTAAAGAAAAACCCGTTACGAAATATTTGTAGTTTATTTTCAAAAATCAAGAAATAAACATCGCTATTTTTCAAAACAGAAAACCGCAAAAAAGCAGTAGAAATTAATTTGCATCATGGGTGACAAAATGTTTCTACTTTCCCGGTGAATGTCGAGTCTCACATCATACGAATGTAATTTTAGGCGATCTGTCTGCATTCTGATACTCATAGCATCTTTCTGTTTCACCTAAAACATGCTCTGATATTATGAGGCATATTTTGCGATCTGAGCACATCAGATGGGAAGGGTTATAATTGTCAATAAGTGTGATAGTTATCATGTAATCATTTACCGTCAATACAGTATATAATAGGCATTGTATTTAATAGTAGATATTAGAACAGGCACGTGTACACAAGTTTTATGACCCCAATTAGATGTAATGTGAGCTGGGATGAAATATCAAAAATCCTCAATTTTGGGCTCTCCTGGATCGCCAAATCAAGCTCATCATGTCATCGATGGCATCTCAGGGCTGAGAAGAAATGAGATGTCATGCTTTATCATGATGATCTGTCTGCATGCAAGGGATGTAATTTTAAAATTTTGAAAGCGCACACAATATACGCAAATTAAATATCACCAAGCCATCAGCTTCAGACGAAACATTAAAATTACGACGTTAACGTTATTTACATTTAAAAGACAAGAGCAAATTGAAAGAACCCATGGCCATTTTATGATTATCCCGATTTCGGGAAAACACAGGATATCTCCATTTGGTATTATGCTTGTTTTCAAAGCACCGGCTAAGGCGTATGTGCACTCGTGGTGATCGCCTTAGATCTCCGTTGTCTATTTATGGATAATGACATTAACACATTGCTTTCTTAATCCCTTTTACTTGTTCTCCCATCTTCAATCTGCGCCAGATTGAAAGCAAAATATTTATCTAAAAACAACGAGACTCAGGTGAGAAAACATATTACAAGTGAATCCCGGGAAGTTGTTCTAATTTTGATTTTAACTGGTTTTATCTTGGGAAGATTTGGCCGGTCACGCTGAGATTAAAGAAACTACAATAAGTATGGGAATTCGCATACGGTCTGAAAAAAGTTTTTGTCTAATTCAACTACAAGGTTACATACAGTTATATCCAATTCGGCAAACAACAAAACTTTCCAGCATCACAGTAAAACGACATGCTGATGAGACTTAAGATTTTATTCGCGAGAAAACACTATATGAAATGAGTATGGCTATAAAATGATTATAAGAATGAAATCTGTTTTCAGCTATTGAATAAGAGATTGAGGGACATTTGTTTTGATTACATTGTATTTTGAGGGCATTTAATGAGAGGACAAAATGATTTCAACTTTACGTAAACTTGTGCTTAAAATGAAATGGCCTAAATGCTTTCTGATTATTTTTAACATTCCTTATGCATTGAATTTTTGTTTCCACTTATTATCGCCAATCATGTTCGAGAAAGGGACGAGTTCTCAAAGATTAAACGTCTCTTAAAGACTAAATATTTAACCAATACTGTATTGTAAAATGTAGGTTTACCATGTAACTGTACTGTAATTGTTTTATAAAATGATAAAAAAAAATTAAAAAAAAGATTAAAGAACTTGCACTCACGTGTGATTTTTGAATTCTCACTATATTATCTGGTAAAACAATTTTAAAATCGGCTAAATCTGCAAAGATGATTATTGTCTCAGAAAGAGTCAAAAGAGGATGAAACATGGACTTGGTGTATGACTGAAATAGTATAAACTTGGGACGGATAGATTCTGAAAGGACAACATGATATCTCATTTTGAGCAGAGTTGCGCGCGGTAACAGAGTAGCAGATAGAACATTGTTGGTATTTGAATTGATAAAGCTTGTAGGCTGATGGTGCAATGATTACCCTAATTAGCGTAGTAATTAATACACCATTAAGCTGATTAACGTAAACAAACACGCAACCGGTTCATCATAGACCCCCAACGTCAGGTGATATACACATTCTGACAACATATCTGTCGATTCGGATAATGTTCCATTCAATGCATCTGGGAATGCGCTTCTTAGTAACGGATCCGTATTGAATTCAAATAAATTGAATTGTTCCACAAGTGTACCCTACCCACCCCCCCCCCCCCAAAAAAAAAAATGGTGCCCATATATATTTTAACAATGGCCAAAAATCTGCCCCTCTGGCCCTTTTGATCTCCTGCCTAGAATTACAGCCGACTCCCAACATAACAATTTATATTTTCATCAGAATTCTGTTGAAATGAAATTCCATACATACACATAAATTCCAGTCACCATCATCAAAAATTATGAATTTCGGCTTAGCCATATCAACAAAATTCTACCAATGTCGTGAATATACAGAACGTATTTTGTAGCTGGTGGATATTGAATTGCCGAGCTGAATTCTAGCAGTGCGAATCCTACAGATGTTTCAAGTTCTCTTCATCTTGTTTATATGGCTCTATTAACAGTCTTTAAAACAATAATCAAGCATTTTCAGAACCGCTTGAAATTGTGGTGAATATATTTGTGTTTCCTAAGTGTTTGCACACTTTATTATCTCTCATAAAACACAAGTCGGAAACCTACTTCTACCTTGATTATGTTATATATGTGGAACCATATACAGTACCATTTCAATCAAAGGCCGGCCAGGGAATTCAGTATTACTTAAATTTGTGAGATCGTTCGTTGATACGTTGAAACGATACCTCTGGACAATACCGCTCAATTAATAAATATGGATGAAACAATCAATGAAATATACTGTATTGAAAAATTGACTATTTCAAGGTGCATTTCTTGGCTTTCTAAAGTGTCTGAGATATAATAAATTCAGATTTCTTCAATTGTTTTTAGGGGATGTGAGGGTGGCGCGCTCCCTCTGGCAAATCTTTTTTTCAACAAAATTGTTTTTCAATTTTTGGGGTGCCAAAGGTGGATGCGGTAGCACCCCCCCCCCTCTCAACACCCGACGGCCATGATACAAACCACCAATGATCAAGCTATCGCTGAATGAAAAGATAAAAAAAGTCCTACTCTATATGCATCGGAGAAAACAAGCCCGTTGAGCGTAGCGAACCTACTTGTAAATATATATCACATTACGTCAGTTTGCTGTCGGCCCCAAAATAGCAACTGTTCTTTTAATGGAGTATCTTTTACGAACATTGTGACACATTGCGCCCAGCTTTGGAGATTTGTATTTCATGAAGTTGAATTAACTAGATGTGTGGTGGAGGGCTGGAAGTAGGTAGCTGTAGATTAATGATGATAATTGGGCATCTATTTGTCAGTATTAACCGTAAAGTCTGTCCACCTTGTGGTGAGGAACACACAATATAAACAATTAGAGATAAATTAGCAAAAAGAGGCGCTACTTAACATTATCCGTATGTGTAAATATCTTGAACAACTCAGAAGGTTGGAGATGACGTCGATAAGGAGGTCTATCATATTGTATTCTCGCTGTGATTGCATCTCAGTTTGGAGGGAGAGATATCTCTGTTTGATCCAAGGTTTTGCATAACATGAGAATAATTCAGGTCCGATTTGCAAAATTCAATCAATGTGAAAATTATAGTATATGATTGATAGTGATAGATAGCGATGCCGGTTATTCGCCCGATAATTTGCTTAATCATTAAAGTAAATTATAATATGTGTTACCTTTGTCCGATAGGGGGTATGAGTACATGTTATAGGGGGTATGCTAAGGCATTGCATGAAAAACTATCTAGTCGTTATTTATGCCGTTTTGCGGTTGATTAAATCTAAAAAATATAATAATTTGGTATTATGAAGACAGAATCAAAAATTCTCCCAAATAATAAAAATGGTAACCATATTTATAAAATGAATTATAGATTATTGTGAAAATCCGAAGTTTTCCTAAAATAACTACATATTTTAGGGATTAAAAAAATGACATGACAAAAAATGATATGAGCCAGAAATATTTTAGAATTTAAACAATTTTTTGTAAAGCTCACTCGCGATCTGATTCTCCCTTTAATACGTGGTGGATAGACCTACCAGAGTTTACAATATGTTCTAAATCATTTCTAATTGCACCCTTAACGACTACTACACTTCACAAGTATAAACTCTGGAATCAAAGAAATGTGTGCAAAGTATACCCACAAACAAATTAACGTCTGTGTAGCATCTAAGTGGCATTGCCCGTATTTTCTATATCCCCAAAGGAAGAACACAAATACCACACCAATCATATATTACCAACTCTATTCCAGTTGATACCTATATCATTAAAACTTATAATAGATTAAATAAACATGGAAGAAGAAAAAGTCATCCAGGGCGTTTCACTTATTAATAAGTCAGCGTTGGCAAAGTATGTAATTTTAAATTAGAGAATTAATATTTTAGAATAAAAAAGATTATTAGAATATTATGAAATTATTATTCCATATTCTAATAATTATTCTTTTTAGCTAACATCCTCGTTCATTTGGGATATATGATATCTCTAACAATTAATTATATCTGATTTATTACATTTAATATCAAAATGAATACATTGTTGTAGATGTCTTACCCTCCCCACTAAAAGTTTGGCAATCGACAGTCCCGTTTGAAACCACGTTTTATTTTGTCGATCAATTATCAATAATGACAGATTATTTTATAAACGAGGAAAAATACAAGTCAAACAAGAAACAGCCTTACACAATGAGGAATCGGGTTCCACACTTATGATGGGGGTGTAGATAATATATGCAATTAATATCAATACTGCTATTCCATTAATATTATAATCATCGGATAATGCAGCTTAGCAGGTACGTTGTCACAGAGAAGATATTAATTACGCGTTTATTGTATAATTCATAAAATGATTTAGCCTTAATGGCCCTCATTGTCGCAATCCATTGGAAAAGTGGACGCTGTTTTATGATCCTCTGATGTTTTGGTCTGAATTATTCCCAGGGTGGAATCGATGCAGATATCTTACATTAATAGTTACAGATAAAGTACTCATTATGCACGAAATGTTAATTCGTGAAGGGTCTGGGCGGATAAGGGTAAACGTCCGGCGTCCTTTTTTCAAACACTTTTATTCATAATTTAAATTGAGAAAATGAAATTGGAAGCGTAAATAGAACAAGATTCTTCAACATTT
Organism: Owenia fusiformis; assembly: GCA_903813345.2. NCBI lineage: Eukaryota > Metazoa > Annelida > Polychaeta > Sabellida > Oweniidae > Owenia > Owenia fusiformis. Next base: position 37,720,364 of record CAIIXF020000005.1, on the reverse strand, counting down.
TCCGGTCGTCTTCTTTTAACCAACTTTGTCAATGAAAGAAACTTTGCAAGTCTACTTTTTGATATATGTACTGTACAAGGATTGGAGAACATTTGTCTTGAACACAAGAATTACATTTAAAGATTGTATAATTTAGATATTTATTTGTCAAGTATATGTACATGTGTGTCTGACGAACATATAATTAATTATTAAATAAAGTTGTATAAATTTGTATAAATTATCCTATAATAGTACAATTAAATAATAAATTAGATGAAGTGAAATACAAAATACATGTCACGCGCCCGTCGCATTTAACTTACTAGTATAGTAATATTTTTTTATGCATGCGATGATCATAATTAGTTAAACATCTGATTTCAAGACGGAAAAACATTTTAGAATAATCTTAAATAGTCCATATCCAGGTTGATTGCTCAAATCGTTGTTGAAGATACTATTATACATGGTGTGAATTTTATAAATAGAAGGAATCACTTATTAACAGAGGAACATTATTTTGCATACAAAGCATGGATAGGTCATAATTTCAAATGGATTAGAGATGAAACAATCAAAGCCCGAGTGGATAAATGGGATAAAAGTTGAGACTCGGTATTGGTATACTTGGATAAAGAACTGGGCGAATTACATCCTCTGGATTATAAAGTCTTTGGTTGTCTTTTACAAGTACCTTTACGGCAACCTTTCTCGCCATAATCGGCATTGAGTGTTCTTGAAGTAGCTGTTTCCGCTTAGTTTTGTATCTTCTGTTCTGAAACCAGATTTTGATTTGCGTTTCTGTTAGTTTTAACGCGTTTGCCAGATCTGCGCGTTCAGGCCCCGATAGGTAGCGCTGGTGGTTGAATCGACGCTCCAGTTCAAACACTTGGGCGTGTGAGAACGCTGCACGTGAACGCTTCTTCCTTGGTTTGTTTGTTGGTCGAGAGTTGGTAAGACTGAGTTCTTTTCTCTCGGCTGGAAGAACAAAAAGAAGACATTTTGGTGAAAATAGTACACCATCGTTTTTAATGAATTTCACCACCAAATCACGTAACTAAAACGTTAGATTGCTTAAACGCTTTAAAAAGTTGCTATTGCGTTTTGCTGGTTATAACAATAGTACCAGTCCAACTGTACATAGGGGTCTGCAGTGCGTCAAAATATTTATCCGCTAATTGTTGGCTTTTATGGAGCAATTATCTATTTCTGACACCTTTACGTCTCAGCATTGACATGGCAGCCATTCTTGAAAGAGTAGGGTCAGGGTCGAAATGCAAACGTGGAGACCTTTTAAATCTAAACGAAATCGATCTTTCATTTCTAAAATTTTGAACTATCGTGGTTAACTTTAGGTGTTTGCTTCAAAATTAACTTTCGGTGTTTGCTTCCAAATTAAACATAGGATCTAATCCTAAGATCAGAATTTACCCCTACACTGCTTAGAGCCGGACAACACGGGCTCTTATTAGAAGGGATATGCTATCTATATTTCGGAAAGTTGAAGTCACGAAATACCTATTTATCTGGTGTTATGCTTGGAAGATACATGACAATTATCTAAGGGCCACTTAGTTTCTCTGATAATCGTCCCACTTTTCCAAACTTCTCCGCACGCTCACTTAGCCAGGGTGTCAGTTAGTCAAACAACCTGCCTGTATACCTTAATTGAACTTACAAAACAATAATCCATTAAAAGAAAATGGATTTTCCCATCGTTTCTGATATCATAGTTAATTTTTTTTACCAAGAAATGTTTTTTTGCGTTTGTTGGAAATTGATATTAGCAAGCGACGAATTTCAATAAATACTTTTTAAATGTCCAAGCTTTGAAAGAAATAAACTTTTGAACTTAACATATATGTAGAAATGCATTTCTTCATTTATCGGAAGTTTATCATGTTATGAATTAAAAGAATCCTATCAATTACACTAATAAAAAATTAAAGTGAGAACACCAGCTTTTTTGTAATAAAAAAGCAAGGTTCTTTCCTCGAGAACGTAAAAAAAAAGATGCTAAGTAGTATAAAAAATGGCTGCCAGAACACTTAGACAATTGCAGATCCACGTGTGGATTGCGGAAAGGACCAATTAGATTTAGACCCATTGTGGTATATGTTTGTATACATAACTCCATGGGGGCCTCTCAACTCTACAGGCTTTCACAAACAATACATACAACATCGGAGGGCCTGCTTTATTTTTAGCGCTTCACTTTCAAGGATTACGTCATGTCAAATTCGCTTGGATCAATAATGTACTATTTAACCTATTTTAATTTTTTAGTATTTTTGCCAAATTGGTGTCATTTATACATTATGATTTAATTGTTTTACGAATAATCAATGCACTCGATGATTCAAATACACTTTGAATTCCAAGTTGGTGGTCTAAGTTTCATTCCAATCAGTGGTACTTGACGAAATGAACATAATACACTTCAGGCTGCAGACATAACTTTCCAAGCACCTCTTAGGAGATGCCGTATATGACAAGATGCGCTTCACAGATAAGTAAGATTCACCAATTTATTTTACCTTTAGCAATCTTATGGCCATTTAATATTGCGTTTCTAAACACTAAATATATGTTGGCTGTCATCGACCGTATTTTGAATTGTCAGAATTTGAAATATCATTAAGGTGAATCATTTTTCTTGTTTAAATAACGTTGTTAATTTTTATAACAAAATGTTGCTTCTCTGTGATTTGTGTTTCTTTGATCTTTAGGCTAGGGGGAAGAGAGTAAAGACATTTGAAGAGCATGATTATCTTAATATCGCCATCATTTCTTGGTGGCCTCCTTTTAGCAAAGTGTTTGCTTGTCCAATATGTCTGATTTCATGAGTTATTATGTACTGATAACTATCCTAAATGAAACCAACTATTATGGGATATGCATTATAATTAATTATCAAAGCACCAAATTTTTGTTTTTTCGATTAGTTAAGTGGTTTATTACTGACGTCCCCGTAATTGTCAAAATCGATATTTAAAATCGTAGTTCCGTTTCTTGAAAGTTTTATCATGAAATTGAGTCTTTTTTAAAGTCACAAGACAATTTTGTACAACTTATCTTTAAGTATGCTACATGTAACAATGCTTGCATCTTTTATTTATATTTGCAAATGATATTCCTCCCAACGCAAGATAACACATTTGAATTAATACTAATTTGAATTAATCTACATTCATACAGGAGTCCATCTTTTCACACATTTCCATCCATATATTATGATCAATTTCTAATTCCATAACAATATGTGAGATCAAACAAATAGAACAATTCATATAATTATATATTTGCTAAATAAAATGAAATGAAATTCTATTAGAATTCAAATGATACAAATCTATTTGATCAACCCCTTAAATTGAATGCAAAAACACTTCGAGAATTTATTATGAATAAATACTTGTAGAACATTTGTATGTCATGGGTCAATGAATACGAGCATGGGTCTCCCTATATTTTTTAATGCACGACGGGTGCTGTTCTAATGGGTGCCAATGCAACAGCAAATCAAATGCATATTTCAGGTTTAATGAAATGTTTTTAATTGAAAATAGTACCTTTTTTACACTATTCTGATTTGAAAATATCAACCGCCCAATGAAAAACGATCCAACAGGAAAGGTTAATATCATTTCACATTTCGTACATTTTCAGAACTCGACACATCTCTTCCGGGACTAAGTGGCTACATCCCAAACCACATATGTTGGTATTTGCAGCGCATGTGAGAATCGTATTTGACAACATAAAGTATTTATATTGAGTGATATTTTCTCACTCTCTAATGTTGCAAACATCGCTCTAAACAAGAGATAACGTGTAAACCAGTCAGAACGATATTTGTCTTAAAGAAAAAGTGCCACACTTAAAGGTATCTTGTGAATTCTAAGCAGCGTTTAGTAGGAATAAAGTGGGATGAGATAAAATTGAGATATTTTCTTCTTGAGAGGGTTATAATTCACAATGACAGCGTTTATTTGTTGAAGGCCATACCGAGATGAAAGATTTGTTTAAAATGATGCAGTTTGTTTTTGATCAACCATATGGACTACAGAAGGAAACATCATTTCAAGCCATAAAAAGTAAAAACGGATCATTCTTTTGGTAATTTATCAGGAAAAGATAATACGTGTTTGCAAATATTACCAGATAATACCTTTCATAAAAATGATAGCTTTTAAAGAACTGTTTCTGCCAATTACTACACACGCTAATATTTTCCTCTTATTCTTCAATATACAACATAATAATAAAACATTTATATGGCTAATAATAATGATTAAAGATTTTTTGAAATTTAGAGTGGCAGATTTTGTGTTTTCAAAATACCCACTAGGTAGTATGAAGGTTCGAATTTTCACCTACCACAGATTAAATGTTTTTTGCTGCCATTCTCTCTACTGTCCTGATGTTCGTCTCCCTCCCTCTCTTCGGTCGTTGTATTGGTCTCATCTTCGTCAGACATAGAACCACTCGATTCATCATCAGTGTCGCATATATCGACATCGGACTCCTCTTTCGAATCATCAGAGCCTGATGTATTGTTAACATGGTAATCGTCAATAGATTGTTCATCATTGTTTTCACGACGCGTAGTAATTTCGTGATTGTCGTCTGCTGAGAATGAAAGTCTGTCAATAGGCCTCTGAAATTTTTTTGCGTAAGGTTGGTATCCAGGAAGGACATTCATCCGTAGGTCGTGTGGCTCATTTTTTACGTTTTGCTCGTAATTTTGTGTGTTCTGCTGGTAAAAGAGTCTGCTATGAGGATAATTGTACACATTAGAAAATAAATGATGCGAAGCCATGCGCGCATGTGAACTATTTTCTACGGCGGAAGGAGTCATTGCTTTCATACTTGACGTCGCATTACGAAGTGACAATTGCGTCGTTGTATTTCCTTCGTTGGAACCGTAATATGACGGACGGATTGATGTTTTTGTAAGAATATAATCTATTGAAAATGGTGTTTTACGTGGTAATGGTGTCTCTACATCCGCTAAATTTTTCTCACTTTCTCCTGACATAATTTGTCTACACTTTTTCTCCTCTCCCAACCTCTATGGATACCACTTAGTTTAGCTCGTTTGTACTTGATGTATTTATGGTTGTTTTGTGCGCTATAATACCTACTCGTTCCGCGCTATCTATATTCCACTTTTTCTCAGCACGTTTGTAACAACTACTGGCAATTTGATCAGCAAAAAGTGGCCTTATCCCTCAAACTAAAATAAATCGAGTTGGAAGTTAATCGCTACTCAATGTTTGTGTTGTCATCATGATACCAACGATTCCATGGGCTTCGATGAGGTTTAGATCGACTTCTGAAGGTATCCTGAACATTCATAGTGATTTAACAGAAGTATCACATGCGTGCGCATACGCTAATCTGGAAAATGGACTTGAATTGCTGGTACTTGAGTTTCTTGAAAAGTGTCTCTCGCTTTCGTCGGCTTGTCAGTTGTAGGCGCTTCTAAGTGCTTGCTGCTGTTGCATGTGGGAAAACGATTAGTATTGTTTTCGAAGAATATAATGCAGGGACTTTGTTGCAACCTCAACGTGTTCGACGTAGAGAAATTTATCTTTGAAATTTAAGAATTCTTGCTTTTAACCACGGGCAAGGAAAATCTCCAGCGACCTCTGAATTTGATTCTTGAATGTCGTCTTTTATAAAGTAAACATAACATTACTTATGTGATCAACTGCAGCAAAAGAAATGGATTGAAATAAATTTGCCGAAAAGTTTATAAATATCAGTTGCACAAAGAAATAAAGATCTGGACGACTATGGTCCGCAGAATTATTTGCAATTTCATGTTTTTTCTTATTTTATTTTCGACTAATGAAACCTTTTGTTGAAACTCCTTTTTAACCGATGAAAGTTGTTCCACTATCGGTTGCTGAAATAACATTGTAAATATTAATTGAATCAATGATAATCGTGTTAATCTACTGTAGATCTTTATTTTATATGCGTTTAATTACCACATATTCAATGTAGGCTTACGTAGTTTTCTGTTTGGAGAAAAATATAATTTTAACCCAATTTAGATATTAATTTAATTAATTAGTAATTCATGTTAGTTCATTTACAACTGACATACATGTATAATAAGTCACAATGATTCTTTCAATTAAGTAGTATATACCGTCGTTGCCTAATGTGCTCAATCTATTTCGTTCAGCGCAACTAATTGGAGAAAGTTGACAGTACGATAATAGGATTAAACTGGGGATTAAACCGATCAAAGTAAGCGTTATCAATATCAATAAATGCACAATGATAACACTTCCTGAACGGTACGTCTCAAGTACGTCTCTACCTCCTGTATTAATCAACTGATCCGTGTGTAGAGATGGACTTAATTAATTACCGGGAGATTAAGAACACTAACATATGCCCAACTATCCCGATCCAATAATTACTGTGTTTTAGTTCCTCTCTCTAATGCAATTTGTGAGGATAAACTGAAGTCTTCAATAAATGATCAGCCTATGTATTATCAATTAAAGTTATTGAGGGGATTGAGATTAGACTGATTGCGCCCAGAGTTGAGCTGTTATGCTAAAGCATTATACTAATGGAAATATTGAAATGATATGGAGCTTCCAGAATTTAGAGCAATTTGCATATCTGAATTTAGTATTGAGATTTGAGAATACATTTCTGTCGGTTTCAGGTAGCGCAAGAAAGAAAATGTGTATTAAAAAAGTGGAATAAATACAGCTATACAAATATATGGAACGACTGTAATGGACAAAAAACATGTAATGGGGACTCAGTGTTTATTCAAAATGAACCATATTCATCAGAAGGACGTGGTAAATGTAAATCCTATACGCAACCTTGATATAAAAGTAAACGTACAATTAAATGATGGAGGCCTATACTATTTGGCGCGTGTATTCCTTGAACAATTCGTCTCAGATTTCATCATTGAACAACGAGCTTAGAGGAGGGACAAAACTAGCGAACTTCAACCATGTCAAAAATAAGATTGATAATTCTTTTTAAAAGATGATTATAGCTTCAAAATAGATGAATATTCCCAAGTTTCATACCCCCTTATAGTTTGATTCCATTTCTTTAAAAATATAGCATTACTAACACCTCTTGAATATAAAAGGTAAATTCCTAGATCACGCCTTATATCCGTCCCGTCCTGGGGAATATTAATTATCATTTTCATGCAGTATAGTGCTGGATTGTTGGACGTGTTTTAAACAAAAATCTAAAACTTGTCAAAATTAGAAATCAAAAGTCAAAAGGAAAGTCAAATCAAGTCTAAACATTAGAAACACTACTGACGGACCAATCTAAGATGGAAATAATCAGAAACCATGCATCGAATTTGCGAATGGAAAAATCATATCGCATCGGTATGAAAATGAGAACACTTTGATTAATATCGTTATTCTATTTCAATCATCTTCCACAACTTTTTCAACTTTTCTAAAACAGAAAACATGGTGGCCCAAATCATCCATTGCTGCAAATTCTTCAAAACATTGATTTATTCGTTCGACAACCAAAATTTAATTTTTAATCATAATATGTACATTCGGGTTTTGCACAGATTCAACCAACACTTTTTGATAAATCATGAAATTAAGTGACTATTGTAAGTTTTTATGGCAGTCTGGCGCAGCCAAAAGAAATAAAACAAAGTTGTGTTATCTGTTCATTCTATTCAGTTTTACAGTAACCAGTTATTGAAACTCCCTTATATGTCAGCATTTCCCGACTGGGAGTATCTGACATCTATTTGTAACTTCATAAACTGCATGAACTTATATGGATAGTTGTTTCCATCCCGTGCTGACATCTATTGAAAATTTGGAAGGTGAATTAAGTCTTATGCAGGCGATATATTTTCATAATCTGAACGGGCAAAAGAGATCAGGTAGAAGCTTGTCATGTAACTGAAATCTAAAATATTTTATTAAATTAGGCTGCGAATTGAGAAATGTACAACTCGGCAAAATGTATGAGTTTTCACTACTTTTTTCTGTAGTACAGTCCCCCCCTTGGCACTAACTCCACCCATGGTAAAATTGCTCCCCCTGGTAAATCCTGGCTATGGGCCTGCAGTGAATAATACCCTGCTACAGCTGATCGCGAAGGTCTGTGAAACGACCTGTCACAGGTGTTCGAATCGGTGTGACATTTGTTTACATTTCAAGGGTTTTAACATGGTAGTCAATGGAAGAGTACAAAGTTGGCACAGAGAAACGTGTTCACATTGAAAAATGTTCGAATGAGAGGGGTGTTCGGATATATAACTATTACAAACCAGCTTTTTACGTACAGTACAGGGTGTCCCGAAAGTATGGGACCCCCAGGCAGACATATACCAATGTCTCATATTGTGAATGCCTTTAATTACACGGGTGGGTTCAATTACGCGTATTTCGCACTAGACAATTATCAGCGAAATATAAAACTCGTTAAATATTATAACCTTTCCATTAAAAATCGAGAAGAAATCTGCTGTAGCCATCGTCAAGGGAGACGAACCGACTATTGATCATTTGGTGTAAAGCTGGACTTTAATTTTAGCCAATTGCAAACACTGTAACTTTGGATAATCTTTAAAATGGTATATGACACATACTATGGAGACATTGGAATATGTCTTCCTAGGGAGGGGTCCCATACTTTCGGGACACCCTGTATTACCAGTTAAATGGTAATTATTTCACTTATTAATTTTCAGGCAGTGAACTTGGTTTTAAATAAGAGTTTATATCACAGGTTTTCTTATTTCTGCTCAACTCAATGGATAGTTCAATAACGACAAAAAATTGAAGGACATTGACTTTGCTTTTTTGTATGTGCTCTTTAAAGATTAAAATTTTTCATTTTTTGCATGTTTTGCTATTTATGAGGCAAAAATGCATTAAGATACCATACTAGGTATAATCAATTTAATATTTTCGAAGTATGTGTATGTTTTTATGTTAACAAAAATAACTTATTTTTCCAAAGTATGATAACGCTTCGAATTCTATGCTGTACTAGCAAGGAATCATCTCAAGCATAAGCCCACGCCTTATAACCCCAAGTCACTTAAAACTTTAGTTCTCTAACGTTATATCATTCAACACAGGGGGTTACTCAAAACAGGCTGACATTTACAAAACGTGAACGTCGAGTAATTGTGTCAGTCCTTCAGTACTATTCATTAACTGATCATCAGGATTGACCAGAGTCGAAGTTCTGGTGCACCTCCACGTCCGCGCAAGCCCATAGTCCATAAGAACACTGTCTTATCTGTTCGCACAGATTTTAGCTCATTCAGCATGGAATTTCCAGAACACTATGAGAACTGATCTGTGAGGAAACATTGAAAGGGACAATAATCCATCGGGGTCATAATGTTACACATTCGCGTACAAGATTTTTCAAAACGTGTTCCCTGTCATTGTACCAAATCACGAGTTATAAAAATAATCAACAATAGAACTTTCTTGAAACAGTATGATCGATGTGTTTATTAATTAGTTACAATATATATGTATAGTATAATATACTCGTATGTGACTTTGATTTAGTGTTGACAAGTAAACGTTGGATTACATATTGAACTGCATTATTCGATATTATTTACATAAATGTACTTTGAGCACATATCACCAATACACGTAGATGATGATTTGACTATTCCATAAATGCGAAAATGCACGTTTTAATTTAACTGCCATCTTTACTTAAGACATGAAACTATGAGATTCACCTCGAGCCTATTCTAAAGGTTGTATCCAAGACAGAAAGTTGCTTGTTTTTGGTAAGTAAATAACTCTGATATTAAATATATGCAGATTTCCGGTTGATACAACCCTTCAGGAAACCTGCATCGAAGTAGAACTAAGCCCCCTAGTCCTAAACCAAAGATGGATCTACATATCTACAGCCTAATGACTTCCCAATCAAGCAATTTTCCACCTTAATCAACCTTTAAATCAGATCATTGGTTTACTACCACAGATAGTTTTTAACTCTAAATATCTTGAACTTGTGAAGTCCAATTTGGTTTTTGGTACGGTGACTTTGGAAGAACTTTTAATAATATGTTGGAAGAACTACATCCTTCATCATAAGTCGTGCTTGTCCCCGTTACAACTGTCTCCAATCATTTTCAACGCTGTTTCCGTGTCTCCGTTTTTGCTACTAAACCTGACAACAGTATCCGAAGGCATTGTACACGTGATCCTAGTGCTTCTTAAATTGTCTCTTAAAACTATAGGTCGAGAACTACCATATTCGTCAATATAACTTTTTGATCGTAGTCTCATGTTAATACCACTACATCGGCAGCAAAGGATCTCCCTAAACGGTGCCCTGAAGTCTCTGTTGAAGCGGGCGTAGATGATGGGGTTGAGGAGGGAGTTGGCGTATCCGAGCCATTGGAATACACTGGTTAGCCAAACTGGGATGCAGTCTAATTGAGTCTCTGGGTCAACACAAAATGGTCGAATGACTGCTAATATGAAGAATGGCAACCAGCAAGCTGTAAAACCACCCATTATAACACCTAATGTTTTTGTGGCTTTGCGTTCTGTTGCATTGTGATGGTGGTGATTGTCCTTTCGAGATAAACGTTGAAAAATAGATTTTCTCGCAGATGAAAGGCGCGGAGAATGGCTATGAGAGCGCTGGGGAGGATTTCGCGATGGAGGAATCAACACACCGCTAGAATCATCAATTTTTAAGTCACCATTAGGGTAATTATGATTCTCCTCTTTGCTCGTATCAACTGAGTCTCTTTTTGTTGATTTCCAAGGAGACTTTAACCTAAATATGTCTTTAATACTCGAAGTAGAATGTGACCTTAGCTTTGGCGAAGTGTCATTTGTGAGACTGCTCCCGCCTTGCTGTCTTTGTTCAGTTTTAGCTAACCTTGAAGACACCCTGTAAATTCTATAATAAACGACTATCATTACAAATAATGGTAAGTAGAAAGCACCGAAAGTTGCATAAAACTGGTATCCAATATTCTGACTAATGATACAAAATCCTTGAACATAAAGGGATTTCCAACCGAACATGGGTGGTATCGATATGACGGCCGCGATGAGCCAGACGATGACGACCATAACGGCCATGCGTCTCGGAGTGCGTTTTGCGGCATACTGGAATGGCCTTGTAATAACGAAGTACCTATCCACACTGATAGCGCAGAGATTCAAAATGGAAGCCGTGCAGAGGAGTACATCAAGGGAGGTATATATATCACAGAGTATAGAGCCCAATAACCAGTGGCCACGGAGCTGGTAATATGTGGTAAAAGGCATCACACAAAGCCCCACCAATAAATCAGAGACTGCTAACGATACGATAAGCATATTTGACGGAGTTCGTAATTTTCTTACAATCCCCACAGCACAACAGACCAATATATTTCCAAGAATTGTTCCGGCGAGCATAATTGCCAGCACGACGCCTATAATTACTTGCTGCCATGCTAGATACGGGGAAGCGGGAGGGGCGATACTCGCTGAATTTGTGACGTTAGAATGATTGCACAATGACGTATTCAAAACTGTCTCATTTACTACACAGAGAGTTTCTTTGGTGCCGTTGAATAGCGTTTCATTAAAATCGAGGGGCATTATAACCTCTGTATATTTACTATCAGATTCATCCATTCTTGGAGAAGCCAATGCTAGTCAATATTTATTATACTCTAGCTGGCATATACTGTTCCAATGAAAATTGTTTAGTTTCTTTTGTACTGTGCAAAGTTAGTGGCATTGAATACATCACCGACTAGAATTTCTTTTCACTAATTGAAAGTCTTTCAGCAAATAGTTAGTTCGAAAACACACACTAGTTAAACATTTAAAAGCTCCAATAACTCCAATGTATTTTGTCGCTTAATGATTGTTTACCTTGTATAAAAACGCATCGTAAACATCATGATATCATTAATTTGTGTGACTGGCCAGGGGCTCGTAAACAGGATATGAAAAAGGTAGTACTAAAATGTACAGCCACACCCCGGGTGTCAACGTCACGAGTGTTCTGTCCAAGGGGTAGTTGCTATTAAATGCAATTCGGATTTATTTATCCTTTCCAAGAGTGATGCACTTTTTCACACGGTAGTTTAATAAGCGATGCACTCAGGCCAGGGCTTCTTAGGCGTGCACCCTTTCTCTCTGTTTGACCCCGGTGAGATGGCTGATTGATATCCTTGACTCAGATGCTAATCCGACAGCTAGCACAATAAATTATGGGATTGATTGTGAGTTTACCTTGCGTTTCCTCGAAAGGTGTTCAATGTAGTCATTCATATTACTGTCGGGCTGCTGCAACCCCGGTCCAGTGCATAATATTCACGACTTCCAAACTATCAATGTCATAGATATATAAGCTATTTATATGGATACATCCTTCTAGTAATCCAATGTAGTGTTTTGCTGGCCTTTTAGCTCTTTCAGTACGCCAGTATGTCCAAATCGTGAGGCAGATAAAGGTGATACTAAAAGTATTGAAACGGTCTAAACAAATTAATAAATACTCCGATAATGTCTCCCAAAATTGTCATCAACTAGTGAGACGTGTCCTAGTCAGAAAGCTTTTTTGATTGTATCTCTTTTTATACTGTCATCTCAGTTGAAAACATATTTCACTTTTTTTATTTGATACGCATACATTGAAGATAAATCTACACGTTTAAAGTCAGTTTAAATCTAAAGACGCACAATGGTGAGTCTATGTTTTACTCAGTAACTAAGATAAGTAAATTGTTAAGCTTTAACATTTACTTCCCTTATGATGCTTATTCAAAAATCGCATTAACTTGTCTTGTTTACGATATTCAGGTTAAAAAGCCAGTCCATGTGCCATGTTTCATTTCGTAAGTTCCTAATTTCTATATGGCTCGTTCAAGATCGTGTAAATATGTTTATTGTTCAAACTAATATTTTCTGCCACGTCATTTCTGAATCCAGATTATATCCTACAAGACGGGTTTAATGATAAATAATCCCGGTCATATCAACATTTTTATAAGTCACTTCATCAATGTCATACTTAAGAATAAGCCGAATGATTCCTTCGGCGCATGTACCATATGATTACGTATCCAGCGTATAGAACTACTTTCTATAAGTTCTCAAAACCTTTTTTCACCTTTGATACATTTTCCAGTATTTACTTGGACGTAAGTCAATATGTGATCATAATTCGTTCGGTATATTTTGCGCGAAGTAAATGAATTCCTTTAGTGTTTCGCTGAATCGTTCAATGGCTTTGAGTTTCTATTAGTGGCTGCATTGGTGACGATAATTCAATCGCGTCCAATCTAGGCTTCCTCTGTGTTGATCTCGCTTGTCTTAATAGGTTCCTTACATCTGAAAGAACACGAGAAATATGAAGAATAAATGCATTACAAAGCGATAGTTCATATAATGAGAAAGTCGATAAATACGGAAAGCAATATAATCTGATACTACATCAAAATCAGAGGTAATCAAAGTTGATTGTTGTCTAAATCGTTGATTTCACCTCGTTAAATTGTATCGACAAAAATGTTGTATTTTAACGTACACTGTTTGAAACGGTTCAAACTTGAACATTGGCAATTTATTTGCTGTTTACTTTAAACTTTTCAGACGTGATTTTCTCGATTTAAGTAACACGCTTAAAGCTATATAAATGCGATTTCAAGAGTGGAATAAATTAGTTTATAATGTCAATTTGCTTGAAATAACACAGATATACAATGATGTACAATTAGTCCAAGAAGGCAAATACAGTTGACAAATACGTATATACTTGCTTAGCTTTTAGAATAATATACATTTCAGTACCTTTAAATTATCAGCGTGCAAACATGATTATACTGTATAAGTATCGATACATGTTATTACGTAAACATCAAGAATATTGTTCAAAATGAGACAATGTTAACGGCAAAGGTTATCAGTACAAATATACTACAATCTGGAGAAATTCTTTTGGCGTTAGAGAAAGACACTGTCAGATAGTTACATGTAGTTATATACAGGTTGGGCTATCATTTCGACCTCAATCAACTAGAATATGGATTTTTATTACCCTGTGCGCGGAGTCTAGTTATAAACAAGACGACGAAGCTCTCTTTTAAGAAGCGAAGTACAACGAATGCAAATGGTAGATTTTACAGGTATTTCACAAAAATTGTTTGATTGACAACTACCAAAGAGGTTTTTCCCATTATACAACGGCGTTTAAAATGCATACAAAATCTAAATAATGCTAAAGAAGTAAATACGAGGTGATAGATCCTCAATTTACCTATTGTATGCCCGGAGATTCATAATTGACTTGTTGATCGATGTATGCATTTGAGATTAATTGGATCAAGATTAGCATGTAATCTGTAACCAAACCAATTGTACCATCTATCGATATTAATGGAAAACGCCCATGAACAAGTTGAAGCATATTCTCTGGTGAATTCTTCTGATTAAATGACGTGTCGTTAGTGTCGTACCAATGTCTTACCGACATGTTTTCTCCTAAAAGAACAATTTTCATGCATTTTTCTATCATATAAACATCCATATTTACTTTCTTGAAACGACTAGACACAATTATATATGAACTTCAAATCTTCTCATTAACAATAGCCTCATATCATTTAGAGATATTTAGGATGTTATTGTAAAGAAGACATCAGTTGGTCGTTTGTTAATGCTGTTTGTAGTCTCTAACTCTACCTTCAACTAATGACTCCTTCGGGAGCGTGGACAATATTGTGTTGTATATGATAAATGTTTATAAAAAGAACGTACAGTTTGATATTCGATTTTATAAGGGAATATCAAAAGTTGTACATTCTATGAAATAACTGGATCAGATAAGAGACGCTCAGTATTTTTCTGTAATTGATACAACCTTTCCAAATCATTTCTAAACCATTTTGAGCGATTAAACCATTTCGATCAATTGTTGTCATTTACAGTAGTTCTAATCTTTTTAAGAAAAGGAAGAAATTGAAAAAGCGCAATTCAACTTCAAGTTGATGTCATAGACAACAGCATACAAATGAAACGATATCTTGCTTAGTCCATAAATCTCTATAAACTTTCTCGGATCAAGTCTTAAACTTTACCTTTAGATTTTATTTCTTCCCTTTTTATATCAGCTCATGATCAATTACGTTTATGTCCACACGATCCTCATATTTATCTTCAACAATCTCGAGTTTACTAAAAACCTCACATATCGTTTTTTAGACCGTGATTACAACCTAAACACAAATTAGCGATTGAATAGGTATCATCGCACATATAACGAGCAAAAGGCATGTTGACTTGTCTTCGCGATCGGGATTTGATCTTTCGAAGGATCTGCAATGCGGAATCAGTATGCATCACGGGAGCTGTACATTGGTGATGGTATGTGCTTTTTGAGTCTGTCAGTCAAGTCTGTATAATTCGATTAAGACTGTATAACACATTAGATCCAGATCCCTGATTCAAGTATGTTCAAAGGGTGTCTTTCCGTGTAAATTGAGCTCGTTTTGAATGTTTTCGTTTTTTTCCCCAGACAAATGTTTCCGGAAACCTGTTTAACAATCTTATGATATTTCCAAATTCCACGAACTTTATGTGCAAACGTACAAATATGTATATGCGCAAGTACCAACGAGACAGTACAAAAACGGTTACAGAACACAGCAATAAAAACATCTAGGAGTACTCCAGTTAGAAGAAAAACAAAACCCAACTATCCCAAATTATAATTCACATGGCAAGAAACAGAATCTAACAGCACTCCCTCAATTAATAACAAGATTCCCAAATCTCAGTTTTATAATGGTCCAAAATGGTCTTGAATTACAAGCTTCGGGGAGGAACGGAATAAGTACTCAAGCAACATTGCGAATAGACATTGGATATGTATTTTACCTTTAGATGCAAAGGCAAAAAAAAGTTTTATTTGAAACTCGAAATAAATCAATGATGTATTTTATGAGAATCACAGACGCATTGAAATGTTAGATGTGAGAAAGGCAAATACAGGAAAGCACCCACAAGAGTCTACTCCTCAGTGAAATGCATCATGTTACTTCAATCATTGTTCTTTATTACTTCCCGAAAGGATGTGCTAAAGTGACTTCAAGATTGAGTAACGTGACCATTTGATTTACCTCCTTTCAAATTACTCTGTTTTATGTAATCGTGATTGTTTTCAAAATACTATTGAACACGCATTAGGGTGCTTTTTAAACGCCCACATCGCCTATCTTGTATTCCGCGTTTTAGTGATTACATATTTTTACACACATAGCTACTAGCTAGGCATTCTAGTAGCCTGGAATTAGTGAAAGTGCTTACGAGGTCAATTTCAATAGCATAGTCAGGGGACATTATGTTCATTGAAGTTTCATTGTAAATTCTAGTTTTGTTCTAAGGGTTTACTGTGGGTTTACTTCAGATTAGTTTCATATATCTATATTAGTTTGAACATGATATGAGAGATGCTTAATTATTTTTCCAAGAATTTGAAATATTACTCGAATAGCTTCATGTAAACCAAAAGGCGTTGTTAAAGAAAACCATACGAATACGTTAGATATGCGCTAAATGCTCTACATTCTTTCTGTTTTATTCTCTGCAAAGAATTTTAATTCAGACTTTAAGACTCTAGTTTATGATCCATGAAACATTAGTTATATCAGTACTATTTTATTACATCTTTATAAAAAACAAAACCATTAAGTTATTTTTATACGTAATTTATGACAGAACGATTTTATGCGTTCCATTCTGTTCCAAATACGATAAATTATTATGAATTTGTCTGTAAAATAATGAATAATAAAAACTTCTATATCAACCTGATCTTCGATCAATCGAAAATAGTTAGATCCATTAAGGAGGAATAAGTACATGATAAAGATATACAATTCAATAAGTAGTTCCTTTGGGCGATTTATGAGTTCATCGTAACTTAATTATTTAAAACAACAAGCATGTCCTCTTTAAGAGGATTCTAAAATTACAATAAAATCGATCTGGGAGAGATTTATTTTGAATTCCACAAGATATAGAATTATTCTCATTACTATCCTCATATATTATGTGGGTATACCACCTGATGTACGTCATTAGCTTCAGGATTCGTTATT
Source organism: Owenia fusiformis (assembly GCA_903813345.2). NCBI lineage: Eukaryota > Metazoa > Annelida > Polychaeta > Sabellida > Oweniidae > Owenia > Owenia fusiformis. Next base: position 37,703,245 of record CAIIXF020000005.1, on the reverse strand, counting down.
CACGGTGCCCATGTCAAGCTGCGCGCCTACTTAGGCGCGCAGTTTGTTTCGATCACAAACTGCGTGCCTAAGAACATTGGATCATTTAAGTTGGAGTCTATATTTTGAAACGTTATTTAAAGACATTTATCCTGCATTGTTTTCTTGTTCAATGCGTTCATTCTGTGGCGAATATACGAATCTTGCAAATACTAGCAAAAACTGTGTGCAAATTAATCTTTGTTTAAAACATAAGCAGATTAATGTCATTTTCGTCACTGATTTAATGGGAATTTATACGTAAATCGATCTAGCACTTTAAACATAAATGACAAATACTTTAGACTCGTTTTATATTTAATTCCTTACACATTTTTCATGTATAATTCAAAATATTTCGAGATAAAACAGATAATCAGGAGATTAAAAAGAAATAAACCACAAACTGCGCGCCTATTTTAGCCAGAAATTACAATCTGTGCGCATACACTATTAAAACTATACATATTATCATTGGAATTTCTACAGAGGCACGTATAAGTGTTTTCGATTTAGCTTTGGAAATTTTGCTTTATCGTCAGATTTTATTAGATTTTCATATTGAAGGTCAAAATGTATAATAGAAGTGACATTTAAGTTGGGAACGAAAAAAACTTTTATTTTCAGATCACCATCTTGGTGGATGGACTCTCATAGCGTTTCAATTATGGGGTTCTACTATTAGACACATATGTGCCTTGTATGGCGCTTATGTTTTCTAATAATACAAAACAAGCTTGGATAGGCAAACAGTTTGGAAATATTAGGCACGCATGTGAATATAGGCGCGCAGTTTGAGAAGAAAAATGTTTAAATCACGTTTATGGCGTATTATCGTTTTGAACACAAACTTTGCTGTTTTAATCAGATGGAGTGATCCTATATATTCTAGCATACACAGACACAATGGCTGAATAAACGGCAAATGACGATAAAAAGACATAGATATAACTTTACACTGTAAATTATGAACACAGAAGTTACTTAAGACCCTTATATTGAGATAACTAGGTTTACATCGGGAAAAACATTGAGTACTATGAGTAAATTAAGTTCATCTTCACAGAATGGTACTATCTTTAGAACGAGACTAACCTTGTACTTTTCGTATTTTGGCTCTTTTTGGGAGTCGTGTCATCCCCGTCTTCAATTTTGAAATATGCGCGCAGTTTGTCAGAGTTTCAAACTGCGTGCCTAGTAGGCACGCTGCTTGACATGGGCATCGTGTTATTAGTGGAATGAAATACACGTCGACACTGCTTTTGTATGTTGCTTTGATTGGGAAATGGCACGTTTCGATGTTGCTACATGTAACCTTCATTTTAATGAATTTTAGTATTTATCTCTATAGATGGTCAGTTTACTAGCTCCATCAAACTGGTAAAAATGTTATGTAGGTGTATATCGGAGGTTCAGGGTGGCGTAAGTTCACTTCATGAATTTGAATCATTTAACGGCAGCATAATGATTTACGTGAATCTGGAAACTTTTGGTCTAAATTCAACAAAAATTCTGTCCCCAGTCGCCCGACTTGGGACCTAAATCCGTTTATTAAAATCAGCTTAAAGCGACGAAACTGGTTCGACGCTCAATATTGTCACAACTCCATGCATGGTGTACGGGCATGGTATGCGCATATGTAGGAGACAGAGGACCACATCTGAATATTTTTGTATTCAAACCTTTCAAATTGCAGAAGTTAAATGTGTGATATACACTGTATATTAGCATCTCACTGATCTAGGACCACCGCTACAAGTTAGTGATGGATATATTTCTGGCTAGTAATAAATGCAATTACAATCGAATAAATCTGCTGAAAAGTGAAAATATGCAAAACATCAGTAACCAAGGACATATAAAACACAATTTGTCTTTAAAACATTTGATATCGCTGTTATATGGTGTTAATATGTGAAGACATAAATGCATATCAAAAACCTTTTATTTGTAGCACTGTTGATTAATTCGATAATAATATGAAGCTGTATTGATTATTGAAAGCCAAAGAGTTATGTCCGTGATGTCATCAATTTGTGAGTACCTTTGCGTCTCTTTAACTATAACTCAGTAAACTTGTTATTACTGAAAATGGTAAGGGATCTGTTATCATTTAATTGACATCTTAGGGACTTAACTTGTTTCTATAGATATTTTTCTTTCTGTATATTTGATATACCGAGCATATACCGATGTAACATGATGTAGAAAGGTGTTACATGTAAATGTTTGTATTTACCAAGATTTATTTTCTTAAATGCCAGTAAATGTGACATACCGGCAACATGTGGCAGTGGCGGATGTTTGCTGAAATACGATTTGGCATTTTGGAAAACAATAAAATGGAGTAAGAATGGAACAACAAGTGTCGTTGACCTGACCCCGCACACCTTTGCAAATACATCCAGAACTTAAATAACTTCTTTACCTTTGATGCCGTGTGATATGATCTTACCACGTGTGTGTTGTGTCTGTAATTATAGACATTAATTGGTACCTCGGATCGATTAAGAAAAATTATTACTTCAAGGTTGTAATTTGAATAGGTTGCAGTAGTCTCTTTTTATACGATTAGATAATATATCTTTTACAGGCGCTTCTATTATTCTTCCATCATATTACAGCGGCTAGATACTTCGCTGAGGGTTATCATTATAGTGTTTTATCGTTTAACTTAATTTGTATCAAGAAGTATCCTTGAAGGAATCCTCATTTTTTCATTTTTGTATTTACTTACTGTAAAAACAACAATTTATCAATAAACTGGTGTTAAAATAGTCACACAGAGTGTAATTATTGGTAATACATCTATGCATGTGCGGATTCATTCGTGTCCCGAAATCGTGTATTCCTTGGCCCATTTATTACCGATGCTAAAATACAAAAACATTTCAAGCTACGCAGATAACGTTGGTGCTTTTCTGCCACACGGGGTTCTTAAAAACAAACATAATTCTAATGATTGAATTTCATGGTTTCAGAGATTGTTCCTTAAACAATTTGAATCTCTCAATGGATGTATAATTTTGAAACATATATTTTTCACTGACTCCGACTAAGGCAACGGAATTACACAGTGCGTCCTAGATTTTTTGACTGCCTTATATTCTATATCAACTGCAACGTTAATAAGTTTTCGTCCGATAAGTATTTGTGAGCATCATATCGGTAATATTTTATGACACACCCGAACCGACCTTTCTTGAATTACTATGTACGAAACAGCAACAGAAATAGTGTGACAAATATTTTTTCAATGGCATAACTGTTATAATAAGGAACATGAGGCTATAAACAGCTTTCGCTTGTTTAAAACCCGAAATAGAAACAATAAAAACGTTTCTAAAATACTCCGTAGTAATTGATATTTTAGTAGAACATATTGCTGATGCAGTTGTTTCTACTTGTTTCTATCAATCAATTCCAGTTCCGTTCGTTAACCTTGTCACAAACCACTTGTATGAGGAATATACTCCAGTACAAAAGCAAATTACGGCTCAAAATATTTTAGTATCTAAAAACTTACGTCATGAAATCTGCTACAATGGTGCATATTACTGCGAAGTGGAAATAATTCCTGAGAGTTTACGAGAGTGCGAAGAGACACTTCTTGAGATACATTGATGATCCTCGATAGTCTTCTGGTCTACTTCAGTGAAAATCATTCGGATATATGAACATTTTGATGATTTCGAAGATGAGAGGTTCAAATTTTACAGGTGTTCCAGTACTGATTTAACATGATTAAAACCTGTGGATAGCAGAATTCTTGTAGACATTATGACTGGTAATTTGCATAGTTGGAATTACATGTTGGATTAAGATAGTGGAAAACTTCTTGACTAATAGACGGTTGCTAAATAGCTTTGAAATCTCGTTGAAGTCTCGTTTTAAGACATTCTTAGTGTAATTGTCTATTAAAACAACTTTGATTTGCACAGTAATTTCCCTTTATTTATAAGTTTAACATTTTAAGCTATTTATAATTTTAAGATATGTGTAATAGGTCGAGCTAAATCTCCATTGACACAATGTTAAAAACCTAAAAGCTAATTTACTATTATAAGGATCATGATTTTAATGTTTTATCACATTCCATATGTAAACAAGAACGTAAGGTTATATTCCAATGGTGTGTTTGGTTGATCCATCTTCGCACTCTCTGTTTTCACTGCGTTCATCGACCGACGGCAGCCGAGTGAACAAAGATGTGGTTTATCCGAATTGAATTAAATGATTCTTGACATACGGGTTCATGTATTCTGGCCCTACCATTTACTACCAACACAAGTGCTGTCATCTATTTATCCGTCTGTATAGCAAATAGTCTATTGATTCTAATTCTAATAAACCGATCGCTGCCATTATTTGTCTCAGACATTTCCTTTGATATCTCTCCAAATGGATAATACTCATAATTATAGTGAACGCACCTCGGCGAAAGCGCGTCTGCAATGTCGATTCGTTTCAAACATAAACACACTGGTTCTAAGTAAACATTACTAATACCAGACTTGAATTCTTCTGGATAGCATTCCTCTTATCTGTTTCCTATTACTGCATTCATATTATTCTTATTATATAATTTACTAAAACAACAGACAGCCACACATTGCCGAAATAACCTTATACTAACTTAAATATTTTACAAATGCAAAGTGGCCAAAGCCATGCACATTTTAAGAAATAGTGCAGTAAGGAAAATTAGGAAATACGAAAATGACAACCAGTTCAAGAAAAAACAAACCCCAAAATCATAAAATTGACCAAACATCTAGAGTAATAGACCTAATAGTGTCAGTGGCCTCCTTTCCCAACAATTAGGAAACCAAGAGTACAATCTTAATCTACAAAACCATTGAACATTTTAGTACAAGTCATAATGGGGCCATTACGAGTACACAAATACGTGAACATCATTCTGCTACCCATTTTCTGTTTCACTCAAAAACACAAGAAGGTGAAGAGAAATGAGATGTCATGGTTTTCACATTATTTGTCAACTGTTGTGACATTGGCAATTGGCTCGAGCTAAGTGTCTTTTGTTGTCTCTGTATTTTTCCCGTCTGATGACAACATTACATTTTCATACACCAATTATGGCACAACATTTCGTTCTGCTTACGATTGCTATTCAGTTTGTGCTCCACACCACCTTGGTCTTGTCAGAAGTTATAGGCGCTATAATACAATTTACATGTTATCAAATTAATCGACTCAATCAGGATCACATTTATTCAGAAAACAACGAAAATATTTTCACAATTTAGTTCAATGTACACTAGTATTCCGGAAAGCCGAAATCAATGAACGTGAAGAATAGACCTGATTTCTAGAGGATATCCTATATTGCGTCAGGTTATTTAGCACTGATCAGACCTATTCAAATCTAGAATCAAATAATCCACGGGATCCATAACTTAATCATATTTCTAACCTATCTGTCTTGATATTAATCATTTGAAAGACATGTCATGTACTTTAAGCCGATGATGAATCAACAGATTGCGAATTTTAAATAACAAGCTATTCAATGGAAAATCTTCCCAAGCTCTGAGAATCGATTTGGAGAATTGATGGGATCGAGACATTAAAGAATTGGTAACAATGTTTTTGATGTCTTGGGTCTGGCGCTATCTTAGTTTTATGGAATTTTACATGTTTTCCCTACAGGGACGAATCATTACACAATCGGGGACCTAATCTTTTTTCTTGACAGATTTGTTGGGGAAAATACAAAAAAAAATTCGAGACTTTATCATCATTAAATCCGATATTTATAATCAATAATGTTTCTTCTCCATTTGTTTACAGATTTCGACTCAGAAAAAGCATTCCTCATATTGACACAATCGTTTTTCAAAAGATTTTCAAAATCCTGAAATTGTTTAGCGTTTTTTTATGTATTTGATCTGCAAATCCGAGCATTAAGATATATGCATTTGGAGTGTTATGTTTCGTGGATGAAACATTATCCTATCGATGCTGATTTACAAAGCGCTTTTGAAATGTTGACATTCTAAAGCCAATTGACAAGTTGCAAAATAATGGGCTTTGTAAACAGCCTTGTAGCGAACTATCGACCAACAATTATTCATTTAAAGTGTGGCCATTGTTAGGTGCGGGCCTTGTCAGACAACTTAACAGTATAATTATACATTATACCAGAGTAATTTGTATCAATTCTTTAGTCCTAAAATTAACTTAGATTGGCACACAATAGACAGAACATGTGATCATTTTCAACTAATCTGCAGTACGAGGGATTAAGGTGACTGCAATCCTGAACTGCAGATTAAAAATCCAACTTTTATGCAAACAGAATCATCTGTTTTTCACGCACCATATCTTCTTATCTTTTCTTCACATGCAGACGTTACATATGTCAATGGACTGTTATCTGCCACCTGATTTCCTTATCTATGTACAGCATCAAATTTCTTTTTTAGTTTAAAATGGAAGAGATTTCAAATGATAATCCAATACAGATGTTGTGATTCAATCCAATGACTTTTGTGCAATTGCATCTTGTAAGGCTTAGAGGATGGTAATATGTCATTATGAATTTTCATAAGTCGCCACTTATGGACTCACTACCTATCATGATAGAAAAGTGAGAACTTACAAAAGCAAAACTAGTACCGGAAAAAATGATATCCCCGGGTGACTATTAAAGAAATAAACCACTATTTCTGAATTTACCAATACAGAATCATTTAACTCCGCCATTGTCTCCGCTCTGGCCATTATTTTTCCCAATCCCCAAGACTCATTGTTTATCCATTACTTAATCAAGAGGTATAACACTGTGTAAGAAAGCTTTCTAAATTCATCTCAGGTGAATACATTCTGCGATAAGTCAAGAATTTAAGCCACGATATAGATTCACTTTATAGGATTGTTTCAAGACTCCATATTAAACATGGGCCACAATTGGTTGGTTTAATTACTAACTATAAGCGCAGATAAAATCATTACCTACCTTTACTGAAACCCACGCGTATATTTGTCAGGTACGTGCCTTATCTTTCAATATGAATGTTCTGTTCTATTAAAACACGTATGCGTTACGATTTAATGATGTCATATTTATTATTCTGTTATACGAGACAAGCTTACTATAAAAGGTTTCAAGTCAATTAACTTGATTTACAACCATTGCTATAAAGTTTAATTGAAGTTCAAAAGTTATAAAATCTATTTAGGTAGTATAACATCTTATGGTAAGAGTCACTTATGTTTGCCGTTTGGCATGGCGATGCAATAAAAAAGATCTGAAGAATAATATAGCTCATTTGTACAAGTCATTAAAATGTTGTTTTGATATACGTTAAACATTTTGGTAATTTGTTAGGTTTAATCTCGTTAGACTCGTCCCTGTCCAAGTTGTAAAATAGGTTATGTACAATCCTCTATTGATATTTTGAATTGTAAAATTAATTGTTTTTTAAAGAATGTTTTATGAACAATATTGCTTAAGGTATATGTACACGCATCAACTTCAATTGGCACATTTTCAAACCTTCAGCCCAGCTGCTCCTTGTGTCTTAATACATGTAATCAATTATCATCCATAGCATATCGTGAAGATATGGCAACCGAAGATCATTTTATGGGGCTGTTTTTGGCATGAAAGAAGAGACAATTTTGCTTGTCGATAAAATACCAAAAATGGGCAAGAAATGCAAATTCTTAATCAACAAAATAAAAGTTTAGGATCAAACCATGTACAGCCGTCCTCAACGACGGTGAATTTTATATGGGATTTTAATCCTCTAATTGCAAGTGATGATTTATGTTCGCCATTTTGTCAAGAGAATTCTCCACCAGACAGTCTCAGCTTTCGAACAGGCTTTAAATAAATTAGTATCCTCCATGGATTATATTCCTCGATTCGATTTGGCATTTCTATGACCCGGATATGCCTGACTCGATTAATAAGTCGAATTAGGTCATCATGTAAATATTATGGAACCCGGAACCCAATAAATTCTATCATGGCAAGAATACTTCTATACCAATGTAAAGATGTTGGGCCTCAAAAGATGTTGGGCTCAAACATTTTCAAGGTCTTTTGGTATATCAGGCAAAAATATATCGAGAAAATTGGCCTTACATTTTCAAACTTTGGAATCAATATTTGGTTTTCAAGCGCAAAAAGATTTTTCAGACTAAAATTGGAACCCCTTAGTCGACCTCTCCCTTGTTAGTTTTTAGACCGGCATCTGATGTTGGGGACAATGATTTCTTTCTCATCGACCTATGACCTATCAAAACACATATCCTACATTTGTATATGTATCTCAATGTAGATCAATGTGAATTGCATTGTTTCTTGTTGTGAATTTGCCCTTATTGCGCATGCGTGTGCGCAAATACGATAACCCCTTAAATTGGGTGGAATAGAATGGAATAATCCTGCCAGACTGACTACTCTATGATAACATATCAGGTCTGTGTGGTACGATATGGAATGTTATATAAGTCTTGTGGGAGGTAGGGTGACCTTGTGAGTGATCAGCATGCATTAGTCTGACACTCCCCTCCATAAGTTTGGAAACCGGGAAGTCTTCATTTGATAGCATTTTAAAGATTTTAAATGTTTGAAATTCTATTTTGTTCCTTTATAACAATAATTCTGATTTATGTCAAATTTGATGATTTATTTTCAATCGTCAGACAGAAACGGGCATTTAACTGATCCGAAATGAAACTTCCAATTGCCAAATTTATGGAGGTTGGTGTACATGTCTCTGTGTTGCCATCTCCTATCCCCTTTTATAAATATGATTGGGGATGATTGGGGAAGGACCATTGTGGGATCCACAGCCTTTACTATCCTTTTGGAATAGTTCTCTCAAAAGCGTTAGGTAAAGAGGGACTCTGATAAATCAGAATGGGGAAGGACAGACACTTTCGAATAACGATGAGAGACTTTTTCTAAAGAGTCAACTGCATTCTGTATCTCAAGATGGCTTCAAACTGATTTTGCCTCATACTTGATTCATTTTCTTATGTAATTCGTAATTCGAATCAGAGTATTTATTTTCAGTTTTTCCAGACAGATTTCCACTTCCAGCATCCGCTATTACCAATCATTGCAATTTGCAATTTAAGCATTGATCGACTTTGCCGTACTTGATTATTGGATTTAACAATAATAGTATTGACAGTTTGGCACGCCAATCGTAAACAAATAAACAAACGAATAAATAATGGCTCTTGAACATGTACAGAAGTCGTTGTGTAATATTCTGCAACACGGGTAGTGGTAGTCTGTTTATGATAGATAACCCGAGCCCTTTACTGTTGGTTGTTATAAAGGATCAAATGGTGATATAAATCTTAGAAACAATCAGCAAATTGATAAATAATTGTTTGGATTTATGATTTTATTGTGTAAGGTGCTCTTCTTGTGGATTCTTAAATCGGAAATAATATAAAAAGCGTTTTGAGAGTTCATTCACCCGTCCATCAGTTGAACTCTAATTTATTATACAGGAAGGCTTCTTCACATGCAAACGTGTTTAAGTCTACTAATCTTATAGCATTTCAAAATATGAAGATACCATCTGATTTGCACAAAAATGTTAAGACTTTCTTTCGACGTCAACCTTGTTGAATCATGACAAATGTTCTACATCCAGTTCAATGCCTCTAACATAGGCCTCCTTCTGAGATATATGTGTTTTTGGTAATCGTTCTCTGTTTTTGATTGTTGATAAATGAAGCGACTTGATTATGTTTCGTGCAAGGTATTTTATTACCCGGATCATCATCAACAACGAATTACAAAGAGATCGGAAAAGAATGCAACCTACCTTAAAAAGCAATCATAATCAATTATATCACGGTCATTTATGTAATTAATTAGATACATTTGCAGAAGGCTATTGATGACTTTAATAAATCACTGAAACCAATATTTACTGTTTCTTAGCCATTCGGACTTTCTTTGTTAAACAAAAACGAGGAGATAATGATTTTGCAAGAAATAGCAGATAGATCGCTTTTGAAATCATAAATGATCAAACTCAATTGAAAATTGAAAAATAACTCGATCTGATTGATTTCCCGAACCTGATAAAGATGATTCAGAGATGTAGAAGCCTTTATTGGTGATTAAACATATTGTGAGCATGGGAATGTCGAAGATCCCACGCTATGAGGACAATAGTCGAAGATTGCCGAAGATCTCACCTAGCCATTCAAGGAGTTTGATTGGTTCCTCAAAGCATCTTCGGCAATATTCGTGATATAATCATTTTCGGTCGTGGTGCATCGGTGACATCCCAATGTTGAAAACCTAAGCGCTGAACCTTCAAAAGCCAACTATAAGATACAAAAAGATAGGAGTAATGAATACAGCAGGGACTTAATGAAGAAGTTTCGAAGTCTGAGCAGGATTACAACGTCATGAATCATGGAAATAGGGTCTTACCAATCGGCTTGCATGATTGTTAGATATGCAATTGGGAATTTACGATGGATGATAAATGTCCTCATCTAAATACAAATTCACAACTCCTGTTACGTTATCAATGAATCAAGTTGCACAATTTGCTTAACGACTTTTTGGTTTTTGAATGTATAACATATCACAAGCCCGGAATATCTAGTAGGTCATCAAAATAGGTTGTACAAGGGCCGATCAAAAAGTTCCTACCGTTGGCTCTAGATTTTATAATGAGAGGTGTTGGATGCTCAAACGCACGTTAACATGAGACAGGGTAATAACTTTGCTTGAAACTGTCCGAGTTTCATATAAATTGGTTCATTGGTAGTGACACAGAGACAAGCACACATGTCAATGATTAAGTTAGGTGGAGACCTAACTTAGTCATTGAAATATGCATTGACTCTGTGTCACTACAAATAAACCAATTTATATGAAAAGTTTCAAGCATACTACCTATCCCGTCTTATGTTAAAGTTTGAGCATCCAACTCCTCTTATTATAAAATCGAGAACCAATGGTAAGAAACTTTTTGATCGGCCCTTGTATATATTTTGGAGTTGATACTCATCTTGAGAAACTTTACAAAATATTTTCAGTAACAAGATATTCGTAAATTATTTAATTTATACAGTTTGATATTTTTGAGGAAGGGATAGAAAGAGGCATAGATAATCAAAACTGAGATCATTAAATTGTTTGGCCTTGATCTAATTAATGTTGATATTGACCGCAATACCTTCAGTGGTGGAGATGACAATTTAACTTTATTAATCATGTGCCTTGAAATATTAAGCTTTAAACCATTGAAATGCTGCTTGTAATGCGACGTGTCTTTGACATGAATTGAATTCGAAATATCTCACTAGACACCAGCCAATTTTTCAATAATGGTAATTTAGACATCCACTGCCTCTATTAACTGAATATCATAAACCATAAAGAATAAATCTCTGAAGGCCAATTAGTATTTGAACAGCATATAATATCGTGTATTAAGAAAATATATCCATACATACATGGGTTTTCACAATTTCCTGTTTTGGTGAAAATCAAGTTCATTCATCTCCAAATGTCAGACGTCAATATTCATGAGTGATTGCTACTGATTGGAATTGTCAATTAAGAAGAATCTATGATTTATTTGATATAGCATGGCAATAGAACAATAGATGCGTCGGATACTTTTGTTTGGTCTTTTGGATGATATGATCTCGAATAGTCAGAAGTCATACATATGTAATGACCCGAGGGCGCCCCAGGGGAATGACTAACTAATGACTATAATGAGCATAGTGTAACAAGCCAGATAAAGAAATTGAAAGAACGTGTGCTAAATTCAATGCCCCGTGTGGGAATCGAACCTAGGACCCTTGGATCCAAAGACTGATGCTCTACCGACTGAGCTATAAAGGCTTAAGCCACTACAGCTGGGCCGTAGTAGCAACTTGCTATCAAGGGTCGTTACACTATCTCCCCCTCCCCACGCCCTCGTGGTCAGCCCTGCTTCACTAGCAGTGACTACCAAATACACAAGGGCGCAAAGGATACAACCAATGCTCTGATCCCACATCTGACACCAATGTAATGACCCGAGGGCGCCCCAGGGGAATGACTAACTAATGACTATAATGAGCATAGTGTAACAAGCCAGATAAAGAAATTGAAAGAACGTGTGCTAAATTCAATGCCCCGTGTGGGAATCGAACCGGTCACTCACACAGTACTGCTATAAAGGCTTAAGCCACTACAGCTGGGCCGTAGTAGCAACTTGCTATCAAGGGTCGTTACACATACTATCTGAACAATAAAATTATCTTCTCAAACAATTGATGAACCAAACGTCCTATCTTTTGCACGCATGCGCAGAAGAACAATTGTGTAAAGGACATACAAGTGGTACAAATAAGCAAATATATGTAATAGATTTGCCCAATCCCACTTCCAAAGTAACCACAGTTTACCCAGTGTCAATAATACAGATTTTTCACAGGGGTCTATAGTTATCATTGCCCGATTTTTGATAGTTCACTGAACTGTCAAGCAAACAAAAGCACGAACTGAATGTCGGCCTATACATCTTGAATGATCGCACATAATACCCTATCTACTTAGCAAATTGATATGTTGATTCGAAAGTATCACCCGCTCGTAATTAATATCTTCATAAGTAAACAACCTTATAAATAAGGCAAGAAACCTTTCAACAACAAATACTTATAAACAATCTACTCTTCCAAGTACGTTTTTCTTTATCTGTATAATTCAATTAGTCCACGTGTCTCTAAGTCGAATTCCATGCAAGACCTAGATTAAAGCGGTCATGCGGGCGGTCATGTTCGGTCTTGGTAGGTATTTCTCTGATTACCTTCTTTTACGTTGAATTACAGAAGATGATTGTATTTGGCTTGCTTGTTTCCGCATTGATCTGACACTCATTGCATCAATTCAATAGAAATCATTTCAATTGAAACCATCTATTTCAATATTATTGTTGTTCAAAATCAATGAAAATAAGATGTTTTCACATTTTTGATTTGATGATGTTACTTGCTACTTCAATATCTCCATTTCCTTTTACGTCCTACATTCCGCACTTTAACAGATCACAATAAAAGCACTTTAAAGAGAGAATCCAGAAGCGAGGCTGTTAAATAAATTAATCAAGCTAATTGAACAGTACTGTGTGAGTGACCGTAGCAAACAAAGTGTAAGATATGGTATGCACCCAAACATCTAGGAAAGCAAATGACCGACTGATAACTAATCTGACTGATCTAAACCGAAATGCTTAACCTTTAGAAGATGATGATAATTTTCATTTTTCATTTTTTGGCCGAAAGTGGAAAAAAGAAACCAAATTTCAAAAATGGATTTTCAAAATAAGACTTCCATTGGCAATATCTAGGTCCATCTTTGCTTGGTTGCGTTTCATGATTCGACTGGCTTGCGCCATACGTCAAAACTCTCTAAACCAAAACTGCTTGGGGCTTTTTGGGATCCAAAATAGCTGAAAAAATGTTTTTCAAATTAGACCTCCATTTGGCAATTTTAAGGTCCGCCCCTGCCTGGTTGTATTTCACGATTCGTCTGGATTGCCACATACGTCGATGATATAAGATGAACTTTTAATCTTACGAACGAAAGGTTACGATGTCTACAGATAGTGGAAGCATGTTTTACCTGATATTCCTATAAAATCAGTTTCATTTTCTGGCATATCAGACAAGACTGACAGTTAAGGCAGCGAAATTATAAAAACGATGTGCTAATTATTGGTAAAAACGGAACTAATTTCCAGAAAGCCAGATAAATTCGATGATTTGTGTTTTGTTCTTGGCCTATACTAATATCAATAGCGTTACTATTACCATTAATCATGAAATGGAACCAAATCAAAAAGTAAATATATACAGCCATTATTTCCAAGTGAAGTAAATAAAATTTAGGGGTCGACAATTCCTCACTCCTCATTTGAACCCAAATCTCCATGATTCTTATGAAGAAGAATTTACGTACCAACGTACAGTGTAGTACTTGAACACTTCAGTTGTTCAAAAGCGGTGTACTTTGTAAGTTGCAAACTAATCAAATTTCTTCATTTTTAATATATATATATTAGTACATTTGCTGATCAATTGTCCTCAAACTCCTTTCGAAAAAACATATTAAAATATATGTGTTTTTGTTGCCCATTTTGCCCACAATAATACGTGTCTCATTATTCTTAAAACGCTTAGTACATCAACTATGCGTCAATAATGATAAATGGTTTTTATTTCTTGTGTAATAAAACCGAACAGAAAACATGCACTTCGTGGCACTTATCTTTCACTTATCTTGGAAGTAGCTCCTTAACAGCATCTTATGTAATAAAGATACTCAGAGTAATAGTAAACGTCAGCTGGTATAAAAGATAGCAATGAAGTAAATGCCATAAATCTATATGAGACTTATCAAATAATAAATAATTCAGGGAATTCAATACCCAATTTGAAAACAAACACATACCAACCGGCCTTCAAAGTCATTAGGAATTCAACTACCTTACAAGAATGTTAAAACGAGAGATATGACCAGTATATATTGTTGTTTTTATATAGATTGTGTACTAATAAATAATACACCAGTGAGTGAGAGATCAGTTTTAGGACTTGTAACCTGAATATCTCGAGAGAGTTGATGTAGAATCACACTTCTACTCGGCAACTATTGTGCTTTGGTATTATGTTTTGTTCAAGATTAACTAGTCGTTGTATGCAATGCATATCCATATTTTCAAAAATGTCAAAAATAAGGTGTAATAGGTGAAATCACAAATCTTAAGTCAGATTTGAATTTCTGAGAAATTGTAGATGATTTTGAAAAAATGGTCAATTTGAAAGAAGCAAGTTGAAAAATACCACTTTGACCTTTTTTGACCTTGATAAGGTCATTGAAGGTCAAATCTAAAATCAGATTTGAACTGCTGATAACTTGTAGATGAGTATGAAAAAAATTGGTCACTTTGAAGCAAGTTGAAAAATGTAAAACTTATCTTTGATACGAAATATACTTGGTATTTTTGATTGATACACATATTTTACATAAGATATTTAGTATATACTCATATCAGAAATGAAAAATGAAAAAGGGAAGATGAAAAATGCAGTGACTTATATTCAATAGTCGATGAATAAAGCAAGCAATTTTTCATCGTGGTGATGGCTATCAGATGTTAATATGTTGCCCTCTCGCTAAATCTGCCCATTACAGCTGGACTATATGGAAATACAATAAACATCCCCCATATGTCTTAGTTGTTGTTATTTCCCATCCATCCCAGGTGGGTTGGCCATAAGTCAGTTTTTATCTGAACTTGTCTGTTATCGTTATAGGGCTTACATGTACTTCTTTCCCAAACAAACAAACGGGTAGAGTTTTTAGACTAACAGATACAAATATTTACAAAATTGGTACTCCGTGGAAAACATTCCCAATTTTCATTGTTTGCTATAAACAGGAACTATCCCAGTGGTGTCACTACATGATTGATATATCGATCTATCTTGTAAACAAGAAGTGTCGTTTCAAGGTTGGTTTGAGTTTACACCATAATGTTTAACATGTCTCAAAGGATAAGTTAACATCATCAAGACCTTTCAACATTATTGTAAAATCAAACATATTCAAAACTAGTTTCTAATTTCTGAACAGCACAATGTAACAGGTGTATACTTACTTCATAATTTCAGAAAGTTACTTTCAAAAAGTCCTTCAACGAGTGAACATCGTATAGTATTGCTATTACAACATTTGGTGACTTAGTATATCCTAAGAGTGAAGAGTACCCCTACTGATGTTTGTTCATATCTCGATGTAAGCCCTTGTGTGCAAGGTTGTGGCAACGATAATGTTTATTAATACAATCTATCTCTCGGAAGATACAGTCCAGAAATTCATATTCTAACCTGACTCTATTTTCTAATCTGACTGTTTTTTACCAATAGGAACCACTACATGCTTCTGTGATAGGTAGAGTGGATTTCGCATTTATAATACACTTTCCCTTAGTTCATATAGTTTAATTTCAGTGGTCCTAAATCGTTGGGTTTTGGCAATCAGAGTCCCATCTACTGATATATCGCGGCATGCAAGTATAAGTGCCCGATCTATTTTCATATCCCTAAATCCATTTTGACAAATTGCGATTTCCATGATTGTTGGCTACTTTTGGATCTATGTTATTTTTCATAGTGGCGAATGGTTATTAAAAATTGAATTTCTTTCCGATTTGTACAATTTCTAGCCTGGAACAAAAGGTGCCCCTATTCTCTGCTGAAACTTGTAGTTTATCGGATATATAGTATCGGATGTGCACAAGCAATATGCCAATCACATCAGTTCAGAGTGATCTGAACGTCAGGACAATTCTATACCATCTCACATCTGTCAGATTGGAAATACTGACATTATTATAACACACCTGTTCCGATCAATTCCGCGATATTAAACTGTTTTCATTTGTTTGATAATTTCTTTTAAAATCCATTGTTGTATAACTTATTCATATTCCTTATGTTGTACCACTGTTTCACTTGCTATATATTAGTGAAGAGCTTTGAAACGACGATCTCCATACCACAATTCTCCAGAACAATTAGAAGTCAAACTAAATGATATTCACGCTCGAACTTCATGTCCGAGGTGCAAAACTAACATCTTGTAAAGGTAATTCCCGATGTTTTTTCTCAAGCAGTATAATTATAAAAAACTGCTAGAACTCTGGTACTTTAAACTGTACAAATCGTTTACCATGGAAACCAATTTTTTATTTTGAATTTGCAGGAGAGATAACATGTTGGAACTGTTCCCTTGGATACTTTATGATGATTAAAAGCGATAGGATATTCTGTTGAGGATCATAAAGTTACGGGAACGTATTCCAGACCTTCGATGAATCTGGCCCCGTTTGTCAAATAGATATGTTGAATTACTTTTCTTAATTTCCTGTATTTAGAATAGTTGTTGTTTTTCAGAAATGTATTTATCGTTTGTTTAAATTAGTTCAAAGGGGATTCCCGAGAATTTATAGTGAAACTATTTCCACGTGGAGATGTTAAATTGCATTGCACAGTCAATGGTCAAGCACATAGATAGACCATTCGTTCACCAAAACAGTCAAACTACTTTTTGACTCTATAGATTCATTGACATTTGACATACACTTCTACAGGGTGGTCAATAAACAGCAACCCTGTATTTTCCTCATATCTTTGTCATTTTAGGAAAATACTCTCTGATATTTTACACACTTGCACATCATTCAATCCCCTGTCAGCATATCATATTTCATGACCATCAGACTAAATGTTACACAATGTTACAGCATTTTAAACAACATGCCCCTGCCCCGGGTGACTTGGCCATCATTGCGCTTAGACAAACCTGCACAAGTTGTCTATGACCCAACTGCAATCCTCAGTAGGTATGGCCTGAATGACAATTATATATGATCTTTTTTCAGGTCTGTAATTGTCCTGGGGTCATATCTGTACACTTTATCTTTGGCATATCACACAGGTAGAAGTCAGATGAACATTTTGGACGACGGGTGCAGGTTTGCCCAAAGCGCAATATTGGTCTCTGGACCATGTTCTTTAAAGTGCTGTAACATTGTTACTATCAATCTGATGGACATGAAATATTGTAGACTGGTAGGAGATGTGATGTACAAATGTATCAAATATCAAGGAGTATTTTCCTCAAATGACAAAGATGTGGGAAGAAATGCAGCAGAGTTGCCGTTTTATTTGACGACCCTGTATATCAAATTTGTATTATTTAGGGTTATTTGTTATCTAGCTGGTTTCACATTATTTCTGAATCGCATAATGTCAAATGGTGGCCAATAAAGAAGTTCTAAATGTGTTATGATGTTGCAACATTTCATTAGCCTATGTTACGTGATAGTGCTATAAATGATATAGTAGCGTTCATATTGTTTTAAACATTCATTGGGGTCTCGTTTGATGTTGCAATCTGTTGCTTTGATTGGTCCTTTGATATATGCAATAAATATAACAGTAGTGAATGCCCTAGCTAATACCCCGGACAGATTGAATGGAACTTCGTAAATATTCACACCGCCATCTCTTCGAAAGAACATACTTTAATTTTCTTTATAATTCATAAGCACATTTAGATTTACATATACAGGGTGGGCCAAAACATCTCCTTCTCAAAATGCTATAACTTTATAATTTTTGATCTAAAATCACAATTTGCATACAAACATAAATGTGGTGTGACATGAGAATTAAACATAATTTGGATAATGTATCTGAACTGATAGGACCCGAGGACCACCCAGATAATAGTTCTGATACAAACCACAGTGTGAATAGTATGGGGGTTGCTTGGAGATTGTATATGGGCACCCAATCTCAAATACTGCACAAAAAGTTATATATTAAGGCAAGTTGAAATATACTTAGACTACACTTCATGAATTGGGGTTGTCGAGTTGGCCGAGAGGGCTAGGCGATTGGAGCCGTATTCACGAGGTTGCAAGTTCGAGACGCGTGTGCTCCTTGTGTTTATTCATCTATATCAGAATGGCGACTAAGACTGAAAGCTTTCATCCAAAAGGGTGTCGGACCAATCCAATTGTACTCTTTCGGATCCACTACAATCATAGTGTATTTTAAAAGTAGCGTTTTTGGCCTCGCCTGTACAACATTAATTCGTATAACAATAATAATTACACACAACCGTCGAGCTATATACTTTCTAGTCTGATTTCTACAGATACTTGAAAAAATAATGTACACTACATGGTCTTGCACAAATCATGTACAATCAAAATTATAAAAAATACCCACTACGTAAAACCCAACATGCTATTAACCGATTTATTAGGCCTATTTTGCTCAGCCTGTCGGGGTTATTCACCAAGTAGTGTAAAAATAATCTTGTAACATCATAATGTTTAAATAATTCAGTGATTATCGAACGTATGTATGAATTGTAAGTCACAAACCTTAATCATGCAACTGTAACCTTACCTGTACAGGAAAATGCTATACAATACAACGTAAAAATAGCTCGAATGATATACATTTTAGAGTAAAAATAGAACAAACTGTGAAAAAACAAAATGCACATTTATCAATAGTAATCATGTCAAGGTCGGTCGTAACGGCATCTACATTCTCTTGGTCTTCGAATGGTAGTACAATTATACATGTAGATTCTAACATCTCTCTCATCTGAACACCCGTGATCACTTGATGATCTTTTTATTTCCCAATAATAAAAATGAGATGTGAACACCTCCTAATTTCAACATTGAACAAACATATGTGAAAATTTTCACTGTCTAGTAAAACTTGACCTGTTTTCACCTGTTAGTTCTTAACAAAATCGATTTATTAATTTGAGACTGAGTGGAGAAAATATTATCCAAAGGGTAAGTTTATCTAGCATTGACTGAAATCGAAGTATAAGATTAATTAAAGAAGTGTAGCAGGTTAGACACTACATTGTCTGGAATGTAATACAACTTTAATAACCATCATTTACAATTGGAATAGAGACCAGATATTTCTGGTGGTTATCATAGATATGCAATAAAACTTGGTAGACGATATCAAGTCCATAGCCAAGGGGTCTACTAAAATGAGGGATATCGTACAAAAAACTTAAAGTGTTAGGGTCCATATAAATTTTGAGACCCAATTTTAGAAAAAAAACGTGGAGGGGGCATAATTCGAACGTCCAGGTCTTTGGACTTGGTATGGTATAACCCTATTCAAAAATCATAAATCATAAATCAGTGGACATAAAACATATTGAATAAGATTGGTTTTTGTGGGGAACTCTCTTGCGTCAGGTTATTTAGCGTTGATCAGGTCTATTCAAATCTAGAATCAAATAATCTACAGGATCCATAACTTAATCATATGTTCAACCTATCTGTCTTGATATTAATCATTTGAAAGACATATCAAGTATTTAAACTTGATGGTGGATCAACATATCACAACATTTGTTCCTAAAAACAAAACGGCATGCAATATTTCAATTTATATAATATGATGAACTACCAATGACCCAAAAATATTTTTTCTAACAAAGTACTTAATAATTCAACAACTACTACAAGATACCCAACACATGGAAAATTGAAATTCTCCAGAATAGCTGTAAGTTCATTGTACAAGATCAGATTATTCTTTAAAAGGGGCTATATGTAGATACCCAAAATATAATGTAATAGCCGACACCTTATGCCTTAGACGTATTTAAAACTGTTCACCATTTTCTTCATATAAAGTATTCCATCAACAAATCTATGCTTCAAGAGAAAATGATGTATTCTAAAGTGTTATTGACGTAAATGGATCGGAACAATAACGAATCGATGCATGTGATTTATAAAGCGTTTTAAAAATGTTGACAATCTGACAATTGACAAGTTTTAGAATATTGGGCATTGTAAACAACATTGTTGTCGACCCAACGACCGATGTACACACGTGATATAACTATAAGTTTTTCTATCTGTTTTAGCATGCTGCAGGTATACGTGCAGGCATTATGTAATATATATTTATTAGTGGCTAAGCCAGATTCATTAGCCAGCAGACTCAGTCAATTTGTCAACGATGTACACAAATGGTGAATGATAGATGACAGGACGTTGTCATCTAGATGGCTTCTAGACAGGGGCCCGGGTCATTTTCTCATTTTACTGACTTTTATAAAAATCTGATCCGCCTGGTCAATAAGAATTCTGAATCTAAACTTAAAAAGTTAAAACTAGAATTCGAATCTAACCACGAGTGCTCTTGCACAAGTGCGTGACTTCTGAGTGTTTCATCCAATCTAGATTTCCATTTCGAGTGTATTTCGTGGGTGTTTTATACGACTAGAAGAATGTAATGTTATACCTATATGTACTGAAAAAAGCCATCCTAGATTTATTTTATATAATTCATACTGTGATAAGCATTAAGAAACTAACTACAATATGGATGTACTTTATCGGATTCTTTCAGCTGTGTACTAAACATGGGGCACACCTGGTTGATGTCTCATTAGCGCAGGTATAATAATTATTTACTTTGAATTAAACCCTCTATCACACGCCTCTTTGTGGGATACTTAGCTTATATTCATTACATGATCTGTTCAAAAGCACTATATATCTTATAGTCTAATGACGTGTCTTCCTTCAAACGCATCACGTCAATTAACTCGATTTGCATTGCTTTTCAATTTCAACCTGAGGTGGAGTTGACGTTTTAAAGTAATATAGACTATCTTTATACCCTTTGCATTCGTTTGACTTCACTTCTTAATAGAGAGCATCGTCTTCATTTCTTCTTGTAGTTTAACTAGACTCTACACGCAGGGTACTATCTTTAATAGGTAATGCAACTTGACGTCGATCAGTTAGGAATAATCTTGTTGATGTAATACAGGGCGTCCACAAAAAGTATACCAAACTTCAAATCCAAATTACTAGAATCCTAAGCAGTTTTTATAAAATACAAATGTAGTTGTAAAAAGCCTGATTTATTCTCCATCAAATGGTACCAAGATCAGTATGTAACTGTCATGTATGACCGAGCAATCTTGACCATTATGAGAGGTGGTAAAATTAGCACCATGCCAAGTTACCTTCCTGTGTGGCAATTGGTGTGTACTTGGCTTAGTATTCTTTTTTCTGTTACATTAAGTTAGAGGACAGGCCTTCCATACTGAACTTGACTTGGGACTGAGCAACTCTCTTATGAGAAAAGGGTTTGGCAAAAAGCTTAACTTACTGTAAAATGGGCCTGCAAAAAAGGTTCAACTGACACCTGAGCAGTTGAGCCAACAAAAAGTTCTTAAAAGCAAGTCCCATGTACTGTGTATAGAACCCCTATTCTTACTATTGAAATAGATTCTAGCAATACTGCCCCACATGCATCTACTTGTTTGGACTCAATAAACTTGAGTTCTTCTGAGAAAATGAGGATTTCAGCAAGGGATATTGACTTTACACGGGGATACAATTGACTTCAAAGCTGCATATCATCAAGTAAAAGTTCCATTGCTGATCAAGAGGCTCTTCAGATCCAATTTCTCGAGGGGGTGGTACCAACTAAAAGTTATGGAAAGTTATGCAAAAGTATGAATAACATGAAACAAGTTTGAATTTGTACATTAATAATGTTTTGAACACAAAAAAGACATCCACTATGTCATTCCTACTTGAATGCTAACTTGGCACAGTGCTGACTTTTACACCTTTCATAAAAGTCATGATTGCTCATTCATCCATTACAGTTACATAATGATCTAGGTACCATTGGATGTAGGACAAACTAGGCCTTTTACTACTGCCTTCGTATTTTTTTGACATTGCTCAGAATTCTAGTATCCTGGCTTTGAAGTTGGGTATACTTTTTTGTGGACGCCCTGTATATTAAATGAATAAAAAAGTGTAATATACCTAGTATCTAATATTAATAATCTTGACGAATTGAAGATATAGACAAAACACAAAATTGACATAGGTTCTTACTTTTGACATTGAGAATAAATGTTCACTAAGGCAGGTTTTACGGTAATATATATGGAAATCGAATACAGCGAATAAGGGCACTGAGATTAATTGTTCCTAGTGTCAAAAAATGTCTTCTCTAAAGAACAGTGAATTTTACAGTGAGAGTCTCCCTCACATCGAAACACAAATTGATGAGAGTTATGATACAGGGCACACCATTTGATATCAAATGAAATAGAGCTCTCTACACTTGCATATGACCATTGCCCCTCCCATTATCTATTTCAGTACCATATCCATGGAGAAGGTGTGTATCGAGAGCTAGTCTAATGCACTTTTGAAAGTGAATGCCAAGGTAGTGTTACGATTTCACCCATCAATCATGCGAAGCCTGTGCAAAACTGCATCCGCCAAACTGCAGGATATTCACATGTCAACGCTTGTACTACATGTACATTTTTGCATCAACAATACACGTTTTCCAAGGTGAAGAATCATGTATAAAGGATACAAGCATACATGCCAAAAGAAGAATCATCTAATAACAAATCCAGTCGTACAGTGAAAACCACTGTCATATCCAAAATTATGCAATAAGGAACAGCAGTTTACAACCTTTCCCCATCTTTCAGGAATCATTTTCCACAACCTCGGACCATGGACAACTACATTCATGTTGTTACAATGCACGTGTTGAAAGATAAGTTTAAAACTAGATGATGAGGAACAGAATATATACAATGGATTTATTGTTTGATAAGTCAGACGATTGTATATAGCTAATAAAGTATATTATTATCTTGGTCATCATAAACATTGATGACAAAAAGATTGCAAGCTCACTTAAAATGCAATCAAAATCAATTATATCAAAGACATCAATGTAATTAATTAGATCCCCTTGCAGAGGTCGGTTGATGACGTTAATAAATCACCGAGACTATTGTATCCTTCTACTGAACTGTCATTCATGAATCTCAGTCAAAATCGAGTAGATAATTATGTTGCGAAATGAATAGATCTACCATATACCTGGTGAAAGACTTGTTGAGATCGTTAAAAACACATTCTTATTATTTTATTGATTTCTCTAGATCTTCACCTTACACCGGCCATCTGATATAATGATAAGGAACTGTGATGTTTACCAAAATATGTTCATTTGAGAGAGGAAAATATGGCCCAAGAGATCAGTGCTGAGAATTCCCTGTACCCAATTGGAACTGCAAGGTAATAAATACAGCAACGACCTAATAAACATTCTCTGTTGTCAGAGCGGGATTACCATTTCTTGAATCATGGGATGGAGTCTTACCAATCTCCATGTATGTATGATATGCAGCTAGAAATTGGAAAGGTGATAAATGTCTTCATCTAAATACGAGTTCACAACTCCTGTTACGTTATCAATGAATCACGTTGCACAATCTAAATGACTTCTATCATTGGCAGCTAAGATGCAAGATTACGAAACAGGCCATACATAGGTGAAACAACGCACAAATACACGTTTTAAAGTAGGAAAATAATTCAAACTGTGAGACAAGCTCCTGTACACAATAACAACATGTAAATAACATAAACAAAAACAAAAAGGCAGTATCAAGCAGAGCCTGTAAGCTATAGACAATTGAAAAAGCCCAAGTGACCATATTGAACGAAGTGAAGATCTTTTAGATGCTAAACTATTTTTGTTTTGTAGTTTTGGATTGTGCTATGGTTGTGCATCGCTGGGAGAAGATGAACTCTGACAATTAAAAGCAAGTTTCTTTGTACGTTTTAGCGTTGGTTGGAGTTTCTCGCGTTTCATCATGATACGCTGTGTACTCTTTTCAATGCGTTTCCCAAATCCTTTTCTTGGCCATTTTGCTAAAATATTTCCATGGATATAGGTATATATTCCAACTTAACTCTGGATACATTTCAAGGCTAAACAATTAAGTCTCTGGCTTTTAAAGCATATGAGTAGTTTTACATCACGGATGGTAAATAATTGAAAAGGTAACATACTAATCCGTTAAAACCACAAAAATGTGCATTCCGTCAAAATTGTGAAGATATTGAAATGAAGAACTCCTATTATATATTGACGTCTTTATTTATGGAACGGCTCATTTAACACAGCCAGTTGCAATGAATAGCTACATGTCTACAACAAGAGGTAAACATCATCCGTCTGAGATTAGCGCCAGTGGCTGATTTATCAAAGTTCGTTGAACTGAGAGCTGTTCAACAACTCGACAAACTCAAATGTCGGACAATACATCTTGAATGATCGCACATAATACCCTATCTACTTAGCAAATTGATATGTTGATTCGGAAGTATCAGCTACTCTTATTTGATAAGTCGTTAACTGATAAATGAGGCAGGAATCTTAACGACAAATATTTTAACAGTCTACTCCTCCAAATATAAGTGTCTTTATCTGTATTATTAATTTGTTTTCTCTCTCTGTCTCTCTCTCTCTCTCTCTCTCTCTCTCTCTCTCTCTCTCTCTCTCTCTCTCTCTCTCTCTCTCTCTCTCTCTCTCTCTCGGTCGGATTTGTTGCAATACCTAAAGTGAAATATTCCCATTCGGTTTTGATCTGGCACTTTCGGATCAATTCTCTGGGATTTTTATCAATTTAAATTATCTACTTCAATATTCCTATTCTTGTTATTCGATGATAGTAACACTTGCCATCCTATTAGTGATTTGATTTGATTTGACGACTGTTTGATATTTTGTTCTTAATTAAGATACTCTAAGCAGCCTTAATCATACTAAAATAAATTATATATTTTGGGGTTCGAGGATAAGTACCATTTGAGATCCTAGTCAAATATTTGTTATTGGTAAAAAATGCTCGAGTAGTACTGCCTTCTTCCAAAGTAGTATTATCTACCTTATTACATAAGGATTATGGTATGCCATCAGTTTTGCGACTTTAAACCAGATCTGAAGTGCTTGGAAACGATATCCTAAAACCAATTGCTCAATAAACAAAATGGGGTTTTACTTTCAAATTGAGGATTCAGATGACATAGTCAGTGTTAATGATATATTATTCAAGCAGTCCTAGGAAAAGTAAATGCCAACATTCCAGCCAACTGAATGTATTATGTATCTACCTTGCTTTTTACCAACTTGGCTGAGATTTGATAGAACTGTCTGAACAGCGGCCCGTGATTGATATATTACATACAAGAGGTATTTAGGATAGCACTTAACATTTTATGTGTTCTACATACCTAACTTCTACAGATCTTACACATTAATAGCACTTTTAAGAGAAAATTCATTAACGGAACTGTCAAATAAATCCCTGGACTTTATTACCCTGACGCGTTTGAGTTATCGCAGCACATAAAGTGGAAGATATACAGATATATACAAGGGATTCTGGATTTTCCTCAATTAAGACGAATGATTGACTAATGACTACCAACATTGCTTGGTGTTGCGTTTCACGACTCTACTGGCAAGCCCCATACGTTCATGATATTAAATGAACTTGTAATCTTACGAACGAATGGTCCACTTCATGGTGTTTAGATATACAGACATTCTCAACATCCAGTTTCATTTTAGGATCTCAAAAAGTAAATAAGTATTTTTTGTTGATCATATTTTGAACGTAATTTCCATGAGTTGTATTAATAATGGCTTTGAAGACATAAGAAGTGTTCGAGGAACATCCTGTGCGCATCAGCACGCTCTTTTAAGCAATATTCACACTGCATTTAACATTAAACATTTATTTCAAGTGCCAGAATCTTAATCATTTTCCTCCTTTGACTCAGAACATCAAATGGACATGTTATTGAGAATGGGTGACAGTGAGAGCATGCTTTTTCAAATGTGTGAAATGAAACTTCAGAGGCGGATCTGAAAATCAATATGAGATGGGCAAAAATCATTTTTGGGCCTCAATCATTTTGGGCACACCAAAAGGAGAGGAAATGCTGACCCCTAAATGCCCCCTTCCCTTATAACTTATTTACCTGTATATTAAGACAGTGTAAATGGTGCTTATTATTCGAAAAGAAGGTCAATTTCCAGAGATGAGATGAACTTCATGATTTGTGTTTTCTTTATGTTGCCCTATTTACATCCTCCTAAGCAGGTATCCAGAATCCGTACCTCCTTCTTCCTCCTGCTATAACCAATTTGGAAGCGCCCGATTAAACTGTCGCAGTGTTGCGACAGCCAATCAGATTGCGAGTTCTTAATCGGGGAAATGCTAACTGCTTATCGCAGGGGTAAAAAGAATATATTCTGAATTTTGAAGCCCTGTGATCGGAGGATGCCCTATTTACGTATCCTTATCGTTGCATTAAATCGTAATCACAGAATGAAACAAAGTTGAAATGGATATATACAGCCATTATAGGTCCATGCGAATCAATTTAGTTTTAGACCGTCTGGTAATAGCATGCGTTAAACATACACTCGAACTCGTACGTTTGGAAACCCGCGCTTCTCCATTAACTACAGTATTCCAAGACTTAATGGACGAAAGGGTAAATACTTGTGAATCAGGGGCACATACCGTGTAAGTGGTACTTAGTCCGAGTGGTTAATTTGCCGTATGGCCAAATTTTATCATTTTCCTAGTTTCAATTTTCTTAATGACAAGAAACTTCCCATTGGATAACATTATGAAGATAATATTTCCGACAATTAATTTTCCGGACCTGGCGAAAATTAGGCAATAGACAAATTAAATGATTATCCAAAGTTACCACTTATACCAAGGGCTTATTTAATACCCGGGGCTTAGTTGTGTACCAAACGAAACGAGAAACGGCACGACATCCGGGGCTTTTTTTGGTCTTCGGTTAGACAATGGTGTATAGAGGGGTAGGTTTTCTCAGACCTAGGTACCTTTTTGGCTTTTTCTGTACCGTTTTGCGGTTATTTTACTCTATGGCATTGCAATCCGTTCACATCATTAGCTGCATAATATGATCATGATATGTAAATAAGCGTTCGAACAGAATAAACAGGGAAATGTGTACTTGAAGTGGCGATTGCGTTTTCTGTCAGTCAGTCTCACCCACTTACCCAGATATAGCGCGGTATAAGGTGACCTGATTAGTGACCTGATAAGGTGACCTGACTATGCCGTTGGTTTCTTGTCAGCGCAATCAAAACGGACGCGGACAATCTTCGTTTTCAAACTGTTGTTTCCGAACGGTTCGTGACCGTAATTCACTAAACTATAGAAAATATGTTACGTTATAAAGATAGATTGTTTTTACTTACCAATCATCAGCATGTGCTGAAATATTCAGCTCAGGACTTTATGTCCAGAGGGGGGTGAGACACATCGTCGGAATAAATTTCAAGTTTTCATACCCCTATCATTTATTGGCTAATTCAAATCGGATGCGGTAAAAAACCGAACGCCAATTTGCGAACGTTCCGGGTATTACGTTCGCCCTTGCTTATACAGTATCTACGCATAACTACAACTATCCTAAAATGTCGACAATCGATACCTGACCGGCTGTTATTGATGCACAACTCCTGTAAGTGAGAATGCCCAAATGTTATGTTACAAGTTCGATTTTGTTACGTTTCTATTACCATCCAGGAATCTAGAGTTGATTCACCATAACCCATGGCCATTATTTGTATATCATATATTGATTTGGAACTATTTGAATTGTTAAATATTCAATATATTATATAAGCACTTTATATAAACAATCTCATTCAAATTACGATCGAACAGGCTTAAACCAACATACGAAAATACATGATAAAAAGGTATCTTCGTAGTTCACGATCTATTTGCATAGCATCCTTCATGTCTGTGATCAAATATAGAATAATTAGATATGGTATTTTTGTAGATTCTCTCTCCACTTGTGTATACAATGTACATCAGTGGCAACTAACGTTGATTAGAAACATCGACACCCTTGAAACATGGGTAACTATTACATAAGATGCTGTTAAAGAGCTACTTCCAAGATAAGTGAAAGATAAGTGCCACGAAGTGTATGCATTCTGTTCGGTTAATTACGTAATAAGAGAAAGCTATCATCGAGCGTCTGTTTCAAGACGAGGCAAGGCACAAATGTCCCAGATCAGGTATATTTTGTTTATTTCGATGATATATATATTAAGTTTTGTAAGGGTCGGTAACACTATCATAATTGACCATTATTGTTTTCATTTATTAATCTATTTCAAATTTATTCAATTACATACTAATGATACTAAAATGTAATAATTATTTAAACTTGAAAAACTAAACTTAAAGTGACAGTAACAGCGGGGGTGAAGGGATTTAGAGTGTGAAGTATTAAAACCAATGTGTCCTCATTAAATGCATGAGAAAGTACTTTAAATCAAATATGAAAGTTATTGAAAAAGATGTGTCTAATATAACTAAAAATGGGGATGTCGCGAATTAACCGAAAAAGCAGACCGGATCATTTTCATGAAACAAAGTTGCTAAACGGCGTTGCTGCATTTTAGGTAATGATAAGGTTCACACTTTCCAGATATTCCATTAGTATCATTCTGATTAATCATAGTCCCTCTTTACCTAACGCTTTTGAGAGACTATTCCAAAAGGATAGTAAAGGCTGTGGATCCCACAATGCATTAGTATGTTGAATCAAACCAACGCACCTTTTGTTTACTCTGATGTTGATCACGATGACAAGTTACTATCTCTTTTTATCGTAAGAGTTAACATTATCTTGATTGAACATCGTAGTTTTGATATAATCAAGAACCAAACTGAAGGTAATGCCTGAGTTCACTATCGCCCGATTTCCCTCTAGATATAGATAAACAAACATTGATAAACGAGTGTATATAGTCAGAAATCTAACAACCAGCTATGAAGCCTGACAGACAACGGAAAATATCTGACCAAATTCTACTGACCTAAAGAAGAAAGATGGGATGCAATTACTAGTTTAACTTGTGACTTGACAAGTATGACTTGTAACTTGGCAAGTATGACTTGCAAAGTAACACATATAACTTGCGACTTGACAAGTATGGATTGTAACTGGACAAGTATTACTTGCAAAGTAACACATACAACTTGCGACTTGACAAGTATGACTTGTAACTGGACAAGTATGACTTGTAATTTGAAACGTATATATATCCGCTGTGGCATCGAGCCGTTCTCAACTATGTTTCTTTTGAATTGTGTTTTTCTCTTCTAATTTAGGATGTAGGCAGTGATAGATTTGGAGATGTCACTAATAAGAAAATATTATACTCTACAGTCGCAGAATAAGGTTACTTTGATATAAGAAAGAATGAGCGTATTAACAATAAGGGTGAGTTGTTTGGCAATATGGACAGAAATGATCAGGAAACAATCTCCTTTCACTGATGGACTAATTAAAACGGTGAAAAACTAATTATACTATATGAATATCAAATATAAGCTCAACATCTTAGAGGAGACAGAATCAGGCAACTATATGATAAAGAATAACTCTGCGCAACTTTTCAAATGATTTAGGCCAGTATTTCTTCTAACAAGACCTTATATATTTTCCAAACTACATGTTCATCTGTTTCTTATAAAAACCATTATCATTTGCAGGTACGCCACGAAAAACACCAGGATAGAATTCAATTAAAATCAGTAATTTCAATAATTTATTACTTTTGATGAATAAGGCAAGTTGCCCATCAGTTATGGTTATCAGATGTTATTATGATGCCTTCTCCCTGAGATAGTCCCACACCAATGTTAGCTATATGGAAATACTATAAACATCCCGCATATGTCTTACTTGTTGGTATTACAAATTCATTCCAGATGGGTTTCTCATAACTCCCTAATTTCTTTAAAAGTTTTTATCTGATCGTGTCTGATGACGTTACAACTTACATTTACTTTTTCCCAACCCACCAAATAGGCGAGCTATTCAAGGTTAACAGATACAATCATTTACAAAGCTGTTATACTGATAACTCGTGTTTACACAGAATCGAATGAAACAAAACCCTTTCAAGTTTTCGTTCTGTCCGATAGATACTCAGGGATCAGGAAAGAAATGTCACCCCATAGCTCCATATCGGTGTACATAACATGAATGATGTACAAATATGTCCTGTAACAGAGATGTATTTTTAAGGTTGTAAGATCGTTTTACATACGAGCTCATGTTTAACATACACTAAATGGTAAGTTATCAGGCGTGCTGTAGGCAATCTGCAGACTGCTCAGCATTATTTCAAATAAGCATAATAACCAGGATTATTTGTAAATTCTGAATAAAACAGTCTACAAAAATAATACTTACTTTGATATTTGTGAGTAGTCCTCAATCCGTTAGTTAAAACATATTTGCTATTGTTCATCACTTGATATTAATAAATTCCGAAGATCCAACGAAAGTTACTCCAAATAATATGAATAATGTTCGATAAATGTGTACTATAATCAGCGATGTTATATCGTAGTGTAAGCCTGAATGTGTGAAACTGTAATTTCTAATTGTAAAGATGATTATTTAAACATCTCTCCAAGGATATATAAAAAGCACAAAGGTCCTCAATCTCATTCTGTAGCCTCTTGCAATGCATTGCTTCAAGATGTGTGCTGAGTTGTGTATCTACTAATCAAGTTTGAGTTGGCATCTATGGTACGCAGAACAGATTCAACATTTATAGGGCGCCGCGCAAATATTAGTCAGATATTCATTGTTATGCCACACTAAATCTTTTTTGACAAATTGTGATCAGCATGATAGTTCGCTATCTTACGATCTATATTATTAATACTGTTGTGTATGGTTATTAAAAAAGTTCCGTTTCTTTCTGATTTATTGAGATGTTCAACTTCTAGCCTGGAACAAAAGGTGCTCTTATTCTCTGCTGAACTATTATCTTGTTGTTTATCGGATATATAGTATCGGATGTGCACAAGCAATATGTCAATCACATCAGTTCAGAGTGCGCTGAACGTCAGAACATTTCTATATCATCTGCCAGATTGGAAATACTGGCTCTAACACAACTGTTCCGATCAATTCCACGAGATTTGGAAATTATTCTGATTTATGCGTAGGTATACCTTTTAACACCAATTGTTACTCAAATTGTCCAGGTTAGTAAAAATCATAGTGACAACTGATAATCTGTCTGTATATGTAGTATTAAACGTCTCGTCGTTTTGGTACTTTAGAAAATAAGGCCTCAGCAACACATTAATTGAACTGCCAATCATGAAAACTAAAAGGGTTTTTGATTTTATAGAATCCATCCCATATTCAGACTGATAGAAGCAGCAGAATACTATGTGTTGATCATCATAAAGTTACGAGCGTATTTCAGGCCTTCAATGAATCTGACCCATCACCCAGATCCATTAAATTACATTTGTAATTTCCTGTGCCCAACTATCTATCAAATTATGGTTGCTCTTCGAAAATTAACTATTCCATGTATTCAGGGGATCTAGATTTGAGGCATGTTTCATTATGTTAGACAGTTATTATGCTATTATTGTAAATTAAATAATTATATAATTTTATTTCCATATTTGAATCATTTGTTGCCAGTAGGCGTGAAGCATGTAATGATGGGTCTACAGAGTGTCCCTAAAATTGTATCCAAATGAGAACTATTTTCCTTCATTGAAAAAGCTGAATTTTTCTCATACAATATTTATATTTATTTTTAATTAGCAGTTAAAACTTCAGAGAAAGGATAGGTATCGATATGGTGAACTAAATTTAACAATGTTTTTCCCTTAAACCAATTATTGATCATCAGATGGCAGAATGTCAACAATATCCGCATGTTTATCTCGGTACAACATTGGAATCTAGTTGTGGTACAAAACATATTTTCTCTAAAACTAGAGTTACCTAGAAAACTTCTAGGTGTGAATAATAGTTCCAAATTGTCCATCAGAAGACTAAATTTCAAGGTAATAGTCCTTCATCGTTTTTATCTCGATACAATTGCTTGGGACACCCTGTATGTTACCCTACTATCACACCAAACTAGTTCTCACTGCGTTCTCGAAAACGGGCTTCAACTGTGTAAACGGACTGGACGTACTAAGAACCGTTTGGGGTCTATTTGCAAACTTCATCGAACGTACTCGAACGGGTAGGTCCCCTAGAACTTAGAACATGTTCAAAATGTTCTAGTGGTTGTCACGTTCTACAATTAGAACGAGTGACAACGTACTAACGACGAGCTGGACGTACTACGAACGGAGCCGTCGTACTTCAATCCTACTAGGGACGTTTTTACAACGAGTTGGACTGTCCGAGGACGTATTGAGAACGAGGTAGAACTAATTGCCAACGGGTTTAAACTGACTAAGAACGTATTTAAGACTGCTTATGAACGAGTTAGCAAAAATATAGCTATCACACCAAACAAGTTGCCACTGCGTTCTTCAAAACTCGGGTTTTAAACTGTGTGCGAACGGAATGAACATAGCTGCAACTTTCTAAGGTCTATTTACGAACTTCATGAACGTCCTCAGACGGGAAGGTGATTTTAGAATTTTGAATCGATTCAAAATTCGATGGCGACCATACCGTTCTGTAATCAGGTCATGATGACCTTCTAGACTAAGGGACCGTTTATACTACATTGCACACCGACGTGGTGCGACCTGAACGAACTGCGAATGAGATGGACGTATTGAAGACTGTTTATGAACGAAGTAGCTAATTATTTTAGACATATATCCCGACCGCAGCCAGATTGAGCCCGTTTTACGACATTTTCGTAGGACTGGCAAGAACGGGTAAGAACTAGTTTGGTGTGGGTTAGCTCAAGTTTTATTGCTATAAATGATAGAGTAGGGATTATACTGTATATTGTTTTAAATATTCGTTGAATGATCTTGTTTGAAGTAATACTCTGTGCTGTTTCGATTGCTTCTTTGATATCTGTAATCAATTGAATTTTAAGACAATGCCCCGATTAGTAGCCCGGACATATTTAGTGAAGCCGATGGTCTTGCGCTCTATGCTCAACAATGTTAATTAAACAGAGACCAAGTCGTAATGTTTTTGTAACCATTCTTCAGTTAGTGCAACACTTTCTGCTGCATTTTTATTTACACTAAACGAATCAAACGAAATTAACTTTCTCTCTTACACTTTTTATAAATCGGTGTAATTATGACATGTTCAATGATAAGATATGTCACTGGTGTGCAGCGTACGATTCTTGGAATATGGTACGATGGCTAGTAGTAGTTTACAGTCCTACATATTATCAGCTCAAATACATGTCAGAATACAACTTTAATCTCCAATGGCGCAGGTGAACACTCGAAATATTGAATGATGGTATTAGAGGTTCTGTTAATGAATACTGATAATTACATGTATCTGTGATACCTATTCTAATTTAAGAATAATGTACTGTTTCCTTTAAAGTGCCAAGAATGTAGTAATGTAATCAAATTATAATGTGTAAATAATTCAGTAATGGATTTTGCACGTTTGAGTATGGTATGCATGTTCGTAAATTCACATCAAGCATTACTTGTAAATTTCGTGGTCACCCTAAATCGCAAATGGAAATGCTACGTACAACAAGCAAAAAAAAGATAAACGTTTTTTGGAGTCAAAATGGAAAATGAAAACAAGAAATAATCATAAATCATCACTAATCAATGTCATAGTTGTATGAGAACAAAGGTTACCACCTCTTCATCTCTAACATTCCATTCAGTTCTCCAACAGCCAACATTTGGCATCCTATTATTGTACTAGAGATAATGCAGTCAGAAAACACAATGGGCAACAACAGACATCGTAAAATAATCCAAGAAAAATATAACCAAAGCTAAATAAATCGAAGGCATGCTGTTACATAAAGCAACATTATGTATGACCATCGAATAATCATTTCAAAAACGCTTGGATGTATCAATATACGTGTAATCTGTGTATTAAGTTGTAAATCAAAAGTGTTCAACTAAGGAGGCGTTCCTGGAGGTTGTTCCAGATTACGCCAATAGGTCACTGGACATGAAAAGCATTCCATTTTCATAGGTAATATTTTACAATTTATTTTGATTGTAATACAAATGAACTTAATGTTTTACTTAAGCTTCTGACATCAATTGCTGAAACACAGTCGGACTCCAAAGCAATATCATTTTGTCTCAGCTTTACGTCCATTTACAATGAGAAGCTTCTGACTTTGATCATCTTTAGGTGATAAGTATTCCCCGAGGAAAAGACGTTTTACAAATAATTAAATTAGGCAATCTCAATCAGGCAAATCAGGTGAATATCGACTCACAATGCGAACATTCTTAACTTCAAGATAAAGGAATAAAATATATTAGACTAGGTTGTTTTTTATTAAATAATCGATGCCCATAAAACCATAAACCATCGGCATAAGTTCAGCTGTTAGAAACTCATTAGTAACACTGTTTTTTCGAAATAATTTTTTGCTGATTACAGAGAAAATACTGCAGTCCTCAAATTGAATCTTATGATATGAGAAAAAACGTTTATTTAGAAATATAAGTATTGATTATCCCTAATAACTATACTAACACAATTTGTGACTTACCTACAGAAGAGTGTCAATGAACTGAAAGTGCGCGTTCCACCACTGGTGCAGATATACACTCCTCTTGATAAGTTTAGAAACCGAAAGTCGTCAGTTGATAGCATTCCAAAGTCTGGCAAACCTTAGAACTTAGTTCTGTCCCTTAATTACAGAAGTTGTGAAACTGATGGCTAATTTGGTGTATTTTTTCAAACAGCAAACATAAACAGGCTAAGTGATTCTAAAAGGAACCTTCCTTTTAAGGAAACTTCCTTTTACCAAACCTATGGAGGGGAGTGTATGTCTAAATAACAGTTGCAATACATTGAATGAAATCACCGTCCGAATTGTTGTTTATAACATTCTGGCAGTACTTTATGACCGTGTTAACATGTATTCTGTCATCTTCCTCATGTTTACTGCCCACTTATTGGAAACTGCGATGGAAAACATATCACAATACGTTTTATGACGGTTTCTTTTTCAAAGGAAAATTCCTCTCAGGAAACTTTATTTCATCTACGTTTCAAGACAGGAAATAATTCTTTTTTCATCACTCAGATAACAATAATATATAATTAATTTTATTGAAGTCGTAATTGATTAGTTGTGTCTGTATGAATATGGACATGACTCTGGATTTTATGTATTATTGTATTATTGTAGGGTCACTGAGAGATGGCTGGTGATTGTCACATTGAAGGAGATCCGGAAGAATAGGTCAAATGAGATCGTTTATTTCCACATTCGTTATTTCATAAATGACCAAGTGGCATTTGGCCAATGGCACAGAGCAATTATGAAATAAAGCCATCCCTTCAATCCAAGCACTGAATCAGAGAAAGAAATTGGCCTGTCTAGAATTTAAACAAGAAAGTCGCGTTCAATCATCCAAAGATTTCA
The DNA here is from genome assembly GCA_903813345.2 of Owenia fusiformis. NCBI lineage: Eukaryota > Metazoa > Annelida > Polychaeta > Sabellida > Oweniidae > Owenia > Owenia fusiformis. Next base: position 37,667,314 of record CAIIXF020000005.1, on the reverse strand, counting down.
CCACTCTTTCAAGTGTCTGAGTAACACGATATACGTAACCGAAAAGGCTAAACATAGGCCATTGGTGTTGATTTATTGACAAAATTGATATCACATTCAAACCATATTGTGATTGAACACATCTAAAGACAGTCAAATGTTTCTAATCAATTATATGGCGCTAGAAACGTTCCACCAGTCAGTGGATAGAATGGAACTTCATTACAGATTGGGGTTGCTTTTAGAAGGAAAGAATATAAACAACTGAATTATCATTTATTTGATTTTCATCTTGATGAGTCCTAACAATCGTTAGTACATTTTAGATAGTGACTTTAAAAAATCTAAACAGCTTCTAGACATAACATATCTCTTTACTAATTTACAAAGCTACCCGATCATGAATAAGAATAAGAATGATGAAGAATTCAGTCCTTCCTGTGACGATATTAAGAAAGGTATAAGCAAACTGACCACGAGACGTGATGAAAATACGAAATCTTATACAAATACAATTATGGATATTAGGGTTAATATTCAAAATCAGAAGACGTCACTGACCTACTCGTACGGTTTGGATTCAACGGACAACTTCATTTTCAGATGTAATCAAATAGGAACAAACACGTGCAGGAACAGGGGTATTTTGTTTGGTCGTTCTCATGTCAGTTGTATTTGTTAAGTGAAATTTAGATGCAAAAGTGATGTGATTGATCATAAATCCCTTTCGAAGTATTCTTACTTTCAAGTTGCCTGGGCAAAACAGTTTAGGGCACTTTCCTGGTAACTTTTGAATATTTTATATTAAATTAATAGAGATCGGCGGTAAGAGATTTGAAACCTAGACGAAAATTGTGACGTGGATTGACTGGCTTCATCATTGCCTTTCTTAGTCAGTTCTGGTAATGTCAGACAGCTACATGTACCTTATATATTTTCCTCTGATTAACGATATAGCACATCTGATAAATTGATCAAAATGCAGTTGTGACATTTTCTCGTACAAGTTTAAAACATGGTGAAATTATGAGAAAATAGGTGGACAACTGTTTTTAATAACAATCTAAAAGATCACTGGTCGTGAAATTGCTCTGCGTCTGGATCTAATATTAATCATCTTATACTTAGTCTCATGACACATAATTTTACACATAACACTCTTGACAAATTACCCTGAATATGCAAGAAAATTTATTCTTTAACCTATTCTATGAACACTTTCCTGTAAATTGGGATTCTGGAATTGGAATGGCGTTCATCAATTAAGAGCGAAACAATTATATGTGATCTATTGTAGCCTTTAACCTAATTACAAATACGCTGGTTTTAGTTTAGTTAGTTTTTTTAGTTTAGTTTAGTTTAGCTTTATAATTTATTTACGTCTCAGGCTAAAAAGAATAAAAATACACAGTATATACTAAAAACAAAAAACAGACTTATTTTAGTCGAGTACTGTGACAGTCTAAAATAAATTAACCGTTTGTGAAAAGTGACTGACGAAATATACAGAAACATCTGATCAGATATTTTCATCAGTGATTACTTAGTTATCTGTTACTTCTCAGTTATGCATTTTGGATTTTGACATATATCGCATAAGGTCAAGAAAGTGGCTTTTTCTCGAAGAAGTACAGCAATACATTCATTAGTTGTATTTGTCCTTAAATTTAAATGTAACTTAAAAGATTAAAGGTGTTTAACAGTCAATTAAAAATATAATTTACAAAATTTATCTATATGGCTTTCTTTATTCGAGATACATGTAGGACCAAGGCGTATAGCCAACTCTTTATTAACATGCTATATTCACTCAGGCCACGTATTCCTTTCATTATAACGAATTTTATGTTACATGACTATATGTTTTTATTCCGCTATTTAATATACGCTCTACCATGAGTATTTGGTATCAAATTAAACGTCTCCCAATCCTGCAAATTATAATTTAGTTTTTATCTCAGGGTTATAAAAGCTGAACGCATTATCAATCGTCGAACATTCCAAACTATCATTTTTTGCCTTGTAACCGATCACCCTTATGTTGATTGACAGTAACTTTTTTATATTCTGGAACGTATTTTGTTATGATAATTGATAATTTCATCATAAAGACTGCATCGTGTCGATTGTACGTTAGCTGGAATTAATTTATTTGCTAATTTACTATTCGAAAATCGACATTAGGTATGTGTAGCCCTCGAAGGCACCATCATCGACACCATGCTTGAAATCAACGGTGTGGAGAAGCCTCTGCAATATTCATGATAATCCCCCATTCACTTCTTTGAAATATAAATTGCCTTATTAACGGATGTAAAACATTTTCAAAATACATTTGAATATAACATATTTAGCTTGTTACGTATTTTTCGACGTAAAGTACTATTTTTCAAAATCATCATCGACACTACAAGTACGTTGTCTTTGCACTCTGCTTTCAATCAAAATCAGGTTTCAATGTTAAGTAATGGTGTTGACGGTTTGTCTCAATATATATTGATAATATAAAAATACGCTTTATTGATGTTATTCTTTGACCACGTAAAGATTGAGATATTTACGACCATCAACGACTCCACCACATACGACTCCAAAATACTATCCACATATTAAGTAGGTCACATGTATAATCGAATGCTATATATTTGTTAAATTAACCTACATTCATTAAATGACTATTTTGTTGTATGTGTAGCATTTTACAGTGATACCGAGCTAAGGATTTAGAGCATATTGTTCATTGTGATTACAACGTATAGTGATAAGTAAAATTGAATCTATTAAGCAGATCATGTTATTTACTTATGATGCATATTCTGTTTGTTTTGAAATGCTATGGTAATGTGACACAAGAATTGGGATGATTGAGCAGTTCATAGTTTTATAAAATCACTGACAAATATAGATGCACATTCCCCGATATTTCTTAATTTATAAACGTTTCGTTCAGTGTACCACTAGACGAAATGTATTTCTTGCCATTATTGTAAAACAATAAATATTTCATTGGGATTATCACTTTTGTGACATTTTATTAATGTGCATAACTTCCCACACTCTCATTAACATATCTGTCTTACTTATCAGACCTTTCTGATGATATAAGAATATGGCACTCACCAACGCACTCCAACGCACTCCCTAAGACTACAGTACAGGGAGACTGGAAAGAAAAAGAAAGATACCAAAGGCTACTTAGAGCAAGAACGATTGCGACAGCGAGCATCGTATACACCGAGAAATAACCTGTCTGTTGAAGCTCTTCAACGGATCAGAGAAAAGAACGACAAGGCATCCCGGGAATACAGGGCACGCATACGCCAAGAGTATAGAGAAACAATCAAAACACGCCAGACTGAAGGGAACGCTCAGAGTCTCAAAGTGAAACTGCCAGGACACAAATGAAAATCCAAGAAATCCCAGAACGCATTATTAAAACATTGAAGATAGGGACTTAAACCAGTACCAGGTACCTTTCGAATCAATGCTGTGAGAGGTGTTTCCGATAATATTGTTGAAACGCGAGAATTATCGTGCTATTGTGACGCATGCAGAACAGATACGTCATCCTCACCCTGTGGTTGGCAAAGGAACAACCTTATAACCGTTAGGAAGACCCAGCAGGCAGCTAAGGTGGTCACCGAGCAACCATCTTTAAAACCAAAACGGACCACACGACGAGCACACCCGACATCCAGTACGTCAAGTAAAGCATCGACGCCCTCTGACGTTTCCACTCTTTCAACCACATTGAAGCGTCGGCCTTTAGTAACCCCATCAACAAGTTCAAAGTCTTCAGACACAATGGTTTCCGCGAAGAAAAGGAAAGGCCCGATAAAAAGAGCAGACACTGTAAATATTTGCAAGGCATGCGGTGTTAACTATATTTACAATCGCAGTTCGAATGGATCAAGTGCTCTAAATGCCCCGACTGGTTTCATGATTCCGGGAAATGTTCTCGTGTAAAGGGGATACTCATTGGAGAAATATTTACATGCTTTAATTGCAATAAAAGACGACCTTAAATGTGTAAATTATGTACGTTATTGTTTAAAAACCTAAGCGACCACCAGCGACACTGTTAAATAACACTTAATATCACAAGGAGGAGTGATTGACCTATTCGGAACAATGTTGTATTTTGATGTAAGAAGACATGTGTGTCTAATTTGTACTTTCATTTTGTCGATCGAGGAATTGACTTGGCATATTATTTAGCTTAGAAAACAAAATCTTGAAATTAATTATCTTTAGGGAAACTCAAAACAATGTATTTCAACGATTATCTTAATAAAATTCTCTTGTTAAGATAAACAACAACTATTGCAATTTATTTTTGTTCATGTGATTAAATATTTCAAACTTAATACATTAGTTTATCTTTAAACTCAAAATTAATTTTGAAACATGAATCAATGTAAGCCTATGTATGCACCATCATCGACACCAGTAATTTAAGAGTATATTTACGTTTTGATGCACAATCAAGTAATTGTTTAAAGGGTAATAAAAATATTTTGAGAAACGCTTCTTAAACCCCATGGCTAATGGTATATGTATTTATATCTCAATCTAAAATTTCATTTTTTCAACTTTTACATTGATCAAATGTGAAAGAGATTCGTGGCTTGACTGATTGCATTCTTTGCATTTAGAAATGAGTGTCAAGATAGAGATATAATCATATTACAGGGTGTCAAATAAGTCCCGTCCCCCCCCCCTCTACAGCCAAAACCAAGATATTTGGTACCAAGTGTGATATATCATTGGAAAGGTCTTCCAAAGTTACGTTGATTGGCATATATCTGACACATGTCAATCAATCTAACACATTTTTACATTGTATCGATTGAGGTGACCATATGCCTAGAAACATGGCAATTTGGCGTATTTGGCAGGATTTTAAGAATCGGGTATAAGAAAGGTCAAGGGACCAAAAGATGACTAAATATGTTTATGGCGATGAAATTAACCAATTTCTGGATAGGGTTAGATGTGTAGAAAATAGAGGTGCAAGGAAAGTGGTGAAAACCTTTTTGTAACAAGTGGAATGCGAAAAAGATTAACTTTTTGACGTATTTCTGAGGTCATATTCTTGTCATTTTGACGCAAAAAGCTACTTAAAGGAGGGCACGTTAACTATAAAAGACATCATAAAAATACAGGTAAATTTCATCTAAAATACTTGAGAGTTGGTGAGGTAACATAACTTTGGATGATCTTTCAAATGGTATATCACACTAGGTACCATCTGTTAAGGTTTTAGCTGTAGCAGGGGGGACGGGACTTATTTGACACCCTGTATTATAGACCAATATGAATCCTGTATGATTTCTGACAACTGGATTCGTCTTTTGTACACTTTATGTTGTATGAATCCTGCGCCAGTGAATCCTGAATACGGGAATCATTTGTAAACCTTTTGGCATATGATTCCTGCATGATTCAATGGATTCAATTATAAACTACCTTTCATATGGACCCTGCATGAATCCTGTCTGCTTGAATAATTTTTAAATTATGGCATATGAATCCTGTATGATCCGCGATGGCTGATTTCATTTGTAAACTTTATGTCGTATGAATCCTAGGTGAATCCTTATACGGGAATCATTTGTAAACTATCTTTCATATGAATCCTGCATGAATCGTGTCTGCAGGAATAATTTGTAAACTATGGCGTCTGAATCCTGAGTGGTTCCTGACGCCAGGATTCATTTGTAAAATATATTTTATATGGATCCTACATGATTCCCGAAGGCTAGATTCATCTGTAAACTATGGCATATAAATCCAGCAAGATTTCTGTCCACTAAACTCATTTGTAAACTTTATTTCATATGAATCTTACTTGAATTCTGGTTACAGAATTCATTTGTAAACTACCATCTATATGAATCCTGCGCGAATCCTGAAGGCTAGATTCATTTGTAAACTATGGCATATAAATCTATTGGCAAGATTTCTGTCCACTATTTCTTTAATATGAATCCTGCTTGAATCCTGTCTTCAGGGTTCATTTGTAAACTTTCTTTCATATGAATTCTTCTTGAATCCTGTCTGAGGATTCATTTGTAAACATTCAAATCTTTTATATGAATCCTGCTTGATTCATGAAGGCTGGATTCATTTGTAAACTATTTAACTGAATCCTGTATGAATTCTGTTCGCAGGAATCATACAGCAGCAGGCCGTCCAACTGTCCCGCAATTTGCGTTTTTGTCACGCCAGTTATTTTTTGCGTGACAGAATATGTCACGCAAATACGCAATTTACCTTGACTATTGTCAAGCAAGAATATTTCTGTAGAAAAACTTCAAAAAAGTGATTGCCGATACAACAAGAAAACGAACGCCGAAAAAACGAACGCATTTCATTTGGACTTTTCACGCGGATAACGTATTCATCGAAATATTTCGCACCTACCATTAACATTTACATATATCCGATCGTGTCTTATCGTGCCTTTATATTGCCCAGTCTTGCCTGATCGTGGATACACGCCCAAGCTTGTATTTTCGTTATTACTCGTGTCCAATCTTGCCACAATTTGTCTTTATATGTCTGATCATGTCATAAAGTGATATCATTTTGTCACGTCTTTTATATTTTATTTTATTCCATTTTCGTATTTAAATGACATACATTTATATATAACATGATATAATAATATACTATGATATAGAAAATGGTGGCTATACATCTCCGTTATATTAAAACGTGCATGTGCTAATGTCTATATGCAGTCATGTCTGGTGTTCATAAACAGACTTGCCTTGCCTATTCATAAACAAAATTCAATACTTGTCTCATCTTTCCTGAACATATTCAGTCTAGACTAATGGTGCCCAAACACGACCAATATTGCCTGGTCGTATTTATACGTTTAAAGCTGTGTCTCATCGTACTTGTACGTGTACATGCCCAGTCGTATATATTGCTTGAAAATATAGATACGAAGCTGAACGAATAAGTTAAAAACATCTCAACAAGTATTCCAAGATTCAAAAACCCTGCCGAATGAAAATGGAGTTTAAAGCACCTTCTGACAAGATTAAAGCATTAACAAGAATGACAAGAATGCAACATAAAAAATTATAATCCTTATAAAACACATGAACAACATCAAAAATAAGAAACATTTCCATTGTGTCCAATAAAGCAATATTAAAGTGAAATATACGAGGCTGTTTATACTTTATATCATCTTGTTAAAATGATAGCATGCAATAAGTCATATCCTAAATAATCTCAACACACCACAGTACTTAGTGACGGTCTAATGATGACGGATGTGTCTTAGATAAAAACACAAGCTAAATGTGCAGGATACAAGTGATTGGATAATGAAGAGCGTTAAAATGCATATAGTGCTTTTCATAGAGAAGTTTTGTATCGTTATGAAGTCAAATGAACGGGTTTCTATATTTCAGGATATGACAAAAGTCAAGTATATCAAATCTCATTTCTCAGAAATTGCCATCCATTTTAAGAACATTGCAAACATTTATCTATAAAAGCATTAATAATGGTCTTATTAAGAATCGCTTTGTTATCAATAAGGACCAATTACTATGCTGAAAACGAATTTGAATCTTAAAGTAATTTCATCTTTTGACGTTGAAGAGTCCAATACTCAATAATCAAGCTGATTGATTGTGCTTTTCGTAAACATGATGTTGGGTCGTTAGAGATCAAGGCCTGAATACGAATACGTAAAAAACATGTCAACATTTTGTTAGATATTTATGAAAAATACTCGCCGTATATTCTTTCATAATCTTTAATTTCCTTATACGCAATCAATATTTGTGGTTATACGTCAATATAAATTTCACAAATATACTTGCTACAGAAACTAATCGCGTACGTGACTAGGTGTAAAGAATGATGGACTCATTCAATTCACGATAAAAGTCTGATACGGTTTTAATAACCTTTATTATATAAAGGACAAGTATTTGCGTAGAAAATATGAAGCCTTATTAAGTGTATCTTGGCTTTAACGACTTAAAGGAATATTCCGTGCCAGACCCTTTCTCTCTTGATATGGTAGCTATAATCATTATATAGTTTCCATATTGAGCAAAACATGGGAAAATGTTTTAATATGGTCAATATTGATCATTTAAAAATCTAGTGCTTATTTCCAGTGAGCTGCCATCTTTTAAGATTTCTTGCAGGAAGTGATGTCATCAACTCTCAACCTCTTTAACCTTGCCCATAACAGTATAGGAAAGTAGCACAAAATCAATTCTAGACAAGTGATCATTACTTTCTGTGCAAAAATATTTTCAGGGCTTGTCAACTTAGAATAAAAGAAGAGATTTTCAGAAGGATTAAATAAGATACAAAGTTGAAAAAGAATATTTAGCTGGTTTTGTAATTCTTAATAGCTCCTCACCTAATGCTATATGCAAAGTTGAGAGTCGATGACATCACTTCCTGTGTGAAATTTTAAAAGATGGCAGCTTATTGGAATTGGGCATCACATTTCTAAGTGATCAAATTTGACCATATCAAAACATTTTTGCGTGTTTTGCTAAACATGGAAAGCATATATATGGTTATAGCTACCATATGAGGAGAGAGATGGTTTGGCAAGGAATATTCCTTTAATGGATTTTCAGAGAACTACTATAACTGAACAACTTGTTGATTTGTAGAAAATGTAATTACTAACAAAGCACATTTGGCAATATCTGAAGGACACAAAAACACCCAAGGTGTAAGCGATAATAAGCGATACAACAAGTCTCTCTACTTTTTGGATGATAAGTTTCAATCAGACGCGATGTAGGCTATTTAAACGGATTATTAAAAGTTGATGATACGGTGTATATTTAGAATTCCTTTGGAAATTAAGGGTAACGTGATCGTGCATGGTTTTCATCTATTTGCTTCTGAATCGTTGAAGGAAAAACGGATTCCTACAAATTAGACTTACTTGAAAGTAAGTGTTATTTATGCAAGCCTTGCAGGGACAGTAATATTAATGATCAATTATTGTTTTATCTTAAATGATTAACGAGGAGTTCCTATAATACACCCTGAATAATGCATCATCACGGCCAAATCCTATCATATGAATTGTTTAATTGAGAGCCGTCTTAGAGAAGGATTAACTTAGCTAAACGTGAAAAATCACTGCACTTAAGTAATTCTTGAGAAATATTTCTCTTCCCGAGCCTGGAAATAAACAAATCAGAATAGCGATAGTGATAAATCTTGGTTTATTTAATCGGGACATGTATTTCCTCCATTTTCAACTCTCTAGGTTGTATTAAAGCCCATAAAGAATATCCTGTCATATAAATCCAATGTAAACATTGTAGAATTATGGTGGGATTGATGAGAAACAATATATCATTCACACGACCATACATTTATTTCATCTTACATCTGTAATTGTATACATAAAACCAGAGTTATCACGTCACGATGATTTTGATTAAAGAAATGACGGAGGCAATGCCGTGCAAATTAATACCTTTTGTCATTTTGATTATACGATAACTGGGCCAAAGACGATACACATGTAAGTTATCTTTAGATAGAACATTCACCGCAATCGTTTTTTACAGGTGTCATACAAAATGATATGACCTTGTCAAAATATAGACTTAGGTATTCTGTATTATATCTATCCACCAAGACATCATCGATACAAAAACACGAAAGGTTTAACTCTGTGGTGGCCACTTCAAACTCTTTACGAAAACATATCCGTTTCGGTAACCCTACTATCACACCAAACTAGTTCTCACTACGTTCTCGAAAATGAACCTAAACTGTGTACGAACGGATTGGACGTACTTAGAACCGTTTGAGATCTATTAAAAAATTTAATGAACGAACTCGAACGAGAAGGTCGGCCAGAACTTAAATCATTCTCATTTTTTGGCAGTCACCACATTCTGCCACTGCATTCTTTAAAAAGTTGACGAACTGGTTTTAAACTGCGTGTGGACGGAACGAATGTAGCTGCAACGTTCCAGGGTATATTTACGAACTTAATGGACGTTATCGGACGGGAAGGAAATTTAGAATTGTGAATCATTCCAAACTCGATGTCGACCATACCGTTCTGTGATTAGATCGTGTGAAAACGTATTTCAAACAAGATGACCTACTAGACTAGGAACGTTATTGTGTATTGCCACGTACGTACTTCGACCCTACCAGGGACGCGTTAACGACGTTGTGCAACGATGGACGTATTGACGACTGTTTTATGAACGTAGTTAATTGCTAATTAAAGACATATTTCTCGACCACAGCCAGATTTAGCCAGTTTTACGATATTTTTGTAGGACTGGAAAGAACGGTTGAGAACTAGTTTGGTGTGATAGGGTGGGGTAACATTTTGCAGCCTCGGAGGTATGATTGTTTTTTCTATGGTTTCTCAAAATCGAGGCAGAATCTTTGCGACATTTTTGGCACAAACGTGTATCCTACAGTAACGAGATCTTGTATTTTTGGCGAAAGTGCCCTATGAACAGTGTACAGTATATGTCTAATCAGGCCATCCCCACGGAGAGAACTAAGTCCATGGACGCGTGAACAGCTTCATTACAGCAGTACAGAAATACATGTGTTCTTGGACGTGTTGCATAATCTATACAAAACATGCTCATAACTGCAATGGTGACCTATACTGACTTAATTTGCTTTCATTTTCTAACCTGGAAAAACATCACACTAGAGAGTTTTAGCTTGCATAAAAATCGAAACGCCAATACAAATGCATCGCTTAAATATTTTCCGTTCGCGTTTAGGTTGTGAAAAACATTGCAAGCTTAATCTCCCTACTATGGAATGCGAAAAAACGTCGTACATAGGATAGTACATAGGATAAGTTGTGTCAACTCATCCACCTTAAAATACCTGATTACCCTTTTCAAAAAGATGAGATTCCATTTTTCACAACTTCAAAGTCTGTATCTGATAAATCTACAACACGTTTATTTTCGATTAAAGCTCTCTCCTAATAAGAGTCGCCTGTCACATAACATTTAGTCATGACAGCAATATTGTTAATCACTAATCACACCTAATCATTCTAGCAATACACTCAACAATAGTTGTGAAATAGTGCATGGTGAAAAGATACTCACGAAATTTTGAGTCTCCAATGCTGATTTTTAGTATTATTTGATGATTGTCACCCTTGCATCAGTATGAATCTAGTCAACTTTTAACGATGGTCACGAGTACTATAATCCCAAATTGATTGGGGAGAGACAAATTAGGCCTCATAATGCCATGATACTTTTTACCATGTATACCTAGTTAAAGCCATATTAAATAAGATTCCCAGTAGATAGTTAATGACACAAACGGGAATGATCTTCATAGTTTTATTCATGTAATTACAAGGGGATAACATATGCCAGTCAGAATTAATAGGCTTTTGCTACAACATCCAGGTTTTCTATAATAGTTATACTGTATTACCCAGACTTTTGGATCGAGGAAGATTAAAGTTGGTTCGTTGCAAACAACAGCCTCGATTTCTTTGAAATTATACACAGTATCGGATATATGTATAGAAACGTTTATTTCGTATTATTTACCATATTGCTTTTAGAGAATCAGATAGACTTGCATCGTTTACTAGAAACTCACATTTACAATAGTTTACTTGGGCATTTGAGGCATCTTTAATGATGATGGTTTAATTTCTCTTAATGGATTGTAGGTGCATTAATCCACCTCTAGGGCTTTATTTATATATCTGAGATTTGTCACTGCCCCAGAGGTGCATTTGGTGCCATGTTAAATTTCCAAAAGTTGAGAACGTGAAAAACTCCAACTTTGGGTTAGACACAAACGTTTTCTGTACCCCGAACGACTGAAGGGAGTGAGGTGTTCGAACGCTTTTGTGCCTCTCCCTGTGTGGTGTATTCGTCGATATTACCCATGCTCTGAGGTTTATGTAATTATTTCGATTTGAACATGAATTGAAAACTCACCAAAATGTTTCGAACATTCATTATGGTCCGCCATTACTACGACCCGCCGTTATGACGTTACACATTACTCGTATTACCAGGGGAATTGTTCGCGAATATACCCCGGGGTAAAATGTTGACTTTGTTCACAGTTAAAAGAAGGCGTGAATACAGTCATGTTTCGAATTAAGAAATATAGACCGAAGAGCAGGGATAATATTGTCAAATACACCCCGCAGGGCAAGGCACAAATGTTTTCTGTCACCCTGAACAACCGAAGGGAGTGAGGGGTTCGAAAGCAATGTGCCTAGTCCCAAGGGGTGTATTCGACGACATAGCCCCTGCTCTGAGGTCTATATTACGATTCGAACATGAAAACTCACCGAAATGTTTCGAATATTCATTATGGTCCGCCATTACTACGACCCGCCGTCATGACGTCACACATTTACACGTATTACCAAAGGTATTCTTCGCGAATATACCCCGGGTGAAATGTTGAATTTGTTTACGGTTTATAGAAGGCGTGAATACAGTCATGTTCGAATAAGATTTCGTGTTTTGAATTGGTGCCTTCTCGGATTGTACTTTGTGTATTGTAGTAGTATGTACTTTATATTGTGACTTTATTTGCAATACGTGTTTCGGAACTCACATCCGGTAAACAACACATACGATAACATCAGGGAGATAATTATGTAGCCTCCACTAGAAGCATATCTATTGAATCTTTTGGAACTGTACTAAGCATCCTGTTGCATCCCAAAAAGCTTGTCTGCAATCAACAGTTTTGATTTGATGTTTCTTGCTTTAGACATAATCAGCAAACTGTAAAACCAGACTTTCATCTTAATTAATTAGTTTATCAAATAACTGTTTTTGATGCACTGCTAAATCTATTTAGTTAACGGCTAATGGGAAATATATCGTCCACAATTTAGAGTACATGCAGCAAATGTAAACATGATTATTCGCCGGGTGGACCAGAAATACTACCTTTAATCTCTGTTATCATTACGTTCTGTTAATAGTGATCAGCCTAGAGGGAATGAAAAAGCTTTTATATGGAGATGCTCAGCTTAAAAATAGTTGGTCGAAGAGTTTGTCTTGATTTCAACAATCGAAATACATGTGGAGACAAATATCCATGAAGAATTCAAAAATCCATCTACGCATTTCCATCTAATGGAAATTAAGATAATATCTCTTCGTTTCAGCATGGCTGAACTTCCGGCAGAAGAATTTGGTAATCATTTTTGTTTTCTTGATTTTGTCACCTTTGACCATCATTGTACATGAAGATGTCTTGGAATGATTGAACTATTTTTGAGTCTGCGTTCCCCTTTACCACGTAAATCCAGATGTCACTGAAATGTGCAGTCTTCGTTTAACTTCACACATGGCTTTTTAGTAATTCTGTACAGACATATAATAAAAAGCAAAACATGCCATAATTATAACAAAGATCTCCATGGAATTATTTAGTGCAACATTCTAATGAAGGAACGTCTAGAAGGAACGTTAACGTGTCAACAATTGTCAGCATATTCCTTTGCGTTACGACGGAACAAGCGATGCATGAATGCTAATCAAACGTTATAAATCGAAAGATGATAGTCTTCGACATCAAGTCAGTATTCATAGCAACGCAGAGTGTCCATTAAATTATTTTGAATGTCTCTCGGGCAGTAATTAATCTAATCTATCTTGTGATACAGTTCTGATGAAGTGTTTATAAAGCAAGTGGGGTGTTAAAAAGAGCGATTTCATTGAAAAGAACCACTTTGGGTTATCAAATCAGTCATTGTCTGTTAAAACAAAGACGCACGAGGCGTTGGCATAAAACTAGAATACCAAACACACACTATGTTGACCTAAATAGTATAATCCATTTGTTCAAGTATTGAACAAAGGAATGGGATTATTTGGATACATCTTTCTAAGAGAAAGGATATGCTATGCTCTGGCGCGTTTGAGCCATATTGACGTGTTTTGATTTGATAAATTCACATTCAAATGCTTAATTATACATTCAAACCAGTAAACGGTGTGCCGATAACAAGACTGGTGTCTAACAGTGTTAAACAATCCTTACAATTTCCTTTTCACACTTTCCTGCCATGTAACCTAAATTGATAAGTGAATTTATAACCAAATGTATTGCCATGGAAAATGTTAAAGGAGTATAAAAACACAATAAAGATAGGGAAACATCTAATATCACAGTCAACCAGCTTAATGCATGTTACACGCATACGGTTATATAAATATTCGTTCAAAAGGAGTGGTATCGATATGGTGAACGTTTTGAACACACATTTCTCTTCAACCAGTCATAAAAAATCAAAAAATTTAACACATCGTCAATTTAATGGTCATCTTTTGAATGGTAACAATATAATTTATAAAATATATATATACTTTCATCTATATTGTTTTAGAAAACACACCAAACACTTGTTTTTTGTTCTTGGTATCATGTTTTCAGAGTGAAATGAAACATCTTTCCGAACCTCATTGAAACAAAACGACATAAACACAACATGTTTAGGTCTCTCAATATTGCAATTGTTCAAAGGAAATTGTGGTTGATTTTAAAAAAGTATCTTGTTAATGAAATAAAAGGTTTATCTTGATTTTTAACTATTTCGGGGGGATTTTGTTTTAATTTTTTGAATATTTTTTAAAATCAACCAAAAATTTGTATAACTATAATATTAAGAGGTCTAAAAACATGTTGTACAGTGTATATGCTATTTTGTTCCGTTATAGCAGTAAATATAATATATTTCTAAATAATTTTCGCATTAAATTGTTGTCAATCAGTCAACATTACATAAAATACCGTGTTTTTTAAAAGAATATTTTCAATAATTGGCTTAAAGTCCCCGATAAATCGGGCTACGTCATTCTGATACTCATAGCATCTTTCTGTTTCACCTGAAAGGGCTGAGAAGAAATGAGATGTCATGGATTATCATGATGGGTCTACGTATACCGCCGTGTTTACATTAGGGGATTAGAAGAGTTTGTTTTTATTTAGGTATGCAAGCTTTTTCAATATTAGGCCTTCATGCATGTACTCGTGTGTACAATCAGCATGCCCTTCAATATAATATAAACCAGGCTTTTCAAGTACTACATAATGTACACTATTTATGTGTGTACTACATGGAAATACAATTCCCAAAACACAAATACGTTTTATATGTTCAAAATGAGCCATTTGATTGATGTCTACACTTAATAGCTTTATAAATAACATCTACAAAGTATATCTAATAGTAATTTTCAATTTCAATGGTGAAACGTGGCTGGTTACGATTATACGGGAAATCAACACGGGACGAAGATTGTTCCCCTTCCTGGCTTACCTCTGAAGCCTGTACCTTGTAATCTCTTTATATAGGTTAGCGAGAGCGCTGCGCCTGCGCAGTTTTAAACTTTGGCGCACACTTTAAGAGAAAAACATTGTTGAATTTAGTTCACCATATCGATACCTATCCTTTAAGATTGAACTTAAAAAGTGTATTTCTATCACATTTTACAGTAAGTTTCATATACCTTTCTTAGTTTTCTTGTGGTGTTAGTTGTCGTAATATCATAAACATTTTCTTTCCTTTAGAACCATCCCAATGTACACAAGAATATATATATATATTAGTTTGCACTACTATTAAGTTAGATATTCCATTTGTTTTTGCTCTTTGGAGAAATAGCCATTGGTCATGGTTTATCTATTCAGTGAACATGAAGTTGCTATATTTATTAAGTTGAACAAGTCACACCACTCCAATCCATCTCTCTCGGAGGTAGAAGGAGGTGTTTCAGCAGGAACTCTTCTTTTGCAACTAATTCTTTACTTTTGATCAAATCTTCGAGTACAAGTGAGGTGAATAATATTCAGACTTACCTATTAAATCTATAATTTCAGATCTAGTTTCAATTTAGAATATTTTCACATTTTTGGCTCATATCGTTCATTGTCACGTTTATTTTCTAAAAATATCCAAATTGTATATATATTATTTCATTAAAAATAAAGATTCTAACAATAAATATGTTTGCACAAATGAGGGAAAGGACGAAAATTGTACCAGCAGAAAAGAAAACATATGAGGTTATATCAGTCATAAGGAAAACAAGGCATTGAACTGCAAAATGTCACAACCTGCCGTTTGTAACAGACGTCGATCGCCAAACGCCAAACACTAACCATTTCATACATAGTGAAGTCATTACAAAACATGTTGAAGAATGAATTTTAATTTGATAACCAATATCTTACATAATTGGAGATTAACTGTATATAGTATTCATACAAGATAGAGCCTTCAGTCTCAAATAATGTCGGGCAAGCAAAATCTAGTCTCGAAGTCCATTAAGCGTGTGAAAACATAGTGAGTTCATTGCAATTTTTTTTAAATCAGACATTATGTATTCATTTTCTATAAATATGGTCAACCCATATATTATTTGGAAGAATTTAAACATTTTCCCCACTGTTGCACTTTCAATCTTAAATCAAAACACTTCACCAATAATCATGACACATTGCGGATTCTTTTTGGAAATATTATATCTTAGATCGACATGCGTTTGTGGGTAGGTCATTTTGTACATGATGCGTTCAATTTTGTCACCACTATATAGATCTAATTCTTCATTTAATCTGTAGATCTATTGACTCCATAAAACTAGTTATTAGGTAAACCGACCTTACATTATTAGTGTCACCTTTTATTCGCTGTACCCGTTATTTGCAATAGAAATAATACAAATTTACACCTGTAGATTTATTTTTATATAGCGTGTAGGCAGGCCTTTACATTTTCATGTTCAATTATCACCTCGTTATTAAAAATGGGACATTTTATGTCATAAAGCAGAACAAAAATTAATGATTAACTTTATTTATAAATAATATTTTGTAACTTGAGAAAAATAAAGTTCGTTCGAAATTACCTCTTCTGCACTAAGGTTCAAATACACCGTTGGAAAGCTGAGCGTGTCAGATTTAATTATATCCACTCCATTCGAAATTTTACTGAATGCAAATTAGACATTTACCCTTTCGTCACCAAGGGGGGAAATTAAAAAGAAATCATGCTTTTTCAATCAAAATATATTTTGACAATCGGTTTCTATTTTCAATCTGAATGTCCATAACAACAAAGTTTGTGGTTTAGGCAACATAACAGTGCACCACTATGTACAAGTGGTTCGCGAGCACGGCTCTCTGGGTGCGAGTGGTATGTTCGGGAGCGAAGAAATAGTGGTGCGCGACTAAAGATTTTACGTTCGCGATGTGAGAATCGTGGTTCGAGTGCAAGGAACGTAGTTCGCGACGTCAGAATTGACGTTCGCGTCGATGGACGTTTAAGAGCCTGAGACTTGCCTTTGATTTGATGCATTCGCCAATATAAATTCGGGCATTCATACAATCCCCAAGTTTGAAATATTTCTTACCACGCATTCTGTACCTCATAAAACATTTTCCGAAATCAATAACACCTTATTGCTAGTATGAAACTAATAATAATGTCAAACTAATAAAACTTAAAGGAAATTATTTTGCAAATAAAAAAAGAGATTGCAACCTATATAATTGCAGTGTCACCAATCAATAGTTATTTTTGTTGAATAGAAAGATTGATGAGTACAACCATGAGAAAAAGTGAAGTCTTTATCGCTAATTTTATGGCTTCTTTTCTGGATGAGATTGCAACAGTCCATATACTCGAGCCTATGCCTGGTCTATTGATTACAGACAAGTTCCCCTCCATAAGTTTGGCAACGGGGCAACAGAAGGTCTTCGTTAAGTGCCGGGATAAACCTTATTAATGTTTGGATCATGTTGTCTCTTTATAACAATAGTTTGGTAAATGGCAAATTTAATGATTTATTTTAAATTGTCAAACAGCCTAAAAGAGTTCAAAAATATACTTTCGGTTGCCAAACTTATGGGGGGAGTGTAGTTTTATTCCAGAGCACTGGCATTGTCTGCAATTCACCTAATGGGACTTAAAGAATCTTTATCAGGAATATCTCAAATGTTTATTCTTCGATCCGGATCCAATACCTATATTTTTCACTACTCGATTTCCTCATTACGGAAGATAGATGACCATTTAAAATGAATGTGCACATATGTTTTTTGTAGTTTTCTAAGGTAATTTTTCAATATAGCACACGGGAGATTAGATATTATTGATGCTCCATAATAAAACAATCTATCAAAATTAGAATGTTTTCTTAGGGGGAATGTTTAAAATCAGTCATTGTTTTCGTGTCATTCTGCATAACGGGACATTATAAGAGCCACTACATTGATTGCTACTTATCCGCAAAGGTCATATTCTAAGCAATCAACATTTGTTTGTATAAAAGGAAATAATTAATCACCTGCAAATTAAAAAGTCAACATATTATGTTATTTAGTATTATCAATTAAAAATGTTTCTTAAATATGTACCCTCTGTAAAGAAAAAGGTGCATGGTCCTTTATCAGTTATAACATGTTCAAAATTTTGTATAATTACTAAACTCTTGGAGGCACATGGCGTAGATATTGTGAATAACTTGTGGGGGTGGAAATTTTAAGAAATAAGATGAACATTTTAAAAAGTTATCAATGGTTATCATTGTGTCACAAACTCACTAATGTGACTTTTTCCTTTAAATTGCGTCATAAATTACAATTTGCTGTAATACAGTGTAAAATGTATTTACATTTTCCTCAAAGCCTAGGACATCATTTTCTATATATGTTAAATGCGTCATACCATTGTATAGCCTGTTCCAAACTGGTCATAACTGACATATTTGAAATAAACATTGACATAATGACAGAGAATTATGGAAGTGCCAAAACCCATTTAAAACATGATTTTTAGACAAATCACCTGTTTAGGTAATGTCCCCAGTGTCCTACATAATAGGCCGTTAACGGTCTGAGGTTAATTATATATATATTTTAGTGATATTTTATATATGATGTAATTGTTTAATACATTTATGTAATACATTTGACAGAAAATCCATCGATCCAAGTCCTTGCAAAAAATACAAGTTAGGTAGGCAATTTAATTTGCAAACTTTATTTAACAAAAAATGATATGTTTCTTCAGGTTTAATAAAGTGATAGGTCTTTAAAGTCAAAATTGTTTTTCAAAAAAACTCTCCCATTGAAATAACACAGGAGGCGAAAAATGATTTTCAAAAATGACTTGGAAGCTCTGTAACTCATGTATTCACCAAGTAAACTAAACACTTAATGTACAAAAAAGTTAGACAATTCAATTTTCTATAAAAACATATTTTTGCTGAATCTGATTTGCCCCGAACCCACCATTTCCAATTGGTTTACATGGGAATGACGATTTTCAAAAATTCGTCAAATTGATCATCCATTTTCGACCTATTGTAATTGAGCAAAAATTTGGAAAAATTTGGAGGTATTGAAAATAAAGTCAATTTACGTTTCCATCAATATTAGTAATTTCATCGCAGGGTTAGCAAATAAAAATTCAAATTTTTGTGAGTTGTTCTATTCAACTGTTGTTCTATTCAATCCTTTCCACTTTTAAACTTTTTACCATATTTACGAAATTCTTGAAATTTTCTCCATTTGGTCTAAATCCATTATACCTCTGAATGTTTAGTATGATAATAACGAATTGAAAAATGAAAAAGATATGATTGGTAAAAACAGTGTACCTTTTCTTTTTTCTTTACAGAGGGTATATTATATTTTAGAGAAATCTATTCCACTACGACGGGAGATTTGATTCTCGTTCATTAGCCGTATACATGCGCTAACGTTGTCAGGTTTTTATTAGGTAGTCTTTACAATGGTAGTTTTATTGCAATAATGGCCAATGTACTAGTTTTATTTCATATCAGGGAGGATAGTTTAAGTGTAGACATTGTAGAAGAAAGTATAGTGTATTATGCAAAATGTTACAATATTGCTCATCTGTGCATGCGATAATAGGTAGTAGACGTTTTTGCAAAGTTGCTCTATTTTCAGTGGTCTACGAGTCAAATTAAGCGACCGCAAGCCATTTAGTAATTTTTTTAGATCATGGCATGTTATTTTGTAACGACTGAAAGGGATGATATAGAAAAATATGCAATCCCAATTACCAAAAGGAGAACTACCAAAGTATGACAAAATGCATCAGAAAAAACATCCGAGTGTTTAACGTCTCACTATTCACCATTATTACCACCTTGCCGGGCCAGTTCTAGGGGTTTTAGTGCTAGTTTAGAAGGCGTTTATTTTACTATATCGACCTGAGAAATGTGTGACGTCATAGTGGTGGTCCATATGGACCGGTCTAGAATATATTCTGGACCGGCAATTTTCCCCGGGAAATTAAATATCATTCAATGCGTAAGATTTTCTTGCTGTTTCAGTCCTGGTCGTTAACGGTCGTTAGCGATATAGTGAAATAATGGACCTTGGTCCAATATTTCACTTGGGCCTTCGGCCCTTGGTCCAATATTTCACTATATCGCCCTTAGAAATGACGTTATTGTACTATTCGTTCTACTGTATTACTATCCAATTCAATTCAATTCAATTTGTTTATTATACCATCACCCAAATAAAGGGTATTAGGCAAAAGTACATACAGTAAATAAGTATATAACAATTCCAAACCACAATGAAGTTGATTGTGACTCAAAGAAACTCGATACATTAGTACAATAATGTCATTTCTAAGGGCAATATAGTGAAATATTGGACCGATGGCCGGAGGCCCAAGGTCCAAAATTTCACTATATTGCTCGCAGAAATGACGTTATTAGTATTATTACCACCGTTAACGACCAGGGCTGAAATAGCAAGAAAATCTTACGCACTGAACGATATCTAATTTCCCGGGGAAAATTGCCGGTCCAGAATATATTCTAGACCGGTGTAAAAGAAATTATGGTCCCCTGGGGATTATGGTCCCCTTTCTTAAAGGCCCTTACTGGCCCTGATTGTGGATACGATAATAAGGGAAAGAGTTGTATTTAGGTCACCATATAAATCAATGGAAAGTAGGACCATAATTTGATAGGACCTCCTACCCTTTTACACCGGTCCATATGGACCACCACTATGACGTCACACATTTCTCAGGTCGATATAGTAAAATGAACGCCTTCTAAACTAGCACTAAAACCCCTAGAACTGGCCCGGCAAGGTGGTAATAATATACATTTATGTAGATGTATTTGCTCACATGTGTTTTAATGAATCGATTAATGTATCCTATGTGAATGAGACTTTGAATAAATTAGCATTTGTGCATAGTTCTAATAAAAGGCTCTGCAGCCTGTTTTTGTTTCTTAATGACGATTAAAAAACATAATGTTATACCAATATACTACTTGCATATGTCAGAAAATGTTGAAGTTGCCAATAATTCCTGAAAGTATGAGCTCATCTCAAAAACACAGTGTGTATGTTATCTGCGAAAAAGCAAACTGAAATAATTAATCATCCGATTAAAACTCAAAATTAGACCTAGAAATGTTACCTGTTTCTGTTGAAAATCACATCTCCGTAATTTACTTTAAAACATAATTGGCAAAGTACAGCATTACCGATCAAGTACAGCTTGGACGTCGGAAAGTACAGCTACCCTGAGTCAAAAAAAAAACTGGCGAATTACAGTGTTTAATTTGTTACAGATGATGTGCTAGCTATAGATTGGAATGGATCACTCTGAAAAATATACTTCATATCCCCTAGTTGGGCAATAATATCTGTATCTATCTACGTGTAGGACGGTTAAGAAAACACCACTTGGTGGAATATGTCGTCGGTGGATTTCAGTTTCACTCCAAGGAAACAGAAAAATTAACTTTGCGTTAAACATTGGATACTCTTTCCAAAACATATTGGATTTTGATCGGTTGGTTTGACATCCAATTCTAGATCGTAACAAGTACGAATGGCAAACAGTTGAATTCACATCTGTATCAATATAAATATCATCGAGGGTATTGATCTTTGGCTCTGTGTTAATCACACTCGTGCTTACCTTAGTGTTTCCTTAGTGTTTTCTTTAACTAGTTTAATTAATGTATCAATAAAGATACTTTCCATTTAATGGTAATACGTCGTCTTTGATTCTTGCATTCATTCTTTCGTACATCTGTTCACTGGCTTGCCCTAGAAGTGGATCGATGCACTATGTGACTTCGGGAAAACATGTATTTTATCGTAATTAGATTTCAAGTGCATTCAGGCGTGTAAAGAAATTTTTCAAACTTTAATAAAATTTATAGTGGTCAATATTATTAAGATATGTACTAAAATTGTTTTAATCATATCGACATGCCATGATAACACTTGAGAACCTTTCTTTCATGAGAATCTGAAAGATGCATGTGTTATACTAATGCAAACTTGATCTCAAAACCTTCGTGAATATTTATACGGGTACTATTCTCTTCTGAATTAATTTCATCATTCCTTTCAGAAACCCGACCTTTCCAATGTTTCATAATTAACCATTTTCATTTTCTTTACACGTTATATTGGCAGTTATAATCAACCGCTGTCAACGGCTCTGTACGGGTCCAAATAGAGTTTATATTCGGTGGCATTTGACTTGAATTTATATCTTCTAATTCACAGAGCCGTCCGTCAAAGAAATAAAAGAAACGAGAAAGTAGATAGATATTGAGGGCAGCGATCTTGTCACGTGCCCAGTCAAGCATGGAGGATAGAACATCTCGAAAGGGAATTAGTTAATACAAGACAGCATGAGTGAGATGCCATCGAACCTGAGACATTGTGCTTAATCTACTGTTTCAATGATATAAATGATGTCGTTTTTGCTATTTGGTCTTGTATTCAAGATAACAGTTTCATCCATTAGCGTATTCAGACTCGAGAGAAAGGAAATCAGATCTCAAACGACCACTCTTTTGTATGATTGTAGTTTGAAGCTGCATCAGCAGATAAGACTTACATGACACACAATACTTAAAAGCAGAATCGGCTATAGAGAATCATTTTCATAGTCACGTCAATTTATTTTTGTCTTATGATATTATCCACCATGCGGGCTATTTTCGCTAAATCAAAAAGCGTCAATTAATGTGTTTATTTTCAATGAATCTGGGCATCCATATTTATTGATTTTAATGGTTAGATGGTGTAGTGGCACAAGAACTTCTATCGAGAGCAAGTGGTCCTTGGTTTAATTCCAGTTCAACTCGATAAAAGGCCAGCTCCGGCCGAAGCTGTCTATGATCCTCGCCAAGCTGAAGATATCAGTTTTGCAACTCGAAAATTGGGAGAACTATTCTTTCTCGATCATAGCAAATACCACCTTTATGGTAAATCAAAAGACAACACAACTTTGGCTCAGTAAAAATTGAAATGTTGAGGTGAAGGACACAGTAGAAAGTTCAATGGTTTAGGAACCTGGCGACCATTGCACCATTCGCCCAAAGTGAATATCGATTTATCCATAAAAGGGACACAAACACGACACAAAATAAAATTGATCTCGACTTGGCCAAAACAATAAAATGAAGAAATGACATGAAGAAGCAGAAACCACAACAACTGATTGCAGCTTGTAGAACAAAATAATGTACATAGCACCAAATTATCCGGCTTGATTTGTTGAATCCCTTGTGATGGCAATCGATCATAATCTTAATTTCAATCTAACTGATCATGATGTAGTCCTTATACGTCTGGGTCCAGTTTCTTCAGTTTGCCCCTCAGTATACTATCTAGTATACTAATTAAGTAATTAACAGTGGGGGACTGGAAGCTAACACATGAAACAAGGGCGGAGGGGCACATTTAAGTCAGAAAAATTGCCCCTCAAACCAAAAATTTGACAAATTTTGAACATTAAAGGTTCATTTTTCATAACTTGGTCTTAAGTTAAGAATAAAGCCTCAAAAGGCTAAGTAATGCCTAAAAAGGCCTGCAAAATTTCAGGGCCCCAAATTTTATTCTGCACCCGTCCTAGGGGGGTTAAGCCCCATGGATCCGCCAGTGATTAAAATTAGTATGAACTTGTTGTCAATAACAGAAATATGAATCAATATGTTTTAGTATAATACTTTATTCTGGAAGAGGATTACATTAATTCTTTCGGTATCAAGTCCGAGTCTAATAAAAAAGAACATATTCATATTGCATATCAAATGAACCAGAAGACTTAAGCCAAGGGATTATTAAAAATATGCGTTTTAAAAGGTTGGTTCTAATAGTCATTTATAATATAACATGTCTTTATTACAATCTCAATGTGCTTTGAAAATGTTCAAGAAATATATTTTATGCACACGTTTTGAACGTCCTTTTTCAAAACGGCTGCAAAGGGTCGCTCTCATTTTCTCCTGTAATGTCACCACCAGAAGCTGTTCTGTGGACGGTATTCGGAAGTTGGTTAACGGCGTTCGGTAGTCGCCGTCTGTAACAATTTTTCACAACTTCAAATGACTTAATAGGTACTGTTTAGACTGACTTAAGTTTTTCTCTGTCAATATTATATAAACATGTTTTATCGCTCCAACACATTCTTCCAATACAAATAAGCGGACTTTGAAGATATAAAAAAGGATAAAGGTCAACTTGCTTCAAACTGACCATTTTTCCAAAAGATTTCAGATTTGACCATTGGTTGACCTTCGATGACCTTCGAATAGTCAAAATTTAGATTTTTTGAATTCATTTTTGGATTCTAATCTAAAGTGATACTTTGTCATGTTAAATGCCTTGTTTTCTACTTTGGTTTACTAAATACAAAAGACACGTATTTGTGAAGCATTTATTGATTCGACTAGTTATCAAGCAATAATGTCAAAATTTTAACATGATTAAACTTACACTCCTCTCCATAAGTTTGGCCCCCGGGGTTTGGCCACCTTAACTCCCCTATTGAACTACGTGTTAAAGCCTCTTTACCTTTGAAATGTTATTTACTTAACTTGCGATGAAAATACTTGTACTATTGATGGAAACGTAATTTGACTTTATTTCCAATACCTATAGATTTTCTCAATTTTTTGGCTTAATTACAATAAGTCGAAAATTGATGATATATCAGGTTTTGCTTTGTGAACTGGCCTTCCATTATAAACTCTCATCGTTACTGCATCACCACAGATCAGTTATCGTATCATTTGCAAAATCAGAATCTCAGTTACCTTCCCTAAGCGGTGTAACATATAGTTGAATCATGGCGCCCCTGTATGATTCAAGAACTAATTGTCATACTCCAAAGTTTCCATGATATACCGGTACAAGGCTTATCAAGTTCAAATATCAAAACATTACATCAATTATAAAGTAAATAAATGATCAATTACAAAAATATCGAAATCGACACTTTTCGTCCACCATCTTAGATGAGAAGGTAACGGCCGTTTTAGCATCTTGATACTGACCAGTGATGTATGCAGTATGTATCGTGTGATTTAATCCATTATTTTGAATAATGCATAGTCAAAGCTCTATAACCAAAACCAGTCCTTAATATGTACTATAATGTGGGATTCTAACGAATCATATCAGTTAATACTAATGGATGGAAATTAGCTCTCCTTTTCATCTGATTTATCAGTACCATTACTAGAGCCCTTGTTTATCAGTGATGTGCCATGGTCCATTGTAATTGCTTCATAAGCATACCCAGATACCGTCAATCCCGTTTCACGCCTACTAGAAACATTTTCACCAACACAGAAACCCCCTTTAAAACTATCGGACCAAACCTATTAATATTTCTAAAGTCTATTTTCACTTCAGTTTTTGAGAATATCAATGAGAAAAAAATACTGCAAAATCTACCCGGGTTATTGAAATTATATTCTACCGGTAAAACCAGCGGTTTTTAACACCGTCAAACGCAGGTGCCGACATGGAAAAGCTTTACAATGACATATGTTTCAAAGAACGAACAATCACAAAAGTGAAAACTCAAACTATATCCAAATAAAAAAGCTCCTTCCTGTTCATTCACAAACAATATCGCAATCCAAAACCACTGTCTTTGACCATCGGATGGTACATTTGATTCCTTCCTTCTGAACTCATAACAATACATGTTGAAGAACAAATTAAAATACCCCTCACTTCACAAATCATTGTAGAACTTAACACTAATTCCTTGCCCCCACTCATTCAGTCGCAGATTCCGAATGACAATATCAAGTTAAAAAGCCTGCCTGGACGGACTTTGAAAAATAATTACCATAATTTGGGTTTGTATAAGGTTGACAGCTTTGATAAGTCCCGTCAAAGGCACTCTAAGGAAAATAACAGCTCTTAGGCAAAGTCTCATAAGAACAGAGATTAAAGTGGATTTTATTTTCATGATACTTAATCACAAATGCTTTGTTAGAACTCTCCACGAGCTGCTGAAGGATTCTATTTATTTCAATAACTCTAATCGTCAGTGGCTGGAAATTTACATGCAGTTCTCAAACAAGAGGAAGTCTGCACCGTTGATTTTTCCCAACTCGTATTCCTCAAAGTCAATGTTTGCCATTTCTTTATATCATTTACCGTTTCATCTTTAATGTGAGATAAGACATTCTGCAGGATTTCACAAATGGTAATGGGAGTCTCGCTTTTATCTGAATGAATGTCTAATCGCTTAGAATTTATGTGCCTTTAATGGGGGGTTTTTACTGTAGATTATGACTTATCCCTAACGTTGGTTTTACGATGGTTTTATTTATTGTTTTGCAAGAAAAATGTGAAGTACTTCGACCCGTTATGCAATACAACTCTATAGGAGGAATGATCTCATAATTTACAGATGAAAATATCTTCATATAAAAATTGACCTCTAATGAATCATGGGATATTTCCTCCTCTGATTATGCAATATATTCTTCAAGAGAATATAGGAGAATCAAGATCATGACTCTACATAGAGCAGTAAACAAGAGGATCCAACGAGAAATAATTTTATCCCAGTAAATAATGTAAAGCCTCCTGCCAATATCAAGATAGAACACAGACATCTCACCCTTTCCGTATATCATCTTATAAAATAAAAATTTGTCTATTAATTTGACACAATCATTTGCATCTAAATGAACTATCCTGCTGGATCAGTAACATAACGCAGATTTACCAAATTAAATGTCGGACGTCGTAGGCTGACTAATAACATTGGTCAATTACAATAGTAGGATCCAATTTGTAATACCCTTGACCCAAAATAATTAATAATTTCGCGGGCAGTTACCCATAGAGAAGATATTAATAATGTGGCCAAGGGGCGATCTGCATCTCACAACTTATATCCTTTTCTATATAAATTAATGATATGAGTCCCAGTTGTAATATACGTTATGTCCTTATAAAAAACATCCTGCTTAGCGCTACCTGACTGATCATCTATAACTATTGTTACTCAACTAACAAGACCCGTAGTCGGGGGGGGGGTGGCGGTGTTCAGGGGGTTCGAGCGAAACCCCCAACGCCACATTTATTGCGCAGCTCTATACGTCCATAAGTGTGATATTCTTATAAATCGTACGTCCATACGTTAGAATATCACTCTTATGGACGTATAGATCTGCGCAATATATGATGACGTAGTCAAATGTTAGGGAATGATAAACATGCAAAAGTTTTCAGTAATCATAAATACGTACCCCTTATTAATTGACCAGTACTGTACATATAACACAAAGTATATCATCTGCTTAGGCTTTGCTCCTCAAACTATTTTTGTAAATGTAATATTATAGAGTGTTTTTCTTCTTGTGCTTTGAGCAATTTACTTTTATCGGAAGCCTATTGTAATGGCCCAATCAGGACATATTTTACGTCCTAACAAAGTGCATAAACTATCATCAGTATAGGTACAATACATCAGCAGGAAATAGGATTTGCCTATGTACATTTGTATGGTTTATGAGTGTACTATGTTATAATGGGGATAACCGCATCATCCCCGGAAAATTAATCTGATTAGATCTGTTTTTGTAATTTATATCTTTGCATAGAAGCTTGATGTATCCCAACTAAATGGATCACGTTGAAATGTAATTAGGAGTAGATCGTCCAATATACGATCGTAGACGTGACTATTTCTTTAGGATAGTCTTGGATATAAGAGACAAATCTGTGATAATTTGGCTCTTCATTTTTTCTCCGTATCCTTATATGCAATCCAATTATCTAAATTGTATTTTAACCCCATTTTTAGATCTGGTATCTAGACTCTATCTTTGAACGTCTGTGTAGATTCAATGAATGCTCACCCCGAAATGAAAATCACATTTGTTTTACAAATCAATATAACGAATCAACTATGTGAAAAATTGAGAGCACAAACTGGCCTAGTTTGTTTCGGGTGACTTGGTAGAATATCACATTTCTACGTCAGTTCCATAATGGAGATTGTTGTCATTTCACTTTTAGGCCTTTATATAATGATTGATATAAGAGCTCTATGAATTGCCTCCTCGCTGTTAATTGTGGTCAGTGGTCTACCACGTTGACATTAGGTCGGGCATCGCAATTAATCACAACCACTCTCGCTGATAAACTTACAATGATGACCAACCTTGTCAAGTTGATTCACTAGCTGTCTTCCTGAGTAAGGCATGTATTGCATTGCATTGTATATTGTATTGTTTTGTATTACATTGCATTGTATTGGAATTGTATTGTAATGCATTGTATTGTATTGTTATACTGTAAATATCCTTCATGTATATTGTAGAGTATACGTTTGCTGGGTCGGACCTTATTATATCACAAATGTCTATACATTTCAAAGATTATAAATTGAATTGACAAATCAATATTGCTCATATAAGGAAAAGATTATTCTCCAATTGATATGCGCGATTGCAATCGTTGCAATTTAATTTCAGCGAAGTCTGAAGTCTGAGTCTGAGAGACGGGTTGTCGAAAATTGTTTTAATTCTTCAAATTTGTAATTGTTCTTTTTAAGGAATTGCGTTTTTCCCAAAGGAACTGAACAGGCAATAACACAATGTCACAAAAATCGATGACAATTTAGTAAGAATGCACAAAAAGTAGCATAGGAAAAGAACTATACAGAATACCCCTAAACCATAAAATCATATAATCATCTAGTTATCAATCAATGTTTGATCATATAATATAAATGCTTGTAGTCCAATAGGTAATTAGGTTTAAAGGCCTGCCCTATCTAGAATTCGAATATATTGCTTGCAAGTGTTAGATCGACAAGAAGGAAATATCGAGTCGCATTTTTTTACTGCATCTGTATGTACTCAAAAGTTATCCCTGGAAATGTGAAGGGGAAAACTGTAGCGGTTTATGAGAAAACTGCAGGACGTACAGACGGACAGACAGATAGACGGACCGACGGACAATATGGCCCCACGATATGGCGGGGACATAATGTAATTGGTGTCTTACGCATCCTTAATTAAGTGCATATCATATCGTAATTACTGTCTTATACTTACTACAATATTAATTATACGAATATTTGGCCAATATCAAAAGGATAACGTTCATGTACTTTTGCTTATTAAATTGATCCAAGTAAAGAATTGTCACATTCGCTCTCTAGTTCCTTAGACAATCGTCATTATGAGTTAGCCTCATCAGCTCTGTTAGCTTAAACGTTAATTTGATTTGAGTTACGTGACGTGAGAGGGAAATAACACTAAAAGCAAATGGCCAGTCATTGGACTGAGATACTTAGGGGTTAAGCTTTATAAGTTTTTTAAGAGAACTTGTACATGAACGTGTAAAATTATTGGCATCGTTTCCGCTTCGAAGTATTTACTTTCAAGATTTGTATCACACCCGGTGATCGTACAAAATGGATTGAGGGGGGATTAGGCGATACCTGCAAGAAAACTAAAAAAAAAATTCAACAGAAAATTTACAATTGAATTGCCAAATGAATAGGCGCAGTGCATGACAAAATATGTTAGGCCATCAAGTATTTTTGAACTGATCCCTTCTAAGATATGAGATCTGTTAAAAAGGCGAATCATCACAAACGTGCAAAAGTCAATGTTTTTGCTATATCACAATACTAATGACATTGCTCACTTTTTAAAGTTAGTTTCCATGCGTTATACAAAGAATAATCGAAATAAATTAATATTGGATGGAGGGGGGATAGGATAGAGGGGGGATAACGTGTATATAAGACATGATAAGACATTCTACTTGAATTTATTCTTATGACTCCAAATTTTCCCATTTTTCATTCTCCAGAGATATAATATCCAGTTTCTTACTGGGGTACTGAGTTTAGTTTTTTCAAATACACGAGTTCTTGTGAATTTGTTCCATCGTAAAGACATATAAATTCCCCCCTCCATCCTACCCCCAATCCATTTTTAATGGATCTCATATCTTTGAAGGGTATCAGTTCAAAAAGATACTAGATGGCATGGCCTAACATTTTGCCATGCACTGCGCATATTCATTTAGCAATTAAGTTGTAAATTTTCTGTTGAAAAAATAAATCTTCCATTTTTTTTAGTTTTCTTGCAGGTATCGCCTCATCCCCCTCAATCCATTTTGTACGATCACCGGGCGTGATACAAATCTTGAAAGTAAATACTTCGAAGTGGAAAACTATGACAATAATTTTACACGTTCATGTACAAGTTCTCTTAAAAAAACTTATGAAGCTTAACCCCTAAGTATATCAGTCCAATGACTGGCCATTTGCTTTTAGTGTTATTTCCCTCTCACGTCACGTAACCTAATCCCCCTCTATCCATTTTGTACGATCACCGGGCGTGAGTATTATAAGGTTATATGTTTAATGGGTACAAACGTATATATATTTAGTTACCACCAAGTTAGACGTTTACAGGTGTGTTAGGGATGTTGTTATATGAGGCCTTCGTCAGTGGAAGTAAGTGAACAATTTAGATTTTACATTTTACCTTTAATTGGAGCAAACAAATGGATTCACTTTTATCAGCAAAATGCCGTGGTATTAAAAGTACTCATGGCATACTCAACGAACGCAAGGAAAAGCTTCAGATTCATTGGAATTTATTAAAAAAATATCTGGGTGGTTAGTCCATTGACTTAGCAAATATCTTGACCAACCCCATTACATAGATGTACATTGAATACCATTGATATATTTTCTGCGTTTTAAGGAATCGTTTGTAGTTAATCGTTCCTTGACGAGAATTATCTGAGGCTGATGCTCTGCTAGAGTTGAGTAATGAAGTACGTCATGCCTGGCTGGTTTATGTATGAGAATATATAGACAAGTCCTGCATTTAGTAGGCTAAGTACAAAGATCCATAAAGACCAGTTGCAAATAGTATTTGTTCCATAATTTAAAAGAACCGATAAGTCCATCATAAAATATGAACAATAAAACACATTATCAACAATGTCGTGACATTCAATGACCTTGAATGCAATTCACGATGCATATAAGAATAACATACCTTAAAATATCCAATATATATCCAAAACCCCACAAAGCCATTAACAAACGAAAATCAAGTCTTCACTCCTCTCTGTAACTTTGGCAACGGGGAGCTTTTATTTGATAGCATAGCAATTTGAATATTAATTTTGTTTCTTAATCTTCCGGTAGGCAAACCTATAGAGTGGATACCATTGATGGTATTTGAATTTTAAAAGGCATAGAAAGATCATTGGCCTCGACATGTTAACGTTTATTTTAGTTAAAGTCGCAAAACATTCCTCCAGAAATATCTGCACAAACATTCTGTTTATTGGAAGTAAACTTTTGCTTGCCAACAAAACAACATGAGAAGAATTACACACCATATTCAAAAATCAATTCCAATATCAACATTGCCCCGATGTAAATTGATCGATTTTAAATGACTAATAAGTACATCTTGATTGTATGTATCGTCTTTGGTAATAAGTATTCATAAAATGTTTTTCATTTATCGTTTTACTTAGAATTACCATCATGTATCTTACAAGTGTGATTGATATTTCAAATAAGCTTCATCTCGGAGAATACCTTTGTATGGTTGTCGCCAGTATAGTTGGCGAACATCTAGATACACATGCAGTAAGGGTAATTTCAGATTTCCAAGTGCCTAAACCTATCGTATCGTTTAATATAGCAAATATGACTTTTCTGATTGACCCATCGAAAAACGAAAAATTGGAGTTCGGCCAGTAAAGAATCATATTGTGGTTAAGTTCAACAGCACTTCTTTGGAAAATGTATCAAAGATTACACTTCTCCGAACCGATCAATGAGTCAATTGATAGTGAGTTTATTGGATTCTTCCATTCATTTCGGAATATACGGTTCAGTTGATTTTTCTAAAACATGCATTCCCAACCTATGCAATTATGAAATGAATTTACTAGACGAGTGGAGCTTCTTTAACAAATTAGTTTTCTATCTCTGACCTCAGGCCTAGGTGTTTGTATCATTAGATGTTTGGCTTGATAAATATCTGGTCGACTAGTAATATTGCAATTTTACAAGCTAACTATATGACAAGAATTGGGCATGACAGGAAATGGCGTGACAGGAAAGGGCGTGACAGGAAATGGCGTGAGAGGAAAGGGGGTGACAGGAAATGGCGTGGCAGAAAAGGGTGTCACGGAATGGCGTGACAGAGAAAAGCGTGGCAGGAAAGGACATGTCGTGGAAGGACATGACAGAAAAGATATGACATAAAATTGTGTGACAGGAAAGGCGTGATAGGAAATATCCTGACAGGAAAGTACATAACAGAAAAGGGGATGACAGGAAAGGACACGACGGGGGTATGACAGAGAAATGGGCGACAGGACAGTGCGTGGCGGATAAAAGCATGACAGCATAGTGAATGACAGGAAAGGGAAATGAAACGGACAAACAAAACAACAAGTGACTACATACCCAACTTATATCTGATAAGTCGAGAAAATAAATATGAACTAGCAGGAATGCTTACATACAATAATGACACAAAAATCATTTTAAATCGTCAACTTTGACAACAATTAGGCGACTTTCCTTTCACATTCTTCTCTTCTCCGCAGAGAATGTGGAAAATTCATGGGATCAAAGTGATATTTATAATCGTTTAATTTAAATTAATTGCATTATTATATGAAAATGTACATCGTAACATTAATAAAAATAAACTTAGCTCTTTTCCAAATGATGAACTTATGATATGAGTCAACAACTATTACAATTGTAGCTCTGAAATGTTATCGTAACGTACATCACATAGATGTTATACATAACGAAACTAGAAATATATGTATTGAAAAGATTTACAAATGTTAAGTCATTAATGGAAACCCTGATTAATTCATATTCTTCATTAATGTACACTTTTCAGTTTAGTCTTGTTGAAACCTAACCAATCTCTGCACCAAAGAATAAACTCAAAATAATCGGTATCACATCAAACGTTAAAGTAAAGTGGTAGTCTACTTACCCGTGAAATAAGCTCAATCGAATCAGTAGTGACGATTACCCCCAAAGGCAGTCTTTTAGTCTCTTAAGAGTCTATATTTATTAATGGGTAGAGTACCCGACCATAATTGCTGTAATCAGTGATAGTCGAAATCTGCCTCCACGCTGTATATCTCATCTAAACGGATATATGTGTGTCTAATTTCGTATTAACTCGTCATCTTTATAACGCTATGACTTTACATCGCATTGCACCATGCTCTGGTCTTGATTTCTTAGTTTTATTTCGTGATGTTTTCGTTATTACTGAAATTGATACTGAAAACGGCAAAAGAATATTCACAAACGTCACGTTTGAAACGAATGTTGTGGAAATAAGTATCAGGTATATATAAGCGTAAGTTTTTATTAGTTCTTCGTCGAAATTGTTGTCGAACCTAGCGTACCATTTCTGCTTATTCTAATAGATATATTTTCCAGCCTCGGTACGTAAATGTATCACAAATTGAATATTGGAAATAAACTAGAAACTTAATAGAGAAATCACAGATGGTAACATTAAAAACGAGAAAAACAACAGAGCCAACTTTTCCATGGTGGTTTCTCTTGGTGGTTGTAGTTTTTTACTGGTCTTCATTGTAAAGTTGTAACGAAAATAATTCCTCAATATCCCAGATGCGAGTAGAAATAATCTTGATTTACGTCATCAAGAATTCACAATTCAGTCAAACTGATGTCATATTTGGAATCTACATGTAAAATTACATTTAGAAATGTGGTTTTGGAAAGAGTTTATCAACTTTGAAAATTTAATTTTCTTTGGAAATCTGACTTCTAGGTCGGGGAGATTCCCCATAGACCCCATGTTGTAAAACCACAAAAAGTGAAATATCTTTTCTTGTGTTGGGCAGATAATATTTTCTTTTACTGGACATATTTTAATTTGTATAACTATCAGATACATACAGGTAATATGAAAAGTTAACCATTAAAACTCATGCATATTCAAGTTTAAGGGAATTTTGTAATACCCTGCCATGTTAATTCCCCCGAATCAGCCACCTGGTGGCGAAACTGGTAACTACCTACTCGCATCTGAGTAATTACTGGATAATGGCATACTCGTTTCCCAGTTTGATTTTCAATCATGAAAACATCATACCTTGGAAATCCAAGATGAGATAATGGATCAGGCGCAAAAAAAAGATATTATAATATTGTCTATTGGGTGACACCAAGAAAAGTCAAAATACAAATTATTTCTTTATCGCCAAATTTATTTAATATAATATTTGAATAGTGGATAACAAAAGAATAAAGATACAGTATCTTGTATGTCTTTTCTACTCTACATGGACAATTTATGCCATGTTGACAATGTCTGTCATGACATCTCCGTTGTTCATCTTATACATTTCGTTTAATGTGACACCAATCGGGTATTTGCAATAATCATATGTATATACAATATCTGTACACCAGGGTCTACGACTAAAGTCGAAAACATAACTGCAACAATTTACCATATTGGAATTCAGTTATCTCCCCAACAGGCAATTTTTCCAAGTTTATTGCAAAAGGCTGTTGCCAATGGCAGTCAGACAACGGAAGGTTTCGAACCTTGTAGTATAACTGAACGTACAAGTGACGATGAGATCATTTAAAGCACGAAATGTATGATATAAATCCTGACTTTACCAGTCAATATCAAAACTGAAAAATCTATCAAGGAGATATATGTTTGGTCTTTTACGTAATCGTAAATAAGGCACGATGGTCCCTTGATCTATTTGCCGTAGCTCAAACATCGCCCGCATCTATTCTGACCTATGCTTGGGCATCTAAGGTGGTTAGGACACGTCCAGCATCTTGGTGAACACGATATTCTGCAACATCTAGAGCCAGATCCACCTGCAAAGAAAAATACGATCTATAAATGAGAACCGAGGTACAGTCAATAAAACAATCCAACCCTGACAAAGATTTCAGAGGAGATTTTATACTCAAACATGCAGAATGGTCTAATCATTGTGAATCGGTTTTAAATCTATGACTGTATAGTCCACTGTGAACATTCAGTCGTATGTATGGTCCGATAGATATAACTAAATATATAATCCTGTATCTAGGTGGTATTTAATCCGAGTGATTAATTTGCCGCATGGTCGAATTTCATCACTTTCCTCATTTCAATTTAAGAAATTTCCCATTGGAAAGCATGATGAAGATAATATTTCCGACGTTTTATTTCCCGAACCTGAAAGAAATTAGGCAATAGGCAAATTAAATGATTAGGCCTGGGCAAAATTACCACTTACAGTATACACTCGTCTTTAGTAGATCGTGTATTGAAGAATATTTTTGGAGGAGCTATCAGACTATAAAGGGGTTGCGTTAGTAAATGTTAAATAGATAAATCAATATTATAACTTACCTCTTGGTTTGCAACCACATGGCCTCACTCCAGGAACACCGCAATCACATCCACCACTTGAAAGAGGACACGTAAACGTAGATGGTCGACATTGCCAATTGCCACTGCAACTACACCTGTATACGGAAGCTGCAATACAAAATCAGATTGTATTTTGACAATGGTTAACTATTGGACCAGATTGGTGTAACGGTTGCTGTTAGGTACGTAAAGGACGGCTCTGTGTTAGACTGGGGTAGATACATATACCAAGGGAAAGATCAATACCCGGTGATTTCAGCGGGAAGTGGCGTTTCGTTCAGTGGATGAGCTGCGCGCGCACGCATAAATGTGATTATCCAATATACGGGAGGAGTGAGTAGGTCCCATAATTCTTTCATATTCTATCGTATTCGGGGATTCCCCATTACATCATCTCTTGCATCATCTCCAATCAAATTGCAGGATTCGATCACGTGAACAATCATGGGCACATGCTCTCTCAGTGCTGCGCATGCGCAGAGTTAAATTTGAAATCGTGAGAATGGCGTTTACATCAGTTCAACATCGTCATTTCAAACCTACGGTAATACTATCGAAGTTACTCGATCCATACTTGTAGAGAATACTCATAAAACTACAGTGAACATTTGAAGATCCATTTCAACGGCAAATTGAGGCCTGTTTATAAAATTTGTTTTCGAACGTGCTAATATGATAGGGCATCTTTGGGAAATCTCCCCCCCCCCTGTCCAATATAATTACTGTAGGCTACAAGGAGGATTGGCTCCCAGAGTGCAACATCGATATTCTGCCCCATATATGGGCATGTCGTGCTACAAAATTTGAATTCCAACGACCGCCATTTTGTTCACTTCAACATTTGAATCGTGAATTTTGGTCTTATTTCCCAACGAAAAATTCCAAAACTCACAAGAAATGATCGAGATATTGGTTCGAATATTTTGAACTGTTTATTTTGAATTTATAATCGGTTATAATTTCAGAAAATAACGACATTTCGGCGTTTTCATTGTTGGAAAATATCGACTTCGATTCTGGGAGCCAATCCTCCTTGTGTAGGCTATAAGCACAGTGACCTACAGAGGGCGCTATCACAAACAAGTACTGCACGAACCGATAAATTCCCGGGTATTGTAACGCCCTTGCATATACGTGAGGGATGGAATAGTAAAGAGGTTTCGCATAATGTATTTTGCTGAACGTGTTTGCGCATGCGTATTCATGAATTCTAATTTCTAAGTTTTTGTTTTATTTACACGTACCGTATATCGATCTGCTATATCTAGAAGTTAAATTAGCATTTCAAAAAGTTAAAGTTGATCAGTGTAACAGTGTTTGGTGCTTCTGTTGAAAAATAAACCAGTCTATTAGAAACAAGTATGTCCCGTAATATTTCACCGTATCCTCGTTAATATACAAATGGTCTTAGATCTATCTACAATTTGAATTGCAAAAATGCAACCGTAAATGACAACGTACGACAGAAGCCTCATCCATATGTTTGCTGTATTGCAAAATCACTCCACGAGTCTGCGTGAATGAATCTTATAATATAGAGTAAAATAGATGGCATATGTCACGGACATGTATTACAGGGTGTCAAAGCAAATAGCTTCGCTTTGCATCAGTTTGAATTCGCTTCTAAAAAGAAGGTTTGCGACTAAATAAGTCTGCACCCGAGGTTCAACTAGATATACCTGTGACGAAGTCATAGCTGACCTCGTTGGTCAGTCTACTTATTTCACTTCACATCGGTTGATGTCATAATGATCTTTTTCTGTTACTCATGTTTATAATTATTGCGTTATTTTGATTAGTTTACATTTGTATTGTAACAGTTGTTTTAGTGATCTTTAAACCCAGTGTGATATTTCACAATATCAACAGTTTAATTTCTTATGTTTTATCATCATATTAGAGCAGTTTTTAGGCATGAACTATATCTAGAGCCAATCAAACGAAAGGATTATTCTTGAGATATGAGTGGCAGAAATGATATATGAAGTCAACTGATGGGAAATTTTGCAATGTTTATAAGTTTCGATAGTTTTTGGCATCATATTGAAGACTGCAAATTTCTGATAAACAAAGTAAAAAGCGATTAAACCTAATGACCCAGAGTACAACTGACCAAAACATCAATACTGCTGTATATACTTTGCAAATGTTTATACCTTTATATTCTACATCACATTTTACGAATAATTGTATACTTTTTAGGGTGAAAATTGACGTATAAATATGTGTTTTGGACATAAATTAGATAATGAACTAAATTAGATAATTAGATTAAGCATCCAGAGTTCATGAGACGAGGCTCAGAGGTTTTGTCTAGACATTCCTTTCCCACCAAATTCTGCCAAATTCTCAAACTTTCGGTAAACATCCAAGATTCGTGGGCAGAAAATCATCACTATTCCTTATTGACTTTCTATAAAATTAAACATTTATTTTTAGGCCAATTTTAGTTAATGGGATTTCCTGATATTTTATTGGATAAGACCTCTTATTTCGGCTCTGCCCACCTCAAAATTAACATTATAAAAGAGGCATTTTTAGCATTGAAACCTCAGAACCTCGTTGCGTGAACTCGGGACTAACCAAAAACTGTAAGTAACTGATTGAAATGATATTTTTGGACTTTAACTTTTCTTTAATAAATTTATATTTTAAACTATATTTGTTTTCATGTTTTGTAAAAGATAGAGAGACTCAACTTCGCCACAATTGGTGGCAGTGGTGGGATAAATTGACTAGGTTCCGCCCTGGTCAAGGCCCACATTTCTGTGGCCTTTGTATTGTCTCAATATTTTATTGCATAAGCATGAAAACATTTGAAATTTTTTTAGAAAATAATCAGTGGATGGCAAACGTATTGGATTTAGTTGTAGTTTGATAATGATAAGTTAGGTAATTCCTTAATTAGATAAGCATAATCTGTCAGTTTATTAAAGTAAAACCTTCGTGTTTGTGAAACAAATGGAACACTTTTGTTTTGTGG
The DNA here is from genome assembly GCA_903813345.2 of Owenia fusiformis. Classification (NCBI taxonomy): domain Eukaryota; kingdom Metazoa; phylum Annelida; class Polychaeta; order Sabellida; family Oweniidae; genus Owenia; species Owenia fusiformis. The sequence continues at coordinate 37,628,551 of CAIIXF020000005.1, read as the reverse complement.
AATAACTTAGAAAGTAAGTGTTGTTTTGACTAAGAGAGTTTAGATAAATAACAATATTCCATGTTACGAGGTTATGCTGTATTAACTGACAGATTACTTTTCATCACTTTAGTATAGAAATATGACAATGTTAACTTGGCAGTAAGAATAAACATTGAGAATGTTTAGGTTAATGCAAGGCTAACTGTAAAGCATCATTTTCATGCATATAGATTTGGCAATTGGCTAATATTTTTGTGTTGAGATAAAACTGTTAGGAGAAAAATGAAATAAGAGAATAAATATCTTGATGACGATGATTAAAATTAATGTAAAAATGACAAATTAAAAATGTGAAAAAATGTTTTTATATTTTGAAACCTCAGAAATTTCTGATCATTTGGTTATAAAACAAATGTAACATTGATCATATGAAGTAAATAACATATATTAGTGTCTATATAATTGTTAGTTTAAAGATTTACTGAACAAAACATGACTGACCAATTGTAAAGCAATGTTTTGGTTCAAATTAATTATTTGAGTTATTATAGATCCATGCATTTATCCTATGGTTAAGTAAAAGGGATTGATAGTTTAGTGGTTTGATGTTTCATTTGTTCAGTGAATTGGGTGTCATGAATTTCTGATTACAGCAGGTTAATCCCATATTTCGCTTCATTTGATAAAAGTCATTTGGTTGCATAGAACATTCAAAAGAATATTTCACTTACCCTCAAAAATGACATTTTGACCAGTATTGAATCGTCTGTTATGGCTTTGAGAAATCAGGGTAACACAGTTAATTAAAGTTCCTTGCGAATTGATATTCCGGTATTTTGTTTCGTTGTTTTGCTTTGTGTTGGCTTATTGGCCTTTGTCAGATCATTGACATAGACTTCAGTGTTGAATTTATTATTTATTGAGTATATATCCAAATTGTTGATTACATACATGTTTAATCCTTTAAAAATGATCTTATTAATCCAGATTTTGATGATGATCAGTTGTCAGACAATGATGTAATATGACTAACTTCATACAGGCATACATTTATCTTCTAACTATAAAACTTACATGACACGAATCGTGAACCAGTTTATGTTATGATAAGTAAAATTGTTATGATGTTTTTGGGAAACATCTCCCTGAAACAATTCATTGTTTATAAGGCGCAAAATATTCAAATATAGATTGTGAAAGTATCACTACTGTAAAACACTTTCAATTCATAGGCTAATCTTACGTTAGGATTTATATTTAGGAAATGTAAAGTACGGCACTTTTTGTTAACTAAGGATATCCAGTAATTTTTGTTAGACATCCAAATATTAAATAAATGAAAAATAATAATTTAATAAACATTTATGGATCATATGTCTTTGGGGTCAAAGGTCATATTAACTTAGGATAAGTTACAATCCATAACAACTTGCCATCTATTGATTAAAATCATTTAAAAAAAATTAACACATGGAAATTACCATGAAAAGTTCATGTTTTTGGCCAAACCGAGATTGTGTAATGGGGTTCTCACTTAAGTTAACTTAAAACAACTCAGTCAAACTAGATCATTGAAGTTATTCAGGAGCAAAGCTGTACCTGTGATCGAATCCTGGCCAAGATTTGATCGACAGACTACACTATACACTGTGGAAGAACTGGTGAAGCGGTGCTATAGAAACATACAGGATGTCCCGTATTCTCTGATATTGATATGTGAAAACTACATTCGAACGTTCTATGATAAAAACAGTTGGATGAAAATATGGTGAATTGAACTGACGCTTTAGAGCAATCCTTTGATGACAATATGCAGACGTATTGAGATAAATCAACGACAGAGAGGAGGATGGACTTAGGATGAAAGATGCTGAAGACCATCAATGATCTATAAATTCAATTAGCGGCAGCTGCAGGAAGTCTGGACTGAGGGCTTCGTTACGTCAACTACTACTGTGCCGAAAAATTTGATGACAGTGGAGACCTGCAGTTGTCCACACACGCACTCACAAGCTGGCAGCAACAGACATACTGGTGTCTGATTCAATGGGAGCAATTCCAAAGATAAAGACTGTCCGCTTCAATAATTTTGTCGCACCACGGGAAGCGACGTCAATTTCCGTTTTGTAAATATGTTTCTGGATGATCATCGTGGGCCTTCAATGGAGGTAGCTAAAATACCATTGGCTGCAGGACGCTACGTGGCGGCGGAAAAGAGGTCATATCCTGAGGAGCACTTGGGCGCACAGGTACCTGCGGGTGACGCCCATGTGGGGGCTAGTATAATACCATTGTCTGCAGCGCCTGGTGGAGGCAGAAGTCTACCATCCGGGGAGAGATTGCGCACACTCCCTGCGGTTCCCCCGTATGGGGGGGGGGCTAAGTACCATACGTGGCCACATGGGGCCTGGAGAAGTACCATGTCTTGTTCAATCGCAAAGCTCATCAGAACGCCAAGAAACCAACGTGAAGACACCCCTTGACGTTCTTGAAGACCCGCCTTTGAGTGCAAGAACTTTTGCCCACATGGGGGCTGGAGAAGTACCATGTAAATGAAGACATGTAAGATGAACCGGTTAAGTAGACTTTCGAGTTTCTACAAGAAGATCGCTAGCTGAGTAGGAACAATATGTGGAAATGTTCATGTACGTCGATGAACAATGAGTATGAATATATAGATGACTACAGATCTCTTCCAGAAGGACGCTTTGGAAGATAGAGTTCTCCTTCTATGGTAGAAGAGTCAACTTATGGGTAAAGAAGATAGAAACAGTGAGTTCAATATGATAATATGAACTGGCAAAAACTTTCGAAGCTACTAAATAGCAGTAATGAGAAAATTGAACATTTCGAGTTGATGACAATATTATGTGAATCTGTACTGAGAAATCAATTGTCAGCGACACAACAGGGACAAAATGTAAATCTGCAAGATTTGACCATCGCATGGCTTTATGATGATGAATGTTAGTAAGCCATATGACAATTTCTTATTGAGTTCGAAAAAGAAACAGTTCTAGAGAAACATGGTAGAGGCCAAACGCTCTGGGAAACAACAAACAGTGCTATCATCAGTGAAATACCAAAGAGAAATACCAAGTGGCCTATTAAATATATAATCAAACTATTTACTGCTTATTACACAACCGCCACAGCAAATATTAGGGACACGCCATTTTTATCAAGCAATGATGCACAGAGACATTTATACATGTATATCCATCGAGGGTGACTGAATAAACAAAGAATGAAAACATTACTATGCAGACAGTCTGAGAGGTCAGTTAATTAACTATAAACACAGAGATGAAATTCCAGGCAAAGATTTGACAGAGAGAGAATATGATTCATGGGTGAACGTTTAAACATTATGTTGATTAGATTTGATAGAGGATCCATATTGTAGACTGTATTTCTGACTATGTGATATATGAAGTGACAATGAATCATGTTACTTAAAGATCAATATCATATCTCATGTTGATCAGTTGCTTATGCTTATACAGGACATTTATTCTGGATGATTAGTTTGGTTATGGAAGTTTAAAAAGAGCATTCTTAGTGAAGTGGTAATATAAGAAATCTGAAAAATTGTTACAAAATGTAGTAAACACTTTAGGCCATCATTTTAATTTACTTAATTGAAATATTCTTTAGATTTTATGTGAAAAAAATGTAAGATTGAGGTTATCAGTTATCAAACATCACATGTTTTGGAAGAAGTAGGAAGGTTAACTTAACCAACTAAATAACTGATAATTCAAACTACATGTTTAAATGGTTCTCGATTTTTAAGCTTGCAAAATTTGTAAATGATAGTAGTTTTATGTTATTTCTCATAGCCAGTGGTTGCAGGGGAGGTTAAGGCTATTTTAAATAATATTTTTACATCATTTTATGAATGTAGATTTTTGCTATGTGATTAATTATTGAACTCTTTAAAAGGTAAATGTTCATCAGTTCATCATCATTTAAACCTCTTTTTAAGATCTTGAGAAAAGATTTATGATTGTAAAGTCATTATTGTCAAAGGAATATTGTTCTGTAAACACATGTATGTGTAACATCCATTATATTATTTTTAGCTTGCTTTTTGTGCTTGATTTGGAAAAATGTATTTTCATTTTCATTAGCATGTATCTGATCATGTTTGAAATATTGTGAATTATCTTGTTTGAGGACAAACAAATGTTTAAGGTGGGAGGAATGTGACGAAGTCATAGCTAACCTCGTTGGTCAGTCTACTTATTTCACTTCACATCGGTTGATGTCATAATGATCTTTTTCTGTTACTCATGTTTATAATTATTGCGTTATTTTGATTAGTTTACATTTGTATTGTAACAGTTGTTTTAGTGATCTTTAAACCCAGTGTGATATTTCACAATATCAACAGTTTAATTTCTTATGTTTTATCATCATATTAGAGCAGTTTTTAGGCATGAACTATATCTAGAGCCAATCAAACGAAAGGATTATTCTTGAGATATGAGTGGCAGAAATGATATATGAAGTCAACTGATGGGAAATTTTGCAATGTTTAGTTAAGATGTTTATAAGTTTCGATAGTTTTTGGCATCATATTGAAGACTGCAAATTTCTGATAAACAAAGTAAAAAGCGATTAAACCTAATGACCCAGAGTACAACTGACCAAAACATCAATACTGCTGTATATACTTTGCAAATGTTTATACCTTTATATTCTACATCACATTTTACGAATAATTGTATACTTTCTAGGGTGAAAATTGACGTATAAATATGTGTTTTGGACATAAATTAGATAATGAACTAAATTAGATAATTAGATTAAGCATCCAGAGTTCATGAGACGAGGCTCAGAGGTTTTGTCTAGACATTCCTTTCCCACCAAATTCTGCCAAATTCTCAAACTTTCGGTAAACATCCAAGATTCGTGGGCAGAAAATCATCACTATTCCTTATTGACTTTCTATAAAATTAAACATTTATTTTTAGGCCAATTTTAGTTAATGGGATTTCCTGATATTTTATTGGATAAGACCTCTTATTTCGGCTCTGCCCACCTCAAAATTAACATTATAAAAGAGGCATTTTTAGCATTGAAACCTCAGAACCTCGTTGCGTGAACTCGGGACTAACCAAAAACTGTAAGTAACTGATTGAAATGATATTTTTGGACTTTAACTTTTCTTTAATAAATTTATATTTTAAACTATATTTGTTTTCATGTTTTGTAAAAGATAGAGAGACTCAACTTCGTCACAATTGGTGGCAGTGGTGGGATAAATTGACTAGGTTCCGCCCTGGTCAAGGCCCACATTTCTGTGGCCTTTGTATTGTCTCAATATTTTATTGCATAAGCATGAAAACATTTGAAATTTTTTTAGAAAATAATCAGTGGATGGCAAACGTATTGGATTTAGTTGTAGTTTGATAATGATAAGTTAGGTAATTCCTTAATTAGATAAGCATAATCTGTCAGTTTATTAAAGTAAAACCTTCGTGTTTGTGAAACAAATGGAACACTTTTGTTTTGTGGAATAACTTAGAAAGTAAGTGTTGTTTTGACTAAGAGAGTTTAGATAAATAACAATATTCCATGTTACGAGGTTATGCTGTATTAACTGACAGATTACTTTTCATCACTTTAGTATAGAAATATGACAATGTTAACTTGGCAGTAAGAATAAACATTGAGAATGTTTAGGTTAATGCAAGGCTAACTGTAAAGCATCATTTTCATGCATATAGATTTGGCAATTGGCTAATATTTTTGTGTTGAGATAAAACTGTTAGGAGAAAAATGAAATAAGAGAATAAATATCTTGATGACGATGATTAAAATTAATGTAAAAATGACAAATTAAAAATGTGAAAAAATGTTTTTATATTTTGAAACCTCAGAAATTTCTGATCATTTGGTTATAAAACAAATGTAACATTGATCATATGAAGTAAATAACATATATTAGTGTCTATATAATTGTTAGTTTAAAGATTTACTGAACAAAACATGACTGACCAATTGTAAAGCAATGTTTTGGTTCAAATTAATTATTTGAGTTATTATAGATCCATGCATTTATCCTATGGTTAAGTAAAAGGGATTGATAGTTTAGTGGTTTGATGTTTCATTTGTTCAGTGAATTGGGTGTCATGAATTTCTGATTACAGCAGGTTAATCCCATATTTCGCTTCATTTGATAAAAGTCATTTGGTTGCATAGAACATTCAAAAGAATATTTCACTTACCCTCAAAAATGACATTTTGACCAGTATTGAATCGTCTGTTATGGCTTTGAGAAATCAGGGTAACACAGTTAATTAAAGTTCCTTGCGAATTGATATTCCGGTATTTTGTTTCGTTGTTTTGCTTTGTGTTGGCTTATTGGCCTTTGTCAGATCATTGACATAGACTTCAGTGTTGAATTTATTATTTATTGAGTATATATCCAAATTGTTGATTACATACATGTTTAATCCTTTAAAAATGATCTTATTAATCCAGATTTTGATGATGATCAGTTGTCAGACAATGATGTAATATGACTAACTTCATACAGGCATACATTTATCTTCTAACTATAAAACTTACATGACACGAATCGTGAACCAGTTTATGTTATGATAAGTAAAATTGTTATGATGTTTTTGGGAAACATCTCCCTGAAACAATTCATTGTTTATAAGGCGCAAAATATTCAAATATAGATTGTGAAAGTATCACTACTGTAAAACACTTTCAATTCATAGGCTAATCTTACGTTAGGATTTATATTTAGGAAATGTAAAGTACGGCACTTTTTGTTAACTAAGGATATCCAGTAATTTTTGTTAGACATCCAAATATTAAATAAATGAAAAATAATAATTTAATAAACATTTATGGATCATATGTCTTTGGGGTCAAAGGTCATATTAACTTAGGATAAGTTACAATCCATAACAACTTGCCATCTATTGATTAAAATCATTTAAAAAAAATTAACACATGGAAATTACCATGAAAAGTTCATGTTTTTGGCCAAACCGAGATTGTGTAATGGGGTTCTCACTTAAGTTAACTTAAAACAACTCAGTCAAACTAGATCATTGAAGTTATTCAGGAGCAAAGCTGTACCTGTGATCGAATCCTGGCCAAGATTTGATCGACAGACTACACTATACACTGTGGAAGAACTGGTGAAGCGGTGCTATAGAAACATACAGGATGTCCCGTATTCTCTGATATTGATATGTGAAAACTACATTCGAACGTTCTATGATAAAAACAGTTGGATGAAAATATGGTGAATTGAACTGACGCTTTAGAGCAATCCTTTGATGACAATATGCAGACGTATTGAGATAAATCAACGACAGAGAGGAGGATGGACTTAGGATGAAAGATGCTGAAGACCATCAATGATCTATAAATTCAATTAGCGGCAGCTGCAGGAAGTCTGGACTGAGGGCTTCGTTACGTCAACTACTACTGTGCCGAAAAATTTGATGACAGTGGAGACCTGCAGTTGTCCACACACGCACTCACAAGCTGGCAGCAACAGACATACTGGTGTCTGATTCAATGGGAGCAATTCCAAAGATAAAGACTGTCCGCTTCAATAATTTTGTCGCACCACGGGAAGCGACGTCAATTTCCGTTTTGTAAATATGTTTCTGGATGATCATCGTGGGCCTTCAATGGAGGTAGCTAAAATACCATTGGCTGCAGGACGCTACGTGGCGGCGGAAAAGAGGTCATATCCTGAGGAGCACTTGGGCGCACAGGTACCTGCGGGTGACGCCCATGTGGGGGCTAGTATAATACCATTGTCTGCAGCGCCTGGTGGAGGCAGAAGTCTACCATCCGGGGAGAGATTGCGCACACTCCCTGCGGTTCCCCCGTATGGGGGGGGGCTAAGTACCATACGTGGCCACATGGGGCCTGGAGAAGTACCATGTCTTGTTCAATCGCAAAGCTCATCAGAACGCCAAGAAACCAACGTGAAGACACCCCTTGACGTTCTTGAAGACCCGCCTTTGAGTGCAAGAACTTTTGCCCACATGGGGGCTGGAGAAGTACCATGTAAATGAAGACATGTAAGATGAACCGGTTAAGTAGACTTTCGAGTTTCTACAAGAAGATCGCTAGCTGAGTAGGAACAATATGTGGAAATGTTCATGTACGTCGATGAACAATGAGTATGAATATATAGATGACTACAGATCTCTTCCAGAAGGACGCTTTGGAAGATAGAGTTCTCCTTCTATGGTAGAAGAGTCAACTTATGGGTAAAGAAGATAGAAACAGTGAGTTCAATATGATAATATGAACTGGCAAAAACTTTCGAAGCTACTAAATAGCAGTAATGAGAAAATTGAACATTTCGAGTTGATGACAATATTATGTAAATCTGTACTGAGAAATCAATTGTCAGCGACACAACAGGGACAAAATGTAAATCTGCAAGATTTGACCATCGCATGGCTTTATGATGATGAATGTTAGTAAGCCATATGACAATTTCTTATTGAGTTCGAAAAAGAAACAGTTCTAGAGAAACATGGTAGAGGCCAAACGCTCTGGGAAACAACAAACAGTGCTATCATCAGTGAAATACCAAAGAGAAATACCAAGTGGCCTATTAAATATATAATCAAACTATTTACTGCTTATTACACAACCGCCACAGCAAATATTAGGGACACGCCATTTTTATCAAGCAATGATGCACAGAGACATTTATACATGTATATCCATCGAGGGTGACTGAATAAACAAAGAATGAAAACATTACTATGCAGACAGTCTGAGAGGTCAGTTAATTAACTATAAACACAGAGATGAAATTCCAGGCAAAGATTTGACAGAGAGAGAATATGATTCGTGGGTGAACGTTTAAACATTATGTTGATTAGATTTGATAGAGGATCCATATTGTAGACTGTATTTCTGACTATGTGATATATGAAGTGACAATGAATCATGTTACTTAAAGATCAATATCATATCTCATGTTGATCAGTTGCTTATGCTTATACAGGACATTTATTCTGGATGATTAGTTTGATTATGGAAGTTTAAAAAGAGCATTCTTAGTGAAGTGGTAATATAAGAAATCTGAAAAATTGTTACAAAATGTAGTAAACACTTTAGGCCATCATTTTAATTTACTTAATTGAAATATTCTTTAGATTTTATGTGAAAAAAATGTAAGATTGAGGTTATCAGTTATCAAACATCACATGTTTTGGAAGAAGTAGGAAGGTTAACTTAACCAACTAAATAACTGATAATTCAAACTACATGTTTAAATGGTTCTCGATTTTTAAGCTTGCAAAATTTGTAAATGATAGTAGTTTTATGTTATTTCTCATAGCCAGTGGTTGCAGGGGAGGTTAAGGCTATTTTAAATAATATTTTTACATCATTTTATGAATGTAGATTTTTGCTATGTGATTAATTATTGAACTCTTTAAAAGGTAAATGTTCATCAGTTCATCATCATTTAAACCTCTTTTTAAGATCTTGAGAAAAGATTTATGATTGTAAAGTCATTATTGTCAAAGGAATATTGTTCTGTAAACACATGTATGTGTAACATCCATTATATTATTTTTAGCTTGCTTTTTGTGCTTGATTTGGAAAAATGTATTTTCATTTTCATTAGCATGTATCTGATCATGTTTGAAATATTGTGAATTATCTTGTTTGAGGACAAACAAATGTTTAAGGTGGGAGGAATGTGACGAAGTCATAGCTGACCTCGTTGGTCAGTCTACTTATTTCACTTCACATCGGTTGATGTCATAATGATCTTTTTCTGTTACTCATGTTTATAATTATTGCGTTATTTTGATTAGTTTACATTTGTATTGTAACAGTTGTTTTAGTGATCTTTAAACCCAGTGTGATATTTCACAATATCAACAGTTTAATTTCTTATGTTTTATCATCATATTAGAGCAGTTTTTAGGCATGAACTATATCTAGAGCCAATCAAACGAAAGGATTATTCTTGAGATATGAGTGGCAGAAATGATATATGAAGTCAACTGATGGGAAATTTTGCAATGTTTATAAGTTTCGATAGTTTTTGGCATCATATTGAAGACTGCAAATTTCTGATAAACAAAGTAAAAAGCGATTAAACCTAATGACCCAGAGTACAACTGACCAAAACATCAATACTGCTGTATATACTTTGCAAATGTTTATACCTTTATATTCTACATCACATTTTACGAATAATTGTATACTTTTTAGGGTGAAAATTGACGTATAAATATGTGTTTTGGACATAAATTAGATAATGAACTAAATTAGATAATTAGATTAAGCATCCAGAGTTCATGAGACGAGGCTCAGAGGTTTTGTCTAGACATTCCTTTCCCACCAAATTCTGCCAAATTCTCAAACTTTCGGTAAACATCCAAGATTCGTGGGCAGAAAATCATCACTATTCCTTATTGACTTTCTATAAAATTAAACATTTATTTTTAGGCCAATTTTAGTTAATGGGATTTCCTGATATTTTATTGGATAAGACCTCTTATTTCGGCTCTGCCCACCTCAAAATTAACATTATAAAAGAGGCATTTTTAGCATTGAAACCTCAGAACCTCGTTGCGTGAACTCGGGACTAACCAAAAACTGTAAGTAACTGATTGAAATGATATTTTTGGACTTTAACTTTTCTTTAATAAATTTATATTTTAAACTATATTTGTTTTCATGTTTTGTAAAAGATAGAGAGACTCAACTTCGCCACATACCTCTTGCATTCGTTCGACTTCACTTCTTAAAAAGAGAGCTCCGTCTTCACTGACTCTGAAAGCAGGGTAAACTAGATATGGTACGTACGTGCTTAGTATATATTTTATTCTATCGCCCTCGCGTTAACGTAGACGTCATGAGTCAAATATGATAATACAGGGTGGGCCCAAAAAATTTGCAACTTTTTTAAAAGGCTTGAAAAGGATCATAACATTAAGGTTTTGACAAAAAAATTTATATACAGAAACTTTAGGATAGGCATATTTTACCATTCAAATATTTAAGCTAATACTGACTTCAAATTGTTTCAACAGATCTTTGAATATCAATGGTAAATTGTTCATGTGTCCAAGATTTACCATTTTCCTAGAAAATGTGAATTTCTATGATTTTATGTGATTAACAAAAACACATTCATTATGTTCTCTAAATCTGCTACAATCTTTTAATTGTTAAAACAATGGCTAGTACAGTTTTATAATAAGTATCTACTATGGTATTATTTTATACTGTATCTCTAGTATTAATTATTTATTTAAAAAATGTTCCATGCATCCGCCTTTTACCTTCACTATCAAACAGACACAAGGGCGTAACTGCAATGGCGCCATCCAGCGATTCTTGTGGTACTTCTTTCCACTTCTCCTAACCTCTTTTAGTTGCTCAATGGTGTGTGGGGATTACCATTAACTGCAATAAACTGCTCCAGGTGCCTCCATGTGTTATAGTCACAGGGGTTGGCATTTGGTGTATTGGGCAGCCATTTATAAGGACTAATAAATCTAGAGGTATCATCCTCCAGGTATTCCAAAGTGACCCTTGCCCGATGGCTGGTAGCGATAGTGAAGGTGAAAGATGGATGTAAGAACATGTGATTAATAAATAATTAATAGATACAGTATAACATAATACCATTTTGAGTAGATACCAATATAAAACTGTCCTAGTATATTGAATAAACAGTTATCAGAGATTGTAGCAGATTTAGTGAACATAATGGATGTGTTATTGTTGATCACATAAAATCATAAAAAGTCACATTTTCTTGGAAAAACAGTAAATCTCGGACACATGAACAATTTACCATCGATATTCAAAGATCTGTCAAAAAAATTAGAAGTCAGTATTATCTTAGATATTTGAATCGTAAAATATGCCTATCCTAATCTCTCTGTAAATCGATTTTTATGTCAATACCTTCATGTTATGATACTTTTCTAGCCTTTTAAAAAAGTTGCAAAATTTTTTGGCCCACCCTGTATTATATCATATTGCAGGGTATGCTTAAGAATAATTGAACATTCTTAATTGCCATAAAATCAATTCGTTTTCTTAAAAAGGGAATGTCAAACTCCTTTTGGCATTTTAATTCGTCTGTCCCGTAAAGAGATTAAAACAGTCTAGTATATGGATCAAGTAATACCAACCACAAAAGATTATTTTATTATTTATTAGTATTTTGATATACCCGACACAAGTCAACATTTCGAGTTGGACGTACCAACGAGAGCAAAGAAGTTGGGTTTGCAGTGTCTGTCTCTTGTGGGGTTATAAAATATACCCAACATAGTTAACAAACAGGCATACTCAAAGGCAGACAAATAATTAGTCGAAATACACAATATTGGCTCAAAACACACATGTCAACCCCACAACGTCAAAAAATTCACACAGCGTATCTGATAATTTTGGAAACCACCTCATAACGTCACTCTCGTATCAAAATAAGGATATTCTATGCATGCACACGGAAAACTCAAACGATATTTAACTCATTGTTTTATACAGTATAGATTTATATACTGAAAAAATCATGGTCACAAATTATAAACGATCACATTAATCTCAAATGAAAACCACTGCATGGTGATTTTGAGACTCACCTGATATACAAGTTGCAATAGCGAGAAGAATCAAGATTCCGATAATGCTCTTCATTTTTACTTCTATTAGCATTCAATTTATGGACTGAAAACAAACAGTCAAAATAAATGCTTTTATACGTTTCAACAATCATGTTTACTCTTTTTTATCAGGAACTTCAATTTTGAATAACAAGAGTGTCTTCCTCCTTGAATACATGTTGATTATGATAGTAAGTGATTGGTTTGACGTCACTGGAATAAAACAGTACTCTTGAGCCCAAATATGAACTGAACCTGACACCTGATATATGACAACAATTGCCCTGGTTGTCAGAGACTGGTAACAAGTAAATATATACTAAGGTTTAGTTTTATTCTGTCGTCTGTCAACTAGTAGTGTCGTCTAGTATACTTCCCCATCAGCCACAATACGTCCATCACCTTTCCGATATATCGAAGAGACATCCAATGGTTACATGGTTATGCATGGTTTCCGCCCCGTGGCTCAGAACTAGAAATAACAAGATCAAGCTATTGAAAAGGGTAAACATGACAATAACTACGTATACATTGACATAGTAAGCATCCTTCTTAGACTGTTAAATATACAGTGTATGTATGAAAACACTTCAACGTATGTCGTCATTTGTTTATGTCTGCAGGGGTGCGATAAGATATCTTCTTAGTGCATCAAATTAAAAAAATGCAGTTTTAATAATAAACACTTTTGATGCTCTTCAAAACTTTTGTAATAACTCCAATATAAGGATGGGCTTACAAAGTAAGGGTATGCCATTCTGTGTTATAAACATGAGAACTTCAAAATGAGCATTGGACGCTTCCCTTTTTGATCATATTTTCAATGTGTACTGATTCATGTATGTTTTAGTATTATATTGAAGAAAAATAAAATATAGGATATGATATTATACATGGCATCAACAGAGGTATCAACGTTTTCTCCCCGAGTGTTGCATTGCGGGTAATTATTCAGGAACACGTTTCAATGAAAATATAATAAATCCCCTTTAGATCTACTCGACCTTACCTCAACATGGGGACCAAAATAAACAAAGTCCATGACACCCATTTGTTATGCCTTGTTATGAAGAAGGATGATGTTGGGAAGTTTTAATACAATTGTTTGTCAAATCTCTTTGTGTAACCGATGGAATCTGAGGACGCTAGTAACAAATATCACAAATGAGGTCCAATATTCAATCAAAGTGCGATGTTTGAATTGGTGTCCAAATGAAACACGGAACATATGTCAAACAACAGAATGACGACAATGATGGCCATGGATCGGAGGAAGTGAGCAAGGCATAAATGTTCGAGTCTAAATTCAATTTGCATTTGAAATAATGTCAATTGTATAGAAATTAGAAAATATGGTAACAAATGAATCTATTTTTGTCATATGGTCAAGTTATTTGTGAAGATTTAATGCGAATAAAGACAATACTAGAAAATTAAGATGCTTTATCATTTTCAGATAAAAGCCGCAAAATTTGAAATCTTGGCAGAATTTGGCCATCATTTTGGAAAACCTGTATTTTATAACGAAATTTGATAATGAGTAAGACAAAATATTTTATAATGTTAGGAAAGCTTTGAAGTTTATCCTGTGAAAGTTCATGAAAAATGATTTTGTATTAAAAAGATAGCAAAAAGAGAGAGATGGCTTGTTCTGTGCCGGCTACTACATACTGCATCTTCTCGGGAACAATGTTTTCTGCATTTAACCCGAATTTGAATAACTTTTAAAGTCAGTTATATCGTTCTATGTAAGTTCATCTCTCTGGTTAATATATCAGAAACAAGTCAAATTCTTTACTTCAGAGAATATTTTTAATTTATTGAGACTTTCGACTAATATATCCCTTAGTCTTTTTCAAAATATAACAGCATGTATACATTTATGTGACGTCATAAACAGACAATGGAAAATTTAATTATGTAACAAATGACCTAGTAAACTAAAAAATAACAACAACAAAAAACATAGATACGAAAAAACGAATGACCTAATAATAACCTTAAGATAAATATATCATCGTTATGGTAACAATTAAACTCAAATATTACTATTGCATACTTTGCTATACCATTCTTAATTTACAATATTTTATGATACAAATTGTCCAACTGATACCCATTATCTCTGTTCATTTTAGGTTGCATTGTTTTAATATGAATTGCTTCCTTAACCCTACGTTTAAGATCATGACTCTCATTATCAATGATTTTTACATTGTTCCAGTTTATATTATGATCATATTCCATGGAATGTTCAATAACCGCAGAAGCAAGACCTCCAGTCGACAGTAATGTGGGTCTACGATGTTCTCTGATTCTAGTAACTAGTTACCGCTTTGTTTCACCTACATAATATATAATAACATTTTCTTTTACTGGACATATATATATAATAGCATGTATACATGCTGTTATATTTTGAAAAAGACTAAGGGATATTAGTCGAAAGTCTCAATAAATTAAAAATATTCTCTGAAGTAAAGAATTTGACTTGTTTCAGTTATATCGTTGTTTAATTAATAGATAACTGTTTCGCTACTCACCTGATATACAACTCGCAATAGCGAAAAGAATAAAGATTCCAATAAAACTCTTCATTTCTTATTTAGATAAACAGTCAATTTAGGAACTGATATAAAGATAGTAAACCATCCTCTTAAATACATTTCTGTTTTCAAATTTATCTCATTGTCTTTGCTTATCTTTATCTTGATTCAAAGAAATTCGGGCTTCTTGTTGGGAACAGATTTATTATGCGTCCCCATGATTGGTTTAACAAGCAGGATGATTTTGATGACAACGACTCAATTCTCGAAACACTAGGTGTCGTGTACTCATTCTGATGGGTTATCTTAGAGGTACGATGTGATTATCTTGTGATAAAGAGGAGATACAGTACGCCATTGTTCATGTACAAGTAGCTGAACCTCAGCACTCCTCCTTCCTTGAAGCAACCTGGTCTTCCTAAAAACAGGTTTTAAGCCAAACTGTTTATTGTATTCTTAAAAACATGCCTTATAAGGTTCCAGAATGATAGAGATGATCGGATAAGACGTTTGATATAATAGAGTTGTGAATTAATAACCAAAATAACATGTAGATTTTACTATAAAAGATATACATAAGGTTAAGATTGACTACATGTAGTAATAAGTGAAATAGTCTATGTATATATTTTGACCAGCCCATATCACAGACAAGAGCTTCTTAGCTGGGGATCCTGGGGAACATTCCAAATAATGCAAATGCGAGTAGGTAGTTACCAGTTTCACCACCAGGTGGCTCGCTCGGGTCAGATAGTATGGCGGGTATAGTAGAAACTTCCCTTTAACTTAAATTACATAGGTTTTAGTGGTTCAATTTTCATATAGCCCTTATGTATCGAATAGTTATGCAAATAAAAGTATGTCCAGTAAAAGAAAATGTTATATGTCCAATACAAGAAAAGATATTTCACTTTTTGTGATTTTGTAATATGGGGTCTATGGGGAATCAACACGAACTAGAAGTCACATTTTCAAAAAATATTAAATTTTCAAAGTTGATAAACATTTTCGAAACCATATTTTTAGATGTATTTTTACATGTAGATTTCAAATATGACATCACTTTGACTGAAATCTGAATATTTAATGACGTAAATCAAGATCATTTCTACTCGCATCTAGTCTATTGAGAATGGATAACAAGATTGGCATTGATACTAGTACTTCTTAGGATGAAAATATTATCGACCAACCGGGTCTTCCAGGCTCCTTCCTTTACTGAAAGCACCAGTGGACCACACACAACTAAATACTATAACATGTATTCCCCCATACATTATAAATATTATTTAATGCGAAACATTTCAGATCCATGAATACATGTAAATGGTTTAAGATTTACTACTCAGTGGACTAAGCGTTTTCTAATTAGGATTGGACAGTTTTGTTTTTTCAACAGAAATGCAAAATGACAATTCTCAAATTAAACATACACTATCAAATAACAAAATTCGTTAAGTAAAGTTAAGTTATAATAACTTTATTTACATCCTATCAATAAAAAAATAATCAAAAATGTTAACCCTATTAAGGTATTTCGATGTACATGTTTTGTGATGTAAACCTTGGTCTGTCATATTAGTCTAGTAAGCCTAAGAGCTTTCAGCAGAGAACTTGCATAGGATGGTAAAATCTGCCAATCAGGATATTCTTTGGTGAAGTAATCCCAAACGTTTATTAAACATCTAAGTATCTAAACTAAACATAATATGATAATATGTTTACAATCACATAATAAATGGAACACAAATACTACGCCCATAAATGTGTGCCAATTCGACCCCACATTTACGGGGGTAACAAATACAAACTCTACAAACAATACTGTTCCTGTAATTGTAATATTAGGTAAGTGTACATCAAATACAATATGAAACAATGTACATCCAGCTGTAATATCTCTTGAGAAAAAAAAATTATAAAATTCATATACATTTACAAATTAAGATACACGCCTATTCCATGAACAACTTCAGCATTTCCACAAACTATGAAACAGAGACCATAATCCCCTAAAAGTTATCACAAGATAAAATGATGCACTTTGATATGTTTGGATAGAGGTTATATACTTTGGAAGATATGACACCTTACAGTTTGTTTTAAGTAAGTTTGTAGGGCTAAAGATCATAAAATATCTATTCTAGAGTAGTCTTGTAGACAGACCAATACTCTGTACTACAGTACTTCTTCTACAGTACTAATTTCTACAGTACTAATTTCTACAGTACTCATATACTGATTTTATTTACCCTACTATCACACCAAACTAGTTCTCACTACGTTCTCGAAAACGGGCTTCAACTGTGTACGAACGGACTGGACGTACTTAGAACCGTTTGGGGTCTATTTACAAACTTCATCGAACGTACTTGAACGGGTAGGACCTCTAGAACTAAGAACATGCTCAAAATGCTCTCGTGGTCGTCACGTTCTACAATTAGAACGAGTGACAACGTACTAACGACGAGCTGGACGTACTACGAACGGGACCGTCGTACTTCAATCCAACTAGGGACGTTTTAACAACGAGTTGAACTGTCTGAGGACGTGTTGAGAACGAGGTAGAACTAATTGCAAACGGGTTTAAACTGATTAAGAACTTATTTAACACTGCTTATGAACGAGTTAGCAAAAATATAGCTATCACACCGAACAAGTTGCCACTGCGTTCTTCAAAACTGTGTGCGAACGGAATGAACGTAGCTGCAACTTTCTAAGGTCTATTTACGAACTTTATGAACGTTCTCAGACGGGAATGTGATTTTAGAATTTTGAATCGATTCAAAATTCGATGGCGACCATACCGTTCTGTAATCAGGTCATGTTGACCTTCTAGACAAAGGGACGCGTTCTACAACGTTGCACACCGACGTGGTGCGACCTGAACGAACTGCGAACGAGATGGACGTATTGAAGACTGTTTAAGAACGAAGAAGCTAATTATTTCAGACATATTTCCCGACCACAGCCAGATTGAGCCCGTTTTACGACGTTTTCGTAGGACTGGCAAGAACGGGTAAGAACTAGCTTGGTGTGATAGGGGGGTTAGCAACCTGTAGTCTTTGGAGATCATTAACAGAAATTTTGTAAAGTAAAGAACTCCTGGAGCCCAATGATCTGTTATTACGGTGTCATTATATCCATATTTACAACAACTGATTCAGAAATTCTAATTTAACTTTACATAGTGTTTCCCAAGTAAATTCAATCTGATTTAATTTGCAGCTCATATCTGTTCAAAAAGAATGATATGACGCCTTTTCCTAGATATTCAAAAAAAGTTATCAGCTGATAATATGTCTTCTTGTGCAGTAAGCTCCCATTGATTTTTACATGTTTTCATCAAAGTATGTCAATAATTTACCAATCTGGCAGTAAACAAATATAACAAATTTACAACAGAATGGCAAGTAATTTTCCAATTTTTAGCACCTGGTTGATCTCTTGACAATTTACTGTTGCATTCATGACATAGATTACACTTGCACTGTTGCTATTGCTATTAATCAAAATGTGATGCAATGCAAATGTAATCAAATTTTGATGGACGTTTTGATTATGAATTTTGTAATCACAACATGACTATGTGATAATAAAGGTCAAGGTCATAACACCATATACGGCAAGAATATTGATGCTGGATTCTGGGAGCTGATCGTCCTTGCATATATTACATACATTCAATGGATATGCTCATGGTGACCTCAAAATGATATATCAAATCTCATTTTTAGTCCTAACTGAATATATAATTTATATAATATATAATGTAAAAACATGTATTTACACTGTTTTATATACACATCTATACCTTATGTACACTACAAGTCTAAATCTAATCTACAAATTCAAAATATGTACAATGTCTCTTCTCTAGGCTATGCATTTGGAAAAAGTAAAAAAATGAGTAAAAACATATAAATTATTTCTAAATACAATAATATTATGCAATTTCTATTGTATAAAATACAAAATTGAGGTGAACAAGTATGGCATTATTTTTGCTTCTTTATTCATTAAATTCAAATATATTCTGTATAGGAAATATTGATATTCGCTAAATCATTTTTCCATTCGGTATAAATGTTTATATGTTTGTTTCAGCAAATTAAGTTTTCAAAATAGCCAATCACTTAATACAATGTGCATTAAATTACATATTTCATTCGCTAAATGATATGTTTTTGTGTAAATTGTTATGGTATTCCTTAAGAGTAACACATTATAGGCACAATATTGAATTTCTATTTGAACCCTACCGAAATAAGTTTGCCTATATTTACCAAATGGTTTATTTTTCTATGACATAGTTGATGCATTTTACCGAAAGCTAATTTGCTATTTACCGAATGCAATAAAGTAATATTCGTTAACTTTCGTTGTTGTTCTATATTTTGTCACGTGACCTCTAAATTTGCAAGCCGCGTAGCTATTCTACATCGTTCAAATATATCACGTGACTGAAAGTCTCGTAAAGTATCGAATAATAACGAAATATTTACCGAATATAAATAATGTAAATACTGAATGTACAAATAATTTATTAAATCATACGTGCGTTGAGGAAAACAAATAGATTCGCTGCATCACACAAATACATGTACACTGTGTATAAATATCAAATGTAAATGCCAACACAAAGAACAAGTGAAACAATTTAGCGAATATAAATTGTATAGATTATTACATTTGATAAAATAAAAAACATTCGATAGATTGGGTAAAGGTTTGGTAAATTGTTTGTTTTACTTGGTATTTATGGAATATTTAATGTACCGAATAAAGAAGCAGTTTAAACACCATTCAGTTGAAATTCTTCAATCTAACTGATTAGATCTAGAGGAAAAACTGAATTTGACGTTTATGAACGTTTTTAGTTTTTTGAGTAACACACCTCTCCTGTAATAGCAGCCAACCAAACACAGAAAGCCAGTTGCAGTAGTCACAATACTTAGAAGCCACAAAATACAGCATCAAAATTAATTTCAAATTGAGGAACTTCAATTTAATTTTGCATATTAAAGCAAGCACCCAATTAACAAATAGAAGCAGTAGTACTGGCCATACCTCTCATTCTAGGTTTCTTATATTGAGATAAGATAGTAAAAAATAATTGCAAACTTACATACAAACTAATCCTATAAGAAAACTTCTATTTAAACATTCTTCAGTATGTACATA
The DNA here is from genome assembly GCA_903813345.2 of Owenia fusiformis. Classification (NCBI taxonomy): domain Eukaryota; kingdom Metazoa; phylum Annelida; class Polychaeta; order Sabellida; family Oweniidae; genus Owenia; species Owenia fusiformis. The sequence goes on along the minus strand of CAIIXF020000005.1, from coordinate 37,608,192 downwards.
CATATGACTTTAAAGGTTTTTTAGTAGTATAAGTGAAACAAGGCACTGTGGATGCAAGGCACGAAATGCCCCCCCCCCCCCTTCTCTCAAGCTGATAACAAAGTGTTTTTTTAAGTACAATAAAACTTGAGTTTAACAACTTAACATTCTTTTTCAGTATCTAAATTCAGTCTATACTCCTAATTTAAACTACAACACGTTTTGGTGATACATTGATACATCTGTGTTCTCCATTTGGTATATTTGGCAATCATGGAGGGTCACCACTTAATACTATTACGGCAAGTTGCACCACTCATTTGACTAATATGTCAGCACGACCAATATCTATAAAAGTCATTTTACTACATGCACTTTTGTTTTGATAGCACTGTCCCTCAAAAGTTTTAACAAACTTTTTCAACAGCTCATTTTTAAAATAAAATACAGAGAACCCTGTCAATGCATATAGTAATTCATATGATTCATCATATAATGTTACAACTGGCCTTTTAAGCTTTTTATATGTGTAACAGACAGCTGTGCTTTCGAGATCACTTTCAAATATTACGTTATACTGAACAAAGACACAGGGCTCTAGACTGTGGTATAAAACACCTCAGATGCACTTTATATAATTTGTTTTCCTTTTCGAGGACTAGATAATATGTTATGTAGTATGTACTGTTTTCCCCGTCTTCCCAAGATCTTCAATACTGGCATCAGGTTTTGGAGTAAATTGTTATGTTCAACAGAAGTTTTTCGTCCAATAATGAACATATTCATTCTTCATCTTGGAGATGTGTTTTCACTTTTGGATGTTACTGTCTTTATCAGATCTGTTTACTGGCATTGGACTTCGTTAGTAAATTGTATTCAACAATTTGGCAGCCAGCAGATTGTCAATTGGATTCAAGTTATTTTATCCTGTTGTCTCACTGTTTCAGCGGCTGAAATAGAATTCAACATATTATTAAGTAATGTTGTAAATATTACTGTTTTATTTGTGTTAGTTTATCAGTTTCTAATTCAGATTGTTGTAACTTTTTAGGTCCAAATATGATAAAATTTTACGGTCGCGAGTAAATCTCAGGCACGACATGGAAATCTGAAATTATAGAGGGCGCAAATCCAAGTGCACTTGTACCGAAAGTCTGTCTAAATATGGCGGGACTACACAAATTCGACCTACTTTTGTACCACGTGATGTGTTTTAGCCAATAGCCGAGGGGCTGCTAGATGTCTGTCAAGTTATAGTATTTATGTCTCAAATAAAAATGCATTATATCTCATCTTATATTGGACTTTTAAGTTACATTATTGAACCCATTAACAGCACACTAAGTGATTTTCCCGATCCAAAAATTTCTTCTGAGCCCTTGGTGTTCTTAATTCTAAGTGATTAATCTTGATCCTAGGTGATTGTTATTGATCCTTAAAAATATCCTCATGATCTTGATCTTTGGTATCTGTCTTGATCCTTAGGGATTGGGTCGATCCTAAACAATTTTACAGGTGATTGTTCTTAATCTTAAGTGATTGTTTTTATTACTTTAAATTTTTCTTGACTCTTCTGGGCAATTGTTTGGTTGTGATTCTTAATATTTTCTTTTGATACTGTGATTGTACTCAATTGTTCTAATCTTAGTTAATTGATTGTCCCTGGTTTAGGTGATTGTTCCTGATCATAAGTGATTTACCTTGATCCTTGATATTTTTTCTTTACTAAGCTCGGTCAGTACGTGGTTGATTGTTTTAGAGCATATTAATTGGTCCCTATGTGATTTGTGATCGTGCTGGTCAAATGTGGTTGTACAATGTACAATAGACTATTAATATACTAGTATTGTCCAAAATTTCCCGGGAAATCTCATTTCATTTCGCCGTGTGTAAAATGAATATGCGCCCTCTATAATTTCAGATTTCCATGTCGTGCCTGAGATTTACTCGCGACCAAAATTTTACCACTGTTAATGTGAGATCATATTTGAATGTCAAGCTGGCTTTTGTTTTTTGTCGCTAATTTGTTCATGTTATATTTTATTTGAGATTTAAATTCTAAAAACACACATGTATATTTATCTCAAAAGACATCATTGCTTTGTGTCATTATTTCGACTATTGATTTTAAGAGACACACCTGTGCATCATTGTGCATTCATAAAAGAATTAATCACGATCATTATGACACATGTATTTTATTTTAATTTTAATTTCAAAAGTGTGCTAGTCATTCATCATAAAATATTGATTTTGAAAGATTGCGTTGTTGTGAATAATCGTAACTTTCTAGGAAAAGCTGTTATTACAAATTGTAATAATATTTTGTTATTAATGAACTATTGTGCCGTGTACTATTTTTAAATATTTTTCCCAATCTTGAAGGACACAGATGAGAATGTCAACTTGTCAAGTGACGTTTGCAACAGTTGTGGAACTTATTGTAAATTAAGAATTTCTACAACAGGGCTGCAAATCAATATGTAAATCTGTCAGCATGGAAATATGGACACAAGACTTTGCAGGAAAATTGCAAATGAAAATCCCAGGTCTTCATTTTACCAATTATGCCAAAAAACAAATCAGTTCTAGATTTCAAAACCAAGATATTCCCTGATAATTTGTTCATCATTTGGTTTGCCTGAAATCATATAGACACAACAGGGGCGGATCCAGGAACTAACAAGGGGGGGGGGGCCCAAATTTCAGGTCAGAGAAAAAACGTCCGCGCTTGCGCGGAAAAAAATTTTGGGCCCCTAAAATCCAAAAGTGGGCCCAAATTTTGAAATTTTGAGGCCCATTTTCTTCAAAATTTGGCCTGAAATTAACAAATAAGGCCTTAAAAGGCCCAGTAATGACCAAAAAGGCCCACTTTTTGGGGCCTGAAGGCCTTGTTTGGCCCCAAAATTTTTTTGGGCCCAATTTTTTTTTCTGGGCCCACCCAAGGGGGGGGGGCCCGGGCCCCTGGGCCCCCCCCCCTAATCCGCCAGTGCACAAGACTATGTTGACAAAATTTAGCGATGACAAATCCAACAAAAAGACCAAGCAACCTTAAATTTCAAATCAATCAATCAAGTACATGTATTTTATCAGGAACTGCAAAGACATTTTGCTGATATACTGTCAACGGCAACTGACCAAGCTGATGAAAATATCATACATTTTAGGTACATTTACTATTATTCTATTATTTACCTCTATGTTCAGATTAAATCTGTCAAACATCTAAACCTCTGTAAGTAGACAAGTGCCTTTTTTGTCAGACCCCCATCTTGTTCTATCTTCTTACTGAGAGCATGGAGAGACCTGGGCAATCCCCTGAGAGCTTCCCTATCCTCTGCAGACAATTCCCGATGCTTGCCTACTTCCTTTTTTCTCACGTAAACAGAGAGATCGAGACGGTCTGAAATAAACCAAGACACACACTGATAAATATTGCAATTACTGTATTATCCAAAAATTTGGAATGCAATGGTGATTTACCCAGTATGCCCAAAATATAATCAGACCTTTGCAGTAGTCTGCCCTTGAATCTGTTAAAATTTCAGTTCCAGTTTTCCTGGAATTTTGAAGACAATATTTATCTGACACCCACCCATTTAGACAGATGCATGTACTCATGCCCATGAGAACATTAGGCACAAACGATATTAGTAATTTGAAAAAGTGCAATGTTAAATTGTCTAACCAATGTGATGGAATGAAAATTTATTATTAGCACATTTCTAGACAGATTAATGGGACATTTCTAGCAAAGGTGATTTTTGAAAAAGTAAGTATAAGGCTTCTAGTGATCATTTAGATTCCAAAATTACATAAAACAATTCATTGGGTAATCTCATATGTAGTGAAAGGTTCATCCGAAATACAGTAAAACCTGTAGAGAGACATCTCCGTTTACATGACACCTCCAAAAATTTGGAATTTTAATTATTTAATTGAGTCAGTTTTTTTCCTGGAAATTATTTTTTAAATTCTCATTTACACTATGATATCGGTTGGTCTAAATGTGCTAATTTCTCATCATTTTGCTCATTTTATTAGGTGCAAATGCTTTTTAGGTGGGTTCAAGCCTCTTCAAAATCTCAAGTGGGTGTCATTGTCGGTGAACTTCTATACTTATGTAAATAAAATTAAATTAAACTTTTTGTTATTTATTAAATTTGAAACTTTTTTCTACTCCATAATTGAGCATACCTCTCTCTTTGATTATATAGCTCTCAATTAACGTATACAAAAGTAGTATCAACAACTCTCCATTGGATGTAGCCTTTGTTGAGAGGGAGGCATCATCACTGTACTCAGAGTTTGGTGTCAGGGGAGGTGTTTGACAGATTGATCCAATGTCACATGTGAAGTAAGAATCCATGAGTGATTTCAGGTTGTGATCGTCATTAGACTTATTAAGGTTTGAAGAGAGATCCTCTAAACTGAGTCTGGCCAACTCAAATCTGTAAATATAACAATAATCTATCATGCATCATTCAAAGGTTTACCTGAGACCCCAACTCAGAAAGTGGTGGGGATTTTGACACAATAAAAACCAGGTTGTCAAATTCCCAGCAGTGATGACTGGTCATATTGCTATTACCATGAATAAACATTTCAAAAATGCTTCTCCCGGGACAAAGTACTATGACAAAATTCAAAACTCCCAGGACAATGCTGCATGTCAAATTCCCAACACTTCCCAAATTCAGAGTCTCACACATCCCTTTGGATGGCCCTTATATAAGAGATTTTATAAGTCAGAAAAACTTCAACATCCGTCTCTAATTTGATCATTTTTTTGTCCCAGTTTTGACTTTCCTCTCTCAGATAATAAACCCAATCATGTTTCCTGTAATAAATAGGTTTTGCTGTAATAAATAGGTTTTGCTGTAATAAATAGGTGTTGCTGTAATAAATAGGTTTTGCTGTAATAAATAGGTTTTGCTGTAATAAATAGGTTTTGCTGTAATAAATAGGTTTTGCTGGAATAAATAGGTTTTGATGTAACAAATAGGTTTTCCTGTAATAAATAGGTTTTGCTGTAATAAATAGGTTTTGCTGTAATAAATAGGTTTTGCTGTAATAAATAGGTTTTGCTGTATTAAATAGGTTTTGCTGTAATAAATAGGTTTTGCTGTAATAAATAGGTTTTGCTGTAATAAATAGGTTTTGCTGTAATAAATAGGTTTTCCTGTAATAAATAGGTTTTGCTGTAATAAATAGGTTTTCCTGTAATAAATAGGTTTTGCTGGAATAAATAGGTTTTGCTGGAATAAATAGGTTTTGCTGGAATAAATAGGTTTTGCTGGAATAAATAGGTTTTGCTGGAATAAATAGGTTTTGCTGGAATAAATAGGTTTTGCTGGAATTAATTCTAACTGAAGTCATGAACAGTCATGAGAACAAGACATGTTGTTGTAAAGGTGACAGGTCATCTCAACCCCAAGTCATCTCAACCCAGTCCAACTCAACCCCAAGTCAACTCAACCCCAAGTCAAGTCAACCCCAGTAAAACTCAACCCCAAGTCAACTCAACCCTGTAAAACTCAACCCCAGTAAAACTCAACCCTAATCATTTGTGCAATGTCTAATTTAATTTCTTTATGATGAATAATTTAAGTCATTCATTTCTAAAAATCTAGCATTTTGCATGATACTTTGAATAGAATGTTGTAAAAGTATTCAAAAAAACGGTTAAGCTCAAGGATATTTCATCAAGTTGTCACTATTATTAAATTTGAGACATCTTTTGAAATCAAATTTTAGATAATTTAGAAATAATTAACAGTGTAATATAACTTTTTATTTATATGAACATGCATTAACAAAATCATCAACATTTACTAATTAATAGACCGAAAGCATATTATTAACTATAATCTAAAAAGGCAGTGGTCTAAGAATGAAAATCACAAACTGAATAATCAGAATTATTTTTATGAAATAAACTTTCTTATAAGTTTATTACTATAATATATAGAAATATAGGGGTTGAGTTTTACTGGGGTTGAGTTTTACAAGGTTGAGTTGACTTGGGGTTGAGTTTTACTGGGGTCGACTTGACTTGGGGTTGAGTTGACTTGGGGTTGAGTTTTACTGGGTTGAGTTGACTTGGGGTTGAGATGACCAGGAAGCGTTGTAAAAAAGTTCATGTTATTTGCTTAATGTACACTGATTGTTGTGACAACTTTGGCAACTAGTTTTTTAATAAGCGATTATGCAGTCTTTACTTGCTGTACATGTATCTACAGGAATTGGAAGGACAGAATTTTCTAAAAAAAAAGAAATTATAAACCCTCCCACTCTCTGGTACACAGAAAGGGGGAGCGGGTGGATTTTCTTTTCAGAAAAAAATCTACTATCTGATGTCTTTGGTTAAATATAATAAACAATCAGAAATGTACCTGAGAGCATGTGAGCCAATACTCTGTAGCAGAAGTGAACGTTGAATAGTATCAGACAGCTCATAGATGTAGACACCTACAAGTGCTCTAGCAATACGTCCCACACAATTCTCCGGGGCAGAGCTAACAGCAATGGAAAGATCCAACAATTTCATAACTTCTGGTAGAATAGGAAAATTGGAGATTGTTTTTTCAGGTGTTTTTTTCTCACCGGATGACACAGGAGAAAACTCGTCAAATTTGATGACTGCGGAGACCCAGTTGATGACACTACGAACATTGGAGAATTGATTTTGTGCTGAGAGCCATCTATAAGCAATTGATTTCGATATATCCTTTTGATATTTGGGGTCACGGAGGATAAAGTCTTCTTCTATGGTGTTAACAAGAAGGGTCAATGCCTGACTGTTGCTATAGAGGGCTAGAGATGGTGTACTATGATCAGTCATAATGATATTTGACATTATATGATCAAGATCATCCCATGTGAGTGTTAATGAAGGTTCCCGCCATGGATGAAGCGATTGTATTTTCCTTAGTGTGTTGTAGCTGGTGATAGCTACATGCATAGATGGCGCTTCTAAGAGTCCAAGACGAAACAGACGATCCCTTGTGTTATCATCCGGTTGTGTTTCAACATTGGTAAATTCCTCCACTGTCTGCGAAGCACATATGATAAATTCATCACCCTCCTCAAAGGCTGCCTCAATGATGTTAATTTGCATATCATTAAATTTTTCTATGAGACTTGTGACTGATGTGTTTGCATCATCAGTGCTTTGATGTGTCAGTATCATATGGGAGGGACACATTGGAAGTAATACTGACCTATCTATGGTGGCTTTCAAGACATCAGGTTGTTCAATGAATTCAAGTGGTTCATAAAGGTCAAATGTTGATTGACTATCATGCTTTGTTGAAATGGATTTATTCCTTAGCCTTTTGACCTTTTTTGTCCTCGGAACATAGTTACTATCAGATGGGAGACTACTATCTGAAGAGACACTGGCTGATTGGTAATGTTTGAAATCTCCATCTATTGTCTTGGCAATTTTAGTAGGGGAATGTTTTTCACTATTTCTACGCTTTTTTCTCCTGTAATATTTTTGACTAGCTTTTTGATTTTTAACTTCATTCTCTGAGTCTATGTCGGCATCTTCACTTGAATCTAATGCATCATCAACAACGTCACACCTTTCACTTTCAGAATCTAAATCATCAACTGTCTTAAAGGGACTAGAATTTTGGGATATTGCACTATTTTTTGCTTTGTATGGGCTACAGTCTTTAAGTATAACTACAGGCTTAAGATTCAGCAGTTCATCAGAAGCATAAAGAATATTGTATTCAATGTCATCATCCTCAGACAAACTTGCAATACCATCCTCAACCATGCTTTTGAAAGCAGGATTAAGATTTTTATGCCTTTTTCTACAAATGTACTTTTTTCTTGATAAATGAGGTTTTTCAGTTTCGATGGGGGATGAGCGTGAAGTGTTGGGACTTTGAGAAGGTGACTTGTCTGAAGCTTTAGAACTGAAAAAAGTATTAAAAAGGTTTCTTGGACTTTGGGACATATCTGATTTGCTGTCACTGTCTGTCTCCATATCTTCATTAATCTCTGTAGGATTCTTGTTAGCAGTCTCCATGTTATCACAGAGTTCAATATTATTAGTATCACTGGCACTTGATTTATGACTTTCCACATCATGACTTGTTAAGATGTGATTGTCTGAGGTATATTTCGTTGATTCTTGACTATCTGAGTTACATGTACTCGATTTATCTGAGTCCTCGTTTGTAGAGTCGGATTCATGACTTTGTGAGTCATCATTCGTTGTTTCTGATGATGCTGTACTACTCTCTGAAAGTATGGTCGCTCGACTAGATCTCCTACTTGGTTGAGCATGTTTTGATGTTGAAGGCTCTGGCAGGGAGTCTGACTCAATAAGAACATCTGAGTCGATCTCCTTTTTCACATGATAAGTAGCTTGGGTTTTATTTAACATATCTGGCATATTGAATGATTCAATGACCTCCACATCAAGATCAGGGAGCTCATCCTCAGAGTCTAGATTTATACAAAGTATATCCTCAATTGAACTGGTGAGTTTCACTTGAGGGTTTCCCTTTTCAGGTTTGATATTTGCTTGTCTGATATAGGCTTGTTTGTTTGCGAGTTCCAAAACATCTACAGTGTCAAGTTTTATAGGGACTTCAGTAGAGGCAAGTGTAGAATCCTTACAATCTAAGGAATCAATCTCAATAGGACTTGAGCAACACTTTCTGTCTTCCAAGTCAATTCCAATTGGACTTGTGCGTCTGCCATTTTCAATTCCAATGGGACTTGGGGGACATATCTTTTCTCTCGGGTCAAAAGACCTTGACTTGAATCTCCTGGAATGCTCGACATCCTCTAGCTTTTCATAATCTGAAAGGCAAAATGTTACAATTACTCAAAATTTCAGATCAAAGCTTTCTCGGTCTTTTTAATCAACCTACCTAGATGCAGAATGAGCTTGCAAAATACACCTGGTATGGATTACCATGTAGTTTCTCTTGAAAACCAATGAGCTTACATGTGCCAAATAGGTGTTCAGGATTTGGAGATATACCATAATTTTTACCAATAAGCATTTTCGTGACCATTAAGAAGTTTCAAATCACAAAGACAATACAATATTTGAGATCCAATGTAAAGTATAGTAACCATACTTTGAAAAGATCTCTAAATTATATTATTATTTCCGCAGTCATTAGACAGCCATTTTAAATTTTCTGAGTCGTGAATCAGAAAAACAATGCCATAATTCTGATCTACTCTAAACATGAAATTGAAAAACTTAATTTTTTCATGATCACCAACATGTAGACATTTACGCAATACATGTACTGTACTCCTGGTAAATTTAGACTCTATAACATTTCGCGATTTTTCAAAATTGCAATTTTGTGGCTATTTAATTTTGCGGATTTGAGTTGATGACATTTCGCAGATTGCACAAGTTGGATTTTTTCTGATTACCGTGACTCAATGCGTTTCTGGCTATTTTAGCTCATTCAGAATCGGAATAATGTTTGTATTTCCCACGTTTAGGGCATTTATTTGAATATTCTTGAATGGCTTTTTCAACTTCAATTTGTAGGATATCATTGTCGTCAACAGTTCTTGCAGTTCTTTTTTACATCTTATAGATTAGATGTGAGATTATTGCAGGTTTATGTACTTACTGTAGCCTTATATTTTATATTATCACACCTTACTTAACCTTTGTATCCTTGATTAAATGTATATGTAAATATGTTTTTGATTTTGAAAATAATAAAAAAAAAAAAAAAAAAAAAAAAAAAAAAAAAAAAAACAGTTCTTGCCTTTGTTGGCCTAATAAGCCAATTCAAAATGTTAGACATTTTAGCCCTTTTTTGAATTATCGCCAAACAACACTGGACGAAACGTTTTACACCGAACGAAACATATCAAAAGTCCCAGGTCAAATCCCCGGGGATTTAAAAGACAAATTTTGCGACAACAAATGTTCGTGATTTTACTACATTTGCGAACAAAGCGAAATTAAATCGCACGCGAACAATACCCGGAGTACAGTAAGTCTGTTTAACCTCTCTTTAACTATCTTTAAAAATAAACCTTTCCCCTTATAATAGCATTCAAAATCAATCATCCATATTGAAACATACATCGATTCATTCAAAAAATAGGTGGCAACCATACCTGTTTTATTGCTGGTGTTTTCATTGTTATGCTGTTGCGATGAGACACTTTCCTTGAATGCTTTTGCTGAACAATTTCGCTGTAGGCTTTCTCCCAACACATCAGGCAAATCCTAGAAGAGAATGTATTTTCTGAGTCATGTATTGTGACAAAGTTGTGATAATTAATTATTGGTAATAACTGCTACTGAGTAAATGATCATTCCTATTTGTGTTCAGCTTTGAAAAATAAGGTTACATTAACATTGGATTGTTTTGATTTATTGGCGTTAATTCTAGTACCATTTGGTTTGCTATGATATCAGTCATATTGCAATCAACACCTTAGCAATTAACATGGTGAATTGTTAGCATTTTAACATTTCTAAATTCAATATGGCATATGGTCAACTCGTACCCAAGACAAGTCGTACCCAAGACAACTGGTACCCAAGACAACTCGTACCCAAGTATATATTTTGTTTTGAATCAAGCGTTGGACTGGGAATGTGAATAGATATATACATATTATAATTGTAACATACTGTTCAGAATAGTTTAAAGTTTGAAGAAGAATTTTCGGAAGAAATTGATTTAATTTTGTGACATTTTGAACTGAGTGTCAATTCATATTGACTATAATTTTATATTGGTCACAGATTCGGGATGTTGGAGTGAATAGACATATGTTTATTCCACATATTCATAATCATTTTTCAAAATATTGTATGTTTATGAGTGTTTGGAACAAGTGTCAGATCTCATGTTGTAATTATATTTATTTATATATATGTTTGACAAAAAAATGTTGAGAACAAGCGCTTCAAGCACTTCTTTTATTTAATAAAAAAAATGCTTTACTGGTCCATTGAGAAAAAATGTCTTCTAAATTCCCCAAAAATATTGAGGCTTATTTGATTCACATCATAACATGAAAGCATTACAAACTCAATTTTTCCCTAATATGCACCCATAATACTGACAATAATCTTGGGTACGAGTTGTCTTGGGTACGAGTTGTCTTGGGTACGAGTTGTCTTGGGTACGAGTTGACTAGGAAGCTAATATAATCCCAACATAATTGTGAAAACTACTTTGTGATTTTTAGTGTTTTGATGATTGTTAAAGGCGTATTTTTGGAATTGATGACTTAATGGCCTAAATGAGAGTGGTGAATAGTTCACTCTGATGATGTCAAACAGACTTTGGTTCATGTAAACACTAGATTCTTGCAATCACAAATCATCAACAAAAGTGGGATTTAAAGGGAACTTTTCAACCATTCATGTGTGGAGAAATCTATAATATTCATATTTAATTTTAGGGAATTGTTTTACACATATTTTTGGCCAACATTTAAAAGTGGTTATTCTTGAAGCTTAATTGGACAAGACCTATTATTTTTTAAAGTGACCTGCAACATCAAAAATAATTGTACATTGGTACTAATGCAGTTGGGTTTGCTGTATAGATGTTTTTGAAGACATCAAGGTCAAAAATACTATCAAAATTTGAAAAAGTAGGAAATAAATTGCCTGTCAATATAGATTTGTAATTCACTCTGTGCTGCTCTTCAAGTTACCTCGATGATGCACTATATTATTTCCAACATTCAAAAAATATGTCTAACAATTCATTTAATTACATTGCAAAAAAAATATTTTCACATTTATATAATAGAGGTGAGGTGAACAGAAACAGTTGTAACCAGAACAACGGTAACGCCAAAGCGTAGCGAATCCCATCGAACAGAAATGGCTGGCATTTTTACAAACGAAATATATAGCAAACATCATAAAACAACACACCAGAAAGGCCACCATTTTCAAAATGGTTGCTCACTAGCCAAGTTGTCATCAGAAGAAATAATATGCTTTTAAGTAGCCACCTATAAAATCTTTGAAAAATCGCATACATGTATTTGTAAAATAACACACATAAAAATGGTGGCCATTTTTCAAAATGACTGACTACTCCCCAAAGTTTTATTAGACAATGTGCCATGCTTAAAGTATTCACATATCAAATATGAACAAAATTGCTCCACTACTTTTCGAGTTATAGTAAAAAATGTAAAAATGACAGCCATTTTTATAAAATGGCTGCCTACTATCTGAAGTGTCATGAGACAGTGTGCAAGGCTCATGAGTATTCACATATCAAATATGACCAAATCGCTTCACTACTTTTCAAGTTATAGTAAAAAACATAAAAATGGTGACCATTTTTCAAAATGGCCACCTACTACCCAAATTGTCATTAGACAGTGTGCCATGCTTATAGTATTCACATATGAAATATGAAACATACCAAATATGAACAAAATCGCTTCACTACTTTTCGAGTTATAGTAAAATACGTTAAAATGGCGGCCATTTTTCAAATTTTTTTTCAAAATGGCCGCATTCTACCAAAAGTGTCATAGGAGGGTGTGCCATGCTTATAGTATTCACATACCAAATATGAACAAAATCGCTCCACTACTTTTGAGTTATAGTAATATACGTTAAAATGGCGGCCATTTTGAAAAATGGCCGCCTTCTACCAAAAGTGTCTTTAGGCAGTGTGCAATGCTTATAGTATTCACATACCAAATATGAACAAAATCGCTCCACTACTTTTCGAGTTATAGCAAAAATCGTAAAATAATGAATAAAGGCCGCCATTTTTCAAGATGGCTGCCATGTGCTTCTTTAATGTCTACATTTATAGCTTTACTAATGTCTTTCATAATTTTTTTACATTTAAAACATATTGCTATTACAGTCTTACATATTGCACCTAAATTACTGTAAAATCGGCACTAAAATGGCCGCCATTTTGAATTGAGCGGCCATTTTGAAAATCGGCTTTCGAGCAGAACTTCTACCCCCATAGGGTATATGTGTAAAAAATATGAACAAAATCGTGCCAACGGTATTTGAGTTATCGCCCGGACGGACGGACAGACGGACGGACGAACGGACGGACGTACGTACGGACGGACGGAGGCGTTCCCTATATCCCTCCGAACTTCGTTCGATGGGATAATTAAATGTAATTAACAAGTTACTAATGTTGTTTTTATAGATATGCCAGTACAAAAAGTATAAAAAATGGGAATGCAGGAAACTATCACAATATCATCATAACAAAGAAAAAAAAAAGAACATAAGTTAATGAATAGTTCATCCAGTTTTTCTGTTGGTATTGTTTAACCAACCATATTAACTATAATTGTTATGCAGGTTGACCAAAAATGCTATTTTGTAATAAGTTCAATTATATATAATAAATTCAATTTTGTTCTTGTATAATATTCTGTAAATAACATTGTGATGTCAACATACTATCTACAACAACGAGGCAAATTGTTCAAAAATGTGATTTTGAAATCTGATTTATCTGCCTTTGCCATTATTTCCAAACAAAGCATTAATATAAGTTTCTCCTTCTTGCTTTATTATCCTCGCAGTATGATCTATAAATGCAAAAAAAGGCAATACACTTTCAATTTTTTATCTATTGACTGCTGGTATTCAAAGCCTAAATGATGTGTCATACAAAATTAATTGATCAATCAATTCACAATTCTCTGTCATGTGTTTATTAAGCTCCATATATAAATATGAGTAATTATCAAGGGAATCCAAATGAGCAGAGCTATTACAATTAATTAATTAATCAATTCAAAGTGTTTCTAATATGACTGTACTACAAAGCTAACTGTTTGCTTTCATTTAAACAAGCGATGTAACAATGTGTAATAAAACCTGTATATCCTTTTTTGGTCCCATTTTCCCCCAGATTCTAATGTTAAAAAGAAGTGAATTCTCCTAATTTGAACATTGAACAGCCATATTTGAAAAATCAACTATCAATATCTTTTACGAATGTGTTCACATTTCTTCAAAATCCATAATCTTGTCATTGCCTAATCAGAACGATTTTAGCCGGTCCTATTGTCTAAACTTAACAAAAATTCTAAGAAGCTTAAATTACTCACAGCAGAAATGGTGGTTCATACATGTACACATTTGACTATACCCCTAGCAAGTAAGGTAAATCTGGTTATCATAATATCATTTCTAAACAGTATGGGCAGTCAGGTGTGACTGTTGATACATTATTAAATGGTATAATAACAAGTAACATGCCCAAATCAACATCCTATTGGCAATATTGTTGCATGTTAGAAGTATATTTCAGAGGGAAGGTATCCACAAGAAAAACATACCATAATAGTGTTACCTTGATATATATCAATTTCAACAACATATAGCCATATACCATAGATAATACTCTTATAAATCATGAGATATAAACTGATTTGTAATATCAACAAACTGAATATTTATGCTAAAATATACTCAAAGCAATGTACATGTAAAAATGAGTAGACTTCCATTAAATTACTACTGAATCATACTTTACTGTTTGCCCATACAGAATCAGTTTCATGCGATGTGCCCCATACATAAAATTGACCATACATGGGTAAAAACAATGCAGTCTCTCTTCAAATAAAAATTCTAAATTATTTTCCTAGGGAAATAAATTAATCTGACTGCTTAAACATATTTTTGAGATAGAGTACACACCTGTCAACTTGGGAACACCTAAAATGAGTGACTTACAAACGTTGAACCCCTTCCTTCAAATTGTGAACACATTGGTCAAAATTATTCCGCCATTCATTTCGGCGTTGGTTTTTTTATGTTCTTCCCCAGAAATACTTTTTGCTTGCAAAATAATCAGACAAAATGCATATTTGCATGGCCTATTCTGTCACACAAAAAAAATTGTGTGACTTCAATTTCTTCAGCTAATGTGTGACAAATAGACAAATTGCCGTACAGTTGACAGACCTGAGAGTTGGCTATCAGGGTTCTCACCATCAAATCTTTAGACCCATGATTTTTTGTAGTATCGCAACTACTCCTCCCCCATGTGAGATCAGAGATATCCTATAAGTACTTTAAAAAAAAATACTACTAAGATTATCTTCCTATTTAATCACAATATGCATTCCTAAGAGTCCTGTCTTTCTATTCTGTCTTTCTATTCCTTGTTTTTATCCACTTTAATGTATGTTTTCAAGAGTTTTACCACAAATAATGTGACAAAGATGTAAAATAAGACTACGGGAAGACACTTTTTAGTCTCCAAATGCTATTACAGTAGACTCTGAAGCAAGAGGGTCTAAAGACATTAGATTACGGGGAACTTCTGAGAACCCTGGCTACTGTGCAAGACAGTACAATGTATCTCATGTACACATGTGGTAACAGCAAACAGCACCTTTATGTGAGATGTTGGTTCTTTTCTGAGTCACAGGGAATTACAAACACTAACAGGGCAACCTAGAAAACAGGCTCAATTCCAATGAGCTCATAACCCCTTGCAAAGCATTAATGTAGATGTTGAGCCAGAGTGATTGAGTATAATCAATAATTAATGCTGAATATATCGTACACTGAGTCTTACATGTACTTACATCATCGTCGTCACTGATTGTATACACAACATCGTCTTCAATTTCTATCATCTCCGGTGGGCCTTTCTTGAAGGACGTACAGATGATATCTGCATCTGAGTCATCATTGCTGCTGATGCAGATCGGCTCAGTAACTTTTCCTTTTCCCAACGACATTTCTTTCACGTTACCATGTCGAAACGCAGCCTGTATATCAACAAAATAGAATCGAAATTTTAAAATTCGTGCTATGATTTAGACGCCATCTTGGATTTTCGAAAGTTTAGTCACGTGACAAATGGGGAATCCCCAAAAGACATGCTGATTGATGTGTCAACTTTTTATTAGTTCTTTCTCATCAATCGATAGTCAACGCCGTTTCCAATTCCAACAATTTAATTTCGCTCCTTTGTTAAGAAAGCTTTTATCTATACAGTTGATAATATATAATGTGCCTCTGAGTAATGAATAAATTCTCTGTAACAACTGTGTATTAAACCACGAAGTTAAACGAGGGTCGCTTGCAAATGCTCACTGAATATAATATGGGTGATTGATCAAATGTGTCTCAAAAATATAAGTTTGTTTCAACGGTTTTATTCGTGAGTTGTGTTAGTAAATGATAATAAATACCGAGTTCATTCATGAATTGATATTCTATTTGTATGCGGCTACGTACGTATTTCCCAAATTATCATACCGGGGTTCATTTAGAAAGTGTTTTCTGTTCTCACAAGAAACTATGTTAGGCCATACAAAGTTAATTACGGTATATGTGTTTAACGCCATGTTGAGAGGCCGAATCTGATGGATGAGAAGTGATCAATGCAACACAATAAATTAAAAAAACAAAGTCTTTATAACTATTGATCACTTATGTGTATGGATTTTATATTCATTCAGTGGTAAAAATACCATAACACATCTGAAGAAAGTGATTCCTAATAAATGAGACATAACTTTGAGCGTGCTTAAATATTCAGGGGGTCATTAATAGAACTTTCGCAAAGTTACGAATTCGTAATTCGTAACTTTATGAAATTCGTAAATATTTAAAAAGTTACGAATGACTTACGAATTCGTAAAGTTACGAATTGGCCATTAACAGAACACTTTCGTAAGTCATTCATAAGTTTTATCGTTCGTAAACGAATTTCAAATTGTGACGTCATCTTATAACATTATTTAGCACAAATAGAAATATCATGTCATTTGATATCATTGCGCGCTGTGATTAAACCTGTCTCCGCGATTTCAAAGATTCCCAGCTCAGGAACATATTTGCTTATCATGTAAGAATAGGTGGATATTTTAGCTTGAAACTTAGCATGCATATAAAGAACAATCTCCTTTTGCCAACCTGTATACCTAACATAAGAACTGGATGAGAAATATGCCATTCGCAAAGTTATGAAAGGGTCTGGGGTGCTATTAAAGTTACGAACGAAATCATACGTGACGTCATTTTTTCGTAACTTTGCGAATCGTTCGTAAATTTACGAAAGTTCTGTTAATGCACATTAACTAAATTCGTAAAATTAACAATTGACTTGCGAATTCGTAACTTTGCGAAAGTTCTGTTAATGACCCCCAGGCTATTATCTTATGTTAGACATGCAGTGATGAGTAAATACCTATACCGTCAATCTGGAAACTACTTTCATTACGCTAAAATCTAAGATCACATTTTTAAATGTAAAGTTTTAATTGTTTGAATTTAGACTTCCAATAATAACGGGGTACCATCGAATAATTTTGGCAACGTACCGGAGAACGACATTTTACTAAGAAATGGTAATAATTTAGCACAATATATTTTTTAACTAGAGTTCTATTTTGATTTTGACAAAAGTAAGTATTCCATGCAATAACTATTTTATTCATGAGTTTGTAGGAATTCTGTTGGAACCCAGTTCTGATCAAGTACGAAGTTATTGAAATCGGCGCAGACGGACTTTACTCCGAAAGATTTAAATCATATATTTTATTTTTTTAAATTATACGCGTCTACTCGCCATTAAGATTTGGCCAATCTTAGAGTGTAAATGTAAAGTTGGACATGTAAGGTTTATCCTCATTATTTTACCAGTAGCTTTAGAATTGTACTCACATCAATTGATTCATATTGGGTCTCACCAGGGGTCGCTTTCGGCAAGGTGCGTTTCAAATCTGCTATGTCGATCTTTCTTGGTCTTAAAAGCCGGGCATTTCCAGACTGCATTTCGACTCCAATGCCTTCCGTTCCTTTCGTCATTAATGAGGCCTCTTTCGTCTTGAAATAGGTTCAGTTTTGGCTGTAAAACCTTGTGCAAAATGAGTGCCAATTTTCAAATATTGTCTTGTACTTTGTGCTTTTAAATTTATGTAACATGATTTTGTGGGTAGAAGATAGAGACTCTTGTTCTGAGGCCGTGAACGTGTTTAAAAGATCACCTAGTGTACCGCCAATTATTTAATTATATTTACACTATCATACTAACAACTAACGTGCAACTGTTTAAACTTATAAGATGTCCGCCACCTTTATTGCAATGAATGACGACTACATTGCAATAAGTTAGATAATGGGAGTATATTTAGATCTAGCTTTGTGGATTAGCGCCAGTTGCTTCAGAAGGATTTTTCTGAAAGTAGTTCGAACACAATTAAAGTCAAAGTCAATTTAATGGCCATCTTTTGAATGGTAACAATATAACTTGAAATAAATATACGTTTCTCTATATTGTTTTAAAAAAACACACCAGACATTTCTTTTGTTCTTGGTATCATATGTTCGGAATGAAATGAAACATCTATCCGAACCTCATTGGAACAAAATGATATAAACACAACGTTTGGTTGATTTAAAAAAGTATCTCGTTAATGAAATAAAAGGATAAAAGGTTTTTCTTAATTTTTATCAATTTTGTTTTAAAATCTTTGAACAGTTTTTTTAATTAACCAAAATTTCCTTTGCATAACTATAATATTGAGAGATCTAAGAAAATGTTGGATATGCTATTTTGTTCAAACAAGCTTCAGAAAGATTTTTTATTTCATTCTCAAGAATTGGTAAAAAGGAAAAAAACAATTGCAACAAAAGAAAAATTAACAAAAACAGTTATATAAAATATATATAAATTATTTTTTACAAAATGTTTCCAATAATTGGTTAAGAGAAAAACATTGTTGAATTTAGTTCACCATATCGATACCAATCTTTTCACTAAACATCCAATAAAGAGGTCGCCTTATTATTCATAAGTAGGTATATATGTATATGGGCTACAGTATGCGGTGTCGTGTTGTGTCCGCAATGGACCGAGACTATACATCACGTCCAAATGACCTGTTCATTTGTCAGAGTCAATGCTCAGCTTAAAATTCACATCGTGTATATAAATATAGAAAAATCACAGCACGGAGGCTAAATAGCCAAAAACTACATAATTCACCATTGAAATGCAAACAAACTAAACCAAAGGTGTAGGACTGGAATTGGGTTCAATATAAAATGTGAACATTTGTCGATTTGGTGATCGGACATATTGGTGTAGAACTAGGATTATGCTCCAGTGTTTCGTATTATTCTCTGTATGGCTGCTTGGTCAAGTCAGCACAGCAGCAAGTGAGTAGTGGTTATATTATATTTGGAAGTCATAGGCCAGCTTGATTCACCGGTTGGGGTATTTCTGAACAAGATCATTGGTGAGAGATTGATGATATGGACTTCTATATATACTGATGTCTCACGAATTGTTTGTCTTGGTGTTTTGCCAGTGCTAGAATCGAGTACAATGGGAAGTCTCGCATCAATAGCTTAGATACAGTTATTTCCGTGCCTGGTGCCTGACACAAAAATATATTGCATGGCCCACCTATTGGTACATATATAGAGACAAATGCAATGGGGGGTTGGTATTTGAATGAATCATGGATAATAAAACCTGCGTTTCTGATCCCAATTTCCTTTTAACCTGTAGAGAAGAATAATGGGGTGGGGTTGACAACGCAGGTATACAATTCAAGAGTAGGCAAAATTTTAAGTACGGATGTCGTAAAGGATGTAATAGCCCGTGTGAGTAGCCTACTATTCTAGTAATGAGGTTTGAGTTTTCATGTGTTCTACATAAACTATTCTACTGTATTAAAATTAAACTTCATATAAACTGCAGTGTGGTAATTATTCTGGTAACATTCAGATACCATAAGTAAACATTGGAGTGGGATAAAAACTTGGGAACAATATTGAACAAAGTAATTTTAATCCGTATAATAAATGTAAACGAATCATAGGTGGAAAAATGCCATACTTACTTGAAGGTCACATACCATAAGGTATTTTACAATTTATTTAATAACTACGTCTATAAACAAATTGAAGTGTGATTGAAAATTGCATGATAAAAAGATTTGAAAGGTACTCTCATTTTTGCATTGACACCTACATATTTGTAATTTTGACATTGAAAACAGCAATTCAAAGCATTTGGATTGCGATTTGCTCTTATATTCTCAATTTATAATTGGTGTTTAATAGTTTATGGAATATTGTAAATAAGAGGTTAAAGTTTAAAGGTACAAGCCCATGTGTCCCCTCCCAAAATATATACTAAATAGTTTGTGAAATATTGTAAATAAGAGGTTAGACTGTAAAGCTACATGTACACGCCCATGTGTCCCACTCCCACTACATGACTGAACACATTCTCACACACTCGTGTGGGGAGCTATGAAGTGGAGGGGGTCGCCTCACAACTTGTAGACTATGTAAAAGTCAAAACCATATCTTAGACGCCATGGTAGTCACAGCTGAATGAATTGATCTATGGCCACTTTATGTACATTAAAATGATCCATCTTATTGTTGTTTTGTAGACCCCTGTACAGCCAACCCCTGTGGCAAAAACGGGTTCTGCCAAGTCAGGCAGCAGGCCCCAGGCTACGTGTGTGGGTGTCTACCCGGACACACCGGTGTACACTGCAAGGGAGGTGAGTAAACAATGCAGTCCATGTTGCACGGTGTGTTTCTACCAGCATACACCAATGCATTTATATACTTCCCACAGGATCATCACAACGTCATGTATAAACAAATGAAAATAAGATAAGCTGGGGAATGTTTCATTTATATTCTAACTTTGTGACCTTCCAAGTTCATTCATATTTGCATCATCTTTGTTTTCTAACCTTCGGCTATGAATTGCATATCGGATTTAATAAGATATCGATGTTATTCATGAATTCATAAGTAATACCAACTTTGCGACCTGGGTTACATTGCCTTTGTATTGGACCCAAAGGACGGAAACGTCCTTATTAAAAGGGTAAACAATAATTTGAGATAATTGTGTCCCAAATATGAAGAGCAACTTAAACCAATAAACCATAAAACTGAAATATGAGTTATGCACGGGGTGACACAAAAAAGTGCCACCCACATAATGTTGCATAACTTGTCTGCAGGAATTCTGACTTATTCTTAATAATATTGTATATTTTCGTTTAGTGCTATTTTTCTTGTACCACCATTGGGATTTAGTAGTTTCAGGTTTCGCAGCGGTTTAACCATACTTGTTAGTATCCAATCAATACCATTTCAATATAACGTTTCTTTAACTGCAGATAAAACAGCTATAGTGCACCGTGCATTCATGCAGGGCTATGTTTAAAGTATACGTTTTGCATTCGTATTAAGATTCCAATGGTCATGCCAGGTAACTTCATTTTACCATTGCCACGGTCACACTAGATTTTTTGTTGGCATTTAGCACTGGCACGGTCGTAATTGATAAGACCTTTTGCTGATACTTACCGTTGTCACAGTCTGCCATCTTTTAATGCATCTCATATCAAAGTGATACCCGATTCACCTTTGCATCTTTTCATCCCTTTGCCCTTATGAGATCTACTTACGCATTATGTGAGTCCTGTGAGAACAAATTAATTGTTTTAGTTTTATTACTTTTAGTGGTTGGCAACGGCCTCTCATCGTCACTGGCTTCTGTAGTTGAACTGTCATCATTACTTGTCTCGTATTGTATTCTTTTTGTTTTCCTATTTTTAATTATTAAATAATAAGTTATGATTGGCTCTATTCGAGTATACATGGGATATTGTGAGATAACATCGAATGGAGATGATTAGACTACCAGCACATCTTATGTACATTGAAACAATGAATGTCGGATGCTACACTATTTCACGAACATGAAAAAAGTGTTTTACCCATCATGAAGTAACTTATTATGACTAATGAGTAATGACTAATATTTCAAAATTAGACATCTTGGATTACCAAAGTATGAAAATCAATTCTGGCAAGCGGTTCTGAAAATTATTAATAAATCCTACTTTTTCTTGCATTTGTTTATTCGTATATGATCCCTAAAATGCCCCCTGCGGTGGATTGCAATAAGGCATCGTGGACAGTGCCAATGTGTTTTAGAGTTTGGATGACCAGGGCCATTGATACTGCAGCGTATAACCAATGAACCTAAAAACAAAATAGTAAACATAAACGAGATTTGCCAACACTGGATACAGCCTTATCCATTAGTAGGTATCTAAACGGTTTACCGAGCATCTCTAAAATGGGTATAATTCAATTAACTAACTTAGAACTTTTTATCAAACCGTAAAGACCACTCTTTTGATCTTAAATTTTCATTTGTTTCTAATCCTTTCTTTGCAGATTGAACGTATTTCATTTTAATTGCAGGGGTTCACTTTTTTGGACCACCCTGTATATGTATGTATGAACTAAACGCACCATCAACTTCCACACTTTTTCTAAACTGGCCTTCCAAATGTTGCACTGCCTTCTTATGGCCCGTGGGCTTAAAATTCCCTCGAGAACAGCATGGGCAATGGTAGAGTTTTTTCCCTACGCAGCATAATTTTTCGCAAATGTTTAATAATCCAAACAAGGCTCCTTTATTTGAAACAACCAATGGTTCAAATCTGCAATCCTTATTAAACACTACAAACAAAAGCCACAATTAACAAGTATAGTCGAGTTCGCTAAAATATATTTTAAGATTCATCACTACACGTAGATGACATTTGTTTTTGATTAAGTGAGTTTTACAATGGAGATACGCACTTGATGAAAATTTTTACTTCATTCATCAATTGTGGTAATTATGGTCAAACATAAAGAAACTTGATTAAATGTGATAACATATTGTGTACTGATTGAGAGAATTATTCGGCGCTTTTGCCTTCTGAGATCATTTGAGATCATCAAAAACTTATCAGTCGACATTTTAGAAAACCATTTCTGGACTTGAAAATCATTTTTCCCACACCGTTTTGGAAAAATACTCTTGAGAAAAAAATATTGGAAGTTTTGTAAATTACGAGTGATATTCATATACATGTACAAGCACATTTGCCAATTTTGAAAAAATTGTAACCGATTTCGTGTTAACATTCCAAAACCCCCGAAATGATTCTAAATGCTTAAAACTTAATTTCAGTGATTAGAGACAGTTTCTCAGAGTAATGCCAGAGAACAAACTTGTAAATTAAGAATCATTCAAGCCACGACCGGGATGACTACAGTACAAGCCTTCTCTTTCGAATCCCTGAGCCCCTTTGAGCCAATTTCGCGTTCTGTTACATTAATTTTAAATTCGATATATTTTTTGACTTAACCACTTATTTTTTTCTTTCTGGGTGATGAGTATATTGTATTTCATTGTTTCTCCCCTGATTTCTAGCTTTAGCGGATATTTGCTGGTTACCGTTCAAAACCACATTTTCCTCATTCGCATGATTTTCTGATGCAAGAAATCTAAAAAACGGATGGGTTGGAAACCATCCGAGTAATCGAAGAAAAAATGATGAAAATGACAAAATTATCTCGAGTATTTGTACACAACATTATACCTGAATATATATCGCACATGAGCAAGCAAACCCCAAATTCTTTTTAAACACACGGTACCACCTAAAACTACGTTGCTTCTAATTAAATCATTGAAGTTTACCATTTTGAAAGTAATACTTACTGATTTATGTTAGAAAGCAGTTCACGTTTTGTGTGTTTTGAGTGATGCAGTTCACACCGTGACCAGTTCTGCTGATGTCCGCCATACTAACTATAGTTGTTTTTAGGACTTTATATAGCCCTATAATTGGATGATTGTATGTCATCGATACCAGTTACCCTAATTTGCATAAGGCACATAATAAAGGCATTATCGGTAGAGATATTACCGGGGTTTATGGGTTGGTATGATATAAAAAGTGTGACAACCATCCTTTTGATGATTGGCCAGGTATCTTCAATCATGTGGCTTCAGGCATATCAAGATAATTCTAAATCAGAAAGCAGTGCTGCCATAGGGTAGCCAGATCCCTAATCCACAATACAAACCAGACAAAATATCTAATAAATCGCGTTAGGCATCGCAAAATGATTACATAGACAGATATAAAACGGGAAACAGTGCTGTCATGGGGCAACCACATCCCTAATATAGAATACAAACATGAAAAATAGGTAATCGCGTTAGGCAACGCAAGATAATTGCATTGATATAAAACAGGAAACAGTGCTGCAAATGAAGCAACCGCATCCCTAATATAGAATACAAACATGAAAAATAGGTGACAAGTCGCGTCTGACATCTCATAATGATTCAGTTTCAGATTAAACACCAGTCATCAGTGCTGCAATGGACCTTATTATTATGTCAAATACGCACAGGCGTACGCGTACCGAATGATTGTCATGTAATATCTGAATATCTGCAAAAAGTCGGATAGTGACTATAACATTGCAAACCTAGGACTGTAACAATGGTAACAAATACTAGTAAAAAGTCTAACGTACCGTGGATATGGTAAACACTCATAAATATCAGCAGAACGCCCGGTGTGACCGTGAAAAATAATACTTAATAGTAGCAAAACGTCTGGTGCGACGTCCAATGCTACATCATGTCATCAATAGGTCTGGTGTGACCTTGACAATGCTAAATATCAGCGAAAATTATGGAGCGAGGGTGGCAATGCTACATAGACATATCAGCAAACAGCCTGGTGTTACTGCTGTTGCAATACTAAATACCAGCAATACTGTCTGATGCAACCGTGACAATGCTGAATTACGGCTAAAGGATGGTCTAACAATTCCAAATACCAGCAAAAGTTCTGGTGTGACCGTGATAATGCTAAATACCAGCAAAATGTCTGGTGTGACCGTGGCAATGGTATAATGAAGGACTTGGTATGATCATTGGAATCTTAAATGAATGCAAAATTTACTTTGGAAATAAGTCGTAGCATAAACTGTGAAGGATTGTGTGTTAAAATCAGGTTGTATAGAATAACCAGATTATACTTATATCGCTGCATTTAATTATCTGCGGTTGAATAATGTTATATTCTATTGGTATGGACACTTACGAGAATGATATTATAAACCGTGTGAAACTCGGGACACTACTGAATTCCTACGGTTATGCCAGAAAAATAGCACTAAACGAAATACTACATGTTCTTTCCTGAAAATGCAAGTAAAAAATGATATTTACAAAGTTAAGTAATGCAAATAGACTTAATACATGTACCTAAAGTCAACCCACGATTAATAGAGCCAGTCGCGAGCGTTCAAATCAACTTGTCTGTAACGATTACGGCTGTTTCATTGTAGGGGCACCCCAGTGCGCATTAGGTGGTCTTCGAAATGTCTGCAAGAACGGCGGCACATGTTATATCCATGGAACCAAGACGCTCCGATGCCTTTGCCCCCCTGGTTATGTCGGCTCAAAGTGCGAGGAAGAACTTTGTAAGTCAGTTATCATTGTATTTGTCTTGTCGACGCTTAGTAATATTTGGCACATATGTACATTTACACACGCTTATTACATACATGTAGACCATCCTATATACGAGTATTGTTGTCTTTGTTAGATATACATCAGGATTCTTATCAGAACAACAAACATAAATGGCAACATTTGGGTAAATCGTCGGTCAAAAGAGATTTTCGAAAACAATATTATTTTTCTTTTTTAATAAGTTAATCAGATACATTTTAGAAATGATATACTAGTATAAATACTAGTGTACATTTCACAAATTGAGTATGATCTCATAATTTGAGATGATATCATGGTATTTCACATTTTTGCAGTGGAACTTACCTGCCCTGCTGACAGCTGGGGGTTCAGTATGGGAAAAGAACCCGTCCAGTTTTCTCAAAGCAACAGCTGTACTGACCTCATAGCCGCAGTCCCTAAATGGAACACTATGGACTATTACAGGTAGTACATCTTATCGTGGACTTTCAATTAGAAGCCCATGATCTTATTCATAACCATTGTGTGTACATCACCCCCTACCACAATATACTCTGGCAGATTTACCTGACATCGTGGGCTTTTAAGAGATCTAAAAAATAAGGTGAAAACTATTATAACGCTGTTTATCATATGTATTTTATTATATCCAGAATATATTGCCAGCACTTTACCAATGCCACCAGCCTCCCAGAGCAAGCGTCACAAGTTAGGATGTCCATGTGCTACGAAGTTGACCAGGGTGCCGTTCTCAAGTCAGACTTATGCTGCAAGAGGACTCTGAAATCTGGTACGAATGAAAGATAATGTCAAAGTCATTTCGTTGATGAATCGAAGGAAACTATAAATTATTTCCTCCTAATCGATCATAAATCACCAATATATATTCATTTTTTTCTCAAGTCAAGTTATATTTTGGTTACGAGATGGAAACTATGAGATGAGTATTAGTCGGAATGTGTTCAAGTGTGTGTTTTATTTATTCCAGATCCCAACAATATATTTGTACACAATATAAATGGGAGTGACACGGACTTGTGTGGGCGTCAAGAAACACCTTGTAAAACAGTAAAGCACGCCCTGATACGCGTCCCAAATGGTGGAACCATATACGTTATGGGCTCCAAAGGATATTCTTACAAAGAATGCAGCGTTTTTGCGAACGCAATGACAATCAACATATCTGTTGAAATTGTTGGGATAAACAATCCTGTGTTTGAATGTGTGTTTGATATCATACATAAGGGATACTCACTGTTCCATATTCATTCAAACAATGGACTCCAAAAAGTGACATTAAATGGACTGTCATTCCTGAAAGCAGTAATATTGAGCAAAAATGTCGATCTAACAGTTCAAAACTGTTATTTTATGGAATCATCTATACGAGGGAAGGATCATAAGTTTCCACAAAATCTGCGTTTACTTTCATCCAATTTCGAGTCGTCTCACGTACTGATTGACAAAACTGGACCAATCGATTTGAAATCACAAGACAGTAAATTTCATAATAGTACATTCACCATTTTAGCCATTGAGAATATAAAAGCCAGATTTCTGCGAACAAATTTTACAATAAAACCGTTGGTTTTGCACATGGAAACCAGTCAGTCGCAGAATAATGCATTGAACCTTGATATTGAACTAAATGCATGCGAATTCCGAACAGTTGGCACATCGGGTGCTGAGAAAGATTCCAATGGAACTACAGACACACAGGCAGCTCTGCAACTTGAATACAAAAGTTCTCAATCACGATTCTCTTTGACGTCAAAATTGTTAATACAGTCATGTGTATTTCGTGATAACTCTAGGGCAATCGGATTAGCGGGTTTCCTAAGAGAAGTTGTCATAAAAGATACAACTTTTCATAATAATTCAGTTGAGGGGAACGGTGGTGCGATCGCATTTAAGATCGTTAGGCGTGCGTCGCTCATCATCACTAATTGTGATTTCTCAATAAACAAAGCCACTGCACATTCCTCTGCTGTAGTTGGGCAATCTGGCACCCTCACTGGTAGAGGTGGTGCCATCTATGCTATTGAATATGAACCACATAGCCAAATGACAACTACTTCAAAAATAATTCTAGCCAATGACAGGTTTGTTGGTAACCAGGCTGATAGTAAGGGAGGAACTCTTTACTTTGGAGAAGATATTGACAGTACTATCATGGGAACTCGTATCATGGGTGCTTCGAATGCCACAACGAAAGTGGAAGGTGAACTCTTGTACATACAATCCTCGGCCGAAATAGCATCATCACAAATGTTGACTGTGACTCGACCTCATCGACAAATCAGTGTCATCAGTATTAGCGGTACCAGTGGAAACTCTTATTCTGTTGCGGCAAATGTTCAATGTCCCATAGGATATAATTTGACTTATTCACACGGTACCATGAATATGTCAGAACAAAGTCAAAATCTCCAGCTGATATGTGTAACGTGTGATTTTGGATTAGTGTCGCTACAACAAGGTGAAATGAATATAACATCTTTGTCTTTCGTTGATGATAAAGTCACACTGGAATCTACATCTAACGCAGATACTTTTACGTGTAAGTCGTGCCCTAATGGAGCTATTTGTGAAGATGATGGACATTTAGTCAAAATGGCACCGAATCATTGGGGGATATTGAAGGACGGAACCCTGTCCGTTCAAAGATGTCCAATTGGATATTGCTGTACCGGTGACACGTGTGGAACATTCAGTGACTGTGCAGAGAACCGTGGAGGGGTCCTCTGCGGACAGTGCGCAAATGATTTCTCCCCATCGTTCTTTTCATCCACTTGTGTCGACAACACTACTTGCTCTGCCTGGTGGCTTTGGATTCTCGCCGTCATCTGTGGCATCATTATCCTTTCCATCACCATCTTTAACCAACAGCTCTTTCACGTTGTTATGATCCTCTGGATGCCTATCTGGGGTCTCTTCAAAAGATGCAACTGCTGTTTAAGATGTCAGTCTGAACACGTTGACCCAAATGAAAACGAGGATAAGTTTTCCGATAACGGTAAAAGCATGTCCAATAACAATCAGGAAAGAAGACCCAAGAAGAAAGGAGTTAGATTTGATGCACCTCAGTCTGCCGAGGATCTTTACAAGGAGAGAATTCACGAACATTATGGGTATTTAGATAGCGTCGTTTATCTACTTCAAACTGCCTTCCTCATCCACATTTCCCATTCATCTGACAGCGACCAAATGACTTTGATAATAGACGAACTGGGTAAAATCGCATACAATATCGCCAACTTCAGGTTCCTGTTTGAATACCCCAAAGATGTATGTCTATTCGAAGGGGCAAACAGAGCTGTTTTAGAAATTGTCCATGCAGTGGTGATCCTCGTTGTGTTTCTTTTTCTATCGTTTGCTTATGTGATTTATATGTGTGTAGAGGATAGTTTAAATGAACGTCCAAAGGGTGGTAAGAATGATTCAAACGCGTACGGTACATTCGCTGGTAGATTACGAAACGCTATATCGCCAAGAAGATTATTTGGTTCAAACTTGGTGATCGCTCTTTTTATGTTAACAAAGTTCACATTTCAGCCAATTGCATTGATTATATTCAGGTCTTTGAATTGTGTGCACGTTGGAAGTCAATATGTATTGTTCATAGATGGTACGATGCCATGTTATGAAACTTGGCAAGTGACACTAATGGTGTATGGGATATTATGCGTATCCCCTGCTTTTCTTGTATATCTCTTTGCACCCGGAATGTTGAGAGAAAAGAAAATTTCCTCGTGGCACTTTTTTCTGGGATGCTTTTTTCCTCCGATTGTTCCTATTGGCTGGTTTTACAGAAAGCGCAATCCAAAGAATGAAAAGCTTATGGAGGACAAAGCAAATGGACAAATCATGGCAAGAAAGTCAAGAATGAGGAAATTAGATAATTTACAAACTAGAAAAACTGTGTTATTTGCAATATACGCACCTTTCAAGTCTAATTTAAATATTTGCGCAATTCAGTTTAATTGGAACGGCGTACTCATATTGCAAAAACTTTTATTGGTTTTGTTTTTTACCTTGATCAATGACTTGGTAGCGAGATCAATAACCATAATGGTATTTTGTTTGGCCTTCTTGATTGTCCATGCTATTGCAATGCCTTTTAGAAGACTTCATGTCAATGTCACACATCTTTTGTGCTTACTCTTTCTATTCATTTTATCAGCTCTTTATATTCCAGTTGGTGTATTTGTTGAATTGGGTTATGAAGTACATCCAACTCTTGGATTTATTCATATCATCGAGACTGTTTTCATTCACTGGATCCCTACAATTTTCCTACTGCTCATATTCCTCACTGCATTCATACTGGGAATCATTGGCCGCATACGAGCATGCAGACAGGCCGAAGTTGAGCGATCAATCGATGGGTCAAGTATTCAAGAAACACCCTCAATCAGAGACTATCCTTCATTCAACTCTCAATCAACACTTTACAGGATGCACGAACCAATGGGAGGTCAAACAGAGATAGAAGCATCTCTGGGAGGTTTTGATCTTTCACCCAATCGGGATCCTGATATGCTCGATTTTGAAATAGAATTGTTCAGCCAAGGAGACGAAGACATTCAACGAGGTGACGCAGGAATGCATTCTATCTCATTGGGTGGAGTCACTGAAGATATGGGACATTGTTGAAACTGTAGGAATAGAGAGTTTTTTGAAAAACAAATGTAAACTCATTAAATAAGGAAATATTTTACAGTTTAACATATATCTCACGTATTAGATCATTTATGCATATTCAAAAAGCCAGCGTATTTTATTATAACTTTTTATTGAATGGATCTTTATGTCAGATTTCCTCTCGCTCTTACGTCACTATGACTCCTCTAAGATCACTATGACTCTTCCAAGGTCACCAAGACTCTTCTAAGGTCCCTATGACTCTTCGAAGACCGGTTCATACCGACTTGGACATCTTTGCCGCGGTACTGAAATAAGGTGAGCTAATTGACCGAAAATAAAACTGTGAATGAAAAAAGGAGGTTTTAAGTATTATGAAGTATGTTCAGTATTGATAATAATGGATGAGAATGAAGAAGAATTTATTAATAACACCCTCGAATAGCCAACTTATCTTCCGTGGCCTACCTAATTAATCGTTTACATAATCAGAACAGTCTGACATAAGACAAAAAAGAAGCTTTCAGGCTATCATGAAGAATTGTTTGTTGAGAACACATCAACATTAAATGTAAAGAGTACGTTCTCACGTATATTGATCATTATAAACCTATTAAGTTCAAAGACATTTCGTTGATCAATGACACATTGAAAAAACAATTTTTCGACCAATCGATCTCTAGTCTTTGATGTATGTTATTGTGAAATAAATATTTAAACCTAAAAAGGATGTATAATCTGAATCGTTAACTTTTAATTGTTAGTTCATTTGGTAAAGTTATTATTTCAGCCTCGTTGATTTTGTCTGATTCACCAACGTCATCTGGCTCATCCCCGTCATCATCGTTTATACGTATATCCATTTTGTTATTTGCATATTCAGTTGGTTCGGCTGTAATAGGAATATCGTCAGTATTGTTGATATTGTTGGATGTTGGATCGGAAAGATGAGGATGCATTGATGTGAAGAAATCATACATTGCTCTTTGTCTTTTTGGCCGTCTGGTAGAAAATATATTTCTGAAGCATTTCTTTGTATCTCTGAACAATATTCCAGAATCGAGGAACACGATAAAAGCTATGAATGCAATAACAAACACTATCATTACCGTTCCAATGGTTTCTGAACCAACTGCTTCTGTAACAGCATAGTTTATTCGCTTCGCTCTAACATATTTGTTCTCATCAGGAACAGTCTTGAAAGTAACTACAGTCATTTGTTTAGTATCCTGTGTATTAACATTTGTAGTAACTGTCACGACGTCATAACTATCAGTAGTAGCGTCCATGGGTGATAATGGCGTAGGTACAGGCGCTGTTGATGAAGGCACTGCCAGAAGGGGATCCGTTGTAGGAAGCTGTGTAGCTGTCGTTGCTGCTGTTGTTCCAGTTGATGGTGCCTGCGATGTCGTTATTGTTGAGAAAAGACTTGTAATAGATGAGTCCATTTCTGTTGATATATAAAAAGGAGTTGTTTCCACTGAATAGAAGACGCTCACTTCAGTATTGCTATCTGCATTCGTTGTAGTCAAGTCAAGTTCGGTCGTTGTTATATCCTCAGTCGTTGTGTCGGCCATTGTTGTAGGATCTGTCTCATTTTCACAAAACCTCCCACCAAAGTATCCTACACAGTCGCAAGTGAAGTTAGCAATGAGATCTACACATGTACCGTTGTTGTAGCATTGAGTGCTTTCGCATTCGTCGATATCTGGAACAACAAATGCCATTGACATATCACATTTAGATACTAATTCTCGACATTTCTGAATATACAAGAAATGCATCGTTGAAACTAATGCTGGGATGATGTACCGATGCAATAGGAAGGTTACGACACGTGTGCGTATGACATGAGACATACCTTCTTCGCAATGGACTCCTGTGTATCCTGGATGACAGGCGCACATGTAGCCAAAGCACTCGTCGTGGCATGTGCCAAATACACATGGGTCAGAAGAACAGTCACTGACTGGAAACAGAAATACACATCTATAATACTACATGTATAAGTCATGGAATAATGCCGAGAAAATTTGATTATGCATGAGAAAATATTCTTAAGCCAAATATAACAAAATAAAATTACTTCCAAAACAGTCATTTTCAAGTTGTGTCCTATTGAATGTACTCATATCCAGAGCCTCGTCGTGTATCTGGACGCAAGCAAGCCTTCCACTGAACGCTCTGGAGTCCTCGGTCAGTTTAATTCCCATTCCCGCTTCATATTGCGTAGCTTGTTCGGTCGAGCCTACATTTCTCGTTTGAGCTTTATTTCCGTCATTCCAAATGGAAGCATCGCCCGACGTGTAGTTATATGTCACCGCCACAAACCGCCATTCATTTGGTGCTAGCACAGATACACTAACGGCGTTAGTAAAGGTCCCATTACGCATGACAACTTTGAAAAAGAGGATGTTACCCATTCTCCATATATGTGTGCCCCATGTTTTGCACCCGGTGCCCGTGCAGGGATACTCAAAGTTCAACAAAGGGCCTTGGTTATTAGGCGGCATACCCCCGTAGACATAAGCCATCCAGGTCATGGAGCGCTGGACGTCGAGACTAGAAGAAGGCGCCAACCTGGCGTATGAATCTACATTTCCATGGAAACTCAGTGCACCAGCTTGACGCTTCATTGGACCACATTCCAAGTCAACATTGCTTATATTCAAATGGTTGCCATGTCCACTGATATCCTCTTCGATGTGTTCATGGTTCATCGGCCAAAATGCCACCAACGAACAACCTTGAACAATAAGTAACAAATTACAAAAATTTAAAGATTAAAAACGCATTCTAGACGAAAAGGAAGCTACTTATTCTACTTCGTGAATTTTCTAGGTATTATTGATGGTTTTAACCCACAAAGAAAAAATTGACACACATGAACAAGTTGTATAAGTAAAAAACATTGTATACATAACGAATTAGGGTTCGTGTATTTCAATGTTTTGCATTTGCCCGAGCATTTGTCATTTTCATAATTACTTTATTTGGTGATCAAAAATGCTTACCAATTTCTCTTATTATAAAAAAGGCTATGTAATATAATCCTTGATAACTGATTTTATCCATTTATCCCTCAAAAACCAATCATCGACTCCAAAAGTTATTGTTCTTCGATATTTATGAATACATGATCATTCATCATGCCGGTTATCCTCCTGGTCAAAATGGCTAGAACTCAAGTATTATAAGCAAGCCCTTGTATTCATCTGTTTATGTTATATTTCTGATGCCCTTTCCAATAGTTCTATGCTGTTACTTTAAAAGAGAGGTTCGTCTACTCTACATCATCCTATAGTACGCCCTGACAATCAGGGTGTGTTTCTGTATGTATTTTAAGGTCTAAACTTCCCATGCTTTGATTTTGCTCCCTAAAAGAGAGCTTCACCTACTATATCTCGTTCTCGGGCCTGACATCCAAAGTCTGTTTCTGACCGTATTTTATAAACTTCCTATACTTTGATTGATCTTCATCAATATGTAATATACTAAGCTCAGATTAGGCTCTGGCACTCGGGGTAATCGAAACTTTACAATAACAGGATGAGGCCACCCGTGTTCCTGGATCCGAAAGTGCAATCTGAAGTGGGAGGAGATCAGTTTTATAGTAAAACTATTGACAATTCCTTTAGTGAGTATCCCGATGCTGAGTTCATAATTGACTTTCGTTAAACGTGATGACTTGAAAAAAGTAAAGTATTTGCATTACAAAATCTAATTAATATGCGGAATTGTAGGAAATTAAGTATTGTTTCGGTTATTTGATACTTACATATTATTTGCAAAGCTATAATGCTATATTTTGGATACTATAATGTTTTCAATACCAATCTTCTTCGTTAAACCATTTGAGGCCAGCTTCATCACAACATTTGTTTGATGTCAATATTTACGTAACATTTGTCTTTGATGAAAAATGGATATGAATGTTACCTTACACGCACCCTGGTTTTATGGTACTACAGGCTCGCAAAAAGCTTTTATCTGAACCCCGATCTGGAGGGGGTTCAATTTTTCGAAGGACCTCTCCATGCAGCTGTTTGAGCTATTATGAAATCACATTGTCAGTGAGTCATTCATCGGGAGATGAAGTATACACCAAGGGTATATTGTTTATTGTTTATTGTCAAGTTTTACCCTTTCTAGTATTAATATCTAAAAACAGTGTTTTATTTTGTATTGACATGAATAGAAACTCACTTCTGAATCATATATACTTACTGTTTTTATATTAATAGTAGAAAGTATCAACTCAACACACGGCCTTTTATCTTCTCATCAAATAAATTCAATGTATACATTTTTTATTTCCGTTTGTTGGAAAACTATCAAAACCAAAGAAACCGCACGATTCGGTGTTGATTTTTCGGTTATCAATATAGTAAACGAATCACCTGATCCCACTAAGGCAATAGTGCTAAATTAAGCTAATGGATGATTGCTGGGAAAAAATATAGGCATGAAACGAGGTATGGGTGCAAACGAGAGATTCTGAAAAATGGCGACTTTAAACATTATCTTGTTTCAACTTGAACCTCTAAAACCTAAAATATATTGTTAAATGTCATTGGCCTACATGCTGGAACTAAACATCAACTCTGTAAAATTAAATGTGCATAGCCATCTAATTATTCCAATAAGTTTTGGTAATGATCATCAATTGGTAACAAATTAGATTTATTTGAACAAATGTAACCAAAAATAGAGCGAAAAATACAGAGGTTTTATAAATAATGGTTACATCAAGTCATTCTTTCACCATTGGCATACGTAGCTCCCGATGATGGATGGACCGAAAGGGTTAAGCGTGACTGGGGCAGTGTCAACATTCCTTGCATCACATCGCCTATTTTCGTGACCAATTTTACAACAGTGTCACGATTTAAGAGTAGCCAAAATTTGGATTTTTATTATAATGAAATAAACCGTACAAGCTTTTTTTTATTTACTTAACACTAGGTCTAGATGATTAGGAGAGTACTTATCTTCCCCATACATATCCAGCTTTCGAGGCGTGTACGTTAGGATATCCTACACATACACTGTCTGGGCAATGATCATTCATGTATCCTTGGGTGGTGCCGCATGTTCCCCAATCAGTTTCATGAGATACGATTTTCAACTGAACTGACTTTCGGTATGTAACTTTTTGGGCGTGTCTATCGAGAGTACCTACCCTACGACGTACATGTCTGGCAATCATCATTCATGACACCTAGTGATGAACAAAATATAATTGCTTCTAGAATTAATATACTGGTACAGTACTGGATATTGGCAAAACAAAAGTATCAGAATTTCATGTAAAACAAAACACCGATACCCTTTCTAGCATCAAAGTGAATGGAGGTCTGGCCCAAGAAAATCAAAGACAAACAAGGGTGACATCTATTATATCAGCGTTATTCAGCTATTTAGAAACTATAAACTATACAATTGAATTGTGATCAGTTCTGGCCGAGCTACTATTCGGGTATCTCAAAAAACGTACCCAAAAGTATAACACCACAGATAAACCAATCAATATTTTCAGACATTTTTGCATGATCATGTAGCCAAAACATGAATGTTTTCTCCCCAATACACCATTTTTATTTCAGTCTTGCCTTTTTGATGCTTTAACCCTTTACCTTTTACACCACAGAATTAATGTAACCTCATATTTCGACGACAGCCTGTATCCTTACATTGTTAGATCACATTTGATAATAGTTCCGGTTGAATGTTTTGGATTTCTCTTTGGATGTTGCCCTTAAGTTGTTCTGGGTCTTTCTGCTTGGAATGAGCATTAAAACACTCCTTCAAATAGCCACAGAGAAAGATGTTTGAGGATGACAATGCAGAATAAATACAGAGAATCAGGTCAATTATCGGCAAATGATTCGGGTGTTACCTTCCAGATTTACACAGGCTAGCCTGGAGACCAAATGATATCCAAATGAAAACACAGTGGTCTCAAATTGATTGAGCCCCTCTACCTACACACAACAAAAGCTACAATAAAATCCCAACCAATGCAGTTTCTTGAACGTCTGACCTCTATGCATAAGGGGGCTATAAGACATTGTGAGGGCCTCCCTTTTCACCAGATTTGATGGCCCATACTTTTTTCTCTGGGGCTATTTGAAGGACCATTTTTATGCTAAACCCAAGCTAAGAGACCTAGAACAACTTAATACCGGCATCCGAACAAAAATCAAAACATTCCACCAGAAATATCAAATGTGATGAACAATGTAGTAGTAAGGATGCAGACTGTCACCGAAATATTCCATTGATTATGTGGTGTAAAAGGTAAAGGGTTAAAGTATCAGAAAGGCAAAACTGAATTAAAAACTGTGTATAGGGGAAAAAACGTTCATGTTTAGACTACAAGACCATGCAAGAAATGTCTGAAAATATTGATTGGTTGCCGTTGATATACTTTTGGGTTCATTTTTGAGACACCCTATATGTTCTTAAACCGAAATATGTTCCTGTATTATCTTATACTATATATTTGTTTCAATGTTTTATACTTAATCATTAAGCATTGCACTGCATTATACGTTAATAACTTGTTTTTACCACTGGTTAGAAGTATAATAGACTTGTTGACATGCATTGCTTGATATTATATTAGATACTGATGATCTAGAGATTTTGAAAAAAACAATAGCAACAACTCTTTATAGATAGTGTTTACATCTTACATCTTAAGGCAGTGGAGATCCAGTAACATATAATTATTGTCTCTGGAGGACCACAATTTTAGAAAATCATATTCCCAAATCCAAGTCACAAAATACTGAAAGCTTAAACAACACCGCGTGATGTTTGAATTGCTCTGATAATGCAGAACATGAACATGCCCTTCATTAGTTTCGAAAGATGGCGAATTTAAACAAATATTCACGGTGCTTTCAGATGTAAAATTGAACATGATTTTTTAGATTGAATCTCTGAAACCTATAAATTATAATAACTTTACGATAATTGAAAACAGAAATATGTTACGGGCAATGGAAAATAGACATGTTTTAACGATTCCATTCGGGCATTGTATTCAACCTCATTGTGCATTATGATATTCGTAGCCTTATTGTAAATTATCAAGTACTTGAAATACATTTCATACGAAAGCCAATCGAAAATCCAACTTGAGTTGACCCCGACTTGGAAATGTATACCCGCTACGGAAATTCCCGAATCAACATCGATGTCGTATCTGATAATTTTTCCTCTCTTAATAAGCTCTCATTTTTTCCTACTTTAGTAGATTGTTTCAATTCTAAATTGATCTGGTAAACCCGACATCATTGAAGTTGGTATTTGCGACTCAAGCACTACCAATTTACATTGATTAGCTAGTATGACCACTCACTTGTAAACTACGCAGAGTCATGGTTTTGTAGGCATTATATTCCTGATATAATGAATCTTTTCAAGCTTGTTTGATTCTAGCGGAGATAAGGAAAGATATCTCAATGATGTATTAGCCCTCTGTCCCGGGGGAATCCTATACCCACTATATAAATCCCTTACCTAATAGCGAAAAGAAACTAGCTTTTGACAAGTGATACAAATATCAGTAAAAAGATACAAAAGGGAAATCATCTAAGATCTCAAGTGATATTGTCAAATTCTCCAATCCAAACCTGCATCGTTTGTACTTTTTGTATTCCCTTCGTCGACACTGTCGGATAGGGCTACTTGAGATCTTTGGCGACCAAGATCGAATCATAGACAAATCTATTCATTCTTTTGGAATTAATTAAATAATTTTGTACACTGCCGAAGAAATATTGAGAATTAATTTAATATCCATAGAGCGAAGACCGAACCCAGATCGAGATAGTCATGCTGTAACACAGTGATAAAGGTTGACAGCGGGAGATCTAAACGTTGAACTGTGGTCTCTTGGTTTGCCTAGCGGATTAGGAACCTGATTTACAATCTAGGCGAAGTCTTAAATAAAGCCTTCTTGTATAGTGTCTTTATTTATTTCTGCACTATTATTAAACATCTTAATATAATATGTATGGTCTTTGATGATATTATTGTTTTTGAATAATCCGTAAATTAATCACCTGCGACTGGGACCATTAGTTTGTGATAAGACATGGTTCGCTCGTCAACGTGGAAATCTGTGACGTTCGTAGTTTAATATTATTGCAGTTACAGATTGCGAATTGTTCGTTTCCAATTTCGAATTTTATGACTGTAATTATTTACATCCCAATTTTATTTGGCGATTTTTGTTGTAATTATGCCAGTATTAAAACAAGCTTTCCTGCTGTCCTATGCAACACATCCCAAACTGTAAGGGGTGCTTGCAGGTGATAATATTTTCAGGGATAAGTGATGGTTATTTACATTTTGCAAATCGGAAAAACGTTCGAATCCTTGTCGATTTTCCAGCTACAGCTATTTTAAAATAATCATCATAGTACCCCACATATTGAAATTAATAGTACAATAACGTCATTTCAAAGGGCAATATAGTGAAATATTGTACCAAGGGCCGCAGGCCCAAGGTCCAATATTTCACTATTTTGCCCGCAGAAATGACGTTATTACTATTATTACAACCGTTAATGCCCAGGGCTGAAATAGCAAATTTGAAATAGAAAATCTTACGCACTGAACGATATCACTTTTCCCGGGAAACATAGCCGGGCGGATAATGTCATTATTGCCCGACTAAAGTCATTAACGCCCGACACAATATTGCTCACGTCAATACAGCAATTTAAATGCCTTCTCAACTAGTACTAAAACCCATAGAACAGGCCCTGCAAGGTGGTAATAATATTTGATATTCCCAGCTCACACAAGAACCTTTCTCTGAGATTTGAACTTTTTCCTAAGCATCCTCTATCAAAATAACCATATTTGAACTATTATTCAAAGGCATTTTCATAGAAAATGCATCAGAAGAAATTTTTCATTTTTATCAAAAATTGTGAGTACTGCGAAATAACTAAAATTGTGTTAACAACTATAATCGATTATAGATTCAGAATAATTATAGACGTTGGGCAAACCTACAAGACCAAAGCTGTTTTGTACCACCAAAAGGATCAAGGGGATGGCCTGATCAACTGAAAAATAAATAAATATGAATATTCAAAATAAATGGACTACTGACACTGGAGTAAATTCAATTACCAATTATCGTTTTTGCATCACAACTCTTAACCCAAAATGTCTAGTAACAAAACGTGCTGTCAAACTGTAAACTTCAAATTGTTGAAGTCACATCCAGATTATTGACAGATGTATTCGTCCGGTGGTCTACTTCTAATTAGTTTGTCCAGATATCAGGAAACATATTTAAATTGCATCTGCCAGATGCTACAGAATGTCCCAAAAGAATATCCTGTAGGTGCGATGTTGTTCAATCTGTGGCCTGTTTCAAGATGACACCTGTCTTCCCAAATAAATTATAATGCATCAAGCCAAGCCATTCAAAAACCGTATTTACAATATCTATGATAGAATACAGAAATAAAACGTAATAAAAAACTTCTAAGCTCCAGGCACAAATCTCGAACCGCAAAACACTTTCAGTTTTTCTCATTGTCATCATTTATTATTCATATTTTCTATTTAATGTTACCTTAGAAGCGATGGGATTCCAAAACATTAAGATTCGACAAATATTACGTTTTCCATATCTCCATGGGGTTTCTAAATCTGTTTTAAATATGGTTCTTGTACGAAAATAGTACAACAATCATAAGAGGTTTTATAGTGATGTAATATGCTGTTTGTGTTAGATGTATTCTGTTAACAAGTGATAAAAACATCAAAAATGATTGAGATTACAAATTTTCGATTTATTTCTAGATTTTCTTCAGATTTGCTGTTTTAGATATGGTTTCTTGTTGATTGTTTTCAAATGTTGCCCATTGTGCCATCTAATTCAGTTAGAACGATGATAAAAGATGAAAGCAGACAAAGGAAGATTTCCGAAGAGAACCATTATGAGTCATAGGGCAGGAACGCATTTAGCTCATTTAGACATGTCTTCGTTGTTCTTCTTGGAAGATAAAAGCTTGTAAAAGATGATGTCATAAATGCCTAGAGTTTCGTTTTTATGATATTTATTTATTTATCTATTTGTTTATTTATACATTTATTTAGAAAAAAGGTTATATACAAAAAGAATACATGACAAATACTGACACCATAAGGCAAAAATATGACACGTCGTCCCATTATTTCCACATTGTCATTTCAGCTGATATAGAGAAATCAGAGGTTGAAGATTTTGGGACTTTTAACTTTTGAGAAGTAATTTTTAAAAACTTGTTTTTTCGTATGGGTAATCCCGGGTAAATGTAGGCCTTGCAGGAGCAAAAATCACTGATAACCAATAAATAAAACACGTCTTTTTATGATTTCTTGATTTCTTTCTTGAAATATCAAAATAACCCCGAAAACTGAATTTTTGTTCCATTATCCTTAATGTATTTTTCATTAATTTTTTCACATTAATGGTATTTCCAAAGTTGAAGATATACTGTAAAAACTAAAGTAGCATATTATAGGTCATTCAAAACTGTCAAGGAAGGTGTAATAAAATTTCAAATAAAGTAGGTCAAATGAGGTCGAAAATTTGAATAAGAATAAATACCTACAAAATGGGCGAAGGGAGACAAAACATACTAGTCTAGGACCTGGAATACCTGAAATTTTTTTTTTTTCAATTTTTTTTTTTCAATTCAATTTATTTATTTCATAATTCTTATATAATATACACTATAAAAAACAAGCCGCTAGACACCCTAGTGGGTATATGTTGCGGTTTAATAGAAATCATTAAAATGACAACTAGACTACATATAAAAGAAAACACTTATATTATGTTACATGTAGGTATATAAAAATGGTATTAACAATTAATCTAAGGATGTACAATGTAAAAATGTTACAAAAATCAGGTACCAGTATAAAATCAACAGTATAGTATGATATTGGTATTATACATTATCGATAGATGAGTAGTTTTTTATATGAAGATTTGAAAATATTTAGAGTGGAGCATTTTTTAATATCATGTGGTAGAGCATTCCAAAGATTAGGACCCAGATAGCGAAGGGAAAGTTTAGAGCATTTAGGGATATGAAAATAATGCAATTGTCTTGTGTAATGATGATGAATATTAAGGTTGATATCAAACAAGTCTTGAAATAGATTTTTTGGAAGACTGGGGTGCTTATTAAAGATTTTGTACATGAACTGACTAGTACAATATCTGTTGACATCAAAAATATTTAATATTCTAAGATCTTTAAATAGGGGAGCGGAGTGAGAAAGTCTATCCTTATTTAAAGCTAGCCTTAAGAATTGTTTCTGCAGTTTATGTAGACGATCATAAAATGATTTAAATGTGTTACCCCAGATTATGTTGCAATAATTTAATTGAGAGTGTATCAATGAGTAGTAAATTGTTTTGAAACTGTCTATTTGAAGTAGATGTTTAATGTGATAAAGAGAACCAATGACGCGAGAAATCTTTGTTTCAACAGATTTTATGTGCTCTTTAAATTTCAAGTTTTTATCAATAATAATTCCAAGAAAGTCAATTTTTTCCCGGAAATTTATGTTCTCATTGCGTATTTTAAGATTCTGATTTGTTTGATTTTTTTGGGGTCCAAATAGAATAGCATTGGTTTTGCCAATATTAAGTGAAAGTTTGTTTGCTTTTATCCAGTCATCTATTGCATTCAAGTTTGCATTAGTTCTAGTCATAAGTTCATTTAAATCATAATCACTATCAAGAAGATTGGTGTCATCAGCAAACATAATAAATTTTAGATTAGGGGCAACAAAAGGCAGATCATTTATGTAAAGAATAAATAATAGTGGTCCAAGTACCGAGCCCTGCGGAACACCACAATTTAGAGATGATTGTTTAGATTCATAATTTTTAATGGTGACATATTGTTTGCGGTCTTTTAAATAACTTTCAAACCAGGACTTAGCTATTCCTCTGATGCCATAATATTCAAGTTTTTGTATCAAAATGTCATGATTTATTGTGTCAAAGGCCTTG
This sequence comes from Owenia fusiformis, assembly GCA_903813345.2. Lineage (NCBI taxonomy): Eukaryota > Metazoa > Annelida > Polychaeta > Sabellida > Oweniidae > Owenia > Owenia fusiformis. The sequence goes on along the minus strand of CAIIXF020000005.1, from coordinate 37,566,171 downwards.
GAAAAATCTAATGTTATGCCAATGCTCGTTTTCCCCAAATCAGTTGATTTTCGAATTTGTTCAATGAAATATAAAATGGCCATGTAGGTAGAGTTGAATTTCTGAAATCCAAATTGATAAGTAAAAATAATTTCAAAACGTTCTAAAAAACCAGTGAGTTTGGCGTGCATGAGCTTTTCTAACAATTTAGAAAATACAGATAAAACTGAAATTGGTCTATAGTTCGAAGGATTTGTAGTGACACCTTTTTTAAATACAGGTGTTACTTTGGCCAATTTGAGGGCGTCTGGGAAAATACCAGATTTAAAAGATAAGTTAAATATATACAAGAGTGGATCAATTAAAAACTGTCTTGCAGACTTAATAAGTGATGGTAGAATCCCATCAGGTCCAGGCGAGGAAGATTTTAGAAGACACATTTCTAATTCAAGCTCAGTTTTTGAGGTCTTTTTGAGATAAATAGATGATTGAACTTTTTGAGCTCTTGCTAGGTATTCATTAAAGCATTTTTTGGATTTTGGAATCTCCTTGGCTAGATTTTTACCAATATTGGTAAAAAAATTATTAAATCCATTGGAAATGATTTCATGATCTGTTGTTTCCTTTCCATTTATAGTGAATTTAGATGGCAATGCAGCTTTTTTGTTTTTTCCAAGTAGTTCATTAATGATAGACCAAGACTTTTTAATGTTACCACTTACTTCGGCAAACTTATTTTGATAATGTGTACGTTTTGAGTATTTAATTATGTGCTTAAGTTTATGGTTGAAGGACTTGTAAGCTTTTCCTGTTTTGCAACAGGGATTTTTCAAATATTTGGTATATAGCTTATTTTTAGTTTTGGCAGAAGTTAAGATGCCAGAAGTCAACCAGGGTCTATTAGGATCATTTGACGATGATAGGATGATAGGAGATCAATTGAAATGGACCTTAGAAATAAATTCCTTCTGAAAAATTGAGAAAAAATAGAATACTTAACTCAAAATCTGCAAAAAACGAGTAATAACAATGTGGTAATTATGGGACGATATTTAAACCATTTCAGAAGATTTATTTTTGGAAAATCCAAATACTCATATTACTGAAGTCATGTAAGATTTTGTCATGAAATTCTAACAGAGTCCGATTGGCCTCCATCTCCAAGTAGCATGTTCCGTGTTCACATTTTCCTCATATCGATCACCGTGACATGGTATGCATAAGGAAAATTGGACATGGGAAGATTAAGGTTAATCCAGAAAATAATAGGAGTCTTCAGTCATACCAGAGGCTTAACCAGGATCGCAAGATAGGCGAGGTGATTCAGTTTGGTTGGAAAATTTTGATTGACTTGTAAATGGATAATATCATCTAAATACTTAATTTTTAACTTTCAATTGAAGAAAAACCCAAATACATTACTATTTTCTGTTAAATCTTTGTCAGACTTCTGCTTAATAAAGCCGGATGCATATGCAAACATTCAAACCTGACTTGAATGATTTATTTATTTATGAAATCGCAAATATTCTGTAGTATTGGCACAATTCTCACCATGTGACTGTATGTATTGCATTGACACACTGTCTTAGAACAGTAATTCAGTTATCTCCAAAAGCCTTCATTCGTTCATCATTTTCTATTTGTGATTTAAGTCTCTTGTTCAAAGCAAGCTAAACATCTACAGATCTAGACGTTTTCATCTTTATTTTGACTTTTAATTCGGATCCATCTATGGGCTCGTTTTACATCCGGGTTTTACATGCACGTTGCCATTTCTGTTTGTAAGGACTAGCAATATTTTAGTAACTTACCAACAGTTAATCGAAGAAACGTATTTTTACGAATAATTACCTTGCATATTTACCCATGAAATATTACAGTAAAGGAAAGAAATATTTGTACATTAGCGAATAATAAAATGAAACTTAACAAACTAAATGTGAATTTACGAATACGTGTAAGGGTGAGTTTACGAATATAAAAATAAGGCATAAGTCACGTCACGTGACACGGCACTGTTAGGTGTGTGGGGGGGTTGATGACTTAGACATTATTTTGACAATGTTGGTCTCGTTGAGAATGATCACGTGATCTTAATAAAGCAACGAATATCGAATATAACGGTGTAACTTACGAATACAAATGAAAATATTTACGAACAATAAATATGCTCTTTCACGAATTTGCTTGTTACGAAAATAAATTCGACAATCAGAAAATAGAATGCCATAAGTATTAAACAAATACGAGCGTTCAATTTACGAATACATATTGTAAAATACGAATAATGAAGCAGAAAACATTCCTCATTTTGAAAAAAAATTGGTCTGAAGAATTGGGCTTTGATCCTATTAATTTCTGATGTTTTCAGATAATCCAATGACTCAGATGCATCGTAGAGTAGCCAGATTGGCCAAAGTGCTCTTGACAATTAGGACTTATTATATGGTCAGCTACTCTCAGATCAAGTTCTGATGCAAATATATCAAATATAGGTTGTCTCTATTCGTCATTCGTATAGAATTGACCACTATCATAAGACCTATAAAGCTGTTGAATCGATAGAATGGCGCAATATTTACCATGTCTTCAAATCGACATAAGACCTGTGGACAATGTTCAATTTGGGTATCAATGTCTGGAGTTTAAATTTAGCCCGACAAACTAAATTAGTGTTTTCAAGTTATTTTAATGATAATCTGATAAAACGAAAAGTAGAAGATCGGAAACAAAGTTTCCACTTAACTGTATAATATCAGTCTCTAGGCTTTGATGCCGACTGATGTACCACGAGGTTTAATCGCGTCGAGCATTAAAGTGATCTTATGTTAATGTCTCTGACAAAAGATGTTGAAAGTATCATCAGCTGGCAAGGAGGATTGGCTCCCAGAATGCAGCATCGATATTCTGTCCCATATATGGTATGGTGACATATAACCTTATTTACACGTGACATGTTTTTGGAATCTGTCAGGAGTAAATAAAGTTAGAGCTCACCATACCATATATGGGACAGAATATCGATGTTGCAATCTGGGAGCCAATCCTCCCTGTTAGCTGGGGTTGCTTTTTTGTTGATACATTCAACTGATGCACACCATGCGCATGCGCATCTTTTTGCGCAAGTATCTCCTCGGAGAATTGTTAATAATGTTAAAGGACACTTTAAGAAGTCTCTTATAAAAGGCGATGTTAGATTTAGAGGATGTTATAAAGTGCGGTTGCTTCTATGTTTGGTAGAATTTAATTAGGTATCTAATGTAACCAATATAAATGATTTAAAGTAACGAATATCGAAAGATTTGGATCTACTGTAACGTAATGATTTGGAGAAGCTAATATTAACGTTTTTGGATCAACATGTTACACCGAGCTGATCAGTTGAAGATAGCAAACTGGATTTTGAAGATAGCTTTTTCCAGAACTTTTATTTGATTCCATGTGGAGCTGAGGGGTCTGGACGACCAACTTCGTCTATATTGCCGAGAAACATCAACACAAGAGTGATAAGAGACAAGTCAGGTTTAAAATTTTAAAAACAATGAATAAGACGAACGTTTCCTCGTTTCACTGAAGCATTGATGAATCTCATATAAGCAGGTAGGACTTTTCCAAATTTCGAATTACTTTTCTTAATTGATCTGAACTCATATCAATTATCAAATTGTGGCTATAATATTTTATGTTAGTCTCAGCTATTACATATCAACCAAACAGTTTTACTAAAATGTTACGATGAAATCTAAAAACAAGATGCATATAACCCAAATCTTATATTCTCTGAGTGTTATGAATCGATGTGGATCACAAAGCCATTATGGTTTAAACCTCCCCAAGGGCAGTGTGTTATAAGTTAATAGTTTAGCCCTAGTTCGTTTTGGCACCACTAAAGTGATCAAACTGCTCACGGATATCCTGAGTGAGAAAAAATAGAAAATTAAATTGCCACTGCTGCGTGTTTGGATTGAAAAAAAGAAAAACTAATTTACGCAATCTTTCAAGATCTGTATCACAATAGAGGGAAACGATTTTTCAATCATTCTCGAAAAAATAAATTCACATCTTAGTGCACCCGATTTACATGAATATGAATATTAACCCGACACTTCAAACCCTTGGGGGAATACATATACCGTTTCATGACACATTCTTTGGGATTTACCCCAAAGATTTTAAAGGAGACCATGCATTATGGGTCTATCTTCGTTGTTCTACTTGGAAGGTAAAAGCTTGTAAAAGATGATGTCACAAAAGCCTGTTTTAACTTGACTCACAATTTTTTCAATATAATACAAGGACTTGTTTGGGGGGGTTGTGTAGCAGACTAAGTCAAACGTACATACAGTGAACATCATGGTTATTTCCCATCCCAAAGTTGTGTAAGATAGCTGCATCGTGAATGCTTTTTTCTTAACTTCTTGTTCTTTTCACGGTTCTTTTTTGGTGACATTTCAAAGTTATCCCCACCAAATTGACAACGAGCCTGTTATGATTGAGGGTTTATCAAAAAGGCGATGTTTGGTGTAAATCAGCAAAATAAGTGACATTTAAAATGACAATACCCGCGGAGAATAACATTTACAATTTCTATTCCAATAAGGCTACAACGCCTCGATCAATCAGTTCTGCGATTCTTCATGTCGGTTTCAACAAAAACATAAACAAATCAAGTCGAACTCGAAATCTTTCTTTATTAATTAAAATGAAGGCATGCCAAGAATATTAAAACCATATATTCATTTAGCAATATAGTCGTACTGCAGCAGAATAGTATGGAAATAAACACAGATAGATTGATAGATATTATGACAAACAACTTCATTAACTTGTGGTACTTGCAGTGTTTACAATCTTCAACAGAAGAAATTATCATTTTTCATAGCTAATGATATTTGTTAGGTTTGATAAAGCAAGCATTTGAAACGTGTTCCAGTACAAATAAACAATTATAAGTTTTTTACACTTGATAATGAATGTTTTCATATTGAAAACAAGATAAAGTACGAGGGTTGTTCGATAACATTGATACAATTGCTCTCATTTTCTTGTTTGTCAGCAATTCAAGTACCCTTTGCATTTGTTCGACTTCGCTGCTTGAAAGACTTTGCGCACATGGAATGAAACCCAATGTATTTATGCTGACTAAATATAGGCCCGTACCCAGGGGATGGGGGTGATAGGGGGTTCCCCTACTCCTCTCTCTGGCCGAAAAGTATTTCAACATCATGCAGTTTTCACCATTCTAACCACTCTTCAAGTGATTTGGGCTATTTTGGGGTCACAGTTGTCACAAGTGAACTCCCTCGGGAATATTTAAAAAATTGACCCACCCCCATCCTGGTTTCGGGCCTGAAATATATTATGAATATCTCACCACCAAGGTTCTATGAGACAGTTAACCTTGGTCCTCCTCCCCCCCCCTAGATTTTGAATGAGACCATTTGTTTTGGTATTTATTGAACGACCCTCGTAGAGATATGTCTAATATTTATGAATAAGCGAAAACGATGGTAATGGGGTTTGAAAAACTTTCTACATACAGATAACTGATCTTGAAATATACTTGGATTTATCGTCCCTGGCTATCATGACACCATCCTGACATCATAAACAAGCTACAATGACATGACATCGGTCTGACATCATAAACATGTTTACTTGTTACGTTTAACGTTTATCTAATTCCAACCCAGAGAATATTCATGATTTAAATTGTTCTTATTACAATACTATATCTAGTATTCGCGCATGAGAAAATATCAAGACATCGATTGAGATCAGAATTGATCATCGAAATCCAGAATATGAACAATTACTTGAATATGGGAAACTAAACCATAATAGGTTACTTCCAAAAAAGATTCCTTGAAAAAACAACCCTAGAGTTTCAAGAGTCTGACGTCACCTAAACATCGAGGCTCCTTTATAGTTGCGCTATGGAATTCAAATCGGAGAGATAACTGCTTTGAGGAAGTGCAGTTTTTACCTCATTAATCTTCTAACTATCCGAATTACTCATTTGGAACACTTATACAAGCAACCACTTTGTAACAAAGTACATATTAGATAATAAATAGATACTGATACCTCGGTAGCGTTTGCTTCCTCAAGATAGTTTGAGATTTCTCTCAGAGAAATAATCATCTCTTATCCAGTATATGTTATTGCCGCAAAGTAATTTTCTAATTGGTAAAACGAGAACATGATGTTTTTGGCCAGGAAAATATCCCACTTCATTTCGATAAGTGGAGAGCTTGAGATTTCGTTATTTTCTGGAGGCTATTCTCCGACTGGGTTACTTTTTATGTAATTGAAATTAATTCATATCAAAATATCCCCAAAAGGAGGGAGGATATCCCAGATTTTCAGGGTAGATTTAAACATCATGCGATTCAGAAATGGATCTCAGTGGTAACAAAAGATAGCAATGGGAATGTGTTACATAGAGCAAGCCACGAGCTTAGAACAACAATACACCATTACCACATGCTAATACCACAGGTTCTAAAGTCAATTGTGTCTCTAGAACTCACTAGGATTGTCAATTTACAGCGATGCCGAAGTTAACTGTGTATCAACCATGAAGTTGTAACATCGTGTTACAGTCTACGGCCACCGTGTCCGGTGTTCAGCGCCGGTTGTGGTGTACAGTATATCTAACAAAGTGAAACACTTTGCAATAACTTATAACTTATGTTTACCAAGTGTTAACATTTTCGTCAAGATAATGTTTTGTTTTTACATTCGTTTATTGAAAAGTGAAAGATTTAATTAACAACGCAAACAAGACAACGTATCAAATAAAGACCCCTATAACTTATACTCTCCCCTCTATTAAGGCAACTAGATCTAGATGTACCTATTTGGATCATTTATAAAGCATTTTTATGTGACGACTCAAAACAGATTCATCAACTGTGTCATACTTTTCTAACTATTGTAATTAAGGAATAAAATTAAGATTCCGACATTGCCAGGTTTTGTTATGCTACCCAATCTAAACTGCCGTTTGCCAAACTTATGAAGGGGAGTGTATAACCCAACAACACATACACCACCTTTACTACAAATATACAATTTCATTACAGGGGCCATTAGTAAAACCCATCAGTTCAAGCTGCTGGATTTAAAATACAACATTAGCAGTTTTCCAAATCTGGGGATTAGCGAGATAGAATTGCAGAATTCGTTCTCTTTCGTTTGTATTTGTTTGAATTCGTTCTAATTCGATCGCTGAAGAAGAATTGTACGGGAGGTTTTGAAAATCCAGGGAGATTAGTATGATAAAATTGCTGAACTACATGGAATTGAAAAATTGATCCATCTCATTTTGTTGACACCTTTGTAATCATATTTAACTGGATCACGCTGACATTGCGTACACTTGTACAATAATACAATTGTGCCTAACAATTCCATTATTAATACCATTGTTACAAAAGTTGTGTTTTAGAATATACACTGTCTATTAATTAGGAAAACGACGAACAAGTGACTAGGGAAGGCCTTTTGGGGATATAAACCATTGAAGTGTTGAAATTGTGAGTACGACTGGCGGCAATGTTGCGTCACAAGCAAATGCAATTATCGCCGCATGTTCCACAAAAAGCACAAATGAACTATCCATGATCTGAAAAATCAGGAATTCAGACACAGGTTGAATGATAGTCTGATATCAAAATTTAAACCTGAAGGGGTAATATCATTCCGGGTCAATTTATAAACCATTTCTTTTTAAGAGGAGGGTGAGTGTGACGCCGACGGACATACCGCCCCGCCAGTCGACGGGCCTGGAGTGAATGTGAAAGATTGTAGATATTTATCAGCAACATACAAAAGGTTAATAACGGAAATACGAAACTCACCTAAATAAAGAATCGTAAAAAGGTTACGAAAGCAAAATCGTTGATTGACTTTTTATTGGTGTTTATTAGGATAAGTTATCGTAATTGGACATGAAAAGAATTCATAAGGGATTCTTAAAATTCATTAATCGATTAAGGCGTAAGATCAATAGCAAGGAACAATTTGTCGCCAACAATTCATTAACCGTAAAGGAGACTAGTATTATCAACCATCGCACATTCATAGGGTTATAATGAAAACACGCGCTACGCGCTAACGCACTGTTCAGAATGATCGTTCCCACAGGCCCGGGAACATGTATAAAAATCGAGTGAGTGAAGAGATTAGGTGGCTCATCAGAAAGCAGAGGTATGAAGAAGCCCAATGTTTGATCGTTAACTGTGCAAAGATTATCGATTGTCATTGTGTTTTATCTGATTTAAAAGGAAGATAGAAAGTAGCACCTTACAAGATGAATGGTCGCAGATATGCGAATATGCTCCCTATTTCATTGCATTATTTGGGTCCCGTTTCGAAATCTGAGCCGGTGTAAAAGGGTGGGAGGTCCTATCAAGTTATGGTCCTACTCGCCATAGATTTATATGGTGACCTAAATACAACTCTTTTCCTCATTATCTTATACACTATTAGGGCCAGTAAGGGCCGTTAAGAAAGGGGACCATAATCCCTGGGGGACCATCATTTCTTTCACACCGGGGTCCCGACTACTTGACTAATGACTTAATATAATGTTTATTTGTCGCATGTTACCTCTTAATATCAAGTCATGGATGTTTTATATATCTTTACTCTTTGTATTTGAAATTATATCTCACATGACTTACCAAACGGTGGGATAATTCAGGCGTCGCATTATTTTCCATTTTTCTTTTCGTGCCCGGTTACTCTCTTTCGCTTTCATGGGGGGGGGTGTATAGGGTTATCGTATAAGAGGAGGGTGAAAATCTATTGTGTATGGCCGCATAAGAGGGGGCAACATTTATCGTATATGGCATCGTATAAGTTAAATAAACATATGTTTTAAAAGAATTAAAGAAGCCTATTATGAAATTTAAAGGCAGTTTGAACGAATACTGCAGATCCAGCTTATCCCCATAAATTTGGGATTTCAATACACAAGTAGTTGTAGGGGCTTGCCCGTAGCCAGCTTTTTTCCAGGGGAAGCTTTTTCACAATTTTGGCTAATAATCATGAAAAAAATTCTCAGAATGGTGAAAAACTGCATGATTTTGAAAGAATCTCTGGCTCCCCCTCTGGCTACGGGCCTGGTTGTGGGGGTGATTTGAAAAACGTCCCACATTTATGGGGGTAATCCAGATCTCTATATAGTAGTCTCTATATGCCATATGCCAGGACAGTAACCAGGATTTCCCAGGGGGGGGGCACTTTTTCAAAAATTCCAAAGTCACCCTCCGAACCCCCCTGGCTTCGGGGCTGTGTACTGCCTATTTGCCGTATGATTATACATTTGGTACTACGTGGATTCTTGCATTATGTTATTTCCTTCTGAATATTATCCAAACTTTTCTCAACGGTAATTTCAAAATGATCGTACAGATATATTATTTACCCGACCTTTTTGTAAAATATAGTACTATAGGGAGTAGGTGCATTCATGCACCCTCTGGGTCTCTGAGGATCGTGTTGGTTCACCGTCTATATAGGGAGATCTGAAAAATATTGCATACACTGTATGTTATACATGTAAAAGGGGTGAAAAATGCTCTAAATGGTATAAGACTGAGGGGCTTGTGAAAAATAGTGTATATGGATTTCCAAGACCCCTATGAACCCCCCTTTCATGTTTGCTTTCGTTTTTCTCAATTTGATTTTAGATTTAAAAAGTTTTGAATTACGTCAGTCCCAGTGAATTGTATTACCTATTTTACCAGGAATATTGTTGAAAACAGGATTGTACTTCATTTGGAATTAAAGTTTTAAATAAGAGACGATTTAAAAAGTAATGTAAACCCGACCAGCGTGTTTTATCATTGTCCGGTAATTGGCCGTAAATATTTATTAATTCTAAGTTACTCATGTTCTTTCAGGTCAAATACAGAAAAAAGTACACGTTCATTTAGTTTTGGAATTTTTTCCTAAATTGAAGTTGAATTCTGTTTTTTAACGGTGTGAAGAACATCTTAATTGGTCTTATATTTTTAGAGAAATCGTAACTTGAAAAGTGTAATTTTCGAGAGGCTTTGTTTATTTCCTGCGGCCGCAAAGTTCACATCAAAGTCTGATTGACAGGTTAGCGGTGATTTATACAGTCTTTGAAGTGTCAATGTTTTGACAAGTTCCCAGGGAGTCATAACCCTAATTATACATGTCCCTGGGCCAAGGGTATAGACCAATCATAAACATGCGCTTAAAACATGCGCACACATCGTGGGGGAAGGATCATTTTCTATTAGCGCATTGGCGCGTGGCGCGTTAGCGCGTAGCGCGTGTTTTCATTATAACCCATTCATAGTCATAGGGCAAAATAAAAATAACGTAATAACTGAAAGAATCCATTAGAGCTACAACAAATCTTGGAACACAGAACATAGTGTAGTAGTTTGCTCGTAAGCAATGCCCTTTGCGATGGAGTAACTGGTAAACCACGTTCTCTTCCCGCTATGGGATTCATTTAACAATGCATTAATCAACCAGTGAAGTTATAGTTTAATCGAATCATTTCGGAAATTAATACATTGCTTAGTCTATAGCCCTTACTGTATTGAAAATTAAAGACGACTCAGACTTATTCGGTAAAACAAAAATCACGATTTACGCTTTTTCCATTTTTTACTTTTAACAGATAGATCAACTCTCCTAAACACTGTCAATCAAGATGGAATTTTCCCTACTAGGTATTTGGAGCCTAATATGACCTCGGATAAATCAGTTAATTAGGGGTTTCTGAATTAATGAAGAATAGACATATACACAGGGTATTCAACCGATGATCTCTTAAGAATCTACGTGAATATAAACTGAGATATCATGACCTCATACATAAGGTTTAAGTTTGTTTGTATACAAAGGTCAGACGGAGATGCTTTTTACGGTGACACTTTATCGATTGTGGAACTATTTCGGAAGTAACTGTATTACGTCTCTTCTAACCCCTTCACTTTTTAACTGCCTAAAGACAATATATAGACTTCGTATCATTGATGAATTTCGAATCTTCTTGATGGTACTTGATAAAATGTCAACTTCTGTTTCAGAGCATACATAATTCAAAGTGTGATCGGGTTTAACAGTAATATATTCTGCAAGAGCCATGGAGATAGTATCTCTTTACCATGAAGCAAGTTCTTAGATATTGGTTTTCCAAATTGCTCTTCTATTTTTCAAAATCTTACAAAATTGCATTATCTTTTGGCTTTGATTTAATAACTTTCAGTGGCAATTCAAGATATTGAACTTCACATTTTATTGGACTGGACACGTCAGGGTGTATAAATCGCAGCGCCTGATGTTAATTGGGGAAAGCGAATGAAACACTTTATACATACATCTGAGGAGCTCTTCTTTCGTGACCAAACCATTTTAATTTCAATAAAACACAGATTTGCATCTACATTTGTAAAGCTTATTGGCATTTGCACTAACAGCCATATTTTTTTAGCTTCAGTCACTTTTGTATATGATTTCAATGTGAATGTACACCGTTGTTCATAATTATGGAAAATATGCTCCAAATCTAAACGACGTATCTGTATACAATCTAATTTTGTAAAACTTTGTTCTTTATGATGTGTTTGTTTTATTTTCCAGGCCACAGTAGGAATATGCGTGGATTTGGTTGTTATATAGTGTTGATCCTGCTAGGCATAAATGCAATAGTGGGTGAGTCAAGTCATAATTTTCAGTAATTTACAAATGTTCATCAAATATAAGTATGTTGCAGAGGAATTTATATGGATGTTTCAGTTTTTCTCCAATCATTTTGCTACTTCTTTATTATAAGGAATATTGAAGTTTAGTCAACTAGTGAATAAATATAGTATTAATTTTTACAAAAAATATGAAACAAAAGTGAGAGAGCGTCTCTGTAGTAAATCCGTTTATTACCTAAATTTGGAAGACACGAGCCAAACTCTTAAAATCTATATAGCTATAATCTACTTGTACCATAAACACAATGTATACTATCTGACTATACCATACTATTTCAGGTCAACACACAATTATTTTCGACTATCCAAAAGTGGACAACGATTCGATACTAATCGCGAGAATAAAAGAGAACGCACCAGCTGGGTCACGTGTTATCGCATTTCACGCGAGATATGAAGTGTACATGGACGGATTACCGCAAATATCATACGTTATAATTGGAGAAGATAGCTTGAGTTTCACGACGAATGGATCACGTGTAGTGACTCTTGAGAACCCACTGAGAAAACAACTTGGCGAATCCTATTCAATCGTCCTTATCGCGCTATACGAGACGGAATCCTCCACCAGTCATGCGCGTTTAGACATTAAAGTAATAGTCTCGAAAGAAAATCTCCAAACACCGTATTTTCCATCGGAGAGCTTTGATGCTGACGTGTCGCGACATGCAAATGTTGGTACAAATGTTACGACGATTCACGCAGATGATGACGACGAAGAAGAGTACAATGCCAGAGTTAAATACCATTTAACTTCAGCGGATGAGGGGATCGATCTGTTTAATATAGATGAAACGACTGGTGTTGTTACAACAAGACAAGAATTGTTGACCGCAAGGAACTCTTACACCCTTACCGTGACGGCTAGTGATTTTGGTTCACCCATACGATCTAAAACTGCAGATTTGACCATACACGTTAAGAACATTTCAGGTAAGAGTTGCATTTGTATTGATTATTGGCTTGTAGATTGAACGTTTGAATACACTTTTAGGTATCAAAGGACAACTTTCTTAATTTTAGAGGTGCAGCAGATAACAACAGATGCGCTGAATCGAACAACAATGAGGGTGTGCTGGAGAGAGCCTCTTTTTGGAAACGCATATGGCTACGAGATTATATACTTTCTCAAATCGAGGCCGAACGCCAAGAAGAAAATTCTTCTGTACGTGACACCAGACGGTAACCAAAGACCGCCAAGAAAACCGTCACTAATTGTTAAAAACGATCTAGTATTTATGTGCTTCAACCTGGATGATCTGATATCTTGGGAGACATACTCCTTGGAGCTAAAAGCCTTCAATTCCCAAGAAAGAGGAGTTGCATCAAAATTAGATTTCCAAATGGAAGTTGATGGTAACAAACTTAAAAATTGCTTCATTATCACTTTTTTATGAATGGTAAACATCAAAAGTCAATTTATCGGCGTCCTCTGACAATCTTAGATATAGCACATGACACTAAAGTTACGGAAAACACTTATTGGTAACACGTTGGAGCGATATTACTTGTGTTATTAAACCAGTTGTGCATGAGGTTTTGGCATTACTGGGCTCATTTATTCATCCTTTACTGTCTAATTTATCTCTTATAATATCTCACTTCTTGATAGTCTTTATATTTCATTTGTCATGGTCGAATAGAACCCCAATCAACTTGTGTCTCTCTGCTCTCAAAGAGTAATCGGGTTTGGCTGGTTCAATAACTCATTACCATAGACGCAAAGTCACACATTGAAAGAATAGAACGATAAAGTGCTAAAGTGAGCACTTTTCTAATTGACATTAAGTGACGGAATTGTAATTGATGTGGGCCAACAAGCAGGACGAGGTGTATTCTCGATTTGTGATATTCAATTTATGGCAAAGTTGATTGAATTATTTCAAGATTACTTGACACGTCATTTCAAAGACAACGACAACAAAGTGACACACTGGAAGTTAGTTATGGTCCATTCGATTTAAAATATACCAATGCCTTTTTGGTCTATCAATTGTTTTCCCAGATCTCTTTGGATATTTCTTTTGTAATATTATGTACAGTACTTCAAATTTGGGGTGCCATAGACCTTGGTATCGGTTGGGTGACTAAGACGGCGGTTTGACACTGTCAACTAAATGAACCATAACATATACTTCATAGCGTACATCTTACATGTAAGTCAATGATCAGGGTCAAGTTTCTTCAAAATAACTTGTCCAGAAATGTTGAGATAATTAAATTATCTTGCAATAAATTTCATACTCCCGAATCTATCATACATTTTGTCTTTATAGATGGCCAAGATCAATCACAATTATGTCACCTGAATGCCAATATCTGAATTATTTGTATTGAATGATGAAATGCTTCTTAATTTTAGTTTGCATCCAGAAGCCATGTGTTAATGGACGCTGTGAGATGCTTCATGAGTCCCCCGGATATAGGTGCATCTGCACTGGAGGATACACCGGGGTCTCTTGTAATGTCTTCAATCCATGCTCTCTAAACCCCTGTAATGGTCAAGGCACTTGCAAGGTTCTTTCAAACTTTCATTTTGAGTGCAATTGTTACGATGGCTACTACGGAAGTGATTGTGCGTTCGAGAATCACTGTGTCTTGCAACGCCCCTGTAGGAATGGCGGCACGTGTACAAATGACTCCACGTTGTCATATAGATGCCTCTGCCCACAGGGTTACTATGGAGAAAACTGCCAGTTTCCAGATCCTTGCGTTAGTGGATATTGTCTAAATGGAGCTACTTGTGTCAACATAACTCTGACGTCAGTCGTATGCGAATGCCCGGATGGATATTCAAGTGAGCGTTGTGACATTTTCGATTGGTGTTCTCTGCGTCCATGTGAGCATGGAGGGGTTTGTGAAAATATCAATAAAAACACGACAGCTATCAAACCAGACGAGCTGGCAGAAAACAACTACAGGTGCAGGTGTCCATCTGGCTTTTCTGGGCCCCATTGCCAATACTATGTCCCCTGCGATACAAATATTTGTGAGAATGGCGGTCAATGTATTGTGGCTCATAAAACCAAACAATGTTTATGTCCAGACGGATTCTATGGGATCAGATGCCAGTATGAGCAGTATTTCCCCTGTGCAAACCACTGGTGCTACCATGGTGGCATAGCTAACTCTATTGATGGTCAATGTATATGCGACTGCGAGCTTGGACGGTATGGACCACATTGTGAACACATGAATTTGTGCAAAGCTTTGTCCCCGTGTCATTCCGAGCGAACAGTAGGATGTCTCAATACATCTAATAGCGACTATTACTGCAGATGTATGCCAGGTAGGATACATCAGATATATCCCTTATCCCATTTTTTATTTTCCAACCAACATATTTCTATCATCTTTCATTTCTTATTCTCATTTGTGCTTTTCTAATGAACATTACCAACAAAGTTTCTAAAGGGAAATTCTTTTCAGAACCTCATTTTCATTTACTCTCCTGATTATAAACATTTTAAACTTTAGGATATTTTCAAAGCTGATTTCCCAATACAGCATACATGGCATATACAGTGGCCAATGTCCTATGGCAATGTATGGTACCAGGTTTGGAGAAAACTTTCACTGTCATTCGACATCTAAATGTTTTCTCCATTTCCTTCTTCTCATGCGTATTTCCAGAGTGGGCAGGTGAAAATTGCACGGAGATCAATTCATGCCATCCAGACCCTTGTAAGAACGATGCGAAATGTGTGATTGATTATTCTAACATCGCAAAATACAGTTGTGTATGTCCTCAATTTTACCATGGTCCAAACTGTGAATATTTCGAAGACAGCCCTTGTATCGGTCACAGTTGTCTGAACGGAGCAACTTGCAAGGACATAGATGGCACCACTTACGAGTGTCTATGCCCTGAGGATTACTACGGTGAAATGTGCGCCCGATACGATAAATGTAACACCAAGCCTTGTTTGAATGGTGGCCTATGCGTTACGAAGGAAGAGGGGGAATACGAATGCGAGTGCATTCACGGTGCATCCGGGAAAAACTGTGAACATTACAACCCATGCTTTTCTCAGCCCTGCGTACACGACGGGATGTGCAGGAATGTATCCGCTACAGAGTACATGTGTGACTGCCCTCCAACTTACTGTGGGAAACACTGTGAGAATATCACCACGTGTAGTACCAACCATTGCATCCACGGCAAGTGTATCGTAGAAGGTGACATATGCGATGGAGTTTTCTCATGTGAATGTACAGCTGGATATACTGGTAAGCCATATGTTTATGCTACAATCATGACAAGTGGTCATGCGATGGCCCTTGACACTATTCTTGTATTCACCCCCCTCTTTGTGGTAGAATACAAGTGAGTTAATAATACCAATAGGTTGAAAGGAGGTATTTGATTCATTTCCAAAAAGATGAAATTGTGTTACCACGAGTATTGACTTTTCATTGAAGGAGTTCAATCTGTTAATAGACCTTTCTAATAAACCCTGCCGCATTGCTTCAAAACAAACCTACAACCAATGACATCATAATTCTGGCCAATATGCAAGTTTCTGTGGTCTACTTAAAGATGGCAGGGTTAATCGGAAATCTCTATTGTTAACATAGGTCGACTTTGCGGGGAAGAGATCGATCCCTGCTATTCTAATCCATGCAACCACAACTCATCGTGCCAAAGGAGAGGACGTGGGAGCTTCGACTGCACATGTTCTTCAGGTTTTACAGGCACCTTGTGTCAAACTAAACGTAAGTTAGAGACATTAACGTTAGATGATATTGAAGTGACTTCAATGGCTCACGGTCAATCCATTTGGGTATTGTCGTCCCTATTTGGATCTACGTCTTAATATATTCATCAAAGATACTGTGTCCTAGTACAATACATCTTATTTGAAATAGCTAAAGCTTCCTAAATCCTTTATCTGAGTATTTTTTATTTCATTTCCATATTCTGATCTTTGTAGTTATTCATATTGTCGCAGTATAAAATCCTCAGAGAGTATGAATTGCATTTTGTATAACTTAAGAAATTGTATTTTGATAATTGTATAATTTTTAGGCAATTGTATAATTTTAGGGAACTGTACATCAGAAAAAACTATAGGTCGCTATGGCGTATTCAACTGGCCGTCTACCGCCCATGGAAGCACAGTGTCGCTACCATGTGAGGCAATGTCGCCGGATTCACCCATACCTCGGGCAAGCCGCACGTGTTACATCGATCACGGTGGAATGTTGTACTGGGGGACAGAAATTCCGGACAAATGTAAAAAAGTGTGTATCAAATATCAAAGACTGTTTTCAAGTATTTAGAAAAAGTAATTGATTCGTTCGTTTTACCTGTAATGATAACGTTTAACCTGTTTAACTTGTAATTCATACGATGTATTACAATTCTAATTACATTATAATTGTGAACAGCATTCATTGTTCAATATAGGTCACTGTTACTAAAAATATAGCTAACAGTGAGATACAACGCTTGCAAGATAATGACATTGGTACAAAGGAGGAAATTGAAGAGCTGTTTGATGTGGTTTACTACCTACAGATGTACTCTACAAATGACCTAGAGGTAAACATCAGCATGTTTTGTTAATGATTTAAAAGAATCAGTCTAGACTGATTTGATAAATATTTTCATTAAATATCATCATATTAGCATTTTCTTGAATCATAACTAGTAAAATTGAAAATTTGGTTTATGACATCTTGATAATGTATTTCACAGGTCGCACACAAATTACTTCGACTTATTGACGATGTTATGAATTTAGAGGAAGAAGCATTCGTTGCAAATGACATTGGTACCAAGTAAGAGTCACTTTGATGTTCAAGGGAAGCATTTTAAGAACACATACATTACTCTGTAAAAATCTTATCAAACATCGTACATATTTCAGTATTTGGTTAGACCCTTTTCCCGATGATGATGATTTCCGGTAAAACCTAGGTGTAATAGAGCCGTATATATATGAAAATATTAAAAAGCATCTGGTTTGTTGTTTTGTGTTACAGGTCAAGAGATTTCATCGATATGTTTGTATCACATGTAAAGTTGCCACCAGATTCAGGTGGAACGCTGACAATAAGTTTCCATAATATTAAAATGAAGATACATGATGTCAGATATGTTGACGTCATGAATGGTCTAGAGTATTCCCCTGGTGGGGGGACTATTTCTGTAAGTTTCACATTTAGTTGAAGCATGTGTCAATGTACTAACACACGGGATTTCAAATCCTGGTCATTTGAAGAAGTAAGGTCTCACTGCATTGCAAGAATCTTTAAAACCTCTGAAGTTCACTTTGACTAAATATTTATACATTTTCAATTTTAATGATAGGTATTACCATGACTTCCACACCTTTTGCAACCAGGTTGCAATTCATGAATTTAAGTTTACAGATAGGCCAACTCTATAATTCAGATCAAGGTCCCTGGATCTGCGTTTGCTATGGCGAGGCGACGTGGTTCTGCAGACGCTTTTAGAGTCTCATTCATTTACTACAAAACAAGCAAACTATTTAAGAGTCACCTGCCTGTTCAAGGACCTGCCAGTGAAGTAATCGCTGCTTCTATCAATGATACATTCGTCACTGGTCTTGAGGACTGTGTGGAATACATACTTCCTTATATGACAGCGAAGGGCGGGCAGTCATGTGTGTTTTGGGATGACGTGGGTAATGAATTTATACAATAGGGAATTAATTCTGTTTTTCCACTGTGTACGTCATGCTAACTACATGTATATATGCATATGAACAGATGAAGTTGAAATTTAAAATGAATTTTACGTTATTGTATTGTATTTTTGTTTACCACCAATGAAGGTGAGCAATACCTCTTGGGTATATCCCGTATATATACGGTCGTAATTGACGTACTTAACCTGGAAGATAGACCCAGAAACCCCTCCTTGAAGGAGCCCTGTGTTCCTTTATGTGCACTTATACATAGACATACAAGTACACACCACAGCCTTTTGTACGAGTTGGGGACCACTCAGTCAAACACCCTGAAGTACTTCACGTAAACAAGCAAATTTAGTCTTGCCTGAACCGGGGATCGAATCTGGGACCTATTGCGTAAGAGGTACCTGCACTACCGCTGAGCTAAACGGGTGGACTATGCTCGATTAAGTATTTTAACTGTCAATTACATTACTTTTTAGATCATATGTGGTCAAAGGAAGGGGTTCATCTGATGACTGAGTTAGACAAAGGAATGAAATGTTGTTCGAGACATCTGACAAACTTTGCAATTTTACTGGTGAGCTTATATGTTGATATATTCAATAGTTTCACAACCATATTATAAAATCATTGCTTTTCTTTTTCTTATACAATTTTCAAATGCATTTCCAATAAATCAATAAAAGTGTTCGTCAGATGACAAATCATGATGTTTACTAAATTAAAGGGGCAACAAGGACTGTAGAGAGAAAATTCAAAATTTTTTATTTTTTCTGAGCTATCGGGTCAATATTTGGCTTGACATCTTCTTTGACATACCTATTTTCTTAAAATGTATGGATAAACTCTGAAGTTCAGCATTAAGAAGTGTAAATTCAGTTCAAAGCTTCTATAAAGGGAGTCCCACTTATAGATTTTTAAGATTCACAACGTTTCACGAGGAATATCAGCTGAAATAATGTTCATTCAGGGGTTTCTTTGTAGATAATAAAAATATATGGTAGTCTTGATAAAATATCCAAACTTTAACATATTTTGACACCGGTCGATGATCATTGAATGGCCCCCTGCACTAATTGTTGCACCTTTAACATTAGCTGCAATAGACTAATGTAAGCATCTCCCTCTATTAGTAGTACGTCTTAAATGATAGGCGTTTTGGAAACAGGCTCGGACGAACATTGAAATCAAATGCTTCAATTTACTTTTCACCAGGAGGTTGATGCACGTCCTGTCGAAATGGGCCACCATGAATATATTCTTACTGTGCTATCGTATGCTGGGAGTGCTCTGTCCATTCTTGGGCTTTTCCTAACCTTTTTGACATATATCCTCTTCAGGTACAGTAATCTCCAATTCTAGTTTGCACTTTCTCCTAGCTAAACATAGAACAATTAAGATTTCATAAAGTGATATCATCGAGGTATATACTAATACATTGACCGTTGTAGCACACCCGTGCAACATATTCTATGTCCTTTTTGTCACTCAAAGGACCCCTGTCCAAGAGATAGACGTCTTTGGTCACAAATATGTGTGGAAAGATACAATGAAATATTGTGACATCTATTTTTTCTTATTTTTCTAGAAGTCTAAATCGTGAGAAAACTGGACAGATTCTTATCCAACTCTGCTTTAGTATGCTTCTCATGAACATCCTTTTTATTGTGGCATCGGACAAGAACCACGTTGTATCTGACCACGTGTG
The DNA here is from genome assembly GCA_903813345.2 of Owenia fusiformis. NCBI lineage: Eukaryota > Metazoa > Annelida > Polychaeta > Sabellida > Oweniidae > Owenia > Owenia fusiformis. The sequence goes on along the minus strand of CAIIXF020000005.1, from coordinate 37,546,060 downwards.
TTTAGGAGTATCCGTTGCATTACATTTCTTTGTGCTATCTACTCTCTTATGGATGTCTGTTGAGGCATATAACATGTACAAGATGCTGGTTCAGGTGTTTGGCGTTCACGAGGGACTATTCTTAGTAAAGCGGCTACTTTTTGCGTGGGGCCTCCCTTGTATACCTGTTGGGGTTGCTGTCGGAACTGATTATTTATTGTATAACCACGAAGGAAACTTGTGAGTAATTCATCTCAGAAACCCATTTCCACACAACGAAAACATATATTATCAAACGATTAAATTACTAGAAACCATTAACTGATTAATGTGATCTGAATTTTGATTTTAGCTGTCGTCTGTCTGGGAGAAATCCGATCATCTACTACGCCACCTATATTGCCCCAGCTTGTCTCATTATTTTCTGCAACTTAATTATATTCATTATTCTCACTAAAGTCCTTATCAGACCCAAGCTTGATAGGAAAACTGGACAAAAGAATATAAGCTTGACACAGGTCAGTGAAGTGTTTATTTCCACTCGTATATTAAAGAGTTTTGAAAGGTATATATCCCATTTTGAATTCTATTTAAATTGGGCACTATGTTATCATTTGGAATTGACTGCTGCTGTCATCAGTAGTAATTGATTACTAATTGTTCACCAATTATTCATTGTTTAGGTCAGAGGTATAATGGCTGTTCTCGTACTTCTTGGAGTGTCCTGGATACTAGGAATCTTTGCAATCGGAGAGGCAAAAGTTGCAATAAGCTATGCGTTCGTTATTACAAACTCTTTACAAGGGTTCTGCATATTCGTTTTTCAATGTTCTCTTAACCCCGAGGCCCGAGCTGCCTGGTCTCAATTAATCAAGACGGGTACTTTTAAGAAATACCGTGGTAAAACCCCAGTGACATCAACCGCTGCATCTCAGAGTGGTACAACCAACAATACGAAAGTGAGGGACACTGATTACTGTATTGTCAGCGAGAAGTGCGAATCTCCATTCAAAGGCAATGACATTTTGGCCAAAGCAATGGCAACTGAAATTTCACCGGAAACACCCGAACAATTACGAAACCAAGCCTTTGACCCGGATGAAAGTTGCGAAACTCCCAAAATTGATAACAGATTGGGAAATGGTAGAGCTAGTTTGAAAACATTTTCAAATGGAGTGACAACGAATGGCATGACATCAACTCCTATTAAACCTAAAAAAGAACTCACTCAAAATGGTACTGGACATCAGAAAGGACCAAACGAAAATGGACACTCCCCGGTAAAGGGAAAGTATGACCCAAAAATGTTTTTAGATGATGTAAGATTTGAAAGTACCCAATTGTAAAGCTTATATATATCAGACGATTTTGTTCGACTGATCAACATTTATGTACAGGATGTCTCAAAAAATGTGCCCAAAAGTATATCAACAGCACTGATAAACCAATCAATATTTTCAGACATTTTTGGCAACACACAGTTTTTAGTTCAATCATTAATTGCCTTATTGATGCTTTAACATTTTACTTTTTATTTCATATTTCGATGACAGTCTGCATCCTTACTGCTACATTGTTAATCACATTTCATAATGTTTCAGGTGGAATGCCTGAATTTCTCTGCAGATGATGGCCTTAAGTTGTTTTATCCCTTTTGTCTTGGAAGCAGCTAAAAATGCTCATAATCCACAGTTTCCATGTCATATGTGCTTGATATAGTTCAAATATCAATGCATTACGTCAAGTATAAAGTAGTTTAATTCGATGAAAACTAAAAATATCGAAATCGACATTTACCGTCCGCCATCTTTGATGCGAAGGTCACGGCCACTGACCAGTGGCTACATCACATGGCCAAACTGCCCTAATTCACGTCACCATACTAGTCAATGGGCAAAAGGGCGAACGCCTGACTTTTTATCTAGAGTTATGGATTTATGTTGCCTCACTGGCCTATCTGACGTTCTAGAGCTATGTCTAAGCTACATTTTGACACTAAACTCAATAGGGGCCTAACATCTACTTTTTGAAATAATTAGTCAATTGTGACACTACCCCCTCTCTTTGCCGACAGAAATTGAAATTCACAAAAATCAAGGCAAAATTAATACGCCACTTGACTCGAAATTTTCCTTCAGATAACCCAAATAAACGCATTTTCAGAAGAAATGACATGTTGTCATTGCAAAAAGATGACAACTGTACATACATACTAGCTTACTGACTCGTCATGATCACAATTGTGTCGGGACTTCATTCATTTTTGAAAACTACTTTTTCTGAAAATATTGATTGGTTTATCTGTGCTGTTGATATACTTTGGGTACATTTTTGAGACACCCTAAGAGATTATATTTCCCAGTTAGTGTTGACACCATTTATGTTTTACAAAGGGTTGAGTAATATTCTTGGTGAATGGTATGACATGTGAAATAAGATATATATTTGAGTATTTTCCGATATTTTCATTTACTAAGCATTTATCGAGTTCTCAAGGATGATAAACCTATCAATTCAAATTTCGGATAATCCATGGATAGCATGTCTCTATTTTTACCCCATATTGACACTCCTTGGATTATTATTCCAGAAAATGTTGTTCTATTTAAATAACCTCTTTAAAAAAGAAATTTTATCTGCACATGTAATCAAAATGGAAACAAGAGATTTTATTCACCTTCATAAGGTGCCCAATAAGGTCAAATTCAATTAGGGTCCTAATCCATGGACTCGAATTTCTATTTGTGTGATTCAGAGAACTAGTTGGAATGGTTATGCTGTTTAAATGATCATGTCATGTGATCCTTTAAATCAATGGTCAGAATGCTCAATTTTAAAGATATGTCTGTCTCGAAGTATTGACAATTCTATGCGTGGTTCTTAGCTTCTCTGTTTGTTTATATTCTTTTCTAGATGTCTTCACATGCACTACATGTAAGTAGCCCATACATACCATAGTTTGAACTTAATTCCAAAACAAATATGATACAGATCATAAATGAACCATATATAGGATGCGTGGAAACAAGTGAATTTTGTGAATATACAATAAATTATATTTTACTCAATTAAATGATTTTACTATTTATTATACCAAGTCTTGAATCGTGCATGTTCACTTCACCGGACACTTTGAATGATATATATACAGTAAATATTTATGTTAATTGATTTATCGATTGGTGTTGGTAGAACTATTGGTTCTTTAAGAATTATTCAAGAAAAGTTTAAATCAGATAACTGTTGATAAATAAATATCTGCTTACATGTACCCAAAGGAGAATTTCAAAGAAAGCGCTGCCATTCATATGGAAAAATATCTCTAACTTTGATTTACTAGTAATCATGGGCTTTTAAACGATGTCTTACACCCCCTAATCCAAACTGAAAATAGATTTCTCATGCTATTGACACCGAAAATAGGTGTGGATACCAGTACTCATGTACCTCCAACTATCAAAGTACTGCCCTCATCATTCTGGCAAAACTTTACAGGACAATGTCATAACTCCACCTACAACATTACCAAATAAGGCTTTGTCCTGTGTTACCTCTTCATCGACATGAACTTAGAAATGTCCTGATATTGTCCTCAATAGATATCAAAATTGAGATTAAAGGTCTTGCATTAGCCTAACAATAACCTGATTTGTTTATAGCAGGCTAGGGTACACTGTACAGAATATATAGAAACATTCATTAATGGTAGAATAGACCAGCTATTAAATTTATATATTTCAAAAAAACAAAAAGAAGTGCAATACCCCAAATGATTCCATCGTACTCTTAGATAAAATATATCATGTCATACTTATTTATTCACTAAACCAATAATGTAATTTCAGATGTAATATTTTTCTAATGGTCTGTGGCGATATCTAGTAGACTTTGTTTTGTAAAATCATCTGCAGCAGTGACATTTATATTGTTTTGTAAATGCCCGGATGTGCGGGTTCTGAGATATGGTATAATCATAATAACTCCACTAAGGCCTATAGCAACTCCTCCCAAGTAGAATGATTCTGCGTAACGTTTGACAGAGTCAAACATCTCACCGGCTATCGGAGCACCAGGAAGTGTACCCATTGCACAGAATATACATAAAATACCATATCCAGTGGCAAGATTTTTTGTCCCAAGAAACTGGTGGACAATTCCCGATGGCAACACGCCGAAAGCTGCGCTACATACCCCAAATACAACCGAGAATATAACTAACAGTGGATACCCTGTCTGAAAGGGAATCGTCATTGTTAATAAACCAGAAGATGTCAATGATATCGCAAACATTAGTATTATATTCGCACAAGGATGTTTTACCGTAGATATTGATCCATATATGAGCTTCCCAATTAGGTTCGATATCCCAATCACTGAAAATAAGAATGTCGCTTGATTTTCCTTGATGCCTCTGGTAATTGCATATTCCCCAAAATGAACGTAAACTATTGAATGTCCAAAACAATAGAGGAAGGAACTTAGGCACATGAATAAAAAATTCAGATTTGTAAGGACTTTAATATCAAATACATTATTTTGGGGAGCGGAGGTCTCAATGTCATCCATTGGGCATCGTTCATCGACCTCCGTTAGACTAGAAGTTTGAATCGGATTCGGCTTCATTATAGCACCACATACACATAGATTAAGGGTAATAGCTGATAGAATCAGCATACATCCTCGCCACCCATACAATGATATTAAGCTTGTTATAAGGGGCGGGTAAACAAAAGTTCCAATGCCAACACCTGCTGATGATAATCCAAACGCCAATGTTAAATTCTTTGAAAAATACACAGCCAAGACGGCTATTGTTGGAATGTAGCAGATTCCAAAACCACATCCTGAAATTAGATTTAAATCCATCATAAAATTAACTTTTTACATGACAGAGCATATGCCGATTTCTAAAAGACGCAAACTTTTAAACTACCCTATATCAATAGATAGATTTGCCTCTTAAAAGAGACCTTCGTCAGAAGTATCAATAATCACACTCTTTTGAAGGGGTGATAAGATGCGCACGATATTGTGCAATATATTTTGAAACGTACCTGTAACTATTCCGAATGTAACATACAAATGGTATATATTAGTTGACAAAGCACTTGTGGCGAGTCCAACGGCTGAGAGCACACCCCCTGTCATCATTGTTACTCTATATCCAAACTTGTTGGTTAGAATACTTGCAACTGGACCTAGAAACAATCATAGATTAACTTAACTAAAGTTCACAACATGATGGGAAGGCTGGCAAACCAAAGATGGGGATATTTTTATATGTTACATGTTGTAATGCTATGCACTCTATGCAGACGGAGCCCGTGGGAACTATTTGGTGCGGCAGAATCTTTGGTGCGGAGGCAACGGTCATTCTATAGCGACGCAGTATGCATTAAACATATCCGACTTATATATTTTGAAATTGTCGTTTTTATACGCCCTAGCTATATCTGTAAAACGCCCATACATTATGCCATCCTTAGACTTTAGTTTTCATTTATAAATTATTTTATCCTCAACTTGCTTAACAAATCTTCATAAACCACAGGAGTCTCATTTTAGCACTGAAACCCTGATTTTAAGGCTTTTTCCAGAATTCTTATAATATGTCAGGTAAATGTACCAAAACATGTTAAATAGTCAGAAGATTGATGAAATGCTGCTTTAAATACTATACCCCGGTATTTTTCATATGCGATTAAATTTCGCGCTATTCGTGATGGTGGTAAAATCGCGAAAATTAATCGTCGCGAAATTTACCGATAAGATCTCTAGGGAGATATGACATTGGGTACATGTAGACATGATTACAGTAAATTATTTCATTTGGTCTAAAGTAATTACCTGATGTTTACAAAGCTTAAAGATTCAGTGAATAAGATAATACATAACGAAAAATGAAATCCGCGAAATTTAATAGCGGCGAAAATATACCTCGGATAAATTATACAGATGACTGCCTTGGCTACAAATAGAAAGACATTATGAGACTTGAGTAAAATAAAAGAATAATGAAAAATAACGAACTTTACATTCACGATAGACATTCACAAATTCTTAACATTTTAATAGCTGTTCTTCTTAGCGGACATATGCCACGTTTCTCTCTTGTCAGGCAATAATAATGAAAACCTGTACCATTTGACGTAAAATTTTACATACAGATCAGATGTTAAGCTTTATTTTGATTTTCCATGACCTTTGGTTCATATATAATAATAGAATATATGTGGGTGTCTCATTTTCATTTGAATTCATTTTGGTTGGCAACCCACCTTTTAAATGAAATTCCAAGGGGGTTCTCATTCGTCAACTTTGCCCAAAAATCACTTTACCCCCCCCCCCCCCCCGCTACGGACTTGGTTGATAAACCCTTTTCTGCAATTGATTGCATGGTGATAGGGAGGTATAAGTTACACGATAATTGTAAATCATGTGTAATATCATGACCCACCTAAACCTCCTTACTTTGCAACCATTACGTGTTTATCTACCCCTTAGCTAGGCATTTGAATTATTTTTTGAGAATGTAATGCTTTGACCTTTTTCTCTGATCAATCGCCTTTTCCTAAATCACCTTGAAGAAAACAACATCAGTTTTGGAATGATATTCATAAATCGATTACGAAAATATTGTTATTGTATAGTATACGTTCTATATACATTGAGGGATTTCAAAAATATTATAATATGTCCAAGTCTCCAGGTCGTCCTATTCATGTTTGTGGTGTACAAAGTGTATATAATGTTCTCTTGATTGTACTTGAATCAAGTGATTATGAATTAAGAACTAGTTAGAAATAAAGTTTTATGAAAATGTAGGGATGACAAACGATTTTTTAGTTAAATTCTATGGTAACGACATCTATTATTCTCGTTTCACTGACTTGCAAAAGTCACGATCGTTTGTAATGTTACGATGTTAATTAAAGGTTTTTTCGACCCGCTGTTGAACGCACCAGTACTTGAACTACGCAGCAAACTTATTAAGTTGTGATCACCGTAACACTAGGTGTATATTGCCGACAGTGATGAAAAACGTAGGCAATAACATTGCAGTGTATTTTTATATGTCATATATGGAATAAATGAGAAATGAAAAAAAACTAGGTTGCCACTACTGAAGCATTTATAGATAACATTAATAAGAGGTCACATTATAAAATGAAAGCTGCTAAACAAAGAATTAAAAGTAAACATAATATGAGAGTAAGTAGTTGTCCTAGGTTTTGAACTTACTGATGGAAAGCGGAAAGTGTCAGCAAAAAGATCTGATAATTGGCAAAATGCAATCGCTATTTTGATGTTGACAAAACGTACATGTGACAAAACGTACATGACTGTGTACGTTTTGTCAACATCAACATGCATAGTAATGATGTTAAGATTATTTGGGCAGACCCTTTACCCTGGTTGAAGGCAACCCTTTCCCAGAGAATCAATACAGGTTTAATTACGTTAATTAAATTGAAGAGTGTAAAATGCACTTAAGTTGGTTGATAATCCGGGGACTATCAATACTTTTTGGGAAGAATATTGCTAAAATCCCCCCTTTCGAAGTCTCGATATGTCATAGGCCTAGTTGATATATATTCCGCTTCATTAGTCATAGTGATCACAATGGATATCTTTCTTTTGTTATATACCACACGTTCACAATGTCCACTAGAAATTCTAACAGAAATTCATGTAATTCAATAAGGGAGCCAAGGTTGCCATACTTTTCAAGGGAAGTGTATTATAGAATAAGAAGATGCACTTATTTAAACTATTGACTCGGTGGCATAGTTCAATGATAAAACATGTGAGAACAATGTTAACGAGTGATAAATCACGAATGTAGAACATCTCTTCATGTTTTATTAAAGGTATTCAAAAGCAGTATTACGTACTCAAGATCCATTCAATGTAGCAAAAATAAATGGATTATTGTACTCAAGATCCATTCAATGTAGCAAAATTGAATGAATTATTGTACTCAAGATCCATTCAATGTAGCAAAATTGAATGAATTAATTGTACTCAAGCAAATGAATGAATTAATACACATCGACATGAATGTATGTAGAAATAACAAGCTACAAAAGATCAAGTGGTTAAGTGATCTTTACTTACCTATTATTTACATACAGTCATTTAGGTCTTGGAATGCGTTCAGATTAAGGACAAAAATACACAAACTATAGAGTAAGTAATCCTTTAATGTTAGTCTTGCATTTTCCGTGCAGACAGGAAATTTTTATTGATCCGGTCCAGGTAGTAAGCCATTCCTTTGGATTCTTTGAATGCGTATTCTTGGAATGTATCCGAATATACGACAAAAATACACCTACATTAGAGTTAATCCTTAAATACAGTAGTTAAATTACAGTTGTCTTACCTATTCCGTACATACAAGCAGTGTTTAGCGACCCAGTCCAGGCGGTCATTCCTTTGGATTCTTGGAATGCATCCAGATATACGACGAAAAACACACCCACAGACCAACTGATTCCGTATGTGAAAAGATGCGAGAAGAACCCCGCAAGTACCACCAGCCAGCCATAGGTGATCTTGTTCCACCAACCCATACTTGTCATTTCTTGTCTGAAATGTACTGTATATCCCGATAACAAGCTATCGATCTCATTCATTCATTACCTGTGCATGGTGGTTATAGTGCATGTATTTTACATCAATATATAAGAAACCTCCTATTATGATATGCAAACATTCTCAGGTGCCTAGGTATTGGATGATCATGATTATTCTGGTATTATATTTTGCAGGCTACGAATACACAGCGTTGCTTCATTCAACATTCTATTGTCCATTGTCCATCCCTTACATTGTTCAACTGTAACAACTGTGTTACCAGATGAAGACCTCGGATAAACTTGGTCATCGAAATGTTTGTATAAATGTACCAAGTACATGAGTAGATAAAACATTTGGCAAGTGCAAGTAACATAATATTGAAGTACTGATCACACTTGGTAAAACTATTACGGTACATGGTACGATAACTTAAAGTCCCCATGTAAAGTTTGAAATTTGTCATTCAATTACTTATTTTTCATCACTTATTATAGAGATTGATGAAAAAAAATTAAAAAAGTTTCTCAAATATTCAAATTTCCCATCAACTATTAAAATAAAAGTTGAAAATTTTTGATCATCAAATATTCCACAACACAGTGCAAAATACAAATCTTTTTTAACACCAATGCAAAGATTGAACAAATGGCACACTATTTCAATAACAAAATGTTATATCTAATGCGCCACGTTAATGTTTAAATGACTACAGTATAAGCCAAAGTGGTTTAAACTTTATATGTGGGCTGTTACACCCTATGCAGACAGAGCCTGTGGGAAATATTGGGTGCGGCGCAAATGAGCGGAGGGTGCGGAGCTAACGGTCATTTTTGAATTTAAAATTGGGATATTTCTGAAACTAAGCTTTTTGGGGCTTCCAAGATATGTGTATTTGACACCAAATATCAATAAAATTGTGAAAATAGTAGTGCAATTCATTTTATAGCGACGCATTGTGCCTTAAAAATTTCCCAGACCTATATATTTTGAGACTATCCTTTTAATACTGCGTCCCCAGCATTCATAAAAAATGGTGTTCAAGATACACTACCCATGCAAATTATTTTTGCATCTTGGAAGCCAGGCAGTATCTGTGTGATTTTATAAAAATTCGGAAATGTTCTTCAGATATGAGCCCCCTCTAAATATTGGGTGCGGAGGTACGTTTATGGAGCTCCTTCGCACCCAATATTTAGAGGGGGCTCATATCTGAAAACATTTCCGAATTTTTATAAAATCACACAGATACTGCCTGGCTTCCAAGATGCAAAAATAATTTGTATAGATAGTGTACCTTGAACACCATTTTTTATGAATGCTGGGGACTCAGTATTAAAAGGATAATTTCAAAATATATAGGTCTGGGAAAGGTTTAAGGCACACTGCGTCGCTATAGAATGAATTGCGCCACTATTTTCACAATTATATTGATATTTGGTGTCAAATACACATATCTTGGTATATTTGAAGTCTCAAAACGGCTTAGTTTCAGAAATATCCCAAATTTAAATTCAAAAATGACCGTTAGCTCCGCACCCTCCGCTCATTTGCTCCGCACCCAATATTTCCCACAGGCTCTGTCTGCATAGGGCTGTTTTTAGCTAGTATCATTTAATTCATAGGTTCTGGGCCGATATAAAGATGGCAGCACAAAAAGAATCCAGTATTATCTTTTCTCTAGTAAATGATTTCAATCCATCCAAAGATCATGTTTAAGATGGCATGGTAATCGATCTGTGTTTATCTTTCTCTTTTATTTAAAATTAATATTTCTATCGACCTTTGCCTATGATTTAATTCATTGCTATCGTTATATTAAAGGCGCACTATACCATGTATAGCCTACTTAACTTAGAAGAAAAATTAAAAAAATAATCATTCAAACATGTTACTCACACACTTGCTCAAATATGACACAAAGTTTGTTCGCATAGAAAAAAAAGTATTTGAAGTTCATCGGAGATCATTAGACATGCAATCAAAAAATGAATTCCATCAAAACCATGAAACTGTGCCAAAACATTCCAAAAAGACCATAAGTATGTGTCAAAGAAAATAAAAAATGATCTACATCCGCAGATAATAAGCAGATATATAGTTTAACAGTGATATAATTTGAATAGATTACAATTTGAACCTTAACATTTAAAAAATAGATCTATGGTTTACATTTTACAACTCATTTTATTTTAAAATGTACACTGAAATCATGCAACACTTCTCCACTTAAGGAGGCATCTTCCCCAAGGTCGATGCTCCCATTCGTAGAAAAGTAAGCCATATTCAAAAATCATTTGTAACAAAAACAAATTTTAAAGATGTCATTTTAAAAGCAAAAAAGGCTCCAAAACGTAATAAAATATGTATTTTGGATGTTCATTTATGTCTGTGGATTATATTTTATACCACAAACACTTATAAATACCTGAAATTTGCAATAAAAGTGCCCAAAAATTGTTGTTTCGAAATTCCCCATTTTTCCTGTATCGCGCTAGTCACGTGACCCTTACGCGTAGCAGGCAATACCTAGTATTACAGATATTACAGTACATATTTCAACATGTTCAATATGGCAAACATCAGCGATTCTGACTCCCGGGTTCTGGGAAATGGCTATATATAAATCGGCGAGAGGGTGTTATTTAAGGAGGACAATTTAAGGAGGGGAAATATGTCCAAGTATGCCAGTAAAAGAGCAGATATGGACTTTAGACAAGTACTATGACGGAGAATCAACTAAAAAAATGTGCGTTCTGGAATGAAGACCCGTTGCCATTGACTGAGAATCCCAGCGATCCTATAATCCTACTCAGTTTGAATTTAGACGCGGAAAACAGGTTATGAAAACGTGCTCTCTGCAAAGTTATCAAATTTAGAAAATATGGATCTTGTTTTTGAGTGGCTTAACAAGCATTCGGATACAAGACTTGGCGCTATCTCTTGTCAAATACACGCAGACTTGCAGTAAATTGGCCATTGCAAATTGCAAAATCAGATCGTCAAATTAATCGCTTCGTTTTTAAACGTATGCTTCATATCTTCATCCAAAACTTTAGGATTCGATAGAGATAAGTTAAAACTTGTACAGGAAGAAATGGGAGATCCTACCTTAATTTAGAATCGCTGATTTCTCTGGACAAATTCCGAGAAGAAATTGTTCAACATCGCGATCAGCTCAGACTAAACTTACATGTCGTGCATGTCAGTCTGAACTCACGTGATAAAATACGGCATTTTGATTGGTTACTACTCGTGTTGTCATGACGCGAAAAACAATAGTAAACACTGAATATGTTAATGAACTGTCATATATGGAGCAATTGTCTTTCTGATTGGTTAACTTTACACGCCTCCTAAATGAATATAGTAGTCGTAGTAAATGATTCATTGATAACTCTGAAAGTGGGCGTGACCAGCTTTATTTTGACACCAAATTCAAGATGTTTCAAATAAAAATGGCCTCGCAAGACGAGGTTGAAATATCGGCAGTTTGATACTGATATGGTCTACGATAGATCAAAATTGACTGCCCCGCGTCATATGTCACGTGAGCCTATATTTGTTGAAAAATGAAAGAGATAGTGACACTTTTTAATCTTAAGTTAATACCAATATTACAAACACATATCTATTTTTTTCATTAAATATTTATTTCTTCATTATACATACATTTGTTTTACACTGCATTGATTTATTTTTGCAAAACCTTTGCTATTAGATCTTTAAGAATGTACCATAGACCTATTGCTAAAATACAACTGAGCTTAATCATGTTAATTGTTAAGCTGCTTGCTGACAGAAGATTTAAAACTGGATAGGCTATCACTGTCTAAAATATCACTGGGTAGAGTGTTCCATTTTACTATTGTCCTTGGAAAGTAACTAAACTTGTATGCATCCGTTCTGGCAGCTGGTTGGATGAATTTGGATGGATGGAACTGTCAGTCTAGTGTGTTTATTTGAGGGCTGAAGTATGTGGGTATAGTGATGGCTGCCAAGTTGTGAGTTCCTTTGTAGAAGAGGGAAAGTCTAGAAGCCTCCCTACGGGATTGTAGTGATTCCCACTGCAGGTGTTGGAGAGCTTGGGTGACACAGCCTGGTTCCCTAGAGTGACATTTGGTAACAAATCGGGCTGCTCCTCTTTGTACCTGTTCCAGCATGTTGATATCCTTCTGACGGTAAGGATCCCATGCTGCACTAGCATATTCTAGGTTAGGCCGTACTAGTAACTTGTATGCCTGGGCTTTAATGTTCTCTGGGCACTGGTGGAGGTTGCGCCGGAGGAAGCCTAGTACCTTGTTAGATTTTGATACTACTAACAAGGTACTAGGCTTCCTCTGGCGCAACCAGCTCCACCAGTGCCCAGAGAACATTAAAGCCCAGGCTGATATCCATAAACACAATAAACTTGTGTGTCAGAAAAAAGACGCCAAACCTAAGACCATGAATATGTGTGTCAAAAGAAAAATGAATTCCATAAATACAATAAACCTGTGTGTCAAAAAATGAATTTAACCCTAACCTTAACCCTTACCCTATTAAAACAGTTGGGGTTTTAAATCATCATCATCATCAGTATTAAGACTAGTTGGTTACTCCAGTTTATTAGTCTCATCTGTTCAAACATAGTTAAGATCTGAGCTTTGGTACAACTTTAAGGACAAAAAAGGGGGGAAACCTATAGCCGGTAGTGTTGATACACCCAGTGTCTGTCCAGAGCTGTCTTGAAGACATCCAGATTTTCTGCCTGTGCCACTTCTGTAGGGAGACTGTTCCAATCATTGATGATGCGTTGACTGAATGTGTTTTTCCTTACTTCTAGTCTTACCTAGCCCTGACCTATCCACTGATGAGGGCACAGGACGCGTACCAGACCAGACCCGGGTCCACTTGGCAGGAGCGACGATCGCGTACCATACCCTAATGGTACAGGGTCCACTTGGCAGAAGCGGCGTTCGCGTGCCAGCAGACCGTAATAGACTGTGGACTACTCTGATAATTGCAACTTCCATTTTTCATGGAAGGTCACACATTCCAACATATTTCAAACAGTCTGTATGATTATGCCAGGCACTTTCTGGGTAGTTGGACTTCATGTAGGGGTGGCAGACGGCCCTCAGGCCAATTACCCCCACCCTAAGAAAACCTTGGGGGTACTTTAATACCACCTGATAAAAAGGCTACTAATGCATGTCATATATTCATAGTTTTATAGTAGGCAGAGCATACCATGGTTAGTCAGTGCCAGAAATGTCCAATCTCTAACTTATATGGTTACCATGGAAACAGTATTTATATCTCAAAATCTTCTCAATTTGACCTCCTCCAAAATATGTCCCTTAGCCCTCAAAGTGAAATATTTGCAAATTTGTTTGGATTTTGTGGCTGCAACTTTGTCAAAAGTTGTATAAATATGTATATATTCACACTAAAGCACTAAAAAGTTGATATAATGCTCCAATAAATCAATAATATCTATCAAATATAGTCACACACAACTACTTTTAGGGAAAAGTGGGCGTGGCACTTTTTGGAACTTGTGTAATTGTTGCAGCATTAAGCGAAAAATACATATTACACTAACAATAATTGACATTTAATTATCATTTACTAACATTGTGTAACATTGTAATATGTTCATTATCATTATTAGATACTTAAATTATTTTATGTAAGTGTTATCATGAACTTTCCTTTTATCCCTATACCATACAAGGTGGGCATCACCAATGGTGTCAAACTAACTTTTCTGTTTAACTTATTTTTTACCATAGACAAGGGAAAAAGCTTTACTTGAAGTCGTGACCTCATTAGGTGCTATGTATATGGATAGATGGATTGATACTAGTCGGTAGATGGCAGCACTTGTGCTAGTTGGGCTAGATACAAGTATTTACCATTGACTTGACATGTGTCACTTAGTCTATTGATTTACCATATTCGTTCTTACACAATGGAGATTTGGGGTAGTAATATGGAACATACGTTATATGGAAACTGTAACCTTATAAGATCTTCTCCAGTATTTCAGTGACGTCATACCTGATTATAAAGGACCATTGATGTTACAGCATCAGGGCATATTACATATAATATTGAATCATGACCATCATTTCTACTGTGCCAAAATCATTCAACCAATTTTAAAATGGAATACGAGAACAAGATTTCTTATTTTAGGTTATATTCATATGTCTAATAATATTTGATATTAAACATATTAACTTTTATTGTTTTTATACACTAAGCAGATTTGTTTAGATATTATTTTAAGTTTTAACATAACAAACCACTTTCCAGATTGAAGGAATCACTAAAGGTACAGCATTTCAGAAATGTGTAAATTGTTTATATTTCATTATTTTGTGAAATACTAAAAGGAGTTTTACCCGTACCTTGTTGACCATGAGTCAATGAATGCATTATGTAATATCTGCAAAATGATGCACTATGCAATTCATACATGGAATAATTTATTTTGCCATATTGGAATCAAGTATTTTCGTTAATCCATTGGATAGATCATGCATTACCTGATGTTGATAATAGAATCAGTTAGTCAATTGTAAGACACCATTTATCCGAGAAAATCTTAGTTATGTATAAAGGCAGGGCATAACATTTCACATATCATTTATTCATGTTTACTACATCTATGGTTCCAATGTCATTTAAGCCTGATTTGGTGCAAATATCAAAGCATAACATCAACTCTAAAGTAGTTTAATTCAATGAAAATTAAAAATATCAAAATCGACAATTACTGTCCGCCATCTTAGATGCGAAGGTTACGGCCGTTACCTTCGCTTGGTACTGATCAGTGTCGGTCCATTACTTTTCAATTGCATAAAATGGCTCTAAACCTGACAAATGTATTAATCAATTTTAACTCATAGCTCTTGATCAATGAAACTATTTATATTCTAGGTTCAAGTCAATGAATACGACTTTGACAAGCTAAAAAGACTAAGGACCTCTAGGACTTAAAAGTTAATTTGACCATTAATGACCTATGATAGGGAAGGGTCATGATAACACTTATATAAAATATTTAAAGTATCTAATAATGATAATGAACATACTACAATGTTACACAATGTTAGTAGATGCTAATTAAATGTCAATTGTTGTTAGTGTAATAAGTATTTTTCATTTAATGCTGCAACAATTACACAAATACCAAAAAGTGCCACACCCACTTTTCCCTAAAAGCAGTTGTGTGTGACTACATTTGATAAATATTATTAATTTATGAGATCATTATATCAAGTTTTTAGTGCTTTAGTATGAATACATACATATTAATTCAACTTTTGACAAAGTTGCAGCCACAAAATCCAAACAGATTTGCAAATATTTCACTTTGAGAACTTAAGGACACATTTGGGACGGGGTCAAATTGAGAAGATTGTGAGATATAAATACTGTTTCCATGGTAACCATATAAGTCAGAGATTGGAAATTTCTGGCACTGACTAACCATGGCATGCCCTACCCACTATAAAACGATGAATATCTGATATTATTTTTATTGGGTGGTATTAAAGTACCCCCAAGGTTTTGTTGGGGTAGGGGTATAAATTGGCCTGAGGGCCTTCTGCCACCCCTACATTAAGTCCAACTACCCAGAAAGTGTCTATTATAATCATACAAATTGTTTGAAATATGTTGGAATGTGTGACCTTCCATGAAAAGCAGGATCCATTTCTAGAGCACTTCTACAGAATAGTCCACAGTCTATAATACAAGGTCCACGGGCACTTGGCAGGAGCGGCGATCGCGTGTACACCAGACGCCTCTGACAGTAATGTTTGGAACTACTTTGAATCTAAAAAATAAGCATTTAAAGGACTATTGAAACAGAATACGTAAAAATAGAAACATTTATACGTGTCGGATCCTAACCTTTGTACATTTTAGTCTGTTTTGTTCTTGATAAATGTTTTCTGGATAGGACGTTGTTATTCCCGGGTTGAAATAGGGAAAATTAGATCCGTTTCGCTCAGTGTTAAAAACTTCCGGTTTTGGAAAATCACTTTTTTTATTCAATTTTCAGACTATAAATCATAGGCGGAGGTTAAGTACTATAGTAAACCATATTATATGGTTTACTATAGTACTTATCCTCCGCCTATGCTATAAATTGATGAATAAGGAAGAAAATATGCCTTGTATTTAAAGAATAAACACTTCAACCATTTAGTTTATCCAATGAAAAGTGCGTAAACTTGATTTGGATCAATTTCGATCGACTTGATGAATCAGAATTTATTTTTATCAATTACATGTATCTGAACAGCACAATCAAAAGTACAATGCTGCTCATGACTAATACGAGAACATATTAATATGAGACAAGAACATACCTATTAGGTAAACGAAGACTTGGGATAACTTGCTGATATTAGACTAGGTAGAGTCCATTTCACTGCTTCAGTGCGTCAGTAGAACGGCAAAAATAAGAAATTCGGAGACTATTGTGCAATAATATATGGAAAAGTATATTCATAATGTACATGAATGACATTTGTTTATTTCAGATTTTTTAGTTTTTTGTGCAATAAGCCTGTGCCGTCTTGTAATTTGAAGAATTTCAGCCATGTTAATCTTATTGAAAATAACATGGCAGAGAAACATCCAAATATAAGAGGCCACACACTTTATAAGCCAAACTAGAAGCAATCCAAGATATACAAATGTCATTCATGTACATTATGAATATACTTTTCCATATATTATTGCACAATAGTCTCCGAATTTCTTATTTTTGCCGTTCTACTGACGCACTGAAGCAGTGAAATGGACTCTAGGTTTACTGTATTTATCTATTCTGTTCATGGGAAATACATGTACATGTAAGTCACCCCTCCCTCTTACATGTTTATGCTATATTAAAACTCCTTGTTAACACTCTTATTTATAGTATTACATACCTAGCGAAGCATTTGTATGGAAGTCAATGGGTCTATTGAAAGCCCATGGCTATATCAACCGATATTGCCTGATCACCCCGATATAGCCCTCGTACATGTACCTTGTTTTGAAATTCTACTCGCACACAGATGTGTGATGTATTGTGTATTGTATTTTGTTTACCACCAATGAAGGTGAGCAATACCTCTTGGGTATGTCCCGTATATATACGGTCGTAATTTACGTAATTAACATGGAAGATAGACCCAGAAACCCCTCCTTGAAGGAGCCCTGTGTTCTTTTATGTGCACTTATACTTAGCAGTTATGTCCCTATCATTGAATATATGCCTGAGGTCTGTCACCAATATAGCCCGAGCTTGCGAGGGTTATATTACGACAGACCGAAGGCATATATTCAATGATACGGACATAACTGTTGTATTACATACTTTTATATCATGGCTACGTTATATCAATGACGCCACGTGTCTGTGTGCGAGTGAAATTAGGAAGAAATGAAACATGACGTGCCAATGACGTCATAAGATTGTCATGGTAAAAGGTTTGGCTGCTATACAGGAATATATAGCCGAGCTTCAGCTCCATTGACTTCAATACAAATGCTTCGCTGGGTATGTAATACTTAGCAGTTATGTCCCTATCATTGAATATATGCCTAAGGTCTGTCACCAATATAGCCCGAGCTTGCGAGGGTTATATTACGACAGACCGAAGGCATATATTCAATGATACGGACATAACTGTTGTATTACATACTTTTATATTATGGCTACGTTATATCACGTGTCTGTGTGCAAGTGAAAGTAGGAAGAAAACATGACGTCCCGATGACGTCATAAGATTGTCATGGTAAAAGGTTTGGCGGCTATACAGGAATATATAGCCGACCTTCAGCTCCATTGACTTCAATACAAATGCTTCGCTGGGTATGTAATACATAGACATATAAGTACACACCACAGCCTTTTGTACGAGTTGCAGACCACTTAGTCAAACACCCTGAAGTACTTCACGCAAACAAGCAAAAAGTATGTCATTGATACAAAGTAACCATGGGAATTAAGGTATACTGTACACCAGTTGTGTCACTATGCCCAATTCTAGCCTCCCAAGGTTGGCCTATATTGGGAGAACTCAGGCATAATTCACATCATAGTGACATAACCTCTAAATGTAAGAGGGGGTGACTTACTCCTGTCAGTGTGCACAGTGTCAGTATACCATGGGCTTTCAACTCTTGAAAAGCCATAAGTATACTGTTTTATTGCTATTGGATTGTCTGAATGTATAGTTGATTGGTGTGGATTTACTCTAGTACACTTCAAAATCACCCAGAAGCACTCGATCGTTGGCACAGGTTGGGCCCTCATAACCCAGGTTTTCTCCTATCTACATGTAAATAAGCCTAGGCATAAAAACAAACTGTTAATTATTCAAATCGTTTGTGTTATTTTAGCAGTTTAGGGAGTTTCAGAGCTGTCAAGTGTCCCGCGAATGGCGGGATTATCCCGCAAATTTGATCAAAATTAGGCTAATTCGCGTGTCCCGCAATGTCCCGCGAAGTCCCGCAAATGTGGCTTTGACCTCCGCGAATTTCCGAAATTGTTGCAATCCCCTATATTGTGATTATCTTATCTTTTATAAGAAGCACAAGTTTTTGCACTTTTGAGGAGTAAAGTTTACCTAATTTTAAGTACCTAGCATGCTGTTGTTTGATATCAAAATTAAGGGGAAAGGTTCAACTTTCATTTTAATTACGAAAATAGGGATGTAGGTCACAAATAGTTCCAACGTTGGCCTTTTTACTACCCGTGTGGCCTTCATCTCAGAACTGAGCAAATATTAGCAAACGCGAGTTACAATAAATGGACGCTGATATCTAGAAAGGGTTTGTAGAAAAACACGGGTACCGGGTAGTAAATCCTCCATGCTGGGTTCAAACTTGGTACCCGGTACCCGGTCAAAAAAACGGGAACCCAAAAAACGAAAAATACGAATATATAACATAATAGATTATGAGAAAACGTGTAAGATTTGTTTTGAATTTACAAAAATGTATGTAACATCCTTCAAAATTGAGCTAGAAGCTTCAAATAAAAAGCATATTAAGGCTCTTTTCTTCCTCTATCGTCATGGCCATATTTTCATTGGTTATGGGGGGGGTGCGATCGCACCCTCTCCTGGCTACGCCTATGACATTGTAAGACATAACAATTTACAATTCAGTGGACATTTTGTCGAAAATTGGGATAACTTAAATTATGATTAATAATCAAAATCTTACACGTTGCATCATTTAAATTAACACACGTTTCCTCTCTGCTAAAGCAACGATAGCTATTTACAGGTTTAAATCATAATCAAAACAATTCATGTACCAACATACGAAGTACTGTAGATTGGGTTAATTTGGCGCTACTTAATTTGGCGATTTTGCCATTTTTGGCATTTTGGCGGCTATTTAATTTGGCGGATATGCAAAAAAAAATTAATTAACTTACGCGCCGCACTGTTTGCGAATTGCCATGTAAATGGGCATGTTTGGCTATGTTCTTTTGAGGACCACTAGCGATATTCACCACGTTTGTACATTTTTGTGGGATCATCCTTTACATTTTGCACCTCGATCGATGCTGCTACTTTACCATGCTTTTCCTTTCTAGTTTTTCCCTGAGTATTAATGAGTGACGGACCAGTTCTGAGCCAGTTTATGAGAGACATTTTTTCATATTTTTGGAAAAAACTAAACCGGAAATGACCTAAATACACTGGACGAAATACCCTAGATAATTCCCGGGGATTCATTCTAAATCTTGGCGAAGATTTATATTGGCGAATTTTTCAATTTCGCCAAATTAAAGCGGGCGCCAAATTAACCCAATCTACAGTATTGAAAATAGAGTAAGATTGATTTGTCTTGTTTTTCAAATCGTCTTACAATGTCATTACCAATGGAAATATGACCATGATGATAGAGGAAGAAAAGAGCCTTAAAATGCTTTTTATTTGAAGCTTCTAGCTCAATTTTGAAGGAAGTAACATACATTTTTATAATTCAAAACAAATCTTACACGTTTTCTAATGATCTAATTATGTTGTATATTCGTATATTTCGTTTTTTGGGTACCCGTTTTTTTCGACCGGGTACCAAGTTTGAACCCAGCATGGAGGATTTACTACCCAGTACCCGGTTTTTTCTACAAACCCTATCTAGAAAAGTAACCTCATTTCCTATAATTTGATGTAGATTAATCGAACCTCTATATCATGGGCTTTCAATTGAAATTGATTGATTAAGTTACTTGGCTTGACCGTGAAGTATAATAATATTCCTATGCGTATTTTGTGAAATTGTGTTGACGTTTATTTAAGTTACAATGTAACGGTGCATTATATTTGATTAATCAGTATCTGAAAGTTTGATTTAAGTACTTTTACACGCTTTTACATTAGTCCCAATCACGCAAATCCCTTGAATGTCCCAGGACATCCTGCAAATTTAGGTGGATGTCCCGCAAAATCCCGCAAATTTTGGGCACTTGGTCTAAAAAATCTGTCCCGCGAGAAAATCTTTAGGGGTTGACAGTACTGGAGTTTTCAAACCAGGAATTAGCCTAATGGCTTTTATCTGAAGTGTTTTCCTCATAATTTTTATGAGGTTTTCATGTATTTTGTGGTGACAATTTAAAGTAACAGGTAAAATTATGGATTTTCTAACTGAGGATTTTCAACGAGATGCCACGCGTATTGCATGACACTACTGCTACGCCACTGCTTAGAAACCACATTGACCCTTTGTACATATTTCAGATGGAGAGAGAAATTGAACAATGCAGGGATTGTAATATGGGAGAACATGGAAAGAATATTGAAAGCACCACACATCAATGTGTTTTGTGTACTACATTCCATGGTACGAAGTTAACTTCCAATTCAACTACCTCGTGCCCTGGTGCATCAGGGAATCATCACACATCAGAGGAGAATGAGTCTCATTCCATGAATGATAACCAAGCAAGTCGAACTAGTTCATCAGAACCTGTGGAGTGTGTTATACCTAATGGAAGTACTGCTGCACGTCGTTCTGTTTTTGAACGTTTCAAAAATCCTGATTTCATTGGTAAACTTAACTGTGTGAGTTATGCTAAAGCAAGTGATGCTGTTAAACGGGAAAATAGTCATGTGTCGAAGAGATATGAGGTTGAGAAATTAAAGCAACAAGAGACGGACAATTCCGCCCCTACTGTTAGTGAGAAAGGTGATACTCACATTGGAATTCACAAATATACAGATGATCCATGTACAGTATATGAAATCCTCAGAGTAAAGCGAATATTTCAACAAATACCTCAGAAAAAACGAATGCCTGTTGACACTCCAATTTTCCCTGATAAGGTATATGCCTTTATGATATTTATAATACTTAGTTTGCCAAAATAAAATTCTTTGAATCTTTGAATTGAATGTGAAGATCAAGGAAAATACAGCCAAGGAACATATAGTCAAACTTCTGATTAAGGAATGCACAATTGCATTTAAAATCATTCCATGAAATAACATTAGGACAAAATGTCACCTTGGAATGGGTAACCAATGCCAAAACTAGTGTAAAGCACAGTCATTAAAATGATAGCTCTAATATGCAAGCAAGTAAATATCTTGTTTGTAAAAAAAATTAACCGTCAGTTTAATTCTTGTTTAAATTACATTTACTTTTCTTACTAGGTGCGTTTTGTGTGTATATCTGACACTCATTCCCAACTTCATAAGTGCCTTGACGCTATACCTCCGGGGGATGTCCTCATCCATGCTGGTGACTTCTCTAATATTGGCAGAGTCACAGAAATCATGAATTTCAACAAAACAATGGGTGAGCAAATGTTCATGTTCACGTGATCCCTCTGTTCAAAAACACATGTACCATAAACCTTTAAGATACAGGATTTTGACAATTCTCCTGATGGTGATGGCCTATAGTAGAAAAAACATAGAATTTTCCATAATTTCTGTATAATTGATTCAATCCTTTTGGAATCTATTGAAAATGCATAACTCATCATTGAAGTTGGTTGATTGGACCTATTTCTCCCTAAGAATATGATATCCACCATTTACCCGGGGTATTCCCTCCAATATACCTCTTAATACCTATGGGCCGCGCAAAAGACCCCCTTTTTGAGCATTTTTTCCATGTCTATTTCCTCTAAAGATTGAAAATTTCCATGTATACTTCCTCTCAGACTTATTAGAGTTGGAGTTGCCATCAATTGAAATATTTCAGTTTGACTGTTTTCATTAAAATCATTTCATGATTTTAAATATCAACCTCAACTTGTCAGCTTTCTTTTAAAATGTTTAACCTCAATTTAATTTCTAGGATCTCTTTCACATAAACACAAAGTGTTGATTGCGGGCAATCATGAAATAACATTTGATGAGAAAACAGCTCCTGGAAATAATACAGGAGAAATGCGGGAATTGATTACCAGTGCCACCTATCTTCAAGATAAGACAATAGAACTTTATGGCATCAACATTTATGGAGCCCCGTGGTAGGTACATGTAGTTTTGCAAAAAGTACAGTAGGCTAACTCAGGGTTTTCACTCATGCTCAGATTATGAAAATTATATATTGAGAGTTTTCCTTGTGCATACTTTATTTGCTTGTCTGGGCTCCTACTTCTACCTCAGTTGGAAGGAATACTGCCTAACGTAGTAAGAATATCTCATTTTTCAAAATATGTAGACTTAATATGTCAGCCCACCAAATTGTGGCATTTTTAAAAACAAACCTTGCTGACTGTTATTCTGAAAATGTAAATGAAAAAATCTCCAAAATGGTACTGAACCCTGTTAGGTATCAAGTTACAAAATAATTTTCTTTAAATAACTTCTTAATTACTAGTACTAACTGCTCAGTATATATATGACCTTGTAGGGCCCCAGAATTTGGAATCAATGCCTTTGGCTTACCAAGAGGGGAAAAGCTACTAGAGAAATGGCAGCAAATTCCAAGCAATACAGACGTACTTATCACACATGGGCCTCCTTTAGGTATGTCCACCAATGCATCACTTTTTCAGCAATTTAGTAAAAATGTGTGTATTGTAGCTATAGTCTCCATTGAATTGTATTTTTTCAATGAGGGTTTCAAAGAATCCTAAAAGGAAAAAGTTGATGAATTGTTCTAATGGTGTTTAAAAAATAAATTATTATACACTTGGGAATAATATAAATACCTTTATACACTTGTTATTCAGTTATTGCAAATGTTGATAATAGCGTAGCTTGATGATCAGATTTCACCCAAAAATTGCATCGCTCCCTCTGTCTGAAGATAGGAACGACCTCCCAATGACAGCTTGCTACAGGCCATAGGCCAGTTCATCGACACAAAATAAAATCAGGCGAAATGTTACTTCAGTAAATCCTGTCTAATCCAAACGCCACTGGGACAGTGCCAAGTTATTACTGTTCACATTTCAGTGTTTTTTAACATTGAAGTTTGGCAGATTAAGAAATGATACCAAAAAGTTTTCACATTGAGAGGTGTTTAAATTAGAGAGGTGTTCAGATACAGGTTTTACTGTACTTTAAATGTGCATTGTATTTTAAAGGACATTGTGACCTGACAAAATCTATGCAAAGGGCTGGTTGTGTTGAACTTCTGAATACAATCCAGTTCAGAGTCAAACCAAAGTTCCACATATTTGGTCACATACATGAAGGTAGGTTATAGGTCTTAGAAGTTTATTCATTGAAAGTCGTATCTGTGTTTTCATGAATGTACTGAATGTATATTTAAGAGTATATTTCTGATCAAAATGTGTTGTCTCTGCTAGATTACCTATACTACAAAGCTTCAAACTACAAATGTACTGTATATGAGAGATTTCATTTTCTATTACATTTTTATTCACAAGCAAATGGGTATTTGTTACCTCAGAAGTGAAATATTGTCCCATGATAGGAGATTGCTAAACCAAACCCTGCGTCTGTGCAAAAAGTGAAAACAACACATTCAATTCATATTACACTGTTACACAATAATGTCTATGGTACAGGGCTATGACACCATCGTGCATAACGACTTAAATCTTGCTCTTTGTCTTTTGCAGCTCATGGTATGTCAACAGATGGCACCACTACCTACATCAATGCTTCTATTTGTAACCTTGGATACAAAACAGTGCAGTCACCGATTATCTTTGATATTCCATTACCTGAAGGAGTTTGCAAGGAAGATTTTTAACTAACTATACGGACACCATATGGATAAATACTAGTATAATCAGAGGATTTGTCCGTATCCCCTGACATCTTTTAATAAGCATACTTGTGTAAAACGCATGCTGTTTATAGTATAGAAATATAGGACCAAAAGTGCGTCCAGAATACTGCTAAGTGATAAATAACTACAAAAGTTCCACGATGTGAATAATAATCATGACAAAATATATGCAACTATATTATACTGGAGTATTAGGTGAAAAACAGTAGCATTTTAATTTTCTGGATTGGATGGAGCCCCAGTCGATCTAGGTGTTATTCCATGACCACTTTCTTTCTTCAAATTCCATGACCACTTTCTTTGAAGTGTGCAATTTATAGTGTGAGCAAAGCACAACGATTACATTCATGTACATAAAACAAACTTGTGTTACTTTAAACTGTGTTATTCATAAAAACGTCCTATTACTATTTATAATCTTCACATTGTTAGAGTTACTTGAGGGTTTCTCTAAAATGTAGCGCATCTTGTGATTTCACATTTTAAGGATGTGGCAGAGTAGATGTTCTGCCATCTTTCTTTTGTCAAGTCACCTGTTGTTTTTATTTACTTTTTACAAGTAAGCCATATATCTACTTTGTTGTTTTAATCCTGTTATGTCTTGTCTTTGTATCACAAGTTTGTTAACTGATATACAAATTTTAGATTAGAGGCATATAAATAAAACTGCATGTACCTCCCTGTTCAAACACGAAGTTCTTACATTATTTGTGTTCAGTTACAAATTAACACTCTCTACAAGTGATCAATCCGCAGTACTCGGTTTGTTATGTCACCACCAGAAGTGTTGACAAATTGTTAGTCTACAACTTTTTTGTGGACTGTGTTTGGAGGTTGACGTCTGTAACAAATGGTGGTCGGCGTCTGTAACAAATGACAGGTACTAACATTTTGCATGTTAATGCCTTGTTGATATTATTACCGAATTCGCGAATGCATCTGATCATTTCAGTGAAAATGGTGATCTTATCTTACGGAAATGAAGTTGTTTCGGAGTTCGGATGGCAATACTGTGTCAAGCGCAGTCTCTTGGGAATTGATCCTACTGTCTATACACAACAGAATTAAAAACCTTAGCATCCTAACTTCCTTTGTTAACATTCCCCAAAACGTGAAAAAGGATAGGTATCGATATGGAGAACTGAATTCAACAATGTTTTCTTTCAAACCAATCATTGAAAACATTCTGATAAAAAACACAGTATTTTATGTAATGTTGACTGATTGACAACAATTTAATGCGAAAATTATTTAGAAATATTTTATATAACTGTTTTTGTTAACATTTTTTGTTTTTTTAGTGCAATTGTTTTTGCTCCTTTCTACCAATTCTTGAGAATGAAATAAACTGTCTTTCCGAACCTTGTTGGAACAAAATTGCATATACAACATGTTTTTAGACCTCTCAATATTAAAGCTATACAAAGGAATTTTTGGTTGATTTTAAAAAAAGTATTCAAAAAATGAAAACAAAATCCCCCCAAAATAGATAAAAATCAAGAAAAACCTTTTATTTCATTAACAAGATACTTTTTTAAAATCAACCAAAATTTCCTTTGTACAATTACAATACTGAGAGACCTAAACATGTTGTGTTTATGTCGTTTTGTTCCAATGAGGTTCGGAAAGGTGTTTCATTTCACTCTGGTAACATGATACCAAGAACAAAACAAGTGTTTGATGTGTTTTTTAAAACAATATAGATGACAGTATGTATATCTATTTCAAATTATATTGTTACCATTCAAAAGATGGCCATTAAATTGACAATTTGTAAGATTTTCAGAAATTTTTGATGACTGGTTTAAGAGAAACGTGTGTTCAAAAAGTTCGCCATATCGATACCCATTCTTTAGGAAAGTTGTCATAACCTCTTGAAAAATTACTGGAACCAATTTCACCTGACCATAATTTCAGTTGAGCAAGTTAGTGCCGTTCATAGCATCTCCAAATAAACGATGCCACTTGTAAAGACATTCGATATATTAATACAGTGCGTCTCAAAAAACGCAACAAACAAAAACATTGTCAAAGCACAAAACCAGCGATGTCAACATCAACTTAACTTAGTTACCATGCAACCACGGGTCTCTTCTTTTCAATGATATGTCAACCAGTGTCTCATCTTATGAAATTGATAAATAAAACACAAAATTCTCATCAATCCTGGCTACGAGTAAAACATTTTCAGTAGTCTACCTTCCTCGGATTTCGGGGGCTACACAATGGCATTTTGCCCATGCTCCGACTATATTCGATTATTACTTGGAAGACGCCCCCAGCCCTGAGAGGTGATCAATCCTCCACCTGCATGATTACTCATGAAGTACTAAATTCCACGCCCCTCCACATGGCCTTGATATCTTTCTCTGGAAGATTGTTTGACTACCTTTGAATTTTTTCTTGTTAATGCCTCAGTCACATTTGATCTATATGCAACATAAAATATAGGGATAAGCAGTACCTTGTATAGGCTATTTTCTAAATCGATTTTGTGAATCTTAAATACATACAGTATTCCTAATATTCTACATATTTAGCTTTAATTTCTTCCGCCCTTTATTGACAGGATGCCTATATTTATTTCGAATATAACTGGGTGCAAACTGACTAGGGAGCAAGTTATCGTAGGGTCCGATTTAATCAGGGTGCAAGTTGACCAGATGGCCATGAATGCCCTCTTTCAGAAATATGCTTATATTAAGTTTTATCTTTATCTTGAAGAAAAATCAATTTTGAATATGAGTAACACATATAACATGTTTAATCCCATTTAAAAGTAAACGAAAAAGAGCCATAATAGGAAAAAGAGGTATCAAAATGATCTCTTCGAATGTTGCATCATGGATAATTATTCAAGAACACATTCAAATAAAAAATATAATTTGTGGGGGAATGTTCACTTTCATTATTGCCATAATCATTATGAATTCCATTTAGTATTAAACTATCAACATGTACGAATGCAGATAATCATGTTTTTATTTTTGAGTTATTTCTTTAAATCATACATGAAAAGTACAAAATAAGATTTTTCTTGGAATGTGTACAGGAAACATTTTTTCTCAAATTTGGAAAACCGAGGTAATACTTTTGTATGAAATATGGGAAGTTGCATACCCCTCTGTTGAAAGCGAATATTCTACGAATAAAATGTTCACATATTTCCAAAGATTCACTATTTTCTCCTTAAAATCTAGAGACCTTAAATTGTAAATAGCAACCCAGCCTCTCAAATACAGGATGGGCCAAAAAACGCCACTTTTTTTCAAAATGCTATAACTTTTTTAATTTTTGATATTAAATCATAATTTGCATACTAAATGAAACTTGAGGTTGGATCATAAATTATATACTTTTACTAGAATAAAATATGTCACCAGCGTCTCACTTAAACATTTGGTGTGCCATGAGAAATAAACCGCATAATTTGCAAAAAGTTCCTGAACTAATACAGCCTGATGATCGCCAAGCTAATAGCCCTGATTCAAACCCCAGTGAGTATAGGGTATGGGAAGGTCTCCAGGAGATTGTATGAAGGCACCCCATCTAGAAAATTGCTCAACTAAAGCTGGCAATTAAGACAGGTTGAAAAAAACTTAGTTAACATTTCATTGATACTGCAATATCAGCAAGGCGACTAAAGCTAAAATATATCATTAATTAGGGTGGCGGACCAATTGAACCCCCCTTTTAGATCAAATATAATCCAAGTTGAAGGACTTGTTACATTATATTATTACTAAGAACCCTTGGCACTATATAACTGCAAAATTTGGGGTATGTACGTTGGAAAATAAAAAAGTTGTAGTGTCTTGAAAAAAGTGGCGTTTTTTTAAACCCACCCTGTAAGTATGATATACTTTTACTATTGATTTTATGACATAGTGTTATATACCAAATTGTTTGAAAATGCATTACCTTTAAAATGATATATAAGCCAATGTACCATATTGAACGAAACTATTTTTTCCAGATTTAAAGTTGGGTATTGTTTTTTTGGCCCATCCTGTATATACAATGAGCACTATAGCCTATCTAATTGTAGTTACACCCCAGTCACATTTCCCACGGCCGCCGTGTGGTCTATCATTTCTGCGGCCAGTAGCTTTTCTACGCTCGCCGTAGAATTTCTGCGCTCTTATACTTTTGCAGTCACATTTCCCACGGTAGCCGCACGGTGAATTTTAAATTTCTTTTTTTCATTTTATTTACATCAGGACAATTTATAAATGTTATTTATAGTGCTAGGATGTAATATCAAATGAAAAGCGATCGTGAAACATTGACAAATAAGGATTCAATCTTGTTGAGCCAGTTGATTTCTACGGGGACCTCAGAAATGAACAAATATTATAACTCCGAGTTATTATTTCTACGGCGACCCTGCGGCCTGTAAAAAACTGGATACGCCGTACGGAGGCCACAAGGCGAGCGTAGTTTTCCTACGCTCGCCGCAGAAATACACTGATTTAATTGATCTGCGGTCGACGTACGGCCGCCGTGCGACAAATGTGACTGGGGTGTAACTGGTACCAAACCAGGTGGTGGGAATTACAGGATTGTGAAATCAGAGAGCTGTTCGGCCTTGATGGGAAAACTCAGATATGAGGTAATAGATTTTAAGAGGCAATGTGTCAATAATCTATTCATTCACGATGGATCTATGCCATTTTCCGTCAGTCATTTTATCGTCAAGATATTTCATTATATTAGTTCATCCTTCACTGGCTAGCAATTACTATTATATTTGTGATATAGCCTCTAGTGTTTTGCTACTCATGGTATTACTGATCTTGTCTTTGCACCTTTGTGGTATATGTAATTCTTTATGGTATTCAGACCATGAAGAATACATACACATTACGGTAAATGTCCAGTCAGTGGAGAGGTTAAGCAAATACGTTTTTTCAAAACGTATACGTAAACGCAAAGTACATTGAATCAACATAGGATTGTATCGCTTTAGTCTACTTCAGATACCCGTTCAACTTCAAAGTTGCGTGTTTAGAACGGGAGATTTTAAATTTCACGTTGCTATCAACGGGAATCATTATACGAGTACTCATGTCTGTTGAATACTATCCTTGCAATTTTGATTTCGATGCAGAGTATAATTCTTTCTGAAGAAGATGATGTATGTTACGCATGATTTAACTCCAATAATCTTACGAAACGAGCTCGTTTAAAATATGTATTAGAAAACCAGCTATTGAACTTCATCAATGGGATACTATGTAATCATTACAGGCTATGGTGTAGTCTAAACAAACACTAGAGCTGAACGGCTAATTATGTGTGAACTCTACATGTATTTGTATAGGGCCGATTGATACGTTTAAGTTGCGTTCTGGATTTTATACGGTAGCTTAACCTCTCCACTATTCACTAGATACTGATATAATTCCTTATAATACATCTGACAGATTTTGACAACTCTCTAATGCTTACTATGGCAACGTCTGTGTTATTTGCTTTTGGTATGATTTCAAGAAGTCCTTTGTGTTTTTCACTGAGTGATGTAACGAGCTGCATCCAGTGGTTGTTTGTCAGTAGCTGAGATGATTTCCTGTCCACTTGTATTTTGGTTTCTACCACAAGACCTCCAATAAATTTAATTGCTGCGTCTGATTCTTTCTGGGAGTTACCATAGACTTTTAACTCTTCTCCTTCGACCTCCCAAACAGCTTCAAGCTCTTTTTTCTTTAAACACTCCATCACATGCTTTCGACATTGGTCTTGTTGGTGTAAATTCAATGTTGCAGGAGGAAGTGATGAAGATCTACATACAGCTGTTTTTAGTAGCTCGTAAATGTGTAGTTTAGAATCTGTGCAGTCCTGGGGTACACCTTTTAGTATAATGGTACCTCGCTGACCTTTACTTAACTCTATTTTTGTTTCCAAATCTTGGAATTTTTCATTAAGGGTGGCTATGAACCTGTTCATGAGTAAGAATCTCGTTTCCCAACTCTTGAGATTTGTCACCTTTTCACATACAATGCTCCTTTCTCTTTCTAGTGGTTTGACAAGTGGTTTGGGCAACCTGAGATGGGGAGTCGATGTATTGAAGTCCTCATCAACAGGACCAAGGAAAGCGTGATACACTCTCACTGTCATATTGTTACCATTCAAAGTATGGGTTTGCTTTCTTGTCACATTAGCTACGACTGAAAAAATAAACATGAACTACATTACAACTATTTATCATACGTGACTAACAGTTTCATGAAAATTATTTCTCTGACTCAATATTTACCTCTGTAATCCATGAAGTAGACAATAGCAATTAGTTGCTCAGTTTTCTTCAAATCAATCTTCTCAACATCGCCCCCTCTGCTCCATTTAGGACAAGAGAAATACAACTCTAGACAGTCTTCAGTGGTTCTCTCATTTATGTTGTACACTTGGATAGCATTGGACTCAAATATTTTCTCCAGACTCAGAACACAATTTTCTAGTTTCCTTTTCCTTGTGAAATTCTCCAGCGGCTCAAAATCATCTGAAACGGATACCTATCTAGTAACCATATGTAAAAATGCATACTTAAGTTTATACTCAAGTTTCAATGATATACCCTAGAAAACGTTAGAGCCTAGCTTACTACATGAGCGATTCATATGTACTTTACCTATTGGCTCTTGAAATTTCACCAATGCTCTCTCAGGCTCATAACCATAATGTATCTCTGGATTACTCTGCTGGCTCATGCTCTCAACGAATAGTTGAACTGTCTCCTTGGAAGCAGACGTCGGTATTCCCTTAATGCATATGCAATTATTGTTCAACTTCCTCTCGATTTTAGAGATTTTCCTTAGAGGATAAGCTGAGACTTCTATTTGAGTTTGAAATACTTCTCTCAATTGTTTACCTAGCACTCGCGACGCAACTGTAAAAAATATAAGAAATATTTTTCACATGCAATGCAATTCTAGTTGTGATAGTATTATACATGTACCTGGTATCAATAAGCATGGGGAAGTCATTCGAAAACCCAGATGACAAAAAGGTATATTCCAAAGTTTTGGAAAAATTTGATAGTCACTTCGTTCCAAAGAGAAATGTGTTGAACAATCGTGTCAAATTCCGTAAAAGGAATCAAGAAACTGGTGAATCAGCTGAAGCGTACATACGTGCCTTATATGATATGGTTGAACATTGTGAATATGACAAGCCAACTGAAGAGATTCGAGATCAACTGGTCACAGGTATGGCAGACTGTAAACTGTCCGAGAAATTACAGATGGACTCAATGAATGAAAATAAGTTCAAATTAGAGCTTGATTATGTAGTGGCAAAAATGCGCCAATCTGAGCTCGTTAAGAGTCAGAATTGCAATGTGAATGTTGATGCAGTGTCAAGAAAGCCTAACTACAGTGAAATTGAAAACCCATCAGTAAAACACCAGCCTAAGCCCCAACCTGAATTTAAGCCCAAACCTGGTAAATCCCCATCGGGACGTCGTTTCGTCCCTGTTAAGCCTTGTCAATATTGTGGGTATACTAAGCATAAAAGCAGGGATGGCGGTTGTCCTGCAACCAATCAGACCAACCAAATAGACAGACAGATTATGACCTTGACGATGACAATGACTATGACAGTGGTTCAGAGTTGTTTATTGGTCATGTACAAACAAACACTGTGGAAGAAATTTCGGCTTGGAAAATTGTATTGCCCGTCGAAAAATCTAAACTATGTTTTAAAATAGATACCGGTGCGGATAGTACGGTAATATCAGAGAAAACTTATGAAGGTCTTGAGCCGAGGCCAAGTTTGTGTCAGGAAACTGTTCAGTTCCATTCACCTGGAGGTAAGTTACATGTTTTAGGCTATTTTATGGCCACATCTCTGTACAATGGTCGTGAATACAAATATCGTGTACATGTAGTTGAACAAGATACTGTTAACCTGTTGGGCAGATCAGTCTGTAGTGCTATGAATCTTGTTAAACGCGTTGAAGCTGTAGATTCTGTGTTTGGGGAAGGAGGTATCATGAAAACGTCTCCTGTGAAAATTAAGCTTACTGGGGATGCGAAGCCGTATAATGCGCCTGTTCCACGTAGAGTACCATTCCCAATATTGCCCCAGGTCAAAGAAAACTTGGAAAAGATGGAAGATTTAGGAGTAATTCGTAAAATCAATGAACCAACAGAGTGGTGTGCGCCTATGGTAAATGTAAAGAAGCACTCGGGTGCCATAAGAACGTGTTGTGACTTACGTAAGCTTAACCCGTGTATTGCGCGTGAGCGGTTCCAACTTCCAACATTAGAAGACATGCTATTTAAGTTGAAGGACGCACGTATATTTTCTACACTTGATTTGTCAAATTCATTTTGGCAACTGCCTTTAGATGATGAAAGTCAAAAGTTAACTACCTTTATTACACCTTGGGGTAGGTATTGTTATTGTCGTGTACCTTTTGGCATCACAATTGCGCCAGAGATTTTCCAGTCGCGAATGTCAGAAATGTTGCGCGATATAGATGGCGTAGCTGTCTTCATGGACGATATTGTCGTTTTTGGCCCAGACACGGACTCCCATGACAGAAATCTCCGAAATGTGTTGGAAGTCATCGGAAAAACGGGTCTACGTTTGAACAAGTCAAAATGCAAATTTCGGAAAACGGAATTGAAGTTTTTGGGTCATGTCATCGGTGAATTTGGTGTTAAACCGGACCCAGAAAAGGTTAAGGCAATAAATGAGTATGCACCGCCGACAAATGTAACAGAATTGAAAAGGATGTTAGGAATGATCAACTATTTGGGAAGGTATGTGCCCAATTTGTCGGACATTTGTCACCCAATGAACATGTTATTGAGATCCGATTCAGAATGGATATGGGGACCATCTCAGGAGTCTGCATTTGAATCAGTGAAAAGAAAATTATGTAGCGCCCCAGTTCTTGCATATTATGACCCTCAGAAAAAATCGCGAGTTAGCTCAGATGCATCGAGTCATGCTATTGCCGGCGCTTTATGGCAGTTGCATAGTGAAAATCAGTGGAAACCTGTAGCATTTTGTCATCGTTCTTTGTCTGATAGTGAAACGCGCTACGCACAGATTGAGAAGGAGTGTCTGGGTATTACATGGTCATGTGAGAAATTTGGTCGATACCTCACAGGTATGGATACTGTTATTGTAGAAACCGATCATAAACCTCTGATTCCTCTCATCAACAGTAAAGATCTTGACTTAGCCCCGGTAAGGTGTCAGCGTCTCCTTATCAGATTGATGAGATTTAATGTTAAGGCTGTACATGTCCCAGGGAAATCACTGATTGTAACAGATTCATTGTCACGTGCATCATCCAAGTCAATTCCAAAACAAAGTCGCGAAGATCATGAATTGGAAAATGAAGTTTCAGCATATGTTGAGTCAGTTGTGGAAACCAAGCCAGTGTCTAATGACAAACTTGACAAGATTCGTGTGGCGACACTTTCCGATGATACGTTGCAGGTTGTAATGCAATATATCATACATGGGTGGCCTAGTGGTATATCGAGCGTAAAAATGTGTGCAAAATCATATTTTGTGTATCGTGATTCTCTTAGCACTGTCCAGGATTTGATACTTTTTGGAAGTCGTATTGTTGTCCCCGAAAGTATGCGTTCTGAAATTCTGGAGAGAATTCATGATGGTCACTTGGGTATGAATAAATGTAGGGAGCGTGCTCGCATGTCCGTGTGGTGGCCTAGTATAAATGAACAAATACAGGACAAAGTTAAATCTTGCTCTGAATGTCAAATTGAGAAACCTAAACAGAATAAATTACTGTCGATTATTTCTCGCGATTTATTGAAATTCAGAAATTAGCCCGTACTTAACTACTACATTTGAGATCATCCGTAAACTCAAGGCACTTTTTGCCCGTCATGGCATACCTGAGGTATTGGTATCAGACAATGGCCTGCAATTTTCTTCTCATGAATTTCATGTATTCTGTGAACAGTATGACATAAAGCACATGACCAGTAGTCCTCGCTTTCCATCTGCAAATGGAGAGGCAGAGAGGGCTGTACAGACTGCTAAACGAATGCTTAGACAGACTGAACCATGGCTAGCTTTACTTAGTTATCATAGTACACCCACAACCCCAACAAAGATTTCCCCTGCTAAACTACTCATGGGTAGGGAGCTTAGGACTAATCTTCCAACCCTCCCTGAAAATCTTGAGCCTAATTGGCCAATAGAGTCCAAAGTTCGGCTTTCAGACAGTCATGCAAACGCATCATATGCAAAATACTATAATAGGCGCCATGGTGCGAAACCACTGAAACCACTGAATACTGGTGATTATGTGAGAATTAAAAGTGATCAGGAAAAACTCTGGAGTCATCCGGCTGTTGTAGTTCAAAGTCAGCCAGATTCCAGTAATCGATCATATCTGGTTCAAAAAGGCGAGACATTATATAGACGTAATCGTCGTCATTTACAGCAAACTGGACATACGCCAAGTGTTGAATCACCACCAAGTGACTTGCCTGTATTCAACACTGTGGATTACCCAAGACATTCAAGTGTGGAAAACCCGATAACTGACAATGTAACTACATCTGTAGTAAACACACTGATTAGAGACAAATATCACACTCCTATGGCTGCTGTAGAACCAATAGGAACTGTTCCTTCTGTAATTGATGCACAGCCGTCATCAATTGTATCGCCAGAAAGACGATATCCTCAAAGACTAAGGAAGCCTCCTACAAGGCTTGATTTGTGAACAAGTATCTTAAAAGGGAAGATGTCATATGATTATATGTATTTAGTGGTGAGACCTTTATTGATAACCGTGGAGTTTTACCATATACATACATGTGCGACATCCGGTTTAAAAGAATATAGAACAATCTCAAAGTTGTAACACTTGTAAATGCTGTTTTGTTATATGATACACTGGAGTTGGTCCCGGCTCTTTGACTGTTTCAGTTCTTCAATTTGTTTGAGAAGCTCCTGTTGTTTCTCGTCCTGTTCTTTCTGTCTCTCCGCCTGTGATTTCATCAGTTCCATCATCTCTTGTATCATATCTGGTTGTGAGCTACTCGTTGGCAACGCTTGTGCAGCTGGGAACTAAAAAAGTAATTAAACGGTCTAATGAAGTATTCACGATACTATAGTATCAGATCTAGCGAGCAACCTCAACAAAACAGTTCCTCAATTTTACAATATCGTAAATGCCAATCCTTGTCATGTCTATTTTCTATTAATCCCATGATAATGCATACTTTATTTGAGTAAAACTAAAGCTATTTATAATATAATGTTCATTTCTCTATAGTTGTGGTTACATGCGATTACAGAGAGATATTATATTTATTTGAGATATTAAAAGAATCTATTGGAATGTTGCTTGCAATTTTGTCATCCCTATAACTTTGATTCTGCTTTTAAAAAATGAGGTTCTATTAAATAAAGTGAAAAAACTAAAACGATCAATTCGGTCAAAACGATTGATACAAATTAATTCTTACGGTTTGTATAGGTTGCATTGGTCCATGAAACCCAGGAGGAGGCTGTGGTTGAGCCCATCCAATGTTGCCGCCAGGACATTGATAGCTTGGATTCCCGTTGAAATCTCCCTGCATCATACGTTGGTTTGGTTCCCCTAGTCTTATACCAGAGAAAGACCCCTGTGAATCATGTGGCGAGTAGCCCGAGATATGGTCAGGTGGTTTTTGGGGAGTCTGGAAAAGAGCAGCCGGAATTTGACTTGAAGGATTTGTAAATGATGCCAAATGTCCATAGTCAATAGTTGTCGAGTGGGGAGATGCCTGATTTGGACGAATGTCCGTTATGCTATGCTCCTGCGGTGGGGATTGGCAAATACTTGAAGCATTTCGAATTGGTTCAAACGAAGTACTGTTGGGTGATTCTGGCCATGAAGATACAGTGTTTTTGATGATTTCAGGAGGTCCGGGACATTGGATAGGCCCATGAGGCTGTTCGTCGGCTAGTATGGGTCGGACGTCACGATCGTTTCGAGAATCGTTACGCTCATCTGACGCCATATTTACATCATCATGGTTGGAACCCCACATGTTGTATTCCTTTTCTTGTGGTTGCTTAGTCCGAAAAACACAATAACCATACTCAGAATATACGTATCAACTTAATCCAATACGACAAAACAAAAGAGGTGGGAAAACCTACACGTACCAGGGAACTTTAAACACAGAAATTCTCAGAAGCTGAATACCTCAGAACAAATATTGATCTCTGGACAAGACGAATTTTACATTCTATAGTAGAGATACATTCATACATGAACAGGGGCTAGGGTGTGCAAATTAATTAAAAGTGTGATATTTAAATGGAAAAACCATCATCCCGAGTGCAGGATGTCTGTGCCTTTTTAGGATGTCAAACTTCCTTTGAGATCGTATTCCTATATTTAGCGAATTTCGTACAGAAGCATGATTGACATTGTCATTGCATGTGGTGGCTCGATGTGAAAAGAGGAAGAATTTGAATTTAAAATAAATATTGTAAAAAACTTGTTCTAATCTAAAACGACCTGAACCTAGGCGTTTACCAAATTAGGCGATGACATCCCGAGGCACTGTAGCACTGTTATTTGTAAAAATTAAAGATGGCGATAGTAGGGTACCTATAGATCAGTCTTATTTTTACATGACTGTTCAATATGTCAATACTATGGGCAGTTCTGGGAATTCACATTAAGTATCAAGTAAAAATTGATAACTAATTGATAATTGGAATCGCGTCTACTATAATATGGAAATTACTAAAAGCACGCCCGGTGATCGTACAAAATGGATGGAGGGGGGGGGGAATGGGCGGTTTCTGCAAGAAATCTCAACAAATTTGGAAGTTTTATACTTTTAAGAGAAAATTAACATACAACTGAATTGCTTAATGAATAGGCGCAGTGCATGGCTAAATATGTTAGGTCTTCTACTATTTTTGTTTTGAACTGATACGCTTCTAAGATATGAGATCTATTAAAAAGGCGCATCATCACTAACGTGCAAAAGTCAATGTTTTTGCTATAAATCAGGCAACAATGGTCTACACGACCTGTAATAAATAGGTATAAGGGACGTTATTATCACAATACTAATGACATTGCTCACTTTTTAAAGTTAGTTTCCACGCATTATACAAAAAATAATCGAAATAAAATAATATTGGATGGAGGGGGGGAGTGGATGGAGGGGGGGGGAGTAACGTGTATATAAGACATGATAAGACATGCTACTTGAATTTATTCTTATAACTCAAAATTGTCCCATTTTTCATTCTCCAGAGATATAATATCCAATTTCTTACTGGGGTACTGAGTTTAGTTTTTTCAAATACACGAGTTCTTGTGAATCTGTTCCATCGTAAAGACATATAACTCCCCCCTCCATCCACCCCCCCCTCCATCCACCCCCTCCCCCCTCCATCCAACATTAATTTATTTCGATTATTTTTTGTATATCGCATGGAAACTAACTTTAAAAAGTGAGCAATGTCATTTACCTCATATGGATTAACATAATCTGCATCTGTGTCTTCCTCAACTTCTTTTTCCACCTTTGGTTCCTTTAAATCTAATGTTTGCCATTCGAGCTTGAGTGCTTTTTGAGCTTGTCTTCGCAGGACGTTGTCTAAATCTAAAAATTCCATGTGACTATTGAATTCTATTTTGAGTAGATCTAATTGGTGTAGACAAACAAAGTGTTACACATAAATAAACAAGGAAAATGTCACCACTTGCCATTTAGTACAGACGCCGAACGGCGAGCGCCTAACTAAGGAACATGGCATCCTGTATCATTATGTCAAGGTCTATACCTCCAATAATTCCAACGACATTTTTTTAATTAAAACCGTGTATCAGTTCCATAAGTCTAAGAAAATGCACATGGAATAGATGTGAAATATCATAAATGTCCAAACAGCTTACCTGTATAATCAAATCTAAGATCTGGAACACTCTTCCATATCTCGAGCTTTGAGTCAATCTCCGGAGTCATGTTAGCAAGTTCCGCACTGTGACCATACTCTTTCACAGTGGACAGTTGGTTCATCGTGCTCTCAATTAGACTCTTCTGTAGTTCCAGAAACCCCAAGTGTGCGATCGTTTGCTTTGTACACGTGTCTTTGTTCGTTTGTATAGTGTTGATATCATGTGTGTATGTATCACGGATGTGTTGGATTGTCGCATTCATATCGTTAGTCAGTTCATCTACAGCATTATCCATCTTTGTCTCCATGGCGTCTTTTGTTTCATGGGTATCGTGTATAGCAGCTTCATAATGTTTCAGCAAATTATGACCGTGTA
This sequence comes from Owenia fusiformis, assembly GCA_903813345.2. Lineage (NCBI taxonomy): Eukaryota > Metazoa > Annelida > Polychaeta > Sabellida > Oweniidae > Owenia > Owenia fusiformis. The sequence continues at coordinate 37,506,990 of CAIIXF020000005.1, read as the reverse complement.
TTAGTACTTCCCCAATTTGTTTAACATTGGCCTGGGCAGCTTGGTTTATGTCCATACAATCGTGCCCTGAATGATCGATTACGTAACAAGTAGCGCACAAGGCGCACCTATCGATCTTGCAATAAATCTGCAAAGGGATGTTGTGCTTCGAACAGTTAATCGTACGATCCTTCACCGTCTCGAGGGCCCTCCGCATGTCGTGAGACTCATTGCCTGTAAGATCAACGATTGTATGGCCCGTAATGAATTCATCATGATTGTTCATGCAGGATTTGCAAAATGCCTTGTTGCATTCTAAACATTTGAAAACAGCGTTTGTGTCCTTTTGTACTCTACATCTTTCACACCGTGGCGTGTTTTCTGTGTCAACTGCAGTGAAAATCTCCACTAATGTCTTAGTCGTAAAACTGACCTTGAAATCCTCAACTCCTTTTTCAGGCACAACGTGTACTTGCCTGCATTCTGGACATTTCACTTTATTTCCATCTGATTCCTTGATAGCCAGTTTATCAAGGCAGCCGCAACAATACATGTGCATACATGGTAGCGTTTTAGGATTATTGAACACTTGGTAGCAGACTTTACATGTAAGTGTGTCTTTAATTTGTCCCTCAATCACACCCGCCATGTTTGTCTAAGTTCACTGAAAAAACAAGGCATTAACATGCAAAATGTGACCACTTTACATTTGTTACAGACGCCAACGAAGAACGTTGAACATTAACCGCCGCACACCAACCGCCGACCCCACAAAAAGTTAGACTAAGCCTATAGCTATAATAATACAGGCGAATACCCCTCACCTTGTATTATATTCCTTTGTATGTATCGGCGCATGTCGCAGAAGTCATTATAATTTCTGAAGAATCGCAAAGCAAATACAGTATATAAAAGGGTTTGTCATCGTAAGTATATGTCTTCACAGAACTTGAGTTGCATTTAATTGAACCTTGGAACATAGACTATTTTAAAACATTCGTTTGTTTCTTTTACTAACAACTGATAATTTTGAACCTTTATTTTATGTTGAACATGATTTACCACATTCTTACCTGATCCAGTTCATACCACAGGTGCTCATCTAGAGTTGAATGGTTCTTGATGTCACATCCATATATCAAAAGGCCCTGTGTTAAGTTTGAAAATAAAGTCTAAGCATTTAAATATTACTTATCAAGACTTGAAAAACCACCTGAGAAATTTTTCACATCAAGAGAACGTACAAGCAATACTGAGATTAAGCATTTTCTCTCTCGTTTATTTGATTGAATCTCCCCCGTACAACTGATACTATGCTCATTATGTATTGACAAGTAAGTTATTATAACTTCAGATCAAAACATTCGGTCATTTGTTATTTTTTGACCTGATTAATGCTTCGAAAACTTGAAATTATGTATATTCATTTCGAAAACCGATACGATATTCATCCTGTGTACTGATACAGCTCGTAACGGGTATTAATTGCTTGAGCGCTCGCGGTAACCTTAGTTTAAACTTTATATGGGGCCTTTAACTCCAATCTCTGCGACTTCAAGTGTTCCACAACGGTGATGTCAATATAGAATTTCGCAGAAGTCCACAGTTTAATCGATTAATCGATCAAGCAGTACGATATATATAATTCAATACTCCAATATTTCATACTTACGGAGGTTCTAGGTACATTGTGTATCTAGAGAGCGGGTGGATTTTTCTGTATCAAGTTCCACCCCTCACTTACCCCTCGCTTTTAGATAAGAGATCATCGTTTGGTGGAAATAATTCAATTATAAACAATACATGATCAAGGATATTTCCTCGAAGAACACTAGACTTCGTTTTTCGTAGACTTGGCACCCGTCAATTCATTCAGGAATTCGCAGAAGAATCAACTTACGTACGTGACACACAAGGTTTATCTTATTTAGTGCCAATTTTGTATTCATATTTTCTGAAGGAGGGGGAGGGGGCTTTTTCGAGCCAGGGAACGCCCCTGTATTTCGGCACGCTATTTCTTAAATCAAGGTTATTGAATGTGAATGTACAGACAGGCCCTATTATCACACCGGAATAGCCTGACAACGGTAAAGTCAGATACCGTTGTCAAAAATGGCGGACATAACCCAGGGGACCATTATTTCTGTTACACCAGTTCAACTTAAACCTGTCTCGAAAAGTTGAGAGATTCTTAGTTTTTAGCTCACATGGTAAGCTATCAGACTAGCAATCACTTACTTGTCCGTCTCTAAACAAATAGTGTCACTTTTAAAACCTCTGTCTATAGGATTTCCATTTTAAGTCATTTTTATTCAACGCAACATCTACATGTAATTTTGCACCATTTAGTAGCTTTATCAATAATTTCAGGTGTCCTGCATGGTAAAAACCCATGTGGCTGTAAACAGTATTTTTATAAAGTAATTTAATAACAAAGAATTCGGCAAAATTTATATCTGCTTTTTTATTGTCGGCCATTTTAGCGATCATTCACCACTATCACCATTCTGTCCGTGTCAACTACAATGCCACTTTTTAAAATCTCTGTCGATGGGGTTCTAGATTTAGGTTACTTTAATACAAAAGCTCGACTATTTCCAAAATGGCCGCCAGTTTTGTCGTGCAAAATTCACTTTTGGACCCCATGGCACTGTTAACAGTAGTTAATTTTTAATTTTGTAAAAAAAAATTGGCAAGTTTTATTGTCGGATTTTCGGCCATTTTGGGATTTTCCATCCTAAAATCTTGCCTATGGAGACTTGTGTACAGGAAATGAGCCAAACCTCTGTCAATATGATTCTAGTTTTAGGTTGCTTTTGTTTATTACGAATACAAGAAATCCCCCTCCTATTTCAAAATGACCGCCATTTTTATCGAGGGAAATTCAGTTTTTGACTTTTTCATCATTTAGAAGCTTTAACAAACTGATAAATAATTTCAGGTGTCCTCCATTGTTAAAGCCCCTTGTCGATGTTAACAGTAATTTTATGAGGTAATTTTGTAAAAGAAAAATACCTGGAAAAGTAAAAATGCTTCAGAAAGTTAAGAAAATATTTCCCCCTTTTCGTTCCAAGGACACGCTGAGAAAACTATAAGTGAAATATATAATCCCTTTATTTTCGCACCAAATGTCATAATGTCGCTTCAAAAGCTGAAAAGTTACCATTTAGATTATACTATCGCAGCTGCCTATGCCTGATTCTTGACAAATGTTCAGAACAGACAATAATATTCAATGCGCATATATATCTATGGACTAATATTACACATGCAGACTTGCCAACCTCCCGTTTTTTACGGGAATCTCCGTAAATTTTTTGTTTTTCCGTAAAAAATACCAAACTCCCGTACTGTTTTCTCCCGTAAAAACTCCCGTAAACTCCCGTACCGTATTTCTACTAAAATCTCCCGTAATTTTTTTTAAAAATATGGCCGTAAAATCTCCCGTATTTTTGCTGAAATCTCCCGTAAAATCTCCCATTTTTCTGGTATAACTCCCATAAAATCTCCCGTATTCTTGGTATAACTCCCGTAAAATCTCCCGTTTTCTGGTATAACTCCCTTAAAATCTCCCGTAATTAAATCGCTGGATTTAATGCTCATGCGCGAAAAACCGAACCTAAAAATGGAACCTCACGCAGATTGCCCTTAGCATATAGTGAACGCCACATATACATTTTACTTAGCTTTGATCAATTCGTTTTCAAAATCTACCGTAAAAACTCCCGTTTTTTCAGAAATCTACCGTAAAAACTCACGTTTTTTTCAAAATCTACCGTAAAAACACTCGTTTTTTCAGAAACCTACCGTAAGAACTCCCGTTTTTTCCGAAATCTACCGTAAAAACTCCCGTTCTTTCAGAATCTTCCGTAGAAACTCCCGTTTTTCAAAATCTAAAGTAAAAACTCCCGTTTTTCAGAAATCTACCGTAAAAACTCCAGTTTTTTCAAAATCTACCGTAAAAACTCCAGTTTTTTCAAAATCTACCGTAAAAACTCTCGTTTTTTCAAAATCTACCGTAAAAACTCCCGTTTTTTCAGAAATCTTCTGTAAAACTCCCGTTTTTCCGAAATCTACCGTAAAAACTCCCGTTTTTCAGAAATCTACCGTAAAAACTCCCGTTTTTTCAGAAATCTACCGTATAAACTCCCGTTTTTTAAAAATCTACCGCAAAAACTCCAGTTTTTTCAAAACCTACCGTAAAAACTCCCGTTTTTTCAGAACCTACCGCAAAAACTCCCGTTTTTTCTGAAATCTTCCGTAAAAAAGTCACGTTTTTTTAAATTTACCGCGAAAAATACCTTTTTTAAAAAATCTCCCGTAAAAACTCCCGTTTTTTTCAAAATATCCGCAAAAACTCTTGTTTTTTTAAAAATCTCCCGTAAAAACTACCGTTTTTTCAAAAATCTCCCGTAAAAACTCCCGCTTTTTTCAAAAAACTCCCGCAAAAACTACCGGATTTGGAAAAAAACTCCCGTTAAAGTACCGCAATTTTTTTTATATCTCCCGAAAAATTTTCATTTTAGGTTGGCAAGTCTGACATGGTTTAAAAATCACGACTTGGAATTTGTTAAATGTTATAGCCTAACAGAAAACCCTAATTCGCAATGTTTACTGTTTAGAGTACAATACGATATCAGATATCATATATCTCTGTGATGACACGTCTCCTAGTGGTTAAGAAATGCTGCCTTGAGTATACGTCAAAAACATCCTGGTCGTCAAAGGACGCCTTAGGATGTAAGATAGCATACGACCAATCAGAGGAGGATCCATTAATTAAACCATTTCCAATGCAGCTTAAGACGACCGAATTTCTTTGAATCGGGACAAAGATAAGCACAGTTGTTTGAGGTTAATATGTGTACAGAAATGTATAAAAGTAGTTGTTTGACGATTTTTGTATCAGTTCATGAATTGACTGCGAACAAAAATAAAAAATGAAGAGCATTATCGGAATCTTGGTTCTTCTTGCTATTGCAAGTTGTATATCAGGTGAGTAAAAAACAGCATAATTTTATTTTTTAGTATTCAAGATGTATTAACAAATGTATTAAAACTCTGACGAGATAATTTTGTGTGGGAAAACCGGGTGTCTGGAGATTGGGAAAGTCGGCTTGATTTGTAATGCCTTAAACACCATGAAGAGATTATGTTAAACAAAATTGCGTCACCACCACAAGTGGACACTATATTTTAGATGTATTTTACTCCAATTTCGATAACTATATTGTTCTGTATGAAGGAAATTTAAGCTTATGAAATGGTTAATATGAACAATGTTATTTGTATTGCAGCCGCTTATTTCCAGTGTAACTGCAGTGGCAACTGGCAATGTCGACCATCTACGTTTAGGTGTCCCCTGTCAAGTGGTGGATGTGATTGCGGGGTCCCTGGCGAGAAGCCGTGTGGTTGCAAACCAAGAAGTAAGGAGCAATTTGATGTTTGATATGTACTGTACTTCACAAACAACATCTACCCCCCCCCCACCACTCCACCATGTGATAGGCTACAGATTTTAGTCAAAGGATAATTATTAGATTTAATTAGTATCTCAAATACTCAGTAAACGATAACAAAATATGCCTTTAATGATATGCAGTATCTGAGTATTTCATATCTCTCATGACACCTTTCTGGTTTCCTACACGTGTATTTGTTGTTTCAGATAATTCTGGTTCGAGGTGCTGCAGAAGCGGGTGTTCACCAAGATGCTGGTCGTGCCCTAACCACCTAAGATGCCCAAGCACAAGAGAAAATAGATGTGGACAATGTCTGAGCTACGGTTGGAACGGAAAATAGATAATTCAGTATATCTAGTATACGAACTTAAAAATCTCGCCATCTTTACGATCTCAACAAAGTTTAGAATAACAATGTAGTGCTTAAGACTACAATTCGAATTCATTTAAAAAATTAGATCAACATTGTGCCAATGCCACATCGCGTCGATTTTCTTATTTTTTCATGAATTTTGCATGATCATAATTGTATTTTTGAATTTTGTAGTTACCTTAGTCTAGCTTTAGTTCAATTTTGTATTGTATTATTTAATAGATTCAAGATTTTATTGTGTTTCAAACCAAACACTTGGTTTCCTCACAAAATCAATTACAAGACATTTACATATAATTATACAGTTAAAAAAACAACAACATGCATTGTTTCACAAATACCATCATACAATCTTACCTTTTTCAAATAGCTCCCGACGCTGAGTAATATACTCTGTAGTGACTGATATGTCATTTTCATGCAGCTCCAATAAATGATACTTCAGAGATACCACGAAAAGGGTACCAATACATAAAACTACTTGTGTTGTGTTATGTGCAGATGTGCGCCTAATTGGATATTAGTGTGTACGAGTATAAAGGGGTTTAGATATTACCAAACAAAAAACTAGTGCAAATTATGAAAAATACAGAAAAGAAACAAACCTCAATATACAATTCAGCAGTTCAGGCATTCTTTTTAGTATCCTAATGAAGACTACACAAAACCTATAGATAACAGCAACGCCATGCCGTAGCAAATCCCATCGAACAGTCATGGCTGCCAATTTTACAAAATCCCTCTACTACTTTTGCGGTTATCGCAAAAATCGTAAAATAACACACATAAAAATGGCTACCATTTCTAAAACGGTCGGATTTTGCAGGTGATATATATGTTCCTTTGGTATCTTGCGTCCGCAAAGATATGACAGCACTCTGATCTAAAAACTGTTTCCAAGGTACATTACCCATCAAAACACTACAGCAGACGTAGGTCAATGTAAGCCCGATATACAGCCACCGTGGGAACTTTCTACGGCCTCTGGCAACGGCCTGATGATTTCTACGCGGACCGCTGGAATGAACAAATTGATTTTTATTAGAGGTAAAACAAAGTGTGGGTGAACAACTTGAACTTACTTTCCTATAGTTAAAAAGATGTCTCTGTATTCAAGCTGGCATATTCGGATATTACTGTTGCTTGTAAAGGAGAGCGCCATTTTTTATCGGGACAGCATCTTTTCCAATCAACCGAGGTTGGGCCATGCAGCCGAAGGTAAGCCATACAACCGAAGGTAAGCCATACAACCGAATTTTGCAGATTCAATCTGACGGAGAATGCCGAGCCCCTATTTTTGACCAATTAGAGACGTCCTCTTCACATTCGTGGTTCCCTTGGCCAACTTCGTTTGCAACTTGAAGAAAAGCTTTGGCAATCTTCGGCAATCTCCGGCTTTTCTTGAGGTATCTTCGGTTGATTGGCAAAAGTCGACACCCATTTTTGATCACTTATCAAAGTCTGTTGTTCTTGGCGATTGAATCATCAACTCTCATTTCCGAACCATTGTGGTTGAGGACAATTAAGATTGAAACATTGACATACTTTGACAAGCTCTCTAACGGTAACTCACATATTTCGCATATGTAGAACAGGGGTGGTCTAGAAATCAAGAGGGAGGGGGTTAAAAAAATCATGTGAAAAAATAAATATCCACGCTTGGGCAGAATACATTTTGGGGCCCTTTGTTAAGCAATATTTTATCTTGATGTACTCTCCGACATAATCTTCATCACTATATTGGAGTGGTACAATTGTAGCTATTATAGTTGAGCATTGCAATTCTGATAGTGGAGCAGTAAAAGTGTGCCCATTCTGGTGAACAATTAACTTTACCCATTATGGTACAGAACAACTTTGTCAATTATAGTAGAGCAGCGCATTTTTACCCATACGTGTAGCAGTAAAAGTGTGCCCATTATTGTGCAATGCAGTATAACAATAAACTTTGCCCATTATATGATTATGTTGGAATAGATCTAGAACAACTGTGGCCAATGGCCATTATTAGTAGAGCAGTACAATTGTGTTCAAAATTGTGCCCATAGCGCATTGTAGAATAATAAACTTTGCCCGATTACTAGTATGTTGAAGTAGAGCTGCCCCTGGGAGCTGCCAATGGAGCTGTACAACTGTAAACATACGTATTGTTGAATTATGGCATCCACGTATGATTTACGAACAAATGGTCATACTCCAAAGTTTACATTATATGTAAGGCTTATCAAGTTCAAATATCTAAGCATTACGTCAATTATAAAGTAGTTCAATTCGACGAAAACCCAAAATATCGAAATCGACACTTTCCTTCCGCCATCTTAGATGAGAAAGTAACGGCCGTTACTGTATCTTGATACTGACCAGTGACTGTGCTGAGATGCATTTATACCTGTTTTGGCGCATTACAGTACAGCCGTGTCTATTGCTGGAACAGGACAACTTTTCCAATGAATAGTCATGGGGTTTACAAACCAAACTCCAAACCAAGAGCATTTCTAAAAGCTGGACTGTGGTCTTACTTTATGCCAAATGATAATCCGCAACGTGACTAAGGCCCCGGCGTAGCCAGGATTTGCCAAGGGGATCACATTTTGAAAAATTCAAGGGGGGATTCAATTGTGACAATTTTGGTCCAAATTTGGCCCAAATCACTTAAAAAGTGCATGATTTTGAAAAAAATTGGCCTGGAACAGGAACGTTTGATTTTTTACTACATTGGTCCATATGTGACGTAACTCAAACGTTAAAATTCAACGTTGTCAAAACAGGCTTTTAATCAGTGGAAAAAAACATGACAAAAACTTTGTGTTCTCACTAAGTCGGTTCATTTCCGACGTATTGTTAACGTTAACATTTAACGTTGTCGAAACGTTTTTTCGATTTGAAATAACCTCAAAACGTGACATCAATAATGACGTTCATGGACCGTTTTGATCTGACGTTATTCAAATATTCAGCAAAACGTCGATGGATGGTTGAATTTCAACATTGTGGAAATGGCTTCAAAATATTTGTGAGTTAAGGAAACGTTACAATGATGTCAATATGTTCTCACTAAATCGGTTCATTACCGACGTTATTTTAACGTTAAAAGTTAACGTTGTCAAAACGTTCTTACGATGTGAAATAACCTCAAAACATGAGGTCGAAAATAACGTACATGTATCGTCCAGATCCAACGTTATAAATTAAAAAATTCCTAACCCTGCTAGGAACGTTAAGTACCCGGTCACCCGGTTACCCGGTTTTTTACACAAACCCGAAGAATCGTCCTAGTAATGACCAAAAAGGCCCACTTTTAGGGACCATAAGGCCTCTTTGGCCCCTGCCCCCCCCCCGATCCGCCAGTGCGTTGTGGAACCGTGAGTAGTGGGCCCCAGTAGTAAGACAAGCTCACAAATATAGGTTTTACTGGCATGACTAGAATGATTCTATAAACCATGGGCTTTCAACCATTTTGTACACTATTACTTCTAAAAACCTCAGTTGGCCTACCCTCACTGGCATGTAGCGATTATAGCGGTCCTGTCTTGGCTTATTGAATTGTTACGAAGTTACGTATGCGGTGCGGAAGTTAGAGAGCAAATGACCATCATTTTAATGTAATAGTTTATGCAGGAAAATTGAGATTAGGCCATTGGAGTATTTGTTTCATGCATTTGTAAAACATTACCCACTCATAGGTCATACTTATCGTTAAACCAATAACTCAAATATATGCCCTTGTACACCGATCACCCGTTGAAATTAATACAGGCCGATTTCAACAAATGTAAACGGCGATATATTTAAAATCGTATTCAAGCATGACCACGTCCCAACTTCTTTTGTTTTCTTTACAACTAAGCTATGACTGCAGTCTATTCAGTGTTGCGTATCAAACCTTGTTTATTATAAAAATAGTGCAACAACAAGCAGAATTCACACATTTACCTTATACTTATTCTCAACTGAAGACATTGAATTTTTCTCTTAGGTTTTACATTATAAATATCTTAACATGCAGAATACGAAAATAGAGGCTTAGGCCCAACTTTGTATGAATTTTATGAGAATAGTCTGATTTTAGAGAAATGAAAAGAAAAATGTCCACACCCTACACAAAATATTTATGGTTCCCCGGGAATACGTATGTGCTGCTTGTATATTAGAATCGTATTCCAGTTACAGAAAAAAGTACATATCATGGTAAACTATATACAACAGTTATGCACTTGGAGGTTTTGGATACAGGGAATATCCCGAGGGATATATAATATATCTTCCCGAGGGACCGAACCCCTATATATTGGCCAAGGGATAATCCCAATATCCTGAACCGCGACTATAGGATAATATGTTTATCCCATACCAATCTTGGTCATCTGGTTCACATTGTTAAATCGTGGAAACATTTTAGAATATTCATGTCCAGTTTTGTTTTCTTGGCCGTGGGCGGATTTTCATGTTCTCTCAAATATTCCCATATTTATTTTCTCGAATTTTTTATTGATTAAGTGGATGCTCTTTCCCCTTTTTTAACTATAAAACAGACCCTGATTGTCTGTGTTTTCTCCATTGCCGTTTACAGTCATTCCGCGAACGTTACAAATTATGAACAAATATACAAGCGGCGATTATGACGTAGCGGGCAGATATACTATATCTGCCCGCTTGGAGCGGGACGTAAAGCTTTATCCCATGGTTTTTTTTTTTTTTTTTTTTCATTTCTCATTTATTCCGAATATAACATAAAATACATTACAATATTATTGCCTACGTTTTTCAACATTGTCGGCAATATACAAAACATATAAAAATGGAAACAATGAAAATACAATAGATAAGGTACATAATATTAATGGCAGGGAATGTTAGAGGCTTTCAGGGGGGGGGGGTTAATCTAAAATATCAAGAGCCTGGCAGATGTAATGGCTAACTATATGAATAATTTGTTCATTATCAGTTACAGTGAGATTTCTGTCTCCAAATAATAAAAATTGAATTTTTTCATGAGAGTTTAAATTTTGGAAACGATTGAAAAATCCTAAGGTTTTTAGTCCTGCTAGGAGAGTGCATCTTTCTTGTTGCAGCAGAGGGCAGTTTAATAAAAAGTGATGCGTTGTTTGTTGTATGTCACCACATACGCAGAAAGGGTCATTTACTGTCACAAAGTTATGGGAATATAAATGTGCTTTTAGAATCAGTCCAGCTCTAAATCTATTGAACAGAATTTCAATTTTCCTTGGCATTGTCATATTCATTTTAGTAGTGGATACTCTGGAGTCAGGGCTCATATTTCCTCTTACTAACCTTTTAAATCTAGATATTGGTTGGCCTTTCCTGTCCTCATATGGTATATCATCCCACAGGGTCATAGCCCTGATAATGGTTGACTTTTTGAACGAATTACTGATTGGAAAGGGTATTCTATAATGCCTTGGTTGTCTTAGGGGCCGATTTGGAATATTCTCGTATGAACTAACTAAATCACAAATGAAAGGAGGGAAACAATGGTATCTAGCCTTGAAAGCAAAAATTTTAAGATGTTCTTCTCTCCTGGAAGCTAACGTTTTCCAGTTGAGTAATGATAAAACTTTCGATGTGTTTGAACCGTGTATTGCTCCTGACACATGGCAAGCTGCTTGATAATGAAGTCTATCCAATGTTAATAGTTTTGAAGTTGATGCCTTATCATATATTGTATCACAGTAGTCGAAATGTGGTAGTATAAATGAATTATATATATTCTCTAGGTATTTACTGTTTAGCATTTTAGTTAACTTTTTCAATGGTCTCATGAGAGAGATTACTCTCTCTATGAGTTGGTCAACATGTGAATTAAAGTTTAGATTTTGATCAAGTACTAAGCCCAGGTGTTTGTGTTTGGTGCAACTAGGAATCACATCTCCTCCTAGTTTTAAAGGGACTGGCTCTTGTAATAGTCTTCTATTTCCTTCTTCTTTATCCCATGGTTGCAAGGAGGATATAGATCGAATATCACATGATGATATATTTGATATGTGGATCAAGATATCATATTTTAGCAAACAATTTACAAACCATCGAATATTACTTTTAAACTATCGAATATCACATCTTAAATAGAGGATATCCTATGATTTATGAGTGATATGATTTTTATCCACAAATGGATATGATATCTGCACGAGTGAGCGTAGCGAGAGAGTGCAGATATCAACATCCATGAGTGGATTAAAATCATATCACGAGTGAATCATAGGATGTTCTTTATATTCCATAGTTAAAGTCATCATCAGAATCGTCGGGAATTAAGTGATTTAAAACGTATTTTCCAAACGATACGGCGATATTGACACTTAGCCTCGTTTTGAGTCTGAAGTAGCAAAAATCCATAAACCATGGCATACGGCGCCGTATGTCATGGCTAAAACACCGTATGCTATGGTTAAGTGAAAATTTGCCAAAAATATCATATTTTACCACTGATTTCAAAAATACCGTTTTTATTTTGACATGTTATCCTATGGATATCATGCTAACTAGTATGGAATAATGTAGGAATATCCTATGGCTCTGAAAAAATATCACTTATATCCATGAGTGGATATTGATATCTTCGCGAGTGAGCGCAGCGAATGAGTGAAGATACTGATATCCATGAGTGGATATAAGTGATATTTTTGAAAAACCATAGGATTGTCCGTTTATCCCATTGGGAACTATTATCCAGCGAACATTGAATAGTCAGATAAATTGCAATGGAAATTCCATTTCGTCTGACATTTTGATTGCGATAATTCAACGAACGTCATATACGTGACGTAACAGAGTGGTTTGTATTTAATGCGAACGCCGTAAAAACAAGATCCCAAAAAATAAAAATATATAACAAATACATAAACAATCGTTTTGCTGAATTAATAAAAAAAATTGAAAAAATCAAAACCATCGAATATCACTTTTGAAACCATCGAATATCACCTTTCAAAAAGTGATATTCGATGGTTTCAAAAGTGATATTCGATGATTTGGGAATTTTTTGCTAAAATATGATATCTTCATCCACGTATCAATTATATCTTCACGTGATATTCGATCTTTATCCTTGTAACCATGGAATAAATAAGGGTTGTGTACTGGGAGGTTTTGGATATGGGGTTTTTCCAGAGGGACATATGCATATCTACCTGAGGGACCGTAGGGACAGAAAGTAGATGTGCATATCTCACGAGGGATGAACCCAATATCCAAACCGACCGTACATAACTGCTTTATCCTATACCAAGTAGAGTTTCCAGTAGTACAAGATGTAAAAAATAAACAAATCATTCATATGCAAAGTCATTTTATTGCATTTCCACTTTTTTGGAAGCGGGAAGATATGCCCCGAAGCGGGAAGATATGCACCGAAGCGGGAGATTTGACGGGAGATATGGAGGTTCTTGATATGGAAACCTCAAAATCAGGATACGGGATATATCTTACCAACTTATCTCCCTAAAACCCTACTTGGCATAGGATAAATCAAGATAATTTCTACTCGCATCTAGTCTATTCCACATGTTTGGGAAAAGTGTACAGGAAAATCTCCATGTTCAATTGATGTATGATCAATATATACGAATCGAATGTATTCTCGTGTGCATTACAATATCCACATTGAAACATTTTTGGCCTGCAATGGGCGTATAATGAATTAGAATATGAGGCCGTGTTATCATTCTAATGTAAAGTCATGGTATTTATTGTGGTATTGGGTTGCAAGTTAATATCAGATTCAATGCAAATTAATCATCTAATATCAGATGCGCGATCAGTCCAATAATCTAATTTCAGGTCATCAGTTCGATATCTAGCACTTGTTCTAACGACACGGTATTACTAGGCTATCATATTATAAATACACACACATATAAAACAATCAAACTGGTACACGATATAAGCACGACTGCTCTTTCAATTGAGTATAAATGTTGATAAACTTTCCCGGAAGCCAAGACATACACGTTTAGACGATGCTATTTTCAGTTCAGTGTAAGAGTAAATGCCCGGATATCGAGGCTTTTTCGTGTAAAGTTTTAACCAAGCATCTAAAATCGGGTTATATTGCGTGTAGAATTTATCGATATCAGGGCCGCTACATGCCAGTGTACCCTCGCACTTTTGTTTTGTGATTCGTTTGTGATTTCGATCTATTTGGATATTACATGTATTACGGTCGAATACTTATTCATTGTTAGCATCATTGAAACAAACCATCTTGTTTTGTTTTCCGTTCATTCACATTTACGTTGATGATATAAATATAATTGATAAATTATGATAATTAACTAAGGGGTGTGGCTAAAAGTGACGTTTATCTAAAATACGATCGGTGATTGGTCGGCACATGTCACGTGTACATGTCAATATGACCGGATGTGTAGCCCCTAAGCACTTCATTGAGACGGCGCCAACACTCCAAGATGGAAGCTCAAAGTTAGTGAAACAGTACTTCTTTTACAACTTTGTTTAGGTAGTTCACGAACAGGAGTACAAAGTCACTAGATTTGTCGTCAGAAGAACATACTTTTCTTATCGAATCGATGAAAATATCACAGGTTTGATCGGTATAGGCTGAGTAGTAAACTGACGATAATCTCGATTTTGAGTTGGGAGTTGTAAATCGACCAAACTTGGTCTCATAAAGTTTTGTAATCTCATATCGATGCCTTGTCGAGATATCATTGAGAACAGAATGGCTGAGATGTGCAGTCCTGACCGGCTTAAAAGTGAAATTGGAGACATTTTAGTGTTGGATTGTCGAGGACAGAACGAGTACACAGAATCCCATGTTGATTCTGCCATCAACATTACTCTTCCTTCACTGATGCTTCGCCGACTAAAAAAGGGCAACTTGAGTATATCATCCGTCATACAAAGTAACGATGGCAAGGAGAAGTTCCAAAGTTCATCAAAAACCCACAAGATCATCCTCTACGATGATTGTAAAGATAGTAACTTGAATCAAAACAGTGTAGTTTGCCTACTTGCTCATCGCCTCAAGGAAGATGGCTGCAGAGTCGAAATTTTAGAAGGTAATATCAACAAACATTAGCCTGTCATTTTACCCATTTGTAAACAAATCATCGATTCAGTTTTTCAATAGACAACTAAAATATTCCATTAGATTTAAGATGTACTATTCAGCTTGAAGAATCAACGTCTCAAAACACAATATAATAACATCTGTGTTGGTACTATTAACTTGCTGAAGTCGGCCATTTTGAATGTGTTCTAGTTACTAACTCCCCATGTTAACCTTTAGCATGTAAATCTAAAGAAAACATTATAAGCTTTCTTGATGACATTAACACAAGAATATCAAATTCCTTCTGTTTTGAAAGTGTCATATAATTTAAAAGTGACTTAATTTTATGACACCAAAGGCTTCGGCTCCTGCGACTGTACGTTTTGTCATAATCTTTATTACTTTACTATTTTTAGGTGGATTTGAAACTTTTCACAAGTTTTATCCTGAGTATTGTCGCACAAACAATATGCGAGAAGAAGATGAATCAATACTAGGCCTAAAAAATATAACCATATCTGAGGTGGAAAATCCAGACAGTGGAATCGGTATGAACTCGATGACATTTCCCGTAGAGGTGCTACCATATTTGTATTTAGGGAATGCGAAAACATCTGCGGATAAAGACACCTTAAAAAAGCATGGAATTCAATATATACTTAATGTCACTCCAAATATACCAAACGTGTTTGAAGACGAGGACTTCATTGAGTACAAGAGAATCCCCATTAGCGATCACTGGTCCCAGAACTTGTCTGTTCATTTCCCTCAAGCGATCAAGTTTATAGGTGAGTTAGTTGCAGTTTGTTGTTTTGGTACTACAGTAAAACATGTATATCCGAACACCCTTCTAATCTGAATATTGAACACATCGCCATGTGAACACTTTTCTCAGTTCCAATTTTGTTATCTCCCATTGATCCATATAAGAATCCTTGAAATGTGAACACCTCGTTATCTAACACATTTTCCCAGTCTCAGTAGTGTTCAGATTAGACATGTCTTGTTGTACATGTATCTGTTTTTTTTACCACAAATATATTTGCCAAATAATGCCCCTTTGGATTCCTGACATTTTCTTGGCATATGTTTGTTATTTGATAATATTTGACACTGAGGTTATATAACATGCCAGGTATAAGTGAATGGTTCATTAACATATAATGGAATTGTGAATAGATAGATGTAACCGAGAGACTAAACATGGCAAGGCAAGTTATCCATCACTGTACCAATGACCAAACTCAGTTGGATGACCTAACTCCACATTTATAATGCATATTGGCAATGTTGGCAAGTGAATGTTTTTAATCAGGATGTGGCGTGCTGTGTTTAGTGTCCAGACCATGTTATGTTGTTGATATGTATCTCGCTTTTGTTACATTTAAGTCTGGAAAGTCATAAACCCAAACAATAACTACTTTGGGTTAAAAAGCTTAGAAAGGAGCAACTTATCCGCTGAGCTAATATGATACTAATAAATAAACACAGAATGACTTCACTATGAACCATGTTCATCGAGTCTCTACTTAACTTGTACTTGCTTCTGAGCAACTATTTTCCTACTTTTACCATCAAGTATATTTTTACCCTACCACCCCTACTATTTAAATGAATTATAACCTTAACTACATATATACTGTACTGCCGGTAATTTTCGCGTGCTACTATATTTTGCGCTTCTAAAAACTAAAAATTAGCGAAATATAATAGCCGCGAAATTTCTATATCGCAAAAACGCGAAATATAATAGTGTCAAATATTAGTGGGAGTACAATATATATGGACCTATTACATATATATATATGGACCTCATCCCAGTTGATATTTATGCATGTCATGAAGCCATGACAAGACCTCTCTTTGATCCTGTGTTGTATGTATATAAGTATCACCTGTTACAATACTAGATGCAATTAATGGCTGATAATGATAAGCTTCAACATTATATGTAGTAAACAGGAAGCTGGACATAGCGTTAATAGCTCAATCAATTGATGTCACTTGTTTACTACAGTTTACCTAGGTTGCCATGCATACTGTCTTCGAAGTAGCACATTTAACAAAGTGTAAGCTGGTAAGAAGAACTAAGAGTTATAGTGTTATCATAAGAAAGAACAAAGGGTAGCAACATTAACATTCAATACCCAATAGTAGCCTGACCCTTTCAAAATATATTAATCAACCACCCGTTTCTTACATGAAGCCTATTAAAATACTTATTTGACAAATGTTATGGTAGCTATATATTACAAGAGGGCCCAAGTGAAGTATTGTGAGATTTACCATTCGGCATTTGTTCAATGTATAATTTTCTACAAGCTTAATGCTGAAAACCTATAAATTCTTAATCCTTAATCTACAATTTGAGAATGGGTACTTACTTCAGTTAAAAAATGTGAACAAAAAATCGTGAAAAGTAAAAGAGGTATATTAACATGAAAATGTCATTTACATTTTATCAATGACACAGACTTTTGATAAATGGTCATGATAATGATGCCACAAGTCAAAAGGGCATAAGTCAATGACTTAACATGTGGTGTGAGGTTTGATTGAATCCAATTTTACCTAACATGAAAGGGTTAAGCCTCTGTGGAGGTCCACATGTACCCCTAAGCAGGAAATGAATGAAAGAATATAACTTAGTGTGGTAAGGAAAAATCGATGAACGGATGTTGAAGGGAGATTACGCCAATATAGATTTTTACAGCGCTGTAATTATGAGGTTTACTAGTCTTCGGCTTCACTTCATTTAACACTTAAGCATCTTATGATTCATTCATTCTGTTTTTTTTAAATCATCTCTTGAAGCTCTTGACAGTTCCATTTTGGGAAAGGCCTAAAATATCAATAGGTCTGTTTCACTCATGTTTATTTCTCAATGGTCTCAATCAACCTGTTAGTGTTAGAAAGTTACAACTTACTGTTTTATTTCTAGATCATAGTTATATTATAATGAACCTCAAGTCAAAACTACGAAACACTCAAATCCAAGATTGTGATATAGAGAATAGAGATGACCATATTTGGGTAATTTCGAAATTCAATTAAAAGGATGCTTAGTTCACTTTCATGGGGATTTATTATTGTAATGGTTGGTGGAGGAAGCAGCCTCTGAACACTGGGTTCCAGACATCATCTACAATGTTCCTTCCTTGGTGTATGATAGCATAGTAGATGATGTCAGGAGTCCTGCGTTCGGAGGATGTAGAGGAAGTGAGTGAGTTGACACTTGAGTGTCAAATAATGCAGTCTTGGAATTACATATTGCAACAGTGGAAACTGGTACAAGAGTACTTCCTGTACTGGCAGTGTATTGATACAAAATAGCAGGCTTATTGCTTTGCTTTCATGAAGGTATTGTGATCATAATGATATCCATTCTGGATTAATTAAGGTTGTACATCTTTATCTCTTGACATATGTGACATTTATTATTAACTAACATTGCCATCTCTGCTTTCTTAATGGGCCCACATCCTATAAAATGAACCCAGTTGTTAGAGTAGATAATCTGGGGTATTGAAACAAGACTACCCTGTCTGTATTCATCTACATGCTCTATATGTGAGAATGATTGCAAGAGCTCATATTGAAAATAACATCACATTCGTTGTAATGAGTGATTTTATCCGTTCATTCTTAGAATGTCTTGTGTTGCTGTGATAAACCCCACACAGCTTTCTCGCTGCCTTTAGCTCTCATATTATCAATCAATGAACGGATGTAATATGTTAAGCAGTCGCCTGAAGAGTTAATTCACCAACCATCTCAAGACCTTCTATTTGTATATATACAAGCTTTCATTTGTGTCAATAAACTTACAACTTTTTCCTGGTTATTCCACTCTTATCTGAATAAAACAAACCTACAGAGAATACCGTATTCTCTATAATTAGCACCCTGGGAATTTAGAAAATTCAGAATACTCCCTTCAGATCATTCTAATAAGCACCCATATATGAAACATGAAAGAAGTCAAAATTCCCTGGGGATTTCATGTATGGTCATTTATTTTCAACATATCTTTTGAGTTTTTCGAAGCAAGATGAGCGATTACTAGTATTTGGGGGTGTTCGCTAAATATGGCGATTTTGGTATTTTTGAAGCAAATGGAGTTTAATATTCAATTTGAATGGTTCTGCTTGTATGCAACACTTTTATCAATGAATTGTGTCAATTCTCAAATAGGCAAGTGCAGGAATGAAAGAAATATGGCAGTAAACAATGAGAGTTTCTGGGATGAGGTACACTTGGAATAAACATTCTCTGATCGCTTGTTTATTTTAGTTTTCTTTTATAGAACATTTGATAATGGCAATTGCACATGTTGTTAGTGCATTTGTACATTTCCATATCATGTCATTAACAGATGTGTACCTGTAACTAACATAACTAACATGAATGGCTAAAGCAGAAAAACACCAACAAGAGGCATTGAATATTTTTTGCACTGTTTCATAATCTGTTGAAGCTGGGCTACTTTAAGGTCATCTTTACTGTCCTGTTATATATTTATATATACAGATAGAGAAACAATAATGAAAGGGGGTGGCAATGGAAACAATCGAGACAATCAGAACTATCAACATTCTTGACTCAGCTTTAATTCAAAATTCTTTTATTTTATTAGCTATGCTAGGTGGCAGTCATTTTTAAAGGGTAAACCATGGTTTAGTGTTGCTATTTCAAAATGTCACCTGGGGCTTAAGGTGTTCCCATCCCCCAGTTTCCACCAAGCCCTACCTCACTTTACCGCCCCACCTCACTTTACCAGATACCAATTCAAGTTACTTCGGATTAAAATATTTACGCCAAGAGCTGTAAAATTTCAACTTAGCAACATGACTGGTAGTTTCCATTTAGAGCCCTAGCCTTAACTAATTAAATTACTATCTATATGGACCTATTGAAATACATGATATCTAAATGAATTAATTTACCCAGCTCTAAAGGAAGTCTACATACTGGAAGTTTACTAAAAGTAAGTTGGTTTCATCATCTCACATTCTTGTGACTACATAAATGTCATGTTAATGATATAGATCCTCTCAAGTAAGGCCAAGAAAAGTTTACATTCGTTTTTACCAAAAGGAGTTTTGTGGACTTAAAGCCTAGTGTTCTTACGTTGATAAACTAAAGAATAAATTTCAGTGCTCTGACATATTGATTGTCTCTGTGGTTTTTCAAAACAATGTTTAAACACTTTTAGTAACACAAATGTCAATCAAGGGACATTTCTCAAGATGGCATTACTATACTTGCCAGCAGTTTTTTCATTTATTTATTTTGTTATGTTGCCAAGGAAGTTCAAGTCTATGAAAGAGTGTGTTAAAGTGATGGAACATCCTGGATTGATCTCAAGTCACAGGTATATGGACTGACCTTTTTCCTTAGCACAGGATTTCTGTGCTTTTATTAACTAATGCATATTTCCCCCCCCCCCCCTTCTCTATCAGGAATTCCCTTGAGGCTTGATTAATCAGGATGTAGATGGCAAAGTCAGTATGTTATGACCACAGCTGACTTAATCCATGATAATGTACTCATTAATCTTGGTGGTAATTTGGAAATTGGTATGTGGATAGGATGTCAGTTATGTTTGATCTCAGTGTGACAGTATGAGAGGAAAATGAGCTCACTGTGTATAATCGCTTCCACTTACTTTGATCACCAAATTAATGTATTTTTCTGTTAATTATAAACTTTCTATGCTGTTGATAAGTATGAGTAGATAGAGACATGTCACTGAACCTTTTAATGTCCAATATGATAAGAACTAAGTACTTTATCTGTTATATTTTTAGATCAAAAAAGGATGAATCGACTTAGTAATTTATATTTTTTCACATTTAGAACATCAGAATAGCTTTGTTTTCCAATTTCTTATCCTTCTTGTCAACGATTGCTTTGAGTTCAAGCCAAAGATAAGTAAAAATCAATACAAGGATGTTTAAAGTAGATCAGCATGTCACTCTCTATTTATACTGTGATGTCCTGTACACTAGTTGCTTTTGACACTCTTGTATTTTTAGTATAAAAGGAGTTGAATACATGCCACATTTTAGTCATTTTTGAAGGGAAACATGTTCTTTTCAAAAACGTTTTTGTTCTATGGTTATAGTAAACTTTTAACTCTTAGTTAGAAATTGTCAAGTATACATATGCTTTGAGTTTTCAACTGGTTATATCCTTTGTGGGTTCTTATTCAGACAGAACAGATGAACACAATCTGTGAACAGAAAAAATGCATAGAAATAGTTGATGACTGTAAAGTTGTGTAGGAGGTAAATGTAAATATACCAATGCCAAAAAGGGTTTTCCTTGACGATGATTGATTGCACATGATGATGTTTCATTGATGGTGAAACTCCCAATTAAGTTCCTCAATTGATCAATCAATTAATAATCATCATAAAGTTTCCATTTTGAGATTAGATCATTCGTGTGTACAT
This sequence comes from Owenia fusiformis, assembly GCA_903813345.2. Classification (NCBI taxonomy): domain Eukaryota; kingdom Metazoa; phylum Annelida; class Polychaeta; order Sabellida; family Oweniidae; genus Owenia; species Owenia fusiformis. The sequence continues at coordinate 37,485,684 of CAIIXF020000005.1, read as the reverse complement.
GGAAATTTTTTAAGATCAGGCCACTTTTTAATCTTTATTAAAAAAGTAATTATTCATAACCTTTAGAGGAGCTGCTTTAACACCTGATGAAACATCTTTTCAAAACATTTCATTAATGAAACTATCTTTTGTAACACATTGTAAAGAGGAGGAAACTACGATTATATTGCTTTTTGTGAACACATAAACATTTCAAGTGAATGCCTTTGTATCAAAAAGGCTGGCCCATTGCCATGTTATATGTTCAGTATTTGACATGGTCATATGAAGTAGTTTCAACATAATGTTCAGGGAATATAAAAAATAGGAGAGTCAATAGTCATTGAACAAGTGGGAGCTATTGAACGCATGTGGTTTTACTTACTCAACCCTTATGTACACATATGTACGATTCTAAAACAGTCACTACTTCAAAGTATATAGAAATGTGATATGTAGTGCTCTAGAACTTGAATTTACTTATCTGCTCAGCACTTCAGTTTTTGTGTAATACTACCACCCCTAAAATTGTTTAGTGATTCATAAAGCGAAGTTTTCATGTCCTTATGGGTCTCTTCTGTGTTCACAGATTTGTTTTTGGGGAGAGATCTTAATGAAATTGAAATGATTAATGGTAATCAGTATATTGATGAATGGAACAATGGTTTGAGATTCAGCTAATATAAAGGAAATCCATGGAGAATGTGGCAAGGTCTCAGTGGTGTTGATTGAGTGTTTATCAGTAATGGGAGAGACAGACATAATCAATTGGAGAGTATGATTAAGTGTAAAAAATCTTTGATTGTATCATGCTTTAATCATCCACTGGACGGGTGATTCTATTGAAAATCCTGATAGGGGCACATTGAATATTGGTTAGATGGCTCAATGGGCCTAATCCACGTAGGCTGGATGCGTGTGTTTGACGTCATATGCACTCTTCTTATTATGTGATCCCAGTCATCATAGCCCACCTGATCTGGTGATATAATACTTAACCATAATGATACCAAAGGCTTTGTCTTTTTACCTTTATTCTGGTTATATGTGCAGACATAATCTATTCCATGTCACATGAGTAGAAAACCTGCCTAAATGGATGTTGATCACTAGCACGGTTGTCTAAGAAAAAAGTATTCTCCAAAGACATAATTGCCTGAATGACTTTTTAGGCACAGAAAGAGGCCCCAAGTATTTAAAAACAAAGAAACATTTAAAATTATACTTGTGTTGGTAAGAAAACAAGACCATGATGTGTTTGTATTATACAGTGAAACCTTTCTTATCCGAACCCTACTGACCAGCTTAGAGTACTGTACGCCCGGTATTATTCGCGAGCTTTAATTTCACGAATTTTGCGAAAACACGGTTTCGCAGCTATTAAATTTCGCTAATTTCACAAGTTCAGAAGTGCGTGCCGGGCTATGTTTGCCCTTTCTGCGTCGTTGTACACTTTATATGTTCCACCCTTGGACTTCATGTTATTTTTAGCAATTTGAACTTCAGTTTCTATAATATCGTCGATGTCATTATTAAGCCTAGGCCCATTGGTAGTAGTTGGCCTGACTAGCCAACGTAAAATAGACATGTTGGTGGAAATCATCCAATTATCGCCCAATAACACTAGACGAAACGTTTTACACAAAACGAGATGCATTTTGTAGTTCTTCTTACAGACGTAGGAATGGAGGGATCAGAAGTTGACGAAATGCATCAGAGCCCCGGGTAAAAACAAATTCCCGGAGATTTAATTAGCAATTTCGCGACGATAATTTTTCGCGATTTTAACACCATCGCTAAAAGCGCGAAAGTTAATCGCACGCGAATAATACCGGGCGTACAGTATTCAGATTGGCAAGATGTTCCCGTTTCAAGGTTTTTAAGCATGGAAGTCTATGGCAGATCAAAAAAGGGAGTGAAAAGATCATTCACATTGAGAGAGGTGTTCCAATATACAGGTTTCACTTTTAAAGAACATCAGCATCGATCCCCCTTCCCACACACCTGTAAGAAACTTAATTTCTTCAATCACCTTATTACATAAAAATATACCCTGGTCTTTGTGAAATATTATTTTAGGTTGATTTTTCATTTCCTTCTTGGGTAATCATTATTTGTTCGTAGATCAATGTTGATCTCTAAATACACGTTAACGGCATATTTATCTTAAGATTTTACCCCCTACTTTGTTAGGCATATCAATATATGTACATGTTTATTCCCTTTCTACCATGTTGAAAATCAATACAAGATTAATGACAAAACAGGAAGTCTTAACTCTCCAAAAACAAAATGTAGATTTTCATGAAAACAGGTTCATGTTCTAAAAGAAAAGTTTTAACATAGGAGTAGTTATACATTTTACGTGTACAGTACTTTAGTATAAACTTCCTATCAAAATAACATTTATTTTTCTTGGCAGATGGATTGAATTTTTCAATAGATCTTAAATATGGAACTAACTGACTTGTTGTGTGTTAACTATAGTTGATTTTAATCAAAGAACCAATTTGCCAAAATCAACTTGAGATAAGCCATTGTTGTTGTTCTGTATTTAAGAAAACATAAGTATCAGGCGTGTCTTTTACTATGATTTTACTATGGTTAAAGTAAACTTAAAATCTAGGCAGATCAATGAGAAAGTTAGCAAGTAACTTAAACCCTACAACTTAAGGTTTATTAGATCAAGACTGATTGATTCAGAGTTGTATAACAAGGCTTATATGATGTGTTCCTAAGACTCCTTCCTATTGATTGGTTCAATGTTCACATTAAGGTCAACGCCAACGCAATAAACTTACCTTTACCTGTATTTATAAGAATAATGGATCATGGAAGTTTGTGATTATGAGCGTAAGCAGATTGAAAATTGGATTGAGACGCACAGACACAATAACAAGTAACCAAAATGTATGACGTAAACATGGGCTCTAATGAAGGCCCATGACGTAAACAAAGAACTCTCTGTGTTAATTTCCTCAATTTCCCTGAGCCAATGTCAGATGGCTAGTAATAACAGTATAGAAAAAAAAAATTCTTACTCCTACTCAGTAATTAATATCTAACATTATTAGAAATTATATCTAGTAATAATAAAATACCAAACATCATTTATTAACTAAGACATAGTACACTGACACATCCATACCCCAAAAAGTCAACTGTTTAAAAAATAAAACTATGTGATAAACAGAGGTAGATATAATTATAGTCACAAGGGTGCGATTATTACATTTAAAACACTCTACTCCAGATCAAAATTGGTATTTCAAGATTTTTCTCAAATGTTGCCCCTTGTTGCTCATCAGTGGTTAGCTGTTATAATGTAACAAGAAGGTGTTGGATTCACCGTGAAAACTAAAAACAACATTTTAAAGATATATACAGGGAAAATGTAATGTACAGTGTTTTTATTGTATGTGTTTCAGATGAAGCTAGGGCCAAGAAGAGTGGTGTTTTGGTCCACTGCCTCGCAGGAATCAGTCGCTCCGTGACTGTGACGGTAGCCTACCTAATGGCAAAGATGTCGCTATCTCTCAATGATGCGTATGACTATGTGAAAAAGTGCAAACCAAACATATCACCGAACTTCAACTTCATGGGACAGTTACTTGATTTTGAGCAGCACCTGTCAGGAGCACGGACCCCAGAAGAATGTACATGTAAAGATGAAGTTGTGTGTACGTGTTGTGAAACAAAAATGTACTTTATGACTCCGACCAAGACACAGGGAGGTTTTGACCTTGAAGAAGTCTCATGAAAGCAGGGTTTGACAACTCAGGAGAAATCATTGTGAAATCACAGGGATGGCATTTCTTCCTCGTCTTTTCAAGGGGTGGTGAGAGTAGATAACATTCTGTTCGATTGATATGCTAAAACATTGCAGGAACCCCACCATAAATTGTATATATATACACACAGAGTATGTGTATGCTCTCAGGTAATGAAAGGGAACAAGAGGTGGGAGTGAGCTGCAATAAATGAATATTGCCAATACATAGTCATAACTGGCAGTTAAGATCTGACAAAGCCATTAAACACAGCATAATCAACACGATAAGCCATTGTAGCTTCTATATATGTATGATAAAACAATCAATTGTATTTTTCAGTTCAAAATTATTATTATGATATGACGGAACGTAATCACACATGCACACAATCTGTATTCATATTACACATTGGCTATCATTGAAGTTTTTCAACTAAATCAACAGTAATGTAAATATACTAAGCAATACAGCAGTCTGATTGAGTAAGTTGGTCTTTGTATAAGTGCGTTAGGCAAATATGGCGAAGAGATTTCAACATGTGGAAATCAGAAATTTGCGGGATATCCCAATTATGTAGCCAACCAGATTTGCTCTGGAATGATGTCAGTTTGAATCATAAATCATATGCTGCAATTACTGACAATTCAGATGTTTGAAAACCACTGGCGAAGGATGTGGGTTCTACTTCTTACTTTGTTTTTGTGTGAAAAGGTGAACCGCAGTCCAAACATCATCTAGTTTTGGTGGTTCCTCAAACATCTGTGGTTTCCAGACATGTGTTAGTGACGTCAAACACTTATTTACTAACTTCAGGAAAGGATATCAACTGAATACAAAAACGTATTTTTGATATTCTGAAGGTAAAATTAACAGTTGATGTACCTCACTAAGAGAGTATTTCCTCATAATTTCCATAAAATTGATAAGTTGTATGCTAAAATTGAGTATGCTCAAGGTTGTAGATGGGTTCTTGTTTTAAAATAGACTTAAGTGTGGGTGTGATTACATTATGGGCTGTTGACCGGGAAATGTTATTTACAGCAGCAAATATCATGCTAATCAAAGTAGGAAATCAGTGAAACATGAATCCGTATCTCAATCTTTTCTTTCATCACTTCTCTCTAGAACCTTGGTTAGATTCCAAAATTACCTTTCCTCTTTTAAAGTCAGATTTCTTCAATTTGATGAACCACTATGAAAAGACAAACAGTACAAGCCTACATTAGGTTTCATGTTACATGTTAGGCTCATTCCCAGTGCTGTTCTATTAACTGAAATATATTCGACATTTGGGAAATTCTTTTGGGCATTTTTACAAATTTACATCTCTCTTCAAGGGAATCTTCTCTTGGTAGAATTACAATATTCACTGTATCTAGTTTCACAACTTTAATGTTAAAGGTCCATCTACTTGAAGATACAAACTCTTAGAAGTAGCCAAACCATTCATATTTCAGTGTCTTGTTTATCTTGAACTTTTATTTTTAGTTTAAAGTTAATTCATAACATTCATATGTGTTAATTGGTAGACGATCTGGCCATTTCTGTAAATAGATCTTCAGTCTGATGTTTTAAATAGTCCGGAAATGCCCTGTTAAGATAAAACAAATGGTTGCCATTTTGACGTCAGCAACCAGTCTAAATAGAAGATAATTTTTGATTTGTAATTGTTCCAAAATATGATATTTCCTTTACCCGAGGAGGAAATCTGGCCAAATTTACTTTCACTTGAGCAGTACAACATAACCCATATAACTGATCAAAAATCTGGAAGTTGAAAAATTTCCAGTCAGTGTGTGCGGTAAGAAGAGATAGTCTCAAGCTGTTTAAAGAATCAAGAAGAAAATGTGAAGTATCTCAAATCAGTTTTCCCATCATAGTTGCCTGAAATATAAAGGTTACCTCATTTAATCACCCATGCTAAACTTTGTGTTTAATATTTTCAAATTAATATCTGGATCCTTTGTGGTTGATTGTTTCACAGAATGCCTTGTATAAAGTCAATTTATTGTCATATTGTGGTTTTTCATAGAAATACCTTACATTTATCGAAATAGGATATTTTGGACTAGAAATCACCAAGAAGAGTGGCAATGGAAAACTGATGTTGAATTGGTTGCTATGGTAACCAATATTTTCTAAGCTGTTGATCATCTGTTTTGACTCCTTTTTACCTATGTATAGATTCTTGGTTTAGAACACATGTTTTTATTGTCACAATTCTCAGCCTGGCCCTGAATATGTATAACATCATTTAGATATCTAAAATGATGGACGTTTCCTGCCATGAGTTCCCTAGTAATAAACTTTTCGCTCTCTTAATTGTGTTAACATGAACCTTTCACTGTGTTACCATGGGGATTGCAATATTTTTTACTTCCCTCTTGAGTTTACTCAATTTAACATATTGAATACATTTTCGGATATGTGTTGCCGATTTATATGAAGTCCAAAGGTGTTTGTGTTGTATGAAAAGTGTAGACATGAAATGATTTGAAATGTATGCTATACAGTACAAGTTGTATACTTGCTTGTTATCATAAAGACCCAACTGCAAAGTCAATATCTTCAAGTACCATTGCTGTACAATATTTCATTTTCAAAATCTATTTTTGGCTCCATATGATGATTTCATGTAGATCTGATGTCTGTAAACCATCTACTCAGTATGATGCGAGACATGAAACTTTAAGAAGTTGAAGTTTTATGTGCCTCTTTTGCTGTAAATTCTCAATCATGGGAATTTATTGAAGCAGTTCTAGTATTCTATGGCCCAACTTACCAATTAGGGCCAATAATGAATCTTATATATGGGTATGATGGGGTGATTCAATACATTTGTACAGTTGAATGGTATCATTTTTCTGCGTAGGAGTTAAACAGACATTCACATCACTATTTTAAAGGCATATGTGTGCCTTGTTATTTGTTTTATGGTGCTTTTTTCAACAGTATATGTTTAGGTCTATTTGACAAAATATATTCAATTTTGAGCCTAGTTTATCATATTGTACCATATTGTAAATAATGTATATAGTAACTCCATATAACATTTGTGACATCACTTTGCCAAATAATCTGACAAATGTTTTGTTAACTGTAAATGTTTTAAAAATCGACTTGCCTTTTTGTTTAGTATCACTTACACGACTTTATTTTTTGTAAACTTTCAATCAGGGAAAAGTGAAAAGTTGATACAAAAATGGCATACTTATGATCGCTTACTGCTAACATTTTTATTGGCTTAATAGCTTTATCATGAACTTACAAAAATTGTCAAAGTTTTTTTGAGCATTTCAAAGCAACTGCTATGTAGGCCAGTTTATTTAATAAAAGTTTTGGCAACTTTTGTAAGTAAGCTTACATATATTTTTGTCAATCAGGATGACGTATTATTAATTAAGGCCAATATGCAACAATTATTTGTAGCTGCAATAATATTATAAAGTGTTCATGATGTATTTACTGATCCCTGTAATAAGTGTTCATGGCATATTTACTGATCAACTGTAATAAGTGTTCATGGCATATACATACTGGCTACCGAGGATGAGTTTCTTAATTTTTAGGAATAGTATGGTGTAACATATTCCTATGGTATAATTGGTAAAAAGAGTGTGGAGATAATTTTATGTTATAATCTGTTTTCAACATGGTAGCAGAGGTGTATCACGTAATTCATAAACATATTGATTATATCACAATAGTTGAAGTATGGCAAATCTGAAATCAGTTTTTGACATTTTCTAAACATTTTTATGAACATACATGTTCAGTGTAAAGGATGGAAGTGTTGTCCAAGTAATTGTATCCTTACTAATATGGCATGCTACTGATGACAGTGATCAAACATAATGTCTACTGTACCCCTCAAGTACACTGTACAGAAAGGTTAACATTATGTAAATGCTACCTTAGAATCGGCAAGCAACATCCAAACTGTATGCCCTAGATTTTTTTATGGAATGAGTTTGTTGCCATCATTTAGCATTTTAGATGTATTATCTGAAACATCAATCATTTTTTCAATTTGGCTAATTACAAAGGGTTTCTCCTGATGTAAGATGAATTCTCTAATATAGCTCATTATGGCCTGTTGATGTCTTTGCCCTCTTATAAGAAGGCCCTGGTGTTTATAATTGAAACACTGTCCAACTGAGTCATATCAGCCATGAAACTCAAGATTACAGTTTTCTCAGTAAAATACATATATGTACATAACATTATGTGATTTGATATTAAGAGTTTACCAAAAAAAATTATGTACAGTAAAACCTGTATATTAGAACACCTCTCACATCTGAACATCTCTCTATGTGAATGTCTTTTATGTCCCCTTTTTCAATTTTCCATTGACTGCCATGTATGAAAAATTTGAAATGTGAACAGCTGTCGATCAAAACTCCTTTGGCCAGTCCTTGTGGTGTTCGGATAAGACAGGTTTTACTGTATTTCACCTTGTAATATATTTTATGGAACTGCCAAGTTAAGAGGTTCCCGGTGACAATATGGAGAGAACTAGAACTTAACTCTAAAGAGAATTATATTTTAATAACAGTTATTTTATTAAACAAATTCAGTAAAGATTAGTGCAGGGCATTTCATTACTGACACAATATAGTGATGTTAAGCTTCATGTTTTCTTAGAGAACTAAGAGAACATATACATGAATGTTTAGAATGACGGTCCTCTATGGAATATTTCTCACCATCACAGTACTTGTCCACTTGAGTGTAAAGGTATAAAAAACAGCCATGATTAGGTCCCTGAAAAAAACAGTATTGTAAGGGGGGGACAGTGTTCATAGAGGCAATATTACACATTCATGCACAAGTTCTCTAAAAAACGTGTAGCTTAACCTCCCTTATATATTACATTACATATACTTAAAGTTAAGAAAAAGTTTCAGATATAAATTCATTTAAAGTTTGTTCCGTAACTGTGTTAAGGAAGTCATGAAAAAGTATGGAATAAGGTGCCTTATCATATTGTCAATAAAAAAAGAAACATGTATAGATAGTGTAAATAAAAATGAGCTACATTTTATAAATAAACAAATACTTGTTTTATGTTATTATCATGCGTGGCTCACATATTGCACTAACATTAGCTACTACAACATCTGAATCAATTAACACATAGACTGTTTAACCACATGAACTGTTTCTATCTATTCAGCCATTAAAGAAATAGAAAATATGAATTCATATTAATTCTCAATGTAATTTCATAAAAGATGAGATTAAACACACATAAACGAAAAAACTATAAATAGCAAGTTGAGTTTAAGTCAAACTATATGAATTATATCTATTTAGTTATCAAAGAAATAGAAAATATGAATTCATATTATTCATAAAAGATGAGATTAAACACACATAAACGAAATAAAACTACAAAAGCAAGTTAAGTTTAACCACATGAACTATATCTATTCAGTTATCAAAATAATTATAAAATATGAATTCATATTATTCACAATGTAAATTCATAAAAGATGAGATTGAACACACATAAATGAAAGAACTACAAAAAAACAATTTGAGTTCAAGTAAAACTTGGAAATATTCAAGAAGAGCTTGTTCTATATAGACAAGCAGCTGGAGAATTGGATGTTTCCCAAGTCACCCCCTTCAACATGTTCTTACTGATTCGACTACTTTTTATCTTACTATTTAAAAATGAACAGCTTACATTTAAACTATTTGTTGATGTAGTATCGCATATCACATTGCAGTATATGACTTAGAATAACAATACAAATGAACGTACTAACCCAAAATGTAAATTCAAAGGGTAAACTTATAAAAGAAGTCACTGACTCCTCCCAATCTGTTCTTCTATAAGAGTAGACAAATATTGAGAAAAACTTCATATAGGCCACTGACATGCCTATTTTCAAAAATCAAAACTTCATACTGCCCTTACTACTTAACAAACTCGAAATTTCTACATATTTTTGATTTTAACAATTTAACTTCCTTAATGGTGTCTTGAATACTTGTATCAAATAAAACATACACTGTTCTTTGAATGATTGTTCAAAAAAAATATTGCTCAATCACCTCACCTGTGGGTGACATATTCAAAACTGATATCTTCCGTTGGAATGTGTTGACTGGTGTGTAGTGTAACACATAAGGTTCATTAGGGGAAGGCTGTCAGGAAGTACATAATCAACATACTCGCAGTTTAACAAAATTTTTTATAGATATGTAACAACTAGACAACATATGGTAACCTCAACAATAGAAGTAAACATAAACAAAACAAAGTATAGGGCTAGTCTTGCATCAAACCTCTGTTCCTCCTTACTGCTTTAATGGTGTTATTGGGGGAGGGGGGAGGAGTGTACTTGACCTATAGGGAGGGGGGAGAGATACTTGACCTTGATATCCCTATCTAGGCAATTAGTTCTCTTACCCCTGAAAAGGATCACAGAATCATTTACAGGTTGGCATTTATCATATTTTAAAATCAAATCAGCTTATGGTAAAAATAAGGGATGACCAACCATTGAATAATTCAATGTGAAGGCCTATTTGAACAGGCAAATCGATTTAAGTTTACATTTTCAGGGCATAAAGGGTTGGACTGTATTTTCAGAACGAGGCATTAACATGAATGTCACCACCTGCCATTTGTTACAGATGCTGAACATCAAACACCAACTGTCAAACACCATTCACAAAACAATTAGAGACTGTCAACACTTCTGGTGATAACATAAACATTTTATAATGTATCCTCACACAACTGCACAATGGTTTCAAGATGAGCTCATTTTATTAATTATATTCAATTATCCAATTGTACAAGTATTTATGTGGGTTATATTTTGGCCTATCCATGAAATCGTTGAAATTTGACCTACTTTTGCCATTTGACCTACAATCAGGCAACTTCAGGCTCCCATGTCACTAATTATAAAGTACAAATGTATATTATGATTGACAGAATGAGACATGCAATGATTAACAAGACTTTCTGCTCACTAATAAAAATATCTAATTCATAATTAGTTTTGTAGATAACATGCAATGTTGTGTGTAGGTCAATGGTGTTTTAGATACTGCTACTGCAGAATTTATTTGATTTTGGTATTCAACATGAAAGCATAAAAGTGAGAAGTGAAATATAGTCTGATAGGAATAAGCTCAAACAAAGAGAAAGGAAGCAAATTCCCTTTATATACACCTTTAGAAATGAATAGCATTGGATACATGAGATAAAAAGTTATGAATTCATTTTTTGACACATCAAGCCTAATAACATGAAATTAAAAAAACTCCAAAACCACAAATCTGTAACACAAGAATGGGTGATTAGAAAAACCTTATGAAACCTGTTTGTGAATCATATGTCTTGCTGAATCTAAATTCCTTCTCTGTGATTTACACTCCCCTCCATAAGTTTGGCAAGTGAAAGCCCCCCCCCCCATTTGGATCACTTATCAGACCCTGTTAAGATTTAGTGATTTAAGAGAAATCATCAATTTTTCTAACTCTAGTAATTAAAGAACATAATTAACATTCAAACATTGACAGGCTTTTATTATGCTCCCAGATGAAAACTTCCAATTGCCAAATTTATAGAGGGGAGTGTATTTCATACTCACTCTAGTCTTACAGCAAGAAAGATGCTATAAGTATTATAAGTGTTATCCAATGTTGCCATTGGGCAAAAATCATGTTTTGTATCCAACTTTCTCATTTCATTATTGAACAGTTTTCTGTACCCTCTTATTTGCCGATTGTTGACTCATTGACTATGACCTTGCCAAATGTGCTGTTGGAACCACATAGAGTGCAAGCAAGCAGAATTAAAGTTACAAGTACAGGCCCATAGCCAGTTTTGCCAAGGGGATTCACTTTTTAGAAAAATCCAGAGGGGTTCACTTTTGACAAATTTGAAAAATCACTTAAAAGTGCTCAGAATGGTGAAAATACCCTGGCTATGGGCCCGAACTACAATAAAATAAGAAGGAATCCAATCAAAGGTTGCCCCCAGGTGTTCATTGCATTCAATACAAAATAATAAAGATTTTATATAATAACCAGCAGATCAAGATCGTCATAAAAGATCAAAAGAATTCCCTGGATGAATCCTCAAAGAAAATTGATTTGCTGTACCATTTTTCACTCAAAATAGTTTATTGAATTCTTAGGCTGAGTACATGTACCTTTAGATGGGTATTGTTTTCGCAATAATTGCTATTGTATTTTTGATTGCGATGCATCTTGTGGGCATATCGGGACATGAATCCTACATAGTTTCTTACTTCCCAGCAATTGACGTGTTTCTTTTGTATTGTATAAAATATGTCCTTTATTTAATTTGTCCTAACAAAGGGAATTGATCTGCTCTTGATGTACTATATGCATGCAACCAATACTTGCAAATGAGATATAAGGGTCAAGGAAAACAAAATGGATTTTGTGTACATTACACTGTAATCTACAGGGTGGGCCAAAAAAAACCACCCCCCTAGCCAATATTCCTGATAAATATTTATTTTTTAACAATCACACCAACAATGATATATCATATTAAAGATAATTTAATTTGCAACAAAATGATATATGATAGCACCATTTTTAACAACCCCATACAGAAATATGACCATTTATGTGACATGGGGGTCAAAAAACACCTTTTCAATTTTCGTCAATTTTGCGAACAATTGCCTATTTCTACCAAATTTTAGTAAATTACAACATTGTCATGAGTCTTTCATAATTGGATATTATATATTGTTTTCATTCAGTTTTTGAACCACACATGCTCAATATATATGTATATGCTTATAAAACTAATTCATTTCTTCTTCAGTCTGTCCAAAAATAGCTCGATAGACCCACCCCCCGGACCCATCCTCTGATTGGATTATTCGCTTAAGACGCGGAAGCCATTGGTTGATGGCATAATTGGTGGATGTATGCGGAAGTACCATTCAACTGCTAGTTATTCTTTCTTTTAGTTCCTCTACATCCCTGATAGGCTGGGTATATTTAAATACCAACTGTTCTAGATGCCCCTAGGTATGGTAATCAACATTATTGGCAACTGGACTGCCAGTAAGCCATTTTCTGGGCTAGAGATGGTGATATTTCGAATCTCCAAAAACTCAAGGGTAGCATTGGACCTGTGTGATGGAGCACTGTTCTATCAAAAAACGAAATTTCTTTCACACGTTTTTTATATTCTTGAGGAGTCCTTTTTACCACCTCATGTCATTAACATTCAGAGTTTATTTTTGCTCCTGGTTCAAAAAACAGGGCCTGTATGGTCTTTCCTTTTTGGGAAACACCTAGTGGACACCACCTACCTTTCAGAAAAATGTCATCTCGATTTGAGTAGCCTTTTGTCGCAAATGTCACTATTCTTGCTTACTGATATAGAGTATAGCCTTTTGATTACATATATAGTACTTTGGGCATTTAGAACAGTTGGCCTATGGAGATCCCTAGCCCATCAGGGGTGTAGACATACTGAAAGAATGAATAATTAGGTGTTGGATGGTACTTCTGCAGAGGTCCATCAATTATAACAATGGCTTTCGCGTTTTAAGCGAGAAATCAAATCAGAAGTTTGGTCCGGGGGTGAGTCTATTGAGCCATATTTGGACAGACTGAAGAAGAAATGGATTAGTTTTATAAGCATACACATGTATATTGAGCATGCAAGGTTCAAAAACTGAATGAAAACAATATATAATATCCAATTATGAAAGACTCATGACAATGTTGTAATATACTAAAATTTGGTAGAAATAGGCAATTGTTCGCAAAATAGACGAAAATTGAAAAGGTGTTTTTTGACCCCCATGTCACATAAATGGTTATATCTCGAGCCAGAGTTGTTAACAATTGTTCTATTATATATCATTTTGTTGCAAATTAAATTATCTTTAAAATGATATATCATTGTTGGTGTGCATGTTAAAAATTGAATATTTATCAAAAATATTGGCTAGGGGGGTGTTTTTTTTTGGCCCACCCTGTATTAACATGAGTTTTAAAGGAAAGTTATGCCAAAATATATTTTATATTGCTATACCTTAGACACACTATTTCCTAATGGTTTGACCTATTTGAATACAAAAATAATTCAAAATACACTTTAAACTGTACTACTGTACACCATACTTCTCTTTTAAGTGATGTACACACACTGTACAACTCCTTTAAGGATATACACTGTGCAACTCCTTAAGGGATTAACACAATACAACTCCTTTAAGAATATACACTGAACAACTCCTTTAAGGATATACACTGCACACCTCCTTTAAGGATATACACTGTACAACTCCTTTAAGGATATACACTATATGTACAACTCCTTTAAGAATATACACTGTACAACTCCTTTAAGGGATTAACACGATACAACTCCTGCCAACATTGCCACAATTTTGAAAGATTCTATCCAATGTCTTTATTATATTTATCATGTTATAAACCACCATTCAAATATTAAATTATTTGGTTATTAAAGATAACCAATGACCAAGTTTACAAATTAATACAAAATTACGTACAGGCCAACAAGATATGTAATAGGACTGAAGACACTGATTAATGATTTCACAATAGGCAATGATAATACAATCAGATTTGTGGTTAAGCTAATCAAGAGTTCTACAAGTTACACAGTCTAACAGAGTTTATCAATAGTACATTGTACAGACTACTTTAAATATCATTAGTCATACAACTTTCCTCACAGTCACCATAACTTTCTATTCTTCAGCATTCCTTTTTGGCTGTATCGTGTGGCACCCTACGGTTTTGTCATTGCTCTGGCAGTATGGGCCCAACTAGAGAAAATATTAAGAATGTGAAAAATTCATACTACTTGTTTAAGTCCACAAATACTGAGCATAGAGCACAAATAACTATAGATTTACTGTAATTTTGATACTGCTAACATTGCAATCCAAGATAAATACTAATAACAAAGCTGTAACATATACCAAACACCAACCACCAAACACTAACCATCAAACACAAACCGTTGAACACCAGCAAAAAATGTTTGAGACAACTTGTCAACACTTCTGGTGTTGACATAATAAAAAAAAAATCATTGCCATAAAAGCAATACTAATGAACAAGTGACCAATAATTTTGGCATGAGTACCGATATACTTTTTGAACTTTTGTCATATTTTCATTAAGTTGAAACATGAAGTTGCAAAAGTAGGTATAGCTAAATCTACAAATAAATAACATACAATCTAAACAATACACAATAACTTAATATGATCAGTAGAATTAGCTTATCATATAACCATTATTTGAATGGATTGCAGAATTTTGTGTAAAATAAACAAAATGACTAAGAGGATTACCCCATAGGCTCACATTGTGAGCCAGAAACAATAGACTGAGATGTTACATGATTTCTTTCATCAGGTTTCAAGTGTAAGAAAAAAACATGACACAGGTTAAAAAAGGATGTCTTTGTTCAAGAGACAGCCAAGGCTTCTTAACCTACATGATTAAGAACTTATTTGGCTTCACATCATAAATATAGACACACCCTGTTGTAAATGAACATGATGGACACACCTACTGCTGGAGAAGTAGAAATAATACAAAATCACGAGTTTATGCTTCATTTTATTCTCCAAGACAATGGAGGCAAAACCATGGGCATAAACTGTAAAGATGGACCTTACACTCTGAATATTTTCATTTTTAGAGCTGAATAAAACCTGAAAAATATATTTTTTATACCCAATCATCCCGCAGATCTTCTCTACTATTAAACTAAGAGTTTCTCAGAAATTCCATTATTCTTTAAAAACTACCAAAGGACAATTCAACCATTATTCAATAATACAGTATAATCTTTATAAAAAATGCTGTGTTCAAGACGAAATTATTGGGAAACTACTGGATTAGAAAACGACCATATTTTAGCAGGTACTGGGCGACACAAAAAATAACATGCACTAATTTCGGAATTACTTTCTCAAAAATTGAGGAATCTTCATAATATTTTATGAGTAGATAGAGTGCGGAAATTTACCCAATAAGCGGTTCATCAAATTTGACATTATCAAGGAAAATGGGTAGATATGAAACACTATAAATAATATATAAGTGTAAGCTCGTGAAAGCAATCAACAAATCACTACATATAATGGCTAAGAGAGAAATCTCAATTTCAGAAAATTAAATTTTTGAACATTTTTTGAAGATTTCACAAAAAATTACAAAGATTCCTTAATAATTGAGAGAGTTATACCAAAATTAGAAGGTGGCATTTTTTGTGTCACACCCTGTATTTATCTATTTCAAGAAAGAAATCGCCTTACAATTCCACATACATTAAAATTGTAGTGCTGAAAATGACTTCTCTGAAAATGTTACGATTTCCCAATGATCAATATCGTCCTGTCCTATATTAAATCAATCTTTAGAAATGTCGAGAACTGAGTCACTTATTGCAGTCTAAGGTTCAAGATTTGTGACGTCACATGTGTACACAAGTGTCGATTGAGATAAGACGATTTGACATGATAGATCTACTAAAAAAGGTAAATCAATTTTTCAAAAGCCCCTTCAGATATAAAGTACTGTAAATGTTGTCATATTATCGCCTGCGTATATCAGAGAAAAAATAACTTCAAAAATATTTTAGTACATTAATTGTAGATAACAACCAAAATGAAGGATTTAAACAAAATTTTCACTTGTTCGAATTACCAACAGAGAAGATTCTAGAATTTTTGGAAATTCATTTTGTTAGGCTTTATAGTACAACATATGTGTCATGCCAAATCTTATCTAAATTATCGCCAACTCATTTTTTATTTAAGTTGTAATATATCCATGTGTACACGTGTTCAACAGCACGAACTATTATTTAACAATGAATTAAAACGTGTGTAAATTCATGTCGGTATTACCAACTAAGGCCATTGAACGATTGAATACTTTGTTTTACATGTTAAAAACTTCAGAATATAGTCATACATGTACTTTGAAAAATAACATGCTTCAATGAATTCTTTATCTTATTGGACTTCAATGTATTTTTGTATCACATTTTTGACCAATTTTATACTGAAAGTTTTGGAATTTAAATCTTGAAATATAGAAATGTCACCTGTTGTTATAAAAAACAATAGACAAGGGTTATTCAGAAAAAGGTGGGTGTTCAATTGAGTTATCATGACAATTTAGAAAAAAATTAAAGTATCATTAAAGTTGGGGTGAGAATTCTGAATACACATTAGTCATATTGCTAATCCACATGAAGTTTATGTGATTATATATGTATGTATTATATCAAACAAGAAGGGTTAGGCTATTTATAGTCAGTGATTCTACTTTCAATGTCATTTGTGTTATATTTGAATTTATATTTTTATCAGAAGGCAAATACATATAAGTTATACTTATCGAGTGCTTATCTTGACAAGATAAGAGTAAAACAAATATTGCACATTGATTTTGTCATGACGCTGAAATTGAAATGTTTTTAAATACAACTGAAGTCAATATGGGGGGGGGGGTCATACTAACAATAAATCTTATAATCATTTAATTTTAATATTCTTTTTATATCACTATATCAACCAATTGTTTTTAGATTTTAGCAATTAAAACAGGAAAACTATTTGAATCATTCAAACGCATGTAAGACGATTGGAAATCTACTAGAGCTAATCAGTAATAATACTAATACCCCAAATGTTAATTTTGTTAGGATATGGTGTAAATATTAGTTCTATTTTAATTTGATTGTGAAAATCATAGTATTTCAAGATAAATAGTTTATTTTACTACAAGTGCCTCAAGAGGGAAAACCTAACTTGAAATAAAGTTCTCCAAATATTGATACAAACCTAATACACAATCACAAAACTATAAGAAGAAATGTTGAAAATGTAGAACGCCATCTTTATTAACAAGGCATTTTACCGAGGCCCTCAAAACATAACATTATAAAGCTAGATATATCCCAGCTTCAGTTTTGTCTTCGTTAAATAGGTTATGTAACTATGATGTTATTTTTCGCCCTTTTTGTATTTTTATAGTATTTTTCTGCTTAAATCATAATAATTAAGTAGAACAAAAAAAAGATTTTTGAAAGTCTGATTTTCACTTCCCACTAACATGAAATAGGGCCCTTCAACATATAATTAACTTTGAATGGCTAAAAAAATGAGGGAAATCATAACTGATCAAGATATTTGACAAGAAATCAAGAAATTAAATCAAATCAAAACATTATCAAGATATCCTGATACACTTAAACCTTAGTAAGTGGAACAGCTTTGGTTATTTCTCAAAATAGTGTTTGATTAAGAAAGTGTTTCACTGACAGAGGCACCTTTCACATTAAGTTAATGGGCAACAGAAGTGTTACACATATGGATGTGTTCTATTTACAGAGATGTTCCACATAACAGGTTTTACTATATATGGAGTTTTCAGAAAAGGTCTGTACCCCTGCCCGGCCAAACATTCTTTCTAAAGCATGCACTTTTTGAACATTCTGAGCACTTTTCTTTTTTTTTTTCATTTTTGGGCCATAGTTGTCAAATGTGAAGCCCCCTGGAATTTTTTAAAAAGTGACCCCCCCCCCCTTGGAAAAAACTGGCTACATGCCTCAAGGTTCTTCAGAATATAGCATCTGATATATCACTTTTGCCATTAATAGTGTAATATTTGAAGGTGTTATGTTGTTACAATTAGGTGAAAAGTAATGTTCAGGGTGGGTGCAATTTTCAGTTGCTTTTAGTTTAAGAAGGTGACTACAGTAAAACTCGTATATAAGAACACCTCTGTAATCTTATCACCTCTCAATGTGAACACTTTTTCCGCCCAAGTTTCAAATCTCTCATTCACTACCATGTTAAAGAAACCTTGAAATGTGAACACCTCTTCATATATTCCCTTTAATTCTTTCCTAGTAGAGTTTAAATAAGGCAAGCGTAACTGTATGTTCTTTGAATGAGCCTGCCAGCCCTTTTCTGTTAAATAGCATTCCCATAGGCCTTGATTTAGTCGGGTGTTGACAGGGAACAACATGACAATTTTTAAAATTATGTTTACAATGGATGAATTATTAATTTGATTGCCTCAAGTATAAGGATCAATGAATCAGTTTTATTTTTAGATTTGCATTAAGCACTTTGGCTTATCTCATATAACATAATCTGTGTTTATTTTTGTTTATATTTTTGAAGTCTGATTTCACAAAGAGACTATAGAATTATTTGCTTACTAGGAAGTGTACCAAGGGATCTTCAGACTCTACACAAATGTACAAAGATAAAAAAACAATGTATTGATTTCTATGAAGGGATGTTTGTTGTCATAAATATTTTCATTTTCCAGTTATATACAAAGCCATAAGTATTAACCTGAACTATATGTTAGAAAATAGCACAAGTGTGGAAGGCAATATCATATTTAAAATCGATTAAAGAGCCTTCATTTGAATATCATCAATGATTAATGGCAACACCCTTATAGGGGTATCTTAATCATGTGCTATTATATGGTAACAAGGTATGGTTGCAAAAAACAATATTAGGTCTTTAAGTTCATGAGTACATTAAGTACTGCATTTTATTTTAAAATTGTGAGGCACTTTTCAAATTCTGGAAATGAAAAGTGAAACTCATAATGTTAAACTAAGGGAGAATTTTATAATGTAATGGGCTGAAATGAAGCTAAGAAATTCTCCATCTAAAATGTCACTCGACTTTTTTGTGATTATGAGTCAAAGAAAGCATTCTTGAGTTTCAAATTGACTTCTGTGGTAACTTGAAACCATCTTCTAATTTATTCCACTTACCTTTTATTGTTTCTCCAAATATATTCCTTGAAAATCGGATTTTAAGGGTGTTAATCAGGGTAATTCTGTGCCATTTTATCAAAAATCTTGTTGCTATCTAGAAACGAGCAATTGTGATCTTGTTGTTACCTAGGAACGAGCAAGTGTGATGTCACGTCACACTCATGTTAATTCTTGAATCACATGGCAGCCATTTTGGAAATTTCAAAAAAGTTCCCAATTAAAAAGGCTAAATGCTGTTTACAAATTGGAAACTATGGCAGAATCAACAAAGGGTTTGTGAAATAATTAGGATATGGTTTCAAAATTATGCACATGACAATATATGACTACTAAATGCAGGCAGTGACTTTTAATTGCCAAAAAGTCGAGTGACATTTTAGATGGAGAAATCCTTAGTAATATGTTCTCCAAGGGCAAATTCTGGTTACATTACATTCTCATAATCCTTGATCTCAAATATCTGTTAGTTTCAATATATGTGACCCACTGTTGTCCCCATGTGAAACTGACAACTCCTCTCTGCAAACACCTATATAGATTCTATTACCTAGTATTGTGTCTTGTAAACAGTGTCAAGTACAACAATAAACCATTTGTAACAAGATCAAGTAAAGAGAATCGATAAGTAATATGTACTTTTTGTACTAAGAGATAATGAACTGTTGCCCTGTCAGTCATTCTCCGTAAATTGACATCTTAACAGATGGCCATTGGGAGTACATTCCATACCATGCTCAAATGCCATTACTGTATGTTAAAAGGACAGCAAAGACGAATAACCGGCTTTATTTCACCCAAACTTTTTCACTGAAACTTCATATATAGACCGATAGGATTAATTCAAATGATTATGAAACTCTAGAGAATTGCCAATGGGAATAAAATTCCTAAGATTGCCAAGGATATTTTTTGTTAAATGTGCTACATTCATGCCAATTACCACTACACAGCATCACAAGAAATCAATACTAAGAGTACATTATCAAAAAGATCCCAGAAGTGCACTATTAGCACATTTTTTTCGCTAGAGACAAAGTGAAAAGTTAATAACAGGAAAGTTCACATTTTGTTCAGAAGATACGCTGCCCATGCCAGCACGTATTATCTAATATGATTAAAGGGGAGGTTATTTGAAATCGTTTTCATCCGATTTGTGACCCAGGGCCTCCAACTTAATACCCTTTGTATTAGTTCAACTTCAGTTCGTAATAGAGAGCTAAGATGGCATCTAAGATTGGCAATCTTTGGGGGTGGGGCTGCTAAACTGTAATATAGTCTATACTACATGTACTAGGCAGAGGGTAGTTTGTAACTAAACTCTGCGGGCAAGGTACCAACTTAGACATTTTTATGAAAAAGACCCCCTTGCCAAATGATTGGTAAGATGTTGCGATCTGATAATGCATAAGTTACACTTACAACTTGTCATCATTTGGTGCATTCTGAGCAATTTTAGAGCACAATGTCCCGCACATTTTGATTGGAAGTAGTCTGCATAATATGCTGAATGAAAATGCGGGGAAATACCACCAAACAAAAATGCACAAATACATTCAGATACTGTAAATTGGTTCGACAACACAGCTTTTACTGTAATATTACTAAATAACAGATTCCTAAAACACTCACTAAGAGTACATCCAAAGTGCATATTAAAGTGTTAAATGACATTTCGCAGATTCCCATATATTTAGAGAATTCAATTAATATGATTGATGACACACTACTTTAGAGTACATCTTCAAAAATATAATGTGATTGACTTACTCTGGAAAAACAAACCAAATCAAACCAATGTAATAGAACTATTGAACTTTTATGGTAGAAAATGATATAACAGAATAAACATGACGGGACAAGGACAGAGGGATTAAAGTATGTCCCACAGAAAAGATGATATGCAACAGAATAAGGTTTCTTGAAAATAACAATGCTTGATTGCTCACGTAGTATTAACTTAAGTAGCATACCTTGTGAAAATAAAGAGATCTATGCTCGGCCCTTTCATAATTCGTGTTTAATTCATTTACTCTGAGCATTTTCTTAAGATCTGATAATAACAGAAATAGTTTGTTCAAAATCTAGTACTAATACAAGTAATAGATTATTCAGTTTTCCATTTGACTTTTTTATGGCTGTTTATACCATTATGCTTTAAGGCATTTTAAACACATATGACTGCAGATCTCATAAAACACATATGAAGCATAAATCAACAAGCAGAAAGTGCTGCTTATAAAGTTATTTAATGTATTCCTCATGGGAAGTAATGAATGATTAAAACATAACTCATTGATGTAAAAGCATTCAGCACTAGTCTCATGTTTAATAACTACTTTTACAATATTACATGTACTTTTATCAAAATAATCAGATTGGTATCGCAATATCCATAATATTCAACACAATACCTTTTAATCAACTCAGTAAATAGAATTATACTCCTCTCTATATGATAAGTACATTAAACTATATATAGTAGCAACAAAATAGAGTTATTCTGCGTTCCATCATCCTGCATCTCCTATATTCTATACAGTTATCAATCTCATGAGTGATTCTCTACTGGGCTCAAGGGAAAAATATAAGCAGAATTAATGGTGTGGTATGAACCTATTCATAGTCTATTGTTTCCTTGTTACTTTTTATTATATCATACTGGAATCCTAGGTCATGTTGCAATTTAATTTTGTAATATCAGATATCAGTTGATGAGGTTATTCACTGATTCAGTTGATGAGGTTATTCACTGATTCAGTTGATGAGGTATTCAGTTGATGAGGTTATTCACTGATTCAGTTGATGAGGTATTCAGTTGATGAGGTTATTCACTGATTCAGTTGATGAGGTTATTCACTGATTCAGTTGATGAGGTATTCAGTTGACATAGGTTATTTCCCTGTTACCTCAGGTGGGATATCTCTCATCAATCAAAATGTATAAATGGATTAATGATGCCTAGAACATGGATATAAATCAACATTATGTATTTATTATATATTCAGGTGCACTCTCATCCCTAAACATACATTCGTTTGGATTCATAATGTTTACTCCAGCCAGAAAATTGGAGTGGTTAAGAGAATTCAGTCCAAGACATTTTTATTTTTATTGCCAGTAAGATAGAATTTGGGTAAAAGGCCAGTTAAATGAAACTTAAATATTTATTTCATAATATTTATTTATTGTTCATGTAATGGTATATTATTTCAACCTATTAACATAGTCTTGCATCAGTACCCCCTTTGCACCCCCCCCCCCCTTCTCTCTTTAATACCTTTAGTTGAACATAATAAAACAATACTTTAGAGAGATCTCAAAATCAATGGAAACTTATGGGTCTGGCAGAAAACTTGAAATAAATGCTAAATGCTCATATTTTATCCAGTAAACCACTTCCTTGGCTGACTGACTGACTGATGGAGGGCTTCTCTATATCTGCATATTACTGTAAAGTAGTTGTATAGTGTATTTATCTTTAATTTGGTGATTTTTGGGATATCAGACTAAATGTTGGCGTCTCTTTAATTTGGCAGTTTTTCAAGGGGATGAGATGTAATGTGAGTTGAATATTTGTACATTCAAATCTATGATTTTTACCACCCTAAGCAGCTGCCATATTCTCATATTCAATTGCATATTTAGATATAATGGCCTTGTCTTCATTATCCCATTTTTTTAATAAGAACCTCTGTTCTGACTTGTAACATTGTGTAACAACTGATACCTAATGTTATAAGATGCTACATCATTAGCCAACCTATCCTGTTGGGTGTCTAACTCAATTAGAGATAGTCATTGTCAGTTTTGTTGATTCTTCGAATATTTCTTAATTTAAACGGCCTCGGCCATCTTGGTATATATTTCTGGAAGTGTTCCAAACAAAAAACATCAAATTCCCAGGGATTTCGGCGAGTTTCTAATTTGGTGATTTTTTTGATTGGCCACCATATGCAAATGCCCATCAAATTAAAGACAAATACAGTACACTAATCAACATAAATAACTGAACAATAAACATCGAACTGAGTTGCGCACGGCATGTATTTATTCCACAGCTTACTATTTACATAGGAACTGAAGCAGTTTGCCAAAGTCTCTAAATTTCACATCTATTTCTTGTCTCCACCCAAAAGATGGCTCTGGGATTTGTTGTGGCGCTTGGAAAACCTCAGATTACGCAAGAACTTGGGGTCAACCTGAAAATACAATGAGCACATTTGTTATTCGAAAGTTCAAAATTATAAAATATTTATGTAAAAATGTGTGGCGTTCCAAAAATTTCAAAAAATAATTTATTTTATCTCTTTAGATTGGACTAATGTCATTTTACTTTAAATCTTTCAAATATTTCATTCTGTAACAGTATAGAACATTCAAATGGTGTAATATAGTATGTAATAAAGCTTGATAGATAGTCTACATATGATATCTAAAAAATAAACATTGGGCTTATGTTACTAATCACCACTAATGACTGCTAAAATAGGCACAGTATGAATTTCAACCCCAACATGATACAAGTTCAACTTTACTTTGAGTTTATATGTTTGTCTCTTAGATTGGTATATTTAAACAGCCTAACAAGCAGAATTATGAAGTATGATAAAAAACAAAAAACATAAACGACCACATAAACGACCACAAAATCACCCTCATTATATCACAGGGGCTTAGAAATATGCATTGCCCAGATTCCTTGTAAGGGGTGTAATATGTGTAGACTGTTAGCCTTATAGCCTTTCCTCAGGATTTTGGCGTAACACATTTCCTTTATAACAGTCTAAAAAGGTCATTCCCTAGATGACCCCAAGGTTTCCTTAAAGGTTAGTAACCAGTTATATCTTAAAATGACATTATAAATTCAATAAGTGTGTTCCATTTAGGCTGTAGGTGTTTGTTGTCTGTGCAAATAAGGCAAATTATATAATGCCACCATACTAAATTCGACATTCTTACTTCTGTTGTTTAATAAATATCTTATCTATTAAAATCACATTAATATGCATAATAATAGTAGGTTTATCACAATCTAAAATATCTTAACAGATATCATTTAAATATATATGGATGAGCTTTATGAGCACAGGCATCCTGAGGCTTAGTAAGTTTATGAGTTCAAAAGGTGAATTATTTTCATTATTATAAAAGTACACCATATTTGATTTTTTAACATCCCTCGGGCTGTACATGCTGCCCTGGATTGTTCCACTCAAATATACACTTTCTAGAAACACAGTAACTCCCCGAAGTAACAAATCCCAATGAACAAAACATTTTATCAAACCACGCAACATTTTGATCATTTCACAAAACAGATCAATGGAATGGTGACAGGTCTTGTCTTTATTTGGCTAAATCTAAACCCATGATGTGACATGAAATTCCTTCCTTAGAACTTTTTTGAATTCAATGGCCATCTTGAGAATTTCTTCTTGAGCTTAAGTGCCATTATTCCTTAGATATCATCAAATGAAATTTGTACAAAATCCAACCACCACTGAAAAAATGGCCCCATTTTGCATTCAACCATATCAATAATTTCTTCTTGAACCATCATTCTTCATCCTTGGGCATTAGACTATAAAATTTAAACTGCCAGCAAAGCAAGCACCAAAAAGTGGGGTACGGGGGTTCATCCCAGATTTTTTCAAAATCAACATTGTATACAGTGCGTTCTAAGCATTTCAAACCAGAATTTCCACAAATTCTACAGATTTGCTTTTTTTCTTTCTTTTTTGTACCTATCGCACCCCCTTGCTATGCCCATGAAGGTCCGTTCCTATGCCCATAAAAGATAAGCCTAAACAATTTGGACAAAATCCGAAAACCAGTATCTGAGTTATGGCCCACACAGACAAACAGACAAATAAATGGACGATGGATGGCTTCTTTGTAAAATAATACGTTTCAAGTAATAAATCATATTAATTGAATAAAATAATGTAGATAAGTGTCTCCCTAAGGATTAAAACTTTTTCTGGACAGTGAACTGTAACTATTTTTCTTCTAATTAAAATTCATTTTATAACAATATTCAATTGTTGTACTTCAAGATAAGATGTGTCATGTGCCTTTGATGGTGATACCATGTGTCACATCCATACATAAAATAATAATATTCATTTCTAGGAATTCATTGATTAGAGATCAACTGAGTTCAGAACATACTTTGAACTCTATATATTATAGAACATATTTTGGACTCATAAAATATACAGGGTGAGCTAACGACAACTACATTTTCTTTTATTTAGTAACATTTTTAGAAATACATGCAATTGCATAATTTCTTAAAAAATTTTATTACGGGATATGCAGGAATCTTGCTTGGTAAATAAAAGCCAAAATAAATATTTGGGGGTATCTCGATAAGAAAGGTTGACAGTAGGGATCTGAATCCTTTATAGTTATAGAATAGTTGTTGAAAAATCAGCCTCATATTTTTCGGCATTTGGTTACTGATTGTGTTTTCTTGATGTGGAAACAATCATCCTTAATCATGTTAATACACTTCAAATGTTCCAATTTTGAACAAAAATACATGTATGAATTTCAATAGTTGAAGTAACATATCTCTCTGATAGCCTATTTTCAGACATCCATCTGGTTCAAATATGTGGGGCATAGCTAAAATCACAACAAAATTGTGACATTAAAGATTACTTAAAAACTGGAAATTTACATTCACACACCTATTAACTTACTCATTGGAATACTGCTAAAATATATATACTTTGCAATATAGGGATCATTTGCATAATTGCTTACAATCATGGCTCGTCTATAAGCCGCCTATAAGATGTGGGTGGAGCTGGAGACGATGCACTCTTCTACAGTCTAAATGTCTACACAGAACCCTGACACAATACGAAACATTGATTTTTCTGTTATTTTATGATAACATTTATAGTGCACAAATCTTTGATGCAATGCATGAATACAAGGATTGATCATAAAGTTCTCATTTAATCTCACGAAAAATGGAAAAAGTTTGTTCTCATTAAATCATTGATGATATCTTCTAGTACTTAAATTATTTTGTCTTAGCTTTTAATGAATGATGGTGCAGATTATTAACTTAAATGTCAAAACAATCACAATTTTTGCACATTTTTTTTTTTTTTTTTTTTTTTTTTAATTTTTATATTTCCTTTATTTCATAATACATCATACAAACAGATACAGGGCCTACGCCGAAGCATTATTGGCCCTGTTGAAGTAGTTACAATATAAGTTAAAATAGGTCATAATGTAAAAATGATAGATATAAAACATATTTATGAACATGAAAATAATCTTGAAAACATGAAGACAGGTCAGAGATATATGTATAAATTAATGAATATTGGACTATTTAACTTCCTTGACAATAGAGTGTAAAAACTCGGCTGTTAATTCAATAGCCTTTTTATTTGTAATTGTGTCAAGAGAAGGATCTGCAAAAAGTAGAAAGTCTACCCTGTCCTCCTGTTTTCTATTATTAAAAGAGTTTAAATTAAAGGATGGCAGTCCCCCTAGTTCTCTGTGAAAATTGAGTCTTTGAGTGTTAAAAAGAGGGCAATGGAGCAATAGGTGTTTGGTTGATTCAGTAGAGTGACCACATTTACATTTGGCATTTGGAATATTTTTGAAGTTATGTGTAAAAAGATGCTGCCTAAAAATGAGATCACATCTCGTTTTATTTAAGACAATTTCTTTATCTCTGGATAGGTTTAATCTTGGGGTTGTGAATTCTTTCTTTTTCCCATTCAAAAATGTTCTAATTTTATACTTAAATGAGTTGCGTGAGTTTGCTTGTTTCAGTTCATCAGGTAAATTATCCCATAATTTAATACTGGATAAAGCTGTAAACTTTCTAAGTTTAGCAGATGCTTTGAATGGGATCTTAAAATCATTGCTACGACGAAGTCTTTGGTGGGTTACCTGATTCTTATACTGTTCAAAAACATTTGAAACATATGAAGGCATCTTATAATTATTTACAAAATCAAACATAAAAACTAGTTTTTTTTCTTTTCTTCGATTGGATAAAGATCTCCATCCAAGACATGCCATCACCTTCTCAGAGTTTGACCCTTGGATGCAACCACTTACAATAAGACCCGCTCTATATTGGACTCTATCTAAACTTGCTAAGAGGTTTAGATTTGCGCTGTCAAAAATAATATTGCCATATTCGAGATGTGGGAGAATGAATGCCATGTAAATTGTCTGTAAGTGTTTTGATCTTACTGAAAATTTGAGTGCTTTTAATGGATTTAACATTTTATTACACCTAGTAATCACTGAGTTAATGTGTTCTTCAAAGCTAAGGTGTTTGTCTAAAATGATGCCTAAATGTTTATGGCTATTTACAAGAGGTATTTGCTCATTATTCATTGTTACTGGAATTTGTTTCTTAACTTTTCGTGTGTTTTTTACTTTTTTTGCACATCTTCAATTACAACACCATTTTAAAGGCCACCATGGATCTTTTTAATATTTGGTAAGGTGAATCTGATTGTTTAGAAAAATAATGTTGCAGCTCACAACATTTGTCATCCATCCTCTTCATTTCTTATTTCAGCTTTAATATATCATAGAAAGATTTTATCCTACTGCTTCAGGTTTTCCAATACATGTTATGCTCTACCACCCTATTTTAATAACATTAAAGTATTTCCAAGTATTTGTCTTTTTCCTACTTTCCAACCTACTTTATCATATTCTATTGATTGTTTCAACTGTGTTCTCCAGAAAAAACATCTAATGTCATGAGCAATGTTATATAAATATTTTCATAAGTGAATTATTTATTTGATCATGAGATCATGCAATCAAAACTCCTGACTATTTTTTTGATTATAAATCAATACCAACAGACCAGTTTTTAACCATAGGTGTTGCCTAAGTCTTCTCTAATATCACTGAACAAAACAATTGATATATTATACTGTATTGATATTTCATATCATAAATTGTGTAAATAGGTCAGAGAAAGTTTATTCTAACCCTTCAACAGAGACTTATTATTTCAAGGAAAAACAGGTTTGTACTTTTGCCGTATTTATAGACTTTTGTAAAACAGACTTCCGCAAAATTTTATTTTGGTGTTCCATGTTATTTACTTGAAACGATACTTACTCCTTTGAGAGATGGGAAACGTTGCTTCTTGGGCCTTGGAAGTCCATTTCTGTGATCCTTGCGGTCTAAAATAACAACAATAATTGGTCAAAAGTTATACTACAACAGATAAGTGTTTTTATATTTCTTATTCTTATTAATCTGTGCAAGATTCTGAGACCTTAAATTCAAATATGAATCATTGGATGTCATATACAGAAGTTGATCGGGATTAAACTCTAAATAGATCTGAATGTTCAAAAATGAGTGTTTACAACAAATATTTGATATAATATAATTTGACTCACTCTGGTTGTGTGCGGTGTGATTCTTTGACTTTGCCATTTTGTCTTTATTTTACTTGTATAGATGGCAGCACCTGAAAGCAAATGTGGACAGTTCTTAGCTCTCCTGATGACAGATGTAAAAGATGATATGAGATGTTTCACTAGTGTATAGACGGCAGCACTTGTAGCAAATGTAGATGGTTGTTACTTCTCTGGCGAAAGATGTAAATAAAATAATAAGATGGCATGAGATGCCGTTATTCTAGTTAGACAAAAACAAAGTTAATTTCATTATTGTTTTACCCCTCTCACACATCACTATAATGCAAAAATATTGAAATATTGAAAATATTCTCTTGAATCTGAATTAAAAAACCTTCCCCAACATAATAACGTTGTTCTTCTACAACCGTTGTTGACATTTTTGATATCACCCCTAATTGTGACATAATACATGAAATCTGACATCTTCCACGGATGGCAACGAATCTTTTAATTTTCAATTCTTTTTTCAGCATTCTACTTTTTCATTTTTTGTAAAAGAACTTAATCTTTAAATATAATTATCTAGTTTTGGAACCTCAAGGCAAACATAAACATATATATGTCATTATTTACATATGTATTTGGGTAAAAACTTAAATATAGCCTAATCTTTAACCTTGAGCTTCAAATCTCCTAATTTAAATAAATATTTTTAAATTAATTTGTAATTCTTAGTCATTAGCCTTGGACTCTAACATTGTTTTCTGTAAATATCCCAGCTCAAGAAAACATTAATAATACATAAATAAACAAATGTATTTCCTGTCATGAAAAATCACTTTAAAAAAGAAAATTGACCTTTCAAGGACTGATGCAGACAGCGACTAACCACACAGTTAGGCGTGTTTAACTTGGATAGGTCAACAATGTTCTTAGTTCCTGATTAGACAATATAACAAAGCGGCAAACGGAGGTTGAGCACTAATCTAGATAATCATACCAAGACACTACTTGATCTTTTAAGGCTTCTTAATGAATAAAGAACACCTCCTCACATAACAACAAAGTATTTCACTCTCAAAATCAACCAAAAGAACAGATTTCATTTTCAAAAATAATGTCTATGAAACATGTTTTTACAGAAAGGGGACATGCCATTAAGAGGCCATTCTCTGACTTAGTCATTTTTTCAAAAGTGTGAAAATAAAAAAATTCATGAAAAGTTCTTAAAATATTCTGAATAACAAGTTGAATATATATATTTAATGATGGCACAAGCAAAAGTCTGAAAATTAACATGAAATGAAGGGTTTTGACAGATGCAAAATATGGTAGATTTGTGATGAATAGTTGGAGGTTTTTGCAGTAACAACACAATTACCTTGAAGTTATCCGTTATGAGAGGCTGAGGACTAAACTTGACATAATTTTCAATCTCAGATTATCAGTAGTATCTAACTTTAGCCGGACAGCCACTCAAAATGTATATGGAGCCCATAAGATTCATTTTTCTCAATTGAAGTCACTATTTCTGTTTTTAGCTTCAGAGGATAGGAGGTACATGTACATGCTAAGTTTACCTAGATCACAAGCCTTACCACAAATATAAAGTATATAGGAATAGAGTTGATATGTGTGAAAACCTTAAACTTCCCATTTTATTGGGGATGGAACTTGTGGACCATGTGTATTTCTAACTTCTTCACATGTGCATGGATCTAAAATTGTGGCAGCCATCTTGGATTTGTCATATTATGTGGACATGGTTTTGGTTGTGCTGAATTTGTTTCAAAATAACATTTCTTGTATACCTTCGATAAGTGAGATAGGCATTTGAAATTAAATACAGATAGTATACTTGACATTTAATGCAGTAAACAGTAATACATTTCATTCTTACATAATAAGTGAGTCCAGACAAAAAGTTGTTATTGTGTTAGTTTAACTGGAATGGCCTTGGTTTTCTTAATTGGCTTGGATAAAATGTTGTTCTGTTTATTCAGAAAAGGAGTATAGTTCAATATACAAGTTCACATTCGTTCCATCCTCTTGTAGAAATGAATCTCATATTATTTCATCTCAAATATAGAACACAAAAATATAATAAAAAACAAGTTTCTATTAATTGCAAAAGTTAGCTTCTATGTCATGACTGAGTTTGGGTTCCGCTTCTAGGGAAAAAATATCCATCTGGAAATATCGTATTGACCATTGCTATACACTCCATATTCAATCCTCCCAGTAAATAACATTGATATATAGTGTACAGTATATGACATCGAGGATCTGGGGTTTGGGTAATGTGAGACATGAGGCCACTTGTCTTTTTGAATCTCATATTCAATATTCTTTCTTTAAACCCTCATATTTAATATTTTTGGAGTGGTAATTCAATTATGTACCTATTTTTATTCTTTATCCCATAGTTGAACTCTGTTCCACTCTGTTAGGTAACATGAAAACATATTTATGATATTTTGCAAATGCGTGGAAAAAGTGATATCTGTGGAATACGGAAAATATTTCACAGATATCACCTTTTGGCAGGGATTTGAAAACTACTACCAATATAATGTGTTTTGTTACATATTGATTTCATGACATCACGGGGATGAATGAATGAATGGATGTTGTTTTGATATGCTTTGTTTAGTTTTAGAGGTGAATTATGGGAAAAGTAGAACATCCTATGAATTTTCGTGATATTGTGTTAATCCAACTCATTGATATCAATATCTGCGCTAATTCGCTATGCTAACTTGGCAAGATATTGATATCAACTTCGAGATAAAGATAAAATCATTTAAAATCAGATGATATCCTATACATATCCTTTACTGTGCCACAACTTTCTCATATGTTATATATTTTGGCACAGGCCATCATTTATTTTCCTTGAATTCATGCTTTTGTTCCTCGTTTTAGAAATGAGAGGAAATCTTTGATTTTCCTTGTATTTAAGTTGCTTAAATGTTGCCCTGTGATGTTGATAAAAGTCAATAGTAATCCATTACAGTCACAATTGAAATGTACCCATTGCCAGCCCAGAACCTACCAAAATAGCATTTGCATTTTGTCAATATTGCCCTATGTGCTTTTCCATGAAAATAATTTTAATCGTATCTTTTCTTCAGTATTTCATATATTACATTTTAATATATTTATATTGGCTAATATTTAAATACTATTTACTTAGACAACAATAAATAAAGAATTTTTTGTAAAAACACCAAAAATGGTATATGATCTTTAAATGACTGTTGTGTGAACATCAAAGGTCAAAATTCGCTGAAATTGTATTTTTATAAAGCACAAATGATTTTTCTTCAATATGATATGCATTATTATCAGATATCTTTGGGGGCTAAAAAGGGCCCTTAATGACACCCGTCCTTTTTGTAGCAATAACAGCTAACGCCAAAATCGAACAAATCAATTTTCTCTTATGGCAATGTCCTCGCTACAAAGAGAATAGACATGTTGTTTATAACTGGTTAAATCTCAAATATCTAAAAAAGCTATAAAGCAGCACGTTCTAACCTGAAGTGCCACCCTGAAATTCCCTAATTACGTCATGAATCTAACCTCTCTTAGTGGGAATCAGAACAAATATAACCTTTATGACATTGCCCTTTGCCCTAGCTACTTATAAACCTTCCAACGAGGATGCTTCTTCAGAATATCTTTGAAATCCTGTCTATTGTACTATATTAATTGTTTTATCCATGAAGCTTTGCAACAATAATACATTCATATCCAGACGAAGAGAAAATATGCAAATAGCACTTTGCAAGAGATATAAGACGTTACATGTCATTTTTTGGGACAGAGCTGGGATTTATCTCTCTCATCATGTGTTTTCGAAGTATGAAGTACCATAGTACATATAATATTACCCAGACACTCTGATGAAATGCAAATATTATTCTCTTAGTAAACATACCAAGAAAGAAAAATACCTCAAATATGCAATTTTGGAGACATTGATGCCTACTGCGTTAAGTCAAAGATGAATGTATGTTTTACAAAATGGGCAATCTATGACATTCTATGCTCATAATGTCTTTAACCTCTTGACTACCTGGAGTGAAGAGATATCTCGTCACCTCAGAAATGACCTTGAAACCCAGGGTGACGAGAAAATCCGTCACAAAATTTTTCACTAAAATTGCTCTTATTTGAACAATTTTCATCCAATTTAAACAAAACTTGTTTTAGAATTTGTAGAAATGATCTCCGCCTTCTGATTTTACTAAGTATAGCTTCTAAAGTTGTATATGAATGTAGTTAAATATTAAAAGGTGGCAAAAATGAAAAATATCTCTGGTTTCAACCGATTTTAGAGACTGGGATTCAAGAGGTTAAGAAAACAAATTCATTTCCTTCTTAAATTCAGATTTAATTCAGCATCACGTTTGAATAGCATGTTGTTCAAACACATGCCAAGACATCAATTGCTGGTAATGATAATTTTGAACATTTTGATATCAGTGTATTTATTACATACGACTGAAGGAATACACTGGTTTAACAGAATGAACATACAAGAATTGTTTCTGTTTTGCTAATCTTAGCATGCATGTGGCATCAACAATGAAGTTATAAACTAACCTCATGGTTTATGTTTATTTTTAATATTTGATATGTTTTATTTAGAAACGTGCTAGCATAATATAAGCTATCTATAAAATATATGAGCACTTGGTTCTCTTCTGACTGCGTGGTGGTTGTAGATGTGAATGACGCTCTGACCTGTCGGCCTGACTCATAAATAGGCAAAGCTACGTGCAGGCTACCCTCCTACCACAGCCACTCTAACTCTATTGGTATAGAAACCATGTTACAAATGAATTAAACTATTAATTTTTGAGACAACGTCAATGCAAAATCGATAGTAACTTCAGATTGGATAAAAGTAATTAATCGGCTAAATAAAAGATTACAGCCATAACCTTAAATTCTTTAGGAGTCTTAAGTTACGATTGTACCAAATTAGTCCCAACAAAAAAACGCTAAATCACATAATGGCAACCAAGGAACAATTACTTTAAAGAACGCCAAATGATTTCATGATATTTTATGTTCAATTATTTGTTGATTTCTTATGGGTAAAAAAAGTGGAATTAACTCTTTCCAAATTATCTTCCCTAAATGTGAAATCTTCTATGTTGTTAAATGATACACCATAAGAAATTTACGTCATCACAAAATATATAACGCCCAATCCCTCAACATATATCTTAATGTCTATGAAAACAATATTTCCCATTGAAACTTTCCAATCAATTGAAGCAAGACATCAAATAGGAAAGGTGTCTGTCATGGAAAAACCAATGATATAAACTCGAGGCTATTGTGACGCTATGTAGCATTTGAACTCAAAAGTAATCCATTGAAAGTTGACAGAAAGTAACAAGCAGATCAATTGATTGATCCAAGAATATAAACTTTTTACACAATAGAATTTTTCTTCACAAAAGCACTTGAAAACTTCTTTCCTATACCTTTTTAGAGGCTCTTTATCTCACTGGTGGCTTCACGGGTTATCTCTATTAGACCAAACCTACAGCAGAATAAGGATGTTACAAAGTGTGAATTAACCAAACTGATAAGATACCATCAGGAAAAAGATTATATAGACCCCCTGAACACAAAAATACAAAAATAGAATAAACAATTATACATCACTTGTAGTTCTCAGTAACAAGGGATCAATGGGGAACAATGGATTTAGGAATTTTTAACTTGCTTAAGTTTCTAGAAGACTCCCTGATCACAAACAATGGGGTTATGCTAGAGCATATTATAGGCTATCTAGTACAGTAGGGCTCTGTATTTTTCAAATAGATAACTGATCCGAAGTTATTGCAAGTCCATAATACTAAAGAAATAGAGAATTCCATCTGACACTGCTAAGAGCATGGTTGTCATAAATGTTCCTGCTTAATGCCATCTAGAGTATGATACCTGGCATCTCCAGTTAGCATTAAAGCCAACTTTAAGTTGAAATTGTAAAAGCAAACTCATGTATTGATGCTGTATTAATGTGTCAGATTTGAATGTACATTATCTTATATACTGAGGCAGAATGAATGTGACAGGTCTGAAAACAGCCTACCTCATGTATTGAGGCATTATGAATGTGACAAATCTGAATGCAAACTATCTCATTGACTGTGACAGGTTTGAATGCAAACTACCTCATATATCGAGGGAGTAGGAATATGACAGGTTTGAATACATACTATCAGCATGTATTGAGGCAGAATGAATGTGACAGGTCTAAATGCAGCCTACCTCATGTATTGAGGCATTATGAATGTGACAGGTCTGAATGCAAACTATCTCATTGACTATGACAGGTTTGAATGCAAACTACCCCATATATTGAGGGAGTAGGAATATGACAGGTTTGAATACATACTACGGCATGTATTGCGGCAGAATGAATGAGACAGGTCTGAATGCAGCCTACCTCATGTATTGAGGCAGTATATGAGAGTTTTGAATGCAAACTACCTCATATATTGAGGAAGTAGGAATGTGACAGGTTTGAATGCACACTACAGCATGTATTGAGGTAGCATGAAAGTATTCCTGAGTTGCTGTTGCACACAAGTGACACCATGTTGGTACTGAAACCCCAACATAGCTCTAATAAGGTGCACAATATTAGTATAAATGTGACAGGTTTAAATGCAAACTATACCATATCCAAAGGCAGAATGAATTGGACAGGTTTGAACACACATTGCCCCATGTTTTGAGGCAGTATAAATGTGACAGGTTTGAATGCACAACACCCCATATACTGAGGCAGTATGAATGTGACAGGGTTTAATGCAAACTACCGTATTCTCTGTAATTCTGATAAATCAAATGGGAGATAATAAAGTACTTGTAAACTACAAGAAAAAAAGGATAAAAATGACCCATATTGTAATTCGATACATCCTTCCAATAAATATCTTTCATTATGTCCTTTCTAAAATAATATCATACCAAAATAGTCCAAAATGAAAGAAGGAAATGTTCAAGGTAAGAATTTTGTTTTCACTAACCAACTTTGCGATTATCAAGATCATGAACTACCTCAATTATCTTGAGGTAAAACATTAGATATGCTCATTCTCCATTTTAATGTTACAAAGAAGTCATTCTTGGAAAGAAAAAAAACTGCCATTCATGAAATTGCCGGGGATTTTATCTTTCAAACATGGACGCTAAATCTAATGGTTTGAAGGAGGTATTTTGAATTTTCGAAACACTCTGGGTGCCGAACTCCTATGCAGTGTCTCGGTATAGACACTGCGGCGGGCAGATTATGGAATCCCCAAAATTTGGGGAAGATAGTCCCCCTTTTTGTCACAGATGTACTTGTTTTTCACACAACTTATAAAATATATGTTCTTTTATGTTCGCCAATAATTATTTTGTCAAAATATTCCAAAATCAATGAAATATTAGAGCAAATCCCCGCGGAAGGAATTCAGAGTAAAAGTTGTGTTGATAAAAGTTTACCGCACGTGTTGTTTATTAGTTAATACGCGCAATTCAACCAATGAAATTGTCTAAATTTTACAATCACGCGACCTGAGCATGGGACTAGAACCAATCACGTCAGTTGTTTATTACGATGTTACCATGCTTACGGTGAGACACCTGCCCGCCGCAGTGATATATCACTGCACGGGAGTTCGTCTGGGTGCTAATTACAGAGAATACGGTAGCTCATATATTGAGACAGAATGAATTTGACAGGTTTGAATGTAAACTACTGCATGTATTGAGGCTGAATGAATGTGATATCTTTGAACACCTCACAACACCGCATATATTGAGACAGTATAAATGTGACAGGTTTGAATGCAACCTACCTCATATATTGAGGGAGTAGGAATGTGACAGATATGAATGTGACAGGTTTAATGCAACCTACCTCATGTATTGAGGCGGTATATGAGTTTTGAATGCAAACTACCCCATATATTGAGGGAGTAGAAATTTGACAGATATGAATGTGACAGGTTTGAATGCACACTACCTCATGTATTGAGGTAGCATGAAAGTGTTCCTGAGTTACTGTAGCACACAAGTGACACCATGTTGGTACTGAAACCCCAACATAGCTCTAATAAGGTGCATCTTAACTGCTTTAAACACCTCACGCCCAGGTACTTCTTTTCCCCATCAAGTCAATTTTAAAAATCCATACAATCCGCTTCAAGCAGATTATTTTTTTATTGACATACACTAGGTAGACAGTTTTTGAATCATGCAGGATTGATCGCCAGGTTATTTCATTTAGAGTAAAGCTTCAATAATGCAAATGCGAGTAGGTAGTTACCAGTTTCACCACCAGGTGGCTCGCTCGAGTCAGATATCATGGCGGGTATAGTAGAAAGGTGTTTTAGTGGTTCAATTTTCATATAGCCCTTATGTATCAAAAAGTTATGCAAATTAAAGTATGTCCAGTAAAATAAAATGTCCAATACAAGAAAAGATATTTCACTTTTTGTGATTTTGTAATATGGGGTCTATGGGGAATCAACCCGAACTAGAAGTCACATTTTCAAAAAATATTAAATTTTCAAAGCTTTTTTCAACATTTAATGACGTAAATCAAGATCATTTCTACTCTCATCTAGTCTTACAACTAGATAAAATAAGAAAAGGGCAAGATTTGAAAAAGGGTGCTGTCTGTGTTAAACCTCAGTGCCTGGGCTCTTATACAAACATGTCAATTTTTAAGGGTCAAAGGTTAAATTTAAATTATGAGCCTGCAATCTATGAAGGGAATCAAATGAAGAGATTCAATTTACACAACCATCCTGCAAAGATGAAAACCAGTATCAGCAACTGCTGTTGTTAATCTTCCCCTTATCACTACTTGACATGTAATCCATTTTTATTATTATTTCATGGTGAAATTAATTTAAACTTGAGAGGGGTTTCTCAAGACAGCCTGGGTCATCACCAGGTCAACATATGTTTCCTGCATGCTTCAACTGTTATGTAAAATTCTTGTGTCTGGCTGTTATCTGCTTATTCTGCTACTGTCCTTGCAGCGGACAACATGTGCTAGTTATAATGCTATATTGCTTGTAATTTTTGGCTCTTTTTGCCTTGGATAAATAACCAAATAATGGAATTTGAAGACTTCCTGGAGAAGTGGTGCCTATCACCAGCATGGTGAAATTAATTTAAACTTGAGAGGGGTTTCTCAAGACAGCCTGGGTCATCACCAGGTCAACATATGTTTCCTGCATGCTTCAACTGTTATGTAAAATTCTTGTGTCTGGCTGTTATCTGCTTATTCTGCTACTGTCCTTGCAGCGGACAACATGTGCTAGTTATAATGCTATATTGCTTGTAATTTTTGGCTCCCTCCCCCCCACCACGGTGCCATATTTCATACATGGTTTGTTTTTTTTTCGATGCAATGTAACCTCTCCGGATGGTGGGGGTAATTGATTCATTTCATTCTATGAATCAATTTTCCTGTAATTTTGTTGTTATTAGTTAGCCTAGAGTAGAACAATAAATTACATAATGCCAAACATTTTTCTCTAGTTGTGTGCGCATTCTTTTATAAGTCACATGAGTTTAACCATGGTATTAGCCAAATTAATTTAGGCATTTTAACCTTTCTCAAATTGAATCAATTTTTCAGGGATTTGTCTGGAGCAATGAACCTTAGGACATCTTCATCTCTATATGTCAGTCTATTCCTGAATAATAGTGACAGACATAATCGCAATAATATTTGAATAATCTAGCATGCTGGGATATGTAAATTTCAACCATGTGTGGATGTGATTAAAACAATATGGCAATATTTAATGCAATAAATCTTCATTGATAGGTTTGTTAAAGCAGATAGATAACAACATTTGATTGCTGATTAAATCAAATTAGATGCTAGGTGAATCCTGTTAAGTTTGAACATTTCTCAGGTATGTAAATATTTAGAACAACTAGTATTTAGTTAAAGTACAACACAGCAGATGTGTAATGTGTACCTAACTTGTACTTCTTAACCTCAGCTGAATAATTTAAGAAATTGTCTACCAGAATGTACCAAAATAGAATACAGAATACCAATAGTACTCATAGTCTTAAAACTTCAGAAAACAGACACAGAAAATGAATGCTGATTACAGACTGCCTGACCACATGTTTGTAAGACATTCTAAATCGAACACCACTGGAAGAGGCAAAATGTGTTAAGATTAGCAAGTGGTGTCATTTGGGACTGAGAAAAATAGTTCACAATGAAGTGTTTGAATTATAATAGTGTTCAGTACACATGTTTTATTGAGGAAATGTGCATCAGTTTAACTGAAACTGATCAACCCAAATAAAGAACAATACATAATCATAAACAATAAAGTATCATATATTTTTGGCAAATATTCACTTAACCATTGAATATGGTTTTTAAATCATGAGATATGACCATTGACCACATAATACGTAGATTGTTAACATTTTGCTACTTGGCCCAAAAAATCACATCATGGGTGAATCATAGGAATGATAACCCCATTCGTTCGACTTTGCTTCTTAAAGAGAGCTTCCTCTTCGTAGTTTATGACTAG
This sequence comes from Owenia fusiformis, assembly GCA_903813345.2. Taxonomy (NCBI): domain Eukaryota; kingdom Metazoa; phylum Annelida; class Polychaeta; order Sabellida; family Oweniidae; genus Owenia; species Owenia fusiformis. The sequence goes on along the minus strand of CAIIXF020000005.1, from coordinate 37,446,125 downwards.
ACTCTGCCTGCAGGGTAAATGTCAAATGATAGGATACCCTCTATATATTCAATATTAGAACAATATAATAAGCAATGTCTAATCATGCATGTAATACAGATATAAGAAAAGCACAGTTGTACAAATCAATCTTATTGTACTAGACATATTTTGTATATCTGAACTAAAATACTATAAACATTATAAGACAAAATGTAGAACAGTGTTTACCCGTCAATTCCCTATTGTAAAAGACTGATCAGCTGTTTCAACTCCTTGGTAAAGCAAGGTATATAGCTAGCAATTGGGAAGCAGAGACACCATACTTGTATGAACCAATCAGTCTTCACCATTCAGCACAGAATAGAGCAAGTATTTCTAATAGATCAAATGAGGACTACTTCAAGAGAAGGACAGTGCAAAATTGAATAATATCATACCAGGACTTCTTTTATGATTAATTACATTCACTGTCAATATATAGACATAGGATGCCTGATCTTGTAGGATCTCACGCAACAGATGATATCAAATTAACAGATTCGATGCAAAAAATAGCAATTCTCAAAGTATCAATTAAAATCAAGTTGTCTGTGAGTTTTAAATTGAGTAATGGAATTTTGTACTAAATGACGTAGCTGTAGGTTTATTTAATTGAGATATTTGACATGGTTAACATTACCTTTTAAATTCATATTTATAAAGACGTATATACTATGATTAGTGGCTTAAAAGAGCCTCCAAATCATAATATAAGACATTAAGCCTGTCAGTGATAATATGGATGCTACGAAAAGGATGGATGAATATCAGGACTTTACGAACATTTCTAATATGTTCTCAGACATTCCGTTTCATGAGAAGTTAAATGAGAATCCAATGACGGCTTTTGCAATCGGAATAATGGCAGCTATTATTCTCATGGGTTCTTTTGGTAAGTTTAACAATAGCCTTTAAATATTAATCTATTAAACGTTTTAATTTGGTGAATTCAAAGATTTAATGACATTTGCTTTAAAATACTGAATAGAATTGTTATTTTTCCTATAATATTCAACCTTTCATTATTAAACTCACACAACTATCTACAACTATAGTTTGCAATCAACAGGTATAATAAATACTTTGGAAGCAGCCGAGATTTAATATTTATACTACTAGTATGGATGCATTGCATTAAAAATATTACCTTGACTCGCATGGTATTTTTAGCATCTTTTTAAGATTTGCAATTTGCAATTTTTCTTGTTTTAATTTTCACTTTTCAAGTCAAACTTTTAGATTTTTGTTCGATCTTTTCAATTCTAAGTTTGATAATATGTATTTCTTGCACTTTTCGATTCAAACCTTTTTGTTTTTGATCAATTTTAATCATGGGCTTTTAATTAGAAAGCCCATGTTTTAATGTTTGTTTAAAAAATCGATCTTAAAGTTTAAACCACATTGGCTTATATTGTAGTCTTACCAAATGTTATCAAAGTGTGATATTTGAAACTTTTTTTTAAATTTCAAATAGTGGTTTTTGAAGGACTTTTTGTTCAAAAAATCATGAATTTATTTAAAATTATCTTTTAGAGGTCACACGTATCTTTTAATAAGCCACAATTCATACCAATGCATAGCATTCATCCTCGCATGTCTTTGCTGAAAAAAAATTAAAATTTGGTTCATATATAAGTGAGAAATGAAATCAATATTGGTTTATCATTGAAGTTTAGCATATTTAGAAAAGATTGATATAGAAAAAAAATTCAATTTTTTTCAAAAAGTCTTTGCCACCTGAATGAGTAGTAATGACATCACTAATGTTGCAAAATATTTTTGATATGCTAAAACATTGAAGTGGCCCATTAAATATGGCATTTTACTATTGAAATAGTGTGTCCTTTGTTCAATCTTTGCATTGGTGTTAAAAAGATAATCTTTTTTGAAATGTATGAAGAGATATTTGATGATTAAAAAACTTCAACTCTTTTAAAAAAATGGCGAGAAATTTGAATATTTGAGAAATGAAATGCTCATAACTTTTTTTCAAAAATTTTTTTTTGCAAAAATCTCTGACAAAACATTTTAAGTCATGACAAATAGAAAATAAGTGAATGAATGATAAAAAAATATTTTCAAACTTTACATTGGGACTTTAAGTATTTGGTATCTTAAATAAGCAATGTCACATCTCATTCATGTTTGAATCAATTTAAAACTAAGCCATGTTACATATCAAACTGCGAAATAAACAATCTTTTTTAAAAAGATTTGAACTAATAAAAATGGTGGTAATTTGGTGAAAAATGGTGAAAAGCATTACAATTTGAAACTTTCATTCAATTTGTAGCGGAGACAAAGTGAATTAAAGATAACCTTTTTACATCTATAAAACAACAAAAATCAGAAAATTATTTGTAAAACTCCTTTTCCTTGTTACTAAGTCATTGGTCAATATAATATAGTTGATCTAATTTTGGATGCAACTGATAACAAAATTATTTCTAAAGAAGTTACAATCAATTCCATTATTTGATTTATTCTTTTCTATCTTTACATAATATGTTGTTTTCTACAAATATAGATTATATAGCCACAGGAACATTTATTGTTTTCTGTTTATATGCATTAAAGAGTCCTAGGAACAGTAACGAATGTGTTATTGATCGTATCATGGACACATCCAACCTTTAAAAACAAGCAATGTGAATAGGAGAGCGAATAAATTGCCACATAATTATGAAATCAAAAGAAAAAAGTTTTGATGTTCATCAAATATTAATTTCGTTCAGTAACATAAATTATCAAATGTAATCTACAGAGAAGAAAAAACCTAATGGGACAAATTAATATTAAATATTTAGCATCACAATTTTTATAGAGTTCTTTTGCAAAGTGAGGGTTTAAATTGCTTTTAATCTCAACTGAAGAGCTATTCATTGATTGATTTGTCAATCACTCATCACCACAAGACAAAATAAAAATACAATATTTTTATGTATTGCTTAACTATTATTCGCATTGTATATATTTCTTTGTAGTCTATTGTGCCTTTTTTAATATCCTAACTTCAGAATGAGGCCACTCATCCACGAAACAGTAAAAACTGCTTCGATCAAACCATCAAGGAGAAATTTTGATTAACTTTGTTTTCTCTGTAGGACACTTGCTACTTTTATAGGCTTCAATTAATGAAAGTTCTGCCTTGTGATCTTGTTTTGAAGAATTGTGTCTTTGAACTAAGTATTATTCTCCAGGGTATAAGTTCATCGACCAAATCATTAATGAACTTTTATTGCAAAACTATTATTTGTTATTTTATGAATATGTATTATGAAGGGAATAGAGCAATAACCTCTCGTATATCATCAAAAATAAACGCAAAACCAATCCCACACAAATATTAACAAGGCATTAACGTGACAAAATGTCACTACCTAGTTGCTCATAATATTATTAGTTCAATCTTAAGTCAGATTTGGATTTCTGAAAATAACCTTTTTTGACCCTGAGTAGGTCATTGGAGTGAAATCTCTTATATAAAGTCAGATTTGAACTTGTAGATGATTTTGAAAAAAGGTCAATTTGAAGCAAGTTGAAAAAAGACCTTTCGACCTTGAGAATGTCATTGAAGGTCAAATCTATAGTCAGATTTGAACTTTTGAGAACTTGTAAATGATCTTGAAAAAATTGGTCAATTTGAAGCAAGTTGAAAAAATACCTTTTTGACTTTTTTGACAAAAAATAAAAAGCATAACAATATGTAAGCCACTTTTTGGTAATGTCATAATAAATACTTTAGAATTGTTGCCTTATACAACGTTCATTTGAAATATTCAGAGTCATTGCGCGTTCAACCAAATAAATTCATTCTTCTTGCATCTAGTAATACAATTTGATTTACAGAAATAATTATATGTTGACAAGACTTTTAAAAATAGACATGATGCAAGAGAGTATCATCATTTCATGGACCCACAAATACATCAAGATAGAACTGAAAACAATACCTTAATTTGCTATACTTAGACCTAATTTGTTTTTTACTGTCAAATTTGTTATCTACTTTAAGAATAAGTGTGCTCTTGTTTATTTGTTTTACAGATTAGAGAACTAATAATCTATGAATACTTATCCAACTGATAAGCAATAAAACGTTAACAACCATGGTTAGAAAAATAGAAATGTTACGACATTTGTAAGGCATCTGATGGAATGTAACATACTTTTCTAATTGAAATATCATCATCCTTCTATTTTACGAAATATAAATTTAAAATATTTGTATTAAACTGATTTTGAAGAAATTAGAAATATGACGCCTAAATATTGGAATGGGATGAATTAAAAAATTACAAAGTGGAGAGGGGTTGGATTAGTTTCAAGAAAGTATGTTATAAGTCAATCAAGGCACAGACAGAACAGCTGACAGCATACAAAAAATATCGCACTCATTTTCACAGGTCCGGGCACTGTCATGGCTTCAACAGAGAGTAGTCATAAACGGATATAAAATAAAATAAATGATCATCAATCATTCTTTTGATGACATTTAATTCATCATATCCCAGTTCCCGGTTCTGACAACATTTTTTCAGTACCTTGTAACTTTTGCTTCACTTTGAAATCATGAGATGATGAGTGAAAATAGGAAAGCATTCGGTATCTTCAGTCTGTGTGGTTCTTACCACATTCCTAAAAGTCAGAGTATCACCCTAGATGAAAGCTAGCTCTTCAGCTGAAGGTGTTTTACAAAAACTCAAGTCCCAGATAATGAAAGTAATCAGCTCAACCTCATTTATAAGCCTGGATCACTGGTTTATAATTACAAAATACATAGTTACGTGTATAATATTAATCTGACTCAAGTTCGACTTTATCTTTTGTCAATCCGATTGTCACTTCATCAATAGGAAGCTTAACTGTTAATGATGCAAAGCACATTTTAATGAAAGGTATATCAAATAAAGGGCATATTCAATGAAAGGCATATCAAATAAAGGGCAAATTCAATGAAAGGAGTATCAAATAAAGGGTATATTCAATGAAAGGCATATCTAATAAAGGGCATATTAAATGAAAGGCATATCTTATGAAGGGCAGATTCAATGAAAGGCATATCTAAAAAGGGCATATTCAATGAAAGGCATATCTTATAAAGGGCATATTCAATGAAAGGTATATTTATTAATGAAGGTTATATTCAATGAAAGCTATGTTCAAAGATGGACATACTCGATGAAAGTTACATGCATATTAAAAGAAGGACATACTAAATGAAAGGCATATTCAAAGAAAGTTATATTTAAGGTAGAGCATACTCAATGAAAGGTATATTCAAAGGACATATTCAATGAAAATTATATCAAAAGAAAAGCATACTTAATGAAAGGCATGTCCAATGAAAGGTTATAAATCTATGATTCTACCTGGTAAAAACTGCCTTTCAGTACACTTTACTTTTTTGCCAAAATCTATATTTTTGAGGAATTTGCAACTGCTTCACTATGATATGAATTTATGATGATTTTTACTGTTATTTTACCGGCAAAACAGCTGATTATATTCTAATCACTCAATCTGTGCTTCCTAGTACCAATGGCCTTAATTTGAATGATGTGATTTATGAGATTGCTTGAAACTGTCAAATTTAGTTTTTTAAGTTTTTAAAGTAAATTGAGATCATTTTTAGGATATCATCAAATGCAAGTCTTCATTCATTTCGAGGATCAAAAATTTACTTTCTGAGAAGTTTCTGACCTGATCAAGTCATTAAGTCATCCCGATATGCTATATTCTGATTGATGAATTGATACAAGTCAGTTAATTGAGTGCAACAGGATTCTGCATCGACAAGATGACTTATATGTTATTAAAGAAGACCCAAACACTTGGAACTAATCATCCAAACAATCAAATCAAATCAATAAGGAAAAGAACTTATCAACACGGTAACACACTAATTTGCCAGGTCAACATTTACACAAGTTCTGCATCATATGTCCATTCGAATTACTGAATATGGATTCTATAAATCATTCTGGCTCTAAAGTAACTAAATTTGCCTGGCATATGTGCACTGACCCTAAGAAGCAGAACCATATAAGAGTAGTTTTAGTGCATAATCCAGCTATTGTCCTTATGTTACATCTTATTGTTATTCAGGAAAGAGAACAAACCATTGAACCAAAAGGCATCATATGGGAAAGCCTTAATCTTATTAACTCTATCACTGTATTCGGCATAATTTGCTTTTTGCGAGTGCACAGATGGAACCTTGTTTTTCCATTCTGAAATATTTGAACAGTTCAAGGGTAAAATAAATCTAATTTAATATAATGCACCATGGTTGGTCTGGAGCAAAAGATGGAGCACAGGTGGCTATTAGGCAATAGTTTGAGTCTGACATTTCCTATAAGTACACTAAGGTTATCTACTCTATAACCCATGTTAGCAGTTTAATTATTAGCCTCTGAGGACATTTGGAATTACAGTTTTGAAATTGATAACATCTTAACGAGCTCATTTAAGTTACTTATTTGGAGTTTAATATGAAATGAATATCAGCTATTAATAGGTAACCAATCAAATTGAGAGTTCAAAGCATTTTTTGGCATCATTTGAGCGCAACATCAAGTCATTAGTTTTGATTAAAAGAGAATTAAGAACTCGCCCCAAGGGAGCAAATCCAAACTCTTCACAAAGTAAGGAAGTTACCATGGACTCCATTGTTGCAAACTAGCTACTGACGTAATACAGTTACCATAGCAACGCTTGGATAAACATTGCAGTCATGAGCTACATTATATTGGTGGCAATGTTTATAACTTGGCAATTGTTTAGATTGCTTATCTAATTGATGGATTAAAGTATAATGATGATTAAAAAGAGTTACATGGATGTCATGAATTCCATTTGTATCATGTTGCCACAGACCATTTAATTTTCCAAAATCAGGAAAACACACCGTCAAGTCTGATCTTTTGCAACACGTCACGCAACACATGCTCTCCATGTGCTGCATGTAGAAGCTCACGTAGGCTTCAAAATAATAACTCTTGTTTTTCAGAAGTAAATGAAATGAACAGGAATCACCTATCAATCAAAATATTATTTTTCCCAATCTAAGCCCAGACGAGGTGATCAAATAGTTTTCAATACCGAGCTTTACTGGGTTTAGTTGCATTTTCTTCACAATAGTAATCAAGCGAAATCCTAAGTTATTACACTCTAGATTCAAGACACTACTAGATCCATGACGTAAATAATTAAACCATAAGGATGAATGGCTCATCAGGCTAACCATATTGAGGATTTTCCCTCGGGTATAATTTGATGCAATACATCTCCCAAAATAATCCCACTCAATAGACTAGGTGCCACTAGAAATAATCTTGATTTACATCATTAAATTAAAAATTCAGTCAAACTGATGTCATATTTGGAATCTACATGTAAAATTACATCTAGAAATGTGCTTTTGAAAATTTAATTTTCTTTGAAAATGTGACTTCTAGGTTAGGGAGATTCCCCATAGACCCTATATTGTAAAATCACAAAAAGTGAAATATATTTTTTCTTTTGTTGGGCAGATAATATTTTCTTTTACTTTGTAATACCCTGCCATGTTATCCCCCCCCCCGAATCAGCCACCTGATGGCAAAACTGGTAACTACCTACTCGCATTTGAGTAATTCAAATTGATGTGTTTGACATTAGTATCATATAAACACTGACCAAACTTTGAATTAACTTAATTCAATTCTTTTAATTCAATTTAATTTTTGATAAAAATCTGTAGAATAATTTCTACAAAAAATATGTTTTCACACTTAATTACATTTTTTTTCAAATTGGTATTGTTTCAGTTTTGACATTTATATATATTGACATCTTGATTCATAGTATTGGTATTGTTATGTTCAAAATTTAGTGATTTATTATTATCCAGGAACAGACAGGAGTCGCATCTCATTTCAATGATTTTTTAAATGTTTATCTCCCCAGCAGAGATCAATTTAGAGTTGGTTACCTCCTGGAGATGATTGACTTTAACACACCAGAACCTATTTAGAATTTATTCCTGCTAATTTCAAAGCTGACGTAACCTCTAAATCAAACTGTTTTTTAAGAATCTGTAGATTGTTTGTAGATTGTTGGTTTCAATTGTTAATCCTGCCCAGATGAAAAAATATAAAAATAGAACAACAGGTATAAGGTTATCATGACCCTACATGTGTCCTTGACCTTCCTCACCTGGGTGCTTTTTATTTTTCAAAATTATAGAACTGAAAACAGATAAATCGGGGTGCTTAAGTCACACTTAGCTGTTGGGGCAACATCTCTCATGGTTCATCATTTTGGCAAACAGACTTCCACGAGGCAGACTTATCGAGAGGCATGTTATTAATTTTCAAATGATGCAGCACCATTTTGGTTTAAAGCTAAAATGATGAATGATATATCTCCATTATACTTGAACATCATAGATGCATACATGCTCCTCGTCACTGATACATTTTGCTGATAAATGAAGTATGTGTAGATATACCGGTATTATGGAATATGGATGCAGGTACCACCACATTCTCTGAGTTATGATATGATCACGGTACCAAGGCATGTCATATATCATAAAAGCTTATAGATTCAAAATTACCGAGATCCTAGTTCTCATTTTAAGTTGGAGCATTGGTTCAAATGTTGGTGTTTCTTTTTTTTCAAGGCAGGCTATGACTTTCTAAACATTATTTTCAAACTGAGTGTTTATTAATAAGACTGTATGGAGTCATCTTGGATCTCTAAGGTGTGATGTTTAAATGTTACCGAAAACTAAACTGGTAATTGAGTATGATTTAGAGTAGAGACGTGCCGTGATGGCAAGTGAGAATAGGTGCATTTGTTCTAGCCTCACAGTTGAGTAATTGCGTCAGGGAGTTAATAGTTGAACTGGAGTGGCTCAGTCATTCACAGTTCATCGCATTCTGCATTCAATTCACAGCTGTGAGATTTTAAGAGCTATTAGGGAGGTTAAGCCATACATTTTTAGAACTTGTACGTGAACCCCTAGAATTATGGCCCTCTATTGATTAGTTCTCTCTTTTGAAGTATCTTATTACAGTAAAACTTGTGTACAGTGAACATTTTTTTGCCAAGAAAAAACGTTCACTGTAGGTAGGTGTTCACTAGAGAGAGGGTAATTTATACAGAAGTCAGTGGACTATGTGCGTAGGAAGGGTGTCCACTAGGGACAGGTGTTCACTAGAGAGAGGTGTTCACTAAGACAGGTTTTACTGTACCTGATTTGGTATAAAGGTAAAAATTGCTTTATTCAATACATAATATTATTATTCAATATATATTCAATATTTAGACACATTTTAAGTATTTTGAAAGATAAAATAAAGCCAACATAACAAAAATTGTCTTTTCCTTACACAAGTTTATCTGGAAAGTATTTGACATTTGGATGGACTGTTTAGTATTATGAATAAGACAATTATGGTAACTTCTGTTTAATTCTTCTGTCAGATTTGATTTAAAACTTTCAAAGACAACCTTTGCAAACATTGGTTGGTATAATTTAAAAAAATATGAATCATAAAAAATGTAATTGAAATCAACCGTGTAGATTGTATTGCTATAAGAGATAAATGTTACATGATCTTTGCTTTATACAAGATGAATCAAAGTGAAAAATAACTATGTATGGAACACTGGACTTTACAGCAACATAGTTGATGTTTTCCGCTCAATTCCCCAGCCATGACCTTCAATAAAATATGATAAGAATTGGGCATTTGTGACATTGAAATATAAAGAGATAACACTGCCACCTTTTCCTACCTGGGGCTACTTCTGGTGAATATCACGACTTATCATTCACAAAATTCTATTGTCTTTTATGGCTTGCAATACTTGTATCATAAAGACAATTTAATTTTCATACATTATGAACTAAAGAGAAACATGATATCTCTGTGGTTTAAGGTGAAATATGAAATCAAGGAAGGTCAAATTGATCTCTGTTAAGGGATTAAAGATAACATAAGGACCCCCTTAAGAGAATTAGGATCAGGTCAATGTCAAGTAAACATTAAACAAATGTTTTTGATAATCATATCAAACTGACAGAATTCAGATTTTTTTTACTTCAAGGTCAGCCTACTATAGGTTAAAGTAACTTGGGGTAACTGAAAAAATATTTTGTTCCATATTTGGCATTTTATCATACATTTCCTGGAAAACAACTTTCAGATTTTTTTTACATCGTGTTCCTTGATTTTGTTATTATTTATTTCCTTCCCACTTCATTGATAATATACATTTTTCAGTCTCTGTCTAAATAGTTCCTACTAGTGGTGCAACTCGCAAGAAAAATGCTACTCGAGTAGAAAGTGTGAAAATGCCACTGTAATCGAGTACCACTCGCAAAAATGAGGGAAAAATTTTAAAAAAATCAAAAAATCACCTAGTCGACTGTTTGAAGACCAAATAGATACAATTTCTTCGTTTCTTCTCTATTTTATTGATGTTATATATAGTTTGTATCAATTTAGTGAGAATAAATGTAGTTATTCATGCCATAATTGTGTTTGTTTGTTTTTAAATATTTTCATTTTGTTTCCAGAATCGATACTTTGTTTCGTTCAGTGCATCCAAAAATGATCATTCCCGGGGTATGAGATCGTTGTTTGGGAATTCAATGCCTACTCGAGTTTGAAAAAACGTACTCGAGTTTGAAAAAACGTACTCGAGTTTGAAAAAACATACTCGAGTAACTATCTTGGACAGGTTCAACGAGTGAGCCCTGGAATCTTGAAATTGAAAATAGACTTTTAATAAATCGAACCTGCCTAAGAATAAATAAACTATTAAATGATGAGGAAATGATGCAATATTACGTGCATAAATGCGCGACTGTATCACGAGATAATATAAACAACAAAAATCAACTTAAGTATCAGTGATGAATGATAGACATAAATATGACAACTGAAACATAACTGTTAGCTACTATCGTATGTATAAAAATGTGCATCTACCTTATCTAGTAGCTTGTGGAAGAGATATAACATTTTTCCATTGAAAGAATAAATCTTGAAACTGATACATGAGCGTGATACACTGTTATTAAATATCATAAAAGGAATAAGCTGTCACTGTCAGGCTAAATTCATTCTCTATGTACACTTTATTCATTTAAGTCATTTTATATGTATTTTATCAATTTATAGAGTCATTCTATCTGTACTTAATCAATTTATGAAATCATACGACCTTTCCTTTATAATGCTTGCTTGACAACTTTACTCAAACAGTCCACCCACCTGAAAGCATTAAAAATTACAATTAAGCATATAAAATGTACTATTAGAATACAGAATACACTCTATTCAATGATTTTTTTCTCAAGGTGCTACATTTATTCTGAGACTAATTACTTGTTAATTGGCTTTAATTACTTGTATAAGTAGCCGCCACTCCCGGTAATTTTAGTTCCATGTAAATTAGTACCATTAGTGCATTGCAATATGTCTGCCAAATTAAGTAGGCACCAATTGTTCAAAACAGCAAATCAGATAAAATAAGAAGCTTCAAATTAAGTGTACATACAGTATTGTATGCTTTTGTTTTTGAAATAGTGGTATATTACATTCTGATTCAAGTTTCAGCAAAATTATTTTTTAATTTTATTTATCATCAGTGTAATATCGTAAGCCCAGGACCGTATGCCTGCTTCTGCATAAGATAATAGTTCTTTTGGTCTTAACTATAACTTCATACTTTTCACAAATATATTCAAATTCTTTACTTGACTGCATCTAGTACTCAAATAGCCATGATGAAGAAATTCCATCCCCAGAAAAAAATGCAATTCCATTTCCAAATCTCTGAGTCCAGTCACTAAAAGGTCATTTATTTTTATATTTTCAGGAAACCTTATGGTTTTGATAGCGTTCAAGACCAGTAAGAAACTTCAGACAATTTCTAACGTGTTTGTGCTGAACCTGAGCATTTGTGATCTTGTTTTCACGCTCGGGGTGCTTCCTTTCAGCATGTACACGTATACCATGGATGGATGGTACTTAACTGGAAACCTCTGCAAATTCATTGGTTTCCTTGGCTACACATTAACAGGTTTGTTATATAATACATTTATGAAAACTCAACTTCATTTAAATAAATATTAAATTAGAGAATAATTCTTTGATCGTGAAGCCTATATTCAATCAAAAAGTGCAATCAAGTATACCAAAATACATTCAATAATATGATTCCTAACTTACAGACATGCAACTCATCAGCTACAGTAATCTTTCTTAATCATTTTCAGATATTACATTTTTACAGCTTACCTAAATTGAGCTAAAAATAAAAACCTTTGAAGTTTAGTCAGCTTATATCATTTTCAACTTTTGCAGTAGCTTATACGTAAAAATATATTTGACCTCTATCAATCTCAGTTGTATAATCTATATGTTCTGAAAAAATTAGAAAGATACTAGTATTTGAAAAAGATCATAAAATGAGAGCATTTTTATCAAAATATATGGATCGCCCCTTGTAGAACACTCTTCTACGTTTTTTCACTAGCAGAATTTACTTGCTTCATTTGCAGAACTCAATTTTCAGTAAATAGGGACCAGTGGTTACAACTGAGCATTAACACAAAGAGTAAATATGAATGCAGTTTCAACTGAGGAGCCTCATGAAATCTCTCAATAATCTTGTCTCAAATCAACACATTAAACTTTTATCAAAGAAGTTTAGAAGCACACCTTGGGTTTCATCAAAATTTCTGAGAACAAATAAAACATGAAAACAATTTTGAAAACAAAATTATTGGAAAGTATAATTTGAACATGACAACAGTAGCAGACTTTGTCAAAACAACAGGTGATTTTCATAATAACAAATGGAGAAAAATACCTGATACCTGCTGCTATGGAAACAAACCACAGTATGGTCTGGGTTTGTTTTGAATATGCTTTGATGGGAGGGAGAGGGCTATATTTATGGTTTCACAGCTCTATTTTCAGTTATGATTTGAACATGATATGCCCGATTGTTGACCTTTAAGAGAGGACATTTCAGCCTTTTTTATCTGATTATTCATTTTTAGGATCAAATAATACGGAGATTGACTCTTTTAGTAGGCAGAATCTAGGCTAATGTAGTCTACAAATTGTAAATTGAAGACCTTATTTGTTTTTACGAGAGCTGAAATTACAAAAAAGGACAAATGAACAAACTGTTTAGTAAATCTAATTTGTTTTATGGACATTGTGCGTAGCAAACAGTCATTGACAGCAAATATCAAATCAGAACAATCCTTCAGTCCGTATACATAATTTATATGAATATTCAATTATTATTCATTGCATCGGACAACTTGACTAGATCTTACCACCTCACCAGCATTCTACAGATTCAAATTTACATATATTCAGACTAATTTTCAACTAAAACTGTGGAAAGGTTCAAAGATCAAATCAAAAAATCTGAATTGTTTGATTTTGGCTTTGAATGGTTCAGAACTGTCATTCTATTTAGCATGCATAAAATAAGTTGATCGATAAGGAATAAAAAATAAGCTACTTTCGGTGCAAAAAATGAAAAATGCTGCCTTTGTGGCGATTTGAGGGCTCAATGATATGAAAAGATAAGATTTTACTGTTCCAGAACTGAACTGAAATGTTGAATTTTTGTTCCTTGTTACGATTCGATGCTTAATTCTGCGGGTCGGAACAAAATCTAGTATCTGTGACACTTAAGTTAATATACCTTATTTAGCTTTGCCTAATTTTTTATCATAACTATGGCATTGTTAAATATAAATGAACAAAATTTGTTAACCAAGGTTAACAACACAGTATTTTACTGTAAATGGAAACTTCTAATTAAAATTAGCAAGTGATATAAATCTTTATTGGGTGGGACAGGAGATTACTCTTTTATTGTGATGAACCATCGATTTAGATATTAGAAGCAAACACCAAATCATTTATGGAGTCATCCATCATATAACACTGATGATATACCCAGAGGGTGAGTGTCCTGGCCTCATTCAAAGACAGATCATCCTCTCTTTGAGGCCAAAACATGTGGAACGTCACGATTGCAATAATTTGCGATAAAAGTGATAATTACTGTTCACAATTTGATAACAACACTTGGGAGGGAAGTTATTAGCAGTAGCACATTTAATAGTGATAATTGCGCAAAATTTGATAATATCGATAATCATAAATTTAGTGATAAAAAATGAATCAAAACCCTTCCGGGTGAAAGAAAACACATAATATTGACCATAGCCAAGACAGATGACTAGATTGTCAGACTTTTACCAATATGGTAATAATTTAGCTATCCATATCATGATGAAGTCTAACAAGTCCAAATAGGTAAACAGAAGACAGATTTCTCCAATGTTACTCAACCTCATTAAACTGACATTGATCTTCTTTCTCTAATAAAGTCTTCTCAAAGTAATAAACCATAAAAGCAATCGTATCCACTTTCAGTAAACCTAGCTTCAGTGAACAGTTTGAAACAGTTTCAATTGATTAAACATGGAACCACTGCAAAATATCAATGTAAGGTAGTTAACTATACTTTAAGAGTTAAGTTTTGTATGCCTATCCTCAAAATGATGGCAAAATGACTCCACAGAATAGCAAAACAACTCCACAGAAGAGCAAAATAACTCCACAGTAGCAAAACAACTCTACAGAGTAGCAAAATAACTCCAGAACAGCAAAATAACTCCACAGAATAGCAAAACAACTCCACAGAGTAGCAGAATAACTACAGAGTAGCAAAATAACTCCACAGTAGCAAAACAACTCTACAGAGTAGCAAAATAACTCCAGAACAGCAAAATAACTCCACAGGGTAGCATAAAAAACTACAGAGTAGAAAAACATCATTTGGTGAGATAATCATCCTACAGAGATGTTTTGCAATGGTACCTAAAAGGCTTCAATAGTCTCGCACTTCAATCAATGGGACATCTAAATAATAGATACGATCATAAAGAATTGTTCGTATTGTGTTCTTCTGGAAGAAAACAGACATGGTATTCACATACTGAGGTTTCACTGTAATTTTAATTAATATGTACAAAACAGATTTAGCATTCTTCTCAAAAATTCAATCATGCATTATTGTTATTAAGTCACATTAAGTTGATTACAAATATAACCTGATTACCTAATTTGATCCATATCTTAAGGTATTTCCTCATTGAAGGTTACAAGGCTCCTTTTCAAATTGGCTCTTAAAATCATTTTAACTATTACATCATAATAAATATGCATGATTTTGAAAAATATTCTGGCTAGGGGGGAGGGGGGCTCAAAATCACTTGAAAAGTGCTCAGAATGATGAAAAACTGCACGATTTTGAAAAATATCACAAAGGGGGGGGGGGGGGGTGGAGCTTGAACTCCCTTGGCTAAGGGCCTGTAATATAATAGAGTATGGTAATTAGTGAAAAATATTCTCTGAGCCCATAAATCCAAATATTAGAACTAAAGGAATCATACACAAAATGCATTACCCCTAATAGTATAAAAAAATCATGTCAATATTCATTAAGAAACTGAATACTATTGATTATGAAAATACTACACGCAATGAGGCCGCCTCAACACATCTATTTTTAAAATGAAGAATGGCATCAAAAGCACTGGTAGACGCTGATAATTTTTTACCAAATTGCTTCAACCACAACAGTCACGATTCATCGCAGCTCTTGCAACATCCTTAGTATTATACATCAATATCTGCCAATCTTGAGAGTGAAAACTGATCATGCAAACCCAATGCTTTTGTGAGAAAAAAGTAAATTGATATTCATGAATTTGGTATAAAAAGAGATGTTTTTATAACATACACTGCATCGGTTAATTTAAAGATAAGTCTAGGAATATCATATTTTTGTCACATCTTTAACCATGCCAAGTCCTAAGGTTACATTTTTATAATCATTGTACTTCCAGGTACAACACTGATCAACATCGCCCTTATTGCTTGGAATCGTTACAAGCTGGTGACGGACTTGGCAGGCTACCAGAGGCTTTATACACGTCGTAACATAATCCTTATGTTAGTCGCTTGCTGGGTCTTGCCTGGAATATTCCTCATACCAGCTCTACTGGAAATCTGGGGAAAATTTGGCTATGTGGCGATGATGGTAACATGTAACTTGTATCTGACGCACGACAGTCAGTCGTTCAAGTTATTTCTGTTGATTATAAGAGCCGTCATCCCCTGTCTGCTAATCATTTATTGTTACACCTTCATTTATCGTGTTACCCGTGAAAGCCATCGACGCGTCTCACACACGATGCTGAATGCGAGAACTCTGAATGCACACAATCAGCGACATGAGCGCCATCTTACGAGAATGATGATGGTTATCTTTATCGTGTTCGCCATCTCTTATTTTCCGTGTACAATCAGCAGCATAATTGATTGGAACACAGTGCTGTCGAAAACGTACCACATGTACTGCCAGATTACGGTATACATCGGTAGTTCCGTAAATCCACTAATATATGGCTTAATGAATGAACAATACCAGGAGGCATACTTAAACATACTCCGATGCCGTAAAACTCCTGAGAACCGGAAAAAGGGTAGTCAGAAAAGAAATGAGAAAATCTACATAAAACTCGCAGAAGCCATCATAGAAGAGAAAGAAACGTCTTCTCAGCGAGAATACCAAAGAAATGAGGGTAATTTAGAGGAAAGCAGGAGTGAACAGACACCAGAAAGAAGTCCGAGTATGATTTCCAGAAATGAGAAAACTGGAATAACAAGTGTAGCAAGCACAACATCCATGTCTAGTACAAGGACTCAATCTAGTATATGTTAATAGACTGAGATCCAAGTTCTAATAAATAAATCAAAAACACTTTTTAACATGAAGTCAAGGAAATAGGCTCTGAACAATGAACGTCTACTTCATAGACACTGGGTTCAACATCATGACTTTTATAAGCCAAATAGCCCCAGTTGTTTCTGTGTTGCCATAATCATCTGTAAATTACAAGATGATGAATGCCTCGATGAATTCAGCTTTCCATCCTTCATTGATTTCATGAATTTAATGTCTTAGTGATTTTATGTAAACTATTGTGTGTTCTTTGTATTTCACAGATTATGCTTCATTAGATGTTTAACTAGAGAATGAAAGCAGTTAAAATGTATATTTTTGCACAAATAAATGTGACCTGTAGTACAGTCATGTCATCTTGTGTCTTTTGTATTAATTTACAGCTAGTAATTATTTAGCTAAAATATAAATTGGTGATTGCTAGAATTGACCATATAGAGATCTAGGATGACAAAGCATTAAGCAACCAGATGATGAATTATGTGCGTGCCTGAAACGCTAATTCTTCAAATTAATGTGACTAATATCAACAATTTTATATTCTATTGAAATTGTGGATATCCATGAATAGCATAAAAATTCTGTCACACTTTTTCAAGAATTTATTGAATATGTTAAACAGAGAACTGTTTCTAGGACAAGTCACACGTTATCTCAGATCATCCTGGATTATGTCATTTTTGAGTTAAACCTAATTATCCATTCCCTTCTAATGATCACCAGTAGAATTAGTACAGATACAAAAACAAGTATGACGTAGGCTATCAAATCTTTATCCCATCGGTGAATGACTGCCATTAACAATAAACCAGAAGACGATGAAGACGATGATGACAATGAATAATGACATGAATTTCAATTGACAACTCTCCTGAACTGGAAATCTGAATGAACACAAATGCCATTTGAAAATCTTGTAAATATTGAAGTTGATGATGCATGATGTCTACTTATATCATTAATATACTTAATCTTTGCTGATTAAATAATAAAAAGAGCAATACTACATTGACTATAACCAGGGGTTTCACTAGAATTCCTTACAACAGGCTAAATAAATGAATACAATAGGCAAAATTAATGAATACAACAGGTACAATTAATCCAAATCATGAATTTAACATGGAAATTTTGAAAAGTCCCTAAAAACAACAGGCAATTTTGTGAAAATTGGGGAAAATCGCCTGTTGCAAATGAAACCCTGCATAACATTGAGCATATCTATGAATTTGAAAAAATCCCATATTCTCCTGGAATCATGATAACAAAAAAATACAGGCTGCCATCACAATAATAAGGATAACAACAATCACCCTACCATCATGAGGACTATAAATCCCAATGCTTGTGTTAATAAAAACTATAGAACCCAAACCCCTTCTGGTATTTGTGAAATTTAGCCAATCAAAATATTGATTCATTTGGATGATGCAAATGCCAACATATTGACAATATTGAAGTGTACTTTTAATATTTAATCAGAATGATAAAGGGTTTTCTATGGTTTTGCTCATCTGAGGTTTCAATAATAACATTGTACTTTTAAGACATATTCAAGCCGCATATCAAAACAATCTACAAAGGACCTAAGTAGTTAATAGGTACGACATTGAAGTGACATCAAACAAGGAGAAAAATAAATTGATTTAGCCAATAATGAAAGGTAAGAGTGACAAACATCTCCCCAAGTTACTAATACAAAAATGTCAGGGACATACTAATTGATATATACTTCACTTTCAGAGTGGATTACCCATTTTTGAAATCACACATTCATATTGGGATAAGAGAGCTAAATGGAGAAATCTCAAAACCAACACATTTCAGGTTTCTCGACTTGGGTTGAAAAACTTGAGCTAAAAATTCAAAATGATAATGTCCAAGATGAAACATTTAAAAAGGCATGAGAGAGTAGCATTTCTTTGGTGAATCCATTTTTCAAAATAAGTAGATGCATTTTTTGAAAATTAGAATCACAATTAGCACCATTTCTGTTTCACTTATATTTCAAATTAACAACGAGTCTACTTACGTACCTAGATTCTGTCTCTCTAAGTGATTAGCAAATCTTGGCAAAATTGGCAGAAATAAGGCAACTAAGCTTGTATTCGTGAATGCAAAAACAGCTACTGGCTACATGATTAACCTATTCATTTTCATAAAATGACCCATCATTTTGAAGTTGTAATAACGAACAACCCATTAGTTGATGAACAGTGATCACATGACTTTTCATCCCACTGTAAGGATCGATTATAATAAAGCTGCTCAGTTGAATTAGCGAGCAGATCGTAGCTTTTATAGAAACCAATTTACAAGACTGATAAAATTGGTTTCTATAAAAGCATAAAAACATAACAAACAAATTATAATACTAACTGTAATGGCCTTAAAAACAATACGGCAGCATAAATGCATTTCTACAGTTCAAAAAATCTAATTGAATATTTTCAGTATAATTACCTTATATTCTTGAGAACAGAATAGACTGCAACTGAAATAAAAAATAAACACAGTTAGTCACTAAGATTTAATCTAAGTACAAAACAAAGTATGCAGCATTTCCCAAGTCAGTACCATCTATCTTTCATCTTATTAATCAACTAACTTCATAAAACATGTACTTGTTCTTGAGTTATGAACTAAAAAGTAGAATTTTAAGTTCTGAAAAATGCACACCAGAACACCCTGACAATGGCAGTGTCGGATTCTATTACAAATATAGGAGGTCTAGCTCCATTTCAAGTTTTCAATTACTTCATTCTTATTTCATGGGTCATAATATCGGCACTAATTTTGTGCAAGTGCTTTGTTCTTGTGAAGTTCAACAATTTGTCAACATTCATTTGGAAATCTGCAAAGAATTTGATCTTGTGAATTTCCGTCAAAACCGCAATTGTCGAGAATAAACGTCCTGATCAACACAGAAGCAGCTGATAACTTGAAGACTTTCACAAACAGAGGATAGAGATAAAGGGAACCTGGAACGTATGGATATAAAGCAGCTAATTTCAGCAATTTCAGCCATCACGATTCGGAGATGGGTGATAGGGGGCGTGCAAAGGTTGTTCTATCAGATCAGTCAGCCTCTGAAAGAGGTAATCGGACATGACTGAAAGGTTTGTTTCCATGTTCATTTATCTATCAGCCATAAGTCCAGCAACTCCATTGTGACTGCCAAAGATAAGGGTTTATGCATTACCATGGCATAGGACTACAGGATATATATCATTCAGGTATGCAGTATGCACCTATCAGTCAAATAAATAAGCCACATAGCCTACATGAACAATATGAATATTCTCTGATGAAAGTTACTGAACACAGCTTTCTCAAAAGCCAGCTGACGGAACGTTCAAATATACCGTCTTGTGAAGTGGTTTTCTCCAACTTCCAGCAGATACGCTGGAATAAGTTAACGGTATTTAAGAAGAAATTGAATGTAACTTGCCCTTTTCATGACGCATGGTGACAATAAGTCCTACTTGTTGTGTAATTTGCAGTTAGAGTGGAGAAATTCAGACCTGGTGCGTACCATTTTTTAACTTTTTGCGCATGCGTGTACATGCGCATTGTACTTTACATGCGCATGGGCATTGGCGCTGAAAGATCACGTGACTATTCATATTTAGCTAAAGCGAGTTATTTTGTAGCAAATCTTTACTTTCGAAAGTCATGTAGAGATCCCCCGATACCTAAAATGGCTGCAATCTAAATTCAAAAGTTTTGTTGTCTTATAGAACATTGATTTACTACAACAACAGACTGTTGAAGGAACAAAATAAGGTAACAACAAATAAAAAAAAATTATGTATTGATTCAAATATATAGCGTAATATAAACGCTACTCAGCACAGCGTTTAGTCAAAATGGGCTCGATTTTTTCTCTTCAAGAATTTTCAATCTAGCCTCCCATCGGTAGAGTAAGGGGCGGGGTCAAAATATCAATGTTCATATGGAGACGAAAGTAATTTCGTTTGGACAACAACCCCCCCACCCCCCCTCTAGACGAAAGCTTAGGTCACTTCAAAAAAAACATTGGCATAATCGTATCCTATTTGCCGGGTTATTATTACGGTGAATTAACACACGTTTGCAATTTAAGGTTCAGCTGGAGAGTAACATTTTGGTAAAAAATTGCTATACCTGCACATGTTATTTTCTGGTACATAATTAAGTATGAAGGCATGTGTGTATTTCCTTGCTTTTTTCAGGAAAGTATCATTACACTGTCTACTTTTAGTAAACCTGGAAACAGGTCAATGGTAGCTCCTGTGTTGTCTGGAAACTTTGAAAGAAAATTTGGAAAAACACAAAGTGTGAAATATCAGAATTTCCTGGAGTTCCCATTGAACGCCTACCAGATATTCTAAAAGAAGACAATGTAATGATACTTTCCTGAAAAAAGCAAGGAAATTGATACATGCCTTCATACTTTATTTTGTACCAGAAAATAACATGTGCAGGTATAGCAATTTTTTACCAAAATGTTACTTTCCAGCTGTACCTTAACTGCACTGAACTCTTCAAAAGGAGGAGGGAAAAGTACGGAATTTATTTGAAAAATGATCGAATTATCGTCTTTATCTACCGATATTTTGGACCTATCACACAAAAAAGCTCACAACTATTGAAAACAAGCCTTTTTATCAGAACATAGCGCCAGAAAAAGTGGGTAAGTCCAATTATTTTTTGTATATCAGATCCGAATTATCAATGTTTTTTTGGTCAACGAAAGTGCCCAAAAACCCCCTCCCCCCTCGCGAAAGTACTTTCGTCTCCATATGAACATCGATATTTTGACCCCGCCCCTAAGATGAGAGTCTCCTATCCACTTGACAAATAAAATCTGTGGTGAAAATCTTCATGAATGAAATTGTAATAGTGACAAATAACACAAAAACACTTCCTGTTATCCATGCTCAGAATTTGTCTTCACCATTATTGCAATAAATATGATCTAATACTGAACAAAAACAATTTTGATATAAAATCACGAAAATATTGAAAAAAGCGAAAAATACTGGATGGCTCGTTTTTATCCAGGGTAAAAATATCTAATATTAACACATAAATGGTCATAATTTCATCTTTAGAGTACTTTAAATAAACATAGGTTTGTATAAAAACATATAAAAGTATGATCAATGTCGTGATGGCTTGGATTTTCAATGATATTTGTAATATTTTGAAATTTTCTGTACCTCGAATCCAATATGGCGGAAAAGGACCGATAGGTGGCGAAACACTGAACTAAACAACTTCACTTTTGTCACAATCCCGGGATTCATATTTTTTGTTTATTCAACTTTCTTGAGTACTTTTTCACCTGTAAGTCTCAGATTTCCCCATTGATCGTGTTATCAAAATACAAATATTATGTTTTCTGGATAATAAATGCATTTTTCTAAGACAAGACTAAGAAAACGCCAAGTTTATATCATATCATATCATATCAATTTTTATTTCAAGTCGGATAATTTTTGTACAATAAACATTAGCGCAAGCGCTATTGACCGACATTTAGACATAGAAATCTTTAAAATAAAATTTTAAAACATGTAACAGTGTTAACAAGATAAATACTAAAAAATCATATGTCATGCTAAAATACATTTATATAGTGGCACAGAGAATCTGAAAGGTTTACATTTTACATTTACATATTGCACATTTGCAGTTTTCACCGTTCCATGATTTAATTAGTTTTTTGAACTCTGTGAGAGATACACAATTTCTGAGATCATTGGGTAGATTGTTCCATATGAAGCATGCATCAACTCTAAAAGAGTGTCTGCCATGTGTTACAGAATTGAAAGATGGAACATTTAGAGTATTTTTGTGACGTAAATTGTAACTAGATGTGCGCTCCTGTAGCATGTCGTTAAGGTAACTAGGAGACTGATTATTTATGATTTTAAAAGTTTCTATTGCTATCTGCCTTTGTCTACCTAGAGTTAAGGTGGGCAGGCCTGATTTGTCTAAAAGAGTATCATAATCAGACTCATAGTCCTTGTAAACAAATCGGAGACATCTTTCTTGGAGCTTTTCAAGTTTAAGAGCATTTGTCTTGCCGCAGTGGTGCCATACTACCGGGCAATAATTAAAGTGTGACAAGACAAAGGCCTTAAATATTGTCATGCGACTTTTCATGTCTAATAAATTTGAAAGCCGTTTAAGGGCATTGATTTGACGTGCTGCCTTAATGCATAATTCTTTAATATGATCGTTTAAAGTGAGCTTGTTGTCAATGGTTACTCCAAGGACCTTCACAGATTGCTCTGTTTGAATTGAAGAATTGCCAAAAGTTAGAGTATCTGGGAGGAAATTGGAGTTAATCCTTGAACGTTGTAACACCATAGCCTGAAATTTATCAGGGTTTGCCAGCATTTTATTTTGATTAAACCAGTTGATGGCAAGAGAAGACTGTGATTCCAGGTCTTGAAGAACTGATTGCTTGTTTTCACCAATCACAGAGATTGTGTTGTCATCAGCATTATAGTTATATAAATTACAGTTCTTCAAGGCTAGAAATATGTCATTTATAAAGATATTGAAGAGACAGGGACCAAGAATACTTCCCTGAGGGATACCTTTCAATGAATTAGTTGATTAGATTATTTGCACAGGATGATTAAAGAGAGAAATACAGGTGCTGTGGAGTATGTAAACCTTGACAATAACAACTTAAAAAGATAATCGGTGTTGATTGTTGATATTTTTCTCCATTTTATGTATGTGCGGTTATTCAATATCTTACCCTTTTAAATTTCAATTTGGAAACTGCATTGTTTGCTCGTTAGTGAGAATACGGTATTTTAATATCATCAGTGAACCTGTCTAATCCAAAGTGTTCTAATTGGCAAGTGTTCAGAACTGAGCTCTTTATAACATGAAAGTCAATGGCACATTAAACAAGACATTAACATGCACAATGTCAACACCTGCCATTTGTTACAGGCGTTGAATGCAAACCACGATACATCAGCCGCCAAACACCATCCAGAAAAAAAATTTGGAGATCAGAGCAATGTACCACCCATTGTGGTGGTGACATAAAAAGGAAACAGCAAAAATGTGTTCAGATTAATAGGTGTTCAGATTAGAAAGGTGTTCAGATAAGAGAAGTGTTCAGATTAGAGAGGTGTTCAGATATATAGGTTTTACTGTATATATTTCAGTCATTTCAGTTAAGATACACCATTCTAATTTCAGCTGACCATTCACATTTATTGTAAATCAGAAGAATGGCTTCATAAAAACGTCTAGCCAGTTTACTGTTAATATAATGATATAATATTTCAAAACTATGTAATAATTTTGTGATTTATACGTCATCGGAGAAGAGCGTAATAATAAGGGGAAGTGGAGAAGGGCAGTGAGACATTTTATGAGATGGAAAACAAGTTTTGTTTTGTGTTTAAGGACATTCAACCTGAAATCAAATCATCAATTATCAAAATGCTATAATGCAAGCTTAATTTCCTGATTATATCATTGTTTAAACAAGGCATTAACATGCAAAATGTCACCACCTGCAATTTGTCACCCTTACCCAGTTTGACACCCACCACCAAGCTCCAAACACAAAAAAGTAAGAGACTATAACAATGTCACCTCTTTGAAAAAGTTAGACTAGCTTGTAGGCAGAAAACAAAAGGAAGGTGTGTCTTTTCTACAAAATGCATAAATCTTCTTTTCATGGTATTGCGACCAAAATTTGGACAATTTTTATATTCTTATAATAAAGGGTTACTCATGGTCTAGTAGTTTTTTTACAACACAAAACAATGATTGATTTTTCTTGATTTTTTTATTTCTTTTATAAATCCTGTTTCATATAGGTATGGCTCTCTAAATTTATGGTATAGCAATTTATCATTAGAATAATGCAATACATACGTATATACAAAATGTACATGTTATATATTTACATTTTACACTATTTACATCGTTGTGGATGAGATCATGCTTTAAAAAAATTTAAGTTCTAAAATTCAGACAAGACCATTAACTGAGGATTCCAATGTCTCATAAAAGGGTTAGCTTTCACCTTTAAGGATCTCAATCTACTCCTGGTCCATTGTTCATTCATTGTTTGCATGCACATATTACATCATTCTATATTAGCATTCATTTTTGGGTATTATTATTCAACATGTGGATGTGCTTTTACAATGTGATACTATACAAGATAATGGTTTTCAATGTTTTTTGTACAATACACTTTATGGCCCACGATGTACGTAGGCTTACAGTTTACAGAATTTCATTTCACATATTAATAAGTGACAGTGATAAATATCATACTTTTTATCGAAAATTCAACTGGGCGTTACTTGTAGATACATCCACAGACACCCATTGCCACAAAACAATGTCATAAGGCAAAGCTCTTTGAGAATGTACCATAAAAACATCTATACAACTTGTAGGCTGGAGTACAGGAGCAAATAGCAAATTTATAGCTGTGTTTTCCTAACAGGATATAGAGAGATGGTCAAATTACTAAATGCTTAGTCAGAAACATTTATGATCTATGTGGAAAAGCTAAGTTGCATGCTATTTCCATAGATTCCCAACATGTGTTCAACATTACATGTACAGTAAGACCTGGTTGAAATTTGAACGGAACCTGATGACTGACTGGTATATATGGCTAAGCCATATCCTGACTTGAGATAGTTAAGCAGTCTTGTTAAATGGAGGGTCAAGGCAGCATAAAAAATGACACCGAACATAAGTGTTCACACTACTAGGTGTTCATATTACAGACATTTAAATGCACATGTTCAACTGTAATCATTATAATCCAAATCAGATTTAAAACACAGGGACAACTGGGTTCTACTGTACACCCATACTGTCTTATAGTTGTGATCACACTGATTTCTAAGATCTACCAATTACGTATGTGTTATAATATAAATAATTATATTGTTCCATATATCCTCAATCAGTAGGTCGAATTTGCAATGTTATTTTTTGTTGGTTGTCAAGGCATTCTCTCAGTTTGTTTTCTGTCATTGTCAACCTCTGCTCTAATATAGATACAGTCTGAAAATATATAGAAAATATATTTTGAAAATTCATGCATTTTCTTGAACTGATGAGGCTTACTCTACAGAGCAAGGTTAGGCTAAGTTTGAATTGTTTATGTATTGGAGATGTACAGTAAAACCTGTAAAGTAAACACCTCTGTTAGTGGAACACATCCATAACGGGAACAATTTTTCAAAGTCTACATGTAATTATCAATTCCATAAAAAATGAACCTCTGTATTTTCAACAACTCCGTTGTGGAACAGTATTTTGAGGTATCAATATGTTCCATAAGTTTGAATGAAAACATCCAAGTTCACTTAATTCAATTCAACCTGCTAGAATCTAACTTGAACCAGATTTTTCATGACAATCAAATTTACCTGTGTTATGATATCAAGTTGTTGCACTATGTGTTCGAGGGTATTGGCCAGCTCTGGGGGCATGTTCTTCGCCTCTAACTTCTGCGTCTGTGTCGTGCTGAAGGTCCTCGCTGATTGGTCTCCTGATGTGAGGTCTAGGTCTTGAAGACCGCTCGCTACTGATCCATTTGCCTAAAATATATCTTATTATTCACTTTTTTATCTATTGATTAAATGTAAACTGGATTTTGAAATTGGAGGGAGAAGACGGATGTTAGACATTCTTTTCATGTTAGATTATAATATACGTATAGGGCCTTTTTTTCTTATGACAGGCTTATACTTAGAGTTTGCTTTTCTTGAAAGGTTTCTTTACAGTTTTTGGTCCTTTCCCTTTGGCATTTGTACTTAGATATTTATATACCAAGGAGTAATCATGAAGAAGTCTAAACAGAATATATGTAGATGTGTAGGAAGGGAAATATAATTACTACTATTTGGTGAAATGTTGATTTTGACGCAAAAACTAAATAGTTGTGAGGAGGAGGGAGATTTAATATTTAAACAAAAATGAGATTAATTTTTTTTTTCACAAGATATACATGTATTTGTAAATATCATTGTTATGCCCACTTGAAAAAAATAGTTAAACTTAATTAAATGGACATTATTGACAAAAGAACACTTTATTATTTGTAGCATTTTGGATATTTAGAAAATATATTTATACCTGAGATTGCGAAAACATAGTAGGCCCAATGTCTGTCACGCCTGGTGTCACATCTGACATGTTACGTAACTCTGAGCGAGCATCAAATCTCTGAAATGAAACATATGTACCATTTCAATTGAGTTTTCAGTTCAAGTTTATCTGGAATGAATACATGCAATCCACTAATCTGAACACTTTTTCCAGTCCCATTTTTTAATCTGACATCATGCATGGAATATTTGGCCCTTGACATTTGAATAACCTAGGTTTAACTGTAAATATAGATTTATACTCCATTATGTACAAGTTTATACAATGCATCTACCTTTGTCTCTGAAGTTTTTCAGATAAATTTATGCTATATATGTAACGTTGATGTGGAAAAGTCAGTCGGCTCCACAGCTCAGTGGTAGAGCACTCGTCCTGAAAGCGAGGGGGTCATGAATTTGATCCCCACTAGGGTGGAGTGACTTTTTCACATCAGCCGTTAGCGCAGAATTTCATTCTGTGTTTTCATTAACCAATGTTCATGGAGATAAATCTTCATCCAATTAACCCTTATATATTTACCTTAGTTGATTCAGTGTGGCGAGATGGTGATTTAGGTGGGGTACGGGGTGGGATGTCATGTATGGTTGGGGGAGCAGCCTCCATTGACCTAGCTCTGTGTGTTTGTAGGACTTCATTGTAATCCACTTGATCAAAGTTGGTCTTCCAAACAAGAACCTAAAATCAATTTAATCGTTGACATTTGATGCATTTCAATTTCTTGATCATACTAATAAAACAATTCTGCACAAAACATAGCTATAAAATAAATCAAAATGTGGCCAAATTTATTCTCAGTCTTTGTCTATTTGAAGTGCTACTGCCCATTCCATGCAATGCAATGAAAAAAAAATTAAGTGTAGAATGATTAAAATTACAGGTACTTCAATCATAAACTTTTACTAACCTGTTCATCAGACCCTCCAGATGCGAAAAATTCCCCATTCCTTGAGAAAGCAACTGCTGAAGTTGGCCCCTGTAAAGAAGAGGATAACATAGTTTATCATCAGTTTTGTATATGTTTCTATGCATTAATCTACAGGGTGGTCCAAAAAGGTTCAGCATCAGCAAATTAATCATATCGATAAGAATGACTCCACTGAATATACCTTTCGAATAAATCCTGACCTCTTTTGGTGAACCAAGGAAACTATGGTATATTGGGTAGATTTACATGTCATGCTTTGTAGGCAGCAATGTTTCCAAACAGAATTGTGAGAAGATTTTGAAAATTAGTAATAAGTTCTGCATGGAAACTGTAAGAATTATATCATAACCAATAGGAAGCACAATGGGTTTGGCCTACTAGTGGACGATGTGCTTAATCCAGACTCCACACTTTGCAATTAATAACAAATTAATACGTCACCTTTATGGAACACCCTGTATGTGATGTCAAATCTACATAAATCATTTAGGAAAATCCATGAGTTGACTCCACATTGTGATTACCTAGGAACCTATTATCAACTTTATTTCAGATATTAATTTGGGCCTTAAATTCTTGATCACTTTATTCTGTTTGAAAATAGAAAACTTTCTGAACTTGTCTTACCTGGTGACCATGTAGCGTGTAGAATAATCTGCCTTCTAATAGGTCAAGCACCTTCAATGTGGAATCATCAGAGGCTGTGAGGAGGTAATTTCCACTTTGATGGAATGATAGTTTGTTTACTGCAGCAGTGTGTGCTGAAAAGAAATGAAGTATTTTTAGAAAATAAGCATAACATTTTAACTCAACTGAGCAAACAGTAGAATATAATTTTGGCAATTAGACAGTTTCAGCATTTAATACATTTGATCAGAAACACCAATATCTTATGGTGTATCAGTCATATGTGTCATGTTCAATATCATTTTAAGATTTGTTGTGCCTTAGAAGCATATTGAGTAGACAGTGTAAAATAAGTGATTTTTGCACTTTGATAGTACGAGCATTAAAACATTTGATCAGGATCACTAATTTAATATTTTACAAGGCATCAACATAGAAATATTGTATGATTTAGTCTCAAATCTTGTTCGTTTAAAAGGATAATGATAAAGATTTGTTACAATCATACCAAAAATGGACCCCTGATTCCAAAAGTGTATAATGTTAATACCTGTGTAGTGTTGTAATAATTTGTTCATTCTTATATCCCACACCTTCACAGTGGAGTCTGTACTGGCTGCAGCAATACATGTACCACTTGGATGAAACGCAACATCATTGACAAACCTGAACAACAAAGTACATTTTATAAAGTAAACAAAATGAGCAATAGTTTGTTTTATTGATATCAAAATAAGAAATAAAAGATAGAGATACAGGAAAGCATAATTGCTAATAATAGATCTCGCATTTGAAATAATATTCCTGACAAATGTTTCCTTTTCATATTTTGTACCTACCTCTCTGACTTTCTTAAAACATCCATTCATCATATCATTCATTCATATCATTTTATCAACTTTTTAGCCAAGTTCGATTTGTATAACACAATATTATACGCACCCGCCGTGTTCAAAATATGTATGCACACATTCTTTGCTCGACTTGTCCCAAAGTTTCACAGTTTTATCATCTGAGCCAGAAACAATAAGACGGCCATCTGGGGAAAACCTGCAGTAAAAAATACATGTAAATGTATAAAACAGCCACACAAAAGAGTCGCATGGAAAGGAGTACCAATATGAAAGTATAAATCTACCATTAACTACCATCCTTAAAGCATATTTTACAAAATGCAGTGTATCTATTCATTCAAGACAATCTTTATGCAAAATTTTCATTGAATGTTGAGTATTATTAGACAACAAAAAGGTGGGCAAGGAAGACATTAGCTGACGATTCTAAAATTTAAATTTTTCAAAATATTACAAATTTTCTCTGATAATTTCTTTAAAACACTTTTCTACATACATTTCTTATCACGGTGACATGACAGAATTTGACTTATCCGGTTGAACATCTTTTTCAGAACTGAGGTATCTGATTTCCTGCCTTCATTAAATTCTCCCACTAAGTCTATAAATTGTAACAATTCTCAGTCTTTTAAAAACCTTGCAGTGTTAGGTATAATACTGAACGAAACTGAACAATAGAAAAAACTGCTATTTGACTAATGTGCTACATACTTTGCACATCTGACCCAATTCATATGCTGACTGAGGGAGAATTGGAACTTCTGCCTGTGTGTGGCCCAGAGTTTCACTGTTTTATCATCTGAGGCTGTGCACATGTACTGCCCATCACTGGAGAAATCAACGCTACGAACTGTCGCTGTGTGGGCCTTAAATACTGTGCTTTCTCCCTTTCTGCAAAATATATGTAAAGGATGAAAAGATATTTTAAACTCAATATATGTTCGAATTAATTGTTTTAAATATTGAGATGTGGAAAAGTTGTTTAAAAACTGCAGGACCGAAATATATGTTGACTTGACTAAGAGGTGTCTCATTCAAGAAACATTATAAATTATAATTCACTTTACATGTTGGTAACTTTCATTTGGAATCAAGTACACTTCACCTCAAAAAACATACATAAATAATGAAAATACCCGGAAAATACAATACAGGTGAACATCTTTGAGAATTGATTATAGTATCCTTACACGCTAGGTATCCAAAGTCTGACAGTTTTGTCCCTAGATGCTGATGCTACTAAGTGTCCTGAGGGGGAGAAACACACCGAAAGAATGGCATCCTGAAATTACATACAATCAAGTAACAAACAATCTATAAAACATCATGAGCTTCTCATGTATTTTGTGGTGAATAAGTGATAAGTAAAATTAAAAATTCTCCACTTAGGCATGTTGCCGTACATTACAGCTACGCCACTGACCTACCTTTACAGCTAGCAAGGAATATTGTAGGAAGCATAGATTTCAAAAAATTTACTCTAACTTATAGTGGATAGTACATACTCTATATATTGGTAAAGTAATATTCTAAACAAATATACTATCAGTAAAAATTTGATTTTATAATTCAAGACAGTTCAGAATATATTTGAGATTTTAAGTAGTGGACTCTGCCAGGAGTTCTTGAAATGGAGATAAAACATTCCTACCAAAAGCCCTATTACTATTAGCTACTAGCTTACCATTTAGCCATCAATTCTCCAAGTTTGCTATGCTTACCTTATGGCCAACGAATCTGTATGCTCTCATCTGAGGTTTAAAATTCCATACCATAAGACATGAGTCCATAGAACCAGATGCTACAACAAAGAGATTATATCAGGCATTTGCTTTTGAACTGGAAGTCATAGGGGGATTGTTCTACTAAAAATGAATAAACACAAAATTGTAATTGTAGTGGTGTTAAAACTTGCACCAATTGCTGACAAACAGACAGAAAGACATATGAGTGATTGCAATACTGCAACTAAGCCTACCATGAGCTACAACCTTCATCAAACAATTTTTAAGCTGAATCTTCAATTGATTCAATAACGCTTGTGCGAGTAGGTAGTTACCAGATTCACCACCAGGTGGCTCGTTCGGGTCAGATAGCATGGCGGGTATAGTAGAAAGTTCCCTTTAACTTAAATTACATCTATTTGCGTGGTCCAATTTTCATATAACCCTGATGTATCTAATAGTTATGCAAATTAAAATATGTCCAGTAACAGAAAATGTTATCTGTCCAATACAAGAAAAGATAATTTACTTTTTGTGATTATGTAACATGGGGTCTATGGGGAATCAACCCGAACAAGAAGTCACATTTTCAAAAAAAATTAAATTTTCAAAGTTGATAGATAATTTCCGAAACCATATTTCTTGATGTACTTTTACATGCAGATTTCAAATATGACATCACTTTGACTGAATTTTGAATATTTAATGACGTAAATCAAGATTATTTTTACTCGCAACTAGTCTATTGATATAGAATAAGTACTGAATTTAGAAATACATCATCTGTAAAGTACATCTCATCATTGCTTACCTAACTGCTTCATATTTGGATTGAAGTCAAGACTGGTAATAGTATCCCTGTGGCCTTTAAAATGCCGCTCAAGGGTAGGGTCTTCCTGCAACATACATAATAGCATGATGACTATAAAATAATAAATAAATAGTATTTTGTCCCAGCTTAGTACATTCTAATTGTACCGTTTGCATTTGTTCGGCTTCGCTTCTTAAAAGAGAGCTTCGTCTTCACTCTTCCAGTTTACAATATGTCAGATCTCACCGAGCCAGTCAGAGTTCGTCATCGAAAACGGACGACTTCATTTTCTCTGACAAAATCATAGAGTTAATGAGCTCGCATTTAGCATGTGGACCTTCCAGTTGCTGATTGGTTGTGAAAAGATCAGCGTGGTAGGTTTGAAATGATTTATGACCCGGGTTGTCACAGGCATCATCTCATTTCTTTAACAATGAGGAATAATTTGTACATTTTTCGATTAAAACAGATGGGAATAAATTGGGTAGATCTGTAATGACTTGTCACAGGACAAAAATATTTCTGAACGAGACAGAATTATTCATTTCGAGATGGAACATTTTGGATGGGACATAAAGATAACCAATAAATCATGCCTAGAAAAACAAAACATTGGTCTAATGACTACTTATTGAAAGATTTTAGGTAATAAATAAAGAATAAAATATTGATCACTCAAAGTCACATGCTATCTATTGCAAGACTTACGCCTGCCACAACCGTCACCATGTTAATCAGTGTTTTTTAAGTAGCGCAAGGATCCTGCCATGACTGTGGTAGTGTTATCGTGTAAGCCTGGTATAACCGTGACAGGCTGGTATAACCGTGACAATGCTGTATTCTATTGCAAGGCCTGTCATGACCCTGGAAGTGTTATCGTGGAAGCCTGGCGCGACCGTAGCCTTTATTGTGGTTTATAAGCGAATGTGAATATTAATGTATAGTAGTAATTTTGATTTTGACATGATTAAGGTAGTTAAACACCATGATCATATAGTATTAAACTGTTTAATTGTAATGAGGATCACTTAAAATTGTTAAGGATATTCCTGGCATTAATGTCATACATATTTACTAGTCATTGCAATACATTATAACGGTCATAGTAGAACTAAGCCTGAATCTCTACATTACCACCCTCATACCTGGCATTGCAATACTATATTACATTGTCACGGTCATACCAGGCTTTGCGATCCCATAATACATTGTCATGGTCATGCCAGGTTTTCAAATACACATTGTCACGGTCAATTATAGCAATCATAAATTTCTACATTACCACTCTCATACCCGAACTTGGAATACTATATCACATTGCCATGGCGGTCATACCAAGCCTTGCAATACTATATTACATTCCCATGGTCATGACAGGCTTTGCAATACACATTGTCACGGTTATAGCAGTCCTAATCGTAAATTTCTACATTACCTGAACTTGCAATACTATATTACATTGTTACGGTCATACCAAGCCTTGCAGAACTATATTACATTGTCACGGTCATGGCAGGCATTGCAATATAATACAGCATTGTCGCAGTTATACCAGGCTTTCACGATAACATTACCACGGTCATGGCAGGATCCTTGCGCTACTTAAAAAACACTGAATAACATGGTGACGGTTATGCCAGGCGTTAGTCTTGCAACAGATAGGGTCTCCTCAAAGTTTAAGAGATGGTAAAGATAAAGGTCAGTACGAGTATTTTTGGGTATTTTTTGGATGTACCATTTTTGGTTTGTGTCCGATCTTCTTATTTATCCATTGAGCCTACTACCAACAGGGGCTGGATCAGGCTCCGGATCTGTGACTGAAACAGCCGAGCACTAAGCTTAGGCACCTAAGCCTAGTATGTATCCAACAGACTGACTAGAAGTCAGTCTGTTATGATGTACTACTTTCCTGTGGAAATTGCAGTGAAATTTTTTGCACAAAATTATCAATTAGAGGAACCATTTCTTCAATAAAATAAACATTACAAAATTTCAAATAAATAGTAAGGTACAATTAAATGCAATAAAAAGTAACACAGCATATTGTCAAGTGGAAATAAAGCTAGTTGAAGTAACAAATGAGCAAATTAATTTTACCAATCGGCCATTTTGAATAGCACTTCCTATTTAAACAAATATTTCATATTACCAAACTTTAACATAGGTGCCTTATAGTCTGAATATAATTCAGACTAAATAGGATATAGTCTACACCTAAGCCTAGCAATGAAAGTTGAAAAAGTTGAAAAATAAAAAAAATCTCATGAATATTTGTGTCATTTTGTCCGTCAAGAATACATATATACTTACCAATACGGTTGCCATGGCTGTCTGAAATACTGTTTTATATGTAATGACACTTCAAAAACGAAAAGTTTCCTTTGATGACGGTGATAATTGGAAATAATGATAAGAAAATCATTAAAAACAAACTTCAAATATGGCGGTTGTCGGTTCACGTCGAATGTCAACTTTCCGAAACGAAGAAGTAAAGTCATTAATGTAATGAATTATTATAAACACAGTAAACAATCATGAGAAAATTATAATTTCATGAAATATTTAAATTTGAACTGATATGTTTTCTCAAACAAAATTATTTGAGGAAAGTTGTCTCGATTTTGTTTCAGGGCAATTTTTCAATTATGATAAAGTTCTGCTTTTAGATGTATTTCCGGTAAAATTTTCATGGTTTCCTGTCTATTTTGTTTTTCTTCTTATAAGAAGATTTAGGTATGTAACTGACCCCTAAGCGTATAAATATGAATGTCGGTAGAGTAATGAATATCTCAAATATTGTTTTCTTGGCAATGCTTTCAAAATTTTACATTTGTTTCTTAGCCCGAAGATAAGGTCTGACTGCTTTGATTGCGCTTGTTTATTCAGTTTCACTTTCAGGACAAACCAGAGACATGTCTTTGAGTAGTTCAACAAGTTTAAACTCTACATAAGTGTTTCTTTATTGCTCTGATTTTTTGGAGCGATTTTTGAGTTCAACTTCCAAGATATGCATCAATGAATCACATATTCTGGATCGATTGAAACTAATTTACGCCGATGTGTGACAGATACTTGACAATAATGTGAAAACACCTTCCATCAAATGATTCCATGTAACATTTTTGTTAAATATTCATTTATAATAGTTAAATGAACCTATATTCCAATCGAATTCTGAAATGTAGAGCTGACCCAAATTGCGCTACCATTTATTTACAAACTACATGAACATGAAGTGAGTTGATATTATCTACCTTGCATGATGGATGTGTTATTTATACAGAAGCCAACATGAACTTCATATCTGAAGATCACACAATGCAGCCATTTGTAAAATTATGTGAATTTGATATTTAGATAGAGCCCATGGTAATTTACATCACAAACTCCTTGTTTTTCAGATACATTGATCAGTTTACACAATGACAGACGAAAATGAAGTGGAGAAACAACATTTCCAACATATAAGGTTCATGTTCGAGGCATCTATAAAGTTAAATGTCTCTCCAATTCCACTGGCGACAGCTTGCACACTATACCACAAATTCTTCCATCATTGTGACATCACTGATTATGATCCACACATGGTCGCAACGACTTCACTATACCTCGCAGGGAAAATCGAAGAGGAACATTTAAAGCTGCGAGATGTTATTAATGTGTGTTACAGGACACTTAATAAAGATGAGCCTCCTTTAGAAATAGGAGAAACATACTGGACTTTACGTGATGGTGTCGTTAATTTTGAATTATTCATGATGAGGGTTCTCAAGTTCCAAGTGAAGTTTATACATCCACATAAGGTAAGTAAATAGTAATTAATACTGACATGTGTGCCTCTAGACTTGCAGAGTATCCCTGTGTAACTCAGCTTTTCCCATTATGTATTTCTCTTAGTTATGGTATCCCATCATGTTGAGGAGGGAACTTAAGAAGAGGAGTTTTGTACCTTAATATAACATGTCATCCTTCAAAGATGAAACATATATACACATAATTATATATACTGATATCATTCTGAGTACTCCTGCTCTGATCTGTGACAATGCCTTAATAAAGCAAATAAAACTATAAAATTATGTTTTCATCTTTATTGTAAGATATGTCCCATAGGCCATAGCAGTATGATATCTTCCTTGATGTAAGTTTTGCTTTGTCTTTTTAATTGTCTTTCTTTGATCCTGGATAAACTGTGGTATACATATGATTGTGCAATAAGTGTACATGAAAATGCATCTTTTATTTCAGTATGTATTGCACTATTACAAATCACTTAGTGATTGGCTCCACCCACAGACTGTCAATCATGTGCCTATTCTCACTACTGCCTGGGCATTACTAAGGGACAGTTACCATAGCGACATAATATTACATCACAAGGCCCAGCATGTGGCGATTGCTGTTCTGTACCTAGCATTTCAGTGTCATGGGGTGGATGTACCATATGATGGCGAGGCTGACACTATATGGCAACAGGTACTGGTATACAAGTCATTAAGTTTGCATTGGATTAAATGACAAGGCATAAATGTAAACATTCTGGCATAGTTCTTTACATAAAATTTAATTTGCTAAGTTGGTTTTATTTTGTCATGTAAATAGCTTGTTGAAATTGAAGTGATATGTAGCACGCACATAATTTTCAACATTTTAATGTTCGTGAGCTTTATCACTTTCTCATCTTAATAAAATCACTTTTGTGAAAAATACATTCAACTTCTTCAAATCATTTTTTCAGGCTCTCTGTGATGGAATTCGCACTAAAGATATTGAGTATATAGTTGATAGACTGATCCAAACATATGATCTTGAAGACAACATATACAGCATACCGTCTCAACCTCAAAGACAATCAAGAATTGATACACCAATGTCTGATTCTTCCTCTCAGATGTCAAATCCCATGGAACAAGTCTCAATTATTCCTGGATTTTAAAACTCCATGGAACAAGTCTCAATGCAGTAATACATGTATTTTAATACTCCATGGAACAAGTTATATTATATCCAGATTTTAAACCCCATGGAAAAAGTTCTGGTTTTACCTGGATTTGAAAACCCAATGGAACCAGTCTCAAAATTACATCCGGATTTTAAAACCCCATGGAACAAGACTCAGTTATACAGTTATACCTGGATTTAAAAAAAACCATGGAACAAGACTCAGTTATATACAGTTATACCTGGATTTAAAAACCCCATGGAACAAGTCTCTGCTCCATTATAGTCTGAATTTTAATTCATAGACTGACCTTCTACATGTACCATGTTTTACATGGATAACCATCTTGTTCATCAAGTTATGGACCTTTCCTCACAGTGATTGAGCATGGAAGTCAACACTGCTTGGGTAACAGTTACATCAATAAATAACACTGGCTCACTTGAACATAAATGGATAGGGGGTAGGGGTATGTCCATTGCCCCTCCCCTCACCTTGAAATTGAATGTCATTCACACATTTTAAGTACCAGTCTGATATATCTCTGTGAGAATCATCTGGATTTAGAATAAAAAAAGAAATATACTAGAAACTAAACACTGAGATTAGTTTTTTATTGCATAAAACAGACATGACAGAGGCAAAATTCAAGCAGGGTACTTGTTAAAAGGTGGCAAATCCGAAAACCTTACAAGAAAATCGCAAAAACATGAAATACACATAATGAACTTTAGGTAATTTTTGCTAGCTGCTAGCATTCACATTTTTTGTGTTTGAAAATTTCCAAAATATAATTATTTGCTGTGAAAATTTAATTGAAAAAAAACAAAGCCTGAGTGATCAAAATAAGCCGATCACATTGTTAACCTAATTTCAAATTTGAGAAATCTTGAATTATTTAGGCCAAAATTGAATTCTACAATTGATCAAACTGGTTGACAGACATTATAATAAATTTGAACTTATGATATACCAAATTAAAGATGAGTAAATTCCATATCCATTGGTATATAATATGACATGTTTTCATCAAGAAAATCAATATTTATTTTTGAAATATGCGTGTCCCATTTTTTGGACCACCCTGTATTAAAGCCTAGACCCAATTCTAGTACCAAACCTGGTCCAACCATCACTGCCCCTGGATGCAGGCCTGTCAACTTGGGAACAGCAATCATGAGTGACTTACAAACGTTGAACACCTTTCTTCAAATTGTGAACACCTTGGTCCAAATCTGAAAACCTTGTCCCACAATTTGAACACTTGGTTCAAATTTTATTGCGACCAAATTTTGGACACCTCAAATTTTTTGCGCTAGCTATACTTGCATTCAGAAACTCAGTCACGGAGGGGGGAGTGGAGGGGGGTAGGTACGAAATATTTCGAAGAAAATGCGTGACATATATGGTATCCGCGTGAAAAGTCCAAATGAATTTTTAAAAATTAAGTAACCTTGGTTAACATAGCCTGCTTAACTGTAGCATGGTAACCATGACAATGAGATTAAAATGAGAGTAATTTAGTTCCAAACCTATTTCAGGCATTAGTTTTCAAATATTTCTTGACATGCAGTTTTAAAACATGTTGATATCATCTGGAAAATCTGAAGGTAGGTACATGTAAATACTAAATAACCTGTTTTTGTCAGGCTTGTTCAAACTCAGAAACATACTCATTTTCACTCTAAAATCACCACTTATTGCAGTAAACACCAAATGTATATTATTAAGGTTGAATTATCTTTGTCAAAAATCTGCAAAATGCTTATAAATCTATTTGAAGTAGGTAATATAGTTAAAAGATTCGTGAACTTATGGCAGTATGGTAGCTATAGTTAAAATCAATAGGCCTTTAATAGACTATATCCTGTTTAGCCTCAATATATTCAGACTATAAGCAACCTATGTTAAAGTTTGATAATTCAAAATATTTGTACATAGGAAGTGCTATTCAAACTGGCTGATTAGCAGGCCTGTCAACTGTCCCGCAATTTGCGTATTTGTCACGCATTTGCTGAAGAATTTGAAGTCACGCCAGTTTTTTTTGCGTGACAGAAAATGTCACGCAAAATACGCATTTTACCTGGCAATTGTCACGCAAAAATATTTCTGTAGAAAATTTTTCGAAATATGTTTACGATACGGTAAAAATACGAACGTCGGAAAAAACCGAACGCAAATTGTTCGGATTTGTCACGCGAATCCCGTATGTGTCACGCATGTTCATTGAAAATTTTTCGTACCTACCCCCCCCCCCCCCCCCCCCCCCCCCCGCGAAAAATTTGAGGTGTTCAAAGTTTGGCAAAGGTGCCCAAACTTTGGCCAAAGGTGTTTAAAAGTTGGCCAAAGGTGTTCAAAATTTGGACAAAAGTGTCCAGATTTGGACTTAGGTGTCCAACATTTTGAAGTCACTCATATTAGGTGGTCCCAAGTTGACAGCCCTGGATTAGGTAAAATTAATTTGCGCATTTGTTACTTCAATTAGCTTTAATTCCACTTGACAATATGCTGTGTTACTTTTTATTGCAGTTAATTGTACCTTACTACTTAATTGATTTTTTGTAATGTTTATTTTATTGAAGAAATGGTTCCCATTATTGATAATTTTATGGAAAAAATTTCACTGCAATTTCCACAGGACAGTAGTGCATCATAACAGACTCAGGACTGACCTCTACTTCTAGTCAGTCTGTTGGATACATACTAGGGCCTTTAAGGTTCAGCTGGAAAGTAACATTTTGGTAAAAAATTGCTATACCTGCACATGTTATTTTCTGGTACAAAATTAAGTATGAAGGCATGTGTGTATTTCCTTGCTTTTTTCAGGAAAGTATCACTACACTGTCTACTTTTAGTAAACCTGGAAACAGGTCAATGGTAGCTCCTGTGTTGTCTGGAAACTTTGAAAGAAAATTTGGAAAAATAGAAAGTGTGAAATATCAGAATTTCTTGGAGTTCCCATTGAACTCCTACTAGATATTCTTAAAGAAGACAATGTAATGATACTTTCCTGAAAAAAGCAAGGCAATTGACACATGTCTTCATACTTTATTTTGTACCAGAAAATAACATGTGCTGGTATAGCATTTTTTTACCAAAATGTTACTTTCCATAAAGAGCTATCTGGACTTCTAGGAATGTCCATTGAGCATGTTTGCTTCAAGGGTTGAGATCAAGTGATACAAATAAAAGTAACATCAAAATTTGACAAATGGTTTCTGAGTTATTGCTATTTCTGAACATTGATTGTCCTTGGGAAATTGCACAGATAGTGGGAAGTTCTACTATAAAATATAATATAATAATTAGTTGTGATTTTCATATTTTTCTGAAAACGATCAGTCTTCTCGAGGATTATTCACTTTAAAACATTAAAATTGGTAAATCAGTTCGTTTTAATTTATCGGAGTAATACCCTCACATACCCGGAAGTGGGTCATATACTGTAGTGACACCTATGGCTGCACTTCCGGATTTCTTCCTGATCAAAGATCGTGACAAATAAGCTGATTAGCGCTAAATAAGGACATTTATCAGCTTAAATGAGTCACTAATAAGCTTGTCTTAGCTATAATTCATGTATTACACCTATATTTAGGAGGTTTAAAGGACATAAAGGCCAACCAAATGATGTTATCTCTGAAATAATTTTTTGATTGAGAGGAGAGAACTTTGAAGTCAAAACTCTTGAAAAGTTTTTGAACCAGACTATTCGAGATTACGAAGGAAACCCTGAATCAGTGCAATAAAGATGGATGGTGTAGGTTTTTATTACTCAGTATTACTACTAATTGCAGCTAATGTATATGGTAAGTGTTATTTGTTAGATCTAATTTTGATATACGTCAACATGGGCTTTCAATTGAAAGCCCATGACGTCAATGATACATACAAAGGGGTGTTATGTTGATGTGTGGGGTAATGTCGACATGAGAGACGGGGTAACTTTGACACATACTTATTAGAAGTAAAATTTCCGTTTTCCGCCATGTTTGATTTCTGGAAAATTAAAATCTCGTGAGATCTTGATCCGTGCGAGAAAAAATAGCTTCCTCCTAGATCAAAAATTATTGTAACAATAAACAACAAGGTGTCAAAGTTACCCCACATGTCGAAATTACCCCAAAATGGTGTCTATGTTACGCCCCTTCACCCTAAATAGATGTACATGACCACTGACTTCAAGTCGTGACGTGACAAATACTGCCACCATGTGGCATAATGTATACCAGAGATGCCAGAACTATGCAAGCTAAAAAATTAAATTATGCACCAAATACACAGAACTATGTGGGGGAAGTGCAAATAATGCAACCACGTTATTGCAAAAATTTAAAAAAAGCATATTTTACAACCTCTCCAAAGTTTGTGATAGCACTGACCCCATCTCATCATATGTGCCGCCATCTACGATATGGATGATATTTCAAAATTTCAAACTTATTTAGAGTCTGATAAATGATTCATGCGGCATTTCTAGAAATTCAAGATTATACAAAATGAAAAAGCGTCACGTAGATATAGTTTGCCAGCTGGGATATATTAACCAGGGGGTCATTAACAGAACTTTCGCTAAGTTACGAATTCGTAATTCGCAACTTTATGAAATTCGTAATTATTTAAAAAGTTACGAATGACTTACGAATTCGTAAAGTTACGAATCGGCCATTAACAGAACACTTTCGTAAGTCATTCATAAGTTTTATCGTTCGTAAGCGAATTTCAAATTGTTACGTCATCTTATATCATTATTTAGCACATTTGATATCATTGCACGCTGTGATTAAACCTGTCTCCGCGATTTCAAAGATTCCCAGCTCAGGAACATATTTGCTTATCATGTGAGAATAGGTGGATATTTTAGCTTGAAACTTAGCATGCATATAAAGAACAATTTCTTTTTGCCAACCTGTATCCCTTACATAAGAACTGGATGAGAAATATGCCATTCGCAAAGTTATGAAAGGGTCTGAGGTGCTATTAAAGTTACGAACGAAAGCACATGTGACGTCATTTTTTCGTAACTTTGCGAATCGTTCGTAACTTTACGAAAGTTCTGTTAATGCACATTTACCAAATTTGTAAAATTAACAATTGACTTGCGAATTCGTAACTTTGCGAAAGTTCTGTTAATGACCCCCTGGAAATATCAAAACCTCCTTTATCATGTCACCACCAAAAAGTGGCATATTTTTATGGTGGGAAGCGGTTAGCATCTGTAACAAATTCTTACAACTTCCAATAACTTAACAAATTAAATATACTTTTTAGACTGACTTCACTTTTATAAAAATCATCAAGTTCTCCGATCTGACTTAGCTTTGAGAATTGACCTTCAATGACCTTCTCAAGGTGAAAAAAGGTCAAAAAGGTCTTTTTTCAGCTTGCTTCAAATTGACCAATTTTTTCATAATCGTCTTAAAGT
This sequence comes from Owenia fusiformis, assembly GCA_903813345.2. Taxonomy (NCBI): domain Eukaryota; kingdom Metazoa; phylum Annelida; class Polychaeta; order Sabellida; family Oweniidae; genus Owenia; species Owenia fusiformis. The sequence goes on along the minus strand of CAIIXF020000005.1, from coordinate 37,403,781 downwards.
TCTCAGAAGTTCAAATCGGACTTAAGTTTTGAGATTTGACTTTCAATGACCTTCTCAAGGTAAAAAAAAGTTCAAAAAGGTCTTTTCTTCTTAACAATTGATGCAAATGAATTGTGAAGTTGTAACATCATCCAGGACCATCACAATGTTTCACTTCAGACAACGGACACAACTCTCACTCAGTGAAACAGTTCCTTTCAAGCTATTGCTTGTCATAAATGAAGTTTATATTTTTTAATGAATTTTTTCCTTATCTGCTGAAATATGGTATGTATACTTGTGTTGATTGTTAAATTATAGATAGGGTAAAGAATATGTTAAAGTCATTTGATCTTGTCCCAGATGCAATATTTTGTTATTTTTATCGCCTAGAATTCCTTTAAATAGGTCCATCCATTAATACCCATGACTGCGAAACCCATGACTGAAATTATGGTATTTGATCAAATCATGAGCTTTCAATTAGAGTTGAAAGCCCATGATCAAATTGAATATTTGGATTTTTTGATAATAACATAATATCCCTATCATAAAGTTACTGCATCACAAACTGTGTATGTTTAAACCTTTTCCAACACTAATCTGATTCAAAATTCTTTGACAAAATTGTTCTATAAAACATTACAAAAACCTCTTTTTGATTAACATAATTTAGATTTAAAAGTTCCCAAATCAACTGATATTGGATGATTAACAATGGTTTGAAAGGTCATTTTTGCCAGAAATGTGTTTTAGCTGAGAAATTAAAGCAAGGATTTGATTGTTTTTAGCCATGAATCAGTTTTTAAATTGTCTTAGAGAGTGACCAGATCAGCTTGACCTTGTAGTTTTAACACAGGCCATCAATTTCACTTTCCAAATATGGCAACTGTCAATCAAATCTGGCATAGTTTCAGAGAAAGTGAATTTCAGATTGATGCTGATTTCATTGTGTCAGACTGCAGAGGTTTGAAATATTTGAGATTGTGGAAATGATTTCAAATAAATTGAAACTTTTATCACAAATATAGTAATTTAAAAAATTTACAAAGAAACATTTCTGAATGACTCAATTTTAAAAAATTTCATGTTTTTTTAAACTTGATTTGATGAATAGAAATTTTAGGTGAAACAGCGCAAATAATAAGTGAGAATTCTTCAGTTATGTTTTCTTATTTTTTAAATAGGTATAGTTAGAGTCTCCAACTTTTTTGTGGACTGTGTTCAGCATTGGGTGGTCGGCGTTTGTAACAAATTCTAAAATAACTTCTAATAACTAGTGTTCAGTTTATTGACTTCACATTTTACTGTGAACATTTTATATAAGTTCCAACAAATTTCTACCAATATCTGTTTCCATGGCAACTTTTTAGATTAATAAGTAGACTTGTAACATTTTATAATTGTTATTATCAACACATATATGTTATGACTTTTAACATATTTTTGGCAGTTTCATTTACCATGGCAATGTATTCTGTAACTGTTGTTGCTCTTTTTTAACAATTTGCAATAACTACCTTCGGTGGTGACATTTTGTCATGTTAATGCCTTGTTTTATTTATTATAATATTTCTATTTTCTTATTTTTATTACACATATGATTTCTTATCCTTAGAAACATAAATGGCAGTTTTGACTATAATTGACAAATTCACACCAAATCTCTGAAAATACCCTGTTGGACCCTGTAAATGTGAGATAATAGGGAGGTCGTTTTGTAAAAAACTTGTAGGTGAAACAATACACATGTAGAATTATGGTCCTCTGTGGATTTGTTCTCCAATTTGTACTGTTTGCTTGGCCGCTAGAGAATAAAGGTATACAGAAAATAAATGTAATGAGATCCCTGGAAAAGTGAATTGATAGCGGGATAGTAATCCCTGGGGATCGAAATATTACAGTGATCTCCCCAGCATTAAACCAAGTAGGTGCAGCACCCACCTGAGATTTTAAAATCAGGCTTGAACCCACCTGAGAATTCATTTGCACCCTCTTGAAAATGAGAAAAATCATGAAAATGGGCATATTTTGACCAATATTAGTCTGAAATGTGAAAATGACAATTTTGCACCAACTTGAGCAAAAATCCTACAGAGAACACTGCTCACATACAGGTTCTCTTAAAAACATGTAAATAAATTAACCCCCCTGATAAGTTTAAATTAAACTTGAGAAGCGTCAATATGGATGCTCTAGGGCACAGATCAGTTATTAATTTATTAGTCAAATATATTTTCATTTTTAGCATATTGTTACATTCCCAGTATTTCTGATGTAATTCTCATTCTTTTTATCTTTTTTTAAATGTCTTACTTTCTTATTATTGCAGATGTTTGTTGTGTATGTGATGAAACAAATGCAATAGAATTCCCCTACATTAATGAAACATTATATGATAGGTGAGTACTATACTTACGGTAAATTGTATCAACATTTTATAAAAAGTATATGATTGCCAGCTTGCTGATTTGAGAGCTTGGTTGACATTGTAATCACATGATCTAAAACAATTTCTACGGTTCAAACTTTGCATGGGGCCTTTAATGGTAAATGTTGTACCATATGTAACAAATACCATATTCACATCTGCTTGTTCTATAGTGTTGTCATTTGATAAGTTACAATATATTAATTTACAATAGATCATCAAGTACTTTGGTTTATGAAATAGATATGGAGAGGATCATTAGAGGGGAGGGGGGTTGATGACAAAATGAATACAAGACAAACTCATAGCCAAATTATAAAATATACTTATTTGCATTAACAAATATTTTGATTCTTTTCAGGACATATGCAAGCATAACTGAAGAAAATAAACGGCCATTGGGATTTTTAAAAGGGACCATACCATACAATGATCCGACCAGACCTAACCCATGTATCAAAATTAGTGGTGTAAATGGAAGGCGGATTGAGATAATGGTAATAAGGCTTAAAACATATTTATAGAAAACTACTCAGCTATCACCAATAAATATGTGATAGTTATAGTGAGATTTTGTTATATAGTATACTCATATAATACATGTACAGTGTAGGACATAACAATTCCACTCATTAGGCTAGTGTCTTTCCAAATTTTTTTTTTCATTAACAAAGTAAATTTTGTGTAATGAGTTCCTAAAGAAAAAACCTGGAAAAAATTAAAAGGTTGGATTTTTTTTTCTTCAACCTGTGTGGTATGGTTTAGTTAGTATGGTAATGGACTAGTGAACAATGAAGGCAGTTTTTTGGGGGGGAGAGGGCCTACAAATTTAAGATGCACTTTTCATAATTTCAGGCATTTTGTCAACTTTCAAGTTTTACTTACATACATCACTTAGAATGAATCAATTGAAATTTATGTTCCAGTGTTTGTGAATCGAAGAGAGCATTTCATTAAATTGTTTGGCAATTATGTGGAATTAGAATGTTGATTTTAAGTCCTAGCACTTTTCAAGTACCATGTTTACAAACCTTGGTAGATATAATGAGATTAAGCTTGATTAGATGAATCACCATGGAGATGATCGTTATATGTCCACTTTTGGTATTAAATATTTAGCAAACTGATCACTGGTGATAAGTTCGGCTACATGGAGTGTTCTAATTATGCTATTAGCTTACACCTAACAGGGCTCTCACCAGGGAATATTCAGGGTATGGTGGAAAGATCTTCAGCATAAGCATTCAGTCGTGATAAATCATATTTATGTTAATTGTATTCTTTTTACATGCTAATATTGTCTATTTAGTCAACTTTAGACTGTGGGAACAATCAGTATATGCCAATAGGTTGTGGTGGGAGCTAAATAGACTGTGGTGCTGCGCCACAATCTAAAAGCCTAGTGAGAGCCCTGCCTAAAGTGATGGCTTATTTGTGTTGAGCTGAGCCAGCTATACAAAACCCATCTTCAAACACTTGATAAGCAAAGTTTTTTTAAAGATTTGCTTGAAGCCTTTTTGAAGCTACCTACATGTACCACAACTGCAACCTATAGAGTGTTGGTTAAAGTTAGATCATTCTAACATTTTTATGCCACAACCACAATTGGTGGCATATTGTTATTATCTCCAACTTTTTTGTGACGGCATCCAATGGTCGGTGTTTGGCATTTGTATCAAATGGCAGATGGTGACATTTTGCATGTTAAAGCCTTGTTACAATTTTTCATTTAACATGGTATTCATCATCTGATGTATTGTGTTCTGTTTACCACCAATGAAGGTAACATTTTCTTTTGGGTATATATTCCATATTTATTGATGTTAGCCTTTTCTATGACTATTAGTCATTGACTATGTAAACTAGGATACTTAAAAGATTTTGACTATGTAAACTGACTATGTAAACTAGGATACTTAAAAGATTTTGACGAAACAAGTAAACTAGTTTTGACTAAAGCAGTGGTCAAATCCAGGGGCATTACTAATAGGTACAACACCCTCTGCCACTGAGCTGTATTGGTACAAACTGTTCTTGAGATAAACTGATTGATTGTTATGTTTTTTCAGGCAGAAACTGATCCCATCGCAAGACTTTGGTAAGCTAGAACTTCTATTACACTTAATACATAGTCTCAACATATACATTTAATTTGCTGGGTCTTACGTATGAATGTTTTTGTTAGCTCTAAATATATAATGCAGTTCATTTAATGCTTTTCAATAAAATTCAATTTTGTGCCCTCAAATGAGCAGGAAAGAGAACTGTTTCACGTCAGTATTGTGATTTCATGGTTGTAAACTGATATGGCTTTCAAATGAAGCCATTTGTATCAGTCATTCTCTTTTAGACATTTCATGAAATATTGTTATGCGTTGCTTTATTTTTTTGCTCTATTTTACTTTCAGTGTAGCTATAAGGTAAAACAATATGTTGACCAATACTGCACAATCCACATACCAATCCATAGAATTAGGGCTCCAGAGATCATCTACTTCGCTCCTTCCCAAAACGTCAATCATCCAGGGAGATTAAAGGAAAAAAGTAGATGGTGTCTGGAACTCTGCGATTAGTGGATGACATCCCATGGTGTACCCGGCCCTAACAATTTCACTGAGACTATCCAGGCTCCGCTGACATAGCAAGCAAGGAGCTCATTTGTAGAAGCGGGGCCTTGTGATATATGATAAATTGAAATATAAAAATTTTCTATGAAACTTTAGTAAGTGAAATTCAGTACAAGTTTATTTCATAGTATAATTGCTATTTCAATAGCAGGGCAACGACGTTCTTCAATTATAACTATATTTTATATCTCTCAAGGCCCTGATTCTAACTCGAGCTCGATTGCTCGCGATGTCAGCGGGAACTTGCTCGTGATATACGGGGCCTGGATAGTCACCATGAATTTGTTTCAATAACATGTTTTCATTTTAATGTTTTGAATTAGGAGGTTTAAAGCAATTTTTCACATAAAATTACCAACGAAGATCTACAAATAACACACAAAATTTCCCTTGACCATATGTAAAATAGTTCTTCACCACAATTCATGTTCATGTTGGAAGTAAGGTTTTATTTCCCTCACATGTAGGTTCACAATATTTTTCAAATCAATTTACAATGAAGTGCGTATAATCACTTTTAAATGGCTAATTAAACTATTTTTAATTCATAATGTTTGTAACTCACACTGACTATCAATAGACTTGGAAATAAATCTTTTTTCTGAAGTTTCTGAAGCTCACAAAATAGTTCATGTAGAAAATTAATTTTTTCAACTTGGAATCTGTCAGCTTGCTTTCTTAAACAGGCATTTCTCATGCATTGATATGTCCAAGTCTATTGATCACATATTTATTATGAATTGAAGATATTTTAGAGCTGTTTAGGTTCAGATTTAACAATTCAAAGTTTGTTTTCAAATATTTGAATGAATGAGTGAATCATTTTATTTCAGATAATGAACATTAAAAGTTCATCAAAATTTCAAATGAATCAATTTCTGAGATTTGTGGTCCTCACCCATAATACCCCACCAGCCACGATCTGATATTCAATGCTTATATTTCAGTGTAACAGATCAAAACGCGGCCAACCAGTTATGTGAACAACACAAGATATATGAGTGCAGACAGGCAATGGCTGACACAGTGTATTTTGAATATTTCTGTGATGCCGCCTGCTCTGAGGATGATGTCACATTTTGGTACAGATTCGTTATAAGTCCACCAGGTCAGTAAGAAAAAAGATTTATTTTCTGGATGGAGAAAAGAATGACATATCACCTCCAATGCCTGTCATTTTATCATATAGGATATCAACTGGAGATAAATATATCACCCGCTCATCAGCATTCCCCTGGAATTTAGTTTTATGTTAAGAGATAAAATATTCATATTTTGATTCTAATTATCATTTGTAATTATTACATGAGGGTTCCATAACATTCAATGCATACTTAATAGTCTACTCCTCTTCATTATCTACTAAGTATAGGATAAACCAGTTATAAAATGCTCGATTTTGATACAGGGTATATCCTTCTGTAAATACAATATATCAACCCTTGGCCCTTTGGATAGATATATTGTATTTCCCTCAGATATGCCCTGTATCAAAATTCAAAACCTCCCATTAAATAACCTGTAGGGATTCTGTTTGCAATAACATCATTGATGTTGCTATTTCAGGAATGAATGACCCAGAGATGTGGTGTTTTGAAAGGAATACAGCGGAATATCCAGACAGCCTAGCTCCAATTGTGCCAGGGTTAACCCCACCCCCTAAACAGCCTCCCCCCTCCAATAGGGCAACAAGTATCGATTTACAGTTCCCTACCTACATTATTCTTATTTCTGTGTGTCTTCTCCTGATTGCACAGAGGAATTAGGCCAAGGAAATAGGCCAGTTGTTTAACGGTACTGTAGTCTTATTTCTCCAGACCAAGAAATCCCATATAAATTTTGTGAAACCCTCATTGGATAAAGGAGTAAGGCTAAGAAATTGACTGATTTGGTTCATAGCTCCATTGTATAATGGGAACCAACATTCTATTTTGCAATAAACATCTTGCCAGTTTTTATAGATCCGATTCATTTATGGATAGACATTAGAAGGCCAAGAAAATAACTAGGTTGAGTTAGGACAGAAACATTATTGAAATGTGCAAGATGGAAATTAGTCTCTCCCCAAAGTGCACATCGAAATTGATGGATGTTGATATTGACACTTAATTTTATTTTAGAAATATCAAGTATACTTGTATACCTCAACTAAGCCTTTCTGAGAGTTGAAAGAAAAAGTTATTTTTGAAAATAACTTAAACAATGTATGATTTGGAGAGAATATCTGGTCCTATATACAGACCTTAATTTTACCAACTAGGAAATCATAAATTCATGGATACAAAAGTTTTATTACAATCACAAAAAAATAAGACCAGATAACATCCTTAATGATGATCTTTGTCATTTTTAAGGTTTCAAATTTTAAGACATTCCGCTTAAAGATGCTTTTGTATCTTTTAAGTAAAATACTATGCATTTTGTTTTGTATCATACTGTATCATATCATAGTAATACAAATGTAGTGTAGGTAAAGGCTGATTTTAACCTGTATTTGCATTATAGAATTTATACAAAAGTGGGACCAATTTTATAATGCTTTATGATATGATCATATTGTAAATAATTTAACATTATTCGTACATATAATTGTCACTGGAGCTAGATTATAACATTGTATATTTTTATAATATCTGATAGATAGACATAATTTATCTCTTTTTTAACACAAAATGAGATTAAGATGTTAACAATAATTTAATAAGTTAATATTGAAGGAATGAAAAGCTGCAGTAATACAGAACATTCAATAAAATATGAAGAACATTCCACAAATTCATGATGTATGTAATTGAATCAAACTTTGAAATGAAAATGTTGTTTATTGTGTATCCAATTCACCAAATTGTTTCAGTTTGTTCATTATAAGTACTGTATAATCAATGTTCATTGGTTTCCATGTACTTGTTAAATCATGTGATTGTAAGTTAAAGTATGTGACACTGATCTTGTGTGAAATGTAGTGCCTTGCAGCTGGCATATATCTTCCACCTCAGGGACAGTCGCTGTATGGTCAATGTAGTGCCTATATATACTAGTACACTAGTACATAAATGATATAATGAAAACAACCATTTACTTATTTGTTTGAAGTGTTATTTCAGTATATTTGAATCAAAACTTTGAATTTTGTATTTTCCATCATGGTCTCTTTAATGTTGACTAATGGATGAAAGGGTAAAATTGTATTATATTAAACTAAGTATAATGCTTCATTTATAAACTTATATAAAGCATACATAAGGAAGAAATAAGTAATTAAATGCACATATCTACAGTATACTCCTAGATGTTCACATTTAATGAATGTCATCAATCAAGTTGGACTATTTAATACTAAAAGCGCTGGTCGCTTCTTATATTTTGAATGCTTTTTGAATGTAATTACGAGAGAGTGTTGTAATTATCGGGAATTTTGACTCATTTTACAGTAACAAGCAATTATTCGTAGATGATCAAAAAGGCAATCATCTTTGTGGACAAATGTATTTATACATGTATATTTAGAAAAATGGGTCAGTAATATACTCTAATAAATATATGAATGTGTTCTTTATGTGTCGATGCCATATACAGTACTTAGTTATCTACATGTATATAAGCATGTTAATTTTGTCGCCATGCTAAATGGCTGAATAAAAGGTTTATGTAAAATTTTAGCCATTTTTAACTTGTACTTATTGTTATAATTATTAATACCTATTATTAATACTTACAGTTTAATAAAAAATAATATATATGAAAATAAAAATACTGCATCTGTTATTTAGATGTGATACGTTTAATGTATCGAGGCATATTAACAAGTTACAAGTCACACTCATGTTTTGTTTAACTTTTATCTAAATCAGTGAGTAGATAGAGGGAAAATTAAAATGAGTGGGCCTTAGTTGATGGGCAGACTTGAAACTTGTCAAATTCAGAAAAACGAAGATTAGAAACTTTTGCAATTTTCAGAAAAAAATTAGACAATTATTTAGAAAAGGTTTAAGGCACGGCTATATGGGTTTGAATTTAACATGACTATTGTTCTTGAAATCATTTTTGTCAGGTCTCGTTTATATTTCATCAACAAGACAATAAAAACTACCCTTTGAACTATTACTCGTTTCAATTTTTACAAGTCAATTCAATATCAATACAAATATATCATTCATAGAGTTTCTAGACCAACTGATGGTGAGAGATAGTTATGTCAGATTCAGCTTCCCAGGTTTTAGTTCTCTGTTGGATTTTGAATTTGGGATAGTCTCGTTATAAAATTCAAATCGATCATTTGAAAATCTGGGAATAAACTTGCTACCCTTAAACTGTCAATATTGCTTTTCTGCATGAAACATTTTGTCAAAACGGATCTTTCAGAAGCTTTCCTTGTTATACCTCATTGTCAAAAGGCTTTACAAATGAATAAGGGTCAAAAACCTCACCTGCTAAATCACAAACTAAGTAGGCTTGAAAGATACAACAGTAATACAATTTTGTAAAAATTTAGAAATATATATTCTTAGTATTAAATAAATGGCAACTTGATAGTAAATAGCATGCCATTAAGGTAAACTTAGTAGAATAAATCAAGCAAATTCGTGGATGACATGATGACGGTTTGTCCACCTTATTTTTCTTGGTTGGTCCACCTTATCCCATATTCACAAATCTGTGGAAATGTTTGAACATGCATATAAATTGTAAACTCTAAATGTTTCATTGCAATAATTTACAAAAAGAGTGAATCGAAAACATGAGAAATAATTTTAATGAAGATCTCATATTTTTCCTAAATAATAAATGCATAACTTGAAAAACACAAAACACTGGAAATATCTGATAACATGTAAACAGTACAAATTGAATATTTACACTTACCATAGTACATACAATTGTTGATGTAAAAAATTACCAAAAAGCTAACATTCTCTTGGATAAAAATTCAAAATTGTATTGAAAAATTGTATTATGTTGATTACAACACTTTAAAGAATTTCAAAAAGCATATTTAAGTTTAGTCAAAAAATACTTATCAAAAGAGTTTATCTAGCAAAAATTGGTCATTTATTGTAAAAGTTCTTTATATATACATATTTTTATGAAAATATAGCACTCAAACATATAATATATCCCTTGGAATTCACTGTATCTGAAGTATGGAGGGTATTTACCATTAGAAAGCCATTCCTCCAAAATTGGTGAAAATAAGTTTTGCAATATGTATGTTTTAACTTAATAATTAAGTAATGAAGAATATATATCAATACAATCGAAAATATATTTTTTAGAATGTTAAGTTTGAAAAATAACTAAACCACCATTAAAACATCACATTAGTAAGACAAGTGATTTGGATCCATTTTGAGAATTCAGATGCTTGTCTTTAATATTCATGTATGGGAAGTCTATTTTGTTTAAGTTTCCTTAATTTTTAGTAGTTGATGTGCAAAATTATTGCTGTCTAATGTTTTACATACATGTATGTTTAGATATTCAAACATTATGATATTTGATGGTATCCAGACCCCTTCAAACAGGACTCTCATATACAGTGAATCCCAAAGCCTCGTAGCCCACATTCATTAAGCATTGGGTCTATATATAATCTCAATGTGGTAGTCAAGTACAAAAACTTACAGAGTGACCCCAAAAATTCAACCCTCTTATTTTGCAAACTCAAAATTGCTTTTTTAAATATATTGGACTATTACAAAAGCTACTTAAACAAAATATGCGTTCATCACTGAGTGTTACATTGCATACACTCTACAAGAACAAGAAAAATTGAGAAGATTCCATCAAAATTGAGAGAGTAATTCCACAATTAGAAGGTTGGTTTTTATAGGTCACCCTGTAAAACAGTCAAATATATAAAATGCAAGTATCAAATGCTTGGTAGATTTGTACCAGTAATAATGATTAAAGATCACATTTCTCACAAAAATGCTAAAGTAATCAGGTGATGTTTCAGATTTGAGTAACACAATAGCAAATGTTGTATGCATCGCTTTTGATGTGTGGCTCAATTTATCCTTTTGGCAATCTTTGTGTTACATTTTTACCCATGTTGTTCATGTTACACACTTAAACTGATGTTGTTTATGCTTCTCTCTCTTTATGTAATACACTTGGTAATGTTGTTGATGTTATCAAATGGATAATATTATACACGTTACACATATGGCTTATGTTCATAGTCTATTGTTGTTCATGTTACACACTTAAACTGATGTTGTTTATGCTTCTCTCTCTTTATGTAATACACTTGGTAATGTTGTTGATGTTATCAAATGGATAATATTATACACGTTACACATATGGCTTATGTTCATAGTCTATTGTTGTTCATGTTACACACTTAAACTGATGTTGTTTATGCTTCTCTCTCTTTATGTCATACACAAGGTAATGTTGTTGATGTTATCAAATGGATAATATTATACACGTTACACATATGGCTTATGTTCATAGTCTATTGTTGTTCATGTTACACACTTAAACTGATGTTGTTTATGCTTCTCTCTCTTTATGTAATACACTTGGTAATGTTGTTGATGTTATCAAATGGATAATATTATACACGTTACACATATGGCTTATGTTCATAGTCTATTGTTGTTCATGTTACACACTTAAACTGATGTTGTTTATGCTTCTCTCTCTTTATGTAATACACTTGGTAATGTTGTTGATGTTATCAAATGGATAATATTATACACGTTACACATATGGCTTATGTTCATAGTCTATTGCTGTTTATGTTACACAATGGAACACTTTCAACATTAGACTCTGGCTAATTCTGTTTATCTCAGACATGTAAGTCTTAATGTTCCTATATGATATTTTTCTGCAACCCGTTTTTATTTGCATCCAAATTATAAGCTGGATTCTCATAATGCTGAGCCTGATGAGTGTCAGATCCTTGGCTCTGATTGTCATATAGTGGACCGTCACTAATGCTGTTTCCTTTGCGAGGGATATCCACATGGTGCGATCCAGTGCTCGAAATGTTGGACGTCCTAGTGTCTTTTGATTGGTCAGTTTTGGAATTTGCTGTACTTCCCGTCACAGAATGGTATTTCTTTTCTCCACGCTTTTTAGGACAGCAGCATGCGTACCACATGTCCCTGACATGTTTCTCACGTATACAGTGGAATACGAATATAAGGAAGCCTTGGATGGAATTGAAAATGCAGAAGAGGTATTGGAATATAATACGAGCTTCATTTATGGCAAAGAATCCAAATACCCAAGTCAGTCCTGAAAAATATGTTATTTCATTTTAATATTCAAATCAAAATTAAGCACAATGCATTAACATTCAAAATGTCACCTCACCACCAAAAGCATTTGATTCAGATGCCGAATGCCAGACACCAAATGCCTTCATAAAAAAAGAGTTGGAGACCACAATATGTCTACATATTCAAATTCATGATCAATTTGAAAGCTATATTTATTTCAAAGTGCATGTACTTATGACATAAAATAAGCTTAAACTTACCAAGTACAACAAACACTGCAAATGCTGCATTGAACTCGAGAAGTCGCATGTCATTACGGCTTTTATTTACCCTGAGTCCTGAGGTCTGGCGATCACATGTAATTCCCTTTAGTACCAGGGTAAATATAATCAGGTTGATGATTATGATCACACCAATGGGGATCAAGAATGCAAAATAGAATGGATAGAGTGCCATCCAGCAGCTGAAAGAGAAAAGAAACAAATTTTTATTACCAGGTTTCACAGGGATATGAAATATGGTAAACTTTATCACAGTAGGTAAACTCTCTCCATGGCTCTGCTATTTTCAAATGTTGACCTAAACACAATTTATGTCAATAACCCAGATGCGAGTAGAAATAATCTTGATTTACGTCATCAAAATTCAGTCAAAGTAATATCATATTTGAAATCTACATGCAAAATTACATCTAGAAATGTGGTTTTAAAAAGTGTTTGTCAACTTTGAAAAATTAATTTTCTTTGAAAATGTGACTTCTAGCTCGGGGAGATTCCCCATAGACCCCATGCTATAAAATCACAAAAAATGAAATATCTTTTCTTTGAGTGGACAGATAATATTTTTCTTTACTGGACATATTTTCATTAGTATAAGTATCAGACACATAAGGGTTATATGAAAATTGAGCCACTTAAATTGATAATATTCAAGTTTAAGTGAACTTTCTTATATACCTGCCATGTTAATTGACACGAATCAGCCACCTGGTGGTGAAACTGGTAACTACCTACTCGCATTTGGGTAATTGATTCAGTGAAATTTAAGGGATCAATCTAAATGCAATGTTCATGTCAAACCTGACCTAGTACGAGTCCACATTTATGAAGCTAACATGAAATTACAAAGAACACTTACTAAGGATCCCCTCCCCTGTAGAGGTTGTAGTCTACTGCAAGCACAACTATCACAGGCACAAGAGGGACCACTACAACAAACAGTAACACTCATGCAGGAACATACTTAGTATCACTTGCAAATCTGGGAGGGGGGTCAAATCTATTTTTGACTGAGCCTAAAAATGCAACTTCTTGGGCCTGTTTAAAATGGGGATTTTTGAAAAAGAAATTAATGGTAATGAGCTCCCAAAACATATTTTTTGAGCCCATTGTCAATTCCCAGATCTGCCCCAGAGTTTAGAATTCGGAAACAAAGAGGGTGTCACAAGAACCCTGATGCAGAGATGAAAACAAACAACAGAAGTACAAAGGTACATTTATATGAAATGACAAGGCTTTTATGAAATGAGCAAAGATAAAGTAACAATGCTGAAATAAGACATATAAACTCACTGAACAATTGCAATCACAAAAAACATAGATGATTTAAACATGCAGGACTTACACCAACAAGGGAAAACAGTCTTTCTCATGAAACGTGGAATGTAGGTTCCCATCACCTTGACGAAGTTCAAATATTGCACGATCCCTTCTACCAGCATCCAGGCGAATGTCACCATTATGAAATAATGCAACAGGGCAGCTATGGCAAGACAAGCTGAAATACAATCAAATCAGTTTATAAATCCACATCCATTTGATAGTTATTGGTGATCTGATATTTGATATTGTCTTCTTAATCAATTAATCAAGGTAATGTGAGTTTAACAGAATATATATCTATACATTATCTTCAGGAACATTCATTTATATGTTTGTTAAATTCTATGTTGTCTTTGTATGTTAAAGGGGTCCTATCTATTTATTGCAGGGGTGTTTTCCTCTTATTTTTCGTATACAGATCTGTCGTTTCCTAATAGCTTTCTTTGTTTCTGTAGTTTCCTTAACAACCGTTTTTCAAATGTTAAAGGGGTAAAGTGAGCTGCAATTTTTAGTATTTTAAAGGAGGACTTGCCTATATAGTTGCTTGTTTGCTCAATACCGAACAGGAAGACCAGGTTTGAGCAGAGAAGAGCAAGAGCAAGATTGAACAGTACTTTCTGACTCCTTGCTTTCCTCATTTTCCTAAAAAACAGAAAATAGGTTTTAAATCAAAAGTTTTAATCTCTTTTAATAGCCACTTTTAACGAGCTACTTTGTCCATTTTCCAGCTCAAATTGTAAGAAGGATTGATGTTTCTAATGGTGAATAAATGAGTAAATATTCTTTGCTCTACTAATGTGATTTTGTGTGAAAAATATTATAATGGGGGACATTTCAATTCCACATGTACTTACTTGAAGAAGATGAATGTGAGGACCACAAAGCCTAATCCAGCTATAGAAATGGACAAGCCAATCTTTGATATGATCCCCAATACAAGTTGATCAATCTCAGATATCGCCTCCTCTGAAAAGTCCTGAAATTATATGAACATGTGAGTTGATTTGCGAAATTCTAAAAAAGAATTGAAATGCACAGTCAGACAAATATTGAACAGTTCTAACCATCATTATGATACTATAAGTAAACACTATTGTCCCAACCAATGACTAAGGACTATAAAGACACAGTGTCAGATGAATGTCTTCCAAACCTTTCAAGAATCATTAACATAAACCAAAACCAAAAGATTGGGCAATATTTTAGGTATGACAGTATGATGTAAATTCTATAAATATACAAAAAGACTAATAAATCCGAAGCAATATATTAGCTTTTGAACAGTCATAAATGAAATAAAATTTGTTTATAAAAACAAAAAATGACTTACCATAAGAACTGCAAAGTTTGTGAGATGGTCAGAGGTACACATGTACTGGCCATCTTGCATGTCTGTCATCTCCATCCCTCTATTTGACCATCCTCCTTTGTTATCGTTCATGGTGTATTCATAATAGACACAGGAGGCAGTAAACTTGTTTTTCTAAAGATGTAGAAGTTTTATATATTTAAAATATATATATTTAAAAAGTAATGAGACATGCTTATTCAAAAATGAACACTTTTCTGTATAAATTATGAAAAAATGTATATCGAAAAAATTCATCATTCTTAATATTAATTCTATCCTATCGTGAAATAAAAAAAATGATAAGGTGAATCTTGCAAACTCCTCATCAAAATAAAAATCATATTAAAACAATATATGTTTGTACTTACCTGTAATGGTTTAAATATAATTTTTATTGGTTTTTCAAGATTCTCAACAACTACGCCATCTATTGCAGCTGATATGACATGACTATTCAAACGCTTCTCCAAGTTTTCCTTATTCTTCGGAGTCACAAATAAATCATTTTTCTGGTAAACAGCAAAACTCAGCCTCTGACTTATAAGATCTAGAAATTAAACAATGCATTTAATTTTTGGTGAAAGATAAATGTGCATGTTAGAAATTAAAAAATGTATTTAATTTTTGGTGAAAGATAAACGTGCATGTATTTACTTAAAATTTGTCCACTTCTTAGACTCATTCTGTCTGTTGCTTTATCTCTTTCTACACTATGTGAAAAGGGGGTGGTGACAAGGATTTCACCAATATTTGCCCTCCCAAGCCATTCTATACGTAATTGTTCATATTTTGAAATATCCATTTATATTTCAAGGCCCCATATCAAATTTAAACCACTTTGGCTTATATCATAGTCTTACCCAATGTTTTCAAAGTGTGATATCTGAAACTTTTTTCTTTAATTTGAAAAAGTAGTTTTTGAAGGATCTTATTGGAAAAATCTTGAATTTATTTAAAACTAACTTTTAGAGGTCACAAGTCATAACAAATAGTAAATGAATGATAAAAACATATTTTCAAACATTGCAACGGAACTTTAATACTATTCACCATTCAATCAAATGTTTGCTTATCACTCAGGCCCTAAAGCCCAAAAGAACAACTGAATGATGACGAATTTGGTAACCAGGTCCATGGTATAAAAGTATAAAACCCACCTAAATCAGGAAGAATTTTTTTAATTGGGAGAATAATTGCGGCATCAATGTCTTCATCCTCTAAATCATCTTCACCATAAACAGTGATGACATCATAATCCGTGAGGTTACCATTTGTCGTAGATTTTATACCACGTGGAGTGTTTGATAAACCCTGTGTGTCCCATACCTCCAGGGCAATGTTGGGCTCTATGTAACGTGTAAAAGGCTTTATTCCAAGATTTACATTCGCAGCATGCTGATCCAGAGCTGTCACAATTCTGAAGAGGAAGACATGTTTTAATCAAGATTTTTAAACTGATGAGCAATATTTGAAGAATGCAAACATCAACAGATCAAAGCATTTGATGTAACTAACAAATAAAAAACCTAATTTAAAATCTCATATTCCAAATTCAAAGGCTTCACCTAAGTTATTGGAAATATTTTCATGAATAGCCTTGCCAAATTATGACAATGCGCATGGGACTTAATATGCTATGGCAACCATTGTTTCATTCTCTATATCTTGAGACCATGGGCCTTGAAGATGTTCAATAAACTCACAATTTAATCTTTAAAACATGTTAAAAATATCAGCAAATTTGACAAAATGAAAGACCTAGCATCATAACATGTACTTAAAATGAACATCCTGTGTTACTAACCTATTTGAAGCATTAGCAAGTATCTGAGCTTCTAATATTTTTGACTTATTAACTCCAAGGATATTATTCACAATTTTGACAAAATTGACAGTTGTCTCTTCGCTGGTGTCAAGTTCCTGTGCAACATGTTCTAGAATCATTGACGTGTAGATGACATCAGGAAATGTGAGGATGTCAGGAATTGATGTCAAGTTTTTTGTTTCTTCAACGATATCTTCCACATTGTCAATGTTGACAGGCTCCTGCAAAAAAACAAGATCTACTATAGTCATTCATTAGTCAAAGGCTGATAAGAATTCAGAGCTCAAGATTAAGGTTTGGAACATGTTTGGCTGGTTTAACATCATTCAATTTATTACCCAATAGGCAACTTGTTTCCAAATAAAGTGAAAAGTGATTGCCACTGGCGTGAGTTTTGAAACCTGTAAAAAGTGCAAGCAAAATTTAACCATTTGTTTTATGTACTTATCGAATGCCTCTCCTCAGTTTTAATTGTTTATCACATAAAAAGAAACAGGTTACTAGCAGAATGTTTTGATCATTTATAATCTTATTTGTAGTTTTCATTTTCATTTTGTGATGACATTAATATTTTTACAATGGAATATAAAAATCACCAAAAAGTGACTCAGTATTTTTGTGTAACAGCATCCTTATCAATTTGGATGTCATTTGCCAAATATAAAGACATTGACCTTAAATGTAGTACTTACTATGGATATGGTTTCCAAATCTTTTGTGACAGGTGAAGTATCAACCTCAATGCACTCTGCCCCATAGATGGCATTATAATACATAACATTAGACCACCTGGTGCCAGTCTCTGCGGAACCCTCACATGTTGCCTTGGCAAGACTACGGCCATCTGTTGAACAGGAATTAACAACGTTCAAAAATGTTGTTTAAAATTGATATTTAGTACTACATGCAGTATTTAATGTTTCATGCAACAATAAATTGAAAAAGAATCAATTTACTAAAAGTTGAAAATTTCATATCAAAATAAATTTGTTCATACAGTTAATACTATAACAATCAAATTGATATTACCTTGGACACAAATTTCCAAGCTGTAACTCTCCTTTCCTAGATTTGTAGCTGGAATTGTGTAGTTACGACCGCCAGGCATTCTGCCACTTAATCTGGCACAGGAAGCTGTTAAACAAATGATCAGATATTTTTAAAGCAATGATATCCACTCTCTGTGTTAGACTTTAATTCTAACAATTTTGAATAAAAATTAGAAATGATTTAATGAAACAATCACATTTTTAATCTTGTGATACTCATATTCCTTGTTTGGTGTGATATCGCAACATTCCTAATTCCTATGTCCATATAAAGCATGACACATGCACATAAAGCAAAAACAAATATGCAATGATGTAATATAAACACCAATATTGTAAATATGGCAATGGCAATGGATAGCAATCATTTAATCTTGAAATGTTCAGCGACATGTTTTCAAAAAATACTATAGATTTGGAATCCATTTATACAGCTACAGTGAAACCTATAAGTTCAAACATGTCTTTAATCCAAATACCTCTCAATGAAAAACCTTGAAATGTGAACATCTACTTATTTGAACACTATGTTAGTCCCAGACTGAGTAACATTCAGTTCAGCCAAGTTTTACTCTAAGCGCATTTTACCTGTGTTCATCAGTTCAAGGGTTTCAGGGTCAACATCCATATCATTTTGTGTTAGGTCAGTATAAAAGCTCCTCAGTTGCTCCTTTAAGGCCACACGGACAGCCTCGGGGACATCATCTTTGGGAGTCTGGGATATATCAATCTCTGAGAATGAAGGTTGCCCATCCAGCTTATAGAACACGTTAAAATCTATGATAACGCTGCCATTCCTTAAAAAGAAAAGAAAATATAAAAAAAAGATTAAGGTTATTATTTGGAAATTAAGAATTATCGGCTCATGACTCAACCTTACTAAAATAACTTCCAAATACTTGCAAATTAAATTCTATGTGAGTGAAATTTTGCAAGGTGGGATGCTATACATACCAGTAAGTTGAGAATCAATAAATGATGGGTTTACTTAAAAAATCTTCCTGGGGAAATCTTATTATGCTATCTACATTACAAGCAATAAAGTGTCAATATATAACTGTTTAACAGGCTGAACATGAGACTTTAATTGTACTATGGTTAAGTAATTAGTTCTTAGCTTAGATATTTCAAAACGCTTCTAGCACAACAAGAGCTTGAGCCCACAAGCTAAAATTACGAATGGTCTGTGAAGGGTGATCTCAATGAATGGGAAGGAGGTCACATGATCAAAAATATCACCTTATTCCATTCAGCTTCATGTCTATATTGATGCCATTGCCTGCTATGCCATATGTTGTAGTGGTAAGAATTCTCTTATATATTGAATTGTAATCAGGTATTAACTGCACCATCTCTGCCTCTACAGCATCGAACTGATGTCCCCGCACTTTCATACTACCAACGTATGTCAAAGTACCTATATAAAGGAAAAAGGCATTAACATGACAAAATGTCACCACCTACAGTTGTTGTTGCTCACAATATTATGAGTTCATTCTCGAGTCAGATTTAAATCTCTGAGAACTTGTAAATGATTTTGAAACAATAAATTGGTCAATATGAAGCAAGTTGAAAAAAGAACTTTTTTGATACTGAGAAGGTCATTGAAGGTGAAATCTCAAATCTAAACTCAGATTTGATCTTTCGATAACTTGTAGATAATTTTGAAAAAAGAATTGGGTCAATTTGAACCAAGCTGAAAAAATACCCTTTTTACCTTTTTAACACCAAACGCTGTAAAAAAAACAAAGGCCATAACAATATGTCACCACTTTTTGGTTTTGACATAATAAGCACTTATAACTGAATCTTGTTGATGATATGGCTCAGATGATGATCTTAACACTGTTACTCCTTAGATAACAATAATATGATTTTTTTGTACTTATCCAACAATCGCTCAATTAAATGTTTTGGCAAATTCATTAAATCCATGGTGAATGCCAATCCAACCATTTGTGCAAATAGAAAAGAACAAATCATTGTAACTGACCTTTATCAGTGATGGTGAATGTTCTTGATATAATCCTATCCACAGGAGAAAGACTCCATGCTTCACACCAGTAATCTCCCTGCAAAGAATGGTACATGTATATGTAAAGAGGGGGGAATGTCCCTGAATCCATAGATGTACCTCCATATAAAGAGAAACTACTAGAGGTTCACATTAACATTATATGGAGATAGGTTCTATGAATTCTGGGGTATCCCCTCCTGTTGGAATTAAAAACACTTGGTTCAAACAGACTGGCAAAAGATATGCTGTTTCTAAGTTGTTATAAGGAACCTACTTGGCTCAAACCAAGATTCTTTGGCCATAGGAGCAGACTGGGTTATGACCATTTATAATGTTTGCTGAACACATTCCGAGGTTGTTTTTATTCAATTTTCCAGGGGGGTTGACATTTGACATTTTGGCCCAAAATCACCTGAAAGGTGCTCAGAATGGTGAAAAACTGCATGATTTTGAAAGAATTTTTGGCCAGGGGGGGGGGGGGGGTGGGGGAGGGTTAGCTTGCACCCCTTAACCCACCCTGGCTATGTGCCCGGGAAAACCATCACCCTCTCAACAGGATTTTCAATGGACCAGACTAATTACAAATAAATTCCTCATACCTTTATACTCACCTGGATAGTAAATTATATGAAGAGAACTTATCCCTAGACAACCAAAAATTCAAAAATATATTAAATCAAATTACCTGAAGTTTAGTAATTGGAATAAACATCTGTTGTTGTTGCATGCTTTCAGCATATTCCAGAAAAGAAAACTCAGCTCTCGGGTAACCAGTCATTGGTAAATAGCCCATGTTTTTTGATCCAAGAAATACAGGTATATCAGGGAAGTAATACTGATCAATCTCACACGTGATTATCGGGAAATCCTTATTAGTTATATCTATGACAATGTCACCGTTAGGGCTCTCCGTAAATCTCGAAGGACCTGAAAGTGAAGAGTACATAACTACAATAAAACTGTATATAATGAACACCATGGAGCCACATAAAAGTGTTCACTGTAGGTAGGTGTTCATTACAGAATGGGGATTTCATACAGGAGTCAATGTAAAATGTGTCCTGAAGTGGTGTTCACTGAACACAGGTATTCACTAGAGAGAGAGGTGTTCAATACTGCATTATAAGTGGTGATTTTGCCCAATAATTTAATTTTGCCTATTGCCTAATTTTTGAAATGATCAGAAAATTAAATGTTGGATATATAGCCTAATAATCTTCATAATGTTATCCAATAGGTTCCTTGTCATTAGGAAAATTAAAATTAGGAAAATGATGAAGTTTGACCATTCAGCAAATGAATCACTTGGATTAAATACCACTTATACAGTTAGATAGGTTTTACTGTATACCTACAATATGAGTTCATGGTATCAAATGTTGGTGGAGTCAAATGAAATTTCTGCTTCACTATTGACAGTAGTAGTTTCAGTCACCAACTACCAACACTGAAAGAAGGTCACAAAAAGGTTGCTATAACGATGGTGGTGACAACTGAACAAAACATGAAACCAACCTTTGGAACGCCTTGGTTTCTCACAGATAGTTGCTCTGGTCGCTCTGCAAGGTCTTACATTGAGGTCTCCATTCGTGTCAAGCCAAACACAGTCATAATCTTCTCCAAATGGAATTGAGCCCGTTAGAGGTTCACCATCAAGCCAATCAAATTCACCAAATGATCCATTTACTCGAGGCACAAGTCCAACCCATGCCACCCAATCATCACCAAGTTGGAAACCTAAATATTAATATGATCATACGAGGGGTGATCAATAAGTAATGGACGCTTTTTTACACAGATACTTTTTATCGACAAATCCCTTTGATTTTCTTACCAGTGATAGCTCATTCAATTATCTATCAATTCTGTAGATTTGAGGTCAAAATGTGTAATGAATGTTGATATATCCTTATTTACGTAAAGGTGTTCATGTACCCCAGGACTGACATTTACGTCACATATTTAGCTTTTAGCCATTCTGACATATTTCAGTTAGATTTGATTAGATTTGATTTTTTGATATGCAATTACTCAGATGCGAGTAGGTAGTTACCAGTTTTGCCACCAGGTGGCTGATTCGG
This sequence comes from Owenia fusiformis, assembly GCA_903813345.2. Classification (NCBI taxonomy): domain Eukaryota; kingdom Metazoa; phylum Annelida; class Polychaeta; order Sabellida; family Oweniidae; genus Owenia; species Owenia fusiformis. The sequence goes on along the minus strand of CAIIXF020000005.1, from coordinate 37,381,588 downwards.
GGGAAATAACATGGCAGGGTATTACAAAATTCCCTTAAACTTGAATATGCATCAGTTTTAGTGGTTCACTTTTCAAATTACCCTTATGTATCTGATAGTTATACAAATTAAAATATGTCCAGTAAAAGAAAATAATATCTGCCCAACACAAGAAAAGATATTTCACTTTTTGTAGTTTTACAACATGGGGTCTATGGGGGATCTCCCCGACCTAGAAGTCACATTTTCAAAGAAAATTAAATTTTCAAAGTTGATAAACTCTTTTCAAAACCACATTTTTAGACGTAATTTTATATGTAGATTCCAAATATGACACCAGTTTGACTGAATTGTGAATTTTTATTGACATAAATCAAGATTATTATTTTCTACTCGCATCTAGGAAATTAGCGTTGTGTTGTTTGGAAATATTTTGCTGACTGGTAACACATAAACGGTAAGTATTGTGATGTCAAAGTGTTATATGGTTGGGGTTTGCAGGTCAATATGAGAAAACATTGTGGAAGAAGGGGTTGGTGAGAGAAAAGAGCACCCTACTCCATATGGACAATGCACCTGCCCAAAGATCTCAAAATGTTCAGAATACAATAACCCTGGACCTCAACTGAGCCCTTGGAAAATGCACCATTTTTTCCAGATCTGCCAACACGTGACTTATTTATTTATATACTAGTATTACTAATTTCTGTAGAGAAAGGAAGCGCGGGTTTAATGACATTGATGAAACAAAACAAGCTGTGCCACTGCATCTTGCTTCCACCTCAGAGAATGGATTCGGCCTTGTCTCACAATATTGGGTTAAGAGGATGAGGAAGTGTGTACGTGTAGCACTTGATGGAACCTATGCAAAGGGCCCTGTAAAATGAATTTGGCATGAATACCACAAAGTTAGTTAGTTTTGTTCAGCCTGCATTCAACTGCATTGCATGTTAAACAAGCTAAAATAGCTTCAGAATGTGTGACGTTATGTCGGTCCCGGGGTTCCTATACCTCCTTCACGGCAATAAAGATATATCAAAATATATTACATGTTATGCTTTCAAATCTTCAGAGTTGATAGATTATTGAATGATGTATCACTGGTGACAAAATCAAAGGGATTGGTTTATAAAAAAAAGATCTGTGTAAGCGTCCATTACTTATTGATCACCCCTCGTATGTGAAAAATAAAAATCACCATTTGTAAAGTGGAAGTAAATCTGTATATTATATCTTTTAAATATTCCCCTTACTACAGAATAAATGTTTGTAGGGGAAAAATGGAGAATTTAAAATATAAATGTGCGGGTAGACAGAGGGGGAGATAAATTGCAAAGAATGAATTAATTGTTTTACATCCAGCAGAAATTTAACCTATTGTACAAAAACATATAGAGTGAAAGGCTCCATGGGGAGCCTTGGTCAGTGGTTGCAATATATGTATACCATATACAATCATACATTGAAGCAAGCTATTTCTCTTCATGTGTGACAACTTTCAAGCCACAATTGGCCATTAATAACCAATAATACCTCGATAAAATCATATATATTTAATTCCATTCTCACAAACCACAAACACAATTGATTTTACTAAAGGAAACAAACTAACATTGATTTGCAATTAATTATGTTGATAATAAAGAAAAAAAAATGATTGTACATACTGACTTCGGCCACTGCGGCTGTTGCAAACCTCATGTCCATGTGAGACTTTGGCATCATCAACTCACTCTTCATTGTTCGGCATGAATCTCTAGCAGTTGAGAAATTAGACCTTACATTGTCTCCTATATAATAACACTTATCTGACAGATAGTGACCCAGCCAGCCTTCTTCACAAAGTGGTGCTGAAAATCAATAAATTTTCAATATTTTTCAGAACATTATGCAAATAAACCTCCCTTTGAAATGCGTATATTTCTGCTCTAGATTCAAATATAAATTCAAATTTATGTGCATTTTTGATTGATGTTCGTAAAATGTAATATATTCCAAAAAAAGGAGAATGTACCATTCACCAACCTACATACTATTCTGAGCTTTAATATTGCTCACATATTCCCTTCGGATAACAGTCAAACAAAAGTTACCTCAAAATGTTTCTATTTCACATGTTCTCAGTTTATGTCTAGATAAAAACTTACTCTTTTCAAGTCTTATTTCAATTGGTCTATTCATGCAAATAAACGGCAATGACTTCTCACAAGACTGCAATTCAATCTTCAGCCCATCTCTGCTCTCATCCTCCTCAGACTGGCGCTTTTTTCTCACATTTGGCCATCCACTGTCTTCACTGAAATCTTTGAATTCAATGGAGGTTGTCTTGACACCAGTAATTGCACCACACTTTCCTGATTTAGTGTTAGGTTGGCCAGGTGGAAAGTACCATCCTACGAGGTTTCTTGGTGTTGTGTATTGAATACGGTATTTCTCTTCCCACACGATTCTGTTAAGATCATCCACATGCATTCCTATCCATGCAGCACTAATATTGCCTAAAATACACAATCTTGCCTTAAATACACAATATTGTCTAAAATATACAATCTTGCCTAAAATACACAATCTTGCCTAAAATACACAATCTTGCCTAAAATACACAATCTTGCCTAAAATACACAATCTTGCCTAAAATACACAATATTGTCTAAAATATACAATATTCTCAAAAATGCAAGTCCTAAAACATACAAAATTGTCTAAAATACACAATTTTGTCTAAAATACATGTACAATGTACATGTAAGTCATACATACATAGATTGACTTACTATACACCAAGTACTGTCCAACAGCGCTTGATACTTAAGATGAGCTCATCCACTCACTCACATTGATAGATTAACTTACTATACACCAAGTACTGTCCTACAGCGCTTGATACTTCAGATGAGCTCACTCACTCACTCACTCACATTGATAGATTGACTTACTATACACCAAGTACTGTCCTACAGCGCTTGATACTTAAGATGAGCTCATCCACTCACTCACATTGATAGATTAACTTACTATACACCAAGTACTGTCCTACAGCGCTTGATACTTAAGATGAGCTCATCCACTCACTCACATTGATAGATTAACTTACTATACACCAAGTACTGTCCCACAGCACTTGATACTTCAGATGAGCTAAGGAATGCAAGGTGGGAGAAATCCTGTTGACATGTTGCTAGTGCATCTCTCCAACTACTTGATTCGTTGTACAACTTCACACAGATGTAGCTCTGCCCTGGAGGGAACGGTGTGTAGCCATCTTGGCAATCCAGTTCAACTGAAAGAGCAATTATCATTTATTATTAAACTTCAGTTCTGATTTCAAAGACATTTTGCCCTAAAGAAAATTTGTTAATGCAATATGCAGTGAAATAAAAACAAAAATGAATTGTACAATGTACATTGACAAGAAACTCAAGCATCAAAATTAGCACAGCACTGCAATGAGTTGAAAAGTTAAACAAAGTTGGATGCACAGTGATAAGTATGGCGCTTTTTTTTCTAAATTGTCCCCAAGTAATTTTGCCAGCATGTCTAAAACCAAATCAAATGGCACTAGCTGCTCTTGTATCTGTTAAAATTTCAAGTTGAAAAGGTTAGCCAATTTTCTGAAATTTTGATCACAGCATTAATGTACCATAGCAAATCCAATCAGCAGTACACATTAACACAAGTGCTATAAAAACTATGTAGCACCCCAAATCTAAAAACATTCTCCAACTTTTCAATTGGATAGTTTCTAAATAGCAGAAAGATCAATGAAATCTAGTGCTGCCATCTTTTATTCAGCTTTTAATTCGGGCAAGAGTTCCATTCACTTGCATGCTAAAATCTTAGAAAAGTGGCTTAATTTCATGATTTATCAAAGTGTGTTAGTTGAATCTGTATAAAACTTGAATGATATACCACATGATGTTCCTGTTTATGCACATGTTGTGATTAAACATGCAAATGTTGATTGACATACAACTAATCCAAGGTTTTAAAGAATTTTAGCATTGCATCTATGGACATTTGGCCCAAGTTTTTTAAATTGTCATAGAAAATTATTCAAATTACATAACTGTGTAAATCAAAGCTATTATAGGAGAAAACATTTCACTGAATTCAAATATGCCATTTAAAAGAAGGAAATGTAAGTCATACTTACATAATATGCAAATCGCTTAAAATCTCACGAAAAACGAGATTCAGCGAGATTTCAAAAGCTATATGGAAATTATACTATTAAATTATCTGAAAATCTGGACTCACCTGCCTTCTTCACCTTTGCTGTTGCATTTAAGACCTCAAGTTCAGTCCTTGCCTGGCATTTATATACTCCCCAGTTATTAGGATTGTATATCACTAAAGACCCATCTGGTTTCATTTCCCCATCATTACCACCAACTGGATAATCCTCAATGAACCACTGAATGTCTACCTCTAGTACAGGATCATGGGTAACTTTGCATTTCAATGTTGTCTGGGTGTTTTGTCTTAAATAAGTGCTTTCAGGTGTAATCTTGATAGTAGATCTTTCTATAAATATACATGCATGTCATATTTTTCAAAATAGTTTTGTTGATTTTTAGCAAGGCAGTTGAAATAAGGTGGCTTTTCCTGTTTTGACATCTGCTTTCCGTTAAAAGAGATTGTAAATAAGATATTGTACCCTGCATGCAGTCTAGTTATAAACTACCCTTTCACACCTAATGCATTTACTTCGACAACGCACTCGGATTATAAGTGAGTTCAGAGAGTTATTGTAAACTGAAAGAGTAGAGATAAAGCTCTCTTTTAAGAAGTGAAGTCAAATAAATGCAAATGGTAAAGCCTAAAGATATTGTTATATTACAAAATAAACCCAACTGTTTTTGTTGAAAGCCTTCATGTTTTTAAGTTGACTGCTCTACCCTTATATGGAAAATTGTTTCTCTGCACAAGTCAAATTAGGACTGTACATGTTTTATCAAGGGTTTGGTATTTAATGTACATGCACTTTCACAACTCAAAGAACATCTTAAACTCTGATTTCAATTTTGAGTTTGAATCAATGCTACTAAGAAAACTCCAATTATTTTTCAAATAAAAGTACAAAAATCCCAAATTGAATTGAAGCTTCACTTCTACTCTTCACTTCACTTCATTGAAGTACACATTATTTGCTCGCCGGAATTCTAATGTGAAGTCCAAAATAGGAGGATTGAGAGGGTTGATGTAAGATGTAAGTCTTGCAGTAATCAATACATGTAGGTCAAGATACACATTTTTAAGAGAACTTGTACATGAAAATGTAAATTATAGATATGTAAATTAGGGATTAGTTCTCCCCATTCACAACTGTTTACTCGCCCAATTGAATATAAGGTTTATTGTATATGGAAAATAGTTATTGTATATGGAAAATAGTTATTGTATATGGAAATAGTGGTAATTTAAGGTCCCATGAAAAAAAACAATTGAGAAGGAGACAGTTATTCCTGGATCATAATATTTCATGTTCACATACAAGTCCCCTTAAAAACATGTAGCCTTACATCCCAAATAAGCATTAATAAATCCCTGTGTCCCAGCCTCTCATATTAAAGCCACGTACCTGCCACATATAGAGCTGCAGTTGATAACACATAACCATGGATATTACTGACGTTACATTGTACTGTTCTTATGTCAAACTCTTTGTTCACTTTTGGGAATGTCACTTGTGATGGCATTGTTGGAATGTTTACAGACATAGAGGCTGTATCTATAATCAGATTACATTATAATATATCAGATCAGATTATATGGCAGATTGTATACATCATATGACAGGTATTATACCATTTAAAAATATATATGTATTTTTAGTTGAAAAGATATATAAATTCTCATTGACCATGTTAAGAATATAATGGTTCCTCAATTCAATTCAATTTATTAATTTCATTATTCAACAGATATCTCATTTCACTATACCAATTGTAATTGTACACTCACTGTAATTTCTTCAATATGTTGTTTTTAGTAAAGAAAATGAATAAAATTATAAAATGTTCTCAAGATTGAACCTTCACATGCTGGGCTGTACTCAGAAGAATAAATAATCTAAATGTATGCCACACTTATATCTATTGGAGTGTCTTAATTACCTTCAGCTGGAATAAGTTCTTGAAACCTGGCAGGTAAATTATCTGGTAAATATTCATTGCATTGACGACCATTTATCTCTCCAACACAACAAAAATAGCAGAATAGATTTTTGGAGTTTCCATAGCAACCTTGATCATTTCCTGCCATATTATTTAGACAGGCTTCCGTCTGCTTGGCGCGTTTGTTGATTCTCAAGCGCACCGAGTCATATCGAATTTCTGTCTCACAGGAACACTTCAGCTGAAGAATATAATATTGAGGGAATATATGAAAAAATGTTTAGTACAATAAATTGTTGTCTTCTCAAAATGCAAACATCATATGAAGAAATAGAGGATATCCTATGATTTATGAGTGATATGATTTTTATCCACGAATGGATATGATATCAATATCCATGAGTGGATTAAAATCATATCACGAGTAAATCATAGGATGTTCTTTTTATTCCATAGTTAAAGTCATCATCAGAATCATCGGAAATTAAGTTATTTAATTAGAATTTTCCAAACGATCCGGCGATGTTGACACTTAGCCTCATTTTGAGTCTGAAGTAGCAAAAATCCATAAACCATCGCATACAGTGCCGTATGTCATGGCTAAAAAACCGTATGCTATGGTTAAGTGAAAATTTGTCAAAAATATCATATTTTACCACTGATTACAAAAATACCGTTTTTATTTTCACATGTTATCCTATGAATATCATGCTAACTATGGAATAATGTGAATTATAATGTTGAAGTCATATTTCAAACATGCATGATGAAACAATTATTTTGTATTCATTTTTCACTGAAGTAAATGTACATCATTTACGAAATCAAAGACATCTAAAAAACGTTCTCAGAATTAATTCAAATATATTCTAGCTCAGAATCTTATACCGTATTAGATTTTATTATAATTAATTGATTATAATCAATATTTAATATATACTGTAACATACATGTAATAGTGAGAATTAATCATCTGAAAGGTATCATGATGACCATTCAATCTCGATGAGCTAGGAATGATTACTGACTTGACAAAGTAGTTTTTAAAGCTGATCAAGAACATAATATTTCTGACTTACCCCTTCAATACATAGCACAAGCTCTCCTTCTTCCTGGCACTGTTCATTAGATGAGGCATCACTGCATGTCCAGCAGCTATCAGTAGTGCCTAAAACATAGAAGCATAAAATTATGCATGTAAGCAAGTTATCTAAAAATTTGCAAGGCATCTTCATGATCATAAAATTATTAAGGAATAAATAAAGATAGGCCATTCAATATGGCGAAATTCAGCACAAGCTGAACAGAATGTCGGACAAAGCATGAGCCAAAGGTGAGTGCATTTGTACTGACATTCTGTCCAACGAGCATCTATTGAGAATAAGAGAACGTTCTATATTGGCTATGCTGCATTCTGATTGCAGGTCGTCCACCTGATGGCAATTTGCGTATTTGTCAGGCGTTTGCAGAAGAAATTGAAGTCAAGCCAGATTTTTTTGTGTGACAGAATATGTCATGCAAATACGCATTTTACCTGATAATTGTCAAGCAAAAATATTTCTGTAGAAGAACTGAATGCCGATACACAAAAAACAAACGCCGAAAAAAGCGAAAACATATACCATTCAGACTTTTCACATGTCACGCATTTGCTTTGAATTTTTTTGTACCTACCAATCAATTAGATATAGAGCATGGTCATGTTTGAATCTGTAACAATGGACTCACTTGTAAAATTATTCTGCTTGAAGACTTTCCCATTAACAAGCCATGTAATCAGGGCCCTAGGATTACTGTATGCATCACAGTTAAAAACTGCATCATAACCCTCAAGTACAAACTGATTTCGTAGCAGATTTCTCAGCTTTGGGGCACCTGCAAGATATAACATGATTCTTTGTCTGTTTGTTTGTTTGTTTGATTATTTTCTTGCTTGTTTGTTCATTGTTGAGATGATGCTATTGTTAAATTTATTGTAGCACTTATTTTTTGGTTCTGTCAAGTGTATATTTCCAGGATTTCCAAAAATTCATACTATACCCTGTCCATTATTTAGAGAAGATAGATGACAGGTATATGCTACATAATTTTTTGAAGAATTTTCATACTTGGGTCTTAAAATCTTAGTTTCACAGAGAAGGTAAAGAATTCATTGATTGAGTATTCTTAAATTTAGCCTAATTTTTTACCGCCAAATCACATTATAATTCATTTATCAAATATCAATTATAAACACATAACAAGGCATTAACATGACAAAATGTCACCCTAGTTGCTAACAATATTATTAGTTCAATCTTAAGTCAGATTTGAATTTCTGGAAACTTGTAGATGATTTTGAAAAAAAATTGAACAAAGAAGGTGAAATCTCAAATCTAAAGTCAGATTTGAACTTTTGGAAACTTGTAGATGATTTTGAAAACAACTGAAGTCAATCTTAACAGTATTTGTTTGTTAAGACCTTTAGACCTTTTTTGACCTTGAGAAGATCAATGAAGGTCAAATCTCAAATCCAAAGTCATGATTTGAAATTTCTGAAAACTTGTAGATGATTCTGGAAATAAAGTTTGAGGCAAGTTGAAAAAATAGGACCCACGGTCCTGTGCTCACACAGTTTGGAACCTCCAGAGGAATGTATATCCTGACTTTCAAACAAAAATATTGATTTGGATTTGTAGTCTTGAACTTTGAGAAACTTAGACAACACAGTTGTGTGACCTAATTTGATGACCTTTGACCTTGAAAATTTTACTTATTTAGAGCTCAGTAAGGTATTTTGTGATTAAGCTGACCAAAATTTACATCCAAAAATCAATTTGAAAAATCAACTTTTTTGACCTTTCAAAGGTCACTGAAGGTCAAGTAAAGGTCAAATCCTAAAACTAATGTCAGATTTGAACTCGTGGTAACTTGTAGATGATTTTCAAAAAAACATTTGGTCAAATTGAAGCAAGTTAAAAAATATCTTATTTTTACTGTTTTTTGACGTCAAATATCTCAAAAACGGTAAAAATTTGATGCTGACATATATTGAGCAATATGTAGGGAATGCTTAAATCTAGATATGATGTAATTCATTGCAAGAAATGATCAAGTATAAGGCAAACTTTGAGAAACTTGTCAATCACAAAACCTGCCAAAAGACTTTATACAGAAGAAAGTTTCCTGAAAATGTCCTACTTTTTGTCAAATTTATAAAGTAAACACCAAAAACTATAATTCCAAGAGCTTTGAAATCTTCAGAGGACATAAGTTGCATATACAGCAACTACTACAAGTTATTTGAAAGTTCTACTTCAACAAAGTGTCTTAAGTATTTACAGAAAATTTGACTTTTTGACGTCAAAATCAGCAATTTCTCGGAAACCGGGCCAACTTTGGAAATAGCGATGATAGGTCAAATAGGCATTATGGATATGCATAAAATGACTGTGGATATGACTCAATCCGAATAGCAGTTTTAATTTGTGCGGCCAATGTTGACGGACGGACTGACGGACCAATGGAGGGACGGTACGACCAACGGACGGACCAACAGACGGACGGAGCCAAAAATACCTTTTTGACCTTTTTTTACTTTTAAAAGGTCACTGAAGGTCAAATCTTAAATACAAAGTCAGATTTGAACTTCTGAAAACTTGAAGATGATTTTGAAAACAACTGAAGTCAGTCTTACCAGTATTTGTTAAGTTATTGGAAGTTTTAAGAATTTGTAACAAACACCAACCACCAACTGGCGATGGCCAACCGTCGCCACAAAAAAACCAGAGACCACAATTTTTAGTGGTGACATAATAAATAAATATTAATTTGATAGATATCTTACTTTCTACAATAACTTGATATGTTGCTGAAGTTTTCATTTTGAGTTCCTCCATAATCTCCCCTGATTCATCTTCTACAAGTTCAATACAGTCACATGTGTAGTTCCCCTCATGTATTTGTCTCACTGACTCAAAATGTAGCACTCTACTGAACGGTGGCTTCACTTCGTAGTCTTGATGTGTGGGAGTAGTCCATCTTGATTCTACACCTCTGTGATACATGTTACATTATATTACATTAATATATTATTTCAATCTCTAACAGTACCATACTGTGCCATTTTGGCTATGACACCATACAGTAATATCCCCAGTATCTTTTCTCAGGTGGGTGCAATATTCTCATTTTCACAATTCAGACCAAAAATGGTCAAAAAATGCCGATTTTCCCATTTTCAGATGGATGCAAGCCTATTTTCAAAATCTCAGGTGGGTGCTGCACCCACTTGCTTTAATGCTGGGGAGATCACTTCCATAGATTCAAACAGTACTGTAAAGTACTGTGAACACTGCGCAGTATGGTACCATACTATGTGAATACAGTACCGTGTGACATTATACTCTTAATATACCATATGGTATCATAAAAAAGACTACATGTCCTATGTTATTATATTATACTACATCTCAGAGTTTAGATTATAGGTGTACATGTCTTGCACAGATTTACATGTAAGTTATTCCTTATTCAATATCAAACAGATATTTGTAAAATTGTTTTTACTGTACAACGATAATACATGATTTGACATTATTTTGATGTACCTTGAACCAGCACACATGAAATGCAGGTCCAGCAACTCCTCTTCTATGTCCACTAAAGGACTCTTGCTTTGAACCAGCACACATACACTGCAGGTACAGCAACTCCCCTTCTATGTCCACTAAAGGACTCTTACCTTGAACCAGCACACATGAAATGCAGGTCCAGCAACTCCTCTTCTAAGTCCACTAAAGGACTCTTACCTTGAACCAGCACACATGAAATGCAGGTCCAGCAACTCCTCTTCTAAGTCCACTAAAGGACTCTTACCTTGAACCAGCACACATGAAATGCAGGTCCAGCGACTCCTCTAATAAGTCCACTATAGGACTCTTACCTTGAACCAGCCCACATGCACTGCAGGTCCAGCGACTACTCTTCTAAGGCCACTAAAAGACTCTTACCTTGAACCAGTACACATGCACTGCAGGTCCAGTGACTCTCCTTCTAAGGCCACTATAGGACTCCTACCTTGAACCAGCACACATGCACTGCAGGTCCAGTGACTCTCCTTCTAAGGCCACATAGGACTCTTACCTTGAACCAGCACACATGCACTGCAGGTACAGCGTCTTCCCTTCTAAGGCCACTAAAGGCATCTTACCTTGAACCAGCACACAGGTCCAGTGACTCCCCTTCTAAGGCCACTAAAGGACTCCTACCTTGAACCAGCACACATGCACTACAGGTCCAGCGACTCTCCTTCTAAGGCCACATAGGAATCTTACCTTGAACCAGCACACATGCACTGCAGGTACAGCGACTCCCCTTCTAAGGCCACTAAAGGACTCCTACCTTGAACCAGCACACATGCACTACAGGTCCAGCGACTCTCCTTCTAAGGCCACATAGGAATCTTACCTTGAACCAGCACACATGCACTGCAGGTCCAGTGACTCTCCTTCTAAGGCCACATAGGACTCTTACCTTGAACCAGCACACATGCACTGCAGGTACAGCGACTCCCCTTCTAAGGCCACTAAAGGACTCCTACCTTGAACCAGCACACATGCACTACAGGTCCAGCGACTCTCCTTCTAAGGCCACATAGGAATCTTACCTTGAACCAGCACACATGCACTGCAGGTCCAGCGACTCTCCTTCTAAGGCCACTATAGGACTCCTACCTTGAACCAGCACACATGCACTGCAGGTCCAGCGACTCTCTTTCTAAGGCCACATAGGAATCTTACCTTGAACCAGCACACATGCACTGCAGGTCCAGCGACTCTCTTTCTAAGGCCACTATAGGACTCCTACCTTGAACCAGCACACATGCACTGCAGGTCCAGCGGCTCCCCTTCTAAGGCCACTAAAGGACTCTTGCCTTGAACCAGCCCACATGCACTGCAGGTCCAGCGACTCCCCTTCTAAGGGCACTAAAGGACTCTTACCTTGAACCAGCACACAGGTCCAGCGACTCCCCTTCTAAGGCCACATAGGAATCTTACCTTGAACCAGCACACATGCACTGCAGGTCCAGCGACTCTCTTTCTAAGGCCACTATAGGACTCCTACCTTGAACCAGCACACATGCACTACAGGTCCAGCGACTCTCTTTCTAAGGCCACATAGGAATCTTACCTTGAACCAGCACACATGCACTGCAGGTTCAGCGACTCTCCTTCTAAGGTCACATAGGACTCTTACCTTGAACCAGCACACATGCACTGCAGGTCCAGCGACTCTCTTTCTAAGGCCACTATAGGACTCCTACCTTGAACCAGCACACATGCACTACAGGTCCAGCGACTCTCTTTCTAAGGCCACATAGGAATCTTACCTTGAACCAGCACACATGCACTGCAGGTTCAGCGACTCTCCTTCTAAGGCCACATAGGAATCTTACCTTGAACCAGCACACATGCACTACAGGTCCAGCGACTCTCTTTCTAAGGCCACATAGGAATCTTACCTTGAACCAGCACACATGCACTGCAGGTTCAGCGACTCTCCTTCTAAGGCCACATAGGAATCTTACCTTGAACCAGCACACATGCACTGCAGGTTCAGCGACTCTCCTTCTAAGGCCACATAGGACTCTTACCTTGAACCAGCATACATGCACTGCAGGTCCAGCGACTCTCCTTCTAAGGTCACATAGGACTCTTACCTTGAACAAGCACACAGGTACAGCAACTCCCCTTCTAAGGGCACCAAAGGACTCTTACCTTGAACCAGCACACATGCACTGCAGGTCCAGCGACTCCCCTTCTAAGGCCACTATAGGACTCTCAGTGGAGTAATACATCTCAGTAGGAAAGTCCTCAATATCTAGAAAATAAACACACTTAATTAATTTTCTGTATAATTTACATCTCATAACTTAATTGTTTATGTATAAATTATTCCTTTCTAACTCCACCATTTAAAATTATCTGATCATATTTCATGATCTAATCGAATTCAATCGGAAAATGAATCAAGGAACAACTGTTACTAAACTAACTGACCCATTCTGGTCACAGGCTGGCAAAGTCTACTAGTTAAGGTTATAGCCATGGTTACGTGAGCTAATGGATCACATGACCCATTTGTCTTAAATACCTGTCTTCAAGTGTGTCTGACAAATGACATCGGTCTCTCTTTCACAAGGCTGATCGACGAATTGCTTACGGACAATATCATACACAATACAGTCCAATAAAACCTCGCTAGTCTAGAATAAAAACAGAATTATAGTATAAATGACATCTCCATCTTCAGGCGTTAAAAAATATATTATTTTGATACTCAACAGGATTCAAGTAACACATCATGGCACATTGGTGGCACTATCCTAAATGCTAATTTCATGTACCTGAACTACTCGTTCTGTAAATGGTGTACCATCAAACCAGGTGTATTTAGTATTGCTATCAATAATAATGGACCTCATGCCGACAAATACACGAGTTGAAATCCCTGAAATTCAGAAAAAACATTTTTGAATCACTATTATGCCACCTATGGTATTTACTAGGGGTGTAAGTGTCTAAAAAAGTGACCTTAATACAATTTTTCCAGCATATACGGATATCATTCAGTTTTTCAAATGCTGAAAAGACTGAGTCCATTGGTTGCATTGTAAATTGCTGAATTATTTGCAATGTTTTACATTGTACATTGCATACATACAAGTAATAGTGTGCAACAGCCCAATGTACAGCAAAAGAAACAAGGTCAATGAGAGGAGTGCCTGACGAACTAATCCACCAGATTTAGTAGTCATACAGGGTTGTCATGACAGCAAGCCTCATTCTGAGTTGCATGTAAACCTAATGGAGGAGTTCAAGTTGCAAACATTTCTCATTAGTGTTTTTTTTAATACAATTATAGAAACTTACCAACATTCATGATTTCATGGAGAAAATATCTATCCATCTGAGTCTTAGGCATCACCAGCACAGCCCTAAAAGCATTTCCACATTTGTGAGTTAACAAATATCCAGGTGTTACATGTATACATCTGACCATTTGAAAGAACTTTAAAAATCCTAAGTAGATGTTCTTCACTTTAAACATATTAATATTTGCCATGTAAAATAAGTACAGTTTAAATAAAAGATGTTTGTGTAATATATGCACAGCAATCAAATCACGAAATGGTGGCTAAAAAGTGAGAGTTTCAAATGAAACAAAATGTAAATGAACAGTACGCAGATCTTAACCCTCTTAGCAGAGTCTACAAGAACATTACCTTATATGGATAGGGAAAGTGTCAGCATTCATACAATGGATGGCTTTTATGAATTTTTTTTCGTTGAATACTGTACTTCTACTTAATTTGGCAGATCCACCAAATTGTTAAAGTCCGCCAAATTAAGTAGCCGACAAATTTCTCTCAATAAATTTCTTTGGAGTGCCATTCATTCAAATTGAACTATAAACAATGTAAATAAGTTCATACTTAGATCTAGCGCATGTTGCTATAGCAGTATCCATGTTGTCAGCTTTTGAGACACCACTGTAACAACTTCCTGTGGTGATGTTTCCATAGAAACCACTGTTGTGATCACAATAAGGTGTACCTAAATAAAAATGCAAAAGGTTCTTATTATGATACTATAGTTTTGTACAAATTAAAAGAAAAATCAGAAACTATATCTATATCAGAGTATGTAAATACATGTAATACATTTGAAATGAATTAATTCATAAATACACTACCCTGAAACCCAAAGACTAAGTTAATTGCTACCCTCTGAAAAAGAAAAGCAATTTTTAAGATGGCATTCATATAATGTACATTGTCGACGGAAAATGTGCGATGCTTTCAACTATACATATGTTAAATGTCATCATCATAATTGCTCTACTACATTTTGAGTTAAAATTAATATAATACAATAGCTATGTGATTACCATTTTCAAGATGGCACAATATTTTTTTGTTTGTTTTTTTACTAAATCAAGATCATTTTACACACCAAGAAAAAACTTATAGTACACAAAATAAAGTACACATGCATATAAAAAATAAACAATTGTGTTTGAGTTATTTCCTGGATGGACAGACAGATGAATTGATGGGCAGACAAATGGATGGATGGATGGATGGATGGATGGGCAGACAAATGGATGGCTGGATGGATGGCTGGATGGATGGATGGATGGATGGATGGATGGATGGATGGATGGATGGATGGATGGATGGATGGATGGATGGATGGATGGATGGATGGATGGATGGATGGATGGACAGACGGATGGCTGGATGAATGGATGGATGGATGGATAGATGGAAACACTGACAGACAAGTGGGCAATTACAATAGCTCACCCATGTTAGCATGTCCATCTAAGTTGTATCAAAACCACCTTGGAAGTGAAAAAATATGATAAGCAAAGATGTTTTACAAACCTCCAATAACAGTTACATTGTAAAACCCTGAGGCGACTCGTGTGTTGAGGACCGTATTTGTAGCAACGCAGGCATATAAATGACGTGTACTTATGAAACCATCTTGGTACTGAGCCATGAGAAATCTGAAGTTACCTATAAAATGAAAGATCAACCCTTAAAATACAAGACTATACTGATGACTATAAGTGTTTTTATAAGTCAGTTATAAGACAGAGAAGTAAATAAAGCAAGCCACTCAACAACATACATTTAAATAAAAAACATTGTGTCAGTGGCCCATGGGAGAACTTCTTTTAATCTATTCTTGATGATTAACATAACATTAATATAGAGGATGTAATCAACTAAAGAGCAAATAATGTTACTATGGTAACAAACCCTCTTGATCCATCCCATGATTCTCAGTTTCAACGATTTCAGTTGATGTGAGTCGCCCTGTAGGTGTGGCCCACTCCCAGTGTAGTACAGTATCTGGGACACTCTCGGGACTCTTGCATGGAAGGGTAAGCTTGTCTCCCGCCAGAACCATCACCTGAGTTTCCTCGATGGTGTGGTAAAGATTTATCCCTGAATAATATAATATGATATTCTAATATCACTACTGCCTAAACATGGGTTCTACTTTTAGTGTAACTTAAGCAATTCAGCATAAAATTATTCTTGATGGTATTGTTGGATCCACAACTTGCGAAAGGCAATATTTTTTCATTAGGAAATTACTAAATTGTTAATAAACGAGAAAGTCTTAAGAGTTGTGAATGTGAAGAAGGTATTCATATGACAAGACGATTCCTCAAAAAGCAGAACTCCAGAAATCGTTATGCACAATACTTAACCACTTAGACCACACAGACACCATATATAGCAGTCTCAAAGAATGTTGGGCGTAACAATAGGTCACCACATTTTTGAAATTTTTATCATATTTCAATAATTTGATTCCGACCAGAATGTATAAAAATACAGTTATTAATCGCAACTTACGTGCCATTTTGAGATGAACGCTGTCGGAGATTGCTATTCCATATTTGTTCACACATGTCACATGGTATATTCCTTCACTCTCCTCATTGGCTGATATTAACTGGAGATTATTCCCATCATTTTCCAGGAAAATATTCTCACTATATTGAACTGGAACACCACCTTTATGATAGCGACATCTGAATTGACAAAGGCGTATAGTGTTATTAATTGTAAAGGTAATGCATGGTAGCACAAAAACAAAGCATCAAGATTGTGAAAATTTATATCTTATTTTATATTTTATATTTATACAAATAAGAAGTAAGTTTATTGCCACCCAAATGTATATACTGCAGTGAATTCAAACCAAAAAACACATCACTTGAATGGTCCTATTTGTGAGTAATATTTGAATCGAATTTGTTCCAATGTGTGTTTTTCAGTTTTGTATTATTACCTAAGATCATTTATTATATTTTATATATTTATATATAAAAGATATTACAATAAATACAAATGTAGGTAAACTGGGTAAGTATTTAAGGTGGTTATACACCCAGAGGCCTGAAAATAAATTAATGATGTGTAAGTGTATATTCCATAATTTTATATTTAAATGCTTATTACAGAACTATAGCAAAGCTCAACAAAAATGCATCAAAAATAGCATTAATCAGTATGATTTATTGAATCCATCTATATTTATGTAAACTAAAAAAATATTTTTCAAATTACAAATTCATGAAACCAAAAGCTGTCAAATCATTGCAAGTGTATAATACATGTATAACAAGTTGTTCATTCAGTTTTTAGCACTATCCATGACAATTTGAATAATTACCTTGGTTTTGGTTGTCCATTTATTTGAAAATACAGGGTAACATCCTCATCCAGGGTGAAATATTTCAGGTTTGACTGTAGTGAATTCACGGTTGGTGCCCCTGGTGCAAGAACATCCTGGCAATTCACAAAGTCTGCACAAAACAAGAAAAAATTGTTCGTTATAGAATTGAAAATCATCATTTAAATCCATGTTTTGCCAACTAAACACATCAAAGCACTTTCATATTAGGCTTAACATAATGTTTCTGGTCCATAAATTATGGGTTAAATGACTAAATTATGGGACACCTGATAAGAGGGACATAGGATTAAGATATTATCTGCTTGATTAAAATATGGGACATCCAATGATATATGGGTGCCATAACTAAAATATGGGCAACATACCGGTAATTAAAATATGGGCAACATGTTTAAGTTATCTGGGTCACAGAATTAGAATATGGGCTTCATAATCAAGTCATGGGTCATAGACAAAGCACACAATTTGGCAAAATAAAAAATAAAAGTACGTATGTATACAGATTTGAATCAACCTCATACATAAAATAGGTGCATAAAAATCTATATAAGCGTTTGGATTCAAATCTTTTATAATTGTATAAAAGATGCAACATGATACAAAAAAAATTGTGTAAAATATTTTGTTAAATGACATAAGCTATTGGCTTTAAAATATTTCACAAGAATGTAAAGAATGTAGACATATCACACCACCTGCATTCACCCATATTTTCCATGGCCATTTTTCACTTTAAAACACATTAGCACTTCTTTAATGTAACACATGACACTAACTGGGAGTTTTAGGAAAGTTATGAATTGCTATTCTAGAATGCCATTCACAAAATACAATGAAAAAATATAGCTAGTTATTCTACTTATTCAGACTGAATTCCTAAGAAACTACAAACTATACATGCAACATATTCTGAAATTCATAACATCTTTCTGTTCTGCAACTAGAATATATTTCTCTAGAAATGATCTGATAGAAGGCAGTGATGTCAGGATCTTGATGACATGTAATTCTCCAGCTTTAAGTGTTTTCAGTATAAACAATCCTTACTCTTACACCCAGGGAATACATATCAATTACGTACATGTACGTGTACAGTAGGTTAAAATTAAAGCAGCAATAAGGAAAAGAAAGTATAAAACATCCTTTTTAAGGCCCACATATTGAAGAGTGTATAACAAATAGAAAGTGGTAAGCATTAGGCCTAGTAAAAAATGAAACAAGATCACCGATGATTCAACATGTCAAAAATATTGTGTTGAAAATTAACCAAATTTCCAAGCCAAACAGGCCAGTTTATGGTCATCTCTAATGGCCATCCATTTTGGTCAACTATTTTGGTCATGCATTATGGTCAGCTATCATGGCCAGCAATTATGGTCAGCCATTGTGGTCAAGTTCTATGGTCAAAGAAGTCTCTCCATTTTATTATAAGGAGAATTGAGTAAGTTTATTTAAGGGAAGGTTTATCAATGTAACATTTATAACAGAAAGGAGTCTTAAAATTACATATTGTTTTGACCTCTCCTCTTATACGAGGGTTGATCCAAAAGTTCTAGACCGTTTGCTCTAAAAATCCCAATTCTTCATGAATATTGTTCATATTTGGCCTAAACCACCCAATATATCGGGTGTCCCAAAAAAAATGAGACACTTTTTGCAAAGTATTTTTCTCGGCAACTAATTGACCAAATTCACTGATAATTTGTAAAAAATTAACGCGAGAGTATCATTAGCAAGTTGTACAAATAGAAAAAAGATCAAGTAAATATTCTGCAAGTAATAAGAGATTCAAAATAGCATGTCAAAAATCCCCATACCGGAAGTCTGCGATGAGACCTCTATAGTGTTTGTACCAGCTATCAGGTAATAGCATTTGTAAATAAGTCAAAATAGCTTGTCTGTGTGTCATGTCTACTTAATTCATTTCATTCTTCCCAAATATCCAAAATCCATTCATTCTCAAAATTCATTGGAGGTGATATTGTTAGAATAAATACGGAAAGGTATTTTGCATGAAAAGGATTAATAAGTGAGATTTACATCTATATTGGTTGTTTTTACATACTGTTTTTAATCCAACAATACACACATAATTATGGAGCCAATCCCTTACGTATTCATAGCATGAGCAGAAGATACCCTAAAGTTTCTCAAGT
Organism: Owenia fusiformis; assembly: GCA_903813345.2. Taxonomy (NCBI): domain Eukaryota; kingdom Metazoa; phylum Annelida; class Polychaeta; order Sabellida; family Oweniidae; genus Owenia; species Owenia fusiformis. The sequence continues at coordinate 37,362,073 of CAIIXF020000005.1, read as the reverse complement.
ACAGTTTTCAAATAATTTTACTCATCCATTGCTGAGAAATCACTTGTCAAATTCTTCCAATTTTTGGGCAAACGCGATGAAAATTCTAATTGTTTTGCTCCGGTATTGGACATTTTCACATGCTATCTTGAATTTCTTAGTACTCACATAACATTTATCTGATCTTTGTTATATTTCTGTACCTTCCTAACGATACTCTAGGGCTACTTTGTAAAAATTTTCAAAAAATTTGGTTTATCAGTTGCCGAGAAAATACCTGGCAAAAAGTGTCTCATTTTTTTTGGGACACCCGATATAGTAGTTTCATTTTCTGTAAAAATAAGCAATTTCTTTGACCAGTAACATGAATATCAGTGGCTACTATAGCAACATTAAAATAGGGTATATGGAGCAAGAGTACAACACATTGGAAAAAGTAAAATAATGAAAACTGAAAAAATGGAAATGTTCTCTAAGCTGAGTCTGTTTCATTTCAATTACAATGAGTATTGTTATCACAGGAGGTTGATCCCATGGGCAAAGGGGTGAAACATCATGTAATGTGAGCAGGGATGTCTTAAATGTAGTCTTTAAAGGTAGGACTTGGTCTGTCAACAATAAATGAGTATGTACAATGCATCGCATACACAAATATGGAGTCTGAGAAACACCTATCTTAAACCTATGTCTCCTTAAGGATGAAGATTAGATGTTTAATAAAATAAAATTACAAAATCAGCTGTAAATCGTCCTCTAAAATATCATTTTAACCTCATTAATTCATTAATTGCTCCTTTTTTCCATCTACAATTTCTGAAGCATGTGTATACATGTATCGAATTGTTGAATATGTATACACTGCACAATTTTCTGGAAAATTAGTCGAGAGAACATGTCCTGCCTACGTTTTACCTTGTATATCAAGATTTTCATATGCTAATCTTACACGATTATTCATATATCATATTTAACGAAATAAAAAAGACAATTTCACCCACATACTCTCAACATGGTATTCAAAACATTTTATGAAAAGATTGATTAATTTATTTGACCCTAAATTTTTTGTCATCCCGTATATTTATTTAAACAGATGTCAAAATGACATATTATATAAAGACAGTTATTTCCTACACCTGAAGATTTATTGTTTGCATTCAGTTAGAAAGCATGAAGGTATGTATATTAGAACTTATTGTTATGAATTCAGTTGAAGGGATGATTTTTTTTTGGGGGGGGGCACGAATATGGTGTTTTATTCAAAACTTTCTAAATAAGATTTCAAGTAAATATTAACATGCCTATGTTTTTATTCTTTTAAGACTCGTTTTAGTTTGATAAAAAGAGAATTATTAAGACTCATTTTAGTTTGATAAAATGACAAATATTTTTTCTATTAGATGCACCTTAATGTAAGAGTGCCACTGTTAAAAAAGATCTAAATAAATGAATAAATAAATAAGTATGCAGATTTGAACAAAGTATTGAAAATACCAGTTCATTTGAATGTTCAGATCAAGTTTTTGATATTCTAGGAGGCCTTTATGCCTATTTAATTATCTTTTTCTTGGGGGGAGGGGGTGGAATAAAAAATGAGAATAGACATTGTTTGTTACCTAGGCTCTGAGAGTGAGAATACATTCTGTTAATGAAGACCGCCCTGTAATTTGCACTCAATTTATAAAACCTATATACCAAAACAGAATTCTTACCCAAGAAGAGGTTTAATGTACAATAATACAATTTCTTCTTCCATAATAGTATGGTCCATATGACTCCAAAGTTGTTAACAATCAAGTCATAACATGAAAAATGCCCCTATCTGGTTAGTTATTAAAATAAGTATAAACGTGTAACAAATCTGAAACACTGACTGCAGACCATATGCATGCAGACTGCTACAAACAAAACTGAGACCATAACAATATGTCACCACTTAATGGGGTGAAATAGAAAAAACTTTATATGATTATGAGCATCTGGTAACCTGACAATTACTGCTGGTTAGGCATGTTAATAATATCAGATAGGTTTTAGTCATCCTCCATATCGCAGGGTTACAGAATCATACACAAAGTTCCTTTCGAAGAAGGAGGGAACGTTGTGCATGATTCTGTAACCCTGTGGTTTTAGTGTATGTCATTTAAAGGGACACTACTCCTGGTTTTATTTCCCAAACAACCAGCCAGACCAGTTATCAATCATGGCCTTATCAAATAATTGATGTATCATGTTATATGTGTACTTACAAGCACTCATTAAAGTGGCTGTCTCATTTTTCAATTACATTGGTATTTATTAGAACAATACAGAGATAATGATCAAGCTACAATTAAAATAAAATGAATTTAATTGGGTTGTTGTAGAAATGATTTGAAATGCAAACTCTATAATATACCTTTCATAATAGGTTATTCTGCAGAATATCAAAAATGTCAAAAATTAGGCTGTCATAATAGATTTAGAGCTTGGGTAAAATAACTAAACAATTATAACAAACAAAAAAACATATACAGTTGAACACCTTTGGTACCTCTAAAAAGTGTTCCACTAGGGAGGTGTTCGACATACAGAGGTTTATTTAACATTAAGACAGTTGGTCTTGGGTCTCTGAAAAGTGTTCTACTAACAGAGGCATTCTACTTCTAAAGGTGTTCCACTATACAGGTTTCACTGTAAGTATATAACAAAACATATAAAGCATAGTGTGTAACATGATCAGGTGACTTTAACAATGAAACCCCAGTTGGAACCATTAAAACCCCCACAAGGATCTGAATGTAGTGCATAAATCACACATGTCACTCTGAGTCAGAGAGTTAGGATGAGTAGACAGGGGAATCAGGGAGCAAAACAATGAAGCATATCAACTCTTTCTGAGAAAACTGAATGATCTCGCCTGCCTCCAGCTGGTAGTAGTCGATTTATCATGAAAAGAATACCAATTCATGTTGACCCCTCCGCCTGTTTGCTTACAACTGAACCTCACACATGTACCAATTAGTAAATCTACAAGAAGACAAAGACTTTTGGAAATAGACTCTAGGGCAGACTATATAACAAGAACAATGTAACCTTCAGTAAATCTAAATAAATTATATTCCACAGAAATAGCTTGGAAACTTGAGCTGTAGCCTCATGCTGCCATGCACTGTTAGGGGCCTCTATCATCAATCCCTCCCCCAAAGTTCAATCTACAATGTTTAAAAAATCTGAAAATGCTCAACCAAGGGATTTGTATGTCCCTCCCTTCCTTTAGTTATAGCTTATCAAATTGTTCTTGCATGGGCTAAACTGTCAAGAGTCAAAGCACAGCAAGTTCAGATTCAATGTTCCTACAAACCGATCATATCCAAGAACGTATATACAAATGTCACCTTATATTTTTTACAACACATTAGGAGGTGAACAGACAAAAAACACATGTAGGCTTCCACATAACATTTATCAATTACAAATAGTTGTCAACCTGTGATTGAAATTTTATGTGCTGTTTGATGTTATTTTAGTCCAGCTATTATTTGAATTTTAAGATCTAACTTTTGATATGTTAGGGACATTTAGGCATTTTTAAATGAGGTATATTTTCTAAATTATGTCTTCTTTTTTTGGGAGGGGGGGGTATAATTGTTTTCAGGTCGATTTCTTGAGAGGAAGGTAGCAAGGCACACAGCCATCCCCATTGTGTCAGTTCTGGGTGAGTTGGGGGGGGGGGGCAGACATAATCATATTTTAAAATGATGTATGATGGTCTCCTATTAAACCGAGACAAATTGTCATCCTGGTGATATTTCAAAAGAGTACAGGAGTAAAATCAGCAAGGAATAAAGGTTGGCTATAGAACATATTAGTATAGTGATGAGTGACCAGAAGTGGCCTCTTGAAACAGGCACCATCACTCATTCATGATTGCTAGAAATTCAAATAAAACAAAAATTTCATTATTTTGAGATAGAAAATATATGTGATAAGATTAAAAGACAAAGATCTGTGAAAAGAGAATTTTTTCATTGTATTTTTTCATTACAGAATACATGTACAATGTACATATTTACCAATAACTTAATAGACATTTCATAGAATAAGAAAAAAATGGAGTTGAGAGACTGTGATACTATTAATGAGAGACTGTAAATACAGACTATTAACTAGAGACTATAAATACAGACTATTAATGAGAGACTATAAATACAGACTATTAATAAGAGACTATAAATAAAGACTATTAACTGGAGACTATAAATACAGACTATTAATGAGAGATTATAAATTCAGACTATTAACTAGAGACTATGAATACAGACTATTAATGAGGGACTTTAAATACAGACTATTAATGAGAGAGGATAATTACAGACTATCAATAAGAAACTATAAATACAGACTATTAATGAGAGACTAAAAATACAGACTATTTATAATGTGAAACTCTAAATATAAATAAGAGATTACTATTAAAAAGGCATCAGCTTTTAGAAAAAACAGAAGTACAGTGAAGTCTGTCAAGGTGGAACACATTTGGTATACACCTCTAAAAAGTGTTCCACTTGGGAGATGTTCCATAGAGGTTCATTTAACATTAAGGGAATCTGGAAAGTGTTCCACTTATAGAGGTGTTCCACTTTGAGAGGTGTTCTACTTTACAAGTTTCACTGTATATTAAAGCTCATACACTGTACACAGTATAGCATGTCAGATAATTATTAGCAGAAAAAAACTTGAACGGAGTAAAAATATTTTGAGGAGAAACATAGAAGCAAACTAGCAAATCACACACATAAAAAAAACTTGGCACAGATTGATGAGGCCCAGTGTTCTTTGTTTACTTTTTCACTTTTCAAAACAGTCCTGATCTTTTACTATGAGGAAGTGATTCCTAATTCTATATGCTAACCTGATGCAAACAATAAAACACTGATGAGACACGCCCAAATCTTTAAATCATAAAATAAAGGAATTAAACTGTCAAATAAAATCAACAGAAACGATTTTTTCACACATATAGTCACGTTATATTGTGATAGACTGATAAAGAATTCTATGTTTGAAAACTAAGGCATTTACAATTTAATGTCAGTTAAGCAGCATATACCTATAGTCACCCCTTAACCAAACCTCTTTCCTGCCTTGTTTTTAGAATCACATAATAGAAATGAAAGGACTGGTAACCATGGTCATTTCTCAAAAATAATTCCATTTAAACACTTAACCTCCTATTTACAGGATATGTTTTGTTTTCTGAAAGCAATACTACTATTGATCTCTGAGTGTGTCATGGATAGTAAGTATCAAAATCAAAGGAGAAATAAACTAGTCCTAAAACTAACTCAGAAACTTGACCTGTGCCCATACATATGCACCATGACAAACTATGACATCTTAATTCTTCTCAAAAGATATTATGGTTTAGATATGGTAATCCAAGAAAACCCAGATTTAATTTTTTTGAATAGCACATCATAACCATCACACATCAGATTAGCTATATAATATATGTATCACAATATCAGAGCATAAGTGAAACAGAAAGATGTGATAAGAATGATACATTGTATTTTGGGCCTATTTTTAAGAAACATGGCCAAAAAATTGAAAAATTGGGCCCAAAATCCTTATAAGCATGAAAACTTTCGCTCCCCTTTTCAGATGTGACCCTGTGTCTGGACCACTGCATCTGGAGGATGCAATTAAAGGTGCTGCCAATGATATAAACTATATAAATACCTATTGTATAGATAATCCATGTCACAGCTAGAAGATAATTGCAAGCAAATTGCTTTGCCATCGTGCCCTGTCTTTAACTCTGTGGCAAGTTTATCTTGATCAAATTCACTGAGAAGCTGTCTTTGGTTTTCGTTTCACCATATGAAGGCAATGATCTTTCTTGTTTTTACCAGGTTACTTTGCATGTCACCTCTATAGGACGTCAGCTGCAGAATCAGCTGCTTACATTCTTTCAGTGTCTGTAAAAAAACAAGACTGAATGATGAAGATTTAAAGTTACATCGTTTTTCTGCTTATTTCTAAAATAAATGTACCCCCTGGAAAATGGATCAAAGGGTAAAAATAAACATTAACATTCTTTTGTTACCTCAGCAATACTTTCAAAAGAGTTATATCTAACATACAATGACATGAAATATGATTCTTTTTCAATGACTTGATGTAATGTTATGAGATGTTAAGAATCCAAAGCTAGATTATTCAACTGTATCCAATCCATCCTTTTCAATACTGGTTTCACATCACTAAGAGTGCTCCATACAAAGTAATTAGCCTCACATCCTCAGAGTATCTGATTACCCTTTTCAATATTTTGTTTTTGCTTCTTTAAAAGAGAACTTCAACAGCAGTGTACATATAGGCCCTATCCATTTATCATTCTGATTTGATGAACCCTATTTCCTAGTGACTATTTCATGTCAATGAGATCCTGTTCTAATATATCAGATTCAGGACCATGTACTACTCTATGTACTCCATATAATCCAATATTGACATTTTGACTATCTTTATTATCAAATCAACTTACAAACATGAAATGAATTGTAAACACATAGATAAGACATAGAGTTATTATGTTTACATGTAAGTTTAATGATTTTCATTGTTTACAGATCTTTGTTTGATCTTGGAAATAAATCAACATTGGCAATGAAAGTTTGATTCAATAAACCCTGTCCTATTTTGCTTCTAAACCTTTTGAGTAAGAGATAATTCTTTGACCTAGCTTTGACCAATCAGACTACTTAGAATATGGTTGATCAAAATACAGCTCCCCAATCAAGTATTCACTGAATTTTATGCTTTCATCATTACCTGGCATTCATTAATAATGAAACTCCCATGAAAGGCAATGACAGCTACTTTTTGTGGATTATAAGACACTTGAGTTAATAAAGAGCTTAGATTTCTTTTAATGAAGTGAAATTAAAAAAATGTAAAAAGGTATTCAAGAACTGATATATTACTTATAATTTCAGATGAGTGAGACAGTACTTCGTGTCATTTCAAACTTTGGGAATTTTTTATTTCTAAACATGAAAAATAAATATATTTTAAAGAAAAAAAGAAAGAATCAAACAAAAACGAAGTATTGAAAACTCTTGTCATCTTATATTACAAAATCATGAATTCATAATTTGAAAAAGAGTCCTGTGGTTTAGACAAGGAGTACTATTTCCCACGAAACATCTCAGTCAAAAACTTTTAAACAGATGCATTTGTGATTTCAAATAGCTGATAAGATAATTATACAGAGAAAAACACAGAGAAAATAGAATGTAAATAAAGGAAAGAATGAATAGTATTACAGAATGATCCATGAGAAAAACATGTATTGCTGTTCACCTAAACTTGATAGGAAGTTGCTACAAACACTATGTTATAATCTGAGAAATGTGTGACAACTGCCGTAAACACCCTAAAAATCCCACAGTGCAAATTATATCTTCTGAAGTACTTTAGATAGAATTTAATACTCTTTATAGTGCATAATGTTTTACTGTGTGACTTTGAGTAGGTACCCTTTGACAATGGTTAAATTTTCTTCTTAAAAGAATGAGACAGAGCTTCATCTTATGTTCTAAGCGCTGTCACTCATTAAAGGTATTGAATAAGTTAAATGATACAGAGCAGATTTATCATATAAAGTGATAATGGTACCTGTTACAGTGTTATACTGTTGCACAGCAGGGTTTGATTGTTTCATTACAATCGTATATTTTAACAAAAGCTTCATAACAAAAGATTTTCTTTGCAGAGCTTTTTGTAAAAACCAAATGCTATTATATGTCACCAATTTCACTGCTTTCACTTACCTTTCAAATCTGGAACAGAACAGATCCTTAATTGTTCTTCCGAAGTAGCAGTTTATAGTTGAAGTTGTTTTCCTGAAAGTATTTGTATTTTCTCACTGTGTTCACTGTACTATTTCAGCAGCTGAGTATAATTATACTTCTACAAACATTCATTTATATGTACTAAGTTACATGAGAACCACATAAATGTTTACGCTCTATAGTGTCCAGTCAACCGCTTACTCATTGCATGGCACGGACTGTATTTTCTACAGCTCCAAAAACTCTTGATCTTAGATCGAGGTTTAGGATAACAGTACCCTATATCTCCAATTGACTCATGACTCCCACATGTGCCTGTCAAAAATATGCTTTCACATTAAACTACAATAATGAGCTTATTTTATGTGTACTGAAATTGTTGGAAGAAAATTTCAAGCTTAGCTTGTGAGGATAAAGGTTTAGGTTAAGGACTATTAATTTCAGTTTTTGACCCACAATTAAGCAATTAGAGAGTTTGAAGTTGGGACAAATTACTGTAATCATACCATGGGGACCAGGTACAATATGTCTTGACCTTTATAAACATTTTACATTTTGACAGGTATTCATGAACTTTAAATCTGGACCCCCCCCCCATGACCTTTATGTACCATGTCATTTAAATTGGACTTTTGAAAAATGCATAAGTTTTATAATAAATATAATTCAATATAGATTTTCTAGATTTCCACAATGAATTCAAATGTCTACACAAACATGCAACAAAAATGCATTTATATACTTGATTCAAAGAACTAGATATATATAGATGGCTTTCCAATTAATCTTCAATTTAATAGGTTCTTTCATTAGAATACTCAATAAAGATTTAGTTACTGGTGAAACATATATTTAGGCATTTCTGATTGGTTTTATCTTCCAGATCTACAGGGTGGGCCAAAAAAATGTTCCACTTTTTCATTTTAATCTCATATTATAAAAGTGCTTAAAAGTCCTGATCAAAGGATATGAATCGTAAAAATCCAAACTACATATTCCAATAAGATTGTTCTCCCTCCCTGTCAAGCGATGATGGATTTCTTGCATGCTAATGCACCTGATATCATCCCCCAAATAGTTTTAATCTCAATGTAATAGACTGTATTGGTGTGGGTGAACTAGAAAAACGTATACACAGTGTTCTAATCCATTCTGTTCAAGAACATCAATGAAGACTAACTTTATGTAGGAAAAATTATCACAACAATCAATTTATGCGGCGATAAATAAATGGCATCATAGACTAAAACTGGTCATGCAGGAACAGGGAGGACATTTTGACATTTACTTTATAAACAAAACAGCCAAAGACACGGCAAATTTTTATAATTAACTTGTCAAGAAATGTCTCAGCTATATATATATTTTCTAAGGGATTGCATCAAAAATATAAAAATGAAAAATGTGGAACTTTTTTTTGGCCTACCCTGTATAAGACTAGTGACATTTTATTCTACATGGTACCCCCTCCAACCTGAAGTCACCTATAAAGGGTTGAAGATAGTTCATACCTCTGTCTATATTGGTTGTTATTCATTGTAAGTTTCACTTTGAATAGCTTCATCACTAAGAATTTTACTACCACTGACTTAGCTGCCACCTTTAGAAATCAATACTGCTCAAGTAAATTAAGTTCAACAATTCAGATCTTTTTGAAACAGGCCTTTGATTGTAATCCAGCTGATTATGACCTTGCTCAAAGCCTCAAATCGATTCTGATATGGTTACTTTCCTCTCAAATTCATGAAATCATATTTCACCCCCTCCCCCTCTCATATTTTACAGAGGTTGAACATCAAAATAATGTTGAGATCGATAATTTAGTACTTATGTTATCAATCAGCCAGGTAGCCATGCTTTTGCTAAGGTGGTTTCAGTTACTGAAAAATTCAAAGGGGTTCAAATTTTACTGATTCAGCTCAAAGTAGTGAAAAATTGCATGATTTTGAAATAACTCATGGTCAGCGATCTCAATCTCTCCCTCCACCCCCCCCCCCCTGGCAACAGGCCTATCCAGGGATCCTATGCAGAATGAATGCAAAAAGTAAGGGTTTTTGAACATTACCTTATGTGAAGTATAGTATATCATAATTGCATTTGCTCAGCTCTGAAATGGGTTTATCATCAGCAGTGGCGTAGGAACAATATACGCCAAAACGCCAATGCGTAGTGTTGAAAAGCTAGAATGAAATAGCTTAATAATTTCCTTATGTTCTTTAGTCATATTTCCTCATTGTTAATAAATTGTTTGTGATCTCGAGCACACTAAAGAAATGTTTTTGGAAACCATGTAATATGTTCGATTTTTTCAATAGTACTCTTTGCAAGGTTTTTGTTCCTCTGTTACTTTTTTCTAGCTTCGGCCACGATAAATGGCACTTTTTGGCGTAAAAATCAAGGTGATTTGGGGTAGAGGGTTATGATAGTTGGAAGTTTAAGCCAGTAAAAATGAAAGTACATTTCAACTTCAGTTCTAGGAAAGCAATTACCCTAATTTCTATTTTATTTGAAATATAATAGATTATTATTTTAGGAAATAAAGCATTTAGGCACCAATAATTATTTTGAAAGGAAAAAACAATTTACCACAAAATGTCACGTTGACTTTTGCATGGGCTTTATTTATCTTATAAAAAAAGTTGAAGACATTAGAGTTATGTTGTATCATTGATCACGGACATGTTTCTATTGATCATACTAGTTTCTTTAATCTGTATTGTTGAGATTTAAAAGATCGGCTTTCCATGGTGATTTTATATCATGAAAAACATTCGAACATTTTAAGCACAATTAGAAAGGTATTACCATAAAAATTACCTTTTACGAGCATAAAAGAGGCGTTTTGATTCGTTAAGATTTGACACAATTTTTTCATATTTTTGGCGTAGTGTTGAATTTACACCTTCCTACGCCCCTGATCAGAATCATTAGAATCAAAAGTCATTATGGAACTGAGAAACACAAACCGGGAACACAAAACAGTGAAAAATTGAAATTCATTTCTGATGGAATTGATTTTGAAAATTTACATCCTTTACCTCTCAGCTTGTGACAAAATAGTGCAAATCATATAAGTTACATTATTACATGTTTGTCCTGCTTCCTTATTTCTTCTAATATGTCAACGCAGTTGATATTCACCAGTCTGTGACCATTTTCGCTATTTTCAGTGAACCGCTTCAACTTTCTGAAGTCTCGTAGAATCCCACGTGACTTTGTGAGATTTGCACTAAAAGTACAATGCTGATTTTAGACCGTGAATATTTTACCGTCTCTGCTAATTAATAATATAATATACATCAGAATGTACAGTTGAAAGGCACTTGATTTAATTCAAAATTCCATGTAACTTATGCAATCGATAGGCTTGGACAGTCAATGTGTAATGTTTGAAAATATGTTTTTACAGTGCTCACCATGATAAATAAAGGTGTCATTTATTTATGGTGAGCACTTAATCGTTCATTTACTATTTGTCATGACTTAAAGGTTATTTTAGAGATCGATTTTTGAAAAAAAAAATTGAAAAAACAGTTGTCAGCTTTTCATTTCTCAAATATTCAAATTTCCCGCCATATTTCAAAAAAGTTGAAATTTTTAAATCATCAAATATTCCACCATACATTTCAAAAAATATTATATTTTTAACACCAATGCAAAGATTGAACAAAGGACACGCTATTTCAATAATAAAATGCCACTTCAGTGTTTTAGCATATCAAAAATAGTTTGCAACCTAAGTGATATCATTGATTTCTCACTCAGGTGGCAAAATTTTTTTTGAATGGAATGAATTTTTTTTCTATGTCAATCTTTTTTAACTATCGTCCCATTATTTCCACATTGTTACAATTGCATTTTAGCTGATATTGAGAAATCAAAGGTTGAAGTTTAGGTCTTCATAACTTTTGAGTAGTAATTTTTAAAAACTTGTTTTTTCTTATAATCATGTGTACATGTAGGCCTTGCAGAGCAAAAATCACTGATTAACAATAAATAAAACACATCTTTATCATGGTTTCTTGTTTTTGAAATATCAAAATAACCCTGAAAACTGTTATTGTCTCGTATACCATTATTGCATCTTTCTAATTATGTTAATTATGGGTAGTATATCATTTCTCATTGATTTTGAAAATAATAGGGTCTAGTTTTTAAACATCTGCGAATTATTGCAATTTATACCCCCCCCCCCCCTGGGTACTTTTATGAGGGGGTACTATGATAATCATCAATAATTTCAAATATTCAAATCACATTCATATTTCCAGGGATTATGTATCTATATATAATTAGTTGCTATGACAAGTTTGATCATGATTGGTCAAGTGGTTGCCATAACAACACAAATGAAAGAATTCCTGCAAGTAATAAGGGAAATATGGCTCGTTGCAGGGGTTCACTATTTTGGACCACCCTGTAAATATTTTGGATAAATCCACTAGATCTTTAAAAGGTAAATGACAAAGGTAAAAAGGGTATAACAGGTCAATAATTGATCAAGTTCACTGAATAAACTTTTTTGTTACAAATAATGTAAAATCTGCTTTCTTTTGTTTGTAATACATGTATGGTGTCATGATTTATGATCTCCTTTGTTAATTACCTGCAAAGTATACTAGTAAGTAATCTTCCCATTATTTCAACATTGTTACAACTATTAGTCTCATGATCAAAATTATGTATCTGATCGGCTCTGCTGCTCCCAAAAGGATATAACAAGGTGGGCCTAATTTTTTCCTCATTTTGCACTTATAACAATGTGGCATTGAATATCTCTAAAAGGAGATTAGATCCATCGAAATGGACCCCAGATATGAATTCCTCGTGAAAAATTGAGGAAGTATACTTACCTCAAAACCTGTAAAAAGTGAGTTATAACAATGTGGAAATAATGGGACGATATGCTAAACTTACACTCCCCTCCATAAGTTTGGCAACCTTTTTTCTCCAACAACAGGTGACTTGAAAAAAGAAAGATCAATGGGGGGTATCGTGATGCAACAACACCGTGTTGTTGCAATAAGATGGCCGGCCTTCCGGTGATAGATTTTCGCAAGATATTTTGTTTCCCCAATTTAAACCCATTTCTAGGACAGGTTTCTCGATAATCATACACGTGCAGTTAGCGCACGATTTATATTTTAAAATACTGTCATTGATATACATGTAGCATCATTCAGAAGCGATAAATTCACGGTTTTTGTTCCTCACTATTGATGCAACAACACCATTATGTTTATTATCAATGATGCAAAAACACCAATGTGCTGATGCAACAACGCCAAAGTCTTTATCAAACTTAAAAGGATATACGAGCCAAACGATATACATACACTCCCCTCCATAAGTTTGGCAACCTTTTTTCCCCATTGAACTACGTGTTAAAGCCTCTTTACGTTTGAATTTTTATTTACTTAACCGGCGATGAAATAACTTATAATATTGATGGAAACGTAACTTGACTTTATTTCCAATACCTCCAAATTTTCTAAATTTTTTTCCTCAATTACAATAGGTCGAAAATTGATGATAAATTTGATGAATTTTTGAAAATCGTCATTCCCATGTAATCCAATGGGAAATGGAGGGTTCGGGGCAAATCAGAAATCAGGATATCTTTTCAGTAAAAGATTCAGCAAAAAATATTTTCATATAGAAAATTGAATTATCTAACTTTTTTGAACACTAAGTATTTAGTTTATTTGACGAATATTAAAGTTACAGCGCTTCAAAGTCATTTTTGAAAATAATTTTTCGCCTCCTGTGTTATTTCAATGGGAGAGGTTTTTTGACAAACAATTTTGACTTTAAAGCCCTATAACTTTGTTGAACCTGAAGAAACATATCAATTTTTTGTTAAATAAAGTTAGCAAATTCAATTACCTGCCTAACTCGTATTTTTTGCAAGGACTCGGATGGATGGATATTCTGTCATATGACTTGCGGCAAACCTACCATTTCCCATTGGTTAACATGGGAATGTCGATTTTCAAAAATTCATCAAACCAGAACTCTGTTATTTTTATTCAAAAAATATCAAAAAATGCCAAAAAAATTGTCACTTCCTGTTTTGTCATTTCCTGTTAACTTCCATAGCACCTTAAAGCATAACTAGAAATCAGCAACTCCACGGAGTAGCAAATCAAAACGAAAACTATATTCATGAATCTGTGTATGTCAGATTTAAAAGACATACATTCCAGATATTTGGAAGTTTCAAAGGCAATAAATCATATAGACAATAACATGTACAATGCTGTACTGCAGTATCATGTAACCATACTTTGAAGAGATCTCTAAGTAAGTCCACCCGTGTAGCTCAGCGGTAGCGCAGGTACCTCTTACGCAATAGGTCCCGGATTTGATCCCCGGTTCAGGCAAGACTAAATTTGCTTGTTTACGTGAAGTACTTCAGGGTGTTTGACTGAGTGGTCCGCAACTCGTACAAAAGGCTGTGGTGTGTACTTGTATGTCTATGTATAAGTGCACATAAAAGAACACAGGGCTCCTTCAAGGAGGGGTTTCTGGGTCTATCTTCCATGTTAATTACGTAAATTACGACCGTATGTATACGGGACATACCCAAGAGGTATTGCTCACCTTCATTGGTGGTAAACAAAATACAATACAAAATAGAGAATTCCTGCTATTGGTAGCCATTTTGAATTGTCTCAGGCAGGAATCAGAAAGCAATACCATAATTGTGATATACATACTCTAAAATTCCTTCAATTTGAGTACAATACAGTATAGCCATACTTTAGAGATCAGAAAATATTGCGATATCCGAATTGCGGAAACTCATCTTGAAACATGGTGAAATAACCATTTTGAAGAAGCACTACCATAGGCCCCGGGAACATGTATAATTACGTAAATTACGTCGACATCTGTATTACTACGAAGTACTAAGAAGTAGTAATACAGATGTCGACTCGCTATTTTATACATGTTCCCGGGGCCTATGAGCACTACTTTGGCTAATGAAGTGAGATATTTTATATTTTATAAATTCAAAACAAGTTACAGCTTTCAAAACCCAGTACTTTGCCTGTAAAAAGTTACTTTATTGGAGTCTAACTTGTCCCAGTGAAGAATTGATGATTTTTATTTTTCATGATATGCAGGCATTTTCAAAACATGTAGTACTTTGCCTGCAAAACGTTACTTTATTTAATATTGAACTTTTTTCAATGAAAAGTTGATGATATTTAAGTTAGATGAATGCGAGTTTTCGCGGTACTTTATTAGACTTAACTTAATTCCATGAAAAGTTGACATATTTTAGGGTGGCATTTTCAAAACACAGTACTTCACTTGGCAAGTAAAATGTTACTTCATCAGACTTTAACTTTATTCCATGAAAAGTTGATGATGTTTTTATTTTGTAGCCATATTCAAAACAAAACTATGTCCATGACATTGTTATCCCATCCTTTCATGCAAGTTCAACGTTGTGCAGTTTTGTTTATAAGTCTCATAAGGTAAGACTGATTAGAAAATCTGTGAGTTCTACATGAATTGATCAAAATTCATGCTGCACATAATGGAGAACTGAGAGTGGAAATATAGTTTGTGTGTAACAGTTCAATCCATGATAAATCTAGATATTGTTCTGTGATAATCAGGATGCATATAGTCTTTCAGCTCATCTTTTGACAGCCACATGTGTTCCGATATTGTGTCTTTACCTGGCTTCACATCTCCAGTAACATGATGGGCTTTGAAGAAAAATACCTGAAAACAACATTGTATATACTAGTAATATCTTTTATTTAGTGTTTACTGTTTATAATATGCATATATATTGACAAATAAATTCATAACTGGATAGCTTCATTTGGATAAATTTTGAAGGTATCAAAGCAATTCTTTGGGATCAAGTGATTGATTTTACTATCTCTACTATCATCCATCTCAAAATAAAACTATTTTCTATCTGATTCAAATAGAGGATACACATTGCCTCAATATTATTTGCCAAATTGGATTCCTTTTTCAATTTTTATGTACCTAGCTTATTTTTCGTTCAAATGATGACTGTTAATATTGGCTCACTCCTGTCAAATTTGCCAATTTTACAAGGATTTATCCTTGCTAAATTTGCCCAATTAAATAGCTCCAACAGTTGACCAAAAGTCCTGAAATTATGTTACCAGAGAGATGATCTTAAATAATGTCAATTATGATTATTCCATTGCCATTCACAATTTAGACAAATACATGTCACTCATTAGGGCCACATTTCATGAAATTTCAAGAAATGGCCTGATGACCTTCACAAACCTTCACTCCATCATGATCTTGATTGAGATCCTTTGGTAAGTTATATTTGTATACACCTGATGGAGCATTCCCAATGAATCTTGCATTTATTTCGCTTCCACAGCTGCTTCCTAGACACCTCTCTGCTGACTGAAAGTGAATCAATAAAAGGATACTGTATACCCTTTTCAATAGTGATTTTGTTTCTAGTGTACTAGGCTCTGAGCAATTTTAGATATGACAAATTTTGTAAATTATTGTAAAATCTGGAATTAATTCATTTTGCTCTATGTTACATGTACCTGTCTCATAGTTTCTCCTTCTGTCCAGGGTATCTGGGGAAGAACCCAATGTTCCTTGTTGCCCAGTTTCTGCTTCACCACAAGTAGGAGCTTCTTGTCAAGGTCTCTCTCAACACTCTTTACGTCATTGCTATCCTCTGTCAACAAAATAAAATTCAAATACAGTAAAACATGTCTTATCCAAAAGCCATTCTCCTTAAAACTATGGATTTCCTCTTTTTGACATGTTTATTGATTAAAGGAATTTTGACATTGAACATTTTTGTTTGTTTTAAAGATTGGTTCAGCTCAATGTTACTGTTCATCTAGTTTTGTATTTCTTTACTTTTTTAAAATTGCCCCTTCAGGTTTTATGATTTTTGTAAACAATTACATCGTAAAAGTTTGAACCCTGTTTCCTATATCCATTGTATCATGCTATGTACCTCTTGTTGCAGGGTCGAATTCCTTCAGCTCCCTTTCCCACAGATCTTCAATGTCTTGTGCTGTCTGCACTACAGTCTCTCCAGTCTCAATACCATGTTCTTGCTCTTTAGCTTTCTTTGCAGCTAATGCCCTAAACAAATCAAATAATTATATAAAGCATTAAAGTGAAAGTGGGAAAATGTGCTTTGAGTGTTTTGTAATCATATTTATTTTGTGTTATTTGTTTTGCGTTATTTTTAATCACATTTGTTTGTGTTATTTGTAATCATATTTGTTTTATGTTATTTATTTATTTTGTGTCATTTGTAATCACATTTGTTTTGTGTTATTGTTCTCCCAGTTAATTTCGCGAGTTTTAATTTCGCGAATTTTGAGAAAACACAATTTTCCGGCTATTAAAGTTCGCGAATTCCACTAACTACACCTACTACTATGTCATCTTGGTCAGCGACACGCTGCACTTAACCTCTATTACATCGTATTTTTGGGTTTATTTGATCTAATAAGCCACTGTAACAGACATTGTTACCCATTGTATCCCATTTATCGTCTAAAAACACTTGACAAACATTTTACAAAACACGAAATGCAATGGAGTTCCAGGTAATAAAAAATATCACAAATCGCCAGGGATTTAATTGACAATTTCGCAAAGATTAGTTTTCGCGATTTTACCACAATATTCCTGTCCTTTAAAATAAAGAATGATTCAAAGCAAGTAAATTTTTAAGCCAAACGAAACAATTAACAAGATTAATCCGGAGGCCTGCCTATCAACTGCCTACCAGCCTTACAAATTGATGATAACAAAGCTAGTTTTTGACTATTTACATATAGTATTGTGGTATTTGAACTTTAACAGTAGCCAAGGGCTGATAGATTTGGACAGAAAACTCCAAAATAAATACTCACTGTTCCTTTTTATGCCTCACTTCAAACTCTGACAAGGAGCTGTATTCATACTCTAATGTTTCCTGGAGGTTTGCAAACTTTGCTTCAATTTCATTAAGCTTGGCTGATACAATGGGGAGTCTCTCGAGACACACTGCACTTACAAGCTGCCATTTAGGCTTTTCTGTTGCAGTTGTACTGTATAGTAGTGGACATGGTCTCTGAATAACTGGAAGCAAAGTATTTCAATGTTGTGAAAGGAATACAAGATGAAAAGTTCTGGGAGACAGCCCTTATTGCAGGAGATATTCTGGCACAATTGTGACTTTGTTATATCTTGTGCAAGAGTCTTGCGTAACCTTTGCCGGCTTACGGACAACTCATCCCCTAGACAACTCATCCCTGAGCAACTCATCCCCTGGACATCTCATCCCCTTGACAACTCATCCCCTGGGCATCTCATTCCCTAGACAACTCATCCCCTGGACAACTCATCCTTTATCACATAAAGCCAAATTGTAAAATGTATCTGGGAAAGAACACTTTGGATCATTCTAAATATTATTTTTCACTTTATTGACACAAATAAAACAGTCAAACAGTGCCATTAAAACTTTCATCTCTTGTACCTTATATGATACAACTTAATACTTCGTGACAAAAAATAAAGTTTTCTTTCTGCATAATTTTAAACATGAACTTCAGTAACTTCATCTGCAAATACTGTGAAAAAATAATCTTTGGATTAAAGAAAATTTGAACTATGACCAACAAACATTATAATGACATCAAAGGAGCTTCTTCAATCAGTGTTAACATTATATTAAAATTGTACATTAAAAGTAAAATGAAAGGTAAATTATTTACATAACAAATTACAGATTAATTGGTTGATTATCTCCTTGACAGTATCATAGTTTTTAAGCAATTTTCCAGATTTCCCCTCCAGCAAGTCTTTGTTCGCTTGTTCTACACTCAATTATGCTTTTTACTGAATCAGATCTCTTCGGTAACGTCCTTGAAGGTACGATACGGCAGTATCATATGTTTAATTGCGAACAAATAGTACAGAGGACAACAGAATTGTCGCTTTAATACCTCACTATTGTTATGTAAATGGAAAGATTTAGCATGCAGATTTTAACCATTTTTGAAGTTTCGTTTAAGTAACAAAAGTGAGGTATCAAATCGACGATCATGTTGTCTTCTGAACTATTTGTTCGCAAACATGTACATTTTCTTAAAAGTATGATACTGACACACGTTTGTGATAAAAAAGTTGTTGGAATTCTGCCTACAACTGGTTAAATAAGGTTAAATCAGTGTCATGTAACGTTTCTTCAAGCACTGATAATACAGTTATACAAATGTACTGTGGTTTTATTCAAATTCCAAATATAGTATACAGGTATGCTACAGCACTGTGCAGCAGTGCATGGTACAGTAGTTTTAAAGTTAGTTTTAAGATGACTATGGTCATGTCAGATCACAAACCGTTGCAATCGCATCCTTCATTTTGCCATAGTCACACCAGACTTTAGAATTGTCATGGTCCCACCAGACTTTAGCCGGTATTGTGTCACAACCACAAGTGGTGACATATTGTTTTAGTCTCCACCATTTAAGACAGCATTCAGTCTTCAGCGTTAGGCGACTGAAAATGTGTGAGTCCGAACGAAATGGGTTAGTTTTTTCGGCGTTCGTTTTTTTTATGTACATGTACCGGCACTCACTTTTTATCAGGTAAAATGTGTATTAGCATGAAATATTCTGTCACGCAAAAATAACTGCCGTGACTTCAAATTTTCCAGAAAATGCGTGACAAATACGCAATAATTGTGGGACAGTTGGACTGCCTGATACACCCAAATGGCCAAAGGGGCGCTATACTGCTAAAAACAACACCCCAAGTCTTTTTACCCAAACCATTTTTGAACACCATGTAGACCCCATGCACACCGCCCAGCACCTTTTTACCTAAACCCTGTGTGAATACCCCCATAATTGTGGTGACCACATCTGTGACATCAAGGACACATTGTAGGTGTGAAAATCAAGTTGAATAAAACCAGAGTACACTAGTTTAGGTGTACTAGCATAATGAAAAATAAATGTGATATTATGGCTCACTTACTTTTTAAACTTTCTCTCTTTATGGCTGAATATTGGCAATTTATTAAATATTTTGTAAACTTTTTCCTCAAGATGGGCGCTGACATCTTGAATCCAGAACGAGGCCGTGACGTCACGACATAGTAACAGTGAAGCTAAAATGGTAAGACACTTATACTAATATCTCAAAAATCAGTGTATCTATTCTTGATTTAACCTTACCATTAAATACATATCATATTGGTGTATCCTTGGGTCTTTTGTTTATGCCGATATGATTTTTAAATCTCTTAATATTTCAGATAAAGCACCGGTTTTTAGGTGGTGATTTCCAAGATGGCGGTCAAATTTTTCCAATTTCTAGTTTATTTGTTGTTTACTTATATCCTGAAGGAAATCACATCACAAGGGAAATTTTAGATATTCGTAAGTGGTATTAAACTAATATATAAAAAGACTAGAATATACCACTTTTCCTTAGACGTGAGAAGTGCTATCATCCATGACATGACAGAGTGACATCATCAGATTCACTGTTCCACAGCTGGATGACTATAAGTTTGAAGAACGTATTCACCCTATGCAGACAGAGCCTGTGGGAAATATTGGGTGCGGAGCAAATGAGCGGAGGGTGCGGAGCTAACGGTTATTTTTGAATATAAATTTGGGATATTTCTGAAACTAAGCCGTTTTGGGACTTCAAATATACCAAGATATGTGTATTTGACACCAAATATCAATACAATTGTGAAATTAGTAGCGCAATTCATTCTATAGCGACGCAGTGTGCCTTAAACCTTTCCCAGACCTATATATTTTGAAATTATCCTTTTAATACTGAGTCCCCAGCATTCATAAAAAATGGTGTTCAAGGTGCACTATCTATACAAATTATTTTTGCATCTTGGAAGCCAGGCAGTATCTGTGTGATTTTATAAAAATTCGGAAATTTTTTCAGATATGAGCCCCCTCTAAATATTGGGTGCGGAGCAGCTCCATTAACGTAGCTCCGCACCCAATATTTAGAGGGGCTCATATCTGAAGAACATTTCCGAATTTTTATAAAATCACCCAGATACTGCCTGGCTTCCAAGATGCAAAAATAATTTGTATAGATAGTGCACCTTGAACACCATTTTTTATGAATGCTGGGGACTCAGTATTAAAAGGATAGTCTCAAAATATATAGGTCTGGGAAATGTTTAAGGCATACTGCGTCGCTATAAAATGAATTGCACTACTATTTTCACAATTTTATTGATATTTGGTGTCAAATACACATATCTTGGTATATTTGAAGTCCCAAAACGGCTTAGTTTCAGAAATATCCCAATTTTAAATTCAAAAATGACCGTTAGCTCCGCACCCTCCGCTCATTTGCGCCGCACCCAATATTTCCCACAGGCTCTGTCTGCATAGGGTGGTATTAGACGTCCATGGTTAGCTTCATTCAAGATGGTTCCCGAAATACTTTCGTTTCCGATAAACCTAGATTCCAAGTTTCGCCATGCAAATTGATAGTCTAAAGCTGCGATGGTAAATAACCACAAATAAATGCTCAAACAACTGTGTTATTGGTAAATTTCAAAGAAAATGGCTTCACTTAGAATGACCCTAACTGATGTTGATGATGACGTAGTTAGAGTCATTCTAAGTGAAGCCAGTTTTCTTTAAAATTCTCTGATATTGCGGGTGTTTTTTGGGCATTCATTTGTGGTTGAATACAATCATTATTTTATTAATTTGCATGGCGAAACTTTTCGAATCAAGATTCAACTTAGTTTAGCTGAAATCGGAGGTTTATCAAAAACGAAAGAATTTCGGCAACCATCTTGAATGAAGCTAACTGCAGTTACAGTCATCCAGCTGTGGAACAGTGAGATTCAGGCAAAGGTTCACATTCTCTCTCAGTTATGTCAGACAATCCAAATCTGGAATGAATGAGGCTTACTCGAGTCTCTCTCCAATTACTTGGCCCGAAGTCTTGGCATATAACCAGTGCAGTAATGAAAAAGTTTGTTCTGTGGCCTTGAATTGGTGGTACAATCCGAGAATTTATCCAGATAAATTTTATCTTTAAGAATGAATTTTAGATTATTGATCTGGATATATATTTCATGGTGAATCGGTACAATCCTAGAGTATTTATCCCAAGATTTATCCAAATGACTGAATTATGTGTTGTTAATTAACACTGGAATCCGGATAAATTTTGTTATGGTTTTTGTATTGTATCTTGTTTACCAACAATTAAGGTGAGCAATACCTCTTGGGTATATCCCATATGTATATATGGTCATAATTAATGCATGTAATCCCCGGGATGTAATCATGAAAGGCAGACCCAAGAACCCCTCCTTGGAGGAGCCTTGTGTTATTTTATGTGCATGCATAGATAGTCATACAAGTACACGCCACAACATTTTAACCAGTTGTGGACCACTCAGTTAAACACCCTAAAGTACTTTACGCAAACAAGCAAATTAAGTGTTGCCTGAACCGGGGATCAAATCTGACACCTATTGCGCAAGAGGTACATGCTGTACCGTTAAGCTATATGAGTGGATGCATGGTGGTTATACGTGGTTATGATGCATTGTGGGATTAATCTTGAAATTTATCCTGGCAATATTGGTGAATTCATTGTCTTTTAGATAAATTTTTTCCGAATTCCAATGTAATTTCAGTGGTCTCCCCAGGATTTTTTCTCAAGTGGGTGCAAAATTCTCATTTTCACGATTCAGACCGAAATTGGTCAAAATATGCCTATTTTTCATGATTTTCAAGTGGGTGCAAATGGATTTTCAGGTAGGTGCAAGCCTGTTTTCAAAATCTCAGGTGGGTGCTGCGCCCACTTGCTTTAATGCTGGGGAGATCACTGAATTTGATAATACCAATTCATGGCCTCTGAGGACCTGCCCAAATCACTGCTCGCTTGGCCCGCATCTTTCGCCTTTAAATTTTCAGGAAATTTGAAATTTGTTGCTTTTAGCAATGTCTACCTCTCTACTAAATCTGTCCATGACTCCAAGTAACTTATAAGTTATAGGACACTTTGTACAAGGATGCAGAGGTTTCACTAGAATTTCTCACAATATGCTTAATAAATGAAAACAATAGGCAAAATTAAAACATGTAATAGTTGAAAAGTCCCTAAAAACAACGGGCAATTTTGTGAAATTAATCTGTGAAAATCGCTTGTTGCCTGCTGCTAATGAAACCCCTGAGGATACTTTTTAGGCTGTACCAGCATTTTTTGCATACTTTTAGGAAAACTGCGTTTCAATTAATCTTTTACTGATTTCAGGGTTTACTGGATCTTCTACGTAAACTACGATCTAGTCCTGATCAGGAACTTCGAATCTTACTACTAGGTCTTGATAATGCTGGCAAAACAACTATATTAAAGTCATTAGCTTCTGAAGATATCAGTCACATAACACCCACACAGGTATGAGTAGATTCTAATATTGACCATGTATTTTTGAAAAGTGGTATATTTTTGCCGTCTGCTGATGGACCAGTGGGCAGCTGCCACATAACCACATAAATCTTGCCATCAAAATTCCAGAATTGCTAATCTATTCAACTACACAAAAGATACAAGAGCATACAAGTGCCAAGATCTGATTAGGTTTTATGCATGCTAGTAAACTACATATTTCAAGCCTCTTGATTCATGTGATCTCCAAAATGGTTGGTTAACATTTTTGTAACTAACTAAATAAAGACCACTATTTCATTCTGTCATCTTGAGATATACAAGTAAGATCAGAGTTCAAGCAAAACTAAAGCGAAATAGAAATATTCATTTTACATTCAATAATTTTTTCTGTGTTTTCAGGGTTTCAACATAAAAAGTGTGCAATCACAGGGTTTCAAGTTGAATGTGTGGGATATAGGCGGCCAGAGAAAAATTAGACCATACTGGAAAAACTATTTTGAAAATACAGATGTTTTAGTAAGTACCATTTGATTTTATATTTTCAAATGTGTGAAAGAATAATAATTATGAAATAAATGAAAATAAATTATTTGAAGAAGACATCTCACAAGGCACTTAACACCATCTTGATTTGAACATACAATAAAACAGTTAAACCAGAAAACCTTTACATCAGAAAGTCACTCTAATCTAAATACCACAGTGAACACATTTACTGAAATTTGAACACCTGCCAAGATGAACACTTTTGGCCAATCTCAGAGGTGTTTGGATGAGACAGGTTTTACTGTATATTTAATATTTTCCAGATTTATGTTATTGACAGTGCAGATAAAAAGAGGTTAGGAGAGTCTGGTGAGGTGAGTGTTGCTTTCTATGTTAACAATCTGGAACAGAGAAATCATGAAATTGTTCCAACATTGATTAGGCTATCTGATTCTTATTAGTTTACATTTAATATTGATCTATTGATATTCATTATACATTAAGCAAATATATATCTTGTAAATAGTCTGACACTGCATAGGAACTGTTTCTAAGTACTTATTCGTAGTAATCTTCATAAATAAATATTTGAATAATAACATGCATTCTCAACACATACATAGTCAAACTCCGTGGTATTGCTAGTCTTCAACATATCTTTGGCGGGCAGATCTTTTATTGTAAGCATGTCAGTGCGGTGAAACATTATCAACAAATCTTTTAACTCTAAATCCTGCCGCAGATAATTTTTCTTATATTTCATGATTTTCGATATGGGAATGTAAAAGAATATATATAAGTTATGTGAAAATTGACTACATCTATGATGAAAAGGGGGCTATTTTTCTCCAAATTTTGGTGATTTTTATGTCACCACCAAAAGTGGTGACATATTGTTATGGTCTCCGTTTTTTTGCGACGGCGGTTGGTGGTTGGCGTCCGGCGGTTGGTGGTTGGCGTCCGGCGGTTGGCGTCCGGCATCTGTAACAATTTCTTACAACTTCCTATAACATAACAAATACTGTTTAGATTGACTTCAATTTTTTTCTAAATCATCTACATGTTCTCAGAAGTTCAAATCTGACTTAAGATTTCACATTTGACCTTCAATGACCTTCTCAAGGTCAAAAAGGTCTTTTTTCAACTTGCTTCACATTGACTAAATTTTTTTTCAAAATCATCTACATGTTCTCAGAAATTCAAATCTGACTTTAGATTTGACTTTAGATTTGACATTTGACCTTCAAATCTGACTTTAGATTTGACATTTGACCTTCAATGACCTTCTCAAGGTCAAAAAGGTCTGTTCTCAACTTGCTTCAAATTGACTAAATTTCTTTTTCAAAATCATCTACGTGTTCTCAGAAATTCAAATCTGACTTAAGATTTGACTTAAGATTTGACATTTGACCTTCAATGACCTTCTCAAGGTCAAAAAAGGTCAAAAAGGTCTGTTTTCAACTTGCTTCAAATTGACTAAAAAATTTTTTCAAAATCATCTACGTGTTCTCAGAAATTCAAATCTGACTTTAGATTTGACTCAAGATTTGACATTTGACCTTCAATGACCTTCTCAAAGTCAAAAAAGGTCAAAAAGGTATTTTTTCGACTTGCTTCAAATTGACTAAATTTTTTTTTCAAAATCATCTACATGTTATCAGAAATTCAAATCTGACTTTAGATTTGACATTTGACCTTCAATGACCTTCTCAATGTCAAAAAAGGTCAAAAAGGTATTTTTTCATCTTGCTTCAAATTGACTAAATTTTTTTTTCAAAATCATCGACATGTTCTCAGAAATTCAAATATGACTTAAGATTTGACTTCAGATTTGACATTTGACCTTCAATGACCTTCTCAAGGTCAAAAAAGGTCAAAAAGGTCTTTTTTCAACTTGCTTCAAATTGACTAATTTTTTTTTTCAAAATCATCTACATGTTCTCAGAAATTCAAATCTGACTTTAGATTTGACATTTCAC
The DNA here is from genome assembly GCA_903813345.2 of Owenia fusiformis. Taxonomy (NCBI): domain Eukaryota; kingdom Metazoa; phylum Annelida; class Polychaeta; order Sabellida; family Oweniidae; genus Owenia; species Owenia fusiformis. The sequence goes on along the minus strand of CAIIXF020000005.1, from coordinate 37,336,344 downwards.
CTTTAATGACCTTCTCAAGGTCAAAAAAGGTCAAAAAGGTCTGTCTGTTTTGCTTCAAATTGACCAATTTTTTTTTTCAAAATCATCTACATCTTTTCAGAAGTTCAAATTTGACTTTACAAGTTCTCAGAAGTTCAAATCTGACTTTAGATTTGACCCTTGACCTTCAAGGTCAAAAAGGTCTTTTTTCAACTTGCTTCAAATTTACTTAATTTTTTTTCAAAATCATCTACATGTTCTCAGAAGTTCAAATCTGACTTTAGATTTGACATTTGACCTTCAATGACCTTTTTAAGGTCAAAAAGGTCTTTTTTCAACTTGCTTCAAATTTACTTAATTTTTTTTTTCAAAATCATCTACATGTTCTCAGAAGTTCAAATCTGACTTTACATTTGACATTTGACCTTCAATGACCTTCCCAATGTCAAAAAAAGTCAAAGAGGTATTTTTTCAACTTGCTTTAAATTGACCAAATTGTTTTAGGTGGTGACATTTTGTCATGTTAATGCCTTGTTTCATCTGCCCGCCATAGTGTATTTTCCGAGACACTGCATGGGAGTTTGATACATAGTCTTATACAGCTTTGTATCTATAAAAAGGAGGAAATTACCCAGTTTTCAAATGGTTCGTCTAACAAGAAGATAGGTTCATCTTTGAATTCTGAGTTATTCCATCCCTCTTCCTAGTCTACAGTGTATGGCATATTTATCACTATAAAAGAAGATTATTTTTGGTAGAAAGATCGCTTAATTCAAAGTATGGATAAAATATACCGAAAATCAAGATGCATGCACTTGAAAGTCTTAAATTCATTATATTTGTGAAAATACCGATCTAGTGTCATTTGTTGCGACTTAACAGATGTCAATGTTGTCTTCGATTTCATTTAGAGATAATGTCAATGTCAAACACACATTCATTATACAAAAGTCTTGTACTGTATGTGAATTTTAAATTTCAGGAACTAGAAGAACTTTTAGAAGAAGAAAAATTAGCAGGTGTACCAGTTTTAATATTTGCTAACAAACAAGATCTTATAAATGCACTACCTGCATCTGAAATTGCTGATGAGATGAAACTTACGCAGATAAAGGACAGGAAGTGGCAGATTCAACCATGTTCTGCTATTAGTAGTAAACCAGAGGAGAGTGGTGTTCCAGTAAGTATGAATACACTCCCCTCAAAAAGTTTGGCAACTAGTCCAATTTTGAGTCATTTATCAAAGTCTGTTTATGCTATGTTTTAAAAGAAAATCATCTAATTGTTTATGCTATTAAGGAAGAAAATTAAGATTTGGATATTGACGAGCTTTGATATACTATCAAATGTAGATGTCTAGTTGGCAAACTTATGGAGGGGAGTGTACTCCTGTCCTTTAACCATTTTATTATCCCAACGAACGAAGTTCAGTAGGGATATAGTGAAGCCCTACGTCTGTCCGTCAGTCTGTCCGGAAGATAACTCGAATACAGATTTTCTTCATATTTGGTGGAAAGATGTATATTGGTGAATAGTTTAACGCAAAAAAATTTTTCAATGGCCGCCGGTTTAAAAATGGCGGTAATTTTTGGCAAAGGTCTTATGTTTTTCATTTAAAACAAAAATAATGAATATTATTATTGGAAATTTTGGAAGTATATTCACAAGATCTCTCTTTTTCACATATACTCCATGCTTCTCACCCTGACCCCCAGGTGCCGTGAATGGGGGGTTTTAAAAACAGGAATTTGCATAAATTTTGAGATGTTTTTGAAGTATAGCTTAATTATACTTAAATGAAAGGCATTTTAGAGTAGATTGCAAATATTGTATCGTTTTTCTGATTCGGGCCTCATAAAATTCAAAATGGCCGTCCAATGAGGGGTTTCGCAATTATTTTTTGATCTCTTAAAGTGTGGCTATATTATACTCAACTTGAAGGAATTTCGGAGTAGATCACAATTATGATATTGTTTTTCTGATTTGTGACTCAGAAAATTCAAAATGGTTGCCTAGAGCAGGAATTCGCCATTACTTAGAGTTATTTTGAAAGTATGGTAAAATGACACTACAATGATCTCAAATATTTATTGAAGGGAAAAGTAGATGGTAAATATTACATTGTGACTGTACAGATTCATGATTTATATAGTATTTGTTGGAATTTGTGGAGTTGCCGTTTTCTAGTTTTGTTTCTGTCTTAGGGCTATGCCAAAAAAAACATGGGAGAGGATAGACCTGGCCATTTCCAAATGTGTTGAGTGTATGGGGGGGGGTATACATTGTAATATGAAAATAGATAGCAAAATATTGAAACAATTGTGTGAAGTTTGATATATATAGTAAAATGAGTTCAATTTCTTTCAATCTAGATTATATAGACATCTGATGTTAATGTAGCAAAGCATACCATTTTGATTCTTATGTTCATCAATTTATAATAAAGTCAATTTTTTTCCAGGAGGGATTCCAATGGATGGCAAAAAATATTCCAAAAGGAAAGAAAGGAAAGTAGAACTTTGTTTTAATCTATATGGGAAAAATGAATGAAATGGAATCCGCTGATCTAAAGATAGTGCTACAAAAGACAGCTGGTAAAAGACTGGAGATATAGAAAAACACGAGTAGCTCACACTGATCTCTCCTGGAATATTTTGGCTATGTAATGACATTTTTTTAAACTGACATGAGCAGCATATATTAGAATTGAAAGCAGTTCCATTCCTAATTGGTGTATATATTCCATATTTTGATGCGTGGTGTAAACTGAATCTAGCTATACATATCTAAATATGAAATGTATTTGCTCAATCTAACATTATATTGGCATTGCCCTATTTTTGTAATGGGGGAGCAAAGTCACTATGGGCAATTAGCTAGATATAACACTCGAAGCTGGACAAGAATACAGATTCTTAATATTATGTGTTGTATATTGTACACACAATTGAAAAGTGAAACTAATGAGATGGATCTTTATATCATTACCACCATCTATAGTTCACTCTTGACTGCTTATATTAGTAGGAAGCCTGAAATACCAGATTTATCTTGATGTGGTACATCTTATATTTTGACTTGCTTAAACCATTTTAATGTTCCATTCTGTCACATCCCATATTTATCAAAATGCAGCTAGTCTTATAAGAAAAGTGTGGAATTTCAAAATGGATCCACATGCTATGAGTCTATATTTGTTTACTATTTACTGTTTCATCTGTCAATTCATTCTATGTTGTATTAAATATAGTAAAACAGCCATATTTTGGAAATTCCTTTAAAGATCTGTTTGATCGAGGTCTAGAAGTCAAGTTATAACTTATTTTGTTGACTTAACTTTTAGACTATTTGTATTGTGTACTCTTGTTTGTTTCTGCCATTACATTTTGATTAGAGCCTTTGATACTCAGATCATGTCCATTTCCCAATAGGAATATCCCCTGTCTTTAGAAGATCCTAAATGGCCACTCAAACTTTTAATTTTTGTAATCTTCATTGAACACATGACACATATTTTAGGCCAATCATTGCCAGTCATTATCATTTGGATATTGTGGCCCTTAGGCCAATCAGTACCAGTCTTTACCATTTTTTATATTGTGGCCCTTTAGATGTCAGTAGTTACAGAATATCCATACAAGAAGTAGAATTTAATTCAATTTTGAGCATACCAGATATTTTATGTTTGACCTTTGGATGAATATTTTGCCATGATCAGTTTCTTGATATTCATTGGGGAGTGAGTATTACATCTGGACCTGCCTATTGAAGCTCAATGTTTTGTGTGATAGAAGTAGATGCTAAATTTAATTATAGTAAATGTATTGCCTTTATATTAATCCCAAAGATACTTTGTGACCATAAGTGAGTGCTGAAATTGCCTTACTTGAAATTAATTCTGTTATGTCATTTCGTAGCATTTCAACCTTTAAAGATGAGTGAACTACACAGCTTGCAGTGTGTAGGCACCTAGAATACTGAAACAACATATTCAGATATTAAAAAAGTCTTAGCGAGATATGACTGTTCATATCATTCCATGGACATTGACTGTATATGTTAGCTGTATACATTTCATGCCTTTGGTATTTTAATGTTCATGACACTATTTTGAAAGAGTTATAATCAGTCGTAAACCTGCCGTCCACTTAGTGTTTATCTAGGTCATTTTGTGTGTTTAACACGCATCTCTCTTATGTTATTTATCGTATATTCATCTTAGACAATCACATGGTGTCCCATGTTGATTGAGTGATGTACTAAGAGGTGTTTTACTATGTAAATGTTCTAATTTGAAAATAATTATTATGTATCTCATTTTTCTTCAATACCTCCAAATTATTTACTCCAAAATTTGGGTTCATCTGAATTAGGGGTATATTAAGTTAAACAAAAATAATTGTGCCATTTACTTGTAAATTACACTCCCCTCCATAAATATGTATTCATAAGTGTAAAAGGGAAACGATCACAAGATAGGCAACTATAAGTCCACTATTGGATTACTTATCAAAGACTGTTTATGCTTGGCAATTTAAAAAATGTCATATTTGTCATACATTTCTAAAATAAACTATTGCAATAAAGGAAAGAATGAATCAAACATTGACAGGCTTTTATATGCTAGAATATTAAAACTTCCAGTTGCCAAACTTATGGAGGGGAGTGTATATTTTATTTGTTTTGATTGGCATAACTATTGGACTTTCCCTTTGCTAAACATCCTCAGCCTCTTCCTTGTTTATAGTGTTTGTATAATGCAGTATATACGTTCAGTACAGTATATTGGTTCAATCTTTAAGGTAGAGCTAGTGGAAGAACTTTTGGGCTCTGTTTGCATGAGGTCCAAGTTAATTACCCAGCTCATTTATTCTAGTTGTCTTACCTTAATTGTGAAAACATGTGAAAAGATGTTCTATTGTGAATTTTGGAAGTGGGAGTCATCCAACATGGCTATCTTCATCTTTGTTGTATGCATTTATAATTTAACTTGAATTCATGATTATTGTAAAATATAACAAGTTTAATGTACATGTAGATATAATTTTTCAAGTAAATATAATGATATGATTATATATATAATAATAAATTATGAGATGTGTTTTCCTTTTATTATTTCATCACCGAATAGTGGGGACATAGTAGTTATCCTATATGAGGTTCAGGATTTTGAGGTTATTCTATGGCCAATACAATTCTGACTGTAGATACACTTAACTTGAGGCTAATTGATTTGGCAGAAATGATGTTTTAAATATTGGCGGCTATTTAATTTGGTGGACTCAGGATTGAAGTTTAATTTGTCTGATTTTACCAGTTTTTTATGTCTGCTGAAGCACACTTTTGAATGCCTTTTTGTCTATATTAGTGTCACTATGGCATGTATTTACCAAGATATTGTCAAGAGTTCTCTCGAAATAACAGAGTTGATATTTTGGCTGGGAGTTTAATTCCAGAAATTCCCGAGACAGCTTATCGTATTGACCCAAAGATGATATATCATGGACAGACTATAGGATGGATGATCTTAATTAATTTTAATTTCAGGAGCCTCCTCAAGATTTTCAGATGATTTGAATTCTGATCTTCTTAAAAATTCAATATTCTCACAGAAATCCACTGATTGGCAGATTAGTACCTGTCATATTGAACTTTTGACGTACATTCTAGCTGAAGCACTCAACTGTTTGCATGAGACCAACCAATGTGGGATGGTTATTTAGAAGATTTGAGTATTGTAAACAGAGGATAGGATTATAAAATAGTACTTTGCCCTAGGAGTAGGGCCTTTTGAAATTCATATTGATCCAAGGTTTAGGGAATTTGGCTCATTAGATTGGTCCAAGGTTGGAAATTTTACAGACCAATTTTTATTCTGTCAAAATCACCTCCCCTTCCCAACTGTGGATCTCAAAATCTTGGTGGTGCATTACAAATCAACAGAAATTATAATAGTTGGTCTTAATATAATTTATTACACAATATAAATAACATTCCATATTGTCATGATAATTGCACAAGTTTTCTCAAGTTACTACAACAATGTGTTGAAAAGAAATAGTATTTTGTAAAGTGTGGTTTTATCAAAGTATGTTTCTCAAAGTAATATTATACAAGACATGTGCTATATACTAGGCTACCAGTACAATTTCATTAAATCTAGTAACAATATTTTAATAACAACAATCTCATAACAAGTGGTAAACACATATGTAGACAAAATGTGACCAGCAGTCCAGACTGTATATAGAAGAGATATGTTTCAATAATATATGAAGATAAAACTTTATGTAAAAAATCCAACAAACAGTGGTTGTATCAAATAGACAATTAACATTTTAACATGTACTGAGTGCAGATAACCAAATATTTATCTTGAGGATGGCTCAAAATGTCAGTGTGTGTAATTTAAAATGGCACCAAAGTTTATGTTGTGTAAAATGTTGGAAGCCATTAATAGACATGACAAGACCCCATTTCATATATGAGATATTGATCAAATATGAAAAATATAATATTTAAGATGCAGATATGTCCAAATTCTTCAATTTTTTCCTTAAGAATTTCATAAAAATCCAAAACACTTGTACGTTTTTCAAAACAGGCTACTAAGATAAGATGCTGAAACTATTGTAGAACAAATGATTTTTCAAAAATTTACTCGCAGCTAGTAACACATTGCTGGAAACCACCCCTCCCCATGTACATGTATCTCACATAAATGACACACAGATATATTTGACCCTGGTCCTTGAGAAAAGTTTAACTGTTATAGATTTCTGATGATCATATTTGTAAGGTCACTGTTTGTAGAATATCCTCCCATGTCTGGTGTCCTCACCTGAAAACAAATTAATATAATGTAATATAATGTGAATCTCAATTCTTCCAACAACTAGTTACACATATGTTAAAATGTTATTGTGAAAGTTTATCACTTTAACCATTGCAAAGATAAAATACAGGTTAATGTTTACACCACTTATATCACAACTGGTGGTAGACTAATGTACTTAAACCAGAAATTCAGTTTTTCTAAGGATTTTTAGGAGAATGTTTTTTAGGGTCAGTTTATTTTATAATACTAGTAGCAGTTACATTTAAAACATTGAATGTTGTGTGTGTACAGTAAAACTTGGTTCCATTAGTGGGACAATTAGCCAGCAACTTAATGTAAATGAACCTCTGTAAGTAGAAAACCTCCAAATGTTGAGATACCTGGTTCATTTCACTACACAGTTTTTACTGTACTTCATATATAAGAAACAAGGATTTAATTACAAAATTGCACCACCTGCCATTTGTTTAAGACGCCAAACACCAACATCAGTCCACAAAAAAGTTGGAGACTGGTATTGACATAGAAATCATTTTTTTGTTTTTCTTACCTTCCCTGACTTGATTGTTTTCCCTACTGCCTCTTCAACCACTTTGGCATAAAAGCTGAGATTCATGTGACGGAGCATGTTGGCAGCGCACATGAGGATTCCAGTAGGGTTAGCTATATTCTTACCCAGACCCTCAGCAAAGGGATGTCTAGCACCCTGGAAACAAGAGATATATACAGGGGTTCAATTGCAGCTCGTATAGAGCCATTTTCTCTGATTTAAATTTCTGTTTTAAAGAGAATTTTGCTGGTGTGACTTTCAACCATACTTATGTATAAAATTATAATTTTCATTAATGTGAATGTTTTTTTAGAGAGAAGTTGAGTTGGCATGGTTTATGTACAAATCCAGACTGCTAAAGTGTTTATATTGCTTTACTCACAGGTTCAAATATGGCAACGTTATTTGAGTAACTCTCGCCAGGGGTGACGCCTGCACCACCTATTAGTCCTGCAGCGAGATTATCAACTATGTTTCCATAAAGATTTGGCATCACCATGACATCAAACTGGTGAGGGTTCGACACAAGCTGAAATAAAGTTAACAGATTTTATTTAGGATGTTTTCATTTGTTTAGTGGCATCAAGATACAGTAAAACCTGCCAGATGGAACGCCTTTCTGTAATGAACACCTCTATGGAACATTTTTCAAAAGTGCAAAGTCCCAATGACTATTAACATGTTAATGTATCCTCACTGTATGGAACAGAACACCTGTCTACAAAGAACAATATTGGTCAGTAGGAAGAGTGTTCCATATACACAGGTTTTACTGGATATCAATCGATGCATCCTCCGATCACAGGGCTTCAAAATCCAGAATATATTCTTACTTTTTACCCCCTGAGATAAGCAGTTAGCATTTCCCCGATTAAGAAGTCGCAATCTGACTGGCTGTCGCAACACTGCAACAGAAATAATGTATAAGTCATTGCGCATAATTAGATCACGTGATTCAGTTTAAAGGGTTCCGATTAGCATCCCGTATAAAAACAATATGGCGGCTCCAGGCGAATCAACTGGATCAGTCCATTTTTAAGAAATAAGGGGAGTTCTGTAAAATCCAGTTTATTGAAATTGTCTTTGAGATAAAGTAATCCGTTTATAATGATTTTGAAAACGTTATCCAAAGAGTGATTGCGTTCAAAGAATACATGTACAAAAGCCAATATAAATCCTTGTATTAGAAACCGGTTTGTCTTGCTTTGTTTCATTTGTAGGATATTTCATATGCCAAGCTGTGTGCTATTACGTTATGGGGAAATTTAGATGCCAATTTTTCCTTATTATTCACAAATAGAAGATCCCGAAACTTCACCCATAAATGTGGAATTGATTTGTCAAAATGAAAATCACCCTTTTATAAATGTGTGACGATCTATAATATACTTATGCTATATAACAGTTAGAGGTGTTGACACAACGACCTCGAACCTGTGAACCCTTGAGTATTATTCCGGGATCGGGCCTTTTATACTAAACGGTGAGCAACACCAGAAACGAGCGTTCGATTTGCTAAACGATATGCATCACCCTTTAATCAGGCGCTTCCAAATTGGTTATAGCAGGGGGTACAGATTCTGGATCTTGGAGGATGCAATCGATGAAGATTGCCATTTTCATTTTTGTCACTCTTGCTCCATGACAATATCACTACTTATTGATCATTTCACTGAGTTAAATGAAATGAAGAAAAATACTGACAAATTATTTTCATTTTACAGCTATGTATTGTCAGGCAAATCAATGTAATACAGTTTAGACAAGCAGTTTCAACAGAAATCACTTTTAAGTTAGGAAAAGGAGAACTGATAAATATGTTTAGAATTAGTCAAGCTACAAAGCCCCTGTGAACCCCCCCCACACTACTTCACTGCACAGGTATGGAAACTTCTCACACAGTGGGGGCACAAAGGCATAGCTAGACTAATTAAGAATAAACCAACCTGAAAAACATGTAACAGGCATCCACAATGTGATTTGTTTTCTTACCTGCATACAGCAGTTGTCTATGATCATAGTTTCCAGTTTGATCTTTGGGTAAAGCTTGGCAACATCACGACAGCACTCCAGAAATAAACCATCGGCAAGTTTCCTAGAAAAATATATGCAAGTATTATCCTTTCATATGTTTCATAGGTAGTACCATCAGATCAGAAGGATTGCAATCAAGTGAAGGTCAACAGCCTCTGTCTAAATTTTTTCCTCTGATTTTGTACAATTTTTCAATTTCAAGTGAATTTTTGGTTAGGTTTAATGAAAACTAACAGTTGGTAACAAGTAATAAAGAGTCAATTTTAACTCTATACAAAGTACTTGCAACTTTTGCATGGAAAATATTTAAAGAGTTTTAAAAGCATTTAATTAACACTGAGCCAAGAAGTAATGTTCAATCACTCAAAACAGATATATATAGTATAGTTCTCACATGATGTTTGCCTTATGCACTGCAGTTACTGTTTTTCTGTTGTGTTTTGTAGCATAGTCAAAAGCGAATTTGGCAATTCTCATTGAATTTTTTCTTGTAATAATTTTCAAGCTCTCCACTACTCCAGGAACACTCTGAAAATATGGTCATTTAAAATATTATATTTTTTACATAAAATATTCAAAAACTGATTTGAGTCTATCCAGTTTTGCCTTTCAATATTAGTTCTCCAATTTTTCCAGTTTAGTTAACAAATCTTTTTTACTCATACTCGCAAGCAAAATTTTCTATTTCCAATACTGTGGGTCTTCTATATGATAGGTACATGATAATATAAGTACATACCTACTAGTACATGAGAATGTAAGTACATGTACATGATAGTATAATTACATACACATGATACATGTAGTTATATGATAAGTTTTAAACAAGGCAATAACATAACAAAATCCCACCACCTTGTAAGTTATTGCAAATTGTTACAGAAGCCAAACTCTGAACAATGACCACCGTTCACAAAAAGGTTGGAGGCTATAAAAATATGTCACCACTTCTAGTAGTGACAATAGCAACTGCACAAACCAACCTCATGCTCCAATGCGCTGTATTCTCCCTCAGTCTGTTCACGTATTATGACAAAATCCAGGTTGTTATGGCGTGTTTTATAACCTGGCAGACTCTTAATGAGGACCACATTGGCGTATAAGTCAAGGTGATTCCTGAAAAGGCAACTTTAGCATAGAATTCGAGAAGTATTTTGATTCGGGAGAGATAGATAAGAGAAGTTTGACAGGCTTAACTTTACAATGATAAGTGGAGTAAAGTATTCTTTATATTGAAGTTCAAAAATTATCTCTTGAAATAAAAACAAAAAGATGTACATATCAGATCTTAATATTTCTCAAAAACAAGGCAAAAGTACGAGCCAGGGCCAATCATCTACAAATTGGTTCAGAGAAAACAGTATACAGATGGATGGGCAAAAGACTATAAAAAATCGCGAAACGTTTATGAATAACTATGACATGGCCTGCATCGTTTTTTCAGTCATCTCTCATGTAGAATAAGAAATTGCATTTCAACATTTTTATATTTAAACATTCAGATGTGGTAGTTCTTTACCACTATAATTTGGAGATGAATGAAATGAACCTTGACCTACCTCATTTGCATATTTAGTGTCTGAAGAATTCCACCAGACATTTGAGAGGGTGTAGCTATAATGCCTTTCAATCCCACTCCATTGCGCCTGAGTGATTCAACGACTGTCTCCAGTGATGCACTTTGAGCTGGTTGCACCTCACTGAAAGTGAATTCATTGATAATAAGACGATAGGCAGACTTCATTTTATGAGGGTTTCCTATAGAATTTTAACGATCACATTCTTTGACCTTCCCTCATTTTTCCCTGGCCAGTCTAATTTGTCCTTGACCATGATGGTTGTTAACACAAATAAAACATTCACTTCAAAATATTTATTTCATTCCATCATAACATGTACATCTATAATCAAACCTTGCTGTCTTTACCTGGATGACATCTATATTTCGATGCAATGTTTGTTCCCATGAATGTATCTGATATTTGATAAAGTAGATGTGAACCATACATGAACAATGGTGACTGCACCAGAGGCAATTTTGGAGTGACATTCAGTGATAAAAAGAACATTATACAATTGCAACCAAAAAATGTAAATTTGTATAAAGCATGGTATATGCCCTACTACAGTATATCACTAAAATTTAGGATTTCAGATCAAAGTAATCTAGTTTCATCCTGGAGAATCAATGAGGATTAGTGTATATTTCACATTCCTGATAATCCATGGACTCATCCATCACATTGAACTTTGATACTACTACAGAAAAAATGGAATAACCACGGACATTTCTGGATTAAGGATGGATGCCTGGATACATGAATGTTTGAATGTTCAATCACAAAAGCAAAACATTTTCTTTTCAATCTCAGTTTATTAGTCATAATCAGTTGACTTTCATTTTTCCAGGATCACAGTTCACAAAGTGACACTACCTCAACTGTACATCTATAGTCCATACCTGACAAAAACTTCTTCAAAGTCTACAGGAACACCAGCTGCTGTGAAAACCTCCCTGACACTGGCCATTAGTTCTGGCCCGACTCCATCTCCTGGCACCATTGTTACAGTTTGGTGGCCTTCAGGCTTGGACACAGGTTCAGAACTTGCTAGGGCAGCCCTGGCAGGTTGTAAGTGAAGCTGTCTTCTAACTGCATAGCTGCACAGCTGTAAAGATGTATATATATATACTTGCCCGTAGCCAGCTTTTACCAGGAGGGGGAGCTTTTTCCAGGGGGGATCTTTTTCACAATTTTGACTAAAAATCATGCAAAAAATTCTCAGAATGGTGAAAAACTGCATGATTTTGAAAGAATTTCTGGCTAGGGGGGGGGGGGCTTCCGCTTCCCCAGCTCCCTCTCTGGCTACGGGCCTGATATATATCATATGTATTTGTTTATTGAGAGAATTTGAAAATGAAATAATAAATTTGTTAATTTTGAATGTTGTTTTTTGTGCTTACTTAAAATACATGGTTTATTTGATGGTTGTATATATTTGAAGGTAATTTCTTTTAATTAGGTTAAACATGAAAATTCAAAAAGTACCAAGGAGGATCCCCCTGAGCCCTTATATTGTCTTCCCTAAGCATACCTGACGGCTACGAAGGTTGAAATAGTTGAGTGGAAAAAACAATGCATCATGATTTTTGGAATGCAACCAATATGGCTGAAGAAGCTTCAGAGTCAGTCATTTTTGTGACAAAAACATCTTCAGCTGCAAGGTATTGGCATGGTATCCATTAGCCTTGTTTACTCTACCAGAAGTCAGCTCTGGGAAGTTCCGTTGGCATTGCAACGAAGAGAATAAATTGAGCGCATGCGCTAAAAATTAAAAAATGGTGCGCGTCGGAACAGAAATTTCTCCAATTTAACTGCAAATTACACAACAAATAGGACTTGTTGACACCACGCGTCAAAAAAAGGGCAAGTAATATTCAATTATCTTCCTAAATACCGTTACTTATGCCAGCGCACCAGCTGGAAGTTGGGGAAAAACGCTTCACAAGCCGGTATATTCTAACGGTGTGTCAGCTGGCTTTTGAGCAAGCTGTGTTCAGTAAAGCCTTGTAGAAGGCTTTAGCATTTGTTGATTTTAACAAATGATCTCCCAAAAGACAAAAACTGTTCGAGGGATCTTAGTAAACTTGCAGCCTGAATCGTTGATTATCAAAACTTATCGTTCAAATTAGGCCAGAATCTAACTTTAAACATCTTGATTATGAGCCCATGTATTATCTTAAACTTGAGTCTGAACCTGAGAGCATATTTTTCATCCAATTTCCAATCCTAAATCCACGAATTATTCCACATGCTATCTATTGCAAGACTTATGCCTGCCACAACCGTCACCATATTAATCAATGTTTTTAAGTAGCGCAAGGATCCTGCCATGACCGTGGTAGTGTTATCGTGTAAGCCTGGTATAACCGTGACAGGCTGGTATAACCGTGACAATGCTGTATTATATTGCAAGGCCTGTCATGACCCTGGAAGTGTTATCGTGGAAGCCTGGCGCGACCGTAGCCTTTATTGTGGTTTATAAGCGAATGTGAATATTAATGTATAGTAGTTATTTTGATTTTGACATGATTAAGGTAGTAAAACACCATGATAATAGTATTAAACTGTTTAATTGTAATGACGATCACTTAAAATTGTTAAGGATATTCCTGGCATTAATGTCATACATATTTACTAGTTATTGCAATACATTATAACAGCCATAGTAGGACTAAGCCTAAATTTCTACATTACCACCCTCATACCTGGCTTTGCAATACTATATTACATTGTCACGGTCATACCAGGCTTTGCGATCCCATAATGCATTGTCACGGTCATGCTAGGTTTTCAAATACACATTGTCACGGTCACTTATAGCAATCATAAATTTCTACATTACCACTCTCATACCCGAACTTGGAATACTATATCACATTGCCACGGCGGTCATACCAAGCCTTGCAATACTATATTACATTGTCACGGCCATGCCAGGCCTTGCAGTACTATATTACATTGCCACGGTAATGCCAGGCTTTGCAATACACATTGTCACGGTTATAGCAGTCCTAATCGTAAATTTCTACATTACCTCTCTCATACCTGAACTTGCAATACTATATTACATTGTCACGGTCATACCAGGCCTTGCAGTACTATATTACATTGTTACGGTCATAGCAAGCCTTGCAGAACTATATTACATTGTCACGGTCATGGCAGGCATTGCAATATAATACAGCATTGTCGCGGTTATACCAGGCTTTCACGATAACATTACCACGGTCATGGCAGGATCCTTGCGCTACTTAAAAAACACTGAATAACATGGTGACGGTTACGCCAGGCGTTAGGCTAGTCTTGCAACAGATACAGTTGGGGACATAAATAAATGACAGGTGGATTTGCTGAAGTGAGGATTTCCCATGTTAAAAATAAGAGAATTTACAAGAGGCCATAAATCAGTGGATGAGATTATACAAAATGTAAAATATACAAATTTTAAGGGATATGTATCTAGACAATATTGGAAATTATGGGCTTTCAGACCACAATAATTAGGAAATGGTGATCGAAAATCGACCTGTCATTTATTTTTGTCCCCAACTGTAGGGTCTCAATTATTCTATCAATGAATCAGATGGATTCATTCACCAAAAAGTTATAAATTCAAGGTAAATTGATTTTCCAATATACACCTTGGGATATATTGCATACATTTTCTTCAGTATGTGCTTACATCGACCACAATTCTTACCTTTTTGGAGGATCTTAAAATTTCTCTAGCAACACTTGCCATCTTGATTTAGGACAATCCCAATGACGTCAGGCATATGAAAGCGAGGCAGGCAGGGGAGATCCCAAAATGGCAACGAAACAAATTATTTCCAAGATTTCAGATTTCAAATCGATAAGTTGGATAACCTCATTATTAATATGTCCATTGAGTTCGAGCCGTTGCACACTGGTAAATGATATGGTCAACCTCTAGTTTAATTAAGTAGCATGGCTTGTCATTTTTGTTTTTTGGTAGAAAACAATGATATAGCCTACTTGATGTTTTCATAAGGGGGCGTGGTACATTCCCGGGGCACATCATAGTCATGGTCATATAATCGAATGAGCGCATCATTCACATCTAAAAAATTGTAATGAGATGATGTTTATGGGCCCATAGCCCCCTCCATTTGGGAAATATATATACAATGTACATCTAATAACTATGATTCTAATAACTATTAGGTGTAAAGTATTCCGAGATCTAGATCGGAATTTTTAATGTATTCTAAGTGATCTATAGTGCCAACTTCATGCTGTTTCTTTTTGCACACATTGGTGCGGTTACTTTATTTCAGTTTACAGGTCAAAACAGACTGATATCTAGTAAAACAATAGATTATCCTGCTAGTAGATTTCCCATCCCAGATCGAGATACATTACCTAAGGAAATCAAGGATCAAATGAGAGAAGTTGAAGCAAAGGTAAAAACGCTTACTTGAATCTTGAGTGAAACAAATCATTTGGAATTAGTACTAAGTGCACATTTTCTTTGACCATTAACTCCTTTCTCGTCTCTGTGACCACCTTTATGTATACTAATTGGATGCACAATGTAAAACCTTCTGTCATAAATATGATTGTTCAAGTATGTTTTACTTTGTTTGTAGGGTGGATTTCTGCCAAATGTATTTAAAACTTTGTCCCACAGACCTGCAGAGTTTAAGGCTTTCTTCAGTTATTATGATGCCCTGATGGAAAAAGAAACAGGTGAGAAAATAAAGGAACATTAGATGGAAATGACAGATCATGATTTTAAGAATATTTTCACCACTGTGCAACCGCTAAATTGTAATCAGCGAGACAAATATTGGTACCTTGATCATACACGAGGACACTCAAAGTTGTCATACCATCTAAATGTTTCAACCAAAATAGAATTTGTGAGAAAATACATGTAGGCCTACTGTAATATCCAAAATTTAACTAATATAGCCTCATGTGATAAAAGGGAAAAAAGTACTCCTTGCATTAGTGAAAGTTGGCTTTGTACTAAATACATAAGTATCTGTTTTTAGGTAACCTTACAAAAGCAGATAAAGAGATGATTGTAGTTGCAACTAGTGCTGAGAACAATTGCATCTATTGTGTTGTGGCCCATAGCGCTCTACACAGAATATATTCAAATAATAAAATCCTAGCAGACCAGGTTGGTATCGACTGTCTACATCTAAGACGTTTGGCTCCAACGTTGAGTCTCAGTTCTCGTCTGTCCTCCCTTCACAGTTTTAATGTGTACATGTATTTTCCTTTTCTGAGAATAATCACCGTAAAATTACCTCGTCTTCTTTATTCCTGATTATGCCCACATTATATTCAATTCATCCCCCACCCTTCAGATGGTTAATAATTAATATTAAGTAAGAATAGTCAGTAAGGTGGCCTGTGATTGATACGATTGCAGATAACTATAAACTGGAGATGTTCTGACCTAGGAGACAGAGAGAAGGCTATTCTAGAGTTTGCCATGGATGTGTGTGCGTGCAAGGCTATCACAGATGAACACTTTAAAAGACTACAAGAGCATGGATTGGACAAGGAGGATGCCTGGGACATTGGTGCTATTGTTGGCCTATTTGCATTGTCAAATAGGATGGCTCATGTAACAAATATGAGACCTAATGATGAGTTTTACCTAATAGGAAAGGCCAAGAAACAATAATTAAATTGGCAATTTATTTGGCATTTTCACACTCTGCCAACACAAATTGATGCCAAATATTCAATAAATTCCCAGGGTAATTGTACAGGGTAATTTACTTAGTGTTATGTATTAATGTTTATGTACATTCATGGAATTATTGGCTGGAGGAGTTCATTACCTTCATGGTCAGCTCATAGAAGGGTGATTCATCAATGGAAAAGAAGACTACAAATACAGCGTATTGACAGGTTGTTCAAATTAGCCAAAGATGGAAAAATTCCCCATATTATTACTTGCTATATGAGCACTATGCAACAATCATATACTTACTGTCAATAACATTAATAAATTCCATAGGTTTCCTAGTATAATCTATTACTTATATTTTGTATTTCATGTTGATGTTAATAATGAGACGTTGTGAAATAGAACATTCTTACTTTTTTCGAATGTACTATACTACTATGTAGTATACAAATCAGATCATTTTCTCCTGTTTTTCGTGCTGCATTCAAATCGAATTCAACTGTCTTGAGTTTCCATACCCTTTGCATTCGTTCAACTTCACTTCTTAAAAGAAAGCTTCGTCTTCACTCGGTAGTTTATAAGGTAGAGTTTCCATGTCATATAAGCCTGATTTGGTTCAAATATTAAAGCATTACGTCAACTTTAATCTGGTTTAATTCGATGAAAACAAAAATATCGAAATCGACATTTTTCGTCCGCCATCTTCTTAAATGTAAAGGTAACGGCCGTTACCTTCGCTTGATTCTGATCAGTGATTTAGAAAACAAAACGGAACAAATATCTTAATAATGTCAAGTGTTTGTAATCTATGAAATAAATTGAAACGAAACTACAAATGGTTTGTCAGAACGTTTTGTGTATGCACGGGCTTTCAAGAGAAATGTCAATTGTCAATCCGTATATATGTCAATATTAGTTACTGACACCGTTATTTCTGGATAATGAATTCATACACAGTTGCTTAATACTTCTAATTCTTAGAAAACTATAACAACGTTTTACATTTTATTAGCATTTTTATTTGATATTTCAGATGTAACCATAGTGGTCGCTCACAACCTGGGTACAGCGTTAATACTAAAAGAAATTAAAATCCGGAGTACCTGGGTCCCTAGGATGAATATGGTCTCTGGACTTAAGTATATTGCCTCGTAGATGTGATATAATTTTGCCCTATAAACGCCGTTGCTGGATATAATATCAAAGGCCTATATAATTAGTAAATAGACCAATTGAGTTTTTCTCATTCTAAGATGTTGTAATGAAGGTTATTGACTTTCTCCTATCTTGCCCACGCCATATAAATGAAAGAATTGATATGTTGGCTGCACTGAGACAAAATAACCTACTTTATGATACAAACACATGTACAAATCAAAATGACCAATTAGAATATCTTATTTTTGAAAACACCCTCTGTCGAGATTCTCAAAATACCCTCATTGACATAGTAACTGACTTTGTTGGAACGTGTTATATACACCCAACTAGAATTTAAAGTTAAAACTTTGACTCATATAGCATCTCTCAACCTCCTGGACCCAAATAAAATAAAATAAAAACTTATATTGTTTATCTATTTTATTTACAATATTTTACTTACTTTCTGTTTTGTGATATCTAAAGCCACATGAAAACTATGTTTAATTTACTTAAAGCAACCTGTAATGCCACATGGCGATTGGTATGCTTTTATATGTAATTGTTTATATTGTTTTCAATAAGTGAAATAAAATCATTAATAATAAAAAAGGTTATTGATTTGCCTAAACAGGAACATTGTCTTCATCGTCAGAAAGTGCGATATCGTTTCATTATTTTTGGTGATTTATAGTTATGGTTTGTAAAGGTGTCGATTGACACATTTTCGTATTCTTGTAAACTTGTATCGTCTAATAAGTTATTTTGTGATTCTGAAAATAAAACGAAATTAATGTAATTCACAAAACGAAGTTTTGACTTGGAATGACCTGGAATGGAATTGACGGACTCTCTGATGAAGTCAAACGTCTAAACGCTTTTTATTCAGATAATTTTGCAAATCAAATCCAGTAAAACTTGATAAAACATAAATATATTTAATAAACGTTTCAGAGAACCTTTAAATTTGTTGACCGGGAATTGGACTTCTAAGTCACTTACTTTTCTTAAATCTCGAACAATGTCAAATCTTTCTATATACTCTAGCCCATCAACCAATTTTTTCCAAATAGTTGCATCATCTCCGTCCTGTCTCTGCCACCACTTTGTTAACATCGCCGGAGACCACGCTTCCGCGTCATGCTTACAACTACTTTGCATATTACTTAGGCGTCCTTCGTCAAATCCAAACTTTTTGCCAAGTTTTTTGAACTCCCCTTCTGTTAAGCTAATATCATGAAACATCAATTCCCATTTAATAGGAGCTGAAAAGAAAATCATTTTATGTTCGAACTTATCCAATCCTTATGAACTTTAAAGAACAAGGGTCCTTAAACCCAGTAGAATATCTTATTTATACAAGCAAATCGACGTGTCCATAGCTTTCAATACATTGTCTTAACTTTAACAAGCCAATTCCCCGGTTTGCTTTAGTTTGGTTTTCTTACCTGACATACCCGCCATTTTGTTGAATGTCTTGGTGCAATCTGTAGGAACGTAGATAATAAAACATTAAGAGAAATACAACGATTTAAAAGTACACAACAAAACGAAACTAATTTTAAACCATACCTTTTAATTTTTAAACCAGCACTTAAAACTCAAATCAAACAAATCAATTTATGACCCCTTTTGATTATCTTTTCACTTTCTTTACAATTGTAATTTTAAATACAAATATTTTCATAAAACATTCACTAAAACACTCATAATGCTCTAGGCATAAACTATAAAATGGAGGATCCATATGGATGTAAAACCAGGATTTGCCAGGGAGGGGGGCAGGGGGTAGTTCAAATGTCAGAAATAAAGATGTCCAAAAGCTCTCGGCTCCAGGCATGGATGGCCGAATTTACATATTAAAGGACTTGAGTAATCCCAAATATTATCTCTGTTGGTAAAACATAAACACTCCATTGGCTAATTTTCTAAGGTTGGGGTGCTGGTCGGGACAAATAGAAATAATAGGAGTCCAGGAGGGAATTAGTTCACGTATTTCTAAATAGGCGACGATGGTTAGAACTAGAAAATTTGCCACGGGATATTACAAATAACAAAAGGCTGCTATCTGACATTTCTTTCAAGATTGGAAAGTTTCTAACTTTGGGAACCAAGATACCTACCCGGTACCCTAACTTTTCTGCATGCACATGCCACTATAGACAATATGACCAATGTTAACGCAATCATAATACCTCCAGGCAACGAAAAATCTGAAAAGAAGCTTTCGATACTGAGAAAAATGAAATAATAAAACATAGAATTCAATAGAATTAAAATAGAAGAAATGTCAACAACAATCTATAAGTTAACATTACGTTTATTCTAAAGTGCTAATTTTTTCAGCTAATTCTCCAAGACCATGTTTCAGCAATTAAAGACAATTATCACATAATACGGGAAATCCGTTGCTCGAATTTCTAACATTTCTACTAAGAAAAGTGTTCTATACCAGTTGTCTCAGCAGTTTTTCTTCGATCATTACTTTCTTCAGTATGACTCCTTTCGTCTTCCCCCACTTGTTCGTCAGAATATTTTGAACTAAAAATTATTTAAATGTTTTAAATGTATTCTGTCATTTTTTGATTTCATCATAAATAGCCGGAATCTTGCAGTTTATGGTGTAATCTGGAATTCACAATGACAAACATATATTTTACCTGCTTCCAACCTTTTTAGATCTTTTATATTCGAGAACTTGATGTGCGAGATCCACTCTTCCTATTTCTCTAAGTGCTTCTGCAAGTAGCCTCTGAATGTTTTCATGCTTTTCTCGTCTTTGTTTCCACAGATTTAAAACCTGGTATGCCCAATTTCCAGCGACATGTTGATCACTTGACTTTATATTTTGGATATCAGCATCACTGATCCCGAGCTGAATCCCAAGCGCATGCACATTGTTCCCCGGTATTTGCTTACAAATGCTCAACAGGAATTTATCATCTAGATTACCTAAAATGTTAATGTTTTAAAGTACAGAATACTTTGGATTACAAAATACCCAATACATCTAAATCTCATTAATACCTTCAGAGTTATGCTGAAAACATTTGTATATATATTATCATGTCACTTGATGTCTAAAATACAGATTAAAGGAAAAACGAAATTTTCAAACTAATCTCGTATTGAACGGTGGGAGACAGACCACCATGTCCTAAATTTACCTCTAATTGTTACCAGCAAAAATGCCACCATAAACTGCATTTTTGTCAAATCCAGCAGCATTTTCAGTCACTATCTCGTCACTTTATGTACAGGGTAAGTTCCACTCCCATGTATACCTAATGTAGTTTTTATACGTACTCTGAAAGGTTGTGATTTGGTCATTAGTAGCTACACACAATTTTTCTCATATTTGAACCATTTAATCACACGGCATGCAATATACCGTATTTAGTATCTTTTTAAATGTATACCTGTACTATTACACGTTATTGTAGAGTTGTAGCATATTTATTGCGTACATTCACACCCTCAAGGGTCAGGTACAGGTACAAGAAAGTGAAATACATAAGGGTTATGTACTGGGAGGTTTTGGATACAGGGTTTATCCCAAGGGAAATATGTGTATCTCCCGAGGGACCGAATTATTCTTAAGGTACACGTTTTCTTGGTCTTAAAGATTGCGAGATTTGTAAAAAATTTGAAAAAATGTGAAAAAAAAATTTAAAAAAAATTTGAAAAAAATGTTGAAAAAAAAATTTAGAACAAAAATTAATATTTTTTTTCATGAGCGGGACCGGGATGGATACAGGCTGTATCCATCCCGCCCCGCTCCTCGGTGATATATCCCTAGATACAGTATATATTCCCGCTCGTTATTTACCTAGAACCTTAGTAGGTATGGAATACATGAAAAATATTAAATCCATTGGAGCTAGAGATCCATCAGCCCCATGTAAGAGAAATCCCTTGTCACAATACACAATGCTGTTGTGTTACAAGAAATGGCTCACCAGACATGCATTTGTCGGCATCTGACAAATCCGTGTCTGCTGGTTTTCTATCTCGATTCGTGAGGTTTCGCGTATTCAGTCTCAAAACGAAAGCAATAAAACACACGACTGTGAAGCTCCAAGTGTTCTGGGCTACCCAAGTATTCCGAATCTTGCCGAAGTATTGTGACTTGGCCCAAGTATTCTGGGTTTACAAATACACTCGATACGGTGATTTTCAATTTCTAACATCAATTTTAAGTTTCTACAGAGACGACTGTTGACATTAAGATAATGGAACCACTTCTAATGTGGCTGCCTCGTGCATAAAAAGGCTTTCAATTTATTCATATAAACTAACAGGGTACCCATTGGGGAATGTAAAATCCACGGTTGTTCGACTTTTGCACCATCGGACACTCCTGAGCAATAGAATATTTAGACAGAATATATCAATATTTAGGCTGGGTTTCAATTTCAGGAATATACCTAATTTTGGGAAAAATGGGTCTCGATTTAAAAAAAATGGGTCCATATTCTTAAAAAGTGTGTAAAAAAATTCATTTTAGGACCCTCTTTTTTATCCTAGCTGTCAGAACAGTTGGGCAAGAGTCAGAACACATGGGTAGCCCAGAACAGTTGGGCTTCCACACACGACCATGATAATCTTGAGCTTTACCCTGTCAAGTATGATTTTCTAGATCTTGATTCAAAACGAAACTAGATTATTCGTGATATCGGGTACATACCCCCTGTTCCAAAAATGTTGTGCGTCTTCATCGATGGCTCA
This sequence comes from Owenia fusiformis, assembly GCA_903813345.2. Lineage (NCBI taxonomy): Eukaryota > Metazoa > Annelida > Polychaeta > Sabellida > Oweniidae > Owenia > Owenia fusiformis. The sequence goes on along the minus strand of CAIIXF020000005.1, from coordinate 37,313,842 downwards.
TAACTTTTGCTATTCATGACTTCATGTATGTCCAAGTCAATTATCCTCTATTTTACGCAACTTTGAAATTTAAAAACTATTCTTGTTCAAAATTAACAATGTCATTACAGTTGATGCATAGGGCAGGGTCTATATAATTGTGTTTGTATGGAAAGGTAACAACAATGATATTGATATATAACACTTTACATGTATCACAATGGCAATTATTGTTACAAAATCTATGTGATTTCTTCGGTCAAAATATGTTAACATTATCTGAAGAATGACTTAAGTATGAATGAAATGTCCCTTGGTGTTCTGGTCCTGGATTGCGATTTTCCACACTCTCCACTAGAGGGGGAAGGGGGGGGGGGTGTTGGGCATTATTTCTTCTCACGTTAGATCATGGTTTTGGAATATATAGGATCCATTTTTCTTATGACAGGTTACACCAGGTGTAGTTTGATTTTCTTGCTAGGTATTTTTAGTTTTCGATCCTTTCCCTTTGGCATTTGTGCTTAGATGTCGATCTGTTGTTTTCATGAATTCAATAAAACGTACTCATATGTTAAATTCTGAATAGTTGAAACCAAACCATTGTCAAATGTTCCATAGTGATAACTTAGTAATAACATAAGTGATTACATTTATTTTATTTTTTTATTTATTTATTCATATATATTTCAACATCAAATGTACAGTAAACGGGTGACACTTCTCGTGTATATTCCCATGTTTATAATCAAACATGGAATGTACAGATTGGGGATCTGCTTGTGTGATGGATGCTACTATCTATGTCTGACAAATTATGTGTCATATAATGCCCACTATGGTTATTTAAAATTGGTATTATTGATTGATAAAATATTTTTTTCAATTCTTTTTTTCATAATAAAAATACTTCCAGATGATGTAATTTCAATAGGTAATGAATTCCAAATTGATGGTGCAGTAAAAGATATCGAAGCTTTACCATAATTGTTCGAATTTGGGGTTTGCATAATCAACCCTATTTCGGGTGTTCATGGTAATTATGTCACCACCAATAAGTGGTGACATATTGTAATGGTCTTCGTTTTTTGACGGCGGTTGGTGGTTGGCGAGCGGCGGTTGGCGATCGCCGTCTGTAACACTCTCACAACTTCCAATAACTTAGCAAATACTGTTTAGACTGACTTCATTTTTTTACAAAATCATCTACAAGTTATCAGAAGTTCAAATCTGACTTTAGATTTGAGATTTGACCTTCAATGACCATTTTTCCATCATCTACAAGTTCTCAAAAATTCAAATTAGGCTATAGATTTGACCTTCATTGCCCTTCTCAAGATCAAAAAAGATTTACCTTCAATGACCTTCTCAATGTCAAAAAAGTTCTTTCTACAAGTTTTACAAGTTCTCAGAAGTTCAAATCTGACTTTAGATTTGAGATTCCACCTTTAATGGCCTTCTGCAGGTCAAAAAGGTATTTTTTCAACTTGCTTCAAATTGACCAATTTATTTTTTCAAAATCATCTACAAGTGCTCAGAAATTCAAATCTGACTTAAGAATGAACTCATAATCTTGTGAGCAACTAATGTAGATAACAATCCATTTGGATACTCAACTTTTTTACTGCTACTCACCTAGTTACGCTGACGATGCGTCAGCGTAACAAGATGGAAGAACTTTCGGGCTTCGTTTTCGATAAGATATTTTTATATCTCGATTCTACACCACTTATAGGTTAAGTTGTGGGCAATACTCTGGCTCAAAGTTAAGGAAGACAGTCTAGTTTGAGAATATGCAGGTGGTTCTACGTTTGGTATATTAACGAAGACGCAATTCACATATTTAGTCCCTCGCTTTTGTTACTTTGACGATCTTTATGAATATTGTCACATTGGCAATTTCGGTCATTTTGCATTTTCCGTCCTCAAATCATGTCTGTAAAGTCTTGTCTACACATCCAAGCCAAACCGTTTGTTGGATTGATCTGAAATTTTATAGAGATATTTATTAGTTTGGACTTTTCGGACTGATCAGTTTTTTGGCATTCTGGTGAAATGTTAAGGCGGCTATTCTAGATAACGTTTATTTAGATTGTGTTATTGTGTTATGCACAACCAATAGACTAGCATATTTCATACAGTTTGTTTTGCTTTGAATGCAACTTGAAAACAATGAAGATGTTGTGTTTCATTCGTTGAATAATCAACATTTGTATATATTAGATACAATATCATACAGTTCATTTGTCAGAATCGATGGCCTAATCTTTCCAAAACACGTATTCTACTTACACTTTTATTTTATACCTTTCTGTTTACTATACGTCAGATACTCCCCCTGTTTTTGTCTTTGTGGGTTGGGTGTTAAGATAGATCCCAATGGTTTGGCAATGGGAAAAGAAGATTTATCTGGAAATAAATCATATCTAATAACCTATTATAAAACCTTTAATTCATGTATTGAATGAAGTACCGGACCGGTGGTTTTCTTAGTACGATATAACAGGCCTCCTAGACTCCTTTTAACGCGATCATCAGTTCCGACCCCGCGTTCGTTCCTTTTACACGAACCACGGTTCTCACACTAAAGTGTGGTTTGCGAGTAAAGAACTCCGTTCGCGAGTAGAGAAATATATTCGGGAGAGAGGTAAAGTGGTTCACGATTAAAGAATCGATATTCGCGTTGTGAGAACAGTGGTTCGGGTGGAAAGAATGATGGTCGCATTAATGGAAGTATAGGAGGTCTGTATAACTTCGAGACATATTAAAAATCATGAGAGGTACGACATCTCAAAATGTTTCAACAAATATGTTCTATACTTTTTTCCTTACACTGAATACATATGTAGTTAACATTAAATGACCTCGTCATAAATTGTTTATGATAGCTGAATTAATTTGAACAAGGGTTATTAAATCTGTAAATTATTTGCTATAGTTTAATCAAGATTAGGGTCCAACATAATTTTCTCTGACACACCAAACAATATGTTCATTCTTAGGAATGTTTTGAAAAGGGAAGTCAAATGCATAGGCAGAACATCTTGATCTTCTTACTCTTATTTTGTGAGTCGGCCATTTCTTTGCTTGACGGTAGACCAGGGTATAGCAATGGTTTATGGGGTGTACCGGTATGTCGTGGGACCATTTCATTCGGTTTAGTTGCTGTGGATTTGTGGGATTCAGTGTCTCCCTTTGATGATAATTCTTGAATTGGAACATTCCTCGTTGCTAATACAGAAAACAGAGACCTGACTTAAAGGTGTTAGATCTAGCGAGCAACCTCAACAAAAATTGTCTCAAGTTCGTATCCTTCCTTGTCAAGTCTTTTTTGAATTTCCAAGAATGCATATTTTATTTGAGGAAAGCTTTAAATTTAAATTGCGTTCATTTCTCTATAAATGTGATCGGCACATTTATCAATAAAAGACCATTCACACAGTTGTGACAAACTGAGCACTTTGAATCTTGAATAACCTCACAAATTAATAATATACCGTATATATAAAGTTATGGAATTTAGAATGTAGGCCCGAATTTCAAAGTTGTTTTGGCGGTGATGTGTCACGTGTCTTGTGAAAAGCCCAAAATAATGAAAATATGCATTATTTGACTTCTAAGAATGTCTTAGTATAGTGTTTTCTTGAATTTTCAAAAAATGTGGAAGGGTATTTTACCGAGAATCACTTCTCTAAAAATCTTTAATATTCATATTGTATTTGGTCGATTGAATGTTTTAGCCTGTTGAGGCTGGGAATGTAGTTTAGTGATTTATGAAGTTTTGTCCCATATTTAGTCACCGACTAAGATACTAATATATATATAGGGTGTCCCGAAAGTATGCCCCCCCCCCCTAGGCAGACATACAGTGTCGTCAAAGTACGTGTCATATATCATTTTAAAGCTTATCTAAACTTACATTGATTTACTAAGTATAATAAGATCTACTCTCAAATGGGAAAAAGTTACAGTCATGTTAAAATTTAGTGTTTGGCCAAAATAAAGTTCAATTTTTCACCACATTACTAGTCAATGTGTCCTCTCTTGGCCATGGTTCAGCAGGAATTCTTTTCAGATATGACCTTAAAACTAAAAGCCTTTCAAATAGGGGTGTGGAATTTTGTAATCCTCTTAAAACCTTTTAAGGCAGTATCTACCATCACGCCGTTCTCTTTTTCCAACTCAATATCCATTCGAACCCATAGGAATCGCTGCTGTTCAGATGGCCCGGGGGGACACATTGACTAGTTATTTTTGTGTAAAATTGAACTTTATTTTGGCTTTAAATTGGCCATACACTAAATTTTGAAATGCCTGTAATTTTTTCACATTTGAGGGTTGAACCATGATACTTGGCAAATCAATGTAACTTTGGATAAGATTTAAAGTGATAAATGACACATACTATGAAGACACTGGTATATGCCTGCCTAAGGGGGGGGGCATACTTTCGGGACAGCCTGTAAGTAATAATATGTATGCACTACTCTAGTACTTACTCTTGTGTTGATTACGATCTGTTTCTGTGTTCGATGGCAGGCGAGGATAGAGTAATGGTTCATGAGGTGACGCGGAATCCTCTGTCTCTTTTTTCTTCTCAGTTGATGTAGTTGAAGGTAAATTGTGGGATTCAACCACCCCCTTGGGGGAAAACGCCTGCATCGTCATGAACTCATTTTGATCTATTTCAAAATATATTCGAGGGCTGATCATAAAATTCATTCTCATGAAATTTTCACAGAATTTAAAATTAAAGATAACCGTGAACATGACTATCAGTAACCATGTTTACAAACAACAATATATTCCTGATTTTGGTTGTCATGGCAGTCATTATATTTTTATTTCAAAATTTCTCTTTAAATATTTTTTTCTCGTTTAATACGCCACTTGTGTTGCTCATTCTTTGAATTTCGACAGAATTGAAAAACAAAAAATAGAGAGATATATGTATTATGAGAACTTAATGATCAACCCTCGTATGATACAAAGTATTTATAAAAACACACTACCAGCTGATGTTTCCGGGTCCGTACGTGTCACGTTGCGTTTTCGTCTCGATCGTTTATAACAGCATACAGCGAGTACAACAACTAAAATGACGAAAATTCCAGCACCGGTACCACTGATTGTAAATAACAGCCATTGTTGAAACGAAACTAAAATAAAACATGCCATTTTTATTTGGTACTCCTACTCTCTCGTTGCGGCTATCATCTCATTTCTTCCAATCACAGACTGGATTGAATTCTTGTTTTCAGTCTCATTAGCTGAATACATTAGCTGAATATATCCAAGTTCGACAGGACGCTCAATCCCGTCTGTGCGTCCAATAAACAAAGTGCAACATCGGAATAACTGAAAATTCACTTATTTTTATTTATTTTTATTGAATATTTCCAAATTAAAGTATATAAAACCCCATTGTCATATATTAAATGATTTGGTTGACGTATGGATTGCGATTTAACCTTAAAATTGCGTTCCTTAAAAAAAATCAACGTTTAAAGATTCCTTAAGTCTAGTCCCCATATAAAGTTTAAACCACTTTTACTTATTTTGTAGTTTTCAAAATTTTGGTTCTCATAGTTCACCAATGGCACAATGATATCTAAAACATAATATAATCTTCCTTTTAACCTGGTTAGACATTCAACATCGGTATTGAAGTCTAGCATATTTAGAAAAGATTGACATCGAAAAAAAAATTCAAAAAAAAAATTTTCAAAAAGTATTTGCCACCTTCGTGACTTCACTAATGTTTCAAAATATTTTTGGTATGCTAAAACATTGAAGTGGCCCATTCAATATGGCATTTTATTATTGAAATAGTGTGTCATTTGTTCAATCTTTGCATTGGTGTTAAAAAGATAGTCTTTTTTGAAATGCATTAGGAAATATTTGATGATTAAAAAATTACAATTTTTTTAAAAAAATGGCAGGAAATTTGAATATTTGAGAAATGAAATGCTCACAACCTTTTTTTCAATTTTTTTTTTCAAAAATCACTAAAATAACTTTTTAAGTCGTGACAAATAGTAAATGAATGATAAAAAATATTTTCAAACTTTAGACGGGGATTTTAACACTGTGTCAATATTTTTGTATTTTAAAGTATCTTGCTATAGGGTTAAAATTCAATGACTGTGACAATGCGTATATGTTCAAAACAGATGAAGTGACATCAACCAGGGTAGCTACCTTGCCTCAAAGCTTGTATTCGCGGATGCAACTCATTTAAATATGAATAGTACCTACCACTATTCGATTCATACTTAAATGACTTGGTCATAAAATAGTAGGTTAATCCGGTAGCCGACAGCCGAAAATTGTATTTGCGAATACAAGCTTACTTTTTGAACAATTTTGGTTTTCTGCAGACCAGCTACTGACATGACCGGAAGGCACGCACTGGACTGTAGCGTTCCCAGATAATGCGTAACCCTCGTTACAGCTAAAGTTTATAAAACGTCCTTCGCCATATTCATCTAATCTTGGAGTATAGGTGGCATGGTCGGGCAATCTTGGTGGATAACAATATGCTACAAAAGTAAAAGTGAATCAGTTCCACATATTGGAATTTCAAGAAAATAAAAAATTGAGAAAATACGAAAAAGAGAGCCTTTTAAAATAACAGGGCAGAAAAAGAAAAAACGGGGGAAACGCTCCACGTTTTATTTTTTTCATTTAAATATACAGTATGATCATGAAGTAAGATCAAAAGTGCTATAACGGTTGTAAACATTTATGAATCTGGCTCATTTTCTCACAGAATGTTAATCTAAGAATTAAACTAGACAAAAAATAATTGTCAGCAAGTTACATTCAGTATTCTGCGTTCTTTGGTAACCATGGCAACATTTTTTCTTAATGGTTTAATACATTTGGAACGCCACCATATTTTGCATGTTATATTCAATGCATTCTTATTTCACTACCAAAAGTGGTTACATATTGTTATGGTCTCCGTTTTTTGTGACGGCGGTTGGTGGTTGGTGGGTAGCGGTTGGCGTCTGTAACAAATTCTTACAATTTCCTATAACTTAACAAATACTGTTTGACTGAATTCAATTTTTTTCAAAAACATTAAGTTGTCAGAAGTTCAAATCTGACTTTAGATTTCAGATTTGACCTTCAATGACCTTCTCAAGGTAAACCAAGGTCAAAAAGGTCTTTATTCAACTTCCCTCAAATTGACCATTTTTTCCCAAATCATCTACAAGTTCTCAGAAGTTCAAATCTGACTTTAGATTTGAGATCTAGCCTTCAATGACCTACTCTAGGTCAAAAATGTATTTTGTCAACTTGCTTCAAGTTGACCGATTAATTTCAAATTTATCTACAAGTTCTTAGAAGTTCAAACTGACTTTTGATTTGAGATTTGACCTTTCATGACCTTCTCAAGGTCAAAAAGGTATTTTTTAACTTGCTTCAAATTTACCAAATTCTTTTCAAAACCATCTACAAATTCTCAGAAGTTCAAATCTAACTTTAGATTTTAAGATTTGACTTTCAATGACCTTCTCAAGGTAAAAAATGTCAAAAAGGTTTTGTTCAATTTGCCTCAAACTGACCTATTTTTCTTTTCAAAATTATCTACAAGTTCTTAGAGGTCATTGTTGTATTTTATTCAGCAGGAGATCCAAGACGTCATTTCCATTGTTCTTTCGGCAAAATCGCGTAGTAATCTACGGTGATCAGTCCATTTAAATTTCACGCTTTTGAACGTCATGGTGTATACATGCATTTCTAATCGATCATATCTCAGTCAATATTTATCATTATATTATAAATTTGATAATTAATGAAAGCTTATTACAAGGGCATTATGTACGTGAATTAATTACTTCGATCCGATAAAATACCACCAAGATACGGGTGCTAACGTGTTGACATATTTTTCATTAAAAATGCAGAAATGTGTATCATTTTCGCGCGTTAATTAGGCTATTAAAGCAAGTCGGGGCAAAAAATGTTTTTCACTCATCATTTAGCCCACATTGAGCTCTTTCTAATGGTAAAATTGATTTTTTCTGAAACCCCTAGACAAATTTCTGCCAACTTTCCGTAACGACGAGTGAAAATTCATGGTTTTTCCCGCAAACCAATGACGTCGTACTTCTCGATTTTTATATCAAGATTAGATTTGATACGCGTTTGATATTTGTTCACGGTCATATCTCGGTCAATATTCGTCATTGGATGATAATTTTTATAGTAAATGAAAGCTTATTACAAGGGTATTGCGCATGTGGATTAATCATTTCGACCCGATTAAATACCACCCAGCTACGGATACAAATGTGTTGACATTTTTTCAGTGAAATTCACTGAAAATGCAAAAATGTGTATCATATTCGCGTGTTAATTGGGCTATTAAATCTCGTCAGATTAAAAAATGTTTTTCACTCTACATTTAGCCCACAATAAGCTCTTTCCAATGGTATAATTGCTTTTTTCTGAAACCTCTGAAGACAAATTTCTGCCAACTTTCTGTAACGACGAGTGAAAAATCATGGTTTTTACTGCAAACCAATGGCGACGTCGTATTTCTCGATTTTTATACCAAGATTTGATACGCGTATGATATTTCTTCACGGTCATATCTCGGTCAATATGCATTAATGATTCATGAATCTAATACTACATAAAAGAGTATTACAAGCACATCGCATTGTTGGACTTATTACATATGATCCCATGGAATACAGCCAATTAAACCAGGTTTTTCTGTTACCGTTGATCTTCACGCCAAATGCGTAAATATCACTCGTTTTAGCGCATTAATTGAGGCATAAAACATATCCAGGAAAGAATGTGTTGGTCATCAGTAAGAATTCATTTCCAACTTTGAACAATGAAAGTCAAAATACCCGGCTTTTACTTTTACGTAGTGAGGTCGGCGGCCGTCTCTATTTCTCGATTTGTCCAATGAGGGAATTGCAATCATTGCTCGCTCTGTATTTAAATCTATTTTATATCATGACCGGCCAAAATGCCCTAATACGTCACTTCCGCTGAATAGAAAAAAGTAGTATTCAAAAATAAATGTAGTCCCAACACAATTGTGATCATGACGAGTAAGTAAGCTAGTATGTAGGCACAGTTGTAATCTTTTTGCAATGGCAACATGCCATTTCTTCTGAAAATGCGTTTATTTGGGTTATCTGAAGGAAAATTTCGAGTCAAGTGGCGTATTAATTTTGCCTTCATTTTTGTGAATTTCAATTTGTGTCTGCAGAGAGAGGGGGTAGTGTCACAATTGACCAATTATTTCAAAAAGTAGATGATTGGCCCCTATTGAGTTTAGTGTCAAGATGTAGCTTAGACATAGCTTTAGAACCTCAGATAGGCCAGTGAGGCCACATAAATCCATAACTCGAGATAAAAAGTCAGGCGTTTGCCCTTTTGCCCATTGACGAGTATGGTGACGTGAATTAGGGCAGTTTTGCCACCAGACACCGGATATCACGACGATGAATAAATGTCCGAATTAAGCGAATTATTTCGAAGGCATGTTTTATTCGAAAATGATCAGCATACGTATACATATTCATTCATAGCATAATGACCCGTGGTTAGTAGTCTCGGATGAGCTGTGAATGCCATCTATGCCCGGCCTCAATTCAACAATGAAGGTGCGCCCCTAAATCAACACGCAATTAAAAATCCTCCAATAAAACCGCTATCAGGCTATGCAAATATAAATTTTCAAAAACACTTATCTCGACAGATCAGTTTAAAAAAAGACATTGTACTGGTAATTTCAGCATTATGTTCCGAGGAGCCACTCACCAAATAGCTATAATTTGTTAATTGTGCATCCTCAGTCTGTCAGCCGCTTAGCGTATGGATCAGTGACGCTGACCGCATATTGCACCTTTTATAATTTGTAGCAGTTTGCACAACGTCGACGTGCAACTTGAGATTTCTTACTCTTGAGTGCAAGGAGGACTGGCTCTCAGAATTTCATTTCTTGTGAGTTTTGGAATGTTTCGTTTGGAAATAAGACCAAAATTCACGATTCAAATGTTGATGTGAACAAAATGGCGGTTGTTGGAATTCGAATCTTGAAGCACGACATCCCCATATATGAGACAGAATATGTGTGTTGCACTCTGGGAGGCAATCCTCTTTGCCCTTGGGAAAATCAATAGTGCATAGACTTTATTTATTTAAGAATTGAAAGGAAGTGAAGTTAACGATATATACAATTATACTTTCTGCCAAAAAAGCACATTAATTTCGTGGGTATTAAGGGACCGCGAGTTGTTTATAAAATGAAACTGGGGAGCTTGTTCGTACATTCCGCTTGTGTTTTTCATCTAAAAAATATCAATACACTTTAAAACACAATGTAACAATACTCGGGTGTTAATCCATATATAATCCTTGAAAATGAGAAATATTTTTTAGGATTATATGGTGCAAACTTAGTCAATTAAATGTTTTAAAGTGTATCATTCTACAAACAATTCGAGGTCCTTTACCCTACAAAACTCCCATACCCTTCTGTTTTCCTGGCGTTTTCACGAACCTTCCCTGTTCCACCTAACAAGACTCTTTCCCCCCATTGCTATACCCGTATACTGCCCATAGATCTGTGCACAGGAGTTTCACGCGGAAGATGAACTTATTCTAGGAAATATTGTGGAAAAATTACACAGCAAATCATTCCTCAACTATATACACTGACCGTTGAATGCAATTATTCATATATTTCATTTCATCAATAATCATAACATCATGACGCTAACATGCGAGCATGCTGACTTGGTTTTATTTCTAAAAATTAAGATATGTGCAGTAATATTCATAATATGCTAGGTTATAGAACAAGTACTTAGTAATATGTCTATGTGGAGATCAATTCTGAATAAAAAGAGGGGTGGACACCCAGAGCTTTAGCGATGACTGATATATTAGCCTCTTGCTACCACCTTTGTTTGCGCAAATTCTCACGAGTTAGTTTTCTAATATTACACGTTGGGTGATGTTTCTTCATCTTGATGTGAAAATCCAAGCTATGATATTTGTTAACACCCCAGAAATAACAGTATTATTTGAAGCGTTGTTAGAAAATTATTGGTTAACACCCCAGAAATAACAGTATTATTTGAAGCGTTGTTAGAAAATTTGAATCCGCAATTTTTGTTTATCGATTTGGACCAATCAGAGGTGTACGAATTGTACGTCATCTCAATACATGTTTACATTATAAGTGTAGTCATCTTTGAACTCTGGGGCTAATCCACCCCTCGGTTCTGAAATATATATGCATGAATACTCAGTTAACATGCGTATGGTAATATTTCTCAAATGTAAAGATTCAGTTCTATGTACATTCTCTCAATGACAAATAATGATCTAGACATTCTTATCAGAAGCTTATTCCATGGCTCAAAGGTTCAAACTAACAATTATGCTATTAGACAGTGTTGTGTATGTAGTGCAGAATCACAGAAGTGTAGTATAGCAGACAGCTCCAAGAGATACCTCAATCTCCAAATTCTTTATGGGTCAAGATTTACTACATCTTAATTTTCAACATAACACAAAACATTTTTTCAATATAACACAAATCATTTTAATTTTTTCAACATAACAAAAATCATTTTAATTTGTTGAGCTACTCCAGAAGATCATACTACTGCACATATTATCCACTGTCTATTTAAACATTTCATTGAAACGAATCAGGAAGACTGGCAGTGTCATTTGGAACTAATTCTCTATTAGTTTATGTTCATTATAGAATGAACTATATTCAGGTTTTGAATTCATGGAGGGAATTTTAGAACACATTCTGTAGTTTTCCTTCTTTTGTATCTGCAATTTTGCTGGAGGTCAACCGTCAGCATATCTTCAACTCCAGAGAATATGATGGCTAGCTTCTCCTCTACTGCCATGGGAACTGCAAAGATATATCATAAACATAAAAGAACAGGTCCATTTCAAAAAGTTTCAAAAAGTGGCATTAGTTTTCAGTTTCTTTGAAAAATTGACGGTAAGAACCCCTATCACAAGGTTGTCTGAATATGAGTACACACTATGTTAACCACCAGAATAATATCAAAACTTATCATTGTATAGAATTTACTATATGGAACATATGGCATACAAGCATTCGGAGTAGAATATTAACAAAATCCAGCTACGTATGAAGTTTACCAATGCAAATCTGGAAAACATTGTCATTTTTTGTTCACTTTGTTATCAAGTTTTAGCATGGTGCTCATTCCCTTTCATTGAAAATTTAACCATCAGCCCACACTCCCACAAAAAATATATTGAAACTGTATAATGCAGAGACTGTAAAGTAGCTTCCCTGCAAATATCATTTTTGTGGGAGTGTGGGCTCACCACCAAAACTTAACTTTTGTGATAAAAATAAGGCTGACTTGTTTTTGTTTTCAATATGGCTGCTAACCTGGGCATACATGTACACTACATAATTGCATGTACAGATTAGGCCATTCAAAATTAATTATATGTTGGCATTGAACTGATGAAGGGCCTCATATTAAAAACTACAAAACCTTAACTTATTTAAAGGGTTTTATATTTTATTTAATAGTACTCTGTACTTGTAATGCATATACATGACAAAGGGAATTGTGATCTTGAATTATTATCATGTAGTTTTTAATCAATCTTGGAACTCATTTCACTACAATATAATCCAAGATTACAATTCCCTTATTTATATGCATTACAAGTATAAAGAGTACAATGTACATGGGAACATTTTTTTCTGAGAACATGGAATTTAGTGACATTAAATATAAAAATCTTTGAATGGCCTAAGTGTTTTCTAAATAGGGAATAAGTAGAAATTATTTTAGGCAATCCTTTGATTGTCGTGCCACTTATACATGATGCTGCCTCTTATTTTATTATGTATATTGAAAGAGGATTTCTCTGAATTATTTGTGTTTCAAATATGGGAACTGCAAATTGGCAAACAACTTTAAAATTAAGTGTCCATACATTTAATTTCAAATTCCAAAGCAAATGCCAATGGGCATTTATTAAAAGTGACCCTATTAGCTATTTAGTATTTGGCAAACATGTTTAGAAAACTGGCGAGAAGCAATTGAAATAAGAAAATCCATTCTCATGGAAGTACCCTTGTGTGCCTTTAATTGCAGTCATTTCATCCTAATTGCCCATGGGCATTTCAAATAGTAATCACATCCCAACTCTTAAAACATGCTTAGGATACTGTTGGAGTTTCAAAAGGCAGCAAGAACATTCATTTTTGAAACAGGAACATTTAGTTCCCCTAAAAATGCCCATATATTTATTCTCAAGATTTTCATGTAATTGCCCGTGAGAATTTATTTAAAATATTTTTTATTTCCATTCACATGTCTTATTATCAGTCACAATCAAAATTAAGCCAACTGCTTTCATTTCTTGCATTAGAAAACGGCAAAACTTTGACAAAAATAGCATCTCTCAAAGTTGACCTTAAAACCACCCTAATGTCAAGGTGAAATGTCAAAATTCTCAGAAATCATATTTTAAGTAATAATTCATACTTCCTCTTCAATTTCATGTCAATATATACTTGTTTTGAAGGGGGGCTAAAAGAGGGGTTTACCGCCACCTGTCCTTTCAAGGAAATGTGTGACATATGAGTTGGAACAAATGGGGTTACTGTAGTTTTAGGCCCATGGGCGTTTATTTTACACAGGGAAACTGCCATGGACCTTTATTAAAAGGGGAAATCATTTATTCAAGGGGTGTGGCGTTTATTAAGAGGGAAGAAAATTGCTTCCCAAGCCAGTAGGTGTTTATTTTGAGGGATAATATAGATTGCCAGGTTAACACATGACCCTCATACTCATGCAATAGTATCATGAATGCAGATGTTGACTAACTTGTGACCTATTGTAATATTTATGCTACATCATGTTAAATTCACCTCTATTCTCTGTTCTGTTTGCCACTTTAATTTTATTCCTTTTCTCAATGTTTTTGCACACTGTGTTTATGAAGAAGTATCTTAAATGAATGCCCATGGGGTTTCACAAAGAGGGAAAAACCGTTTTCATACACCTCTTTCAGATAAACACCCATGGGCCTATACTTGAGAAACTCTGTTACATATTTATATCACACATTTGCAATGTGAAATAAGAGCATGTGCAAAACATTAAGTAGGCCATTTAATATAATATTTTTTGATAACTAGTGGTCGTCTTAAAAATTTATCCTTGAACTGACCTTTCTTTCAGCATATAAAATCTGAACCAAATCAGTTAACTGGTATTTCTATTTTCCAAAAATATGTTTTTCAAGTAAAAAATGATGGCCATTTTGAAACTCAGCTGTCTTCTTGAACCTACCTATTTCATGGCTTAAATCTTATCCTACACGTGATATAGACTTCAGGGACCCACATTAATGGAGGCGGAGGGATCTACTATAGAATTCATTGATCTTAGGAATCTGGATATGCGAATGGAGATCTGGAAAAAAAGAAATTGTGTAAATTAGTGTAGATTATAACTATTCTTTGCATCAGGATGCAATAAAGCACATGTTATGGGGAAAATGTATTTTGTTTACCAGTAATGAGGGTTGGCAATACCCGTTCCGTATATACAGCGTGTCCCCCACCCTACTAGGAAGTATGCCCCCCCCCCTAGGCAGACATATACCAATGGTTCCATTGCACGTGTCATATATCATTTAAATCTTTGGAAAGCTAATGATATATCGGGTGTCCCAAAAAAAACGTCCCGCTTTTTGAGCTCTTATAACTCTGCCAGATATTAACCAATTCCTTTCAAATTTATCAGGGAGTAAGATAAGGATATTATCTATAAGTTATTAAAATATTATATTAATCAGATGTACATTTTGTGAGTATCGCCAAATACAAGATAGCATACCAAGAAATGTAATATCGGAGGACAACTCAATTATTTCAACTTATAATGAAGATTGATGAGCATCGCTAAATACAAAAGTTAAACAGCATAAGATAAAAAGTTGGTACAGCAAAAGATCGACAACTCACTTATCTTATAACTTGTGCTCAATATGGCCTCCATCTTCCTTCACAACTAAACGGAGTCGTTTCTTCCATGCAGAGATACTGCTCCTGATTTCATCCTGTGATATCTCCTGCCACGACGCACTTATTCTCTCTTTTAATGTTTGTTCTGTAAACTTATCCCTCATACCACTGTAAACTTTTTGACTTAGAGAATCCCAAATTGAGTAATCCATTGGATTACAGTCTGGACTTTGTGGAGGCCATTCAACCTTTTTGATAAATGCTGGGGTGGATCTCTCCAGATACGCCTGGGTTACCCTACTTGTGTGGGAAGGGGCCCCATCTTGTTGAAACACATAGTCATTTCTAGGGTAAATCCTCCTACAATCAGGTAGCAGATTTTCATCTAATAACTTCATATAGCTTTCGCTGTTGACTTTGGCTTTGTCAGTGTTAATGAAAAAAATGTCCGTCTTCCCCTTCCAGGATACTCCTGCAGAAACCATTATCTTTTTGGAAAAACGTGAAGTTTCATGGTAAAGACGCGATGGCTGAATTTGACGTTTACGCTTTCCATACACCCGATCATTTTGACGATTTTTGGGCACTTCAAGAGAAAAGTCCTTCTCATCAGTGAACATGATCTTCTTGACATCTGCGGCTGAATAACGATCACATAAATTGCGACATCTTGTTTTTCTTTTTCCTCTAACATTATTGTCTCTTCTAGAAACTTGTATTCTCTTAAATGGTTTTAGATTCAATTCTTTAGCCATCCTTGAAACTGATGATTTGCTAACTTGCAAGTCATTTGCAATCTGTCTAAGTGACTTGTGTGTCCCTGGTTTATCCTCTTGACTCTGAATTAAGTCATCCACACAATCCTTATTTTCTTCAGAACATGCTGTTTTTGGTCTCCCACTACCAGGTGTGCGTGATACTGATCCAGTTTTTCGTATTTTTGCAATAAGTCTATTTACAGTTCGATGTTGCCATCCCTTTTTAGGGAATTCTTTGACTATTCTTCTTCCTCCCCATCCTTTTTCTTTAAAACACGTTTCAATAGTACACTTATCACTTTCACTGAGAGGCATGCTGTTGCTGGTCCTTCCACACTAAAATTCTGTACTAAACTGATCATGTACAAAAAATCAATAATCTTAACACACATACATTCTATTTATAGACTGACATTGACTGACACCACTTACAACCATCACATGGCATCTAATAAGTCATCAGGTCAAATAAAGGTCACACGTTGCCCAATTTCTAGCATAACTGATATTTTTCTCTGATATTACATTTCTTGATATTCTATTTTGTATTTGTCAATACTCGCTTGATTTACATTGGATTCCTAGTATATTTTCACAACTTGTGGATAATACCCTAGTATTGCATCCTGAAAAATTTCAAAGGAATTGGTCTATCTATTGCAGAGATATGAGATGTCAAAAAGCGGGACGTTTTTTTTGGGACACCCGATATGACACATACTATTGAGAGACATCAGTATATGTCTATCAAGGGGGGGGGGGTCCCATACATTCGGGATAACCTGTATATGGTGATAATGCATGTTGTCATGGCTTTTTGTACCAGCTGTGGACCATGCAGTCAACCGCACTTCCGCCCATTAAATTGATCACAATATTGCACCTTCTAATTATAATAATATTGTACTCCCAGTAATTTTTTGCGCGCGACTTTATTTGGCGCTTTTCGCGAGAATTGGAAAATTCGCGAAATATAATAGCCGCGAAATTCCAGCAGTTCTAATTCGCAAAATTTAATATTCGCAAAATTCCAAGGAAGGTACCGGGGGTTTCAATGTTGACAATGTTTTAATCCAGAGCTGGGCTATAATAGGTAAAAAAGCCGAAAAACTGAAAATTAGCGAAATATAATAGCCGTGAAACAAAATGCCAAAAACACAAAATATAATCGTGTCAAATATTAGTGGGAGTACACTAGTATATCATCAGGGCTGTCAACTTGGGACCACCTAATATGAGTGACTTCAAAATGTTGGACACCTAAGTCCAAATCTGAACACTTTTGTCCAAATTTTGAACACCTTTGGCCAACTTTTAAACACCTTTGTAGGTACGAAAAATTTCCAATGAACATGCGTGACACATACGGGATTCGCGTGACAAATCCGAACAAATTGCGTTCGTTTTTTTCCGGCGTTCGTATTTTTACCGTATCGTAAACATATTTCGAAAAAATTTCTACAGAAATATTTTTGCGTGACAATTACCAGGTAAAATGCGTATTTTGCGTGACATTTTCTGTCACGCAAAAAAAACTGGCGTGACTTCAAATTCTTCAGCAAATGCGTGACAAATACGCAAATTGCGGGACAGTTGACAGGCCTGTATCATGTATATCAGGATGTACCTTGACCTGCATATTTATAATTTGAAAATGTACACTCAACTTAATTCATGAAACATGCTGTAGATACAGTTAATTTCGCACTTCTTAATTTAGCGGAACTGCCCTATTTCAAATATTCATGGCTATTTACACTGGCAGATCTGGGGGGGGGGGGGGGTCTGGGGGCCCCTTGGGTGGGCCCAGAAGAATAAAATTGGACCCAAAAGATTTCGGGCGAAAAAGGCCCTCAGGCCCCAAAAAGTGGGCTTTTTTGGTCAATACTGGGCCTTCTAAGGCCTTATTTTTTATTTCAGGCCACATTTTGAAGAAAATAGACCTCAAAATTCCAAAAATTGGGCCCACTTTTTGGTTTTAGGGGCCCAAAATTTTTTTTCTCTGACCAGAGGTTTGGGCCCCCCTTGTTGGTTCCCAGATCCGCCCCTGATTAAATTTTCCAGATTCAGAACTGAGTTTTAAGTTTTATCATTGATCTGGAAATTAGCATTTCAAATTCAGGTGTACAGCATACAGTAAGTCTTAGTATAGCAATGAAATCAAAATAGAAAGACTTACACAAATGAAATCTTTCAGAGATTTGGAGATTTTCCAATATCAGTGATCTCCCCAGCATTAAAGCAAGTGGGTGCAGCACCCACCTGAGATTTGAAAAACAGGCTTGCACCCACCTGAAAATCCATTTGCACCCTCTTGAAATGAGAAAAATTATGAAAAATTGGCATATTTTGACTTATTTAGGTCTGAATTGTGACAATGAGAATTTTGCACCCACTTGAGGAAATATCCTGTGGAGATCACTGAATATACACCTGAAAATTGGTGGATTTTTATTTGGCAGACCTTTTCAATCTGTCAAATTAAAGGTGCAACAATTAGTGCAGAGGGGCAATTCAATGATCATTGACCAGTGTCAAAATATATTTACGTATTTTTTATCAAGACTAAAATTATTTTTTATTATCTCCAAAGAAACCCCCTGGATGTACATTAGTTCAGCTGATATTCCTCTTGAAAAGTTGTGAATCTTAAAAATCTATAAGTGGGACTCCCTTTATAGAAGCTTTGAACTGAATTTATTCTGCTTAATGCTGAAATTGATAGTTTATCCATACATTTCAAGAAAAAAGGTATGTCAAAGAAGATGTTAAGCCAAATATTGGCCTGATAGCTCAGAAAAAATAAAAAAATTCTCTCTACAGTCCTTGTTATTTTATACCCCTTTAAGTATATCTACAGTACCCAAGTAATAGGACTTTCTCACCTGTTTGGCTTCTCTCTGAAGTATTCTCACATG
Organism: Owenia fusiformis; assembly: GCA_903813345.2. Lineage (NCBI taxonomy): Eukaryota > Metazoa > Annelida > Polychaeta > Sabellida > Oweniidae > Owenia > Owenia fusiformis. The sequence goes on along the minus strand of CAIIXF020000005.1, from coordinate 37,295,159 downwards.
ATGTCACAGCCAGAGTAAGGAGTCAGGTATTAGAGAGGAGCAGCATCAGAAAGCGGTACCAGATACAACAATGATGCTGTACTTTATGGCATCTAAAGAAACATAAACAAGTTGTTAGAGAGAATTAGTACATAGATGACAGGCAGGTTTATGGTTGTTTCAATACCTATTACTCCAGTATCATCAAGGCAACAATAAATATTTTTGAAGCAATCTCTAACAAGGCATTAAAGTGACAAAATAAACCCATGTGAGCTAAAATCATCATGACTTCAACTAATATTTAAATCAACGAGGAAACAAACCTGCATCTTTGAGTCTCTTGAGAAACTGAGTAACAATTCATTTCTACTAGAGCAATCTGCATGGGTTCTTTCACTCCGTGTTCATATAATACCCAAATTAGTACCCACTCTTTGCCTGCCTGAAAATCAAAGTGTGAAGAGCATTTAGTATACAGTCAGTTCTTGGATGTGTTATGCGTGGAAATAGTACTTTTGCCTCTGTAAAAAAGCATCTAATATTGAAATTTAGATTCATTCAAATGCTAACTTACCATCCTATTTGGCCAATGCAGTTGTGCTCTCTGGCTAATGACATTTTCAGTTCATTTTCCACATACAATATAAAAAATACCCTTCTCAAAAGTGAAATCGACTGAAAAGTCTATAAATATTGCCTATACCTAACATTGATAAGACAATGCAATAAATGCATCAAATTCAATGGTGCAAAGATAATGTGTTTTGCACTGTAAACTGTGAAGTGGACTATTTGATTATTAAAAATTTCACCTTTTATTTGTAAATTGGTGGGATATTTGAATATTTGAAAAGATTTCTAATATTTTTGCTTAATTTAATTTTGGACCTTTCGATGTTAAAGTCTAAAGATCATCTGGAGATTTTTTTATGATGCTTGATCATTATATGAAAATTTGAAAATGAATTCCACAGATCATCAAAAGCAAGGCTTTTTGGCCAGAGTTCAACTCAGCTCATTACATGAAAAAAGTTTCATACCAACTGTTAAAATTATGAGAAAGCTGCTAGTAAAGGCTTAAGAAGACCTGGAGATATTTCTATGATGCTAGATCAAAATATGAAAATTTGAAAATGAATTCCACAGATAAACCAAAGCAATTGCTTTTTTGCAAGAGTTCAGTACATGAAAAAGTTTCACACCAACCGTTGAAATTATGAGAAAGCATATTCTGATGCTTTCACTTGAAGGATAAGTGTAGCTAAATTAAACTGGCCCTCTCTAAACCTAAGTATTAGCAGTATTAGCAGGAGCTTTTCTTACATCAAAATGAGAAAAATATACACAATAAACAATAACAATTTCAGTTGATCAAAATAATGAAGAGAATACAGAGAAAGAAATGTCTTGTCACCCTACACTTGAAGGAAGTTTAAATTGTGACTCATGGCACATGGCATTTGAGTATAATCTGACCATCAAAATTAACTGTCTTTTGGTTGGATTTTCTCTCAATTTTTTAGTTCCACTTATCATTTATATAACCAGGCTCACTGTGGTAATGCAAATAGAAACAGTAAACATTTTGGAATGGGAATTTGAGTCCTCTGAAAATGTGACAGAAAAATTGACAAAAAGAGTAGCACGGCAAAGGTCCCTGAACATTTTTTTCTAATTTCTCTGAAACATCCCTTTAATATAGCCCAAAATGGAAGGAGCTTTAGAATTTTGAAATCTCTCATACAAATTAAAAAAATAGAAAAAAACAATTTGAGAAGTGTACTTTTTTCCTTATTTTGATCCCAATTTTTTTATCGGGTAATTTTTCAAATTTCCGTTGCTCCTTCATTTTTGATATATGTTTGAAGTATATTTTCTGAAATGTTCAGATATTTTGAATCAGCGGTTTTTCACCGGCTACTCCTAGAAAAAAATCTTCTCAAATTCTTTAAACGGCACTTTTTTTCTCAAACTAACGTTTTTTGTTGTTCTTTGATGTCTTTGTATTGATTACAGTGCACAAGCATATTGTGAAATAATAAAAACGACTTCTCAGGAAGAGTTTGAAAATTTCAAGATTGTGAAATTTTCTATTTTTTCTGAAAATCGATTAAGTTAACAGTCACCTTAATATCCCCGGGGTAATATCGAGCATCTATTTATAGCCTAAAAGCACAATACTTCAGATTGGAATGGCAAAACTGGTCACTCAAAATTAAACTTAGAAAATTGGAAGCCATCTTCGATCTTCAAATAATTTTAGTAAACTGTTACGACTTGTTCCTTCACTTTTATCGATACCATTTGTTGTATACTTACTTCAATGTTATCTGTTTGTTCCCTTATACTTTATACACCAGACAGCGATACCTTAGGGTCCGATTTATTGTTTACTGTCGTCCTATTCGGGCATATTCGACAGCAATTTGAAAACTTCCACCGAAAACTTCAAAACCGGAATTTACGTCACGAGGCCATGACTCGCCAAAAATACGATATAGGGTTAAAAATGAGAGTGTACTTTCTAATTCGTTTTCTCCATGAACTACGACCGGGGCGAAAAAAATAAGCTGACATAAAGATCAGAAGTATCCAAAATAATCACGAACACCCGAAGGTTAGTGCTGAAAACCTCAAAGACAAATTTCTGCCAACTTTGAAGAGGGAAAATTTTTTTTTTTGAAAAATCATCAAAAAATATTCAAGTCGGGTATACACCAAATACACGATTTTATCACATACGAAACATATTAATGGCTTTATATAACGCAACTCTCGTGTTGGGCATCATAAAAATCCAAACGGAATCGAAATTGATGATTCATGGGTTGAGTTATGGCCTCTTGATTTGAGGTGTCGTATTTTTCTACGAACTCGTGTACCGAGAAATCGGGACTATATCACGCCACGGCGGAGATAGAAATGTCGCTAACCGAAGCACAATTTGCCCTTTGGATCTCCTGCTGTATTATTTTTCTCAGATATTCATTTTAGGTGTTCTATATATTTGCCATTATGTATAGGCTTAACACATTTTTCGTGACGTTTAATCCAGTCATGAACACAAGTTGGAAGTCACCTTCTCTCATCACACGCACTTTGTTGAATACCGCGTTTTGCAGAACTGTCTTGAAAACTTTTAAGTCCCATAGAAATAAACATTTGAGGGAGCCATGTCTGGTGAGTAAGAAGCCATTCCCACTTATTCGATCTCCATGCTTTCCAATTGCTTCTTTGTTTTTGCTGTATGGCAAGGTGCATTATTCCAATGCCGGGTGAAGTGATCTATCACATCTGTTTTTTTCTTGCAAATGATGTGTTTAATGCGATGTTTACAATAGTTACTTTTGATTTTACTTTTTGATCACCCTGTATTTATCAAATCTCAAATCACCGCCTGTGTATCTTATTATTGACAACGTCTAATTTAAATCTTACCCCATACTCTAACCTCCGTCCATATTTCAATGGGTAAATTATCCACCTCATTCACGTATTGACATGTGTAATTGCCACTGTCAGAGATATCAGCCATGTCAATTATAAGTTCATAAGATATAGTAATTGTGTACCTATAATGTGTTAATCGATACAAATTAAATAAAAAATAGTGCACACAAAATAGGCATATTTCGAAGGAAAGTGAAACTACTGTTTAATTTGCTCTTCTTCCTTTGAAAATCTATATTTTCTTGACCCATTGCTACTTTGAATAAGAATGTTTACTTGTTTTTGTCCTCGTTGCTTGGATAAAATATGTCTCTATCTTCTCCCCATTGTACTTTAAGTTGGCTGTCCTTAAACCATTTGATCGCATTCGCATTGTGGTCTGGTGCATTGCAGGGTACATTGATTCTTTCTCCAGGACGACCATTAACTCTTTTGTGGTCTACACCATCTGCATATATTTTGTTGACTACATTACGACAATGCCCTAATTCTTTAATTTTGAATAATTTTGCATTTTCAGTAGGACACAGTAGGATTTGGTAGGGTTTGTGAATCTTGGAATATTCAGCTCGCATTCGCTGATTAAGCTAGCATTCGCTGGTATCAACTGCCGGCTATCGGTTACATAAGCATTGGTAATCATCTGCATAAATTAACCTCGTCATTTTGAAGTTCAAATGACGAACAAACCGCTGCTTACTAACACTGATCAGTGGATTTTAGGCGATAGCTAGCAGCTATAGAGATGTACCGCAGGTACTAAGCCTATTCATATTTAAAATAAAACAAAAAATAAAATAGCTATCAAATCGGCACCCGTCAGTCGATAGTTGAATTCGCGAAATGCTAGCTTATACTTGTAAGTTCAGTGAAGGCAAAAAATTGTTGGTGCCCAAGCACTTTAAAAACTCAATATCATCAAAAAAGTATTTATTCAAAGTATTTAAATAAAGTATACGATGTTTTAGACAAAACATTATCACGATCAAATTACGATTATCATAATATATAACAACAAGCCCACACAATTCACGAAGGACACAATTAACACAGCAGACGATTAACCGTCTGTAAAACAAAAGCTATATTACATCCGATGACATTTTTCGCGAAAACCATGATCACCAACAGATACTCTATTATTTTCAAATTCTCCATCTTCTTATTTCCATATATGGTTGGTCCTGTCCTTAGTGTAATATGTCTATCTCACTTGAAAGGCACTTCATAATTTTGAAAGACAGTCGGAAGAGTACATCTTTGTTGACCATGCGATGTGTGCAATAGCAGTCATTCTTGAATTGCGATGACCAAACAACTTAAAAGTAATTGCAAATACTATTTGGAAAACTTAATTCAAGATGGTGCCTACATTTTTTAGTTTATTTTCTAGATTTAAATTTTAGAACGGAAATAAAATTACAAATAGAAATTAAAATACTTGCTAAATAGCAGACAGGAAACGAAATGGCCGATGTATGTTTAAAAAAGATGATAAAAATAACTATGATCAATGGGGCGAACCAAAATGATTTCATCAGAATATTAAAAATACAAGCAATCGACTCGTTCTAGTCATCAAGGGTCACAACAGCCCCCACTTGGCAACAGCCCCCCATAAATGCTAAATACCTGTATATTGATGTTTGACCTAGACTTATTATTGAATTGAGGTGAGCTTGTCCAAATGCCTTAGTTTATACATAGATATTGACATTTGTCTTTGACATTACCTTGACCTCAGGAAACCCAATAATGGGTCGCAAAGGGTCACATCGCGATATTGACCTTTAACCTTGAGATGACCTTGACCTACCTAATCATGTGACGCCAAGAATCACAGCAGCCCCGAAGACCTTAAATTACCAAATACCTAGTTACTGACCTTTGACCTCGGAATGACCTTGACTCAAGGCATCCCAATTATGGGTCGCAAAGGGTCACATCGAGCCCCAAATGCATGGGAAGGCCAAATACCAAGATATTGACCTTGAACCAATAAGTTGACCATAACCTCAGGTCACCTAATCTGACCTTTGACCTTGGAATGACATTGACCTCTGACCTTCGTAGAATGTCCAACGACCCACTTAGTATGTTGACCAAGTATGAGGGGCCCAGGTTCAAACGGTCTAGGAGGAGATGTCCGGGCGGACGGACGGACGGACAGACAAATGACCACGTTTTATAGTAAGAAGATAGTAATTGGCCATTAAAACATGTAAACTAAACAGTAAACAAGATTGTTTGAATGATAATTTTATACCCCTCACCTTAACAGAATGTAAGAAAATGTTCAAAAATTAACCCTACTATGTATCTTACAGTATGTCAGTCTCTTGTAATTGTACTACCATAAGACGAAAGGTGAATGTTTTCGATGTTATTCGACTTTGAACATTGTTCACTGGTGATCCACTCGATTACGCTGGAACCGTTTCGGTAGCAAAATGTCGGAACGTCAAAGGCACATTTTTTCTTTTTTCCTTATTTCACACGTTGTAGGCAGAAATCCCACGGCATTTTTAACACAAACGTGTATCAGTATCATATGATTAAATGTACACATTTGCATACACTCCCCTCCATAAGTTTGGCAACCTTTTTTCCCCATTGAACTACGTGTTAAAGCCTCCTTACCTTTGAATTTTTATTTACTTAACCCGTGATGAAATAACTTATAATATTGATAGAAACGTAACTTGACCTTATTTCCAATACCTCCAAATTTTCTCAATTTTTTTCCTCAACTACAATAGGTCAAAAATTGATGATAAATTTGATGACTTTTGAAAATCGTCATTCCCATGTAATCCAATGGGAAATGGAGGGTTCGGGGCAAATCAGAAATCAGGATATCTTTTCAGTAAAAGATTCAGCAAAAAATATTTTTATATAGAAAATTGAATTGTCTAACTTTTTAAAATACTAAGTGTTTAGTTTATTTGATGAATATAAAAGTTACAGCGCTTCAAAGTCATTTTTGAAAATAATTTTTCGCCTCCTGTGTTATTTCAATGGGAGAGTTTTTTTGAAAAACAACTTTGACTTTAAAGCCCTATAACTTTGTTGAACCTGAAGAAACATATCAATTTTTTGTTAAATAAAGTTAGCAAATTCAACTGCCTGCCTAACTCGTATTTTTGCAACGACTCTGATGGATGGATATTCTGTCATATGACTTGCGGCAAACCTACCATTTCCCATTGGTTAACATGGGAATGTCGATTTTCAAAAATTCATCAAATTTATCATCAATTTTCGACCTATTGTAATTGAGATAAAAAATTGAGAAAATTTGAAGGTACTGGAATTAACGTCAAATTACGTTTCCATTAATAGTAAAAGTATTTTCATCGCAGGTTAAGTAAATAAAAATGCAAAGGTAAAAGAGGCTTTAACACGTAGTTCAATGAGGAAAAAAAGTTTCCAAACTTATGGAGGGGAGTGTACAAATAGTTCAGAAGACAACGGAATCGTCGATTTAATCCCTCACTTAAGTTACCGAAACGGTATTTCAAAAAACAGTTAAGATCTGCACTTTTAACCCTTATGTTTATGTAACTTAAGTGAGGAATTAAATCGACGATTCTGTTGTCTTCTGAGCTATTTTTTCGCAAACATGTACCCGTTATAAAACATTTGATACTGATACACGTTTGTGAGAAAAAATGTCGTGGGGATTCTGCCTACAACGAGCGAAATAAACAAAAATAAAAAATCGTACCCTCGACGTTTCGCCATTTTGTTACCGAAACGAACCGTTTCGGTAACCAGCGTCATCGAGCGGATCATCAGTGATTGTTATTCGACTTAAAAGCAAGACGCCCGCCAACATGAAAAACATCGATATCGGTATATGGTTCCAGCTGTAACTTTTGGAGCAATAACATTTGAATTCAATCTATCTATAGACTTTTATATGAATATCTTAAAGATTCATTGCTTTTGATGTAATTAATTATATCTTACCTACATGTCGACCTAGTAAAAGCGTCCTAGATTTGATTGCTGATTTTCATATTCTCACCAAATGGCAGGCACTACTTTGATTTGAGACTTATTTAAGGACGCCAATAAAGTTCGATTGGAAATTAGTTTCATTTTGTTCTCAACTGAGTAATGCGTGTTTGTAATACAGATCATATTACTTAGTATTATCGGTTATTTGTTAACTTATTAACATTAATCACATGGCTCTTACAAACGTCTACAATAATCTCCTCAAGAGAATAAATAACCATGTACGTGTTCTTTTTGACTTATATGACTCGCACTCATATGTTGTATGGTTCTTTTGATTAAGCTTACACTTCTTTCCAAACGTTTGGCAACGTAACCTCCCCGTTGTCATTGGACTACGTGTAAAGGCCTCTTCATGTATTTATTTACATAACCTGCAATGAAGATACTTTTGTTAAATGTAAAATGTAGGAAAGTAACTTGACTTTCATTCCAAAATCTCAAAAATTCCCTTTTTTGAATTTCTCAATTACAATAGTAGAAAATTGATGACAAATGTTGAATTTATGAAAATCGTGATTTCCGTGTAAACCAATGATGGGTACGGGACAAATCAGATTTATCTTATATAAGGACGTTGATAGATGGATATTCTGTCATGTGACCCGCGGCAAACCTCCCATTTCCCATTGGTTTACACGGGGATGTCAGGTTTGTCATCGATTTGGAGGTATTGGAAATTATGTCAATTTATAATTCTAGCCTAGCCCTAAAAGTATAGTTTTTTCTTTAATGATATGTAAACAAACATCCAAAGACATTTAACATCTTTAAACCACCATGAGTTTCTTTAATGTCATCTTCTTTGTATCTTCCTTTTGCCCATTCAAAATTTGAAAAATAGCGTGTTAATACGATCTAACACTTCATCTGGAACTAAAAATGGTTGCATTAAATATAGAAATTGTAAGCTCCGAAGAAACGTCACCAGGGTAATTCTACCTAAAATTGTGAGATTTCTTTGACACCAGCTTCTCATAATACTCGACAAATGTGTAGTAATTTAAAAACATGAATGACCACCAAAAGACAACTTTTCTATTGACGAGTGAGGGGATCATATTAAAAGAATCTGCTGACATGATAAAGTATCTAATGATTGGTAGAGACAGGATTCTTATATCAAAGTAACATTTTATATATGTCATTTGAAGAATGTAATCCTATTTTCTTTACTTTATTGCTATATTTACTGTTATTGAAAATTGTATATCGGATGTACGTTTGGCCCTAAAAGGGCATCAGTACTAATAAAATCCTATTACCATATTGTAATAGCTTCACATTTAGTAGGTTATTCTCTTTGATGTAAAGAAACATATTGTAACGTAATGTAATCGGTACAGTAGTTTTTAAAAAAAGAAAATGAGTAAAATAAACATAAATAATAACGTTGTTTAAGTTACTGCTCATGGCGAATGAAAAACATTTAACGTTTAACTAAAAGTACATGTATTTAAATGCACACAGCACTTTTAGAAAAGATGGGCACATAGGAATTTAATCTTGATTTACCGAACAGTCTTCTTAATTATATCTTGACATGAGGTTTTCATCTATATTTCTGCTGACATTTGGTGTTATCGCTAGTAAGGGCGATGGTACATACCCTCGTCCTTCAGGTGAGTAAGATATTGTATACATATATAAATTCTAAAGACCGTATGTTCAACAAAATGAAATCGTAAAACGATTTAATTCTAAAAAATTTAAAACAACGAATCACACAGTTGTTTGTTCATTACTGCAGAGTTGAATGCTACTAAGCCGAACATACTCATAGGAGGTCTCCTTCCATTGGACATCACCTTTTCAAGACGTTTAATGACTGCTGCACAAATCGCAATAGATGAGATCAACAAAAGAAATGACGTGCTTAAAGACTACAATCTAGTACTACACATGAAAAATACATCAGTGGGTGTACAACTTTCAGATTACATAATTTCAACGAGATTACAGTTGTTTATAATCTCGTCTATAACAAGTACAAAAAAATTATAGTATGTAGTTTTCTATTCATTGATACACTCACGCCCAGGGGCGTGATGATCTATAATTTCAAAGTGATTTCAAAGGTCAAAATTTGGGTCAAATTTACAATATATCAATTACATTTGTTTTTGTATGATATTTTTCTCTCGATTTCTTCATCGTGTACCCTACTATCACACCAAACTAGTTCTCACTACGTTCTCGAAAACGGGCTTCAACTGTGTACGAACGGACTGGACCTACTAAGAACCGTTTGGGATCTATTTACAAACTTCATCGAACGTACTCGAACGGATAGGTCCTCTAGAACTTAGACAATGCTCAAAATGTTCTCGTGGTCGTCACTTTCTACAATTAGAACGAGTGACAACGTACTAACGACGAACTGGACGTACTACGAACGGAACCGTCGTACTTCAATCCTACAAGGGACGTTTTAACAACGAGTTGAACTGTCTGAGGACGTGTTGAGAACGAGGTAGAACTAATTGCAAACGGGTTTAAACTGATTAAGAACGTATTTAAAACTGCTTATGAACGAGTTAGCAAAAATATAGCTATCACACCAAACAAGTTGCCACTGCGTTCTTCAAAACTGGTTTTAAACTGTGTGCGAACGGAATGAACGTAGCTGCAACTTTCTAAGGTCTATTTACGAGCTTTATGAACGTTCTCAGACGGGAATGTGATTTTAGAATTTTGAATCGATTCAAAATTAGATGGCGACCATACCGTTCTGTAATTAGGTCATGTTGACCTTCTAGACTAAGGGACGCGTTCTACGACGTTGCACACCGACGTGGTGCGACCTGAACGAACTGCGAACGAGATGGACGTATTGAAGACTGTTTAAGAACGAAGAAGCTAATTATTTCAGACATATTTCCCGACCACAGCCAGATTGAGCCCGTTTTACGACGTTTTCGTAGGACTGGCAAGAACGGGTAAGAACTAGTTTGGTGTGATAGGGGGGGGGGGGGGGTAGCTCAGAAAGAGCGCTTTGAGTGAGCCCACACGTTTTTTGATTACTCTCAGGAATTTTGAGAAAGGAGCATATAGGTTATCGCAAACAATTTCAGACGGTTATATCTTGGTTTATGGCTATTTTTTGACAATAAAGACAGGTTTATCTTTTAGATCCATTCATTATCTCAAAGAAAATTATATACAGTAATAATAAAGTCGAACAAAATCGAAGATATTTAACTAGCAATCAACCCATCAACACACTTTTCAAAGATGTTAACCTCATTTTCACCGAAAATGCAATCATTTTTTACATTGTTTAATGCATTACTATTCTTTATTTTAATGTATCAAACATTTCTTGAAAGAAAAACTTAATTGCTTTAAGATAAGTGTTCCCCATGTTATTTCTCCATTGAAAAACCTCATGCTATCCATTGGTTTCAGTTCATTTTGGTCATCCAAATTCAGTATCTTTAAAGTCCCTGGAGCAATCAACTTTTCCTCTTAGGAAATCAAACATGTCTGAAAAGCACATTCTAATTATGCATTCAACAATATAATAAAAGGTTGCATTTTTGGTGAAAATTGGGTCAACATTTTTGAAAAAGTATATTGATTGGTCCATTGCCCCTTCAATATCACCAAGATCTGATTTACTTAATTATCATTACATATATTTTTCTTGAAGATAGTGAATGTATCCAAAAGATACACCCATGTTCATGATCAGAAAATATTCATAATTCAAGTTAGAATTGTTTGAAATTGTTTGCGATCCTACGTGCTCCTTTGACTCCCAATAAAGGGTGAATTCAAAGTATAATCTATCGTGATTGATATCAATTTAATAGAAAATTTGCTCAGGAGTCCAAATGTAAAATCGAAATTGGAATCCGACTTCCGGTTGACATTTATGACCTAATTTTAAATTAGAAAAAACGTTGACTTTAAAAGAGGTTTAAACAAAATAAAAGGACCTTAAAAAGTCAGTCAACTTAAAATTTTGGGTGTCAAAGGTCAAGTACAAAATCTCGGTCATTTTCCTAATTTTCTCAATTACCACGCTACTCTTAAATATTGTGCTTTAAACTCGATAAGAATAGAACAGCACATTTCTTTCTCATTTCTCAGCAATATCAAATGTCAAAATCAATTTTAAATAAAAATCTGGAATTTGGAGTCTTGAACTGAACTTTGTTCAATTTCACAAACCTAGTTATCCTAATGTATCTAATCTAAATATTTTGCATGTCCGAACTCACGACATTTATTGACAAACTCTAATATTACAAAGTGTAATATGCTTTCGCAGGCTCGACATGCTCCAATGGGTGGACCCGAAGCCGAGCGACTTTCTACAATTAAGACACTAGAGTATATTGATGGTAATCCAATGGTTCATATGGTATTTGGTGGTCTATATATTGCCACCACAGAGAAGTCGGCATACCTAACCAGTCTTATGAATATAATGCAGGTGATGATCTTAATGATCAGTTAGTACGGTTTATTAAATATTTTTATTATGTCCACTAAACGGTCCATCTAAAAACGCGGATCCAAGATTTTGTGGTCGTGGGGACGCTCACACATTCCAAAATGCGCGAGAATGACTGTCGAGCGTACGCTATGGGGGGGGGGGGATTTTTCTTTTTTCCTGATTTCACGAGTTACAGGCAGAATTCTCATGATATATTTTTTCACAGACGTGTGTCAGTGTCAAATGTTTAAGAAAATCTAAATGTTTGCGAACAGATAGTTTAGAAAATAAATAGTACCATGGATACTGGGCTCACATGGTCTTGCTCAGAAAGAGAAAAGTGAATGATGGCAAAAAATGGCAGGCAATAAAATTGAGCTAAAAACAGATATAAATTTTTGCCAATTTAATTATTTTACAATGCAGGACACCTGAAATCAGTTCTAAAGCTATTGAGTTGACAAAAAGTGAGTTGTCAACTCAAAATAATTTAAAACAGGAATCTTATTGACCCGGTGTGAAAGAAACGATGGTCTCCCAGGGATTATGGTCCCCTTTCTTAATAGCCCTTACTGGCCCTGATTGCGTATAAGATAATGAGGGAAAGAGTTGTATTTAGGTCACCATATAAATCAATGGAGAGTAGGACCATAATTTGATAGGACCTCCTACCCTTTTACACCTGGTTTTAAAAGGTGCTTCTCTTGTTGACTGAGAGACAAATGAACAAATCAATGTTAACTAAAATGGCTGAAAATAAAAAACGGATATAACTTTTTGCAGATTTTTTGTAACAAAATCATTTCATACTCTTTACAGTAACATGGCTTTTTACAATGCGGTATACCTGGAATTATTTATAAAGCTAACAAATGGTCCAAAAGTGATTTTGCGAGACAAAAATGGTGGCGACTGAGTTTTAGAACCAGGAGTCATAGGTTTTTTTCTATATATTGACGTTGAACAAAAATCACTTAAAACGGGAATTCTATTGACAGAGGTGTATGCTATATCTCGAGAAAGCAAGTAAAAAGAAAAATCTTACCGAACTTCTCAACTGGAACCGTGGCATAATCGAGTGCAGTACGAGTGTATGTGTCATCTCTATGGAATTTTCATTCATTTTATATTTTTTACTTAGGTTGCACCATCGACAAACTCGTTAGTTCTGTCTGATAAAAAGAGGTAAATATAGCCTACTGACTCTGAAGCTAAAAATAATTACATGATTTTTAAGTATTAGTATAAAAAGGCTCGAATTTCCTTATTGAAGTGGCAACAACTGGGTTTTCGATACCCCGCAAAACCAATATGCTTATTATGTCCCCACTACATAGTGTGGGACCATATTGTCGGCCTAGGCGCGTCTGTCCGTCCGTCTGTCCGTCCGTACGTCTGGCATTTTTCTTCAAAACCGCTACAGGTATCACCTATCACCTACAAGTATCAATTTTCAGGGATAACTTATGAGTGCATACGGATGTGGATGAAAACATTTCGACTAGATACCTACTTCCTGTCGGCCATTTTGAAATCAAAAGCTAAAATTCTTGTCTGCAAACTTTAAGAAAACGGCTTCACAATTACTTTTTAAAGTTTAACATTTTGTTTAACGCACTTCATTCTACGTCTGATTAGGTTTTGGACCTGTTAGCTCAGTCATGGCAGCCATTTTTAATGTCTTGAGAAAAGTTAGCGAGCGGAATGAAAATCTCGAACTGATTAGTTTTTCGGAATTCTGGGTTAATGTAAAGGCAGCCATTTTGGATTTTCCGTCCTAAAATCTTGTCTGTTAAGTCTTGTCTACGCGTTTTCAGGTTACCTGTTTGACAGATCAATTTCAAATTTTTAGGGATGGGATGAAAATCTAGCACTGATTGGTTTTTCTGCATTGTGGGTAAAAAATTTAAGGCAGCCATTTTGAATTTTCCATCTAAAATCGTGTCTGTGAAGTCTTGTCTACTCATTTTCAGGATAACCATTTGACAGTTCGATTTCAAATTTGCAGGGATGATTTTTAATATAAAAATCTAGAATTGATATGTTTTTCGACATTCTTGGAAAATGTTAAGGCAGCCATTTTGGATTTTCCATCCTAAATTCGTGTCTGTGAAGTCTTGTCTATGTAATTTCTGGTGAACCGTTTGAGGGATCAATTTTTAGGGATGATTCATAGTATGAAAATCTCGAATTGATTAGTTTTTCGACATTCTGGGTGAACGTGAAGGCGGCCACATTGGATTTTTCTGTTAAAATATTTTCAACTGATTAGCGTTCAGCATTCAGGATGAAAAATGTGTAGTATAGAATCACCCATTGGTGGGGACATGTTGTACACTTTTGTGTCATGCATAAATTTCTCTGTTGTACCTATGGTCCATATTTCGACTGATTTATTACCTATATCACTAATTCATCAATAAATACCAAAAATTGCAGCTTAGTGTTCGATATCAGTAGTTTTTCACACTTTTGTGAGAATTTGTATTAACTTAACAAGAGGTGACATATTGTCCTGTTAATGACTCGCTTAAATTATATTTTAAACCTTTTGTAGATATCCATATTTCATGAAGTTACTTTCGGATGGTTTTCCTTTCAATGATCTGGTTACCCACTTTGCTATGGAAAATAAATGGAACAAGGTCATGATCATCTCTGACCTGGGATTTGATGATGTAAGTCCCCTGACAATATTTATTACTCCATACTTGCGATGAAATAACTATTTTACTGAATTTTTCAAGATTTATTGTAGAAACCATTTCCAACATGGAAATTAAATATTTTATCATGATTCCTAGTTTTGTGATTTCAACAGGCATTTTTCTAAAATGTCGCCCAATAAAACACAGATTCAAATATTCAGCTATTGAATTGTCAGTCATCCAAAGTATTTTTAAATGCACTTGTTGCTATATAAATTATGGCAGATTCTTCTTATTCATGCAACAATGTGTTGGTTATATACAGGGTGTCCAATGGCGTTGTGCCTCCTCCGTCCACAGCATAAACTAGGAGAGGTACACACACACACTATATACCATTGGAAATACCATTTAATTGTTGTTAAAGTGTGACAAGATGAAGATGCATAAAATAAAATAAGATTAACAGTTAAACCTGAGAATGACCATCTTAGGTAGCCAAAAACGGCCACCAGTCTAGCTAGATATGAAGTTAAAAGGGGTATGGACAATAGCAGTGTCTTTCTTAAGAGATCTCAATACTTTTTTGAGGTTCTTCTGCAGAGGCATCTCGGGAATGTCTGTTCTCTGCATCTTTTACTTGCATAAGTTGCTCTGTTTTATTCATTAATATGGACCCCACGTGCTATGTAGCATTTAAGTCGGAATTGATGGTCGGGTATTCATCAATACCAAAAAATATACATGTATGCATTATTTCTTCAAAACCAGTAAAAAAGCACTATACTAAAACATTTCAAATGCATGTGAACCTATGAAGCAATATTTTATTTAATGGCTCACAGAATGTAAAGGTACTTTGTTTGGTTTATGCTGTGGAAGAGCACCCTTTGCATTTGTTTGACTTAGCTTCTAAAAAGAGATCTTTATCTTCAGTTTTCTTTAGTTTATAACTAGACTCTGCGCGCAAGCTAGGATGCAGAAGGTAGTGGAGGAGGGGAACTAAGCCATTTGACACCACCCTGTATAGTATAGCCAATGTGTATCAATGATTATAGCAAGTGTGTATCAATGATTATATAGATGATTATACATCAATGACTAAACAGGGCGTCCACAGAAAAGTATACTCAACTTTAAAGCCAGGATACTAGAATTTTGAGTAATTTGTTTTCAAAAATATGTAGGTAGAAGTAAAAGGCCTGGTTTGTCCCTCATCAAATGGTACTTAGATCATTATGTAACTGTCATGGATGACTGGGCAGTCATGACCATTATGAAAGTTGGTAAAATCAGCACTGTGCCAAGTTAGCATTCAAGTAGGAATAACAGTGAATGCTTTTTGTGTGTTCAAAACATTATTAATGTTCAAATTCAAACTTGTTCCATGTTCTTCACACTTTTACAGAACTTTCCATAACTTTTTGTCGGTACCTCCCTCTCGGAAAATTGGACCCGAAGAGCTTCTTAATCAGGAATGAAACTTCTACTTGATGATATGCAGCTTTGAAGTCAATTGTATCCCCATGTAAATTCAATAGCCCTTTCTGAAATCCTCATTTTCTCGGAAAAACTCGAGTTTATTGAGTCTAAACAAGTAGATTCATGTGGGACAGTTTTGGTTGAATTCATTTCAATAATAAGAATAGGGTTTCTATAAACAGTACATTGGACTTGCTTTTTAGAACTTTTGTTGGCTCTACTGCTCAGTTGTCAGTAGAACCAGTTTTGCAGGCCTATTTTAGAAATTGTCAAACCTTTTTTCATAAATAACTTACTCAGTCCCCAGTTCAGTTCAATATAAAAGGCCTGTCCTCTAACATAATATAACAGAAAAAATACTAAACCAATCACACATCAATTGCAACACAGGAAGGTAACTTGCCACAGTACTAATTTTACCACCTCTCATAATGGTCTTTCGAAGTTAGCATTCGCAAGATTCTGAATTCTGAAGAAATAAAAATGCATTCCCAATGAATTTTAATATTTCTAGTATTGACCAAATAGCTTTATAGAATTCCAAAATCCGATCCAAATGAATTTAGTCATGCTAGAAACGACTCATTATGATTTAAAGAACATTCGATGCTTTTTCAAAAGTTTTAATATCATCACAAAAAATAAATCAGTGTTAAATTGAAAATATTGAGCAATTTTGTAAGAAATATATGATATTTCGTGAATAGTCTTCTGCTTGGACAGACTTATTTTTCCAATATGAGTGTTCACTGTTCGAAAAGGAAGGTGTTCAGATTTCAAGGCTTTTTAACACGGGAGTGAATAGGAGAAAATATGGGACCAGAAAATTGTTTGGATTGGCAAGGTGTTCGGATATACAGGTCTCACTGTATAATTTATTGAATTTAAAATAACATTAGCTAGCGAAGCATTTGGAAGATACGCTGATAAGAAGCAATGTGACGGTGTCTAACGTATACATAGTAGAGGACGTGGATGATCCAAGTGAAATACTTACAGCTATTAAGGTAAATATTATGAATACATATATAATATCTTTATCTGTAGTATGGTACGAACGTTTTTCCTTAACTCATCCTTACTCATCATACTATAAAAATACAATTAGTAGTACAAATAAAGTTATCTTCCTTTTCAGGAGTCTGGTGTGCGTATTATTGTCTTCCAAGTCTATCCCATCATGTATTATAAACTTTCATGTGAGGTAAGACAAATTGGAGAGGAGGAAGAAATAATTTGTAAAATGTATAACCATGTTAAGGAAGCGCTGTAGTTACTGGTATTCATACATCTTCACAGAATGTTTCCATCTTGTCTAGTGTCATGTTGAACGTTTGCCTAAAGATAATCTTTTTGTGAGAATCTCGTTGTTATTTACATTTTAACCCCGAGACCTTTCCCTGACCGTAACCTTATAAAGTAGAGTATACAGCCCCGTTAACTCTTATTGCAATTGAATAAGGAAATAACATACAGGGTGTCTCAAAAAATGTACCCAAAAGTATATCAACAGCACAGATAAAACAATCAATATTTCGAGACATTTTTGCATGGTCATTTACCTTTGGCTATGAAAGTTTTCTCTCAAATATAAATATACAGTTTTTAGTTCAGCCTTGCCTTTTAGATGTTTTAATTATAACCCTTTACTTTTTATTTAATATTTCGATGACAACCTGCGTCGCTATGCTACATTGTTCATCACATTTGATAATGTTTCAGTTGGAATGTTTTAAATTTCTCCTTGGATGTTGGCCTTACATTGCTCTAGGTTTTTTTGACTTGGGATTAGCTTAAATGCTCCTTCAAATAGCCCCAGAGAAAGAAGTTCGAGGATGAAGACGGCAGAACAATCACAGAGAACCAGGTCAATTATCGTCAAATGATTTAACAGTTGATAATGGAGTTCCACCTTCCAGAGTTGTGGAGACCGAATGATGTCCAAATGAAAACACCGTGATCTCAAAAAGATTAAAGCCCCTCCCCGTACAGCAAGGGCCATACAAGAATTCCCATGAAAGCAGTTTCTTTGATCTCTAATCTCTCTGTATAAAGACATTGTGAGGACCTCCCTATTCAACAGATTTGACACCCTAGACCTTTTCTCTGGGGTAACTTGTAGAATCAAGTTTATGCTAACTTAAGGCCAATATTCTGTGGAAAAATTCAAAAAATTTCATCAGACACATTATCGTCAAAATATGAGAAGGTTAAATTGAACGTGTGTAAAAGGGTTAAAGAAATAAAAAGGCAAGACTGAGTTAAAAAATTTAGTATTGCGGAGAAAACTTACAAGCTTTGCCTAAATAACCATGCAAAGCATATCTGAAAATATCTTTGCTGTTGGTACATTTTTTGAGACACCCTATATATATTCATATATATCGTCGCATGAGAATAACTTTGTATTATCTCACATTTTTACGGAACTGAGAAATCAAGGTTTGAAAGTTTAGAGGTCTGTATCTTACTTAGTATTGCTATGTGAAACTTGATTTTTTGTATGTCACCTGGTCTCACCCTAGAGATATCTTATATGAAGTATCATACCTTGAAACAATTTACAAGATCCTTTTTTAAAACTATGGAAATGGAGTTGATACAATTTCCCAATAACAGCTTATTTCTAATTTCAAATTGTCATATCTGATATCAACTGTTTCAACCAATCAACTCTCTAAGAATTGGTCATGTGACTTGCAAAACTTGGAGTTATAACAATCTTATATTAAAACAAAGTATGCCAATATGCATGTTATGTATCTAGAATGAAAAATAATGTTTTGCTTTGTAAAAAAATCTTCAAAAACCAAAGAATATTATTTAATAAAATAAAGAAAATTCAATTTATAAAACTTTAAAATAAATTTCTCAAATAAGTACAATTATTTCTTAATTTTGGAATCTCAGGACACTCTTCAAAAAGAATTTATTGCCTTTGAAACTAAGGCAGAAGTACAATGCATTGAAACCAATGATGCCAATAAGGTCCCCCACATATTTCCCTCGGTATAAACCCTGTAGCCTAAACCTCCCAGCACATTACAATGTAGCCCCTGGTCCGCTGGTCATTATCAGGTTATTTTTGATACAGACCAGTTGATTTTTCACTGGGTATAGGAGAATAACATTGCAACTGGTCCGTAATTCCATTTTGACCAGCAGGTTTCAGATCCTTAGGGCCTAAGACAAAACCAATTTTTATTATTACATGCACATGGAAGAAATTTGAAAATAGAAAAAAAAATTCTAATTCATTTTAGATTAATGAAAGTGATGAAACCTCGATTTAGGTAATCACATTTTGTTCATTGGGATGCAGCGATCATTATCCATTCATTTTCTGTTGTTTGCTGCTCTGTGGAGTACAATTGGGAATTGAAGCAATTTTAGAAGTGGAGACTAAGAGTGGCTCTTTTTAAAGAAATTGAACCAATTTGTTACTTTTCCAAAATAAAATGTAGATGATCTAAAAACAATGATCCCAAAAATGCAAAAGAAAGGACAAATCTGAAAAACATACTAGTAATAAAATAACTAAAAAGATCCCAGATGTTCAGTAAATCATAGATGAAGATAAAATAAAATAAGTGTTTTAAGGGACTATACTAACATAAAGATTACTCCTTATTGGTATAGTGTATGGCCAGTAAAAGTTAAAGCTAGTTTAAATAGATTTAGCTTTTTTCCACAAACTATAAAACATCATTTTGAAAGAGATTTCAATAGTATACAGACAGTGATTGCCTTTGAGCAATTTAGTGCAAAATATGACAGTTACTATTTGTTTTGATTACAATATCTAGTATATAACCTATTATTATGTACTCTATTTGAAGAAACAAATAAGTAGTCTTTCATTTTCAACATTTAATGATGACAGCTTCGTATATGCATTTCTATTGCATTTGGCCATTCAAACCCCTATAAGACCTGGTAGCAGGGAAGATAAAGGGTACTTTTTACTGCTCACATGATCTAATTAACTGGTCATTTGTACTTTTCATCTTCCCTGGTTGCAAGGATTTAGGTTTTTCGGGGAAATTAGTAATTCTATGTTATATCATGTGGCCATGAATAATCCAATGAGCATCCATAATACAAAGAGTAATTGAGGGCATATAATTTGAATATGCATGGGATTACACATACTGTATCATTTTATTTTTTGATCTACTTGTAATAGTTCTAAAACTAAGACATGAAAGGCCAGGCATGCAAACTGGCATGGTATTGTGTTACAAAACATTATTTCATTCTAGATACAATAACATGCATATTGGCATACTTCGTTTTAATATAAGATTGTTATAACTCCAAGTTTTGCAAGTCACATGACCAATTCTTAGAGAGTTGATTGGTTGAAACAGTTGATATCAGATATGACAATTTCAAATTAGAAATAAGCTGTTTGTCTGGAGATGGTACAAATTCACACTGAATTCTAGCTTAATGAGAGGGAATTGAGATGGGGCATGTATCTGAGATGAAAGCCTGTGTTTCAAATAGTAAAATTCCATGTCTATCTCAAATTTTTTGAAAATGGCAGTTAGTACAAAGTTATTCTCACGCGACGATATATACTCTATATATTTATTAAACTTATAGGCGTATAGGCAAAACATGCATGTTCCAGGATATGTGTGGATAGATAACAGACACCATGTAAGTTTTTCTTTTATCTCATACTTTTAACTCATGATCATTTGCGCATTAAGCATATTCTACTACTCTCATTCGTTTGTTCATAGGTATATATCTCTTTCAGTTTTTAATTCTATATAACTATTTGATTTCAAGTCTCAAAGTGTCAAGGATTACTTTGAATTGTATAGTGATGTCAACTGCACGTGGGATGAGATATTGACTTCCGTGGAAGGGATGTTCGCGACGAGTCCCATTTCATATCTGGAACTTTTCCCTAACACAATAACTATAGGTGGAAAGGTAAGTAGCAGAGCACCTCAAAACAGTATAAGAGATTCCATATGATGAATTCCGAAGAAAAGTAACGTGGTCCAAACCCCAAACGCCCATTTTATGATCTTTGCCTTATCTCTTTTGCCGACCAATATTGTAAACCTCGTATTCTTCGTTGTTTGTACGTTCAAATACTGCCGCAAGTTTGGCATGTGCTTGTCCTTCATTTGTATTATATTTGAAAGCCTTGCAAGAAACCACGAATCGAAGTCACCTTTTCCATGTATGTGCGTGAACTATATTTTGCAAATTTTGTGAAACCCCTTTCTAATTTGCATTGCGTTGCTTCGACACTTGAATCACCGTTGTCCATCTCAATACTAAAATATAGTAAATAATTTTAAAGTATAATCTGGTCTTTTTACAACAGAGTGTCAAAACGTTGTCTGAAATAGGCGGAATAAAAGGGGATGCAGCACGTCTGTACGGATATGACGCAATATGGAGTATGGCACTCACGATGAACAACACCATCAAAAGGATAGAACCACAGACATTAGATGAGTTTACATACAAACACAAAAATTATACAGATATTTTTCTAGAGGAAATGAAAAATCTGTCATTTACCGGTGCAACGGTACGTTTTGTTTAGCAAATTAATATTCCAATTTGGAATTCTTTCGTTGTTATTGTCATGTAAAGTATTAAAATGACAGAACCTTTATCATTTCAGGGGCCTGTTGAATTTTCTGCAGAAGGATCAAGGATGGAAAAATTAGTTTTACGACAAGTCAGAAGTAGGTTTTCCATGAATCTAGCAAGATTACCAAAATCCACGAATGCCAGTCCATCTAAGTATTCTATGTTGTTCCAGCATGTTAAATCATGACCACCTAGTCTCATGTTTATTAATATAAAGCATCTATTATATAGGGTGAAAGTATTAAGTATTCAAACTTATATATCGGGTGGGCATAAAAATGGGCCGTACGTTGATGCTTTGTTGTTCCATTAGGCCTATTCGTTGTTCAAGCCTTTTCAAACTTAAGAGATTCAAATGTCAAATGATGTTGTTAATATACAGGGTGTCAAAAAACAACGGCACCCCCCTCTACAGCAAAAAGTCCTGAATGGTCCATATCGTGTCATACCTCATTTGAAAGATAATTATCCCAACGAACGAAGTTCGATAGGGATATAGTGAAGCCCTCCGTCCGTCAGTCCGTCAGTCCGTCCGTCCGGAAGATAACTCAAATACTAGTTGACGGATTTTCTTCATATTTAGTGGAAAGATGTATATTGGTGCATAGTTTTACGCAAAAAATTTTTTTTTCAAGATGGCCGCCACTTTAAAAATGACGGGACTTTTTCGCAAAAATCATAAATTTTTCATTCTAAACCAAAGTAATTAATATTATTGTTTGAAATTTTGGTAGTATATTCGCAACATCTATCTGTTTCACATATATTCCGTGTTTTTCATCCTGACCCCCAGGGGCTGTGTATGGGGGGTCAGGAAAACAGAAACTTTCGCTAATTTTTAGATCTTTCTGAAGTATAGCTTTATTATACTCAAATGAAAGGCAATTAAGAGTGGATTGCAAATATTGTATCTTTTTCTGATTCAAGCCTCGTAAAATTCAAAATGGCCGTCTAATGTACGATTTCGCAATAATTTTTCGATCCCTTCAAAGTATGGCTATATTATACTCAAATTGAAGGAATTTTGGAGTAGATCACAATTATGGTATTATTTTTCAGATTTGTTCCTCAGAAAATTCAAAATGGCTGCTTTGCAGGAATTCGCAATTCTAAAATCTAAATTTTTCAATTTTAACCAAAGTAATGAGTATAATTGATTGGAATTCGATAATTGATATTTTGTTCGTTGGGATTTGCTACTCCGCGGTGTTGCCATTATCTAGTTTAATTCTGGAGTTACTCATCAAATTTCATTAAATAAAACTTAATATTAAAAAAGCTACATTGTTTCAAAGTTTGCTACTTCGGCACTTTGTTTGCTGCTCTGTTACTGGTTAAAAGTCAAATCTTCAGAAAGTGAAATATGAAAGAATTACCCCAAATTTCAACTGCACTGAACATATAGGTTCATTTCTGAAAAACAGGGTATAGGAACTGATGGACAAAGAGCCTCTTGAAAAAAGACAAAGTAATGATGTATTTCTGAAGAATGTGAGGAAAGTGCGAAGAGGGTTATGCAATACTACACCTTTATGTGAATTTTTTTTAAAATCATATCTGTCCTAATAAGCTGCTGTTTGAGCAGCAACTGGTGGTCATACCAACTACTAAGAATCAGCTGTAAATCTGTAAAATTATATGATATAAAGCTGAAATTTCTCAGGTAACTCCAGAATTAAATCGTCTTTAAAATGAGATATGACACACCATGTAACATTAAGTACTGTAGAGGGGGGTGCCGTTGTTTTTTGACACCCTGTACTGACCAATTTTGAAGGTCATAGCTTAAGTTATCTGTGAACAAAATTAAAATGAAAACATAACCTCAAAAACACAATCCGGTGACCAACATTGTATCACCTGTCAGGTATCATGAGTAGAGTGCGCGCTACATCAGTATGACACGCGTTAATCAGCCATAGGGTCAAAGAAAATGCATGCCTAAAAGTTATCACATCCTAATATATTGAAAGTGGGTGAAAAGACTGTTCAGGAAGTGGCGTGTTTTTAAATTTCACAACTCGTCATTGTAAAGAAAAAAGCTTTACTTTAAAATGAAATATCTTTTTTTCCCTAAACCTTGACATATATGCACCCAATATATCCCGCGAAAAGATAACTTATTAGTTCAAATGACTGTAACTTATTAGACCCCTCAAACTAAAAGCTCTTTACATAAGTAATATCATTTTATCTGCATATACGGTTACTCAAACAAATTGAACATAATAAATCTGCTGTGGTTTACAGATGGAACACATGTTCCAGTTGGTATATATGACGGAACAACACAAATTCTTGATCTTTTAAAGAGTCCCGAGTATATGTGGGAACCCTTTGGTAATACCATACCAAGCTCTAAACCTCGGCTAGAGCACACATATTTACGAGTGTCTAGAGTGTTGTTTGGGATATACGTAACCATTTCCGTTGTTGGAATTGCCATATGCCTGATCGATCTGATTCTAATGTTGATTTACAGAAGTCACAGGTAAGCAATAAATCGTCAATAAAGAGTTCAGTCATAGTATTCATAGCCCGAGGTTCAAAGGACAGATATAAAATATAGAAAATAGCTAACTAGTCGTAGACCTTTTTGGATAAAGTTGGATCAGAGAAATTCATCATGATCACTTTTAACGAAACTTGAATTTTTCCTGTACTGTACATATATTTTCCGTAGATAATGCTCAAATTGAAAGGAATATGTGTCATAATAGGTCTTCTCATCAATCGGAGTGAACACTAATAATTACATAACTCACACATAGCGGGACAAGGTGTATTCGATTCAGGCAAATCAGAACACAGTATTTCAAATAACTGCAGTGTATTATTCAACAAAACACTGCACCAAAAGTAATTCATTGAATAGCTGGCAATGGCTGTCAAGGTGACAACTTAACTATACAGATTGAAATTGATGCTTTGCCAAGTTGACCCTTGCAAAACGTTTCATTTAATGATCTTTTGGTATTTTCGTAAAAATATCTTGCAATGTGAGAAAATAATTTAAGCTCACAACTTGATACATTGTTGCATTCCCGGTGCGCGGTCATGGAAAGATTTGAAAACAACACCTTCAAAGAAATGATTCAGTCCACAATACACCGAGTCCTGGAGGGCTTAAATCCTTAGACCATTCATCCTTTGCAGTGGCATCGTACACGATTGGCCGATCATTAGAGTAATTGTGTGTTTTGGTTGTATTGTCCTTAACATAGCAGTTATCCTCATGGGTGTAGATGATTCTGATTCTAGCTCGAGGGTATACCAGGGTGCTTGCCAAGTAATATATCGTTTGATAATTCTATATTATAGAATATAAACATTGTAAATTGTAGTGACATTAGAAATGATCGTGAAAAGAATAAAATATTTTCAGGGGATAATATTTTTGAAACTCAATCAAACCTGACTGCTTAGGGTTTGTTTCTTGTGTGCTATATTATTTCTACACAATGCTTGCTTGTATTTCAGACTGCATCCTGGATGTTTGTATTTGGCTATACATTAGCTCTTGGGGGAATGTTAGTCAATTCAATTGCCACTTATCATTTCTACACTAAGGAAAGTGTTACAAAATCAGTGAGTACATAAAGTTTTCAATAAAGTATCTTTCTCTAACATAATCAGATGTCTAGTCGTGTCTCAGTCGTATTTCATTTTTTCAATTTTTTAGGTACAACAAGAGTTGAAATACTGTGCGATATTAGTGTCTTGCCTTCTGTTAGATATGATACTATTGATATTGTGGCAAGTTGTTGATCCGCTAACGATCAAGACAGAATTCCTACAGAAAGAGGTTGGTATAGAGAATGTGAACATGAGGCAAATATCCATTCATGTCCCTATTTCCATACTACCTTGAAGCATTATGTTCATAGAAAGTTTGAATTTAAAATTTAATATATTATATCTTGCCTCTGTACTGGTATTTTTGCTGATGGATCATTACACCAACGTGCTCTAGTTCATCAGACGTTCTTCCCATTGTCATAATCTCCTCAGGATGATAAAAACGATCAGATATTGTTTTAATCGGAAATGTTATTCGATGTGTCAAACTGTCAAACTATTGCATTGAAAACTGTTTATTTTACCCCAGACAATTGTTTCGGCTTAGTTTCCTTCGGTCTGTTGGAACTCGACATCATATTTTTGTTTTTTCAGATTCCAACTATGTTTTTGAGTCTTTTATTGTTTCAACTTACTACTTACATATTGTGTTTTAGTATGACGAAAGTCAAGATACAATTTTTCAAATAGCAATTGCTGTCTGTGATTCCGCGAAAATGAATGCTTGGAGAATTGTGATGATTGTGTATAAAGCAATTGTGTTGCTAGTTGCTACATTCATTACATGGCCCGCCTGGTAAGTTACGTCTTCTAAACATTGCCCATTTTGTAAATTGTTTTAACGTCATCGTATTTCTTTATCAGGCTTAATGTTTAGTTATATATGCACAAGTGCCAACGGAAAGGACATCAATTGAACACGTTACTGTCTGTCTAGCGTCATTTTTAAAATCTAGAAATGAGTTAATACATTTACAATACAAAAGGCATCATATCGTTCTTTCAGGCTCGCTGCCCATGGAAAGGGATATGTGACGGACCAGTATCTTGGAATCTGTATTTATGTGACCGTTCTTGCTGCCTTGATTGGTGTTCCTATCACACTTACTCTTGGACCTAATCCATCCGCACACTATGGTGTTGCTGGGGGTTTTATTCTGCTTTGTACCATTTCCACTGGAATTGCCATACTTTGTGCTGTTAGTACATCATGTTGCTTTTTAGAATTAAAATATGATGAAAATGTGACGCTGAATTCGTGTTGTCATTGATAATTTATTTGTAATGGAATCCGTATTATTTATTTTCAGATCTTGTTCGCAATGAGAAACCAACATTCCGGTGACACGTCTAGGTCTATTTCCCCAATTAATGGATTACTGAATGAAATCTCAGAGTCCAAGAAAACCACCCAGTAGGACTTTAAAGCAAGAATCATAAAATGCGCCTGAAATGAATGACACGTTCCTTTCCTTCTAGAACCGTGTTATATAATAATTAGAAACAGTGATTGCATCCAGTAGTTCAGCATCACTTTATGTTATATGTAGAGTGGGTGAAAATTCATATACGAGACTAAGGACTTCCTCACGATATATACCTAAGAAGTAAAAAAAATCGCAAGAAAAAATATATAAAGGGTTTTAGTGCCATATGGTTATTTTTTATTTCTATAAAATGACTACATGATTGTATGTTGCAAAGTTTACAAACAAGTGTCATAAGTATACGCTGTTTTTTAATCAACAGGTTTATTTTATAAGTATGCAAACAGTGCGTAAACAGGATGGGACAAATCGCCTTTCGGTATTTCATGTCCCCATATAAAAATGTTTACAATTTAAGACATAACTAGGATTTGAATATCTAAAGTTGGACAAATATAAAATATATATCTATTTTATCAAGTGTTTCTGTTTGCAAGTACGTATAATTATATGCAATTTAAACTCTTTTTTTAATAAAACTGTCTGCTTGTTCTAGTTTCGCACAAAATTTCACAAACATCAAAATCATATATACACTCCCCTCCATAAGCTTGGCAACATTTTTTCCATAGGCTTATGTGTCAAGACCCCTCTATGTTTGTATTTTTATTTTCATAACCTGCAATAGAAAAAAACTGATAATGAAGGCGGAGATGTAATTTTATTTGATTTCCCGTACCTCCAAACTTTTGCATGTTACCCGGGGTTACAGAGCTTCATAGTCAATTTTGGAAATCATTTTTCACCTCCTGTGTTATTTGAATGAGAAAGGTTTCTTGGAGAATTATTTTGACTTTGAAGACCAATAACTTTTTAAGACCTGAAGAAACACATTGATTTTGTATTAGATAAATTAGCAAATTCAACTGTGTCCTCAACTTGCATTTTTGAGAGAGCTCGGATGTATGGATATTTTATCATATGACTTGCGGCAATCCCACCAGTTCCCGCAAAAAGTATTATTGAAAAAATCGAGGGGGTTAATTTGATACCCCCATGCAGACATTAGCGTTAAAGCTGTTGTTAAGAAAAGGTAAGCAATATTTTAAACATATACCCTAACGTCATGATGACCCGTTGAAAATTCAATTGTGTCCTCAACTTGCATTTTTTGAGAGAGCTCGGATGTATGGATATTTTATCATATGACTTGCGGCAATCCCACCAGTTCTCGCAAAAAGTATTATTGAAAAAATCGAGGGGGTTAATTTGATACCCCCATGCAGACATTAGCGTTAAAGCTGTTTTTAAGAAAAGGTAAGCAATATTTTAAACATTTACCCTAACGTCATGATGACCCGTTGACTTGATTAATTGCAACATTCTTGTAATAGGATTTTAGGTAATATCCTTCAGATCCAGAGATTTATCCTCAGTTCCAAATTAGAGGTAGCATACATGTACACTCCCCTCCATAAGTTTGGCAACCTTTTTTCCCCATTGAACTACGTGTTAAAGCCTCTTTACGTTTGAATTTTTATTTACTTACCGTAACCGGCGATGAAATAACTTATAATATTGATGGAAACGTAACTTGACTTTAATTCCAATACCTCCAAATTTTCTCAATTTTTTTCCTCAATTACAATAGGTCGAAAATTGATGATAAATTTGATGACTTTTTGAAAATCGTCATTCCCATGTAATCCAATGGGAAATGGAGGGTTCGGAGCAAATCAGAAATCAGGATATCTTTTCAGTAAAAGATTCAGCAAAAAATATTTTTATATAGAAAATTGAATTGTCTAACTTTTTTTAACACTAAGTATTTAGTTTATTTGATGAATATTAAAGATACAGCGCTTCAAAGTCATGTTTGAAAATAATTTTTCGCCTCCTGTGTTATTTCAATGGGAGAGGTTTTTGAAAAACAATTTTGACTTTAAAGCCCTATAACTTTGTTGAACCTGAAGAAACATATCAACTTTTTGTTAATAAAGTTAGCAAATTCAATTGCCTGCCTAACTCGTATTTTTTGCAAGGACTCGGATGGATGGATATTCTGTCATATGACTTGCGGCAAACCTACCATTTCCCATTGGTTAACATAGGAATGTCGATTTTCAAAAATTCCTCAAATTCATCGTCAATTTCCGACCTATTGTAATTAAGGAAAAAAATTGAGAAAATTTGGAGGTATTGGAATTAAAGTCAAATTACGTTTCCATCAATAGTATATAAGTATTTTCATCGCAGGTTAAGTAAATAAAAATTCAAAGGTAAAGAGGCTTTAACACGTAGTTCAATGGGGGAAAAAGGTTGCCAAACTTATGGAGGGGAGTGTATATGTAACAAACTTGAAATAGTAAAATAATTAGCCATCCCGAATTACACATAAATATGTTATACATACCATAATTTATGTCAGTTGTGAATAAAACGTGTTTATTGAATAAAATGGTTATACCCTATCCTTATTTCACTACTAATTAAGGGGTAGAAATCATCTGAAAACATGTTTTAGAAGGGTGTTGGCATAATGTAGTGTAATGTTATCGGTACAGTAGTTTTTGATAAAGAAGCTGAGTGAAATAAATAGAAAGTATTACGTTTTTATGTTACTATTCATGAAGTAAGCGAATAAAAAGCATCTAATGTTCAACCAAAGTACCTGCCTTTATGCATAAAGCAATCTTGAAAAGATGGGCACATAATAATTTATACTAGACTTACTGAATATCGCCTTAATATATAAACATGAGGTTTTCATCTCTATGTCTGCTGACATTTGGAGTTATCGTTAGTAAAGGTGATGTTACATACCCTCGTCCTTCAGGTGAGTAAAATATTTAATATACGAGCTTTCATGATAGAGAGATTTTGGTCATACGTGAAAGCATAAATTATGTTTATGCGTATAGCTATACGTTATAACTTATAAGTATAAGTGAATTGAAGTTTGGCGTTTCGCAAAAATATGTACTTATACGTATAGAAATGTATATTTAATCGGTTGATTCTAATGTTATTTCACCAAGAATGAATTGTTTTCTCCTCCAAATTCCTTGTTCTTAAGGTGAATTAGATATTAATGTGAATTCATGCCAAATATCAATATGATTCACTAGCAATAACTTTGTCTAAACGAGATAAGTATATATTTATTCAATTATAAACAGCGTTTTATAAGTGATGACTTCGTATAAACGGAAAGAGCTGCGCGAAAATATGATGACATAGTATACACACTAGTTATACGTTATAAACATAAGGTATAAACATGCTATGAGTGCGGTTGCGAAATCTCTCTAATATGAATAGAATAGAATATTTATTGAGTACATTCACACCCCTGAGGGTCAGGTACAAGAAAGTGTACTACACAAAAAAGAATATATATGATTTAACACTAGACTACTATATACTGCATATAATATATGCTTAACTGTAAAATGTAAAATATGTGTTACTACAAAATGTTTTTGCGCAGCAGGAATTAGCCTTTCTAAATTAAGTATTACTTTCTAAAATTCGGAAGGCATCACTAATATATTTTGCAACCTTGATGCAATCTTGATTTATACAAGTTAAGAGGTATATAAATTGATTTGTTTGTGCTTTTGCCGTATCAGATAATTCAGTTTGAAGTAATAATCTTTCATTTTGATATTTTTTACACTTCATCATAAAATGTTCTTCATCATCAATAATATTGCAATGGACACACAATCTTTCTTCAATTGGGGTTTTCTTTGGTTTTGTATACCTCCCTTGCTCAATTTGGAGGCTGTGGGCACTTATTCTCAAACGTGTAAAGTTTCTTCGCATATTAAGTCTGTCGATTATATTTAAATAATGTTCATATTTAAAATCTTTCTTGAGGGTTCTGTAGGTTCGTAGTTTATTGCCGTTATCATTTTTCCTAGTGTCAGTGTTTAATCTATTCTTCCAGTACCTGTCAAATTTTAGTTTAAGTAATGATGTACATCTTAAGGTATCAATTGTAGAATCCACAGATTCAGAGCAATTTTCATTTATAGAGCAAATTATTTTGTTTACGTTTGAAACCCATGAGTTTTCTTCTATTTCTTTTGAGCAGTCAAAAGCTGCCTTGATTAGAACATTTTTTGAATCTTTAATATGATGTAAAAAGTTGAGAATTTGGCCAAATATACCTATAAATAGTGGATATCTTCCAAGTTCCCCATAAACAGCCATATAAGTGGTCTTTCTACCAACTCCAGCCCCTCGAATATAAAAATTCTGGAAAGAAACCCCCTGATCAGTAATTATGTTTTTTTGTAAAAACTATATTTCAAGAATAAAACATATATATATCATACATAAGTCTAATTACATTATTTAATTTCTGTACAGTTTTTCTTTTTCAAAATAAGCATGTATGCTTCCAGTTTTGTCTACATTGAAAATTTGTATTGCCCTCATGGCTATTAAAACCTCTTTATAATTCTTATACTTATTTATTCCTATAATTTGTTCAAAAGTGATATTATCAAAAATTTTCCATATATCCCTTATTTTTGTACACGCATAAAAATTATGTTTAACATTGTCAATTACATTGCAATTCTCACAAAATGAACTATCTCTAATTCTAAAACGATTTAAAATCTCATTACATGGATATATGTTGTGTAATGTTTTCCAGTGACGTGTCGCAAAAAGCTCGCACACGCATTGTTACACATTTTGTGGCGTAATCCAGAGGATCATCGCTTTTAACATGATAGAATGTGACGTTTTTGAGAAAAATGTACACACATGAAAATCCTTTCGTCCTCCACATTTACCTCTATATCTCAAAACATTTTAGACGAATAACTCTGATATCATATATATATTGTTAATGGGCTACAAGCATCATAAAACACGAATCAATTGATATTTTAGGTGAAATAAATATACGTGTTGCTGTGCTTGAAAATAGGCGAATGGCGTAAATTAGACCTATTTTAATGAATTTTGAAAACCTTTCGTCCTCCACTTTTCCACATACAACAGAAAACACATACTTTTGTGAACAAAATCAACTATTTATTAATAAAATAGAGTTTAGGAGCAAAATAATCATGTATGATTTATTAAAAATTGATCTCGTATTTTTTGTTTAATGTACACCTGAAAAGTTGAAGGTACTAAAAAATGAGCAAAAAAGGTCGCTGTCAACAGATTCTATTTTTCAGACTCTATGACATCACAATATGGGACGCTTACTAAAATTCATCCTTTGAAATAAAACTTCCATCTACCTTTATCAAGACGAAAAATAAGTAAAATAGTCATATATTGTTTGAGTTATGAGCGTTTAAAGACGAAAAATAATTCAAAATGTAACGTGTCAACATGGGATATTTGCCTGATGTTTTGGTAAAAAACTCTTTTTTAAAAACGAACGCACAAAAAATGTGAACGGAGTGTAGTTGATCTAAAATCTTCATCGAAACAGCTTTAAAATGATATATAACTTTAATTAGAATATTATCTTATAATCCGGGGAATCAAAGTTACATTCACGCGATACCCTTAAAAAACAAATGCGCCACCTTTTTGCGACACGTCAGTGAATAATTAAGAGTTTGGCATCTACTTTGCACTTGAATGCTCTAAGCCAAGTTGCACATGAAATATCCTTACCATTATACTGTAAAATCAATTTTCTTTTATCTGTACATAGTTTTCTAAAATCGGATGTTTCATAAAATGTTATCTCTTTACCATTTAAATATATTTTGAAATCATCACCTGCTTTTATATTACCATAAAGTAATATTACATTTCTATTGATACAATTTGAAATACCAGTGTATTGTATCAGTGTCAAAGGATTCCTACCAATAATCTTAGATATTTCATCATATGTCATTAGTCTATCATTGGTTACAATATCACTTACAAAATTTATACCTTTTGCAATCCAATTTGTAAAACAAATTTTATTTCCACTTATTTTTAACTTTTCATTATTCCATATAATTGATTGGTCAGATTCAGTTTTATAATTTTGCCAATGTACTATTGCACTTAAATACATGAAGTTCTGTTGCATATTTGCTATAGTAAAACTTTGGAAGACATCTCCAATGTCCATTACCTGGTAAAACTATCAGTTTAATCCATTTCAGAATAAATGAGACTTGCATATCATACATATCAATCATTTTCAGACCTCCATCTTTGTAATCTTGTACCATAAAATCCCTTTTAACATGTTCTGGTACAGATTTTAAATCCTCCTCCTTATAATTGCCTTTCGACCATATGAACTTAAAAAACATGGTGTTCATTCTTCTTAATATGTCGTCATTGAAAATAAAACTTTGCATTAAGTACATGAATTGTGATGAGACTAATGATTTAATCAGTGTGATTCTGCCTAACATAGTTAAATTACGCATTTACCAAATTTTTAGGATATTTTGACATTTGGCAAATCTTGGTCTGTCGTGCTATATAAAATGCCTAAAATTTTGAATTTGTTGTTAGGATAAATATTCCATTTTACATTATAAATTGTATCCTCCCTAAACTTCCATCTCCCTAACCATAATGCTTCAGTTTTTGTTCTATTTAATTTTAATCCTGATACTAATGCAAAAATGTCAGAAAGTTTAAGAATAAATTTTAATGATAGTTCATCATGAACAAATATGGTGGTATCATCTGCATATTGCAATAATTTCAATTCGCTATCATTCGGCAGTTTAACACCAATCACATTTTTATTCTGACGAATATTACAAGCCAAAATTTCTGAAGATATGACATATATCAAAGCAGATAGTGGATCTCCCTGCTTTGTGCCCCTATTTAGTGGAATTCTACCATGAATCCATCCATTGTAATTAATATAGCTAATACAGTTATTGTTGATTGCCTTCACATAGCTTATAAAAGTATCACTAAATCCAAAAATTGAAAGTGAGTCATACATAAAATCCTTAAAAATACTATCATAACATTTTGAGTAATCAGCAGATAGCAATATATATTCCTTGCTTATATTCATTATCTAAATAAGTTAAAACATCATCAATAGCCCTCAATATTGTGCTACTAGAGCGTCCTGTAATGTACCCACATTGGTCTTCATTTACTAACATTGAGACAACATTTTTTATCCTATTTGCAAAGACTTTAATACATATTTTATAATCCACATTATTAAGTGTTATAGGACGCCAATTTTTCAAAAAATTGCGAGAAGTATTCTTTTTTGGTAATAAAGTGATAGCACCTTCTGATGCAATTAAATGATATAGACCCGGAATTGGAGACTATTCTATTTTTTAATTATTAGAACAATGAATTACATAATTGTTTGTTCATTACTGCAGAGTTGAATGCTACTAAGCCGAACATACTCATAGGAGGTCTCCTTCCATTGGACATCACCTTTTCAAGACGTTTAATGACTGCTGCACAAATCGCAATAGATGAGATCAACAAAAGAAATAACGTGCTTAAAGACTACAATCTAGTACTGCACATGAAAAATACATCAGTGGGTGAACAACTTTCAGATTACATAATTTCAACAAGATTACAGTTGTTTACAATCTCGTCTAATTCCTTTAACAAGTACAAAAAAATTATAGTATGTTGTTTTCTATTCATTGGTACTCTCACGCCCAGGGGCGTGATGATCTATAATTTGCAACAAGCAATGTTTGACTTTATAGCGCTATAAAATATATTATTAGATTCCAGATTGAAAATTTTTCTCAGCAAGTTTTCTCAGTAAGTAGACGAATTAGTAAATCTAATTATACCATCAGTTAGGGTATTGGACTAGCCTACTCTGAAATAAGTTAAATTTTATCGAGGTCAAAGGTCAAAATCTTGGTCAAATTTACAATAAATCAATTATCTTTGTTTTAGTGTGTTATTTTTCTTTCGATTTTTTCATCGTGTAGCTCAGAAAGAGCACTTTAAGTGAGCCCACTAGTTTTTTTTATTACTCTTAGGAATTTTGAGAAATTTGACTCCCAATAAAGGGTGATAATTGTTTCTTGATTGATATAAATTTAATAGAAAATTTGCTCAGGAGTCCAAATCTAAAATCGAAATTTGAATCCGACTTCCGGTTGACATTTATGACCTAATTTTAAAGTAAACTTAAATTTTAAAATCTTTATTTTGACTTTAAGATAGGTTTAAACAAAATAAAAGGACCTTTAACAGTCAGTCAACTTAAAATTTTGAGTGTCAAAGGTCACGTTCAAAATCTAGGTCATTTTCTTAATTTTCTCAATCACCACGCTACTCTTCAATATTTTGCTTTAAACTCGATAAGAATAGAACATCACATTTTCTTTCTCATTTCTCAGCAATATCAAATGTCAAAATCATTTTTAAATAAAAATCTGGATTCTGGAGTCTTGAACTGAACTTTGTTAAAATTTACAAACCTAGTTATCCTAATGTTTCTAAATATTTTGCATGTTTAAACTCACGACATTTATTGACAAACTAATATTACAAAGTGTAATATGCTTTTGCAGGCTCGACATGCTCCAATGGGTGGACCCGAAGCCGAGCGACTTTCTACAATTAAGACCCTAGAGTATTTGGATGGTAATCCAATGGTTCATATGGTATTTGGTGGTCTATTTATTGCCACCACAGAGAAGTCGGCATACCTAACCAGTCTTATGAATATAATGCAGGTGATGTTCCATCTAATGATCAGTTAGTAGCGTTGATTAAATATTTTTATTATGTCCACTAAACAGTCCATATACAAACGCGGATCCAAGGGTTTGTGCTCGATGGGGCGTTCACATCTCGGAAAATGCGCGAGAATGAATGTCGTGCGTACGCTTTGGGGGTGCAATCTGAGCATTTTGAGTGATGATCATATGCATATAAAATGTAGGGTATTTCATTTACTTACACGATCATTCTACTGTAGACCCTACATTTTTTTTTTAAAGTTTTTATCAATTGCATAGTTTTCAGTTGGTTATTTCCAGTTTCACAACTCGGATCATTTTTCATATAACCCTTTGCTTTTGACGATTATTTACTATTTAAAATATCTTCAATAAAAGAAATTACATGAATACATGGCTACGGGCCTTATCACTTACATTTCAAGAAACACGTACATATATATGATGCTTATAAACATGTTCATGATTGTGCCGAAAAGGTTGGAATGTTTTATGCTATCTCGGGAATTAAATCAGGTAAAAAGAAAAATCTTACCGAACTTTCCAACTGGAACCGTAGCATAATCAAGTGCAGTACCAGTGTGGGTGTCATCTCTGTGGAATTTTAATTCATTTTATATTTTTACTTAGGTCGCAGCAACGACAAGCTCGTTAGCTCTGTCTGATAAAAAGAGGTAAATATAGCCTACTGACTAAAAATAATTACACGATTTTTAAGTATTACTATAAATGGCTTTCCTTATTGAAGAGGCAACAACTGTATTTTCGATACTGCACAAAATCAATCTGCTTCTCGACTCTAACTTTTGTCAACCGTATATTTTAGCATTTTCTAAGAACCTTATGTAACAAACGTCATAAAGAGATGGTAAAGTCACCTTTATTTTTCTATTAAGAGAACACTTTAGATCTAATCTGCACAGTTTTCCTCCCTAGTTACTACCCATCCCCGGTTAACCCCCCCCCCCCTTCAATCACCTCTAGAGTACATATTATGAAGTCATCGTTGTGGTGATTTAGTACTTGAAGTAGATGCTACTTAGTCGATTATCATAAATAAGATTTAACCAAACTATGTCTTGATAATCGATCTTTTTAACGAATTGTGAATTTAAATTAAATTCAGTTTCTTCATCGAATTAAGTTTAGTTGGTCAAATTCTTTTTTGGAATCATTAACAAGATGCCAAGAGTTCACATCTGACTTTCGATGTCATGATTGATTTTCTTTGACCTTTTGTTAAAAGTTGATATGACTCAAAAGATTCGATTTGAGTAAATCAATTAACTTGAAATAAACCCAAAGAGGTCAGATAATGCATATTTTTTAGGTCTTTAATGACATTTTAAAATACGAATTCCCAAGAGTTCATAATTTGGCATTTGTGAGATATCACAGCATCCAATCAGTTTAGATTTGACAGGCATACTTATGTCTCTTGCTTACCACCTTCGTTTGTTCGATTTTTTCCAAAAACTTCACTTCGATGGGATGCTTTAATAATTGGTGTAGACTTATACCGTACACCTTTTAATTTTTATCTTGATGTACAATAAGAAGCTATGATATTGGTTAACACGCCAGAAGTGAACATAACATCATTCGAAGCCAGAGGCCGGGAGAAACACCAGGGTTCAAAGATGACATACGCTTATAATATAAATCTGTATTGAGATGACATCGTCGCTGATTGGTCAAAAGTCGACAAACAAATGACGTCATCAATGGCGGTTTTAAAATTTTCGAAATACGCTTCGAATAATATTATGCTCATTTCTGGCGTGTTAACCAATATCATAGCTTCTCATTTCACATCAAGATAAAGAAAGGTGTACGGAATATACCTATATCAATTAAAACATCCCATCGAAGTGAAGTATTTGATAACTAGCCGATGAAAATTCGAACGAACGAAGGTGGTAAGCAAGAGACGTAATTATGTCTGTCATCTTTAAACTCTGGGGCTTTCCCTCCTCTTATTCGAAGCGTAATCGAAAATGTTGAAGCCGCCATTTATTACGTCATTTGTTTGTCGATTTTTGACCAATCAAAGATGTTTGTCATCTCAATACAGGCCATTATAAGCGTATGCCATCTTTGAACTCTGGAATTATTCTCTATTCGTTCATGGGGTATTTTTCTCACCCAAACGTGAAGTTTTCGAATAAGGATCTGAATGGATGCGAGGATTCGATGTGCTGTGATTTGAGAAATTATTTTAAACTTTGTCAATTTAACATGTATCTCAGTGGGTGAAAAAGAAAGTTGCTTTCCATCTGAGGTTAATTATATGCGATGGTCGGTTTTGGATATGGGGTATATCCCTCTGTAAGGTATCTTTATTTACCTAAGGATATGGCCGATATCCAAAAGCCGGCCTCCCATAACATATACTAGTAACCCTCGTATAGGCTATCACTTATGGCCTTCATGTCACCACCTGGAGGTGAGGACATTCCTATTTTGAATTTGGCGCTTGTTGTTGGAGTTCGGCATCAGTAATATTTTTTACACCTTTGGAGGCAATAACTAAGAGATGATATTTTGTCCTGTGAATGGCTCGCTTATATTATGTTTTAACCTTTTTGTAGATATCCATATTTTATTGAGTTAATTTTGGATGGTACTCGTCTCAACGATCTAGTTGCCCACTTTGTCATGGAGAATGAATGGCACAAGGTCATGATCATCTCTGACCTGGGATTTGATGATGTAAGTCCCCTGGCAATATTTATTACTCCATATTTGCAATAAAACAGCAATTTCTACTGAGCTTTTCAAGTTTTATTGTACAGAACATTTCCGGCATGGAAATTAAATATCATTAAGTATCATGATTCCTAGTTTTGTGTGCACAACGCCATTTGACACCATGCATGGTACAGTATACTTAAGTAGTTAATATAATATTATATCAATGATTATAGTAGCCCAGACAGAATTGTTCAAGGGTCACTTTTTAATAACTTTTTTAATTTTC
Organism: Owenia fusiformis; assembly: GCA_903813345.2. Taxonomy (NCBI): domain Eukaryota; kingdom Metazoa; phylum Annelida; class Polychaeta; order Sabellida; family Oweniidae; genus Owenia; species Owenia fusiformis. The sequence goes on along the minus strand of CAIIXF020000005.1, from coordinate 37,256,826 downwards.
AGTATTAACAAAATCTGATTTCATATTTGAAAATAGAGTAAAATTCTGACATCCAAAAAATATTTCAGGAACAGCTGATATTGATATTTTAGGCGTTCATAGTATGACTGACGCAAATGCACAATTCATCATTTTGCTTCATATTTGTTCAAAGCTGTGGCATATTTCGTGAATTTTGATGTTCAGTTGAAAGTTAATATTTAAAGAATGTAGAAGGGCTATAGGGTCATGTTACAATCCTGTTGCAATACATTAACTGACCAATCATCAAACACAAGAAGTTATACCCCCTTCAAAGGTCATGGACTCAATTCTATTGAGATGGCCTGAGCTACTATGGTACATAAATAGTAAAACATGTAATATCTAGTGCCATTGGAAAATCGGCTAAAATCGTTATTAGGAGGTGTTCCGATTTCGAGGTTTTTGCATTCGCAAGATTCTGGATTTAAAAAAATATATAAATGCATTCTCAATGAATGTTAATGGTCAGTTATATTATGGTATCATAACAAAAAGGAGGTGCTCAGATTTCAAGGCTTTTTAACATGGGAGTCGATGGCAGGAAAAATGGGACCGGGAAAAAATGTTTGTTTAGATTAGACAGGATGTTAGGATATACAGGTTTCACTGTATATTCTAATTAATTAATAATTTTAGCTGGCGAAGCATTTGGAAGATACGCTGATAAGAAGCAATGTGACGGTGTCTAACTTATACATAGTAGAAGACGTGGATGATCCAACTGAAATACTTACAGCTATTAAGGTAGATATTACGATAACATATCATATTTTTATCTGTTGTATGGTACGAACGTTTTTTCTTAGCTCTCATTCTTACTCATCATACTATAGAAATACAATTATTAGTAAAAATATAGTTATCTTTCTTTTCAGGAGTCTGGTGTGCATATTATTGTGTTCCAAGTCTATCCCATCATGTATTATAAACTTTCATGTGAGGTAAGGATAAGACAAATGTGACAGGGGGAAGAAAAATGAAGACAATTTGCAAATTAATGTTAAGGTGGCCTAGCTACTGGTATTCATACATCTTCTCAAAATGTTTCCCTCGTGTCTGGTGTCATGCTAAACATTTGTCTAAAGATAATCCGAAATGGACTTTTTGTGAGAAGCTCCTTGTTATTTACATAATAACCCAAAGGCCTTCCCTGACCTTGATCTTATTAAATAGAGTACTTAGTATAGTATATAGCCCCTTGGAACTCTCATTGAATATGGAAATAACATATACCCTATGGTCCAAAAAAATCTGTGCGCCGCCATGCAATGCTCATAACTTCTGATAATGGAAACCATACAATTTCATACTTTCAGGGTTTGACGCCCTATATGTACCAAATATGTGTGTAAAATTTGGATAAAATGTATCGAACATTGAAAAAACTAGAAATCAGTAATCATATTGACCACATAGATCACTGCTGCGACTATCTTGGAACTTTTCCTCATTTTTGCTAATTCAATGGATTATTTTCTCATATCACTTAGTACATCAAACATCAATTAAAAAACTTGCCAATCCAAAAATTTGTCACAAGTAATTAACAAGTAGAAGTCTTTTCGCCCTTATTGTTTCAATCTTTCAGTCTTTTCAAGTTGAGAACCACTCGGTATCAACTTAGGACGTCCATATCCCTTACGTCTTAGCAATCCATTGCATTACCAGATGTAGCTTTGGCAACAAGAATCGCTGGCATACTATTATCCCTACTAATTCCATACACCTTAGCTAGATCAGAGAATGGAGGCTTGGACATCTTACTTATATCTTCATATTTAATACCACTTTACTTTTTTATTGTCACTGAAAATGCTAAAAGACATTTCTGTTTTACACTATCTGTATAACGTCATTCAACCTATTTCTACATGTAAACTCTCAGACTAAGCTGATATTGTGGACTATTGGAATAAGCAATGAAGTAAAAAAAGTGGAGGTTAAATGTTGCAAGTTGCGGTTGAAAGTTGCCAGCTACAGTTGAATAGTATCTAGCTATTGTTATGGAAGCTCTGATAGTGCATTTTTGAAGATATTAAAAGACTTCTGGCTTTTAATAACTCAATCCATTAAATTAGAAAAAATGAGGAAGAGTTCCAAAAAGTTAAAGCAGTGATTTGTGGGGGTCACTATGAGAACCAATCTCTCATTTTTTCAATATTCCACCTATTTTATCCAAACTTTACACACATCTTTGGTACACATAGGGCACCAAACCCTGAAAGTATGAACTTGTATGGTTTGCATTCTCAACAGTTATGAGCATTTCATGACGACGCATATACTTTTTGGACCAGAGGGTAATTCTATATATTTATTAAACCCATAGGCATATATGCAAAACATGATTGCTCCAGGATATGTGTGGATAGATAACAGACATCATGTAAGTTTATGTTTTATCTCAAACGTTTAACTCATGAGCATTTGGCATACTACTCCCATTTGTTTGTTCATAAGTATAATATATCTTATGTTTTTAATTTTATATAATTATTTGATTTCAAGTCTCAAAGTGTCAAGGATTACTTTGAATTATATAGTGATGTCAACTGCACGTTGGGTGAGATATTGACCTCCGTGGAAGGGATGTTCGCGACGAGTTCCCTTTCCTATCTGGAACAGTTCCCTGACACAATAACTATAGGTGGAAAGGTAAGTAGCAGAGCAACTCAAAACAGTCTAAGAGATTCCAAATGATGAAGTCCGAAGAAAAGTAACGTGGTCAAAACACCCATTTTATGATCTTTTACTGACCTCTTTTGCCGACCAATATTGTAAACCTCGTATTCTTCGTTGTTTGTGCGTTCAAATACTGCCGCAAGTTTGGCATGTGGTTTTCCTTCATTTGTATTATATTTCAAAGCTTTGCAAGAAACCACGAATCGAAGTCACCTTTCCATGTATATGCGTAAACTATATTTTGCAAATTTCGTGAAACCTCTTTCTAATTTGCATGTGCATTGCTCCAATGCTTGTATCTTTGTCGATCTCTTACCCAGCAATATAATAAGTTATTGAATGATTTGAAGTGCAATACAGGATATATTCTGCTCGAGAAATTCCGTATTGGAACGAGACGAAGTCGAGTGGCAATACAGAAAATCGAGACAGAATTTATCCTGTATTGCAATTCAAATCATTCAATAACGTTTTTATCTTGTGATCCTCTGTATTGCTACTGAGATTGTCCTCCGTACCAATATGTTCTGTATTGCTACGGAGCTGATCAACGGGGACAATCTCAGTAGCAACACAGATTGGTACAGCACAAGAACTGACCAATCAGAGGGCTTCATTTTACAGATCATACGATAAAATAATATATCATCTTGTCTTTTTTACAACAGAGTGTCAAAACCTTGTCTGAAATAGGCGGAATAAAAGGGGATGCAGCACGTCTGTATGGATATGACGCAATGTGGAGTGTAGCACTCGCCATGAACAACTCGATCAAGAGGATAGCACCATACACATTAGAGGAGTTTACATACAAGCACAAAAATTATACAGATATTTTTCTAGAGGAAATGAAAAACCTGTCATTTACTGGTGCAACGGTACGTTTAAAGTGCCTGATAAATTATAAAATGCGCATGCGTCCAGGTGTTGATAAACTATAAATAGCGAAAACCCAGGGTTTGTCATCACAAGGTAAGCCAGGACGTGTTGAGCGAACATCTAGTGTTGATATTGAATTTACATGTAGCCAGATAAGTTTCCTTATTGAAATTACATATAGTTATTAGCAATACTTTGTAGGTGATAATTAATAAAATATGAGTATATATGAGAGAAATTGGCCATTTTGAACCTGTTGAAAGTTTTTGGCTCTCGGCTACACCGGGGAATTTACTTCCATGAGTACAGACACAAATGTGGGGCTCCCCAAGAGGTACGCGAGAAGGTGACCTGGCATCAAATGTACGACTAAATGCTTCTATCGAGTAGATAAAAGAACGAATACGACAATAAGTTATTGCAAACGACAATAGACTAGATGCGAGTAGAAATGATCTTGATTTACGTCATTAAATATTCAAAATTCAGTCAAAGTGATGTCATAATTGAAATTTACATGTAAAAATACATCTTAAAATATGGTTTCGAAAATTGTTTATCAACTTTAAAAATCTAATCTTTTTTGAAAATGTGACTTCTAGTTCGGGTTGATTCCCCATAGACCCCATATTACAAAATCACAAAAAGTGAAATATCTTTTCTTTTATTGGACATATAACATTTTCTTTTAATGGACATACTTTAATTTGCATAACCATTCGATACATAAGAGCTATATGAAAATCGAACCACTAAAACAGATGTAATTTAAGTTAAAGGGAACTTTCTACTATACCCGCCATGCTATCTGACCCGAGTGAGCCACCTGGTGGTGAAACTGTTAACTATCTACTCGCATTTGCGTTATTCCGAGCATTCATTTCACTGAAGTATTTTGAAGTGAAGAAAATATGATTTTTGTTTTGAAACATGGATTCAGATGAATGTAACTTCATTCTGACAACTAATCAAAACTGAACAAAATTGATTATACGTAACAGACGATTTATTGTTTTACAATGTTTTGATCGGCTAAACGAATGAAACCAAGAAATTATGACACGTAAAATGGCAATTTTGAAATGTAAAATTTAAAAGTGACAAACACAACCTCCCTATCCACTCTTTATGAGCCCTAATATGTACATGCAGCAGTGGTAGTGTACAGCTTATTATCACTCTACTGGGCTTTGTATTCTAAAGCTTGTTGTTTTTAATAACACTGTTCACTCGACGTAAATGTTTTGTGTGTGCGCAGTCAACGATAATCATTGTTTTATCCCGGTTATATGACCTCGGCAATTATAAAAAAACCGTACCAAACGAAAAAAACGCAAATAAGAGAAAGCTTTCACACACATATAAAAAATGAACTAGTCTAATCCGCCAGTATAAACTCTGTCATATACGTAGCCAGGTCGGGCGCACACTTTAAGCAAATTAGCAAATTAATATTCTTATAGATGTTCTTTCGTTGTTATTGTCATGTAAAGTATTGAAATAACAGAACCTTTATTTATCATTACAGGGGCCAGTTGGATTTTCTGAAGAAGGATCAAGATTGGGAAAATTAGTTTTACGACAAGTCAGAAGTAGGTTTTCCATGAATCTAGTAAGATTACGAAAATCCACGAATGTCAGTTCATCTAATTATTTTATGTTGTTCCAGCATGTTAAATCATGACCACCTAGTCTCACGTTTATTCTTAATTAATTAGCATCTATTATATAGGGTGAGCCCTAAAATATTGCAATTTTTTTAAAAGGCTGGAGAAGTATCATAACATTAAGGTATTGGCGTAAACGTTCATTTACAGAAACTCCAGGAGATGTTTATTTTACTATTCAAATACTTTAGATAACACTGACTTCAATTTCTTTCATCAGATCTTTGAATCGATTGTAAATTGTTCACGTGTCCGAGATTAACAGTTTTTCCTAGAAAATGTGACTTTCTATGATACTATGTGATCAACAAACACATTCATTATCATATGTTCATCAATCTGCTACACTCATCGCTAACTGTTTAACCAATGTCTAGTACATGTTTTTATCAGTATCTAGTCACTATGGTATTATTTTAGTATACTGCATCTATTGTTTATTTATTAAACAAGTGTTCTATGCATCCGCTTGAATCACCTTCACTATCGCACGTAGACGAGAGCGGAATTGGTCAATGACGTGAGCCAGCAATTCTTGTGATAGTTCTCTCTCCGCCCAATACACCACCTTAAGTATTCCAACCTTATATTTCGGGTGGGCATAAAAATGGGCCGCACGTTGATGCTTCGTTGTTCCGTTATTTTTTGTTCAAGCCTTTTCAAACTTAAGACATTCAAATGACAAATGATGATGTTAATATACTGACCAATTTTAAAGGCCATGCTTAAGTTGTCTGTGAACAGGATTAAAAAGAAAACATAACCTCAAAAACACAATCCGGTGACCAACATTGTATCACCTGTCATGTATCATGAGTAGAGTGCGCGCCTCATCCGTGTGACACGCGTTTATCAGCCATATGGTCAAAGAAACTCTTCTGCTAGATAGGCTCAGGTTTTGCTGAATCAATATGTTTTTCTCTACTGCAGGAATTGATTGCCGCATGTTTCAATGAAAAGGGTTAGAGAGGGAGAAAAACTAGTAAAAAAGTTCCATAAACAATGTGATCAGAAAATTAAAAGGACATGTTCTGTAGAAAGGAAGTCGGGCAGTGGATGACCAAAAAATGATTTCTTCCTAAGAACCTGGGATTAAAATCATACAAGCGAAAATGGACCTTCATCAGAAGGAATGACACGGTTTGACAGAATAGAAAACACGCTACAGAATGTGTAGAAAATTACCCTTGTGGATAAAAAAGACTCCATCTGAGTGAGATTGCGTGCAATAGACAGGTGGTCGCGTTGATGGCAAACAAAAGCAGGACTTCTTGTTAAAAGTCTGCTGGAAAAACTTAGGGGATACAGGACTCGATCAGTTCATGAAAAAAACGTTTGCGCACCATCAACCGAGAAGGGTATAGAAAATTGATCACCTTTTCAAGTGAAACAAGAAAGAACATACTTTTGAAATGTCTGGAACAGAATGTGCCTTTTTAAATCACCTTTTTGATTTTGGTCCCATGGATAGACATTTTAAAGGATGAAATTAAACTCGGTCTATATATTTGGGACATAATGGTATTTGGGTGTACACTTTTGAAGAAGATGAGAGGGTTTCGGAGATATCGAGTGTCAAAAGTAGGGCCCATATTTTATGCCCACCAAATATATCCCGCGTAAAGAGAACTTAATTAGTTAAAATGACTGTAACTTATTAGACGCCTCTAACTAAAAGCTCTTCACATAATTTATTTATAATCATATCTGCATATACGGTAGTACTCAAACAAATTGACCATAATAAAACTGCTGTGATTTACAGATGGAACACATGTTACAGTTGGTATATTTGACGGAACAACACAAATTCTTGATCTTTTAAAGAGTCCCGAGTATATGTGGGAACCATTTGGTAATACCACACCAAGCTCTGAACCTAGGCTAGAGTACACATATTTACGAGTGTCTAGAGTGTTGTTTGGGATATACGTAACCATTTCCGTTGTTGGAATTGTCATATGCCTGATCGATCTGATTCTGATGTTGATTTACAGAAGTCACGGGTAAGCAATAAGGATAAACCGTCAATAAAGAGTTCAGTCATAGTATTCATAGCTCGAAGTTCAAAGGACAAATATAAAGTATATAAAATACTTGACTGATCGTAGACCTTTTTGGATGAAGTTGGATCAGAGAAATTCATCATGATCAGTTTTAACAAAACTTTAATTTTGATTGTATATATTTTCCGTAGATAGTGCTCAAATTCAAAGGCATATGTGTGCGGCACATAGGTCTTCTTATCAATCCGAGTGAACAGAAATAATTATATAACTCACACATAGCGGGACAAGGTGTATTCGATTCAGGCAAATCAGAACACAGTATTTCAAATAACTGCAGTGCATTATATAACAAATCACTGCACCCAAAGTCACTCATTGAATGGCTGGCAATGGTTGTCAGGGTAACAACTTAACTATACAGGTTGAAATTGATGCTTTGCCAACTTGATCCATGCAAAAAGTTTCATTTAATGATCTTTGAGTTGATTTCGTAGAAAATATCTTGCAATGTGTGAAAAGAATTTAAGCTCACAACTTGATGCATTGTTGCATTCCCGCTGCGCGCTCATGCAAGGATTTGAAAACAACACCTTCAAAGAAATGATTCAGTCCACAATACACCGAGTCCTGGAGGGCTTAAATCCTTAGACCATTCATCCTTTGCAGTGGCATCGTGCACGATTGGCCGATCATTAGAGTAATTGTGTGTTTTGGTTGTATTGTCCTTAACATAGCAGTTATCCTCATGGGTGTAGATGATTCTGATTCTAGCTCGAGTGTATACCAGGGTGCTTGCCAAGTAATATATCGTTTAATAATCCTATATTATAGAATATAAACATTATAAATTGTAGTGAAATTAGAGATGATCGTGAAAAGAATAAAATATTTTCAGGGAACAATATTTTTGAATCTGGCTGCTTAGTATAGGGTTTGTTTCTCGTGTGCTATATTATTTCTACACGATATTTGCTTGTATTTCAGACTGCATCCTGGATGTTTGTATTTGGCTATACATTAGCTCTTGGAGGAATGTTAGTCAATTCAATTGCCACTTATCATTTCTACACTAAGGAAAATGTTACAAAATCAGTGAGTACATAAAGTTTTCAATGAAGTATCTTTTTCTAATATAATCAGATGTCTAGTCATGTTTCAGTCGTATTTCATTTTTTAGGTACAACAAGAGTTGAAATACTGTGCGATATTAGTGCCTTGCCTTGTGTTAGATATCATACTGCTGATATTGTGGCAAGTGGTTGATCCGCTGACGATCAAGACAGAATTCCTACAGAAAGAGGTTGGTATAGAGAATGTGAACGTGGGGCAAATATTCATTCATGTCCTTATTTCCATACTACCTTGAAGCATTATGTTCATAGAAAGTTTGAATTTGAAATTGAATATATCATATCTTGCCTCTGTACTGGTATTTTTGCTGCTGGATCATTGCACCAACGTGCTCTAGTTCATTAGACGTTCTTCTCATTGTCATGACCTCCTCAGGATGATAAAAATGATCAGATTGTTTTAATCGGAAATATCATTTGATGTGTCAAACTGTAATATTGCATTGGAAACTGTTTCTTTTACCTCAGACCATCGTTTCGGTTAAGTTTCCCTTGGTCTGTTGGAACACGCCATCATATTTTTGTTTTTTCAGATTTCAACCATGAGTTTTTTGGTGTTTCTCCTAACTTACATATTGTGTTTTAGTATGACGAAAGTCAAGATACAATTTTTCAAATAGCAATTGCTGTTTGTGACTGTCAGAAAATGAATGCTTGGAGAATTGTGCTGATTGTGTATAAAGCAATTATGTTGCTAGTTGCTACATTCATTACATGGCCCGCTTGGTAAGTTACGTCTTCTAAACATTGCCCATTTTGTAAATTGTTTTAACGTCATCGTATTTCTTTATCAGACTTAATGTTAAGTTATATATGCACAAGTGCCAACGGAAAGGACATCAATTGAACACGTTACTGTCTGTCTAGCGTCATTTTTAAAATGTATATTTGAGGTAATACATTTACAATACAAAAGGCATCATATCGTTCTTTCAGGCTCGCTGCCAATGGAAAGGGCTATGTGACGGTCCACTATCTTGGAATCTGTGTCTATGTGACCGTTCTTGCTGCCTTAATTGGAGTTCCTGTCAAACTTACCCTTGGACCCAATCCATCGGCACACTATGGTGTTGCTGGAGGCTTTATTCTGCTTTGTACCATTTCCACTGGAATTGCCATACTTTGTACTGTAAGTACATCGTGTTGCTTTTTAGAATTAAAATATGATGAAAATGTGACGCTGAATTCGTTGTTGTATTTGTAAGTCATTTTTTAATATAATCCGTATAATTTATTTTCAGATCTTGTTCGCAATGAGAAACCAGAATCCAAGTGGTACGTCTAGCTCGATTTCCCCAATTAATGGATTACTGAAAGACATATCAGAGTCAAAGAAAACAACGAAGTAGAACTTGAAGCAAAATAAAATGAGACAGAAATAAATGACACATTCCTTTCCTTTTAGAACTGTTCTATAGAATAATCATAATTATGTCACCACCAAAAGTGGTGACATATTGTTATGGTCTCCGTTTTTTTGTGACGGCGTCCGGCGGTTGGTGGTTGGCGTCCGGCGGTTGGCGTCCGGCGTCTGTAACAATTTCTTACAACTTCCTATAACTTAACAAATACTGTTTAGATTGACTTCAATTTTTTTCTAAATCATCTACATGTTCTCAGAAGTTCAAATCTGACTTAAGATTTGACATTTGACCTGCAATGACCTTCTCAAGGTCAAAAAGGTCTTTTTTCAACTTGCTTCACATTGACTCAATTTTTTTCAAAATCATCTACATGTTCTCAGAAATTCAAATCTGACTTTAGATTTGACATTTGACCTTCAAATCTGACTTTAGATTTGACATTTGACCTTCAATGACCTTCTCAAGGTCAAAAAAGGTCAAAAAGGTCTGTTTTCAACTTGCTTCAAATTGACTAAGAAATTTTTTCAAAATCATCTACGTGTTCTCAGAAATTCAAATCTGACTTTAGATTTGACTTAAGATTTGACATTTGACCTTCAATGACCTTCTCAAAGTCAAAAAAGGTCAAAAAGGTCTTTTTTCAACTTGCTTCAAATTGACTAAATTTTTTTTTCAAAATCATCTACATGTTCTCAGAAATTCAAATCTGACTTTAGATTTGACATTTGACCTTCAATGACCTTCTCAATGTCAAAAAAGGTCAAAAAGGTATTTTTTCATCTTGCTTCAAATTGACTAAATCTTTTTTTCAAAATCATCTACATGTTCTCAGAAATTCAAATATGACTTTAGATTTGACTTTAGATTTGACATTTGACCTTCAATGACCTTCTCAAGGTCAAAAAAGGTCAAAAAGGTCTTTTTTCAACTTGCTTCAAATTGACTAATTTTTTTTCAAAATCATCTACATGTTCTCAGAAATTCAAATCTGACTTTAGATTTGACATTTGACCTTTAATGACCTTCTCAAGGTCAAAAAAGGTCAAAAAGGTCTGTTTTCAACTTGCTTCAAATTGACCAAATTTTTTTTTCAAAATCATCTACATCTTTTCAGAAGTTCAAATTTGACTTTACAAGTTCTCAGAAGTTCAAATCTGACTTTAGATTTGACCTTTGACCTTCAATGACCTTCTCAAGGTCAAAAAGGTCTTTTTTCAACTTGCTTCAAATTGACTAATTTTTTTTCAAAATCATCTACATGTTCTCAGAAGTTCAAATCTGACTTTAGATTTGACATTTGACCTTCAATGACCTTTTCAAGGTCAAAAAGGTCTTTTTTCAACTTGCTTCAAATTTACTTAATTTTTTTTCAAAATCATCTACATGTTCTCAGAAGTTCAAATCTGACTTTACATTTGACATTTGACCTTCAATGACCTTCTCAATGTCAAAAAAAGTCAAAGAGGTATTTTTTCAACTTGCTTTAAATTGACCAAATTGTTTTAGGTGGTGACATTTTGTCATGTTAATGCCTTGTCATGAATGTTTACAGTGATTGCATTTATAAATTTAGAATTACTTTATGTAGAGTGGATGAAAAATGTATTTATCTATTACAAAAATTGTTCCATATTTTGTATCTGCACAACAACTAACTTCTTTGACATTGGGAATAGGGAGTCTAACATATCTAGGATTACCCAAGAAGTAATGCTTACAGTTGTCTTGAACTGGAAGAAGAAGAGGGATGTTAAACACAGATATAAATTAGATGGATCCTATAAGTCGGGAAGTTCTCTGATTGGTCAGTCAGTACGTCATACTTCAAGCGGGACATTTGAAATCCCTTAAGGGGCCCTATAATGGCTAGACTCCAATTTTCCCAGACATTATATTGCATAGAATGTTTATATACTAAAGACATCCTCACGATATGATAGACAAAAGTCACAATAAAACATATAAAACAATATTTTGTAGTTTGTATCATGCATGGTTATTTTTATTTCTATTAAATGACTACATGTATGTTGCAAAGTTTACCACAACGGGAAACACTATTTTGTAAGCACTACTAAGAAAGAATACTTTATGTGTTATCCATAAGTAATAACCATGACTAACTACTAATTCTCAGGAATAAAAAGTTCACTCTATTGAGAGATAGATAGAGTTTATCCTCGGACCAGTTACGTCTTATCCGTGTGTCATATGACTACTGTGTTAATTAACTAAGTAAAGTATTCCAATTAAAAAGTATTGTATGTTTGCATGCAGCAAGCGTTTGATAATTCTTCGCATATATAATAGTGTCCATAAAAGAGTCTGATATATAATATTGTCCATAAAAGATCGGTCTGATAATAACAAGTAACTCATGTTTATTTTAAAATTATTCTTTACGAATTTATGATACGTGTATAATGTTCAATCATACAAATCGCAGTCAGTGATTGTTCTCCACACTCACCCCTCCCCCTTCCTGACATGAACTATTTTGTAAAACCATTAACAGTGTGGAAAGGATTATAACACTCGAGTGTCAAGGGGGGGGGGGGGCAGTTATAAAAATATACAAGGCGATGGTTCAAATTGGACAATTTTGAAAACTGCTCAACATGGTGAAAACTTCACGTTTTTAAAGAATGCTTGCCAGGCGAGTGGTTTGCTCTGGATTGCGAGAGAACAAAAACTTTGAATTAGGATTTTTCCTAATACTATCATTAATCTAAACAACTTTTTAAACCGTCTCTGATTACATATCATGCCAATTAATACCATTATTGTGTTGACAGGATTAAATATGATATCTATGGAATTATAATTTAATTAACTCAATAGTCTAAATGATAATAAGTTCATAATTTAGTCTTGGCTGACTAATCTTGCATCATCAGAGTTGGATTGCAAATACCTCCCTAAATCAAATAATTTAAATTTACAAATTTACTAGTGTACGGGGTGGGGAAACAAGTCTCCATCCAACCACTAAAGTTTAAAAGGAAGACTACAGTGTCCCGTGAATTCATTATAATTATCTTAGACAATAGTGAAGCGGTACAATCATGGGAGTGTTAATTAATCGGAATGCAAGTTTGATTTAAAATAACTCCTTTGGATCAAATATTTAAATTCTACTAGAATGCGGGGAGTGGAAACAAGTCTCCATTCAAGCACTAAATATCAAAAGAAAGATTTCAGTACCCCTTAACTTCACTCCCGGACTTCACTATTCACCCCCCCCCCCCCCTTCCCCAGTTATCCCTTATGACTCCAGAATGTTCGTTTCTGTGCCCCCCCCCCCTTGTCAATGGCCAGTAAGTAATCTATGTGTATATTGGCTCCCTCCCAAAGGTGGGAAAACCAGATGCAGGCATAGACATTGACAAGACGGGGGGCTTTAAATATAAAAATAGTCTTGTTTTTGGCTCCGACTTAAATATTTTGGCACTGTTTAACGAAGCCGGTTTAAGGAATGAGAGGCAGAAATAATTCCTAAAAATAAGATGGCCTGTCTTTACTGTAATCAAGATGCTACCTAACCGCAGTTATTTTGGTTTTATAACGCCGGGGATATTGCTCGAGCTTGAATAACAAATAAAAGGCATGTTCTTATTTCTGTATTCTGTCCTTTGATCGTGTATTAAGTTGAGCTGCACGCCAAACGTTAAGATTGTTAAAACGCTTAAAATAAAACTTTATTCCTCTCAATTTACATAAAAATGAAACAGATTAGATTCGAATCCCAGTCACACCAGCCACTGGCCAAAGGAAGTACAAATATCTATATTAATCAAATGTCTGAGAATTTGATAACTGTCTGGGATCCAATGTTAATTTTATTGAATCAAACTAAGAAAAGTATAAAGAATGATGAATTTTAAACGTTTAGAGGGAAAATTCAAATATGCATTGTAACCCTAAAAATAATTCATTAAAGTGTCGTACACATTTCATAACATTTATATAAATAAAACAAATGAAGCACAACCCTAATGCCCTAATGAATTCATATCGGCGCTAAACGGCCCTTGCAATAAAAACGCATCGAAGCAGGGAATGCTTGGAAAATTCTTCCGAGACTGACTTTTGTTATTTCAAAATTGAAATATGCCTAATTCCTATGAAATAATCAAATAACCACGCGATCTTTTTCCCTGGGTTTTACTCTATTTTAGATTTACTAGAAAAATGTTTATATGATGATTGCGTTTGCTTCTCACGAGTTCATTGAAAAGTTCAGTCGTAAAACTTTAGAGATCAAAACTAATTAGGCACCTGATTGCGAAAGTTTGATTGCATTTCGATCGCCGGGATTTTACAAACGTATTGTTTAAGTAGCGATCGTGTTCTTGGGATCTTGATAACTTCCTATTTTTAGTTAAGGGTTGAAAGCAATGAGTATGTCGGACTTTCTCAAGTCCACATAATGAAACAATATCCCTTTATATTAGTCCAATCGGAATTTGCATAAACATACCAGTTTTTTATTGCAAAAAGAACTGTAATTAATAACCTACATAAAAGCATCATGATAAATAAAACATGAAAGCATATATAAAGCCTAGTATTGTTATAAAAATCCCTAAATCCTCACCATATAAAATTAATATAGTTTTATTGATGACCAAAAACAGATATCAAGGGCGTAGCCAGCTTTCAGTCAGGGGGGAGAGGTGCGATCGCCAAAAAGATTTCGGTTTTCAGTCAGGAGGGTATGATTGTGGCATTTTAATGCTCCTTTCTTCTTCTTTCTCAGCGTTTTATTTTTATTGTTATGGGGGAGGTTGCGATCGCACCCCACCCCCTCCTGGCTACGCCTATGGATATTTTGGCAACTTTCACGTTTACCCCGCCCCTTAATAATTTTTGCACCCCCTCTAAATATCAGACCCGTCAGGCGTTGAGGCATGGATCAGAATACCCTGACTCCCAAGCTGTGCGACTTCTGGCAACCGCTACACCTATATTCACGGGGAAAACGCTTTTAGAAAAATTGTCAAATATGGTCGTGTGTGGGCAAACACGGAGGAGGAGGAGAGGAGTGCGTGCATTGCGTGCGACCCTTCATCAGTTGTGCACCTTATTTTTGTATGAATTTCTTCCGAATAGTTATGCTAGAGGGGTTCTGATATTTATTTCTGTTTTCAAATGAAATAATTTCACCCTTGCCCGACTGACTTGTAGATAATGCACGAATCAAATAGCATGGAGATCAGATAATCAGATTGATTCGTATTTTCGCAATCAGATGAATTAACGTATTGTTTTCTCTGATTAAAAGGCGGTTTGAAGCTACTTTTACACGTAACAGGATTTGTAAATTCACAATCAGACTGGCTTATTTTAATATTTAGTCAGTGCAAGAGGAGGGGACTATTAATGTAGAAAATTGTTTTGATTTCGACACTAACTGAATAATTTATCACAATTGTTAATAAGCAAACAGAAACAGGTTTAAAAATGAGAATAGAGGCAAAAAAGTCTATTAATAAAATGTAATTAAAACCCGGGAATTAAAAGCAATTTTAGACTGTTAGATGATCTCTTCTGTAATCAAGGTGATGTTGGTACACTTCCGCCGTTAGAAAAACAAAGACTAAGACTATATAGCAATTAATCCTTTTGTAATCAATAAATGTTAGATTCTTATTATTTTGTTGGACAATGTTCAGACTTCTGACCAAGATTAAATCATTTATGTTTGTATTTGAAAAATAGTATTTCAATCAGACAGACGTGCTAATGAGGTCGAAAAATACATTTATCCATTTCCTCTCAAGAAGTTTTCAAAGGTAATCAAGTCGATTTGTTTGAGTGTTTAGCATTGTTTTTCATAACTTGACGCTTCCATGAACAGAATGACTTTGAAATGAGTTTTTATAATTTTAGCTTTTATACGGACATGCTTATTGTATATTTCTATGTGAACGTTGTAGTTATGTGATGTAACATCGCCCCCCCCAAAAAAAAATTACAGGTATACAAATTTTGATCGGAATGCATTAACTTGCAATTAAAAGCAATTTTAGAATGTTAGATGATCTCTTATGTAATCTAGGTGATGTTGGTACACTTCCGCATTTAGGAAAACAAAGACTAAGACAAAGAGAACTAAGCAATTAATCCTTTTGTTATCATTAAATGTTAGATTCTTATTTTTTGATTGGACAATATTAAGACTTCTGTCTCCGATTGTTATGCAGGTATGTGTATAAAATCATGTGAACAACATTATCGTCGAAACTACCATCTTCATTCTCATAATGTCTTACAGCTATTTCGCAAATGACATAATCCTAAACAACATATGGACATAACGATAATATTGCAGAACTGAGCGAAAAGAAAGGTGGAACAAATCAGATTAAGATATTTTATTTTTGAAATGCACGAAGGGCAACAGTTGAAGAACAAAAGTTAAAGGCGTTTTGAAATAGATCGTGCTTAAATATGATCCCCTTCTATAATACCCTACCCTTTGCATTTGTTCGACTTCACTTCTTAAATGAGAGCTTCGTCTTCTCGTAGTTTATAATTAGACTCTGCACGCAGCGTAATAGTGCCCTTATTATCCATGTTCAGGGGCGTAGCCAACTTTCAGTCGGGGGGGGGGGGTGCGTTCGCCAAAAAACAATAACGGTTTTCAGTCGGGGGAGGGGGTTGCGATCGTGGCAAAAGCAAGCCAAAAGATGCAACTTCCTTCAAAATTGAGCTTGAAGCTTCTATCTCTTCTTCTATTTCTTGGTTCTATTTTATTGGTTATGCACCGCAACCCCCCCCCCTGGCTACGCCTATGCCTGTCGAGAGACAAAAAGAGAAGCGAAAAGACTGTTAAAACAAGTACTTCCAATAAATGATTTTACAGTTATATGTGTTTATCAACGACCCTACTTGTCAAATTAATAGAAACGAAAACTAAATTCTTTCATTACGCGAAAACCGTTGAAATATCTACCTGATTCGCTGGAATAGTCATTAGTCACATTATTTCAGAGCAAACAATTAGCATCTACTATAATATTTATTTTTCTATCCGATATACAACTGATATTGATATCTTTCCCCGGACAATGTGTTATCTCATGATCCGTTGACATCATCAACAAGCAAAAACACTATGACACAATAACATCGAGGCAAAATCAAAACATGGTGTTGAAATAAAAGGCATACAAAATGGCCATTAAAATGAAATTCTTGTTCATAAAAGTATCAACTTTATTACATTGGACGCAAATACTAAGTATAGAATAAATAAAAATAACGTCTTCCCAGAGATTACAATACGGATCAGTAAGTTAACAAATCTAACTGTTAAATAAACAAACTTAGCACATGTCTGCAATTGTTCGTCTGCTGGTCAGAACTCGGTATCCTCTTCGGATAATCAATTTCTGTGACTACTGATGTCTTAAATAATTCATAAAGTCGAAGTTGTCTTTAAATAAGGATCTTTAATCTACAAACTGTAAATAAATAGCGTGAACCCGGGATCGTAGACAACAACATTGATACCTTGCTGTCCTCTGTTAAATCTCGAAACCCGTTTCCCTTAAATTTTTTACTAAGAGACTTATACATGCATAAGTTATCTATCAAATTATTTTTCTTTAAATATTAAATGTCGTCTAAGTTTGTTTTAATGATTAGTCTTCATCTAGATTCATTAATCATCACGATATTTATATATACATATTATGTAATAGACCTATCATATCACGTCCGTAGTTACAAAGTCAACTACATATTAATGCAATAGAATAAGACTCGATAATTTAAAAAATAAACCTCAGTATTCGGGCCTAAAAAACACAGATAAGTGTATCAATACCAACGGGTAAGCTCAAATAACCTTCCAAATAAGTGTATCAATAATCAAGGATTGCGAGAACTAAGGACCGGGTAAGATGGTTGTAACATTGGTATTGCTAGTTATTAAACACGATTTTGTCTTGTGTACAAACAAGTACACACTGTTTTTTATCAACAGGTTTATTTTATAAATACATGCATACAGTGCGTAAACACTCTAAACAGGATGGGACAAATCGTCTTTCGGTATTTCATGTCCCCGCATAAAAATGTTTACAAATATAAGACATAAATAGGATTTGAATATCTAAAATTTGGACAAATATAAAATTTATATCTATTTTATAAAGTGTTTCTGTTTGCAAGTACATAATAATAATATAATATTTATACGCTTTTTTTAATAATACTGTACTGTCTGCTAGTTCTAGTTTCGCACTCAATTTCACAAACATCAAAATCATATATACATGTACACTCCCCTCAATAAGTTTGGCAACATTTTTTCCATAGGGTTATGTGTCAAGGCCCCGCTATGTTTTTATTTTTATTTTCATAACCTGCAATAGAAAAACTGATAATGAAGGCGGATATGTAATTTGATTTTATTTCCCGTACCTCCAAATTTTTAATTTTTTTCCTTTTCCTCATTATAACAAAAGGTCGAAAATTGATGACTTTGGTGAGGTTTTGATAATCGTCATTCAAATGTAAACCAATTGGAAATAATGGATTTCAGGATGTCTATTCAAGAAAACATTTACAATTTTTTTTATATATGACGAAACTTTAGCATGTTACCCGGGGTTACAGAGCTTCATAATCAATTTTGGAAATCATTTTTCACCTCCTATGTTATTTCAATGAGAGAGGTTTCTTGGAGGATTATTTTGACTTTGAACACCAATAACTTTTTAAGACCTGAAGAAACACATCGATTTTGTTAGATAAATGAGCAAATTCAATTGTCTCCTTAACTTGTATTTTTTGCATATTGTATCATATGACGTACCAGTTCCCGCAAAAAGTATTATTGAAAAAATCGAGGGGGTAAATTTGATACCTCCATGCAGACATTAGTGTTAAAGCTGTTTTTAAGAAAAGGTAAGCAATATTTTAAACATATACCCTAACGTCATGATGACCAGTTGACTTGATTAATTGCAACATTCTTGCAATAGAATTTGAGGTAATATCCTTCAGATCCAGAGATTTATCCTCTGTTCCAAATTAAGGGTAGCATATATGTAACAAACTTGAAATAGTAAAATAATTAGCCATCCCGAATTACACATAGATATGTTATACATGTACATACCATAATTTATGTCAGTTGTGAATAAAACGTGTTTATTGAGCAAAATGGTTATACTCTATCCTTATTTCACTGCTAATTAAGGGGTAGAAATCATTTGAAAACATGTTTTAGAAGGGTTTTGGCATAATGTAGTGTAATGTTATCGGTACAGTAGTTTTTGATAAAGAAGATGAGTGAAATAAATATAAATTATTACGTTTTTATGTTACTATTCATGACGTAAGCGAATAAAAAACATCTAACGTTCAACCAAAGTACCTGCCTTTATGCACAGAGCAATCTTCAAAAGATGGGCACATATAACAATTTATACTAGACTTACTGAATATCGCCTTAATATATAAACATGAGTTTTTCATTTCTATTTCTGCTGACATTTGGTGTTATCGCTAGTAAAGGTGATGTTACATACCCTCGTCCTTCAGGTGAGTAAAATATTTAATATATACGAGGGGTTATCATTAAGCTTTCATGATAGAGAGATTTTGGTCATACGTGAAAGCATAACTTATGTTTATGCGTATAGCTATACGAACTTATAAGTATAAGTGAATTGAATTTTGGCGTTTCGCAAAAATATGTACTTATACGTATAGAAATGTATATTTAATCGGTCGATTCTAATGTTATTTCACCAGGAATGAATCGTTTTCTCCTCCGAATTCCCTTTTCTTAAGGTGAATTAGATATTAATGTGAATTCATGCCAAATATCAATATGATTCCCTAGCAATAACTTTGTCTAACAGAGATAAGTATTTATTCACTTATAAACAGCGTTTTATAAGTGATGACTTCATATAAATGGAAAGAGCTGCGCGACAATATAATGACATAGTACACACACTAGTTATACGTTATGGCCTAGTCACATAGCCCGGCCGATGTCCGGCATCGGTAGAGCTCGGTGGATTTTTTTGGTGCCACCGAGCTCTCCTCATCGGAAGCAGAGCTCGGTGACATGAACGGACTCCGTCCGGACATCTTCAGGCGACCGACCGAACACCGGCCGGTGACCGTACGGAGTCTGTCTCAAAATGGTAGTTTTTTTCTGCCGCTGTGGCATTGGAAGGAATACGGCCGGTACCCGAGCAGGTAACAGGACACCGTGCGATCGCCGGCCGGGTTGTTAACGGGCTTTGAACAGTGACCGGCCGATGCTCTGTCCCACATCGGCCGGAGCTCGGTCGGAGCTCGGCCGCTGTCCGTTAAAAAACCTCGTCCTCTGGTTGTCTCAGATGCACGGGACACCGGCCGATACTCGGCCGTGCACCGGCCGACGTGTTTTCCGATGTGGTTACGATGGGGCTGCGATGACATGATGAGGGAGCTCGGTGAGAGCCCGGTGAAATTTAACTCCGAAGTTAAAATTTCACCGAGCTACCACCGATGCTGTTTTAAGCAACAAACGCCACGGATGTCCGGCCGGTGTTCGGCCGAGTTCAGTGAAAATTGCATCGCTGGCTCATCGTAACCTCATCGGCCGGGCTATGTGACTAGGCCATTAGAAACATAAGGTATATTTATAAACATGCTATGAGTGCGGTTGCGAAATCTCTCTAATATGTCTTATATGGCATTATGGGAGCTTTACGATAGCCCCTCGTATATATAAATTCTGGAAGGAAACCCCTAATCAGTAATGATGCAATAAAATGATATAGACCCGGAATTGTAGATTTATTCTAGTCTTTAATTATTATAACAATGAATTACATAATTGTTTGTTCATTACTGCAGAGTTGAATGCTACTAAGCCGAACATTCTCATAGGAGGTCTCCTTCCACTGGGCGTCACCTTTTCAAGACGTTTAATGACTGCTGCACAAATCGCAATAGATGAGATCAACAAAAGAAATGACGTGCTTAAAGACTACAATCTAGTACTGCACATGAAAAATACATCAGTGGGTGAACAACTTTCAGATTACATAATTTCAACAAGATTACAGTTGTTTACAATCTCGTCTAATTCCTTTAACAAGTACAAAAAAATTATAGTATGTTGTTTTCTATTCATTGGCAGGCGCGTATCGTCATGTACGCAAAATACGCCCAGGCGTACTGTTTGAATTTGAAAAAATATTTTGAAAAAATATTTTGAAAAAACATGAAATTCAGTATTTTACTGTTATTTTCTTTGATGATGTGTAAACCTTTGTCGTACAAGTGTATTAACAATAAGTTCTCGATTCCCTCATTGCCATTCACTGTTTTCGTGATTCAAAGATTCAAATTTTTTCGTGATTCAAAGAGTTGCGTCATTCTTGTACGTTCGTGCTGCCATCTTTATATCGACCCAGAACCTATGGTAGGTCTGCACGAAAAATCATATGCCAAAAATCGCATTCATCTTCACACATTATTCATCCACATACGGGGGCGTACCCTTGCAAAATGACCACGATACGCGCCTGATTGGTACACTCACGCCCAGGGGCGTGATGATCTTTAACTTGCAACAAGCAATGTTTGACTTTATAGCTCTATAAAATATATTATTAGATTCCAGATTGAAAATTTTTCTCAGCAAGTTTTCTCAGTAAGTAGACGAATTAGTAAATCTAATTATACCATCAGTTAGGGTATTGGACTAGCCTACTCTGAAATAAGTTAAATTTTATCGAGGTCAAAGGTCAAAATCTTGGTCAAATTTACAATATATCAATTATCTTTGTTTTAGTGTGTTATTTTTCTTTCGATTTTTTCATCGTGTAGCTCAGAAAGAGCACTTTGAGTGAGCCCACTAGTTCTTTGATAACTCTTAGGAATTTTGAGAAATTTGACTCCCAATAAAGCAGAATTACTCGAAGGCAAAAACCACTTTTACAAACTGGCTTCTTACGTACTACAGAAGCCGGCTTCTGGAGTCACCAAGAAGCCGGCTTTTAAAACTGGCTTCTTACTTACTGACGAACTGCAGAAGATGGCTTTTGAATATAGTTTATATTGTCATATTTTTGCAAAACTATACGGGTAAATTGAATTCTAAGCATGGATATCGATGAATTTGATCACGTTAATCAATTCCAAAAATATTATGCATTGTATTTCTGTTTAATAAAAACGCACCGCTCATTTTTCAAAACTGGCTTTCAAATCAGTTCGCACCACTCATTTTTCAGTTTTTCTCATTTTCAGGCCAATTATACGAGAATAAGATGCATAATGCACATAGAAATGATCGTGAGACAGTATCCCGTGATTCCCAGTTGCTAGATTGCCTCTACATAGCTTGTGTAAGATGGAGCGAGCTGATTTGTAAACTGGCTCCAAGTTGGAGCCAGTTTTGAAAAATGAGCGGTGCGTTTTTATTTAACGGAAATGCAATGCATAATCTGTTCTGATTTAGTGAACGTGATTTAATTCATCGATCTTATTACTTCACCCTATGCTTAGTGAGCGGAGCTAATTTCAAGGGTGATGGTAAAGACGAGGCAGGGCGCCCAAAAACCAAAAAATATTAGTACCATAATCTTTTTAGTCGTATTATTGCAGCATAAGGTGATGATATTGTGATATTTTATGCTGTTTTAGAAGTGAAAGATGTTAAACTATGCATACCGTTTGTTTTACATCCAATAAAACGAATAGTTAAGATGAAACAGTCGTTTAAAGATACAATTTGAATTTACCGCAAGAAATTACAACCTAATATTGTCAATATGTCAATAATTCCTGATCGATGTCACATATAAAGATATACGTACCTAGATATGTTTTACTTTTTCATATATGCGAAATAAGACGGTCTCTAGTTATGTACATCCAATGCAAAATGAATGTTTACTAGAGTGTCTATTCGGCGATCAGAATTTCGATGACGAGCAATGGCGATGTAATTTGCGAAGAAAGCATCAGTGCACCTAGTTACAGGCCAGGTTTGGGCGCCATGCCTCGTCTTTACCATCACCCTTGAAATTAGGTCCGCTCACTAAGCATAGGGTGTACTTAGAAATGAATTTTCTCTCATAGTTTTGGTTTGAAATGACTTTTTGCAAAGAAACTTGAAATAAGTTACAATTTGACGTATTTTTTAGTTTTTTCTTATTTTCATGCAAATTATACGAGAATAAGATGCATAATGCACATAGAAATGATCGTGAGACAGTATCCCGTGATTCCCAGTTGCTAGATTGTCCCTACATAGCTTGTGTAAGATTGAGCGAGCTGATTTGTAAACTGGCTCCAAGTTGGAGCCAGTTTTGTAAAATGAGCGGTGCGTTTTTATTAAACGGAAATGCAATGCATAATCTGTTCTGATTTAGTGAACGTGGTCTAATTCATCGATATTTTTACTTAGAAATAAATTTTCTCTCATAATTTTGGCTTGAAATGACTTTTTGCAAAAAATCTTGAAATAAGTTACAATTTTATGTATTTTATGTATTTTTCAGTTTTTTCTCATTTTCATGCAAATTATACGAGAATAACATGCATAATACACATAAAAATAATCGTGAGATAGTATTTCGTGATTCCCAGTTACCAGATTGTACCTACATAGCATTTGTCATATGGGGCGAGCTGATTTGCAAACTGGCTCCAAGTTGGAGCCAGTTTTGAAAAGTGAGCGGTGCGTTTTTATTAAACGGAAATGCAATGCATAATCTATTCTGATTTAATGAATGTGATCTTATTCATCGATATCTGTGCTTAGAATTCAATTTATTGTCATAGTTTTGGCTTGAAATGACTTTTTCCAAAAAATCTTGAAATAAGTTACAATTTTACGTATTTTTCAGTTTTTTTTCTCATTTTCATGCAAATTATACGAGAATAAGATGCATAATGCACATGACAATTATCATGAAACAGTATCCCGTGATTCCCAGTTGCTAGATTGCCCCTACATAGCTTGTGTAAGATGGAGGGAGCTGATTTGCAAACTGGCTCCAAGTTGGAGCCAGTTTTGTAAAATGAGCGATGCGTTTTTATCAAACAGAAATGCAATGCATAATCTACTCTTATTTAATGAACATGATTTAATTCATCGATATTTTTACTTAGAATTAAATTTCCCCCATAGGTTTGGTTAAAATTGCTTTTTGCAAAAAATCTTGCAATATGTTACAATTTTACTTATTTTCATTTTTTCTCATTTCCATGCTAATTATACAAGAATAAGATGCATAATGCACAGCAAAATGATTGAGAGAGAGAATCTGGCTTTTATAACTGGCTTCTTGGTAACTGCAGAAGCCGGCTTCTGTAAGTCATTCGAAGCCGGTTTTTAAAAGCCGGCTTCTTGGTGACGCCAGAAGCCGGCTTCTGATGTACTGTAGAAGCCGGCTTTGAAAGCCGGCTTTGTATATTTGCCTTCGACTCTTTCTCCAATAAAGGGTGAAATTTAAAGTATAATGTTTCGTGATTGATATAAATTTAATAGAAAATTTGCTCAGGAGTCCAAATCTAAAATCGAAATTTGAATCCGACTTCCGGTTAACATTGATGACCTAATTTTAAAGTAAAAAAACTTATATTTTTAAAATCTTTATTTTGACTTTAAGATAGGTTTAAACAAAATAAAAGGACCTTAAAAAGTCAGTCAAATTAAAATTTTGAGTGTCAAAGGTCACGTTCAAAATCTAGGTCATTTTCCTAATTTTCTCAATTACCACGCTACTCTTCAATATTTTGCTTTAAACTCGATAAGAATAGAACAGCACATTTTCTTTCTCATTTCTCAGCAATATCAAATGTCAAAATCTTTTGTAAATAAATATCTGGAGTCTTGAACTGAACTTTGTTCAATTTCAAAACCTAGTTATCCTAATGTTTCTAATCTAAATATTTTGCATGTCCAAACTCACGACATTTATTGACAAACTAAAATATTACAAAGTGTAATATGCTTTTGCAGGCTCGACATGCTCCAATGGGTGGACCCGAATCCGAGCGACTTTCTACAATTAAGACCCTAGAGTATTTGGATGGTAATCCAATGGTTCATATGGTATTTGGTGGTCTATTTATTGCCAACACAGAAAAGTCGGCATACCTAACCAGTCTTATGAATATAATGCAGGTAATGTTCCATCTTAATGATCAATTAGTACCGTTAATTAAATAGTTTTATTATGTCGACTACACAGTCCATATACAAACGCGGATCAAAGGGTTTGTGCTCGAGGGGCGTTCACATATCGGAAAATGCGCGAGAATGAATGTCGTGCGGACGCTTTTTTTTGGGGGGGGGGGGGCGGTGCAATCTGAGCATTTTGAGTGATGATCATATGCATATAAAATGTGGAGTATTTCATTTACTTACATGATCATTCTACTGTAGACCCTACATTTTTTTGTTTTTTAATTTATCAATTGTAGTTTTCAGTAGGTTATTTCCAGTTTCACAACTCGGATCATTTTTCATATAACCCTTATTTACTATTTAAAATATCTTCAATAAAAGAGATAACATGAATACATGGCTACGGGCCTGATCACTTTATACATTTCAAGAAACACATATGATGCTTATAAACATGTTCATGTTTGTGCCGAAAAGGTTGGAATGTTTTATGCTATCTCGGGAAAGCAGGTAAAAAGAAAAATCTTACCGAACTTTCCAACTGGAACCGTAGCATAATTGACTGCAGTACCAGTGTGTGTCATCTTTGTGGAATTTTTATTCATTTTATATTTTTACTTAGGTCGCAGGAAGTGCAAACTCGTTAGCTCTGTCTGATAAAAAGAGGTAAATATAGCCTACTGACTAAAAGTACATGATTTTTATGATTAAGTTAGTATAAAGAGCCTCGAATATCCTTATTGAAGGGGCAACAATTGCCTTTATTTTTCTATTAAGAGAACACTTTAGATCGAATCTGCCCAGTCTTCCAAGTGTTCCTCCTTAGTTAGTACCCATCCCCGGTTAACCCCCCCCTCCCCTTCAATCAGAGTACATAGTGTCATCGTTGTGGCAATTAGTACTTGAAGAAGATGCTACTTTGTCTATTATCATAAGATTTAACCAAACTACATGTATGTCTTGATAATCGATCTTTTTAAGGAATTTTGAATTTAAATTAAATTCAGTGTCTTCATTGAAATAAGTTTAGGTGGTCAAATTCTTTTTAGAAATCATCAACAAGATGCCAAGAGTTCACACCTGACTTTCCTTGACCTTTTATTAAAAGTTGATAACTCAAAGGTTCGATTTGAGTAAATCAATTAACTTGAAATGAACCCAAAGAGGTCAGAAAATGCATAATTTTTAAGTCAAATTTAATGACATCATTTAAAAAAATACGAATTCACAAGAGTTCATAATTTTACCTTTTGACATTTGGCATCGTCACATCGGAATAGCCTGACAACGGTAAAGTCAGATAGCGTTGTCACAAATGGCGGACATAACCGTCGTTTCAGCTCTTCAATCAATTAGTCCTCATTTCAAGGGACCTTATCGTCTCTAATTCTGTGCATGTATGAAGCTCTTGTGATGATATATCATATCAAATCCCAATTTCGATCAAATTGGGTCGTGAATCGCCACAATACAGCCTCTTCGATATCATCAATTACAACGGAATCTGAATTTGAAATAATTTACAAAGGCAACGGAATATGGTAATACAGCGTCCGTTGTATCTCATTTTAATCGGTTAAATTAAAGACTTTTATTCCGATGGAAGAACATTATTAATTGTACAATGAGTATAAAGACACCTTGTTTGATAGTTGTTCCAAAGGAATTTAGTCTAGGTGCGCTATTAAACATACAGTTCATGAAAATCTAATTGAAGCGACGGTTATGTCCGCCATTTGTGACAACGGTATCTGACTTTACCGTTGTAAGGCTATTCCGGTGTGATCGTGAGATATCACAGCATCCTATCAGTTTAGATTTGACAGACATAATTATGTATCTTGCTTACCTTCGCTTGTTCGATTTTTTCCAAAAAACTACATTTCGATTGGATGCTTTAATAATTTATGTAGGCTTATTCCGTACACCTTTTTTATCTTAATGTACAATAAAAAGCTATGATATTGATTAACACGCCAGAAATGAACATAACAGCGTAATCGAAAATTTTGAGGCCGCCATTGATGACGTCATTTATTTGTCGATTTTTGACCAATCAGAGATGTTTGTCATCTCAATACAGGCTTACATTATAAGCGTATTTTATCTTTGAACTCTGGAATTATTCTTTTTTCGTTCATGGGGTATTTTTCCCACCCAAACCAAGGGAAAGATCAATACCCGGTGGTTTCAGCGGGAAGTGGCGTTTCGTTCATTGGATGAGCTGCGCGCGCACGCATAAATGTGATTATCCAATATAATTAGGGGAGGGCTATTTGAAGTAGTTTTTGGTCTCAGGCGCGACCCAGGGCTGTTGTCTTAAGGACATTTCGTTGAAAATTAGCCATTCGGCTGATAATTGGTAAGAGTTTGCGATCTTATAATGTATAACTGTTACTCAGACACATATTTTGACACGATTCTGTTGGACGAATAAGCTTTGAACCGAGAGATATTCACGATTGATATGCACATTTTTGATTGTGCCATTGCTTTTCCATTGCACAATCCATGTATTGATAGAAGAAACATTAATAATGCAGATTGGTTTACCTTCAATACATGGCAGACACTACATATCGGTCTATTAATACCAGTTTGTGCCTTAAATAGTTTTATATTTCCATCCACGGCCTGGAGCCTGGGTGTGTTTGTCTTAGTATGTGTATGCTTGTGCATGGACTTCTTATCACTAGAAGAATTTAACATGATGCAAACTCGACATTATAACGCATGCTGTAACATTTTGACTTCGCTGGAAAACAATAGGAATTATTTTTCTTGCCAATCAATCATGAATCACAATCAAAATTTCAGAATGATCAATCAGGCAATGGTCCAAATCAAGTTATAACATTATATGATATTCAGCAAGAAGTCCGGTAGAAATACAGAATATTTAAACATCAAAGCTGAAAGTTAAAAGCTAATCTGTCAATTTTCTGTCTGCAAAAGAGCGTCCCAAGAGCGTTTACATTTGACACAATAACAGACTGAGGGTCAATATAACCTACTTGAGATTTGTTTTGCTCATCGTATAGGAAAAGTAGTACTTAATACACTAGTTCGCTACTTTGTAGATGTATGGCACGTATATGTGTACATGTATTGGCAATTAATGTTTGGTGATAGCTAGTAGGAGTGTCAGGGACCGCTGACAGATTATTATTTTGAACCCAAAAATTGAATTATATTTTTGGCGGTCTCAGTAAATCAATGGGGTAATCAGGTCCTACGTGCTTTTTACAGGCCCAGAAATCAATGCTCGCTTATAAATGTAGCAAAATCTTTTTTCGTTCGTGGGATATTTTTTTCACCATATAACCGAACGGGAAGTTTTTGAATAGGACTACATGATCTGAATGGATGTGAGGATTCGATGGGCTGGGATTTGAGAAATTATGATTTGAACTTTGCCAATTTTACATGTATTCCAATGGGTGAAAAAGTAAGTTGCTTTCTACCTAATATCAACCACATTTATTAGTGAATTTCGAGAAATATGTCGAATTTAGCCATATTTCGCATATCTTTCTATGGAACCATTTAAAGTTTTGCAAATTAACCCCTAAAATTCTGGAGACGACGATCCAAATTTTGCTGAGTCAGCAATTTTCGTTTTTTCATTGAAAACAGTACTTTTCAGCCTAAATTGCTACATTTCTGCTCTCTTATCAAGTAATTTGATGCAGTTCTTGCCAAATTAAAGGAAACACACCCCAAACGTCCCACAGTGTGCGAAGTTCCAACATTTTGACCCTTTAAACCAATGAAAGACCCAATTTTAAAGGGTGATATTCAGTAAACCTGCACAAAAGACAATGCTACTTGAACTAGCCATCAGAAGTTCATGAAAAACGAAAAATCAATGATGTTCAGTTTAGTAAAGTAGCAAATAGTCCTACTTATGAGGGAATATAAATCACTTAAGCAATTTGTACAACTTTAAACAGCTGTTTTAAGTAGATTAGTATCGTTATGGGCAAAAATTCCCCAAAATAGCCCAAAATTTGTCCAAAAATTCAAAATTTTCATGCTCAAGGCTGAATTATTTGGCCTATTTTGCTACATTTATCAGTGCAGTGACAAGAAGTCTTTCGGATAGCGCAACTTTTCCCGAACGTTTCTTTAATAAGATATTTTAATGACAAAATAACTACATTTAGTCTGGAATAAATTGTCACAAAATATAATGACCCCAGGGGTCAAGAGAACCCTATAAAATCAAAATTGCTGAGGGGATTTGAGCAAAAATGTACATATCACTTCATAAAACCCCGAACTTTAAAATTCATATTGAATAAAATGCATATTCAGTCAACCATGACACTAATATCAACCACATTTATTAGTGAATTTCGAGAAATATGTCGAATTTAGCCATATTTCGCATATCTTTCTATGGAACCATTTAAAGTTTTGCAAATTAACCCCTAAAATTCTGGAGACGACGATCTAAATTTTGCTGAGTCAGCAATTTTCGTTTTTTTCATTGAAAACAGTACTTTTCAGCCTAAATTGCTACATTTCTGCTCTCTTATCAAGTAATTTGATGCAGTTCTTGCCAAATTAAAGGAAACACACCCCAAACGTCCCACAGTGTGCGAAGTTCCAACATTTTGACCCTTTAAACCAATGAAAGACCCAATTTTAAAGGGTGATATTCAGTAAACCTGCACAAAAGACAATGCTACTTGAACTAGCCATCAGAAGTTCATGAAAAACGAAAAATCAATGATGTTCAGTTTAGTAAAGTAGCAAATAGTCCTACTTATGAGGGAATATAAATCACTTAAGCAATTTGTACAACTTTAAACAGCTGTTTTAAGTAGATTAGTATCGTTATGGGCAAAAATTCCCCAAAATAGCCCAAAATTTGTCCAAAAATTCAAAATTTTCATGCTCAAGGCTGAATTATTTGGCCTATTTTGCTACATTTATCAGTGCAGTGACAAGAAGTCTTTCGGATAGCGCAACTTTTCCCGAACGTTTCTTTAATAAGATATTTTAATGACAAAATAACTACATTTAGTCTGGAATAAATTGTCACAAAATATAATGACCCCAGGGGTCAAGAGAACCCTATAAAATCAAAATTGCTGAGGGGATTTGAGCAAAAATGTACATATCACTTCATAAAACCCCGAACTTTAAAATTCATATTGAATAAAATGCATATTCAGTCAACCATGACACTAATATCAACCACATTTATTAGTGAATTTCGAGAAATATGTCGAATTTAGCCATATTTCGCATATCTTTCTATGGAACCATTTAAAGTTTTGCAAATTAACCCCTAAAATTCTGGAGACGACGATCCAAATTTTGCTGAGTCAGCAATTTTCGTTTTTTTCATTGAAAACAGTACTTTTCAGCCTAAATTGCTACATTTCTGCTCTCTTATCAAGTAATTTGATGCAGTTCTTGCCAAATTAAAGGAAACACACCCCAAACGTCCCACAGTGTGCGAAGTTCCAACATTTTGACCCTTTAAACCAATGAAAGACCCAATTTTAAAGGGTGATATTCAGTAAACCTGCACAAAAGACAATGCTACTTGAACTAGCCATCAGAAGTTCATGAAAAACGAAAAATCAATGATGTTCAGTTTAGTAAAGTAGCAAATAGTCCTACTTATGAGGGAATATAAATCACTTAAGCAATTTGTACAACTTTAAACAGCTGTTTTAAGTAGATTAGTATCGTTATGGGCAAAAATTCCCCAAAATAGCCCAAAATTTGTCCAAAAATTCAAAATTTTCATGCTCAAGGCTGAATTATTTGGCCTATTTTGCTACATTTATCAGTGCAGTGACAAGAAGTCTTTCGGATAGCGCAACTTTTCCCGAACGTTTCTTTAATAAGATATTTTAATGACAAAATAACTACATTTAGTCTGGAATAAATTGTCACAAAATATAATGACCCCAGGGGTCAAGAGAACCCTATAAAATCAAAATTGCTGAGGGGATTTGAGCAAAAATGTACATATCACTTCATAAAACCCCGAACTTTAAAATTCATATTGAATAAAATGCATATTCAGTCAACCATGACACTAATATCAACCACATTTATTAGTGAATTTCGAGAAATATGTCGAATTTAGCCATATTTCGCATATCTTTCTATGGAACCATTTAAAGTTTTGCAAATTAACCCCTAAAATTCTGGAGACGACGATCTAAATTTTGCTGAGTCAGCAATTTTCGTTTTTTCATTGAAAACAGTACTTTTCAGCCTAAATTGCTACATTTCTGCTCTCTTATCAAGTAATTTGATGCAGTTCTTGCCAAATTAAAGGAAACACACCCCAAACGTCCCACAGTGTGCGAAGTTCCAACATTTTGACCCTTTAAACCAATGAAAGACCCAATTTTAAAGGGTGATATTCAGTAAACCTGCACAAAAGACAATGCTACTTGAACTAGCCATCAGAAGTTCATGAAAAACGAAAAATCAATGATGTTCAGTTTAGTAAAGTAGCAAATAGTCCTACTTATGAGGGAATATAAATCACTTAAGCAATTTGTACAACTTTAAACAGCTGTTTTAAGTAGATTAGTATCGTTATGGGCAAAAATTCCCCAAAATAGCCCAAAATTTGTCCAAAAATTCAAAATTTTCATGCTCAAGGCTGAATTATTTGGCCTATTTTGCTACATTTATCAGTGCAGTGACAAGAAGTCTTTCGGATAGCGCAACTTTTCCCGAACGTTTCTTTAATAAGATATTTTAATGACAAAATAACTACATTTAGTCTGGAATAAATTGTCACAAAATATAATGACCCCAGGGGTCAAGAGAACCCTATAAAATCAAAATTGCTGAGGGGATTTGAGCAAAAATGTACATATCACTTCATAAAACCCCGAACTTTAAAATTCATATTGAATAAAATGCATATTCAGTCAACCATGACACTAATATCAACCACATTTATTAGTGAATTTCGAGAAATATGTCGAATTTAGCCATATTTCGCATATCTTTCTATGGAACCATTTAAAGTTTTGCAAATTAACCCCTAAAATTCTGGAGACGACGATCCAAATTTTGCTGAGTCAGCAATTTTCGTTTTTTTCATTGAAAACAGTACTTTTCAGCCTAAATTGCTACATTTCTGCTCTCTTATCAAGTAATTTGATGCAGTTCTTGCCAAATTAAAGGAAACACACCCCAAACGTCCCACAGTGTGCGAAGTTCCAACATTTTGACCCTTTAAACCAATGAAAGACCCAATTTTAAAGGGTGATATTCAGTAAACCTGCACAAAAGACAATGCTACTTGAACTAGCCATCAGAAGTTCATGAAAAACGAAAAATCAATGATGTTCAGTTTAGTAAAGTAGCAAATAGTCCTACTTATGAGGGAATATAAATCACTTAAGCAATTTGTACAACTTTAAACAGCTGTTTTAAGTAGATTAGTATCGTTATGGGCAAAAATTCCCCAAAATAGCCCAAAATTTGTCCAAAAATTCAAAATTTTCATGCTCAAGGCTGAATTATTTGGCCTATTTTGCTACATTTATCAGTGCAGTGACAAGAAGTCTTTCGGATAGCGCAACTTTTCCCGAACGTTTCTTTAATAAGATATTTTAATGACAAAATAACTACATTTAGTCTGGAATAAATTGTCACAAAATATAATGACCCCAGGGGTCAAGAGAACCCTATAAAATCAAAATTGCTGAGGGGATTTGAGCAAAAATGTACATATCACTTCATAAAACCCCGAACTTTAAAATTCATATTGAATAAAATGCATATTCAGTCAACCATGACACTAATATCAACCACATTTATTAGTGAATTTCGAGAAATATGTCGAATTTAGCCATATTTCGCATATCTTTCTATGGAACCATTTAAAGTTTTGCAAATTAACCCCTAAAATTCTGGAGACGACGATCTAAATTTTGCTGAGTCAGCAATTTTCGTTTTTTCATTGAAAACAGTACTTTTCAGCCTAAATTGCTACATTTCTGCTCTCTTATCAAGTAATTTGATGCAGTTCTTGCCAAATTAAAGGAAACACACCCCAAACGTCCCACAGTGTGCGAAGTTCCAACATTTTGACCCTTTAAACCAATGAAAGACCCAATTTTAAAGGGTGATATTCAGTAAACCTGCACAAAAGACAATGCTACTTGAACTAGCCATCAGAAGTTCATGAAAAACGAAAAATCAATGATGTTCAGTTTAGTAAAGTAGCAAATAGTCCTACTTATGAGGGAATATAAATCACTTAAGCAATTTGTACAACTTTAAACAGCTGTTTTAAGTAGATTAGTATCGTTATGGGCAAAAATTCCCCAAAATAGCCCAAAATTTGTCCAAAAATTCAAAATTTTCATGCTCAAGGCTGAATTATTTGGCCTATTTTGCTACATTTATCAGTGCAGTGACAAGAAGTCTTTCGGATAGCGCAACTTTTCCCGAACGTTTCTTTAATAAGATATTTTAATGACAAAATAACTACATTTAGTCTGGAATAAATTGTCACAAAATATAATGACCCCAGGGGTCAAGAGAACCCTATAAAATCAAAATTGCTGAGGGGATTTGAGCAAAAATGTACATATCACTTCATAAAACCCCGAACTTTAAAATTCATATTGAATAAAATGCATATTCAGTCAACCATGACACTAATAGGGTCAATATAACCTACTTGAGATTTGTTTTGCTCATCGTATAGGAAAAGTAGTACTTAATACACTAGTTCGCTACTTTGTAGATGTATGGCACGTATATGTGTACATGTATTGGCAATTAATGTTTGGTGATAGCTAGTAGGAGTGTCAGGGACCGCTGACAGATTATTATTTTGAACCCAAAAATTGAATTATATTTTTGGCGGTCTCAGTAAATCAATGGGGTAATCAGGTCCTACGTGCTTTTTACAGGCCCAGAAATCAATGCTCGCTTATAAATGTAGCAAAATCTTTTTTCGTTCGTGGGATATTTTTTTCACCATATAACCGAACGGGAAGTTTTTGAATAGGACTACATGATCTGAATGGATGTGAGGATTCGATGGGCTGGGATTTGAGAAATTATGATTTGAACTTTGCCAATTTTACATGTATTCCAATGGGTGAAAAAGTAAGTTGCTTTCTACCTAATATCAACCACATTTATTAGTGAATTTCGAGAAATATGTCGAATTTAGCCATATTTCGCATATCTTTCTATGGAACCATTTAAAGTTTTGCAAATTAACCCCTAAAATTCTGGAGACGACGATCCAAATTTTGCTGAGTCAGCAATTTTCGTTTTTTTCATTGAAAACAGTACTTTTCAGCCTAAATTGCTACATTTCTGCTCTCTTATCAAGTAATTTGATGCAGTTCTTGCCAAATTAAAGGAAACACACCCCAAACGTCCCACAGTGTGCGAAGTTCCAACATTTTGACCCTTTAAACCAATGAAAGACCCAATTTTAAAGGGTGATATTCAGTAAACCTGCACAAAAGACAATGCTACTTGAACTAGCCATCAGAAGTTCATGAAAAACGAAAAATCAATGATGTTCAGTTTAGTAAAGTAGCAAATAGTCCTACTTATGAGGGAATATAAATCACTTAAGCAATTTGTACAACTTTAAACAGCTGTTTTAAGTAGATTAGTATCGTTATGGGCAAAAATTCCCCAAAATAGCCCAAAATTTGTCCAAAAATTCAAAATTTTCATGCTCAAGGCTGAATTATTTGGCCTATTTTGCTACATTTATCAGTGCAGTGACAAGAAGTCTTTCGGATAGCGCAACTTTTCCCGAACGTTTCTTTAATAAGATATTTTAATGACAAAATAACTACATTTAGTCTGGAATAAATTGTCACAAAATATAATGACCCCAGGGGTCAAGAGAACCCTATAAAATCAAAATTGCTGAGGGGATTTGAGCAAAAATGTACATATCACTTCATAAAACCCCGAACTTTAAAATTCATATTGAATAAAATGCATATTCAGTCAACCATGACACTAATATCAACCACATTTATTAGTGAATTTCGAGAAATATGTCGAATTTAGCCATATTTCGCATATCTTTCTATGGAACCATTTAAAGTTTTGCAAATTAACCCCTAAAATTCTGGAGACGACGATCTAAATTTTGCTGAGTCAGCAATTTTCGTTTTTTCATTGAAAACAGTACTTTTCAGCCTAAATTGCTACATTTCTGCTCTCTTATCAAGTAATTTGATGCAGTTCTTGCCAAATTAAAGGAAACACACCCCAAACGTCCCACAGTGTGCGAAGTTCCAACATTTTGACCCTTTAAACCAATGAAAGACCCAATTTTAAAGGGTGATATTCAGTAAACCTGCACAAAAGACAATGCTACTTGAACTAGCCATCAGAAGTTCATGAAAAACGAAAAATCAATGATGTTCAGTTTAGTAAAGTAGCAAATAGTCCTACTTATGAGGGAATATAAATCACTTAAGCAATTTGTACAACTTTAAACAGCTGTTTTAAGTAGATTAGTATCGTTATGGGCAAAAATTCCCCAAAATAGCCCAAAATTTGTCCAAAAATTCAAAATTTTCATGCTCAAGGCTGAATTATTTGGCCTATTTTGCTACATTTATCAGTGCAGTGACAAGAAGTCTTTCGGATAGCGCAACTTTTCCCGAACGTTTCTTTAATAAGATATTTTAATGACAAAATAACTACATTTAGTCTGGAATAAATTGTCACAAAATATAATGACCCCAGGGGTCAAGAGAACCCTATAAAATCAAAATTGCTGAGGGGATTTGAGCAAAAATGTACATATCACTTCATAAAACCCCGAACTTTAAAATTCATATTGAATAAAATGCATATTCAGTCAACCATGACACTAATATCAACCACATTTATTAGTGAATTTCGAGAAATATGTCGAATTTAGCCATATTTCGCATATCTTTCTATGGAACCATTTAAAGTTTTGCAAATTAACCCCTAAAATTCTGGAGACGACGATCCAAATTTTGCTGAGTCAGCAATTTTCGTTTTTTTCATTGAAAACAGTACTTTTCAGCCTAAATTGCTACATTTCTGCTCTCTTATCAAGTAATTTGATGCAGTTCTTGCCAAATTAAAGGAAACACACCCCAAACGTCCCACAGTGTGCGAAGTTCCAACATTTTGACCCTTTAAACCAATGAAAGACCCAATTTTAAAGGGTGATATTCAGTAAACCTGCACAAAAGACAATGCTACTTGAACTAGCCATCAGAAGTTCATGAAAAACGAAAAATCAATGATGTTCAGTTTAGTAAAGTAGCAAATAGTCCTACTTATGAGGGAATATAAATCACTTAAGCAATTTGTACAACTTTAAACAGCTGTTTTAAGTAGATTAGTATCGTTATGGGCAAAAATTCCCCAAAATAGCCCAAAATTTGTCCAAAAATTCAAAATTTTCATGCTCAAGGCTGAATTATTTGGCCTATTTTGCTACATTTATCAGTGCAGTGACAAGAAGTCTTTCGGATAGCGCAACTTTTCCCGAACGTTTCTTTAATAAGATATTTTAATGACAAAATAACTACATTTAGTCTGGAATAAATTGTCACAAAATATAATGACCCCAGGGGTCAAGAGAACCCTATAAAATCAAAATTGCTGAGGGGATTTGAGCAAAAATGTACATATCACTTCATAAAACCCCGAACTTTAAAATTCATATTGAATAAAATGCATATTCAGTCAACCATGACACTAATATCAACCACATTTATTAGTGAATTTCGAGAAATATGTCGAATTTAGCCATATTTCGCATATCTTTCTATGGAACCATTTAAAGTTTTGCAAATTAACCCCTAAAATTCTGGAGACGACGATCTAAATTTTGCTGAGTCAGCAATTTTCGTTTTTTTCATTGAAAACAGTACTTTTCAGCCTAAATTGCTACATTTCTGCTCTCTTATCAAGTAATTTGATGCAGTTCTTGCCAAATTAAAGGAAACACACCCCAAACGTCCCACAGTGTGCGAAGTTCCAACATTTTGACCCTTTAAACCAATGAAAGACCCAATTTTAAAGGGTGATATTCAGTAAACCTGCACAAAAGACAATGCTACTTGAACTAGCCATCAGAAGTTCATGAAAAACGAAAAATCAATGATGTTCAGTTTAGTAAAGTAGCAAATAGTCCTACTTATGAGGGAATATAAATCACTTAAGCAATTTGTACAACTTTAAACAGCTGTTTTAAGTAGATTAGTATCGTTATGGGCAAAAATTCCCCAAAATAGCCCAAAATTTGTCCAAAAATTCAAAATTTTCATGCTCAAGGCTGAATTATTTGGCCTATTTTGCTACATTTATCAGTGCAGTGACAAGAAGTCTTTCGGATAGCGCAACTTTTCCCGAACGTTTCTTTAATAAGATATTTTAATGACAAAATAACTACATTTAGTCTGGAATAAATTGTCACAAAATATAATGACCCCAGGGGTCAAGAGAACCCTATAAAATCAAAATTGCTGAGGGGATTTGAGCAAAAATGTACATATCACTTCATAAAACCCCGAACTTTAAAATTCATATTGAATAAAATGCATATTCAGTCAACCATGACACTAATAGGGTCAATATAACCTACTTGAGATTTGTTTTGCTCATCGTATAGGAAAAGTAGTACTTAATACACTAGTTCGCTACTTTGTAGATGTATGGCACGTATATGTGTACATGTATTGGCAATTAATGTTTGGTGATAGCTAGTAGGAGTGTCAGGGACCGCTGACAGATTATTATTTTGAACCCAAAAATTGAATTATATTTTTGGCGGTCTCAGTAAATCAATGGGGTAATCAGGTCCTACGTGCTTTTTACAGGCCCAGAAATCAATGCTCGCTTATAAATGTAGCAAAATCTTTTTTCGTTCGTGGGATATTTTTTTCACCATATAACCGAACGGGAAGTTTTTGAATAGGACTACATGATCTGAATGGATGTGAGGATTCGATGGGCTGGGATTTGAGAAATTATGATTTGAACTTTGCCAATTTTACATGTATTCCAATGGGTGAAAAAGTAAGTTGCTTTCTACCTAATATCAACCACATTTATTAGTGAATTTCGAGAAATATGTCGAATTTAGCCATATTTCGCATATCTTTCTATGGAACCATTTAAAGTTTTGCAAATTAACCCCTAAAATTCTGGAGACGACGATCCAAATTTTGCTGAGTCAGCAATTTTCGTTTTTTCATTGAAAACAGTACTTTTCAGCCTAAATTGCTACATTTCTGCTCTCTTATCAAGTAATTTGATGCAGTTCTTGCCAAATTAAAGGAAACACACCCCAAACGTCCCACAGTGTGCGAAGTTCCAACATTTTGACCCTTTAAACCAATGAAAGACCCAATTTTAAAGGGTGATATTCAGTAAACCTGCACAAAAGACAATGCTACTTGAACTAGCCATCAGAAGTTCATGAAAAACGAAAAATCAATGATGTTCAGTTTAGTAAAGTAGCAAATAGTCCTACTTATGAGGGAATATAAATCACTTAAGCAATTTGTACAACTTTAAACAGCTGTTTTAAGTAGATTAGTATCGTTATGGGCAAAAATTCCCCAAAATAGCCCAAAATTTGTCCAAAAATTCAAAATTTTCATGCTCAAGGCTGAATTATTTGGCCTATTTTGCTACATTTATCAGTGCAGTGACAAGAAGTCTTTCGGATAGCGCAACTTTTCCCGAACGTTTCTTTAATAAGATATTTTAATGACAAAATAACTACATTTAGTCTGGAATAAATTGTCACAAAATATAATGACCCCAGGGGTCAAGAGAACCCTATAAAATCAAAATTGCTGAGGGGATTTGAGCAAAAATGTACATATCACTTCATAAAACCCCGAACTTTAAAATTCATATTGAATAAAATGCATATTCAGTCAACCATGACACTAATATCAACCACATTTATTAGTGAATTTCGAGAAATATGTCGAATTTAGCCATATTTCGCATATCTTTCTATGGAACCATTTAAAGTTTTGCAAATTAACCCCTAAAATTCTGGAGACGACGATCTAAATTTTGCTGAGTCAGCAATTTTCGTTTTTTCATTGAAAACAGTACTTTTCAGCCTAAATTGCTACATTTCTGCTCTCTTATCAAGTAATTTGATGCAGTTCTTGCCAAATTAAAGGAAACACACCCCAAACGTCCCACAGTGTGCGAAGTTCCAACATTTTGACCCTTTAAACCAATGAAAGACCCAATTTTAAAGGGTGATATTCAGTAAACCTGCACAAAAGACAATGCTACTTGAACTAGCCATCAGAAGTTCATGAAAAACGAAAAATCAATGATGTTCAGTTTAGTAAAGTAGCAAATAGTCCTACTTATGAGGGAATATAAATCACTTAAGCAATTTGTACAACTTTAAACAGCTGTTTTAAGTAGATTAGTATCGTTATGGGCAAAAATTCCCCAAAATAGCCCAAAATTTGTCCAAAAATTCAAAATTTTCATGCTCAAGGCTGAATTATTTGGCCTATTTTGCTACATTTATCAGTGCAGTGACAAGAAGTCTTTCGGATAGCGCAACTTTTCCCGAACGTTTCTTTAATAAGATATTTTAATGACAAAATAACTACATTTAGTCTGGAATAAATTGTCACAAAATATAATGACCCCAGGGGTCAAGAGAACCCTATAAAATCAAAATTGCTGAGGGGATTTGAGCAAAAATGTACATATCACTTCATAAAACCCCGAACTTTAAAATTCATATTGAATAAAATGCATATTCAGTCAACCATGACACTAATATCAACCACATTTATTAGTGAATTTCGAGAAATATGTCGAATTTAGCCATATTTCGCATATCTTTCTATGGAACCATTTAAAGTTTTGCAAATTAACCCCTAAAATTCTGGAGACGACGATCCAAATTTTGCTGAGTCAGCAATTTTCGTTTTTTCATTGAAAACAGTACTTTTCAGCCTAAATTGCTACATTTCTGCTCTCTTATCAAGTAATTTGATGCAGTTCTTGCCAAATTAAAGGAAACACACCCCAAACGTCCCACAGTGTGCGAAGTTCCAACATTTTGACCCTTTAAACCAATGAAAGACCCAATTTTAAAGGGTGATATTCAGTAAACCTGCACAAAAGACAATGCTACTTGAACTAGCCATCAGAAGTTCATGAAAAACGAAAAATCAATGATGTTCAGTTTAGTAAAGTAGCAAATAGTCCTACTTATGAGGGAATATAAATCACTTAAGCAATTTGTACAACTTTAAACAGCTGTTTTAAGTAGATTAGTATCGTTATGGGCAAAAATTCCCCAAAATAGCCCAAAATTTGTCCAAAAATTCAAAATTTTCATGCTCAAGGCTGAATTATTTGGCCTATTTTGCTACATTTATCAGTGCAGTGACAAGAAGTCTTTCGGATAGCGCAACTTTTCCCGAACGTTTCTTTAATAAGATATTTTAATGACAAAATAACTACATTTAGTCTGGAATAAATTGTCACAAAATATAATGACCCCAGGGGTCAAGAGAACCCTATAAAATCAAAATTGCTGAGGGGATTTGAGCAAAAATGTACATATCACTTCATAAAACCCCGAACTTTAAAATTCATATTGAATAAAATGCATATTCAGTCAACCATGACACTAATATCAACCACATTTATTAGTGAATTTCGAGAAATATGTCGAATTTAGCCATATTTCGCATATCTTTCTATGGAACCATTTAAAGTTTTGCAAATTAACCCCTAAAATTCTGGAGACGACGATCTAAATTTTGCTGAGTCAGCAATTTTCGTTTTTTCATTGAAAACAGTACTTTTCAGCCTAAATTGCTACATTTCTGCTCTCTTATCAAGTAATTTGATGCAGTTCTTGCCAAATTAAAGGAAACACACCCCAAACGTCCCACAGTGTGCGAAGTTCCAACATTTTGACCCTTTAAACCAATGAAAGACCCAATTTTAAAGGGTGATATTCAGTAAACCTGCACAAAAGACAATGCTACTTGAACTAGCCATCAGAAGTTCATGAAAAACGAAAAATCAATGATGTTCAGTTTAGTAAAGTAGCAAATAGTCCTACTTATGAGGGAATATAAATCACTTAAGCAATTTGTACAACTTTAAACAGCTGTTTTAAGTAGATTAGTATCGTTATGGGCAAAAATTCCCCAAAATAGCCCAAAATTTGTCCAAAAATTCAAAATTTTCATGCTCAAGGCTGAATTATTTGGCCTATTTTGCTACATTTATCAGTGCAGTGACAAGAAGTCTTTCGGATAGCGCAACTTTTCCCGAACGTTTCTTTAATAAGATATTTTAATGACAAAATAACTACATTTAGTCTGGAATAAATTGTCACAAAATATAATGACCCCAGGGGTCAAGAGAACCCTATAAAATCAAAATTGCTGAGGGGATTTGAGCAAAAATGTACATATCACTTCATAAAACCCCGAACTTTAAAATTCATATTGAATAAAATGCATATTCAGTCAACCATGACACTAATAGGGTCAATATAACCTACTTGAGATTTGTTTTGCTCATCGTATAGGAAAAGTAGTACTTAATACACTAGTTCGCTACTTTGTAGATGTATGGCACGTATATGTGTACATGTATTGGCAATTAATGTTTGGTGATAGCTAGTAGGAGTGTCAGGGACCGCTGACAGATTATTATTTTGAACCCAAAAATTGAATTATATTTTTGGCGGTCTCAGTAAATCAATGGGGTAATCAGGTCCTACGTGCTTTTTACAGGCCCAGAAATCAATGCTCGCTTATAAATGTAGCAAAATCTTTTTTCGTTCGTGGGATATTTTTTTCACCATATAACCGAACGGGAAGTTTTTGAATAGGACTACATGATCTGAATGGATGTGAGGATTCGATGGGCTGGGATTTGAGAAATTATGATTTGAACTTTGCCAATTTTACATGTATTCCAATGGGTGAAAAAGTAAGTTGCTTTCTACCTAATATCAACCACATTTATTAGTGAATTTCGAGAAATATGTCGAATTTAGCCATATTTCGCATATCTTTCTATGGAACCATTTAAAGTTTTGCAAATTAACCCCTAAAATTCTGGAGACGACGATCCAAATTTTGCTGAGTCAGCAATTTTCGTTTTTTCATTGAAAACAGTACTTTTCAGCCTAAATTGCTACATTTCTGCTCTCTTATCAAGTAATTTGATGCAGTTCTTGCCAAATTAAAGGAAACACACCCCAAACGTCCCACAGTGTGCGAAGTTCCAACATTTTGACCCTTTAAACCAATGAAAGACCCAATTTTAAAGGGTGATATTCAGTAAACCTGCACAAAAGACAATGCTACTTGAACTAGCCATCAGAAGTTCATGAAAAACGAAAAATCAATGATGTTCAGTTTAGTAAAGTAGCAAATAGTCCTACTTATGAGGGAATATAAATCACTTAAGCAATTTGTACAACTTTAAACAGCTGTTTTAAGTAGATTAGTATCGTTATGGGCAAAAATTCCCCAAAATAGCCCAAAATTTGTCCAAAAATTCAAAATTTTCATGCTCAAGGCTGAATTATTTGGCCTATTTTGCTACATTTATCAGTGCAGTGACAAGAAGTCTTTCGGATAGCGCAACTTTTCCCGAACGTTTCTTTAATAAGATATTTTAATGACAAAATAACTACATTTAGTCTGGAATAAATTGTCACAAAATATAATGACCCCAGGGGTCAAGAGAACCCTATAAAATCAAAATTGCTGAGGGGATTTGAGCAAAAATGTACATATCACTTCATAAAACCCCGAACTTTAAAATTCATATTGAATAAAATGCATATTCAGTCAACCATGACACTAATATCAACCACATTTATTAGTGAATTTCGAGAAATATGTCGAATTTAGCCATATTTCGCATATCTTTCTATGGAACCATTTAAAGTTTTGCAAATTAACCCCTAAAATTCTGGAGACGACGATCTAAATTTTGCTGAGTCAGCAATTTTCGTTTTTTCATTGAAAACAGTACTTTTCAGCCTAAATTGCTACATTTCTGCTCTCTTATCAAGTAATTTGATGCAGTTCTTGCCAAATTAAAGGAAACACACCCCAAACGTCCCACAGTGTGCGAAGTTCCAACATTTTGACCCTTTAAACCAATGAAAGACCCAATTTTAAAGGGTGATATTCAGTAAACCTGCACAAAAGACAATGCTACTTGAACTAGCCATCAGAAGTTCATGAAAAACGAAAAATCAATGATGTTCAGTTTAGTAAAGTAGCAAATAGTCCTACTTATGAGGGAATATAAATCACTTAAGCAATTTGTACAACTTTAAACAGCTGTTTTAAGTAGATTAGTATCGTTATGGGCAAAAATTCCCCAAAATAGCCCAAAATTTGTCCAAAAATTCAAAATTTTCATGCTCAAGGCTGAATTATTTGGCCTATTTTGCTACATTTATCAGTGCAGTGACAAGAAGTCTTTCGGATAGCGCAACTTTTCCCGAACGTTTCTTTAATAAGATATTTTAATGACAAAATAACTACATTTAGTCTGGAATAAATTGTCACAAAATATAATGACCCCAGGGGTCAAGAGAACCCTATAAAATCAAAATTGCTGAGGGGATTTGAGCAAAAATGTACATATCACTTCATAAAACCCCGAACTTTAAAATTCATATTGAATAAAATGCATATTCAGTCAACCATGACACTAATAGGGTCAATATAACCTACTTGAGATTTGTTTTGCTCATCGTATAGGAAAAGTAGTACTTAATACACTAGTTCGCTACTTTGTAGATGTATGGCACGTATATGTGTACATGTATTGGCAATTAATGTTTGGTGATAGCTAGTAGGAGTGTCAGGGACCGCTGAC
Source organism: Owenia fusiformis (assembly GCA_903813345.2). Classification (NCBI taxonomy): domain Eukaryota; kingdom Metazoa; phylum Annelida; class Polychaeta; order Sabellida; family Oweniidae; genus Owenia; species Owenia fusiformis. The sequence continues at coordinate 37,213,011 of CAIIXF020000005.1, read as the reverse complement.
AGATTATTATTTTGAACCCAAAAATTGAATTATATTTTTGGCGGTCTCAGTAAATCAATGGGGTAATCAGGTCCTACGTGCTTTTTACAGGCCCAGAAATCAATGCTCGCTTATAAATGTAGCAAAATCTTTTTTCGTTCGTGGGATATTTTTTTCACCATATAACCGAACGGGAAGTTTTTGAATAGGACTACATGATCTGAATGGATGTGAGGATTCGATGGGCTGGGATTTGAGAAATTATGATTTGAACTTTGCCAATTTTACATGTATTCCAATGGGTGAAAAAGTAAGTTGCTTTCTACCTAATATCAACCACATTTATTAGTGAATTTCGAGAAATATGTCGAATTTAGCCATATTTCGCATATCTTTCTATGGAACCATTTAAAGTTTTGCAAATTAACCCCTAAAATTCTGGAGACGACGATCCAAATTTTGCTGAGTCAGCAATTTTCGTTTTTTCATTGAAAACAGTACTTTTCAGCCTAAATTGCTACATTTCTGCTCTCTTATCAAGTAATTTGATGCAGTTCTTGCCAAATTAAAGGAAACACACCCCAAACGTCCCACAGTGTGCGAAGTTCCAACATTTTGACCCTTTAAACCAATGAAAGACCCAATTTTAAAGGGTGATATTCAGTAAACCTGCACAAAAGACAATGCTACTTGAACTAGCCATCAGAAGTTCATGAAAAACGAAAAATCAATGATGTTCAGTTTAGTAAAGTAGCAAATAGTCCTACTTATGAGGGAATATAAATCACTTAAGCAATTTGTACAACTTTAAACAGCTGTTTTAAGTAGATTAGTATCGTTATGGGCAAAAATTCCCCAAAATAGCCCAAAATTTGTCCAAAAATTCAAAATTTTCATGCTCAAGGCTGAATTATTTGGCCTATTTTGCTACATTTATCAGTGCAGTGACAAGAAGTCTTTCGGATAGCGCAACTTTTCCCGAACGTTTCTTTAATAAGATATTTTAATGACAAAATAACTACATTTAGTCTGGAATAAATTGTCACAAAATATAATGACCCCAGGGGTCAAGAGAACCCTATAAAATCAAAATTGCTGAGGGGATTTGAGCAAAAATGTACATATCACTTCATAAAACCCCGAACTTTAAAATTCATATTGAATAAAATGCATATTCAGTCAACCATGACACTAATATCAACCACATTTATTAGTGAATTTCGAGAAATATGTCGAATTTAGCCATATTTCGCATATCTTTCTATGGAACCATTTAAAGTTTTGCAAATTAACCCCTAAAATTCTGGAGACGACGATCTAAATTTTGCTGAGTCAGCAATTTTCGTTTTTTTCATTGAAAACAGTACTTTTCAGCCTAAATTGCTACATTTCTGCTCTCTTATCAAGTAATTTGATGCAGTTCTTGCCAAATTAAAGGAAACACACCCCAAACGTCCCACAGTGTGCGAAGTTCCAACATTTTGACCCTTTAAACCAATGAAAGACCCAATTTTAAAGGGTGATATTCAGTAAACCTGCACAAAAGACAATGCTACTTGAACTAGCCATCAGAAGTTCATGAAAAACGAAAAATCAATGATGTTCAGTTTAGTAAAGTAGCAAATAGTCCTACTTATGAGGGAATATAAATCACTTAAGCAATTTGTACAACTTTAAACAGCTGTTTTAAGTAGATTAGTATCGTTATGGGCAAAAATTCCCCAAAATAGCCCAAAATTTGTCCAAAAATTCAAAATTTTCATGCTCAAGGCTGAATTATTTGGCCTATTTTGCTACATTTATCAGTGCAGTGACAAGAAGTCTTTCGGATAGCGCAACTTTTCCCGAACGTTTCTTTAATAAGATATTTTAATGACAAAATAACTACATTTAGTCTGGAATAAATTGTCACAAAATATAATGACCCCAGGGGTCAAGAGAACCCTATAAAATCAAAATTGCTGAGGGGATTTGAGCAAAAATGTACATATCACTTCATAAAACCCCGAACTTTAAAATTCATATTGAATAAAATGCATATTCAGTCAACCATGACACTAATAGGGTCAATATAACCTACTTGAGATTTGTTTTGCTCATCGTATAGGAAAAGTAGTACTTAATACACTAGTTCGCTACTTTGTAGATGTATGGCACGTATATGTGTACATGTATTGGCAATTAATGTTTGGTGATAGCTAGTAGGAGTGTCAGGGACCGCTGACAGATTATTATTTTGAACCCAAAAATTGAATTATATTTTTGGCGGTCTCAGTAAATCAATGGGGTAATCAGGTCCTACGTGCTTTTTACAGGCCCAGAAATCAATGCTCGCTTATAAATGTAGCAAAATCTTTTTTCGTTCGTGGGATATTTTTTTCACCATATAACCGAACGGGAAGTTTTTGAATAGGACTACATGATCTGAATGGATGTGAGGATTCGATGGGCTGGGATTTGAGAAATTATGATTTGAACTTTGCCAATTTTACATGTATTCCAATGGGTGAAAAAGTAAGTTGCTTTCTACCTAATATCAACCACATTTATTAGTGAATTTCGAGAAATATGTCGAATTTAGCCATATTTCGCATATCTTTCTATGGAACCATTTAAAGTTTTGCAAATTAACCCCTAAAATTCTGGAGACGACGATCCAAATTTTGCTGAGTCAGCAATTTTCGTTTTTTCATTGAAAACAGTACTTTTCAGCCTAAATTGCTACATTTCTGCTCTCTTATCAAGTAATTTGATGCAGTTCTTGCCAAATTAAAGGAAACACACCCCAAACGTCCCACAGTGTGCGAAGTTCCAACATTTTGACCCTTTAAACCAATGAAAGACCCAATTTTAAAGGGTGATATTCAGTAAACCTGCACAAAAGACAATGCTACTTGAACTAGCCATCAGAAGTTCATGAAAAACGAAAAATCAATGATGTTCAGTTTAGTAAAGTAGCAAATAGTCCTACTTATGAGGGAATATAAATCACTTAAGCAATTTGTACAACTTTAAACAGCTGTTTTAAGTAGATTAGTATCGTTATGGGCAAAAATTCCCCAAAATAGCCCAAAATTTGTCCAAAAATTCAAAATTTTCATGCTCAAGGCTGAATTATTTGGCCTATTTTGCTACATTTATCAGTGCAGTGACAAGAAGTCTTTCGGATAGCGCAACTTTTCCCGAACGTTTCTTTAATAAGATATTTTAATGACAAAATAACTACATTTAGTCTGGAATAAATTGTCACAAAATATAATGACCCCAGGGGTCAAGAGAACCCTATAAAATCAAAATTGCTGAGGGGATTTGAGCAAAAATGTACATATCACTTCATAAAACCCCGAACTTTAAAATTCATATTGAATAAAATGCATATTCAGTCAACCATGACACTAATATCAACCACATTTATTAGTGAATTTCGAGAAATATGTCGAATTTAGCCATATTTCGCATATCTTTCTATGGAACCATTTAAAGTTTTGCAAATTAACCCCTAAAATTCTGGAGACGACGATCTAAATTTTGCTGAGTCAGCAATTTTCGTTTTTTCATTGAAAACAGTACTTTTCAGCCTAAATTGCTACATTTCTGCTCTCTTATCAAGTAATTTGATGCAGTTCTTGCCAAATTAAAGGAAACACACCCCAAACGTCCCACAGTGTGCGAAGTTCCAACATTTTGACCCTTTAAACCAATGAAAGACCCAATTTTAAAGGGTGATATTCAGTAAACCTGCACAAAAGACAATGCTACTTGAACTAGCCATCAGAAGTTCATGAAAAACGAAAAATCAATGATGTTCAGTTTAGTAAAGTAGCAAATAGTCCTACTTATGAGGGAATATAAATCACTTAAGCAATTTGTACAACTTTAAACAGCTGTTTTAAGTAGATTAGTATCGTTATGGGCAAAAATTCCCCAAAATAGCCCAAAATTTGTCCAAAAATTCAAAATTTTCATGCTCAAGGCTGAATTATTTGGCCTATTTTGCTACATTTATCAGTGCAGTGACAAGAAGTCTTTCGGATAGCGCAACTTTTCCCGAACGTTTCTTTAATAAGATATTTTAATGACAAAATAACTACATTTAGTCTGGAATAAATTGTCACAAAATATAATGACCCCAGGGGTCAAGAGAACCCTATAAAATCAAAATTGCTGAGGGGATTTGAGCAAAAATGTACATATCACTTCATAAAACCCCGAACTTTAAAATTCATATTGAATAAAATGCATATTCAGTCAACCATGACACTAATAGGGTCAATATAACCTACTTGAGATTTGTTTTGCTCATCGTATAGGAAAAGTAGTACTTAATACACTAGTTCGCTACTTTGTAGATGTATGGCACGTATATGTGTACATGTATTGGCAATTAATGTTTGGTGATAGCTAGTAGGAGTGTCAGGGACCGCTGACAGATTATTATTTTGAACCCAAAAATTGAATTATATTTTTGGCGGTCTCAGTAAATCAATGGGGTAATCAGGTCCTACGTGCTTTTTACAGGCCCAGAAATCAATGCTCGCTTATAAATGTAGCAAAATCTTTTTTCGTTCGTGGGATATTTTTTTCACCATATAACCGAACGGGAAGTTTTTGAATAGGACTACATGATCTGAATGGATGTGAGGATTCGATGGGCTGGGATTTGAGAAATTATGATTTGAACTTTGCCAATTTTACATGTATTCCAATGGGTGAAAAAGTAAGTTGCTTTCTACCTGAGGCTTTGAAATCTAGGATTCCCCAGGAAAATATGACGTCATACTAATTAGCATAAGGATTTCCCTATTGGTGTGGGTCGAGCCTTGTTCGAAAACACAATCCATAAATACATGCTAATTTCTAAGGAGATAGGAAGTGTATAACGTGTTTATCGATTTTGTTTAAAGATTTAATCAATTATCAAATTGTTTAAGTGGATAAAGTGGTCACACTTGCTTCAATTCATAGCGAAATCGACGGATAGAAACTGACCGAATTCCCTATATCCTACCCCGTATTACTGTAGGCTATAAGCACAGTGACCTACAGAGGGCTCTATCACAAACAAGTACTGGACGAACCGATAAATTCCCGGGTATTGTAACGCCCTTGCCCAAACGTGAAGTTTATGAAGGATCTGAATGGATGCGATGATTTGATTGGCTGTGGTTTGAGAAATTATAATTTAAACTGTCAATTTAACATGTATCTTAAGTTGCTTTCCATCTGAGGTTGATTATGCGATAGTCGGTTTTGGATATGAGTGAGGTATATCCCTCTGTAAGGTATCTTTATATATTTTCCTCAGGATATGGCCGATATCCAAAAGCCCTCCATAACATATAACCCTCGTATAGGCTATCACTTATGGCCTTCATGTCACCACCTGGATGTGAGGACACTCCTATTAGTGGGCTGTATAGCAAGGTTGGTCGGGGTCGGGAGCTGGGGATAATTTTATTGCTTAAATATAACCATATCATCATCCTACATTAGAATCCACTCAGTCTAACATCAATTTCTGGTGCGAAAGTTGTCATTTTTGAGTTTTACCCCCCTTGACGACAAATTCTTGGGGGTACTATGACAAATGCTTATAACTAAAAAAGTATTTATTTGATTATCTTCATTTTTGGCATGGGTAATGAACAGGTATGTAAAAGTAAAATTTGAAAAATTCATACAAATCGGGTGATTACTCCATTCTAAAGATAAAAATTCAGGTATTTTCAAGGGTCAATTTCAACATTTTCTGAATGTCGCCATGAAGTAAAAATGACATTATGACCCAATGACATATTTATTGAATGTTTTTAGGCTTCAGAAAATAATTTGACTATATAAGCAAAAATAATAACATGAGAATTGTACCATATTGATAATTCTTCATCGCCATCCAGGCACAAATAAACTCCCCCCTCCCCCATTTTCGAATATAAAGGTCTATACCTGAAACTTCCTCAAATAGCTATATTTCAGAAACTATTACATCCTACATTCCAAAATTTCTCATGGTGAGTATACACATCATACTCTGCATAGTAGACATATAATTGAGATTTATCCATTCTATATCTAATAATTAAGGTATTTTCACGGTTCAATTTCAGCATTTTCGGAATGTCGCCATGAAGTAAAAGTTACATGACCCAATGACATATTTATTAAATGTTTTTAGGCTTTAGAAATTAATTTGACTATATAAGCTAAGATAATAACATAAGAATTGTACAATATTGATAATTCTTCATCACCATCCAGGGATTAATCCCCCCCCCCCATTTGCGAAAAGAAAGGTTTTTACCTGAAACTTTCTCAAATAGCTATATTTCAGAAACCATTACAGCCTCCATTCCAAAATTTCTCATGTTGATTATACACATCAAAAGCTGCATATTATACATATAATTGAAGTCTTAACACTTTTTTGAGGGTGTAGCTAAGAATAATTGTATATTTATTAGACATCCTAGAAATCAAAATATATGTTTTAGAAGGTTGTCACAACACTACAAGAGAGATATTTTGGATTGTCATCATTTTTGAGAATATTACAAAAACATATTTATATCATGCAATAATCACCTATTTTCATTTGACATAGTTGAAATATATTATCCATCTAGTTTAAATGATTTCAGTATATCCATTTAAAAAAATTGGAAAGACTTCCTTTCAAATAGCAGAAACAAAATTCAGCTTTTCCAACTTATCCTCGCAGAATGGAAGGACAAATATGCAAAAAATTCAGAACACGCCAATTTACTTTGTCTGTCAGAAGTGCTTCTTAATCACAAGTGATGGGTCACATGTTGTTAGTGAGGAAGTCCTAGACCTAAGGTGCAGCCATGATGAAGCTGACAAAAAAATCATTCTCCATGCTTTATATGCATCAAGGCAGGTGGGGGCTGAGGCCAAGACCATACTTGTCAGATCTCCAGACACAGATGTACCCATACTCCTGCTACATTACATCAAACACCTACTTCTCAAAGTACTGTTTGACACTGGAGTTTCAAACAAGAGACGCCTCATTGATGTCAAGACAGATGTAGCAGGTTTGGGTGGTCCAATCACAGCCACCCTGATCGGTATCCACTGTTTTACAGGGTGTGATACCACCAGTGCCTTCATGAGAAAGGGAAAAATAAACCCTCTGAAACAGCTGATCAAGAGGGAGGACATGCATGCAATCTTTCAAGAACTTGGAAAATCTATAGTTCTTGACCAAGGCATCTTCAAGAACTCGAAAGACTTGGGTGCATCAAGTACGGGGAAAAGAAAAAAAACAGACATCAATCATGTACGATACATAAATTTTGCAAACAGATTTCAACCTCAAGCCTCTATCAACAACTATGATGGGATAGACATCAGCCTCCTTCCTCCATGCAGGTCATCCCTTGTTCAACATTGTAAAAGATGTAACTACCAAGCTTACATATGGAAGCAGTCTCACAAAGCCCAAATGGATATACCTTCTCCAGCAGAAAATGGATGGATCCTAGAAAATGGCGAACTTGATATACAATGGGCTGAAAATCCAAATGCCATTCTTCCACAAGAATTGGTAGACATTTATAACAAAGAATCAGATGACAAAATTGATAATGATATGACAGATAATGAAGTCAACAATTTCATAGATGAAATATGTTCAGGTGATGTTGATAACTTACAATGTTCAACTGCTTGAAGCAAATGTTGAATTGAATACTCAAGCAAAGTGTATTGGTGAAGTTATTCAAAAACATATTGGTCGAACATATTAATCATTATTGAATGTTGTCAAGCATATTGATTGAATGTTGTCAATTGAATGTTTAGTCATCGCTATTGATTACGTATATCCTAAAGCATACAGATTTAATGCTTATAGTTTTATGCTTAGAAACTAAATTACAAACAAAAAAGAAACGATTACTTTATGGATATCAAACCTAAGTGCATCTCAGGATTAAATGCATATACTGAAATCATTAAAACTAGCTGGATAATATATTTCAATGATGTCAAATGAAAATAGGAGATTATTGCATAATATAAATATGTTTTTGTAATATTTTTAAAAATGATGACAATCCAAAATATCTCTCTTGTAGTGTTGTGACTACCTTCTAAAACATATATTTTGATTTCTAAGATGTCTAATAAATATACTATTATTCTTAGCTACACCCTCAAAAAAGTGTTAAGACTTCAATTATATGTACAGGGTGTCCCGAAAGTATGCCCCCCCCCCCCTAGGCAGACATATACCAGTGTCATCATAGTATGTGTCGTATATCATTTTAACGCTTATCCAAAGTTACATTGATTCGCCAAGTATCATGGTTGAACTCTCAAATGTGAAAAAGTTACAGGCATTTCAAAATTTAGTGTTTGGTCAAAATTAAGTTCAATTTTACACCAAATCACTAGTCAATTTGTCCCCCCGGGCCATCTTAACAGCAGCAATTCTTTTTGGGTCGGATAGATATTGAGTTGGAAAAAGAGAACGGTGAGGGTAGAAACTCCAAGGAACCTCTTCTAAAGTGCCTTAACAGGTTTTAAGAGGGTTATAAAATTCCACACCCCTATTTGAAGGGGTTTTAAGGTCATATTTGAAAATAATTGCGGCTGTTAACATGTCCAATGGGGGGACTCATTGACTCGAAATGTGGTGTAAAATTGAACTTTATTTTGATAAAACACTAGCTTTTAAAATGACTGTAACTTTTTCCCATTTGGGAGTTTAACCATGATACTTGGCGAATCAATGTAACTTTGGATACGCTTTAAAATGATATATGACACATACTATGAGGACTCTGGAATATGTCTGCCTAGGGGGGGGGGGGCATACTTTCGGGACACCCTGTATAATATGCAGATTTTGATGTGTATAATCAACATGAGAAATTTTGGAATGGAGGTAATAGTTTCTGAAATATAGGTATTTGAGGAAGTTTCAGGTAAAAACCTTTCTTTTCGCAAATGGGGGGGGGGGGTATTTATCCCTGGATGGCGATGAAGAATTATCAATATTGTACAATTCTTATGTTATTATCTTAGCTTATATAGTCAAATTATTTTCTAAAGCCTAAAAACATTTAATAAATATGTCATTGGGTCATGTAATTTTTACTTCATGGCGACATTCCGAAAATGTTGAAATTGAACCTTGAAAATACCTTCATTATTAGATATAGAATGGATAAATCTCAATTATATATCTATTATGTAGAGTATGATGTGTATAATCACCATGAGAAATTTTGGAATGTAGGCTGTAATAGTTTCTGAAATATAGGTATTTGAGGAAGTTTCAGGTATAGACCTTTATATTCGAAAATGGGGGAGGGGGAGTTTATTTGTGCCTGGATGGCGATGAAGAATTATCAATATGGTACAATTCTCATGTTATTATTTTTGCTTATATAGTCAAATTATTTTCTAAAGCCTAAAAACATTCAATAAATATGCCATTGGGTCATAATGTCATTTTTACTTCATGGCGACATTCAGAAAATGTTGAAATTGACCCTTGAAAATACCTGAATTATTATCTTTAGAATGGATTAATCACCCGATTTGTATGAATTTTTCAAATTTTACTTTTACATACCGTCCATTACCCATGCCAAAAATGAAGATGATCAAATAAATACTTTTTTAGATATAAGCATTTGTCATAGTACCCCCAAGAATTTGTTGTCAAGGGGGGTAACACTCAAAAATGACAACTTTCGCACCAGAAATTGATGTTAGACTGAGTGGATTCTAATGTAGGATGATGATATGGTTATATTTAAGCAATAAAATTATCCCCAGCTCCCGACCCCGACCAACCTTGCTATACAGCCCACTATATTTTGAATTCGGCGTTTGTTGTTGGAGTTCGGCATCAGTAAGATTTTTACACTTTTGGGGGCAATAACTAAGAGATGATGTTTTGTCCTGTCAATGGCTCGCTTATATTACGTTTTAACCTTTTTGTAGATATCCATATTTCATTAAATTAATTTTGGATGGTACTCGTCTCAACGATCTAGTTGCCCACTTTGTCATGGAGAATGAATGGAACAAGGTCATGATAATCTCTGAGCTGGGATTTGATGATGTAAGTCCCCTGGCAATATTTATTCCTCCATATTTGCAACAATTTCTACTGAGCTTTTCAAGTTTTATTGTACAGAACATTTCCAGCATGGAAATTAAATATCATTAAGTATCATGATTCCTAGTTTTGTGTGCACAACGCCATTTGACACCATGCATGGTACAGTATAGTTAATATAATATTGATTATAGTAGCCCAGACAGAATTGTTCAAGGGTCACTTTTTCTTAAATAACTTTTTTAATTTTCAGTATTAACAAAATCTGATTTGATATTTGAAAATAGAGTAAAATTCTGACATCCAAAAAATATTTCAGGAACAGCTGATATTGATATTTTGGGCGTTCATAGTATGACTGACGCAAATGCACAATTCATCATTTTGCTTCATATTTGTTCAAAGCTGTGGCATATTTCGTGAATTTTAATGTTCAGTTGAAAGTAAATATTTAAAGAATGTAGAAGGGCTATAGGGTTTTTTAAGATTCAAGATTTTATTGTGTTTCAAACCAAACACTTGGTTTCCTCACAAAATCAATTACAAGACATTTACATATAATTATACAGTTAAAAAAAAAACAAAAAAAAAACATGCATTGTTTCACAAATACCATCATACAATCTTTCCTTTTTCAAATAGCTCCCGACGCTGATTAAAAAGTTTACTTATAAAATGTATCAATTCGTTAACAATTTCAAAATCATCAGAAGTCATCAAAAAGTTATATTTTTCTTTATCCGACATATTATCAAATGTGTCATGTCATGCTGGCACAGTTACAATCCTGTTGCAATACATTAACTGACCAATCATCAAACACAAGAAGTTATACCCCTTCAAAGGTCATGGACTCAATTCTATTGAGATGGCCTGAGCTACTATGGTACATAAATAGTAAAACATGTCTTATCTAGTGCCATTGGAAAATCGGCTAAAATCGTTATTAGGAGGTGTTCCGATTTCGAGGTTTTTGCATTCCCAAGATTCTGGATTTAAAAAAATATATAAATGCATTCTCAATGAATGTTGATGGTTAGTTATGATATCATAACAAAAAGGAAGTGCTCAGATTTCAAGGCTTTTTAATATGGGAGTCGATGGTAGGAAAAATGGGACCGGGAAAAAATGTTTGTTTAGATTAGTGTGTAGATTAGGTGTTTGGATATACAAATTTCACTGTATATTTTAATTGATTAATAATTTTAGCTGGCGAAGCATTTGGAAGATACGCTGATAAGAAGCAATGTGACTGTGTCTAACTTATACATAGTGGAGGACGAGGATGATCCAAGTGAAATACTTACAGCTATTAAGGTAGATATTACGATAACATATATCATATTTTTATCTCTATGCTATAAAAATACAATTATAAGAACAAGTAAAGTGTATCTTTCTTTTTAGGAGTCTGGTGTGCATATTATTGTGTTCCAAGTCTATCCCATCATGTTTTACAAACTGTATTGTGAGGTAAGGATAAGACAAATGTGAGAGGGGGAAGAAACGTGAAAACAATTTGCAAATTGTATAACCACGTTAAGGTGGCCTAGAAGCTACTGGTGCTCATACCTATTCTCAAAATGTTTCCCTCTTGTCTGGTGTCATGCTGAACGTTTGTCTAAAGATAATCCGAAATGGACTTTTTATGAGGATCTCGTTATTTACATCTTAACCCCAAGGCCTTTCCCTGACCTTGATCTTATTAAATAGAGTACTTAGTACTAATATAGTATATAGCCCCTTGAAACTCTTATTGAATATGTAAATAACATATACCCTATGGTCCAAAAAATCTAATAATGGAAACCATACAATTTCATACTCTCAGGGTTTGACGCCCTATATGTACCAAATATGTGTGTAAAATTTGGATAAAATGTAGCTATCGAACATTGAAAAAACTATAAATCAGTAATCATATTGACCACATATATCACTGCTGCGACTCTCTTGGAATTTTTCCTCATTTTTGCTAATTCAATGGATCATTTTCTCATATCATGCACTTCATCATACATCAATTAAAAACTTGCCAATCCAAATTATTGTCACAAGTAATTAACAAGTAAAAGTCTTTTCGCCCTTATTGTTTCAATCTTTCAGTCTTTTCAAGTTGAGAACCACTCGGTATCAACTTAGGACGTCCACATCCCTTACATCTTAGCATTCCATTGCATTGCCAGATGTAGCTTTGGCATCAAGAATCGCTGGCATACTAGTATCCCTACTAATTCCATACACCTTAAGTAGCTAGATCAGAGACTGGAGGCTTGGGCACCTTACGTATATCTTCATATTTAATACCACTTTACTTTTTTATTGTCACTGAAAATGCTAAAAGACATTTCTGTTTTACACTATCTGTATAACGTCATTCAACCTATTTCTACATGTAAACTCTCAGACCAAGCTTATATATTGGACTGTTGGCATTGCACAACTTCATGTCTAAAGAATAAAAAAATTGGAGGTTTAATGTTGCAAGTTACGGTTGGAAGTTGCCAGCTGCAGTTGAATAGTATAGCTATCGTTATGGAAGCTCTGGTAGTTCATTTTGGAGATATTAAAAGACTTCTGGCTTTTAATAACTCAATCCATTGAATAAGCAAAAATGAGGAAGAGTTCCAAAAAGTTGAAGCAGTGATTTGTGGGGTCACTATGAGAGCCGATCTCTAATGTTTTCAATAGTCCACATATTTTATCCAAATCTTAGACACATCTTTCGTACATATAGGGCACCAACCTCTGAAAGTATGAAATTGTATGGTTTCCATTCTCAACAGTTATGAGCATTTTATGACGACGCATAGACTTTTTGGACCAGAGGGTAATTCTATATATTTATTAAACCCATAGGCATATATGCAAAACATGATTGCTCCAGGATATGTGTGGATAGATAACAGACATCATGTAAGTTTATGTTTTAACTCATGAGCATTTGGCATACTACTCCCATTTGTTTGTTCATAAGTATAATATATCTTATGTTTTTAATTTTATATATTATTTGATTTCAAGTCTCAAAGTGTCAAGGATTACTTTGAATTGTATAGTAGTGTCAACTGCACGTGGGATGAGATATTGACTTCCGTGGAAGGGATGTTCGCGACGAGTCCCATTTCATATCTGGAACAGTTCCCTGACACAATAACTATAGGTGGAAAGGTAAGTAGCAGAGCACCTCGAAACAGCATAAGAGATTCTATAAATGATGAAGTCTGTATAAAAGTAACGTGGTCAAAACACCCATTTTATGATCTTTGACTGATCTCATTTGCCGACCAATATTGTAAACATCGTATTCTTCGTTGTTTGCACGTTCAAATACTGCCTAGCTAGTTTGGTATGTGCTTGTCCTTTATTTGTAATATATTTGACAGCTTTGGCCAAAAACCACGAATTTAAGTCACTTATTACTATATATGTGCGTAAACTCTATTTTGCAAATACTTGAATCAGCTTTGTCCATCTATAACAATACTAGTATATAACAATACTAGTATAATATCATAGTATATAATCGGGTCTTCTTTACAACAGAGTGTCAAAACGTTGTCTGAAATAGGCGTCATAAAAGAGGATGCAAGTCGTCTGTATGGATATGACGTAATATGGAGTATGGCGCTCACCATGAACAACTCCATCAAGAGGATAGCACCACACACATTAGAGGAGTTTACATACAAGTACAAAAATTATACAGACATATTTCTAGAGGAAATGAAAACCCTGTCATTTACCGGTGCAACGGTACGTTTAAGCAAATTAGTAAATTAATATTCCGATTCTGAATTCTTTCGTTGTTATTGTCATGAAAAGTATTAAAAAACCAGAACCTTTATCATTATAGGGGCCAGTTGGATTTTCTGAAGAAGGATCAAGATTGGAAAAAGTAGTTTTACGACAAGTCAGAAGTAGGTTTTCCATGAATCTAGCTAGATTACCAAAATCCACGAATATCAACTCGATCTAATTATTTTATGTTCACAGACAACTTAAGCCATGACCTTGAAAATTGATCAGTATATTAACAACATCATTTGTCATTTGAATGTCTAAAGATTATTAGTATTCATAGCCCGAGATTCAAATATAAAATATAGAAAATAGCTAACTGATCGTAGACCTTTTAGGACAAAGTCGGATTTATATCAAAGAAGACGAACGTTGGTAGACATAGTTTATTTATTTAATACAAGAATAAAATACAATACATTATTACATTTGGCTTTGGGGTACGGGTCGCCGCTGATGAAGAGAATAAATTGGAACCGCGCGGTTCCAAGGAATGCATATTCGAAACTGCGTGGTATAAATTGAAAACCAATGCGTTCCAATCTTTACGGCACATTTATATTTGGGTGAAAATCCCAAAAACTAGTGTGGAGATGGTATATCAACGATGCACGCAGTTCCCTTTGCTTTTATATATTTTCCTCTTCAAGCGAAACAAGGAAGGACATACTTTTGAAATCTCTGGCCCGGAATGTGCCTTTTTAAATCACTTTTTTGATTTTGGTCCCATAAATGGACATTTTAGGATGAAATTAAACTCGGTCTATATATTTGGGACATAATGGTATTTGGGTGTACACTTTTGAAGAAGAGGGCGTGAGAGGGTTTCGGAGATCGAGTGTCAAAGTAGGGCCCATATTTTATGCCCACCAAATATATCCCGCGAAAAGAGAACTTAATTAGTTAAAATGACTGTAACTTATTAGACGCCTCTAACTAAAAGCTCTTCACATAATTTATTTATAATCATATCTGCATATACGGTAGTAATCAAACAAATTGAGCATTATAAATTTGCTGTGATTTACAGATGGAACACATGTTACAGTTGGTATATTTGACGGAACAACACAAATTCTTGATCTTTTAAAGAGTCCCGAGTATATGTGGGAACCATTTGGTAATACCATACCAAGCTCTGAACCTAGGCTAGAGTACACATATTTACGAGTGTCTAGAGTGTTGTTTGGGATATACGTAACCATTTCCGTTGTTGGAATTGTAATATGCCTGGTTGATCTGATTCTGATGTTGATTTACAGAAGTCACGGGTAAGCAATAAGGATAAACCGTCAATAAAGAGTTCAGTCATAGTATTCATAGCCCGAGGTTCAAAGGACAAATATAAAATATAGAAAATAGCTAACTGACCTTTTTGGATAAAGTCGGATCAGAGAAATTCATCATGATCAGTTTTAACAACAATTTTGCCTGTATATATTTTCCGTAGATAATGCTCAAATTCAAAGGCATGTGTGCGGCACATGGTCTTCTCATCAATCCGAGTGAACAGTGATAACTATATAACTCACACATAGCTGGACAAGGTGTATTCGATTCAGGCAAATCAGAACACAGTATTTCAAATAACTGCAGTGCATTATATAACAAATCACCACACCCGAAGTCATTCATTGAATGGCTGGCAATGGTCAGGGTGACAACTTAACTATACAGTTTGAAATTGATGCTTTGCCAACTTGACCCTTCATTTAATGAACTTTGAGGTGATTTCGTGGAAAATATCTTGCAATGTGTGAAAAAAATTTAAGCTCACAACTTGATGCATTGTTTCATTCCCGCTGCGCGCTCATGCAAGGATTTGAAAACAACACCTTCATTCAAAGAAATGATTCAGTCCACAATACACCGAGTCCTGGAGGGCTTAAATCCTTAGACCATTCATCCTTTGCAGTGGCATCGTGCACGATTGGCCGATCATTAGAGTAATTGTGTGTTTTGGTTGTATTGTCCTTAACATAGCAGTTATCCTCATGGGTGTAGATGATTCTGATTCTAGCTCGAGTGTATACCAGGGTGCTTGCCAAGTAATATATCGTTTAATAATCCTATATTATAGAATATAAACATTATAAATTGTAGTGAAATTAGAGATGATCGTGAAAAGAATAAAATATTTTCAGGGAACAATATTTTTGAATCTGGCTGCTTAGTATAGGGTTTGTTTCTCGTGTGCTATATTATTTCTACACGATATTTGCTTGTATTTCAGACTGCATCCTGGATGTTTGTATTTGGCTATACATTAGCTCTTGGAGGAATGTTAGTCAATTCAATTGCCACTTATCATTTCTACACTAAGGAAAATGTTACAAAATCAGTGAGTACATAAAGTTTTCAATGAAGTATCTTTCTCTAACATAATCAGATGTCTAGTCATGTCTCAGTCGTATTTCATTTTTTTCATTTTTTAGGAACAACAAGAGTTGAAATACTGTGCGATATTAGTGCCTTGCCTTCTGTTAGATATGATACTATTAATATTATGGCAAGTGGTTGATCCGCTGACGATCAAGACAGAATTCCTCCAGAAAGAGGTTGGTATAGAGAATGTGAACGTGGGGCAAATATACAATCATGTCCTTATTTCCATACTACCTTGAAGCATTATGTTCATAGAAAGTTTGAATTTGAAATTGAATATATCATATCTTGCCTCTGTACTGGTTTTTTTTGCTGATGGATCATTACACAAACGTGCTCTAGTTCATCAGACGTTCTTTCCATTGTCATGACCTCCTCAGGATGATACAAATGATCAGATTGTTTTATTGGAAATGTTATTCGATGTGTCAAACTGTCATATTGCATTGAAAACTGTTTATTTTACCTCAGACCATTGTTTCGGCTTAGTTTCTTTCGGTCCCTTGTTACTCTACACCATAGTTTTGTTTCTCCGATTCCGACTATGTTTTTGAGTCTATTATTGTTGTTACATATTGTGTTTCAGTATGACGAAAGTCAAGATACAATTTTTCAAATAGCAATTACTGTCTGTGATTCCGAGAAAATGAATGGTTGGAGAATTGTGATGATTGTGTATAAAGCAATCGTGTTGTTAGTTGCTACATTCATTACATGGCCCGCCTGGTAAGTTACGTCTTCTAAACTTTGCCCATTTTGTAAATTGTTTTAACGTCATCGTATTTCTTAATCATGTTTAATGTTTAGTTATGTATGCACAAGTACCAACGGGAAAGGACATCAATTGAACACGTTACTGTCTGTCTAGCGTCATTTTGAAAATCTACAAATGGGTTATACATTAGACTATACAATTATAATACAATAGGTATCATATCGTATCGTTCTTTCAGGCTGGCTGCCCATGGAAAGGGATATGTGATGGACCACTATCTTGGAATCTGTATTTATGTGACCGTTCTTGCTGCCTTGATTGGTGTTCCTGTCACACTTACTCTTGGATCTGACCCATCCGCACACTATGGTGTTGCTGGAGGTTTTATTCTGCTTTGTACCATTTCCACTGGAATCGCCATACTCTGTACTGTAAGTACATCATGTTGCTTTTTAGAATTAAAATATGATGAAAATGTGACGCTGAATTCGTTGTTGTTATTGATAATCATTTTTAATAGAATCCGTATAATTTATTTTCAGATCTTGTTCGCAATGAGAAACCAACATCCAGGTGACACGTCTAGGTCGATTTCACCAATTAATGGATTACTGAATGAAATCTCAGAATCCAAGAAAACAAACCAGTAGAATCTGAAGGAAAATAAAATGCGACTGAAATGTATAAAAAATATACACAGTCACTTTCCTTCTGGAACCGTCGTATAGAATTACAACTAGAAACGTTTACAATGATTGCATCTAGTAGTTCAGTATCACTTTATGTTATATGTAGGCCCAGGGTTGGTGAAAAATGTATAAAGACTTACTAAATATATTTATATATATATATACCAAAGACTTCCTCACGATATATCATAGGATAGACAAAAATCACATGAAAAGAAAACATAATCGAAATTTTGAACCATACATGGTTATCTTTTTTATTTCTATAAAATGACTACATGTATGTTGCAAAGTTTACAAACAAGTGTCACAAATACACACTGTAGATAAATAATTCGGTAAAAACACTTCCATAATATTCTGTCTTGTACATTGTAGTAAACAATTTCAAAACATACTAGCTAGGTGATAAGTCATTTCTGTTTGACAGTACATACAATAATATGCTAGTCACCACCAAAAGTTGTGACATATTGTAATGGTCTCCTTTTCTTTTAACGTCAGTCGGCGTCTGTCACTTAACAAATGGGAAGTGGTTATATTTTGCATGTTAATGCCTTGTTTGAATAATACTGTCCGATAGTCCTAATTTCACACACATCAAATCATATACATGAACATGTAAATTGCAAATTTCAAATTATGATACATTGCAAACTAAAATTCAAATTAAAAGTTATACATTTAAAAATGAAATACTATACTAATAAAATATACAACAGACAACACATATGGCAACATATTTGTCACATATAAAACAAACAAAATAAAAAAAGGAAAATCTGTTCAACAAGTAATACATTCTATATGGTATTAGTTGAACTTAATAACTACGTATTATAATACTGCATCAACTATTATTAATATCAGATCATATTGAACTCCAAATTATATGGTGCTAAGCTCCATGTGCGGAGCAAACAAATCTTGATATATCATACACTGCACAATGAGGACCTGCTTGAGCTCCGGCCATAATATAATTCGTGTTAAGATATATATGATTGTCATACATGTATACATGATCTGCAAAATGTGTCCATAAATGATATGTGATTGATATCGATTCATACACGAGATGAAAACAAACTTTAGCTCCATATTATGTAACTGATGGTCAGACATATCTGATTGTCATACTGCTTGATGGGTTCATACGTGTATGCTGTACTGTGGTGGTTGTATTTCAAACCTAATTGCAAATTGCTCCTAAATTTGGCACTATCCTAAATACTGTTCTATATTACTAGGAAGGAGGGAACTGGATTGCAAATGAGACATGAATCGGTGGGACCAGGTTCTCTATTGTTAAAACCTGAAAAATTATATTAACATGTATTGTATTTAAAATGAATTTGCCACGTATCCATACATGCATGCTTTTTGAGATATCAAATCATGAAATAAAGATTTAGATATAGAGCTAACTTTTATGTTTGCTATATATACAGGGTGTTCAAAAAAAACGCAACCCAAAGAAATCGCTATATCTTGGAAAATACTTATCCAATTGTGTTCATTTTTTCAGGAAAGAAAGAAGAGACTATGTGTGTATAGCTCCTGCTGTTAGTTAGTTGTAAAACATGATGCCTTGGACAAATGCTCAAAAGACATTAGTATTGGAAAGATACGAAAAACGCAACCAGAGGTGACTGCCAGAGCAATAAACCCTAATAACTTTCTAACCATGGTGTTTTGGCACTTCAGATTCACCACAAACTATCTTCATATAATGTGTAGTGAATTGGGGGAGTTTCATAAAAATCACTCCAGGGACTTTACAGTCATGGTCAAAATGCCTTCCTAAGTCTGGCTGAACCAGGGTGTTTGACTGGGTTTTGAAAGCATTTCGACCAAAACTGTAAAGTCCCTGGAGTGATTTTGATTTCACTCTACAGATTTATCATATATTGAATGAAGATGATTTGTGCCAAATTTGAATAGCTAAAACACTATGGTTAGAAAGTTTTATTGCTGTGGCAGTAGTCTCTGACTGCGTTTTTCGTATCTTTCCAATACTAATGTCTTTTGAGCATTTGTCCAAGGCATCATGTTTTACAACTAACTAACAACATGAGCTATACATACACAGTCTCTTCTTTCCTTCCTGAAAAAATGAACACAATTGGACTAGTATTTTCCAAGATATAGCGATTTCTTTGGGTTGCGTCTTTTTTTGAACACCCTGTACGTATAGTAAATTAATGGTTCAAAGCAGGTCAAAGAAACCCATATGGAAACAATCATGATCAGTTATGCATAACTATACCTTGCTTTTGCTCGTTTTTGAGCCTAGAGCGAATCTCTGACATTGAACTCCCGTGCTGTGGGACGCATGCTCCCCCTGATGCATGGTTTGGACCAGAATGCAATAGCGTACATCTCGATCAGGTCGCATTGAAAATGTATGTCTTTCACATTGTCTGAATGATAGGGCAGGATCTGTTGGCCTCAAACGCTGAAATAAAAACCAAATATAAACAATCCTAAGATAAACGTAAACTACAGTAAAACCTGTATATAGTGAACACCTATGGAGCCACAAAAAGTGTTCACTGTAGGTAGAAGTTCACTACGGACAGGGGATTTTATACAGGAGTCAAAACAAAATGTTTCTTGAAGTGGTGTTCACTAAGCACAGCTTTTCACTAGAGAGAGGTTTTCACTAAGACAGGTTTTACTGTACATGTATTATCAAAACTGACCCAATTTCATATACCCATTGTTTTTTAAAAATGGGTGATTGCTTAAGAATACTGAATACAATGGAGATTTAATTTGTTGTACCTGCATAAAGAAAGAATATGTTGCTTTGGAGCCATCGTGGTAAACAGCCTTAAGTTCAAAGTGAAAACCATGAAGAGAGAGAATTTGGCTGTTGTACTGGGGACCTTTGTCAACGATGAATCCATGACGCACAGCTGACATGTTGAAGTTCTGTAAAAGTGACATATCACCTCCACCTTGGAGCTGAAAGTAGAAGGTGGCAAACAATAACTTTGTGTTCTGAGATTTGTTGAGGTTTCTGAATTTCAAACTAAAAAGTCAATCTGATTGAGACAAAAGTTTTCATAAGATTGTGATAATTTTAGAAACATTTGGCTGACACTTTTTTTTCCAAAATTTTATTATCCAAATAAATTAAAAAGAGGTTGAAAATTTCTTCATCTCAAATATTTAATATAGGCTAATTACTTTTCAATTTGATGAGATACATCAGTGTACTTTGTATAGTTGAAACATGCTGAAAATCTGAAAATCCTTGCATTCAGATAAAATTAAATTGCAACCACACAATAAGATCTTTCAAAATTCACTGGTCTAAAGAGGAATGCTCTTACCCCATGAGGAAAATTGGACCTGTATGTTTTTATTAACAAATACAAAATTAGAAACACTAGACACTTACTGCATGGTAATGCTCTGTTAGAATCTTGACAAGCCAGCTCTGTGGAATTATGTTCATCTGCTGGATATCCTTCATGTGATTAGCTGCAGACAAACAATAGATTATGTCAATCATAGTTATGGTCAATGCAACTTTAATCATATCTTTTCCTTGGCAATATGGAACATTAAATCAATTAAAGAAAAAATTGAAAACTTTGTCAATATGGAATCTTAAATCAATAATAAGAGAAGAAATTGAAAAATATTTTGTTTCAAGCTATCATATAAATTGTGCCTATTTTAGATATTATACTGAGACCCATCACGATAAAAGCGCACCTTGGTCTCTATTTTTCCAAAAAGGACAGATAAGACAGAGACGCTATTTTCTCTAAACTATAGTTTGTGAGAATCAAAGATTATTGTTAGAATGTGTTTTAACATGAAATTATAATAAGTCAAAATTTGTCTTATTTTCAATTGTAAATTATATATACATGTATTACATACCTAGCGAAGCATTTGTATGGAAGTCAATGGGAAAGTTAGCGAGCTATATCCACCGATATTGCCCGATTACCCCGATATAGCCCGCTACCTCGTTTTGATATTAGATTTCTTTAATAACCATGATAATATCATGACGTCACGTCATTGATACAAAGTAACCATGGGAACAATGGCATGTAATACATCAGTTATGTCACTATGACGTGAAATATGCCTTCGTTCTTGCCCAAATATAGAGCCTCCCAAGGTCGGCCTATATTGGGAGAACTCAGGCATATTTCACGTCATAGTGACATAACCTCTAGTATATATCTTTTATTGACTCTCTGATGTCATTGCAATGACTTATTAGTCACAATCCTTACTGTCATTGATGCCATCTAGCCTAAGGGCTTGAAACAGGGGTATATACATTTGGCCTTCATGACGTTCTAACAAGGCACTGGTCTTTGGTAGGCTGCAAATTAAATGTAAGTATGTAAGTAAAACATATGTTAGTATTGAATATTTGGTCATGACCATGTAACAAGTAATATTGATATTATACATTAAAGGGCTAATTGCTGTAATTTTCATCCTAAAACCCCTAAAATTAGGCAAAAAATAATGTTTTAAAGCGGTTTTTGTTGTCGAAATTGAAAACAGATACATGTATTAACTTTGCACTTTCAAAGCATAACTGTAGCTATGCCAAGGATCAGTGGGAATGTCTCGGTGGTCTTTGTTGAAGCCTTAACACATGGTCTAATAAAGCAGTCTGTTTTGCTAAATTTTTGGGAGGGGTGTGCATGTAAGCCAACTTACCTGTTGAAGTATGTGAGTACTGTAGAGTAAGAAGGCAGGAGTTGCATGTTGGGGTTCAGCTGCAGGAACAACCAATAAGCAACAACCTTGTAGAGTGAGTTCTCATTGTAACAGAACAATCTAAAAATGAATAAATTGAAGACACATCTAAATTCCAAGTCATACCGCAAACCGTTGAAGGTTAATTTATTCTAATTTTTTTTCTAATTAAAACTCAAAATTGGATGGTCTTGTGTGATATGTTTATTCATTATTTCCTCAGTTATTTCAGACAGGTTTTCTGTGCATGCATCTCCCTCATGAGACAATGGAATACACATAAGATTACTGTACATGTATCAGAAGGACAGTTGGGTGGATTTCCTTTTTGACTGGCATTGAAAAATTTGGAATCAAAATTACTATAATGCACATCTCTATACCAAGCATTTAATTAGTAGATGTACTTTATGGTGTATTTACATATACATACCTGTTTGAACGTAGTGTTTTCTGAAGTAAGTCAAAGGGCAGTTGTCTCAGGTGTATTTGTGTACTCAGCCAAGGTACCAGGTTGAGATCTAACCATCTTTCACACATACAAACAACTTCTTCTTGTCCATACTGAAAACAATAAGGTATCCAAGAATACATGGTCAGAACAGATAAGCAAAAAAATATGCTCATTGTAAACCAAAGTTGCCAAAATATGCTATTTTTAAACCAAAGTTGACAAATTCATGGGGCACTTCCCTTGCCTATAATGCCTTGCTTCACCCACGGAGAATATGGGAAGCCAACAGCTTTGACACTTGAAAATGACACTATTAGGATTGGCATGCCAAATATGCTAAACTTACACTTAAGGGTTTAACATGGTATACTTAGAAGACATTAGCTATGAGCTGTACCTGTTCTGCAACTTTATGGTAGGTTGCCACTGTTGAACTGGATATGGTGTTTATCATTATTTGTCTACAACTTGTCTCTAGCTGCTCAAAGCCCAGAGCAGCCGCAGCTGCAAGAACACCTGCTACATCAACAGTCTCAACTTCTGCCTGGTCATGATAAAGGTTGCCTAGCGCAATAGCGAGAGCTGAAATTGATATACAAGTATAATATAAATAATTATTGGTTTTCCAGGTTTGGCTAAATATAATATATATATGAGATTCTTTATTGTTTTAGAACTAGTTCAAGTTTTTGATTTTATGAATTTGGAATTTCCTTTTATTTTGTGCAAACGTCACAATGGATTCAGTAGCCTATTTGAGGATATATTAAATTATTATATTATTCAAAAATAGCATTTAATTGTCCCAAATTATACTAACCATGTTTAGTCACAAGAGGGTCATCAATATCAAGTGAAAGGAAGATGGCATTTGCCATTCTCTTCTGTGAGATATGCCTACTATTGGCAAGGCCTTTATGGTCCCCTTTCACCTCTATCTTCCTGCTATTTGCATCAAGACCTAACAATCATTATGAACACAGATTGGGTAAAGACCTAACAATCAACATGATAAATAGAATATATGAAACATATACCATCATTAAAATAAAACAAAAAGACCTAATAATCAATAAATGATCATCTAAACCCCTAACAATTAGGAGAAAGAATATAGAAAAAATAGCGAAATGACTAAAGGTAAAAAAACATTTTGAATGCATGTATAGAGGGTATAAAACCCTAATATAATGATGGTTCAAAAGGATTATGTCTGTTGTTTGGAGAGGCCTCATCATGATATCACAATGAATATGTGCAAGCATGGGCTTCTCTTGAAAACCCATGATGCAAGATATGCCACGCCAAAATAAATAATAAAAGCGTGATAAAACAAAATATGCTAAAGGATGAGAGCGCATCCACGTGTAAGGAAAACAATACCCCAATATCCCAAGCAATGATTTAACACACATAAAACAATATCAAACATTTGTCAAAGCTGACCTAGAATATTGGAAAATAAATGTAATAATTTTCTACCTTGACTCTTAGTGCTATACATTTTGCTCTTGTTGACAAGACTGTCCAGAGCCTCCCCAGTGCTATCTCTGAAGTAATTGTATGTCTTGGGTTCCCCAGCCTTGTGTAAAAGGGCAGAGAGAACCCTACTCTTCTGTAGGTAAGGTCTGTGTAATTCCCAGTTCATATCAAGGCAGTGCAGTAGCACATCTGAAAAATATTTGAATATATTATGTGAAACATTAAGGGGACAGTAATGGCTAGAGGTTTACTTTTCAAAATTGCTACATCTTGTTAATAAATGTTCTAAAAGGTTCATGACTACAATTTATTTCACAAAAATGTTTTGATTTTGAAGGTCACTTGTCAATGAGTTCAGAAAAGTGATCAAATAATTTATGTGTACACATGAAGGGTGAAAACTTTTAAAAAAACTACCTTATGTTAGAAATTGTCCCTTTAAGTAAAACAAAATTTACAAATTCATAAAACGATGCCCAAAATGAACATAGATTTCATCTGCAAAATGTAAGCTCTAGAATAAAATTCTGAAGTAAGTCTATAGCTACAAGACCTTCTAAGCTCACCACCTCCCCAACCTACACACCTCCCAACAAAGTTGTTCTAGTGAAGTAGATAAGGGGGGGGGGGGGGTCCATAGTCTTGAAGCAAAACTATTCTGAAATATATTCTTACCAGGTCCCGATGCAGTCTTGCTGTCTCTGGAATGATACTGGAACAATTGCTGTGGCTGGGTTGGGCGGGAAGATGTTGGCTGAAAGGAGTTTAAGCTAGATGGACTTCTTCCCCCACTGTGTTCAGATTGGCTGTAGTCATGGAGATACAGCATCTCCTTCCATCGCTTAGTCTCAGGGAGGTACCCAGGAGCCCTCCTGGGGGAGGGGTCAGATGAGGGTCGATCCTCTGTCAGCCGAAATCTGTACTCTTTACTCACATCTCTGTTCACTTCATTGCGGGGATTGTCAGCTGTTTGGAAAGAAAATTGTTGAAATACGGCTTGTTCATGTTTTAGGGTACATTAACAATTTTAAAGGTTTCCCACAATTCCATTATTCATTTCATATATTAATGCAAGTATTAATATTTCAATCGTGAGTACCAGAGTACACTTATGAGTATTCAATTGACGATGCTACTCATACAGATGACTAAAGGCACATTGCTAGTTAAAATGACGAAGCTCTACAAATCCACAAATACATTTCATCAAATAGAATAAGCCTCAATAATTCAAGTAACCACACACAGGTATACTTACATGTGAGTATATTGACCATGCTTCTATTGTAGGGTATATTAATGGACTTAAGGGCCTGAGAAGAACCTAAGAGGTCACTGCCCAGTGACTGGGGTATACGCCACCTATTGGTTGATCCAACATTATACCGTACTCTGTGCCTGGGGCTGTCAGGGCACTGGAATAAAAAGATTTATTAAATAACACTTTCATTTATCCTACAAAATAAATTAACATTTCAGAATGAATATACCTTTTTGTAAATATATATGCATAGAAAAAAGCTATCCATGGCCACTTGTGATCAATTGTATTTATGCATGTTTCTGGCATAAGCAATGGGTTCAATGACATGGTTTTGATTATTGATTTTTTCTACATATGTAGGTGATCAGATACTAAAAAGGTCAAACATGGTAAGACCAGATAAAATGTTACCAGTTGAATTATACTAATGTTTAAAATGCTTTAAGTGTTACCTTATAAAATGTCACCAGTTGAAATATTGTTTAAACATTTGAATTGTTACCACTAAAAATGTTGCCAGTTGAATTATATTATTGTTTAAAATGCTTTAAGTGTTGCTTTATAAAATGTCACCAGTTGAAATATTGTTTAAACATTTTAATTGTTACCACTAAAAATGTTACCAGTTGAATTATATTATTGTTTAAAACGTTTTAAGTGTTACCTTATAAAATGTTACCAGTTGAATTGACGTTTCAAGTGTTACCTTATAAAATGTTACAAGTTGAATTATTGTATAAAATAGTTTAAGTGCTAGTCTATCTTATAAAATGTTACCAGTTGAAATATTGTTTAAAAAGTTTTAAGTGTTACCACTAAAAATGCTACCAGTTGAATTATATTATTGTTTCACCAATAATCTTTTATTAGACATAGATCTCTGATAGCACATTACATATATTTGTAAAAAAATAATTTGATCCAAAATCCAAATCGTTGAGTTTAAATGTTAAAATCAATTCATGATTTATACAAGCTATCTCTTGGACTTTCCGATATTTTTGGTATCCTTGACATTAAGTTTTGACTTTATCTGACCAAATCAGATGTCTCTGTCTATAGAATCAGATATATCCTTACATGTATTTCACTCGGATCCATTTAGTGAAACTCACATGTATTTAGTACCTACCCTTTTTGGTTGCCTCCCATCGACTTTGACACCTACCAATGCTGTGAGAGGGGCCTTCGCTATCGACCTAGAAACATGAACAATTAGTAGTACATGTAAGGGGAGGCATCAAAAGTTCAATGTCTGATAGGAAACTAAATAAATCTAGTTTTGAGTTGGACCCCCCCCCCCTCCCCCTCAAAACTAAATACAATGAAAGTTGATCGCGGACTTTCACATGTTTTTGCGACTCAATTTGGACTTTTATGGGAGTAGAACTATAACTTGTTCATGATTCTTAAAACACGTGCCAACAACAATAGGCATAATATTCCATGTTGCATGCATATTTGTGAAGAAGGCATCTGGTAAAGTCTTTATTTTTAAACCATTCTAGCATTTCGAGTCGAAATTCCCAAAAATTCAAATGTTGAAATTTGTCGGATAGAAAACTGAAATAGCTTTGACCCCCTCCCCCCAAACTAGATTTATTTAGTTTTCTATCCGACATTGATCTTTTGATGCCTCTCCTAAGTACAATATACATGTAAATGGGCTTTCTAAAATCTCTATATACAGGTACGGTGTACGGTATGCTCCACCTAACCCCATAAATGTGGGGTTATTTTGAGTTTTTTTAATTATTTTTGACATTTTTTCTCAAAATTTTGAGAAAAAAATATCAAAAATAATAAAAACCTCAAAATAACCTCACATTTATGGGGGTAGCTCCACCAGGGCTGGTGTTGTAGTTTGTCAACAATATAAAAGAGTTCTTTGATACATCACTGTTTGTAAAATAATTCTGAAGACTAAAAATGCCCAACTGTACATATGTATGAGTTTTTTGTTTTCATACAAGAGGCTCCAGTCAAAATGAGCACGCTCCAATACAAATCTACAATTTTGGGTACAGGATAAAGTTTCCCAAACTTTTTCACTTTTTAAAACTTTCTGTAAGTTTGGAGAGTTTTTAGCTTCTGTTCTATAATCTCAAACAAATGAAATACATAACTTACCTGTGATAGTTAGATTTATGAAAGTTTTTTGTAAGTGATGGTGGTGCATATGCTGTTGTTGTCATCTCTTTGAGCGACATAATATCCATTTTATAGGATATTTTCTTCTTTTTAGGCCGTATCCAAGGAGGATTGGCTCCCAGAGTGCACCACCGATATTCTGTCCCATATATGGTAGCGTGACCTTTGACCTTGTTGACACGTGACAGGTTTGAAACCATTTTGAAACCTGTGAGGTCAAAGGTCACCGCTACCATATATGGGACAGAATATCGGTGGTGCATTCTGGGAGCCAATCCTCCTTGGGCCGTATCCAAGCAAGCAGGTCAAAATACCGGAAATAAAACCATGTAGAAAAGTTTGATAACGATAGAAAGATGGCAGCACAAAACACTAATCAATTAGCAATAATGAAGTGCTGCCACCTAGCAATGATTTTGTATACTAAAGTGTGATTATACCTTTCCCTATTTCTCAGAGTTATATACGCAAAACTTTACAAAGAGTGAATTCTTAAGAATTAACTAACTCTTTTTTCATTCGGAAGGTACACAGAGGAATTTTATACAAGCGTTTTATCTAAAATAAGAGGAGAGCATCAGTTGCTCAGCAACAAGGTTCATGCGGAAGTGGAAATTCAATATGGCCGCCGGAAAAGTAGCAAGTGCCCGTTTTCGATCAGGTTTATAAAACGCAAAATTTACCTTTCTATGAATGTAAACCGAGCAAGATCTATAACTTTTCGAAAGGACTTTAAATTCAAGAATCATATTAGCTTATTCGTGATTATTTGTACAGCCTCAGGAATTCAGAATTCGTCGTCAGTGTTACAAATTTTTATTTCAAAGTTTCTTCGAAAGTTTTTTTTAAAACATTGGTCGTTCGAAATTGAATAAACAAGCTGGATTTCTATTGAGTTCATACAATGTATTATACTTTCATTGCAGATTGGTGGAAAAATGGCGGGAACAATTGAATTGTTATTGACGTTTTGAAACTAGGAAACTGCTGACACCATCAACAATGGGAAAATTTCAAGCTTTTTTCTTTGAGCAAACTGCTTTCAGAAAAACGCCCAAACGGTACAGGAAGACTGCCGAGGAGTTGCCACAAAGTTTGAGGTTTGCTCATTTAAACCCAAAAGTTGCTGCATATTTGGCAACCAAGGCAAACATTCAAAAGGATGATGACAGTGATTCTGAAAAGAGAGGGTTATTACCTGATATAAATCAGTCTTTCAATCTCATTCGAGGAGGCTTGGATAATAACCTAGACAATGATGAAGATGCACAAAAGTACTATTTTGAAGATGCAAAAATAAATTCAGGGAATGTTCTAGATGAATTATCAAACTTTTTATATTTGTTTAACGATGAACCTCCGAGTATCCCAAGGTCAGTAGAATACCAATTGCAGTGCAGTCATAAAGAACTAGTTACAGATGCTAAATATACATATCGAGAATGGCAAACTCAGGCTATGAACGATGCTAATCCGCCAAAAAATTTTGGGGATGTGAAAAGTGAAGATAGTAGAGACAGAGATAGTGCAGCTGGAGAGGATATTAAAATGGAAAAGAAAAAGTCAGCAAATATGTTAACTTTAGACAATATAAGAGAAGACCACTCACAGACACGAAGATGTGGCTCAGCAGTGTCACAAGTGCCATCTATAATTAGTCGGAAGGACAGTCATAAGATAAAACCTCATACTGCGCCAGGTCCAAAAACAAGACTAGAAAAGTATAAAGCAGTGCATTCTGAAAGCAGAGCAGGATCATGTAAGTCAAAGTTATTTTACTACAGCAATGTAATGAACTATTGTTTTTACATGTTGATCTTCATCATATCATGGGCTTTCAATTAGAGTTGAAGCCCATGCTCAGAAAGCACCTGGACAATATTAGGGAAAGAACAACAGTATTATCAGCAAGCTTCCATTTTATTTTTTGTTTTATGTTAACATGGGCAGCCCATGATGTTAATAATACCAGAATTAAGTTATACTCCCTTAAAATTAAAAAGCTCATTGGCCCATTAAAATGTCAGTCAAACGATCATAAACGATGCTTCTATTTGTAAAAAAAGAAAACAAGTGCTGACTTTTTACTTACATTATTAGTAGTGCCAATACAGTATGTGCCCCCACAATAACTAGATTTACATTGTAAAATAAAATACCCCAAGGCAATGGATCCTTCAATGTGTAAGTGAGGCATTATATTTAGTATCAAACCTCCTTCTCTTACATCCTTGGAAATGGATTTTACTACTCCATATATCCAATATTAAAAGGCCTCTCAAGAATGTAAGAATATCAACTATTTGCAAATTTATGTCATAGTGATACCTTTGGATGACTGAGGCACGATTATGAGATGTCACAGTTTATCATAATGTATGAAGTTGAAATGATTAAAAATATTATTTTAGCAAATGAAGGAAGGCGATCATCAAACAGACATTATCTGCATCCAGGAGATGACACAGCCTCTGTATCAAGTCATATGATGAGTGATAGGCTTTCCGAGGCAGGAAGTCGAGGTAAACATAAAATCTCAAATCCTTTATTCATAGCAGAAGTCATGTATGGGGAAAGCTCACATTGTATACAGCAATACAGTAAAACCTGTCTAATCTGAATGCCATTGGACCAGGTTAAAGCATTCAGATTGAAGTGTTCACATTTCAAGGTTTTTGCATTCACGTGATTCCGAATTCTGAAGAAATGTGAATACATTTTCTGAACATATTTATAGTTCATTTGACCACATAGCTTTACGGCATTTCAGAAATTTGAAAATTTGATTCAAATGAATCTAGTCATGCTGGAAAGCCCTATTATAATTACGACCATTCAAGTTTTTTCCCAAAGTTTTGATATCATAACAATATTTGAGCAATTTTGTATGAAACATGTGAAATCTTATGAAAAGTGTTCAGATTTGACAGGTTAATTTTTCAAAGATAACTGTACACTGTTCAAATTGAGAGGTGTTCACATTTCATGTTTTTTTTAACATGGGAGTCAATGGGAGGAACAAGTGGAACCAAAAAAAGTGTTCAGATTGGGAGGTGTTCAGATATACAGGTGCTACTGTAGTTGGAAATGCTTTTGTAAAAAGCCTTCTACAGTATGCTTATAATAATTTTAAATTATACAAGATGTGATTTATACCTGCTTATTTTAATTGTTCAGGATAATTGGATTTAAGATAATCCACATATTGCTGTTCAACTATGTGCTTGTTTACATGTACCGGTATATTATCAAACATTTGATGCCAAATTGTAAAATTGTAATAATATATCGTGACATACAATGTATATCTGACCTCCCTTGAGATGAGGGGCTCTCATTCATAAAAGCAATTTAATTATAAGTCTGATCTCTCTGCACGCAGTCATTTCCTTGTTGAGATACTGTGATTAATTAAGAATTTCATTCTACTGAAATAAATAAAGTCCTTGACTCCCTATAGATTGTAGCATAGCAAAAGACATTTAATTTCTTCTGCTAATTGGTCCAACCAATATTAGTTTCTTTGAATTATCACCTTCTGTATATTAGAATAGGGACCTGTCATTATGTTATTGTTATCATGATTTATATTATAGGACATATAAATGTAATATTAGAATTTCTGTATATAAGAATGACATATCCCTCGTTGATTAATTCCTGATTGAATGGCCACCACTTTTCTCTTCGTTGTGTTTGTCTGACAATAGTTTTTTCAAGATACTGAATTATGATTGCTCCATTCTATCGGAAAACTGGACTGTAAACCGAAGAGAACTGGTATATGAGAAGGATATGTATAAAACATATAGTGAAGAAAGAACGCATGTATATTCTGGACATTTCTGGTATCAAAAATGGTATCTCAATAGGAAAATATCAGAAAATTATGACCATCTTCGGGAATCGAAAATGGAAATGGTTTTACCAAATGTCTCAAAACATACTACAGGAAAGAAAAATGATGTTACTGTTGAGTCTCTCATTGATTTTCTTCATTTAAATGATAAAACTGAAGATCAAATTGATAAACTACAACACTTACAGACAAGAAAGAAGTCACAAATGACATTAGGAAAGAAGAAAAAATTGAAAAAATCAAAAAAGAAAGGTTTTGTGATTTTAGTCTTTCATATTTTATGAGAATCTATTAACATACATCTTTGAGACTAGTAAGACACAAATTGAAAGAGGTGATTCAAATACATATACACAGAAAACATGTTCTGCCATATATTGCAAATTGAAATGAAGACTAGACATATAAGCATAGACTGGAGAGTTTCTTGGAAAAAATAATGCTCTTTTTTCTCCATTCTGTGAACATTGGACATGTCAATCATACACATATTTCACCAAATTGTATTTATGTTTTGTAGCAGTCGCCAACCAGGAAAGAAACAGTTATTACCAGGTTATAAACTTCCAACTCTCCTCCAAGCAATGTGAAGAAAAAGGTAAGAATTTGAATCATTTTACAAATGAAAATCTAAGTTGATTTTCTTAAAGAGGCAACAAAGCATAGTAAATATTTTCCCTAAGTCTTTTTTAGCAAATGGAATTGAGATATCTAGTCAGATATATGGGAGACTTATTTGAGATGAAAGATGAACAAAGGCTAAATTTACTCGGTGGGCAAAGGGGATGTCTTTTTCAAAAGTCACATGATCTTAAAAATCAAAACTGTTAGATGTCATCTTTTGGAAAAAACACGATCTTCATAGGAATATAATGACTTAAAATATAGTAGAATTGTGACATTTTTAGAAACTTTTGCACAATTTTAGAAAACATTGTATACTCATACATGTATAAACATCATTGTAAAATTAAAAATAAAACAGTAGTATGTTGATTTTTTTTACTTCATCATGACTTGAACAGAATTCAAAGAAACTAGAATGGTGACATACATTCATGTTATGCTTTTTAGGCTGGATCATTCAACCAGATTCCAGGGACGACAAAGAGACGGAAACGATATTAGAATGGGCACGTCAACGACTCCAGCTCTCCATTCAACAAAAGTATGATTATTTTGCAAACTGATGAGGCCTGTTTCTTGAAAACTTCGAAAATTATGAATCCTCAATTTTAGCTGACCATCACATTGTGACATGATTTCATAAAAATTCCATCAATGAATTTCATGAATCTTAATTCTTAATTGTTATTTCAAGAAATTGCTTCCATCTATGCCTACAATTCATGTATTTTATATTAATTTTACAAATCTGCCACATATATTATATATCATTTCATATATCAGCTTGCCCCTAACATTTTCAAAAATGACATGATTTACCTTCAATATCTTGAAACCATTTTTGTTATTTTTCATAAGACATGAGCAGCAAAGTACAGACAGAGCAAAGGGGATGGGCAAACCCAGTATAGTACGTTACTATGGAGACAATACCAGGAAAGATGCAATGACTAAATATAGAAAATCGGCTACTAAATCTGCGGCATTAGCTAAAGGTATGTTAATATAGCAGATCGCCTAAGTACGATTTTTAATAGTGATAGTCAAATTAATATGATTTTAATGGGATTTTTTCATATTTGCTATTTGTTATTCATTCTCTATTGCCATTCCAATGTTCATTAGAATTTTAACAAAGATTGGAAGGGAGGGGGTCTAAGTGACTCATCTAATAACCCTATCAGGAAACACTCCTGTTTTGATTGATTGAATTAGATTTTTCTCTTCGGTTATCTTTAATTTATTGGTCATACTTAGCTTTTGTTGGTTTAGTTCTTAACTGGAAGAAAAATATGGATTGTTCAAGTATATAGACTATCATTTATTCAGGAATCAATCAAACCACTTCAGCAGGAATCATTTTGTACAAAAAGTACATAATAAAAAACAATATTTCTTGGAATAAAGTACAGGGATATATGAGTTGTGTTTTAAAATCTAGAAAGAAGGCTGTAGGAAAAATTAATATTTTTTCTTGTAATATTCTCAAAGTGTGGGTGATTACTCAGAATAGATTAATTTTGCTGACATGTTGATAAGATAGATTTACTAAACATTTTATTTCCCCCTACGGTAGTGTTAAATTAAAGCACATATATTTTTTTATTTCCAGGTGCTAAGCCAAGAATCCCAAATCTGAGTGCAATTGAAAAAACAAATGAAGGCAAGAAGTTGTTAATGGTCCAAGTAGCTGATGGATCAGCCACTGTATTCTACCCCTCTGGAAGAACAGCCATTATTCACAGTGCCGGAGCAAATAGTCATCCAGGCACCTATACGCTAGTCTATGATGACACACCAGATAAAAAATTACTGGCTGTGTTTACTCCTACAGGCCGTGGTTCTTGTTACCATGCCAATGGGAATGTCAGGTAAAGAAGCTTTCAATCTTCAATATACATTTCATCAACAGTTAGCGTTCATTATTTGTTACAAATTGTTGCATTTTTCTAACCATATTTGGTAATTTGTGATAAGGTGACATTTAAACTACCGATATGTCTTATTAAAAATAAAAGTTTGTTGACCTTTGATATATCTTCCTCATGATGGATCAACAACAAAGCATTCAGAGGCATTAACATGTATTTCCCATTATCCAGATTTGTGGCAACTCCTGAAGGGGGTACAGTCTCAGAGATAGATGGCAGCATCTCTAAACGCTGGAAGTGGCCTCCGAACTCTTGCAAATTGCCTGCTTCTATTGTGTTCAATGTGAGTAATACCATCATCAAATACAATTAAAATTCAAAAATTGTGTCAGTGATTTTCATAATTCTTGAAATAATTGTAGAAATAGACAATAGATTGAGTGAATACAATATATATGTATTCATGATTTTGATTTATTTTTTATGTTTTATCTCCAGTTGAGCGCTCACCTGATGTTTCGCTGCTTAAACCTTCAACAGATGCAGTTGTTCTTCCAATGTCAAAAAGAGAATGTGAAGTTTGGCGTGGGTCTGGCAGATGGCGCCAGTGAACCATCTAAACAAGATTTGGTAAGTATCTGCAATGATAACTTATTGAATTCAGTTACGCTCTTGTGGTTTCATCAACTATAGTAGACTACAATTAAAACTTTGTATTATGTGTGTGTTATTAGTGTATGAATTATTTAGTATCACCCAGCGTCCTTGATTACTTTGTTTAAAATATCATAATTGAGCACTCCCAAGAATTTTTTTCCAAAGTGGTGCAAAATTATCATTTTTCTCAATCAAGATCACATACATGTATTTTTCATAATTGTTCTCAAATGTGTACAGGTGGGTGCCCTGATCAATGATTTCAAATGACGGTCTGTACATATATTATATAGGATGAAGATCTACATGTAACAAGTCAAAACAAATGACTCGACTTGATTATCATTGACCTAACATGTTTTCTCATGGCTGTTTAAGAGGTGAATGTTACTACATGTAGTTATCGGGAATTAATTTAGAGTTGTCATTTCAGGGCTACCTATCGACTGGAATCTCCTTTAGTTCTGAGGCAGCCAAAGAATTTGAAAAACCCTCCAAACAGCAAAAACAAGAAATGAAAAAGAAGCCCAAGGGCAACTTAAAAAGCATCAAGGTAAATTGTTTAATCATTGACTTTGATTAATTCTGTTTTAATTTGAGGATTGATTTTTATATTTATGAAATCACCAACTGCATGCAATCACTTTGAATGTTTTGTTTAAATTCATTTAAATATTAACCAGATTTTTGTTTTCATTTTTGCTTTTGCTTGAATTATAATTTTAGTAAGCTTGCACAAAGCACAACACATTGCATGTTATGGCTATATGGTTGAAATTCAATATGGCTATATGGTTGAAATTCAATATGGCTATATGGTTGAAATTCAATATGGCCATATTATTTTGCAATTTTCTAGATGATATTACAATTTTAATTTGAGGTTTATTATGGAGTATACATGACTAAAGATTTAAGACCTCAAATGGAATGTCTGTCATTTACATTGCTTTCAGATGTTCTTTTACAATTTTAAGATACCATTTCAGTAAATCATGCTGTTGCCTTTAAATGAACATGCTCAATGCAGTTTTACTGTGTTTAAGGTGGGACCTGGTCCATCAGCCAAAATAATCCTTTATAGATATTTCTGAATTTCCAGTATATGTAAAAAGATATGCATATGCTGTAGAAACTTTAGACAAAAAAAAACTATGGAATCATGAATCTCCATGATGCAATCAGGTTTCTTTGTTGGACTAGCGATAAATAGCATGATTTACTGAAATGTCGACTGTAAACCTTTATTTGAAAAAAAATAGTTGAACAGAATGTCAGGTTACATGTAGAATGTTTCCACTATCTTTATTTAAACTCAATATCAATTGAATCAAAAATGACGTAAGGTCAATCTATGATTTAATTAGTATTGATATTTAAATAAATGCCAGATCAAACGCAATGTATAACCCAATGTTAATTGTAACCCAATGTTAAATGTAGATTTATTGGCATCATGTTATTATTGCTTGCTTTGTTGTTCAGTTGCTTGGAGCTGCGAGTGCTTTAGGAGTAAAGTTTGGCATGGTTAATTCTATGAAATTAATGCTAGCTAATACAAAAGAGGTTTGTTATAATATGTTTTGTTTGGCATCCCTTTGTTGCCCTTTTTCTAAGGCTAGGGTAAATAATGAAAATGCTGTTAAGCATAGAATTTGTTCACCCTGGCCTTATATTAACAACACTTATCTACTGATATATTATCGAATCTCAAACCTGACTATTTTTGACTTGTAGATACAGTTCATGTATTTGAGTATCTGATGAATAATGTCCTTGTATGTATACATGTATGTGTTTTTCACTATATGATATAATGTTATTTAAGTGTTCTTTTATCTCATGCTCTTTTCAAATCTTCTTGCATGTAATGTTGGATTTGAATGTTTGCATGCATCAGTTCATATTTCATTCTCTTTATGGATCATTATCTACTCATATCTCTATTTAAAGCTATAAAATGTGGTCATTGTATGAGTACATTGTATCACCTCAATCAAGACAATGTGGTACCACCTCATTGTCAGTCACCTCATATTAAGGCAATGTGGTACCACCTCATTGTTAGTCACCTCATATTAAGGCAATGTGGTACCACCTCATTGTCAGTCACCTCATATTAAGGCAATGTGGTACCACCTCATTGTCAGTCACCTCAAATTAAGGTAGTATTGTACTGCATCAAGAGTAGACAATGTGGTATACCTCTTTATGCAAAATGCTTTTCTTACTTCCCCCCCCCCCTCCCCCACTATCCAGTTTATGTATCTACCTATCATCTAGATATTAAAATTCTTTCATACTTTTATGCTTCAACAATCTTAATAGATGACCCTGGCCTTAGATAATCCTAGTTATTTAAACTCTTTGCTGTTTACATTAAAAGTATCTTATTCAAGAAAATAAAGATATCTATCAAAGTGTTAAATGTATAAACTCATATGTTAATAATATGGACATAAATGTTTGTTTTGAACATTTTTATATGTTAGCCTTCAGTTGCAGATGTCAATATGATTTATGCATACAATTATTTAAAAATAAAAACAGTACAGTAAAACTTGTAAAGTGGAACGTTTTTATTAGCTCCATAAGTAGAACATTCTTGGATGTCCTGTTGCCCGTTTACCTTAAATATTCATGTTGGTGAAACAGTGATGTGGAATACTCTTTTTAGTACACCAAACATGTTTGTTCCACTTATACAGGTTATACATGTACTGTAGGATTTTATCCTTTTCTTTAGTATGTAGATACATTTTAATATTTGAATTTCCGAAATCATGAGAAAGTGTAGAGGATTTTCATAAGTAGCCTTTTGGTGGTATAAGTGAAATTGAGCTCATTTCATATTTTCAGAAAATTTATGCCAAACAAAGAATTATATTTCACTAGCCTATAGGCAATACACAAAACATCCCAACCATATACACCATAGTTATAATGTATTTTTCAGGAAAAAACAACAAGTGTTGCAGAGCTTAAGAAAGTTCTGGATTTCCCAGAGATGGTCATGAATGATGTGGATGCTGAGAAAGATCTCATTAAGGTCCAGAGAAAAATAAAGTATGTGTCAGATAATTTCTCCAAGATTGTTATTTTGTCTGTTTATAAAGTTGTGTAAAAATGATAATACAGTCCAATGACAGACCTAAATTTTATATCAGCATTGTATTGTGATGAAGCTGAAAAAATTGTGTTAACGTATTGTGTCTCCACAATGATTACAATCACCCCTTAAGAGTTGTTCCTTAGCTTTGCCCAAGTCGGTATTATGTTTTATTTATCTTGATTTTCAAGATAAAATTAGAAAAATAAAAATAAACCAACTTAGGCAAGGCTAGTTGTTCCAGTATATAATTGAATCAATGTACATGCAGTAAGTCCCTTTGATATAAACACTGTTATTTAAGCAAGTCCCTTTAATGTCAACCAAAAATGTATTAAGAGTGTTGTTGTATTAAATTAGGAACCTTGTTGAGGATTGGATGGAACACTACAGAATTGCCATAGGAATGAGTGTTCCAACACACAACCTTAAAGACACCCCTGATATTCCAACAAAGAGACGAGATATTAAATCCGCAAAATCAACAATTGGATCATCAAGACCAGTGATTGAAGACTTGAAGGAAGACGGAGAGGATATTGTAAGGAAGAAGAGGGCACCATCTGCACCTCCAGGTGGGTTGCAAACAAAAGAAAATAGAGAACAGTAAAAACTGTATATCCAAACACCTCTATAATCCAAACACCTCTCAATATGAACACATTTTCTCAATCCTAAATTTGTTATCTCCAATTGCCTCAAATATAAATAAGACCTTGAAAGGTGAACACCTGTTAGTCTAAACACATAAGGTGTCCCTTGATCATTTGAATGGGACATTCCAAAATGTTGAAGCATTCCTATAATGGCAGTTTCAAAAGAGCATTTGTAATGCAATATGGCATTTGTCAAAAAGAAATGCATTATTGCTTTATTGATGAGATTTACCAAAATAACATCTTATAGCCCAACACAGGGCCCAAATAAACTTTAAATTGATGAGAAACTTCACATGGATCAATTTCCTGATTTGTAAAAAATGTTACTTACTTATTTCTTGTTTTTTGTAAAGGTTCCATGCAGAAAGATCGTCCAGGTAGTTCAGTGACTGAAATCACAGAGGGTGGTCTGAACAAATCCTCAGTGAAGTTCAACGATAAGGTTTATGAAACTGAAATTTTGGATGGTGCATCCATAGCCCAGTCTCGTGCCACACCAAATATAGGGAACACAAGGTCATTGGTCGGGTGAGTGATTAACATGTATAGTCTCACAACAAACTAGTCTTCATGAATTTTTTTTTTTCTTTCATGCTTTCAGATCTGTTGCAATATTGTGCCCTTATGCTTATGATAATATCAGCAAATAACATGATTATTGTAATGACCAGTCGACTAGCCCAAAGTTCAGGCCCTGCCTCACCCCCACCCCCTAATATACACATCAACTGGGGTAGACAGTGTATGGGGCACCAGTAACTGGTTGCAACTAGCTAGTTGTAACACTTATTTACTGCATGTCTCATTACATATCATTCTGATTTCAATCTGCACTTAGTTATTAGTATTGCATAACAGTCATAATGATAATGCACTTATAATTGATGGTCATCAGAATGTTAACTATTGAAAAAATATCACATTGTGATTTATGGTATTTTAAATATGTAGAAACCTAGATATTGAGTTACGTGAAGCACATAAATCAAACATAAAATAAACATAAATAAATATGAATGCATCCTGTGCAGTGTATATCTGTTATGTTCACTGTTTTGAATTTGAAAATGACCAATTCAAATCTGAATTGCACCTGGTTGTTGAGGTTTTAAAGTCATCAAAAATTGAACATTATTGAAAAAATGAACATTTTGACCTTTCATAGTCTGCAATATTGGTTAATTTCAAGATTGGAACACAGTTCAGGAAGAACATTGGTATACCTGGATATCCCTGTCACATTTGAAATTTTATTGATAATTGAATGTGATATTGTATTCCTTAGGTCTGCTGGTACGACAAGAACATTTCAGTCTTCACCCCATAAGAGCCCCCTAACCTTACCCCATGAAAGAACCTGGTCCCCACCCAGAGGCACGTGTCCAGTTGCTCTCAGGTAAGGGTCAACTGTTAAATGCAACACTAAAAAATTGGAAGGATTTGAAGCGAGTCTGAATACTATGGAAAATATAATAAAATTTCATAAACTGCAGTCTTACTTTGTATTGAAAACTCTACCAAAATGATGCCTTTTTGGCCAAAATGATGCCTTTTTGGCCATCCCAAAGGGAGTTTCCTTTAGTAGTAATTTAGCATTTTCTAAAGCATTGTACAAATTATTGTTTATTGGATTGTAATTTTGTTGTTCTAATTTACTCATTACTTTTGAAGTAGTGCTATTAATTTTTGAATCACTTCATTTTTTAAGAATTAATGTATTGGATCACACATAAAAAATATTTAATGCACTCAGCGTGAAATAAACACTGATTTTATCTACCAATAATGTAATTTCATCTAATTTATAGGACAATGAAATGTTGCAATTTGCTCCCTAATGTATGCTTTACCATCAAGTAAAAAGTGTAAGGATTTATTGTACCTACACTTTTTGACTTTAAAAGCATTTAGAGAGAAACCGCTCGACCGATTCATTTGAAAATTTCTGGAAATTAATTTGAAAATACAATCCTAATAATCCCAAAATACATCAATTTTATCTAATAACTACATTTTATCTTGATTTCCCTTAATTAAACTTATTAGCTGGTCTAAACATTTCCTTTCGACAGATTTTACATGAACTGTACATGGAATATAAATTGAATAAATGCAAGGACCTCATGCATCTAGAACTCACGACCCCATGGTGATGTTGAAAGCCTCTGTAACTACTCTAGGTGTGCCCATTGCTCTACAACTCAACAACCCCGATAATTGTTGTTTTCATTTTCAAAATTTTCCAACAGGGCTGAGATGCTAGGTGAAGAAAGACCGATGTGTAAGTGTACACGCCACAAGGTTCCAGTCATTAAGGATATAGAGTATGATGAGTTTGTGAGACACCAAGTCCCCGAGAGACAACTTATTGTGGTCGGCATTGTCACAACTTAGTAAGTATATTATAAAGAGAAAAATAGAAGATGAACTGGCTCTTCTTTCATGAATTGAGTTTTCTAATGTGGGAATGGAAATAAATTAAGTTTAGAACCTTATCATTTAGAATTGAAATATATATGATGGTGTGACCCTGAAAAATGTAATCCTATCATTTTTGAAGTACATCTATTATTATCTAGGTTTAAAGAAAGATGATATATCAGTTTTTAAAGTCTGGCTTGTGAAGTAATTGGCTTATCTTTCTTTGCCATATTTTCCAAATACGTAACGACCATCATATCTGGATTACATTCATGCAAATTATATTCCAAGTATCCTCTAATGAGACAACTGAATTCCCAATGCATAGTTTGACCGTAACAAATGATTTTGCCTGTTGCCTGCTGGTATATCTGAAGTTTTGGGATCTATTCTGTGACCAGCATTTAACATTTGGCTGTTGGGTCTGCATCTGAAACCACTTTTGAAACCATTTGCAAGAACGTACCAGGTGGCAGCATTTTGTCATACTATCATGTAAGCATTGTTTACTTGGTTTATATATTTTTTTTTTTTCACAATTTTGTATGCTATTTGATTCCAGCTTCCCCCATGCCAACCCTAGCATGGAAATGTTGGAGCACATATATTCAGAGAAAAGCAAGAACAGAACCAGGCCCTGTCTGCAGGCCCGTAACGACCCATTTCGTCTGCTTCTCTATGACATTGTCACTGCATCAGAGATGGCGGATCACTCCCAACCATTGTTGCTACGCCGACATAATGTAGTCCCTGGTATGTTCCTCATGTATGAGGGAGGAAAATTGCTATTTTGTGACCATATATTCAATGGCTATGGCAATGCGAGGAAGGACTTTAACAAGCAGATTATGAAAACTAGAAGGGAGGCCACTTTACATTTCAGTCTTCCACCAGATTTCAAATTCAGGTGAGTCGGAGAAAGCTAATTAGAATCATTATACATGTACAAGAAAATATAACAATTTTTGAAAAACTCTTTCTCAATAAATACTTAGAGGTTATGTCACTATGACGGAAAATAAGCCTGAGTTTTCCCAAAATAGGCCGACCTTGGGAGGCTCTATATTTGGGCAAGAACAAATTATAGCAATTAACATACTGTTAAATGCCACATCTGTAGATCTATTTATGTATTTGTGTAATGATTTGTTCAAATCTCTCTAAATATTTAGTTACTATATCTTTTGTTATCATCAGAATAAAAAAAGAGTATATATATCTACTGGAGGCATTTGTGCATTATATTCTAAAAAGTGTTTTTGAGTTCAGATGTGATTGAACCTAATAATGATGGGGTCTTATATATTCAAAATGTATTCTCTCTCTGTCTAATGGACATATGTTTTCCTCTGCTCTAAGCCACCCTGAGGTCAAAGCACCCATTTATCAAACCTGGACAATGCATGCTCACTCCCATAATGCCTCATCAGAATAGCCACAACCATCTATACAACCTTGCATCAAGTATACAACCTTACGTTATCGTTGTTGTTTAGACTTAATGTAGTACTTGAAATAATTCATCATGCATATTGGATTGATAGTCAATAAAATGAATAACTGACCTGGGGTAAATAGAATGAAATATTTGTTTTATTTTGAAGCTATGAAATCAAAGGGAAATGAGTGAATAGCTAGAATATATAAAAAAATCTGAATGTTTTGACGGTGATGTTATTACAGTGTGAGATAAGATTTAACATATGTAATAGAGGGGTCTGATGAATGTGTTCACCAGGAAAAACATTGATGTTTTACCTAAGCATTTAATAATAGTGATTGTTTCATGTTGTGTATGTAGTAGAATTGGTGTTTGGAATGTGTTGGAAGGTGGATTTCAGATTGATTGGTCAAAGTACCATACACCCCTTAGTAGTTGTTTGATGTTGTAAAACAACACATGTTCATTGAGTAAAATTGATGTTTGGATCAACTGGTTAAACTATCTTATATACGTTGATGTACCATGTATAGTGCAACTTGTTTGCCTGCAGTACAAATGTGCCAAATATCAAAGAGTAAACCCCTAAAATGACAAAGATATGATGAAAATAGCGGCATGGTTTCCAATTCTTTTTACCACCCTGTACATAATATTGTACAGAAGTCTCTCGACCCTGCAATCTTATAAGATCTTCATTCCCAGTCTCTGCTCAATTTATTTGAAAGTATTATACTATGAATTATCTTTTCACTTTT
This sequence comes from Owenia fusiformis, assembly GCA_903813345.2. Taxonomy (NCBI): domain Eukaryota; kingdom Metazoa; phylum Annelida; class Polychaeta; order Sabellida; family Oweniidae; genus Owenia; species Owenia fusiformis. The sequence goes on along the minus strand of CAIIXF020000005.1, from coordinate 37,169,850 downwards.
TGTGAGGATGTTCATAGTAATAACAATAACAATAAACAATTAATTGATAGAAACTATATATTAATTTCTAATTACCAATATTAATTGTGATATCTATTTGAATGTGTCACAAATAGTCTCATAAACATGAGATGTAATGATGGGGAAAGCCTTTTTAATGTGAAAACAATTTGAAAATTAATTTGAATTAGCTAAAAACTTTAAAACACAGTATATTACTCATCTAGAACTTGTAGCTGACTATTGCCGCTTGTATATTGTCAGTAGAAATAGATGGGTTATTGATTTCAAAGTTATTTTGTATCATCCCAAGCAAGCACCAAATATCGCAGTGTTGTCTAATAACTATCAGTAGTTATAAATATATCACTGAGTTTTAATTATCAATGAGGTTATGAACTCACATATGTTCTTGAGCATAATAAAACTATGGTTCTGAGCTCCTAAAGACTAAATTTATTTCAATTGACATACAAATGACATATTAATATTTGACTTAAATAGCCCCTCAGAATTTGCATATGTTTATTGCTTAATTTCAGTCCAAGTAAAGGACGTCGTGGACCAAGGTCTGCTTGGGGTGGTCAAATAGGTGGAGCTGGTGTAGATCGTCATGGTAGTGCTGGAGCAACATTAGAATCCACCATCTTGAATAAAGCAGATTCCGATACTAGTTCAGATACTGGTCTCATAGCAACCAATAATCAGAAGAAGTAAGTCAGTGATATAAGTCATGACCTTAAACTTTCAGAAAAGCTACAATGCATAAATGGTGCGCAGCATTGCATAGAATGATGTAAATGTTTTATTACATCTTTTATAATGTACATCATTTTTATTTTTGTTTGTTTCCCAGTTTGGCTTACATAATTTATACTTTGAGACACTTTGTAACATCAATAATAAATGTAACTAACAATATGCCATTTTTAAATATTTTAGCTTGTGATAAGACATACACCCACTAGGGTGTCATTATCACTTATATGTACATGTATATATGTTTATATGATTTTAATAAATAAAAAAAAAATAAATAAAAAATATGTGATGTGCATATACTGTTAAAACATCAAATTGCCATTGTGCCCAAAATATGTCTTCAAAATACATGTAAATTCAATGGTTTAAATTGACAATGTAGAGTTTTATGCCAATGTATATTTTCATGTATTGTTTATCATGCTCCATGGTATTCCACAATTTTGGATGGATTTAAATCATAACATGACATCAAAACATTGATAATGTGGTGTCAGATGTCAGTTGTCAGGTGCTTGTGAAATATTGATATTAGAGTTAAAACATCTAAATTAAAATTTCATAATTACAGCTCTATGAAATACCAAACAGCAATAGAAATTAAATAATGCTTCTGAATTAAATAATGCTTCTGAATCAAATAGTGCTTATGAATAAAATAGTGCGTATAAATTAAATTGTGCTTGTGATTTAAAAATGTGTATTATCTGTATCTGTATACCGTATGTTTATTAATTCTGATGTGTGTTCTCTTGTTTTCAGTGCATCACCCCTTCCAAGTTCTAAGTTTGTCAACTGGACGTTGTCCCCGAGTGCTTACTTCCCAAGAGAGAAAATGCGACCATCCACCTCTGCAGCAACTCCTGTCCGAACACCCAATGCAACATCACTTCATATTAGTGCTTAAAATGCACTTCAAAATATCTTAGAATGCTGAAAGGTTCCTTGGTCTGACGTCATATATTGTGTTCAAAATCTTTTGATAACACAAGATGAAACCAGTGTAAGGCACAGCCCCAAGACAGTTTTCCTGATTGTTTTTGAAGGTTTTCATCAGACTGAAGACTAAATTTCTGATATTCTAAAGTATTAACTGTTTCTCAACACCATGATATGATATTACCATAGTGATGCCATGAGACGATTAAATTTCAGGATTCAATCGTTATTGTTAATCAAATATTTATAAAGAGCCAGGCTACACGGTGACATTATTTCCACATTGTCTGACATTATATTGATGATAGAATTCTGTATAAGTTTAAGAATAATTAAAGGTGAAAGGCTTATAGTGTCTGCTGTTCTGTAATCTCATCATGTATTACTATTACCTTCAAGGGGCTCCCAAAGGGTTAAATGCCAGTGGATTAATCACCATATGGATTTCCCCCCCCCCCCTGTGGGATCCCCTTAACAACTCATGCTGGTCGTGATTGTTAAAATATTGTCTCACAGTTAGCATATTATTTTTTGTGTTCAGAACTGCATGAACAAAAACTGAGAAAAATGTAGCAAATGATTAAAAAGGCTCAGTCAGTTTCTAACTCCAATCCTGAAATACTCTAAAATAAAAAAACATTCAAAATTGCATTTCAAATCGGGGTCTCTAAAAAATTCATCTCACCTTGTATTACTTGACTAAAATTGATGGAATGAACAACTTTTAAAAGTAAAACAGTATCTGCATTCTAAACTTTATGTATATAATTAGTAAATTATGTAACAGTGGATGGGACACAAATGTATTTTATCTACTTTGTATATTTGCAGTACTACTAAATATTTGCATATAAAAATTAAAAACAAATAGTTTGTGTACCTGTAGAAACACACAAAAATTAAAAAATAAACAAAATGTGATAGAAATATAGTAAACATTGTTTGTTAAAATGATGTATTTGATATCATAGACAGTGGAAATTGCAGCTCCTTGATTGGTCAAATGTTTTGTCATCATGTATCAATTTTTATGTTTTAATGTATCAATTTTTGTAAGTTTCTATATAAAGTGCAAATGTATTTGTTTCTCTTATTTATTTATTGTTTCCTTATTTTACACGTTGTAAGCAGAATTCCCATCACATTTTTTAACAAAAACGTGTATCAGTATCATATGTTTAAGAAAGTGTACATATTTGCGAACAAATAGTTCAGAAGACAACAGAATCGTCGATTTACTTCCTCACTTAAGTTACATAAACGGTTTGGGTTAAAAGTGCAGATCTTAACTGTTTTTCGAAAAACCGTTTATGTAACTTAAGTGAGGAAGTAAATGGAAGATTCTGTTGTCCTCTGAGCTATTTTTCCGCAAACATGTACATTTTCTAAAACATATGATACTGATGCACGTTGTGAGAAAAAACGTCGTGGGGATTCTGCCAACAACGAGTGAAATAAGGAAAAAAGAAAAATCGTGCCTTCGACGTTCCGACATTTTGTTACCAAAACGGTTCGTTTTGGTAACCAGCGTAATCGAGTGGATCACCAGTGACTTTACTGGAGTCTCTTATTTGCATTTTATTTTTCACACTTTATAGATCATGTGATAATCTCTGAAATATCAACCCCTTGGAGCGGTTGTTGTGGGATTGGGGAAAATAGATGATCTTAAACCTAGATTAATGTGAGTCGTTTCTATGTAGCAAACATAGTGGGTTGGTCTTTTGGGTATTACCACAAACACAACCGAGTACGTACGTGACAGATATTGCATGGAGTATTTGGAAAATAAAATAAAGGCTTTAAATTTGAATTGGAAACGTTGAGCCATTTAGAGATGAAAAATAGACTATAATGGAGAAGGCCAACTTAAAAGATATGTATAGGATATCCTATGATTTTGAGAGATATCATTTTTATCCACGAGTTGATATCAATATCTGGACGAGTGAGCGTAGCGAATGAGTGCAGATATTGATATCAACGAGTGGATTAAAATAATATCACGAGAAATACAAATTATTTTATAAATATCAATTAAGCTATTTGTTTTTTTTTCTAAAATTCATTAAACAGAGCGAGGGCCACAATTTTCGTTATAGTGATCGTGATTAATACGATCCTGCACGATAGACGTTCAACCCAATAGACCCAATAGTGAACATTTTTATCTGGTAACTTGATATATCCGGGTAGTCTTATTGTGATTAGTATAATTATGGTATACGCTCATATTGCCCATTATTGTTGTAACTTAAATTCTAATTCTTAATTTGCGAATAAATCAAAATGACATCGTACAGTATTAATTCATTTTTAATGTATTTATTCATCAATTAGGCAAACATAACATTTTTACTTGTCGAACTTCACTAAACATTCTAGATTGATTTTTATGGTACATCAAAACACAATTTGTCTCTGTACGTCTGCACTTACAATAACAATGAAGGCTTATCATACACCGTTTTAAATCTATTGTAATGACGTTTGTACATAGAATATGATATGCCTCAAAAATATCAAGTTATTTGGTGTCAAATTAGGTGCCAAACTCAAGCGTGCGTACACAGTGTTATATATTCAATTGAAAGTGAAATATATACAAAAAATATTGCGCTCGAAAGAGTCTTATTCAAAATTTGGATAATATAGAGAGCAATGAATTGTTCTCTTCTGGCAATTTAAATAGTTTTTAAGGGTACGTGAGTTCAAAAACGTCAACACGAGTGATACGATGGCGTCCAAATTCCGGGATACGAATATTGTATGTCACGGCGTCAAAATATAGAATCATATTTGATCACTTAGAGAGAAACTTTACAGCCATTAATGATGAAACGCATCAATAAATCGATTTAGGAAAGATAAACGCAATCCTTTAAGAGTAGAAGATGACGATGAAGGAGGAGGCGGGTGAAATTTCACTTTCATGAGAGAGGACGAAAAACTTCCTATAATACTTTCTCTTATAGAAGGCCCCGTATAAAGTTTAAACCTCTTTGGCTAATTTTATAGTCTTGCTGAATATTATAAGAATGTGGTATGTGAAACGTTTAATTTCAATTTAAGAATTATAGACAAAAGAGCAGGTATTATATCGACGATTAAATACCACAGGGCTGGGCACAGACGTTTTCTGTACGTTTACCGAACCACCAAAGAGAGCAAGGGGTTCAAGAGCTTTTCTGCCTTATCAGAGACACATAATATAGACACTTTGTTTTATAACCCTGTTCGAATTTCAAATAAATAATAATTGATCTCAAATAAAATTTTATCTGTCGTGCACATAATTTGTTAGGCAATAATTTACACCAGCGAATAACAAACATCCTAACCTATTTTGTGATGGAAAATTGGTTAAAAATAAACAAGGAACCATTAGAACTCATAAGCGCAGAAAAGTGTTACCAATTCAACATGTTACTACAAGGTGTGCCAAAGAATTTTGCAAACCTTTTTAAAAGGCTAGAAAAGTATCATAACATTAAGGTATTGGTATAAAAAATTATATACAGAAACTTAAGGATAGGCATATTTTACCATTTTATCAGGATAAATATGATATCCTATGATTTTCTCGGGCTATCGTTTTTATCCACTCTTGGATATCGCCGAACTCCGAATCACTCTTTCGCTGCGCTCACTCGTGGAGATGGGCGATATCCACTCATGGATAAAAATGGTATCCCTCAAAAATCATAGGATATCCGTTAAAATGGACGTATCCCTATGTCTGCGATACACAATGGGACATGCAACTATATGAAAAATGCTCTCTTTTTGTTTATGCTACAAAATAAGAAATGACAAACTTCCGACGTATTTTTCAATTTACTTTTCATTTCCCTAATCGCAGATTCAGGGCGATGTTCACGTTTAGACCATGACTTAAACAGCTATAACTGGTTCATAGCAGGATCATCCAAAATGATTGAAAAGAGCAATTTCCTTTTCCCGATTTCCGAGATGTTTGAGCCTCTCTTTGTAGTAAGTTGTTTCCAAGCGGGAATCAATTAATTAGTATGGCGAAATATTTGGAATCCATATTTTGGTTAAGCAGAAATCGGAGGTTTATCGATATCAAACTAATTTTGTCCAATGCACCATTTTGGATTAGACTAACCCCAGTTAGTTTCAGACTGTTCTAGACAAGTGAAAAATGTTAGCTATAACGTCATTCCGTTAAGACGGCCGACAACCAAATGGTCCGACTAGCTTCGGACCCATCGGAACAGCTTCTGTCCAAATAGTCTAGCGACAAGCCCTTGTGACCCTTCCCTCACTATAACTGTATGAGAAGGTTTAGTCAAGTAGAGGGGAGGGGGTCACAGAAGTTTGTAGCTGAACTACTATCCAAGTATCCAATCAACATTACAAATAACTGTTTGACATTTTCGTCGATACGGTATAATTTCCAATACTTCCAGCTTTCCTCACCCTTCCTTTAACTTTAGGACTGAGTCGTTTTTTCAAATTCTTTCTGAAATTCTTTCTAGTAACACAGTAAATGACGAAATTGATGGATGAGTTAAACACCAAGAGAACGTTTGCAATGGTCGTCAAAAAGCTACTGACTTCTCGGAATTTGGACGTATTGATACTTGTGTTCCAATACGCGGCCATGTTCATAAGCTCGAGCGCCATCCCAGGGATTAGGCAAATTAGATAGACTGTTGCCACAGCAACGAGAGTCAGTGTTATATTCTGATTTTGCTTTTCCTTGTTAAAGTTCTCGTTGCCAACTAATTCTTGGCGTTCCCTGCTTGATCGTCTCAGTGCGAGGATTAAGAGTATGTTCATCGCAACGACAATTACAACTGGGATGACGAAGCGAATCACAGCTCCAAGAACAACGGAATAGATAGCTCGGAAATAGAGATTCGCGCCAAGTTTGGTTCGGCCGTATATATACATGAATACCTGAAGACAAGGTTGATACCTCACCGTTCCTTCATTTTCGAAGAATCTTGGGACGCTGTAGGCGATCGATAAAACACTGATACAAGCTATCTGAATTGCAGCCCGTTTGATCGTGCAGAGACGATGCGCAGCAAGAGGCATGCAAACTGCGATGAACCGATCAACCGTGAGGATGACAACGGTCCAAGTACTCATGCAAATGAGCGCCGTCTCAACGGGGAGAATCCTATCCGAATAATGCTTCTCAATAGCATGGACTGCGTGTGTGATAGTCTTAGTTTTATCTGGCCAAGATGTTAACAAATATACGAAATGGTATGGTTCAAATGTCAAATACACCAAGAGGTAAAGTGTGTCAAAAACAGCCAGTGCTTGGAGAAATACAATACTGGTGTTCACGGTATCCTGCGAGAGAACAAAAAAGGCTAGAATGTTACCGACAATCCCAAATAACGCCAGGATTCCCGCGACGAAGGTTTGCATGACCAGTGTAAATTCGGTATAAGGCTTTGGACGTGCACTGCCAAAACTCACATTTTTCAGGTAGCACCAGGATGGAATCGGAGGTTTCATCCGCGGTTTTTGCAATTGTTTTGTTGTATTGTTGCTGCTGTTTGTAGTGTTACTTTTAGTCAAATCTGGTATGTCAGTGTTATTAATAATAGGTGTTTTCGAGATATCCGTGTCATTCTTATCAATTTTTGGTTTCGTGGCTGCAACTCCCGAATCATTAACTCGAATATCAGATTCCTGAACGTCACTTGCGTTTGCGGAACCAGGCCCATTAGTCGTATTGTCTTTAGGGGTCTCTTGCGAGAAAGTACGACCAAATAATATCGCACAAAATAACAAGTTATGCAATTGGTATCCAAAACGTTTAATCTTCATTATTTCTCACTATAGTTTGTAAGTATAGTTAGTTTGTTCTGATTTTTTCAATCTCGACAGTGCGCTTGTTCAGAAAACAAGAATTGTTTGCTTGGAAAAGTATCATTAATACTTACAAAAAGGTTTATCAAGTTTCTACATTAATTTATCAAACTGATTACCAATTGAAGTATGCACAAATCTTCCAAGTAAAATATTTATGCACTATTGTTATAATCCTGCCGATATATTCATGCTGTTGTTCAATAGCACTTCCTAATTCCCATCCGTATCGTTACCAACAGCAATACAGATTAAAGGCAACAATGGTATTTCTGTCAGTTTTCAAGTTTTGAACATGTTTTGTATTGATTTTCTTATCAAATGTCAAATCGATTCGTCGTTGAACCAGAACAACGACTGGCATTAATTATTTTTAATTATAATTTTCGTTCTATCAAGAGCAATTATTTTATATTGTGTAGTGAAAATTGAGGGGATGATTTTGACATAATTACTACTTCTTGTTTCTTGTCGACAAACGTCTTGGTTGTGATGGACCTAAACTTAATCATCAGACGAGAGACATTGATCATTATATTACCTTATATGGCATCGCAGAACATGAACCGATCATCTGATCGTAAGTTTCACAAAAGACGTGGTAATTATTGTACATTGGTTTTGCAGTTCGCGTTCGACAACCGTCAATTGTCTTTTTGAGGTAGATTTGAACCAGGTAGTTGACACGAACAAGAACTGCCATCTATAAACAGGGGAAAATAAAAATGCACACTTGAACATTAATGAACAACAATATCCTCTCTCCAGATAGTATGCCTAAAGCTAAGTTCACACAAACGGCGCTTTGATGGCACTTTAATACGGCGTGCATAGCGGCTTTGCACGGCGCTTTAAAGCGCCATCAAAGCGCCGTTGGTGTGAACATAGCTTTAGCAAGGTGTGTCCAATACCAGCCAATCTGAACACGCTATTTCACGTAACTGCATTCCATTATATAACCAACAATTCACCCAAGGTCACTCCTTCTAGATTCTATTGAAACTAATGAAATCGATAAATAAAGTTCATATTTGAGTAAAATTCTATAAATAGTATAATAGTACAATAACGTCATTTCAAAGGGCAATATAGTGAAATATTGGACCAAGGGCCGCAGGCCCAAGGTCCAATATTTCACTATTTTGCCCGCAGAAATGACGTTATTACTATTATTACCACCGTTAATGCCCAGGGCTGAAATAGCAAATTTGAAATAGAAAATCTTACGCACTGAACGATATCACTTTTCCCGGGGAACATAGCCGGGCGGATAATGTCATTATTGCTCGACTAAAGTCATTAACGCCCGACACAATATTGCTCACGTCAATATAGCAATTACAATGTCTTCTCAACTAGTACTAAAACCCCTAGAACAGGCCCTGCAAGGTGGTAATAATAAGGAATAATAACAAACAATGTTCTAATGCAGGTCAAACGGTAAGTGTTGCATTGTAGTGTCATGGTGACGATCCATGATGCCAACTGACGCAAGCACAAGTGACTCTTGCAAAAGGTTTCCTGTAAAGTATATTCTTATGGGTCATTCCATATCTTTTAAGTGATATTGTATAAAATATTTTGCAATGTGTGAAAAGAATGTTAGCCCAGGACTCAATGCATTGTGGAATGACCATTCCTTTCAGGCATTGTTTCCTAAAATTAACACTCGATGCAAGCATCTCGTGCAAATTTTGGAGAGCGACACGTTCATGAAATGGACATTCCACACTGAATACAGAGCTTAAATCCTTAAATAATTTACGTTATGGTAAAGAATACATTGGTAGGTCAAGTGAACATCCAACCATCACTCCATCCAGGTTTTTACGAGTAAAAATGAAGCAATACTGTATATCTATCTTCAGTGTTTCCAAAGATTGAAAGCTATCTTACGGAGGCCTGTTTTTGACTTTTTGAAGGTCAACAAAAGAATAAATATGAAATAAAAAGACATATATTCATAATCTTCATAAATAAAGTCCATTGACATTGTCAGTCTCCTGAGCAATATTCGTCAGGATTTCATTGTCATTATTATCAGCGGAAACATTCAGAAGACTCTGTTTTTTCAAATCAGTGCCATCTATAGCACGTTGTTCATGTGATAATCTATGACGTGTCCTGATATAAGGAATAACCATACTAATCCCACTTATGACTATCATAGAGCCTCCAAGATAAAACGATCCCATGTAATGGTTGGTATAGTCAAACAACAATCCTGCTATGGGGGCTCCTGGCAATATACCTATTGCGGAGAATATACATAAAATTCCATACCCCGTTGGAAGTTCTTTTGGTCCAAGAAACTGACAAACAATAGCTGGCGGGAGTACCCCGAATGCTGAAGAGCAAACACCAAAAGTTATTGAAAATGCAATTAAAGTTGCATACAAAGTTTGAATCGGTATGGTGAGCGTTAATAATCCAGCTGCTGTTATTGTTAGCGCATATAAAAGTATGCAGTTCACGAAACTAAATCTTGATATTACTCCAAGTATAATTTTCCCTGCTAAATTTGATATTCCAATTATTGAAAATAATAGCACTGACTGGTCCTCTTCCACGCCCATTGTGATGGCGTATTCTCCAAAATGAACATAAAGGATAGAATGTCCAAAGCAATAGAGAAGCTGATTCATGCATAATATCGTAAAGTTAAGATTAGTGAATATGCTGGTGTCGCAAACTCTCTCTACATTGTAATTATCCTCTGTCGATGGTGCAGGTTTTATTTCTTTATTAGGGTTGTTTTTAGGTGCTATAATGGCTGCACAGACGCATATGTTTAAGGTTATGGCAGCTAGTATTAACGTACAACCCCTCCACGAATACATTGAGTCTAGACCAATGATCAAGGGTGGATATATAAAGGTGCCTATTCCAACACCCGACGAGGCAATGCCAACTGCAAGCGTTAGGTTCTTCGAAAAGTAAGTGGCCAGCACAGAAATCGTTGGAATGTAGGCGATACCCAAGGCACTCCCTGCAACACAAAATTCAACATACCAAGCAAGGTTGATATACAGTATAGGTTCAAATCATTCGATTCAATCGAATTCATTTTTAAGTCCTTGATTTTTAAACAAGGCGGCCACATTTACAAACCATTACATTTTACATTATTTTTACGGTCGGCAGGTGGCCGTAATCGTGGCCGATACATCGATTTTTGAATCTCACACGGCGTAAATCATTTTTATTATGCCTGCGTACACAAGTTATTTAGAGAAAACTAGGTCATCCTGTTCATTTATCTATTTCAGAAAAGAAAATCATCCTCCGGAGAAATCTTAAAGTCAGTTACCTGTTATTATCCCAAATGTAATATATAAATGGTATATGTTCGTTGAAAAGGCGCTCGTGGCTAATCCTAGAGCTGACAAAATACCACCTAACATTGCAGTAGATCTATATCCAAATTTGTTGGTCAACAAGCTTGCCACTGGACCTGCAATGTAGAAGTGCATGAGAAACTAGTTGGGAAAGAACTATAAAATATGAGCAATGCATTTTTGTCGTGATTTAAAAGACGAACACAAGACCATCATCGAAAACTATTGTCTTATTAAATGTTTATTTTTTATTAAATGTACGAACTCATTCTGATAATGCACGAGGGTGAAGCAATGGGTTAATACATGCAATCATGCTTTAAATTTTCAATAGAGAATGATATAGGATTCTTTATGTTATATAAAGTATGCTGGCTCGTTTGATATCATGTTTGTGATTGTATGTTACACTCCCCTCCATAAGTTTGGGAGCCTGAAATTTTCATTAAGTAGCATGGGCCTAGATTTGTCCCTATTTCTTTTGAGCTGCACTGGGCTACATAAGTGTTGTAAACTATTCTTTCCAACTATTCTGACAACGAGCACAAGTTTTCCTAAGAATGTTATTTCCAAGTTCACTTTTTATTAGACATGAAAATTCGCAAGGGAGGGTGTTCAAAAACATCTTTGCGGGAAAAACGTTGGGCCCTTTTTAAAAGCAGGAGGGAAAGTATCGCAACAGATTTTGGACAGTCATACATTGGCTTTTGGCTATTTTCTGAAGATTTAAAGGGTTTAATTGTGTGTCAAAACGCAACATATCGATGCAACAAAAATCGAAAAAGCAAGGGTGGAAGGGGTTGAAAATCAGGACAACATTTCAGAAAAAACATGTTTGCATCTTCCCTGTTTCAAAGTCAAAATTATTTTATCATCTCTCTATGAGTGCTTTTCCTGGAGATAATGCATTGGCCTGACATACAGTATCTGTCTGAAATCTGTTGCGATACTTTCCCTCGTCCTTTGGGCATACTTTTTGAAAATTTGCTCCTGAGTCACCTTGGTGCAAAATGATCAAAGCTATCCCTCAACTATCACCCTGCTAGTTTATATAAAATTGGACGCCTTCTATCTACGAGGCAGCCATATAGAACTCCAGCCCCGGGACCACAGTAATCTCTTTCGACGAGCTTTGAAATATTGATAGGTAATTTGATAATCAACGTGTTTGATTTGGATTATTTGTACTCATATATGATTTGAGGACCTCTTTAATGGCAAGTCGGCAAAATCTTTCACAAAATGGATTATAAGACTCGTGTGTATATACATGTATCAATAATATAAGTGGTTCGTCAACTTAATTTCAGCATTCATCTTTTGACGAGATTGATTGTGTAGAATCTATTGGATTGTAATTGTTAGCATTCATTCTTTACAAAATCTGTGGCTGAAAAAAGGAAAAATGGTGGAACGGGTCCCACTACAAAAGATGTGCCAGGAAACACCTACAGGTCAAGTGACACCCCCTTGCCTCCATTACCCTTAACAAACTATACTTTAAAGTCTTACCTATGCCGTACATGCATGCCGTATTTAACGAGCCCGTCCAAGCAGTAACTCCCTTGGATTCTTTGAATGCATCCAGATAAAGAACAAAAAACACCCCAACGGACCAACTTATTCCATGAATTAATAAATGTGAGATCATAGAAGCAACAACAACAAGCCAACCATAGTTGATTCTCCTCGAACAATTTCTAGTCATTTTGTACGTTTATTGATTTTTTTCCTATTCTGCCAGCGCATGCAGCTGTCGATTTTGTATGAATAGCCTAGATGCACCGCTATGCCGATTTCGTTCAGACTGTGATGAATGATGAAATACAACGAATTAACAAACAGTAAAACCTGTTAATGCAAACGCCACTGGGCTTTTATATCGTGTACTATATATTATTTATTTGAGTTGTATATTTAGACAGTTAGGCCTACATTATACACAGACGCTATACGGCGAAAGAAAACAAGGACACCCCAATTGAACTGATTCAAATTAGTTTGTGTATTGTTTTCCCACAATGGCTGCCCCGGGAAGGCAGTAACAAAAGATTGCTTGTGGTATATCTACCATTCATCCATCTTCTCAGTCCTGTCTAGAGCAAATGTAGTAAAAAAATAATTATTATTTTGCATCTACACAAAGTGCACTACAAATAAACAACTGGTACTCCAGGCAACATTTAAATTTTTTTATAAATATTCTGTCAGTCATTGTTGTGGGGCAATAGATGAGAGTATTACATACCTAGCGAAGCATTTGTATGGAAGTCAATGGGAAAGTTAGCGAGCTATATCCACCGATATTGCCCGATTACCCCGATATAGCCTGCTTACCTCGTTTTGATATTAGATTTCTTTAATAACCATGATAATATCATGACGTCACGTCATTGATACAAAGTAACCATGGGAACAAAGGCATGTAATACATCAGTTATGTCACTATGACGTGAAATATGCCTTCGTCCTTGCCCAAATATAGAGCCTCCCAAGGTCGGCCTATATTGGGAGAACTCAGGCATATTTCACGTCATAGTGACATAACCTCTAATTATATTATGATTAAATTCACCTAAAATGTTTCCCATTCAGCCACATGTTAAACCTTTTGATCATGACCCTCCCATTCTCATTTGAAGATTCCAAAACAGTGATACACGCATTGTATTCATGATAGACATTTGTAGTAATCAATGAACTTTGGTAACCCCAGTTAGTGGAATCCGCAGTCTGAACTCAATATCTTTACTCTGAGATTACAACTCAAGAAACTATTTCCTCCAAGTCTCAATCGATCATGAATATCATGAGAAAGTATGACATTGTTACATAAATAGACAAAGTCTAATGAAACCGATAAACAGTAAAATTCTATAAATGGTATCATGAGGAATAACGTGCTAATACAGGTTAAATGGTAAGTGTTGCATTGTTGTCATGGCGACGGTCCATGATACCGACTAACACAAACAGCAATTACTCTTGCAAAAGGTTTCCCCGAAAATATATTCTTATGGGTCATTTCATGTATTTCAAGTGATATTGTATGAAATATTTTGCAATGTGTGAAAGAATTTAAGCCCAAGACTCAACAATGCATTGTTTCCTAAGAATTAACACACGAGGCAATCATCTCGTGCAAAGGATTGGTATCGATATGGCGAACTGAATTCAACATTGTTTTTCCTTTAAACCAATTATTGAAAACATTCTGTAAAAAACACTCTCATTTATGCAAAATAATGGTCATTGATTGAAAACAACTTAATGCGAAAATTATTTAGATATATTTTGTTATAAATGTTTTTGAATGTTTTTTGATTTTTACTGAAATTGTTTTTGTTCTTTTCTACCAATTCTTGAGAATGAAATAACATATCTTTCCGAACCTTGTTGGAACAAAATAGCATATACAACATTTTCTTAGACCTCTCAATATTATAGTTATACAAAGGAAAATTTGGTTGATTGAACAAAATGTATTCAAATTAAAACAAAAAAACACAAAATAGATACAAATTTTTAACGTAAACCTTTTATTTCATTAACAAGACACTTATTTAGATCAACCAAATTTTCCTTTGTACAATTACTAAATTGAGAGACCAAAAGACGTTGTGTATATGACGTTTTGTTCCAATGAGATTCGGATAGATGTTTCATTTCATTCCGAACATATGATACCAAGAACAAAAGAAGTGTCTGATATGTTTTCTAAATTCTAATTTTTTCCAAATTAAACTGTTACCATTCAAAAAGTGATCATTAGATTGACGATGTGTAAAATTTCCAGAATTTTTTAAGGACTATTGCACTGGGTACGAGGCTTAAATCCTTAAACAATTTATGTTATCGAAGAATACATTGGTAGGTCCATGTTGCTTACAATTTTGTCACCCCATCCAGCCCTGATTCTGCCTTTACACGTAAACATGAAGCAATATGTCTAACGTTAGTGTTTTAAATGCTTTTTGGTCGACAAAAGAACACATATGAAAAAAAGGTCAGATATTCATAATCTTCAAAAATAAACTCCATTGACATTGTCAGTCCCCTAAGCAATATTCGTCAGGATTTCATTGTCATTATTATCAGCGGAAACATTTAGAAGACTCTGTTTTTTCAAATCAGTGCCATCTATAGCACGCTGTTCATGTGATAATCTATGACGTGTCCTGATATAAGGAATAACCATACTAATCCCACTTATGACTATCATAGAGCCTCCAAGATAAAACGATCCCATGTAATGGTTGGTATAGTCAAACAACAATCCTGCTATGGGGGCTCCTGGCAATATACCTATTGCGGAGAATATACATAAAATTCCATAC
Organism: Owenia fusiformis; assembly: GCA_903813345.2. Lineage (NCBI taxonomy): Eukaryota > Metazoa > Annelida > Polychaeta > Sabellida > Oweniidae > Owenia > Owenia fusiformis. The sequence continues at coordinate 37,154,618 of CAIIXF020000005.1, read as the reverse complement.
CCCGTTGGAAGTTCGTTTTGTCCAAGAAACCGACATACAATAGCTGGCGGGAGTACCCCGAATGCTGAAGAGCAAACACCAAAAATTATTGAGGATGCAATTAAGGTTGCATACAAAGTTTGAATCGGTATGGTTAGCATTAATAATCCAGCTGTTGTTATTGTTAGCGCATATAAAAGTATGCAGTTCACGAAACTAAATCTTGATATTACTCCAAGTATAATTTTCCCTGCTAAATTTGATATTCCAATTATTGAAAATAATAGCACTGAGTGGTCCTCTTCCACGCCCATTGTGATGGCGTATTCTCCAAAATGAACATAAAGGATTGAATGTCCAAAGCAATAGAGAAGCTGATTCATGCATAAGATCGTAAAATTAAGATTAGTGAATATGCTGGTGTCGCAAACCCTCTCTACATTGTAATTATCCTCTGTCGATGGTGCAGGTTTTATTTCTTTATTAGGGTTGTTTTTAGGTGCTATAATGGCTGCACAGACGCATATGTTTAAGGTTATGGCAGCTAGTATTAACGTACAACCCCTCCACGAATACATTGAGTCTAGACCCATGATCAAGGGTGGATATATAAAGGTACCTATCCCCACACCCGATGAGGCAATGGCAACTGCAAGCGTTAAGTTCTTCGAAAAGTAAGTGGCCAGCACAGAAATCATTGGAATGTAGGCGATACCCGAGGCACTGCCTGCAACACAAAATTCAAAATTCGAGAGAGTTCATTATATAGGTTCATATCTTTCGGTTCAATCCAATTTATTTTAAAAGTCCTTTTTGATTTTTAAACAAGGCTGGTCTACATTTACGAACCATTACATTTTACATTTTTTTACGGTCAATTAGTGATCGGTGATTGGCCGCGACGTGTGATACATCGGCTTGAACCTCACATGACACAAATCGTTTTTATTAGGCCTACACATTAATACTAGGTTACCCTGTTTATTTATCTATTTCAGCAAAGAAAATTTATTTATTTAATTTGACTGTAAGACACAGTTAAGAAATACGTTCATGCACAGTGTAATACTCTCATGAAACTAATTATCTATTATGAGCTTTTTCATATGAAAATGCCGACGGGTACTACAATTGTAAGAACTAATGGTAAATTTTATAAAGATAATGATAACATTGTTATAGAAAGGCTCAAAAATATGAAAATAAAAAATAAAATTTGCATTGTATTGGCAGCATTTCCGGCATTACAGATGAATAAATGTAAGGTCAATTACCTGTTATTATCCCAAATGTAATATATAAATGGTATATGTCCGTTGAAAAAGCGCTCGTGGCTAATCCTAGAGCTGACAAAATACCACCTAACATTGCAGTAGATCTATATCCAAATTTGTTGGTCAATAAGCTTGCCACTGGACCTGCAATGTAGAAGTGCATGAGAAATTGGGAGAGGACTATAATATATGAGTTTTAATTTATATGTAATACATCGGTAAAAACGAGTGCACGGACATGAATTGTGGATATGAACACAGATACGTAGCCTAATTGGTATATGGCTGACTGGTATTCACTTGAGAAATTTTTCAGGGGGTGAACTTCTGTCATGTCTATTGACATTTTTAAGAGTGCCCTGGCATGTCTGACAAAGAGCTTTGGAAGCAAAGACGAAATTTTGGCATCTGACATTAATGTTAATAGAATAATGGCCTTCAGGACCGTCGCTAGATGGCGAAAAAATCTCCCAAGACTATTTAATTCGAACTCCCGTGCAGTGATATATCACTGCGGCGGGCAGGTATCTCACCGTAAGCATGGTAACATCGTAATAAACAACTGACGTGATTGGTTTTAGTCCCATGCTCCGGTCGCGTGATTGTAAAATTTAGACAATTTCATTGGTTGACTTGCGCGTATTAACTAATAAACAACACGTGCGGTAAACTTTTATCAACAAAACTTTTACTCAGAATTCCTTCCGCGGGTATTTCCTCTTATATTTCATTGCTTTTGGAATATTTTGACAAAATAATTATTGGTGAACATAAAAGAACATATATTTTATAAGTTGTGTGAAAAACAAGTACATCTGTGACAAAAAGGAGGACTATCTTCCCCAAATTTTGGGGATTCCATAATCTGCCCGCCGCAGTGTCTATACCGAGACACTGCATAGGAGTTCGTATTTAATTGAAAATATCCTAGAATGCTTCTTTTCTTCATCCAAGAAAATATCCAAAACCCTTTGATTTTGAATCTTCAAACATTGTTAAGCAGTATATGGCATACATTTATGGTGAATATGGTATACTCACCTGCGGTATCTGAGATATTCCGCAAAAGAATGGCATATTCCGCATTGAAATATGATATAGTTGATACCTCATATTCACCTGCGTAATATGACATATTCACTCGGAGAAGATGACATACACATTGCGGTGAACGCCATACAAAATTGCCTCGATTTGATTGGTTCAGAGAATCAACACTAAATGTACACTAAATTACCATTGTTTTTATCGCTTCGAGCACTAGACTATGAATCCTGGAGTGATTGAGTAAGTTTATTATGTGTGATCGGTAAAGGATACTTCTGAAAGTATCAGTAACGTATAAACCGTGATCAAAAACTCGTGTTTTCAGGTCTTTATCTGGTCTTTGTAAACTGTTGATTTGGATGTAAAAGTCACTTATAAGCTTCACGGGGTTCGTTTATTTATGTGTAATAATGTGCAATGATGTTTCCCTTGAAGTTTTTGCGTGTAACACATATATAAAACAACATCAAACAATACAGGTACCACTGGTGTATGTTATTCAATTGTATAAGTTCATATATTCAAAACACTGACCTGTTGATTCAGTAATCATTATGATAATTTATAGACTTTAACCCGTTTGTTGAATCGATGTAATTCACAATTCCGTACTTCCGTATCGCGTTCTCATTGCTTAATGTGTATGCCATATACCGCAGGTGAATCTGTCATACACTGCGATATTTGTATCGTGTTTACCGCGTAAAAAACATATTTGTAAATAATGCTTCTATGAATGTTCATCTCTCTGGTAGTAATGTACAAAGTTGTTGATTTTCTTAATATAATTTTAATATAATTTTAATATAATTTAATTTTAATATAATTTAATATAATTTAATTTAATTTAATATAATTTTATTTCTGAAGAAGTAGGATGGACATCCTACGAAACGTCAAAAAGAAAAAGAAATATCTCTGAGAAAGAAAATCAACAACTTTGTATATTTGTAAATAATAATGAAGTAAAATATGATATGTACTGGGCAGCCATATACATGAACTCTAGCCACGGGACTACAGCAATCTCCTTTCGACGAACTTAGAAATTGATTGGAAATTTGAAAATCAACCGTAACGTATCGAGCGTTTTTGATTTGGATTATTTGTTCTTAAATTTGATTGTAGGACCTAAAAAATGGATCATAAGACTCTATCAATAATATAAGTGGTTTCGTCAACTTAATTTCAGCGTTCATCTTTTGACGAAATTAATTGTGTAGCATATATTGGGTATTAATTTTAATTATAAGCATTCATTCTGTGGCTTGAGATAAAAAAAAAATGGCGGGATGTGTTCCACTACAATTGTTTTTCCAGGAAACATCAAGTGACACCCCTTGCCTCCATTACAGTCAATCCCTAAAGTAGCCTTTTTAAGTCTTACCTATAACTACCGTTCATACAAGCAGTGTTTAACGAGCCGGTCCAAGCAGTAACCTCTTTTGATTCTTTGAATGCATCCAGGTAAAGAACAAAAAACACCCCAACGGACCAACTTATTCCAAACATTAATAAATGTGAGATCATAGAAGCAACAACAACAAGCCAACCATAGTTTATTCTCCTCGAACCTTTTCTATAGCTAGTCATTTTGTACGTTTTTTGATTTCTTCCTATTCCAGTCAGCTCATGAGCTGTCAATTCTGTATGTATAGCCAAATGTACTGCTATGCCGATTTCGTTCAGACTGTGATGAATGATAAATGCAACGAAATAAAATACGGCACCCCATGCAGACAGATCGCCTAAAATTAGATTCGTATGATGCAAAACTCGACATTCAACAGGAAACTAAAAACATTTTGTCCCCAAGGTCATGAAAGTAGCAAATTATTTTTTACTGCTTAATAAATGGTGAATGACGCCCACATTGTTTTTTTGTTGAACCTATTTACTCAAACGAGGAACTTCTTTTTCTGATTTCTATTGCATGAAAAGATTATTAGTCTTCCCTGGATTTCCATGGGAAAATAAATTGAGAAAAACAAGATCCTCTTGTTAGAAAATGAACCTAACATTTTTTTAAAAGTGCCAAGGTGGGGTCCTAATCCATAATTTTTGAAAGAGTTCGATTGATATTTTACTATCATGGGGACTTCACTTGAAAGAAAACAGCTAGTTTTAATAAAAACCAATGTATTTATGGCCAGAAAGTACCCATGGTGAAAGATATGACCATCTAAAATCACTTGCCATACTGCACAATACTGCACGTGGCCCTTTCATCGAAAATATCGAAAAAATCGAAATTCCCAAGATCCTGGATACACACATAGCCATCGACAACGTACAGTGACAAAATATACGGGTGTACACTTTAGCTGTTTGACGTAAACGTCGTAATGTAGGTTTTAAAAGATTTTATCTAAGGAATATGATGAAGTATTTCATGTTTAATTCCATGTGCATGCTCTTGGCAAGACTTTTAACTTTTTAATTACGTTAATAGATTCTCAAACAGCACAGTACTAGGTAATTCCACCCATGTCCATGTGAACATTTTCTGGGTGGAATTGCCTTTAAAGAATTCAAGCACTGCTCGAGAATCTTTTAACGTAATAAATTAGATGTATAGTTAAAAGTCTTGCCAAGAGCTTGCACATGAAATTAAGCACGAAATGCTACTTTGTATTCCTTAGATAAATCTTTAATCCGACATCACAATTTTTGCTTCAAACATGACAACGTACTGCTTATGCGTACAGCCGTATATTTTGTCACCTGTACGTTGTTGATGGCTAGGCGTGTATGTGTAGATGATATAACTGAACAAAATAGTCATAACTATTGTTCTATAAGTTGTTCGAAATACCCCCCCTCCATGTTTAATGCGCAATCGCTGGTATTCAACCCATTGTTGAAACTGTGCTCTGAGTCTGAAGCCATCGTGAAAACGTGTTTGAAGGGCAATCTGGACTACAGTCGAAAGTTGTTGCATTGTTTTACAATGTGCATCTCTAAGTTGATCCTTCATCCTGTTGAAAACAGCAAAGTCAAGGAGTTAGGAACTTGGGGCAACTTTGCCATCTATTTTGCCAGATGGCTTCCTGCATAATATTAGCAGTGTGACTGGGTGCATTATCATGGTGGAAAATTTAGAGTTTGGTTGAATGGTTAAGTTTTACTTACTTACCATTTAGCATATTACTCTTTGTTGATTTCTTGGCCCTCTGGCACAGCATTGACTAGCAGGATCCTTGAAATGACTATGAAAACTATGAACCTCAATTTTCCCTCATTACGTTTGAAATTTACAGTAAATAAGAACAAAAAACATAGGGATCCTTCATTTGCAGTTGCACATGATGAAAGATCAAAAATCTGTGACATGAGAGCATTTTTCCGTAAACTTATTGAACGACCTGGTACATGTAATTACAATAGATAGATAAATGAATAAAAACAGACCTGGACCAAGCGACGTCCATGGCAAATAAATATCTATATTCTTTTCACGTTCATGTATTTCTTTTATTTACAGTCACATATATTCAACATTACAGATTTTTTGAACCTTATACAATGTGGTTTAAAGGTTGAATCTCAAGCAACCATAAAAACATGGCTGACATTTTTTTAATTAAATTTTATCTCATAATGTAAAAATCCAAGCGATTCAATTGATATCTGAACCCATCGATTAATTTTTAGCATAATTTAAATTGATCATCTCGAGCTACAATAGACATTGACTTATAAAAGATGGTGTCGATTGATGTACAATGATATTTATTAGGTGGTATACATTATGTTTATCAATTGAGGATAGGCGTTAATATCTAGGGTACTTTTTATGTCCATATAGATAACTATAAGCCGTTGAGGAAATACCAGATGTTGATCTGTAAGGGTCGGCGGAATCAAAACCCGCCAACAAACGCGGTTCAGCGTAGCCATGGGCGATCTGGAATGTGCTTGCGCTCGGGGACACCCTCGGACTGTGCCTACTGCTATACGAACTTTTGCTACTGCTGTACGGACTGATCGGCGTATGATCTGGAGTTCTTCTCTCTATATCTGTAACATATAATACATGGTCAACTGAGGCGAAATTAGGTCAGGGTCAAACTTTTTTACTCCTTCTTACAATGCAAATAAATGTCTAGAATTGAGCGACAAGACATCGACATTAGATATCGGGATACTTAGTCTATATTACATCAATGAGGTGGGGAGACAGCATTTCTCTTACCATAAACATCCTTGTCTTTTATTGAGATATCGTTGATACCTAGACTAGCATCTAGTGTATAGCTTCCCATTGAAATTTCCCTCAACTCACGATCTTGTATCTTAATAAGGCTCTTGGCGTTGGCGAGCTCTTCCCTGAGTTTAGCACACAAGTCTATCGCAGCTTTTGTAACGTATTCACAAGGCACCACTTTGGTCACAAAGGCCTTTTGAAGAGTTTTTTCGTTGACTTTAGAGAAGTCAACCATCTTATGGAGAGCAGTGCGTTCTTCATCTGTTATACTTATTTGATCTAAAAAGACACCAGCCTCAGTTTCAACAGTGCAATGGCTTGGATTTTTGTGAATGACTTTGCAATGATACATAAACTCAATTTGCTTTTAGCATTTATCTGGAAAAAAGTCAAATATTCACTTTATGTATACTGAGTGAAAATCGGACTTTGTTGTAAAAGATAATGTGAAGCTTGAACTAAACAAGTTTGACTTACTCAACAAGGACGTGGAAACGTAATTTCTGTTACATCTGCTCTTACCTGTTTTCAAAAGTGTCTCCATAGCGTCATAAAGGATATCACAGTTTACCCGGTCCTCATCGGGGACCAATTTTGCTACAGTCACAAACACCTCAACGGAAAAAGCACCAGCTTGTGCAATACCTAAAAGGTAGTCATCCACCACCCGACACACAACAGCCGGTGGTAGGTTAAGGTTGTTCTTTGCACTTTCCATAACCTCGATCATGAGAGTTGGCTCGAGTTTAATCAAGTCATCAGATTTGAATTTGTGTAAGGTTTGGCTTGCAAGTTTGATAAGCATGTCTCTGCATTTGCCATCAAATGAGCCTGCAACATTCAAAACTCTTGCTGCCCAGTCCGTTGAGACAACATCCGAAAACGGAGTGTTTTCAGGAACTTCACTTAATATGCTTTCAACTAAATGATTCACATTCGGTTCAACCGTGTCTTTTGCTTTACTTTCTTTGCTATCATTGTTTGTTGATTGCTCATTAACAGCTCCTGTATTATTCGATTCAGTATCACTTTCGTTGAGTTGCTCAATTTTGATAAAGTCCTCTTGTGCTGTTGATGTATCATTAGTCTGTACTTCAATGGACGCATCTACCTCTTCTTCTTCGTGGCCAGAATCTTTATCACTCGGCTCAGCCTTCTCATCTTCAATATGCAGCAATTTTGCAATGTATCTCTGAACCAACTTGGCCAGAAGTGTAGACGACACATCTTGGTCCCTCGCCTTCTTCAATACCAAAAGGAAAATCTCAAACGGTAACTTTTCTACTTTTTCCAGACATTCGTTTTCCCTACGAGTGATTCCGAACCTGCTGATTGACGGACTGTATATTGTTGTCCTCACAAGTGTGTCAACCATGGCTTCAATGCACGTATTTGTGACACCAGCCTTTTCAGCTACGTCACCCAGTGAGCAAGCTTGAGTGAGAAGGTCAACAACAGTATTGATTGATCTACTGAGCTTGGCAGATGTCATCATATCATTGATGTATTTGTCTGTGATTTCAATCAAATTTGTTGGTGACGTCATCTTCAACACTTCGGCTGCGCAGCGCAACAATAGCACATTCTCCTTGGTGATCTTAATATCGATGTTGTAACAAAAATCTGCCACCATGTTGAAGGTGGTCACCCCACCCGGGAAGTTATCAATCGTTACAACGTCTTGGTCTTGTGGAAGTTGTCTGAAATAACCTGACTTCGAGATCATTGGGAACTTGTGAAGTTTTAGCTCAGTCTCATTAACGCTCACTGAAAGGTCGGAGAATTCCCCCGTCTCTCGCAGTTGGTAGACCTCCATTGTGTATAGTTCATCAAATGGAATCTGAAATACAAAGCAAGGTACCTTACAATAAAGAACAACATATGACCAATTAAACGTATAATTTAATCAGCAAAAGATTACAAGTACTTACTCCATTCACTATTGTCATCCCGGTGCCCTAGATATTTTATGATCTAGCAGAAAACTCCAATGTCTTAACCAAAATTAATGAAAAATAAATCCGTGCGCTCCGAGTCTGACTGTCTTTACCAGAAAGTTCTTAGAGTTTAAATTTTCTTTCTTGACTAATCCATTTCTGTTATGATTTCTCTTGCTTAAATGTGATTTAAGATAATCCCATGCCACCCCATTGAGTTTTATTTTAACGTTTAATTTAAGTAAAGTAATGGCGAAAAAGTTTGTATAAGTTCACTTTATTACAGTATTGCTTTTCAAATTAACCCTTCCATTTGCAACTTTCATTTTAATGGATTTTACATTTGGCTACCTTTTATTGACTGATGATAATTTATAAGCGTCCAAATACAAAACCAACTGGTATTGTCTTAATATCTTAATCATTAACTACCTCTCTTAAGTCACTTACATGTTATGTCAGAAGTTTTCTTAAGTACACGACAATACAAAGGTACAGTACATATTATAATGAATACATTATGAGCTACGTTATTTTTTACATTTATGAATGGTTTCAAAAGATTTACGAGTAGATGTTTATTTCACCAAGCTAAGTCTGTGTAGGCCTATCCCACTTTTTACTGTTAAAACAGATTGTTAGCATTTTATTCTTTACCCTTTGCATTTGTTCGACTTCCCATCTCAAAAGAGAGCTCTATTTTTGTAAATTGGAATCTGAATTTTTATTTTTATTACAAGATTAGGCTATATAAAGACTATTTCATGTCATTTACCATTTTTCGAAAACAAATAATAAAGGTTCATGATGATGATGATGATATAGGAAATTTTGTGCATTCTAAAGCAGGGCCTTTATCAGACTTTAAGCAACTACCCTTTTAATTTAGAGGCATTACTATTATAAGGAAGGTTCAAACACTCAACTCACCATTTGCAGCTAGCAATTAATGAGTACCCAAATTAATCGCATAGCAATAAACAAATGATTATTGACATTGGTATATCATGCAATACTTACTCATAGATTCGTGGTGTGGTCAAAGCCGGTATCTAGGGTTGAAGAACTTCCTGGTCCTCACAATTTTATCCTCGTTGGCCTTAATGTCCTCTTTACTTGTCTTCACTAGATATCATTCTCTTTATATGTCCTCAACAATATCCTCACTTGTCTTAATAGTTGTCCTCACTTAAATGTATCGCTCCTCAGATATCCTCACCTTCAAGTCCTCCTCAATATTTCATAATTTGCTCCAATAAGATTCTCAGGATGAGTTACGTTTGAGTTACGTACACGTACATCAGGGGCTGGCTTGACTGAGATCGCTTGGTTATTCTCTGTAAAATATTCAACAATACAAGTACAGTGTCAGCTCCAATTAATATAAGGACTTAAATCTTAGATTGCTTAAGGCGGTTACATATTAAATCATCGACTAATTGGCCCAAATCACTACATATAGCCAACATAATCAGCAAAATATAATCGATAACATTCAACATTGACAAACATTGAAGTCTTTACATTGCTAACTGTTCAGAATCCCCAATCTACCAAGATCTTATTAGTGCCACTAAGCACTATACTGTTTTTTATAAAATATTTATTCGCAGTCCGTTAATGTTCGCCTATAATTTAAGGCATTTTCTTAAAAATCTGGAATTCAAAAAGAAATAGAAACTTGGTAAGGTAAAGTTAGATTCATCAAAAAATGAACGAATTTTCAAAATTATTCATTTACCAATTTTGGTAAATCTTGCAAGTTTTTCAGGAACTTATTCATCTGAACCTGTTTTGCCTTTAGTAAATGTAAAAGCATTGCAACTAACAAGATGCACAGGGGTATCATTTTTAAGGGATTGCATCAAAAGTAAGTAAAAAAAAGTAAAAATGAGAAAATGAAAAAGGTAGAACTTAAATTTGGCCCAACCTGTATATTGACAGACAATTCACTTAGTATGTACTACATACAGATGAACACAATACACGGAGAGTGGTATATTTAACTAGCTACCTCTCACTTTGTACAATAGCAGGAATTCTGCGATACAATTGTATTTCAACATTTCAAATTGTGAGCGTCTTGTTGACTCTTGCACTTAAATCAATAAATATTCAAACCATAAAACTGGTATTTTGAATCGGTGTTTTGATTTGTATATCAAGCAGCTTGTCATTCGAAGAGAATGTATATATTATCCCCGTCTCGATAGGGTTTCGCCATTATTCTCATGGAAAATAGTCATTTGGGATTAAGATACTAAGGGCCAGATCATCATGTAGTGCTTTGATTTTACAAACCTCCAGATCTGGGCCAACTTTTATACTGGCCATTTCGAAGGTTCAAAATGAAAATGCATCGAATGTTTGTCTTCCCCAATCAACAAAAAATTCAAATGTTGGACCTGCACGATCAGAAATAAAGATATGCAAATAATTACTGTGTTGTGAACAGCAACTCATAAATACCTGATAACGTTTCCATTTTATTCATGATACAGAGCCTTCGTTGTCTTTCTAGAATTCATGACATTACTGACCTCATTTAAAATGAAATGGAAAGCATATCCAGAAAGTGAAAATTAAGGAAAGCATATATATTAACTACATACCATATCTTCAAGATCCAGGTTGTGGCTTCTTTTGAGTTCCATAGCCTTGTAATATCGGTTATTTTGACATAACTACACATAAACTCAAATAGTTTTAAATAAATTATTTTTCACCTGTCATTTAAACAGACTAAAAATTCTTTCCTTCACCCCAGAAACAGTATCTTCGTATTACCCCCGTGGTTTCCCAAAATGATCGATCCTAAGTATTTTAAGTGATTTAGATTAATGTTGTGCCTACTGACCATTCACTTTTTGTAATGAATACACAGATTAAATAACAGGCTTTGTGATAAATTACAACTGAAAGATTAGTTGTAATCTTGATTTAAATGTTTAATCGTAGTTTGGTAATCTACTGGAAATTCAGTTTAACTCCGAATTTGATATTACATGGCAAATATGGAATATGGCATTCCGTAGCAATAATGGAAACCAAAAATGCATATAGTTCTATTCTAATTGTAGAAGGATAATCATGCACGATCTACTGCCTTTCGTTCTCCAAGAAATATCTCCATTGGGTCTTTTAGTTCATTTATCCGATTAGTGTATTCCATTGGCGTTACTGATTCCGGTATGGACCATACACCTGAGTATATTAGCTTTCCAATGGTATATAGTTTAGCCATAAGGTATTTTAGAAAAACTACCCTTTTTAAGCGGCTTTTTGGCAAATGGCTACTGACCTAAAAGAACTTAAGACAACGTCCATCTCGATTTTGTCTAAAGATTACTAATATGAACCTATATGGTCACCTAGAAATGAGCATTTTTGACTTCAATTTAGATGCAGAACAGAACCACAACCAACTTTAGCCTTACCGAAGACAAATTTCCAATGGTTATAGACTTTGGACACCCACAGTACAGTGTCTTGTAACTTACTCTGTTATATTTTGTAGAAAAATGTGTCATAAACATAACCGAAAAAAAGTTACAATGAAGTAAATATGCTCTGGTATCCAAGGGTTCAACGCCCATGCCAGGGCATCTGTAGATATTCTGTCATTTGCATCTGCGTTGCAGTGTACACCACTAGTTCATATTTGAATGACAAAGATACGTGTAAGTCTGCAATGACAACTAGAAAACAGCAACACCACAAAGTGGCAAAACCACTGAACAAAACATGTTTTGATAAATAGAATCCATCTTAACGTATATCATCGCATGGAAATTTGAACCAAATCCATCCACTGGTATTCGAGTTATCAAAGCTTTCTTACAATAAAGCAGCCATTTTGGAATCCGTTTATCTCTAGGCATCAGCATACAAAGTGTAAACCAGATCTGTCCACTGGTATTTGAGTTATCAAAGATCACGTCAGTCTAAGTGAATAACACCAGTCACTTCACCCTGTTCTCAAGTTGATTGTCACACAGAAAGTATACGTCATGGGCATGACACCAAACTACTTGGATCCCAATCAGTCTATGTGTCACACCAATCTTAATTGATCACACCAATCATGTGGTAATTGTAAATAATGATTTTTATTTATAATATTTCAATGAAGTTTATTGAAAGAATTACACGTATACAAAATAGAAGCAAATGACTGTCATAACACGTATTATGTCTGAGTACACCCTTACATTTTATAGATTGGACAAGTGCGTCTAAAGAAAGTGGGGAAGGGGTAACATGATTTGATGTAAGACTACATATTATTATTATTTAATACGCATCGGGTTTTTCGTGCCCTGATAGAGTAAACTAGTCCTCGGAGCCAACCCTGCATGTACATTGTCAACTCTTCCCTTCATGAAATGCTTTGCCCTTACTCCCGAACAGTGATTATGATATACCTTGAGGACATAACAAGGGTTCAATACAGTGTATTTCATATCACTTCTCAATATGTCTATCAACACGTTCTCCGCTCCATGGCTGTTTGTCGGAAAATCTAACACACTCAAAGTTTTTTCCTCAATTTTTGGTTTTAGGTGAAAGACAAATACATCATGTGACCCGATGTAATTCGCCTTTAGGCAGAAGTTGTCCATGTCACAACGATGAAGGTGATCTGCATGTCTGGTTAAAGCATAGGCTGTCCTGGTAACTAGTAACCTTCTTAGGTCTAGCTTCTCAAAACCATCTCCTAAGACTATGTCCCCATTCATGAATATCACAAACTTCCCAAATAGGTTATCATTAGCATAGGTGAAAGCTTCTTTGTAAGTGTGATTACTTTGTATACGATGGAAGATAATTTTCTCAATGTGCTTTAGGTTCTGAGATTTGATATACTCTACCGCTTCTTCAGTTTCAATCATAAGTCGCACACTCCCTACAACACTATTGTTGATATTTTCTATTAATGTTTCCAAGAACTCTTGTTGCCTAACAACCAACTCATCTTTTGAATAGTTGCCATATCCCATCATCTCTCTGTATTTCCGGTTGCCAAGGAGATATGGGAAACTACTGACAATATGGAAACTCCCTTTATTGTGTTCTGTGAATGTCATATCACCATGGTCACTGGACCATAACATAAGATGCAGGTAGGTATACAGGCTGAGGGCTGTGCATAAAAGTAGAAACAATCTGGCAGGTCGACGAAACAACATTTTCCCTCCTGGTTCAACATACATATGTCAACGTTCAGTTATTCTGTTTGTTCCATCATCATTCTATGCTCTGTGAGGTAGGGCTACCCAATAAACAGTTCAAATACATGTCAGATTACCGTAATTAATAATCTGCATCATTCTGTAACTGAATGCTCTATGTAGACTCACTACAATCATGAAACTGAAATCAGTTAGTTGAAAAGAACAATGATTGATATGAATCGAGATTAGCCTCAAGGTAAAGTTACAACCCTGCATACAATCAGCATATAAGCTGAGACCATTACTTATTTCTCAACTTGTTAAGCATCTTCAGTGCCTATTTTAGTTTATAAACAGATACATGTTCTGTGTTCTTTTGATGTCTTGTATTGTACTTATTACAATATGTATTATCTATTACAAGAGACTTCTAGAGTTGCAGTGATCTTCCCAACATTAAACCAAGTGGGCGCATTTTTGCACCAACTTGAGAAAAAGTCATATGGAGAATTCTGGGTTGACTAACTTACATTTATACAAAACCATTACATCAAACAAATTTAGAATCAATGATGCATGTGTAAACCTGTTAACCTCAAACTAACACTGTATCTAAAATTTTGGTTTGCTAAGATTTTCATTTTCAGAATCATATTTTGTATTTTTTAACATGGTAGATTACAAAGCTGAGCCTTTGCATAAAGCTTCCCATCTGGCAATAGGAGACAATGTATTGTAACCATTTCAGTGGCATGGGTGCAGTATAAGTCTTCTTAACTGTCTGTAGACAAACTGTAAATAGCACTAAAATATGGTATTTAAACCAGAGGCACATGATAATGATGACCATTACTTTGACACAATTGCTAATGGGTCTTTTCCATGGGAGGATTTACACACAACCAACTCTTATGAATTAGTTGTTTTATGATTATATTTATTTGTTTATTTACATACAGTACCATCATTTATAGGTATAATAAAATCCCACACATCGATCCCTGGAAAATCCCTAGGACCTTCACTAGAAAGCCTGCTGTTGTGATACAGGAGACTTTTAGGATGTGCGTTTTATATGTAAAGTGGATATGAAATGAACACTATCTGCTTACAAGAGGACAGCTCTGAAGTCATCTCTTCATCATGACTGGGAATATTCTCCCTTAAAACTAAAATATGTCCTGATCTGAGTTTTCACTCAGTTGTGATTCTTTTAATTAAATCCTCAAAACAAAGTAATGTGATATAGATAATGATTTTTTGCATAATTTTGAAAATGAGTGAATTGAAAATAAGTATAATTTAATGACCATTAAATGAAGTATTTTGCCATGGAATGTACATCTTGCCTCTGAAATCCTTACACACGTGATAATCCTTCTTAATCCTTTATCCTTGTTAATACTGACACAACTTTGATAAAAAAAGTTCAGCATCAGAAGTCAGTGTTTCAAACCATTGTATCAATTTTATTGCAAGTCAGTGTTCATTTAAAAAACTACAATTGGTTTCCAGGTGTTTGTAGAGTATGAATGCTGTCTCAGGTTGGTCAAATAGGGATAGGTAGTCCCTTCATTTCAGTTTCCAGTTCATCATATAAATCCTGATAGTCCGAATGTGGCTTAACCATCACCATACATGTTGGTCGTCTAGAACTGCATGCAGCACCAAGATCCTGAAACATGTACAAAAAAGTGAAATTAACTGGTGAATTAACATCCTGGTTGCTAAATCGAGAGGTTTCAATTTTTGGAGCCCTTGGATGTATAAATGTGTGAATGAATTGCTTTTCAGTAACTAGATGTTACTATAAACACACGGTCACACGGGTAGGGCAATACATGTATTTGGATTTTGCTGAAGTGAAGGAGAAATGCTAATAAGTGGATAATATTAACATTTATGGGCTTAACATTAAGGGGTTGGGTTTACCAAGGAGAATGTGCTACTATACATAAATGGTGCATTAACATCAGAAATGTGATGCTGTCATAAAGTTCATCAAAATCAGTAATTGTAAAAGCATGAATAGAAAAAATAATGAATACAAAAAGTTTTACTAATTACAACTTTACTAATTTTTTTATTTCATTTTTGTCTTAAAATACTAAAAAATCAGTGCTTTCTCTTGCGGAATTCACCAATTTCACTTGCAGGAAAGTGGGAGCAAATGCAATGTCAATGTCAATTTATGGAGTAGAGGGGCTCACTTCTTTGTTAAAATATTCCACAAGTTTCACAAAGTATTACAAATATGTGTAAGGAGTATTAGCTACTATACTAACCTCTTTTGAGGGAGCATAACAGTAGGGTAAATCCTGTTCTTCACATATAACAGGCATGTGGCAGATCACCTCTATTGGATTTGTATCTCCTGCTAGTATCACAAGACCTTTCTCATTCTTACGTACAAATTTCTGCACTTCTCGCACACCTTTCCTGATGTGTTTCTGTTTATTTGCTGCAAAAAAAATATTACTCGGCTTTAATAGTAAGCAATGAGCACTTAATGAGATATATATCATGAGAAATATATCATGGGAAATATATCATGAATCACAGATCACTATTAAAAAGTATATGTTTATGTTAATTTGACTATTACTGCTCAATTATCTGGCTTTCAGAAGTAAAGACTTATATGGTTCAGTTTTTTCGTGCATACGCAACCATTAAAAAATTTCCTTCAGCTTATTCTTGGTGATTTTCTGTGATATATTTGGATATATTACAACTATTCTCAATATGTCTTTTTTCATTCCTGGGCATACATTAATTGTACTGTGCTGCAAACTTTCCTTCACTTTATATTATATAGATTTTTTAATTTTTTATAGAGTTATTGGCTTACTATTCAAGAAAAGATTGATAACTTGGGAAATAAGTTAAAGCAAATAGTTTCATTTTACAGTCCGCAAAAAACATCTGTAGCCACTCAACAAATTCAAGTGAAAACTTTGAAATTTGAATCATCACCACTCAACAAAATGTCAAGTGATATTCTAAAAACTGTCATGTTAATATTTCATGAATTGAAATGGAACTGGCTGGGCTCCTTGATTAGATATTGCATGATTTCGTCAGGATTTCGTCTAAATTAAAACAAACGGCTCCAAGAAAACTGGACAAAATGTTGTTTACGTCTGATGTTAGTAACTGGCTGTTAATTCTAAGTTAGTGATCCAGAAGATGTGAACTAATACATTGATCACTAACTTCATGTGTGTTTTGGAATTTTTGATGAGGTTATAAGACCAAAACTCGCAATTCAAATGTGATGTAAATGGCGAACATCTGATTTCAAATTTTATGATTACAACAAGACCCGTATACAGGGCTGTCAACTTGGGACCATCCAACATGAGTGACTTACAAATGTTGAACACCTACATTGTACCTTCACATTTTGGAAACCTTACTGAACACTGATCAATATAGGACACCTAAGGAGGGGAGAGGGGGAATATATTTTCAAAATGATTGCATGATAATTAGTGGTGCTACGATAAATCGGCAACTCGAATAATCACTCATTTGGGGAAAAAAATTTGAAATTCGATTTTTGTTTTCACCTCCGATTTCGGCTCGAATTGTGTACCATTCGAGTTGGGTTACGTCAATTCGAGTCAGGAACACTATTTACTATAAAAGTACTCACATGTTGATCTATAATCAGCTAATAAAACGTAAAATAACATGTAGAAAACAATTTGTTTTGTTCATTTCTTTTACTTCCGGGATCTGACCTTATCTCCAAAAGCAGTTCGTTCAGTGAGCTCTGGACGAAAGGCTACAGTAGGAATAAGGTCAGAGCCTCGTTTCGAAGTTGACATTGGCGGCAGAATGCATTTCGAAATTTTACTTCCGGGCGTCTTTTTTATTTGTTATACGCCTTTAGAGTTGATAAAATAAACAAAAAACATGTTTGAAGGTATGTAACACATTGCACTTTATTTGTTTTTTCAATAACATCGATGATTTACATCAAAAAAGTGGTTGGCAGCGGGTTGGGAGATTCCCTTCAAAACTTTGGAAAAAATCGAATTTATTCGATTAATCGTCGTCAGTTTGGTCCCGATAATCGAGTCCGAAAATTCGGGCGAGTCCCACCACTAATGATAATACGCATATTTCTGATCAAATGCGTGACATGAATGGCAATCGCGTGCAAAGACCGAACATAATGCGTTCGCTTTTCACCGTTCGGATTTTTACCGTATCGGCATTTCATAAAAAAAACAATTTCTAAAAATATCAACATAATGGGTGATTTGCGTGATATTTGATCATACACGCTTAATTGATGGGTGATTTCTATTTTTCCAGCAAATGGGTGACAATCACGCTTATGCATGAGGGTTGACAGGGCTGCGTGTACAGCGACATGACTCGCATCGGGCAGAATAAAAAAACATGCAGGAATTTATCTTTAGACGAAGGCCATTTGTTGACCGGGCGATAATTCAATAGGATTTGAATATGTACAATGTTACCTTTTTTGATGATCTTATATATCTTTTTGGTAAGTTTTCTGGACGCCAGGGGATTGGATATTGGTGATAGATATTTAATTTTATCTTCCCATTGCTCCTCTTTATCGATATCCTCGCCTTCAGACTTTCGCTTTTCTTTTTTTTCTTTCCCCATGCTGGATTCAAAACGAGACTATGACCTCACACAATTTCGACGAACACCCTCTATTCATCAAAAACATTTTACTGTGCAAATTATTGTAGTAAATTATCAAGTTTCTGTTCATAAATTACAATCAAAGTGTGCCTAATGATGATTTGATACTCTTTTCATGCAATTCATTGCAGTAAGTGTCATTTTTCTGGACTTCTAGTGACTGTAAATTGTCTATACGTTTGAGAACTTTAATTCTAGGGATGTTCGTAGTTTCAATGCAACAAGAAAGACGACAAAATGGCGACAGGTTTCACGGACCCTTCCCAAACAAATGGGATTTTAATGCAGGTAAATGTTGATTTTGTAAATTATGAACAGTACATAAATCTTAAGCAATAAGTCAAAAAATATTTTGATGTTCAAGTGCCTCATTAGACATTTTGATTAGACCGTATAAAGGTTTTGAAAATTAAATTATTTGATTTTTTGAATGGCCAGCCAGAAAAAAACAAAATGCCTTAGATCTATTCATAGATCGATGGCGTTCAGCGTTTTTTCGAAATCATTGGCTGTATTATATTTTATATTTTTTGAATCAAATATGGTGGAAAATGGAAATTCTGTTTTTAGACAAGTATTATTGTCGAAGTTACCTCATTTTTCATGTCGACATTACCCTCATTGGCCCATGTCGACATCACACAACTTGGAAAATAATTTCTGAACTGTGTTTACTGTAATTCTAGCCTACTAGTAATCCTGAAGCACCCATGATGTATGAACCTGAAGACGATGTAAGCAATCCAGAAGCTCCAACAATGCTGCCCCCAGCTTCTATTCCAAACCCAGCAGGAGAAATTGCTGCTCAGATCAGCGCTTTTCCACATGTTGGTAGGTAGCATTGCTTGTAGTGTGTACCACAATAATGGGGACATATCTTTCCATAGTTTTGTAATCAATCAATGGCTTTTACGATATTTTACATTTACCAAAGTTTCCCTTGTGTACAGTTTTTCTTGTGATTTATACTAAAACCAGTTTCAATAAACACTGGTCCATGATGCTTTAAAAAGTAATGGTACTTTTTCAAAAGCCAAGTTTATTAGTATTATAAACCCATTATGTTGATTATATAATGTACAGATATGTCTCAACATTATGTTTTGGCTCTTTTTCTTATTGTGTAGGACGTAGGTAGACCAGATATTTGCCAACCCAAACTGTTTTTTAACCAAAGTGCTCTGATTTTCTGATTATAGCTAAAATGACTTGCTGGGTTTGTCCAACTATTGTAAATTATTAATCTAATGGGCAGGTTAAAGCTAATGGACGGGTATAAATATAAAAGTGAGGATTTACTGACATTTCAAAGTGTGCAAATCCAGAGACTCAACAAAGGTTTAAATGGGGTACTTCTAAAACTGTGAAAACTTCTAAAAGTCCAATGGGGATTATTGAATACAAGTTTGCATGAACAGTTGAGTTTTTTTTCTCTAAACGACATTCAGTATTATACAATTTGTTGATGATAAAAACTAACTTTTTCTTTTCTTTTTCTGCTTTGTATGAGTTTCAGATTTTGTCACCAACTAGTAACACTGTAGGTCGCTGCTCTAGGATGTTGTATTTACGACCAAATGGTATAACTGCCGGGTTCTGAGGCACAGCTCATTCACTAGAACAGGCTCGTTGTTATAACTAAAAAACACTGTGTAATTTGTAAATCGGTCAATTCATTGGGCGATACAGTAGAGTTAGTACAGGACAGGCAAAAAAAGTAAACATTGAAGATTTATGACACTGGAAAGATCATTCATACATCTTTTTTGACCTGTCCTGTTTGTTTTAGCGGATTTAAGTTAGGTTGATAACACGTTTACAGGTGTTCAAATGTTAGGTTTTAGTTATTGAAGTACAGTATGAGGAAAATGTTTAAAATGACAAGTTTCTGATCATTTTGGGACTATGACTACATATAAGCATGTTTGCTTTTATATATTTTTCAGATTTAGCTCTCCCCCTGCTGATCTAGTCGTATGTTTTGCCAGGTCAAGAAATCAACAACACTCATAATTTTCGGAGAACTCTTCTTTTTTTAATAAACTTCAAAATTATTCTACTTTTTTAATATATTTCTTAAAGCTCCAACAGTGTAACATACTAGCAAAATGTATTGGCATTTAAAACTAAATACTAGTAGACTGGGAAAAAAAAATGAGATTGAAAATACAAGATTTAACAGACAGTAAAATCTGTTGAAAGATTTGGTACAACTTATTCCTATTTATTGTGTCGTATGTTTGATGCTGTCTCTGCTAGAAAACTACAATTCTAAATAGGAAGTCCTGTTGCTTTATATTTGCAGGTTTCTTAGTGGAGAAACATCACTATGCACAAATAGCCTGTCTCGGTCATGTCGTAAGATTAGGATATGGATGCATTGACAGTTCAAGTGTCAAAGAACATTTTCTGGCCATCTTCTGAAATGATGGTTATTATTCAATTAGTGCAATGCTAATAAGTTATCAAAAACTCAATATAAACAATAACCTTAAAACAAGGCAATTTAGTTCATAAATCCTTTTGTTGATAAGTTGAACTACTATTTAAAGGGAGAGATGTTCCTTTTATATTTTCAGACTTCCTAACTGACCAATCAGTACATGGTAGCAATTATTGGGTCGATGTTGGCAGATGGCGCTGATTTATTACTTCCTGAAAAACGTGCATCATATGTCTCATTGGGAATTGGCTGACCAAAGGATCCCCTACTTTTCTGAACGTTTAGAAATGTATTAATGTCTTTTAAAAGATATTAATAATGTCCATCCAAACTTATACTACTAATCTAAACAGAAAAAGAGTTGCTTTCTATTTCCAGTTTTTGCCTAGTTTCCTGTAAACAATTAACCAAATACAGTGGCAGAGGAGAGAAGGCTGCAGTGCTGTGACAGCTCCAGCTGAATATGCGACATGAATGTGTGACAGGAATGCGTGACATGAATGTGTGAAGATGAATGTGTTTGTGACAGAGGGTGAAAATGTGAATATTATGAAGGGAGATTGCCATTCATTAGATAAAATTTAGGGTTTCAAAACAATGTCAAAAAATCTTGGGAGTAATGAATGGTCAAAAACATTTAGATAAATCATGAATCACAATATTTGAAATCACATTTGCATTCGAAACACAATGGAATATTGAATTGGTATTTTTGGATTAGATTTTGAAACACTTGTTTGCCAGACATTATGATTATGAAAGTTGAATGGGACCCGCATGATGTGTTAATTCATGAAATGAAATTTAGGAAAAATTATATCAAAAGAATATTGCCACCTTGGCAGTTATGAATGGGCTAAAACAGTCAGTTTAATGTCATATCACAGTATATTAAATCGCATTTAGATTGGGAACTCAATGAAATATTTTACTTTGTTGATTTGGTATTTTGGGGTTAGATTTTGAAACAGTTGATAGCTTGAACAGTCGTGGAATGTCTGAACGTTTGCACTGTTAATATTTTCCATGCTTTTGTATATATTTTCAGGAGTTACTCAAACCAAGTGGATTATGATTTACGCATTGAATAATAAATGTATATAAAATGTTAACAC
Source organism: Owenia fusiformis (assembly GCA_903813345.2). Taxonomy (NCBI): domain Eukaryota; kingdom Metazoa; phylum Annelida; class Polychaeta; order Sabellida; family Oweniidae; genus Owenia; species Owenia fusiformis. The sequence goes on along the minus strand of CAIIXF020000005.1, from coordinate 37,132,753 downwards.
ATGTTTTACAATGTATTGATATCATTTGAGTGTGAATATTAATTGATTTACACACTGTTCACCTGTTAGGTTAGGTCAAACCTTGAAATATGTTTTAATTACAATAAAAACAATAAAAAGGCTAAGTATAACTTCAGAAGACATATTTGAAATTCGGCATATATCTCATCTATAGATGTCTCTTCTCTTCTGTATTTTTGTACGCAGTTTGATGCCAAATTGAGGCTAGCAAAGCAAAATGGCCGCTTCATTAACCATGTGATGAGTCTACTGGATATGGACGTGGTTTAGACTTCAATCACGTCATCACCGCAAGACGTAAAATGAATTCTGGGTAAAGATTTATCTAGAGAATAAAGTACTCTATGAAAGCGTGCAAGTTATTTTATGTATCAATGTTACATAGTTTCTTGCACCTATGTAATATACTTGGGTCATGTTATATCACGCAGAATATCTCAACTTAACATTTGAACCATGCATAACCATTGAACAAGTGATCCATTTTCTCGATTTGTCATTGTTGATTTACCATTGGCTGTAAACCAAACAACGAAGCCAAACTACTCTATTAGTACTTGCATTTCTGTCCCTTTTGATTTAAATTCATGGGTTTTAGTATGTTTCCCAGTGTTAGGTTGAGATATCTGCTGACTATATCTGGGATTTGTGGTGATGAGTGGATAGAAGATGCGAGTAATGAATTGACACAAAGATATCCAGGCTTGTTTGTAGAGAATACCATTTGAAGTAACAATACAGGAACCAGTTTTTCCATTCACCCATGGTCTGATTGATTAAGCTTGAAAATTATTTCAGAAATTAATTATTTAGAACATTGAGAATTTGATTTTCAGGCTTTTGATTGATTTTCATGATGTTCAGAAAACTTCAATAAAAGTGCAAGTTATAAACGTAAAAAATGCAATCGACACAGATTGGCCATGATATGGTTATAGAGAAACTTGAAGAATGTTTTTGATTTTGTTCATTGAAACCTGCTCCTGTATTTTTACTTGAAAACCATGTGTATAATCACACTGCAGAGTATTTACTTCATTGAAATAGAGCATTTCAAGACCAGGTTGTTCGACAGTAAAGTCTATACTATGTGGGCACTTTAGTAGTAATGTGAAGCCTGTCAAGGTGCGCATATTGGTATGTCATTCTCACTTTGTACACTAATATAGGTGTTTACATACACACATGCTTTACTGTACAATGACGCCTGAATTGTGATTAGACCATGAGATAGAGACAAGCCCAGATATCCTATACTGAACATTTACTAATTTCTCAATATTATTTTAGATGCCAGTACCATGATCCAGATGGATCAGACCGGTGCGGTACTCGAGGGGCCTGGGTCTAAGAGAGAGTCCAAGCCATTTACTCTACCCAAGCTGAGCTCCTACCAGCAGGACTGTGTAGCTAAAGCGAAGAAGTATGCCATGGAGCAGAGTATTAAGAGTGTATTAGTGAGACAGACTATAGCACATCAACAACAGGTATGTCTAATTTAGCACTCTAGCTATTCAACAACTTTAATCTATCTAGTCAAATGAAGATCAAAAACTTTTATTGGATTGAAAAAAATATTAAGAAAATACTTATTTTGATGATTTTTGCTTTTCTGTGTTGTTTATACGGATAGGCTCCAAAGAGATCATGTTCTAATTTGGTCATGCATTGCTTAGTTCAAATGATGCTTTCAATATTTCTTCTATATTTCAGCAAATGCAGAACTTCCAGACCAATGTACAGAAGCAGCAGGCCCTTGCCCTCATGTGCAGGTAAGTCGAATATTTTCTGTGATTTGTCTAAATGTAGTATCATATCAAAAAATAATAAATTTTGATTTGAAGACAATTGGTATTGATGCACATTGCACATAGAGTGCGTTAATTTATCTCACCAAGTTTTCTATTACAAATAAGTTTGGTTCAGATTTATGTATAAATTCTGACAGAATTAGTTGATATTTGCTCAAGGAACATGACATAATGATTGTTTATATCCAATGTTCCAGGATCTATGTCGGGAGTATCAACTTTGAGATCAAGGAAGAGACAATCAGACAAGCCTTTCTGCCATTCGGACCATTCAAGAGTGTTAATCTGGCTTGGGATCCCATTGCCAACAAACATAAAGGTAATTCCTTGGACTTTTTAAAGGTCAATTAGTTATGACAAGTCCGTCAATGGTTTTGATTATTTTCATCTATTTTTGCTTTAATTTATCAACTACCATATCGATAACTGCCATGTATGAAAGCAAGCAAGCAAACAAGCAAGTGACAATTTCCATGAGTTTATCTCAACTCGAAGTAATTAAATTTTCAGCCAGGTGCAGAGCAAAGTTTTAAAATCTTAATTACCCAAGGAGATCGCTAAAACATACTTGACTTTGTGTTACGAATTCCTTTATTTGATATGGTTATTGTTTTCTTGTAGGGTTTGCCTTCATAGAATATGAGATCCCAGAGGCTGCCCAGCTCGCCTTAGAGCAAATGAATGGAGTCATGATTGGAGGAAGGAACATCAAGGTAAGCAGTGTTGTTGCACAATGTGAACCTTTTTGCATCTGAGGACATTGCTCCTGAAAATAGCATTTTGATAACATAGTGAACTATCTTAAACATTGTCTATCTAGAGCTCCGAAGAAGAAATTGATTCTCACCACTCTGTTGGTCCCAAGTTTTGCAATGCAAGTCAACAGGTGCAATGAAAATCTTTGAACACAATTTTTTAAGGAACAATTTAAGTTCTTGCTCATTTAATTTCACTAAAAGCTGAACTTTTCAAAACCACTGGGATAAAACTTTAAAACCTAGCAATTAGAGTCAAACATTTATGGGGTTGCCCCTAATTTCCTTTGTTAATCAGACTCAACTTTTGCATGCAACAAGCCTCATTTGTATTGCCTTTGCTTAGCATTATCATGATGTTTCAGGTTGGTAGGCCCAGTAGTATACCTCAAGCACAGCCTATCATACAACAAATGGCGGAGGAGTCCAAGCAGTACAACAGAATTTATGTCACATCAATCCATACTGATCTCACAGAGAATGACATCCAGAGTGTCTTTGAGGCTTTTGGCAAGATCCTGAGCTGTATCCTTGTACCAGATACAACAAAGCCAGGAAAACACAAAGGTTTCGGGTTTATAGAGTATAGTACCCCACAGGCTGCACAAGATGCTGTGTCGTCTATGAATCTTTTTGATCTTGGGGGACAGTTCCTACGTGTTGGCAAGGTAAGGGATTTTGTAGTAAAGGGGTCGAATCAAAAATCAATGTGCTAAATCAATGTGCTGGGGAAATTAAAAAACAACTTTTTTGGAGATAATATCAGACTCAGAGAGCAACTAATGTCTTGGCAAATCTTTTGAGCTTGTATTGTTTTTTCCCATGATTTTTTTAGATATTCCATTACTCCTTACCATATTCAAAAGATTTTAACATTTTCATCATATGATGGCAGTCATATGATAAAAATTCAGGAAATGATAACATAGAAGGTATGGGGATTCTCTAGATTTTTCACCCTTTTCTCTGATTCTTTGAAAAAATTATTTTTATTTAAAAAAATTCTTGGGCCATAGGTCATTATACGATTGTTATCTATTTAAAGACATCAAAGATATATCTTTTCCAACTGTTATATAACTTGAAAGTGACTAATTGGTCAAGGGTCACTACAGGGCCATACATTACATGTGAACTTTCTTCTTAGTATTTCTTCTGAAAGTACAAGATATCTAACATCTATGATTATATTTTGTAGTGTTGGTTAATAAAAATGTCTGGAGAAAAAAAACTTTAGAAACATTTTCAATGATGTCAAATATAAGTGTAAGTTGGCATATTGGATCAGTTTCTGAGTCTGGGAATAAATTATTATCCCATCGAACGAAGTTCGGAGGGATATAGGGAACGCCTCCGTCCGTCTGTCCGTCCGTCCGGGCAATAACTCAAATACCGTTGGCCTGATTTTGTTCATATTTTGTACACATATACCCTATAGGGGTAGAAGTTCTGCTCGAAAGCCGATTTTCAAAATGGCCGCTCATTTCAAAATGGCGGCCATTTTAGTGCCGAATTTACAGTAATTTAGGTGCAATATGTAAACTGTAATAGCAATATGTTTTAGATGTAAAAAAATGATATAGGACATCAATAAAGCTAGAAATGTAGATATTAAAGAAGCACATGGCAGCCATCTTGAAAAATGACGGCCTTTACTCGTTATTTTACGATTTTTGCTGTAACTCGAAAAGTAGTGGAGCGATTTTGTTCATATTTGGTATGTGAATACTATAAGCATGACACATTGTCCTATGACACTTTTGAAAGAAGGCGGCCATGTTGAAAAAAATTTGAAAAATGGCCGCCATTTTAACGTATTTTACTATAACTCTAAAAGTAGTGAAGCGATTTTGTTCATATTTGGTATGTGAATACTGTAAGCATGGCACACTGTCTAATGATACTTTTGGTAGAAGGCGGTCATTTTTCAAAATGGCCGCCATTTTAACGTATTTTACTATAACTCGAAAAGTAGTAGAGCGATTTTGTTTATATTTGGTAAGTAAATACTATAAGCACGGCACACTGTCTTATGGCATTTTTGGTAGAAGGTGGCCATTTTGAAAAATGGCCGCCATTTTAACGTTTTTTACTATAACTTGAAAAGTAGTGGAGCGATTTTGTTCATATTTAGTATATGAATACTATAAGCATGGCACATGGTCTAATGACACTTTTGGTAGAAGGCGGCCATTTTGAAAAATGGCTGCCATTTTTGCTATATACTTTGTTTGCAAAAATGCCATCCATGGCTGTTCGATGGGATTCGCTACGCTTTGGCGTTGCCGTTGTTCTGGTTTGGGATTAGCTATAAAACTATGTCTGAATTTAAACTTTCAAATCCTGCATCAAATATCTGAATGGTCTCTAACTATCTAGTTAACTTAACCTTTTATCCTGTATCAGTATGTGGACAATAGTAAACATTGTAATTCAAGCTGCACTTAAAACAAGCAGTATCTTACTGGTGGCTATATAAACTTATTGACCCCAGGTCATTTTGGTGATTTAAGCTGACCAACATCAAGCCAAATATTTTAAATAAAATAGCCAATATTCATCTTTATTTTCCATTATTTATGTTGTTTTAAAAGACTAAAAAACTTCATACCAATGATATATAAGATCTCACCTAAAAATCTGTTGATTTTCTAAATGAATGAGGAAACAGAAATGGTAGCTTTATGATGTTAAAATCATAGTATAAATGTGATGTTTTACATGTTGGTTCAATGGGGAACTGCTTTAGGCCTAAGATTCTTTTCCTGAAAATGGGCTAGACATCTATTGGCTGTTTATAGAGTATTTTCAACTATTTAGCTAGGCTAAACTCCTGTATTCTGAAAGAGGTCTGTCTGATAGTAATACTCATATTACTCTTCCAGTGTGTGACTCCTCCAGATGCTCAAATGGGTCCATCTGGTCCACAGACCATGCCCACAGCAGCAGCTGTAGCTGCCGCAGCTGTTACTGCAAAGATCACAGCTATGGATGCTGTAGGAGATGTGGTATGTTTGGCAGCAGATTATTAAATCACATAGTGGACATACTATTAAGATTAGCCATATTATACCAAATAAGGTTGTATAACGATATGTATATATTTTTTATCGCACCCTAAGGTGCTATATTGTAATCAGTTTGCCAGGCGGGCGGGCCGGTGTCCCGAATAATCTTGTCTACAGGTTTCCAGCCAAACCGTTTGAGGGATTCATTTGAAATTCTCAGGGATGTTTCTACCTATGAAAGTTTAGAACTGATTAGTTTTTCAGCATTCTGGGGAAATGTTAAGGCGGCCATTTTGGATTTTCCGTCCTTAAATCTTGTCGATGTCTGTCGAGGCTTGTCTACAGGTTTTCAGCCAAACTGTTTGAGGGATTCATTTGAAATTCTCAGGGATGTTTCTACCTATGAAAGTTTAGAACTGATTAGTTTTTCTGCATTCTGGGTAAATGTTAAGGCGGCCATTTTGGATTTTCCATCCTAAAATCGTGTCTGTCAAGGCTTGTCTACAGGATTCCAGCCAAACCGTTTGAGGGATTTATTTGAAATTCTCAGGGATGTTTCTACCTATGAAAGTTTAGAACTGATTAGTTTTTGGGCATTCTGGGTAAATGTTAAGGCAGCCATTTTGGATTTTCCGTCCTAAAATCTTGTCTGTCAAGGCTTGTCTACAGGTTTCCAGCCAAACCATTTGAGGGATTCATTTGAAATTCTCAGGGATGTTTCTACCTATGAAAGTTTAGAACTGATTAGTTTTTATCGGCATTCTGGGTAAATGTTAAGGCGGCCATTTTGGATTTTCCGTCCTAAAATCGTGTCTGTGAAGGCTTGTCTACAGGTTTCCAGCCAAACCGTTTGAGGGATTCATTTGAAATTTTCAGGGATGTTTCTACCTATGAAAGTTTAGAACTCATTAGTTTTTCGGCATTCTGGATAAATGTTAAGGTGGCCATTTTGGATTTTCCATCCCAAAAAAGAGTATTCTGTTCAAGGGTGCGATTCTGTTCACTGTGTGGCTTATTCTCTCTATGTTTATACCCTCTTGTACCTTACCCCCAGGGGTGAAAAAGTACTTATTAAATATTCATTTAATAAATTTCATCTTGCTATTACAATTTCTTCATTATAACAATGCCAATTCAGATATATATTCTAAACGAAAATCACCGCTTATAACCCTATATGATCTTTCTCAGCAATATTTTTCTTCTCTTATTTTCAGGTAGTGAATACTCCTCCAAATCAACCAGCCACTCAAGCAGTTCCTAAGCCAGGTGTTGTCATGCCAACATCAATAGGGGCCCCTGGTGTTGTCATGCCACAGCTAGGTGGCTTGGGACAGGCTGTTCCATCAGGTGCCATTCCTCCCCCTGGCCTGGTCAATCCTGCAATGTTAGGTGGACCTGGCTTAGGACAAGGTTAGTAGGAATAATTTCAAGGGAGTAGTTTAAGAACAGAAACATGAAATACTGTGCAGTGTGATTTTATTCTTCTGTTGAGGAAACAGATTACTTGTCTGAGTTGTGATAAATGAATTTATAAAAATGAATAATATGCTTGATACTAACAAACTTTGTGAAACTTGAATTGTAGCAGCAGATATGGTAGGAGGACCTAAGCTGACTGAAGCCCAGAAGAAACTTGTAGAAGATGAGAAGAACCAGAGTTTGGACCAGCAGGAGAACATGCAGATCAGTGGCAGCAATGCTAGACACATGGTCATGCAGAAACTCATGAGACATCAAACTGAGGTAGGTGTCACAGAAATTATGGTCGCTCAAAGATTTTACCCCCCCCCCTTCTATGCAGATAATTACCCTTTTATTGGTATACAAAATATACTGTAACCAATTCTAAAAGATCTATAGTACTATAGTCTCTTAATACTAGATATCATTGTTGCTATTGAATAAAATAGAATAATATTCAGATATTTCACTCAAGAAATAAGCTTGCTGCTTGTTTTTAAAACAAGAGAAATTTACTGTATTGCATTAGTTTTACACACAATATGACTGAGGCCTCTCATGCGACCGGAGTTCATTGTCTGACTGGTTCATACAAATGTTCAAGCCTTTAATTGTACATTTTCTTTTTCAGTGTCGTGTCATGGTGTTACGTAACATGGTTGGACCTGAGGATTTGGACGATGAGCTGGAGAATGAAGTGACGGATGAATGTGGGAAGTACGGCAATGTTGAACGTGTAATCATTTACCAGGAAAAACAAGGGGAAGAAGAAGATGCAGAAATACTTGTAAAAATATTTGTTGCCTTCAGTGCACCACATGGTACGTTGTTGAAATTTCTTTTCTCAAATAATGTTAACCTGGTTGAACAATTTTGGACCAATACTGATATGTTGGGACAAAAGCTTGGGGCCACCAAGTATTGTTTCTGTCGATCCTGGCAAGCTAGTTTTTAATGTGTATATAATAATATTAATAAAGACTGTATCGATTTATTTTCTTTTTAGTTAACAATATCGTTATAATTTAGTTTGTAAAGTAATGAACAATTTAATATGGGCATTTAAAACTAATTTTTTGTATATGATTGTGTATTTCAGAAGTGGAACGAGGGATACAAGGTCTGAATGGCAGATTTTTTGGTGGGCGAATAGTAAAAGCAGAAAAATATGACAAGGATATGTTTGAAGCCAATGATCTGTCGGGGTGAGGACTGTTCAAACACATTTAGGAAAATTGTATGTTTTAGTGCGCACAAAAGCTGAATTTCTATGGACAATATGGAGGATTGAATTATTTATTGGAGTCAATATCTCTGACATTTACAATACAGCTCTACTTGAATTGGTATTCAGTGCTATTGCGTGATCAACATGGATAATCACGAAGGGAAACATCAGAGAATCATGTGAACTTTTTGCTGGTGTATTTTTTATAGTTGTGATTCATTGATTCTTTAACAGACATGTAGAATTGTACTCTGCTGATGAAATGACCAGAGGCAAATGGGGGAAGGGGGGAGTGTTCAGACATTAACACCAACTTTGGAAAAACATTGTTTTTTTCTCTCACTTCTTATAATTCTAATGCCAAATTTCTAAAATCCCCAAAACAGACAAATGTAGATATTTTTGCTGAGTAAATTCTCACTGTAGAAATTTGTTTTTACCATTTGGCATCCAGAGATGAGAAATCGTTATTTGCAACCTTTTGGACCTCCATTTCTCTGATTGTCACTTTATGTTTCATACATTTAGATTGTTCTGTAAAAACTAGAGGTGTGCACTGTTGGTAAATCACTTAATCGATCAACAAAATATTTTAATCTATCGATTAATCATTCTAATATAAATGATAGAGATCTGACATAATTTCCCTAATATTTTCTAATTCTTTAGTAGTAGGCGATAATTCATTCGTTTGATTTGATTGCATACCTCTATTGAATAAAATATATCAATAAGATGTATCAGAAAGCACAAAAACAACAAAAGTAAGCTTCTGGCTTAGGGTAATTAGCTTGTTTGGCAGTTTGAGTTTTAAGCTTGGCATGTCAACCTGACAAATTAGGTCTCAATCAGTCAGTGACATCATGTAAGCTTACTCACGGCAGGATGCTGAAGATTATCTTTTTGAGAATCAGTTAATTGAGTATTAAGAATCATAATCGATTAAACTTGTGTCGATCAATTAATCGATGATCGATTAAAAATTCACACCTCTAGTAAAAACTACAAACAGAATAGTAAAATAGTAATTGTCTGATTAAAAGCTGATGGAGTTGTATTCCTTTCTCACAGTGTCATGTACTTGTACAAGAAATCGGTTGTATCAACCTTTTGAAATAATGATTGAGAAATTCTGTTAGTGCTTTGAATGTAACAGTGATGCATATGAAATAAATGGAAAATAAAGCCAGTTGTAATGAATGCAAAAATTTGTTTATTGATGAAATGTGAATAGTTAAACGGTTGATGACTACAACACAACAAAAAGCAGCTGCTTTTCTTGTGAATTGTTTGAACCTCCATTAAACCTCGACGAAGGAACAATTCACTTGTGATATATTTTACAAACAACGCATTGAGTTCAGTACTTAAAACCTATGCACACTGGCAGGCCCGTAGCCTCCCTCTGGCCAAAAAGTCTCAAAATCATTGCAGTTTTTCACCATTCTGAGCACTTTTAAGTAATTTAGTAATTTAGCTTTAGCTAATATTGATCTCTATTAAATTCTTAGATTACTAAAATTCATAAAAGTATATCTTAACAGAACGTAAAAGTACAAACGCCAAATGATCAAGAGGTGGAATCTAACACCCATTGGTCACACATTACATGTTTAAACCACCGCACCAACAATTTCATAAAATAAAACAACAAGAGGTCGAAAATCACATTTACCTTAACTTTAAAAACACCTTATCGGGGATACTTGAGCATGTTCGTTGAACATAACTTTACTCATTAAAAACCTAAATGGATTCTGAAATAAAATTATTGCATTATTAATAGTACATCTCATGAATTTTGATGACACTGACACCGTACAGTGAAGTTGACAATGAAGACGGACAAACATGAGAAGAAATTTTGTTTCCAAAGTCATGTCCCTCATAAAGTCTAGACATTGAAATGTTCAACAGTAAAGGTTATCTTGACCTATTTCTGTGTTACGACACATTTTCATCTGTTACTGGGTAATTCACACAGATAACATTTTTGTTCACTAAGTATAACTAACATCCGCTCGTTAAAGAATATGTATAATAGAAAAGACAAGGAGCTCTCACAATGGGAAGATGCGTAACCAGTCTTATATACCTTTTTGCAGCAAGTAAATGTAAGTATGGATATATCCATGTGATTAAATCCTCGTATACGGTTTTCTTAATACTCCTTTAAGGCGAAGCTAAATTAAATCAAAAGTACAAAAAATGACTGCCATATTTTTTGATAAAGACACATGTTTTTAAAATCTGTTTTCCTTGTATATGAATTGTATATCTTGACTAAAGAAACATGTCAAAGTTAAAATCACACATAAACGCATTTATCATAACTATGAATTAGAGGTGCACGGATCCATAAAGCTAGTATGAAGAGTGTGAAGTGAGGCTAATTTTTGAAATTTTCAAGGAGTAGCCTTGCAACAGTCACAAATTTGCAAGAATTTTTTTCTTGCAAATGTGTGACTGTTGCAAGGCTACTCCTTGAAAATTTCAAAAATTAGCCTCACTTCACACTCTTCATGCTAGCTTTGGGGATCAATACAACTCCAATTCATAGTTATGAAAAATGCGTTTAAATGTGATGTTTTCTTTTATGTGTCTCTTTAGTCAGGAAATGCATTCACATACAAGGAAAACATTATACAAAATCTTCTGACTTTATCAAAAAAATATGACTGCCATGTTTTTGTACTTTCGATTAACTTAAAAGTCACCTTAATCTAGCTCTACCATCACGGCATGATCATGGCGGTCCAAATGTATTTTTCAAGGTCAGGACAGAAACAACCTGTAAGTACTTTAATTTTTTGTTGAAGGTTTAGTTGAATATTCACATGGGAGTACGGCACTGGAATGATCCTTTTTTAGGTTTCGTTTCAAGTTCCTTTGAGAATACAAATGATGAAATAGTGGTTGAAACTCAACTAGGCCACGTGAGAGGTATAGTGCAACATGCTTTAGACAACACCAAACCAGTATATGCATTCTACAGTATACCCTATGCAGAGCCACCTATAGGGCGCAACAGGTTTCAACCACCAAAACCAGCTAAACCATGGACTGGAGTAAAGGATGCAACGAAAATTGGTAATCTTGTAAACAATGAATATGAAACTACAGTTCCCAAAGGGGAAAGACAGCCGGGGAATACAACAGGACATAAATCACATCATTCATTCGAATTTAAATGGATCACTTATCCTGTTAAATATTCTCGTTTTATCGCACCCTTGGTTGCTATATTGTGATTACTTTGCCGAGCGGATAGGTGGTTGGGCGGGCGGTCGGTCCAGAAGCACTCGTTGCTATAAGTCGCGCCCTGGAAACCCGGGTTTGCTGTCATCCAAATCCGCCTTTGCAAAAAAATGAACGGTGCATTATTTGACTTGTTCGTGTTATTTTCGATAGCTTTCAAACCAGAATTTTCATTGCTTTTATTAGAAGGGTTCCTCGTAGTTAACTCTTAACTATGGATATGTTGACTTAACTGCAACGGAGGCAAAACTGCCCTAATTCACGTCACCATACTAGTCAATGGGCAAAAGGGCAAACGCCTGACTTTTTATCTCGAGTTATGGATTTATGTGGCCTCACTGGCCTATCTGAGGTTCTAAAGCTATGTCTAAGCTACATCTTGACACTAAACTCAATAGGGGCCAAACATCTACTTTTTGAAATAATTGGTCAATTGTGACACTACCCCCTCTCTCTGCCGACACAAATTGAAATTTACAAAAATGAAGGCAAAATTAATACGCCACTTGACTCGAAATTTTCCTTCAGATAACCCAAATAAACGTATTTTCAGAAGAAATGGCATGTTGTCATTGCAAAAAGATGACAACTGTGCCTACATACTAGCTTACTGACTCGCCATGATCACAATTGTGTTGGGACTACATTTATTTTTTGAATACTACTTTTTTCTATTCAGCGGAAGTGACGTATTAGAGCATTTGGGCCTAATAGCCACATGGTTGGATGATTTCTGGCTTTAAATTGCGTTTTTCCAATTTACTAGAGTTTTTCAAGTAGTTTTGTGCAGTTTTAGAATATTCTGACAGCAATAATAAAAAATATGGCTACTTCATTACCCCTGGGGTCATTTTTCCAAGAACCCAATGGGTTTCCTTTAAATTTAACTAGTTTTTCATTTACATCATGAAATCCACTGCCTGATGGTGACATTTTACATTATTGTGTCAAGAAATTGAGTATTTTATTGCATATTGCGATTTTTAGCCAAAATCACTGAACCGTGAACCAGAAAATTGGGCAAATTTGGCCTACTTTTTGGCAAAATCTTACTAAAATTATCACTTTTTCATACTTAATTCATTCAACAACCTCCTGTTGTGAAAAATGATGACAAATTTGATCAGTTTTGACTCTGGCCTAGAGAATCGGGAATTTTGAGATATTTTTAGCTCGAATTTAGTCATTCAGAGTGAACAAATACATCAAAAATTGACACTTAACTCACCAATCTCTGACTGCACCCCCGATATGTACTTCATTCTTTACTGGACACCATAAGATGGAAAATTCAATCTTTATTATGAATAGCAACTCATTGGCTTCCCCATTCACGACAACATATGACATTTAGGGGTCACTAAGGACGAAATTGTAGCCAAATATCGTCAAAATCAGTGGTTTTTGGGGTAAAAAGCGAAAACCGTGATTCAGCAAAAACATTAAATTTGTTCATGAAAATTCCCCTTTTTGCCTCCGTCCAGAATATGCTTCACACTAATAAACTTCATTATTAGACTCGTTCGTGTTATTTTCGGAAGTTTTCAAACCTGGATTAAAGTGTTTTTATTAGAAGGGTTCCTCGTTATCAATTGTTATATGCAAGATTTTGACCCAGACTGACACAATAGAAAGTTGCAACACTGGAGGATGGTAATAGCGTGGAATTGTATTTAAATCAAATATTATTCATATATATGAATAAAAATAAATTTGTTTCAAGTTCCTCATCTCTACTGGCCAATTTTCCTTGTTTTAGTAACCGTTGTACTGATATAGTGGAGAGGTTAAGCAAATACGGTTTTTCAAAACGTATACGTAAACGCAAAGTACATTGAATCAACATAGGATTGTATCGCTTTAGTCTACTTCAGATACCCGTTCAACTTAAAAGTTGCGTGTTTAGAACGGGAGTTTTTAATTTTTCACGTTGCTATCAACGGGAATCATTATACTTATGTCTGTTGAATACTATCCTTGCAATTTTGATTTCGATGCAGAGTATAATTCTTTCTGAAGAAGATGATGTATGTTACGCATGATTTAACTCCAATAATCTTACGAAACGAGCTCGTTTAAAATATGTATTAGAAAACCAGCTATTGAACTTCATCAATGGGATACTATGTAATCATTACAAGCTATGGTGTAGTCTAAACAAACACTAGAGCTGAACGGCTATTTATGTGTGAACTCTAGATGTACTTGTATAGGGCCGATTGATACGTTTAAGTTGCGTTTTGGATTTTATACGGTAGCTTAACCTCTCCATTATCTTAGACAAAGTAGAGAACGAACGACTATAAGGGGTCTCCTAGCTTTGCACATTTTAGACCAGTCATAATACGTAACTATTTCCAATATGTTTAACGTCTTAGTAGATACAAAATAACACGTATAAAATTCTAATAAAACGAACTTTTACATTTCGTGGCCTCAATAAACACTTATTTCGTTTGGAATGGCCTTAAACCCTGGTCCGCGAAACAAACATGTAAATAAGGGATTGGCGCACCCGGGTCTGACTGTAAACCTCCTGTTCACAGTCGTATGAATTATGAATGTAGTTTAGCGCACGTGTCAACGGAAACAAACAGTGAACCCTGCTTTCCCAAACCCGGGTTTCCAGGATTCGCCTCGCATGCCTTCGAACCTTTCTCGGTCGGTTGGTCGGGTGGCTGTCCCGATAAATCTTGTCTACAGGTTTCCAGCCAAGCCATTTGAGGTATATTCTATTGGAACGAGACGAAGTCGAGTGTCAATATAGAATATCGAGAGCATAATATATCCTGTATTGCACTTCAAATCATTCTATAACGTTTTTATCGTGTGATCCTCTGTATTGCTACTGAGATTGTCCCCGCCTCAGTACCAATATTTTCTGAATTGTATTGCTATGGAGATGATCAATAGGGACAATACAGATTGGTACAGCACAAGAACTGACCAATCAGAAGGCTTCATTTTACAGATCATACGATTAAACTGCATCTTGCCAAAGTGTCAGTAAAATCCCAAGTAAACACCGGTTACTGGATGTCTTACCATATTTTTTTCCTGCAGGCTATCGAGTCATTCACGAGTCATTTACTCAAAAATTTACGTAACGCTTGATCATCTCAAATTGCATTTCTGTTAAAATAGGTAAATTCTGCATACAGCATTACGCTATGTTTAATGAGGCATGTTCTTTACTGAAACTTCCTCTGATGCAACCGGATAATCCAGAGTTTTATTCAGAAGATTGTCTAGAACTAGATATCTACACTCCTAATGTCAATGCCCAACTTCCAGTGATGTTTTGGATACACGGGGGAGGCTTTACCACGGGTGAGTCAACGTACAGATTGAGTTATCATCAATTTGGTTTCGTATATGCTCGCTATACCATCATAAAGGATATCACCATGATCACCATATGACATAGATGTATTAAAGTGCTGTTGCATAAGTTGGTATCATTTATCGAAGGTTGTTTTGGACTGTATTACATTCTGAGAGTTCTCCATCTTCACCATTACCAACCCTTTCACTAGCAGTTTTCTAGTTTGAAAGTCAAACAGCCCCTTTAACCTAATACTCAATTGCATTTTAATATAATCTGTAATCCCTTCGTAAGTTTGGCTACCGGGAGACTCATTTGGACCCATTTATCTAAGCCTGATTATGTCTGTGTTTATGTTTCATCATTGTTATACATTTCCAAACTATTGTATATTCCGCTTACCAATTTTATGGAGGGGAGTGTATCTACTATTATTGCATATGTATTTTAGGATCTGGTCATGTCTACAATGGGACTGCATTAAGTGCCCTAAATGATGTAGTGGTTGTTTCCATCAACTATAGACTCTCATATCTAGGTACACATATTTTTGTACTTTTTAAACTTCGTGTTGGATACAAGGACATGAACTCATGAAGTAACAAATACAGTATTGATAGAGGTAGCACAAAGCTTTGAAAACCAAGTGAAACGTCTTGTAATTAAGAACCCTATTTTAACCAATATTGGAATTGATTTCAGATATGCTCAGTAACATATTTTTACTGGTTTTTAGATGAACCAATGTTCTTCTCAAAAGATGAGGATTTCAGCAAGGGTGGATTGACATTTTGGTCCTCTAAAGACATTTCATAAAACATAATTTAACATGATGTTTTGAAAAACGCATACTTTGATAAAAAATGCTGTTAATATTTTGTAAATGTTCAATTTATGTAGGATTCTTGAGTACAGGAGACAAACTACTGCCTGGCAACATGGGACTCAAAGATCAAGTTGAGGCACTCAAATGGGTAAAGCAAAACATCCGTGCTTTTGGTGGAGATCCAGACAGAGTGACAATATTTGGCGAAAGTGCAGGTAAACTCAGTGTAAAAAAGAAGAAAGCAATGCCAATGTGCATTATAATTATGGCACAGACACGATCCGCAAACAATTCTTTCACTCGTCCTCGTAAACAGGCAAAGGATGGGTATCGATATGGTGAACTTTTAGAACGCATGTTTCTCTTAAAAGTCATCAAAAGATTCTGGAAATTTTACACATCGACAATTTAATGGTCATCTTTTGAATGGTAGCAATATAATTAACGTATACATAAAAATATTGGGTGAGACTTGAGATAATGTATGCGGCGCCAGTCAAAATTGAAACTTCTGATTGGGTTCGAAGCCGAGATGCCCGGATATGTCCCAGCAAAAGCCGGAATTCACGTGATTTTTCACAAAGAAGGGGTGGAGTTTAAGCGAGATTCATCGAGACTTCTTCGTGTCAATCGTGTCAATCCCTGCATTGCTTATTGTTAACTCCACCTTTTTGCCCATATATGGAGATGGAGATGCCACTTGCGAGCGTGAACAGTTCAGTCTAGAAATATAAATTTCTTAAGCGATGTCTTTCTTCAATTTTTCTACACGATATCTCGATAAATAGTGGACATATTTGTACCATTCTTTCGTCAAAATGAGGGTATCGCTGGAATACATATTTCCAATCTGTTGGTCAATAGATTTATTCATTGATACTGGCAGGAATTAGATCGTAATAAACATGCTAAAATTGTAAAACTTGGAACGTTTGACAGTAATCTCCGAGTAATGTATGAATTGCATCGGGAGAAAGCAGGAGAAAAGCTGGGACAGTCTGTTGTGTGGAGTTTGCAAAGCAATCCCGGATATAAATGACGTCATCTTAGCAGTTTACATGGTTTCGAAAGTGATATATTTTTGTGTCGTAGTGATGAGTTTGAATTATGTCGATTATTCGATTGTTATATATAAATAAACATCGATCTTCGGCGAAGATAAAGTAAGAACAACATATATATCCGAGAAACATGTTGGTAAGTACAGTATTTCATTTATAATGGCAGAAAATCAAATTGAATCGAAATCGAATTTTCAACTTTTTCAATTTTTTTCGTTCGATTATTTTGATTTTCAATTTGATTTTTACATTCTATCTTCTTCGTCCTGCGGGACTATACTAGGCATAGGCCCGGAACATGTATAACATTGAGTCAAATTCACTTAAATAGAACATGCTGTAAGCTTTATTTCTTTACATTTTTACGGGCCTATGCCTGGGCTATGACTCTAGGCCTAGACTACTAGATCTATAGGACTTAGACTAGCCTAAAGCTAGAGCCTTAGATCTAGCTCTTTCAGAGGCTGTGACTGATATGTTAGAACAGCCTTTAGAGCCCCCTGTCAACCGCTTCAAAATTGCGAAAATCGAAAAAAATTAAAAGGTGCTTCTGTGCCGAACAGCAAATTCTCATTATACATTGAGAAGCTACTCTTTACCAAGAAACCAAAAATGGAAGTTTTGACGGAAAGACATGACGTACAAGTCAAAATCTCTGAATATTGCTAGGTACATGACAGATAAAGAGAATTTAAATCCTGATCGGCAAAAAAGCGGCTAATAACTTACATATTTTCTCAACAAAAAGCACTGATGTAGCTCACATTGGGAGATAGTAGTAAGCACTTGAAGTTGATTTCAGTAGATCAGTTACACCTGTCATGATTTCAAGGAAAGACAAAAAGTATCCGTCAAAAGAGAAAAGCTTACATAAATGCGAGCAAAATCTGCAGATTTATTATAGCTATTGACTTCTCGAATATGTTGAACGCACAACTCTAAACAATACTTGAAATTGAATAAAATTGACAAAATATGAGAAGACAGTCTAAAACCTAGAGGTCGCAACGGTATTGAAAACCAGTACCGGTAACCGTCACGCTAATAACCGTACCGTTACCGAAATACCGGTAAAAATATGTAAGATAAAATGCCAATGCGCTGCCACCCCCACTTTGTTCCTAACTCTCTCCGTAGCTTCTCAAGTTTATATGCATACATAGTGCAAGACCGATTTGAACCTATACTGATGAACTTCACGAAATAGTATGTAACTATCTTACGAATCAAAATGTATTTTTAGTTTTAAATTAAATGTATTACACATTTCAAACCATTTCTCAACTGTACCAATAGCAAGCGACGGGCACTATACATGGGGTGGGGTAGGTAAATTAGATTTTATTAACTGTCTTGAGTTCTGGAAAGTAAACGGAGGAAAATATCCTGGTGTGGCGAGTTTGGCTGAAACATATCATGCTATTCCTGCGTCATCCGTGTCAAGTGAGCGGCATTTCAGTGCCACTGGCAACACCATCACTTCCAAACGGGCACGACTTCAACCTGAGGTTGTCAATGCCTTGTTGTTCGTAAATGACTATTACAAACATAATTCAGTTTCTGGATCTGACGTTGACATGAAGCTACTACACCCGAATTGCCAAACATGGACATCACAACTGAACTGCCAACATGGAAATCACACCTGAACTGCCAAACATGGACATCTAAATGTGTATGTAAATGTACACATCGTGAAAGCTGTAATTAAATGAAATAATTAAAAAAACGACGTGTCTTTTATTTCCCCGGGGATTATTGTCGGTTAACCGGTTAATAATTTCAATACCGGTAAATGCTCAATTCCGTACCGAAACCGTATAACCGGAATTACCGTCAGCCTCTACTAAAACCTAACTGGGAGAGCTGCCATTGTTTGCCCGGAAATCTTCAGAGATTTTGACTGGTACTTTGTGTCTTTCCATCAAAATTGCCATTTTGGTTTCTCGCTGGGTAATTCACAGATGAAGAGAAATCTTGATTGACAACAGCTGATAGCTAACAGCTTTTCTTAAACAGAAGATAAAGGAAGATATAAAGGAACCTGTTATGATTTTGAAGCGGGTGATAGCCGATAGGGGGCATGTTAAGGCTGTAAGTAGAGGGTGTAGCCAAGGAGGATTGGCTCCCAGAATGCACCACCGATATTCTGTCCCATATATGGTAGCGGTGACCTTTGACCTCACAGGTTTCAAAATGGTTTCAAACCTGTCACGTGTCAACAAGGTCAAAGGTCACGCTACCATATATGGGACAGAATATCGGTGGTGCACTCTGGGAGCCAATCCTCCTTGGGGTGTAGCCGAATAAATCTAACCCAAATAGAGTTTAACACATCTCAGTATAGGCAAAATTAAAATTCATTAAAGTTTCATCACTTTAGCATGTGTACATTTGCTGGCCTTCTAATATTTTGCCAATAGATTTGTTAGGCTTGATTGCAAATTCTTATGAAATATAAGAGTGTATGGTTTCAATGTACTGTACTCCCGATATTTTTCGCGTGCAATTTAGTTTCGTGCTTTTCGCGATTGTGTAAAAATCACGAAAATTAATAGTCGCGAATATCGCCAATTAAAGGCTGAGGTGCAACATGCCATTGACTAAGATCTAGAGATTGTAAATCTTATCCAAAGTATATGATATTGGGTAGGTGTAATTACTGTAGATAAGATAAATTAATTTTGAGGATTCAGAGAATAATGGAAGTTAAACCTTTGATATCCGCAAAATTTAGTGGCCACAAAATTGGTATTTCTCAAAATTCATGAAATTTAAACTCGCAAATTAACCGGTAGTACAGTATTTGCATGTGGAATAATTATGATATTGAGAGCATTGATGAAACAAATGCAATGAACTGATTTGATTGGCCAAGGGAGCATTGGAATTTTGACCTGAAGTTCACATGATTGTTGCTATAGACCTTATGATTTTTTGGAATTCCAGTAATACTATTAATGTCTATTATACTTATACAGTAAAACCTGTCTTATCCAAATGCCACCGCTACAAATTAAAAACATTCAGATTTAAACGTCTGATTTCGAGGTTTTTGCATCCGAAAGATTCTTGATTTTGAAAAAATATTAATGCATTTTCACTTAATATTACTAGCATTGTAGGCGTTATGATTTTTTGGAATTCCAGTAATACTATTATACTTATACAGTAATATCTGTCTAATACTTATACAGTAATATCTGTCTAATCCAAATGCCACCATGACCAGTTAAAACACCATGACCAGTTAAAAAAAACATTCAGATGTGGAGGTGATCGGATTTCGAGGATTTTGCATTCGCAAGATTCTGCATTTTAAAAATATAAATGCATTTTCACTAAAAAGTATTAAGATTACTTTTGACCGCATAGCTTTATGACATTCCAAAATCCAAATCGAATGCTTGAAAGGTAAAACAGAAGTGTGCAATCAGAGATGATAGATACTATTGCATGAGTATATGAAGGCCATGTGTCAACTCTTCGATTGATAATACGCCTCGAAATAAACACCCACTGGCTTGGGAAAGCTATTTTCCCTCTTAATAAATGCCTGTCCCCTTGGAAAAATGTTTTCAATTTCCCTCTTAGTCTTAATAAAAGCCAATGGCATTTATTTTGAGTTCTTTCTAATAAAGGCCCTGTGCAAAATAAATGCTCAGTGGGCCTATATGTTCGTTGAATTTAAAATTTCCCCTTCTACTCAATTTTTATGAATGTTTTATGCATCAGTATGTTGCATTTGGAGACACAAATAAACTCTTAAAAGGAAAATATTTTCTCTTTAGTATGTTAACTTTGTCTACAAATGCAACATATTAATGTGAAAACATTATAAAAAAAATGGAAGGAACTGAAAATCAGGAAAACATTTTTGAAAAAAAATGTTGATGGGGTCTTTGCACCTTCCCTGTCTCAATCTCCAATTTTTTTTATCATCTGTATGAGTACTTTTCCTTTAGATAATGCATTGGCCTAACATACACACCTTACATTTTCAGAAAATTTCTGCAATTCAACATATGACCGTCTAAATTCTGTTGCGAAACCTTTAGTATTCTTTCAAGAAATTTCCTGCTTACATGAAAGTCTTTTACATTCTGTTTTTTTTTAATGTAACATAATGGCTGATACCAATATTGTTCAAAGTTGTATATGTTTACACTATGAAACTAATCATTCTTTGAATTGAGTTCGATTCCTGAACAACTGGATATTTGACTAAACATTCCTTGGATTTGATTTGGTTTGATGAAGAGAAATCTTGACTGACAAAAATGCAGCTGATAACTAACAGATTTTCCCAAACAGAAAATATAAAAAAAATTTAAAGTGAGCACTTGATTTCAATAGTTTAGTTTCACCTATGCTTTTGAAGCAGGTGATAGCTGATAGGTGTCATGTAAAGGCTTTAAGTACATGGTATAGCAATAATTAAAGGTAAGAAGGTACTGTTTCATTCATATTTCTTGGTTTTAAAAACATTTAATCAAATAAGCTGGAAATTTTTTTTGAGAAATGATATGATGGTGAAAGAAATAGATACAAAATTATAAAAAAAATTATAATTAGCGAAAATTGATATCCGCAAAATTTCAAAATTGCAAAATTGTGAAAGATAACAGCATCAAATATTAGTGGCAATACAGTATTTGCATGTGAAATAATTATGATATATTAATATAATAATATAATAATTGATGAAACAATTGCAATGAACTGTTTTGATTAGCCAAGGCCAGAGCATTGGAATTTGAACTAAAGTTGAGTATAATGTTATTGTATAAATTAAAAAAATAATTATAAAGACTTCTTACAAAGTTGATCTTCATTTCAAATAGCTGAGAATATTTCCAAAAATAGATTGACTAGGCCTTCAGATTTTTTTGAATTTCAGTATTACTATTACTCATACAGTAAAACCTGACTAATCCAAATGCCACCGTGCAGTTAAAAACATTCAGATTGGGAGGTGTTCGTTATCACAATAGATTATAATTATATCATTGATAATTTAGAGTTTATTCAAAGATGGCAGCAGCATTCTCAGAACCTAACAATCAGAATCTCATTAATCTTTTGTTCACGTTAGTTATTTAAACTTTATATTCATATATAGATGGGAGTTCTTAACTATATGATAGACACCAATAATTCAACATCATAATTTAACCTTTTCCATTAAATATACCCTGTATCAAGCACAGAAACGTATTTACACCCTTTACTAAAATGGCAACCCCTGTATCACGCACTTGTTTGAAATAAATATATATATCGGTATACTTTTCTCTATTCTGTTTTAGAAAACACATCAGTCAGTTCTTTTGTTCTTTGTATCATATGTTCGGAATGAAATGAAACATCTATCCGAACCTCAGATCATTGGAACAAAACGACATAAACACAACGTGTTTAGGTCTCTCGATATTGTAATTGTACGAAGGAAAGTTTGGTTGATTTAAAAAAAAGTATCTTGTTAATGAAATAAAAGGTTCATCTTAATTTATCTATTTTGGGGGCTTTCGCTTTGATTTTTTGAATACTTGTAGAACCAACCAAAATGTCCTTTGTATAACTGTAATATTCAGAGGTCTTAGAAAATGTTGTAAATGCTATTTTGTTCCAACAAGCTTCGGAAAGATATTTTATTTCATTCTCAAGAATTGGTAAAAAGAACAAAAAAACAATTGCACTAAAAAACAAAAAATGTTATATGAAATATTTATGAATAATTTTCGCATTTGATTGTTGTCAATCAGTCAAAATTTCTCAAAATACCGTGTTTTGCAGAATGTTTTCAATAATTGGTTCAGAGAAAAATATTGTTGAATTCAGTTCACCATATCGATACCGTCCAATCCTTTTCTATAAACTTAAATCGTCTTGCATTAGTTGTATAACCTATCACACTCGTAGCGACTAAAATTTTGATATAGCTCCTTAGGCTCAATGCTATTACATTGTAACATGTACTAAACATTTTAGATTTATGATTACCTTGGTAACAGAGGTCAATATCCTTATCAAAGTCAGTACTTACTTAGGGAATTTTAGACGGGGGCTGCCCTGATTAGTTGGACTATCGGAGTTTTGACAGACAACGGAGTCCGTAGCCCTTATAGAAAAAAAATCTCAGATACAGAAGTAAAGGTCTATAGGGTTTATTTACATCCTTGAGATTTCTGTTTATAGGTTCATGGAGTGTAGCTTCACATCTCGTGTCACCAATGAGCAAAGATCTGTTCAAGTATGCCATCCTACAGAGTGGGTCCATTCTCTCTGATAAAGTTACTAACGAAAACCCAGCAGAGAATTTCAATGAAATAGCAGAATCTTTAGGTAACTATTAGCAAATGACTATAGTCTATTGCAGAAGAAGGTATTTTGAAGGGTAATAGAAACAATTTTAAAATAAAGATGGCATGGCAATAAAGTTCAACCACTGCTGTCTATATCGGCCTAAAACTTACTATTTTTCAATATTTTTTTATAACAAGAGATCCATACCATCCAAAATTATATTGCTAATGGACTGGGTCTGTCCAAAACAAAAAAAAAGTGATTTGATTTTTTGTAAGACTTGGATGGGAGTGGTAAGGTGTTGTAAACATCTAAGAAATAACACGCAACTTTTTTCAATCCAAGTTTCATTTTCTGAAAAATTAAGAATTTGGATATCTGAAAGTTATATGAAAACTGCCAAATTTGTCATTCGTCCACAGATTGTGTGATAGTATACCGCAATAGGGACAAGTTTTGCAACTGAATTGCTGACATGATGTTGTA
The DNA here is from genome assembly GCA_903813345.2 of Owenia fusiformis. Taxonomy (NCBI): domain Eukaryota; kingdom Metazoa; phylum Annelida; class Polychaeta; order Sabellida; family Oweniidae; genus Owenia; species Owenia fusiformis. The sequence continues at coordinate 37,109,204 of CAIIXF020000005.1, read as the reverse complement.
GAATGCACCAATGGTACTAGAAATGACCTAATAGAATGTGTGCGGCAGACACCTGTTGACGACATTGAGAAAGCCATTGCTACATTAGGTCCTCTCATGAAATTTGATTGGGTCTCAGTTGATGGAGAGTTCTTCCCCAAACATCCAAAATATCTTTACGATGAAGCGGATTTCAGTGACACTGTGATACTCATTGGAACTACAGAACACGAAACACATATTTCTCTTTCACTTTGGTCTCATGATGGAAAATATAACTACGAAACGTTTCTTGAAGAAATAAAGTTTCTAAATGGAGCGTATTGTCAACAGGATACAGTGAGTTTAGAGAATTTGAATAAGATTGCAAATTTCTACTTGGACAATGATATATCTGAGATTGATGAGAAAACCTACAATGCAAAAGCCCTCGAGATTACAACTGACTTCACCATGGAATTTCCTGTTCTAAATTTGACAAATACTGTAGTAGGTATGATATGAATAAAAATCTTTATAATGACTAAAATTATGGATAACTCACATTCAGAAAATATTTTTGAAGGTTGTATAACTATTATATGTATCACATTGTTTCACGCATTAAGACACCGCACAAGATAATTTGGGAAGATTTGATCATAATCGAAAGTTTTTCGAAAGTTTAAGTATTACAGTTGTATGTGTCACTCTGTACAATGTCACAGAAGTAACACGTATCCACATTGATTTCCAGAACGCGGTGGAAAAGCATTTCTGTACATATTTTCCCACATTCCTGAGTATATGGATGCCCATAGGTCGAGACGTGTTTCTACACACACCGATGACATTTTCTTTACGTTTGGCTTTGGCTTTATGGAGCTAGACACATGGTTTAAACAGCTAGAAGTCACGTATTCGGAAAAAGAGACAATATTTGCTCGTCAAATGATGAAATATTGGGTCAACTTTGCAACATATGGGTAAGATTTTACATCCTCAATTTTGTGCGCGTAAAAGTCAGCGGCTCTAATATGAATTTGGTTCACCATAAACAACTTGAAATACACGTGAAATTCATTATTTTCACCGGTTATTTCATTTTAAAGCAAGATTGTTATCCCAAACTTGAATCTATTGCTGTTAATTTTCAACTCAAATGTAACCTAAATCCCACACATAAATACGCAACCCTCCATAAGTTTGGCACCCGGAATTTTAGATTTTCATTGAATAGCATTACAAGGTATGTCAATGTTTGAATCTTAATTTTATTCCTTAATTGCAATAGTTTGGAAAATAATAAGTTTGATCATTTTTGTAATCGACAAACAAGCAAACTTGATATGTTCTTCTAGATTTTGAGACGACCTCCTAGGTCCGGCTACCAAACGTATGTAAGGGAGTGTAATTTTACAGTTCATATAACATTTCAGTGACCCTAACAGTGACGACTTGTCACACTGGCCAAAATACAGTCTGGACAATGAAGAGTATGCTATACTCAAAGAACAGCCAACTGTTGGTAAACTATTTCGCAAGGAAAAGTTCCAATTTTGGAAGGACTTCATGCAGAGTATTCAGGATAATCGACAAAAATATGGCAGTAAGAGGGATGAACTTTGAAATATTCGATCGCCGTGAATAGCCGTATCTGGCTATTTTAGCCCATACAGAACCCTTCTAAGAATTTATCTTTTATTGTTTTTATGATGACAATACAACCCCCCCCCCCCTTTGCCTGTATTGAACTATTATACAGGTCATTGTACCAAGTGAGGAAAACTGGCAGGCAGAATTACGGTTATCAAGTTACGTTATAGTTTGCATTGAATTTCCTGGATAAACTGAATTTCATGAGTGTATTTGACTGAAAAGAAAGTTACTTTTTGTTGTATTGTATAACTGACAGTAAATCTATGTAGAATTGTTTAATCAAGCACATGTATATATCTTGAAATAGAGTTGAATTATATTCATTTTATATAATTTCCCATTACATTCTCTGTTGTGTTGAATGATTGTGTAAAGTAAATGTGGATATAGATCAGTGTTTAAAAAGTCCCCCATACCCATATATTTTACAATCTATTACCAAGCTAGACCATTAAAAATCCAAATACTTGATAGCTGGGTAACCCAGGACCACGCTACCCAACACCCTGGGTTGCCAGACTAGTAGTAACGATACGATAGTAAACATTTGATTTGTATGTGTATTGCTATTCAAAATGCACATGGTTAACATGTTCATCATTTTTTAATCTACCTCAAGGATTGCATAGACTTTCATGGCATTCATTTTTGACTTGGACTTTAAATGACGACCAAGTCATGGGTATGACTTCTGTAAACTCAGACTCAACATCTATAAAATTTTCGAAAACATATTTAACGTTTACGTAAATTCCCAAAGCAGAGTTCGTCAATACATCTTCTTTCTACTTAAATCTTATATTTTGGTATTGTTTTTTTTGATAATAAGATAAGCATCGTCATTTTTGCAATTTTGCTTGCTAAAGTTACGGTAAGACATTTTGTGGAGAATGTTCTCACAGGAGAGATGATGCAAACTGGGTCGATATTAAAGCAAAAAACTGCACAAGATCGATGCCTCTAGCCTTCGGAGTCCAAATGGGAGATACCTCTAATCATAATCATGTTTTGCAATAAAGCAATGTAAAAAACACTTTCTAGGGAAACAACAAGAGTTATTCGATAAAGTTAATATTTTAGAAGAGACGTTTGGTTTGATATCATAGAACTAAAATGAATTGCCTTGGCTACATCTGGTATTAACTTACCCTAAAGGCATGTACTATAGATCTACGGCTGGTCTATTGTTTTATCATTAACTTATTCACTTATTCTACAATAGCTCGGGTTACTGTTTAACTTGTCTAATTGATATTCACTCGAATACAGAGATAGTTGACATAGCAACGATGTTGAGTAAAATGGCCACTGCAGTAAGGAAGTAAAAAATTGATCTAAAACAACATGTATCAATGGCTTGATGGCCGAAAATGTTGATTCCAATAAGATATATGGTCCTATTTCGTGTCTACAAATAAAGAAGGACATTAAGAAGGACAATGAGTAAAACGACAATGGGGAATACGGTGGAATGGACGGTCCCGCTGATATTCATCTTTTGTTTAATGCTGATGTTTATACAATTGAGTAAGTCTTGCAATATTCTTCCAAGTTCAATATTAGAATATGATTCAGATTCAGACGAAATTTTGAGGTGATGTTCGATTTTGTTATATCATTCTGACATAAACAAATTCATAGTCATACATGATTACGTAAATCTTCAACGGCAAGATAAGATCGGAGTCCCATGCCAATGCATCTCAAACTCTATTGTTTCAAACATGACGTCACGATTTACTGACTTTCAGGTACTGCTGAATATTGCACATCTTACTGTAATACAACAGGGCAATTGGTGGAGGGGTTTGACTGCAAGCCGCATTACTGCTGTGGTATTCCACATAGAAAATATTGCTGTCGGGACTACTTTGATAAATCTAACCTAAGCGCTATAACTTCATGTGGCATTACAGAGGTCGCCCCGGAAAGAGTAGAGGGTCCATCGTCTGCTGTCATATGGATTCAAAACCAGTAAAGATTACGGTTACAAATCGTTTATATGATATAAAAGAATGATATGATACCGTATCACAAAACGAAAAATTATCAAACAATATGTGGCGCAATACATTCATTATATATGCAATATACACAATCCATTTGGATTTTTTGTAAAAAGAATGCAATGTAAATTACAATGTAATATAGTACGACCAATACAATCCAATCCAATATATAATATGAATATACAATATACGATACAATTCAGTCTCACACAATACAGCGTAACTCAGTCCAGTACGTATACCACGATGCAATGTTATATTAAACACAATATGTATGCATTTAACATTAATATAGTTGACTGCATGACTTTTGGCTTGTCATGATTTCTTCTTCAAAGGTGACAAATTTTCCATTTTTGTATTGTCATCAGTTCATGACTAATGAGTAAAATATTTTCATTTTCAGTTTATGGAAAGTTGTCATCGGAGTATTAGGAGTGGCACTTCTGGTAGCTCTGGTAGTGACTTTATATTTTTACATCATAAAAGAAGAATGGGGGTCATCATCTAAAACAAAATATGCATCCACGCATAATTCAGAACCAAGTGAGGACGTTGCAGTATCAGCATTGGCTTTACACCCAAGAGTCAAAAAGACGATTGACACCAGTCTAAGAAGACCGCCATCCAAAAACCAAGTGCAACCTTATCCCCCTTAATCAAGGAACGTTTTCTATTCAAATATTGGTGAATTCAGTGACGTAAATACATTGCAACGTGTGTGTAAGGTGAAAGAAAACTTGATATAGAACAACATTGTGACAGTACAGGGGCGGATCTGGGAACCAACAAGGGGAGGGGGGCAAATTTCAGGTCAGAGAAAAAAAACTTAAAAAGAAGGCCTAAGAAGGCCCAGTAATGACCAAAAAGGCCCACTTTTTGGGGCTTTAAGGCATTTTTGGCCCAATAAATTATTTGGGCCCAATTTTTCTAGGCCCAACTTAGGGGGAGTCCCCCCCTGGATCCGCCACTGCAGTATAAAAAGTATCAGTAACCCGTTCGCGTTGGTATTTTTATCGTTCCTATATATATGGTGCATGTGGTTAATTTATCATTGTATTAGTAGGTTATATGGAAAATTCAAATAACCCAAATATGTCTCGGTAAGTCGGCTTAGAGTATTTTAGTGCATTGGTTCAACATACATGGTCAAATATTATTTTATCTTAGTGTGTTATGGTTTCATAATAATTGAGCATGTCATTTTAGTAAAACAGTGATGTCACCACAGTGCATTATTGTTTCATAGAGAACTGGACAATGAAATTGTATAAAGAAGTTATAATTATTATTAATCCTTAAATTAGTATCTTGGTTTATTTTATAAACAAAACTAAGTTGCTTTATCATTATCATTACTATGATATTGGTTTGTCTATCGTCTATGTTTCCATTCGGGAAAAATATAATCCAGTTATGGCAAATAGTAAGACCGTCTCCTTCTAAGAGGAGGACAGACTCAGAATTCATAGGTGAACGTGGTCATATATACCAGCAGAATAGTGGAAAAGATAAATCTAAATATACATGAATACAAATATCATTGTAAAACTGAATGTCACATCCTAAATAAATATTTTTGTAAAAATATGTGTTTTTTCTTGTCACAACCACAAGTGATGACCTATTGTTATAGTCTCCAACCTTTTTGTGGACGTTGTTCGGCCGTCCAGAGACATGGAGTTCGGCGTTTGTAACAATGGCAGGTCGTGACATTTTTGCAATGCCTTTTTTATTTGCTTAAAGAAGGAAGAACAGATAAAAACGTCTTGAGAGTATGTTCGGAAAAATTGTCACATTTTATCAATTACAAGAAACGTTCCCTATTCGTTTATTGTGAAGATTGCAAATGTGGAGTTTCGCTAAAAAACTTCTGATCTCAGTTAATCTCATGTAAACTAAAATGCTCGTTTTCTCTAAATTGGAATAATTGCATTTCATATACAGGGTGTCCTAAAATGTACCCAAATGAAACTGGGAAATAACTCTTTTCCCTTTCTATTCATCTTGTACAGGAGAAGAGTTCATTTTCCAATTAGCAGTAAAAAGCTTGTAGAACTTGTAAATTATTTACCGAGAAATTTGACATTACATCTTGGATGACATGCTCTAAATGATCATCAATACGATCGATGCAGGCCGTGGAAATAAGGTGTGGTGCTACGAGTATTTCTCTAAATCTACCTTGTGAAACTTTCAGGAATATTACTTCATCTTCCACAGAATCATTCCATGTTTCTCTCGGTGCAATTTTCAGGACACCCTGTACATATTTGGAAGGTTGCCATCATTACATCATATTAACTGAGGCTGACTTCATACGTCTCCCGCTGCTAAATTTCAAGAAAAGAAGGCAAGTTAACAAGAATATGTCAGAGTGTTGTTAGTTACGAGTTTCTCTGATTTTGTGTTTGAGAGTTGTTCAGAGTATGACTTTCCGTAGTTCAACTCTACAAGCCTCCAGCTTTAATTACATGTTTTAGAAAAAGTATGAACCAAAGTACATGATCATGATCGGAGGAAATACAGATCGTCATGAATTAAAAACATTTAAAATGAGTTAAAAAGTAAAAAACAACATTTTTGATATTAGAATTACAGACGCATTCAGGACATTTCCTCAGTAACTAGCAAACTATTGTACATGCTCCCAGCGCATTCTTTAAGTTAATCTCAAATATAAATGTTTTCCTTGTAACTATTTAGAGTTTCACGGATTAGAGCTTTGATGTCGGTTTTATCCATCACGCTGTTGGGTAGAGTGGGGCACAAAATCTTATTACGCCATTTTACATACATCGTTGGTGTAATGTTTTTATAATTTCTGATGTTTCTCCCCCTTGGCCTACAAGGGTCACTAGTCCACTACAAACTTAGTCTTTAAGGTCTGGAAACCATCCAATTATTCAACGTATGTCAAAGCATAAATACTTTTAAAAATAGTAACATCATTGCGGGCCAAAGTATTGGTGTATCAGGTAAATTACAGGTGTATAATTGAGTACTCGAGATACAAGTTAGCGTAAAAAATTTGTGATTGAGACAAGTGTCGCGGTAAAGGTGATAAACAACATAGCATCAAAGTAATTTGCCCCGGAACAATTATAATTTACGGTATCTGCACATCGGATCTCGGTGGAGGTGTCGCTTATTGAATTTTACGAAGACACTCGTAATAATGACATTGAGAACTTGACGCGGAAGGATTATGAGCGCCGCAAATGGTGTGACGAGGAGAGGAAGCATTCTACGAAAGGGAAAACGGTAAGTGTATGATATAGTAATGCGCAAATCAATGTTTATCAAGTGACAGAGAAAAACACGGCACATCGGGACCAATTTCATTTTGATGTTTAATGAATCGGCATGTAGATAGGAGAGCCTTGAATCTCCGTAAGACGTCATAAGGAAAATATTTTCCTTACCAAATTTCATATAATTATTTGTCACACTCCTTCTTCAAATAACTTCTTTTATGCTATTGAAATATAAAAACTACAGGGTGGGCCAAGAAAACAAAGATGAAAGATTCATATGATATATGATGTTAAACCATGCCATGTATTATCTATCATTTTAAAGATATCATTTTCTAACAAAATGACACCATCCAATTGAAAACCCTTTGTTTTCTCGTGGAGTTATAGATAGACTAAAATTAACACCAGAGGTGCCGTGAGCAACCAAAAATAAAAAAAATCAAATTCCAAAATTGCCCTCCATATTACTGTCACAGCTGCACTCAATAAGCTTGACTGAATCATCATAAATTTATTTAAGAGTAATACACAATTTATAATTAATATCTATTTATAAAAAATATCTATGTATCATTTTTTAATTTTGCGCTATACGTATAACTGTATCTCTTTCGGTTGAAGTGCCAAAGTTCAAATTTCCCTCCATTTTTCACAATTTGAAAATCTGCAGTGAATATCTTTTGGTCGCTCATGACACCCCTGATGACAATTTTAGCCTCCAACTCCACAAGAAAGCAACAGTTTTTCAATCAGATTGTGTCATATTGTTAGGAAATGATATCTTTAACATGATATACAATACATTGCATGGTTTAACGTTGTATCATATGATATTCATCTTTAACTTGGGTATTGGTTTTTTGGCCCACCCCTTGCAGCAAGGATGTATTTGTTTATCTCAAAACAACTATCCAGCATAACTATATTTACATTAAGATGATCTTGCCCCGGGGATCTCACTGATTTCTGGATTTGTTATCTCTAATACAGTCACCTAAAGATCTTGGATGATATCAAGATTGCAGATTAATTTTGAGTGTACTGTAGTCATACACAATTTGAGTAAAAGAAAATGGAATTATTCAATAAATATGGACTCTTGACTCTTGGATACTTGGCGACAGCAACTTTTGACACATTTCAATCAGTGTTTGGTCTTGCAACCCCTTAGGCTTACACCCCAATAAATATAAGACCTTGCAACCCATAAACCGTTATCAAGAAAGGCAACATCATGCGACCCCTAACACCTCAATTAATACACCTTGCAACCCTTTGCACCTCAATCAACACAACACATTGCAACCTCTTTTAGAGTCAACGAGCACGACACTTTGCAACTTATGCTTCTAACCGGGCATCTAACTAATGCAACATCTACAATGCAACCTTTAGTAAAGGTTAAAATACACACGATCTTAAACAGGCAATGCGCCTATTTTTGAATGAAAAAGGACAAAATATTGTTTGAGACATGTCACTCACACAGTCAATCAAATATGATAAAAACTTTAATTTGGGATAATACTGAAGTGAAAAAAAAATTACTTGCATAGAAAACAGCATTTGAAGTTCAGAGATTGAAAAAAGGGAATTACCACTTTTCACAAATAGTGTATGTTTTAAATAACTCTTGGATTAAAAGATGGCATATGCTTGAAAATCCTGTCAAAAATGAATTGATAATTAATGCAAACAACAATGCCATCTTTCTATGGCATTGCTAAAAACTTGACATATATAAATTGATAGATCAAAAATATTTTGTCATGATCAAGTGTCAACTCTGATGTGGTCTGTTTGAGCTTTTTTTGGTGTCAAATGAAAGATCGGGTACTTATTAATCCATTGGAAATAATATGAAGATCAAAAGTGAGACTTCATTTACGCACTTTGTCCCTTTAACCATAGCATTTAAACTATTTTCGATTCATGTGAGGAGATGCGTCGCCCAATGCCCTTGATAAGGACATCTTGACCGAGGTATTAACTATAAAAAGATGGTATTAAACTGGCAGATTCTTTAGGCTTATTGTACACACATAATATAAACTACGAGGCTGAGTTTCAGAAGCTAAGCCGCCAACGGACTAGGCATGTAATGAAGGTTGAGTTGAGCTGGAGCCGAGTGGTTTAAACAAGAGCATTGAAGCAAGCTGTAGATATACTCGCAATTAATGGAGGAATTTCATACAGATATTTAATGAGTACCATTCTGCCGTAGTGTTATCATTAATATTATACTGACAAACCAATCTAAGCAATTTAAAAGATGTTGAAGCTTAGCCAAGTTGTGCAAACTCACTAATCAGGCCAGGTGAACGTTGGTATAAACAACGCATCTACAGATACAGAAATAATGGAACGATATCAGCCAAAGGAAACTAATAGCAGAAGGTCAACGGAATTTACTGTCAATGGTGAGACACGATACGTCACAGTTCGAAGGATGAATCTCACCCAAGATTACCAGGCCTCTCCAGATAATCAAGGTGATTGTTACGGCAATAATAGGCAAGAGAAACAAACGAATATTGCAAGGAACGGTGATCAGCCTCAAACAATGACAAACCTTAACGTTGACACAAAATCAACAGCTAACACGAACCATTTCTCAAGTCCGCCGATGAACGTGCAGTTATCGTCTCCGTTAAGCCCAAGGTAATGAATAAGACATTGTTTAATGGTCGAAATTAAGATGAACAATTACTAATTAGGGCCGCAATACATGGACTTATGAATGTCTTAAGACACAGTTACTGAGGTGAACTTCCATGGTTCCTGAGGTGGTTAATTAACTAAGGTTAATGGTCGTTTGTCTTAATCAAAATATATTTCCACATATCCTGAGTTGTTTACATTTTTGTAAGGCGCATCTGTTGTATAGTATAGACATAAGTCAGATTCATCCTTAATAGCATTAACGTACATCTGCTTTGCGTGCTAACTTTACCATGTTGTTATATTATTAAAGCAATGAAGATGAGCCCGATAATATCTCTCTCCAGGTTTAAGGTTATTCGAATCAATGAGAATAAAAAAGAGAACATTGTGGACAAGGTAATAAAAGAATACCAGCGAGCGTGTCGAGTCATGGTAGAAAACATAAAATGTAAATGGTTAAAGTTCGCGTCCGACGCGTTCTCGTTATGGCCGTGTCTGTAGTAATGTGGAACTAACTTGGACTTTTTAATGCAAGTGTAGTACTACATGTGTACTTTACTAAGAAATACTTGGGAGAGTGGGAGTCTAAAAAATCCCTAGGTCAGAATTGAAAACTGGGTGCAACAGTTTTTTACAATTTGCGAGTCACGCTAACCGCTTTCTGTAGCAATAAAACCAGCTCTGAAATGAAATAAATTATAGTTTATGTCTTTCATGTTCTGGTGTTATGGGACGTGTAAATTCCTTGTTGTATACAGAGCAAATAAAAGACATATTTCACCAGTAATCCGTCCATTATCACAGTTGTTTATACACGTTTTATGAGGTGTTCGCTCAATGTCAATCAACGCCTCTTTGATAGAGAACCATAAGAACCTGATAAGGACGGACCATTGAAACTTTAACCTGTGGTATACGAAGAAATCTGAATGAGCTGTTGTTATGTGTGACTTGGTCGACGAAAGGAATTTTAGTTTCAAAAGTGGATTGTGTTACTTTCACACGAAATATAAGTCCATGCTGTCCATTCTTTTCAGCTAAATTGGTTTTGCACTCTCTTATATTTTTTAAAACTAGTCTGAATTAAACCATGGATCGTACACAATGAAACACAAAGTATATTTATTTTTTATATCTTTAGAAAATGTGGCCCGGGGAGTGAATATTAGGTTAACATTTCAGAAAAGCTTGTTGTTGATTGATTGATCGCTCTTTGCTTATTTATGGTCAGAGTTAATATACTTAATTATGACTGTGCGCACCTTGCATGGCTAGGCCTAAGACACACCTGTTTTCTTGATCAGTAATGGTTATGACGACTATCCGATTCTGATCACTTTTTACTACCTTTATAGTTATGGCACAGTTCAGGAGATCACGATGATACGACATCATGATAAACCATGACATCTCATTTCTTCTCAGCCCTGAGATGTTTCAGGTGAAACAGAAAGATGCTATGAGTATCAGAATGATGATACGAGAAAACTGGCCATATTCCAGAAACTAAACAAACATAAGAGGGCTTGGGAATGTGGATAAACAACTTGCAAAACCCAGCAAACTATATCAATCAATTAACTTTACCATCAATACCAGCATTATGTTAAAAAAATGTCCAGAGTATTTTTAGAACTCTTTTAACAGAATTATCATGACCCACTCTGCAATTTCCATGTTTTAATTGGCATTTATAGTTCGCTAGCTATGGGCTACCGTATTTTGATTATAAAAACAGCCTTTATCATCGACAATTAATTAATTGGTTCTTAACCAAATAACTCCAAACTACCATTGGACCATTTTCCTTACACATTTTGTTTTTATTTTGGTTTTAATCAGAAATCTCGTTTACCTTCAGGAGTGAACTAAACAACAATGTGACGCGACATGTAAAGTTTGTTCAGCATGAGAGTTCGGAAGGACAAGACCCTGGGGCCTATAGGTTGCATAAACTCTTCGCTGACCAGCCACAATTCCCCCTCCTTGTTAGAAGCCTCGAGAGACTCACGCTAGATGGCGCAACCTATTCGTGGAGCCCTATGACCACAGATTCGACCACAGTAAGACTTTAAAAATTACAATCGAGGTCAATGTATTTGTGAGGTCACTTTAGAATAGGTTATCTTTTCAGCTCAATCGGATCATATGGTCCTATTAATTATAATTCTCCTTTTATACTCAACGCCGGACTCAAGTAATTCGTAATTGTTGTGTAAAGTATTTAGCCTTGGCATGCGGTATTTGCAGGTTAGAACGTATATGAGCATGCTCCCTCCAGAAAAACGTCCCTTTGAGAAATCAGACGGCGATGCAGAGCGTAGAAGGCAGTTGCAGCGCCAACTGCCCATGTACGACCTTGACCCCACTCTCTGTGATAGCCCAACTGCATATGAACTTAAGAAACATGGAGAGTTTCTCCATAAGGTCAAAGCCATTGTCGCTGGTATAGGTGAAGTGAATGCAATTACAACTTCGAACGAATGGGTATGATCAATCACGAAATATATTTAGCTCCCTTTTTAATTCCCATGGAGTTATTAACAGTACCTAAACTTATGTGTACGTCATCTGCATTAATTTACGTTTTATATTGTTGAAATGATGATAATTTCGGTATAACATGTGAATTGTACTCAGGTACAAGTTTACTAACTTTTTGAACAACCTTCGTATTTTACATTTAGGTGTGCAGAAAATGCCAGCAGTATTTGGTGAAGGGAGAGGTTGGTGTGTTTGTGCATAAAACTAACTTATCCATGTGTTGGCACCCGGCCTGCTTCTGCTGTACCACGTGCAAACATATCCTGGCGGATCTCATATTCTTCCACAAGGACGGGAACATCTACTGTGGACGTCACTATGCCCAGAGAGTTCGGCCCCGCTGTTCAGCGTGTGACGAAGTAAGATTTTAAAGATCGTAAGCGTGATTCAATAGCTGGTCAACGTTGACTTTAATACTATTTGGCTCATATAATCATAGGTCTACCCGGTTGGTGAATGAATCAAAATGCAGTCTGTCAAACCAAACATTTTTGATGCGGACATGATGTACTTTCAAGTCATTTTTATGTCACCACCACATACTGTTATAGTCTCTACTCTCCAGGTTTTTGTGGACGTAGTTCGGCGATTGGCGCTCGGAGTTTGGCGTCTGTAACAGATGGCAGATGGTGACATTTTGCATGTTAATGCCTTGTTGATGTTATTTTACAAGCACCAATATTATATCTTACCCATAATGGAAGCAGAATCCGTGTATTTACGAAATTGTTTTTCCATTGCAGTTGATATTTTCCAAGGAGTATACTCAAGCCGAGGGACAGAACTGGCATGTTAAACACTTCTGTTGCTGGCGATGTGACAGACCACTGGCTGGCAAAGACTATATGCCATTCGACCGTAAACCATACTGTATTCGATGCTACCAATCCAACTTCGGCAGTGTAAGTTGTCAAGAGATTAGAAACATAACTCCACTTTGCTCCCGGAAATCACTCCTGTTTAGCATTTGGTAGTTGAGATTTCAAAAGCGTTTGCTGAATACCAGTCGTGCTTCAATCGGTCCTTGTCATGTCCGACTTTGCACTGTGGTCCCATCATGATAAACTATAACGTCTCATTTCTTCTCAGTCCTAAGATCATGTTTAAGGTGAAACAGAAAGATGCAATGCGTATCAGAATCCTGTGGTCCGCGTTTTGCACGATTAGGTCCACTATTGCTGACGGACTAAACCAGGTGCAAGTCCGGCATTAATTCCACCCAAAATATTATATACATTTATGTTGTTTTCAGAACTGCCGAACATGTTATACAAAGATTGCTCCAAACTGTCAACGTATTTCTCTGGAGGACTATCATTGGCACGCCAGACCAGAATGTTTCAAATGCAGTTCCTGTCATAAAGATCTGCTCAATCAGAAAATTGTCCCGAAGGACGGCATGATATTCTGCAGTGTAGACTGCCGCAGTAGGATACTGTCAGAGCCAGTTTCTCCACGATGTGTGCGACTTCCGAGTGATAGTTCTTTCTCCAATGACTAGGTCATGGGAATTGACTACAAAAGGCATCAAAATACAATACAGAGGCCAAACATGTATCAAAGGGAGAGGACACATTTGGCAATGATATGCATACGGATGGACAATCAAGTCAATTCATTAAAGGCCTCATATAAAGTTTAAACCATTTTGGCTTTTATTAGAGTCTAACCCATATTTACAAAATATGATATGTAAAAAAAGTTTATAACTGTTTTGCAGCCAAACATAAGTGGGACATTTTATTAAGCCTATTGGAATAGGATGTCCTTTGTTTAAGCTTGACAATGGTGTTTTGCACTGTATAGTGGAATATTTGATGATTATAAAACTTTTATTTGAAAATGGCGGGATATTTGAAAAGTTGACAAAAATCTCTTAAAAAAATAACTTGTCATGTCATGAAAATAGTATATAAATAACAAAAACATGTTTTCAACCTTTACCAAATTGCAACGCGTGCACAATTCCTTCTTTCTGTCCAACTTTTGAAGAGTTGATCGATTAATCTTTCCATAATGCGAAATATAGCATAAATCTGGCATATTTTCTATTCATTTCTGAATCTACATAACTTACCCCAAATAATTCTTTGTTCAATATCGTCATCACTATGTTGAGCGATGATTGCCATGGTGACATTATGTTATGTTGTGTCAGTTTTGATAAAATATGATGAATTGTCTGATTCGGCCGGGTGGTTTGGTTCAGGCAACAAGCAAGGTCCAAGTGGTGGCCATGTTTGAGATTCTACTGATCTCTAGTAAGAATTCGATTCATCGATTGTGTTGTCCCCATTGTGATGCAATTGTGACAATGTGATTATATAGTGATTCGAGGAGTGTATGAGAGCTACATGTAGGGGTGAGCTTGGCAGGGTAAAGCATTGGGACCGAGGTTTCCTGGATGATCACATATTTAATATCTTGAAAGTGGTGAGTACGATTGTAGCGGTAGCATGCGTACGTGCATTCTGCCCCTTATCATTAAATGTGACAGGGTCCGATGAATCATAAAGATATCAAATATTACATTGAACGATCGCCTCCTTGTGTAGGCTACTGTGCTTCACAAGTTCGGAAACGCTAATCTCATACACACACGAGTCTTCAATATCAAAGGCACCTTCAGTTCTATTTGTGTGTTCAATTTCTTGTCGGTTGTACTTGATTGCAATTTAGTAGATACCTTACGCAAACACAATGATTATTGGCTACAAATGACCAAACATACTATGGTAGCTTATACTGCACATCCAATGGGAAATGCACATGCCCTTAATTGTGAATTAGCTATCAACAACTTTTTCTTTAATTACCTAACTAGGCATGTACCTGAGAGTTCAATTAGGCTTGTTTACTCATATGTTGACATTTCGAATCACTTCATTGAGGACAAAGGATTTGCATTTTCTGGGTACCCATTTTCCGTCCTCCAAATAACAACACATACAATAGAAAGAGCCAGAAGGGAAACGGAGAGAAAGAATAACGGTCGAAGACAGCTGAAAGTAATATATTTTCAATTTTCATCAGTAAAAAGAAATAGATCAATAATGATTAATTGATATTTAAGCATCTGGGCCCTCGTGTCACCCAAAGCTTTAGAAGAACACCCTGGAGGATAACTTGAACTCCACGAAGACGTGAACACAGAGAGATTTGGCTGAGTTCTCAAAGTCTACTGCGATGGATAAACTAGTTGGACTCTTTAGCTCCGTAGGAAGGATAGAATTGAGACAGGATCAAGATGCAGTCGACCGTTTTAATTACAGATACACAGTAGTTATTCTATCAATATTCACTCTCATCGTCACCACTTCACATTATGTCGGTAAGTGTTGCATTTCTACAGTAGAAATATCAAAGTTGTGCTTTAATCAACCTAAAAAACTTTTGACACTTTTATCAGCCATTAAGTAATGCATAAACTTTGAGTAGGTTTTAGGGGGAACAATAGCAGAGATCTTTGGCCGAGGCTATTAGTTCCCCTTAAGACCCAGTTGAAATAATTTATCTAACTTAAACCCCACACTGACTCGTATGAATGGTAAATGGCACATGCTCCAATTTTAGGAAAATTTGAATTCTTTTGTATTGACCAAGGTAGGTGTGTTGAGAAGTGCATGGATGTAATTAGTTCAGTTTCAGTCCACTGCATGCAATAGACCGGATTAGTCTATATCCAATAGACTGAATTTTGAGAATTCAGTCTGAATATTTTTATTCCAAATTCCCAAAAAAAATTCAGACTCGGGGATACAGTCTTCAGACCGGTTACAGTATAAAAATTATTTTGTGCTCACTGCTTACTCTTCAACTATTCGTATTGAATGAGTAAATAGGGTGTACTTAGTTCCGCTTAAATAGTCCACTGCATGTGACATTCAGTCGTCGTCTTTTGTGCCACGCTGTTTATGGATAGCTTGCCAAAGGAAAAATTAAAAATAGAAAAAGAATGCGTTCTTTGTTTCAACTGTATATTCTTTAAAATAAACCACAGTTCATTCGATTGTGTTGTTAACTAAGTGGGCTTTAATATACAAGAATTTAAGGTAACACTAAAGTTAATCAAAAGTACAAAAAATGGCAGCCATATTTTTTGATAATGACTAACATCGTTTTGCTTCGGTCCATCACGAACTGTGCCATTCGGGAAAGTTCGGAACTGTAATCAAATTTTCAACAATTTAAAAAGATGCGATATCTTTTCAGAAGAACTCAAGGTGAGAAGTACGTGACATCCTTGTGGGATAGTATTGGTAGAATCCATTTTCAAAAGTAATGGTAGGGATTCACAGCCCATTGTCCTTGTTTTTTAGAACTTTTTGATGGCTCGAATGAATGTCATCGTTTGTAAAAGAAATAATTACCCGTGCCCTACTTTGTAATTTTAAGACCATCATAAATATATACAAGCAGCGTACTGACTTCTCATGATAACATTTTCCTTATCTTCCAGGTGACCCAATAACATGCTGGACGCCTGCTCACTTCACGGGGCAGATGGTGCACTATACGGATGATTGGTGCTGGATCAAGGGCACATACTACCACCCCATGAAAGAGCATATTCCACGAGTAGGCGAACCACGTGAGTTTGACGTCAACTACTATCAGTGGATCCCTTTATTCCTGATGGTCCAGGCATTATTGTTCTACAGCCCCAGTGTAGTGTGGCATACGTTTAACAGTCGCACGGGAATTGATATCAACAAGGTAATAACAGCAGCGAGCACGTTAGGCGAAGTAGTCCTGGAAAAGCGGGAGACAACTCTTAAGCACTTGGTCCGATACATTGATAACTACCTAGATAAACATCGAGATCGGACGGCAGAAGCAAGCAGGATCGTTCGGTTACAGAGGTTCTTAGCGGAGAAATGTTGCATGATATGCGTTGGTAAAAGAACTGGAAGCTTTATATGGGTATTGTACATGTTGGTTAAAATATTGTACATAGGCAATGTTATCGGACAGCTACTGGCGATAAACTCGTTCATTGGGATGAAGCACCATTTGTACGGGCTGGGCATTTTCTTGAATCTGGCAAGCGGCAAAGACTGGGAAGAATCGCCAGTTTTCCCTAGAATCACACTATGCAGTTTCTATATGAGAACTTTAGGTGGTGAGTATAGCCTGTTTTGTAGTTCTACCATCAAATGCCTCATAGGGAGTTGAAAAACGTATTGGTTTGATCGAAGTATTTCCTAATGTAACCAATATGTGATATTCTCAATTTTTTGTTTAAAATAAAAAATGTAATTCAATCAGTTTTCCAGGTAACAACCGAAGACACTCTGCAATGTATTCTATTTCAGGCAACAACCAAATGCACGCTCTCAATGTGTTCTATCGTTTCTTCCAGGTAACAACCACAGACACACACTACAGTGTGTTCTCCCAGTGAATCTCTTCAACGAAAAAATCTACATTTTCCTCTGGTTCTGGTACATCTTTGTTCTAATCCTCACCTCCCTCAATTTCTTCTCGTGGATTTTCAAATCCATCCACGGGGTCAGGACGAAATTCTTCAAGAAAAACCTGGTGTGGATGGAGAGGCTGAGTGCCCGAGGAAATACGATGGCCGATAAGAAACTATATCACAAGTTTGTGGATAAATATCTTTGCGCAGACGGCTATCTCATAATGAGGCTCGTGGCCTTGAACACTTCTGAGTTCGTTATGTCTGAGATTATAGCGGCCTTGTGGGACAACTTTAAAAAGAGACAGCCAGCCAGTTATGAACATGGTTTGCTGGAAAATGGCGGGTATAACGACTTTAAAAAGTCGAGTGAAAAGGATGAGTTGAAGGACATTTAGATTCCGTCCATTGAGTACTGCTCTGAATTTTAGTTGTGTAAGAATTACACCTAATTTTACAAGGAAAATGCAAAGCTAGCTGCGCCCAGTGATTACAGAATGGGAGTATTTTAATAACATGTAGTGGCACGTGATTTGCAATATTTTAAACAACAATGCCATTTCAATGCACTTTTTATTTTATCAACATTGTATATATTAACAACATGTAAATAATAAGATGCAGTACATTTTAATACTTAATTGAATGAATATACACAATGAATATGTTCCGTCGTATATATTTGCAGGAAATGTTTTTAAATGCTCAATGTAGAAAATGATATTTTAGTAAATTCACATTCCAAGTTTGCATTTATTTGTATGTAATGCAGTAACGTGCTTTGATAATAAAACAGTTTTAAAACCAAAACATTTTCAATGTAATATTGTGTACATTAATGGTAAAAGTTATAGATACTTTTACAACTCACTGAATAAAATGCAGAAACTAATCGACCCAATATCCGATCAATGAAGCGAGCGTTTAATGAGCAACGTTGATGCCATCTATATTCCATTCTGATCTTTATACCTCATTAGAGATGGAGCCGCTGTGGTAGTCATGTAGTCAGTGTAGTCATGTTCAGGACTACACTTATTAGAAATCATAACCTAAGTGCAACTTAGAAAAGCGGAAAAACGATGCATACTACATTATAATTTATTTCTCTGATGCATAAATGTATAGATAATTCCTGGATTGTGAAGCATCCCTTAGCACTTTCAGCACTCTTAAGACTCTAACAAGTTTATCATAAATCATTGAAAACGTTTGTTTTCAAATTCAAGACTTTTATATATTTACCCAAGTATAGAATTTAATTTGATGCAGTAAAATCCTATTTTGCCTGTTTTCAGCTTGAATCAGGAATACCAACCTTCAAAATATAATCATAGCTATTATGATATCTAAAATGTTAATCTAGTGTAAAAGTAGAGTTTAGAAGAACTTCAGAAGAGGTACTTTAAACTGTTAAAAAGTTTTCCAGCAAGATGGAGTTCAAGGAATGTGGCAATGTGTAAATGTTGAAAAAAAAGAAATATGCACTGTGCGTCATAAAAAAGATGGCGTATACATAAAAACATACTCCCAGAAGACTCGAGTCAGTCAATGCCTAGACTCATGAGTTCCACTGACTTTTACATCTATAACATTGAAATGTGAACACTTGCGAACACTTTTGGTAGGCTCGAGTGGCGTTTACTTTGGCGATTAGAAAATTTTTACTGTAGTTGATGAAATATTTGATTTTTGTTTAAATCATTGAGCGAATCGATCTGGTCAGCAGAGATTACTTCTAATTTATGGATCCTTTTATCTAATCAGATAGGAAGACAACATCGACATCGATATCGAATCTGTTAATAAACTTGAACAGATAATTAATGAATTTACGATAGCTCTGATTTAAATATCAGAAGATATATTGTTTCTTTGAGTGATTCTTCTTTGGAATGGCCTCCATCCAAAGCTCAGCAGGAGCCTACAGGGACATTAGGAGCAGATTACAAGATATATTTCCTCATGTTTAACTGCAAGAGATATGGGCGTGAGACACCGCTGAAACAAGACGAATAGGCACCAGTGAAGCAAAACGTGGTTCTGAAGGAGACAATTTTCTAACTTTAATTCACCAATCATTTGCTGAATCCACAATTGGACAATCGCCCCTGAAATTAATGAAGACTCGAAAGATTCAATTTTCTTAATTATTTCTTCTAAAATTCTATTTATCTTATTCGAGATATACATTATATTAAAATTCATCTCCATAGTCTGACCTCATTCTACCGTCCTTCATTTTCATATCTTGTTTAGTATAGACTTTTTCGTGACACTTTTGAAATCTAAACCTTGGAACAAGCTCGCGTGTTTTTTAAGGCTTCTTTCCCTCAAGGACTTGTTCATAGTTATTTGGTATAGGCACACTCCCTACCAATTCTTCTGGTCCATCAAAGGCTGAGGATATAAATTGGCATCATTTCCTCATTTCCAATTCCAATTTGTCTTATTCTTTTATTTGATTTCGAAGGGTCGGGGAATAAATAACAAATTTCAATTTTTGAAAATCTAATAACAAATAATCCATTCATCCCAGTTGTGAAAATAGATAGTATTTTATGTCGTCAATTGAATACACTAACTATTAGACTGTAATCCATTCTGTAGAAGTGCTCTAGAAATGCAACCTTCCTTACATGAAAGGTTACACATTCCAACCTATTTCAAACCATCTGTATGATTATACTGGACACTTTCTGGGTAGTTGGACTTTCTATAGGGGTGGCAGACGGCCCTCAGACCAATTTATACCCCTACCCCCAAAAAACCATGGGGGTACTTTAATACCACCCAATAAAAAGAATACTAATGCATGTCAGATATTCATTGTTTTATATTGGGTAGGGCATGTTATGGTTAATAAGTGCCAGAAATTTCCAATCTCTAACTTATATGGTTACCATAGAAACAGTATTTATATCTCGAAATATTCTCAATTTGACCCCCTCCCAAATGTGTCCCTTTGTTCTCAAAGTGAAATATTTCAAAATCTGTTTGGATTTTATGGCTGCTACTTTGTCAAAATGTGTAATATTATGTCTATACTAGCACTAAAACACTTAAAAGTTGATATAATGATCCTATAAATCAATAATATTTATCAAATATAGTCACACATAGCTGCTTTCAGGGAAAAGTGGGCGTGGCACTTTTTGGTACTTGTGCGCTTGTTGCAGCATCAAATGAAAAATGCAAATTGCACTAACAATAATTGACATTTAATTAGCATCTACTAATGTTGTGTAACATTGTAATATGTTCATTATCATTATTAGACACTTTAAATATTTTATATAAGTGTTATCCTGACCCTTCCCTATCATAGGTCATCAATGGTCAAATGAACTTTTAGTCTAAGTCTTATAGGGTCCTCGGTCTTTTAAGTCTGTCAAGAGTCAAGTCTTACTTATTCATTGACTTGTTCCTAGAATATTTAGAACCATTTTACCATGTTTACTGCAATTGAAAAGTAATGAACAGTTCAATCCTTTTGGTATGCTATTTGATGCTAGTGTGAATTGCATAACATTTATGATTAAACTTAAATGAACTAATATAACTCTGGCTATTAACCCTTCCCTAGTATCCTTCACATAACCTCTAAATCATCTTCATATCCATGGCCTAAATGGGGAAGGAGGGAGGGGTTACAAATAGTGACCGAGGATAATTTGAATCAAAGCAAGAAGACGTAATACTCAAAACTAGAAAGATTGGAGACCATTTATACCCTTCCTAATACTTTGCCTAATACATAACACTAAAATCTATTTTGTCAGCGACACTTGCTGATTCTTTTATCAATACCTCAACATCAGGCAATGCATGATCTATCCAATGGATTAAAGATTATACTTGATTCTAATATGGCAAAATTAATTTTTTGTTTGAATTGCATAGAGCATCATTTTGCAGTTATAATAAAATGCATCCATTCAATCATTGGCTCATAGTTAACAAAAAAGCTATTCTCTGGAAGGTACAGTATAATTTCTATTATTACCACCTTGCAATATTGTGTCGGGTGTTAATGACTTTAGTCAGGCAATAATGACATTATCCGCCCAGCTATGTTTCCCGGGAAAAGTGATATCGTTCAGTGCATAAGATTTTCTATTTCAAATTTGCTATTTCAGCCCTGGGCATTAATGGTGGTAATAATAGTAATAACGTCTGTGGGCAAAATAGTGAAATATTTCACTATATTGCCCTTTGAAATGACGTTATTGTACTATAAGTATTTATTAAATAATTGCATGATAAATAATTTACACATGTTTCTGAGATGCTGTATTTTCAATGATTCCTTCAATAGTGGTACGGTATATGTTTTTGAAATACTTCAAATAATTCCTAAACAAATCTGTTTAGTGTATGAAATCAAAAAAAGTAGATACATTTGTCCCATACTTGGACATGTTTCGGATACATATAGCAGGTTTATAAATACTTATATTTTCATCAGCGGGCAGATATAGCTAATGTCCCGGCCTGAGAGGGCAGATATATTACACCTGCCCACTAACTCATAATCATCATTTGTGTATGATTAACAATGAGGGAAGTAGCATACTTAATACATATGTTAATAATCAATGATTCGAGAATATGTGGAGGAATACTTAAAAAACAGAAGAATCCTCCTAAGGCCAAGAAAACAAAATTAGACATGAATACATTCATATGGTTGAATTCTTTCTAACTCTGGCCAATTGAGCAATGTGAACCAGATAAGAAAGATTGATATGGGATAAACAGATCATCCTATAGTCAGTTCATGCTATTAGGATTATCCCTTGGCGAATATAATATATCTTCCCTCAGGACCTAAGGCCTTTGGCCAATAGAAAATATCTTCCCTCGGGACCTACGACCCTCGGCCAGATATATTATATTGGCCTCAGGATAATTCCAATACCCTGAACCTCATAGAGGATAATCTCTATTCGTCTTCATCAATTATTATTATACATATAAATCGCGATATAAATATAATCTAAAGTAAGAAATCACATTCTCTAAAGTAATATTTAATTTTAAAATTGGTAAATGATGATTATGTCACAATAGAATTTATTTGAGAATAAAACAGACAAAATAAAGGCTAACAAAAATCTTTAAAAGTTTTGGTAAAACATAAATATTTTAAAATTGCTTGTTTTTCATCATTATTACTTCGATCTCCAAACCCCAAAAATTGAGTGTTACAAATTGTTTCAAGTTAAAGTATGCCTAATTTCATGAGCAAACTAGTAATCTTGTTGGATATTTTTCCTCAACAATGCCTTGTCTAATTCATCTATATACAAACTACTAGATTGCAAATGCTATTTTACAGGATGGGTGTTCATGAAAGTAACACTAAACATCAATTTTGTCATAAACTGAACAATGCAGCTAATTGATTCTCCCATCTAAGCAACAGAGCCTCTTTTAATATATTGTAATTTCAAAATTGCCTCTAATTCAAGTTCTTCAATCAAATCTAAAATGGACACAATTGGTAATATCTTTATACCATATGAGTAGAATGTTATAACCAATGGCGCATTTGTTGTATGGTTGTCAAGGTAAGGAGATTGAAATTGATGCTTTGCCAACTTGACCATTGTGAGAAGTTTCATTGAAAAAATGTCATTTTAGTGATTTTATATATTTTGGGTGATTTTGTAGAAGTTATTTTGTAATGTGTGAAAAGAATTTAAGCAATAGACACGATGTCTGAGTTGAATCGTAATAAACACGATGCCTGAACTGAACTGTAATAGACACGGTGCCTGAATTGAACTGTAATAAACACGATGCATGAACTAAACTGTAATAGACACGGTTCCTAAAGTAAACTGTAATATATTCACAGTTCCTTAACTGAATTGTAACAAACACAATGCCAACATTGAACTGTAATTCATGAACACTGTGCGTAAACTAAAATGAACTGTAATTCATGAACACTGTGCGTAAACTAAAATGAACTGTAATTCATGATCACTGTTCATAAACTTAAATGAGCTGTAATTGACACATTACCGAACCCGAATTGTAAGAGATACAATGGCTAAAATGAACTATTATAGATGCAATGCCTAAACTGAACTTGATACAGAGCTGTTGTAGACATATTACCTAAACTGAAGTGCAATACACACTTGCTAAACTGACCCATTATATACATTGTTTTAACCAAGCTATGATAGAACCAGTGACAATGTTCACATCTAGAGACCATAACATTCACACTACCCTACCTCGATAGCGCATGCGCGAATTTTTTGGCTTTCAATCAGGTCGCTTTTGAGTATATCGACTGCTTACCCTACTATCACACCAAACTAGTTCTCACTACGTTCTCAAAAACGGGCTTCAACTGTGTACGAACGGACTGGACCTAGAACCGTTTGGGATCTATTAACAAACTTCATCGAACGTACTCGAACGGGTAGGTCCTCTAGAACTTAGACAATGCTCAAAATGTTCTCGTAGTCGTCACGTTCTACAATTAGAACGAGTGACAACGTACTAACGACGAGCTGGACGTACTACGAACGGAACTGTCGTACTTCAATCCTACTAGGGACGTTTTAACAACGAGTTGAATTGTCTGAGGACGTGTTGAGAACGAGGTAGAACTAATTGCAAACGGGTTTAAACTGATTGAGAACGTATTTAACACTGCTTATGAACGAGTTAGCAAAAATATAGCTATCACACCAAACAAGTTGCCACTGCGTTCTTCAAAACTGTGTGCGAACGGAATGAACGTAGCTGCAACTTTCTAAGGTCTATTTACGAACTTTATGATCGTTCTCAGACGGGAATGTGATTTTAGAATTTTGAATCGATTCAAAATTCGATGGCGACCATTACGTTCTGTAATCAGGTCATGTTGACCTTCTAGACTTAGGGACGCGTTCTACTACGTTGCACACCGACGTGGTGCGACCTGAACGAACTGCGAACGAGAAGGACGTATTGAAGACTGTTTAAGAACGAAGAAGCTAATTATTTCAGACATATTTCCCGACCACAGCCAGATTGAGCCCGTTTTACGACGTTTTCGTAGGACTGGCAAGAACGGGTAAGAACGAGTTTGGTGTGGTAGGGGGGTTAGTGAAAAGGTTAATACGTTTGGTGCTCGGAGTGAGTCAATATTGCTATTCGCTGAACTTCAGTGGTGCAAAAGTGAAGTCCATGTTCCAAGTTATATGATAGTTGAAGAAAGAATGTAAATAATATCGTTTTCAATTTTAAAATATTTGATATGTCATAGTACACGGTACACAACTGCAAAAGTTGATCAATACAGGGTACAAGGAATGTAAATTGTTCAATAGTACAGGGAGCGAGAAAGTAAGCTGATTATACAGACATACTATGTCCCGATCTCATGTATATTTACGTTGCAAACAGTGAAAATAATGCTAAAAGGCCGCCTGTTGATGCTTTGAGGTGTCACCAATTGTTATTTAATCCAAATAAAGTAAACATTATTTAGTAGATTTAGACACGGGCTTTCAGGTCGAATATGCATTTTAGTCATTAAATTAACAAGAACGCTAGATTATACGTGTTACTAGGGTATCAAATTTAAATAAAATAGCGAAATTGTAATTTTATCACACGTAAGTGATAAATGACTATCGGCTATCAGGATTGATGACTATCCGCTATTCAGAATAATTAAAATTGCGTGAACTACATGTAAAGAATCTTTCTATATAACCCCTCGAATGGTCTAATTCACTACCGTCCTCAAAAACCGATCATTTAAAATAGTTCTTTCAAAATACCATCATGCCACGACATTTTGTTCTTCACGATTTGCTGTAGAGGTGATATGACGTCGTATTTCTCTATTATTGTAAAAAACCAAAACCAGATCGATGTAGTCTTATATGACGTGTTGAATGTCAGATGTTTTTGGATGGTATCTGCTCCAGTGATTTTGCATTTAATCATGAAACGCTCATCACAAGACACCTCGAAACAAACATTATCCTCCTTGTGACAAGAGGAAAAATGTTTCACAATATGTTATGCCTTACGGCAAAGTAAAGATACATTTACTGGGACGACTTTTTGCATCTTAAGATTTTAGAAAAACAATTTATTCACAAAAGTACAGTTGAATAACATACTGGAAAACGTATCTACATATAACACGATGACACGCAGTTTAAATAACAGTTTACCAGGGTTTTGTTACATATCAATGTAACATTTTCGAAGGGAAACTTACATGCTCCCTGTACGTTGACAGATTTACTGAAATGTATCGTGTATTGCATTGAGTTTTGCTTCACTGCGCCCACTATTATCTATCTTTGCCTATAGTGGTTTTTTGCCAACAATATTCTACAAACTGCTTGATGAATCAATTCTATGTCTGGTAGAACACTAGAAATAAATGTAAAATGTATTTTACGTTCAGAAATATGGAATTAAACCCACGTCCTCCATTTGCAACTTAGCTGTACCCTGTTTCCCTTTTAAACGTGGTCACGTGGTAGGGTAGTGTGAATCACAATTTTAGAAGTCGAGAAACTACTCTGCCTATGGCAAGCAGTGTAATCGATTCTTCGTGTAGTACATGCTCATTCCCATACATTGCCACATATTAATCACCCCCGCTCTCATCACTGGTGATTTCCTCCTTATAAATTGCACTCCCAATCGTAGATCCACCATGGCAGTGCTATTTATTTAAAACAATAGAGTTTAAGAATCTACCAATTAATCCTCCAGCTCTCGATATCCCGTCGACAGATCTAAGAGCGAGCTATACTTTATAGGATATGTCATTCTGTTTGCATGTGTCTACATGCAGTTGTTCGCTGGTTTAATATGACGTCTGTACTTTCTACAGACGTAAACCCACCGTATGTTAAAGGCAGAATCAGATCTATAGGGGTGACAAAATTACAAGCGACATGTCCAATTGATTAAAGTGTGCACTTCTGGGATTTTTAGAAAATAGACATGACAAGGAATGATATGAGCCAGAAATATTCTAAAATTGAAACAATTTTTTGTTGGCCTCCTCGCTAGATCTGATTCTCTCTTTAAAGTAATGAGACCTAAAAATATCATTACGATAAACTTTATAAAGAATTTGACCAATGCATTATTATGCTTTATAATCAAATAAAAAAGTTGATGTCATTGACTTCTTTTTTTATTTGAGCTAGAAAACATTTTAATCCCCGTTAAGAAATGGGAGAATGGGGTATAAAGAGGCTTTAATATATCCAAAATTGAACGACAGGATTTTTTTTTTTGATTTTTTGCACATTTAAAAGTTCAATAATAAAAGTTATTTAAAAAATATGAAAATCATAGGTCACGGACTTCGCTTTTTACTCTTTCTCCTCCAATGGACATTTGCTCCAATGCTATAGCATGGAGCCATCTATTGCCAGTATATGTATGTATGTATCTTTATTTCCCACAGATGATTTAATAAAAAAAACTGTTTTTTGGTTTAAGGAGTATAGCTGGTCAGCTTTGTCTTCCTGTCCAGTGTCCAGCAGAGCATACTTTTTGTCAAGTCGCAATGCATTTTAACTTGGTCATTAGACCTATTGTTTTATTGTTTGTATTATCCATATATAGACGAGTGTTATTATCCTTTGGATCATTTGGGTCACCCAAAAGAACATTCATCAAATACTTTTTATTCAACATACATACATCACAACATGTGTCAAAGAACTAGAATGAATGATCCAATATAATTTGTTGTGTCAATATACTTTTAATATGAATATTTCCATTATTTTGTGTTATACATAAGTCAAAGTTGTCACCAATTGTACTCCTCAAAATGGTTTTATTTTCATTTTTGCTGCATTTAAAACATTGTACATGTAACATCACGACTTGAATAAATTGTCATACGACGTAACCACAATGCACTGTGTTCTATCTTGCTCCCCATACTGACCCTCATTAGCACTGCATTGCCCAATTAAATTAAATCTACATATACATGATATAAGAGGGTTGAATTTTAGATATAGAAGTAAGAATTGTCCGATTGACAATGCAAAACAGAGACCTTTGAGGCTAAATACAAAACAAACATGACATCTAAGGGGGTTGAATGATAACAAAGATGACATCTACGAAGGCTGAATACAAAATAAAATTATGACATCTATGAGTGTTGAATGCAGAACAAGGGGAAGACGTTTACTTTGGTTGGATGCAGAATAAAGGGAAATATCTACTAAATTTGAATACAAAACAAAAGGATGACATCTACGAGGGTTGAATACGAAACAAAAGGATGACATCAAGGAACGTTGAATACGAAACAAAGGGATAACATGGGTCATCAACGAGGGCTTAATACGAAACAAAAATATGACATCTATGAGGTTTGAATACAGAACAAAGGGATGACATCTACGAGGGTTGAACAGGAAACAAAGGGATGACATCTACGAGCGATGAATACGAAATACGTAAATTGATACTACAAACATTCAATTTGTCTGATTGCCAGCTACAGTTCTAACCCTCTTGGAACAAATTGACAACAACAGTAAATGGATTGATGGCAATCTTAGATAAGAATCAGCATAGAATCATACTATTTCACTGATATATATGAGACAATGTCCACACTATTGAATCTTGCATTTCATTGTAAGAAAACACTCATGTCAAATCTCTAGAAAGCCAATGTAATAGATAGTTCCAGCATTTGGAAACGCTTCTGAATAAAAACATCATTATCAAATATTTGACTATAATGATTGATTGTAGATGGGACCGAATGATTGATTGTATTTGCGAACTGGTGTGACCTCCAGTGATCCTAAGCATACTGCATCAAAATGGATTTTCCAAACAAATTTATGTCACCTGATTGTCATGGGAGAGTTCCGAGGTGATGGGGGTGACAAATACGTTTGATTTCTAGATTGAGATTGTCTCGAATTGTTATTTTTAGCACTGCCTCTGCTGGTGCGTGATCCGCCATTTGAACGCGAGCTACTTAGACTGTAGCGCGTCGTCTTCGTAGCGTCAACGTTTGACGCGTAACTTGTCTTTTTGAGGTAGTAGCCTTTGTACTGAAGGGTGCTCGTCCTCAGGCAACAGAACATGACGATGAGCTCCTTGCGGAAGCGAGGCCCTGTTACACAATACAGGAGGAAATTGACGGCGTTATTGCAGTAATGTAGCATCATGCACACTGCGTACGCCAGCTGAAAAGATCCTACAAACTGATCAGGAATTTTGCCATGGTGGTACATAATGTAATTCACATAGGCGAAGAATACGGAAATTGGAGAGGTTGTTATGATATAACCTATACTGATGCCTATGAGCATTGCCGTCATTGACGTTATCCCATTGGAATGGTTGCATGTTCTAGAAGTTAAAAGTTTACGTTGACGTCTTGTCTGTAATATTTTTGCAATAATCAGAGAGTTACTCAAAACAATTAAGGTGAATGGTAGATATGAGCGAAGAGTCGCGTCAATCCATGGCCAGTACTGACGCCAAAATACTTTATATTGGTTCCCCGATAAGTTACAGATCGTGGAGTTGCGCTTTCTGGGGGCTGGGATTATCCCAGCAGTCCAAAAGAAATGCAGATTTGCCGCCGTCAGTAATATCCCGACGATAAACAATGTTATGGCTGAACTTTTACGGCTACAGAGTTGTTTCACTCTAAAAGGCATCCAAACTGCGATAGTTCTTTCCACTGAAACGGCTACCAACACCCAAGCGCTGTAATGAACGGAAAAGTACGTGAAGAAATAATGTACCTTGCACCCTGCCTGGGTCACCTCGACGTGGCTTACGTACGTAGCGTTGGTACTATAGGATATAACGCTACGTAATAGTCCCGAATGTAAGTGCACTAAATCCGATAGTGCGAGCAAAACCAGAAATAAACTCGTGGAAAACTTCCTCATACGTTTTCTGAGAAGAACTGCGATGGATAAAAGATTTCCTATAGTCCCCAATGCAAATATACATGGAGATGCATACTTCCAAACTGCAATCGCAATTTTACCATTTTCTGTAGAAGTCCATGTTGGTTTATGAGTAGCGTTTACGTTAATGTTGAACGTAAGATTTTTATGTTGTTTTATATTATCATACTGGAATGATGTTTCATTCATTGTAAATGTGTTCAGACTGATGCTTATTTATTACCGTCTTTTATCTTACCCTGTGGCCTTGCATCACTTTATCTTAAGAAGATTTCAACTTGAACATATTCTTGTTCTGCGCACATTAAGCTTCATAATAATAGATTGTCTGCTAAGTGTCTTGCTTTAAATACCATTAGCTAAAATTTGTTTAATCTCACCGAGTTGAAAACTTGAGTAAAGAGCACCGGCCGAATAGATATTCTTCAACTAAGCGCATCGTTTCATGTGATCGCTAACTGTTTAATCCAACAAGTTAATCCGACCCTCCTATATAATATCTCAGGATGAATCTTACGTCTCTGTTGGCTTTCCAAAAGCGATCGATGTTAGGCCCTTTTAACCCGTATCTCTCCTCACCCCGGGCTATCTCACCACAGCGATATTCTTTACAATCAGAGTATAGATTTCTTTTACGGCCGCTTTTACGTCATTAATTGCAGGTATTATCAGCATTAGCGATTCCTGCTATCCTTAAATCACGCTGTTATATTTTTGGATCTTCTTTAGAAATGCACTGATCTATAATATATGGCTCAATAATGAACTACGTTCACACTTCATTGGTTCCAAGTGATTCAAAATTCCAAATGTTCTCGTCTTTTACTCCACAGTGCCCTGGATAGTTTCAGACCCTTACGTTACTTACTTAGATTATTCTAATAATGATAATCGCCGGCTAAAGCTTACTCCCTCAGTGGTTCAATCACTTGTGAGCTTTCTTTTTGTCGATTTGGTTGTTATAAACGTATTCAACTTTTGCAGCAAATAACATTGTACTATGACTGTTTATTTTGCGCGCAACCAAATGCCTGAGTAGTGTATCATCTGTGATCTATAAAAATAATGTTATCCGCTTAACGAAGTCACATTTCCATTGCGTGTCTGTAGATTCTTCGTTTCAATCTCAATGACGTTCTCGCCAGATTATAAAGATAGTGTAATCAAATCCTCCCGATAGCGACCTGTCAAATAACATTTTTCATGACTCGCAATGACATTATGATGTGACAGTTGTGTGACATACGGTGGGAAGGTTCGTTGCATTGGCCTATGTCCTTATATCAACAATTTCTCCTACTTACGTCGCGTGCGAAGACAATGCTCACCTGCAAATGTTGATTCGTTTGTAATGGAATTATGAATTGAACGATAGCATGTACCGGGTTCTGTTGTCTAGCTAGAAAACCTGCAAGTGAATCTGAGAACTTAATCAGCTACCACAAGAACTTATGAATGTTAAATCCACTTGCTAGTAATATCTATACTCTACTCGACGTGAGTTATGGATAAAAATATGAATAATGAAAAAAATTCTGTTGTACAGGTTTTTCTACTCGTACTAATGGTTGCAGTGTATCTGGCGTCGACAGGCCTCTTTGCTTTGAACGTCTCGAAACTGTCGAATCTGTCAAAACTACTGCAAGGAAAGTAAAATTCTTGTCTAACACGATGGATGGTCCACTTTGATATCTGCCCGGATAGCTGACCCTTTTGGTCTGTATCTCATAATGTCCTAGCTCTCCTCAACTTTTTTCTTCATGAAAGTCTTAACTGGCATCGAAATATCAAATATGGAAATTAACAAAGATCGGAACAAATTCATTTACGCATACGCATATGATTACGAGTATGTCTCGTATGTCCCCACTTTCTTCTGTTTTAATATCGTCATCATTGAGTTTCTCTAATCACTTACGCAATACATTTAGAAGCGTCTTCAAATCAATTTATTGATTCGATATGATTTATTGTAGTTTCTACACATCACTCTTCATTGCAGTTGTTTCATTGTATACGAAGCGACATTGATGTTGGAGTCGAACTCTTTGTGTCCGTTGTGATTAATCCTGCAAAAGAATCAAACGGTCTTATCGAATCATTAAGATAAACGAAAGGAAATTAATTCTTGTGTCAAACCAGTGAGACATAGCTATATGATGTTAAACTAACAGCCCATATCTCTCAATTAAATGGAAACAATTTAGACTCTGTAATATATCAAGCAAATTAAGAACTCTATTTGTATGGGTTATTCTAACCCCTTGACACTTGGACCTTTTATAATATAATATAGGGCGACGTCTCATCATCTTATCATCACTTACTTCACCTTGGGTGGGTACAATGTTGTGTCGCGAATCATTGATCTTTGGAATTTGTGTTGCATGGTTGGTCTAAGTTTATAATAAAGTTTACGTTACCTTGGCCCTTGGTCATGGTAAGTTCTTGTTTTACATTATCTAGGTATTGCAGCGTCTTGTGTCAAAGATCATGTTTTTCAGTTCTTATGTAGCGTCCTTGATCGATCTCCATGATGTAAGTTACATTTGTTGAATTACGTCTCTGGGTCAAAGTTCTTGTTTTGTTTTACCTTTGTTATTGTATTGTAATTGTATTGTATTCTATTCTATATTTCTTTTGGATCTAAGTTCATGTTTACGTCACCTTAGTTTAATGTATTATATCGTTTGGTCAAAGTTCATTTTACGTTAGCTTGGTTGTGTATAGCTTGGTTGGTTTTTTAATGTTTTATCGAACCTTGAATATGGTTTGTTTGTTTTGCACCGTTGGGACGTTAATCACAACATTACCTTGCTTGTATGTTTTGGTTGTTTGCATCGTTGGGACGTCATTCATAGCGTTACCTTGTTTATGTTTTGGTTGTTTTGCATCGTTTAATTGACGTCATTCATAACGTGTTTATGTTATGTTTGTTTTTCCCGATCGTCTGTACGTTACTCAGTACGTTACCTTGCTTGTATGTTTTGGTTGTTTTGCATCGTTTTGACGTCATTCATAACGTGTTTATGTTATGTTTGTTTTTCCCGATCGTCTGTACGTTACTCAGTACGTTACCTTGCTTATGTTTTGGTTGTTTTGCATCGTTTTGACGTCATTCATAACGTGTTTATGTTTTGTTTGTTTTACCCGATCGTTTGTACGTTACTCAGTACGTTACCTTGTTTATGTTTTGGTGTCGTTTTGCATCGTTGGTACTGTTGGTACGTCACTCATAGCGTTACCTTGTTCCAATACTTTGGTTGTTTTACTTCGTTGGTACGTCACTCATTACGTTACTTTGGTTGTTTTGCATCGTTGGAAAGTTAATCATAACGTTACCTTGCTTAGATATGTCTCATTGATCTTATATTATATCAACATAATTAACGTTACCTTGGTAAGCATCTATGAACATCAGCAAGAAATCGGTAGTTGACTTTTAATTACAAATACATTGTGTTCCATGTATTGATTCATATGAAGATTAGCATGATACCTCGTTGTCGTGAACTTAAGATACCGTAGCTATTGAATCGCATTATCTTTATTTTTCTTACGCGTAATTTTATTCTCAAGAACTATCCTCGTGGCAAATCTTAAGAGCATCTGAGAACAGTCGATGACAAAATCTGTAATTCATTTTCAGTTTTCCTTGTTTGTTTATTTTTATTCGCTGGCGTTGCTTTTGGCATATCTGTAAATGCAAATTCCAATGTGATATAGCCACGATGTTAATTAACAGATCAAGGTATTTGAGGTAAGTACTGGTAAGCCCTTTGATGTTCAAAATAGTACTTTAAAATGTGACTCCAGTAAATATTTTAAAATTGATTCTTAAAGTCAATATATTCACTACATTTCAATAAGGTGTATTATGAAGAAGTTTTGACCTTACGTTTCTTAAGAAATGACTGAAGCAATGCAAATCTGACTTACTGTCTCTACAAGCGCTGTTGACCACAAATGACTGTAAATAATCAAACATTGAAGGAACAGAGTTTACTTGTGTTGCTGGTTTAAATTCCATTAAAAGTGTCTAAACATTCATGATTTTTCAAAATAAAAGCCTTCGAGCAATGAAATTTGAGTTGTTTGAAAGGTAGAATCTGAAAGGGATCCTCCGATGTTGTTGCTTCAGCCAAATAGCAAGCAAACATGTGTCAATACGTCCATTTCTTACAACGAACGGATAGAATTTATTACATCTTCCATAGCGCCTCTAGATATAGAGAAGCTCTTAATTTTTTACAAAGGCAAATTTTTAAAACTCAAGTCTCAAATCATTCAAATTCTTTGCTCAGTAGAACTCCCGGGGTAGAACTTGTCCTGTGGATTCTTTATTAATAATCAATAATGATAGTACTTTAAGTTCCTCCAGGCATGGTATTAGTAATAAACACCTTTCAATGCAAATGCCTCAACATTGTTCTGGTCAGTCCCGTTCATCCATATTATGGAGTTACATGTGCGTTTGCTTGGTTGCCTTGTTGTTTGTTTATCTGTTGTTTAGTGATCCGATCAAGTGATACAACACTGAACATCTTCTACTTTTTGGGTAGGGGACAGCGGGACAGGGGGTGCGACCCCCCCCCCCCCCTCATAACCAATAAGAAAATACGCGATAGAAGAGGAAAAGAAGAGGAAAAGAGCTTTAAAATGCTTTTTATTTGAAGCTTCTAGCTCAATTTTGAAGAAAGTTGCATCAATTTTATTCAAGATAAATCTTAATTTTTTGGCTTGTTTATGCCACAGTCGCACCCCACCTGACTGAAATTCGAAATTTTTGGGCGATCGAACCCCCCTTGACTGAAAGCTGGCTACGTCCCTGAATATAGTATTTACTGTTCTTTCAAATTGGTTCCTAATGCACATATGTTCTTCTCACTATCAAAAAGTAGGCTTTACAAATTCATTGAGCAAGAAGTGTCACAACAAGGCAAGAAGGGCCATTCCATCATAGTGCATGAAGACTGAAGAGACGTCTTTGGGAAAGTTTGAATCTGGCGCCTAAATGAGGCAAGATCAATCGCGAGAGAGATCAGTAACGGGATGATCCCCTGTCAGATGCGATATGCGATATATATATTTCAAAACAAAACAATAATCTGGACATACGCATCGTTGGTAGACCTTGGGGATATAGTCTAATCACATCATATTTGTTGTTTGGGGATGAGCAGTTCTAACCATCAAAGATATTAGTCAACATCACTGGGTTAAATGATATCACAATTTGTGTCCAAAAGATGTTTCAATTAATTTATCAAAGGAAAACGTAATCATTGGATGCCACTATCAATATAAATAAATCTGAACTGGCTATGTTCAATATTTCCTGACATGCTTAATCAATCTGGTTCATATTTCAGTCGTGATAATAATAATGCTTTTTATAGATCATCGTCGTATATTATTAAGTGGTTTGTTATTAGAAACAGTTTTGTATCAGATATTTTCTATTTGTTAGAAATAAGTGAGAAATGATGAAAGTAAGAAACTGCGATAATTTAGCAGCTAGGTGACGTTATCATTACTCTAAGCATGCCTTCCTAGATTCTATGAACAGAAAGTGAGAAAATGCCAATTCTAAATGGAATGAAATCTGAATAAAATATCAGTTTATCTTATTCAATGTCGAACTTCTGTTTAATCTCCATTTCAAAGGTCAGTTTTACGGCCCAAGCCGGCAATTAACCTAAAGAGCGGAAAATGGCCAAATGATTTACGTGTCCTGGCATAATACCACTGTAATTTAATAGGCAGACTGGAATTGAATTGAATCAGGTATTCGAAACTGATACGAAAAAGCTCCCTCAAATCTTGCTTTAGCTTTGTTTATAATAATGGTCCAAAACCCAGTGGTCCGAAACTGATTGGTCAGAATCTCATTGGTTCGAAAATAACCAATTTTAATTACAAATTAAATACTGTTCCATTTTTGCTTTAAAAATGTTTCTTCGAGGCATATCCGTTAAATCAAACTTGTTAAGTGAATTCCTTTGAAAGCTAAACTAACATTATTCAACGAAGGGGAAATTGAACAGAGCATTGTGACTCGACATAGTTAATCCCACATTTAGCACACCATTAGACAGATTGCAAAAAAGTAATTTTATCATCTTTAATGGTGTTTATACTTGAGTGGCATGGAGCATCAGAGATCAACAGTGAGACACAATTTGCCTCAAGCGGATCCTATATACCGTTAGAAAGCTGGGGGTGTCAACCTTTAAAATCTGATGCATTCTTAAAAGCACTTAAAGAGATCGTGTCTCCTAAAAACACAATTAGAGTAACCCCCTGATTTTTTCATGTTATTTGATGTAAAACAAGTGTGTTTATCAACTTATCAATTCTGAGGTGATGATTGTTCCTAGCCATGAATTTCCACTTACATCAATAGAAATTTAAATTTAAATTTAAAAAGCCCGCACAAATTTATTCCAGTCTGATTGGCTTTTTCCTTCAGATTATTTTGGCTTAGAGAAGCCATATTTATTACTTCTAAGGGGTTAAAACATAGATAAATCCCCCAAAAAACATTGTATTCTGTTTTCGACTTATTGCGTTCAATTCTGAGAGTTGGTTGTTCTTTTGGTTGTCCTGTTGATATCCTCAATATGTTGTTGATTTGATATCATGCTTATGATTTGGTCTCAAGGTATATCTAAGGAATATATGATGTTTATGAGCAATTATATTGAGACATTGCTGATTGTCCAGAATAGAAATCTGAACGACTCGATCTCTTTAATTCATATACAATGAATACACTAGATAGCGTAACCAGGATGGGGCAGACGAGGCGCTTGCCTGTCGCTTTTTAACATCCCTTGAGAAATATTTCTCTATCGATGATGAAATTGTATAACTTTTATTGAAGTTTTCATTATGTTGATCAAAATGAAAAATGTAACTTAATCTTCAGACCATGTGTGTGCATACGACTTCAAGGAGGCTATGTGGAAATCATTTGCAGAAAACAACCTGTGCTGACATATTTGCGATGCATCACCTTTGAACAGTTTGTTGAATTCATTTGATATTTTGTTCCTTTCATGCCTGAGAGACCAGTGCCACTTGATTACCGTTGCATGCTGGGTAGAAAAATAAGCATTTGCGATTAAAAGACATGCTAAACCCGAGATGGTGAAAAATTGAGTGTGATACAAGAAAACTGCCCTTATTTCCCAGTTCTCTATACAGTCCCCTTAAAAAGTTTAGCAACTGGGGAGCGTGTGCCTGCCTCAAAAAGTTCATGTGAGGTCCAATTAAAAATTGGGCCATATCGTGGGAGAATAAAGACAGATAATTAACGAGATAGTCAAGAAGCTTAATAATAATATCTTTTAGGTTGAAATTAATCATTTGATTTTTGGGATGTAATCTGAGGATATGAGCTACGTGATACAAGCCTTTAGAGATAACCAAACCAAGTTACGAAACGAATATGATTTGATCGATTTTTAAACAGATGAAGCGGTTGTCCTAAACCCACGTAATCTCGTTGTAATTTGAAAAATTGTATTGGAATATGGAAAGTGCTCTAAAATAGCTCAGGTTTCTAACTCGGCGATTGATCCGACAGTCTGTATCTATCTTCTAAGATGGCGTTTCTACCGTGTCTATGATACATTAATAGCAACCGTCAATAAATCTAGAAAATAACCAGACGTTGTGAAAGTTATGTGACAGCTCACGAAGTATTGTGTCCAATACGTTTTATAAGACATAAGTTATATGTTGCGGCCAGCTCTTATGTCAGAATCTAGAAACATCAGTGTGCAGTGTGCACATATTAAGGTAGGCGAGGAGTCAATCGTGTAATGCTGCACCTTCATTGAAACACACAAAAAAAGCCAGTTATCTTAAAATACAACTTTGATTTTCAACTTATATCTGCTGTTTTTTTATTAACACATTTTGATGTACATGTAAATTACGTTCAAAAGTGTCACGATGGTCAAGTGAAACTGGATCCAATCTTAGATATGGACAAAAAATAAAAAGTATGAAAAATGTCAAAATGAAATTCATCTTCAATAGACCTGTCAAAGTTTGTTTGTATGCTATTACGATTTTCAAAACAAAATGGCTCGTTTTCCAAGAGTGATTTCAGATTATCTCTTATTAAATCAGAGGCCAAAATCATTGAAGCTGTACTCAATGAGCTGCGCGTATGGCAAAGAAGGAACGTGCTGCAGGCTGTTAAAGATGCATGACATACTGGAACGCCCTATGCTGTTGTTTGTCCCATTTATTTAAGAAAACATGAATGATTGCATTTGGTGAAAACGTTGGTTTATTATATACTATGTAGTAAAACCTGCATATAATGAACATCTATGGAGCCATAAAAAGTGTTCAATGTGGGTGTTCACTATTAGAGAGTGGATTTTATACAGGAGTCAATGTAGAATGTGACTTGAAGTGGTGTTCACTAATCATAAGTGTTCACCGAGATAGGTTTTCCTGTATTGTGCTTTCAAACACTCCAGCTCATCAGATCGGCGTTCATGGCATCTTATAAAAATATTAATTAATACTACATATCTAGTACTCATCACATGTTTTACAAGAAATACCTTTCTAGGAAAAATTAATAGAAGGCCATGATCTCACACGATGCAATTTGGTAAGTGCTTTTGAATCATGCAAGATACACAGCAACATATGTGAATGTATGTCTACTCAGGTAGTAGTGTCAGTGAAAGCAGGCGAAACAGCAAAGAAACTTATGATTCATTAGTCATTTCGTTAATCGATTTTATTGCGTCTGATCAGTTGCCACTTACAGGTAATTTATCGAACAAGCGCCAACATTTAATGGAAAGATGGGCCACTAATTAAAATAGTGCTATTATTGGTAAGATCTGTTAATGTAAACTATCAACACGACCTGAGATGTATGTAAACATGGCAAATGAAAACGGACTGTTCATTAGCAATCTCGTTGCATACATGGAAGTAATTTACGAAAGTTCTTTCATCGTTCAGTAATGACCACATCCGTAGCTCATCTGATCTTTGTATTTACTAATCAACCAATCAATTTACCGCTGAATGCATACCACTGCCTTCCGCTTGTACTCAAATGTTTTCAATATCGTTTACTTTCTATTCTTGTGAAACCAAGAATTATAGAATTTCAATTTTTATTCTCATTTGAAATAAGCGATGTCATGACAACATAGACAACAAAAGCATAACCATCAGCAGTGTCATCTGTCATGGCAACAATTAACAATTGGACTTTTGATTCCATCGAATGTCTTTGGAGCATTGCAGAACAAGAAACAGTTTAACTAATTGGTTATATTTCGGTCCCGAATGGTATGCATCGATAGATTTAATACAACATGATTTTCATCTTTATATCTTCGGTGAAATCTTGAATCACAAGTCAAATTTTTCATCTGAATCTAAAAACAGGTAGAAATGTTCACATAATAATTCCTATTAGGTGCATCTCCACCCGTACACACCCGTTCGTCACATCTACTGTCCCTTCCCTCTTGGGTATGCACGACTCCCTCTGACTTCATCCTAACCAAACCTTGGCAGTAAAGCCGAGAGCTGCTGACATTGAAGATATAAAGTACAATCTAGGATCGCTCTGAACTTCTAGCTACAAAATTACGAGCTAAACTTAAGTGAGCATCGACGGGAATGTATGAATACATGAGTTTGGCCAAATATTAGATTTATAAGTTCACTCGAGCCGACAATACCATCTCTCTTATCTGGTTCACTTAGACTGACACGATTACTTGTCATCACTGGAGAACTCAAATATCAATCGTTCGGCCGTTATTTCTCAGTCATCATTGTCACAACCTACATGTAATACGTACCTAGGCTACATTTACTTGTCACAGTCAGTATCCTTAGACCTATCGTAATTGATTAACACCTGGACGTACATGTCACAACAGAACTGATATAGAACTAGATGTTCTTGTCCGTGACAATTGATATACTCCAAGATCTTGTCAAAAATGATATTCACCCAGGTGCACTTGTGACAATTGATATACACCTAGATTTACTTTCATTTACATCATTATTTGACCAGTGCAAGATTCTAAAAACAGTGACCTTGGTTGACCTCAATACCATGTTCAAATGACACTTGAGTTTCCTCAACAGTCTTTTTGGGTGGTCATAAATCAGTTTTTATTGGGACTTGAATATGTGAATGTTGATCATTACTATTTCCATATCAAGCATAGAACGTATTGCTAATCTCAGACAAGAATGTCAAGAAATGCGACATTGTCATATTCCAATTAATTAGTTCCTTGTCCACTTTGGACGCCAAATGAATCGCTTGAGAATCCTGGGTTGTCAACAATTAGTAACCACCCGTCACGTTGATGACCATACAATAAAACTAATTACTCGTTTCATTGATGTCCAATGCTCGTGATTGACTGAATTAAATGCTATAATTAATCATTGGTCAGTTACAATGTTCTTCGTGGTTCTCTCATGGGCAATATCTACTACTCGATTGTAGTCCGCATCAACTACTCATTCATCATTCTCCATCAATGATATCGTCCCTCCGGGTTTATTCTAAGCGGATGAGGCAAAACACGACACATAATCAATGGTCAGTTATGTGTCAAATTCTTCTCAATTGCCATCCATCACTAGTTAGGTTTCCTCAGGTAAA
Organism: Owenia fusiformis; assembly: GCA_903813345.2. NCBI lineage: Eukaryota > Metazoa > Annelida > Polychaeta > Sabellida > Oweniidae > Owenia > Owenia fusiformis. The sequence goes on along the minus strand of CAIIXF020000005.1, from coordinate 37,069,056 downwards.
GCTGGGGGAACAGTCTTGCGGCCAATACATCATTGAAGATCTAGTCAGATATATACATTGCAACAGACATGAGTTATCACTGTCTTTTTCTCCCGGGCTGATGTTTGCAAAAGCAAATAAAGTCACGAAGGAGATAAGATATAACAAGGCATTAATATGAAAATGCCACCATCTGCCATTTGTTACATACGCCGAACTCCAGAACACCAACCGCCGATAGTAAACCTCCGTCACAAAAAACACTTTTGGTGGTGACATAAAAATTATGATGCATTATGGGAGATTAACAAATGAACCGTCCAACGTGCCGTTGACACCGTGGCACCATTAAAGAATGTCCCAGTTGAACACACACAAGGACTTATACCCCTATATAAGACATTCTTTATTATCACCTGTAACTAGTATGTTAATTTTAAATATAAAAATATGAATATCCAGTTCTAGAAACTACAGATCTGTACAAGATGTGCCAAAAATGCAAAACATTGAATGAAAATATGTTTCAATAAGGTAAATAACGTATATGTACAAAATAAATAAATTCCCAAAGGTTCAGTACATAACAGTATCCTATATTTTAGGGATTAGAAAACTGTAATATGTAACGTGTGTGTAGATGCTAGCAATCGATTAGATCTTTAATAAGGTAAATAAAGTATGTACAAAATCATGGACTTCAAATGACATGATTAGAAGTCCATGATTGTACTCAGTACCATAAGTCATGATCAGAAATCGAAATATATGAGGAAATAAATTATCTTCAAAGATTTTTATTTGATTTTTAATGAGTATTGTATTGTTTTGGACCACTCTGTAGGCCTATACGTCATGCGTATTGAGATATCTTCAATTAATTGTACCACTAATCCCTATTGCTATTGCCCGACACTGCGTCAAAAGCACTTAAATCTCCATGGGATTTATAAACTATTTAGCGATTATTAAGAAAAATAATTTAACAATCACCGTAAATAGTTGACCTTCGTTTAGCTAGATATCACTAAATACCAACTAGGTATTTAAGTCATATACCGTTTTTCAAATAACCCATGAATAGTGTTGGTTATTTATGATGTATTTGTTTACTGCTTGGAATGTATTTGTAGTTTATTAGCGTGTATTTATCATGTCATGTAAATACACAGGGGTATCCATTTGGGTATTAATGCCATCTGACCCGAGTTACGTCATCCATCTTATTTGATACCAATGAGTATTTATGGTATTTATAACGTTATGTTGATACTCTGATTGGATTTATTGAGTACCAATGGTCATTTAGCTCCAGTTTCGTCACGCTATTGGATTAATGATATAAATACCTAAACGCATTTGCGCTAGATTATGAGGTATTTTCAAATTATTAGTCTGATCATCACTTTTTATGATAAATACATCAAGTGCTTATTTAAGGGTACTAATAGCATAAAAACAGGATTTCTTAATGGATGGGGGGGGGGGCGCTGAGGTATATACTCTGTCCTGGTTATAATATTGACATGATTGAAGCATATTAATGCGATATGACCTTGCTTCACTTTCATAAATGTGGCAAAAATGTACAATTTATTTTTAATAGCTTTATTAATAATCTATATCATGATTTTACATTAATTAAGCTTTAATTGACATATAGGCCGGACATATAATCAGGCATTTACAGTCCATATTATGTTGTATATGAATGATGTAAAATTATACTATGAATCTACAGATTCACTGAATCCAAACCTCTTCATTATGTCGTTAACTACAGGGTGACTAAAAGTAGGAGCAACCCGTAACACAGTTAATACATAAATAAAACAATAAATACTATTGCTTAACGTTAATATTTTACCCATAATGAAGCTAATGTAATCAAATTCCCTGAGTTTCATATCTCTCATTCAAACGGTTCTTCTTTATTGTCTTTCAAAGACTATGTTCGGTTTCGCCTACTTGACCACACCAGAGTATTTCGTTTAACAGTTCTTTGATCTATCAGAGGGTCCTATACAGTACGCTTTCTCTCATGGCTGCATGGATGTAATCTCCAAGTTTACGGTCCTGAATCCTTTTATCTTGGATCTTGATTAAAGCCTTCTGTTCTCCATCGTGGAGTTCTCAAGTTGACCGGCTTTGTCTCACTTTCGAACTCCTCGTCAGACACTATTTCGGTTGTTCCTCCAATACTCCACATATGGAATTGTCTCATTTACTGACCATCTTCCCTTCCCCTGTAATGAAATGGGAAGTTAACAGTTATATAAAATGCTTGAACTAAGAGGAAAAGCTTGCATAGCAATAACGTTACAATAAAATGTAGTCACAGGATTGTAAATATTTATTGACACAGGTGTGCACCTACTTGTTGCCATAGAATTGTACCTTTTTATTGCCACAGGACTGTACCAACTTAATGCCACATGATAACCACAAGATTGTACCTTACCTTTAAGCTTGCATAGCAATAACGTTACAATAAAATGTAGTCACAGGGTTGTGCATTCTTATTGACACAAGAGTGTACCTACATATTAATTGCCATAGAATTGTACCTTCTTATTGCCACAAGATTGTACCTACTTATTGCCACAGGTTTGTACCTACTTATTGCCAAAGGGTTGTACCTACTTACGGCCACATAATATTTACCTACTTCCTGCCACAGGATTGTACCTACTTACTGCCTCATGGCTGTACCTACTTACAGTCATAAGTGTACCTTCTAATTGCCGCAAGTGTGTACCTACGTATAGCTACAGGATTGTACCTACTTATTGCCATAGGATTGTACCTACGTATAGTCACAGGATTGTACCTACGAATAGCCACAAGATTGTACCTACGTATAGCCACAGGATTTCACCTACGTATAGCCAGAGGATTGTACCTACGTATAGCCACAGGATTGTACCTACTTATTCCCACAGGATTGTACCTACACTGTACGTATAGACACAGGATTGTACCTACGTATAGCCACAGGATTGTACCTACGAATAGCCACAGGATTGTACCTACTTATTGCCATAGGATTGTACCTACGTATAGTCACAGGATTGTACCTACGAATAGCCACAAGATTGTACCTACGTATAGCCACAGGATTGTACCTACGTATAGCCAGAGGATTGTACCTACGTATAGCCACAGGATTGTACCTACTTATTCCCACAGGATTGTACCTACGTATAGACACAGGATTGTACCTACGTATAGCCACAGGATTGTACCTACGAATAGCCACAGGATTGTACCTACGTATAGCCACAGGAATTGTACCTACGTATAGCCACAGGATTGAACCTACGTAGAGCCACAGGATTGTATCTACCTATAGCCACAGGATTGTACCTACTTATTGCCACAGGATTGTACCTACGTATAGCCACAGGATTGTACCTACGTATAGCCACAGGATTGTACCTACTTATTGCCACATGATTGTACCTACTTACTGCCACAGGATTGTACCTACGTATAGCCACAGGGTTGTACCTACGTATAGCAACAGGGTTGTACCTACGTATAGCCACATGATTGTACCTACGTACAGCCACAGGATTGTACCTACGTATAGCCACAGGATTGTACCTACGTATAGCCACAGGATTGTACCTACGTAAAGCCACAGGATTGTACCTTCTTATTGCCACAGGATTGTACCTACGTATAGTCAAAGAATTGTACCTACGTATAGCCACAGGATTGTACCTACGAATAGCCACAGGATTGTACCTACGTATAGCCACAGGATTGTACCTACGTATAGCCACAGGACTGAACCTACGTATAGCCACAGGATTGTACCTACGTATAGCCACATGATTGTACCTACGTATAGCCACAGGATTGTACCTACGTATAGCCACAGGATTGTACCTACGTCTGGCCACGGGCTTGTACCTACGTATAGTCACAGCATTGTACCTACGTATAGCCACAGGATTGTACCTACGTATAGCCACAGGATTGTACCTTCGTATAGCCACAGGATTGTTCCTACGTCTGGCCACAGGATTGTACCTACGTATAGCCACAGGATTGTACCTACGTATACCCACAGGATTGTACCTACGTATAGCCACAGGATTGTTCCTACGTATAGCCACAGGATTGTACCTATGTATAGCCACAGGATTGTACCTACGTATAGCCACAAGATTGTACCTACGAATAGCCACAGGATTGTACCTACGTATAGCCACAGGATTGTACCTACGTATAGTCACAGCATTGTACCTACGTATAGCCACAGGATTGTACCTACGTATAGCCACAGGATTGTACCTACGTATAGCCACAGGATTGTTCCTACGTATAGCCACAGGATTGTACCTACTTATTGCCACAGGATTGTACCTACGAATAGCCACAGGATTGTACCTACGTATAGTCACAGGATTGTACCTACGTATAGCCACAGGATTGTACCTACGAATAGCCACAGGATTGTACCTACGTATAGCCACAGGATTGTTCCTACGTATAGCCACAGGATTGTACCTACGTATAGCCACAGGATTGTACCTACGTAAAGCCACAGGATTGTACCTACGTATAGCCACAGTATTGTACCTACGTCTGGCCAAAGGATTGTACCTACGTATAGCCACAGGACTGTACCTACGTATAGCCACAGCATTGTACCTACGTATAGCCACAGAATTGTACCTACGTATAGCCACAGGATTGTACCTACTTATTGCCACAGGATTGTACCTACTTACTGCCACAGGATTGTACTTACGTATAGCCACAGGATTGAGCCTACGTATAGCCACAGGATTGTACCTACGAAAAGCCACAGGATTGTACCTACGTATAGCCACAGGATTGTTCCTACGTATAGCCACAGGATTGTACCTACGTACAGCCACAGGATTGTACCTACGTCTGGCCACAGGATTGTACCTACGTATAGCCACAGGATTGTACCTACGTATAGTCACAGGATTGTACCTACGTATAGCCACAGGATTGTACCTACGTATAGCCACAGAATTGTATCTACTTACTGCCACAGAATTGTACCTACGTATAGCCACAGGATTGAGCCTACGTATAGCCACAGGATTGTACCTACGTATAGCCACAGGATTGTACCTACTTAATGCCACGGGATTGTACCTACGTATTGCCACAGGATTGTATCTACTCACTGCCTCAGGATTGTTCCTACTTACTGCCACAGGATTGTACCTATGTTCTACCACAGGTTTGTACCCTCTTATTGCTACAAAATTGTACCTAACTGTCATAGGTCTGTACCTTCTTATTGCCACAATAGTGTACCTACTTACTCCCACAGGTTTGTATCTACTTACTGCCAGGGGATTGTTCCTACTTACTGCCACAGATTTGTACCTTCTTATTGCTTCTTCTCCTTCTTATTACCTTCTTAGATTTTATCTACGTACTGTCTACTTACTGGTTTGTACCTTCTTATTGTCATAGGTTCGTACCTTCTTATTGCCACAAGATTATACCTAATTGCTGCCGTAGGTTTGTCAAATCCAGAAATCTCCGGTCACTTTCTTTATCAGGAGAGCTGTCAACACATCTGATAAGAAGTGTTCTTAGCAGCTCTAGTGAAACTTGATGCTATGTTGGTCTAATACAAGATGCAGCCTACTTGTAAATAAAATACGTTATCCATGTACGTAATATATGGTTCAACAAAAAACAGCAACTAAAAAACAACAACTAAATATGAGAAACTTACGTGGTATATGCCATATTTATGTGTCTGATCATATAATCTTCAAATTATCCATCAATTTCTTAAGAAATTGGCGAAATTAAGGAAACCAGAAAACACATTTAATGAAAGGGCGGTGTTTATAGGCTGTATGAAATGTCCCTGCATTAACGCTCACATATATGAGTTTTAAACATTAACTTAGTAGACTAAAGTGTTGATACGAAATCTCAGTAATAGTACCAGTTAGGAGATAAGGTGATGTCCGATTTAACATTACGATTGCTGGATATGTACCTTCTAATTGCCACAAGATTGTACCTACTTATTGCCACAGGATTGTACTTACGTATTGCCACAGGTTTGCACCTACTTACAACCACGGGATCGTACCAGCAAACTAAATACATGAATAAAACTAAACTAAATACAAATGAAGCATCAAACTGCAATCGACTTTTTGTAGACGGTTAATCCAAGGGAAAGATCAATACCCGGTGATTTCAGCGGGAAGTGACGTTTCGTTCATTGGATGAGCTGCGCGCGCACGCATAAATGTGATTATCCAATATAATTACTGTAGGCTATAAGCACAGTGACCTACAGAGGGCGCTATCACAAACAAGTACTGGACGAACCGATAAATTCCCGGGTATTGTAACGCCCTTGGTTAATCTATATACGATTCATAAAATGGTAATACTTACTGTTTACGTAGAAGATGAAGATAAATTCCATGTATACATCATTCCTCAAATATTTCATAGCATCGGATTTCGAAGCACGAATGGTGTGGTTATAAAGTGCAAACATAACATCTTTGATATTATGTGTATGACCGTTTTCGGAACTGAAAAACAAGACAAAACGTCTCCCCATCTTAACTGAAACTATTTCAAATCTTCATATGACTGTATCATACATTAGCATTGTGACCTACTTAGACATCCGACTGGCACTTGTAATCTGATACTGCTACCTACTGATACGCTTGTACTTTATTAATGGTTATTTACCGAAATATATCATAAATAACCAATGGGGTATTAAAAGGATTTAAGTGATTTCCCTAAATCAGATAAATACCACGAGGTATTGTTGCATGGTTGAAATAAGCAGTAAATAACCTAACTCATCGATGATATTTTGATAAATCGGGTAAATACGCGTAAATAACCGAATAGATATAAACGTATAAATACAAACGTGTCCATTAATGTTCATTAAAGCGATTTTCGGGTTTAATAACCAACTAACGGTTTGCGGGATTTAGTGGTATTTACTTTATTTCACACAGTGCGATGTGATTAACTTTGGTATTAAACAAAGCTACTTTATACGTATATACAATATCAATTTTATCTCTTGTTCTTTGTGAAAACTACAGAATTCCTGTTATGTTTAACAAACACTTTTGAAATCCTTTACAAGACAATAGTCTCATTAAGCTATTGATAACGGTTCATGTGAGGTCAGATTTCTCAGGCGTTTTTCTTGAAAATTAATCAAAAGAGATTTATCTAGACCATCGGTATATCTTCGGCTCATTCGGATTCTGATTGATCAATCAAAGAAATATCGATGACGTCATATGCACCCTCCTTCTTTTGATTCGTTTTTGACATCACCCATTTTCCAAGAATTTGTGGACAAATCAGCAATTAATTGATAGTCTTGTATGATATTTAGACATCTACACCCATCCAGATGAACATAATGATTATGATTAGAAAGACAGGCACGTTGATGGATCTCCGCTGGAACCACCCCGACATCCACTCACTCAATTAGTAAATACGTTCACCTTAGAAGATCCCTCAATTGCCCGTATGATTACCCCGGACGTGTTGTGGAAACCATGGTAGCCACTAATTAGAAACAAAACATGCTAAAATATGAGTTGCACATTTCGATCGGAAGACAACTGTCGATTCACCTCAAACCCCCGGCATCAACAAGAATGGTCATCATACGCCATACTTAGATGCTACCATTGTTTTAAACAATCAAAATGCCCACTTAGAAAGAATGACCGGTTGTGTAAGAGGAAATGATGATGCCAGCTCTCATCCTCGCTTTCAGTATTCTATCAATAATGTTTTAATTAAAGGTGCTACAAATAGTGCAGGGGGGCCATTCAACGATCATCGACAAGTGTCAAAATATATTTAGGTTTGGATATTTCATCAAGACTAACACATATTTTCATTATCTACAAAGAAACCCTCTGGATGAACATTATTTCAGCTGATATTCCTCTTGAAACATGGTGGATCTTAAAAATCTATAAGTGGGACTCCCTTTATAGAAGCTTTGAATTGAATTTACACTTCTTAATGCTGAAATTGATAGTTTATACATACATTTTATGAAAATAGGTATGTCAAAGAAGGTATTAAGCTAAATATTGACCTGATAGCTCAGAAAAAATAAAAATTTTCAAATTTTCTCTCTACAGTCCTTATTGCCCCTTTAATTCCACCTTTTGCAATAGTTGAATGATTACCTTATAGTTTTAATGCGTCTATTCAATATGTTATCAACAGAAGAGGGTAAATATTGAGCTGCTGATATCGTTCGTTTCTGATATTCCAAGGAAAATATTTACTCAATTGGAAGTTAGAGATATCATGTTTCTTAATGTAAACCCAAGATCGTTATAAACAAGTGAGGAGATACAACATTTGGGTACTGCAACCTCATTTTGAAAGTGAATAGCTTATTTGCCCTCTCTAAAATAACCACAATATTATGGTACATTGCTATGGGTCATTAGAATTAAACCACATATCCACACGTCCTTGTGAAATTGATGTTCCTACGAAGTTCCCTCGTGGCTTATTTATATATCCATTATCCATAGTTTTAAGTATAATTACAATTTGCTCAAACTATTCAGATTTGATAAAACCATTGATTCGACAGTAAACTGCTAAGATCCCCATACAAAGAAATCTATACCTTGAGGAAGTCACCTCTAAATACCCAATCTGCCAAGCTCTTGACAGCAATAAGGTTCTTTCGTATCAGAATGACTTTGATTTAATGGTATTTATTTGCTTCACTTTAATTTCACTCCCAATTCTACTTTTATCTATTTTAACTCTCAAGATACAGAGCCAGGGAGCACCAGAAGGACACAATAAGTGAAGCATTAACATGCAAAATGTCAGCACCTGTCATTTGTTACAGACGCCAACCGCACATCAATTGGCGAACAACGTCCACAAAAAAGTTGGAGACAATAACAACTTAATTATCAAAAGTCTAGTGACTGGCATTTTGGTCGAGAGGTATTCCCTCAGTCCAGTGAATATGAATTCCTATCCTAGTGTATATATTTATGTTATTTTCTAAAAATGTATGGGTTTGGTAGGCTACATTACAGGGTGTCGCAAAAGTATGGGACAGACATATATGTTATCAATGTCTCCACAGTATGTGTCATATATCATTTTAACGCTTATACAAAGTTACATTGATGTGCCAAATACCATGGTTCAACTCACAGAACTGAATAAGTTTCAGGCATTTCAAAAATTAGTGTTCGGCAAAAAATTAAGTTCAGTTTAGTATCCTGGATCAATTTTGACCTGAATGTGACCGGAAATGTGGGTGTTATCGTCAAGTATAGGATGAATATTGAGTTTGAAAAATTAGTACCGTGGGTACTGGGCTCACATGGTGTTGCTCAAAAGTGAAAATGAAAAAGACGGGTATACTTTTTTTTGCAGATTTTTTGTGACAAAATTATTTCATACAACTACTCTTTACAAAGACATGGCTTTTTACAATGCAGGACACCTGAACTTATTTGTAAAGCTAGGAAATGGGCCAAAAGTGAATTTCCCGAGACAAAAATGGTGGCCATTTTGAAATTAGGCGAGATTTTGAAGCAGAAGTCACAGGTTTTTTTTCTTTATTGATGTTGCACAAAATTATTTTAAATCGGGAATCCTATCTACAGAGGATTTAAAAAGTGTTGACAGAGGTTTAAAACTTGCCACTTTTTTGGACTGACTGAGAGACAGACGGACGAATCAATGTTAACTAAAATGGCTGAAAATAAAAAAAACTGATATAATATTTTGCCGACTACTCTTTACAGTGACATGGCTTTTTACAATGCAGGACAGCTGAAATTATTTGTAAAGCTAGGAAATGGGCCAAAAGTGAATTTAGCGAGACAAGAATGGTGACCATTTTGAAAATAGGCAAGCTTTTGAACCAAGAGTCATAGGAGAGTTTTTTGTATTGATGTTGAACAAAATTAACTTAAAACAGGAATCATATCGACAGAGGGTTTAAGGCAAATGGTCCAAAAGTGGATTTTGCGAGACAGATGGACAAATCAATGTTAACTAAAATGGCTGAAAATAAAAAAATGGATATAATTTTTTGCTGATTTTTCGTAACAAAATTATTTCATACATCTACTCTTTATATTGACATGGATTTTTACAATGTAGGACACTTGAAATCATTTGTAAAGCTAGGAAATAGGTCAAAAGTGAATTTCGCGAGACAAAAATGGCGGCCATTTTGAAAATAGGCGAGCTTTTGAGCCAGGAGTCATAGGGGAGTTTTCTGTATTGATGTTGAACAGAAATAACTTAACAGGAATCCTATCGACAGAGGTTTTAAAACGTGCCACTGTTGTTGACGGAAAAGTGGATTTCACAAGTCAGATGCACAAATCAATGTTAACTAAAATGGCTGAAAATAAAAAAATAGATATAATTTTTCGCTGATTTTTTGTAACAAAATTATTTCATATATCTACTCTTTACATTGACACAGATTTTTACAATGTAGGACACCTGAAATAATTTGTAAAGCTAGGAAATGGGTCAAAAGTGAATTTCGCGAGACAAAAATGGCGGCCATTTTGAAAATAGGCGAGCTTTTGAACCAGGAGTCATAGGGGAGTTTTCTGCATTGATGTTGAACAGAAATAACTTAAAACAGGAATCCTATCGACAGAGGTTTTAAAATGTACCAGTCAAAAGTGAATTTCGCGAGACAAAAATGGTGGTCATTTTGAAAATAGGCGAGCTTTTGAACCAGGAGTCATAGGGGAGTTTTCTGTATTGATGTTGAACAGAAATAACTTAAAACAGGAATCCTATCAACAGAGGTTTTAAAACGTGCCACTATTGTTGACGGACGGACAGACAGACGGACGGACGGACGGACAGACAGACGGACAAGTGAGCGATTGCAAAAGCTCACCATGTGAGCTAATAAAAAAGGACAGTGGGGACAGATACTCCACGGAAACTCTTCTAAAATGCTTTGAAAAGGGTTTAAGAGGATTACAAAATGCCACACCCCTATATGTAAAGCGCATTTTAAGGTTTTAAGGGCATTTCAGAAAGAATTGCTGCTGTCCATGGCCAAGGGGAAACACGCGGACTATCAATTTGTAACTTTAATTAACTTTAATTTTGGCCAAACACTAAATTTTGAAATGCCTGTACTGTAACATTTTCCCATTTGTGAGTTGAACCATCATCTTGTCAAATCAATGTAACTTTGGATAAGCTTTAAAATGGCATATTCTGTGGAGACATTCTTCAAACTTTTACCAAAGGAGAGCAAATATTTTTGAACATCTCTTGTATTTAGGCTAAAAACAAAACATGAAACATTTTCCTTGAAAAGTATTGGCAATATATCGCCTATATTGTATATCAGGTAGTATCTATACATACAACACATGCAGAGATCTGCATTCAAAATAACAATGATTTCTACACAATCAATATCAATGTTGGCAAAATGATGATTTAAATTCATTGGCCTTTCAATCCATTGAAATATCAAATGAAATAATAACTACATTATTTTCAATGCTGCAGACATTTTTAAAGGTCTCAGAAGCAAGGATTAATTTCGTACAACATTTCAAAACAAAATATATGCAAGAACAGAATAAATGTCACCATGGTAAATCCAATATATGAGACACACCCCAAGAAGAGGCATACCCAAAGATGAGGCACACCCAAAGATGAGGCATACCCAAAGATGAGGCACACCCAAAGATGAGGCACACCCAAAGATGAGGCATACTCAAAGATGAGGCACACCCAAAGATGAGGCATACCCAAAGATGAGGCACACCCAAAGATGAGGCACACCTAAAGATGAGGCATACTCAAAGATGAGGCATACTCAAAGATGAGGCATACCCCAAGATGAGGCATACCCAAAGATGAGGCACACCCCAAGATGAGGCATACCCAAAGATGAGGCATACCCAAAGATGAGGCACACCCAAAGATGAGGCACACCCAAAGATGAGGCACACCCAAAGATGAGGCACACCCAAAGATTAGGCATACTCAAAGATGAGGCATACCCAAAGATGAGGCACACCCAAAGATGAGGCACACCCAAAGATGAGGCACACCCAAAGATTAGGCATACTCAAAGATGAGGCATACCCAAAGAAGAGGCATACTCAAAGATGAGGCATACCCAAAGATGAGACACACCCCAAGATGAGGCATACTCAAAGATGAGGCATACCCAAATATGAGACACACCCCAAGATGAGGCACACCCAAAGATGAGGCACACCCAAAGATAAGAATATCCCATAGATGAGACACTCCCTATTACATAAGCCATACCCATAGATAAGGCATACCTTTTAAGAAATAATCCTACATGAGACGAACAAAGTGACAAAACTACCTCGAAGTAATCAGAATTCATTTTCATTTTCTATTCAAATTCAGGAGATTGTTAAATCCCAAAGCCTATACCCACTTATGGTTGAGAATACTTCACTATTATTCTTAGTACACAATGTAACAGCCTCTTTCAATCATAAATTAATCCTTGTCTTCAAATTACAGCTAAGGAAGTAGAGGACAAATATTAAAACGTATCTTCAGGAAATTAGATTAAAGTGAACTGAGTGGAATAAAATATATAGAGGCTTAATAACTGTCTGTCATTACCTTAGGCTTCATTCATTAAACATATGTTTCTCAAACAGAGAATTGGAACCTCAAGTAGCTGAGTAGAGAAACTTTAATTAGAGAACACAATTTACAGGGATTTCAAATGAACACTGATTGAATATGACCAGGCATTGAAAATGACAGCAAAATGAAGATGACCAGGGATTGTAAATGGGTGTCCCCATCAGGCCCGTAGCCAGGGGGAAGGGGGGTTTGCAGATTTCGCAAGCGAACCTCCCCCCTCCCTGGCCAAAAATTCTCTCAAAATCATGCAGTTTTTCACCATTTTGAGCACTTCTCAAGTGATTTTAGCCATATTTGAACCAAAATTGTCAAATGTGAAACCCCCATAAACATTTTTGAAAACTGAATCCCCCTTGGCAAATCCTGGCTACGGGCCTGCCCTTGTACTAATAATATTATACATCACAAGTGGGAATATGAATTGAAAATAACTATTTTGTTATCAATTCAGTTCCAATGCGAACACATCGCAAAATCGTTAATAAAGGATGAGTCTGGGAATGAGTCTGGGTATCGACTTAGAAAATATTGAAAATTGTAATGTCTGAAAAACCAACTCAATCACACATATTATTAAACTTCAATATCTTATCCTTCTTCTGAGAGCACAAAAATATCAATTTGTATCACAATTAATGAAGAATATTGGCATCAAAGACAGTGCATATCACTTTGTCAGAATTGAAAAAAAATCAATGGCAAATATTAAATGAATTATTTATACAAAAGGTTTGAATCATATCCTCTAAAACATTTCTTACTTTCTTTGTATAGACATTGAATGGCATTTCTGGATAAGTGAATTGGTGTTTATCTGGGTAATCAAGGGATTATAGTCACTCAAAGTTACTGAGCATCCAGTTTTGAGACTTCAATTGTGTTGGTGAAGTTACACATATTTCAGGCAAATTCATGCTGAGCACAACATTCCGGTTTCAATTTTATAATCTCTATACATGACCCTGGTGATGAAGAGTCAGAATCAGTCAAAAAACCTAAACCGGAAAACTGTGCTCATTGTGAAAACTAAAAGTGAAGCAACTTTTTTTCTGATATTTCTTACATCAAATGGCAGCCATCTTGTTTTTCCCCCTTCAAATTAAACTGGCGGGAAATTCAAAAATTTGAAAAAAAATTTAATCCTTAAATATATTTCAAAAATATGATTTTCTTTTAAATTCTTCATTGGTCTTAAGTTATTTCTTCTTTGCAAGTCATACATGTTGCCATTGATGTTTTTATTCTATGATAATGACTATTTTTTTTTTGTTAAGATACTTATTCTGACTCTCAGCAGGGGGTTAATTATGCATCAAAACTCGTGAAAAAGTAAATATACTTTTCAAATATAACAAGGACAGTAATAAAAAACATATTTAACATACATTTGACTGAGGGACCAAAAGGGCATATACCCGGACACATCCTTTGACACTCTACAGACTCAGATCTCAATAAAATTGGCAAAAGAGCAATGTGCTTTTTCAATAGCACAAACAATAAATTTGCATACCTTAATTAAATTTACAAATGCAAAAATATTATTTTTCTCAATGACAACAAATTCTAATTTAAGTATAATAGAATTCAAGTAGTAAATCTCTATTTGACTCTGACTGTGACATCGATATACTTTACAATAGAAGTTATGGTGAATTTCAATATTCAAAAATTTGATACTCGAAGATCATGTTGACCCATAGTTCATTGAATAATCATGACACCTCTGTGGTAGATTCTATGACTTACTGAGCATCTATCCTTGCGTAAGAGAATTATTAGGATTAACTCATCATAAAGAGACATCTTTGTGTGGGGAATAAATAAAGCAAGATTTACAGCGACAGTTTTCCAATAGTGAGAAACAATGACTAGCGCTAAGTTTGCTACTTGAAATGAATCAAAATATTTACAATGTTTACTTTCATCTCCTATTAAAACATCTAATGAATTGGATACACTACCATACACTGGTATCATATGTTTTGCTCCAATGTGAACAATATATGGTATGTTCCAATCTCAATGAGATATAGTATGCTCCATCTAAATACATCTATGCTAATGATGAAAATGCTGAATCATGTATCCTACACATGATTATGTACAGTGACATCTATTATTGACTAAATGACTGTAATTGTAATGTCTGCCAATGCCATTGCCTAGAATTCATTAATTTTACTTTTCTTTGGAATAGTGTTGTGTACGAGTTGAATATAATGGTTTATATAACTGTACATACTGTACTGCTGTACGGTACACTGTAGTCCGAGCTACATGTACATACTGTACTGTACACTGTAGTCCGAGCTACATGTACATACTGTACTGTACACTGTAGGGAGAGCTACATGTACATACTGTACTGTACACTGTAGGGAGAGCTACATGTACATACTGTACTGTACACTGTAGGGAGAGCTACATGTACATACTGTACTGTACACTGTAGGGAGAGCTACATGTACATACTGTACTGTACACTGTAGGGAGAGCTACATGTACATACTGTACTGTACACTGTAGGGAGAGCTACATGTACATACTGTGATGTACACTGTAGTGACAGCTATATGAATTTGAAGTTTAAGGCCAGGAAAAGTCTTAGTTTCTGGTTGCTTAGTGGGAGAAAGGCTCTTAAGAGTTGACCAAACTAGCTAACTGCTAATATAGCATACTACAGCAAAGATATGCTTAATACTAAGTATATTGGCAGATATGGAAACATAATTACAGACCCAGTCCATCTTGAATCAGTTTGAAACAATTCAGTATAGTTTTTGTGATCTCAAAGAAGATTTTATGAAACATATATAAAGAAAGCAAAATTTCAACAATTTCAAAAATAAGGATGGGCAGGTGGGTCAACATGTTGACCAAAAACAAGATTTTTCCTGGCCTGGAACGATTGGAAGCTTTCACATATTTCATACAAGATGGCTGCAATTTACATAAGAGAATATCTACAAGGATCTTGGTTTTATGATCATGTAGAGTTCAACTGACGTGTTGACAAACTCTTCATGTTCATTCATTCATAGTTTATACATGTTCCTACTTCCCAGGTAAATTTCTGTTTCTAGCACAATGACCTGAGAACCTCCTTCATCATGAGTCACCATTCATATCAGATGTTCCATTAACTTCTACTCCACCAACGTTATCTTCCTGTACTTCAACTAGAGGTTTTTCTTTAAGGATTTTAGTCAGGGTAGCATGACCGACCTGCTCTACAATGACATTATCCTTCACTTCAGTGTCAGCTGCACTAATTTCAGTCTCAGTGGGTTCACTTTGTGTTTGTTTGGTAGAGTCTTCAACTTCCATGGGTTCTTCCTTGATCTGAACTTGTTCCGCAGCAGCACTTAATGCTTCCAGCCCTTCAAAGTGATCCAATATCACCTCCTGCTTAATATGAACAGGTGGAACGTTTTCACCAGACATCTCACGGTCAATCTGGGTACACTTAAAACATATATAGTCTTCATTCTCTGAGACTTCATCGTCTCCCAGTCCAACACACAATAGATGGAACCAAAGTTCACACTTGTCGCATTGCACCCAGTTTACCTCATCACCTGAAAATAGTGCCACTTGATTAGAAAATAGTTCCAATATATAACTACACTGAAAAATAAAAGAAATTCTTATTTCAACCATCAAAAAATATGATTAAGCAGACAACTTTGATAGTTTGCTGAAATATATAATTGTACTATGGCTCTAACGGTTTGTGGAGTTTCATCAAAATCACTCCAGGGACTTCACAGTCATGGTCAAAATGCCTTCTTAAGTCTGCCTGAAGCAGGGCATCTGACTGCGTTTTGAAAGCATTTCGACCATGACTGTAAAGTACTTGGAGTGATTTTGATGAAACTCCACAAATTCACCAATTTCCAAGATAAAGCGATTTCTATGGTTTGTGTTTTTTTACACCCTGTAGTTCTAATTTTCAGACATTTCTATTTATGTTTCTTTGTTCAATACAAAATATGAGGCACGCCCTAATAATTCTACAAATATAATAATCATTGTTAATTGCTTTACATTCTTGTATTCCAAACATTGCCATCATAACACTTAACCTCTTGAATACCCAGATCGACAAGAAAACTAGCTGCAGAATTTTTCACCACAATGGCTCAAACCTTGGGAGTATTTATCTAATTTGGAGAAATTAGGTTTTAAATTGTGTGTGACAGAGCTAGTTCTACTTTTACCAAACTGAACCTCAGATATTGTATGTTAATGTACTAAAATGGCAAAAACTGGCAAAAAAAGTCCAAGGGGTAAGTGATAAATTCTTCACCTGTAGGTTTGAGACACTTGGCTGCAGAACAGTCATCCACTGGAGATGGGTCCTCATCATCACCAAACTCATTCTTGATCTCCCGTTTGATCTTCATTCCTTTCATCCCCGGTTCCCTCTTCTTGTACTTTCTCTTTTCCTTCTTCTCACCTGACTTCTCCTTGTTTTCTGAAGTATGAGAAACAGGAAATACAGGAAATAGCATATACCTGGCCAACTTTCTAGCCAATATATATATTAACATAAAAAATATGGGCTGCCACAGTACATCTTAAACAGGCGATAGTGAATCTCATAAATGAAATGGAAAATGAAACTGAATTACCTTTACGACATCCATTATTCAATCTGTTAAGTTATAACAAGTGAATTTCTCCATTTGAGGTCTTAGATTTACAGTTGTCCTATCTTAAAATTCACAATATCAACTTACTTTTTTCACTATCTGGGTCTTTGTTATTTTTAGTTTTATACTTTTTCTTCTTCAATTTCTCCCCATTTTCAACCAAGCCCTGTTCTCCCTCCTTCATCATCTTCCTTTTCTTCTTCTTCCTCTCCTTCACTGGTTCTCCTTCCTTTGTTGTCTCAAGGTCAATGTCCTACAGTGGAAGTGACAAATGGATCATGTTGTAATCACAATTAATCACCAACAACACCTTTACAAGGGGTCAGTGCAAAATGTGTTTTTGTGAAAGTAATCTAACAAAGGAGTAGGACTCTTTCCCTCTTATAAGCATACAAATGATATGTATGAAAAACACCAATCAAGCTCAATATTAATTAACCACTTCCCTTAACAAAATTATTTTTCTATTTGCATAAAAGTGGTTACAGTGATATTTGATGTAAGACATTATCATGCATTAGAATAGTTCTTTAACAAGGTGATCACATTTAGAAGAAAATAAAAAATTTGCAAAAGTGATTCCCGCAATTCATTCTTTAAAGGCCCATCCTCCGATCACAGGGCTTCAAAATCCGGAATATATTCTTTCTTTTTACACCCTGCGATAAGCAGTTAGCCTTTCCCCGATTAAGAACTCGCAATCTGATTGGCTGTCGCAACACTGCGACAGAAATCATGTATAAGTCATTGCGCATAATAAGATCACATGATTCAGTTTAATCGGGCGCTTCCAAATTGGTTATAGCAGGGAGAAGAAGGAGGTACGGATTCTGGATACCTGCTTAGGAGGATGTTAAAGGCCCCATATAAAGTTTAAACCACTTTGGCTTATATTATAGTCCTACCCAATGTTATCAAAATGTGCTATGTGAAATTTTTCCAATCGATTTTAATAATTTGATATCGAAGGACTTGTTGTTCAAGTAATAAGTCAATATTGTGTAATCATTGAAGTGTGTAGAAATAGATGTTCTTCATTTTTTTCATACATCAATGATCATACAACCATTATGAAACTAAAGACTAACTAAATGTACATAATAACTATATAATATAACAAACCTCAAATTCCATAAAGCGTTCATTCTGCCTAGGTTGACAGGCCTGTAGAATTCTCCATATATGTTGTGTCTCATCCAGGGAGACCTCTAGCAGGTCACCTTCCATCATGAGCTCTTCAAGTTGAGCCTTGGCCATGTCTGACAACTCAAGAACTGGCGTCTCTAAGGAACGTGGGATCAACATGGACTTACGTGCATTCTTCTTGGGAGTGCCATCTGAAATAATAGTGATTGAGAAGCTTGATTGTTGGTTAACAATTGGTCGATGATTGCTACGTGTTTATTTGAGTACCATTACTAATTCAAAATTCCATTCACCATTACCGTTCATAATCATTATACAAACTTAAGACATTAAAATACAAATAAAGTTCTAGTTGTACTTACTTGTGTTATTCTTGGAAGCTGTAGAGTAGGCATGTTCAGCAGGCATGGCTATTGAGGTGGGTGGTGTCTCTAAGGAGGTTCCATTGCTGCCTATCTCAACCTCTTCTACTACTTCCTCTACCAGAGGCTCAGGGGTGGGGGAGGAACCCATCCCTAGCAACACTGGAGGCTCGTACTCACTGTGCATGTCAATGTGTGTGGGGGTTGTACTGCCACTGAATGCACTCTGGGTGACATTATGAAGGTGGCCCTGCAGTTCAGGGTTGTTTGCAGCTTTCATCAGTTCAGCACTGATGATCTTCTCTGTCTTCTCCCTGGCTGCCTGTTCAAACATTCTCTGACTCAACACACTTAATTTCGCCAATGCCGAGGCAAGCTCATCTGTAGCCAGAGCTTGTCGCGCCCGATCCTGCCAAGACATGGCCCTCTCTGTCAAGCACTGTAAGGACTCTCCCTCGGCCAATCGCACTGGTAGCTTCTGTAGGGACACCAGTAGTGACAAGATGGTTTCTAGGCGAGGCCTCCGTGATCTCAAACATAGCGGACAGAGAAACTTTAATTCCTTGGCAGCCTGTATTGCAGCGGCATGGGAACTCTTGTTCTTCAAGTTCGTTGACTTTGGCAATGGCACACAGGTACCTGCAAGACAATGATGTCATTCATAGTCAATTTTTCTGTAGAACTTCCGAATTAAAATGAACTTCAACTGATTCCAATGACTATTCTTCATGGTCCTTCTAGATATGCGTACAGTCTAAATTAAGCCTGTTTAATATGAGATTCTATTCTAAACAGGCTGCATTTCCTGAAATAATAGTACAACTCGGATTAGCTAAAATATCAAGAAATAATCGTAATAACTTACTATGGAACCAATCTTTACAGAGTTCACACTGCAGCATGAAGCCTGATGCGCCCTTTCTGCATACGCAGTACTTCATGTGCTCATTCTCCTCAGCATGCATCTTCTCCAGGTTTCTCGACCTCAACTCCCTCATAGAGTCAACTTCCTGAGACTCTGCAAGCTTGAATGAGGCCACCTACAATATACAATATAGCAAATGTGAATCTTCTGTTTAAAACATGTAAAACAGATTATCAAGTCAGGGCTGGCCAAATGGTCGCTGAATACTTCTGAAATTGACTAACTGATATCTTTGAGACAAGCTCATCATGTCATTATGGCTAGCAACTCTCAATTCTTGGACTGGAAATCTACACTATAAAGTAGATACGTATACTCAAAGTACAATATTCATTTACAACAACACTAACATAAGATTTACAATAAGGCCATATCAGCCGTTACACAAGTGAACATACCATAGCAGCTGGGTCTCTGATCTCCTCAGTTTTATACCCTTCCTGCCCATTGTTGTTTTCCTTGTCTTTATTCTCCTTGTCTGCTTCCTTGTTCTTCTTCCTTCTCAGCTTACCACTTGTATAAAGACCAATGTCTGACCGTGGGGATAACACCTATACAAGCAAACACATATGCATTCTTACTTTTTATGCTTAAAGGGGTATGATCTGTGATTCAAATCCTACCATGCCCCAAAATTATTGAAATTCTGCATCATTAATGGACTTTGATATAAACCTTCTTTAGTGCAAGTTAACATCATTGCCATTTCCATTTCTGTCCCAATTGTACTTTATATCTTCATTTAGGCATTTACCATTATCTTCACATCAAACAGTCATTGAAACATCACTTCTGACTATTTATTAAACATTTATTCTTCCTAATCATTCTGTTTCATCCTTTGATAATTAGAAGTTACAGGGTGTCCAAGATGTCATCAGAATATTTTGAGGGGGATATAAGGCAGAGGTAGTTTTTTGTTAAATTTGGAACACTCATTAAACAAACATTGAGGAATAACTGGCAATGTTTGCTTAATAAGTGTTCAAAATTTGACAAGAAACTACTTATGCCTTATTATATCTCCCTCAAAAAATTCTCATGACATCTGAAACACCCTGTAAAACCACCCGTGTCAGTAAGAGGATACTTATAATACTTACATCTACAAGACTGTATGTAGAGTTCTTTTTCAGGAAAGTTCTGGCTGTTCGTTCCCTCCATGACTTGGCTGCGGCAACTTGAGACTCGACCTGTGGTAGTTGGTCTAACCGCACTGGTATAGGGCGACCTCTATTCACTAAGTTCTCTAGCGTATCAAGGTAAGGGTAATGCTCACCATTCTAAAACATATTAATAATAAATCCAAAAATGTACTCAATAGATGAAGTACATTGTATATATATTGTAATTGGAAATAATTTACAAACAAATATTTATTTTGCAGGCCTAATCAAAATGTACTTCTTACAACTGAGAAACTACTTATTACAATTGAGGAACATATGTAAAACAATAACTAGAAATAGAACATAAAATAGATAAATGATGCAAATATTTCTGTCTAGATCAAGCAAAAGAATGTCACCTGTACAGTTTCCACTCTCGAGATCCATTCTTTAGCTTTCTTCAGTGCATCCTTCAGGGCACTAACGTTGGGTAGGAATGCTGGGATACCCTTTGCCTCCTGTATGATAGCCTCTAATGTTGTCACAACGTGACGTGGCCTGAAAATTGAGCATAGTATATTCAACATTGGTTATATTGTTGATGAAAGTTTTGGAGAACATTTGTTAAATCAACTTTATACAAGGTGTCAATTTAAGTAATAAGTAAATATTGAATACTGTTTTATTTATTTTAATATAAAAAGTGTTCATTACTTATTGGTCACTCTTCGTATAACATTCAGCCATAAATGCCTTCATTTTTACCTGGCCTGTAGGCATATCCTCGCCTTCTCTTCCCAGCGCTCACTGATAGTTAGGAGTTCTTGTAACTCTGCCATGGCTTTCTCTACAGCAGTGTGAGGGGCCAGGCTGACCCCTGTATCCATCAGTTTCCTCATGGTGTCAAGGGTCACTACCTCAGTCTCTGAGAGGGTGTCACGAACCTCATCCAACCATTTGGCCTGGAGCAGCACCTAATAATACAAACCAAAGACTATCCTAAAAACAGTCCTGAATAACAAAAGGCCATTCTCCTCCATTGACTGGTCTGGATGCTTCTCTCGTTACAAACAGAACAGATCATTATCTTGATTTCTTTTTACACTATATAACACACTTTAATTTCATATTGCTCTCCAAACATAAACATGGAGGGAAAATAAGTATAGTAAAATAAAAAAGATACAATATGAAAGAATACTACAGCATTCTAAGATGAAATTTTGGTATTCTTATATTCATCTATTTTACCTGTTTTAGCCTAGGAATCTCAGGGAGTTCTACATCTAAAGTGACACCAAAATCTACAAGTTTTTCCAATTTTTCTGAATCGGGCATCTCATCATCTAAGGCATTCTGAGCTTCTCTTTGGAAATCAACAACTTTAGTCAACAAATCCTAAAACATCAAGTCATTTCGAATTACTAAAAGATGAAACTTAAAAATATTTTTACATTTCATAATAATCTATGACGAAAAATATCTCTTCATTGGTTTTTAACTACAATGGTTACAAAGAATAAGGAAATATAAAAGAAAGTCCAAATATTTTTATGGAAACTTAGATTATTTAAACAACTAAAATCGCACTTTGGATTTGAGCACTACCTTTCAGAAACGACACTTTCAAATGCTAAACATTTAACTAGATTACGTATAAGCGCCCACAATCTAGAGATAGAGAGAGGCCGATATACAAAACCAATTACTGATCTTAATAGTCGATTTTGTAAAATATGCAAGGACTCGGTTATAGAAGATGAAACACACTTTTTATTCAAATGTAAAAAATTGGAGTTTATCAGAAAATCCCATATTGAAAAACTTGAAAACCTGTGTTATGATATGTGACATGATAAAGTATCTAATGATGGGGGTAGAGACAGGATTCTTATATCAAAGTAACATTTTATATGTCATTTGAAGAATGTAATCCTATTTTCTTTACTTTATTGCCTATATTTACTGTTATTGAAAATTGTATATTGGATGTACGTTTGGCCCTAAAAGGGCATCAGTACTAATAAAATCCTATTATATATATATTTCTTTTGCTTATTGCCTGGTACTTCTAATGTTTAGACCCATTTTAATGCAATTTGAGTCTGAAAGAGTAGACCATTAAATGAAAATTGCAAGTTGGATATAAATTTACAAATTAGATCAAGGAAATATTGTCAATAACTTGAATGAAAAAAAGCATTAAAGTGAAATAAAATGACCACAAAATGAATGATGAAAATAACCTCTCACCTCTATGAGTTTTGCCTCCTGTATAGTACATGGCAGATTGTTGACTTGCTCTATGAAACACTGAAGTTCCTCTAGACTCAACTTGGCTATATACTTGCCCTCCCCTGACTGTCGAGTCCTGCAAAGTACATATTACAATATAATGACTGTTCATGTGCAAGTACGGCTGGTATAATTTGAGACTGCAAGATTGAGAAACTCCTTAGAATAGACTGATTATTCTTAAATCAAATATCTTCTGACAAGAACAATTAGATAAAAATAGAATTCTGAAATTGATTTTGCAATTGTTTTCCAATGTTTACTTTACTGATAAAGTAACCTAGTAACTTAAAAAATTGGTACGACCATGTACCTAGTTTCAATTCATAAAAAATATCTGCAAAAAGTTTGGTAACAAATTAAGACTTGTAATAATACTTAATTTAGTACACATACCTCGTTCTGACTTTCTTGCTGACAAGCTGGCCTGCTACACTGGCACATTTCTCTGCCTCGGAGACAGCTGATACAAGAGTCTGAAGAACATCACTGTCGGGAAACCTTTTCTCATCTGCCTCAGTTATCAAGTCTTTCAGCTCAGTGAGGTCTAAACAAGAAACAACATTGATTATACTTCAAGAATAACTCATTTAAATGCAACACAGTCAACACATTTGTAATCATACACATCTTAATAAAACACTTTCTCTTGGCCCCCATTTTATATGCTAGCATTGGGTCACTGTCATAATGGTTCTAAATTGAGTGAGTTAGAGCTCTTTGATCTCAAAATAACTTGAGTTACAAGCAAAGTGCCTGAAATTGCTTACCTAATTTATTCTCTGTTGCATTAAGAGCATTCTGGACTTTCAGTGCCCAATTGTCAAATGATTCCGCACGCACTTTCAGCCTGTGGAGCATTGTGGGTAACTCATCTAGGGTGTAACGGTATCGTAAACAATGCATCGATGGATGACACTTACAAAGTTCAGATACATGTTGGACACATACCAATTTATCTACAATGGAATATATTTTATATACCAGTACAGTGCAACATAACATAATAATATATACTATATATCTATATAGATAGAGTGCATTTGGAGGTAAAACTGAAATGAGCACAAGAAAGTGACTCATCTGTATTATTGTATCTATGATCCTTAAAACACGCCAAAATCTAAAATGCATCAAAAATATTGATCGAGTAGTAGGTGACTAACAAATGGGCAGAAAGAATCTACATAAAATATGGTAGTATCAAAGACTATTGATGTTATTACAATACTGGGGAATGCTAGGGTCTAAGTTACGAGTCTGAGAAACTTGAGAGAGCGGCCAGTCAGGCTTGGACATAAGGATTTTAGACATGCTGATTAAAGATGAACTATGGACCAGTTGCAATGTGATTTTCCTATACATGCTGAAAAAGTAAGATGGTCCAGACTAAAAAACTGGCCAGGACCACTGGCCCAGAGCTTATTTCACAACCTGCAGCCTACTTTAGAAGACTAGATTACTAGATATTAGAATTGACTTACTGGGGCTGCATGGGCAAGTGACAGCAGACAGGAAACAGGTGCTCTTACAAAAGTCACACTGTCTCTCATCATCAGGCAACAGCTCAAATGCCTCCCTCTCTGCTTCCATTGTTCCCTACAGTAAAATGGTAATACCATTTTAGTTGATTTTTTGGTGAACTTATTACAGTTATCCTTTTTACCAGAAGGGAACATGTGATTTTCACTGGTTGTTTTTAGCAAAATTGCCTGTTGTTTTAATGAACTTTGTTTCCATGTTGAAATTATAATTATACAATAATTTTGCCTGTTGTTCTCATCTATTTTAAAACTCTAATAAAGCCCCTGGTAAACTTTGAACATGGATTGATTCATTAATGGTTCTGCAGATAAATGAAGGAAAATTGAGTATCTTTTTTTTACTTACTCTATCTAATAATGCTTTTCTCAGTTTCTTCTCAGTCTCAACCATGTGTAACATTTCCTTGTGAGTGGAGGCGGCCATATTGAGGTCAAGGCTGTCTGGGTCGGCAGCCATCTTGCATATAAGTTCCTCATGCGAGAAGACGCAGTGACGTTTAAGGTTCCTATAATGCTCCACACAGGAGCGCCCCTTGGGAAGCTGAGAAAATAAAATGATGGTTTTAAATCACAATAAATCCAGTCAAGTAAACAACATGAAACTGCTCAATAATAAACAAATGTGCACATGTTCAACTCTTACCCAGTCAGCAGGACAGAAGTTGACAGCTTCTGCAAAATTGTAGCCCTGGTTGAATCCTGCATGGTAGGCACGTGGGAATGTCACAACAAATTCCCCTGCACATTGATTGGTGCGAACAACCTGAAATATGCAAGAACGATAATTTGAAAATTTCCTGCTCCACCATGTTTGAATAATTCATTTTTGTCACTGAAGGGAAAGATGGATTTTATGATTATTGGATCAACACATATTTCTGAAATAAATTCACTTACTGGGACATTGTGTTCCTCCAGTATGTTGGGATTCATAATCGTTGTGATATGATGCAACAAGTCTGGTGACTTTTCAAATAATTCTGGGGCCTTTTGTTTCATGACTCTTTCTAGATCTTCTGCCCTCTCTCCAGGGACACCATACCATGTCTTAGGCTCTCCCCTGATAGAAAATAAGTCAAGATGTTATTAAGAATGCTAAATTGATGTTTTATTCACCCATCTAGTCAATGAAGTATATTTACTCATAAAGTTTATCTATAATTTATAATTCAGTATGGAGTAAAGAAAGGTCAACATAAAATTATACAACAGAGATTCTAAACTTCATATGTTTAAAGTGCAAATTATGTCACAACATGGATTTTTCCATTCAACCATTGAATAAATTGGTTAAGAAAACTCCCTGGAAGGTATTGATATTAAGAGACACACGTCACTAAGTATTAAATAAATCTACAACCAAAACTATGAGAATTGTTTAGTATTTGAGAATACAATAGTTCCTAGTAAGATTAAGTGCTTGCAGTTGTACCACATTTACTTTACTATAGATGGGTGTCAAGGTCATCATATACAGTGACATCTATTGAGTTGAAAATACATCAATGTTAGGTAATCTATTTTCAAGGTTAAATGTCACAAGATGGCCATAGTAGTCAGCAACAGTCCATTCATTCACTCAATAAAATTCATCAAACTAAGTTAGAACAATGATGATATCAAATATGTACAGAGTTTAGGCGTTTGATGAATATAAATTCATAAATGAATGTTCTATTGTAAAGTATGCCAAAAATACCACTGTGCGCTCCATTATCAGACAGCCGGAATTTGCAATCTTGGTATTTTTGAGATAGAAAAGGTTATGGGTCCTACAAAAGACAAAACCAATGAATGTGAAGCTTATTACTGAAATCAGAGGCAAATCCATTATAATTTTCTAAGTTCGAAAATTGAAATCTGTTTCCACCATTAATTTTTCATTTCTTTACATGCTGATGTACAATTTTTTCTGGAGATACCAGAAAAGACTATATATAAACATGTACAGAAAATAATATGAACTGTTATTCAAACACTACATACCATCGCCCATAGGCTACAAATTGGCATTTACACAGGAAAGTGCTTGTCTCTGATATTCACAATAAGGTTCACAAGTACATACCAATGGAGATAATTTATAGAGTAAGACCAGTGATCTTCATTGTGCCAACAGAAGCTGGAAAAGCACATCCCGACGTAGCACCACGGGACTTTCATGCCGGAGATGTCTGCACTTATGTGAGATAAAACAGATGTGTCCAGGTTAGCCATGTTGTTCAAGTTCCAGCCTACATT
Organism: Owenia fusiformis; assembly: GCA_903813345.2. Lineage (NCBI taxonomy): Eukaryota > Metazoa > Annelida > Polychaeta > Sabellida > Oweniidae > Owenia > Owenia fusiformis. The sequence goes on along the minus strand of CAIIXF020000005.1, from coordinate 37,042,086 downwards.
AATGTATTCCTGAAACATTCATCAATACATCAGTGAGCATTTTTGAAGCAGACATTTTGTTTCCCATAATGCACTTGTGACGTCTGCTAAGCTGGGTGGAGGCAGCAGTTCACTTATGACATCCAACTGGACTCCATCTGGCTACAAAATGAAAAATACTGATTAGATGAGCGCTCTACTGGGATACGTACCAGTGCATATAGCTTATTGAGTTACTCCAATGATCTTCTGTATGCCAACAAAAGGACGAAAAACACATGCCCACATAGTTCCATGGCACTATCATGCCATCTATATTGTTACTCATGTGTTGCAGTGCAGAGCGACCACTTATGGCGATGTTGTTCAGATTGAACGGGTGGTATATGTACTCCTATAAAACAAAGACATATCAGTATATATAATATTGTCAACTGTCAAAACACTACCACCAATTTTCATTGTTTTAGTGTGACAGCTGGCTGGTGTAGTGAATTGACAGAGAAACTAGTGGAGTGGGTGGGGCTAGATTGTTGACTCCTCCCCCAGTCCCCCTTATATGGCCAGGGGTGGAGCGGGGGAGGAAGGCGGGTACATACCAATGAAGGTAATTGATACTGTAGCTCCAATGGTCCTCTGTGTGCCAACAGAATGAGGAGAAACACATTCCAACGTAGTTCCAAGGCACTATCATGCCGCTTATATTACCATTGATGTGCCTCAGTGCCGACTTATCCATCACTGAGATGTTGTTTAGATTAAAGCCTCCTTCAATATATTCCTGCAAACAGACCATTGTTGGGTAGAAGGCTTAATTGGCATGCAGCTAAATAGGGAAACATTAAATAAACAGAAAAAATGAAAAAAGAAGCATTTGAAAGAACAAAAAAACAATGCAGCAAAGCATGTTCATCTAATTAAAAAAACAAAGATTTAATATATTGAAAAACAAAACAAAAGCATAAGCAATTATGTACTGAGAGCAAAATTAGATAGTATGAAAGCCTAGCTTTATTAACATTTATATAACAAGAGCCATAACTAGAAAAGCTTGATCTCCCAGGAAAAGAAAATCCCAAAGAAAAGAAATTGCCAAATCACTTGCCATTTTGAACATTTTGTGAATGAAATAACTTGGCAGAAGTATTGGCTCTCTAGAATCTAGAGACTAACCCAAACCCGATGTGAGATGATGCCATTCTTCTCAAGGTGAGGCCCTAAGCCCATAAGGCACCAGCATATATAAGAGCAAATCCAATAACTTGTATTTGATTTATCAGAAATTAAATTAAATGGATGGATAAATGAATGAATGAATGAATGGATGGATGGGTGGATGGATGGATGGATGGATGGATGAATAGATGGCTAGTCTATATCACAACTCAACTAATCAGGTGGGATAATCATAATCATATCAATGTCCATTAGTCATGATTTTGATGATGATGACTACAGTTCCACTTTACAAATTGCAGCAGGATATGATAAGACTTTACCCAGCAGGTTCATTTGTGTAATAAAGATGCTGTATAAGTGCAATTATGGCTACGTTCGTTTCGCCAGTCAATAACCATTAAGAAAATTTGCACTTGACACCAATATCAATTTTCCCCAAACAAAACATTTTCTTACGACTTGTTTTCAAAATGATTAGGTAATGCATTACCTGTCATATTTTTGTGCATGTGCATTAATGCAGATTTTCATGAATCATGACCTTTGAACTTGCTGTATATAGATTTAGTTATTAACTTTCATCTCACCAGTGAATGTTTCCGGTTACACACCTGTGGTTATATGGCCATTTGATTGCTTAAATATGGCTTAGCTGTGAGGAGTTATGTCACCAAGCTAGAGACATTGACAATTATTTAATGATTAGGTAACAAACAAAAGAGTATCATATTTCATGGGGGTCCTGACCTGCAAAACGAATGTAGCCTATGTTAATATACACCTATAGTATATTCTTCATATATTATTATATGATTATAGCATTGTCGCCTTTAAATTATTCTTTAATTTCAATATATCATACTATTTTCTTTGATACTGATAGAGACCTGAGTAATATACTTGCAACCAAATATGCCATTATTTACAATATTAATTTACATTTAATTACATGGGAATACACTTTAGGTACACTATGCATGAGATGAAATTGAGTGACTTGCTGAGATGGTAATATACATATGCCAAATGAAAGAGCATGTTTTAGAGGATGCTGGTGCCAACATCGTTGCAATTGAGGGCACCAACATATGTCACTTTTATTGGTGTCTATATTGCCACACATGCACATAAATAATCTATATAAAAAATGAAATGAAACAATTTTAACAAAGAACAAGGCATTATCATGCAAAATGTCACCACCTGCCATTTGTTAAAAATGCTGAACTCGGAACGCCAACTGCCAGATGCCAAACACCAGATGCTGAACACCAAACACCATCCAAAAAATAGTTGAAGACTATAACAATATGTTACCACTTCTGATGGTGACATAACAATAAACCAATTTGCTATTAATCCATTGTTACTGTATTGTATTGCTAGATTTAAATATTACAGATATCTAAATCACGGGTTATAACCAGACCTCATACATCATGACAGAGTTAATGTGTGCGTCGATACAATGGCTAAGGCACAGGGCTCTATGAATTAGCGAGCTTGCCTGAATATTCAGATCAATGGGGATCCTGAAATGCTCATAGTATATTGAGGTCTGGTAAATACCAGTGTAAATAGAGGCATGCATAACATAAGCTAGAATGTTTCCTGTTATCTTATCAATAGCATCTTATCTAACTAATATTGAAAACAAATAATGACTGGAGGACATATAATTATTCAATATTAATTAGTTTTTAATGATTTTCTAGTCTGTCCTGTTAACATTAATTAATATTTAGAATGTTTGTTTTTTATCTAAATTTTATCTAAATGCAGAATTACCCATCCCATAGAGTTTCCCATATCAATATCTTCTGTAATATGTGAACGAAATCTTTAAAAACTGTCCATTAAGATTGTTATAACAATAGATGATATTTGACTATATGAACAAATGTGTTCAAGCATTCGGAGACTCACCTCGTCATCAGGGAACTGGTCTTTGGTTTGCTTTGTTGGGAAACCACTGCCGCTCTCTGAGGCATGAATATCGGCACCATACTCCACCGTGACTTCTTCATCCATTGTACTGACTAGGCGCCAGAACTCTTTCTCTACTTGCTCATAGGGCACCATCTGAAAAACAGATACATTAGTCAATCTTTGAATTAAGACCAAAATGCTTAGAAAGATTGTGACAACAAAAAAAATAGATGTTCCAGAGCACGAAAATATTCTATACAATGGCATAACTCATCCCTGTATACAATTACGACTTTCATTCTATTTATTCAAATGAGGATTAAATCAGATAATACTTACATGAACTGGCATATTGAAATAATTTGACTTGAATTCATCAGCCATTTCTCCAAAGGATTGTAAAGTGTATTCTCGTTGAGCTTGTTCAAACCCATATGCCTCTTGGGGTTTATTACAGGCCTGCAAATAATATATGAACTAAAGTGGTCAAGGTCGATTTGATTTATGTTTAAAAAGATTTATTACAGATTCTTTGGATAAACAACAGTCCAAACTAGGAGCTATCAAATTTCCAACTACAAAACTTGATGACAGCTCTAGTATTTTGCTTTGGTTAAAGATGAAAGATATAGGTGTATTCTTATAATACTGTATAAAGTTGTGATAAGGCATCTCTGAAGAATTTAACTCACCACAGCCACACATTTAGGACACCTCCAGTCTCCCTTAGGGATCTCTGGTAGTGGAGGTAGCAAACAATAGGTGTGGAAGGCATCATCACAACCGTCACATAGCAACATACAGTCCTCGCCATCACCACGGTTACACGAATGGCACAGATACAGATCTATGTTCTATATGGAAAATACACCTTTTCAAAATACAATTTGTTCTGTTTTTCTTTGAAAACTAAGTCCAATGCTACACACTGACTGGCTAGAATATATTAAACTGAAAAACCTTTTTACATAACCTCCATACAATTGATTTAGAGTTATCTGTTGACAATATTACCCATGGTTATGCTCTGAAATACGTAAATGTGGGATGAGTCATATTTCCCCTGATTTCTCCATGCATTTAGTGTTCAGTTAAAAGTGTACGAACAATTCCAAGCAGATATTGCGCAAAATAAACTTACATATGCTGTTTGGTTTCGATCCCTCATCTTCATACGTGTTGAGATTCCATTTTCATCCAACTCATCCTCATCTGGAATTATGATATAATTTAATATACAGCTTCAAACCAACTGATTAAAGTATACATAAAAGGCTAGAAAGGAATGGGATTCTTAAGAACATATCTTCACAAAGCATTTAAGAACAGGCCTTTAAGAGCTGATCTGATAATTAAAGCTATTAGCTTTATTATGATTTTCAAATGTTTGTAATCGTAAGCTTTATAGGTATCTGAATTGGAATGTCTCTCATGTTGCCTTACATCTTGTTAAGTTGTAAAATATAAGGCAAGAATCTCAAACTTGAAATAAATATTCCCCTACCTCCACTACCAACTTCTGGTATGACTGACTTAGGGCCAGGACCATAGAACTGAAGACGTCTTAACTCTGCAGTGGCCTTTGTCTCATGCTACAAAAAAAACATACCCACATGTGTGAAATTTCTTTAAACCCATTTAGTTTAAAAACCATGTATCAAAATTGTCAGATTTAAGTAGGTGCACACAAACAGTAAAAAAAACGTTTTAATCCCAATGTCACTGGTATAAGTGTTCACATTTCAAGGTTTCTTAATGTTAGTCTATGGGAGATACCAAAATTGGAACCAATAAAAAAATTTTACCATTCTTTATTTGATAAAAATATAAATGTGAAATCTGAGAAAAGATATAATAAATCAAACATAATGCTCTAATATTATGTGATATTAAAATGTCAATGACATCAAAGTTCATACCTGATCTGGGTTACTGTCTAGTGACAACTTCCTCTTTGCAGGACTTCCACTAGGGGGAGACACCTGACTGCTACGTGTTGTCCGCGATGGAGTGTTCGCCTCAGACTTCACCTTGGTCTCTGTTTTAATCTTTAGTGGGGTGTTAGCAGGAGAACTCCTAGTACTTTTGGCAGGGGAGTCTTGAGCTTCCTGTTTGAGTCTTGAAGCTTTTGTGGCCATTCTCGCTCCTCCACCAGCACCTCCCTTGCGTACCTCAGGTGCATTCTGGGATGGAGGAGTGATATCCTCTATCTCATCATCTATTTCTTCTTTAATCTTCTCCTTTTTACACTTCTATGAAAAATGTGCAATAATTATTGGATAGGTAATACAGAGTGACCCCAAAAATGCAATACTTGAATTTTGAAATAACTGTAAGTTTTGACATATTGCATCTACAACTTTGACAGTAAGAGATATCATATTTTCTGCTTAAAATATCATAGTAATTGCATACTTCTTTAATTGCGGCACCACTGATGAAAACATCATAGGGATAGAGATATCTCTCATAATGACTCCGGATCACAGATCCAACACCTTTAGTACTTTGGTAGCCTAGCTTTGACGCTATTCTGGTCCATTTTCTGTCTTTGGTTATATTTAGGAAGCCCCCTTCTTCATTGACAATCTTGTGTAATGTACATAAATCTAAGGTTTTACGCTCAACATTTGGGATTCGGAATTGGACACCCTGGAAAAAACAACATATTTAAATGTAATTGAGTATACAGCACTATAATGAGAGTGTTTAATTCATTATCTTAATTGCCCAGCGCAAGGTCAGATTTAACAAATTATATTTTATTTTCTTGTTATAGAAGGATGGCTATGAAATGATTCTTTTTTTGAAGGCTACTTCTGTCAAAATAAGAGATATACGCTGAATCATTTTTCACAAATGCTGCATGGACATGTCACGTGTGTTAAATACATAACATGTAATTGGTAGATACACTATATGCAATCTTTCATGCACCTTTCATGGATCTATCACTGATTACCTTCATTATATAAGAATTGATGTTTCACTTACCTGCAGATCCCAGAATCTTGCAAGCTTGTCTAGGAACAGGAGTTTCACTCGGCTGTTTGCCTGTAAAAAAAAGAAATTACAAAATTAACATTCTTTCAATAAGCCGGTTATATTTCATGAATCCAATACAGACTTGCTTCCCTATTTTTTCAGTTTGATTTAGTTTTAACTAATAATTCATTTATCCTGCCTTGCCATATAATGGCATATAAGAGCCTATCGGATTAAGGCCAATCAAAGTACAGCTATCCATTTTGAATATCTAAAATCGCAGTCTCAAAAATTTACACAAGTTTCATATAACTAAAAATGTACATAGGGTAGGCCAGAAAACATTCATATTTTTATTTTGCTAGAACTTCGAAAATAGCCATTCTACATAGTATTATGTGGCCTTTGAAATTGTACAAACAATTTATAATGTCTATTCGACTTTTCTAAAATTGAATTAACTTGATCAAATGCAGAAAAACTGGAGAAACAGCCATTTGTACTTGATTTACTGGTATGAAACCTGTCTAAACCGAACACTGCTGGGACAGGCCAAAGTCTTTCGATTGGAAGGTGTTCACAATTCAAACCTTTACATAAAAGCCCATGACAGATAGAAGAGGTGGGACAGAAATAAGTGTTCACATCGATAGGTGTTCAGATATACAGGTTTATTATAATTATCAAAAAATCATGTGCTTTTCATCATTAAAATTAATTATACAATAGGAGACTAAATTATCACATTTTGTGGCTTGAAGAAATGTAGGAAAAAATGAAATAATATAAAGTGACCAAAAAATATTTTTACTTCTGTAAATAGAAAAGTATGAGACAAGATTCTAAGAGTGACATAATTATTGAATAAGTTTCTCTCTTTTCTGATTCTTTAGTAAACTACTGGAAATACTTGTATATTTCACATTCTACTTGAAATATTGTCTCATTTGCCTTATTATAGAATCAAGTTTACTTATTCTGTCAAATCAGACGCAAAAATGTATTCTTATTCTCCATGACAAAACAAAATTGACCCCTAGTAATTTAAAATAAAATGATATAAATTGATGGAAATGTATCTAATCAAGTTGTGAGTATTCAAAATGGCTGACATGGCTAGTAGCCATCAATAATTGTATTCCACCTTGGTAATTTATTTTCATTCATGATCCAGATAAAATACTCAGAGATTTCCAAATACTGACATTCAAAATAAAAAATAATTGATTGGTATTAAGATGGACAATTTTAAATAACTTCTAAATAAAGATTTGAAAGGTAGTTTATGACGTTTGACAAGTTTTACTACTAGTCATACTAATGAATCACAATCACAGGCTTTGCCACTGGTGTTTAAACACATAGAACTTTTTCAATTCTCAATTCTGTATTCTTTTTAAACAATCAGAAAAACTTGACACTGAGAAGAACATTCAAGAATATATATATTACAAATCATAAAACAAATACATACCTCTAACTCATTTAGTCTTTGTATCCTGGGAACAAACTTAAATTTATCCACATCCACTGCAAATGGAGGTTGCCAATCCTTGATAAATATAATAACAAACCATCAAAAGTTATCCTTATGCATTATTTTGTGCATAATTTAATATTGCAGCAATGAGTACACTTCCTTTTGTTTTACAAAAATGCTTTTAGAAATTAATTCAACTTTAATTTGATGCCTTCGTGTTAGAAATATTTCTTGTACATTAATGATCATGGATCAAGTTAAAAAAACTATATATTACAAAAAAAAGGAAATCACATATAGAAACAATTTTTCTATTTATATAAATGTTGTATATATAGGTGAGACACCTGAGTGAATATGAGAGAAAAGTATCAAAAATATATCTTTGATCAAGTGGTTGTCAGTTTATTTGACCTGAAGTTTTGGCTTCATATAAAATCTTCCAAATTTGTCTTTTTTACGTATATTTTAATGTTTATGACAAGAATAATGATTTAAATATGCTGATGTAACCAATAGTAGTATGTTGTTTGCCACACCTACACAAATCACAAGATTTTGACTTCAAAAATCTCATCTAACAACTCCAATATTTTGATTTGAAAGTTACCAAAACGTAAACTGTGGACTTCACTACTGTAGCATGATGGAACGAGTCTCTGATGTCTGAGGGAATATCGCGAAAAAGACTGACCTAGATAACATAGTCTTTGTCCAGATTTTTCAAACCCAGGGTAAATGAATTCGACCTGCATTTTTCCTGAACATCAATCTAGGATTTCGATTTATTCAAAAAGTATACGCCATCTGCCCCTTTTTATGACAAAAAATGAAAGATAAGATAGTAAACTCGAAATTTACTGAAAATTAGATTTGGATGACAAGTATTTCTATGTTTTCTATGAAATTCTAGATTGGCAATAATTTAAAGGGCCACATAGCCATCAAACAAAAGGTCGCCATGTTGAAATTAGTGCAATGCACGTACATTGAGTCATAAAAAATAGAATAACTTTTGTTCTGGTGGGTGAAGCAACTTGAAATTTTCACACAAGTAAGATAAGCATAAAAGACATCGAATGAGATCCGCACCGTAGGTGGTTTTATCTTGCATATTCCTGACTTCTCGGCAATAGGTCGAATTTTCGCAATGTATCCCAACGGATCTTGAAATTCTTCCTCTGTCGGTTCAAAAACTGGTGCCTCTGCAGGCGGTTTAAACTTTTTTGATGAATTTTCCATCATGTATCCAAAGATGTGTATGTTATATAACTCTCCATTGCAAATTTAAACCATTGTAATCCTTATATCCGTAGTTATCAGGAGAAATAGTGGAACATTTCGAACAAACTTTCAACTTCACTTTCGAACCGAAGAACTTACTTGTATGTATAACCTTACGCAGAAAATAGGTCTTATTATGGAACTCATTGTCCATCTTAATGATAATTTAAGCATCAAACATGACTTAAATCGTGTTTTGATGATACAAACATCACATTAATCTTCTATTTTGATTGATTTTTTACCCAGGAATTAAAAATATGCATTGTTTTGAAGTAAGAAATAGTTCTATAGCGGACTAATTTGAATGACCTCTTCGGGCACACTTTTGAACTCTGACCTTTTTTATGATTTGTCTAAAATTATTATTAAAAGTAGATAATCAAAAAGATTGATTAGCTTGCAAAGAATTCCTCACAAGTCCGTCTTGAATTAGGAAAATGCAATTGTTTAATCAAACGTTTTAAATAGTTGAATGTCAAACTTAAAATCTTTTGAACAACTTTTATTATTTTGTAACGAATCAAAACCGAGAAATTCTTCATTTCATTTAGCGGAAGTTTTGAAATTTACAAAATGTCTTCAAATTTCAAGAGGTATGTATATCCTTATTTCTTAGCATACAAAGTATTTTGAGACAATTCTAATTAATCATTTGTGTGACTTGTAGTTTTATCTGAATAAAGATCTATTTTTCACGCTAAACTTCATATTCTTATCTCAGTATTCAGGCCTGTCAACTTGGGAAAACCTAACATGACTGACTTGGAAATGTTGAACACCTCCCCTCTATTCTAAATGTGGACACCTTGGTCCAAATCTGAACACCTTGATCCAAATTTTGAACACCTTGGTTTAAATTTTATTACATCTTGCCAAATTTTGAACACCTCAAATTTTTCGCACTCGGTACGCTCGCGTTTCAAACATCCATCAACGGGGGGGGGGGGGGGGGGGTAGGTACGAAAAATGTCGAACGGAATGCGTGACATATACGTGATTTGCGTGAAAAGTCCGATCGAAATGTGTACTTTTTTTCCGTCGTTCGTAGTTTTGCTGTGTAGACGATCTGTAGAAATATTTTTGCTTGACAATTACCAGGTAAAATGCGTATTTGCGTGACATTTTCTGTCACGCAAAAATAACTGGCGTGACTTCAAATTCTTCAGCAAATGCGTGACAAATACGCAAATTGCGGGACAGTTGACAGGCCTGCAGTATTAGACTGATAGTAGACTGATTCATAGACAGGTCTCGATAACTGATAATTTTAGAGAAAGCACGGACTTACTTAAGATTTTCGACATCTAAAAAGTCACTCGACTTTTCTGCAAAAAACCTTCCAAAAAGTAACAGTCGCATGAATTCACATTGTCGTACTTACAAAATAATCCACCGTTAACTTATGCACCATCGAACTCGGTAATATTGTACACGTAACTATTAATTACCCTATATTCCCACAGAAAACTGGGCTTGCTGTTCAACATTTCAAGCGAAAATTCTCTACGGAGCTTTTGTTTTTCAGACGTAATATCTTCTAAGAAATCGTTGACGTGATAGGTTCAGTTCATCTTATTTCGAACATTTATTTTCATTTTGTCCAGTCCTATATACAACCTGCCCTTATCCTTTTCACTTGTTAAACCGTGAAGTAATGTTGAAATTATGGAATAGATTCTCTGAGAGTGGCGACGCCGACATGTCTTCATCTCTACCATCTTGCGTTTGACACCCCTCGTTTTGGGCGAGTCCAAGTAAACTGCACATCCGGGTGATTAGAAAAGGGACATTTTTTTTAAAAATCGAGCGGCAACAAAGATACTTCTGGTCAAACTGAGTTTATGACGAAACTTTTGAAAGAATCAATAAAAGGTAAGTGGTATACTTTAGGCGGATGCCAAAAATTAAACGTGGCGCCAATTTGAAACTTCAGAATGCTTTCTGTGATTCAAAATCACAAAAAAAGTCGAGTGACTTTTTAGATGTCGAAAATCTTAGTTTACACAAAGCTATGTGCAAATTTAGTAAGCCAAACGTCTAATATGTTCTTCGAACGAGATAAGGTTTCAATACCAGGATTGGAAACAAGATCCAAGTATTTTTCAAGAGCGCCGACTCTCGTTGGGCTATTTATTCCTATTGATTTGGTTGTTCATATAAATTTCCGTACCAGATGCTTTGTAATCGACGTAGATAGAAAATATTGTTTCCTTAATTGTTCTGAAATGCGATTATAATACTAAATCACGGATAGTGGGAAGTCCTCCATATATTACTTATATTATACAACAGGTAACGCAGGTAAAAATTAAAAAAATATGAAAAAAATATGGTCACCTGTCCTCTAGATTCAATTTTTGAATGAATCGAAGCATAATGTACAGATTATTTGATATCATGCTATTCTTGAAACATTTATACGCAAAAATAACTGGGTCGCTCACCTCTTATGCCTATATCATGTGTTCAGTAATCATCAATTATCGTGAGTAAAATTTCTCCAGGCCATTGAAGGGTCCGCTCAGTAATTGACAATTTCTACTGCGCATGTGTGAAACACTGGACGAAATGGTTTGGTAAATTTCAAGCTATTTGATTGGTCGAAAAAATCACGCGCCTTTGCGTGATTTGCTTTATTCTCGCGAGATGGTGCGTGATTTGCTTTATTCTCGCGAGATACGGCGCTCCGTCCCCTTAAATTTTTATTTTGAACAACCATTATGATTTGGTGCATTATCTGACCAATAAATCAGATTTGGAGGTGTGAATATTTTTTTTATTTTTCTGTTTAGTGTTTTCTACAGGCCCTATGTGTCTCAGGATATTTGTTTAACGAAAACTAGACAAATAATTTATTTTAAAAATACATATTTTTTATTTTGGATGGAAGCTGCGTTAACTTACCTGTTGTATAATATAAGTAATATATGGAGGACTTCCCACTATCCGTGTACTAAATGTACTTTGAACAGGTCGACTGACTTAAGGACAGGGTGCATGTTGGGAAATTTTCTGCATTCCTCAATTAAGTCACATGTTATTTTTCAAACAAGAGCAACTCCTTCCCCACATTGTCTACATTGGTCTGAAAAGCAGGAAGTCTGGCTTCAGGCTGAAAAAAGTAGAGGTCTTGGGTTCAAACCCAGGTCACAGCACTTCTTGTGATTTGTCTTTGACCTATGACTGCTGACCTATACCGGCGATTACTAGAGTGCTGCTAACTCGATAAAAGGCTGGCGCTGGCTAGAATTGTCTATGGTTCTAGCCAGGATAAAGATACCAGTTCTTCAACTCGACAATGGGAAGAACTGCTCTACCTTAGTGACTAATATGTCATGATATGACATCTAAAGAGTCAATAAAAAGATATATACATCTTCCAAGTTTGCACAAAGAGTGCACTTACACCCTTGGTATACACAGCTAACGAAAATTGACCGGTACAGGTCAAAAGCTGGACCAGTACAGGTTAACGGTTTTATTTGAATTTAAAACAGCCATAACTTGCTCAATATTGACTTCCTCGTGTCTAATTTGAAATATATGATGCCTCCCGATGCTTAAGTACCCCAATTTTTTACAGATTTTTAAACGGACCAAAACTCTCTAAATGCGCATTTATGCTCTTTTCTCTCGAGAACGACTGTCTCATTTTCACGATAACTTTTATTTAGTACTTCTAACATATAAGATCTATTTTTCCCCATCAAGGTATGATGTAAATGACATGCTATTTACATCTTGTGAGTTTCAACGACGCGCATTTGATTTTATAAAAAATGACAAACTTTGTGACAAAGAATTTCCTCCTGCTTGCAGTGAGAAGACGGACCGGTTCGGGGCAATAGAACCGGTCCGTCTTCTCGCTGCAAGCAGGAGGAGTACTAAATAAAAGTCATCGTGAAAATGAGACAGTCGTTATCGAGAGAAAAGAGCATAAATGCGCATTTAGAGAGTTTTGGTCCGTTTAAAAATCTGTAAAAAATTGGGGTACTTAAAAGCATCGAGAGGCATCATATATTTCAAATTAGACACGAGGAAGTCAATATTGAGCAAGTTATGACTGTTTTAAATTCAAATAAAACTGTTAACCCGTACCGGTCCAGCTTTTGACCCGTACCGGTCAATTTTCGTTAGCTGCGTATACCAAGGGTGACTTATGTGCCTAGAAAAGCCTTGTGAGAAGGTTTGTTTTGTAAAATGTATAAAAAATGAGAAAATTCAGTGAAAAAATTTCTGAAATTTTTCTGATTTTTTTCACTGAATTTTCTTGTTTTTATACACTTCATCAAAACATTCTTCCCACAAGTCTTTTCTAGGCACATAAGTGCACTCTTTGTGTGTAAAACTGGAAGATATAGACAATGTGGGGAAGGATTACTCACTTCGAGAGCCATGTTAGATTTTGAAACTTATGGCTCTCAAACGGAGAAGTAAACAGCTCATCAATAGTGACCTTTGAAATCGAATTAAGTCGATCCGCGGCTTACTTTTGGTCTCTAACTGTGTCTTACATCAGTATCATCAATCCGTGTAAGTATTGGAGCGCTGGAGTACTTCTTTTTCGATCAAGACTTGTAAATTGTTCATCGAGTGAACGTTTTTTAGACCTATTTCCAATATGGCGGTTTGCTAGGAGCGAGATACGCAACGAACGAAATGAATTCTGAGAATTAGTTAGGTTCGGACAACCTCCGGAGATTTACGAAAATGTCCGAGCAGAAACCGCCATATTGGAATTTGGCAGTAAAACGATTCACTCGACTAAACAATTACAAGTCTTGATCGAAAAAGAAGTACTCCAGCGCTCCGATACTTACACGGATTGATGATACTGATGTAAGACACAGTTAGAGACCAAAAGTAAGCCGCGGATCGACTTAATTCGATTTCAAAGGTCACGATCATTGAGCTGTCCAAATGCTCCGTGGGAAAGCTATTATATCAAAATCCAATAGCTTTCGCAGGAAGTAAGGGAAGGAGTGATTCTTGTTTGAAAAATAACATGTGGCTCAATTGATGATTTGCGATCACCGAATGGATTCTATCTTGTAGTGACGTCACAATTAGGCCACCCAGCTCTAGATGTTTGATTTTGAGAGATTATCTTCCATATTTCGTGCTTTATTGATTTATTTTTCATGAAAACGTTCGATTTGACTAGATCAACATCCATGCTTAGCACATACCAAGGCTAAGATCTTACTGACATGATTTAGATAGCGGTTAAGCACCCCCCGATTTTGACAAATACGGGGGGCGCTTATAGGCATCGATGTTTAATATGAATTTCACCAAAACTTCGTACATACATAGAAATAATCATGATCTAGTCAAATCGGCATATCTGGTAAATATCCAACCCATGGTTTTCATAAAAGAAACGACAATATTTTTTGCTCAAAACTGCCAAGTGTCCGCCATTTCGTGATTCCATCATGTCTGATATCATTTCTATATGACGTCACACCAATAAGACGAAATACATGACAACAGTATCCATAAACAAAATTCCTGAATTCTGATCGCAAAAGGTTAATTGAGGAATGCAGAAAATTTCCCATCATGCACCCTGACCTTAAAAGACGGGCATTTGGCACAAGGTGTCGTTCTCGCTCTCAAACAAAACGTGACAATCTTTAAACTCCCGGGAAGTTTACCCTTCTAAAAAATTCGATCTACTTTAAAAAATGGTCGTTAAAAATGTATTTCTTCGTGTTTCCTACCGATTAAATTAAACATATTTTATGAGATTTTAATGTAAAAATAATTAATTTGTAAGATAATTATTATGTGATTCGTAATGAACCGTAGAAATAAGTAATTACTCAGAATTTCGCAAGGGACTGATCTTTAGCGATCACGAAATTGTTTATTCCATGGTTGCTATGCAGCTCGTTGAGAATTCCTTTTGAGAAGTGACGTCATTTCAAAACCCCCCGCTTTCGTAATCTTCATCGTCTAGTTTACGAATACCACATGTCGATGTGATGTTTTAATTAATAAAAGCGAATTCCTTACACATTTCTTTATTTTATTGTGAAATAGCAAACTATGAGATAGGTTTACTCGCTAGAAATTAACATACTATTATTTGAAGCAATTTAGAAAATTTTGAAACCGCCATCTTGGTAATATTGATGACGTGATCACCATCGGTCAAGGCTGAGGTCAAGGGTCATCCATCTTGCCATTTGCTCGGCTAAATCGTACCAGTCGACAAAAAACAATGAAATCACTTTAAAAATAAAATAAACACTTTAAAATTGAGGATGATTGAATACGATAACACTCCATTGAATACAGCTGTGCAATTTACAGTCACCAAATTAGACACGAGGAAGCCAATATTGAGCAAGTTATGGCTGTTTTAAATTCAAATAAAACTGTTGACCCGTACCGGTCCAGCTTTTGACCCGTACCGGTCAATTCTCGTTAGCTGCGTATACCAAGGGTGTGAATGGTAACAATATAATTTGAAAAATATATATATATTTTCATCTATATTTTTTTAGAAAACACATCAAACACTAATTGTTTTGTTCTTGGTATCATGTTTCTCGAGTGAAATGAAACATCTTTCTGAACCTCATTGGAACGAAACGACATAAACACAACATGTTTAGGTCTCTCAATATTGTAATTGTATAAAGGAAATTTCGGTTGATTTTAAAAAAGTATCTAGTTTATGAAATAAAAGGTATCTTGATTTTTATCTATTTTGGGGGGATTTTGTTTTAATTTTTTGAATACTTTTTTAAGATCAACCAAAAATTAATTTGTATAACTATAATATTGAGAGGTCTAAAAACATGTTGTATATTATGCTATTTTGTTCCAACAAGGTTCGGAAAGACATTTTATTTCATTCTCAAGAATGGGTAGAAAGGAGCAAAAACAATTGCTCTAAAAAAACAAAAAATATATTTTTTCTAAATAATTTTCGCATTAAACTGTTGTCAATCAGTTTACATTACCACGCCTGGTGATCGTGAAAATGGGACGGAGGGGGGGAGCAGGCAATTTCCGCTAGAAAATTCAACAAATCTGGTAAAATTATTTTTTCAAGACAGAGTTTACGATTGAATTGCAAATTGAATAAGCGCATGGTATGATAAAATATGTTAGGTATTCTAGGATTATTTTTCAACCGATACTCTTTTAAGATATAAGATCTATTAAAAAAGGCGCAACACAACCAACGTGCAAAAGTCAAAGTTTTTGCTATAAATCAAGCAACAATGGACTACACGAACTGTAATAAATACTTGTAAGTGATGTTATCATAACTAAATTAATGTCATTGCTGAATTTATAAAATAAGTTTCCATACGTAAAATAAAAAATAATCGAAAATGATTAAAATGGGACGGAAGGGGGGAGGGGACGGAGGGGGGAGTAATAATTCTATAAAGTGAGACAACTTCACACGAATTCTTGTATTTGAAAAAGAACTCATTAACTTAGTTAGAAACTGGATGATATACCCCTGGAGACTGAAAAATGGGGTCATTTGGAGTAAAAGGACTTAAAGTCGCGAAACATCTCTAATCATGTCTTATATACATATTGCTCCCCCCCTCCGTCCCCTCCCCCCCCCTCCGTCCCAAATTCATTATTTTTGATTATTTTTTATTTCACATATGGAAACTTATTTTATAAATTCAGCAATGACATTAATTTAGTTATGATAACATCACTTACAAGTATTTATTACAGGTCGTCCAGACCATTGTTGCTTGATTTATAGCAAAAACGTTGATTTGTTCCTGTTGATGGCCTTGCGCCTTTTTTAATAGATCTCATACCTTAGATGCGTATCGTTTCAGAAAAAATCCCAGAAAACCTAACATATTCTACCATACCGTGCGCCTATCCATTTAGCAATTCAATAGTAAACTTTTTCTTGAAAAAATAAATCTTCCAGATTTGTTGAATTTCCTAGCAGAAATTGCCTGCTCCCCCCCCTCCGTCCCATATTCACGATCACCGGGCGTGATTACATAAAATACAGTTTTTTACAGAATGTTTTCAATGATTGGTTTAAATGATACCATAACAAATAAGTTGAAACCTCAAATTGCAAAAGCTGGTATGTACTAAAGTAGGTCATTTTTTGCAGGTCATGGTGCAGACAAACTTTTTTTACATCTTTTAAAGCCAAGTGATCAAATAATTCACCAGGCCGTCAAGACATTTAATTTGGATTCAATGAAATGTTTATCTTCTAGTGGTGCAGACAGTGTGAGAAAGAAGCTTGCAACACAAAGAGTTAGTGAGCCTGATGTCACTTTGACTAGCAGTGTTACTGACAGCATGGATGATAGACCAGAAAGTCCACCCCTGCCAGCCATTAATGAACGATTGGGTAAGTGATTGTTTCATATTAATGAATGCTTAGGTAAGTGATTGTTTCATATCAATGAATGCTTAGGTAAGTGATTGTTTCATATCAATGAATGCTTACGTAAGTGATTGTTTCATATCAATGAATGCTTACGTAAGTGATTGTTTCATATCAATGAATGCTTAGGTAAGTGATTGTTTCATATCAATGAATGCTTATGTAAGTGATTGTTTCATATCAATGAATGCTTACGTAAGTGATTGTTTCATATCAATGAATGCTTAGGTAAGTGATTGTTTCATATCAATGAATGCTTAGGTTAGTGATTGTTTCATATCAATGAATGCTTAGGTAAGTGATTGTTTCATATCAATGAATGCTTACGTAAGTGATTGTTTCATATCAATGAATGCTTACGTAAGTGATTGTTTCATATCAATGAATGCTTAGGTAAGTGATTGTTTCATATCAATGAATGCTTAGGTAAGTGATTGTTTCATATCAATGAATGCTTACGTAATTGATTGGTTCATATCAATGAATGCTTAGGTAAGTCAGGGGTTTCGCGAGAATTTCCCACAACAGGCTAAATTAATGGAAATCATAATTTTAACATGGAAAAGTCCCTAAAAACAACAGGTGATTTTGTGAAAACAACTGACTGTTGCCTGCTGCTAATAAACCCCTGTAAGTGATTGTTTCATGTCAATGAATGCTTAAGTGAGTGATTGTATTATATCAATGAATGCTTAGGTAAGTGATTGTTTCATATCATTTTGTATCATTATTTGTACATTGAATTGTACACTATCAAACAATAAGTAAATTGTATAATTGTTGTAACTTTTTGTTTTTTAAACAAATGGATGCTCATTGTTTCATAATGATTTACTTTACTTCTCATTTTGACATAAGTTATGACAAATGTGCAGATTTTCGAAAGTTGACTTCATGATATCAACTGCAAATGAAACTCTGGACACTTCACTTCTATGATGTATCCAAAGTCATTGTAAAAAAAAACTTGAGATCAACAGTGTATGATGTTTTGAATCATGATCTGTTGTTTATTAATTTGTTAATTATTAATTTATTAAATAATTTTACAATTTTAGTTCTGTGTGCCCCTTATATTCTCCATGTAATATATAAACTACAGTAGAGGGCCATTGTTATTAATAGAGTATCTAAATGTATTACTAACGGCACATTTGTATGGAAGTCAATGGGAAAGTTAGCGGGCTCTGTCCACAGATATTGCCCGATTGCCCCAATATAGCCTGCTTACCTCGTTTTCATATTTGATTTCTTTAATGATGTTGTGTTTTATTTCAATCAAATTCTACTGGCACACAGATATGTGACATCATTGATACAAAACAGCCATGGGAATATAGGTATGTAATATCACAGTTATGTCACTATGATGTGAAATATGCCTTCGTTCTTGCCTAAATATAGAGCCTCCCAAGGTCGGCCTATATTTGGAGAACGCAGGCATATTTCACGTAAGAGTGACATAGCCTATAGAAATATACTGTTTGTAGGCTATCTGCGTCCCTCTAGAGAGCTGCTAGAATACTACAGAAAAAAGATAGCAGAATTTGATAATGAACACGATGTCATGGTGAAGAAACTTGATGACTATAGAATGACATATGAAGAACAGGTAAAATAACTGAATGATGATTAACTATTGCAGCACATAGTCTAGTACTAGTGTGATTGTGTTTATTGCTGACTATTTCCGCAAAAGGTACATTGTTATTGTGTTTTGTTGGTTTTTAGCTCACATGGTGAGCTTTTGCAATCACTCACTTGTCCATCTGTCTGTCCGTCCGTCTGTCTGTCCGTCCGTCTGTCTGTCCGTCAACAATAGTGGCACGTTTTAAAACCTCTGTCGATAGGATTCCTGTTTTAAGTTATTTCTGTTCAACATCAATACAGAAAACCCCCCTATGACTCCTGGTTCAAAAGCTCGCCTATTTTCAAAATGGCCGTCACTTTTGTCTCGCGAAATTCACTTTTAGCCCATTTCCTAGCTAACCTCTGTCGATAGGATTCCTGTTTTAAGTTATTTCTGTTCAACATCAATACAGAAAACCCCCCTATGACTCCTGGTTCAAAAGCTCGCCTATTTTCAAAATGGCCGTCACTTTTGTCTCGCGAAATTCACTTTTGGCCCATTTCCTAGCTTTACAAATAATTTCAGGTGTCCTACATTGTAAAAATCCATGTCAATGTAAAGATTAGATATATGAAATAATTTTGTTACAAAAAATCAGCGAAAAATTGTATCCATTTTTTTATTTTCAGCCATTTTAGTTTACATTGATTTGTCTATCTGACTCGCGAAATCCACTTTCTGTCAATAATAGTGGCACGTTTTAAAACCTCTGTCGATAGGATTCCTGTTTTAAGTTATTTCTGTTCAACATGAATTCAGAAAACTCCCCTATGACTCCTGGTTCAAAAGCTCGCCTATTTTCAAAATGGCCGCCATTTTTGTCTCGCGAAATTCACTTTTGACCCATTTCCTAGCTTTACAAATAATTTCAAGTGTCCTACATTGTAGAAATCCATTGCAAAGTAAAGAGTAGATGTATGAAATAATTTTGTTACGAAAAAACCGGCGAAAAATTATATCCATTTATTTATTTTCAGCCATTTTAGTTAACATTGATTTGTCCATCTGTCTCGCAAAATTCACTTTTGGACCATTTACCTTAAACCCTCTGTCGATAGGATTCCCATTTTAAGTTAATTTTGTTCAACATCAATACAAAAAACTCTCCTATGACTCTTGGTTCAAAAGCTCGGCTATTTTCAAAATGGCCGTCACTTTTATCTCGCGAAATTCACTTTTGACCCATTTCCTAGCTTTACAAATAATTTCAGGTGTCCTACATTGTAAAAATCCATGTCAATATAAAGGGTAGATATATGAAATAATTTTGTTACAAAAAATCAGCGAAAAATTGTATCCATTTTTTTATTTTCAGCCATTTTAGTTAACATTGATTTGTCTATCTGACTCGCGAAATCCACTTTCTGTGGCACGTTTTAAAACCTCTGTCGATAGGATTCCTGTTTTAAGTTATTTCTGTTCAACATCAATTCAGAAAACTCCCCTATGACTCCTGGTTCAAAAGCTCGCCTATTTTCAAAATGGCCGCCATTTTTGTCTCGCGAAATTCACTTTTGACCCATTTCCTAGCTTTACAAATACTTTCAAGTGTCCTACATTGTAAAAATCCATGTCAATGTAAAGAGTAGATGTATGAAATAATTTTGTTACGAAAAATCAGCGAAAAATTATATCCATTTATTTATTTTCAGCCGTTTTAGTTAACATTGATTTGTCCATCTGTCTCGCAAAATCCACTTTTGGACCATTTACCTTAAACCCTCTGTCGATAGGATTCCCATTTTAAGTTAATTTTGTTCAACATCAATACAAAAAACTCTCCTATGACTCTTGGTTCAAAAGCTCGCCTATTTTCAAAATGGTTGCCATTCTTGTTTCGCGAAATTCACTTTTTGCCCATTTCTAATTTCAGCTTTCCTGCATTGTAAAAAGCCATGTCACTGTAAAAGGTAGTTGTATGAAATAATTTTGTTACAAAAAATCGGCAAAATATTATATCCGTTTTTTTTTATTTTCAGCCATTTTAGTTAACATTGATTTGTTCATCTGTCTCGCGAAATCCTCTTTTGGACCATTTGCTTAAAACCTCTGTCGATAGGATTCCAGTTTCAAGTTATTTTTGTTCAACATCAATACAAAAAACTCCCCTATGACTCCTGGTTCAAAAGCTTGCCTGATTTCAAAATGGTCGCCATTTTTGTCTCGCGAAATTCAATTTTGGCCCATTTCCTAGCTTTACAAATAATTTCAGGTGTCTTGCATTGCAAAAAGCCATGTCACTGTAAAGAGTAGTTGTATAAAATAATTTTGTTACAAATTATTGGCAAAAAATTATATCCGTTTTTTTTTCAGCCATTTTAATTGACTGAGAGACAGATGTATTGAAATAATTTTGTAACAAAAAATTATATCCGTTTTTTTTCTGTCACCATGTGAGCCCAGTACCCACGGTACTAATTTTTCAACAAAAAATCCATTTTGATTGTGTTTATTGCTGACCAGTTCAGCACAGGTGTAATTATGTTTTTTTGCTGACCATTTCAGTTCAAGATCCAATATGATTGTGTTTATCACTGATTATTGCAATACAATGTCCTTTGTGATTGTGTTAATATGTTTATTGCTAACTATTTCAGCACAAGATCCAATGGGAGCTGAGACAGCGTGAGGAGGAGATCAGTGAGCTGCAGAAGGCTTTGAGTGACATGCAAGTCTACCTCTTCCAAGAAAGGGAGCATGTGCTACGACTTTATGCTGAAAATGACAGGTTAAAGGTAACACCATAATGTACTTAGTATAACCAGATTTGTAGTTTTTATGTCACCACCAAAATTGTTAGGTTCACAACTTTTTCGTGGATGGTATTCAGCATTCAGCAGTTGGTGTTCGGCGTCTGTGTCAAATGGCAGGCAGTGATATTTTGCATGTCATTATATGATTAGTATAGGTTTTCTCTTCTTATTCAGTGAGTGACATCACTCCTTTCAGACAAAGTATAAACCATTTGTATTATATGATTATAGATTCAGGAGATTGAAGACAGGAAGAAGATCCAGACTCTGCTAGCTTTGAGTGGTGTGGCTGAGAATGAAGTGTCTTATTTCCTCAAGGAACCACCTGCCAAAGCTATCGTGGAGCAGAGAACCCAGCAGCATACACGTGGTGGAAAAACATTGAACAAAGGTGAGCCACTGATTCAATGCAAGTAGTATTTGTAGAAGGGATAACTGTTATTTTGATCACATATTTCTCAACTATTTTCGAATATAAAATAGGTAATTAAAAATCAGGGGAAATCCAGTTTTGACAAGTTCAGACACATATTAAAAGATTTTTGAAAACAAGTGAAAATCTGGAAGAAGGATATTTTCAAAATCAGGATAACTGTTGAAGACAAGAGGTTATTAAACAATGTGAAAATGTGAAATATTGATAACATTAAACAAGGATATATAGCATGAAATAATAGGATAAAATGGGAGGTCATTTGAAATAAGAGTATAAAAGGGGGAATTCTTTTAAAAACAGGATCTGGTAATTGAAAACTGGAAATCAGTATTTAAAAACAAAATTTTTGAAAGGATATTGTAATTGAAAAAACAAAAATCTGGATATAAAGATAGGAGATTTTTGAGTGAAATTTGAGCCAAAAAATTCTAAAAAACAGAAAATCTCCTATACAAAATCATTT
The DNA here is from genome assembly GCA_903813345.2 of Owenia fusiformis. Taxonomy (NCBI): domain Eukaryota; kingdom Metazoa; phylum Annelida; class Polychaeta; order Sabellida; family Oweniidae; genus Owenia; species Owenia fusiformis. The sequence continues at coordinate 37,019,561 of CAIIXF020000005.1, read as the reverse complement.
ACATGGTTTTATCTTTATGCACATTTGTCCGTCATTGACCAATGACCAATAGGCCTAACTTAACATCTTATATGTAGGTGGTACAAGAAGGAAACCGTCTAAAGGAGCAGTTATGACAGAAGAGGAAGAAAAATATCAAAAGGACAATCAGATTCTTTCATTACAGGTTTGTGTTTCACGAGAAAATCTAATGAATAAAAATTGAATATTTGTTAAAACTGTTGATCTGATATTCAAAACATTTACTTCTCAGTCAAAAGTTCCAAAAAGCAACATGTTTTTGTTATCGTGTAGAGTTGTTAAAAGCACAATTATATTACCAGGTTGAGGCGATTTCATCACAGTTAGAGGAGCAGACGCGTTTGGCTAAAGAACAGGTGGAGGCAATGATGGAAGACAGACGTGTCAAGATAGAGGAATATGACGCTCGTAGAGACAGAGATACTGATAAAATAAAAACTCTTTCAGAAAAGTGAGTTAACTTCAATATTCTATTAATCCTTCGATTCCAATATTTCCTATTTGGCTGGGTGAAGCTTTTGGTTGTCTTAAGACTGGTTTTGTCACTTTTTCTAAATTATGCAAGCCTTGCAGTGGTTTGATAATTGTTTGGTTGAATAAGCCTTTAGTCTGAAAAACTGGAGCAAAATTTATTAGATCATCGTTATGTACTTTTAGCTAAATTAAAACTCCAAAATATGAATGCTGTTTTAGACTGCACAAAACTCAGGACCTTCTTTACCTGAGCACCAAGGACTGTTTAGAGTCGCGTTATGAAGGCAGGACACATGAGAAGGAATGGATGGCTGAGAAGGACCTTCTCCTACGTGAGCTAGATGCCTGTAAGCAACAACTTGACATGAGCAAGGATGAAATACTCAATGTGTCGGAGCCTGTCTATGCAAGTAAAGCTAAATATGCAGAGGAAATACAGGTATATTATTGGTATTAAATGAACATATATGGAGAACATGTAATACATATGTACAGTATATTGGATTTCCTTGTAGGCGCATGGGCTTTTATTTCTCGAAATTCTGGACCTATTTATTTTATAAATTTTTAAGTCTTTTTAATGTAATTTAACAGTCAGTTATCAGATATTATTATGTTTCAGTTATTGATTGTGCTGAATGTGTATATCAGTAAATTGATGGTGCTGAATGTGCATTATAGTCATCGATTGTGCTGAATGTGTATTACAGTCAATGATTGTGCTGAATGTGTATTCCAGTCATATTGCAGTCATTGATTGTGCTGAATGTGTATTACAGTCAACGATTGTGCTGAATGTGCATTATAGTCATTGATTGTGCTGAATTTGTATTACAGTCAATGATTTTTGCTGAATGTGTATTACAGTCAATGATTGTGCTGAATATTGATTGTGCTGAATGTTTTATTACAGTCAGTGATTGCGCTGAATATGTATTCCAGTAATTGATTGTTCTGAATGTGTATTTCAGTCATTGATTGTGCTGAATGTGTATTCCAGTCATATTGCAGTCATTGATTGTGTTGAATGTGTATGACAGTCATTGATTGTGCAAAATGTGGTGTTTCAGTCACTGAGATATCAAGTGGAGCAAGCGAACAAGTTGGTAGATAACTATCGAGAACAGGTGATCCAATTAGAAGATGAACTGAGTAGGATCAGGGAAGAGCAAGATGTAAAGGGAGATGTTTACAAGGTAAAATGTCTGATATACTAATGTTCTTACAGAAAAACTTGAAGCATGGTAGAATACTCTTATCAATTATTTGCAAGATCTTGATTATTATTTCAATACTAGTCAAGTGTTATGTTTGTTATCTTTCCCAACAAGTCTATGTGCTTTATTACACTGCATATTTTGTTTAACTAAGTTGAATTTATCATGTTCCAGGAGAGATCGGAAAAGATAGCTAAAAGGTTAAAGCTGATGAATACACGCTATGATGAGCTGGAAAAGAGGCGTAATTTAGAAGTTGCGGGTTTCAAGACTGACATAAAGAATCTTAGGACTAAATTAAAAGATATTGAGAGACAGCTTTATAAGGTACATTTAGAGTATGGTTAAACAATATTCACATTTAATTGTCTGTCCATCTGTCAGATCTGTCTGTTAATAAGAGTGGCACTTTTTATAAAACCTCTGTCATTGCAATTCCATCAATTTTCAGTTTAAACATCGCAATCTTCAAAGGGGGTCTTTGAATGCACTTTCATCATCTGAGTCCACTACCCTTGATACTTATAAAAAAGGAATTGATAAATTGATAATGTCTTTTAAAAATAAAGTTGTCAGGATGATGATTCTATTGATCTAAGACAGAATAAATGAAACAATTCATCTTGAATTCTTGCCTTTCTTATTAATGTTTGGTCATACATGATTTATGTACAGTATTTGGCTGATTTATGTACAATATTTGGTTGATTTATGTACAGTATTTGGCTGATTTATGTAAAGTATTTGGCTGATTTATGTAAAGTATTTGGTTGATTTATGTACAGTATTTGGCAAAAATGTTGAAAGGAAGTATCTCATCATTTCTACCATTTTAGGTAACCGTTGGTTATGGTGACCAGGAAGAATTGCTGGACATGAAGAGACCTGGCGACATTGATATGCAAATTTTACGTAATGTTCGACGTACTGCTGGAAGATCAAAACACCTCATGGGAGAGCTAAAACATTTGAAATCTAAAGTGTATGGTGTAGAGAATGACCTTAGACATTTGTGATAAAGTACAAGTTTGCAGGATGTGGGGACTGAGATAGATCTCATGGGAACAAACTTTTTCAAACGTGAAGTCTCTCATATATTGAAATGGTATCAGGAGGTCATGTGACAAACTATCATCATTATCCCAATGAACAATATTCCAGGGGATGTAGACATGATAGAGAACATAGGTGCATCTGTAAGTGCATATAGGCAATAATTTATGTACTGCTGGAACAATATTGTTGGTATTTTATACAGATATGCCCTGTGTGAGTACAAGTTTTGCTCAAAAGTCAACTGATATGGCTACCTTTACAATTTTTTATAACAACTTGTATGTGATATTAATATGTTTTTAATGCAACAAAATACTTATGATGTTGATTCCGTCAAAATTCATATTTTTCAAAAATATGGTGGCCATCTTGAAAATGGTGGCAAGCTATCTTACTTTTTTACTCAAAAAGTAGTACAGGATGTCCTAAAACAATTGTACTGAGACAAACAAAGGCATATTCTTGAAAGGTTATCAAAAAGACAATTTAATTATCATAAACATTAAGTTTCACTAGGTAACTTTGAGTTTTAGAGAAAAGCTTTTATTGGACCATCACCCATTTTGCCATGTTTTGAATTGAAGTCATTTTGCATTGATCATGATCTTATTATAGAACATGTCATCTAAATTGTCAAATTTCTCCGGAAGTAGTCTATAAACTATGAGTTTTAATCTGCTAATTGAAAAATGAATCAAGAAAAAAGAAGTTGTTTCCATCTCATTTGGGTACAATTTCTTTGGGACACCCAGTATATATACTGGTATATAGTTGGAAGTACAACTTGACACTGTCTACCATTTGAAAAATAATTTCTAGCAATCTTGTCTGCACTAATCAGATGTTTGATAGGATTTGCTACAACTTAGCCATGCTGTTATCTAGTTGTTTAAAATATTTGTACATTTGAATGTAAATATGTGTATATCAGAACCATGCATTATATTGATATTATACATAAAGTAATTTAATTTATGCTGTTGATATGAATGAAGTGATGGATTGGTCCACTTGATATATTTATATTGTTTAGTATCACACCATGTGATAGTTAGTACATGTTCAGTGATCTCATAGTTGGTAGATGACATGTTCAGTGACCTCATAGTTGGTAGATGACATGTTCAATGACCTCAAATATGGTAGATGACATGTTCAATGACCTCATACATGGAAGATGACATGTTCAATGAATTCATACATGGTAGATGACATGTTCAATGACCTCATACATGGAAAATGACATGTTCATTAACCTCGTAGTGGGTAGATGACATGTTCAATGACCTCATACATGGAAGATGACATGTTCATTAACCTCGTAGTGGGTAGATGACATGTTTTGTGAGCTCATAGTTGGTAGTGGACAAGTTCAATGACCTCATAGTTGGTAGATGACATGTTCAATGACCTCATACATGGTAGATGACATGTTCAATGACCTAATAGTTGGTAGATGACATGTTCAGTAACCTCATAGTTGGTAGATGACATGTTCAATGACCTCATACATGGAAGATGATATGTTCAATGACCTCATAATTGGTGGTTGACACGTTCACCGACCTCATTTTTGGTAGTTGACATGTTCAGTGACCTCATATTTGGTAGATGACATGTTCATTAACCTCGTAGTGGGTAGATGACATGTTCAATGACCTCATAGTTGGTAGTGGACATGTTCAATGACCTCATACATGGAAAATGACATGTTCATTAACCTCGTAGTGGGTAGATGACATGTTCAATGACCTCATACATGGAAGATGACATGTTCATTAACCTCGTAGTGGGTAGATGACATGTTCAATGACCTCATAGTTGGTAGTGGACAAGTTCAATGACCTCAAACATGGTAGATGACATGTTCATTGACCTCATAGTTGGTAGATGACATGTTCAATGACCTCAAACATGGTAGATGACATGTTCAATGACCTCAAACATGGTAGATGACATGTTCAATGACCTCAAACATGGTAGATGACATGTTCAATGACCTCATACATGGAAGATGACATGTTCATTAACCTCGTACGAGTAGTTGGTAGATGACTTGTTCAGTGAGCTCATAGTTGGTAGATAACATGTTCAATGACCTCAAACATGGAAGATGCACAAACCTCATAGTTGGGACTAGACATGTTCAGTGACCTCGTACTTGGTAGATAACATGCTCAGTGACATCACAGTTGGTAAATCTCTTGTTTAGTGACCTCATAGTTTGTATGACATGTTTAGTTGGTAAATGACATGTTCAGATGACATAGCACCAAGTTGATTCAATACATGAACTGGCAGAAGATTCCTGCTCATCAGTCATGCCTTTATTATCCCAACGAACGAAGTTCGGTAGGGATATAGTGAAGCCCTCCGTCCGTCCGTCAGTCAGTCCGTCCGTCCGTCCGTAAGATAACTCAAATTTTAGTTGACGGATTTTCTTCATATTTGGTGGAAATATGTATATTGATGAAGTTTTACACAAAAAAAATTTATTCAAGATGGCCGCCGCTTCAAAAATGATGGAACTTTTTCGCAAAAATCATAAATTTTTCATTCTAAACCAAAGTAATTAATATTATTGTTTGAAATTTTGGTAGTATATTCGCAACATCTATCTATTTCACATATATTCCGTGTTTTTCAGGGTCAGGAAAACAGAAATTTTCGCTAATTTTTAGATCTTTCTGAAGTATAGCTTTATTATACTCAAATGAAAGGCAATTAAGAGTAGATTGCAAATATTGTATCTTTTTTCTGATTCGAGCCTAGTTAAATTCAAAATGGCCGTCTAATGTACGATTTCGCAATAATTTTTCGATCCCTTCAAAGTATGGCTATATAATACTCAAATTGAAGGAATTTGGAGTAGATCACAATTATGGTATTATTTTTCAGATTTGTACCTCAGAAAATTCAAAATGGCTGCTTTGCAGGAATTTGCAATTCTAAAATCTAAATTTTTCAATTTTAACCAAAGTAATGAGTATAATTGATTGGAATTCGGTAATTGATATTTTGTTCGTTGGGATTTGCTACTCCGCGGAGTTGCCGTTATCTTTTGTGACTGTATTTTGTTGATCCCTGTTTATTACAATTAGGTTCCATCATAACGGGGAAAATTCATGACAAGGCATTAACATGAAAAATGTCACCACCTGCAATTTATTACAGACACAGCGAACATCAAGCACCGAACTCCGTCCACAAAAAGTTGGAGACTATAACAATATGTCACCACCAGAGCTTGATAAAGTATATTACACATATCTATGATAAATTATCATTAACGTTTGACTGCTCATCGATGTGGTCATCAACATTACAACTACAAAGCAACATGCAATTTTCACATTCATTGTTCACAGTGTAACATTTTTAAGGTAAAATGGTTCCAATATGGAGCGATACAAATTCATCACAAGGATAGAGATTGGCAGTATTGACAATGAAGGGTTTAAATTGAGTGATGGGTGTTTGTATAGGTTTCATAGGAGGAGTACATTGACTGAGAGAAAATCCTGAGTTTTGCTGTTTGGGAAGTTCCTGATCTGGTTGGTTTGACATGGTTTTCCGGCTTGTACACTGTATTCTTAATACATTTGATAGTGTATCATGAATTCTCACTCTGATTTGTCTTCTTTATATTCAGATTTTGATCCACATATGTTTCTTAACCCCTTGACTACCAAGAGTGACAATATGTTTCACTAAAATTGCTCTTATTTGAACAATTTTCATCCGATTTACACAAAACTTGTTTTAAAATGTGTAGAAATGAACTTAGCCATTTAATTTTACTAAGATGAGCACCACCTGTTGTATATGACTGTGTGTAGTAAAATATCAAAACTGGCAAAAATGAAAAATTCTCCGATTTCAACTGATTTTAGAGCCTGGGATTCGAGTGGTTAAATAGTCGTCTCACCTAAATGTGTTGTAAAAATATTGTATATTGTACAAGAGGATGACATATTCAGCGACATAGGTTACACAGACTGTGCTTAGTGAATCATTGGGCCAAATTAGAATGTGGCTGATAACACTTATGCCCACCCACTAGCACATGTGCACTTTGTAATGCAAAATAAGTAAATAATAAAAAATAATTTAAAAAAAAAGTAATTCTTGTTTTGTTTGACAACATTTTTACCAACAATAACAAACAACACACTGACTTAATTTCATGGCCATTGTGTACAATAATCTAGTTTCATCAGGCCCTTTATTTTAGCATATTTCCCATGATACTCTTTGGTAACAATATATACATGTATGTACCAATTCTTCACATTATTTTGCATAGGATGCACAACAACACATAACTGATTAGAAAACATATACAACTTAACAAATTAACAGATAAACTGAGCAAGTATACATTCAGTAACAGTTATATTAGGAAAACATTGTGCCAGTAGAGCTTTTGAAATTGTAACCTTTTCTGGCTTACTTTACTTCACTTGTAGACCACATTGCCCATACAGCTAGTGGTGCCCTCTATATTATGAGATGAGAACTAATACACATGCACAATGTGGCTCCACAAATGGAACAAAATAAAAATTAGCAAAACATCAGACATTTGTTTTCCTAACATATTTAAACAAATGAAAACAAGAAACACATTATTAAAACCTTATTTGTAAGACACAAAAGTTCATCGATTTCATACATTATTGCTTTCTATTCTAAAAAGTGCAAGATTAAACCACAGAGTGTTTGTAATGTGTCCAACCAAAAGGAGACATGTCATGTTAAAAACCAAATGATAGTATCTAATTGAAGTCAAAGGAACTCCATAGATGGCATGTAAGAATGATCGCATTAAAATAATGTAATGTTTAACAGATACAGTAAAACCTGTCTAAGTGGAAGACCTTTGGTAAGTCTGGTACTTCCAAAAAGTGTTCCACTTGGAAGGTTTCCACTTATAGAGGTTCAGTTGATCTTGGGACTCTTAAGTGTTCCACTATGTGTTCCACTTACAGAGCTGCTCCACTTTCAGAGGTGTTCCCCTTTACAGGTATCACTGTACTGCTTCAAGGATAGATAACATCTTAGATCTTTTGATATTGAATTGACTCATTGTATTATATTTTGAGTTTGATCAGAGTTAACAAATGACCAATGAGACAGGAAGTGAAGAATAGGCCACTATTGAACTGCCATCTATAGGAGTCATTAACATTAGATGTAGAGGAGCATACAGGGTGTCCCAAAACCTGTCTATCAGAAAAAGAGTGAAACAAGTATTTGTCACCTTGTACTGTTAAGTAAAAATATAATATAGCTATCACATTAAGTCATGCCAGATGTACAAAAATTAGCAAAATAATTCGATTAGGTGTCATACACTTCACAAGGTGAACATTTTCTGATTTATGGTCGATATTATTCCAAACTATCAACAATTCATTAAAGATTTGATCATTTCATAATCAGTTATGGAAATATAATACTGCAAATACATACTCTGTGTTTGTTTTTTAACTAAGTTTTTTCTACATATTATTCATGTCATTCATGCTTCCCGAAAACATGTTTTTGATATTGGAATGAAGTGTCTAGAAAATCTTAATACTTGTGCAGGCTTACATTAAAGAGTTTTGACTTCATTGAAATACAAATTTTTTATTCTTCTAAATGTCTTATGATCGATCACAGTGGCACTTTGGGAAAAGTATTTAACAATTGATTATTCGACTACATTATTGAAATAAATAATTCAATCAGAAATACATTCCAGGACTTGACAGCATACACTATTTAGGCAATTTTATTGCACAGAGCTGTCATTCGATATACTATCAATACTCAATATCTAACTATTAATGCTTCTCATTTTGATAATTTAATTCTCAATAAATTAGCTGCCCATAATATCTACGGACAAAGTATGCACGATTCGGTTCCATGAAGCACTCGGTGCACAGTTCCATGTAGCACTAATGGCAGTTCCATGTTGCACATGTGCAAAGTTCCATAAAGCACATACAGTATCATGAAGCACTCATGGCACGGTTCCATATGACACTCATGGCACAGTTTCATGTAGCACTCATGGCACAGTGTCATGAAGCACTCACAACACAGTTTCATGTAGCACTCACAGCACAGTTTCATGTAGCACTCATGGCACAGTTTCATGTAGCACTCATGGCACAGTTTCATGTAGCACTCATGGCACAGTTTCATGAAGCACTCATGACTGTTCCATGAAGCACTCATGGCAGTGTCATGAAGCACTCACGACACAATTTCATGTAGCACTCACAGCACAGTTTCATGTAGCACTTACATCACAGTTTCATGTAGCAATCATTGCAGTGTCATGAAGCACTCACAACACAGTTTCATGTAGCACTTACATCACAGTTTCATGTAGCAATCATTGCAGTGTCATGAAGTACTCACAGCACAGTTTCATGTAGCACTCATGGCAGTGTCATGAAGCACTCATGGCACAGTTTCATGTAGCACTCATGGCACAGTTTCATGTGGCACTCATGGCACAGTTTCATGTAGCACTCACAGCACAGTTTCATGTAGCACTCATGGCACAGTTTCATGAAGCACTCATGACTGTTCCATGAAGCACTCATGGCAGTGTCATGAAGCACTCACGACACAGTTTCATGAAGCACTCATGACTGTTCCATGAAGCACTCATGGCAGTGTCATGAAGCACTCACGACACAATTTCATGTAGCACTCACAGCACAGTTTCATGTAGCACTCACAGCACAGTTTCATGAAGCACTCATGACTGTTCCATGAAGCACTCATGGCAGTGTCATGAAGCACTCACGACACAGTTTCATGTAGCACTCACAGCACAGTTTAGTGAAGCACTCATGACTGTTCTATGAAGCACCCATGACAGTTCCAGGTAGCACTCACAGCACAGGTCCATATAAACAAATACAATACTGTTATATAATAACATATTCAACATTATTCAGCACCAAATAAGGTTGGCTCAAATTTTTTGAAATGCTGTCGTATTGAACGATCCTTATAAGACACTTAATACCTAAGCTTAACTGAAAATTGCCTCTCAGCTGACCAACTAATTCATTACATGATTACAGAATCAGAACACAGTTTGACTATATTATTTTAATCAGCCATCACTACGGTGACGTTACAAACATTATTGAACATTCAAATGGGAGGTATTTGGTTGGCTAATTGCATAACTAATATCACAATTACCAGTAGGTCTAATTAATGAAGACCCTGTATTTACATAGTGAGCAGTCAAAAGACACATTCTCATGAATCAGCTGTGTGGAATAATTTATTTTTAGTAATTTACCTGCCACTCATGAAACAACTGTTGCATAATCTGAAAATGTTGATAAATATTTGTAGTATCCTGAAGAATCTCACACTGTAAAGCATGATAAGATTTTCTTTACTATCTTATTTTATGTTCAGAAAAAATTTAGATATCTGATTAAAAATACATGCAGTAAAACCATTCCAAATTTTGATTGATTTGATTGAACATTGATGGTTTACTTTGGGAAAAAGAATTTGGATTCATGATCAATGCAGGCAAGGTGAAGTGTAATTTTGGGAATCAGATCCATGATTTCAATCTGAGGGATCAACCAAATAAAATATGATTAACCAACAGTGATTAGAAAATGCAACAAAGTAACATGATGGCAAATGCATATATGCAGCAATTTGATTCTAATGAAAACATCAAATCATGTAAAGTAATGTCACAACAGCATGTCACACCAGCATGTCATACTAGACTGTCACACCAGCATGTTGTACTAGACAGTCACATCAGCATGTCACACAAGTATGTCACACCAGCAAAGAACAACAGCATGTTACACAGTTCCATGGAGTTTCAGACAAACTAAATAGATTTGATGGTTTTATCAGAGTCGCTTCTATGACACAAACAACTTCAGATTCAGATCTTTTAAAAACAACTAATAACACCTGATACAGCATGCTCCCATCACCATACCAACAGGTTTTGTCTGGAAAATAGACAAGGTATGCCCCCCTAGTGTGACGAATGGCAATATGATGCCACAGATTATATTATACTATTCAGTATTCATATTAATTAATTTCCTGTTCTTAATCTCTTCAATATGTTCAGTTTAATATAATCTGCAAGAACTACGTCTGCTTTAACTACTGCTACGTGATCACATTTGATGGAGAATTGGTTTGGAGGACATCGCACTTGCGCCGATCTTCATTCTGAATAAACAGCCTAGATTGAGTCTGTGGGGGTGCCATTCCTGAGACACCCTGGGATATTGGAAACGTCAACGAGACAGGCTGAATCATGTGACTTTTAATAGTTTTACTGCGTGCTGAGCCATGTTTTGGCTGGATTTGTATGTTAGTGAATTGTCCCGGGGTGCCTGTGCTTCTTACCCTATGGAATGTTCCCCCTGTCAGAACCTGATCAGCCTGAGCCTGGGTTAGGTTAATGGCTACCCCACCTCCCTGTTGTTGTTGTAGTTGTTGCTGTTGTAACTGTTTATTCAATGTTTGTTGCTTCAATGTTTTTTGTAGATTCAAGTTAATGGCCTGAGATCCTGAGTTTATGCTTCCTGGAATTACAATCACAATATTAATCTCAATTAGAAGGCTATGTCAGCTGTCAAGCAATCAAAACTGATGAAGAAAAACTGTTAAGTATTATTTTATGTTCAGCAATTGCATGACACAAGAATTAAACTAATGATTCAAAATTATTAAATACAATTGATAGCAAGGCAATATACGGGTGTTTTCGTGCAGTGAACATGGGATTATGGAGGTTCAAACTTTGGTACAGAGACTTTTTTATGAAATACTTATCTGTTTAGGCTTTGATTTTGCAACTACATGTTGTTAGAGTTTGACATTACACCTACTAGCTGTTAAGAGAGTTTGACATTACTGTTGTTTTGTACAGCTGTTTTGGTGTTTGACATTACAATAACCAGCTGTTAGAGTTTGACATTGCACTTACCAGTTATAAGGGAGTTTGACATTGCACTTACCAGCTGTTAAGGAGTTTGACATTGCACTGTTTTGAGAGGATTCTATGGAATGAGGTGTCAGATGTGATGCCAGATGTGACACTGGGACACCATTAGGCAAGGGTGATGCGGCTGTGACTTGGGGACTTACAGATTCCTGGAAACAAATAGTATTAAAAACATACGTCAACTGATTCTTCTACACTTTTTAAGATCATGGACCTATACATCTTCTCATGTTTTTATATTTTTAAGTTAAGTATCTTACTTTTAAGGGTTTTTCTTATCAGAAAATTGCAGTACGGTTCAGGTATCTTATTCAAAATGGCAGTAACAGTTAAAGATTAATGCCAAGTCACAAACTAACTAACTTTAAATGTACAATCAGATCATAGCTTTAAGTCAAGTCTTCATCTAAATTAACCTTTCTCTGGTAAGACATGCAGAATGCAATAAAACTGGTGTACTTACAGCCCTGAAAGCTGGACTGGGGGTAGTAGAGGGACTAGACTGGGGTGGGGACATGGCAGTACTTCCCATAGCAACTGTTGTCATGGTTACATTACTGGGTACACCCTTCATCTGGGAGATCTTTTGGATATTTGAGTTATCTAGAATTACTGCATTATTGGCTAGGTTTGTTAATAGATTGCTATTCGCTAAGTCTATCATTCCGCCCGAAGGAGCCTGAAATGTCATATTTGGTGTACCATTTTTCTGTCTTTTGGCACTGTCAGTCGTAGGTTTCTGATTGGCTATATTTGTGAGCTGCAAGTGTGTGGCATTAGAGAGGTTGAGACTGGAGCTAGGAATTGTCACCAGCTGGCCATTAGCAACACTCCCTTCAATGTTTGTCACTACTATACTCAAGTCTTTAATGTAGTTCACATTATTTTTACCAGTCTGTATCTGGACCTGATTATTTGCAGTTGTAGTGCTCGTGAGATTTGCATTAAGACTACTAAGAGTGGAGGAACTAAGGTTGAGACTTATACCACTGGGAATAGCTATAGATATTGGAAGGTTAGCATTAGCATTGTTCGCCATGTTGATATTCCCCGTGAATTGTGTCAAAGAAGGGTTTGACGTAGCCGCTCCTGAGCTGATATTGTCTGTGCTGTGTTTACGCTTTGTGCCAATTCTCAATTGACCGTGACTCCCATTCACATTAGACTGCAGATTAATATTATGGCCCCCGAACTGATTGCCATTCATTGACATAGACATTTGCTCCTTTGGTTTCGATCGATTTTGAGTCTTTGATTTCATTGGTGGCATTTTGTTAGTTTTATTTAGAACAGCGAGGTTAATATTTTGAGCTACAAAAGAAGCATTCGATGAAACTTCTTGACCCGCCATCTGATCTGGTCGACTTTTCCTGGAAACAAATAACATAAAGATATCACTGAAGATGCACTATAAAAAAATATATACAAAAATAACCATGATAACAGCAAACTTTTATTTTATTTTAAAAAATTATGAAAAAATCAGTTTTTCTACATCTTTTTCCTCAAGATTATCATGAAGTGAAAGCATCATTACATTTGCCTACGATTTATAGTGAAAAAAAACAGGATTCTGATTGCAGAACTTACTTAAATGGGGGAGGGTGTAAGTATCTATCAACAGCAGAATGGAATGCACCTCGCAGCTGGTCACTCTTCCGATTGAATACATGGCACCCTGACCCGTGTAAGCGAGCACCAAATGTATTAATCTGAAATTAAAATAACATATTTATGTAAACAAAAAATTGGTCCCCCATCCCCAGTTCAGAGGGCCAGGCTCTATTATTTAATAATGACATATTGATGAATATTTATATGCATGAGTAAAAAATAAGATAATGGAGTTAGGGTTTGAATATATCACTGCCCCCAGGATTCCGTGTCTGCAGAGGGGGGACGGAATTTGCATTGGTAAGCAGAATTGCAGAATCAACTATTTTGGTCAATCTCTGCGGAATTGATATACATTTATTTTCTAAAAGTTTAAATAGTCAGGGTAAGTTACCTGTAACAATTTGACACATTTTCAGTCAAATCCCTTGTAGAAATAACCCAAAAATGACCAAATTTTAAGCTTCATTGATTTCTGTTCCTAGATGGCAGCATGCATTGACTAATGATGTAGTGACTGGCTGCATAACTATCACGATATTTTCCCGTTTACTGGTTCGAAAACCATAGTTCAAATCAGAAAGTTAAACAAAGACCTAATAATATAACTGTTATTTATGTTTTTAAGTTAATGATCGAAAACTTCGAATTCAGATTACGTTAAAACTAGGGGTCCTGCGATCCATCGATATATCGATGCATCGGCTCATTTGGTGACGATACAAGTGTATCGATACGAAGACTCAAATATCGATACAACAAAAATATTATTAACATACCTGAAATCCATCATATTTTGCCGAAATCTACTGAGTATTTGACTTTTTTGAAAAATTGTTTTTAAATTTTTTGTTTGGTTTCTCACTGGACATGACACGCCCTAAATGTTGTATAAATGCGAACAGAATGCTTAGCGGATTGACAGTAAGAATGCGAACAAATAACTCCTGTCTTCTATGTCTTCGTATATCAACGTAATTTGTTTTATAATTATATATACTTTTTGACAATTTAGTATAAATAAATATAACCTTTGACCTTTTTATTGGATAGAATGCGTTAAAAAAATTGCCTACTAATATTGATAATTAAAAAAAAACAAAAAAAACAATAATCACGTTCGGAGTATTAATGTTGACCGGAGGTTAGAAATTGAAACTTTTTGAAAGTTTTGAACACAATTGATAGAATTATGGCTATAAGCATCAAAGATGGGTAGTTGTGATATCCTGATATCCCCCAATCGAAAATATACTGTAGAACTTTGGAATATTCCTCAGTAAAGGGAAAGCACAGCCGGACTTCAAAAAAATTGCAAAATATGCATAGCTGACTACAGTACTATACAGCAGGTATGCTTCATACTTGACTATAGTTTTTATGCTGCATCTGAATCAAATGTCACAGCAAGTGATAGACTTTCAACTCGACCTCAGCTACGTCAGTGTTGCACCCCCCCCCCCCCGATTCAACTACACTATTATGTATCGTATCGTTGCTCGTATTGTGACCTGAGTATCGAGATATGTATCGTATCGTTTCATAATGTATCGTGGGACCCCTAGTTAAAAATTGATCTACATATATTGTGATTCCAATTATGCGCCCAATCCTACATGTTTGAAGTTTCAAACATCTTAAAAAAATGCCGCAAAAGTCCACGGAATTTCTGCAGATTTAGCCTTTTCCCCTTGCAGAATTCACTAATTTCACTTGCAGAATTTAGCATTTTAACTTAAGCAGAAAACTAGGGGGAGTGATATATAGGCCTAGGGTACACACTGCTTTAGGCCAATGAAGGCATGTAATGTGTCTTATACTTACTGCTATAGGCCTAGGGTGGTATGTGATATGTGAGCATTCAGGTCGGTCAGCGTCGTCATCATCACTAGATACGTGGACAGATTGTTCAGGTGGAGGAGTCATCTGCTTTTGTTGTAGGACAAGATGCGGCTGAGATGACTGCCTGTAATAGATTTTAATGTGCCAGGAGTTAGTAATATATTCTAAGATTTTTTCTTATATCACACTCCCGAAAGTCAATGGAAAATTTCATATCCACTTGTTTGACTGAAAGGAAGTTGGCATACAGTTATTCAAAAATGTAATTTATTTGCACAGCTTCTTCAAGTTAAGCCCCAAACATATCATGCCAAAATCCAGGGGTCCAGATATGCTGGGACCATTGAGGTCTTTCCAACCAGATTGGAAGGTGGGCATCCTTGGTTGACATACAATAGCGTTAGCTAAACGATGATATAAGAAATTTGATTGAAGTTTTTCCAAATCAATGTACAGTATAAACAAGACTCACAGTCACACTTCTTTATGAAAAAAATCCAAATTGGCCACCGAGTAAGTTTTACCCAGTATGCCCAAAACCTGATAAGATCTAGGCACTAGTCTGTTCTGGTCTGTTAAAATTTCAAGTAACAGGTAAGCAATTTTCCTGGAATTTCAATGACAAGATTTATATGGCACCAACTTACAAGACCAAATAGATACACACACTCCCATCAGTGCAAAACGAAGACAACTAGTTTGATTAGTTACCTATGAAAGACAGGCTTCATGATTGTGTTGAGGATGTGGGAGGTACTGACAGGGATGCTGGCAATATTTGTGTGGTTCCTTATCCCTGCAATCTTAGAAGCTGTTGTACCCAGGGGACTAGCCAACAAGCCAGCTGGAAACATCAAACAATTAAACATATGAAAGTCATGGGATATCTTAAGTCTCATTTTGAACTTAAATTTCAACAGTATATTGAACAGTTTTAAAAGTTTTTATGTGTTCTCATGTCTTATTTTAATATCAACTTTATGTACCTGCTTTCTTTGCAGCTAACAAAGCCTCCTTGGTAGCTCTATGCTCTTTAAGTAAAGTGTCAAATGGCTTTTTGCGTGTAACCTTTCGTCTCAGAGACAATGCATGTGTTTTACATGTTAAAGATCTGGTACAGTTCTTGCCATCAGGACCAATAACACCACAGTGCTTATTGGCATCATATTCACGATCTGAAAATAGTAATCTTTCGTTTAACATTTTTGTGCAATAATGTGTTACTAATACCTGTGTCATATTCTGAATAAAAAAGAAATGGGTGTGTACACTAATACTACTTTTAAATAATTTGCAACTATGAACATATACATTATAAGTTGAGATACAGATATAACATCATACTCAAGTATTCACCTTTACATAACACCATCTTGCTGGTTGACCTCGGAAGTTTGGAGGCACTACTGCAGCTACTGCTAGACCCTGTACTTGTTGTGCTACGTACACTACTGCTGAGAGACTGTTTACTGCCAAGAGGGATAAACACAGTGGAAGTGGGAGTGGAACTCAACAAGTCAGTGACAGTTACAATATTGCTGGGAGTTGGTGAAGGTGTCTTTAGTTTACGAGGTAATGGCTGGAGTTCTTCTTTAATCACTACGGGAGTGACTGTCCTGATTGATTTCAATACAGGTGCTGTTACTGTACTGACTGGTGTGGTCTGACTGATTAATTGTGTCGCCTGCACCTGGGCTAATGTCGGTATAGGTTCACTATGGGTAAGCAGTGTGGGTTCAGAAAACGGTGGAGCTTCCTGGGGTTCAGTCTTTATCTCTATCTGTTTTTCTGGTCTAAGGCTAGGCTCAGCCTCAGAAACTGTTTCAATTTCAATGTCTTTCAATTCAGTTTTATTTTTATTGGAATCTAATTTTGTTTCATCTGAGGGCTTTGTTAAAGATGGCTCTATTCTTTCAGGAGGTTCCTCCTTTATTGAAGAGTTAACCTCTAATGGAGGCCCTATACTCATTTCTGGTTCTTTGGATTTAGAAACTTTCATTTCAGGAACAGCAGGAGATGGCATTCTCTCAACACAGACGCTAACTGAGGCCATAGTGTGATTTCTCTTTGACCGTGTCATGTGCTCTAATGTTTTGTTCAAGTTCACTCTTGCAGATTGTTTCTGTGATCCTGCTTTTGGAGAGTGTTGAGACTTGCGTCCTGGGGACCTCGTTGTAGTACATGAACCATGTTTTGTACTTCCCTTTGGACTTGTTATTTGACTATGCCGTTGTTCTGAAGTGGAAATATAACATGCGATGAACGCAGACATGAAGAAGTTATCATTATTATACAGAAACCATCATCAAAGTATCACAATGACATATACTGTTATCTCTGTATTTTTAGTGCGATTTAATTTCATGCGTTTTGCAATTGTGGTAAAATTCCCTAAACAATTGTCGTGAAATTTGCCATGAGATTCCGATGCATTTCTTTTTTGCAACAATGTCTCTTTTACTGGCTTATCAGATCAAATAAACGAAAAAATCGCAATGTGTAATAGAGTGATCTAGTCATTGTAAACCTTATCTAAATATGACACTAGGAATAAGTTAGAGTTTTGAAGATTTAGTAAATAATAAAGATTAAACTTGTGAAATTCAACATCAGCGAAATTGTGATTTCTAAAAATTTGCAAAATTGAAATTAACCATGTTACAGAAAGCAAATGTCTAAACTACAATAACATTTCTTAACATCTGAAACCATTTAATTCAATGTCAAAAAGAATATTAATTCAATGGGATTTAAGTTTTCAGAAAAAGCTGACTTCAGTTCATTGGGATTTTGAGTTCAATATCACAATCACACTTCAATTCAATAGGATATATTTTACAACAGAAAAGTCAATTTTAAATGACAAGCATTTTCACATTTTGCTTTCATGGAGATTTGAAAAAATTGGTCATAAATTACTCATTACACTAATCTCTTAGCTATTTTGGTATATACATACTAGTATTGTTTTTTTAAATTATTTTCATCAATTTGCAATAAAAATAAATTAGGCTAAATGACAATGCAAATTGGTTAACAAATGGTTATACACTGGAAGGAATTGTAATATAATAACTGTTAATGAATGACTTCGATGTACAGAGATTTGCAGAATGTGGAAAATGAATATGGAACAGAGATGTTTTTTAATGTTCCTCTCCTCTAAATATCTACAATCAGTTGCATAAATAATTTAAAATCAATGAATTTTTTCAGTAACAGCAAATTAGAATGACAATTTCCACTTTTCCAAAGCCATTCTGCAGCTGTTACTGAGGAATTATTTCTCTATTTCAAATGATCTCACTTTGGAATTTGTAAAACTGCTATGATATAGCAGTACCCCTAAAAAGCTTTTACACGATCAGAGAATATGTGAAATACTCAAAATATTCTACGTGGACAATGCTATGCATATATGGGGAATAACATCACATCTGAAAATTAAAGTCATGGGCTTTCAAGAGAATTTGAAAACCCATGTTTAAGTGTATAAGAAACAAAAACATGTAAATATTTTTTAGCAAAAACAGAATGTTGGATAAGTTGAGAAAATATAAAATTGATATTGTTTGATCACAGACTTCATGTAGTATGACATCTTAATAATATGTTTCTATTTCTTACAATGGAGAATGCAAAAGAAAATGAATTGGACATTTATATATGTGGAATTTAAATAAATATGAAAACCGCTTTATACCTAAATGTGTTTTTAAAGCTTGTGGCTTTATGGCTTGTCCACATTTCTCACAGACTACAAGGTAGAACTCGTCTTGAGCAGGACACATGCCAAATAACGTCATGTCTGAAAAATAAAATAAAAATAATATAGGTCTACAATAAGATATATAAAACAACAGTACAACACCACCTTTCCTGTACATATAATAAAAGAATATATATGTACCTACGCAGGTATTTGATAAATGATACTAATTTTGCAGAAACCAAGACTGAATCAGCAGTGAATCAGGGCATACATAGTTATAATATATCGCCATGAACAGTTACATATGAAACTGATACATGACATAGCTCTATTTCAGAATATCGCCATAATCTTATTTTATAAAATAGATGTGATCGAGACACCAAGCCATTCAAATGAAATCATAGATTCTAATGAAGATGAATGCGGAATGTCCTGCATGATAAATCTTTTATCTGCCAAGTTCAGGTTTCATATGAATGTTCCTCAATCTAAACTTGAGGATCAAGGAGTGGCACAAAAATATTATCAACAATAATCCTACAATGCTTTTGTTTATATATACACTGTCTAACTAAACACTGACAAACCCATTAAATAGTAGGATGATAATACACAATTCAAATACATTGATAAACAACAGATAGATCAAGATGTCTGGATGAATCATGACACATGGGGATTCTGTTTGAAAGTTGGTGTCAAAGAATGAAAGCAAATTCCTGTTTCACTTTTCAAATTTTCAAAGGAGTTTCTGATGTGCTCAGGTCGATTTGGACTCTTAACTTACCCTCAACACGAAGCTTCATGGTGTCTCCATCGTCCTCATCTTTACCTGCTCCATCTGTCACATCGTCATCTTAAAATAAACACACATTTTTACTGCATGCGAATGACATACTTGAAATGTGAGGACAAATTTAAAGAACAGTAAATTCGATGCTCGTCTTCAAACGGTGATTAAACAATCAAAATGGTCATTTGGACGTGGTTAGGCCTTATGAAAATAAGGATAAATGTCTCAATATACCTTTTGAGTTGGCAATCTGGGTACTCTCTTCCCACAGTGACCATGGTTGTCCTATAAATGGCGTTGGACTACTGTCCAAATTCGCCATTTTACACCTTCTTGTTGCTCTTTTTCACGGAAACTACCGAACTTGACGTCATCTTCGGAAATCAGCATTAACAAACCAAATTGATCTATAAAACTCATCATAAAGTAAATATCGAGTCAAATCGACCCAAACACTTTTTAAACGGATTATTGACATCAGATAGACGATATGACATTTACGATTCGTTGCAATATTCCCCAAAATAATTATTATTTGTTATAGATTGTAGCGGCAACATGGCTGTAAACGATGGTAATATTCTGTTGCTTTTATTCCGATTTCCCGTTGATTTATAGCTGATATAAACATAAGTGTGTGTTATAACAATAGATCAATACTTAGTGAAAACTTTATTCGAAATTTATTTGGATTTGACTTTTAATATAAATGAAATAAAGTTCAAATGCAAACCGGATGTCCATTTTCAGGCAAAAAATCAGCAACACAAATATCCCAGTGAGTGAAATACTATCTAGCCTAGATTGTATTCAGTTCAACTGTCAAAGATAACTTGGAGGTAAAAAATGCCCCCATACAGTGGAGACGATAACCCCATTTAACGTGTAACGCGGAGATTGTCATTTTGCACGTCAATTGACATGAATCACGCCAATAAGCATAATGTCCATTGTAATTCATAATTTAAACACCAGGTTAATTAGAAGACCTAGTGTTTAAAAATATACATAATCTAGACTATAGACTAAATACTAGACTTGAAAGAGAGTGTGCTAAATTCAATGCCCTGTGATGGAATCAAACCTAGGACCGTCCACTCTCGAGTCAAATGCTCTACCTCTGAGCCATAAGGGCTAGCCACTACAGCAGAGACTGTAGTAGTGACTTGCTATTGAAGGTCATTACATTAGCTTATGCGTTTGTGTAAGAAGAGCGCATTGCACGATAGACTATATCGGCTTGTTTGGTGACGATTCAAGAGTATCGATACTAAGTATCAAAAATTGATTCACCAAAGTATTAACGTACTTGAAGTTCCTCATATTTTGCTACAATCTTCCGAATATTCGACTTTGGAGAAATTATTTCTTTGTCTTTAGTTGACTGTTCATCCCAAAAACCAAAGTGTCTTCAATGTCTCATTAGCCAGGATGAGACAGACGAGGCGCTTAATGGTGTTTTACCTAACTTTAAGTTCACATTTCTGACTGAGTTATATAGCCACCATTTTGGATATTTTTCGCCTTGTTACTTTTATTTTCCTGGCTTCGTCGCTTTGTCTTTGTTATCATAATTCAACATACAATCCTATTCAGTATACTTTTTTGACTATTAAGTATGAATGGATATATTCCTTGTTTTTATGATTAAACAAATTGTTTATAAATGTTTGCTCATTGAAAGTTTTAATAAAAAGCGAACAATTTTTGCGTTCAGAGTTTTAGAGTATCAATGTAACTTGAACATTGGAAGTTGGAAGTACATAGACTATGTAAATTAACTTGGTACACAATCTAAGTAGAGGGATGAAACTTCAAACAACGAGAAAGAGAATAATGATTTAAATTTGCTTTTATTACTAAAGATCTAAATCAAAGCAACTTGTTAGATAGGTGCTTTCTTGATACAGAATGTGTATGTTTTAGAAATTGTGATAACATGAATGTATTCATGTAATGTTTCAGATGAAATAATAAGGCGACGTCTTCTCATTGAAGCAGATGGTGGAAATGATGACAAGAGAATAAGCTCTTTGTTGAGGACCTTTGTAAAGTGGACTTCATCTCCAGAACACGATGATGACAGGTTGGTACCTCTGTGAAATTCAAAATCAAAAGTTTAAGTTATAAGAATTGTAGATCAAGAATAGTCTAGTTACAAACCTCTATGAACTCGACTTGACTGCACACCCTCTCAAACAGTTCTTGTTGGGATATAAAGTTAGGGGGGGGGGGGGTCGCAAGACTTTGTAGCTAGACTAGATCAAGAACTGGAGGGTATTTGAGATATGGGATTACCTTGTAAAGTCATTGATTGTAATAACTGAGTAGGCATACATGTATGCAACAGCTTTGTACTGTAATCAAAGATGTCTCCCTAAGCACTCGTCCCCAACTTGTTATAAAGATGTTACCTTTTACCAATATAGTAACATCCAGTTACTGAAAAGCTAGTCAATCATGAGCAGATACATGCATATTCAGCAGCTCCAATAATCGAGTGAGAATGCCATCACTTCAGCAACCAGGACATTTTGCATTTTGTTTATGTCCTTGTTACTAATGTGAGGGGATTCTTACTCAATCATTGGAGCCCTTGGATGTATATACTTGTGACTCATTTGCCTTTCAGTAACTGGATGTTACTATTAACATACAGGTACAGGTAAGATATTTTGTAACAATTTGACCTTCTTAGTGAAAATGATGAAAATCATCCATTTTGTCATAAAAACATAACATCTTTATAACCAGGTTGGGACCAGTGATAAATAAGGGTTATGTACTGGGAGGTTTTGGATATGGGGTTTATCCAGAGGGAGATATGCATATCTACCTGAGGGACCGTAGGGACCGAAGGTAGATGTGCATATCTCACGAGGGATGAACCCCATATCCAAACCGACCTTACATAACTGCTTTATCCTATACCAAGTAGAGTTTTCAGTGAAATTACCGGAAGCGGGAAAATATGCACTGAATCGGGAAGATATGCACCGAAGCAGGAGAAATGGCGGGAGATATGGAGGTTCTGGAGATGGAAACCTCAAAATCAGGATACGGGATATATCTTACCAACTTATCTCCCTAAAACTCTACTTGGCATAGGATAAGGATCTGAATCAATGTTTTGAAGATCTAAATCTCCTTTAGCATATATTAAAATGTTAATATACTACAGTGTGCTGATAACATATTTACACACTGACAAACGATGGTTCCATTTTATAGCATAGGGGCAATGATTTGATGATATCACAATATTAAAAGCCTGTAAAACCAACTTTTTGCTTTTTGTGAAACATAATTATTTCATGATAGACAGGTTCCAATTCAAATAATTCAAGTTTTTGAGGCATTTTTTAGAAAAAGCAACAGACCTATTTTTACTAGATCAGTTTTTCATGCTGATAAAGATATTAAAAGATGACAGCTCAACGGGGTGGTCATGACACTAAATTTTGGCATTTTTCCCCCCTAGGAAAATATTCTAGGGGGTACTATGAAACTAGTTCATAACTCAAAGGATATATGAGCTATTGTTCTGAGTTGTACACCATACATTGCTAGTACAAATATGAATACTATCCTAAAGTTATGGGTTGATACCCTTATTGGTCTCAGAAAAATACAAAAAACAGGAA
Organism: Owenia fusiformis; assembly: GCA_903813345.2. Lineage (NCBI taxonomy): Eukaryota > Metazoa > Annelida > Polychaeta > Sabellida > Oweniidae > Owenia > Owenia fusiformis. The sequence continues at coordinate 36,996,166 of CAIIXF020000005.1, read as the reverse complement.
AAAGATACGCAATTTTTGTCTTGCCAATTTTATATTTGTAGCTTCAAGCACAATATGACAGCTTTAACAGCTCAAAGTAGTATTCTAAAAACATTTCTAAGCTATGTGTGGTATTGTAATACATCTATTTTAGTTATGAAGTACTATTTTGTAATTTTAATATGACTTTATAGTGCCCTACCCCTGGAAAATTGAAGAAAGTGGATGTGGTGAATTTTATCATTTTGCAGCATTAAGTTAGAAACATGTATTGATAGACACAAAATCAATAAATTTATACCATCATCAAATGTAAGGTGACATTCTAATTCATTTATTACTAGAATATAGGACTTAAGATATTTTATATGTAAGTTTTCAATTAAGTACATGTATCATAATAAAATCTAGTGAAATCACATACTAGAGAGGTTGGCATACAGTCTGGATATTGACATAAAGTCTAAACATTATAATCATCAATTGATCTCATTTGAGCAACTAGACTATGGTGGTCATCATGCACAAGTAATGTACAGTAGAACCTGCTAAATGGAACACCTCTGTAAGTGGAACACCTCCCAAGTGGAACGACTTTTCAAAGTCCCGTTTTAAAAACCCATTGACTTAATGTTAATTGAATCTCTGTAAGTGGAACACCTCCAAACTTGAACAGTGAACACCCCATATTGAAAAATTAACCTGCTAAGTGGAATAGTCAATTTCCATAGATTTCAATATTGATATATGTAAACAGAATTAATCTCCTTCAATGATATCTGGGTATGAAAACAGGTAATACTGTGATAATTGGCAAATTAGGATTTTAATGGATTTTAATGGATTAACCTCCTGTAGAGGTCAACATGTGATGCAACCAATAATTAATTTGATTATCAGCAAATTAAGATTTCATAAGATTTTCATTCAGAAAATTGGATTAACCTCCTGTAGAACTGGACACGTGATGCTACCACTAATTAATATCCCTTGCTGTTTGTTTCAAACTTAATAAGTAAGATTAAAAATGTCATTTAAAAACAATTGAATTATTAACAGTAGGAACAAGTCTTTAAAACTTAATTGCCTAATCCTTGTACCTGAGACTGGCACAATTAGGAGGATTAAGAATATCAGAAAACATTTTTGGCAGAATGAGGAGGATTAAGAATGTCAGATACCTTTTTGAGTTAAATAAATGAATTATTAATGGTATATACCTGCCCTGTAATGAAGGGAGAATCATATTTCCAATGATACATATAAATCCTATATTTGATTTTGTATGTTCCCTGTGAACCCAAAACCTCTGTAAGTGGAACATCTTCTAAGTGGAACGCAGAACGGAGAGTGTTCCACTTACACAGGTATTTACATAATAATGTTATAAAGGAGCATGTAGGTTATCGCAAACAACTTCAGACAATTCTAACTTGAATTATGAATATTTTCATGGGTATATCTTTTAGATCTATTCATTATCTTCAAGAAAAGTAAATATAATGATTAATCAGACTTAAGTGATATTAAAGGGAATGGCCCAATCAACATACTTTTTACTAAAAATGTTGACCTAATTTTTACCAAAGATGCAACCTTTAATTATATTGTTGAATGCATAATTAGAATATGCTTTGAGACATGTTCTATTTCCTAAGAGGAAAAGTGGATTGCTCCAGGGACTTTAAAGACACTGAATTTGGATGACCAAAATGAACTGAAACCAATGGATAGCATGAATTTTTTCAAAGGGGAAATAACATGGGGAACACTAATCTTAGGGGAATTCAGTTTTCTTTTCAAGAGCTATTTGATACATTAAAATAAAGAATAGTAATGCATTAAACATTGTTAAAATGATTGCATTTTTGGTGAAAATGAGGTCAACAACTTTGAAAAAATATATTGATGGGTTGATTGCTAGTGAAATATCTCCGAGTCCGATTGACTTTGTTATCCCTGTATACCTGTCTTCATGGTCAGAAAATAGTCATAATCAAAGATATAACTGTCTGAAATTGTTTGTGATAACTTACCTGAACCTTTCCAGGTCAAATCAGGAGTGACAAAATTATTTCAACCAAATTTTTGACATGTCTTCAAATACGATAATATTTTCTTCATAAGATAGAGTGTCACTTGTGAAATTTATTGATTGACCTGAGATCTTACCATATCTTTATGACAGAGAAGCGAAATAGCCATATTGAACTTTAATGATGTTTGTTTAATTGTTGTTTGCCACTTTTCGACAATTGTCAAAATTTGGGGGTTTGGGGGAGGGGTACAATTAGGTTAAAAAATTCACCTGATTCAGACTATCCTTAAATGAGCACTGATTCACCTGAGAGCATAACTTTTTCAAAACATGTAAGTGTTATTTTTGGACCACTCACATTAATGTTTCGTCTAATTTTCCCTTAGAGTTTCATCATCATTGTCCAAATCTTTGTTGAGATATTTGAGATATATGAATGTTCATTATTAAAATCTTGCCTTCCTTTGCAGTTGGAAAAGATTCGGCATTAGGTGTTATAAGTCCTAGAGCACGATAAATAAAAAAAATAACAACAAAATGACATAGAACTGATAGACGTTTTCTCCTGTGCGTGTCAGCCTTGGTCTACCAAATTGCTATTCAGTAGGAAGAAACTCATTTTTCATTTTCCATTTTAATTTCCTGACAAATAGAGCGTAGCAACTTCTGTTTTAGAGAACAATAGAACAATAGAAAAGATTACTTTACCATAATTTTAATCATCCCACATTGTAGACATATTTAGAATTAAAAATATGAAGAGAATGACAAAACCTCTTAAAACACATTTCTTAGGAAACAAATAGTGTCGTATTCTTGTTACTATGGCAACAGAGTTTTTTCTTTTTGTCATTTTTGTCATACAGATTACCTATCATACCAGGACCAAATCCTGAAAATTTGAATTCAGTATCTTCATTACTAGTATCTTAGATATATAGGTTTCTTATAGTGTCCCCTGCAGATTTTATCGGATGATATAAGGAAAATGCTCTGAAGAGGGTTGCCCAAGGATGCCACTTAACAGTTCTGGTATTTTTGAGGTCCCAACCCTCTATTCATGGGAATAGTTAACCATTGTAAAGTTTCTCATGGTTAACTGACAGAATTGATTGTATCTTTAACTAAGAAGACAATAAAATGTTAAAACCAGAAGAAAACCACACCAACTTTCTTCTATTTACCAGGGGTAGGGCACTATAAAGTCATATTAAAATTACAAAATAGTACTTCATCACTATAATAGATGTATTACAATATCACACATAGCTTGGGAATTTTGTTAGAATACTACTTTGAGCTGTTTAAGTTATCATAATTTGCTTGAAGCTACAAATATAAAATAAGCAAGAAAAAAATGACAAAAATTGCATATTTTTTTCTAATTAATTGTATTTTTCCGAAACCAACAAAGATATCAACCTATAACTTTAGGGTAGTTAATTCATCTTTGTACTAACAATGTATGCTGTAGAACTCAGAACAATAGTTTATATATCCTTTGAGTTATGAACTAATATTATAGTACCCCTTAAAATAATTCCCTAGGGGGGTAAAAACGCTAAAATTCAGTGTCGTGACCACCCGTTGAGCTGTCATCTTTTAATATCTTTATCAGCATGAAAAACTGATCCAGAAAAAATAGCTCTGTTGCTTTTTCTAAAAAATGCCTTAAAAACCCTTTCCCTTGAGATATTCTGAAATTGGAACCTGTCTATGAATGTTTAGATGTATAAAAAATGATATACACAATATCAACCTATGTCATTGATCTCTGTTTCAGCCACACAAACTACCAGCGTATGCTAGCTTCACTGACACAGTGTGAATATGCCGTAGAGAAATCTCATGCCATCTATCAGATGAACACCAGGGAACAACAGAACTATGAGAAACTAAACAAAGAAATAGGTAAGCTCCAGCAATAACCTATAAACTAACCACAGTCTAAAATTGGCTAAATACTATAAGTTATTGAATGATTTGAAGTGCAATACAGGATATATTCTGCTCGAGAAATTCCGTATTGGAATGAGACGAAGTCGAGTGCCAATACAGAATATCGAGACAGAATATATCCTGTATTGCACTTCAAATCATTCAATAACGTTTTTATCGTGTGATCCTCTGTATTGCTACTGAGATTGTCCCCTCCATACCAATATTTTCTGTATTGCTACGGAGCTGATCAACGGGGACAATCTCAGTAGCAATTCAGATTGGTACAGCACAAGAACTGACCAATCAGAGGGCTTCATTTTACAGATCATACGATAAAGCATTGTATTTCATAACTAGCAAAGCATTTGTATGGAAGTCAATGGAGCTAAAGGTCAGCTATTCCTGTATAGCTGCCAAAACTTTTACCATGACAATCTTATGACGTCATCGGGACGTCATGTTTCATTTCTTCCAAATTTCACTCGCACACAGATGTGTGACGTCATTGATATAACATAGCCATGGAAATAAAGGTATACGTCATTGATATAACATAGCCATGGAAATAAAGGTATGTAATACAACAATTATGGCCGTATCATTGAATATATGCCTTTGGTCTGTTGTAATATATTGATGACAGACCTCAGGCATATATATTCAATGATAGGGACATAATTGCTAAATACCAATGGATTAAAATAAAAAAAGATTAATGGTAACTCATATTTGATGTCACCACCATATGTGGTGACATTTGTTATGGTCTCCAACTTTTTTTTTGTGGTAGCAGTTGGTATTCAGTGGTTGGTGTTCAGAGTTCGGTGTGTTGCATCTGTAACAAATGACAGGTGGTGATATTTTGCATGTTAATGCTGTGTTATATTACTTGTATGTTCCAGAGGAGAATATAAAGGAAGCATTTGACAAGATTGCAGAGTGTAAGAGTGAACTGCATCAGGCAAAGAGGATCAGGAAAAACAGACAAGGTGAGAAAAGATATATACAATTCGTTTGTAAAGTTCTACAGGATAACATGTCTAAGTGGAACACCTTTAGTATCTCCAAAAAGTGTTCCACTTGGGAAGTGTTTCACTCATAGAGTTTCATTTAACATGAAGTTAGTTGGTCTTGTGGCTCTGAAAAGTGTTCCACTAACAGAGGTGTTCCATATCTAGAGGTGTTCCACTTGACAGGTTTAACTGTACATGTAACACATAATAATATGTATGCCATTCTTATCAATCCAAACTGCATCAATCAAACGCATCAGATTTGAGGCAATCTTTTCTTGTATTGATCACAAGTCATGATAATAAGATCACATGTTTAACTAGCACATTCACACTTTCTTTTGTAGTATTTTCCCAGACTAATTCAATGATTTTATTGATTGTGAACAGTTGTAAAACAAAACAAACTAACTGACTGATAATTCAAAGTTCATACCGATATATATTTCTTCTGTTGCCCAGTGTAGGTGGGTGGGGGACAAATTCGACAATTTTATTGATTGTGAACAGTTATAAATAAAACATACTAACATACTGATATCATACCAGTATATGTTTCTTCTGTTGCCCAGTGTATGTGGGGAGGGGACTTTGCTAATAAAAATTGACAATAAGTCCTTCTGTCACCATTGGAAAACATTAAAGGAATGATTTAAATTTTATTTTCAGAGTATGATGCTCTTGCCAAAACTATACAAAAACATCCAGATAGACAGAAAACACTAAAGTGAGTGAATGTTTGATTTGTTTTTTTATTATTTATTTATTTGCCAACAGTTTAACAATGATTACTGTGCCACATGGATGGTTTTAACATGTCTTAACCTGGCAAATTAATGGCTATACGTAGGACTGTAAATTGCTTTAATTTGGTACTATTGAATTTGGCGGATTGGGCAAATTTTGGCTGCTTTTTAATAGTATAATAATGTTAAAAGCCCAAGGTCCAATATTTCACTATATTGCCCGCAGAAATGACATTATTATTAGTATTATTACCACCGTTAATGACCAGGGCTGAAATAGCAGGAAAATCTTACGCACTGAACGATATCTAATTTCCCGGGGAAAATTGCCGGTCATTAATGCATTATTGACTGGCATTATGGACCACCACTATGACGTCACATATTGCTTAGGTCGATATAGTAAAACGAATGCCTTCTAAACTAGCACTAAAACCCCTAGAACTGGCCCGGCAAGGTGGTAATAATTTGGCATATATACCAATATCAATTGTATTGCTTACTTCACAACTCGCCACTGAAAATACAATTTTATCTCTCCTGGTATCAGATTGTTTCATCTTAATAAATTGAAAAAGGAATATACTTAGTCCATTATAAATGAAGAAATTCAAACATGAACCAATAGTTCTATAATATTTATATTGACATATACATGCCTTTTACTTATAACAGAATTAGATATGTTTCCTGGTATCATATATGGCTTACTGAAAAATAAATGATAAATTGAGCAGCAAGTACAAATGTTGTTCTGAGATAAATGAAATTTAATTGATGAATAAACAGTATAAACCTATAAGTAGTATATCCTTTGAATGTGAACATTTTTCCCAGTCCCATTATTTGGTGTGAACACCTGCCAATCTAAACACTTTTGGCTAATCCCAGCAGCATTAAGATTAGACAGTTTAATATGTGCTCAATCCATTGAATGGTGTTGAAAGATAATGTATTTTAGAAGTTAAGTTGAGTACCTCATGAATTACAAATACTCATTTTTATATGAATTACAAATACTTATTTTTATTCAAAAAAGAAGTTCAAATATTTAAAAAAAAACATATTTGATTAAGCCCAATCCATTTTCTTTCCTAAAAGTTGAAACAATGCCTCATTTAGTGGTTTGAAGTATGTCCTTAGTTTAATAAGTACATCTTGTGATGTTTCTACATGGTCCCTCCCTTTCCCCTTGGCAGGACACCAGTTTTTAAAACAATAGAAACTCTTCGATTCTGATGGAACAAATTGTGACTTTTCAAAATATGCTGGAAGTTTGAGAAATTTTTCCAAATTTTGAAGTTCTGTCCAGGGTTGTGAAGTAAAAAGGTTGTGATCAGCAAAATACATTTGTTCAATCGGAAAAACTTGTAGCCATTTTTTGATATGTTTGATGTAGGAACTTGTTGTTATTAAACCAGAATTCTCATCTACTTCTCCATCTTTGTCAAGTATTCTATCACTTTCTTCTACGGGTGGTAATGTGGAATTTTGTTTTTTGATTGCACGTGTGTTATACTGTGTATAGTCAGACATAATCCTTTCTGTCGGGTCACGCGTCATGAATATTAGTTTTAACTTTGGGTTCAGTGTCCATGCTTTCTCAACTGCTCTCAGACTTTGGAAACACATTGTACATCTGTTTATCAGCACATGGTCGTGTGGTGTAAATGTAGAGAAGTTAGCAATCCGCCAATCTTCGTACCAAACTGGTATTTGCTTGGGAGATATAAAGTACTCTTCGTGGTGGGTGAGGGTTAAGTTTGGGTGATTGGACAAGAATGACGTCACTGTTCCTGTCCCACATTTCTTTATCCCAGCAATCATTGCATCTGGGACTACCTCTGGTTTAATCTGGTCTGCGTTGCTTGTTGCAGCATTAGATATTTCTGTTGTGTCATCTATTTGCTGTTTATCAGTGTCTAAACCTCCTGGTGGATTCTTGCTTTCCTCCGCTTCGTCTTTTTCTGGCTTTGATGGGGCTGGGGAATCACTAACACGATTATTTGTTTCTTTTATATCAGTGTCTTTCAGTTTGGCATCTGAGTCATGTTCTCCTGCTTCGTTGTTCAATTCTTTCACTTTGATATTTTTATTCTCCATAATCGTGATACGGGAATGTCCTCTTTGGTTGTTTAGCCTCTGAATATCCCGGCTATGAGGCTGCACTTTGTCTTTCATTTGTACAACATGTGAGTCACTTGTATGCAGAGGCTTTGTTTCCTTGCTCTGTTGCTGAGTTTTCATGCTCATCAGGTAACATGTCGTTATGAGCAAAACCACAAACACATATGTTCGAGTATAAGTCCTCATTGGAGTTAAACCTGCAATTCTCATCATTTTGCTTATTACAAATTTGGTTGAATAAATATTATAATTCCAAATAATACTTAATTTGAATGTTCCATAATGTTCAAGGTTTATGTCGCTTTATATGGTTAAAGTTGAATTAATTGATTTACCTGGCAGGCCTGTAGCCAGGATTTGCCAAGGGGGGTTCACTTTTTAAAAATTTCTAGGGGGATTCACTTTTGACAATTTTGCCCCAAAAATGGCCAAAATCACTTGAAAATTGCCCAGAATGGTGAAAAATTGCATGATTTTGAAAGAATTTTTGGCAAGGGTGAGAGGGTTCGCTAGAACCACCCGAACCCTGAACCCCCCCTGGCTATGGGCCTGCCTGGGGAAAAAGTGACCACTTTGGCGTGAGAATTGAGTTGGAATGTTTTAATAATTTTGATTTTTATCTCTATTGTAGTATTGACAAGTGCCTTTGTTTTAATAGAAATGGTCTCAAAAGAGTCAATTATTTTTGCTAATGGATTGAACAAGAGTTACACATGTGTTGTTGTTTCATTCCAATAAATCAATTTAAGTTTGTTCATATATTGCAAATCTGTCATATAAAAATTATTAAAAATCAGTATATTTTTTTAATTTTGAAAAACACTTTTAAAGTGTTTAAAATGAAATACAGGTAGGATTCTGTGTTTGTAAGCTCCCAATTCATACTTGTAAATCATGTTATTTCATATATTATGGTAATCTGCTGTTTTAGATAATTTTCTTTAAAATTAGGTGATTTTCCATGTTTTAAATCTTTCATTTCTTGTATATTACAAGAAGACATCTGTTCATCCATCTGCCCAGGCAATAGCTCATATACCATTTGAAGGATTTGATTCAAATTTTATAGGCTTATGCCCTATGGGTGTAGGACTTTTGCTCGATAAGGAATTTTTCAAAGAGTGCCTAATCATATCATAAGTAATTAATTAATGATTAATAATTACCCTTCAACAACAAACAACTTTAAAAGCCTTTGGATTATCCTCAAAATAAATACTGGCTATCAAATTTGGAACAAATTTTATAGGTGATGTTTTATGGGAATAAGACCACTCAAGAAAAAATACTAATACTGTAGATACACTTATTTTGACGCTACTTAATTTGACGGATTTGCTCAATTTAAAATATTGGATGCTATTTAATTTTGTGTATTCAGGCCTGAAGTTTAATTTTTGTCTATGTTTATGTCATTAGGACAGGTTTTTTACTGAGATATTTTCTGTATTTCTTTTGGAATAATGTAGAATTGATGACATGTTGACAGGAAAAGGGGCCCCAGAAGTTTTAATTTCTGAAGTGCATTGGCAAAGAATTCAAAGCTGAAACTTGACAGATTTTTAATTTGGCAGATTTTCTGAATCCGCCAATCCACCAAATTAAGTGTATCTACAGTATATAATAGCTTCTTTATCCAAAATGACTACAATTTGTTCATAAAAGAATACAATTTTTGATAACTCAAATACCAATTGTCAAATTTGGTCCAGATTTTATGCGCGGATGCCTTATTGGAGTCTGCTCGAGAATGTGGGGAATTTTCAAAATGATCACTGCTGATATTAAATATAGCCACCATCCTTAGAAATATGAGTGATTTTATAAAACACGTTTTGTTCAGTGGGATTTGCGGCTCCAAAAGGTTGCTGTTTTTCTTGTATTGTTGTTTACTTCCAGGGAACTTGAGGCATTAGACAAAGAGTTGGCCGAGCTTAAGGAAACAAAAGAATCTTTAGAACAAAAGGTTTGTATATTATGTAAAATGATCAAATCATAAGGTTATCCCAAGTTAGTAGAGCCAAATTTGATATAGTATTCCATGAATACAACTATATACTGAATAAATATGGTCAAATATGTACTGAATAAAATCCATATTTCTTTCCTATACATGTATATTCTAATGACCAGTTCAGCTAATTTTCTTTCTGTTTCAGCTTGATATCAGGCGGAAACAGTTCCATGTTCTTATAGCGGCGATACATGAGATGCAAAGAATAGTGGAAGGTGACACTTTACATTAGATTCTAGTGTTAGATATTGAGATTTTGTCACAACGAACAAAGTTCAGTGTGGATATAGTGAAGTCTTCTGTCCAGCCATCCATTTGTTAGTCCATCCATGGGCTTTCAGCTAGAATTGAAAGCCCGTGGTCCATCTATCCATTTATCTTTATGTTCTTATGTATCAATGGCATGTGTCAAATATAAAGTACAAGATAGTTCAGTTGGATTGATTAAAGAAATCTCATATTTGTGAAAATTAATATGAAGAACTGAGAGGTATCAAAAATTAATACCCATGAATGCAGCATCATTTGTTATTACAAGGAATACAGTAATTGAAATTAAATGAGAAATATTTGTATTTGCAGAGGATGAAAACAAAGAGGAAGATGAGGATATGGATGCAACATAGCATACAAAGAGGATTATACAAAGAGGATCATACAATGAGGATGGATGCTAGGTAGCTTACAATTACTGTGAGGACATATGGATGCCTTGTAGCATACAATGAGGATAAGAATGTGATGACATTGATGCACAGTGTAAACATAAACATTTGCTTTGAAGGTGGACAGTGTTCAAGTTCATGTACATAATTGTGAAAATAGACAAGAGAAATATATAAAAAAATATGTACTCATTAATTTATTAGTTCAATTATTAGATGATTGAAATGGTTTTTATACACCATTATCTCATTTTTAAGTGCCAGTCTAGTACCAATTTTCAGGGGAGGGGGAAACCTTTGAAGTATTGAAAAAACTTGGAACCTAAAAACAGGTACATGTACCTGTAAGTACCTTACCTAATTGACCCTTCTCCATATAAATGGAAAAATAGATGGCATCATGGGCATTGGTAGGGCTAAATAACATGGCAACTTAATAGCAAGAGTCACTTAAATTCTTGATTTAACAAGTAATTCCATTTGGATCAACTTAAAACACCATTGGAATGTAACTATATGATATAATTGACATTTGGATTGTGATTTCACATTGAAATTGTTATCCTTATATATTACTAAATGAACTTTTAAAGGTTTTTCAACATTGTGTCAATGGGGATTTAGCCTGACCATTTTTAGAAAACTTGAAAATCTCTAGAATTTAAATAAAGGTAAATAACAGTGCAAATCAAAGTTGTTTTGATAGAAAATACACACAGAATTCAAATATGACATCAAATAGGAGAAATTGCTAGTCTTTAATCGTTAAAAATGCAGATCTCCCAAAATCTCATTAAAAACGAGACTTTGACGAGATTTCAAAGCTTCATTGTATATGGAAAAGCCTCTATTGATGACATGACTGGGTCACTGGGTAGTGGATGCATAATGTTCCTAGCAGGGCTAACAAATTTCAAAGTTGCATATTTCTCTTTAAAAAGCAGGGAATTGATTTCGTCAAGCACTTAAGTGCATATTGTACTATTGTATCATAATACTTGGTAAAGACTACTGTTCCACATATTTTGATGAAATATTTTCATCGGCTGGTTACATTACCTAGCTACATGTATAGCATACAGGGGCATAACCAGCTTTCAGTCAGGGGGGGTGAGATCGCCAAAAAAGTTACGGTTTTCAGTCAGGAGGGGTGCGATTGTGGCATAAACAAGCCAAAAATTAAGATTTACCGTGAATTTTACAAAAATTGATGCAACTTCCTTCAAAATTGAGCTAGGAGATTCAAATAAGCATTTTAAAGCTCTTTTCTTCTATCTCATGGTTATATTTTTATTGGTTATGGGATGATCGCACCTCCCCCCCCCCGGCTACGCCTATGGCATACCATTGCAAAGCTTATCTTGTCTTCCTTGATAGGTTTCATATCAGAGTTAAATGAAGCATTAAGCGTTCAGACAACATCACATACAGTTTTTCCTTACGATTTGAAACAGCTAGTCACACATTCAGCAAACCATGAGAAAGCTTACCCCCCCCCCTTAATAGTACTTTTTGCAAGTCTAGAGACTGAGAAATCAACCCTAATGTCTGGAGGGGTGGTTTCATGAAGCAATGATTTCATGTTCTTGATACTGTAGAAAATGCAGTGATCATTAGTGCTCTGTTTTATAGATAATCATCGAGCATCACATTGAAATCCCTTTCCAACATGCTTTATTTAATGAAACTCTGTCACTTTTGACTATCTTATGGATTTTATAGGTAAAATACAGTTAATCGCCAAGTATTCCTGAATCACGTCCTCTTCACGAATTTGAGAGAAATACTGTTTTTTTAAAACTACTCAATGATGTAGTACTATCAATTATCACACGTTTCAGCGTGTGATATGGGAAATCACACGTTTCACCGTGGATGTGATAAAGTTGAATTGGAAATTGTTGGTTATTCAATTGTAGGTTCCATTGATTTCAATGTGTTTTCGCGATACCTGCTATCTTTGAAAGTGCATAAGTTCAGTTATAGAAAAGCTTTTACCTTGAAATGGATTTTAATTTGATTTCTGCGAAAATATTTCGTGATTTATTAAGTTATATGCGTAACACTTAATAGCGTGGACGTCTGACTCCAGTTTGCTATACACGGAGATCAAAAGCAGACAAAGATAAGCTTTCCGATGATGCGCTGTATATGTTGCCTACTAAAGTCAAATCATAGCAAAAAAAGAAAGTTATTGTCAGTCTACTAAAATATTTCGTCTGTTATTTAAATTCTAAGCGTACTGCACTTATTACTTAAGTCCCTGAACATTTAATTTGATTCTGCAACCAATGGGAATAAAGATAAGCTTTCCAATGGTGTGATGTATATCATACTAGTTATTTCAAATCATAATAAAAAATTGTACGTTGCGTTGGAAGCTTTTTCCATCTCTGAACAATTGCGTCAATTCCGCAAAAAGGAAATTAAAGAGGATCGGATGAGACGAGCTTTCCGACATCGTGTGTTGAATATGTGGCTAGCTACATGTTCTTACATCGTTACAACCAATTCTGTGTCACCACCACAAATGGTAACAACTTTTTTGTGGACAGTGTTCGGCGTTCGACGTCTGTATCAAATGGCGTCTGTAACAAATGACAGGTGGTGATATTTTGCATACCTTATTGTTGTAGTCTTTAATCATTAATGAATGTTCATGATTGATGAGATCGAAGAGGACAAGATGAGGTTTCTAATAATGGTGGGTTTTATGTGTTGCTAGATCCCGGGTGCAAGATATTTCATATCATAACTGTACTCCATGTTCAGATGTTGTCAGTTTGCGAACAAGACCGGGTGAACAAGTTTTGTCATCTGTTACCTAAGTTCAATGCGTTACATTTAAGTGCCAGAACGTTTGCTTCAATTCCTCTATAAAGGAAATATAGGCCTAAGTGTAAGAGACAAACTTTCCAATGGTGCGCTGAACGGTGCGAACTACCGGGAGAACTACTTAAAGTGATCAGAACTTGCAACTATACGTCCGAACGCCATCCCGCTATTATATTTTCCTCTTTATAAAGGCACATCTGGATGTTCTTTCCATCAGCTTTCAAATAAGCGAGAAACCCAAGTCGGTTTTCGATTGAGGAAAAAACGTGACTCATATGACGAATTTCGTGATAGCATTAATACCGCCATATGATATTTCTAAACTTTTTAAAAACGTCCGACTTCCATTTATTGATGTTTATGATGACATAAAAGCTACGTGAGTATTTATTGGTAATCTTGTAGATAGAAGAAATAATGTAGAAATGATACCTAACAAATATTTTAATTATACGAAGTGCTTCACAGGAAATTATGATAACATTGAGCAAAGTAACATATTATCGCCCAGTGAAAATGTTTCAATTTTTTATCTTTGTGAATTACTGATGTAAATATGGTATAAGAGGTCTTAACTGCAATTTGAGAATTAAAAATATGCATATTATAAAAAAACATCGGTATTGCGCCTGTTTGATACTTTCAGGCCTGAGATAACACTCTAAATGATAAAGTTAAATACATGTAGAGTACATGTGTAACGACCCTTGATAGCAAGTTGCTACTACAGTTCGGCTGTAGTGGCTTAAGTCTTTATAGCTCAGTCGGTAGAGCATCAGACTTAGGTTTTCCCATGCGGGGCATTGAATTTAGCACACTTTCTTTCAATTTCTTTATCTGGCTTGTTACACTATGCTCGTTAGTTAGTAAGTCATTCCATTGGGACGCCCTTGGGTCATTACACATGTACATCTCATACTAGATATTGATAAGCCACTCTCAGCTCTGGTAATTCAGTTTCGACCCATACCAGAGCCCACAGCATTAAAAATTGAATATCTTTCTAAGATGTTGAACCTTCAGTTTGAAAATGATGTGTATAGCCCGGAAGTGCCCTTAAGGCCAGGGTGCATGTTCGGAATTTTGTTGCATTCCTCAGTTGAGTCACATGTTATTTTTCAAACAGGAATCATTCACATTGTCTATACATTTTCCAGTTTGTGCACAATGAATGCACTTAGTGCCTAGAAAAGACTGGTGAGAAGATTTGCTTTGTAAAATGTATAAAAAACGAGGAAACATGCTTTTTATACATTTTATCAAAATATTCTTCTTCTTTTCTACGTACATTAGTATACTCGTTGTGCAAAAGTGAGAGATGTAGACAATGTGGGGAAGGAGTGATTCAAATTTGAAAAATAACATGTGCCTCAATTATGGTTTCCAACAAAATACTGTACATGTACCCTGACCTTAATCATCCTTGAGCCTACATAATTTGTGAGATTTTACTTTAAAATCATACCATTGAAAAGGAAAAAAATAAAGATAGCCATGAAGAAATGGTAGGATGTTTTTCTTCATCACCTGGAGTATAAATATATATAGTCTGCTCAAGATTTCTGGTTCACTTAGATATGAAAAATGACTACAACAATCATTTTAATGGATATAACCTGGAAAGAATTATCATTTATATCCATATGGATTGACTTGACAAGTATTTGTCCTTTAACAGGTATTTTTGTTATCTATACCATAGTTATTATCAGAATTGACACAAAATGACAGATGGATCTGCATGGAGAAATCATCCGACAAATTTTTATTTAAATATTCTTAGACTGCATTAGAAATTCCATTCAGTGCCAGATATTTGTGTTGTTATATTGCAGATTGTTGACCAAGTAACAAGAAAGATGTCTGTTTTGGACCAATGGGTGGGTGACAAGCTTCACGACATCCTAGGTATATCAGACAAGTACATCGCTCAATATTTGGTTGGCCTGGCTAAACAGTCTAAAAGTGGAGATGGATTCGTTGAGAAACTGAAAGAAACCAATACTATAGATGTGGGGCCAAGCATGGTCATCTTTGCAAAGGAGCTATGGGACAAGGTACTTCAACACATCAAATTAAAAATACTGGCTACAGGCCTTGAAAACTGTATCAGAAATCAGAAAGAAATGTATCACAAATAACTATTGGTGGAAATTAATAGTTATTCTTTAAAGAGTCATTGCATATATTTATTTATTTATTTATTTTATTTATTTATTTATTTAGCCTCCAATACTGAAGAATAGTTTGACAATTAAAACAATCTTACACTTTACCTTATGCTAATTAGACAATTACAATATCATGAATTATACATGTATACATGGGCAAAATTTAGACCCAAAATAACAATGGATACATTGGTAAATCAGCTAAAAAATCTTCTTTGGTACATAATTGAGACACTCTTACATGAAATAATCAAAACATTATCCCAATTTTTCATTGGAAACTCCATGCCTAAAATAATGTTATATAATACCTCACATGAAAGTTTCTTAAATGTAGGATTTTCCTTAATCAAATTTTCAATCATAATCTTTCTGATATCAACATAATTATCACAACCCATAATAAAATGATAAAGATCCTCTAATGAGTTATTATTGCATTTCTTACATTCCCTATTTTCTCTAGGTAAACCATGGTTGTTAATTACTACAATGGAAACTGTTAAGTGGAACACCTCTTTAAGTGAAACAGCTCACGTGTTGAACACTTTTTGTGGTCCCAAGAGTGTTCCACTTACACAGGTTCTGCTGTACTATGGCATTGTGAGTTTTAGGCCCTGAGTTATACAAAATAAACACAGGTTGTGTTGAGTAAACTTGCCTAACTGTTTTTTTGTGTTGCACATGTTTTCTATGATTTCTATTTTATATGCACAGGTACCAAAGAAGCAGCAAACTGAGCGAGTTGCCAGAGTAAGGGAGAGGGAAGCACTGGCAATACAGAAGAAAAATGCCAGTTACACCCTGTTGTCTGATAGTGGTGGAGAGGACGAATATAGCATTCCTACTAAGGTATGACACATGCTTGAAACATATGACACAGGCCTGAAACATATAATACAGGCTTGAAACATATGATACAGGCTTGGAACATATGATACAGGCTTGGAACAAATGATACAGGCTTGGAACATATGAGATAGGTTTGAAACATATGACACATGCTTGAAACATATGCCATCTTCTTAATGTGAATATGAATCAGTCAGCTTATTTATAATGCCTCGAGTATTTTTCACAAAAACTGGTGAAGATGGTGATATTTTAGAAAGATTATTGACAATCCATCATGAAAAGCATATGCTTCTATCGCCAAGAGTTTTGCTTTTTTGCTATTTGCTTTTGATACTGGTAAAAGTGCCATCTGAATCTAGCTAAAACAATTTATTTACTAATCTGTCCTTTGATATTAAACCAGGTCAAAAGTTCCAATAATTTTTGGACAACTGTTGTAAATATAAGTTTTTCTATCTCTGACTAAATAAAATCTGAAGTGCTGCTTTTTCAGAAAAGTAAAAAGGACCGAAGAAAGGCAAATACAAGGAGAAAGACTACAACAGATAGTGATAGTGACAGTGAGCCTGTCAAAAGGTAAATATTCAAAATATCAGGCATTTTTACAGAAAATGGCTAAATTGAGATTTTACACCCTTTTAAGAAAAAATCCCGGGACATCACTGAGGATAAATAGTAGAACATCCTGGTGTACATTTTTTGTGATATGAAGTTTTTGTTTACATCAATTCATCATGATAATAATATCTTTACTCGTTTCCTATGCTTTCTTGTGCAGATATTGTATATAAATTCAGATTTGTAGGTAAAAATTTGAAGCTGAAAATTGTGCTACTCACAATCATAGTCGAAGGATATCCACTATAATAAATGTACCTGGCAAAGCAAATGATGGCTTGTTGTGTAAATTATTAATCTCCATGATTTAATCTCAGATGACTGCTATGAATTAAGCCTCCAGAACTGAATACTAAACAATATAAAATACTTACATATTCAACTTGATGTTACAGAAGAAGTAAGAAGAAGACAGCTGATTCATCAGAAGATGAGCTGGACAAGATGGAACGTGAGAGGAGAGAAGATCTTGAAGAGCGTGATGCCTTTGCTAAAAGAATGCTTGAAAAGGATAAAGAGAGTACAAGAAAAATACAGTCTAAATCAGATAAAAAGGTACTTTTGGTTTCATTTATTCAGTACATGTGTATATTTCACCCTTGACATTTCATTAATCCTAAATGATGGGACAGTAAATAAGAAATGTGGCATCCCTAAGTTTTGGGAATGTTTGATCTCTGACATCATACAGGGAAGCATGTACATGTAAACATTGATGGAATAATCTTATATTCCTATTTGTTATTTAGGCCTATGAAGAGGCATCCAAGAGGCTCCAACTGGAGGCCCTTGACAGAGAAAAGATTGTACCAGAGATAAGGAAGGAATCTCGTATGAGCTACTTGAAGAAGCGGCAAAAAGATAAACTGGAAGATTTAGAGGCAGAAGTACAAGATGAAGAATATCTGTTTGGAGACTCAAAGTAAGAATAGTATTATCTTATGCATCTCAAAATCAAGATTTAGAAAGGACATTTTTATACATATTATATATGTTATACAAGGGCAGAAGAACATCACATAAATTCCTCCATTTAATTTGAGTCTATTGATGTTACATTCATAAAAACTGATAAATACTCATTATTCCAGGTACAATTTCCATGGTTACCAATATCCTCTCCCATGAAAAAAATACTGCATAGATATATTATTCATTTTTGCATTCTATGCCCTAACCCATCCTCTTTTTGGACTAAAATCATTATTCAACTTTTGAGAATAAAGAAAGGAGAGCATTTTTATATAGATATCTGGCTCACCCCTTGTATAGTTACATCACATGAACATACAATACATTTCATTTGTTACTGTATGCACCTTTAACATTTTGTATCAGTTCAACAATTGGTTCATTCACATTATAGATTAACTGCAAGGGAGAAGAAGGAGTTAGAGTACAAACGTAAAGTGCTAAAATTGGCCAAGGACCACAGAAGGGCAGGAGATGTTGAGAAAGTTGACAGATATTATATGCCAAAAGATGATGTCGTAAGTGAACATGTTTGAACATACTTTATATTGTACTATATTCTGTCCATTGATAGTCTATGACACAACTTAATACTCATAATTATCAACTATAGGGAAATAACAGAGGAATCAAAAGAAACATCACACATGAACAACATTTGAATCATTGAATCTGTTTGAATATCTAGAATTTGTATTTTGAAATGAGATACACAGCTACACTGAAATCTGAACTGATGATTACAAAGTATACAATTCCCCATTAGGAAATATTTAGTCTATTGTTGAATTTTATTTAAGTGTAATGTATTTCTGACTGGTCTTTTTGTAGAATTTTATTTAAGTGTAATGTATTTCTGACTGGTCTTTTTGTAGAATTGTATTTAAGTGTAATGTATTTCTGACTGTTCTGTTTGCAGAAGCCTCAGGAGGGCTATGTGGAGGATTCACTGGAGAAAGGCATGAACTATGAGCAGAAGAAATGGGAGGAAGAACACTTGTCAGCTGCAGTCATGAAGTTTGGGGCCAAAGATGCAAAACAGGCTAGAAAGGTAGGAAAAGATATAAAGAAGCAAACCTGAGCCAAAAAGCAAAAGTAAGCAATTCCTGATCACATATGTTAAAGTACCATTCCAGGAATAAATGCCCTATTTATGTAAATAAACGATAGAGCGTGGAATTGATAAATGAATTTGAGAGTGTCAGAAACTACATAATATACTAGAATAGAAGTTCATCTTTTTCAGTCTTGTGGTCTGTTTGAAAGCAGTTCATGATCATAACATACATATTTGTTTATTTTTCAGGAGAAGGACTATGATTATGTCATGGATGAGGAGATAGAGTTTGTCCAAGCTGTCACTATGCCAGGCTCAAATAAGGTAATCATATTAATACAGTCGTACACTACATGGCTTATGGGACACTTAAGAGTAGAACCACTTTAAAACTCTATTTTTCCAATTTCTTCAGTGACTTTTAATTTATTTAATTGTTTTGTTGTGCATCAGTTTTGGCATCTGTAACAATTATTACACTTTTGTAAACAGTTTGCAGGTGATGACATATTGTTTTCATCAGTAAATTTTAGATTTTCTTTTATTTACTTTACTTTAATTCTTAATCACAAAAAGTGCAATTTATGCATAAAGTACATGGAGACTACTAGTAGACTAGTATTTTTATTTATCTCAATGTATAATATTTTGATTTCTGCCTCCAGTCTGCAGAGACAGAGAGCCAACTCAGCGCGAGTGATCTGAAGAAAATGTCAATTGAAGAAACCAGGAAAAGTTTGCCCATCTACAAGTTCAAGGACGACATCATTGCAGCTGTACGGGATCATCAGGTCCTCATTATAGAGGGCGAGACGGGTAGTGGAAAGACAACGCAGATACCACAATATTTACATGAAGCAGTAAGTCGGCATTAAAGTATCTAAAAATTGTTAGTCTGATCTAAGACAGAAGATGCTTAGGGAATAGATGTCCAAGTAAAATATGTTCAGAGAGAAGATGTTGAGAAAGTAGATATTTAGAGAATATATGTTCAGAAAGTAGATGTTTAGAAAATAGAAATTGAGACTGTAAATATCCAGCAAATACAACAGATAGTAGAGGTTCGGAGAATATAAGATCATATTAGATGTTTACATAATGTATATTTGAATAGATGTACAAAAATTAACTTTTGATGACTGTTGAAAATAGATATTCAGGCAGAAGGTTCAATATTCAGATTCACTTGCGTAACAAATGGTATTTATATACTTATGGAACATTCTGTACATTTCCAGGGGTTTACGAATGATAAGATGAAGATAGGTTGCACCCAGCCCAGGAGGGTTGCTGCTATGTCCGTGTCAGCCAGGGTGGCTGAAGAGATGGGCTACAAACTTGGAAATGAAGTGGGATACAGTATCAGGTTCGAGGATTGCACATCTGAGAGGACAATACTTAAGTATATGACTGACGGGATGTTGTTAAGAGAGTTCTTGGGTGAACCTGATCTGGCAAGTTATAGGTAAGTTTAATATTTAAACCAAAGAAACACTTAACTCTTGTTATTTTCTTTGTAGTCCTCAGTGAAAATATGATGCAAAACAATTCAGAAAATGTTCTCTATTTATGTATATTATTCTTAAACCTCAGGCCTAATACATCTTTAGTTTATTATGTCACCACCACAAGTCAGCATTCTGCAGTTAGTATTTGGAATCTGTAACAAATGGCAGGTGGTGACATTTTGAAAGTTAATTCAATGCCTTCTTCATGATCTAAATCTAAACTAGAGATTCTAACAACTTACGGACAATACAATTACCATGGTGTTCATTCCCAACCTTGAAGCTGACCTTTAAAGCATATTTCAGTGTGATGATAATTGATGAGGCCCATGAGCGTACACTGCACACAGATGTTCTGTTTGGATTGGTTAAAGACATTGCAAGATTCAGACCTGATCTCAAACTACTAATATCTAGCGCCACCCTAGATGCACAGAAATTCTCAGAGGTACGTATTTTAATAGACAGTATGAAACCTGTCTAATCTGAACGCCAAAAGTGTTCAAATTTGCAGGTGTTCACATTTCAAGGTTTTTGACATAGGATACCCTGGCAGATTAGCAAAAAGGGACTGAAAAAAGTGTTAACAGTTAAAGTGTTCAGATTGCAGATGTGTTCAGATATACAGGTTTTACTGTACATTAAACATTAAGAGCTATGTAGATAGCAGAAAATTATTTCTCAATTTAATATGTGTACATGTACGAAGTAGTCTCTCAGAAAACATATCACACATTTGATAATCTCAACACTTGGAGCCAAGAATATAATCCCATATCATTGATTCCAGTTCTTTGATGATGCTCCAATATTCCGTATTCCCGGACGCAGATTTCCAGTAGACATCTATTATACGAAGGCCCCAGAGGCGGACTACCTGGATGCCGCTGTGGTCTCTGTGCTCCAGATACATGTGACACAACCCAAGGGAGACATTCTTGTGTTCCTCACTGGACAGGAAGAGATAGAGACTGCTAATGAAATGTTACTGGTAATAAACATACAAGAAAGCATTTGATAGACATATACAATAAACATGTAAAATAATAAACATACATGTACAATAAACATTTTGAGGAATGCCAGATGCGTCGTTTCCATGAAAAATGAAGAATGAAATGTTCTTTTGAAATTTTTTCTGAATCTTCAGGTCGTCAAAGTTTAACACAATCAGGCTGTGTATTTTGCCAAGACAACTTTGTGAATATTTGGTATACATGTATATTCATAAATATTGTTCCACCTTTTGTAGGAGCGAACTAAGAAGCTGGGGTCTAAGATCAAGGAATTAATGGTTTGCCCAATCTACTCAAATTTGCCATCAGATCTACAGTCCAGAATATTTGACCCCACACCTCCAGGGGCAAGGAAGGTGAGATTTATAACATTGGTGCATATCAGAGTTATTACAATTGTTTTTCTCAATTTTCTCAAAATTCTCATTTTTGCCATCCTTTGATTTCAGGTTGTCTTGGCAACAAACATAGCTGAGACTTCTTTGACTATAGATGGCATTGTGTATGTCCTAGATCCTGGCTTCTGCAAACAAAAATCATATAATGCCCGTACTGGTATGGAGTCTCTTATAGTTACCCCAATATCTAAGGTAGGTTTAAACAATCCAACTCATTTAAAAGCAGGCATTCAGTCATTAATTCATGGTTGCTGCATTTTTTGCATGAGGTCCTCATTACTGCACAAACGTAAACTTTGGTACAATCACTCCACCAAGACACCATATGTCCATGTTTGTTTCTAGGCTTCAGCCAATCAGAGAGCAGGACGTGCTGGCCGTGTGTCTGCTGGGAAATGTTTCCGTCTTTTTACAGCTTGGGCCTACAAGAATGAACTGGAGGATAATACAGTACCTGAGGTAAGCTTTATGGCACCATTGTACAAACTCATTTAACGCATCATTGTACATACTTATAGATTGCACCATTGTACATACTCATCTATTACATCATTGAACAAACTCATATTTTACACCATCGTACATACTCATCTATTGCACCATTGTGCATACTCATCTAGTGAGTAAACAATGATAAGCAAAATGGATTATTCATTAAAATATGATATTGCGTAAATGTGTATCATTTTTTGTAGATTCAAAGGACCAACTTGGGTAATGTAGTTCTACTTTTGAAGAGTCTTGGTATTAATGATCTCATTCACTTTGACTTCATGGACCCTCCACCCCATGAAACACTCGTCTTGGCCCTGGAGCAACTTTACGCTTTGGGGGCGCTGAACCACAAGGGAGAGCTGACGAAGCTTGGACGCCGCATGGCTGAGTTCCCAGTTGATCCCATGTTATCAAAAATGATTCTGGCCTCAGAAAAGTGAGATTTTAATTATTGATCAATGCATGGATTTAAATTAATGTTTGTGAATTAACAGGTATGTGACAGTTAATACTAATAACTGTGGACTCCTCACTAATATAATTCGTAACTTATGTAACAAATGATGTAAACTACATCATTACACACCAATTCTCACTGGTGGATGCACAGAGGTTTAAACCATGGGCTTCCTCTAATGAAAGCCCATGTTTAAACCTACCTAAATGTATTTAACAATGTTGAAACATGAATTACAAATATAATACTGAAGATGGTAAGCACTTTCGGAAATTCCCATGATGATGTTCCAATTGCCCTTTGACTTTATGAAATGTCACTTTTGAAAGCCATGTCTAGTATAATGAAATATTTTCCAATAGTAGTATTGTTTTTCAGTGTATTTGAAACACTTTCTCAGCATCCTTTTTTCTTCCCTTCATATCTTTGTAAATTGTATGTATTCCATTTTTATTATGTCAACACCAGAGGTGACATATTGTTATACAGTAGTCTCCGACTTTTTTTGTGGACAGTGTTTGGTGGTCAGTAATTGATGTTCCACATTCAGTGGTCAGCATCTGTAACAAATGGCTGGTGGTGACATTTTGCATGTTAATGCCCTAATATGTTTTTTGGTAAATAACATTTTTCGTAAAAATGATTATATGTGATCTTCCAGATAGTCGGGTTTGAATAGGCGATAAGTTCACAGAATATTTCAAAAATATATAGAAGCAATCTTAAGGTGGATTTCAAAATTTCATACCATCCTTTTGAGAACCTGAAGTGGCACCAAGCAATCCATTGACTTTTTCACCAAAAATCCAAGATGGCTGCCACAATGTATCGAAAAATCATAAAAATTGACTAAAGTTGTAATTTAATAAGTCAAAATAGTTGTATACTGATCAAACATGACTAATAATAGCACCTATTAGATGTTCATATGGATTTAAATTCATTGGATCATTTTTGTATGAAAACTGGAGTCCCACAAGGCTCAATTTTATGTCCGCTACTTTTTTTGTCTAATGATTTGCATTGACCATGGCATTTGCACATAGCAGTGGATACTTATCCATTTTTGTAATGTGTGCACCCAGGACCAAATTTCACCTTGCACCCATACTTGACCAATGCTTGGCATGCCTTGGCTGCTTGAGGAAGGGATGTCAATAGTGGCACCAGTAGAGACATGTCATACTTCCAGCCCCATGTTGTGAACTCCTATACCAATTTTAGATGGAGATTGTACAGTTGCCCCCAAACAATACCACCTTGGTTAGCAAGTTCTTAAGATTTTCTGAGCAAGGCCTCCTTTTGTTGGTGGTATTCTACTCTATGGCCATCACAGAACATTCGTGCTGTATTGATATCTATCTGGTTGCTGGTTCGATCATATAATAGAACACAGTAAAGTGTTCTAGGGACTGAATGGCCTGAACTGACAAAGCAAGGTTTGTTGTAACAATTTGTACCACTTGTAAAAAAGCTGGAGTAACTTCAATGAGCACATTCCATAGCTTGAAGGCATATTTTTTGCTATGGCCAAAGAATGGTGAAGCTAATATAATATAATTTAATACCTGTAATTTTTGAGAGGTCCGAAGGCAATCCAGATTGACACTTATTGCGCCCTTAAATGCTGCAGCCATGGCAAGAGCAACTACATCAGTATCTCAACTTCTGATTGTGAAGTCTTTTACCCTCTGAGGTCATGTTTTATATGAACCGTCTCGTGTCAGTTTCTTCATGAGTACAAGGTCCAATCATTGCTGTATCTGGCAATTGAGGAAAGCACTGAATAGATTCTCTAATAGAAGTTATCATTTGCTTGTCATTAACATCAAACTCAGACATAGAGTTGGCCAGGAATGCAAACAGCCTAGTCTTGTTCCGTTGATTATTGGAAAAGCTGGGCAATTCTTAGGCATCGGATTCTCTGCATAAACTATCCTTCTAGCACCAGTGCCACAATGAATCCTTGTTAGGGACTTCTCACTGTTTTGTAGGTAAACATTCCAGACAACATCTAGGAACACCTTCCATAAGCTACCTTAACTTGGGATGAAAGGACCAGTTTCTAGACATTTAAGTAAGTCTGTCGTAGGTCACATGGCTCTGTGCTTAGCTAGGGATGACGGGATGCCAATCAAGACACGTTGACATGTCTGAGTTTTTCAAACATGAAAAACATGAGTTCCGGCCATCCTTAGCTAAGCACGGAGCCATGAGACCTACAAAGAAGCAGACTTACTTAAATGTTGAGAAGCTAAGCCAGATGGATCTGAAGTATTGGAAAAAACCTGCAGATGCAATTTTAATAGATGGCACCCTTCTGGTCTATGTGATGCGTCCTGGTGTGGCTACCAACTTCCAAGAATATGCTACCAATGTCTCATCCCAAGTTAAGGCAGCTTATGGAAGGTGTTTCAAGATTAGATGCTATCTGGGATATCTACCAACAAAACAGTGGGAAGTCCCTGACAAGGATTCATCGTGGCACTGGATGGTTTATGCAGAGAATCCGATGCCAAAGAATTGGCTAGGCTTTCTAAGAAATGGCCAGAACAAGACTGAGCTGTTAGCATTCCTGGCCAACTCTATTTTTGAGGTTGATGGAAATGACAAGCAAATGATAACTACTATTGTGGAATCTGTTCAGTGATTTCCTCACTTGCCAGATACAGCAATGATTGGACCTTGTACTCATGAAGAAGTTGAAACTAGACTCTTTGTTCATGTAAAACAGATGACCTCAGAGTCAAGGTTACCAATATCGCTTGGCCCCGGGTTCGATTCCCGGTTCAGACAAGTTTGTTTGTGCGTCATGCAATTCTGGGTGTTTGACTGAGTGGTTCACGACTCGTATAAAAGGCTGTGGTGTGTACCTGTATGTCTGTGTACCTGTGCACACAAAAGAACACAGGGCTCCTCCAAGGAGGGGTTTCTGGCTCTGTCTTCGAGTGTAAAATATGTAAAGTACGGAATATACCAATGAGGTATTGCTCGCCAAATATGGCGGTAACCTAGATATAATAATAATAATTAGGGCCCAATAAGTGTCAATCTGGATTGCCTTCGAACCTCTCAAAAATTACAGATATTAAATTATATTAACTGCATCATTCTTTGGCCATAGCAAAGGATCTGCCTTCAAGCTATGGAATGTGTTCAAGGAAGTTACTCCAGCTTTTCTACAAAAGAGTGGCACAAATGCTTACAACAAACCTGGTTTTGTAAATTCAGACCATTCAGTCCCTAGACTGTTTTACTGTTCTATTATATGATCGAACCAGCAACCAGATAGATATCATACAGCACGAAGGCTAATGTTCTGTGACGGCCATACAGTCATTGACAGAATACCACCAACAAAAGGAAGCCTTGCTCAGAAAATCTTAAGAACTTGCTAACCAAGGTGGTATTGTTTGGGGGCAACTGTACAATCTCCATCTAAAATTGGTATAGGAGTTCACAACATGGGGCTGGAAGTATGACATGTCTCTACTGGTGCCACTATTGACATCCCTTCCTCAAGCAGCCAAGGCATGCCAAGCATTGGTCAAGTATGGGTGCAAGGTGAAATGTGGTCCGGGGTGCTTACATTTCAAAAATGGATTAGTATCCACTGCTATGTGCAAATGCCATGGTCAATGCAAGTCATTAGACAAAAAAAGTAGCGGACATAAAATTGAGCCTTGTGGGACTCCAGTTTTCAGACAAAAATGATCCAGTGACTTTAACTGCATATGAACATCTAATAGGTACTATTATTAGTCATGTTTGATCAGTATACAACTATTTTGACTTATTAAATTACAACTTTAGTCAATTTTTATGATTTTTCAATACATCGTGGCGGCCATCTTGAATTTTTGGTGAAAAAGTCAATGGATTGCTTGGTGCCACTTCAGGTTTTCAAAAGAATGGTATGAAGTTTTGAAATCCACCTTCAAATTGCTTCTATATATTTTTGAAATATTTTCACCTAAATATTCCTGACTAAGATATAAGTGCTCTGATGAGATCCTGAGTATAACAGCCATGTTATCCGTGAACAATGCAGTGTTCTACAGGCCAAAGGACAAGGTGGTACATGCTGACACTGCCAGGACCAACTTCTTTAGACCTGGGGGTGACCATCTCACACTACTCAACGTATACACACAAGTAAGCAGAGTTAAGCAGTTGATTAAATATTTTGAAGCATTAGTAATACTGGTAACAGCAAAACCTTTCTCCTTTCTTTTGTCACTGGGACCAGCCAAAAGTGTTCAGATTGGCAGGTGTTCAAATTTTGAGGCCTTTAACAATTTGCTCATTTATGGAAGATTGAAAAAATGGGACTGAAAAAAGCTTCTTATTGGAAAATCTTCATAAAAAAGAGAGGTGGATAATACAGGTTAACTGTAAATTAATCCTTGCAATGCCAAGTCTCTTTTTATTATATTTTCATTAATATTTGAGTAAGAATGACACTTTCTTGTATTCCAGTGGGCAGAGACCAACTATTCAACACAGTGGTGCTATGAGAATTATATTCAGCACAGGTCTATGACAAGAGCTAGAGACATCAGAGACCAGCTGGAGGGAATGATGGAGAGGGTTGAAATAGAAATCACAACCAATGCTGGGGACACTGTAGCTATACGCAAAGTATGGATTAATATATAGACTGTGTTATCTACGACTATAAATCATGAAACACAATTTATTGACAATTCTTAGTTTTGAATTAGGTCATAAAATGTGGTAAAATTTAAGATATTTTTTATTCATTTAATTAAGGTGTTTGATTTGCATGTAGTTTACTCAGTACAAAATTCTATAATATCATACAACTTGTAAACTGTCTAATTTTAATACTACTGTGATTGTCAGATGCTCGTACATCAAGGTTTCTTAATATGTAAACCAATGAGAGATTGGAACCAAAAAAAATGTACATGTTTTACTGGATATCCAATTGCAAGTTGGTCAAAACTTTGTTTTATTTTTCAGGCTGTAACTGCTGGGTTTTTCTACCACACAGCCAAACTAAGCAAGGGAGGCCAATACAAAACAGTGAAACACCAGCAGACTGTCATGGTACACCCCAACAGCAGTCTATTTGAAGAGCTCCCTCGGTGGCTGGTCTATCATGAATTGGTCCTCACGACCAAAGAATATATGAGACAGGTACTAATGATTGAAAATGAAATGTTTATATTATGCAGGCTTACATTTGTATTATAAAACTGATAGTCCGCATTACTTTTGGAACATCAGTCATCTCAAAATCAAAATATAACCAAAACAGACCATCAATCCTATATTTCTTGTATATAAATGGACAATGGCAAATTTCAAATCTACAATATTTATAATTCATTTTTTATTTTCATAGTGTTTTTAATGTCAATGTTTATTTTATCTTTGTCAATCTTTATTGTGATTGTTTATACGATA
Source organism: Owenia fusiformis (assembly GCA_903813345.2). Taxonomy (NCBI): domain Eukaryota; kingdom Metazoa; phylum Annelida; class Polychaeta; order Sabellida; family Oweniidae; genus Owenia; species Owenia fusiformis. The sequence continues at coordinate 36,967,828 of CAIIXF020000005.1, read as the reverse complement.
AATGTTAGGTGTTTATTGTCATAATATTGTCATAATCTGGTGTTTGTTATTATTGTCTGGTGTTAATCGTCATTGTCTGATGTTAATCGTCATTGTCTGATGTTAATCGTCATTGTCTGATGTTAATCGTCATTGTTTGATGTTAATTAACATTCATTGTCTGATGTTAATCATCATTGTCTGATGTTAATTAACATTCATTGTCTATTGTAGGTAATTGAGATTGAGAGCTCGTGGCTACTAGAGGTGGCGCCACACTACTACAAGTCTAAAGAACTGGATGATTCCTCACATAAGAAGATGCCAAAACAAACTGGCAAAGCAAAGGCCGACATGCATAAACACTCTTGAGAAACCAATGTGATGTTCAGGCACAGGGATGTTATTAAAGTCATGTTGAGCTATTTGACCGAATATGCAAGGCATGTGGAGCAATACACAACTGGAATTCTACCATCTACAAGCCAGAGACTACACATAACAAGAGTGACAATGTCTAGCAACTATGTATACAATGTGATTATGACTCTGAGTCAGATTTTACATGATGCCATCTAAAAACCAAAGATCAATGTATGATAAAGCTCTAAAGTGTCAAGGAACTAATACACAATGTGATTCTGATACTTTGAGTGTCATGGACCATAAAGTTTGTTATTCGCAATACAGTGTGTCATCATGAAAATTCATGAATATGACAAGCAGAGAAAGCTGTCTAATGTGTTTCAATTAAGGAAGTTGTATGTATGCACAGAATTGTAACATAACCTTGTATTGTATATATGAGTACAATGGAAGTGTGAACTGGTGTTCCCAAAGGAATTATCCATTCTATTTTGAAAATAAAGAAATATAAAATGAAGTGTATGTTGTCTGTCTATAATGATCAATCAGAATATCTGGAACTTTAATATTGGATAGTGTAAACCTACTTATGTCAAAAGTTGGACCGAAGTATCAATTCTATTGTGAGACTAATTTAGATAATTTAAATGAGTCAGACTTTGGATCAGAGATCTGGCATGAATCAAGATTTGATAGCTATGTGGTAGTCATTGAGGTTGGGTGAGTTGGGTATCTCTTTTGTACCATTGTAAGTAGAATCTTTCTAAAAACCAACTTTTATTGGACTCATGAACTGATGTTCTGTTTAACAAAGTCAAATCCACATCGATTGAGCCCGTCCCCAAACCACAAAATATATATAACTCCTAATAAGGAATACTACTAGAAGATAAATGACAGAAATATTTTGCTGATAATTTGATGACATTTATTTTGATTACACAGCTAAATGTTGGACAAGACACACATTTGCATACAAATATAGGCAATCCATAGAAACATGAGTATCTCACATAGCAGAACACAATAACCAGAGCATAAATGTTCAAAATGAATCAAAATGGTTTTACATTATGAAATGGAATAACTACATGCATAGTTTATGTTTGGTGCATTCAACTGTCATGCTATAAATTGATAAAAATAAAAGCCCAAAATAACTTTTAAAAGAAGTGTATAAAACATGTGTACATAAACCTTCTGATCTTTAATCTTTAGGTGTTTATTGTCATAATATTGTCATAATCTGGTGTTTGTTATTATTGTCTGGTGTTTATTGTCATTGTCTGATGTTAATCGTCATTGTCTGATGTTAATCGTCATTGTCTGATGTTAATCGTCATTGTCTGATGTTAATCGTCATTGTCTGATGTTAATCATCATTGTCTGATGTTACTGTAATCGTCATTGCCTGATGTTAATTAACATTCATTGTCTATTGTAGGTAATTGAGATTGAGAGCTCGTGGCTACTAGAGGTGGCGCCACACTACTACAAGTCTAAAGAACTGGACGATTCCTCACATAAGAAGATGCCAAAACAGACTGGCAAAGCAAAGGCCGACATGCATAAACACTCTTGAGAAACCAATGTGATGTTCAGGCACAGGGATGTTATTAAAGTCATGTTGAGCTATTTGACCGAATATGCAAGGCATGTGGAGCAATACACAACTGGAATTCTACCATCTACAAGCCAGAGACTACACATAACTAGAGTGACAATGTCTAGCAACTATGTATACAATGTGATTATGACTCTGAGTCAGATTTTACATGATGTCATCTAAAAACCAAAGATCAATGTATGATAAAGCTCTAAAGTGTCAAGGAACTAATACACAATGTGATTCTGATACTTTGAATGTCATGGACCATAAAGTTTGTTATTCGCAGAATACAGTGTGTCATCATGAAAATTCATGAATGTGACAAGCAGAGAAAGCTGTCGGACTAATGTGTTTCAATGAAGGAACTATGTATGATATGTACAAAATTGTAACATAACCTTGTATTGTATATATGAGTACAATGGAAGTGTGAACTGGTGTTCTCAAAGGAATTATCCATTCTATTTTGAAAATAAAGAAATATAAAATGAAGTGTATGTTTTCTGTCTATAATGATCAATCAGAATATCTGGAACTTTAATATTGAAAAGTGTAAACCTACTTATGTCAAAAGTTGGATCGAAGTATCAATTCTATTGTGAGACTAATTTAGATAATTTAGAGGTCTCGGATTTTAGATCAAAGATCTGGCAAGAATAAAGATTTGATAGCTATGTGGTAGTCATTGAGGTTGGGTGAGTTGGACATCTCTTTTGTACTATTGTAAGGAGAATTTTTCTAAAAACCAACTTTTATTGGACTCATGAACTGATGTTATGTTTAACAAAGTCAAATCCACATCGATTGAGCCCATCCCCAAACTAAATTGTTTCAAAAATTATATATACCTCGTAATAAGGAATACTACTAGAAGATAAATGACAGAAATATTTTGCTGATAATTTGATGACATTTATTTTGATTACACAGCTAAATGTTGGACAAGACACATTTGCATACAAATATAGGCAATCCATAGAAACGTGAGTATCTCACATAGCAGAACACAATAACCAGAGCATAAATGTTCAAAATGAATCAAAATTGGTTTTACATTATGAAATGGCATAACTACATGCATAGTTTATGTTTAGTGCATTCATCTGTCATGATAAAAATCATAGGTTCTGGGGCGATATAAAGATGGCAGCACCAACAGAATCCAGTATTATCTTTTTCTTTAAATAAACACAGATCGATTACCATGCCATCTTTATTTAAAAAATATTTCTATCGACCTTTGCCTATGATAAAAATTAAAGCCCAAAATAACTATATAAAAAGTGTGCATTAAATGTGTACATAAACCTTATGATACTGGTATCAAACCATCTGTGTAACTGTCAGAAACATCAATGACCATAGAAGGCCTCCTGGACTTTGACTCATGGGGTTGCAGTTCCAACCTCGCTGAACTTGCTTCTTCCACCAGAACCACATTCTCACAACCTGTGGTTCGTGATGTGGGATCTCGATGCTGGTAGTTTGCGACTAAAGAACTGATATTCATTGTGAGAATGTGGTTCGGGTGGAAGGAACGATGTCAGCGAGGTTGGAACCGACGACTGGGTGGGTTAAGTCTATGAGGTCTGCATATTGTTTAACCTTAAGGTGTATAACACTTCCATCAGGTTTTATACTGTTTACTCTTTAATCGCAGGCTCCATTATGGATTTGCAACCAGAACAATTTTCTGGAACTAACTTCTTCAATATAAAGATATATAAAATACAATAATTCAAGGTTTTAGAAACACTTAATAATAATCACATAGTCCCAGCACAAAATCGCATTGTACTAGCACAAAATCACATTATACTAGCATAAAATCACAATGCCTTTTTGTTGGAAGGTTAGGAAGCCTCGGTTTAACATACACATATTATTAATCTACACAAAAATAATAATCTATATCAGGAATCTGAAAATATATATACATATTTACACCTTTTATATAGCATACTTACTGTGATAATTATGACTCTATACACAGAATACACAGAACCATCTGCAAAATACAGTGAAAAATCCAAAGATGTACATAACGGTTAATGGTTTTGAACCCCGATGTTTGGTTTCTATGGTTTATAGGGATTTCACTATATTTGAGTTCTGTGACCTGTGATTTGTACAAAAAATGTCAAATCAAGAGGCATTTTATGTAAAAGCAAATATAACAACAACTGGTATGATTTTAATAATAAAAAAACTGGTATGAACAAACATGACTGTGTTGGTGCTTAGAATTTGCTTATAAGCTTTTCAAAAAATTCAAATTCATTCATAAAACAAAACGCAACAATTAACTCGTCAATAACAGTTGTATGAATAGATAAAACTTTGAAAAATTTCATAAACATCGAATAATCAGCTGATCTATTCCTCTGTGTATAGATTGTAATATCATCTGTACAAAACACCCACTTGGAGTAATACTGTAATATTACCCTATTGTGAATATGCAAAGTTTTAAAAGTAGAAATGTGCAAGTCTAATCATGGCTAACTCTATAATATGACTAATTTGCAACTATCTTTCTTTTCAAACTCCCATGGCAGTGTCTCGAAGTAAACACTGCGGCGAACAAATTCAAAATGTCCAAAATCTGGACAAAATAGTCCACTTTTATTTACAACTGACATATTAAATTCTCAATTATATTATGATATTATGAGATATGTAGTCTATTGCTTTGCGCTATCATTATTTTGTAAAAATTTCTTAAATCATGAAATATAAGAAAGATCTCTGAGGAGGAATTTTGAGTTAAAGTTTTGTTGATAATATTTCACTGCACGTGGGATTATCAATTAATATGCACAATGCAACCAATCAAGTTCTCTGGATTTCCAAATCACGTGACACAAGCATGGGACAAAACCAATCATGTCAATTAATTAAGGTGAAATCGTCACCTTATAGTGGAAGTTGGAACTAAAGATTTATCTGCCGCAGTGGGTATGTTGAGGACGAACACTACCATGGAGTATGCTATTTTTTATGTTTAATACTCCTGCACTCCAAATCAAATCTTACACCATTTTTCACTTCAAAATTTGAATCGCAATTTTTGGCCTTATTTCCAAACAAAAAATTCATAACACACAAGAAGTGATTGAGATATAAGTTCAAATCTTTTGGATTGCTAATTATAAAATAGTCAGTTACAGTTATAATATCAGAAAATAACGACAGTTTCAATGTTGTCACTAATCAAGATCAAGGTCGAATATCGAGTTGGAGCCCTCTGAGAGCCAATCTTCCTTGCCTGCACTCCAATCTACGTGCTGACATCTATAAGTTATACAATATAAAATCTATGTGTTAGATATGCCTACATGGCACATTTTACAGCACCAAATTCCAGGCAAAAATACAAGTATAATGTAAAACTTGCTTTGGTTTAACAATATGGTTGATGTACATGTATGGTACCATACTTCTTCATTTTTCATAACTTCTTCATTAACTAATAACTAACAAATGCTGAAAGCCTCTCTCAATAGACTGTTTACTCGACAAGTGGAAATCATATCGCTGCTTCAGTTGTGTTTCCAAATTTTGGCTCTGTTCCATCAGGAGGATGTTTTAGATGTTTGAAGTTTCCTATTTCAACAATGAAACCACATATCTTACAATTTATATATATGTACATATAAACTTTTAATAAACCAATGTAAAAATATGAACAATTGCATTACAAAATAAAAATGTACTTTTTACAGAATATTACAACAAATTAATACTTCAAGGTAGTATAAGCAATAAGCATGCAGTCTGCAATACAGAGCAAGGGTCAGGCATTTGAACATCCAATTTCAGGTTTCCATTCAAAATGGATTTCATTTCATTTTCTTGAGAACTGGATTTCTGTAACATTAAAGCAACAATTAACATCATTTCGATTCAATTAACATCATTTCATTTTTCTTATTTACTGGATTTTTGTCCAATTATTAATATAATTATTTCTTGAATGAGGATGCTAGAGCACAAATTGCAAGCTACGATCACTACAATATCAATCTAATTTACAATCAATATTCCTCAGATTCTGTATAATAACAATATTCACATCATGGTTTTTCATATTATGGTTTTATGCAAATGTTTTTTACATTGCAGTTTCGGTGTTGACACTATGACGTTCAGTTTTTGCTTTATGTGGATTGGTGTCGCTGCGATGTCTCATGGACTCCCCGCGTCTCTTAAATGATCCGCCAAATGCGTTGTAGTGAGTGACAGCACCATTCGTATCAATATTGTCCTTGGCTATGGAGTCTAGAGCTTTGTACAACAAGTGATAACTATCCTGAAATTGGGAAACAAGACACATGGTGATATATATCGCACGTTGAAGAGCAAAATGGCTGCCATGAAATCAACATGCCTAAAATCAAATCAAATCTTAGCACTAGTCTGGTCTTAAATCTGTAAATATCTCAAGTTGAAAAGATAGGTAGCTTTCCTGGAGTTTTGATGACACGATTTATATGTCGCCCATGCGCACACCCATCAGCACGAGACGACAACAATATATCACTTTTTCGAAGAGTGATAAAAAATTTGCATTGCAGATGTACTTACATACTAAGAAATGACAAAACATTTAGATTTATGAAACACCTTTTTTTAAAATGGGACTGTCCATACTTTTAACATTTTTCAGCAAAAATACAGATTCTGCCCATTATATTGTACTGATAATAATTAATAGATTAAAGAGGAGCGTGGTTTACCTGAGTGTCCCATATTCCAGGTCTCTTTAGATGGTAGAGTTTAGCTATTGTGTAGATGTCCACTGCACATTCTAGATTCAGCTGGTCTTGAAGAGTAGATAGGGCACAGAATATTCCTGTCTGACTTCCACCATCCCTGGAATATCATCAAAGCATTTAGATATCCGCACAGAGAAAATAGAGCTAAATTGCATCTTTGAAAATTAATAAGATAAAAAGTCTTCAACATTGATATTATATCCCCGAAATGGTTATCAATGATTATAGTAGACCTTGAGTGGTCCTATATACTTTTTTCACGATTTGTTGTTTGGTCGATTGATAATTTAGGGATTTTACATTAACAAAAACAGTAGAAACACTTTTTGGATCCATTTTTGAACATATTTATTGCCTTTAACTAACCTGTCCACCACTATTATAGGCGAGTTGCCAATCCTCTTGTGCCAATCTTTCACTGTCTGGACCAGTTCAAATGTTGTACTGAGGGGTGTACAGGTCTCAGGCCAGTACGATGATGAGATGATCCGTGTCATCAACTCATAGTCATCCTGAAGATATATGTCATGTCACTTGATATAGTACCTCATATGTCATCTGATATGTCACTTGATATGTCACCTGATTCGTCATCTGATTACCATTTATATAAATGTTTGCTACATTCAATTCAACAAAATAATACTGTAGATACACTTACTCTCTGACAGATTTGCTCAATTTCAAATATTGGTGGCTATTTAATTTGGCGGATTCAGGACTGAAGTTTAATTTTTGTATATGTCATTAGGACAGGTATTTTCTGTATTTTGTACTTTGGAACAATGTAGAATTTATGACATGTTGACAGGAAAAGGGGGACCAGAATTTTAATTTCTGATGAAAATTCCAAACTGAAATTTGACTGATTTTTAAATTGGCAGATTTTCTGAATCCCCCAATCTGTCAAATTAAAACAGGAGCCAAATTAAGTGCATCTACAGTATTTTGAAAATACACAATTTAAATTAGAGTGAGAATTATTGAATGTACTCACCTCTTTTGATTCTAGTATAAGGTCCCTAGAGATATGGTTAAGTTGATGGTCTTCATCCCGGAATGCTACGTGAAAATGGCCACAATCCATGGCCCCTGAGTCACGATCTGGCCAAAACTGAGGGAACTCGTCTCCTTCATGTTTTGACAATAGTACAATAATTGCACAATTCTGGTCCCACACCAGTCTCCAGAAATCCTCAATTGTACTCTGCATTGGGTGCTGAGTTACAATGAACTCCTTAATGTTATTATAGCCCTGAAAATATACAATGATATGTAATTATAGCCCTGAAAATATACAATGAACTCCTTAATGTTATTGTAGCCCTGAAAATATACAATGAACTCCTTAATGTTATTGTAGCCCTGGAAAAATACAACGAACTCCTTATATTATCAAATATAGACTATAAAATTGTATCTAAAGTGGTAAGTAAGAGAATTGAAGCGGTTCTCTGCGCGATTATTGAACCCAATCAGACTGCCTTTGTCAAGGGAAGACTGATTGGCGAAAACATTCGATTTATGGAGGATTTACTAGTATATACTAGAGAAAGGAAAATACCAGGCATTATTTCTTTAATTGACTTTGAAAAAGCATATGACAGTATTGAATTGAGTTTTATTGATTTTGCGTTGCGGTACTTTAATTTTGGCGATGAGTTAATCCGTTGGGTTAAGCTCTTTTACACTGATAACAATAGCTGCGTATTGAACAACGGGCATTCTACTGGGTGGTTTAAAGTACATAGGGGTGTCCGTCAAGGAGATCCGTTAAGTTGCTCCCTTTTTGTTATATGTATTGAGGTACTTGCCCTTAAGATCAGGCCAGATGAAAATGTGAAAGGAATCGATCTAAATGGCCACTCTCAGAAATTGATTATGTATGCAGATGATACGTCTCTAATACTCAAAGATGCAAATTCCCTTGAAGCTGCCTTAAGCATTTTCGAAAAATTTTATCAATTATCGGGCCTAAAAATCAATAAGGAAAAAACCGAATGTTTTAGTGTTGGTGCCAACCATGATGGTGTAAATCCGAATATTGGGGGTTGTATTTGGGTAAAGAGGCCAAGTAAGTTTTTAGGCATCAGTGTATCATACGATCCAGAGCATAATAAGGGGATAAATTTTGACCGGAAAATAGAATCCTTGAAGAGGATTCTGAACCTCTGGGGTAAGCGAAATCTCACCATTTACGGTCGTATTATGATAATCAAATCCCTTGCAGTTTCACAGATCGTATATTCTATGTCCATGACTGTTACGCCCGACAGCATCATCTCAAAGGTGAATACTTTGATTTATAATTTTTTGTGGAAAGGGAAACGGGATAAAATAAAGCGAAATACTGTGATCGGATCTTATGATCAGGGGGGCCTTCGTATGGTGAACATGACATCGATGGAAAAAGCACTAAAAATTATGTGGCTTAAACGATTCCTTGATGACCAATTTAGCCACTGGAAAGTGATTCCGCGAATATATTTTGAACATTTTGGCGGTCTTAATCTACTTCTGCAATGTAGATATGACGTACGCCTATTTAAACAAAAAATCCCCGATTTCTATATGAATGCTCTTTCATATTATTCAACGGTAAGTGAGACGGAGGAACCAAAAAACAGTTCTGAGGTAAAGACCGAGATACTATGGCATAATAAATACATACTTAGGGAGGGTAAACAGATATTTCAAAAAAGCCTTTTCGAAATGGGGGTTGTTCAAATAAATGATTTACTAAATGGGAATGGTAGTTTTATGGAACTGAATGATTTTAAATACAAGTTCCAGGTGGATATAAACTTTTTAGATTATATTAGCCTAATATCTTCCATCCCAAAGAAATGGAAATCAATTTTAAAAAGAGATCCGAAAGCGAAGTGTGCCGAATATACTGAAAGCATCGAACAGTTTTTTATTGGTAACAAAACGGTCCACATCAAAAATTTGAATACAAAAATGATTCAATTGTACATCAATCAACAATGTTTTTCTGAATCAATAAGCGTTAAGCGCTTATGTTGCAAATATAATGTTAACGCTCGAGATATGTGTTCAATGGTATATGACATAACCAAAAACCACGCTTTTTGGGAATTACAGTTTAAGATTATTAATAATATTTATGCCTCAAATTTGTACCTTAAACTTGTTGGTATACGTACGAATGATAAATGTCATTTTTGCGGCCAAAAAGAGACGATTGTCCACCGTTTTTGGGAGTGCAAAAACATCAAAGGTCTTTTAAAATATTTCGGAGATCAATGGAGAGAAAAGGATATACACTTAAATGAGCAACACGTCATTGTTGGGTATTTCGATAGGAAACATTTTAGAAAGTTTAACTTTTCCCTTTTGATATTAAAATACTATGTTCATAGAGCTTATTATTCCAACATGCCACTGACTTGTGTTGGATTTCAAGCCTATTTAAACGAAGGTCTCAGACTGGAAAATATTTTTGATGAGTGATTGTATGTGTGTGGCGTGCATGATATGAATGAATGTCGTGTGATTGGAATGGTTTTGTGTGTCGAATTTGGTATTCTTTGTATTTCTATTTCCTTTGTAAAAAATGGCTATCGCTTGTTTCCTGTCTTGTGTAGTGAAAATGTATATTGAGAAAAAAAAAAAAAAAAATGAACTCCTTAATTTTATTGTAGCCCTGGAAATATACAATGAACTCCTTATTTTATCATAGCCCTGGAAACCCTGTTGTCAATCACAAAGTTACACACTTGTACACAACAAATGGATGTTATGTGGTTTCCCTCAAATTGTTGCTGGCCATTTTACTTGAATATTCAATAATCATTCAGCCAACAGTAACCTTGGTAACTTATTACTTACAGTGAATCTAGCACACAAGGTTAACATTACCAAGGCAGGCCCGTAGCCAGGATTTGCCAAGGGGGGGTTCAGTTTTCAAAGATTTCCAGGGGGGGTTCACATTTGACAATTTTGGCCCAAATATGGCTAAAATCACTTGAGAAGTGCTCAAAATGGAGAAAAACTGCATGATTTTGAAAGAATTTTTGGCCAGGGGGGGGGGGGGGGTTCGCCCGAACCCTGCGAACCCCCCTGGCTACGGGCCTGCAAGGTCATATATATTTGCTTTACAATGCTCATAGTACACTTACTTCCAGATAGGTGGCATTGATATAGTCTGATCCTTCTTCCCCCGGTCGTGCTGTGAGTTTCACACGATTCAGCTCAACTGTAGCATAGAAAATATAACATTGTTTAAAGGGTTGTTCATACTTGAAAAACGACAAAATTGAAAGAAACCTTTCAAAAAATTCAAAATGCATCAAAAATTTAAATAGGCATTCTTTTATAAATATCAATAGTAATTATAAAGAAGTACAATGTACATATAGCTTGAAAGACTGTTATGCCATGGGATTGAAAAAGTAAATGTATACTGATATCTAAGTGCTTTATTTTACCTGGCAAGATGTTCATGTTTCTGTTTTTCTTGGTGTTGTACGATTTATTAGCACTGACCACTTGGTAGTCCTTGGGGCTAAAAGATGTCACCAGCTGCAAGGTTAAACACATGTGTTATAATATGGCATTACATAAAATGTAAGTTGAGATTGCCACTTATAGATGACCTAATGCCCAGGACCTATCTGGATACTTTCATACGTTGCAAATTCAACAATACATGAACTAAGAAATCTACAGTAATATAATCTTCAATATTGCTGAAGTTCTTTCTACATTAAAACATCTGACTTTGTATAGGACTGATCATACCTTGAATTGCTTAGTGAGAAGAGATTCATCACCACCCTCTGTCAGAGCTTGCAGATATTCATGGAGCTTTGCCTCCTTACATTCCGTCTCCCCTCCATTCTCCACCCATTCCAGTAAGACATCATGACAAAACACATACTGCTCCTAAGAATAATATAGAATATTGCATATTTAAAGATTATTTCACAATGAAATGAACCCACTTACTATCCCATTGACTTCCATGCAAATGTTTCACTAGGTACATGAGACATGTAATATCATTATAGAACTTAAATCACATAATTTCATTAAACTCTTCACTGTGAGCTGTGTCTGAATGTGGTGTGTGTTTAATCACAAAGCGTAAATTACTAAATAGAGTAAACAAATGAAAAACAATGATACCTCTGTCTGCACAAGATAGTTTCTCTGTTGTCTTATATGTTTGAGAAATCCTTTAACATTGATGGATTTTTTCTGTCTTGCTTGTCGTATCATGCTTTCAATGACGATATAAGTTCCCGTTCTGCCCACTCCAGCACTGGAATACATTAAACCATTCGGAATATACAGTTTTTATCTTGAATGACTAAAGATTTGTTTGGCCCCTAGACCCTTTAAAGTTGCAACACTGACCATTAATACTTGTTCTGACATCATCATAATTAATTCATATTAATATTATCCTCTTATGTACAATGTACTTAAGTACTTTGATGTCTAAAAGTTTGTACCTGATAATTTACACCTGTGTTACATGTAAATAGCTAAAATACATAAACTCATCACAAAAAAAACTTGAAATAATGACATTCTCTTAATATTTCAAATGGCAAATCAAATTACCTGAAATGTATGACAACATTATCTGCAATGTATGACAATATTATCTGCAATGTGTAACAACATTACCTGCAATGTATGACAATATTACCTGCAATGTGTAACAACATTACCTCGATGTATGACAACATTATCTGCAATGTATGACAATATTACCTGCAATGTGTAACAACATAACCTGCAATGTATGACAACATTATCTGCAATGTATGACAATATTACCTGCAATGTGTAACAACATTACCTGCAATGTATGACAATATTACCTGCAATGTGTAACAACATAACCTGCAATGTATGACAACATTATCTGCAATGTATGACAATATTACCTGCAATGTGTAACAACATTACCTGCAATGTATGACAATATTACCTGCAATGTATGACAACATAACCTGCAATGTATAATGATAAAACAATATTACCCGCAAGTACAATGTATTAAAGCATTACCTGCAATGTATGACAACAGGCCCAGCATTGTCTGGGTTTGCAGCCTGGGATTTCTTAACAAAGTCCAACACTGGTAATGTGAAGTCTGGAACTCCATGGTCAGGCCAGTCTGTATAGTGGAACTGGTAGACCAGCCTCTCTGAAGAGGGACCCTTCTGCAAATATCAAATACACTCTCTTTTAACATTGTTCTTTGCAGTTTTGGATATCAAAACAAAGGCAATGCACTAGAGTTGTTAAAGGGGATTTGGAGCAGATTTCCATTGGAAGATGGCAATACAGGTCCTCACTGAGAACTTGAGAAACACATTGATGACACTTATTAATAAAAGGACTTGAACAAATTAGCCATGATAGAAGCAGACATCTATGATAATTTAACATGTGGGTGTTGTTCGCAACAAGTAGAGCTCATGTTAACATTATCACATGTTAGTTCATATAAAGCAACAAGTTCAACAATTTTTACCTTTCTTATTTTAGTGTTCCTCAGTGTGAATTGTCTCATAGTAGAATGCGCTAACACGTATGTGTTAAGAAGTTTCACCTGGAGGAACCCATATGTCTCTGCGGCGTCATCGGGCCAGTACTGGTCGCACTTGCGCTGGAGACAGAGAAAATATTACATACAGTACTTTTATGAATAATCCAACAATCCAAGGCTGAATGCCTGAAGGAATCAAGCAAATGGTGTACATTCAATATTATAGTTGTGTCCTTAGTGAGTTATAAGATCACTTCATGATTATGAAGAAAACAAGACACTTGATATTCAAAATGGCTGACATTTAAATTACCCAGAATGCTCAACACTGTCCGCCGAACACTGTCCACAAAAAAGTTGGAGACTATAACAATGTCAACACTTGTCACATGTCACCAAAAATATATTATGACTTACCCTTCCCCGTTCCATGAGATTAGTTATCATAATGATAACATATGAGTTCTGCTCCCAAACCATGCGCCAGAAGTCTGCAAATGTATGAGGGAGAGGACCCTGTGTGGCAATGTAGGCACGTGGTTTGTGAAAACCCTGAAAGAATCAAAATAGACAATGAATGTACTAATAAAATACTGATATCATACTGCTTTATTATTCGTTGTTTCTTATCTTAAGTCACTGACATTGAGCAAAATGCGTGGTATGAATTCAAACTGTCCACTATATCAAAAAACATTGCGAACAAATTAGCCAAAGAGATATTTGTGTCAGCAATGCTGTGACTACAACAATTTGACCAGTCTGAATGTATATGCCCATAGGGTTACAAAGTGAGGGGATACATTTGCTATGCACAGAAATAGCTTATTTTTCTCACTCTAATGTAGTCATTATGTTTTACTTACATTCACATATTAAGCGTTGATGTAGTCACAATGTTTTACTTACATCTACATATTTAGCATTGATGTAGTCATTATGGTTTACTTACATCCACATATTTAGCATTGATGTAGTCATTGTTTTATATCCACATATTTAGCATTGATGTAGTCATTATGTTTTACTTACATCTACATAGTTAGCGTTGATGTAGTCATTATGTTTTATATCCACATATTTAGCATTGATGTAGTCATTATGTTTTACTTACATCCACATATTTAGCGTTGATGTAGTCATTATGTTTTATATCCACATATTTAGCATTGATGTAGTCATTATGTTTTACTTACATCTACATAGTTAGCGTTGATGTAGTCATTTTGTTTTATATCCACATATTTAGCATTGATGTAGTCATTATGTTTTACTTACATCCACATATTTAGGGTTGATGTAGTCATTATGTTTTATATCCACATATTTAGCATTGATGAAGTCATTATGTTTTACTTACATCTACATAGTTAGCGTTGATGTAGTCATTATGTTTTACTTACATCTACATAGTTAGCATTGATGTAGTCATTATGTTTTACTTACATCTACATAGTTAGCATTGATATAGTCATTATGTTTTGACTTACATCTACATAGTTAGCGTTGATGTAGTCATTATGTTTTACTTACATCTACATAGTTAGCGTTGATGTAGTCATTATGTTTAACTTACATCTACATAGTTAGCATTGATGTAGTCATTATGTTTTACTTACATCTACATAGTTAGCGTTGATGTAGTCATTATGTTTTACTTACATCTACATAGTTAGCGTTGATGTAGTCACTATGTTTTACTTACATCTACATAGTTAGCATTGATATAGTCATTATGTTTTGACTTACATCTACATAGTTACCATTGATGTAGTCATTATGTTTTACTTACATCTACATAGTTAGCATTGATGTAGTCATTATGTTTTACTTACATCTACATAGTTAGCGTTGATGTAGTCATTATGTTTTACTTATATCTACATAGTTAGCATTGATGTAGTCATTATGTTTTACTTACATCTACATAGTTAGCATTGATGTAGTCATTATGTTTTGACTTACATCTACATAGTTAGCGTTGATGTAGTCATTATGTTGTACTTACATCTACATAGTTAGCGTTGATGTAGTCATTATGTTTTACTTACATCTACATAGTTAGCATTGATGTAGTCATTATGTTTTACTTACATCTACATAGTTAGCGTTGATGTAGTCATTATGTTTTACTTACATCTACATAGTTTGTGTTGATGTAGTCACTATGTTTTACTTACATCTACATAGTTAGCGTTGATATAGTCATTATGTTTTGACTTACATCTACATAGTTAGCATTGGTGTAGTCATTATGTTTTACTTACATCTACATAGTTAGCATTGATGTAGTCATTATGTTTTACTTACATCTACATAGTTAGCATTGATGTAGTCATTATGTTTTACTTACATCTACATAGTTAGCGTTGATGTAGTCATTATGTTTTATATCCACATACTTAGCGTTGATGTAGTCATTATGTTTTATATCCACATATTTAGCATTGATGTAGTCATTATGTTTTACTTACATCTACATAGTTAGCGTTGATGTAGTCATTATGTTTTACTTATATCTACATAGTTAGCATTGATGTAGTCATTATGTTTTACTTACATCTACATAGTTAGCATTGATGTAGTCATTATGTTTTGACTTACATCTACATAGTTAGCGTTGATGTAGTCATTATGTTTTACTTACATCTACATAGTTAGCGTTGATGTAGTCACTATGTTTTACTTACATCTACATAGTTAGCGTTGATGTAGTCACTATGTTTCTGTCTGCCCAGCACTGGCTTTAGTTCCACTCTGCTATGATCATCTAGAACACAACGTGGGTATATGTAATAATTACAGCACATTTAGGAGTACAGTGTATACAGTACACAATATTACTCGTACATGTCTCTTTAGGCCACGAACCAACTAAATACATATATTCATATTGAAGGTAGTTTCTGCCACTATACTCACATGATAATATGTTAATGTATCTGTTCTTGCTCTTGTTATCAGGGTCATTAGAGTGGGCTGTAGTGTAGTCATGCTTCACTCCAGCATGGATCTCCTGTAATATGTAAGAGAAGATAGTCTAATATGTCTCACCAGTATGGATTTTATGAAACACCCATGTCAATGTCAAATGAACTACTTTGTTTCACCGTTGTTGATCTAATGTAACATTCATTTCAAATCAACTGCTGCCGCTACAATACAAATTTCATGAAATGTTCATATTGAATCAGTCACACATGTCTCTCCAGTATGAATCTCAGGAAATGTTCAATATCAAATCAATTACACACATCTCTCCAGTGTGAATCCAAAGAAATGTTCACATCAAATCTATCACACTCACCTGTCCAGTATGAATCTAAAGAAAGGTTCATATCAAATCAATCATACACATCTTTCCAGTATGAAGATCAAGAAATGTTCATATCAAATCAATCACACAACTTTCCAGTATGAATCTAAAAAAGGTTCATATCAAATCAATCAAATCATCTCTCCAGTATGAATCTCAAGAAATGTTCACATCAAATCAATCACATGCATCTCTCCAGTATGAATCTCAAGAAATGTTCACATCAAATCAAACACACGCATCTCTCCACTATGAATCTAAAGAAATGCTCATATCAAATCAATCACACACATCTCGCCAGTATGCATCTTAAGAAATGTTCATATCAAATTAATAATCAACATCTCACCAGTATGAATCTCCTGCAGTGTTCATATTAAACCATGACTCTGTAGTACAGTATGGTTTAGGATTTGCTTTAATTTTAGGCCATGCTTCTGCGCACCTATACAATAGCCATGCTGCATGAAGAAACTCTGTTTGTTACAACTCTCTCAACAAAATGATTTGCTCACCTCATATTCCTGTGCAAATCCAGCATCCCCATCAGCATGTGAAGTCTGCACATGTTTAGCAAAGTTCTCAACTGAAACACTTCCATCCGAGTCATCTGAAGCACAAGTATTACAAATGCTAAAGATGTTGCCACGAATGTTAAACAAAGGCCACCAATGTTAAATATGGGCCACCAAATGTACAGCTGTTTAGAGTCAATAGACTAAAAGTACAGAGCTGTTGTACAGAACCACTAGACAGTGACAATATTGTCTTGTGTCAAATATTCTGGGTCACCTTATATTCTAAGTGGTTTGATGGTAAGTGTAAAAATAAGTCACTTTGTGAGCTCACATACTAGCAGATATCTTGAATGTATCCTTGGCAAATAGAATCCCATACTATTAAATAGAGCACATATGAACTGAGACAATGAGCTTAATTGAACAATTTAATACTCATTCTCTAAGTATTAAAGTGATAGTTCAAGATTAATTAGTGACTTTGCTTCGATTATATCATCCTGACAACTGTACAACAATAATAATACACCAGACAAGTGGAATACCCATGCATGCATTCGTAATGACAACTGTCATAGAACATGCCACAAAGTAAACAATATTATATATTGTAATCATGCCATGGAGGACATAAGAAATAAGGACCTAATATATGTTGAAAGAAATGTTGGGCCAATGTACATCTCTTTTCTTCCAACTGAGAGAGATCAAACATATGTACTCGTATAACACATTTTGACATGTCAATATTTAAGCCTCAGCTGTAGCTTCACAAAATTGATATAGAAAATCGACATCGTACGGCTTATCTTTTATGTTGAATATTTCTCTCGATTTTGGGAAGCTAGGGCCATCGGATGGTTGCCTTAGATCAAATGTAACTATGGCATTAGTTTCTTTTGATCTTAGATACATGTCATACAATTCAAGGATATGTACAGTGTTTTGTACATTGAAAAACTAATATTATATAAAATGGATTACAGGATCACACCAGGATTAGAAACACCAGGATACACCAGGCAATCAAATATATAAATATTGAATGTAAGCAAACAACCAAGTTAAATCATCTGTAAAACATTTCAACAAAACCTATTATGATGAAATTGTACACAAAAAGTATGTTCATTCAAAAAGGTTACTAAAACAATATGTAAACACAAGCAAAAAATATTTAACAGTTGATATAATTGTAGGTTACCCAAACATAAGTAGGATATATGAACATAATGTATATATCACAAACATATCATATGTATGTAGGATATATTACATCATGAATATCACTAACATATGTAAGATATATTTATATCACTAATATATGTTGGGTACATAGATATCAAAAACATATGTAGGGAACATGTAAATCACAAACATGTGTCATGTAGATGTATATTATAAGCATATGTAGGGCATATGTACATATATCATCAAACATATGTAGGGTAAACACCACAAACATACATTTACGGTATATCAAAACATATATCACTAACATAATGATATGTACAATGTACCTAACATTTGTTAGTGATATACAGGGTGGGCCAAAAAAATGCCACTTTTTTTTCAAAATGCTATAACTTTTTTAATTTTTGATACAAAATCATAATTTGCATACCAAATGAAACTTGAGGTTGTTATCTAGCCAGGAACCATCAATTATACACTCTTAATTGAGTAAAATATGTCACCAGCGTCTCACTTAAACATGTGGTGTGCCGTGAAAATGAGCATAATTTGCGAAATGTTCCTGAACTGATACGGCCTGATGATCGCCAAGTTAATAGCCCTGATGCAAACCCCAGTGAGTATAGGGTATGGGAAGGTCTCCAGGAGATTGTATGAAGGCACCCAATCTAGAAAATTGCTCAACTAAAGCTGACAATTAAGACAGGTTGAAAAAAACTTAGCTAACATTTCATTGATACTGCTATATCAGCAAGGCGACTAAAACCTAAAATATATCATCAATTAGGGTGGCGGACCAATTGAACTTCCCTTTTAGATCCAATATAATCTTAGTTGAAGGATTTGTTATATTATATTATTACTAAGAACCCCCGGCACTATATAACTGCAAAATTTGGGGTATGTAGGTTGGAAAATAAAAAAGTTGTCGTGTCTTGAAAAAAAAAGTGGTGTTTTTTTGGCCCACCCTGTACATGTACCTTAAGTAGGATACATGTATATCACAATGTATACCAACATATGTTAGATACATGTATATCACAAATGCATGTTGGGTACATTTACACATGAAGATACAAATAAAAAATACATGGTGTTATAAACAAGCTTACCACGGTTGGTGAGTCTTTTTCCTGTTTACAACATAAGCAAACAAAAAATGATTGTAAAACTAAAATATTCATCATGTGAACAAACTGACGAGCAATAAAAAACACAAAATATGAAACTTCAATAATAAGGATAGTCCCTGGGACCTGGGTGTAGGAAATATAACAAAGGTATCCCAAGTTTATTTAAAATAACTGAAACTAGCTTCAATGTCTCAAAAATATAATAGTTTTCAGTGAATTTAATACTGGCTGTACAAGAATACCTGAAATGTCATGGGCGTAGAGCCCGGTACGCTGGGTACTCACAGGCGTACCAGATGGTTGCAAATTCACTCCAAATACAACCAAATTTCAAAATTTTCCCAGAATGATTGTTTTTTAATTCACTCAGCTCTTGTTCCTGTGGTGGCGGCGTACTACTTAGAAAAATAGCGCTACGCCCATGAATGTATTACAAATATTGTATATCGATGTTATCACAGTAAAAAAAATATACAGTATAGCATTATATTGATGTCAGCATGGTGTAACAATTTCTCAAATACTTCAACATGTCATGTGACTGATCATGTGACTGGTTGTGTGCAGGTAGGCTTAACTACCATAAGCAGAATCACAATGCGAGTCATAAACTGGTTAATAAGGCCATTATACTAAATGTTGAGGCTGTATGTAATTATGAATGTAGTAATTGTTATCATTAGGATTGAAGCTTAAAGTTACAGTAGCTTGTAATGAGGTATTAGTGCAAATTGGGAAAATCCTTTTTAAATTGATTTTCCTGTTTATAAACATACCCACCTCTCAATTAATTGCCTTAGATTCCTTTGCAATCTAACATATGGTATCCTAACACCCCTCTGGTTTTTACTGATGACATTAACTTGGACGCGTCCAACTAAGTATAAAACTAGTAAGTACACGTGCTGAGGTCCTCAATTTCCCTATTCCCCCTAGTGAATAGCGGGGAGGTTGGGTGGGACTTTGGTAATTGAGAGGTGGGTATGTTTATAAACAGGAAAATCAATTTAAAAAGGATTTTCCCAGTATTATTACACATCCCACCTCTCAATTAATTGCCTGAATGTAGCCAAAAGGTGGTGGGTGAATTCAGTAATAACCAGAGGGCCCCACAAACCATGAGTAGAAACATTCTGAATTTAATTCTAATAAATAAATAAGAATGTTTGATGAAAACAGGTTTTGAACTCACCCTACTGTAATGTTGAAGTTATATGTCGTACAGGGTGCCTGCAATCATCATAGGACCCAGTTTCCGCAGTTCTCCCTCAATCACTGATGTATCTCTGAGGTAGAAGCTGGTAAATGTGTTGTGATTTGCCCATGAGCATGCTTTGAGAACTGCGGCCACTGATAAGTTTGCTTGAACAGCTAGACTTGCAGAAAGGGCCCTGGTTTCGTGGGGTTTAATGGAGTCGATCCTGTAATCTGATTCTTGTGAATTTTTGTATGTATACAAGATCAGATTTTTCACCCAAGATGAGATAGTGTTAATGTGTATATCTCCATCGTATCCAGGCTTAAATGGAATAAAAAGTCTATTCCTGTTTCCTCTTCTAGCGACTGTGGCTTGTAGGTAAAAGCGTAAGGCTCTCAGAGGGCAAAGTTTCCTGTCAGGTGAATCTTTATCCACGAAAGAGGAAAGAGCTTTTATGGAGATTGGTTGAAAACGAGATTCTCCTTCCGCAGCTGATAGTGATTTAGGCAAAAAACCTATAAAGGGATACATAGTCACTTGATCCCTGTTTTCTGACCATTTTAGACGTCTGAAGTCCAGTGCATGAATATCACTTCTTCTCTTGCCCGAAGCCATGAGTAGCAGGAATAGAGTTTTCCATGTTGTGAACTTTAATTCAGCTGTGGCCATGGGTTCAAATGGTGCTCTTGTTAGTGCATTTAGAACGAACACTAAATTCCATTTGGGAATAATGTTTTTAGGTATTACATTTTCTAGTTTGAAGGATCTAATAAGATCTCCTATTAGTGAATTGTCAGTGAGGTCTATATCTGAAGACTTCTTTAGTACTGTGTTGATAGCTGTCCTATAGCCTTCTATAGTTGGAATAGAGAATTTCTTTGTCTTGTGTAGGTAGAGAAGGAATTCTGCCACTAGAGGTATATCTGTTTGGCATGGATTTGTATCCCGTTCTTCACACCAAAGAGTGAAGGTGTTCCACCTGGAATCATAGAGTTTATTTGTTGATTTCCTTCTAGATGATTCTGATATTCTAGAAGACACTTCTGAAGAAAATCCTTGTTTTTTGAGGGAGTCGTTGACAATTTGCAGGCGTGAAGAGCAAATATTTCTGGAGTTTGATGAAACATGCTTGTGTTTGGCATCTTTAGAAGCTTTGGAGATGTTGGTAGAGTTCTTGGATGGTCTACTAGTAGATCCAGTAACTGAGCGAACCAAGGTTGATTTGGCCATTTTGGAACTATCATTATGGCTTCGCAGGTGTGTGTTTTCATTTTTGTCAAGACTTTGTCCATCATGCTTGTTGGTGGAAATATGTAGAAATTCAGATTGTTCCATGACATTGACATTGCATCTGTTCCCCAGCTGTTTTGGTCTGGGACTGGGGATACGTACAGTGGTAATTTGTTGTTGTGACATGTTGCCATCATATCTATGTGGGGAGTTTCCCATATCTGCCACAGTGATTGCACAATTCGTGGGAGTAGAGACCATTCTGTGTTGACTATTCTGTTCCGAGATAGAGCATCTGCTCGTCGGTTTAGGGATCCTGCTATGTGTTTTGCTTTTATGTTGATTTGATGATCCTTGCACCAATTTAGGATTTCTTGGCTCAGGGTCAGAAGCTGTTTCGATTTTGTCCCGCCTTGTTTGTTTATGTAACTCAATGCTGTGGTGTTGTCCAGGCAAAAGAGAATTTTTGCTTGGGGTACTAGAAGGTGATTTAGTTTGTGTAGAGCTTTCAGTACTGTTGCTAGTTCCAGCCAATTTATGTGATTGTTCCTCTCTGTAGGGGACCAGAATCCATTTATCTCCACTGTGTCCATGTGTGCACCCCACATTGTCTCTGATGCATCTGTGAAAATTGTGTGATCTGGGGTAAACATCCCTAATGGTTGGCCCTGTGAAAGATTGTTTTTGTCCATCCACCATTTCAAGGTGTGTATTACCTCCTGATTTATGTAAATAGGAGTCTCTAGGGATTGTAAATGGGACATTTGATTGGCTAGACATTGTTGTATCGGTCTCATGTGTAGCCTTCCCCAGGGTATGTTTTTCTCCGCAGAGGCCAGCAGGCCTAGTAGTTTCATCCAATGTCTCGCTGGTTGGTGTAGAGAGTTGATGAATAGATGAGAGATTTCTAGGATCTTTTGGATCCTGTCTTGAGGTGGATATACAAGTCCCAAGGCTAGGTTGTATTGTGAGCCTATGTATTTGAAGTTTTGAGTTGGGGTAAGTTCTGATTTTTCGAAGTTGATTATCAGTCCCAATTTTTCCATCACAGTTATTACTGTTTGAGTCCATATGAGGCACTGTTGGGCAGATGAGGCTCGTATGAGCCAATCGTCGAGGTACATGTGTATTGTTATTCCTTGGAAATGTAGGAATGCCCCAATTGCCAACGTTATCCTTGTAAAGACGTAAGGGCTGGTTGACATCCCGAATGGGAGTGTTTTGAACTGATACACTTGATTGTTTATCACAAATCTGAGGTATTTCCTGAAGTTTTTGGCTATTGGTACATGGAAATAGGCGTCCCGACAGTCTATGGAGGTAGCCCACTCGCCTATTTGAAGAGCACTGGAAATTTTTGCAGTTGTTTCCATCTTGAATTTTGGACAAGTTAGATACTTGTTGAGGAGAGACAGGTCTATTATAGGTCTGTAGTCTCCGTTTGGTTTCTGTCTTAAGAAGATTATGCTGTAGTGTCCTATAGTGTTGTTTTTTACTAGTTCCACTGCTTGTTTTTGAAGTAATTTTTCTACTATTTCTTGAAAAAGTTGGGATTTTCTTTTTGACGCCGATTCGAACCTGTTGAATAGGTTTGTCATTGGTGGTGTTGCTGTTAATTCTGGAGCATATCCATGTTTTACTATGTTTAGGATCCATTGATCCTTGGTAATGAGTTCCCAGTTGTGTTTGTGTTGTTGAATTCTGCCTCCCACTGGTCCCAGCTGGGCTGTAGGTGAGAATAGGGGGAGGCAGGGCTGGGTTACAGTTAAACTGTGAGTGTCATTTTCGCTTCTTTTGTTTGTTGTTATTGTCTTTAGTTGATGTAGAGGCTCTGTCATTGTTGTAATTGCCTCTATTGTTGTGGTTTCCTCTGTTATTGTTGTAATTTCCTCTGTTGTTGTTGTTGTGATAATTGCCTCTGTTATTATTTCTGTTATAGCTGTTTTTAGCTGAATAGTTGTTGTTGTCGTTTTTGGGCTTTTTCCAGTTTGAAGCCAGATCCTGTAGAGCTTTAGAAGTTTTGGATCTATCAGAGCCTTCACAAATTGTTTTTAATTGAGGCTCTGGGTATAAGTAGGTCGTATCAATTGGGAGATTCCTTAGTGATTCCGCATCAGATCTTCTGAATTTGGAACTGATACGATCCCTCTGTGTTAGAATCACATTGGTAATGTTTGAAACAGTATCTCTGGTTGCTTTGTTGACCATTGTAGAAGCTGTAGACAACAAATTAATCAAATCCTCATTGTCAGGGAATTTTTCTGCTACAATTTTACCTGTTGCCCCTAGCAGCCATTCTGTGTGTGATAAATATCTGAGGGGGGCTTTAGCTGATTCCTCTAACAGCTTGTGATGTTTTGCTGGCAGCTTATAATTTGTTGAATTACTCAATTCAGAGAGTTTCATTGTAGGTGGAACCAATTCTTTGATTGTGTTGTTTAAGATGCATTTTTTATAAAAATGTTCATCATCTTTCAAAGAAGTGAAAGACCGCTTAGGCCTGAGAAGGAAATTACCGTCGTTGGTGTTCCTCTTGTTGTATATTTCTTGGTTCATCGCTGTGAAATTTTGTTGAACAGAAGGTCCGATCGGTAATCCATTCGAATTCTCAGAAGACGATGCCTTCCTGCCCAAAGATTGTAATCCTAATGGAATATTTGCTGTTTGTTTGTTCGTGTTGGTATCGGGGCTCGTTGTAAAGTGTTCCGGGAATGCATTTTTTATCAATTTAATGCAGTTTTTCCACGAATTCGAGTCATAATCATTTTCTGATGCTGAAGAATCGGAATCCATTTCCGGGTTATTAACACTGCGCATGCGCGTTGTGTCTCTGTCGGGAGATTCCATTTCACTAGTGGAGGGGTGATCAGAACGATGCCGTTTAATGCTAAGTGTCCGTGCGGGCGAGCTATCGTCTTGTGAAGAAACCGGGGAATTATGACGTTTTCTCCTTTGTTGTGAGCGTCTTTGAGAAGATCTGTTCCTGTTTTCAGGTTGACCTAAGAGCTCAATATCCAGTTGTTTATTAGAGGCGATCATTTCCAATGTTGGAGTTAACCCCTTGATGATGTCTTGCACTAATCCAGACCCCGTTTGTTGATAAACTTGGGGTTCATTTAGGGGTTCTTTGGAGCGTTGTAAATCGCGTTGTTTTTTCAGTAGCTTTTTAGAAGCCTGAATGTTTGTAGAATTGAATCCTATAGAGTTCAATTTATCGGACTGTAAACAGTCTCCACCTGGTCTCATGTGAGACATGGGGTTCTGATGTTTGTTGCTAAAAGTGTCCTGCACCTCATTCCCTCGAGGAAAGAGCCTAGAATCACTGGCTTTAGCGAGCCTGGGATCATGAAGATCTGGATTGAAGTCTGACTGAAGCAAGACTTCTTTAGCATGTTTGTCGAGTGAACCGCTGGTGTTGGTGTGTGATGGCATGTTATATGCAGAATTTCCAAAGTCAGTCGTGGAGTTCTGAAGAAAGCCTGAAGCAGAGTCTATAATTTGACCCTCTTCCAGTTCACCATAATACAATGCTGTGTTGTTGAGGTTAACATCCTTTAGGATGGGGTTGTTGTTGTTGCTGTCCATATTCCTAACTTCTGTAGGTTGACAAAATTTCTATACAGTAGTACGTAGATTGCACTTGTATGGGGAAATTGAGGACCTCAGCACGTGTACTTACTAGTTTTATACTTAGTTGGACGCGTCCAAGTTAATGTCATCAGTAAAAACCAGAGGGGTGTTAGGATACCATATGTTAGATTGCAAAGGAATCTAAGGCAATTAATTGAGAGGTGGGATGTGTAATAATACGGTACAACTTACCATAAGCATCAAGGTAAAGACTCGGCTGCAAAAGAACTTCACTAGCAGTATGATCAGCAGGCACCAAGTACTTGTTAGCTTTGTAGTACCTCCTATATAAGCTAAAAATACACAAGCTGGTGATGAGGCAGAAATGAGGCAGACACGAGGCAATGCATGAGATGATAGCTTACCATATGGTGGAAGGTTAATAGTTTGGAGTCCAAGTAAGGCTTGCTTAGCCTCCATTTCAGCTGCATCTGGGTAATCTGCAGATTTCTTTCTATAGCTAGAAATCAACTCATGTGTCAACATTGAAGTGTAAAAATTGGAGTTTCAACATTGAGGTGTCAACATTACAGTGTCAACATTAAGTTTTAACATTGAAGTGTCAACATGAATGAGTTAATATCACAACAAGGGGGAGTAAATTGTACATCAATTTTTTTAATCAGCCAAAAATATGGAAAACTTCTGACTATTCTTAGTCCTATGTTATATGCCAAGTCATTGTAATACATATAATTTAAGGTACACATGATATGTGTTATCCCAAAAAATCACTTCTCTCTCCTTTGTAAATTATACAAGATTATTCACTTTAAATCACACAATATTATTTTCTGTAATCACACAGATTTAAACTCCTTACCGTAAGACAGTTACAACACTAATTACGACAATCAAGAGAAGTACACCAAGAGCCACGCCTGCTATAACTCCTGCATGGAATATGTTGTCCTCTTTCACTTCCTCCTCAACTTCACCTAGGAGTAACAAAACATTCTTGAGTCATCCTTGAATAATCTTAGGTTAATAAACTCACAGATTATCAATGAACCATGACTGCTCACAGGAACAACTAGATAACAGCAGCGCCAAGGTGTAGCAAATCCCATTGAACGGCAATGCCTACCATTTTTGAAAATTGTATATGTTATAGGATGTTGGCTGATGCAACAGGGCTTATACTGGCAGTATGCAAGTCCTAGCTAGAATCTCTTACCTTTCAACTCATAAGTGACTGGAACTGAGTAGTCCCCAGAATAGTAGACTAGAGTAGGTGACTGCGAGTAAAGACTTGCTGTTGCCCCAGCAACCTGGACCTCATAGATGGCGTTAGTCTCCAGGTCAGTGATCACATACTAAAACGGAAAATATCAAAATCAAATTGACTCATTGATCAGGATAATATCTTAGTGTAATATCATATTCCAATGGGATAAATATCATATCACATTCTTGTCAAATGTTCCCTAACCTTTGGGGCATGAGCCCTTATAATAAGCCGACACAAAAGTCATCAAAACATGATGCACATTCTGTCTCCTTACTTGACATATACAGTATATACATGTATACCCCATTTGACTGATGTGCATGACCCTAACAGGGACACTCGCACTCAGAATGTAAATGTACCCCATTTGGCAGACATGACTTCCCGACTTGGCAGACAGGATGTATCAACAAGTAAACTTACTTCAATAACAGAAAAATATTTAGGGATTTGGTTCTCTGGCATTTCCTGAAGCGTCCAAAACTTTTCATCAGTTTTCCTGAACTTGATGCGGTATCTAAAAAACATCATCATTCAGTCTTATTTAATGAGAAATATACATCTATATAATTATGAGTTACCAATGGCTGCCAAATAACATTGATGGGTAATAGAATATTTGCTGATGAACCCCATGTAAAGTGGTTTAGAGAAAAATTTTATAACAAAAAAGTAATTTTACATGTATAAGAATGAATTATTGTGGAAAATGTTAAGATTGAATTTAAACGAAATATGTACTGAAATATCAGCATTAGTGCTGGTACTTTTTGAACACCCTGTATAACCCCCTAAATGGTCAATGTAATATTTATTTTTCTCAAAAATAATACATACTGGTCTATCCTCCTATATATGATCTTTGGTTTGTTCCAGGAGACAAGGATGCTTGTAGTAGTATTTCCTGAACAGTTCACTCCCCATGGAGCACTCGGTCCCTTCACATCCGTCATTCCAGTTTGAGGCTGACTAGGTGAGCTCTCATTTTTGCCATTAAACGCAACAACTTGGAATTGGTATCGTTTGTACGGGACTGAAAATGTAATTCACATGTTAATATTAAAACAACGTGCAAGCTATTCTCCTAGAAATTGTCCTATGAAATATTTCGATATAGAATTAGGGAAAATATAAAGTTAATATTGCATTTGTGAGCTGCCAACGAAATATCAAAAAATAAAGTTTTTTTGCGAAGTGTGGGTGTGAACAGTTCAAACCTGTCACTTTAGACTAAGTGGAGTGATTGCAAAAGCTCACCATGTGAGCTAACAAGTGAGTGATTGCAAAAGCTCACCATGTGAGCTAATAATATAAGGCACCAAATAAAAAGAAGATTCATCTTAGATTTTACTAAACATGCAATGAATCCATACTTCTAAGGAGATTTCAAAATCATGTAATGTAAATTTCCACATTCACGCAACCATTTATGATCTTCCATGGCACGAATCAGAAAGAAAATAGAACTTTTGCAAACTACTCAAAACACTTTGATTTGAGAAGAAACTCAGAATATGTTTTACAAATATATTTTATGAATATGCTACCCATATTTCATAAAGTAATACAATGTATCTGTTTTATTTGAAATAAGATAAATGCTACTTACTTAGTTTGGTAATGGCAGAATACATCATATCATTGTCAAGATCTTCAGTGATATTTTTATGAGCCTTTTCACTGGTTCCATTTATTTCCCATGTCCAAGACACAATGTAGCCCTTTAGCAAACCATTGACTTTCTTAGGCCTGGACCAGACTACCTTTATAGCATCATGAGTCTGATCTGTCAGCTGGTATATAAATGGGGGTTCTGGCACTGGAAACAAGAGAACAAAATTTTCAAGTGATAAATCATTCTTTTACTGTATAGGATGGCCAACCTTGGATCCTGGGTTTAAATTTAGGGAAATAAATACAAAAGCCTCCATAAAAATAAAATAAATAAATATGAACTGACCTCCTTCACTTGTCTTGACAGTCTTGGAGTCTGCAGGTCCTTCCCCCACTGAGTTTGTGACTCTCACACCAACGGTGTAGGTGGTATATGGTTTCAGCTTTGTAAAGTGATAGCTCTGAAATGTTGAAAGAAACATATACTAGAATTTAGTCATACCCCTTATTGAACAAATCGTGATCACACAAATCAAAATTAGTATGGCAATGGGCTAATTCCTATTCATCCATCGCTAATAATGTCACACAATAACAGTATTTTGTACAGGAAACAGTAAAATATATGTATATTGACTGGTTAACAATTCTGGCTTTACCCTCATAGTGCTGTTTTTGACTTCCCAGGAATGTAGAGCATCTGCAGCTCCTGAGATCTGGTACATGAGAACGAACCCTGTAAGGACTCCATTCAGGCCATATGCGGGGGGAGGTTGGAATTCTACACGGATCTCCGAGTCACTTATGGTGCGGGCAGATGTAATAGTTGGTGGAGAGTGAGGGACTGCAAAAAAACATGGCATGTTTTGCATTAAGGATTTAAGCCACGGATTCAATGAACTGTTGGTTAACAAGGCAAGTAAAGCGAGAAATAAGGCTAGCACAGAGAAATCTGTGCATTATTCATCCAAAGTTCATTGAGTCCACAGTATTTTTAACTTCTTTTCACATATTGTAAAATATTTTGAACCTTATCAAATATAAATTGATCTTCAACCAGAAATTCTTCAAGGGTAAATAAAGGCTAAAATCCTAACATGGGGCATGTATTACCAGCTTAAAGGAACATTCCTGGCCAAACCTTTTCTATCCTGATGTGATAGCTATAATCATATATATACTTTCCATATTTAGCAAAACACCAGGAAATGTTTAATATAGTCAAGATTGATAATATAAAAATGTAGTGCTCATTTCCAGTAAGCTGCCATCTTTTAAGATTTTACTCAGGAAGTGATGTCATCGACTCTCAACTTCCTTGACCTTGCATATAACAGTATAGGGAAGTAGCACAAAATCACTTCTAGATAAGTGGTTCTTACTTTATGTGCAAAAATATTTTCAGAGTTTGTCAGCTTAGAATAATAAAAGAGACTTATAGAAGGATTAAATCATAGACAAAATTGAAAAAGACTACACAGCTGGTTTTTGTAATTCTTAATAGCTCCTTATAATGTTATATGCAAAGTTGGGAGTCGATGACATCACTTCCTGAGTGAAATACTAAAAGATGGCAGCCTACTGGAATTCAGCACTTTTTCAAGTGATCAATATTGACTATATTAAAACATTTTTCCCTGTTTTGCTAAATATGGAAAGTATATATGGTTATAGCTACCATATTAGGAGAGAAATGGTCTGGCCAGGAATGTTCCTTTAAGTTTTTGGATGATCATTAATGCTAATATCCATATGCATACAGCTTTTCAAGCAAGTTTTTCTTTATTTGCCGTGCTATCTTGAAGGACAGCATTGGCTATCTTATGCTTTAATTGGCCAGAAAATGCTAAGTTGAAGTGTAAATACCTCAAACATGTATCTTAAACTAGTATGACTTAAACTTCAGTCACATTTGCTCTATGGCAGGCATAAGACAGCCAATGCTTAAAAATCAAAATAGAAATCACTCTACTATACCTTGGATTGGGTGTTCATGAGCAACCCTTTTGGCTTATTAGTAATGATTATGTTATTTGTTTTTATTTGTTTGTTCCTTATTAATGGTTTATCGGATGATGTTAGATGTTAATAAGGTACTTTCAAAAATATGCTAAACAATACAATTGGAAAAACAGAGTATCTTTTGCATTTCTAGGGGTTAGGTAAAGTAGAAATATACATAGTACTCCTTATGCCTAATTATTCGTGCTGCACATTGCTCTTGATTTTGGGAAGCTATGGCTACCATATGGTTGCTGTAGATCATATGTGACTGAGGCATAAAGCATGCACAAGTAGTCACACTTGAGGTGTTCAAAGCACATGGACGTTATCATGTATTTACCTGACTCATGTGTGTAGACAATATCTGAGTATTCACTAAATCCTCCCTCTCCGACCTCATTGACAGCCTTTACACGTGCCTGGTACTGAGTGTATGGGCGCAGATCATTGATCACCCTGTATGTAGTGCCAGGCTGAGTAACCTTCTCAGACTTGAGATCACCCATCGCTGTACTGTAATTGTGAGATATTTTTGGAGTCATTTTATCCATTTCAAATGGTATAGATACAGGGATTGTGGGTATTTTAAGGTAGTCCCGCAGATATGAATTTCATGATTTTAATAACTGATAATCAATTTATGTGAATTTTTGCACATTATGATAGATTACATAGTTTAAAATCAAAATATTTTGAAACGGAATAAAAATGAAATTTTCTTAAATTTTTCAACATTTTTGTAATAATGTATATACACAAACGTACCTCAATAGTTCTACGATATAAAACAGCCTATCACTCTTATATGTGAAGTTTCCTGGCTGCCATGTTATATTCATGGCCTCAGAGCTGATGGCTTCTAGCATGGGCTTCTCTACTGGAGGGTTCGGCAAATCTACATAAACAACAAAAAGTTTGTCATTTAGAGATTTCTTTCAATAACAGTAAGAAAACATAATATTCCATATTGATAAACCAAAGCTCAAATAGATTGCAGTTTCCTGATTTTCTCTAGTGGGTTGGTCTTTACAACAGCCCCATTGGTTAGTGTGTATATATTGTTATAATAACTTCAAATGCACTACACAAACCAATTTAATATTGCATTTTCTCTTCATTATTATTTACTCACATGTTTATACTTTTAATATCATAAAGTTTTGAGTATTTTGATTGAAATTCATCTTCAGAGATTTTTGAAACGATTTTAGGATATTGACCCCTCCCCAATTTTTACATGTTAAAATATACAATTAACCCGCTGAAATCTTCCTCATCTACTGACAGATCTTAAGGCTATTCTGAGTTGATGGTTCATACTTACCCCATACTTTCACCTCCTTTGTGTCATTCACTGATGTGCCATTGATATCAGTTTTGAAACTGCATGTGTAGAGTCCACTGTCTGAGAAATCAGCCTGGTCAATTATAAGCTCATAGGATATAGCTATTGTATACCTGAAATGCAAGTACAAAGAAATTCAAGAGCAAAGAAATGCAATTACATGTACATGTGATACATTACAGTAGGGGTCAGAAAGTTTCAAAATTTTTGGTTTAGCTCAGTTTTTCACTCCGGGTAGGACAGTGTTTTTTAATACTTTAAAAATGAAGCCATGCCAACTTCAATGGTGTGTATAGTAGGTTTAAGTGTATGCAATGTGGCCATTTGAGGTATGTATGTAAAGCTGAGGCCAAGTACTTTCTAAATGTGTCATTTTAAGAAAAAAATCGCAAGAATATAGTCCCGTAAACTGGAACTACTTTATTCGTTAATTTTCATCGGTGAAGCAGGGATTTTACCTGAAAATGAGTCCCTATGTTGGCGTAGTGATATATAAAAATTGAGACGCAAACCCTATGTTAAATATATAACCATCTTTTTCAATACTCTCTATACTGAAACTCCTTTGATCCCCACTAACCAATCCACACTTTTAGAATACCTAGCCTTTGGCAATCGTAATTTTAGCAAGGATGAAAACACAAAAATCTTTACTCTGACTTCTGCCTTTATTAAGAGATGGCTTACCCCATATTGAACAAGACTGAAGAAGACTATCTTAGAACCTAAGCCTTGTCTTGCAAATATAAATTACATTGTCCCTCTGCCCTGTATTTCCCCCAGTCCCAGCCCAGCTCAGACCCCCCCCCCCCTTCCACCCCTCTTCATCTTTTTCCCCGCTTGGCTAGAGTGCTTATAATGCCAAAATGGTGATTAGCACTTGAATATGCTCTCTTGTATTTACTATATTACCCCATGTACATCTATTCTTTATAAATAAATAAATTAAAAAAAAATAAAAAAAATGTTAAATATAGTGTCAAGATGAAGGTTATGTATAGGGGAACGCAGAAATATAGTCATTGTATGGGCTAGTTTGTTCGAAAATGGCGATATGTACTCCAGAACTTGAATTTTGTGATTTTTTCAATATTTTTCAATGATTTACAGGAGTGACACCTAGATGTACCCTTGTCAACGAATTTACATCAGGCATTTTTTCGATCAACATTATTTTAGCAACTTGCATTTACAAACGGTAATTTTCCCTCAGTTAATGTTATTTTAAAAAAACGAACCAAATGATTTTTCCGACATTAAGTAAGTTAGAATAAGTGTTTACTTGTCTTCGTCCTCTGGATTTGGAAATGATGTTTTTTTATTAATGACTTGTACAATGAGTTTGTCTTCCTTGATCCAATCAAGCTGAACTACATCCTGGTCTTCTGTGTTACATGGCACTGTTATCTTTTCACCAGGACGACCAGTCACTTTTACTTCATCTTTAGCCATGACACCTGGCAACAAGAAAACAACAGCAATGTCACATTTGGTGAACAAATACTGATTCAAACATGACATAATTCCCTAAAGCAGGATGAGGGTATAAGGGCCTAAATTCAGAGATGTCAGGGGGGGGCAAGGGCTGGATGGTCTCTGAAGTGTTTTCTATCTTTTATGTCATTGCATGGTGTATTACTTTATCTTTGCAATACATTTTGAATTAACCACAAGAATTTGTGCATTTATATCATTAACCATGAATTCAGTACAAAGTAAAGTACAGAGCAGATACCGCAAAAGGTTTCTTCATTTCTGACCTAGAGCAGTGACATCTATATTCACTACAATAAAGCAAGGTAACTCATCTATCAAAATTTATACTGGTGGAATAATTTTCAAAATATAGGGGGTTCATTTCATAAATTCATTTTTTCAATGCGGTCACAGTGATCTCCACAGGATATTTTCTCAAGTAGGTGCAAAATTCTCATTTTCACAATTCAGACCAAAATTGGTCAAAATATAATATTTTTCTCATTTTCAAGTGGGTGCAAATGGATTTCAAGGTGGGTACAAGCCTATTTACAAAATCTCAGGTGGGTGCTGCGCCCACTTGCTTTAATACTGGGTCATGATACCCATATATCATAATGGCAAGCTTGATAAGACTCTAATGAACATTGGGAAGTAATCACTTAACTAGAGTTGTACAAGTTAACTACTTATGAAATGAAATGTTATCATGTTCTCTTAGACTCTGGGGTTGTCTTCTGTATACTTCACCCTGTGAGCTAATAACCTAAGAACACACATCCTCTTTCACTTCGCCATTAGTTAATTCTGTACAAGTATAACATGTTAAATTGCCAAGGCTATATATTTGCTGATTGCCAAATTCAACTTAAAATTAGGAATTGATTAAAGTACAATTCTTAATTGAGGATTTAACATATATGCAATAGAAGCTTTTTATTTATCTAGCACTAACACTTTTAATCCAATTCAGAAAAGAAACCACCTAATCTTTCAGAAATCAATATCTTATTTCAGAGCTAGGTTATCATGATCAAGGTCACGAAACCAATATCAAGTGGTTCCCTTGTACTATAAAAACTTGATCAAGCTATATGATTGGTGTGATCATTTTATTTTGAGTAATGTTCATATGCTTTCTGCACATTTTGGAGATAATTGATGTTTAACAAGCAATTACATGCACTCCTTAGACCACCAACATTGGCAGGGTGCAACAGAAATCACATAAAAACATAACGGCAGATTTCACTGGCAGTTTTCAATTTGGTTCTATAATAGAAAACGTGTCGAGGGAATGTTAAATAAATAATGGTGCCTATTAAGCATATTTAAACAAGGAAGCCATCATTATAGTAGACTGTCTATATGTAATTGGGGCATTTCGATATGATGGCAAAAAACGTATGAAGTTCAATAGAGTACTCAATAACTGAGATGTGATTTTGAACATGATTTTGAAAGAATTCAGTAAATGTTTATGTAATGTTTAATATTTCCAAAGAAATGATTAACTGATATAATTATTATTGCCATATTATAAGGGTAAGATAACCTACATTCACATAAAATATTCACTCAGTACAAACACATGTAAGTAGGTCTTGATTTAAATAAACCCGTCCCTTTATTACATTTAAAAGCTTGCGATGCACTGCATTTCTGATTTCAAAAGTTATCACATAAACCCATAATATGAGATGCTTTTAAATATATCTTATGGGAAAAACATCAAATTAAAAAGAAAATCTCTCACTATGTATATTTCAAACTACAAAGTATGAGTCATCTAAAAATATACAGCGACCTAGCTGAGTTTTCAAGAAAACTGAACAGAAACAGAAAACAGAAATGAAACTAGAATACATAGAATGAGTTAATATGATCTAATTGTTCAATTCCTAAAAAGTAGCATGTTTGCTGATATAACCTCGATGAATGATACATCACAATTTTAATTTTACGGGATATTTTAATTTTACAGATATGTGAAAATGCCTACTAAAGTACAACTTAACTTCATGGTTATACCTAATATGGTGAATGTGCACAATTCAATTACTGTACTCTATTTAACCGGAGTAGAGTTGATATAATTTTTTCAAATTTCTTAAAACGTTTTATAGTTCGATATTACATATGCTAGAAAGTTAATCATACAATTAGCACAATTTTACAAAGGTCATTCATTTAAAAAAATTAAATTTCCCAAATCATTGTATGCAAGTTCAATTGTATTTCTATTAAACTTGGCAGCATTGAATAATAGCAAGAAACAATGATTTCAAAATTTTGCTAAACTTCAAAAATGTGAAATGGAAGAGACTTGAATTTTTAAAATGGGTTTCAGTATCATTTAGAAGAAAATACTGAACAAAACTTAATAACTTGTTGAGAAAATCAAACTAGCTTGTTAATCAAAGAGCTGATGTCATAACTCAATCTCATCAATAATATTTAAAAATAACTAGATGTGCAACATCTCATGAGAGTCATTTAATTTTATTTAAATGTGGCCCGAAAATCTTTGAATAACATTTATATTATCTAAATTGTTAAAGGTAGGGAGACCTCTCTTGGGAGACCACTTATAATATGTGTTATATATGTCTTCGCAGGTCAAAGTGTTAATGCAGCTTTTAAATTCAGATGTCATGTAGGCTTTTTCACTTTCCCCTTCAATTTGCACTTAGAAGGCAATGTTCCAGGTCAATGGGCTGTGTTACATTTAACATTAGTTTAGTGTCAAAATAGTTAGAAAATCAGTTTCAAGTGCATGTACAGTAAAATATAAATGTGTGGCTGTAACATGGTATTACCTTGAATGCTCTCATTTTAACAGGCTGAGGTGAGAACTTTAAACATGCTCTTTACACTGTACCAATTTTCAAATATGTCACCATGAAAAAAATTACTTATTTTTCTGTGTGCACTATAGATCTTTGAATTGAAATAAAAGTATGTGATAGAACTAGTATGTCCATAATTTTTATTATTACACTAGACCCTACAATCGTTAGTTCTGTTTCCATTTCTATTTCAATGCCAAATGCTCTTACCTCTTGTAAAAAGTGTCATCAGACAAAGTACCAGCAACAACATTATTGTCTTCCAACTCCCCATCCTTCTTCCATATACGAAGAAGACAGCTTCTTGCTTATATTGTTTTTAGCTGTCACATTTCCTGGTAGAATTTCAGCATATGAAGATGAGAGCTACCTCTTCTATAAAGTAAAAGCATTTATCATTTGCTCATTTGATGAAGAGAAAATGCAATATTCCAGAAAGTTAACTTTATCTAACAATTATGTAAATGCTTCTTTATCTGTTTTAAAGTCAGCTCAAATATAAACCAGTATTTTGTTATCTCTGTTTGAAGGCAAGGTGACTGAATGAGTAGGCATGAGGCATGATTTCAATGGGGGTAAAAATTGCTATATTTGATGTACAGATTCTGTTTTTTCATACTGTATATAGCGATCATAGCACTTGACACTTAGTTTCTGATTTTGAAGGTTTATATATGCTGAGTAAACACCATAAACATATTATATATTAATACTAAACTTTTACCGAAGTTTTTGTGAAACATCTTACGATTTTGTAATTATTTGTGCAACATTTTAGAATTTTCTTATTGTAACATTTTTTAGGAGGCGCATCTTACTGCATTGAGGAGCACTTTGGTTTTACAAAATACATGGAGGTGCTGCCCCTCAGAGATTTCAATGAGGGAGAGCACTGCTAATAGACTTTATTTTCATGTTCAGTAAAACTTCTGATTAGAAACTGAATGAGGCTAGTCAAATAATCAGAAGAATTTTCTATTTTGTTTCAGCCCCATTGTGAATGCTGTAGTGGTGGGACTCATACTCAAAACCCAGCTTGAGTCGGAACTTGCAGAATAACTTTGGAATTGCTGAGTTGAGCATCGGAACAGGCCATAGTAAGTACAAAGCAGTACCACCTTTGCCAGACAAACCAACATCCAACTAGAGGTTCTAACATCCTAGATCTTCTTTTCACCACATTCCCTGACCTTATAACATCAACAGAGGTGGCATCAGTGGTTCTCTGGCAAAAGAAGATGGAAAATCGCAAACAAGTGGGAACTATTTTGCAACACCATCACCAAAGACATGACTAGCATTGACATCAAGAGACTACAACAAAATCAGAAAAGCCCTAACCAAAGTCCATAACACTTACATAATGGGACTTCTTGCATTACCTGGAGCAGAAGCTGATGGTAAGCCCTCAATGGGATAGAAGTTTTGGAGCTCTTTCAAATGAAACCTAACACTGTAGGCATCTCTATCTTGAAGGAAGGTAACAGGGAAACATCCAACAGTAAAGCTAAAGCCAAAATCCTCAATGAGCAATACAGATCAGAATTCACCAAAAAGAACACGGTGATTATACCAGAGAAAGGACCGAGCCCCGATGTCCATCAATGCCTGATAGACAATTCAAATTCGAGAAAAGGGGTATTGGGAAGATACTGCTTAACATCAAAGTAAGAAATATAGCACCCATCCTCCACTTGATATTCCTTACTCGAGTCTCTAGCCAATTCTTGGCTAGAAGTAATATCATCTGGAACACCGTGAACCATTTGAAAAAAGCTGGCCGTCGTGTAATAAATTTATTGAATATTTTAAAAATCCCCAGATAAATAAATCATGAATTAAAATGGAACTGGCTGGGGTCATTGATGAGATATTGCATGATTTCGTCAGGATTTCGTCTAAAATTAAAATAAACGGCTCTAAGAAAAATGGCGATACTCGAAATCTGGACAAAATGTTGTTATTGTGTACCCTGTGCTCAGAGTCTAGTTATAAACTACCCTCTGCCTAGTATAGACTTTATTACAGTTTAGCAGCCCCGCCCCTAAGATTGGTGCCTGTGACAGCCGGGTAATATATCAATTCAAATCTACCACGCTGTCCCTTTCTCAACCAATCAGAGAAGTGGAAGGAACAGGTGTCAAATACGTGCTCATTAACTCTGCAGCGATGTCAGAGGAAATGACCGTATAGAAAGTCGTCCCTATTTCGACGACAAACTCTGATTGGCTCGGTGAGATCAGAGATTTATTGTAAACTGAAAGAGTGAAGGCGAAGCTCTCTTTTAAGAAGTCAAACAAATGCAAAGGGGATAGTTCTAGCTGAGACTAACATAAAAGATGGTCTCAGGTTCTAGTGATTTACACCTGTAATATATTGTTATTTTTGACCTGTTTGTTGTGTGCAAATGGATTATTTTTGGATTGAGAAACATTTGAGCTCTACTGAGCACTAAAACAGTTTAATGTTTTTCAAATTTTAGCACTAAATTCACTGGAATTGACTTGATCAGAATTATTTCTGGGTCAACTCAAAATAACTGGGGCAAAAATTCAAGAAATTATAGTGACAAACAACAATAGCATCACTTACCTTTATCAAATTTTAGTGAGAATCCCCGATTGTCTTAAGCACAATCATAACCTTGATATACTAATAAAATTGTAACGTAAGCTCCCTCAGATCAGTATTAAATCCAATATATGTGACAATATTTGTAGATCTACTTTGATTTGACTTCCTAATTGATTTCCAAAACGAGGCCACAGCGCTGCCATCTATGGTCGGTCCATTATCGCCCATGCAGACGAAAAGAGATGTAAGAATTTTTTGTTTGTTATGTCTTTGCTCTTGTCATATTTGTTATTGATTGTAATATTTTAATAAATACACATCATTGGAGTGACACTCCTAGAGAGTGCTTAGAACAATTCTAATGAGCAGGAGGGGAAATATAAGAAGTTTGCAAATTTCCCATTTTATTTCTAGACCTAAATTTAATTAAGAGTCTAATCTAACTAAGTTCCTTCGCGGAGATGTAGTGTAACAAGCCAGATACTGGGCATGAAGGGGAGTGTGCTAAGCCGTTCTAAAGTTCAATACGGGTTTGTGTAAAAAACCAGGTGACCAGTTAACCGGGTGACCGGGTACTTAAGGTCAGGGTGCATGATGGGAAATTTTCAAAATTCCTCAATTGAGTCACATGTTATTTTTCAAACAAGAATCACTCCTTCCCTTCATTGTCTATATCTTCCAGTTTTGCACAAAGAGTGCACTTATGCGCCTAGAAAAGACTTGTGAGAAGAATGTTTTGATAAAGTGTATAAAAAACAAGAAAATTCAGTCAAAAAAATCAGAAAATTTTCAGAATTTTTTTTCACTGAATTTTCTCATTTTTTATACATTTTACAAAACAAACCTTCTCACAAGGTTTTTCTAGGCACAGAAGTGCACTATTTGTGCAAACTTGGAAGATGTAGACAATGTGGGGAAGGAGTTATTCATGTTTGAAAAATAACATGTGACTCAATTGAGGAATGCAGAAAATTTCCCAACATGCACCCTGTCCTTAACGGGGGGGGGGGGGGTGTATAGGGGGTCTTGGAAGTCCATATACAATATTTTTCAGCCCTCTTATACCATATACAATATTTTTTCACCATATACAATATTTTTTGCCTCTCTTATACCATATACGATATTTTAGGTGAAATACAATATACGATAATTTTGAAACTGCTGATTAAGGTTCAGCTCGAAAGTGTGATGATCTGAGGAGACAAAACCTGAAATATTTTGTAAAAATATCAGTCCCTTGGTGAAATGATGTTGAAGACATGAAGTTTTACCTTAGAATGCTGAATCTTTTAAATCAACTGAATTGTCCCTATGTTGTGGCAGAAGAACTAGCTGTTTGATTGTAGTTTGAAGAAGTTATGACATGAAACATGAGAATTCGTAGAAATTTCCAGGTGTCGTCCGCCATATTGGATTGCATTCGAAAATAGTCTCACTTGACGACCAATACGTTTCGATGTTAAAATGTGATTCAACGCATTAAATATGGAATCTTCTGCATAATAACTTAAAGATGAACTCTATGATCGTAATTATATATATGACGGCGATGTATGATACCGATAGCGTGGTAAAAATGGTGATTCTAGATTGACAATGGTGCATGACGTCATTAATAATGCGTTCGTGATTGGTTCCTCTATAAAAGAGTGAGGCGGGGAATTTGAATTGTCTTTGGCATTGGTAACTCGGAGTGGCAACACGTACTCTGAATGGTGAGAGTCCGCGACAGCCCTATTAATGTTATTTGTAATATAATTTCCCGTCCCAAGTGTGTCTGAATGTTTGGACTTGTGTTTGAAATTGGTTTTGATGACATTTTGGTAGTGTTCTTTGAATAATTGTGTAAGTCCGCGACTGGTCTACGACTTTTGGTAGAAAAGTCCGCGACTTTTGATGATTGATAGACTTGTAATTCATGATCTAGAATTGTATATCCCAGTGTGTTGACAG
This sequence comes from Owenia fusiformis, assembly GCA_903813345.2. NCBI lineage: Eukaryota > Metazoa > Annelida > Polychaeta > Sabellida > Oweniidae > Owenia > Owenia fusiformis. The sequence goes on along the minus strand of CAIIXF020000005.1, from coordinate 36,927,299 downwards.
TGTTTCTAATTACTTATGAATGATTTTTGAGGTATAATAACAGTGTGAAATGTGACGTTTAGCACGCGACTGAATGGAATAACTAACAGCTGATTTGGTCTAGACGTTTCTGGGCAATTACCGAACAAATTTAGAGTCTTTCATATAGTGACTAACTATTGGTATGTGATTGATTGGGAATAAAAGGCACATTGATAATTCAGTTAGTATACATATATTGGCAAGAAACACTTAAAGAAGCAAGAACTTGGGCCGCTACCATTATATTGATTAGTTCTTGGAATATGCACTGAGTGACCTTTGTGTGTGAAACCTGGTTGTTATGGGATATTGGATGTGGAATAAATACTGATTGATGAATTATTAGTGGAGATATCATAGCAGTGACATATCTTCTACATATATTAGAGACATTTTGAATAGATAATCATCTTAATTGAGTGATTTAAGTGTACATATTATAGGTTAATAAACGTGTATATAGTATTGAATATAAACTAAGTGTCAGTTTCCTGATTTAGCATCAGGGTCTAGTTGTGTAGAGACCTTGCATGCTACAAAAGTAACATTTTGGTAAAAAATTGCTATACCTGCACATGTTATTTTCTGGTACAAAATTAAGTATGAAGGCATGTGTGTATTTCCTTGCTTTTTTCAGGAAAGTATCATTACACTGTCTTCTTTTAGAATATCTAGAAACAGGTCAATGGTAGCTCCTGTGTTGTCTGGAAACTTTGAAAGAAAATTTTGAAAAATAGAAAGTGTGAAATATCAGAATTTCCTGGAGGTCCCATTGAACGCCTACCAGATATTCTAAAGGAAGACAATGTAATGATATTTTCCTGAAAAAAGCAAGGAAATTGACACATGCCTTCATACTTTATTTTGTACCAGAAATTAACATGTGCAGGTATAGCAATTTATTACCAAAATGTTACTTTCCAGCTGTACCTTAATGTTTGGATATTTATAAGGAAATAAGACAAGGAGAGAATCCATGTTCTACCAAATATATTATTATGAGGCAAATAGACTGCACAGTGCACATAATTAGACCACAATAATTCCATTTTATACATTATCAACAATATTCATTTTGGACACAACCCCATGGTCAAAAATTCTGTAACTCCATATTATTGTCAAGTAGACAAATTGTACAACTAATGTACTTCTTTCTTATGACTTATGTCAATTGCATCCTTCATAGTGAGTCAGGGAAATGATTCTTCTTCCTTGGGAACACAATTGATTCAAAAATGAGAATGTGGAACCATGGGCTTTCAATTAGAAAGTTGAAAGCCCATGGTGGAATGAAAGACTGTATGATTCATCATGACATTGTATTCTTTAAAAAATAGAGTTTATTGCGGCAAAGTATGTACAAATAAATCTGTCAGGTAGATAGTGAAGATACAAAATGTACAATAATTTGGCAAAGCAGCCTCTAACCTGTAAAAATGTTTTAAATGTTTGAAAATACAAAACAATATTACTGACTCCTTAAATAATTCATTTCCACATAGAAGTTTTGTTTGCCAGTTTCAATAAAATGTTTAAAAATTGGTGACCTACTTCTTTTGAAACTACTAAAAGTAGATCACTGAAAGTTCTCATTTTTAAACATCTCTACACTCTTGTCTTGTCTATAAAGTGTATTCTTTGTGGACAATGTTGGATCAAGTTATTAATAATTGAAAGTAGCATGACTTCAATGAAGATTGCCAAAAACATACTGGCTTACCTTAACAATAATAAATAATAGTTAGCCTACATATAATATCAATTGATTTCATAATTATGTTCAGGGTGTTTCATGATGAATGTCCTCCCATCCAAAGTCAATCCTAGGTTATATACCTTTACAATCTTTATATCATAAAAAACCTTATACAGTATGGATTTATAGGTCACATACACATGTATCGTCATGATCGATAAATGGGAACATAATTTGTGAAGTTATGTTTGGAAGTAACTGTTGCATTTAGCAAGGTACAGTGTTGGTGTTTGAGAAAAGGTTGCATTTAGATTATGTATTTAGAAATGGGTACCTTTTTGTAGAGATGTTTAGCAACACTGATCAACTGAATCAGCTTTCACATGCTATATGATAGGTTATAAATTATAATAAATAGTATTTATGAAGTTTAAAATCAAGTGACCATGTATGATGTAACTCAGGAATGATGATCATTAATTTACATAATCATTAAGATATGAGGGTACCCTTGTCTGCCTTCTATTTCCTCGAGATACCCCTGTCACCCTTTTTTGCACTAAAGGTTCATCAATTTCATCATTTTCATCATTTGATGGTGTTTGGAATAAATTCTCATATTCCTCAATAGTAAGGTTCAAAACACCCTCTTCATTAAACCTCATGTCTGAAAGAACTTCAACAACTTCCGTCAAATGGATGATGGTGTTTTCAGCTTGATGAAATGATGTAACATCTCTTTCTGTATTTTCAAGCCATTTGGCCTGAATCAGTCTGTCATCGTCTGTTACCTCAATCGATACAACACATAGACGGACCTCTCTTTGTGTTTTTACACATAATATTGAGTTTTTTGCGAATCTAGCTATAAGTTGTGGTGTGTTTTGACCTTTGAAGATATCATCCATTTCCATATTGACATATTCATGATCCTCCTTTACTGTTGGTGTAGAATAAGCGTACAGCGGAAGTGTACCAACTTTGTCTTTTGTAGTTTGACTTCGTATGGCCAGCTGCCGAACACCTTGAAGGTATGATTTTCTATAGTCTTGCAGGAGTTGTACTTCTCCAGGATCCAGAGGATAATGCTCCTGCTTGGGAATTTGGGGCATTTTATCAAGAGTCATGTGTATATTAGACGCCATTCGCTCGTAGTATTTTTCATTTGTATGATAAATAAATGGCAGATTGCCTGCTCTCATGATAAAAGTACATTCTTACTTTCTCTACTTTCTGCATTTATCAGATTATCAGAATGCTATGTGTTAGAATTTTCAATTCTAAACTCTGATTTGGATTTGAATGTTAATTGTAATTTTTATTCCATACTAGTAAATGATACGATATCAGGAAAATGAATCACATTTAAAAATGATTGTGTTTTCAACAATACAATTACCAAAGAAGATATATAATGTACATCAAAATTTGAGAATGAGGTGTATTTCAAGCTATATACAGGTTAATAAAGGCTCAGTTCACATAAGCTATGCATAGGACTTAGCATTGGCACAAGGGACACAAGGCTTCCCTGAATCTCACATCTGGCAAATAAATCTAAACCATACATACAGAGTTGACAGGTCAGTTACCATGTCTTGTACAGCAGTATACATTGGGGGCCATTGGGGTGAGACATTGCCCATGCATATGATATACAGATACAAGTACTGGCAATACTGATGTTCATGTGGCCATGTGTAGATTTATTTTTGCTTATTAAATGTTCCTCCCCCCTCCTGTGTTTAAATGTAAAATACCCCCCTTATATTCAAAATTACATTACACTAGAATAACCCTAGCTGCCCTCCAAATAAAATGACATAAAGATTTCTTGGGAATTAGAGGGTAAAGGGCACACACCCCACCCTCAATTTACATTTTTAAATATACCTCACTGATTCGCAGTATGGAGAAATTGGGCAATATGAGGATCCCAGCACCCTCCTCCACTGAAAAAGAAGACAGGTGGAGGGGTATGGATTGAGAATTACCCCCTCCCCCCATAACAAGGGGTATGGATGCTATTCAATACAGGTTCAATACCCACAAACATTTTTTCAGAGGCCACCAAAATAATATTTTAGGAGACCACCACCCTCAGAATTTTGCATCCATAACCACTGTCAAATTGATCATATTTTATGGTGGGAAAATGTCCATGCAACTAACAACATTCATGGACAAACATGGAATATACCTCACATTGAGAGGCTGGACAGTCTAAAGATATCTTATGTTACATTATAAAAATATATATCTGCAATTCAGCCATTTCTTGCTGAGTAATAAACTTTCCTCCTCTTTTGAAGAGTCAAAGTGAAGGACCTGTCATTCTGTGCAGGGCATGATTGTAATGCAATGAGTAAAACAGCTGCTGTGGTGCTAATGGCTATTCATATTAGGCATGTTTAAATGTTTTATATAAAATATTTAGGAAACTGGTGACATATTAAGACTTCAGATTCCTTTAGATACCATATACCATATTTTTTACTTCTCTTATACCATATACGATAAATTTTGGCCCCTCTTATACAATATACAATAAATTTTCACGCTCTTATACGATATACGATATCTCTATACACCCCCCCCCCTTAACGTTCATAGCAGGGTTAGGAATCTTTTTATATTTATAACGTTGGATCTGGACGATACATGTACATTATTTTCGACGTCACGTTTTGAGGTTATTTCACATCGTAAGAACGTTTTGACAACGTTAACTTTTAACGTTAAAATAACGTCGGTAATGAACCGATTTACTGAGAACATATTGACGTCTTTGTAACGTTTCCTTAACTCACTAATATTTTGAAGCCATTTCCACAATGTTGAAATTCAACCATCCATCGACCTTTTGCTGAATATTTAAATAACGTCAGATCAATACGGTCCATGAACGTCATTATTGACGTCACGTTTTGAGGTTATTTCAAATCGAAAAAACGTTTTGACAACGTTAAATTTTAACGTTAACAATACGTCGGAAATGAACCGACTTAGTGATAACACAAAGTTTTTGTCATGTTTTTTTCCACCAACAAATATTTTGATATTAAAAGCCTGTTTTGACAACGTTGAATTTTAACGTTTGAGTTACGTCACATATGGACCAATGTAGTAAAAATCAAACGTTCCTGTTTGTTATGTTTTCCACACTAACAAACTTTACGGACACGTTACAACAACGTTCTTTTTGGCTCACACAGTGAGCCTATGGGATTGACCAGGCGTCCGTCCGTCCGTCCGTTGGTCTGTCGGTCCGTCCGTTGGTCCGTCCGTCCGTCTGTTGGTCCGTCCGTCAACAGTGGCCGCACAAATTAAAACTGCTATTCGGATTGAGTCATATCCACATTCATTTTATGCATATCCATAATGCCTATTTGACCTATCATCGCCATTTCCCTAGTTTGACCGGTTTCCGAGAAATTGCGGATTTTGACGTCAAAAAGTCAACTTTTCTGTAAATACTAGTGTTGTCGCGATTAATCGATACATCGCGATATACATCGCCAAAGCTGGTTCTGGCGATGCATCGATGTCTGAAACAAAACATCGATGTTTTTAAAAAACTAAAAATCGCCCTTTCTTATCTTATTTTGACGCAAATTGCTTACCTTTTTTCATGTCTTATTTCATTTACAAATGTTTTCTGATATTCTTTCGCTTTAAAACTGTTTTAGCTAGTCGAAATGAACCATTAATCTAAAAAAATACTTTACTTTCATTTCACCGTTACTATGTTCGGATGTAATTTGTTCTGTTCGATATTTTAGTGCATAAGCGTTCGGTATTTCAGTGCACTTTTCTCGAACTTTTTCTCGATGTACATCGCGATATGCATCGATGTTTACTACTGAAAATTGCCGATGCATCGATGTACGATTATGGCACATCGCGACAACACTAGTAAATACTAGACACTTTGTTCAGTGCATGAAATAAGGATTTTTTTAACCTAGACATTTTGGCAGGCCTGCCAGATTTTAACAAGCCATATCATTTTTTCTCAGGCCAATTTTTGGCAGGCTGTTTCTTCCTTCTCTGGCCAAAAATTTCACTTACCATATTTCTCCACAACCACTCTAAATTGAGATTTAGTTTAGTACAATATTAACAAAGATAAAACTAATTGCATATTGCATGTGATGTATCATTCACTATACTGTACTTGATGACTTAACCAACAGCCTGAGTGTGTTGAGCCCCCCCCCCCCTAGATTCACCTTGCAAAAACATGAGGAACATGTACATATTGATCAAACTAAATTGTACTGATTTTGGTCGGTTTAGAATTGCTCAGAAATCAGAAGCTTCAAGGTATTCAAAAACACATATTATGTACACAGACTCCACTAAAATTCAAGGTATATATTATTGGTGTCACGGTCAAAAAAATTTCGGTACGGTTTGGATCGGTACAAATGGTCTCGGGATACGGTACTTTCGGGACGGGACGGGACAGACAGAACACTAAAAATGATACAATCGTCTGATGATGACAGTTTCACTTTCACTTTCAGTTTCACTTTTCAAAATCACATTCAGAAATACGTCAATTAAATCAAATATAAAGCATCTGCCGCGAATAGGAATGTGATCGGCATTTCACATAGTCTGCATGGTGTACTATCACCAATTCGTTTACCTTGTGATATCGGAGTCCCAAAATACTTCCAAACTGCCGACTTTTTCGACTTAGATGCCGGCTCGATTTTTCAATTTCTTTCCTACATCCGGCATACTGATAATGCACTCGATTTGCGAACGACAATTAAGAAATTAGTCATTCATAGCCAATCAAAATCACCGTAATTTCAACAAACAACAACAGCCAATCGAAAGTCACGTTATATCTTGTGCTTCGGTACCAAACAAAAATATTTTGAAATGTTTTTCAATCTTCAACAAAAGTCATGAAATAAGCCGAAAACGCAGGGAATTCGGAGGATTTCCGGACTGATATGTAAGTTCTATTCATGGGCAATCTAACGAATGCCACAAATGTCTAGCAGGCCAAAATGTCTGGGTGTTTTTATCAAAACAAGCCATCTATAATTTTGTCAGGCCAATGGCCGATGTCGGACGTTTATTTCGCGCACTGTTTGTTGAAGTAGAACTTTCAAATAACTTTTAGTAGTTGGTGTATATGCAACTTATGTCCTCTGAAGATTTCAAAGCTCTTGGAATTACGGTTTTTGGTGTTTACTCTATAAAATTTGAAAAAAAGTAGGCATCATTTTCAGGAAACTTTCTCATGTATAAAGTCAATGGCAGGTTTTGTGATTGACAAGATTCTTAAAGTTTGCCTTATACTTGATCATTTCCTGCAATAAATTACATCATTAATAGATTTAAGCATTCCCTACATATTTCTCAATATATGTCAGCATCAAATTTTTATCATTTTTGAAATATTTGACGTCAAAAAACAGTAAAAATAAGTTATTTTTCAACTTGCTTCAATTTGACCAAATTTTTTTTTGAAAATCATCTACAAGTTGCCAGGAGTTCAAATCTGACATTAGTTTTAGGATTTGACCTTTACTTGACCTTCAGTGACCTTCGAAAGGTCAAAAAAGTTGATTTTTCAAATTGATTTTTGGATGTAAATTTTGGTCAGCTTAATCACAAAATACCTTACTGAGCTCTGAATAAGTAAAATTTTCAAGGTCAAAGGTCATCAAACTAGGTCACATAACTATGCAATCTAAGTTTCTCAAAGTTCGAGACTACAAATCCAAATCAATATTTTTGTTTGAAAGTCAGGATATAAATTCCTCTGAAGGTTCCAAACTGTGTGAGCATAGGACCGTGGGTCCTTCATTATACCATCAATAGATGTCTCGTGTTTACGTTGCCTTGATGTGTAAAGAACGAAAATGTGCAACGTCTTCTAGGAACTTATATGCTACTTATGAGTAACGTGACATGGGCGTCACTGTTTGCTGGATCGATTATTTTAAAAAGTGCTCTGTCTCGTATAGGATAAAAATATCAAACAGCAGTGCACTCAGTAGGCTAAGTCTGTCAAGTCAATTCGCTACTATATATCGGGGGAAATGTGGAACTTTGAAAGTTGGTAACCCTGCTAGGAACGTTAGGTACCCGGTCAACCGGGTACCCGGTTACCCGGTTTTTTACACAAACCCGTTCAATACCCTGTGTGGGGATCGAACCCAGGACCTTCCACTCCGGTTCGAAGCTCTACCCCAGAGCCATAAGGGCTAGCTACTACTGCTGAGACTGAAGTAGCAACTTGTCATCGAGGATAATTACACTAGGCACAATGATATTAACCATTTACCTTTTTCCTTTGTGAGCTGAGAGTGCTTACAGGTCTACCAAAGGACGTCCTTAGTCTACACGAACCTCACATCTTAAAATAGATCTATATTTCTTTGAAAATATCTCCTGATTTTTTATAGGCACAGAACTATAGTCCTGAATACCAAAATGGTCATGTCCCATCAAAACTGAAAAAATGTCTAACCTCATTATATTTGTATCTACATGTAAAAGACTTGTTTTGGCTAAGTTCAAACCATAATTGAGGTTCATAATCATTCAAAAGTGGGGCATTTTTATTAAAACGGACATTTTACTGAACTTACAAAAATGTTGGTATTGCACATTTAGGGGAATTCCCATTATTTAGTCCACAAATCATTGCTGCAAAGACAGGATGTTTCAAACAAATTTAATGGTGGAAATTAGTTCAATTTACTTGCATGTAAAAATGAAAATATTCTTGGACTTGAATTACAGTTGCCTTATTTTGCGATTTGAATTACTGCATTAAAATAAGCCAAAAATTTTCCCAAAATTGCGCCATTATTTGTAACTATATGGAGAGACACGTTGCATACTTGGCAGTCTTTTGTTATATCACAGCAAACAAATAAATCAAACATGAACATTTTAGTTTTCATGTATGTTCATTTTTCTCTTTTGTTTCCATGTGTTTCAGTGAGACACAAGTTAGCTGGCACATGATAATCTCAAACACAACAACTGTAATAAGACAACTATATAAAGCCCAGTAGAGAGAAGTCATAGACTGACGTGTGATTGTGAAGGAGCAACAACCTTGTGAAGGAGCAAGAACCTACCATATACATTGTTCAATCGTCTCCAATGATTTGGAAGATCTTCCTGAAATGAGTGGATGGTTAAGCAACTTGAGATTGATCCTGAGCACCACAGCTGTGGTTGTTCCAGTGACAGTTACTGTACTGGATATATTTGGCTATGTAGCTAGGGTAGAAGGTGCCTCGATGCAAGTGAGTGATATATGTATAGTGATATAGATAGTGCTCCCGTGCAACACGCGGTACTAATTTTTTGACCTACCTGATGTTTGATAATTAAGGATTGCGAGTCTCATACTGCACCATTTTTCTTCAAACTTTCTGTCGGTACATTGCTTTATTGTAAAGAGTCCCTCGTTTTAGCAGCGTTTTGGTCCCCAGCTGTTAAAAGCCCTTCTCACAGCTGGGGACCAAAATGCCTCTGGAAGTAAGGACTGTGTATAACAGAATAATGTTCCAACAGAAAGGCATTTTTGTTATGCTTTGAATGGAACAAGTTTGAAGAAAAATGGTGCAGTATGAGACTCATAATCCTTGATTTCTGGTAGGTCAAAAATTCAAATTAACGGTCAAAGTTAGTACCGTGTGTGCAAGTAAAATATGACTTGTTTTTCTGAGCTACATGTGAATCAAGTAAAATCATCATGAAATGCCACCATCCCTATTGCAGATACTGAACATGTACTGAACATGTACATTGACTTACTACATCTACATGTATATTTTTCCAGCCAGCATTGAATCCGAAAGAGGAGAGAGGTGCAGATTATGTATTTTTGAACAAATGGAAGATCAGGAACTACCAGTTTCAGAGGGGAGAAGTAGTTGCATTGATGTGAGTAGATACATTCTATACATTCTTGCCCTCTACTATTAGCCTAGTAGGGTTCACCGGCCAGGATTTGCTAAGGGGGGTTCACTTTTTGAAAAATTCCAGGGGGGTTCACTTGTGACAATTTTGGTCCAAAAATTAAAAAGTGCTCAGAATGGTGAAAAACTGCATGATTTTGAAAGATTTTTTGGCCAGGGGGGTTCGCTCAAACCCATCGAACCCCCCTGGCTACAGGCCTGGTTCAGCACCATTTGAGCACTGACATTTGAAAACATATGATATTCTACCTTTAGTGCCCAATCTGATATTCATATATGATATTCATTCATTCTTTGAAGCCTACATTGCTTCTAAAGAAGAATGGTATAATAGTCTCTAATCAGTGCTGATATTGTAGATTGTGGTGCATAAATCATGATGAGCTACTAACAATATGACGTAGCTTTTAGCCATATTTAGTCAAATAGTATTTCGCTTTGAAAGAGCTCTGCTAGCAGCTGATGTTGAATGTCCAGGTCTCGAGCTATAAATAGACCTATTTTTATATAAAACTATTACCTTTTTGCTTTCATCTAGTCTAGCTACAAACCCTTGTGACCCCCCCCCCCCCCCCCCAATACCACTAGTCCACTACTCATCACAACAAGTGAAAACGATGTGTAGTCAAGTAGGGGGGAGGTCACAAGGGCTTTCAACACATACACATTAAGTAATATACTGCATATGTAGCTTGAAACTCTGATCACCATGAAATATTTAGACTTATGCTAGATGACATATGCTAGTTAATATTTCATATTCATATAGATGTCAGATACCAATATCAACAATGAAATTTGGCATATTTTATGACCAGTTGGTATAGAATAGATGTCACTTGAACTCATGTAGAATAGAAATGTTACTCTGAGGCATTTGGTATTACAAGCTGTAACAGTGACTTCTCCCTGCTCCCTCCCGCTATCTCCTCTCCCTCCCTCCCTTTCCAGAGTATACAAGCTGTGTTGTTTTATCTCACTGACTTCATCTTCATCTATTGATCTAGCTGTCCATTCGTCTAGCTGTCCATTCATCATTTCATCTGTCCATCTGTCTGTCCATCAGTCTTGAACCAGTTGACACACTTGGTTCAAATTCGCTAAATGTTGATGCGTTCAGGAACATACAACCTCTCCTCCTCTCTCTCATGGGTGTAAACTTTCATCATTTCTATAAGTTCAAAATAACGAGTGATTTGATGAATATGAGTTTGTGATTTGCTACTGCAGGGAGTTGCTGTTTTTCAAGTAAGTTGATACTTGGATAAATCCTTAAGCTATTGGAAGTCATAAGAAATAAGAAGAAAGTTCCAAAAAATCAATGTCATCAAATTATCTCCAGTTTCCATTCTCTGATTAACTTGTTCCAGCCTGATTAACACGCAAAAGAATTGCCAGAGTAAATGGCCTCCATTGCAAATACAGTAGTACCCAAGAATAATATGCCTTTATGTCTTCATATTGAACAATCTAGCCCCAATCTTTGGCTGCCACCATAAGTGATAAATTATACATGTCAAAGCTGTCAACATGATGAAAGAGTAGATAATGATGATGACAATTTTCTAAATTGAACCAATAATGTCACGTTCTGGCTGTTTCTTTTTGTTATTCATCAGATACGCAGAGCAAATTTCAAGATGTTTCTACTGTAATGCCAAGAAATAATTGCAATTACCAGTGCCACATATTTGATAATCGTTTTAATTCACTTGGACATGTTGAATGTATTGTCCATGGTCTAAGTACAGTGGCATCTAGCTGGATGAATCATGCCAATTTCCTATATATTCAATATATTTCATATTTTGACCTTTCAGATGATTTTTACTTCTGCATATGACATTGACCTTTTCATTTAACATAACGAGGACACCTTTAAAACTTTAAGGAAACCTCAATTCTCCAAAATCATTGACTTTTCTGGTGAGCCTAAGTTTTAGACCGTCCTTGTTCATGTTGTTATAGAGTGCAATAGATATGATATAGGAGCTGGCAATTAAGTAGCCCACATATTCCCCCAATATCCCGCAGGTGACCTTGGCATGACCTTCCACATGACCTTGACATGGAAATGTCACTCTGAACTTTCAATTGGCCTCATTATTTTAACTTAGATATTAAGAGTCATTTAGAAGATGACAAATACATTTATTCTAATCTATTTTTAGTGAACAAAATTTATTTTGAATTATATCATCATTTGTACATAATGTAGATTATATTCTACACACACTCTCTTTCTAAAATTGCAAAATTATTACAACTGTACAAAGTTAAAACATCAATCTAATATAAGTTCAGATTTCAGATTTGGGGATTTAAGCTCATCCTTCAATTTACTGCTTTATATACACAGTTTTATACTATATGTTCAAAATAATCTTTTTTATGTACAGTATCTATTGAAAGAAGTTAGCTGCTCATAGTTGCTTTAATTATTTTTGTATTTATTGAATACTTGCACACATGATTCAATAGGATTCTGAGGGAGGAAAATTACCATTCTTTTCCTTTTTGACACATGTTCACAATGAAAACTACATGTATATACATTTGTGAAGTTAATACAGGTGTTCAGTTGAGAGAGGTGATCTTTTTCTAATCTAAGCTAATCTTATCTAATCTAGTATGAAATCTAACATGGGGGCACCAGATTAAGATGTGTTGTAGTACCTGGATCTGTCATTGTGTTTATGGTCCTTAAGCTGCTTCTGATTTCGTTGAACTTCCAGACACCTGTCATTGTGATTTTAGTCCTATAGGCTCACATATGATTGATTTGGACTGCCATGGACCTGTTATTATGATTTTAGTCATTTAGTTATGTTTGGGATTGTTAAACTACAGTGACTTGTCATTCATACCTATAGTCATGAGATTGTGTTGGACTACCAGGGATCTGTCATTGTGATTATATTCCTAGTGTCATGCTTGAGATTGTGATAAAACTGTCAGGGATCTGTCATTGTGATTTTAATCCAATAGTCATGCTTGGGATTGTGATGAACTGCCAGGAACATGAGATTGTGACGTTGGTTGTGCATTTGATATCAAAGATGTTCGAGAAGTGCACAAAGGCGTAGAAGGTGGATGATAAATATTATCTAGAGGAATGTTAGACATGCTTTCTACTTTATAATTAGTCCCTTCTGGTTCTTTATAGTTCTTTCGCATGCGGTACCGTCGTAATATTACAGCTCCTAAACAGACAGAGAGAATTGTTGATATTGTGACTGTCAGCGCAGCAATAACGGCCATATTATTGTACTTTTGTATACCTCGATAAATATACATTTGCTGCTTAGTTTGTATATCTGCACAGTTTAGAATTTCTTTGTCACCTAAATTGTCAAATGAGATACAGAACTGGTACAGAGTGTTTGGTATTAAGTCAGTGACTGTATATGTCCTCATATAGGGCCTAAGGTGTATCACCTCTGGTGGGTGGTTGGATATTGAAGATTTCCAGAGAATCTTGTACTGTGTACTGGAGACTGTCTGGTCTGTACCATTCCATGTGATAGTGATGAAGTTACTTGAAACTCCTTGTGTGATAATTCTGATGTTAGTGCTATGCACGCCTAGCACCATTGAAGCAGTGTCGTGACTCACTGCATTAGTAGCCATACATGCGTATGTGCCAGCGTCCTTTGCCTTTACGTGCCCAATCTGTAGAGTCCCACTGTTGAATAGTTTTAAACGGCTGTGATTAGATGTTCCATTTAAAATCTTCCTTGTGTTAAGAATCCAATGTATATTGGGTGTGGGGACACCTATAGCCCTGCAAGAGAAGCTCACTGTGGAAGTAACAGGTATTTGCTCCTTATCCCTGAAGAATGGAATCACAGTTGGGGCGCAGACCCTCGGGATTTTATCCAAGGGTACCGATGTTAGAATATGTTTGGCAAATTGATATGGGGTCTCACAAACTATTTTATCCGCTTGCTGGAACTCTACACTTGACATGTTAGTTGTGTTCAGCAGGGTCTGTTGGATCCAGTATATGTTACAGTCACAATATACAGGGTTGTTATAGAAACTGATCAGCTTCAGACTTGGTAGGTTGCCTAGCAACTCCACAGGTAGAGACAGCAATGCATTATTGTGTACATAAAGTCGCGTAAGCTTTGGGAGTTTGACAAATGCCTGTGGGTCTATATGCATTAGTTTAGGGTTATCATGTAACTGTAGATTGATCAATTCAACCATATTGATGAACACTTTTGCGTCTATATATTCCAGATTTGGCATATTGTTAACATTCAGTTCCTTCACCATGACGCGATCAAAGTCACCCATCTTAAGGTGCGTGATGGGGTTATTGTCCAGAGTGAGGATGACCATCTTATGGAACCTAGTGAAGGAGATGTATGGCACAGTTTCCATATTGTTGTCACTCAAATCCAGGAACTCGAGAGTCTCTAGGCCTTGGAAAGCCCTTCTGCTTATGCTCTCCACATTGTTGCTTGCTAGATTCAGTTTTTGTAAGCGCTGTGTCTTATTAAAGTCCCCATCATTTAGATTAATGAGGAAATTGCCACTGATATCAAGTTCCTGGAGATGTGAAAGTCCGAAGAACCAGGACCGATTTATTGTCTGCAAATTATTATTCTTTAGTGAAAGTTTATGCAGGTTGTTCAGTCCTCCAAATGCATGGTCACCAATCTCTGATATATTGTTATTTGAAATGTCAAGCACTTCTAGGTTAAGCAATCCACTGAATCCTCCATGGTTTAACTTAGAGATAGCATTGTGCCCCAGGTTTAACCACCTCAGTAACTCAATCTTCTCAAATATTGGATGCTGCCCCATTTTGTTGATTGTATTGTTTGATAGATCAATCATTAGGAGTTTACGTAATTGGGGCAGATCCCGATTTATCGTTGTAAAAAGATTGCCTGATAATAACAACACTTGTGTGTCCTCTGGAATATCATCAGGAAGTTTAGTCAGTTCTTTCCCCTCGCAGTCCAAAGTTTTTAATAATTTTTTCCCGATGTAAGGAGACTTTTTCAAGTCACATAAACATTGATCTGGGCATACTGTGTCCCAGCTTGCAGCATCTATAGGGACCAACAGTTGTAATATTGTCGTCAATATGAGACATCTTAGCATGATTGTTACCATCGTTGTTGTCATCATCACTATAGTAAGCATTTTAATATTTTCGTGATCTTTCAAATAATCCTTTTACTACTCCATTGAAAGTGAAGCTGCGTTGGAATTAGCATTTGGAGCATGTATTATAGATCCACATGAAGCGTAGAATGTCAAAGTAACAGCTAAGAGATTATTCCGGTTGGTTACACATTAACTTCCACTCTTGACATTTATTACATCCCAGATGATAAAACGTCATATTTCACCAATATTTTTACATATTTTGCTAGGCTACGTTTTCCACAGAGATTGATTTTTGAGTTTATTTGGACTTTGTATCCAATATCCCAGTCAGCCTTATGTGGTGTAATACTCGGCTGATGTGTTTCATTTAATGATGCCAATATCAAGTTCCTGTTCGACCAATCAAATCAATATTTGAATTTAATGACTGTATAAGTGTAGTTCAGTGAATATTGGGTATATTTCCAAGTGTGCTTACTGTCTCAATGATGTCATTAACAAACTGAAGTGGAATCGTAAGAGATGTCCTCTTCAAAAAGTTGTAATCCTCTTTAACGTAAAAGCCAGCAGTGAAATCATCACATGTAATCCAATAATACTTCTGATTGAGTTACACTAGAAAACGTTAGCTTTAATTTCCCCGAGGCAACAGTGGTACTAATCCTAGCCAGGACTGGCCGATTATAAAGTTACGCGTCACACTAATGTTCTGCACACATCATCAATCCTTGCGGTGTCAGAAACAAAATGTTCATTGTTGTTTTATGTGAATCCAAAATCAATAAATTAATGTTCTGGAGAATAAATTGGGAAAATAACTTAAGTGCTGTACTTCTATGTCTTGTTCTATTATCATGTTCTAATACCACGGAGACGTCAGTTTAATCCTATTGTGATACTGCCTAATGCAGACTTATTTTATACAGAGTCTATTTATTGAATGAGTTGTCACATCTATTGTATATCTTTGCTCAGAATACCACTTGTAAATGTCAACTCCTGGGACCTAAATCAACTGCAATCGTTTGGGACTTTGACCAATTGTGATCTTCTAGTTTCGCAATTTTCTCAACTCTTGGTAGGACATTTTCGTCAAGGGCTACATTGATGTTTAGGTTACGCAAATGTTTCATTCATTAGCATTCTTGACGAGCCTGCAATTAACTATTGGATGTCAGTATACAACTGAATGTAGCACCAAATCTCTGGTGAATTTCTCGTATTGCGTGATCTATTAGTAGAATGTCATGTTCATTTGCAATGTGCCTAGATGAAGTTAACTCTCACTGTTGAATCTCCCAGTTAAAACAGCATCTGAAAGTAAAAAATAAATACATTGTAACTTGATTAGGTAAATTAACAAATTATAGCCAAATTAACCTTATATAATAAACACATGTATCTTTTATATTTGCAATTTAACCATTATTCGGGGTAAAAGATTTATTCTAATGTGTTTTGTACTGTAGTTGTGTTGACATAAGGAAGAATAAAAACATGAAAAACAATTCCTACATTGTCGGGTATCCGATTAAAGTGAAACTCAATACAGTTGTTGTATGGCTTAGTCTTTATCATTGGAATCTTTTAAACAGTAACAAGTTTCAAGACAAATATCACCTTTGGGGGCTTTATTATGACATTTTCTTTTATTTATAGGATATTATTGATTAAGGAAGAATATAAAACTATGAATTATTATTGAATTATTATTATTAATTACAATGTGTCAATTTAAGATATGAAAAATATCTCATGTAACCATGAGGCAAACAAATAAATATTGAATTGAAAAATGGTCAAATTATGGAATAGAATTCAACAAAAACAAAACACAATATGAAACAGTTAATTGTAGATTTTGAGATTATCCAAAGATTAAAACATTTAATGAAATTTTATATTAAAATGTGTCAGTTTCATGAATGCAGAAGAAGCAGGGAGGTATGAAGTAATTGTGCATATTATTTTAAGTTCTTGAGTGCTAATATATATGAATAAGGATAAATAAAAATATGTTTAATAGAATTACATGGACATGATGAGTCTAGATTTCCCTGGCCGGAGTACAATTGTAATATAAATGTCAAATAATAAATAAAAGTATGTATAAACAAAGCAAAGTATAACAAAGAAATCATAGTGTAACATAGAAGTCATGGAAAAACAGAGATAAGTCATGAAATAACAGAAAGTCATCTTATAACAGAAAAGTCATTGAATAACAGAGAAATCATTGAATAACATAGAAGTCATTGGATGACAGATAACACTTAGAATAACATGGAAGTCATAGGATAACAAAAAAACATGTAATGACAGATAAGTCTTGGAATAACAGAGAAGTCATAGAATAATATGGAAGTAATAGAATAACAAAAAAGCCTTGTAGTGACAGATAAGTCATGGAATAACAGAGAAATTAAGGGATAACAGATAAGTCATGGAATAACAAAGAAGTCATAGCATAACATGGAAGTCAGTTATCCAGTGACTCCTATAGTGATGAAGAAGGTTAAGGCATGGGTAAAATACAAAGTAGCTCCAATAGGTTTTAAAATGAGTCCTTTGTATGCTATTAACAGTTCCAAACTTCTAAAACATCCCCAGATGACTATAAATTCACAGTATTAATGTGTGAGAGCACCTAAAGAGGTATTTGGGGGTTTACTGAGTCAACTATTCAACATTAGTTTAATATAGATGGTATTGGAGAAATTCCCTAGGGGGTCATAAGAACAATTTGGAGTAAATTCCTTTTCAAATACCAATGCATTGAAGAAGTAAAAGTGCATTGAAGAAGTAAAAGTGCATTGAAGAAGTAAAAGTGCATTGAAGAAATATCAGTACATTGAAGAAATGTCAGTGCAGTGAGGAAATGTTAATGGATTGAGAAAATAACTGCATAGAGGAAATGTTAATGCATTGAGAAATTAACTGCATAGAGGAAATATAAGTGCATTGAAAAAATATCAGTGCATTGAAGAAAGTTCAGTGCAATGAGAAAATAACTGTGAATTTAGGAAATGCCAAGGTATTAATAACTTCATTGAAGAAAATGTGGAGGAAATATCATTGCATTAATGATATATGTTATTCTACAGAAAGTATGCTTTATTGACTAAACCAGTGATAAGGTTATTTTATGAATTAAGAAGATATCTTGAAAATAATGTTTTTCAATTGTTAATAAAGACTAAACAAACACAAGAAAATAGCATTTTAATTAAACAATTGATGAATTAGTTTCTAAGTCTATAAAAAGATTTAATCCAAACAGATTAGCATCCGTCTAGACCTCTGGATCATATCGAACATAGCGTCCATTAGTCGCCACATCAGGGCAAACTAACCTGCAATTGTCGTGTTTCCCAAGAATAACTAATAAATAATTCAACTGCTGAAATAGATTATATTTTTTGTGTTCTTATATCCTGATGGTTTTGTTTCCCAAATATCACTAGCAAATTAGTAATACATTTCACCAATGGTGTTATCCTGGGGTGTTATTCTGTTTGCTATGCTAGCAACATCCTTGGTCCAAGGGTATTTCACTTCTTTCCATATTCTGAATTGAGTAATAAATTAAATCCTTTGAATGAAAGATGTGCAAGGAAAAGACTGGATAGATTCATGTAGAAATTATCTTGATTTACGTCATTAAATATTCAAAATTATGTCAAATTGATATCAAATTTGAATGTACAGGTAAAATTGGATGAAAAATGTGGTTTAAAAAAAAACTTTGAAAGTTAGTTTAAGTTTAGTTAAGTTTAAGTTTGGGTACATTCCCCTTTGTTATAAAAACACATAAAGTGAAATATCTATACATGTATGAGAAAAATGATATTTTCTTTTACTGGACATATTTTCATATACTTGTACCAGCTTCATCTAAATTTTGCTTTAACTTTTAATAACAGTCTCAATAGAATACCGCTATTACAAATTTTTATGAATCATTAAGCATTGTTAAGTAGAGTAGTTCTCCAATGTAGGAATGTGATTCTATCACCCCTCCCCAGCAACTCTTTAATTGATTTCAGTATCAGAGCAACTGATTCGAAAGACCAAGAAATCCAAAGTTTCGATCTTCCAACATTGATATTCATTGTATAGTATGTAAAGTTAGTTAAGAATAAAAAACATGCTTTTAATCTAATGGTACCATCTATCATCATCAACAACTCAACTTCAGTTATATCATTATACATCTCTCTTTTGTGGTGTTAACATATTCTATTGAAAACTTAGTTCTATGGTTGTCAGTTGTACATTTGGAAATGATAGGATGCAATGTATTCGTATTCTCAACAGACCTACAGTATGTATGGCTGTTAAACTTAATTTAGGGGAGGGGGAAATAATAAGTCTCATTAGTGAAGCATATTGGATTTTTGAAAAAATGGCATTTAATCAAAATTTTTGAATTTTTGAATTTTTTCACCATCACAAATGTTTGGCAGTTGGTGTTCGGTGGTCAGTGTTCAGTGTCTGTAACAAATGGCAGGTGGTGATATTATGCATGTTGATGCTTTGTTATATATGGGGGAGGGGCGAGGTTCCATATGATCGAAGTAACTTTGTTTATCCAAAACTGTTAACACGTGGGCACCATCCTTTTTACGTCTTCGCAATCTCACTGATTTTATACGATATGATTCATAGACCTACAGGGTGAAACTCCATTTCACAATTAAACTTCTGAAATTGGATTTCCCCATTAGAGTTTCTTTGATCTTGGGATTCATGTTTTTCTCTATCAATACAATTGTTGGCTTAGACATAATCCTGAAATGAGATTTATTTTTCAATTGCCTTCTATAGATTGAAGTGGGCTGAAGTGTCAATTCAAAGATATACAACATAATTAGATTCCATATATCATAATCGTCCTCTCTAAAACACAACTCACTTATCCTCTCCTGCCAATAACTTATTTCAGTACTTCTAATATGTTATGTCACTAAGCTGGCATCTCCATCATTCTCCAGGACACACATGGGGCAACATTAGGAAAAAAGGAGAGCAACCATCAAACAATACAAACTGAAAATCTATACATTTTGATCCGTCAAGGTATTAATATGACTGAAGGAATATGCTGATTAAACAGTATGAAATCCATAAACTTGGTACATGAATGCATGAATAAGCATAAGAATACCCTACTCTGATTTATCAGAACCCAGGTCTGTAGCCAGGGAGGGTTCGGGAGATCAAGCACCCCCCCCCCCCACCCTTGCCAAAAATGCTTTTAAAAAATAGTTTTTCACCATTCTGAGCATTTCTTGGGCCAAAAATGTCAAAAGTGAACTCCCCCTAGAATTTTTTAAAAAGTGAACTCCATCTTGGCAAATCCTGGCAAAGGGCCTGGAACCCCTCTTAAATGTTTGAGAGGGATGCCAATGGTACATGATATGGATCCCACAATGGAATACCTATTAGAAACTTAGCTTTGCATGACATTAGTAATTATCATTATGTTTATAGTCTATTATATATAGGCAGTTCTATTAGGTGTTACTACAACATTAGCAAGTGTTCCATTTATGCCTCTATTATGTGAAACTTGGCACCAGAACAAAGGTACAATGACATGTTAATATATAGTACAATACCAAGGATCAAGAGGTCACAAAAGTAATTTCAGAAAAAAGCATCGATATTTTTCAAAAAAATAATTATACATCTTTATCGTGATCATGGGCTTTCATACAAGCCTGAGATATAACATACTAAATGATAATAGGAACTTTTTTTAAATAATTCATAGCTATTCTAGCCAGATAATACCAAAAATTTGTAAAATTGGATGCACTATGCCTTATTTTCATCCAATCAGATCGTGAGACGCATGTACAATAACCGTGGAGAAATTGAGTGGGAATTTTACATTCATAACCTGGTATATATGATCAGCTATAGTAGAGCTTTCCACTATCTGAGTACAATACATATAGCAGAATAATGATAACTGCCAGGTATAATATTTGTAGTTGTTTTGACATAAAATATTACTATGCAATTGTAGTACAAGTTTGTTAAGCTTGAAAAATGGTGTTCCTGCCTTGCTGCAATATCTTTATATGCAGTTACATAACCCCATCTTGGAATTGTTTACTCTTTGAGAAAATGTTATTATTCATCATGCCTAGCAATTACATAATTAATAGATAAAAGGAATCTACATCCTCTGATCCAAGATACAGAATATATATTCTTCTTCTGCAGTATACTGTAAATTGCTTTAATTTGACGATCGTTTTAATTTGGCATTTTGGTAAAAACCACCAAATTGAGTCTCTGACAATTTTTTGAAATTTTTTTGTATGATTAAACTTTGATGAACGTCTTGATTGAATCATGGATAAAATGTTGTGTCAATTTTAAACTATTTCCGAAAGAACTAAAGAGTCCCCACTGGTAAAGATAAAACAATCCGATACCAGGAGAGATAAAAATTTGGGTGGTTCTCAGTTGGCTGTGGAGTGAGTAATACGATTGATGATGGTCAATCCACCAAATTAAATAGCAGCCAAAATTTCAAAATTTGCCCTATCTGCCAAATAAACAGGTTCAACATTGCATTAAATAATATCCAGAATTTAGAGATATTTTGCAGTTTTATCACTGCTATTTCAATAGGTGAGTTTAGATTTTAAGATTCCAAACAAGGCAATCTTAGAGTTAATATTTCTACAATACAATATTTTTTTACAATACAGCACCAATATAGAGCCATATAGCATTTTTGGCTGTCCAATTTTGGCTCGTGTAATTGTTGTCTCAAAAAGTTGCAAGAAATACTTGCTTTATTCACAATCAGTTAAATTGATTTATTTTCTTTATTTTATTTGAATATTTCTGTATCCTAAACTTGAAATTGCTTCACCTTGTGTATGATATCATATCTAGTAATTTAAAAAACTTTTTTTTAAAGCACATGCTGATGCTGTAATGGTATTTATTATTTATTATGCACATTGAGTGAGCATTAGCAGCTGAAAGGAAGATTTGCATTGTATATCATATCTTCAAAGGTCCTACCTGCAAATGTATTTTCTGAACATTGTCTTTTTCTTAAATAATTCATACTTACATTGGTTTGTCTTCAGCATCAATGGGAAGTATTTCTAAAACCAGAATACCATGTATTTACATTCAGCATCAATGGGAAGTATTTCCTAATACCAGAATACCATGTATTTACATTCATTTATTGCGACTTTCTTCAAATCCAGTAAATGTGCATTTCTGTCTATTTCTGGTACCCTAAAGTTATTAACTGTTACAGAATTGTTTTGCATCTGTGTAATTATCCAGACTTTATGGTTACAGTATCTTAGCTAAGAAGAAAAATATTTGCGTATCCTGGGAACATCACAAAGCATGTACTACCAGTTCTGTAACAGTCAGTTGTTCCCATAGCACTAGTTGATTGTCTGATATTTATACATCTCTGCATGCTGCCAGTAATGTTGCCAATGATGTTCACTTCAAAGAAGTTTTATTTCTAGCTCAGAACGGATTGATTATCACCGCTACTATGACCCTTTGTGGAATTTGTAGTTTTGCATAAAAGTTTTTATCTCTTTGGATGTGTGACTTAACAACAGTTATCTTGTGTCCCTAGTCCATAAAATAAAAATAAATATGATATAAAAATGTTGAGAAGATTGATGAATGTTTCCGATTTAGTCAAAACGATGGCATTATTCTGGTTCCGTGCATTATTTTAATCCCAGGGGCCTGAAAGAGAAGTGCTAAACAGAAGAATATAATGAGGTTATGAAAATCTCTAATAGGATTTTAAGATGACTAATTCAGCCCTGGAGTAATCTATCAAAATAATTCGACCTAAATGTAAGTTTATCTCATTTTCCCATGATCCCTCAATGGTCCCTGTTTGAAATTTTGAAAAAATTGTACTATTATATACATTGACCCATATTAGATAAAATCATTTGAAAACATTTGAGGCTGTTGGGGATACATCTAAAAGCAGTTGTACTTTAGGGATAATATCACTGTATTAGTTCATAATTATTGATTGATATTATTTCATAATATCTGATTCTCTTCCAAATTTATCAATTGTAAAACAATTGTTTTGATGCAGTCTTATGCGGAACTTATCAGTCCTTCTGTAACAATTATGCACTGTTAATCATCATTTTAATGGAATTCTTGGAATTTTTACTTTGATACTGTATCTTCAATGAACCTAAATCTGTAACGAATGTATATTTTTAGATGCTGATATTTGAGGTTTATAAAGATGTATCTCACTGTCCCTACTCTTGAATATTATAGAAAAATATGATACCAGGGTATAACTGACTAAATACTTTTTCCAGTATTTATTGCATAAAATATAATTGATAAATTCACTTGAGTATAAACATTAAAACATAATGAACTATCATATAACTTCATATAATACACTTTATGCATAGCTTTTCTGTGTAAAATCAGGCCTGTAGCCAGGGGGGTTCGATGGGTTCGAGCAATCCCCCCCCCCCCCCGGCAAAAAATTATTTAAAAATCATGCAGTTTTTCATCATTCTTAACATTTTTAAAGTGATTTAGGCCATTTTTGTACCCAAATTGTCAAAAGTGAGCCCCCCCCCTGGAATTTTTCAAAAAGTGAACCCCCCTTGGCAAATCCTGGCTACGGGCCTGAAAATTAATATAAAATCTCTTCATGGTTTACTGCTTAGTGGTTGAATATAAAGTTAGAATGCCCCAGTGCATATAACGATTCATCTCATTACTTTTAATATTTATGGGAGATTTTAGTATTTTATTGATATCTCCACGAAAGTATCTTGGAGACCATTTGATTAATCGCTTTGCTTTAGTACGTTGCCTATCAGAGGCATTTGAAATATTTATGGCATAGTTTTCTCAAGGGTGAAACTAATGTAATGTCTTTACCATTAGAATAATTCTCTTGCTGGTGCTTTTTGTCAGTATAATTATTCAAATAAAAAGTCAGTCGAACCAATTGCTTTCGCACCATCACTTGTATTAGGCTTTTTGGTTTTCTTACAGTATCTTCATTTTCAGCCCAGTGATTTTATGCTTAAGGACCAGTTTTGATGTCAATCTCTAATACACTCCACAATGTGTTTTTTGTCATGTTTACTCTTGTTCCACCTACTCTGTTGTCATGTTGCTATGGTAAACAGACACCTGCTTATGTTTACCCAAAATGAAATTACTACATGTATATTAGGGCGGTTGAGGCCAAATATTGGTTAAATGAAATAAGTTAATTTTGATTATTAGTTACAACAACTGATGCAGAACTTTTTGGCCAACCCTCGTAAAAGATGAACAAATGTCTGTATCTGTATTTTGAAACATGTTCTTGTTTGCTACAACAACACCTTCGAACATTTACATGTTATAATCATCTCAAACATTCCAACCCCTAAGGGAAGATAAATATTATGATAACGTTTATTGAAATAGTTTTGACTTCATTCTAAAAGCATTTCAGGGAATAGCCATAAAAGCTTGGTATGTACAGACCATAATCTCTCAATCATATTCTGCAGAAAAAAACACTTTTCCGATATGTACATGCATTTTCTATTAGAGCTATTAGAAAACCTTCTCTAATTCTGGGTAGCTTTTCATTATAATCTGAAGATTCATTTAATATTGGAAAAATTACAGAATAATTCCATTTGAAAGATATGTCCTAACTGAAGGTAATTGTTCACTTATACTGTGCAACAATAATGACCATAATTATCAGATTTGTGTAATTTGAGCACTTTAATATATTTTTTATCCAGCAATGAAACCTTTAGACCTCAATGTGAAGCACTAGATATACCTAGATATTCTTGCATAATGATTCATTTGTATTGTTTATAGGGCTTTTCTCAAGAAATGAGGATTTTTAAGATCAGGCTAAGATGAAGAGAAGTCTTTTCTTCATCATTTGAAGATCAAGTCACTTTGTCTAGATATGTCTTTATCATGTATAGAGTATATAGCAGATTTCCTTCTTGATATTAATGATACCCAAATTACCCATGTGTTAACCTTTTGATTAATGTCACAATAGATATGAACCAGCATTGCTTTGTTTGACAATATGTAGATTTGCATGTTTTGATCATTCCATGCAAAAACAAGTTTTTGAGATAATCAATCAATCATTCTGAAATTGTTGTATGTTATTTATGTCTTTGTTTCCAATCACCGTTTTCCAGGATACGATTTATTGCAATTGGACTTTTGACAGTGCTCAGGGCATCCTTGTGTCTTGGCTCTCTTCTGACATATAGAAATCCACTGAAGTAATAACTATTGAGATGCCATATTATAAAAACTGACAACGGGATTCCAATAATTAAGCCAAGGAAACTTAATTTGCGTGGTTTCTTTCTATATTTCATTGATTATCCTACAATAATTATTGTATTTAAGATGTCACAGCTCATTTATAACTCTAGCCTGTTTGAACGACTTGTCATGCAATTTGCTAGACATGTACCAGGATCCTGTCATAGTCACATCCTGTCATATCCAGATTCTGTCTTATTCAAATCCTGTCATATCCAAAATTCTATCTTACTTAGGTTATGTCTTTCCAAGATCATTTTTTGCATAAATCTCATCATATATAAAAAACATTCTGTCTTTCGCAGATCTAGTCATAATCAGGCACTGTCATACTCAGATCCTGTTTTATCTAGACCCTGTTTCATAAAGATCCTGTCATATTTTAGTCAGATTCTGTCTGATCGATACCCAAATTCTGTCAAACCTAGATCCTACTCAGATACTGTCATACCTAGATCCTGTAATATCCAAATACTGTCATATCCAGATCCTGTATTATCCAAATTCTGTCAAACCCAGATCCTGTCATATTCAAATTCTGTCAAACCCAGATCCTGTCATACTCAAATTCAGTCAAACCTACATTATGTTATACTCAGATTCTTAAAACATAGATCCTGCTTTTTTAACTAGATTCTGTCATACCCATAAAAAGCACCTCAGTTTTATATCACCACCACAAGTGGTGACATAATTTTTTTATGGACAATGTTCAGTGGTAAATGTTTAGCAGTTGGTGTTAGTTGGTCGGTGGTCAGCATATGTAACAAATGGCAGGCTGTGACATTTTGCATGTTAATGCCTTGTTAATATTTATCAATATTTCCAATAGTCTTCTCTGGTTCAACACTGAAACAATTCTAGGTTTCAGTTTATAGTGCTTGTACCAAATGAACTCTGGTCTAAGATGATTAGAGATTAGAGAAATCAAGCTTACTTGTCTTAAGATCTGAAGTGTCCTTGTAGTCGATCCCTTTACCATGGAAGATCAATCAATGAATTGGTCAAAACACCACTCAGATTCAATTGAATCAAAGCATTGATCGAGTCATTTCTTACTATGTGATATCCTGTTTTGACAAAACATTGAACCCATCTCCACCAGACCAAATATGGTGTTGACAAAACATTGAATCCACCTCCACCTGACCAAATATGGTGTTGACAAAACATTGAATCCACCTCCACCAGACCAAATATGGTGTTGACAAAACATTGAACCCACCTCCACCAAACCAAATATGGTGTTGACAAAACATTGAACCCACCTCCACCTGACTTTTGTTGACAAAACATTGAACCCACCTCCACCTGACTAAATATGGTGTTGACAAAACATTGAACCCACCTCCACCAGACCAAATATGGTGTTGACAAAACATTGAACCCACCTCCACCAGACCAAATATGGTGTTGATAAAACATTGAACCCATGTCCACCAGACCAAATATGGTGTTGAGAAAAACATTGAAGCCACTTCCACCAGACCAAATATGGTGTTGACAAAACATTGAACCCACCTCCACCAGACCAAATATGGTGTTGACAAAACATTGAACCCACATCCACCAGACCAAATATGGTGTTGACAAAACATTGAACCCACCTCCACCAGACCAAATATGGTGTTGACAAAACATTGAACCCACTTCCACCAGACCAAATATGGTGTTGAGAAAAACATTGAACCCACTTCCACCAGACCAAATATGGTGTTGACAAAACATTGAACCCACCTCCACCAGACCAAATATGGTGTTGACAAAACATTGAACCCACATCCACCAGACCAAATATGGTGTTGACAAAACATTGAACCCACCTCCACCAGACCAAATATGGTGTTGACAAAACATTGAACCCACTTCCACCAGACCAAATATGGTGTTGAATACATGGGAAGCCAGGCTTGAGACAGGCATAGCAATTGCCTCATCAAAGTTTTACAGAAATATATTATTTCAGATGTTTTCCAACTTAGGAAATAAAGTCCAAAAGTAGTAATATACCTCTTTTAGGCTTAATGTACTTCACCTATTTTAATGTCACCACCAGAAGTGGTAACATATTGTTATGGTCTTCAACTTGTTGTAGTGGCGGTTGGTGTTTGGTGGTTTGTGATTGGCATCTGCAACAAATGGCAGATGGTGATATTTTTATGTTTACGCCTTTTTTATATTTGCAGTGTCAAGTATTTGATCCTGGCTACACCCTTGGCTGTGCTAATTAATTCAAAATTCTTAACCATGTCTCCAAGTGAAGTTGTAGTTTGAGGTGCCTGGGAAATTGTACAAATCCAACCCCTCGCCTCCCCTTGTTGAAAAATGCTTGATGTATTAATGATGAACAATTCTCTTACCTTGTTTGCTTCTTTACCATCAATCTCCTCTTTACAATTAAATGGCTTATAATCATCACTGATGTGTGTTCAAAGGAACTGTCCAATATTCCACTAATCAGTCCAACACATTGGTGTTATTCTTAATTACAATGCGTGTCAGAATCCTGTAGCAGATCAGGATGTAATTGCATTTATTCTACAATTTCAATGAAACATAACATAAGATGGTTTTCATCAATATTTATATTCACCGTTACACAATCAACGGAACATTTGTAAATCAATGTTTTTCTACTTCTGTGGATATTCAAAAGAATCGTTATAGATTTAGGATGTTTTCTCGTGTACAACTTAGCATTGATCTAAGGAATAGAATAGTAGAATTGTATCGCGGTTTACTTAGTGCAATTACAGAAAAAGCAAAAGGGGGACAAATATTGATATTTTCTTTATTTCTTTATTAAACTGTGTTTTTATTATAATGTGCGAGTTGAATGAATGTATGTATTTTGAATAAGTTGCATCTAGAATCAGGTACCTGTCTTGTCCCATCTTCACATACTCTGGTCTTCAATGCGTTCATCGGAACGACCGACGGGAGCTCAGTGAACGAAGATGGTCTTGCCCTCTCCCATGCTGTCTCTAACACAAGCAATCGTGGGAATACAAAGTGGGGAGAAAAGTTTCCTTGCAGCTCATGTAATTAAGTGGAGTGTAACGTTAAAGTTCAGAAGGCACGGTGGTTCAGTAGAGATTATTTCAAGTTGCATGTCGTGTTAATTGTTCAAATTCAAAACAGGATGAAAACTTTCATTGGAAATCAATTGTGTTTATCTTTCAAAATAAGATATGATTTCCAAAACCCTCACAGGCCCTCAAACCAATCCCCAATGGTATATTCAAATTGAGTGGATATTTTCTTATATAATTCTTCTATACTGATATTCTTCAAATTGCGTAACTTTGAAATGAAGTTATTGAGTGAATGCATCACTAATGCCCCTAATCTGATTCATAGTCTCTATATGGAGTAATGATGACATTGTTCTACATTGCGTGTTATGGCATCACCTCTCCCAGTCATGTCAAATTGTGACTTGTTCCCTTTCAGAAAATCATATAGTTCACTGACTCAGACAGCTGGGCTCCATTTGAGACTATAATTTGCATTATTCTCCAAATGAGTTGACAAAATATTATTCAATTTTGAAGCAGGATATATTTACATTAGGTTACCAGATTTGGGATATCTGTATTTGTAATTTGTTAATAAGGAATAACTGTGGAATATAACCTTGGATCAACATTGTTTAATTTAATTACCACGTGAGTCATAATAGTTTTAATCCAATAATATGGCTATTTGAGCAGTTTGATTGCCTTGTCATACCTCATTTCATTAGATATGGGTGACACGATCATTCACTATTATTGTATATTTAGCCTCGCTATGTCCCAATTCCAACTCATCGTTTTGCATTCAGATCATTGTTCTACCATCTTGAGTAAAGCATCAGAGAGGGTTTCTATTTTCTATTGCGAGATGAAGAACTATCACGTTCAATTTTGAAACCTCTTTTCTTAATATTCTATGCAATTTCCCTTTTTTCGATTTCCTGACAATGTCAGACAATGATGGATATTTGAAGAAATGATACTTTCAGGATATTATATCTTCCTGCTAAGTTCTTCATTTCCTTTTGGTAAACTGATTGTCTCGCAGATCCTAGAACAATGATTGATTCTGCAAATGAACTTAATATTCATTTAGTTCCTTAGCCATGTAACAGCATTTATAAGGATGTGACCTCATTCTCAGGCATTTCATTACATGTATTGTACAGGGTGACACAGAAAATGCCACCCACTAATTTTGGAATAAATTTCTCAATAATGAGGGAATCTTAATAATTTTTTATGTGTAGATTAGAGATCTGTCTTTTTGAAATGCATGTTAGTTCATCAAATTTGACAAAATTATTTAAGAAAATGGGTAGATATTGATAATGTATGTGAAAGCAAGACAGAAACCCCAATTTCAGAATTTTGTTTTTTGAACTTTTTTGTCGATTTCACCGAAAACGTGATATTTCTAAATCCCTAATCTAAAATTGTTGATGCTATATACAATTATAACAATCTCTCATGCACTGAACAGTCTATCTCCACAAAAATCATTAAGATTCTTTCATTATTGAGAAAGTTATTCCAAAATTAGTGGGTGGCATTTTTGTGTCAACCTGTGTTTGAAAATTGGTAAGGTTTGATCTTGATGGTGTTGCATGATAGAAAGAAATAAGAAGAGAATCAAATTAAAACCTGATGCTGATATATTGTATATGTCATCAATACATCTTGAGACTAGCAGACTTGAGAGCATTGGTAAACATGATTTCTCTTATCTTTTATTAGGTTTTTTATTATTTATTAAAAGCACATTTATCTTATACCTCAGACATGATGTCAAATGATATGGGAAATTTGGACGGAGTAGCAGATTGCGAAGTTGATCTATGAAACCAGGAAGAATCACCGAGATTACAAATACTTATTCCCGCTGGAAATCCAATTTCTTTTTGGTTCTGTTGTTGCGACTTGAGACTTGAGACTGAGATGTATCAGTTTAGGACATCTTGCATTATAAACATCACCCTATCATCCCCTCTTCCCTTCTGTCTCCACCATCACTATCACCCTACCGCATATCTTTCAGCTACTCTAGTGCAGTCATTCTGAGACTCAACATATCTTTGTTTTTCAACTAGAAAAGAAATTATAGAAGACCATGATTTCCTATGATGCATTGAAGTATATTACAATATTGTATATGGGATGGTGTCTAATCATCTACAGTCATGGAAAAACAAAGTTAATTCCTTTATCATTTAACCCCCTTCCCTCATCTATCAAATTATTAAAATGTTGTCTTTCACTTGATTTAAAAAAATCAACACTATTTGCTCACAAAACCATCATTTACCCTTTCCCCTAACAAAACTAACTTTTAGTTACTGCACAAGTGTTGATATTTGGACATAATCTCTAACTTAATTAGCATTCTCTTACACAATTTATTGTCTATTGGTCCATTTAAAGATGTGATCCTTTGTAACATTGTAATATTTGCCTTTTAACATTTTAATCTGAAATATGGATCAAACCCCATGCTGATGTGAAAGAGTCATTCCGCCTCGGTAGGAATAGACAACCTCCGGAATACATTTACATTACATATTTAATTGCCTTTTAACAATGGAAACAAAAACAACTTGGTTTTATGCCTGTTACATATATTTATAGAAAATGCTCTTCGTCATTCTAATTCAATTTGGGTATGGATTACTCAATGGTCAGGGGAGTTAGATACCTCAGATGGCTTTGCTTTCATTAATTTGGGTTCTTAATAGATTTCTCAAAGGGAAAACATTGAACCGGTTCAATGACTCTTCTTGGACTTCTGGAGTTTCATCTCATTTGTTTCTTTAATTCTCTTCTTGACATGCAGAAATTGACCTATTGTCAATTTAATCAGCTTTAAGGAGAATTTTCTTCAACTTCACACCAATTATCGTCCCTAAACGAATTTCCAGAGACGTTGATATACTAGATGACTCTAAAGTATAAGAAATGACTTCCCTATTAAAGAAATTGAATTTAAGTCACATCTGATCTGGTTCACCCTTAATATAGAGTCTGAATACAGGCTACTATAGCAATACATTGCCAGGTTGCAACATTGACACACAGCCAGGCTGCTACAGTGACACACAGCCAGGATGCTACAGTGACACACAGCAAGGCTGCTACAGTGACACACAGCCAGGCTGCTACAGTGACACACAGCCAGGCTGCGACAGTGACACACAGCCAGGCTGCTACAGTGACACACAGCCAGGCTGCTACAGTGACACCCAGCGAGGCTGCTACAGTGACACACAGCGAGGCTGCTACAGTGATACACAGCCAGGCTGCAACAGTGACACACAGCCAGGCTGCTACAGTGACACCCAGCGAGGCTGCTACAGTGACACACAGCCAGGCTGCTACAGTGACACATAGTCAGACTGCTACAGTGACACCCAGCGAGGCTGCTACAGTGACACACAGCGAGGCTGCTACAGTGATACACAGCCAGGCTGCTACAGTGACACACAGCCAGGCTGCTACAGTGACACATAGTCAGACTGATACATTGACAGACAGCCAGGGTGCTACAGAGATATACTAGTATGATCAGGCTGTTATGATGACACATACCCAGGTTGCTACAGTGACACGATACTCCAGGTTGAATTAGTGAAAATCACAACCAAATCTAATTGTCATAGAACATACTTAAAAATGCAGATTTGAAAGAATATCTTTATTCAATTTTTCTTGATTGCATCATCTCTAAATTGAGTTTCTAAAAAGCTTTGATTTGAATAATGAATTGAATTACCCAATGTTACACTGATCTGCTGAAGAGTAAGTTTTGAATATAACAATTTCCATTTCATGTCCTCATCCTATTTTAAAATTGCATTATGCTAAATTGATTTACAGGCTCAAAGGAGTGGTATCGATATGGTGAACTTTTGGAACACGCGTTTCTCTTAAACCAGTCATCAAAAAATTCTGAAAATTTTACTCATCGTCAATTTAATGGTCATCTTTTAGATGGTAACATTATAATTTGAAATATGTATTTATACTTTTCTCTATATTGTTTTAGAAAACACATCAAACACTTCTTTTGTTCTTGGTATCATATATACAGAATGTTTTCAATAATTGGTTTAAGAGAAAAACCTTGTTGAATTCAGTTCACCATATCAATACCAATCCCTTTCCAGTAAACAATGCACTAAAACATAATTTTAAAAAGCAGAAAAATTGAAGAATCACTTTTCATAACGTCAAATTTTTAAAGTAGATATAGCAATGCATTGTCTTATTGTAGCAATACATGGTCTCATTGTAGCAATGCATTGTCTTATTATAGCAATACATTGTTTTATTATAGCAATGCATTGTTTTATTATAGCAATACATTGTGTTATTATAGCAATGCATTGTCTTATTATAGCAATATATTATCTCATAGCAATACATTGTCTTGTCAAACAACTCCTTATCAAGCATTATAATTACCTTGGTATAATATATTCTCTCATGGTACTTTGAGTATGACAACTGTGTCTCTGTTTTTTTATCGCACTTTGAAAAAGTGCTATATTGTCGTCGTCTTGTGCTGTTGGGCGGGCGTTTGGGCGTGCGGGCGGGCGGGACATAAACCAAATCTTGTCATCAAATTTCCAGGATAACTGCTTACCTGTTCAACTTGAAATTTTGACAGATGCAAGAGCAGACTAGTACCAAGATCTGATTAGGTTAAGGGCATGCTGGGTAAACTAAATGGCGGCCATTTTGAATTTTTCAACAAATCTTGTCATCAAAATTCCAGGAAAACCACTTATCCGTTCAACTTGAAATTTTTACAGATGCAAGAGCAGACTATTGCCAAGATCTGATTAGGTTTTGGTTATGCTGGCTGAATTACATGGTGGCCATTTTGAATTTTTTAATTTGGCGGCCATTTTGAATTTTTCAACTTGCTCCAAATTGACCAAATTTTTTTTTTAAAAACATCTACAAGTTCTCAGAAGTTCAAATCTGACCTTAGATTTCAGATTTGACCTTTCATTCACCTTCAGTGACCTTGAAAAGGTAAAAAAAGTTGATTTTCTAAATTGATATTTTGGATTTAAATTTAGGTCAGCTTAATTACAAAACAACTACTGAGGTCTGAAAAAGTGAAATTTTCAAGGTCGAAAGTCAAGGTCATTAAACTAGGTCACAAATGATGTTATCCAAGTTTCTCAAAGTTTGAGACTACAAATCAATTCTTGTCATCAAAATTCCAAGAAAACCGCTAACCTGTTCAACTTGAAATTTTTACACATGCAATAGCAGACTAGTGCCAAGATCTGGTTAGGTTAAGGGCATGCTGGGTAAACTATGTGGTGGCCATTTTGAATTTTTCAACAAATCTTGTCATCAAAATTCCAGGAAAACCACTTATCCGTTCAACTTGAAATTTTTACAGATGCAAGAACAGACTATTGCCAAGATCTGATTAGGTTTTGGGTATGCTGGCTGAATTACATGGTGGCCATTTTGAATTTTTCAATTTGGCGGCCATTTTGAATTTTTCAACTTGCTCCAAATTGACCAAATTTTTTTTTAAAAAACATCTACAAGTTCTCAAAAGTTCAAATCTGACCTTAGATTTCAGATTTGACCTTTCGTTGACCTTCAGTGGCCTTGAAAAGGTCAAAAATTTGATTTTCTAAATTGATATTTTGGATTTAAATTTAGGTCAGCTAATTACAAAACACCTACTGAGGTCTGAAAAAGTGAAATTTTCAAGGTCGAAGGTCATCAAATTAGGTCACAAACAATGTTATCTAAATTTTCCCAAAGTTCAAGACTACAAATAAATTCTTCTCATCAAAATTGCAGGAAAACCGCTAACCTTGTCAACTTGAAATGTTTACAGATGCAAGAGCAGACTAGTGCCAAGGTCTGATTAGGTTTTGGTCATGCTGGGTAAATTGCATGGTGGCCAGTTTGCTCTTCAAAGTGCGATATTTATCACTGTGTGTCTTGTTGTGATTTATACATCTCCTCTAACCCAGGGAATGATAAGGGTTGACAGGGTCTTTACATGTAATTATACCAGGGATTAACTATGTTATTTTGTTTTGCATAATCTAATGAATAGTGGAGATCAGAGTTTCCTTTCTACTTGATCAAATCCCTGAGATATTGAATTTAATGAAGCAAATGGCCAATCAACTATATCTCATAGAAAATCAAATGAAGCTGCATGTTTCCATGTGAGACTGGTATTCATCAATGTACTACATCACTGCCTGCAGGAGATAAGAAACAATGATGGAAACCCCTTTTGGGTAGAAATCGAAATTGCACTATCTATTAATGTTGAGATAGGGCACTCATTGGGAGAATAAAGTCACCAATGAATATTGATTTTCAAAATTGTGTCTAGTTCATGAAATATGAGTTTAAGGTTTTTAGAGTGTCCTGAAGCAACTACAACTAAGGTTTATAACTACTATGTCGCACCGTAGGGGTACTTGGTATTTTTAGAGACAGTTCCATAAATAACATTTCGAAACTAACATGTTACAGCAATAGCAAATTGGGAAATGTCTATTTGGAATGTTTTTCTAAGTTTTTCCCATTGTGTTGTTTCGGATCCCGAGGGGTTCACTGTATATAAACCTTGATGGGGATCCTCGGCGCACATGGGGTACCTTTTTTGACATTTGGTCATTTACATTCTTAGTTTTTAAACACAAGATAGTGTTGCGATTGACCTGAATTTTAGGATCTGTTATGAGAATGCCCCCAAAATTATGACTTTTGAGGTATGGCAATGGTCAGATTTTTCCAGTTTCTGAAATAAGAATGATTGTCGAAAATATGTTTTACCTCACACTTGTGGTATGGTATTGGTCTAGTAGTTACACATATCTCTTGAAAGCCCATGATTTGAGGTTGTTTTTGATCGTTTTCCACATAGATCTGCCTTCTTCTCTCGGCCTTCTTCAGTTTGAATAATAGCTTTTTTCTACTTTGGACATTTGGTATGGCATTGGTTCTACATTTAGACATTTGGTATGGCATTGGTCTTATATCTGGACATTTGGTAGGGCATTGGTCCTACATTTGGATATTTAGTATGGCTTTTAGGTATTATTCTGGTTGGTATGGGAATACATTGAAATTTGACAGATTGGTATTGGAACATATTGATATCTGAGGGTTCAGCCTAGGACCCCCGCCAAAATTTGTATACAGTAAACCCCCCAGGTTTCAGATAATAGAAAAGCGATGGAACATGACATATAGTTGATGGTCTAATGATATTCAAGTCAGTTCTAGGATTTACATTCTTAGTTTTTAAACACAAGATAGTGTTGCTGAGGGGAAAAAATTAAATAAATCAGTAATGGGTTTAATGATGCCTGAGATTAACCTGTCACAATTGGAAAATGCACCGTTGGAATCATTGCAATGACCGTGCCTCCTTGTCTTGATTTTTCCAAACGACAAATAAGAGGGGCAGGCCTGTAGCCAGGGGTGGTTCGATAGGTTCGAGCGAAACCCCCCCCCCCCCCCCCCTCGACAAAAAATCTTTAAAAACCATGCAGTTTTCACCATTCTGAGCACTTTTTAAGTGATTTTTGGAAAATTGTCACAAGTGAACTCTCCCCTGGAATTTTTCAAAAAGTGAACCCCCCCTTGGCAAATCCTGGCTACCGGCCTGAGGGGGTCTGGTTAACAAGAACATATTGGTATTGATTGTTGTTGGTGTCTATACTTGTGGTGTCATTCCTCATTACCTAATGTCATCCTCTCAGTCTCTTACAGGTGAGTCATTGTTTAGTGCCAACTTGTGGATTAGACACCTGTTTACTCTCCTGTTTGGTCTGTATCTTGCATATCTTTGTTTTCACTTCCTCATGTTATTTTCTCCCATGGACCACCATGTTGATCTATCAAAGGTCAGATCTATTGATTCAAACCAGTTTTATGTTTTAATTCTAACTGGCAAACTTCAACTTCTTAGATAAGCAGATCAGGAGAATTTTCACAGTTTCCACATTTCAAACAGCATCCTCAAAACAAGTATTAAAACCTGTTACAACAGCGTTATTCAACC
Source organism: Owenia fusiformis (assembly GCA_903813345.2). Lineage (NCBI taxonomy): Eukaryota > Metazoa > Annelida > Polychaeta > Sabellida > Oweniidae > Owenia > Owenia fusiformis. The sequence goes on along the minus strand of CAIIXF020000005.1, from coordinate 36,891,044 downwards.
AGACATATGGCAAACATTACGATTAGCTAAAAAATTTCTAAATTTTCGAACAACAACATCGTGGAAATATTAGTGAAAAGTTTCAAGGTAGAATTCAGACATATTTGGCTCATTTGATACAGTGTTTACTTATCCTCTTTAATAAGCAGATAATTGGAATCAGAGGTAGCATCTGGAGTGTCAATAATCTGCATAATGATATATACCCCAAAGTTGTATATTCAGGCACGGGTCTAATCAATATTGGCACATCAGGTGGTTGAATACATAACATGAAATTGTATTTGTTTAGTTTGAGAAAAACTTCATTAATCATTGATAATGCAGCGAAACCCTGGATTTTCTGGCCTTTTCCAGCTTTTGCGGTATACCTATTTAGCAGAATAGTTTTAGAATTCATTCATTATTTCTTGGATTTGGTGTTCACTTCAAACAGTTATTCATTACAAATATGTGTTCACCAGAGTATAGTCTTCTCAAGTTGGTGCAATTGCTTTAATACTGGGGAAATAACTGATGTTTTTGTGAATCATATTACATAATAACCCAGATGGGAGTAGGTAGTTACCAGTTTCACCATCAGGTGGCTAGTTCGGGGCAGATAACATGGCAGGGTAGTAGAAAGTTCCCTTAAACTTGAATATTCATCAATTTTAATGGTTCAATTTTCATATTACCCTTATGTATCTGATAGTTATACAAATTATATAAGATATGTCCAGCAAAAGAAAAAATTATCTGTCCGTCCAATACAAGAAAATATATTTTACTTTTTGTAATTTTATAATATGGGATCTATTGGGAATCTCCCCGATGTCACATTTTCAAAGGAAATTTTTCAAAGTTGAGAAATACTTTTTAAAACCACATTACTAATCAATTTGACTGAATTTTGAATTTTTAATGACATAAATCAAGATTATTTCAACTTGCATCTAGTCTATTAAATGTACATTAATTCTATTACATTCTATTTACATGACCATCGGATATCAATTCTTCTCTTTATAGATGTGTTTTCTTATCTGATTATCTACTGCCGTTGTCCTATGACGTCCTTGTCTTATTTTTGCCTATTTTCAGTTTGCTTATCTTTAATTCGATAATCGACAAGTGGCATAAAAGCAATACACGCAGGTTGTAACATATTGAGATGGAATGATTCACTGTTAGAATCAAACAAAAAAAAGTTTTTTTATTAATCAATTTTATGTTACCACCAAAATTCAAAAGTGGGGACATATTGCTGTAGTCTCCAACTTTTTTGTGGCGATGGTTGGTGTTCAGTGATTAGTATTTGGCATTCATTGTCTGTAACAAATGTTAGGTGGTTACATTTTGCATATTATTGAGTTGATTTAAATTGTAATTTCTTAATAATTAGAAAAGGTGGGATTAGATTATAGCTGCTATTAGCTGTATGTGTGAGAACCGTGAAAGGTGTTGGTAATCAATGATATATTGATCTATGCATCTATTTCTCAACCAAATATTGGTTTATCTTTGTTGTAGCCTCTTTGAGTATCTGATTATAATGAAAATCTGCATAATTCAAAGATGGAAGGAGTTTACTTGCATTGATAAACAATGCTCACCTTATAATTAATAGGTTTTCGAACTCATACATTATGTTGAAGGGTCATTGTTTAATTGTTTAGTCCATATCTGAAGATCAATGTGATTCCATGAAATATTGTGACATTTTACTTATTTTAGACTATTTGAGTTTGTATCTAAAATCTCCCATACTCAAAGATACAATTCAGAAAAATTTGTTTTGTTTCAAATAGTTAGTTTTCAGTAAAGAGAAGGGTGTTAAATCAAGAAAGGTGTTCAATAGAGATAGAATTACACAGTCAAGATAGGTGTTCAGTCAAGAGAGGTGTTTAGTAAAGATAAGCATTAGGTAAAGAAAGGTGCAGAAGAGAGAACATGGCTAGCATAGTTCATACAAAATAAAAACAAAGTTGTACTCTACAAACATTTGTAATATCAATTGAACTTTCTGCAAATATTTGGAGGCCAGATGTTAAACAGAGCATTAGTATCTTTTTCTGTCCATATATTGATCTCCTATTATGCAGACATGTTATTCTGTAAAGTCAAGGATATTTCAGTTCTTAATCAATTAAAAACACAATGTAAGGTTGAGGAGTTAATCTTAATGACAAGTGAACACTATATTGAATTTTTATAATTTATGAATGTTGAATTGATGTATCAGAGGCTTTTTGAAAGGCAACATTTAAGAAGATCAAATTACTATTTTTGATTGAGAATTAATTAATTAATTGTGTATTGTAAATAATATAGATAAAGGAAATTATGCTTTAGGCTTAGTACATGTTGTACCTTTGTACATATATGCTGTACATTAATTGTAGAAACATCTGTGTTGTCAGAAGTTGAAAAAGGTCAAAATCTTTGCAAAGTCTCTTACACTAAGACTTCGCATTGGTGATTTATTATTATTTTCTTTTTAGCAAGAGTTGAAAGAGAAAAGAGAAATGTTTTTGTCAAAATATATAATTCATTCTTGTATGTTATTTCATTGCAGGAATCCCGCTGATCCTGAGCAGAAAATGATCAAGAGAATTGTAGCCCTAGAGGGAGACACTGTCAAGTGAGTATTCTGCCCAGCTTCTTTTTGTCAGGCTCGTACGCGTATGTTAAAGCAATGGATAGAATATTTGCGGCAGATATGTGAACAATGATATGTATTGCACCTTTAAAAAGTACATTAAAGGTTGAGCATTAAAGTAGTACTGTAGACTACTTAAGTCTATAAAATGCAGCAACATAAATATAGTTTGCATACCTTATTCATATGCTTTACCATTATGTAGTAAAGACCAACCTAACAAAGTAGATGGAAAAATCTCTGTTCCATTTTCAGGACATTATCATTTAAGAACAAGTACATCAAAGTGAGAGATGGCCATTGCTGGCTTGAGGGGGACAACCATTCACACAGCCTGGATAGCAACTTATTTGGACCTGTAAGTTAGATAAACTCTCACAACAATTATAGATGTCACTACCACAGTGTCTGTTAGTGCTGACATCTTTCAAACATATTCTACAATAAAATTATTGTTTTGATAATTTGTATTCATGTATTGTAGCTCAACGTGATTGTATTTGTCATAAATACAGACTTTGTCATGGATACAGAAACTGTAACTTTTATTTTATGTGTTATCAAATAAATCAAGAATAGATTCAATCAATATGGTATATGTTAGAGGTTTGACATATTGTTATAGTCTCCAACTTTTTTGTGGACAGTGTTTGGTGCTTGGTGTTTGGCATTTGGTGTTTGGCGTTCAGAGTTTGGCATTTGTAACAAATGGCAGGTGGTTAATATTTTGCACGTTAATGCCTTGTTTGTACATATATTTTTTTCAGATTAGCCAGGGTTTGATTACAGCAAAAGCATCACACATTGTGTGGCCACCTCACAGAATGGGGAGGCTGAGAGTTATCGAGGAAAATGAAAACAGAGTAACAAAACATTCACTCTATAATCAAGAAATTATTAGACAATTAAGAGAAATTCGGGAAATGGAACGAGAAGATATTTAGCAGGGATAGATATAAATAAATCAAAGTGTTCAATATTTGCTGTGAAGTGTCATATCAAACACCTAAAAGCATGCACCCTCCTACAGAAGCAAGGGTTTCACTAGAATTTCACAACAGGCAAAATTAATGGAAATCATAAAGGATTGGTATCGATATGGAGAACTGAATTCAACAATGTTTTTCTCTTAAACCAACCATTGAAAACATTCTGTAAAGAAATACGGTATTTTATGTAATGTTGACTGATTGACGACAATTTAATGTGAAAATTATTTAGAAACATTTTTTTTTTTTAGTGCAATTGTTTTTGCTCCTTTCTACCAATTCTTGAGAATGAAATAAAATGTCTTTCCAAACCTTGTTGGAACAAAATAGCATATACAACAGGTTTTTAGACCTCTCAATATTATAGTAATACAAAAGAATTTTTGGTTGATTTTAAAAAGATATTCAAAAAATTAAAACAAAAAAACCCTAAAATAGATAAAAATCAAGATAAACCTTTTATTTCATTAACAAGATACTTTTTTAAAATCAACCAAAATTTCCTTTGTACAGTTACAATATTGAGAGACCTAAACATGTTGTGTTTATGTCGTTTTGTTCCAATGAGGTTGGGAAAGATGTTTCATTTCACTCTGGAAACATGATACCAAGAACAAAACAAGTGTTTGATGTGTTTTCTAAAACAATATAGTTGAAAGTATATATATGTTTTTCAAATTATATTGTTACCATTCAAAAGATGACCATTAAATTGACGATGTGTTAAATTTTTAGATTTTTTTCATGACTGGTTTAAGAGAAATGTTTGTTCAAAAAGTTCTCCATATCGATACCACTCCTTTAACATGAAAGGATTTTGTTAAAACAACTGGTGAAAATCGCCAGTTGCCTGCTGCTAATGAAACCCCTGAGAAGGGTGAGGAAATAAATAGTTTTAAAACCAGAGTGTGTTGCAAGACTATATTTATCATTTTTATCCATGGCCAATGGATGTAGATCATAGACCTGGCTACAGATTATGGACCAAGCAATATAGATTCTTATGGGTGAATCAGATCCTTAGGCACACATACTAGAATTCCATGATTCCTCAACGTCGCAGAAAAACCACAGAATTTTGGTTTTCAAAATTTTTGCAGAATTTTATTTTTTGCACAAAAATTCGCGGAAAACATGATTGTTCCAGTCAACCAGCTCATCTCATATTTGTCACTCACTTTGACACCTTGGACAGTCATTTGTCATCGGAAGCTGGTGTTGTGAGTATTTCCAAGGAGAAATGTGAAACATGTGGAAAATTCTCAGACTTCCGCGTTTTGCACTTAAAGATTACGTCTTTTGCAGGTAAGTAAAATTTTAGACGGTTTATTATGTCACGAAATTTGAATTTCCTGCAATTTTTATTGCCGAATTCGGGATTTCATGCAGAATTTGGCACAAAATTTGACTTTTTCATGCAGAATTTCTGCGCAGAATTTGCAATTTTCTCATGCAGAAAACTAGTGTGCGCTTAGGGGGTGACAGAATTGCAAGCAACGTGTACAATTGACCTACCAATCCATTCTTTACACTCTTAAATACAATATCTCCCAAAATATCAGTGATCTGTTATAAATTGGTGTAATATAAGGATTCAAGGTGAGTGCAAAAGGGGGGAGAAAATGTTTAAATTCTCCCAAATAATAAAAATGGTAACCACAATTATAGAAAATAATACATCATTATGAGATTTTTTAGTTTTCCTGAAATAAACCACAGTAGAATCTCTATATAGTGAACACCTATGGAGCCACAAAAATGTTCAGAGAGAAAAATGTAGAGAGGGAGTTTTATACAGGCCTCTCTATATGGAAAAACATATTGTAAAATGTCTCTTGGAATGGAGTTCACTTAACAAAGGTGTTCACTAATACAAGTTTTACTGTATTCACTGTGTGGTTTTTAGAAAATAAATATGACAAGGAAGATATGAGCAAATAATATTGTAAAATAGAAACCATTTTTTGTTTACCTTGCTAGCTAGATCTGAGCTCGCTTGATATTTTAAAGATTGTGTAACCCTGGACCTGGACCTGGATTATCATTCCTCAAAAGTTTTGTTTCAAACTTTGCAAGAGATGTGTAGCATCGAGTGCTAAGTTTAGGAAACAATGCCTGAGTGGAATGAATCGGCCACGATGCATTGAGGCTTCGGCTTTAATTCTTTACACACATTGCGAACATATTTTATACAATATCACTTAAAAGATTCAAAATCATTTAGTTAATGAATTTTGAATTGCAAATTGAATTGCCTACTTGAATTATGAAATTGATGTAATCTAAAAAAGACCTTGGGTGCATTAGAGCAGTATAGTAAGCAATACAGTCATATGAAATAAAGTGTTCTGATTGGCTGTAATTGGACACACCTTGCCTAGGTTTGTGTGAATAGGTTATATTTGTACTCTTATCAATGCATGTTTGCACACTCTTGTCTTTATCTTTGTAATTGTAATTTATGTTGATTTACAGGATGGATATACAAGTGCAACAGAGTACAATAATATTGTTGCCAATATTTATTGTTAGAAATTGATTGAATAAAAACAATCATGTCAGTCATAGGTATTTGACAATTAATCATACACTTTGTTTTATTAGTTATTATACATTGTCTTTTTTTTATCAATGAGTACTAAATGTTAAATGAAAGCAATTCTGAATTCGCTTTTTAATGACCCAGCATGTGGATATTTCTTCAAAATTTACGATATACAGTAAGACATAGATAAACCACAGGCCCTAAACAGCTTTACTAAGAGGGAGCTGTTGCCAAGGAGGTAGCTTTTGACAATTTTGGCTATAAAAACATTTGAAAAGTGCTCAGAATGGTGAAAAAGTGCATGATTTTAAAAGAATTTCTGGCCAGGGACCGCTCCCCCACTCCTCCCCCCCCCCTGATAACCTGATATTATGAGCACAACCAAGCACTGGGATTTTGATTTGTGAAATATGCCCTCCAATTTAACAACTTAGGCTGTGTCCTTTAAACTGTTAACACATAAACTTACTTAGACTTTGACCATTCACATCTTTGGTGTACTGCGTATATTATAAAACTTGGAGAAGCAATATGATATAATACATGAATATCCATACAGAGGTAAGTTATTTAATTGTATTGCTTTTTGATTTATTATGTCGTTATCTTAAATCCAAATTTGAGCATATTCTACTATTTTCTGTTGAACCACATCAGATGCAATTGCTGCTAGCTACGTATGTACATTACCCTGTGCGCAATCTAGTTATAAACTGAATACGAAGCTCTCGAAGCTCTCTAAGAAGCAAAGTTGAACGAATACAAAGGGTAGATGTACATGTACTTGCAAAATGATGGCATTGACTAGAAATAGTGATATGTGATAACCCATGGACTGGACATTAGCCTTTAAGACTGATATGTTATTAGTATGTCCTTGTTACTTCCTGGTTTGATATCATGTTATTAATAAGGGGTTTAGAGAGTCAAACATTACCCTCAAAGATATGTTTTTAACTTATTTATTAGGGATAAGATAGTCAAACATTAGCCTCAAAGATATGTTTTTAACTTATTTATTAGGGATAAGATAGTCAAACATTAGCCTTTAAGACTGATATGTTATTAGTATGTCTTTGTTACTTCCTGGTTTGATATCATGTTATTAATAAGGGGTTTAGAGAGTCAAACATTACCCTCAAAGATATGTTTTTAACTTATTTATTAGGGATAAGATAGTCAAACATTAGCCTTTAAGATTTGTATTAATATGTCCTTGTTACTTCCTAGTTTGATATCATGTTATTAATAAGGGGTTTAGAGAGTCAAACATTAGTAGCCTTCAAGATATGTTATTAACTTATTTATTAGTAGGGATAAGATAGTCAAACATTAGCCTTTAAGATTTGTATAAATATGTCTTTGTTACTTCCTGGTTTAATACCATTGTTAAACAAGGACAACAAAGTCAAGCTTATTGTACACATTCATATACCATATACCTTCCGTGTATAGTCCATTTCAATGATCATCATTAAATGATTATCATAAAAAAACTTAAAAATAAGGAATCAAAATACCACATATATATGACCAAGCCCTAATATATGGAAAAATATATTCATCTTTTACACAAATAAAATTTGTTCATTTCAGTTGTGTGCAATCCCCGGGGTGCAATCCTTTTTCAAAAATAACATGGTAGCAAAGTATCAAAATATAAATAAATATATAAGAGGCAACACATTTGATTAGTAACCAATCTATAAGCGATCCGAGATACTAGAATACTATACAAATGTCATTCGTGTATAATATGAATATATTTTCTATATATAATAGCTCTGTTGTCTTTTGATTCCTTATTTTTAGGTTTTAATGACGAAAATCGAAACATCGAAATGGATCGGACTTTACACATACTTTGTTTAATTCAGACCTAATCAAGATTTGTCCCCCAGTTGAATAATAATTAAAAAAGTAGCTATATCATATGTACTCAGAAATGTGACGTGTTATCATGTTTATTTTGACATGTTAACAATTGTATGACTTTATTTACAACTTTTGCTATTGTCCTTCAGAATATTGTTTACCAACTTTGAAAGCACATTTTGACACCTCTGCCTTCTATCAAATTGCTCTCTTAAATCACGATTATTGTAAAACAGTTAAAGGCCCCATATAAAGTTTAAACCACTTTGGCTTATATTGTAGTCTTACCCAATGTTATATCAAAGTGTAATATGTGAAACTTTTTTTTTTAATTTCGAAAAGTGATTTTTGATAGACTTTTTGTTCCAAAATTTGTGAATTTATTTAAAACCAACTTTTAGAGGTCACTCATATCTTCTAATTAGCCACAATTCATACCAATGCATAGCATTCATCCTCCCATGTTTTTTGCCGAAAAAATTAAGAAAATCGGTTCATAAATAAGCGAGAAATGAACTTATCAGTGCATGAAAATGGTTCTGAGAAAAATGCATTTCAAAATTTTAGTTATCATAGAAACCGATGGTACAATGATATCTAAAACATAATTTATTCTTTCTTTTAACCTGGTTAGACAATCAACATTGTTTTTTATGAAAGTCTAGCATATTTAGAAAAGATTGACATCTAAAAAAAAATTTCAATTTCTTTCAAAAAGTTTTTGGCATTTTATTATTGAAATAGTGTGTCCTTTGTTCAATAATTGCATTGGTGTTAAAAAGATGATCTTTTTTGAAATGCATTAAGAAATATTTGATGATTAAGAAATTTCAACTTTTTTTGAAAAATGGCGGGAAATTTGAATATTTGAGAAATGAAATGCTCACAACTTTTTTATCAAAAACTTTAGATGTGGACTTTAAGATTAGTCTAGCTACAGGCCTCTGTGACCCCCCTCACTAGTCTGTAGCTAGACTAGTGATGAGAAAATTGTCCATAGACCGTTTTTTTCTCCTTTGCTATATTCAGACAACAATTTTTGTTTGGTTTTGATGGTATTTCCCATTTTGGAGTTGACGTTCTAATATTGTTAAGACCCTCACAATATTTACACACAGGATGTTAATTAGTTGATTTTTTTAAATTTAGTCCTGGTTAAGGTAGTTCTGCACGTTTAGATATTTTTGGGAAACTGGAGGCATTTAACATGTTCAATGTCATTCTTTGTCAAACTTTATTGCAGAATATTTGTATCATAAAATTGTAAGAAAACATTTTTATTTTGAAATATGTACTATTAGTATTTAGTAAAATGTGAAAATTAAAATACACCTTTGAAAAGTATCACCTATTTTATTTCATATTGATAATTGTAATCATGAAAATTACATGAAAATTACATGAAAACTCTCACCATGTGGGTCTACCTTAAAATACCGTTCTATTTCCACATCTCAACAAACACCTGTCCTTGATTAATAAACTGTCCAATAGGAACTCATGTCAACCACATAAAGAAAAAACAAAACATAGAACACAAATAGAGTAAATAGTAAATACTTGGTTCAAAACTCAAGGTCTTTACTTTGTTTACTCTTATATAGATATTAGAACTAGCTACAACTGAAGTGAATGTTACAAAAACACAAACACAACCTTAGAGCCGTGAAGTTCACATATCTATCAGGTCGACCTGGCATAGACTCAAATCTGCAAATATAGCAACATAACATATTAACTTCGGAGCTACATCAGGTGAAAGAGATAGAACAGTAATAGCAGGTCTTTGTATATCAGGGAAACTTTATAGAACTGAATATTACACAGTGTGGAAGTTGGCAGTCCATATTATAGTGTGGATGTTACCATTAAGGTAGTTAGCAGGTTAGGAATCAAAATGCCTACGATTTATTGCAGTAATTTATTCCCAGGTGAGTTTTCATCATCACAATTTCTGATGGGGTTTATATATTTATGGAACCTGGTCAATGGTTTGCTGTTTAGATTATTTAGAGTATTTATTTCTATTTTTCGATAGTGGCTATCGTGAGGTGAAATATGTGAAAATTAATAGTAAACGTTCCATGACATCTCATTCATTAATGTTATATATCTCACAAAAGTTCTCGTTGTTATTGTAATATAATATGCAATGGAGCAATCCAGTTTATGATAAACATAAGCCTCATGTATGTGCAGTAAAACTTGTAACTCACAAAGTCTTTCATGTTAAAAATGCGAACATCTGCCAATTCAAATACTTTTAGCTGGTCTCAGTGGCGTTCGCATTAATACGTTTTACTGTAGTATTTTTTTTCTTTACGTGTGTCAACATGCCATGGTTAATGTTATGAACTGTTTATTATAAAAAATCATAATTTAATAATATAATGATATATAATTATTTTACAAGAGTCGTACATTTAGTTCCAAATTATGAACTGCTGCTTAAATTCTATATACAATTAATAATATTTAATATAAAATATATAGCTGTAAATCGTTAGCATACACATGTTAGTATGTATCCAACAGACTGACTAGAAGTCAGTCTGTTATGATGTACTACTTTCCTGTGGAAATTGCAGTGAAATTTTTTGCACAAAATTATCAATTTGAGGAATCATTTCTTCAATAAAATAAGCATTACAAAATTTCAATTAAGTAGTAAGGTACAATTAAATGTCATAAAAAGTAACACAGCATATTGTCAAGTGGAAATAAGGCTAGTTGAAGTAAAAATATGCAAATTAATTTTACCCAATCGGCCATTTTGAATAGCACTTCCTATGTAAACAAATATTAAAAATTACCAAACTTTAACATAGGTGCCTTATAGTCTGAATATAATTCAGACTAAATAGGATATAGTCTAATACACATGTGGCGTTGTTTATATTGGCCAAGTTATTTTGTTAACCTACTATGATCAACACGATGAATATGACTCACAACCATATATCTCATAAATACAGTATTGTTTATTTGATATATTTGGAATGTTAATAATTAACAGTCTCCACTTATAGTAATCATTGCTCTTTCTGATATTTGTGATAAACAGGGTGATCCCAAAAATTAGACCAATTGGAGATTCCAATCCATTTCTTAAAGTCTAAAGTAGAATATAGCCATTCAAATGTAGTCTTCATTTTCTTCTTTCTTGATGGATAAAAAGAACATAAAGTCGTATTTTTATATATTTTGTTTGCAATTTGCATTCTGAGTGAATAATATCCAGATATTTGGTAAATACTAGCCTATATATTGTACCACAATTATAGATTTAGGTAATAGTTTGTTCTGGAGTATGTTATCCATGCATTATATAACTTGAAATCATGACGTCATAGTTAAAAACAATAGACTTTTGAATTCATTAGTTTGTGAATGCCTAGAGAAATGCAAGCTCCAAGATTGCATTCCTTTATTAGAATGCAACTTTATAGAGTCTTTATTTTTGGGTCTAAACACTTCTAACGTAATATCAACAATTGCTATGTTTCAGTGATGCTACAATTAAATGACAGTCTGAGGGAGGCCATTGAACGGAAGGAATCTACAGATAGCATCCTCAAATCATTTGCCGAGGAATATAAAGGAGTCAAATCAGAAATTGGGCCTTACGATCAGCTCAATCACTTGAAGATCCTACTCCTCAATCAGGCAATTCAGAACAATTATGATACATTTGTTGAGAAACTCCTTGATACTGGTGGTATTGATTTGGATTCATTTCATGGTCATTCGTATAATACACCTCTAGCTATTGCGTGTTATCTCAAGAAGCCACAGGTTGTGAAGATTCTACTCCAACATGGCGCTGATGTACAACATACGGGGGCAGTGCTCAACTATGAGAGTCCTAAACCTGCATTTGACTTTGCAATGCGACATGATGACTATCAGTTCATAGAGCCTTTGCTCGAGGTGTACCATAATAGCAAAGATGAATACATGCGCTCTCCTACCATTGTGGCTTGCCAAGAAGGAGCATACAAATGCCTGAAGAGACTCTTGCAGTTGAACCCCGACAGTGTTCATGGTAAAGATACCAACGGGAAGACACCATTGATGCATGCGATTCCAAGGGGCATCAAGTTCATAAAATTGTTACTGGACAATGGATCAGATTTGAATCACGTTGATAAGAATAACCGTACGTGTCTTCATTATTTATTCTCCACAGAGAATTATCAGTATCCATTCTGTCTGCCAAGTGAAACGGTGGAGACTTTGCAGTTTCTCTTGAATAACGGTGCCAAGGTGAATGTATTGGACAATCAGGGCCAGTCTGCCGTCTCCTCTCTCTGCTACCACATTAAGGTAGGGGTTAGATCTATGAGGCCCAATGCTGATATGCCGTATTCTCTGAAGGAGGCGAACGCTATTGTTGCTCAGTGTTTTCACATTCTTGCCAAACATGGACAAGACTTCAATTTGGATTCAAATAGAACTCCCGTTGCTTTAGTTGTCAATCAAATACGAAGTGGTGTTGGAAACTTCATCCGTATGCTCAACTGGAGCGATGATGCCACCAAGATAGATGATGCAATGAATGCTTTCGTAGAAACATTAGAATTCACAAAACGACTCCTGAATGTTCTTTTCACAAATGGCGCCACCGCTGAATTCTCCAGTGATCCCTCTATGTCATTATTGACCCAGATTGGTTTTACCTTACAGTTCAATAGACGATGTCCCCAAGACAACGGCGAAATCCTCAATGAACACTTGATGGACATAACACGTATTTTTCTCCACAATGGCGCCAAAACCTTCCAGCCATTTTGTAGCGGGAATCAAGACAGCCATCATTTTTGCTTTGGGTTGTTTAATTGTATCCTAAATTCTCTCCAACATGATGACTATTATGCAATGCTAAATATCCTTCTCAACCACGCTGCTACTGGGTATTGCTCATATGACGTTGAAGAACTTCTTGCGGGATTGACTTCTAACCCACGATCACTAAAAGCAATGAGCCGGTTAACTATCTCGTCAAGACTTGCAGGGCACGATAACAACGCAGTAGTTGACGCATTGCCTCTTCCGAAATCGCTTAAGAATTTTATAAAATCATTTGAATGAAACATTCACCCGAGACCCTATGCTATTTGCTTTGTCTCACTATTGCTGTCGTTTAGACAGTTGAAGCTGTTGATTTCACAATGTCATTAAAATGTAGATGTGACTATGTTTTTGTACTATGAGCACGTGTGTTATATATTTGACGTGATGCTTCATCATTACGTGATGTCATCTAGAATCTAATGATTGGGAGTAAATATAAATGAAACATTTCTCACGTTTATTATTTATATCCATTATTCCTGAATAGCTTACGAATATAAAAAAGTACATCCTCCAAAACATTGTTCTTTCTTGGTATAGACATTATGGCATTGTTTATATGGGAAACAATGGCATAGTCAGGAATTGTCAAGGGGGAGAGGGAAGCGAGCCCAAAAGGGGGAGGGGGAGTATGGGGGTCACCCCGGGAATCTTTGATCGTACCTAAAAAAGGCACGATATTGTCGTCAGCTTGGCGGGCTGCGGGCGGTATCTCACTTTTCTTGTCACCGCGATTCCAGGAAACGCAATGAACGGATCTACTTCAATTTTCACACATGTTACATAAGAAGTTCTAGAGCTGCTTTATTTTTCGGCGGCCATCTTGTACTCTGGCAGCCATTTTGGAAGTTTTTAGATAAATCTTGTCATCGCAATTTAAGGAAAACCACTCAACGGATGTACTTCAAATTTTACACATGTTACATGGTAAAAAGTTCTAGAGCTGATAAACTTTTCGGCGACCACCTTGCATCCTGGCGGCCATTTTGAAGTTTTTAGATAAATTTTCCCACCGCGATTTCAGGACAACCCGGGACTTAGCGGAATTACTTCAAATCGTTACACATGTTACAAGATAAGACGTTCTAGAGCTGATTGAATTTTTGCCGGCCCTGTTGCATTTTGGCGGCCATTTTGGAAGTTTTCAGATAAATCTAGTCGTGATTCCAGGAAATAGTGTTTCCTCGGTTTGAGGTTTCTACACATACACACCCTATGCAAGTGACCTTATCCGTGATGGTTTGTTTACATTACTACAGAATATAACTTCATAATTTCTGAATATAGAATCGCGCGCCGAACTAGCTGTGAAACATTATCTCCATCTCCGAAGGGTAACACCCTTTCCTTATGATCATTCTGTGGAACTAAATTTGAATACAATACTACAGACTATAATTGATCATTTCAGTAAAAATGGTGACCTGCACAGAATATTACTCATATTTTAAAGACAAGAACTGTTGCAGAAGCTTGAATACTACCAAAATATTCGCTATGACCATCTTTCAACGAAACACTTGGTCCAAAGAGAACCATATAGAAATATTGTACTAAATTGTACCACAGCAGGCAACGGAGTATCGAGTTTGTATAATGGCTGCCAATCCTCCTTGTTTGATTTTTGAATTTTGTAAACACGACATATCCATATATGGCAAAGCCTGGGAAAGCCTGGGATGAAATCCTCATTGATCAATTATAGATCATAATTATAGGTGAAAGTGTTTTTCATAAACACTTTAATAAGTATGTATGTATATATTTGTTATAGTCTCACTCGGAGTATTCTATGTACAATCTTGTTAAACAGGCAATGCGCCTATTTTTGAAGGAAAAGGACAAAATATCATATGAGACATGGCATTCACACAGTCAATCAAATATGCTAAAAACTTTAACTTGGGTCAATACTGAAGTGAAAAAAAAATTACTCGCATAGAAAACAGCATTTGAAGTTCAGAGATCAAAAGAAGTGAATTACCACTTTTCACAAAGTGTATGTTTTTAAATAACTCTTGGATTAAAAGATGGCGCATGGTTGAAAATCCTAATGCAAACAACAATGTCATCCTTCTATGGCATTGCTAAAAAGTTGACATATATAAATTGGTAGATCAAAAATATTTTTTCATGATCTAGTGATGTGGTCTGTTTGAGCTGTTTTTGGTGTCAAATGAAAGATCAGGTACTTATTAATTCATTGGAAATACTATGAAGATCAAAAGTGAGACTTCATTTACGCACTTTGTCCATTTAAAACAATAATTAAGTAAAATTTCAGCCCAGCCGGCATCGGCTTATGAGAGACTTAAAACTGAAATTAACTTAAGTGATCTGATCACGAAACATGTATATTTTATAAATATCACAAAATCATATTTACAAATGAGTGATGAAAATATATCTCAACAGATGTTACATGTAGTTCGATCACGATAAGTTATTGACAATATAAATATTTTGATTTAAAGAATCAAATGTTTCAAGATTCAGAATCAGATCTAGGGGACTTTATGTCCCAAATTCAGCACTAATATATTCAACATCCTGCCAATCATAACTGTAAATAAAAGTACAAAAAGCATCAGTAATAGCATGATATATCAATAAAAATATTCAATTTTCATATTATTCTTTATTATATGTGGACTTAAAATCAAATTGGATCCATGGAACAAAGTTAAAGGATACGTGATAAATGTTGTATTATCTGAAAAGTGTAGATTTCTTATAAAAATATATTTGATTGAGAGATGCCGTAAGGCCCGTTATGTCAAACCAAACATAACAACGAGACCACATCTTACAACATCTCACATATCTTACGACAACAAATTATATGTTCATATGGCAGAGAACGATATGAATGTTATGACGTTACCGACATGTTTATCAAGAAATAATTTGCTTTCCATTTTGCTCTTCAATTGTCCAAGTTTGATTAAAATGCGATTTCCTGAGTGAAAGTTTTACAAAATCTTGTATAAATCTAGGTCGAGATGTCACCATGGAGTCATCGTTCCTGCTATCTGATTTCATGGCTTTATTCAAGATGTTTTCAATTCCAGTAACGCGAACTATAAATGCTCTATAATCATTAATATGGACCCCTATATCAATAGTGTCGCTATTCTCTACGATGAGACCAGTGGGGTAGAAGAATGGGGCGAGAATGAAGTGTTTGCGAACAAGTGGAATGTTGTCATATATACGAGGGTGGATTTTGAACGGTTCGCTCACGTGAATGATTCTGAATGGGTATACTTTGAGAAGGACTATGTGCGCCCCATAAACAGGATGTGGCATGTCTTGTTCCGGAGTAAAGTATGTCAAGGTCGAATGAGCAACGCTGATGAAATAAGATTCCTTATACGGCATGAAAGGCGAGCCTCCGCGAAGAATGTCTCTGTGGACATCGAATGGATATTTCTGTAGCGTTGTGTCCAAAGACGTAACGAAATGGCAAATTATATCCATGTGTACATCTTTCAAACATTTTAGAATTCTCAATGGATCCAACGTGTAAACGAAATGAAGAGAATCATCTATTACTAGAGGTGACCAATTTGAATCAATGTTGGCAATTTTGTGATCCACAATTTTCGGTTTCCTCAGGATGTTACGATCGTAATCCAGTATGAATAGATGTCCAATATCTGTCCCTTCATTGTCTTTCATAGCCATGTAAAATAAGATCATGAGAGACCCCATCCAGTTGAAAATTCTTGCATCAGAGCAGCCAGTATTCAAACTATATTGAACAGGCACGGGGATGCCTAATATATTACCTGATGATAAGGGTCGCATATTGCCGTCAAACATCTGTGTGTAAAGATAATTGTCAATCCATCGGTTCATCTCCTTATCCCGTATGTGATAACGACGCTCGTAATTCAACCAGACTCTCGCCACAACCATAATATTGCCCTTGTATGGCAAAATGGCAGGGCTTATCACATGAAACTCAAGCTGATCGTTATCTCCAGTGTCATTGATAAACAAATTCCGTACACGATCTTCGATGTCAGGAGAAAATTCGTGCAAAAGTGATGATTCGATCTGCTGACGTTCATAATGGGATTTATTGTTAGCAAGAGTCAATGTCAGTACATTAGTGGTATAGGTGAGACGTCTGTTTGCTGTGATATAAGGTCCATCTCCTTTGGTGCGAGTATCTTCCTTGATCACTCCTAGAAAATCGTTCTGATGGCGCTCGACTCCCGCATTTGTATCTACAAATACCAAATTTGAATACCAGAAATACACAAGGTATAGACTCAGTATGATAATTCCAACTGGAATATATGTTCCCAGTCCCTTTCTCGCCATATTTCTATGCTTTTGTTACGCTCGACCTTTGGACTTTAACTTTGTATATCTGGCTTTCCTTGAAAGTACCTTCCTATTCATAACCACATGATGTCCCGTTTAAATAATAACTAATAAATAAAAAAGCTCAAACCACATCCAAACAGTGTTCACTGAGCTGGATAGTTGATATACAAAACTATTTTTAGGTCCCATTTATTCACATGAATGAACAGTACCTGTAGTGAAGTCTGATAGGTGATTATGGAGATGGCTGAGCCCAGTGAGACGCGTCCACATGTGAATCACATTAGTTGGAATGAACAGGGTGGGCTGAAAAACGTCCGTATTGTTTTTAATAGGTCTTGGATTTCAAAAATATTTTGCTGGAAATACATAAGTCTATTCTGCAACTTTTCCAAAAAACAAAACTGTAAATGACTTAAGGTCAGGGTGCATGTTCGGAATTTTGCTGCAACCCTGAATAGAGTCTGTTTTCAAATTTGAACCACTCCTTCCCCACAGTGTCTACATCTCTCACTTTTGCACAACGAGTGCACTAATGTACAGGGTCCCGAAAGTATGCCCCCCCCTAGGCAGACATATATTATATCAGTGTCCTCATAGTTTGTGTCATATATCATTTTAAAGCATATCCAAAGTTACATTGATTTGCCAAGTATCATGGTTTAACTCCCAAATGGGAAAAAGTTACAGTCATTTTAAAAGTTAGTGTTTTGTCAAAATAAAGTTCAATTTTACACCACATTACTACACACTACCCTACCACGTGACCACATTTAAAAATGATACAGGGTACGGTTAAGTTGCAAATGGAGCGGGTATTCTCTATCTTTGTCCATTGGGCTTTTCTGGTAATAATACGTTGCAAACTGCTCGATGAATCTATACAATGTATAGTAGAACACTTAGAATATGTCTAAAATCTAGTATACATTCAGAACTTTGGAAATAAACAAACGTCCTTCATTTGCAACTTCCCTGTAGCCTGTACTTCTTTTAAAGGAATACAGGATACAGTATGGGGGTATAGTAGTGTGTACTAGTCATTGTGTCCCCCATTGGCCATGTTAACAGCGGCAATTATTTATAGATATGACCTTAAAAGCCCTTCAAATAGGGATGTGGAATTTTATAACCCTCTTACAACCTGTTAAGGGACTTTAGAAGAGTTTCCTTAGAGCTTCTACCCTCACCGTTCTCTTTTTCCAACTCAATATCCATCCGACCCGAAAAGAATTGCTGCTGTTAAGATGGCCCAGGAGGACACATTGATTATTGATTTGGTGTGAAATTGAACTGAATTTTGACCAAACACTAAATTTTGAAATGCCTGTAATTTTTTCACATTTGAGAGTTGAACCATGATACTTGGCGAATCAATGTAACTTTGGATAAGCTTTAAAATGATATATGACACATACTATGAGGACACTGGAATATGTCTGCCTAGGGGGAGGGGCCCATACTTTCGGGACACCCTGTACAGAGTGTTAAAAACGCAACCCAAGGAAATCGCTATATCTTGGAAGATACTAATCCAATTGTGTTCATATTTCCAGGAAAGAAAGAGGAGACTGTGTATAGCTCCTCTTGTTAGTTAGTTGTTAAACATGATGCCTTTGACACCTGCTCAAAAGACATTAATATTAGAAAAATACGAAAAACACGAATGGAAAATCGCTATATCTTGGAAAACACTAATTCAACCAACATCCCAGTTTTTGCTTCAAGTCGTTAATATGGGACAACGTACAGCTAAACTGTGCGACGTGTGTATACACTATTTTTATGGAATCATGCAAATAAGAGCTTCGAAGTAAGTTTCCCTAGTCTGCTAGTGCCATGAAGACGCATGTGAATATATGTAAAATTTTACATTTAAAATTGCCACCTAAACTGATTAAAAGTATGTATTGAAAATTTCTACGCTCATTATTTTGATTAGCAATGAAAATGTATTTCAATATCGTTATGCATAAGCTTGCTAACCGAGGTGCTATTTTTTTTTTTCAAAAGCACCTGCACTTTGGCGAGGGGGTGCATGGTGAGAGATTACAGCCTTCTATAAGTTTCCTTTTACTTTGCAAGGCAGATGTGGTCTGAATATCAGAATGGAGGGCAAGGGATTTAGAGAAGTGGGGTTTTGAGACAAGGAGATTGGATCCCAGAATCTCGATATTTTCCAACAATGGAAATGTCAGGATGTCGTTATTGTCTGACATTAAACTGGTTATAAATTCATAATAAGCAATCCAAAAGATTCGAGCTTATTTCTTGATCGCTTCTTGTGTTTTTAATTTTTGTTATGTAGTAAGTTAAAAACTCGGGCGATTCAAAATTTGAAGTGATTATCAAGACCGTTTGAGAAAGTGTGTAGTCAAGTATAGAGGGGAGGGGGTGAGGGGCGTCACAAGAGCTTGTAGCTAGACTAGCCAATAATAGCAATGCTAGCTGATTGTGGTACCCATTATCAGTAGTTGCGTATAGCAATGGATGAGGCATAACTCTTGTGTCTGTATACCTTTCTCATTCAAATACCGTGGAGGATATCGATACAGTTATGCACCTTTCGGAAACGATTGTAATTATGAACTGGCAGCTGCACATTTTGGACACTCTGGAGAGATTTTGAGTAGAAAAGTATAAGGCGTCAGTTTGGTCATATTTCTTGTCTTTATTTTACTTTGTTTCAATTTACATTTATATATCTTACATTTTACATAACTACTTAGGAAGAATGTTATAGTAATATGAAAAATGACAGACGATCTGTTGCACATGATCTTTAAATTACTTGAACATAAACTAGTCATATCATACAGTGTGCAATCAAATATCCTGCTTTTATAGGCCCATATATTTATGATGGCATCCTTTGTGATGTCACTCTAGCTTCAATGTCTGAAACAACTTAGAATGAAAAATGTTGTCTAATATTAGAGGACAATGTGTATGTCATACCACGGACAGGTTTCTTAAGAAATGTTTTGCAATTCTTCAATTGTCAAAGTTTGATTCAAATACGATTTCTTGAGTGCAAGTTTTACAAAATTCTGTATATATCTGGGACGATCTGTTTCCATTGAATCATTGCTCATGCTATCTAATACTATGGCTTCATCTAAGACTTTTTCAATTCCAGTAACGCGAATTATAAATGCTCTATAATCATTTATATGGATCCCTATGTCTATAGTGTCGCCATTCTCTACGATGAGACCAGTGGGGTAGAAGAATGCAGCGGGAAGGAAATGCTTGCGAACAAGTGGAATGTTGTCATATATACGAGGATGGATTTTGAGAGGTCCGCTTACATAAATGATCCTGAATGGGTAAACTTTGAGGAGTATAATGTTTGTACCATATATGGGGCTTTGCTGGCTTTGGTCACCAGCTACGTATGACAACGTTGAATGGGCCACACTGATAAAATAAGATTTCTTATACGGCAGAAAAGGCGAGCCTCCACGTAGGATATCTTCACGGATATCGAATGGATATTTCTGTAGCGTTGTGTCCAAAGACGTAACGAAATGGCAAATAATATCCATGTGTTCATCTTTCAAACATTTTAAAATTCTCAATGGATCCATCGTGTAAACGAAATGAAGAAAATCGTCTACTACTAGAGGTGACCAGTTTGAATCAATTTTGGCAATTTTGTAATCCACAAATTTTGGCTTCCTCAGGATGTTACGATCATAATCCAGTATGAATAGATGTCCGATGTTTACTCCTTCATTGTCCATCATAGTCATGTAAAATAGGATCATGAGAGATCCCTTCCAGCTGAAAATTCTCGCATCAGAGCATCCAGCGTTCGCTACATATTGCGTAGGCGCAGGGATACCGACTAAATTACCAGAAGATATGGGTCGCATATTGCCGTCAAACAATTGTGAGAAAAGATAATTGTCAAGCCATCGGTTTTTTTCATTCAGATTATCGATTGAATGGCGACGCTCGTAGTTCAACCAGACTCTCGCCACAACCATAATATTGCCCTTGTATGGCAAAATGGCAGGGCTTATCACATGGAATTCAAGTTGATCGTTATTTCCATTGTCATTGATGAACAGATTTCGTACTCGATCTTCGATATCAGGAGAAAATTCGTGCAAAAGTGATGATTCCACCTGTTGACTTTTATAATGGGATTTATTGTTAGCAATTGTCAGGGTCATTACCTGAGATCGGTAGGTGTAACGTTCGTCTGCATTGATGTGCCACTCTCTCTCAATCACTCGTGTCTCTTCCCTTTCTTTAGATAGCTTCGATCGCACCTGACTCCCTCCAGCTTTTGTTTTATTAGTGAAAAATGTATGTGAAAAGTATAAAAGGTATAGAACTAGAATGATACTTCCAACTGAAATGTATTTTGCCAGTTTTGTATTTGCCATGTTTATATGCTTCTGTCACTTTGCTAGACCTCAACGTACTTTTTCCTTGTATGTATTATCCCAAAGCGAATATTTATATTGTTTGTTGATTTACAACAAGCTGATCCAGGTAGTGTCACAAATGTACTTGGCTTTCGACCAACGGAATTTATTCATTTACACGCTGGTATACCATGACGGTTACGCCACCTCTGAAAACGATGTTGGACTGCTACGTTCACTGATTTATCCAATAAAATGGCCACGATGGAACAGAAAGCTTAGGTTGGTGCATTGTTTTCTACTACTGTGTATCGATGAAAGTATGAACGATTTATGTAAGCGTCGCATTCGGTGATGCATTCAGTAATGTATATTTTGAACGTACTCTGCAAATTGATGCCCGGGGATAACATGAAATAAGCGAAAAATTGTCGAGTTGATGGACGGTTACGCGAACCTCGTTCAAATATTAAACCCCAATTCATTGTTATTATTAATTTTGATATCTTCATCAGTACTTGATTCTAACTCTTTTTCCTCTCTATCGCTATCTTTTTCACTTTTGTTGGTTTCATCAATAAAGCAAGCCAATTTTTTTCTTGCCCTATAGAGGCCTTGTTTATACACAGTTTACTCACAGTCAGTATTTTGAGTGGCTCTGAGACACATATACTGAGAAAACACGAGAATGGACTAAAAATTGTGAAACTGGATATCTCAGCCGGTAGGTTTACAGCTTATATTCTGCTTGTAGACTACATGGCAGATTCAACTCAGTCTTTATAACCATCCACTCTTAAAAATTATTACTTGGATTTCCTTATATTGAGAAATTGTACTACTCATTTTAAGTCAAAAATTACTTAAATAATCTTGAACTACTGAATAATTTTTAAGTAATTTTTAAGTAATTCATTTATGGTGAATTTACTAATGCAAGGAGAGAAATTGAAATAATTACTGTAGTAATTGTAATACTCATTTACATAATTAAGCAATTAAAAAACTCAAAATGACAATATAAGTTAAACCTAAGTAAAATGAAGTAAAACTAAGTATTTAACTTTAAGTAATTTTTATACTTGGGAAATACTTGGGAAATACTCAAGTAATTCATTTTTAAGAGTGTCCATATATACGTCACCGAATGGAACTAGTTTAAAAGGAAATCTTACCTGTGAATTAACTGAATTTTGCCTACAGGCGAGAAAGAGGACATGCTGTCTTTCCCACTGCAATTTTTTGCTATCGTTACCGCAAATGTGTGCAATTCGCCTTAACGTAGCCGCCATGGTATAACAGCGTGATTTAGTTGCGGTTGAGCGAAGCCTGGAAGCTATTTTACCGAATACATTTTCTTTGCACGTCGCATAATTCACTGTGGTGGAACGCTTCAAACTGGCTAGGAAAACCGCTGGTATTGCACACTTCAAACTAACTACCGAAACGGTTTCGGTAACGGTTCGATATTTTTATCACAAACGTGTAACGGTATAACTTGTTTTAATCAAATCTAAACGTTTGCGAACAAATATTTCAGAAGACGACAGAATCATCGATATATAGAGGTTATTTACCGGGAGGGATTCAATATTGGTTTTATTCCGAGGGACATTATAATATGATATTTCCCGAGGGCCCGGAGTGTTCTTTTCTGTCCGCAAGCTCTTGCAACCAAATTGTGGATGATCTTCAATAGTGACCCTGTCTTAAAGGATGGGTATCGATATGGTGAACTTTTTGGCCACAAGTTTCTCTTAAACCAGTCATATAAAGTCTGAAAATTTCACACTTCGTCAATTTAATCATATTTTCAGTGGTAACAATCATTTTAAATAAATATATATACTCTTCTCTATATTGTTTTAGACAGTCACTTCTTTTGTTCTTGGTATTGTATGTTCGGAATGAAATGAAACATCTATCCGAACCTCATTGGAACAAAATGACATAAACACAATGTGTTTAGATCTCTCGATATTAATTGTACAAAGGAAAGCTTTTTTAAAACGTTTTTGCCACCTGAGTGAATCATAATGACATCACTATTAGGTTCCAAAATAATTTTGATATGCCAAAACATTGATGTGACACATTAACTAAGGCATTTTATTATTGAAATAGTGTGTCCTTTGATCAATCTTAGCATTGGTGTTAAAATATAATCTTTTTTGAAATGTATGAAGAAATATTTGATGATTAAAGATTTCACATTTTTTGAAAAATGGCAGGACTTTGAATATTTTAGAAATGAAAAGCTCACAACTTATTTTCAAAATCTTTTTTTCAAAACTCCAAAATAACTTTTGAAATCATGACAAATAGTAAATGAATGACAAAAAAATATTTTCAAACTTTACATGGGGACTTTAAATCAACCAAAATTTTCTTTGTATAACCATAATATTGAGAGGAAAAAATGTTGTAATGCTATTTTGTTCCAACAAGCTTCGGAGAAATATTTGATTTCATTCTCAAGAATTGGCAAAAAGGAAAAAACAATGGCACAAAAAACAAAAAATGTTAAAAAAAACAATTGCACAAAAAAACAAAAAAAATGTTAGCAAAAAAAGTTATACAAAATATATATAAAATTTTTTGCATTAAATTGTTGTCAATCAGTCAAAATTACATAAAGAACCGTGTTTTTTACAGAATGTTTTCAATAATTGGTTTCAGAGAAAAACATTGTTGAATTCAGTTCGCCATATCGATACCAATCCTTTGCAATACAGCCTATATAGATTCTTGGAGCAGATATATAACACCTTGCTCATACACTATGAGTCCATGCATGTCTCTGATGACGTCCTCTACTTTTTCTTGAAAGAACATAAAATCGAATGGTTCTCCTAATGCACGAGGGGAAAGTGTACCCGTGTATATACACTCCCCTCCATAAGTTTGGCAACCTTTTTTCCCCCATTGAACTACGTGTTAAAGCCTCTTTACCTTTGAATTTTTATTTACTTACCCTGCGATGGAAATACTTATACTATTGATGGAAACGTAATTT
Source organism: Owenia fusiformis (assembly GCA_903813345.2). Lineage (NCBI taxonomy): Eukaryota > Metazoa > Annelida > Polychaeta > Sabellida > Oweniidae > Owenia > Owenia fusiformis. The sequence goes on along the minus strand of CAIIXF020000005.1, from coordinate 36,866,407 downwards.
GACTTTAATTCCAATACCTCCAAATTTTCTCAATTTTTTCCCTCAATTACAATAGGTCGAAAATTGATGATAAATTTGATGAATTTTTGAAAATCGTCATTCCCATGTTATCCAATGGGAAATGGTAGGTTTGCCGCAAGTCATATGACAGAATATCCATCCATGCGAGTCCTTGCAAAAAATATGAGTTAGGCAGGCAATTGAATTTGCTAACTTTATATAACAAAAAATTGATATGTTTCTTCAGGTTCAACAAAGTTATAGGGCTTTAAAGTCAAAATTGTTTTTCAAAAAACCTCTCCCATTGAAATAACACAAGAGGCGAAAAATTATTTTCAAAAATGACTTTGAAGCGCTGTAACTTTAATATTCATCAAATAAACTGAACACTTAGTGTTCAAAAAAGTTAGACAATTCAATTTTCTATATGAAAATATTTTTTGCTGAAACTTTTACTGAAAACATATCCTGATTTCTGATTTGCCCCGAACCCTCCATTTCCCATTGGATTACATGGGAATGACGATTTTCAAAAATTCATCAACTTTATCATCAATTTTCGACCTATTTTAATTGAGGAAAAAATTGAGAAAATTTGGAGGTATTGGAAATAAAATCAAGTTACGTTTCAATCAATATTATAAGTTATTTCATCGACGGTTAAGTAAATAAAAATTCAAACGTAAAGAGGCTTTAACACATAGTTCAATGGGGAAAAAAGGTTGCCAAACTTATGGAGGGGAGTGTACAACCTACCGCCGAGCAAGACACGCATATACCGCCTATCAAATGTACATCTCATAGGAAAATGGACAATAAAGGTAATATTGGACCTCTATCAATTCCCTTGGATGGTTAGAATCGTAACACCTTGCTCATATACTCTATGAGTCCATGCATGTCTCTGATGACGTCCTCTACTTTTTCTTGAAAGAACATAAAATCGACTGGTACTCCTAATGTATCTGTTCAATTCAATTCAATTTCAAAATAATTTAATTCAGTTTTCATTACAAAAATTACAACATTATACAGGCTATGACACCCCAGGGGGTGTATAACTGCCCATAATTAAATTTACAATAAATATGATAAACTGTGAACATTTAAAGTGGTACATAGGTCAATACAATAATATAATATAATATGAATACAATATACAAATACAATAATATGAGACAATAAAGAAATCAAATAAATGTTTTGGTTATTCTGTACTCAGGAGGTCAATTTTCAAACGAGATATGAGTGAATTTTCTGTTAATGTCACAATCTGCATCAGCCACACTAGCCTCATTTGACATTTTGATTTTTGGTGTGTCTCATTCTGTCATACATAGCTAACCAAATATGGTGTATTCCCGAAGTATAAGAAAGAAAACATCACACCATTTTCTTTTTTGACTGCTCCGGGTACCCTCAACACGTGTTGCCATGGTTACCATAGAACGCACAATATTAAATGTAACATATTACAATTTATGTTGTGTATGGATAATTAGTAGATCAAATTTTGTGAGAAAATGAGCTAGATTCATCAATATTAACAAAAGTTAGAGTTTGATCTTATTTTATGATCACCCTGTACATGCACTCTTCTTTTGTTACTGTGCATTATTTAAAATAAAACGATAATTAAATTGTTACTGATGCCAACAAGACTATTGATCTAAGCTTATCACTTAGGAATAAAGAATCATGTATTCTATATTGAAAATATAAAAGCATGAGTGAATGTACTAACACACATACTGCACAAAAGGTGAAGCCTGAGTGCATTATCAGAATGGGTTAGGACATACACGAATGCTTTTATATTTCCTATGAAGAATAATACACGATTCCTTATTGCAATTCAAACATGGCTCTGGTCAATGATGAAGTAGAACAGTTCACCATTTACATCTACCCTCTATAAAAAAGGGTTCATGCTCCTTTATCAGTCAAATTTTTTTAATATCATGCTAAACATTCAGATTTACAATGTATGCATATTTCGGCCATATGGAGAACATTTCAAAAAATTTCCTAAATATTGTAAAAAGTTAGAATGAATTGAATCGTGAGTGTGACTTTTTACAATAAATTGTCGTCATAAATATGAGAAATTCAATATCTAGCAATGTTGGTTGAATAAAGAGATCTTGTGAGACATAAAATTTAATTTTCAGTTAAAGCCCCAATATGCTTAATTCAGGAGAAAAAAGAAAATAATCATTGAAACATGTTACTCACACACTCAATTAAATATGATACAAAGTTTGATTTACATTGATATTAAACCAAGAAAAAATAACTCATGTAGAAAATAGCATTTGAAGTAGTGCATGCGCATTTGTGAAACAGTGCATGTTTTGAATAAAATCTGATTGAAAAGATGGCGACACATCTATGAATATACTAATGGATTATGTGATAAAAACAACTTCGCCATCTTTCAATGACTTAAGTAAAATCTTGATATATAAAACTTTACAGATCAGAAATACTTTTTGATAAATTATTGTAAGCTTTGATTTGGGCCGTTTTAGCTGTTTCTGGTGTCATATGAAAGATAAAATACTTATTAATCCATTGGAAATACTATGAAGTTAAAAAATAATACTTTATTTTGCCAAAGAATGTTGAAAATACGCAAAATGGGCCTTTACGTTTAGAGCAATGCACCATTTTAAAAAGGTTTCAATCCAGTAAAGCTTTGTAAAAAAAGTCTTATTAATAAAAACTATTTTGTGATAAAATTTGAGGTAATATCCTTCAAATTCAGAAGACCCTCCTCAGTTCAAAATGAGAGATGGTGATCTGTTGGCTACAACTAACAGGAAATCAAAATTATTCCTCTTGATAAGAATTTTTCATATTCCTAATGTTTTCAAATTGAGAATGACTCCATTTTACTGCTCAACAAGCTGCATTTATAGTGGAGGCTATTTGACAGTTGAACGCGCAGGGTACGGTACAACATGAGGGTGATATAATGTGAGCAAACAGATGTTTTCATCTTTCAGAAAGATGTGGTCTAGTTTCTCGATGTTTTATATATTGATTGAGTGTGGTTGTCTGTAACAACATCCTAGACAGTGAACTTGACGGTAAATTCCATAGTTAAACCTACACAAACTCCGAATGTAGTATATGGTATAACCCGCGGTAACGATAATAGGTACAACACAAGGAATTTGAATTTGAAAATGAATGGATCATGTGATACAAACAACTTCGCCATCTTTCATTGACATTGCTAACAGAAACTTAAGCTTTGATATGGCCCGTTTGAGCTGTTTTTGGTGTCCAATAAAATGGAAATGCTACGAAGTCAAATGCAACAATGATAACAATGTTACACTGGGCCTATACTCGTATTACGTTGAAAATAATCAAGGTCATGCGGAGGTAAAGTAGAAGCGATGATTTCGGTTATGACAAATATGAATGTTTAAAAGCGTAAAAAATAACCATGTTAAGTACGTGATCCTTCCGAACATCTGATTGTCAAATCATTAGACGGGAGTATGCGTATAATGGTTACAACTATTTTGAACTTGTATTGGTAAAACTAGTAAAACTTATTTATTTTGTATTTACTATTTACATAATAAGATTTAGAAGTCATGATGTAGCACTGTCACATTTATGCATTTGGGAATGTGAGACAGGTTAAACTAGTCCTTGTGAAATTGTTCCATTGCTTCAGTATACCAGATATAGTACTAGTCGGATGTAATGGTTTTATATAGAAACCTAAATAAGATGTTTAATGACATCTATAATTCTATACTGTACGTTTGAGATTTTATTTGTATTTACATATTTTCTTATCTATATGTACAGCAATTTATTTACAATGTTTGATTATGCCTTCATTTAATCTGAGAACCATCTACATGTGGTTCCAGATACTTAAACCGGTTTGCATTGTTATAAAATTATGGCTTTCTAGAGTGGTGCCTTTTCCTACTATGTTTCCCCTTATGTTTTAAATGGTTGCCTGAAAATGGCTTATAAGTCAATTTAGGGATAACATAATCTTCAATTTGTCCATCTAGAATGTCATTAGGGCTATCTGGCTCCCAGCAGTCGGCCTCAGTTTGTGTTGCAACGTTGATGTGCCGTACAAGACTGACATCTACTATACGTGGTGGAGCAGAGGGGCTGTCTAGTATTTCCAACTGGCTGTTCAGAGAGCCTACCTGCTCATCGATCTTCCAAGTCTTACCTTTCTGCATAAATTGACCTGAAAGAACGTAACGTCAGTATTCCATTACCTTAACTATATATCATTAACTTAACTGTATATCATTGTTGTGTGTAGTTGATGCATTAATTAAGTTCTGATGCATTCCAGTTTGTAGGGGTTTACAGAATATGTTTTCTACTCTTATGTTAAGCAAAACCTTTGTCTTATCTGATATTATTCTATTCTATTATATTATGCTAAATGTGTACCTGATTCTAAAGCAGAAAGAGCATAACAAAAGCACGGTAAGCAAAGGCAATATTAAAGATTACAATTATTAAGGAAAATGCTCCCTCCTCCCAAAAGACATATTCCAAACCAGGATCTTACATTAAAGGAACAACTTCTTCAATAATTCTTGATCAGGATCCATATCAATCCAAAAGACAGTGGACATTCAATACGTGTTTATAAACAAACTAAAAAGGATTTCAATCGAAGACTTTTTTTCTTCTTTTAGTTGCCAAGTTGCATTGTCTTCACTAGAGTCAATTTTACCTATAATGCCATGAACTTTCTTCTTGCCTGGCATTCCTTCATTCTGGAACTTAATCATTACACTGTGACCGTGTCTTGTGATGTACATCAGAATTTGGTTAACTTGGAGAGTAATCATTTCATCTTTCCCAACAACCAGCTTAACGCCTTCCTCCAGGTTATTGGACGATGGCTTGCTCCACTTGATGCTTCTTCCGCGTGGGTAAACACGGATCTTATGGGGTTTTATGATGATCTTTGAACGTTGGGTCATGATGCCAAGACTTGTGAAAGATGTGGCATTCTCTGAGACTTCAACTTTAACATTGATGGTGACTCCTACGAAATAAAGGTATTGTAAGTTGTCCATGAAATCATACAATATCTTATTATACCAGACGGAAGTGAACTCAAGTAATTTATCATCATTATTGAACTATAAAATTTGAACATTATAGTACACCCGTCCATTAAACCCTGCGATATTTTTGTATATGGAAGAATCACATATAGGGCTAGATCGATGGTTGCATAAGTTGTTCTTTTCAGAAATAGCAATTAATCCTATTTTTGGTTGGACAGATTGCTACATCAAATGAGCTGAGATAATTGGCTAGATTGATTTTTTGTATCTTTATTTCTTCCAATTCTGAAGAGTACAATTCATCTGATTAAAGTAAATAAATTAATAAAAAGTTGTCAAAGGTTGTTCTTTTGTATTTTTTGTTGAACTATTAGACTATACCCGTTAGTCTGAAATTTTGGTGAAATTTGGAATGAAAATGTTCACTTGTAGTCAGACTGTCGGATACAGACTAGTTGTACCAATAGCAATCGACAAGGATTGATATACATACTAACCATTGTTTCTGCATCGTATAAGTTGTATATATTTATCGTGTAGACTGTCAAGATCAACACATAATTTCACTCCACTGATGATCAAGCTGCTTTCAACACCTGAAACACAATTGGTGAGTCATTTATAAAATGCTATGTTTGGTATTACATTACAGTTTACATGTGCCGCCTAAGGGTAAACGTTGTGGAGACATTAAAAATGCGATGTATGGGTTTACACTTCAGTTAGCAAGGTAAAACTATGTGGGGGCATTTCCTTGATGGCAATATGAAATATGCTATGGCTTATAGAGTCCACATAATCCTTCTACACTGACTGCTGCACAGCAAAGCGATCACATTATCTTTGAGCATACTGTATATGATGTATTACCTTGTTGAATCGGGTATGTTGATGGAGCGATGGTTGGTTCAATAGCACCAGAGGATGTTGGCTCATCAGTTCCCATGGACTGAGTAGGTGGTGTTGTTGTGGAAGTGGTGGTACTTGCTGGTAAATTCGAATATGAGAATGTGGGACGAGGGGGAATTGATGGTGGGAATGGTGGACCTACGCGTCCTCTTCCACCTCTTCCTTGACTTTTCCTCCTCTTACTATGGGAAGCAGATGCACTAAAGGACGGCACGCTATGATGTAATTTCCTGACGGGTGGTGAAAACGGTCTGCTCTGTGATGATGGATCATACATGAGTCCTCCAAATGATCGTAACCCAGTCATACCAACTGGACCAGGGAGTCCGGGAAAACTATAAGCATGCTGACTGCTGTATTTAGCCATAGACATACCCATGGCTTGTGAACGATAATCTATAAATATCATAGAATCATACATTATACGATAATACCACCATGAAGTGAAGAGAAATGAACGCCTGTAATAATCACAACCAATTTATTTAGAGTAAGAAATTAATATGGGAAAGTGATAAAAGCCAGAGAATGCCAATTTTCAGAACCAGAAAATGAACAGTGATTCTTTATTTTTTCTCTTGCGGCTTCTTAGAGACTTACTTTGGGAAATCTTGTCTGTATCTTCAAGACCTGCTCCTTCTTCCTTTGAGTTTGGCTTAGTTACTACCATAGATGTCAACGGAGTCACAAATGAGTACTGAAAATGACTTGGATTATTACGTTTGGCTCTTGGGTTATGTGCAGAATAAATATCAATAAATTTCTATACCATTGTCACATTTCCGACTTCAAAAGGCATGAAATTCAATGAAATTCAGTGAGAAATCTATCACTCATTGTTAAGATTTATTTTGAAAACTACAGGTATACTGATAATGACATCCCTACCTTAAGAGAAAGTTGCAGAGCTTTATTCTTCAATTCTTTCTTTTCTGTTTTGTCAGTAGCTGCCACTTCTTTCTTCAATAGTTCCTTAATTGTCTGATAAGCCCATAGTTTCTCAGTGAACTTAGCCAATCCTTCAGTAGATGGACTATTCGCATCATCATCGATTGGCACTGTAAGTCCATTATCAATGTCTTTTGAAGCTTCGAGAATGATATTGCCTTCTGATTTTATAGCTTTTATCTCAGCTACAAGTCTAGTTGGTGGAGACGCCGGGTTCAAGAGACGACCACATATGACCAGTTCTGTGCCCTCAAAATATGTTGGAAATATGGTCCGTGTCAATGAAGAATTGTCTATAACATTGTCCAAATATTTGATCTCAACTTGAGATAGTGTGGGGGTAGAGATTTCGTTATAGAAATTCTCCAACTGTAACACGGCATCGGAGTCCTCATAAATCTTCCTGGCGAAGCCTCGGTTCTGTAGAGAGATCTTTTGCAAGAAACTAAAGTCGGCTCCATGTCCAAAGGCCAGAGTAAATATGGTGTATCGGTCTTCATTTTTATTACGAACGTTCTCCATGATTTTGTTCACGTGTGTTACACCAGAAGTTGCTTCTCCATCCGTGAGAAAGATGATCATTGATGGTCTGTTATTAAGCGAGTTGAAATCTTTGGCATCCAGAACTTTGATGGCATCCAACAATGCTGCATTTATGTTGGTTCCTGAAAAATAATCTCACAATTAAATTGCTTTCCTATGTGTTGTGGACAACATTAGGCGTCAACTATTTTGGAAAGGTAACAACGCATCTGTGTATAAACTCCACAATTGTTGTACAAAACCACTTACCTCCATCAGCTGACATTCTGTTGACGTATGCCTTTGCTGCGTGAATGTTATCCTCGTCAGCCATAATGAGACCATCTTCTCGCCAAACTTTCGTATTGCTATCAAACTCCACGATGTTGAACATGTCCCCCTCTCTTAGGTCCCCAAGGATGAGATTCATGGCTTGCTTCAGTTGTTTAATCTTCGTGCCACTCATAGAGCCGCTGGTATCAAGAACAAACACAATATCTTTGTCGACAGGTTCAAGTCCCTTAGGGGCAAAGTAGTGCACAAAGTAACCATCCACGACCTAGCAATATAATATTAATACAAGAATTACATAAAATAATCAGGAGATGATATGGTGATTGGATATTCAACCTAGTTTGGTTGTATTTAATCGCTCCTATTTAATCTCTTTGTCAGCCAAGAATAGTTGAAACAAAGTTGGAGGAGGGGAGCGAGTAAGTTTGAAAGCTCTCAAACGATAGTTGTATAATAAATTAAGTTAGTCAAGAAGATGAGGAAAATGTTCAAAAATCGAACAAGAAGTCATAGAAACTAGTTCACAAGCAATTGACTTCGCCAATCTTAAGCTACAATATGTTCACATTTTTAAGATTAGTTTCTGCGATTACCTGAATTTCCCCCGCGCTGATGTCCCTGTTAACGTCATACTGCATGATGAACTGTCCATTGATGCCATCTTTAGATGCTGCGCTTTGCTCCTCTACAGTTGGATGGAACGCCACGTGTGCTTTTGTTGGAGATATCTTATTTACCTTTGCAATTGGATTAACTGCAAGAATATATATTCGAATTCAAATAAAAACACAAGTCTTTTAATGAGGTAAGTGCTTACCAGCTTATGTGTGAGTCATTTACCCTAAGAGAGCACAGTATTAGAATCTAGTAGATGAAGATTGCATTGAAGTTAAATTATGTATGATTTCTAGCAGGTTCATTTATTCATTTTCCGCAATTTTGATATTATGTGGCAAATCAGCTCTTTTCTGAGCATTTGATTAGCTCTCTGTGTGAGTAGGGTTGACACGCAAATGTTCGTTTTGTACCTTCATTAAAGTCGATAGTGTTTGCAACATCCTCGCGAAGTGGTGGCACCTTTAGGGCAGTGATTTCTCTAGATTCCTCCACATGGACATCAATCTTCATATCTCTGACCACCTGACCCGGATTAACATTGATCAGGTGTTCGTAAACCCCGAGGCGTCTCCTGAGCAACTCTTGGTATGTAAGGTGAAATGTCACCTTGTTCTTGGCTGCAACGTTCACTGACACCTTGAAGTCATTGCTGTCTCTTGTCCTAGGAGTAGAGTGCTATTTGAACTGAGATCTCATTGATAATAAACGGTTTTTACGGTAGAGTCTGTGAAAATTGGAACAAACTTCTTGGAGGAGTCTTGTGAATATTCGTTACACATTTTGTATTATTCATATTTTATTTCATATGTCATCATACTGTGTAACAAGTGTTTTCCTTCAGTCATAAACCAATATGTTAAACCAGTCTATTCCTTCAGTCTTATGTGATTTATCATTTTTAACTTCAAATCCAAATATGGATAATGCGATAAGGATAGTACTTACTTTTGTTGTATATGTCCAGCGCTATGGCCGAGTCTGACAGCATCATCATAGGTCTTCTTTGCCTCAGCTTTCTCTTTTACATGGCCCGGGTAGATAATTCCGTCAATCTCCCTGTGATCAAGACAACATTATGAGCTTCATATTATGAAGTTAAGTTTAAGGCATCCTTTGGCAAATTGGCAGGGCCTAAAAAATGGACCGTTTTGGGCATGACTTTGCCTTCTTGGACCTTTCTTAGGCCGAATTATCAAAGAATGGGCGTCAGATTTTTAAGATTTGGGCCCAATCTTTGTTTTTTTTTCGCGCATTTTCCTGACTTGAAATGTGCACCCCCCCCCCTCCCCACTTGTTAGCTTCTGGACCTGCCAGTGCCATCTGAGTTAGGGTCATCAAAAAGATCAATGGTGAGTTTATGTATCATCAACTTCAGATAGAGTCATTCTAAGTCGGGTTCTAAGTGAAGCTGTTTTCTTTAAGATTCTCTATTAATGCCGGTGTTTGAGCATTTTTTCCTGGCTGTTTACAATTGTTACGTTATTACTAGTTTGCATGGCGAAACATTTGGAATTCAGATTCGTCTTAGTTTAGCTGAAATCGTTGATATATCAAAAACGAAAGAATTTTGGCCACCATCTTATAATTAAATGATACTAACTGCAGTTAGAGCCATCCAGCTGTGAAACAGTGTACAGTTAAGAAATATGAAATATGGTGATCTTGTTTTGAAGGAATTTCCCCCCAAATCATCAATAGACATGAACAAGATCACTTACATAGAGAAATTGGCGATAAACGCAGCCTTTGGAAGAACAATTCTGAACATTGCCTCTTTGGCCGAGGTGCCCGGGTTTGCCAGTTTGCTGGTAACTTGTGTAGTCGCCCATCTGTAAGCGATGTCACTGCGGATATGGAGGCTGTATATCTGAGGTGTCAAGTCAGTGGCCTGAAAAAATAAAATAAAAGTTTATTAGTATAGCTGTAGTAAAATAAGTGATTACCATCAAATTCTAATGGTTTGAAGTTCTCTAAGAGATGACTTTACCTTCTTTTTCATAATTGCTTATAAGGATACCCGACCACTTGTCTCAATGGCCCTGAATTGTCTTAATTTGTAACTTAATCAGCTATTGCAGTTGTCTTTCTGCTTATATCGGAACCTCAAATTAATTTAGATAAGACAGCTGCACTGAAATCAATACACTGGCCAGTCCAGGAGATTTATATGAAATTAAACCAAACAGAAGCGCATCTGTGAAATACCTTACCGTAGATTGATAGATAATTTTCATGAGTCTGGTTTATTTTGCTGGGAAACTAAAAATCAACTCGCGGTATCTAACGCACTTGGGACAGGGTTAATAAGAAAATCAATTCTGATCCAAGGCAATTTGTGTAGCATAACAAGTACTATATTTATCACATGGGAACTCATGCAAAAATCGAATTGAAGCTTCAAAAAAGGCAATTACTTCTTCAATTTGGAGTGTGGATTGTAGGGTTGGTCTGATTTAAAATATGACCCATCCAAATAATGTTTTAATATCACGGTACCATTATGTGTTGTTTCCACTTTTTCTCTGATTCAAATGTTGCCCATAGTGTTGTCTGATCGAATATATCAAGATTAATAGTATATGATAATAATATTTAGGATTTGTACAATCAATATTTCAATATTTAAAATTTGTAACATCTTCAACATTATATTCGAAAAAATCGCTCAGATATTCACGCCCTGCGATCGTACAAATGGGATGGAGATTAGGCGATTTCTGCAAGAAAACTCAACAAATTTGGAAGATTTATTTATTCAAGAGAAAATTTACAACTGAATTGCCAAATAAATAGGCGCAGTGCATGGAAAGATATGTAAGGTCATCTAGTATTTTTTGAACTGATACCCTTCGAAGATATGAGATCTATTAAAAAGGCGCATCATCACCAACGTACATAAGTCAATGTTTTTGCTATAAATCGGGCAACAATGGTCTACACGACCTGTAATAAATAGGTATAAGGGACGTTATTATCACAATACTAATGACATTGCTCACTTTTTAAAGTTAGCTTCCATGCGTTATACAAAACTAATCGAAATAAATTAATCGAAATAAATTAACACCGGGCTTGATATTTAAATGAGAGTAATTCTGCCTGTAGTGATATATTCCACGTATGAACATGTTAGTAGGCAGCTCTTGTGGTTTTTGATTACTGCAATGATCATATTATATTACTTTGTTGTTGAAGCTACGGATGTAAACAATAACAGAAGAATGTTCTAGCAGATGGTGGTATGTCTACGTTAGGTCAAGGTGCCAACCGTGCAAGGTACTACTCTCTAGTCTCTTACCACACCGACCACTGGTTAGACACTAATTAATCGGACATGTTTATAAAATCTGGTCGTGCTATTCAAAAATAGTTCTTAGATAGTAAAAATAGATGAAACTGAACTTATGTTGACATCATTGCGGTCGCTGTAATACCGTAGACCTTTACACCACCTTAAACATGCAGTGACGGTAAAACCGAATTCAACGCTGCTTGGGAGCCTTGGGTATATATGCGGTGTCTTTGAGTTTGTAAAGCACCTGACATCAAGATCAACAAAAACCATGTATCCATACTTGATTTTCTAGAACAGCTGAAGGAATCAGATCTCTTATACCTGTTACATTTCGAATTCTGAGATGTTAATCACGGTGACCAAGAGTTAACAGTGCAAATCGGCCCGGTCGTGTTTTTTTAAACTCTTTAGTCGTGTTTTGTAAGAACATGGGATGCGACATTCGATAGAATGGAGCAAAATGGTAAGAATATTCTATATTTTACAAACTTACATATCTTGACTTCTACCTAAGATGTTCTTCTTCATACCAACGAATCTATTTTGGGGATAAATCCATCATACTTCATATCAATCGCAATTATATACCAAAAGTGCCAGAAATATGTACTTAATTTGCATTTAGTGTTATTTAATCAAGTTTAAACAGACAATCCATTCAACAACGTGGAATAATATTCACTACTCTAAAGATCGTGTAAATATTTTAACTGTATTTATCTTTAAATTGTCATAAATGACCGTAAATGTAGAAAGTGGAGTTAACTATGGAGAAGGGACAATATAACGTCATGGACGTGTCTTATAATAAGCATGTTAACGTTTTGGAATTGTAAAGATAACGTTTTAGACGTGATAAAATTAACGACTTTGAATTGTCTTGTAATATTGTTCACATTGACCATGTTTTGTTGCTTAATAATTTGTCTGTGCTTCTGAAAATAATCGTATTAGTACTAAACACGGGAATATACATTATGTGTCACCCGTTTATTGTAATTTGTAGTCAAGATATGAATAAATAAAAAAGACAGATATATGATTTAACAAGATCAACAGATGTTGTAATTTAATTCGCTAGAAAACTATGTTACACTACAGTTCATAGTTCACTCATAGAACAATAGCAGCATATGTAGCGTTTTTTACCTATTGCAATTTGAAAATTAAAATTGAAATTCTATTGCATTGTGTGAGGCGAATTAGGGAATAACATCGAATCAAATTGTTAAAAATCCTGAGGAAAACCTAATAGATATTGAGCATACGATTTTAATAACGGTGGAGTTATTCCTTACATTAGGTGATCATATATTATAGGTAGTAAGCTAGCACCCAAAAATGTATTAGTTCGTGAACAAATTGAAATTACTTGTATCTTATGTATTTTTATGTGATAATTCAGAAAATGTTTGTCTGACACGCCATATCCGGGGCGAAAATTGTCAAAATGGGGTTTTCGACCCTAAAATGGAAAATTACAGGGGGTACTTTATCATCATTGAATAAATCGTTCTGTTAGTCTTCAATCATCATAATAATTTTATGGGGATTTGATTGGATCATGCTGAGGTAGTATGTAAAATTTCAATGCTCTGTCACTCATGGTTGTCATGGAAACCACAATTTTCATTCAAAATATCCTTAATTTTGCAAAACCTGAACATGAACATCATGTAGAATATGGATTATTTTTTGAATCAATACATATCAGCACATTTTAGCACACTCAAAATAACCAGTACAGTTCAAACATCTTTTTAAATATAAAGGATATTGCAATTTACATGATTGGTCAGTGTCAAAGAACATACAATTACATGAGTGATCAAAAGTGGGCATCGCCCCCATAATAGTAGATGATTGCTATACTCTATAAAAACAGAGTTTAACTTGACTTTTGAGATACATTTACACTAGACTTATTTGATTATATTTTATATCAAGCATTTCTGGTAAATAATGTAAGTCCAAGTGTCATAGTTATTGCAAGGGGGGGGGGTGGTACAGAGGGGGGGGGGTAGTAAAGGAATTGGGAGGAGGCAGAGCTAATCAGCCTTAAATATAAATCTCATCTACATATATCTGGATTTCATGGGGTACATCTTCTGGATCTTCTTCATATTCATCTCAATATATGGGATATTACAACTTACATGATTGGTCAGTGTCAAAGAACATACTATTACACAAGTAATCAAAAGTGGGCGTCGAGTTGATGATTGCTATTCTCTATAAAAACAGAGTTAAACTTGACTTGAGATACATTTACATTGGACTTCTTTGATTATACTTTATATTTTCTGGTAAATAATGTACAACTCAGTGCAATGGTTATTGGATGAGGAGGAGTGGGGTTAACAGTATTGGGAGGGGGCAGAGTTAATCAGCCTTAAGTATAAATTCTTTCTTTTGGACTTCTTCATAGAGTATTTTCTGGGTCTTCTTAGTTTTCTCAATATACTGTATATAATTATTGTATGGGATGGGGGTAGTAACAGAATTTGGAGGTGTGGGGGAACAAGTCAGCATTAAGTATCAATTTCATCTTCAGAGTCCTGGATTTCATAAGATACATCTTCTGGAGTCTTTCTGATTCATCATCTGGTGCTATATCAACAATCATTTGTATGAGAATACCAGTCAATACCCAATGCAATGGTGGAGTCATTCAGTTTCCATCCATGTCCATCTTCTGCTGGAGTGTCAGGGTTTACAATATGGGCCATATGCATGATAAGTGCTTTGTAGTAAGCTCTTGACAAGGTGGAAGAAGACTGATGTCGATTCCTTCATAGTATTTGATTGTTTTAGTATGGGGTCTAAACTTCAATTTCAATTGGTTTATCTGGTTTTGCTGTTGTAAGGCATTGTGGCTTAACATAAATTTTTTTTTTATATTAATCAGTCTTCTTTGTTTGTCCAGCACTACACTTTGCTTTATTCGTTTTGTTTCTGGAGCTGGCAGAAAATACATGTTTTTCAAGATACTTCTAACAGCAGAGTGATGATGTGACAATTAAATCCAAAATTCTATAAACGAACCTGATAGGAGAAGAAGAGGGTGGTGGCACCTCACCTTATCAAATGTAAAATACACGAGTCCCTTAAGATTGGAATGAGTTCATGAATAAGGATGCAATCAAGAAGAAACTATACCAGTTCAGTTAATTGAATGATAAGACCAGAATGTGCCAAGAAAAAATCTACTGTGTAGCAGGTGGGAAATGCCATATCCTTTCAAGGGATCCTCATGATAAACCATGACATTTTATTTCTTCCCAGCCCTTCAGGTGAGACAGAAAGATGCTATGAGTATCAGAGTGTCTAGTGATGGCAATACAATAACAACTATAGATGAGCCTTCTCATAGTCTGATCATTTTCATTCTTTTGATTTATCGCATGATATTGATATATCAACAATCTCTTAAGAGAAAATACCACTAAACACTTGCAGATTTGAGAGTCGTTCAGCTGGGACTCAATATGGTGCTCCATCTTTTTAAAATGTGCTATCCTGCCCCTTCAAAGCATGGCACTTACTCCATCTAGGGAAGATATGAAGGCTGCATATATTATGCCAGGCCCTAGATGGGAGTAGTAACAGAATAATTAGGAGGGAGTAGAGCTCCCTCCCAGGTAACCACTTCCCCACTCTCACCCCACGTAAAAACTATACTGCTAAACATATTTATGAGAAATGGTTTTATATAAATTATATTAGAACATGACTGTATTCACGCCTTCTATATCAACATTTTACCCGGGGTATATTCGTCAACACTTCCCTTGGTAATACGAGTAATGTGTGACATCAAGAGGGCTGTAGTAATGGCAGACCATAAGTTGAATATTCAAAAAATTTTGGGGAGTTTTCATGTTTGAATTGTAATATATACCTCAGAGCAGGCGTGATATTGACAATGACCCCTTAGGGCTAGGTACAAAAGCTTTCGAACCCCTCACTCCCTTGCCTAGCCATGTGGAGTGTATTTGTCAATATAACACCTGCTCTTCAGTCTATATTTCTTAAATAATAGAAGTATAGATGACGTATAGATGACCGTGATCTTCCAAGCATTAAAGCAAGTGGGTGCAGCACCCACCTGAGATTTTGAAAATAGGTTTGCACCCACCTGAAAATCCATATGCACCCACTTGAAAGTGAGAAAAATCATATTTTGACCAATTTTGGTCTGAATTGTGAAAATGAAAATTTTGTACCCACCCGAGAAGAAATCCTGGGGAGATCACTGGATGATCTCACAACTTAAGTTGACCTCTGTTTGTAGAGAATGAACCATATACTGTTGTTGGGGTGATTCCCACTTTTGATCACTTATGTAATTGTTTGGTCTTGGACACTTACCTATCATGTTTATTGTAATATCCTATATATTGAGATGAATATGAAGAAGACCTAGAAGATGTACATGTTCCTTAATAAATCCAGAACGAAGTAGTTTTACTACTAGATTTATACTTGAAGCTGATTAGCTCTGCCCCCTTCCAGTTTCTATTATTAGTCCCCCCCCCTCTCTCAAGCTGCCTCTCATGCAATAACTATAAAACTCAGGTGTCACTGGTCAGTATCGAGCGATGGTATATGCCATATAAGCCTGGTTTAATTCAAATATCAAAGTATTACATCAACTATAAAGTAGTTTACCTGTTATTTACCTGAAATGGTTGATATTAAGTATAATCAAAGAAGTATAAATGATAAATATATATATATCGAAATTCTTCTTAAACCCTGTATTGATAGAGAATGGTAATCATCTGCTATTATGAAGGTGATGATGCCTACTTTTGATCACTTATGTAATGGTATGGTCTTTGACACCAATCATGTAAAATTAAAATGTAGTACCTATATAGGCCCTATTGAAATGAAAATGAAAAAGACCCAGAAGATTTAACCTTTGAAAATCCAGAACTATATAAATGAGAATTATACTAACTAAGGCTGATTAGCTCTGCCCCCTCCAAATTCTGTTACTACCACCCCCCCCCCACTCCCCTTGCAACAACTTTTACACTTATATGTACATTATTTACCAGAAATGCATGATATTAGGTATATTCAAAGAACTTCAATATAAATGTATCTCAAAAGTCAAGTTAAACTCTGTCTTTTCAGAGAATGGTCATCATTTACTATTATGGGGGCGACGCCCACTTTTGATCACTTATGTAGTAGTATGGTCTTTGAGACTTACCAATTATATAAATTGCAATATCCTTTATGCTTAAACAAATTCTTGAACTTCCCTGGCAATTTTTGGGTGTGCTACAATATTCTTATATCTGTTGATTTGAAAAATAATCCACATTCTATATTATGTACCTGTACAGATTTTGCCAAAATTAAGGATTTTTCAATGAAAATTGTGGTTTCCATGGCAACCATGAGTGACAGGTGATTGAAACTTAACATACTACCTCAGCATGATCCAATCAACTCCCCATAAAATTATTATGATGATTGAAGACCAACTGAATGATTTATTCAATGATGATAAAGTACCCCTGTAATTTTCCATTTTAGGGTAGAAAATGCCAATTTGACAACTTTCGCCCCGGATATGGCGCGTCAGACAAACATTTTCTGAAGTATCACATAAAAATACATAAGAAACAAGTAATTTCAATTTGTTCACGAACTAATACATTTTTGGGTGCTAGCTTACTACCTATTAGTGATAATGGAATTTCTCAGATAAGCCTTAATTAAGCTGTTTCCTCCTGTTCATCCTCCAATTGTTTTGATGAGTTTAGATGATAAAACACATATTCCTGCATACGTTTTCACTTGTTGAGCACTTGTCAACATTACTATTTACTTATTATTGAGGGATTTAACAGGGGTCCACAAAAAAATAAAAAATATTAGATTTTGATATTTTTGAAGTTTACAACAGATTATCTACTTATGAATCGGTTTTTGGGAAGGTTATTAGCATGACATATTGATTTTATCTGTTTAATTGAAAATAAGATCACCTGTCTGACTATATTTTGCATTTAAAATGATTAAAATTAATTGTTCCATTTAGTTCACTTTCTTTTAACATCATCTTAATTTTGTTGATCCGCCAGTTGTTTTGATATGTTTAAATGATAAAACATATATTCCTACATACGTTTTCACATGTTGAGCACTTGTCAACATTACCATTTACTTATTATTAAGGGGTTTGACAGGGGTCCACAAAAAATAAAATATTAGATTTTGGTATTTTTGAAGTTTACAAAGGATTATCTACTCATGAATCGATTTTTGAGAAGGTTATTAGCATGACCTATTGATTTTATCTGTTAAATTGAAAATAAGATCGTCTGTCTGATTATATTTTTCATTCAAAATGATTAGAAATAATTGTTCCATTTTGTTCACTTTCTTTTAACATCATCTTGTTTTTGTTGATACGCTAATTGTTAAATAATATGTGTAAATGATAAAACATGTATTATCACATACATTTTCACCTGTTGAGGACTTTACCGTTTACTTATTATTGAGGTGTTTAAGTTTAACAGGGAGGGGTCAACAAAAAATATTAGATTTTGATAGTTTACAACAGATTATCTAGTCATTAATCGGCTTTTGGAAAGTTTACTAGTATAACATATTGATTTTATCTTGATGTACATTAGATGTTTAAGAGACCAATAAACTTATTTATTAATTATCGAGGGGTTTAACAGGGGTTCACAAAAAATATAAAAAATATTAGATTTTGATATTTTTGGAAAGGTTATTAATATTAGAATGCCATATTGATTTTATCTGTTTAATTGAAACTAAGATCGCCTGCATTCAAAATGATAAAAATAATGGTTCCATTTAGTTCACTTTCTTTTAACATCATCTTGTTTTTCGTTGATCCGCCAATTGTTAATGATATGTTTAAATGATAAAACATATATTCCTACATATTACGTTTTCATCCGTTGAGGACCTGTCAACATTACCGTCTACTTATCATTGATGGGTTTAACAGAGGTCCATAATAATGAAAAATATTAGATATTGACACTTTTGAAGCTAACAACGAATTTTCCACTTATGGATCAGCTTTTGGAAAGGTCATTAGCATGATATATTGATTTTATCTGTTTAATTGAAAATAAATATTCTGTCTGACTATATTTTGCATTCAACATGATTACAAATAATGGTTCCATTTAGTTCACTTTCTTTGAACACAATCTTGTTTTCGTTGGTCTGCAAATTGTTTCTGCCTATATTCCTACATATGTTTTCACCTGTTGAGCACTGAAACTGAGCACTGTTTACATTTTAAAACCTTGGAAAAATCATTTGATCACATATAATATTGGATTTAAATCATTATCTAAGATGAGTTAGGAATTTATTCCCACTATTTATAAAAATGGATTTTAACATCAATAAAGGATATGATATGATGTGGGGTGAAAGGATATATGATTTTTGCGATACGGGCTCTACAAGCATCTCTACAACCAAATAACTTTTAATTAGTAATAGAAAAGCGTTTACCCTGATTATTTTATTTAGTAGAAATATATAAGCACTAGTGCCAAGGGAAAGGACCAAAAGTTGTAATGAAAATAGACTGTCCTATGAGGCAATGCTAGAACCCAATCTTTCTATTGAAATTAATTAATATCGTCTCGGCCCAATATTTTTTTCTTGAATAGGTATTCTGCCATATCCAGCTCCTGATCATCCAGTATTTGTTTAATATTGCCCGCAGGAATGACGTTAATAGAGGATATCCTATGATTTATGAGTGATATGATTTTTATCCACGAATGGATATGATATCTGCACGAGCGAGCGTAGCGAGAGAGTGCAGATATCAATATCCATGAGTGGATTAAAATCATATCACGAGTAAATCATAGGATGTTCTTTTTATTCCATAGTTAAAGTCATCATCAGAATCGTCGGAAATGAAGTGATTTATTTCGAATTTTCCAAACGATCCGGCGATGTTTACACTAAGCCTCGTTTTGAGTCTGAAGTAGCAAAAATCCATAAACCATAGCATACGACGTCGTATGTCATGGCTAAAAAACCGTATGCTATGGTTAAGTGAAAATTTGTCAAAAATATCATATTTTACCACTGATTACAAAAATACTGTTTTTATTTCGACATGTTATCCTATGAATATCATGCTAACTATGGAATAATTAGAATTATTGCTCAGGTCGATATAGTAACATAAATGCCATCTAAACTAGCACTAATACCCCTAAAACATGCCCCACAAGGTGGTAATAATAGTAATTGATCCGAGAACTATCCACAAAAGATTAATCTTTTTGAATTAATCTTGAATTAAATCTTCAATAAATGAAAATCTGAACCACTTTAAGATATTCAAAAAATTCAGTGTGCCATGTTTATAGTATTCACATACCAGAGATGATCAAAATCGCTCCACAACTTTGAGTTATAGTAAAATACGTTAAAATGGCGGCTCTGTTTAAAATGGCCGCCTTCTCCAAAAAGTGTCATTAGACAGTGTGCCATGCTTATAGTATTCACATACCAAATATGAACGAAATCACTCCACTACTTTTCGAGTTACAGCAAAAATTGTAAAATAACAAGTAAAGGCCATCATTTTTCAATATGGCAGCCATGTGCTTCTTTAATATCTACATTTCTAGCTTTATTATTTTTTTTCATTTAAAAGATATTGCTTTTACACTTTTACATATTGCACCTAAATAACTGTAAAATCGGCACTAAAATGGCCACTATTTTAAATGAGTGGCCATTTTGAAAATCGGCTTTCAATCAGAACTTCTACCCCCAGAGGGTATATGTGTACAAAATATGAACAAAATCAGGCCAACGGTATTTGAGTTATTGCCCGAACGGGCGCACGTACGTACGGACGGATGGACGGATGGAGGCCCGTTCCCTATATCCCTCCGATTTTCGTTCAATGGGATAACTATTTAAAATTAATTTAAATTGTTAGGACATGATACTAAGCTTATAAAGTAAAAATTTGATTAGTTACACCAATCATTGTGATTTTAGAGCCCATTGTTATCTCATTTTACAGTTTAAATTGTATAAATCTTCTTGCTGTCAACGTATTTATGATAGTCTACACTTATTTAATGCCTGTTTATAATGTTACCGAACATTACTGTAATATTGAAATCATATAAGTAATAAAGATCCCTAAGTTGAAGTCAATGTCCCCTCCCCCCATTTGTGACGTGGCGTTATACGAATTAGGTTGAAGACACCAGGATGAAACCTGTTTTCATGATTTATACACCTCAATGATGTAATTTAATTGTAACAATGTACTAGCTTTTCATCTAAGAACTATCCGGAAAAATATTTAATATTTATAAAATAGACCCCTGCTGAAATCGTTCATAAATGAAGTTCTGTAACTTTGTATGGTGCTCAAAAATTCATAAATGGTCAATGCTATAATCCTAACTAAAAAAAGCAAATTAAAACATTATACTGTAACAATAAGCTTTAAAAAAATTATCCAGTATTTGATGAGTTATACCCCCCACTGTGAACATGGATTCCATTTTGATCTAATTTTTCAGTTGACATTTTACATTATGCTCTTAGTATATAATAATTCATGCTTTTTGTACTTATTTATTATCTATTCACAAGAAATCTTTTAAAACGATTATTTCTTAAAATAATGGACCCCTGCTTAAATCTCAAATAAATGATAAATGGTAATGTTGTGTGATCCTCAACAAGCAATATCATATTCAGTGATATTAAATCTATCAATATAATCTATAAAAATGATTGGAACTTGAACAGGAGGTAATTTCCAAATATTTGTCAATTCCTTTATCACTATATATGCATTTACATGTAGTGCATCACAAACTAAACATTTCCTCTCATTTTAAATAAATTTATTTACGTTCATGACAGGGAAAAGTGAGTTTAAGGCCAATAGGGACGTTTTAAAACGTATTTTAGGCAAATTCAAAAATAGCAACGAGCCATTTAATGAGCGACAGGGCAATTAAAAAATAATATGACTGGTCAAATTTTCAAAATGACGAGCGACGAGGCAAAGCTCGCTTGCATTAACCATGCGTGTCTGATTCTAACCATTTTGATTTAAGTATCAAATTCGGTAGTGATCCCATAGATCAATCTTGACATATTATGTCGTACATTTGATTATTGTTAATCATTTATAATTAAGATAGTGTCACTCAGACAACAACTTCTTCCACATTGTGATCATTTTTTGGGGAAATACATAATGTTAATTGTGCTGTTTCCCACTTCCAAATCGTTAAACCTCAATGTCTCTACACGTCTAGAACGTTTCACTAACAGGTCAACGTCATTAACCGCAATCTTTTCAACACGTCTAAAGAGTTTAATCTAAAAAATATTATTCGGTCAATTGCTACTTATTTAAGCTCTTCTAACTTTTGATTTTCGCACATATTGTGAATGCTTTCCTTATGAATCGATGTATTCATTGAATACAAGTCAGGCAAGTGATTTTCAGGCAAAAATATGTATAACACTGACAGAATTGCTCATTTCCCAATATAACAAGACTATAGCATACGATTCGTGCAAATAACACGTTTAAGAATTCCTGAAGTTACGATATATAGTATGGAAAGCAATATAAATTACTTACTTTTACATAAAGTCAAGTGACAGCAATTTCATGACCAAATTTATCAACCTACCTCTCAAATTTTCAACAAAACACGACTAAAGAGTTTAAAAAAACACGACCGGGCCGATTTGCACTGTTAACTCTTGGTCACCGTGTTAATGTTCCGTTCGAAGGGAGTGCAATGCACTTTATCAACGAACGACCAGTTCTTACAAATTGAAAAAACAAGGGCTAGCTTTCATTTGATTTTATTTATTTGGTGATTACCTCCCGTTCTTAACCGTCCATGATTATGTTTGCAGTTTGCACCCACATTCCCATTTGACCCACTGTGACTTTATAACCCAACTTGCGTGCTGGTGAAATCTAAGCCCTTCTAGAACATCGATTGCCTGCGTATACTCTATATCTAGTCAATATAACTGTTGGAATGAAACGCTATCCCCTATCCCCCACGGTGCACATATGTTTTGAGATATTGCAACTATTTTCAACCGTGGTACTTGATGATAAAACGTGTTAAGTATTTTGAGTATTTTAAACCATTATGATATAGGAAAAAGTTCTGCCTTTGAAATTAATTTGAAATTGCATGATATTTTACTATCTTATGAGAACCTATTTAAGACAATGGCATTGATCCTTAAACCCGGGCCTTAAATCGTCATTTCTAAAATAAAAATGGCTCTAAAGGAACGAAGAAACGAGAATGTTTATTACGTAATTTTGTTATTCTATTCTGTTCGAGACACTTACCTCTTCAGCATGTATGAGACAAAGGAACCCCATCCCGACCATCACCAAATGCATCCCTTTCTTCAGGATCATCGCGTCCTGTAGTTTTTCACTCGGAGTGTCCGATGACTTCTAGCTAGATCTATCAGGAACGCTGTTCTAATACACGTCGGTCTGTGCTATATGCGCGCCGGCCACTTATCTGTTCGATTATTTTCACCAAAGTTATCTTGCTCCTCTAATATCTGACAACCGGCAGTGAATTCGATTAATTTACGGTTTCTTGATGTGCTCCTGTGTTCCTGCACTCTCTTTGAGCCGTCCACAGAATGGTTTGCAGCGGCAACTGCTCGTTGATTTATACTTTAAGCCATCGCCCACTCAACGGGTAAATGATTCTGTCGGATGTTTGTATTTACTACTCAAGATTTATCTTATCCGCGGAGCTTTGACACACTTTCGGCATAACAGTACGGTGTTTATCACAGACTATGCTCAGACTGTTAATCATATACAGGGTGGGAAAATACGGACACTACTACAATGCTCATAGTTCGTGTATGTTCATTCAAAAGGTTTGAAAGATTAAAGCCGACATGAGGAAATGTTCTGACTTTTTTGTTCATGTACGCTTATCAGTCATTTAAATGATGCAATAGAATAAAAATAACTTGATTATCAATTATCTCATCGACTGGCTGTGTATTTACTATCTCATGGCTCTTAAACTTTGCCCTTTTGTGTCTCTAATAATCTTTCAGTCATGAATAATTAAAATAGGATAATCGTTATATTGAGTTTTGAATATTCGATTCAGAAGCAATAATCGCTTAAACTCTCAACAATCCGATGGGCTTTTGTCAACAGGAAACCGTAACCTCATGTTCCAAGAAAACAATCGGTTGGTATTTGTGTGTGGTTGACACAAACTTTATTTTGCGTCAAAGGTCACCCCTACTTCCACTGATTCTCAACCCGTTATTCAAAGTTATTACTAACCGATCGCGATCTCTTGATTAGTATAGATTTCCTTCTCGGGTTCATCCGCCGACAGACCCATAGCCAGCTAGCAGGGGGTTTGGGGATTCGACCTCCCCCCCTGGACAAAAAAAATCATTCAAAGTCCTGCATTTGTTGTCAATGGCCCATGCTGAGCACTTTTCAAGATATTTTCGACATATATGGGCCATGAACCCCTGAGATTGTTTAGAAAGTGACCCCTCTTCTTGGCAAAAGCCATCCTCCTAAGCAGGTGTCCAGAATCCGTACCTCCTTCTTCCCCCTGCTATAACCAATTTGGAAGCGCCCGATTTAACTAAATCACGTGATCTAATTATGCGCAATACTTATACATGATTTCTGTCGCAGGTGTTGCGACAGCCAATCAGATTGCGAGTTCTTAATCGGGGAAAAGGTAACTGCTTATCGCAGGGGGTAAAAAGAAAGAGTATATTCTGGATCGGAGGATGGGCAAAAGCTGGCTTTTTATTTTACTGATAGTAGCTTAGTAAGCCAAGCCCCGGGTACCAAGTTAACTTTGTTTCTAAATGTATAAAAATGAACAGTTGCGAGTTATCTTGGCCCGCTCTGTAATCGACTTACAGGGAAAAGGTATGTTACCATGGCGATGGTATATTACGTACCTGCCCAGCAGCAACATCTATAATTAATCACTATTATGCGACCTTTGGCTGTGATTACGGAAGTTTTGGTTCTTGGAAAGTATTTGATTGGATAACTGGATTGATGAGTTGAAGGATAGTTGCAGGTAAGCTCTCATTGGTTAATACCTGGGAAAGGGGAAGAAAATATTACATCGTGATTCAGTTTAGAGATAACACACAGCAGCATCCCAGCCAGGCAACAGCTTTGTAAATATTCCAGACTGAAGCAGAACTATCCGTATTCTCCAGACAGAT
Organism: Owenia fusiformis; assembly: GCA_903813345.2. Lineage (NCBI taxonomy): Eukaryota > Metazoa > Annelida > Polychaeta > Sabellida > Oweniidae > Owenia > Owenia fusiformis. Next base: position 36,841,438 of record CAIIXF020000005.1, on the reverse strand, counting down.
CAATTATGGCACAAACATTCTCTCGGTACTATTTGATCCAAAATCAATAGAGCAAGCCTGGATATTTTTAACTATTTTCTCAGATTCGAAATGTTTGAAAATACTTTTTTGAAATGTTTAACAACACTAACAAGCTTCCGAAATTTGACCCGAGATTCGACGTCATCAAGTGATAGACTTCACTGGCGGATCTGGGGGGGGGGGGAGGCTGGGTCGGCCCAGAAAAAAATTGGGCCAAAAAAGGCCACAAGGCCCCAAAAAGTGGACCTTTTTGGTCATTACTGGGCCTTTTAAGGCCTTATTTTTAAATTCTAGGCCAAATTTTGAAGAAAATGGGCCTCAAAATTTCAAACCACTCCACTTTTGGGTTTTAGGGGCCCAAAAAAAATTTTCCGGAAGTTTTTTTCTCTGATCTGAAATTTGGGCCCCCCCCCCACTTGTTGGTTCCCAGATCCGCCCCTAGACTTTTACCGAATTAATCAATCCGATATATAGAGAGGCACTGCCATAGGAGTTTAACTCTGCTGTTAGTCGCACTTATAAAGACCTACACGGGGAATTTGAGTTGTAAACTCATAATATCTATCTAACATTGTTGTTTATTCAATCATATGTCCAAGTGAAATCTTCACGGAATGTGCAAAGTACAAGTTCATTACTCCAGCCAAAAGTATTGAAGCCAACAGAAAAATGTTTATGAATTCTTATGTCAAAGGATGGTGTGAACCTTAGGAACTGTGTCCAATTATCAGTTGTGGAATAGCGAGGTTTCCTTGGGAGTAGTGTGAAATTATGGTTTCTTTAGCGACGAGTGTGAATTTTTAAATATTCAATTGACAAATCAGCATTTTAAATTATCGTCGTCAAACCATAACGAAATTAATTTTGTTTTTCCACGACTGTTGATAATTTGACACCATCCTTATTTGTTTATGTTGGTATTTGCGGTAAGCCATAAATCCACAACTTCAAAAAGGTTCCATGGATTTTTACATTTCAACACCTGCTCTATTTAGTGTCAGAGTGATATCACCAATTCTGATACTCAGGCCATCTCTGCTATGCACAAGTTCTAGAAGGAAGCTGAGAGAAGGCTGTGATATCTCACGATGGATATCACCATAGCGGTTATTGACTTTATGTCTTATTTAAGGGAATTTCATTATTATCGCCCCCGTAGAAACAACCTATAATCGTGTGTCATCAGAAAGACAAGTGGAGACTTTCGTCTATCCAATAGATGAAGAAGTCTAGAAAACTGAGACGTCGTGAACAAAAATGCAAAGCAACCAAAAGAGCTACCAGAAGCGTTGCCAGGATCCGAAAACAGTCAAGAATGGATGAGACAGGACTCGCTAAAAGTTAATAATAGATCCAGGGACGGATCTGGGAACCAACAAGGGGGGGGGGGGCAAATTTCAGGTCAGAGGAAAAAAATTTGGGCGTTGCCAGGATCCGAAAACAGTCAAGAATGGATGAGACAGGACTCGCTAAAAGTTAATAATATCAGGGGTCCCAAAAGATGAATCGCTTTTTGACAAGTATTTTCTCGGCAATTGATATACATGTATCAAATTCCATGAAAAGTTTAACAAAGTAGCCCAGGAGTATTATGAGCAAGTTGTAGTAACATATAAAAAGATAAAATAAATGTAATGAGAGTACTAAGAAATTCCAAATAGCATGTCAAAAATCCCATACCGGCGGAGCTCCGCGATGAGACCTTTTTGGGACATCCGATATACTCCAATGTGATAGGATTTTTATAGTTTCGGTCGAAAAAGACTTTCTCTGTCAAAGTTGGGCAAGTCCTGCCGCATAGCTATAGCTACACCGAAGCATCCAGAATCAAACAATTAGAATATACACTTTATTTGTTACATGGGCAACTACAATGTCACATTTGATCTACGGCAATTGTACGGCGGCCGTACCTTGCAAAATAGGGAGAAAAATATAGAGCATAAAATATAGGGATAAGCAGTACGATTCAAATTCTCTGTTTAGATTTTTTGAAGTTACGACCGCCGTACGCCCGTCGTAGACTAAATGCGGCCATGAGTAAATGCGGTAAATGAGTTCTTTTCAATATTCATTAAAATGTAAATCAACACGAACAATATCCATTATAAATAGTTTTGCAACAAAAGTACAAAAAAACAATTTTGTGATTACAAGGCATTAACATGACAAATATCACCACCTTGTTGCTCAGATCTAAAATCTACAGTCAGATTTGAACTTCTGAGAACTTGTAGATGCTTTTGAAATAAATATTTGGTCAATTTAGAGCAAGTTGAAAAGACGTTTTTGATGTGAGAAGGTCATCAATGAAAGTCAAATATCAAATCTAAAGTCACCACCTAGTTCCTCAGATCTACTAAAATCAACAGTCAGATTTGAACTTCTGAGAACTTGAAGACTGATCTTTTTAAAAATGGTCAATTTGAAGAAAGTTGAAATGAGACCTCTTTTGACCTAGAGAAGGTCATTGAAGTCAAATGTCAAATCAATCGAAATTCAGATTTGATCCTTCTGTGAATTTGTAGATGATTTAGAAAAAAATGAAGTCAGTCTAAACATTATTTGTTAAGTTATTGGAAGTTGTAAGAATTTGTTACTGACGCCAACCGCCAACCACTAACCGCTACCCGCCGACCGACGGACGCCAACCGACGGCACAAAAAAACGTAACAATAAAAATATAAAATTGAAACATAAATAAAAAAAAATAGTACATGAAGAAAGACAAGAGAGAAAAGTTATTTTTTGAATATAGTTAATGAGAAGCGAAAGTCCCACTAGTCAAAAACTTTTGGATGCGTGTATTTGTCAATTTAAGAAGGATTGAAAATGAGTCACATTGGCCCTTAGATTAACCATGGGCTTAATTCAAAGCCCATGATATAACTTGTAAATATATACATCATGATACAATGAGATACGTCTATAGATGTCGATAAAAGAAATCCATAAACGTTAGAAAGATGGCAGCACATATTGTGCTTACCAAGTGACAGCACGAACACAATATTGCAGCAATCGTCCTGATAAACGACGCCATCTCCATTACATGGTATTATGGAAATTAGATTTGATGCTACATTTAGTATTTTTAGATGTTTTGTCTCGGATGTTATTCGTCTAATATATTAGTGGTCAATAAGCCTGTATAACACTCCTGTCAGAATTGATATGAGTAGCAATATAATATAATGCCCTAGATAATGCCTATAATTATGTAATGATTGGACATTATGGACAATGATGGTCATCACATTTAATGGTAGTTGCCACTCTCCAAATCGGATGAGCTGATTTCAAAGAATACCAGGTCGTTCATTGTGTAGTTTCGAGTGTAACGGAAAGATGAGTATCATGATTTACCCATTGGTTTTATAGTTATACAGATATCTACACCATTGATATGTACACGATGTTGTTCTACGTGTAATTGTTACGTTTTCAAGTGGATATCACCGTGGGCGATGATCGAAAGGCAAAAAAGCAAATAAATTCGGTTAGATAATATAACACTCTTATAGGGTCACGTCCTCAAAGGTATTGTATGTTATGTGTATGCATAAAAGAGAATTATTATATGTTGTTGATCCAATTCATTAACACCAGATCAACGAGTGGTCCGGATGAGGGAAAAATACAATAGTCTAAAAACAATAGATGATCGATATACATATACGTTACCAACAGGGCCATTCATTTATTAACACTACAACAGTGTGTGTTTGTGTTGTAGTGATAAGTAGAAGCACTCAAAATATTGGTAGAACCTGCATGATTGTTGCAACATGTAAATAATAGGTGAGAGGACAATACCATTGGTGGAGATCAAATAGTCAATAACTTGATAAGTTTATTATTTTAACAAAGGTACTATACAGATTCAAGTATACACATAAATGACCCAAGTTGCCAGTAGTATATAAATTAGTTTATATTTCGACAAAGAAATGATTGCTTTGGACTATTCACTTCGAGACTGCAGATGATTTCGTGTCGGAGATCAAAAATGAAAATGAAGTTATCACTATATCAGCTGTGTGACAGATGACAATCCACAACTAGCTGATGAATATAAAAGTGTTCCCGTTCATAGACAGGTTTGGCAGCTATAACGTTAATGGCAGTTCCCGTCGCCCAGAGAGCCCTGTTACAGGTGAGTTCTGATGGTGTATGTTACAGTTTATGTTTTTACAATAGCGTTTAAGGTAAGTGTGTATGTTTGGAATTGTTATGCAATCCTCCTTGGATCCATTCAATATACGATCTACAGCTTTCATTATTTTGCGTTAAAGAGTGCACTAATGTATCGGGAAAAGAGTGAAAAGAATAGTTATTATAAGTTGTATAAAATGAGAAAGTCAGCGACCTACTTATTTTGTACTTTTAAAAAGTAGGTCATCGAATTTTCTCATTATTTCAAATTTTACAAAAACAAAAAAATATTCTCTTTACTCTTTTCCAGAAACATGCTTCGTGCACTCTTTGTGCAAAACTCTAAGATGTAGATTGTATAATTGTATGTAGAATGAGTTATGCGTTCCTGAAAATAACATATGACTCCAATGTCAAATGTCATATGATGGATAAACGAGTGAGTGGAGTGAATATGTATTCTTACAAATGATATGAAGGTAAAACCTTTAATATCGACCTATATGACTTTAAACAAGATGTTTTATGGTGCTCATAAATAATGTATTTAAATATTTCGTGTTGATTATGTTGTTATTGCAAAACTGTTATCTTAATTCGACATGGGTACACTTTTCAACAATTGCCAAAATGGCTATAAGCGCGTTATTGTATAAAATATTTGGATCGATGTACTTATCAATATGCTGTTAGCATTTTATAGTGATCGACATTGATTTGTTTAAATTGAAAACAATTGCAATAGAAGTGACTTCTCTCGTTTTTGATTACTTATTTATGAATTCTCTTATAACGGTTTCTTTTCTTATATTGGTTAGTACTCTGAAGGTTTTGAACGTAAATTGTAACCTAAAGAGTTGGTATATAAGTAATCCAATGCCAAATTTTGATAATCCATGTAATCTTTGTTTTGATATACCAATTGTATCAAAGTATGAGTTGTTTACACATTTAAACATTTAAACACCCTTCCGGTTGCCATATGTATGGAGGGGAGTGTACCTGAAACAATGAATTAAGAACAAAAGCTTTAAATCAGCGATTGCCATATGTATGGAAGGGAGTGTATCTGAAACAATGAATTAAGAACAAAACGATTTAAGTCAGCGATTGCCATATGTATGGAGGGGAGTGTACCTGAAACAATGAATTAAGAACAAAACGATTTAAGTCAGCGATTGCCATATGTATGGATGGGAGTGTACCTGAAACAATGAATTAAGAACAAAACTCTTTAAGTCAGCGATTGCCATATTTATGGAGGGGAGTGTACCTGTAACAATGAATTAAGAACAAAATACTTTAAGTCAGCGATTGCCATATGTATGGAGGGGAGTGTACCTGAAACAATGAATTAAGAACAAAACGATTTAAGTCAGCGATTGCCATATGTATGTAGGGAGTGTACCTAAAACAATGAATTAAGAACAAAACGCTTTAAGTCAGCGATTGCCATATGTATGGGGGGGAGTGTACCTGAAACAATGAATTAAGAACAAAACGATTTAAGTCAGCGATTACCATATGTATGGAGGGGAGTGTACCTGAAATAATGAATTGAGAACAAAACGATTTAAGTCAGCGATTGCCATATGTATGTAGGGAGTGTATCTGAAACAATGAAATAAGAACAAAACGCTTTAAATCACAGCGATTGCCATGTGTATGGAAGCAGGTGTATCCGAAAAAATGAATTAAGAACAAAACGCTGTAAGTCATACCCTTTGCATTCGTTTGACTTCACTCTTAAAAGAGAGCTTCGTCTTCACTCTTTCAAACTAAAATAAACCTGTGAACTCACCGCGCCAATCAGTGCTCATCGGCCAAATTTGACCGACGTTCTATATATGGTCATTCCTTCTGATGTCATCGTTGAGCCCGGAATTGACCAATGACATGCGCATATTTAATTAGAACGCATTTGGCGTATGTTTCTTCAAGCTCGCTGATTGGTAGAAGAAAGGTCAGCGCGTAGGTCAAAAGTTATTTATTACCCAAACTGTCACCGGTACCCGTCGTGGGGGCAGGGCTACTAAACTGTAATATGGTCTCTACTGGGCAGAGTATAGTTTAATTATACTCTGCACGCAGGGTATGTAAGTCAGCGATTGCCATATGTATGGAGGGGAGTGTACCTGAAACAATGAATTAAGAACAAAATGCTTTAAGTCAGCGAGTTAGCTGTTTCATCATAGATTTCTTGCGATGAAAAGAAACTTAATAGTAAATCAATTGAATCAGGTGAAAATATGCAGTATATATTGCGTTAACTTTAACATCACTTCAATTTCGATCAATAGTGAATGAGTTTATATGAACATACACATTTACAATTGGATGCGGAACAGATGTTGAAACCGAGAATAAGTAAATGGCAAAATTAACGTTCGCATGCACAATTATCCATTTTCTAACTCGAAAGAGTTCTATTTTTCTACGATTTTATACCTATCTTGTACATCAACAAAGTCCGATTATGATAAGCTAGATAAACACAATACAATAAGTTAAATACAATATGTAGTTAAAGGTTCTTGCATGCTATAATATATATGTTCTATGCTATCGTAACCATATCGTGTTTAAAGGGTCTTGTTAAACATACACGCGGCCATGATGAAATTGCTAAAATGGTCTCGAATAAGTTCAGATTTGGGTCGACGTTAGTAATATGTATTGTCGTTTGAATAATTATTCGTTCAAGATACTTTGTATTGAATAAGTATATGTATGTAGCGATGGATCGAGCCCTGTGTCTTGAAAACTGTTTTTGTGTCGTGGAGGGGGATTGCAAATGCATCCCTTTTTGACTCGTTCCTCACCTACTCCAATTTATGATTTGACCCTCTATTTTTATTCTACATGAGTTCACTTCAAATATTACATAATTTACATTCTCTATATTGTAGTTTAAGGTTAATTTGAAGTTTAAGGTTATTCTTTCCAAACAACATCTTTGAAAAAATACCTGTACAAAAGTATGGAGGCATGTGTGTATTTCCTTGCCTTTTTCAGGAAAGTATCCTTGCAATGTCTTCTTTTAGTAAACCTGGTAACAGGTCAATGACAACTCCAGGAAATGCTAATATTTCAAGAAAAATCATTCAAAATGGCCGCCTTTTCAATTTTTCAGATTTCTTCTCCAAGTTTCTCAATAACACTGGATTTCCATTGACCACTTACTAGGTTTACTTATGCCTGGGTCACATTTGCTCCGATTCATCGGCCGGTGCCCGGCCGATTTAGTATTCTGTTCAAAACTGAATACATTTGTGAACAGGATACTCAATCGGCCGGGCGCCGGCCGATGAATCGGAGCAAATGTGACCCAGGTATTAGAGAGGACAATGTAATGATACTTTCCTGAAAAAAGCAAGGAAATTCACACAACATGCCTTCATACTTTATTTTATACCAGAAAATAACATGGGCAGGTATAACATTTTTCCAAAAGTGTTGCTTGGAAATAATAACCTTAAGGCGTTTTGAATTGAAATGATATTTGAGTCAATTATAAGTCTTAAGTATTACTAAACCCTGTTCGATAATTACATGCATATCTGCCAAGAACTCTCTTGTATATAACATCGTAGGCAATTACACAACTCAGTAGGCAGCCTTTACAGGTTTACACACATAATGTTACACTTTAATTTGGAGCACTTATCATACCTGGCATTTATTCCTCAGGTAATACCATGTACCTGCATGTACTATATCAGTTCATGTATGTACAATTAGATAATTGTTGGTCTGGCATATTGCATATTTATTTGTTCATCTGCCTGTACATAGTACAAACAAGTGTAAAGCTCAACACTGTAGTAAATCCACAAGCAAACATACCACCTCTCTCTGGTCACGTAAAATAAGTAAGCATCAAGAGAACGAGATCTCTACCATTAACATATGCATAGATACCATTAATCTTTATTAGAGTTAGTATTGAAACAAGGAAGAATAAATCTAGTTTCCAAGGAATATGAAATTGAAGAGCTCGCATTTCAAAGTATCGTGATTTATCAAGAGACAATACAGATCGAAGGGTGGATATCGTTGATAACTTGTAGATGATCGAATGGATGGAAACTGGGAAAGTTCTACAAAACTGACTTTGGAGTCCCTCTCAGACCTGGATCAAACAGGTGAATCTAAAACATGCGCGTAGCTGGTTATACATGGACGTACGGGTTGAACACATGGACGGACGTGGTGAATATATTCGCGTACGTTGTAAATACGTAAATACGGGGGTGCTTGTAGAATACTTTGACATACGTCACGATTACATGGGCGTACATGGTGAATACATGGGCGTACGTTGTGGATACATACGTGCATGGACGTGTACGTGGTGAAAATATATGAACATACGGGGAGAATACATGGGCGTACTGGTAAATACATTTAGTGCATGTGGTTACATGGGCATACGTGATGAATACCCGCGGGAACGTGGTTAACAAATGATAGAACGTGGTGAATACATGCGCGTATACGGTGAATACTTGGGCGTACGTTGTGAATACATGGGGATACGTATGTAGTGAATACATGGGCGTATGTGGTGAATATATGGGCGTACGCGGTGAATAAATGGGCGTACGTGGTGACCATGAATATATAGGGATTAATCAAGGCTATCGAATATAGTAAAAAAAACAATACATAATATGATTCAACTATGTTTCTTATTGTAAATGGTTAAAATTCAAAGAGGAGATATGAATATATTCTACTTAATCTTACAATATATCGTGATACCAAAGGTTTTCTCAAATTTCATGAAATCATCGTGGAAATCAAACATACTTAAAATGAGAAAGAGTGGAGAACTGGAGATTAGAATAAGCAATGCCAGACAGTGGTAGAAAACACCTGGTAGATTCCGCTTTATTTTACGCGATTGTATTTACAATTTCAGAGACTTCAGAGTATGATGATGATGCGATCATTAGAGAAAGGCAGTTCTGTGGAGGGCTCTGCTGTTTCAAGGGATGTCTGATTGGTACTCTAGGCTTCGTCTACTTCCTTCTTGTAATACCCACAGGTAAATACAGTACTAATAGTTGTAATTCCCAAGTCGGTTTCCTAAGTCGGCACAAACGTTTTCTGTACCCCGAACGATCGAAGGGAGTGAGGGGGTCGAAAGCTTCTGTGCCTAGCTCTAAGGTATGTATCCATCGATATAATACCTGCTCTGAGGTCTATATTACGATTTGAACATGAAAATTCACCAAAATTTATTCAATTTAAGAAATTTAGACCGATCGCGAAGAGCAGGGGAAATACTGTCGAATACACCCCGCAGGGCTAGGCACAAACATTTCCTGTACCCCGAACGACCGAAGTGCCTAGTCCTAATTAAGGGGTGTATTCGACGATACTACACCTGCTCTGAGATCTATATTACGATTCGAACATGAAAACTCACCAAAATGTTTCGAATATTCATCATTGTCCGCCATTACTACGGCCCGCCGTTATGACGTCACACATTACTCGTATTACCAGGTGCTTTGTTGACGAATACATACCGGGTGAAATATTGACTTTGACCTAAAAAACAATTACAATTGTATGTTTTTGATTCTTGATTAAATTATAATTTTAGTGACATATTGATGCTTTGCTTCTTAGGTATACTGCTTACAATGCATGGCTCGAACAACGCCAACAACATTACATTGGTAATAGGTCTGTGTTTGCTCATCGTTCCCACTGTTACAGCGACATCTATATGCGGCATCTACCAGTATCGACGCTATAAGACGAAATGCATTGCTCAAGAAGAAAAATATAAAACGGGAGTGAACGGCAGCAATAGTTCACAACAGCGTTATTGAAGATGATGATCATTATGAAGGAGAGTGCCAAACATGTTGATATTTGTTGCCTGATGTAGGTGTTAGACCAGACTCTTGGCTCGGTGCAAGCCAAGTGCCCTAGTGGAGTACTTGGTACTTTACTTGTCCAGTACTAGATCCAGTTGAATGCTATTGTGTCAGTCTAGCACTAGTCCTTCCGGTGCTTAACCCACGCTTGCCTCACTTCAACTGTGATTCCGACCATACTAAATGTGCAATACGCGCCTGTGGGTTGAATTGAATGATACCCGGTGGGAATGAATATTTATAAATATCTAAGGAGTGAATTACTGTATCTTCCATGACAAGTTTATCTACATCGTCAGGTGTATCTAGGAAATTCGTCATCCTAGTGTCTGTAGCTATGAGAATGCGTTCAGTGATCCTGTCTCCCCATTGTAGTCTAGTGGATTCCCCTATATTCCATATACAGGCACGCAGATCGAGCCGTAATTTTTTTTAATAAATGCTATTGATGTGTGAATACGGGTAGTCTGATCTTGTATTAATTAATCCCCTAGGGAGCGGGCGGATAGCAGGGCTTGATGAGACTATGAGCACCAACAGAAACAAGTAATGGAAAAAATGGATGCAAAAACGATTGATCTAATAAAAGAACCGTTCGTCCTTTTTGTCTCTACTTAAGATCTCAGAAAACATAAACAACTGCTGATATTGTATTATGTATTAGATGATGTATATTTGAATGACATGTTAACAATGGAATAAATTAAAATGGATTTAGATAAAAAAAGTTTCATTGTGCTAAATTTGTTTTTTGGAAACTTGGTGTTTGCATTACAATAAGTTACACGTTTTTTTTATAGAACCTGTACGTGCGCGACTGCGCGTGTAATATTTCGACACCCAGGGATTACTGTTGTGCTCTTAATTCACTTGTCCAGGATCTAATTACAATTATTTTCCGTAAACCTTTATAATCAATCAGCCAAGTAAACAGCACAAATGGGAGAACTAGTCCACAGAGGAACATAATTCTACACGTTCACGTACAAGTTTTTTTAAAACGTGTATCTTAACCTCCCTACTATCTATATTTAAAGGGATCCAACACCTTACAAAACTTCTTAACGGAGAGGAATAAGGGAAAATGCTTGCCGGATTCTGAATCTGTGTATTTTTTAATGATTTTTCACCGTCTTAGAATTTCAATTTTTTTCCTTTGAAAAAATGAGATTTGCATTGTTTTCCAATTAGAAAAATGAGTAAACATGAATAGCTCGAAATCTAACGGTGAGATTTTGTTTTAAAAAATTATGGATATCAAGGCTAAATATAGCTATACAGTAAACATAAAAAAGCAATGCTTGGACTCTTCATATTCATACAAAAAATTAATTAGTAAATGAGGTTTGATATTTGTGAGAATAAGTTGTACGAGGTGCAATACTCTACAAACACCAGACTACAGGGTGGATTAGGATCAATGACACACATAAAAATTAATTTAAAATTATTTCATGATAATTATCTCAAACAAAAGCAGTTAGCGAAGGATACGTTTCATTACACTCAATAAATAGTTATCACTTTTGACCATATATACATATCTCATGGGAATGTATTTCCATCTGCTCAGGATATCATATTTTAGCTTCGAAAATCACAATCGTTGGATAATACATTTGTCTCAGAATGATAGGCCACCCTGTAGCAATGTAGCTTTCACTTGAAGTGTACCCTTGAGAATAATGAACTTACTTTCAAATTGGTCTTGCTTTTGTGGTGTATGTGGCTTTTTAGCAAATCTGCCACGCTCATTTCTTTCCAGAACCATCTTGTTCAAATGTATCACTATATTATACGCGCATGTATAGACAGATGACATAGATATACTTATCCCACCCTAAGTGCTTTATATGATTGTATAATAGCATTGTATAACTGCAATATAAAACCAACACTCATCGTATACAACTCTTGAGAACGATATACAACTCCTGGATAGCGTATACAACTCCTGGGCCGCGTATACAACTCTTCGACTCGATATACAACTGCTGAATTTAGATTAACCTTTTATTAATTAAAGATTAGGGTGGGATAATAAGATCATATAATGGTTGATTTTGTATATCGCTATACTCTCGTGAGTATATGATATATTCACTCGTTCCCTTCGGTCACTCGTGAATATATCATACACGATATACAGAATCAACCATTATATAACCTCATAATATAACTTATATATTGCACCTGTATTTACTTACATGGGAATATATTCCCTTATGGAAAAATGCAAATGCATGAACATATATTTTCATCTTATACAGGGTGTCCAAAAAAAACAGGACCGTAAGAAAGTTGAATAACTCTGTCAATTTTGCATATTTTGCCTTGAAATTTCAGAATTATTTAGTTCATTCAATGTGAATTTTGTTGTGAAAGTTTAATAATAATCTACCAATTGAGTCAAAAACTACAGCTCCTTACAAAACATGCCCCAAATCTGCAAATCTCATCTCTATGCACAATTCAATCTGGCGAACAAAGCTGTTGATGATCCTCCTACACACATGTCTTCCTGAATGGACAAGTTTGTTCCAAGAACAATTGCTACTGGGGTTTACATCCTCCTGATGAAGTGTTACAGCATCCATTGCATTCTGAACAATGCACTCCCTGGGTGGCAATGAGGAAACATGGAATCATCAGTCCCTTTTGGTTCGAAGGTGACTGGGGACTTGCTATCACCATGAACAAGGACCAGTAAGTTCTCACCAAGTTGTGGAGGTCACTAAGCACCAGAAGGGACATCTAATGAGATAATTAAGCAGTGGTTTCAACAAGCCAATACCACCCCAACACTGCAAATGATATGCTAAAATGGTTTAGGCAATGCTTTGGTGGTCAGCTCATCAGTTGCAGAACGCAAACCATATGGGCAGCTCATTCGCCTGATCTAAATCCCCCAAATTTTTATCTTTGAGGATTTCTCAAAGCCAATGTGTATACTGACAGGCCCATAACAATCTTAAGAGGGCAATAACTACCCCAATATTTACCATCCACATTAATGTGTATAGAAGGGTCATTAACAACTTTGTTCGCAGGATTCGTTTGTGCATAGAGAGGAGAAGTGCCCACTTTGAGCATGTTTTGTAAAGGACTGTAGTTTTTGACACAATGAACAGATTATCATCAAACTTTCAGAACAAAAATTCACATTGAATGAACTAAATAATTCTTAAATTTCAAGGCAAAATATGCAAAATTGACCGAGTTATTTAACTTTCTTACGGTCCTGTTTTTTTTTGGACACCCTGTATATGACTTCAAGCTAACATATTATTTCATATTTATATTTTCATAGTTAGTTTAACATGAATAATAGATCCATGAGAACAATGTTCTTTGTTTTTTTTAAATTGTTGGGTTTACTGTGAATTCAATAAATTACAATTTGCAAGGGGTAAGTATACTGTATGAGCTAGCTAGTGGCTTTGTATTTTATGTAAGGCCAGGGTAATTAAATTAGTTGTTTCTCTTTCTTCTTATTTTCAAAATTGATACGGGAATGACGGTTTTTATATTACCTTTTTGTCTATCTTAAATGCTGATGAGGGACGGGATGATTTTTTTCTTTAAAATAACTGTAAAAACAAATAACTAATTTTGAAGGAAATAAACTGAGTTTATGTTGAATTTAGCCTACTTTACTGGTATATTTGATCAGATATCAGTACCACGATATTGTCAATTATCCTGATCCATAAAAAGTTTAAAAAAAAGTGTTTCACACGCCATGGATGCGCGCGAGGTACGGTGTTTTTTTCTCAGAAATGGCAGAAAAAGGTGGAGGGGGATTGGGCCACACGCGGGCAAGAATGAGAAACAACTAATTTAATTACCCTAACCTTAGTTCATCCAGTAGTACGTTTTTACTGCAAAGTAGTGTTTTTATATGCAGCTTAATAGCATAAAATATGTTGAATGAAGCATATGGTGTGGATTAGTCGTGTGACACACAAACTGACCAATACATGAGGGTATTAGCTACTTTTCACATAAACCAAAGGAGGACAGTGCTTTTATTTCAACTGAGAGCTTACCTCCACACGACTGATCATGTGACCATGGTGGTGGTCCCCTTTAAGGAGAGACACGCGCATTAGCTTCACATCCCTGATTAAGAAATTGAATATAGAATATCACATCAATACACGATAACTACAGGCCTCCCACTAAACTATATATCTGACAGGGGATTGAGGTAAAATTGCAATACTAGTATGTTAAGTATTCTTCGATGTCTAAAAAGAAGTTATTCACCAGGAGAGATTTGATATGGGGAATATCACAAGGATATGAATATTTCCCGAGGGAGCGCAGTGACCGAGGGAAACTATCGATATTCCGAGGGATACCCCCATATCATCCCGACAGGTGAATAACGACCTTATACCATGATCAAGAGCACTATCTACTTCAAAAACCACATGCTTGATGAGAAAACAATAAATTAATTTTGGAAATATAAACGTTACATGTATTTCATATTATGACTGTCAAAACATAAAAATTTCGTTTGGAAATTAGTAATTTAATAGATGACGTGAATGTGAAAAGAACGAAACGAAGTCTCAAAAGATTTCCCTGGGCGTGATGATATCACCTTTGGTGTTATAAACCTGATATTGATCTGACCATGGTATAAAGGATTGAACCCCCCCCCCCCAACCCCAGTCAATAATATTCACTACTACGACATCGACCTTTTGAGATTGATCCCTAAACTGAGAGGTGTAAAAAAAGGATTCACAATTGTCAACGACGAAATACTAAAAGGTGTTAAAAACAAAGCGAGAGAATGAAGCATTACGAGTAAAATCAGTCATAAAGAAAGCAAACCCCAAGTATCCCAAACTGATATTGTAAATAAAGAATGTCTTATACCGCCTGACATTCGAAAAACTTATCATAATCCAAAACCACAAGACCAAAGGACATTTCATTCATACTAAAGACCATTACAATACATATTGAAGAACAAATTCAAAACCATTCCCTTGATATCAAAAATAGTTGCAGATACCAGATAGTATGCTTACAAAATTAAGATAGACAATAAATTAGATGCTATTTCAGGGCAAAATCATAATGACTCGCCAAATACTTGCAAAAGGTCATTATAAAAATCAATAGTTCAACTTCTGATCATACAGCATATCTTAAATACGGGGACTAACCACGCCCCGCTGACATCACGAGCAATGAGCACTCCTTCTTATCTTGATGAAAATTGGCAACCAAAAATAGAAAAAATCAAATCAATTATTCTATCTTGGAATAAGAGAAACATATCACTTGGAAAAGTACGAGTCATAAAAAGTTTGCCGCTCATATGTTAATGGTCTTTAAACCGTCGCAGAAATATGTAAGGGCCGGGGTGACTCACTCCCCTGTCGTGGCTTAGCTAGGTGTAGGCCTAAGCCTACATGTACAGCTAGGCCTACTCCGCCCCCTCCGCCTTTAGCCCCCGTCGGGCAGCATCCGAGCATGGCCCGACCTTTGAGTGTATTCAATTCAAAGGTCCCTGCTCAACATTCTAAATTCAGACTTTTCAGAATATATTTCAGTCAAATTCAGTGCACAACTTTAAAAGAAGGCCTTTTACTGGCCCAATCCAGTACTGCCCGGTCGTGACCGGTAAAACTCATCGGAATGATCAGACTACGAAAAATCGAGTAATCCTGATTTGCGAGGGAAATCCATTCTACGGATGTTTTTTTTTAATATTATATATTCATTAATTGGTATAATCACTATGGAGGATACATATACTGTTGCATATCAGTGATAATTATATTCCACTTCCAGGCTCTGAGCTGACTGTCCGTTACGTTTAATAATTAACACGTTCGTATTTTTAAAGATTCTACCGTTCGTATATTTGATGCAAATGGGGAACCCCAGGATTTTTGTCACTTCCTCATTCGTAGGTTTTTCTTCGAAGAACACAATATTTCGCGTTGTTTTCGACAAAATGGTGGTAATTAAATCGGGATATACCAGTGAATAACCAATGACATATGAAAGGTTTGTGATTTGAACTGCACTTCTGTGTGCTTATGAAAAACAGATCACTAAATTTTCAGTTTTTTGAAAAAAAATTGAGATGATTTTCTGGGCTTAGACTTTTCGCCCTACGACTAAAATTTTCTGATTTTTGAGTCATTAGCACAGTTAATGTGAATCAATTTCTGATAATAAAAGTGTGATGAAATTTTCAGTTAAATTGACATTCAGATGTTAGTGAATGGCTTCAAAAGCAAGTTCAGTCGAGAATACAGTAGGAGTGCTAAAATATGCAACATCATGATAAGACCTTAATACAACAAAAACACAATGAATGAAATCACATAACTTGTGATAACATGCCGCAGTCTAGTTCCCCTGCATCAAGAGGATCTGGACCTCTTAGGGGGTCGCAGAATTATGTGTGGTATGAATCTGATGCATTAGGACATGGAGCAACTGCTACTGTGTATAGGTGCCGAGAAAAGGTGAATATTCACAACTTACATTTGTTATATATCACATTTGCTTAAAGGGTCCCGTTTAGCATCCCGTATAAAAACAATATGGCGGCTCCAGGCGAATCAACTGGATCAGTCCATTTTTAAGAAATAAGGGGAGTTCTGTAAAATCCAGTTTATTGAAATTGTCTTTGAGATAAAGTAATCCGTTTATAATGATTTTGAAAACGTTATCAAAAGAGTGTGTGCGTTCAAAGAATACATGTACAACAGCCAATATAAATCCTTGTATTAGAAACCGGTTTGTCTTGCTTTGTTTCATTTGTAGGATATTTCATATGCCAAGCTGTGTGCTATTACGTTATGGGGAAATTTATATGCCAATTTTTCCTTATTATACACAAATAGAAGATCCTGAAACTTCACCCAAAAAATGTGGAATTGATTTGTCAAAATAAAAATCACCCTTTTATAAATGTGTGACAATCTATAATATACTTATGCTATATAACAGTTAGAGGTGTTGACACAACGACCTCGAACCTGTGAACCCTTGAGTATTATTCCGGGATCGGGCCTTTTATACTAAACGGTGAGCAACACCAGAAACGAGCGTTCGATTTGCTAAACGATATGCGTCACCCTTTAAGCAATTTTCCAAATGTGTGAGCATATACACACCCAAAACAAATAAAATTCAACATGAATGATTGTCTACACATCTTCTAGAACTCAGTGAATACATGAAATCTAGAACATTCCATGTCACATGGTTTCAAATTGCTCATCCATTTAAGTCATATCATGAGTTAATAACTGATGCTTTTTAAGATTGTGTATCATAAGCTACTATTATCTTTACAGAAATATTTCTTGGCATTTATAGTGTCCAAATAGCCTGAATGATGAAAACTACACATATACATGATTATAGAGCTGCATATTCATCTATGCATGTTCACTTATAATTGAATTCAATCATCAAACTCTATAAACAGAAGAAATGTGAAATCATAGTTGATAATTACCAGAACATTCTAAAGGATTTTCATTTGTCACAGGTCACAATATGATGCCTTGTAGGAAAAATAACAGAGAAGGGAATTCTTAATTTTACTTAACATTTCTGTCAATGGACACTACAACTATATTATACTTGGTTAAAATATGATTTGTTTACAGAAAACTGGCCTACAATATGCAGTAAAGATGTTCAACCCCCAAAGTCATGCACGACCCCAAGATGTTAAAGTCAGAGAGTTTGACGTGTTGAAAAAGCTTGACCATGACAACATTGTTCGTCTCTTAACCATTGAAGTTGAGGTAAGATAAGTGTAAAACCTTGAAGTTAAGGCAAGATCAGACATGTTAAATGAACTTAGGTAAGATATGTTTACTACATTGAGGCCACATGTAGATACAGGGTGTTCACTAAATAGCTAAATAGAGATAAGGTGAATGAGTATAAATTGACACTATTTCATTCGTGACTCAAAATGACCATGTAAGACTCAAAACCATGTAAAAATATTTTTTGTTTCAGCAAATTACAAATGCGCATGTGATAGTGATGGAGCTGTGTACAGGGGGTAGTCTCTATAATATATTAGATAGTCCAGTGAATGCATATGGTCTAGAGGAAGATGAGTTCCTGCTCGTTCTGCAGCATGTTGGTAAGAAGATATATATTAAGATGAGTATTATAAACATTCAAATTGGAAATCATTGAATGTTTCAGTGTTACAATTATTTGTTACATTTTTTGGGGTTTTGCCCTCCCTTCCTAAAAAGCCTAACATTTGTTGTCTCAACTGACATTATATAATAATTTTGTCCTAAATTTTGTATAATTGGAGCAAAACTACTGAAACTACTTTCGCAATGTCAATTTCCAGCTTATGCCATTTTGATCTCCATAGATCAAATATATAAATGAGAATAACACATATTTATGCTATGATTATTTTAGCCGCTGGCATGAAACATCTCAGGGATAAAAGTATTATACATAGAGACATTAAGCCTGGTAACATTTTAAAGTACATAGCAGAGGATGGCACATCTATTTATAAACTCACAGATTTCGGTGCTGCCAGAGAGCTTGACGATGAGCAGCAGTTCATGTCCTTATATGGAACTGAGGAATATCTGGTAAGAAATCATTTATAATGTTAATTTGAAGTTCTGAAAATGCATTGACCTAGTCTATTTTTTAACTACAAAAATGGAGGTCACTGACTTTTTTTCCTTTTTATATTAAGTATATACAGTATATCAATGCTCAACTTATATTCTAATTCTAGATATTTTTGCTAAACTGAAAATTTAAGTCCATGAATGGAATTAGTTATGTTTACTTGAAAATTAGATGGGACTTCTAGAAAGAAGCCAATTACAACTTTTAAACATTAACTGAACTACCTTGACATTCACTCATCTCTTAACTTATCAATTTTGGAGAGCAAGTATAATTTCCCAGGAAACTTCTCTATTGATGCAGGTCACAATTTTTAATATAATTAAGATTAAAACAAATGTTTACTCAAATGACCTTAGATTCAAGAGAGCCAGGCAGGTCTGTGGTGATGATATATTAAAGATATATAGATAAACATACTACAGTATTAAACCCCCTCTCCTCTGCTTTCAGCACCCAGACATGTACAGTCCTGCTGTCTTGCGGCAACCTCTCTTACAACAGTTTGGGGCAAGTGTTGACCTCTGGTCTCTGGGGGTCACATTCTACCATGTTGCAACAGGACAGCTTCCATTTAGGCCATTTGGAGGGAGAAAAAACAAGAAGAAAATGTAAGTGTTAAAATTATGTATATGTATATGATTATGTGTAAAATGTATGTAAATTGCCTAAATTCTGTATGTGTAAATTGTGTTAATATATTGTGCATGATTCATTTAAAAAGTTCATTTAATTTCGGGCTATCAAGCTTAAAACTTAAACAGCTATTGAACCTTCATAGACTGATATCAATAGAGATTCCAAACAAAAGATTCCAATTTTTCCCCACACCTGCCCTATGCAAACAAACTGAACAAAACAATTAATTATTTAGTAATGGTTGTGTTATGCCAATTTTAAACAGCCTGATCTTCGATTCTGGCTATTCCAAAATATATCTGTTAAGAATGGTTCTCTGAAATAGAATTGGGTTCTGTACTTGGACAGAGGATACAGGGATCGCAATTTTAAGGTTAAAATACAATCCACATGACACTTGTGTTTTGCATTAATTCATTAGAAATATTCAAGAAATCAAAAATTAAATTCAGTTTTCCAATATTCTAAATACTATATCTAGCCCTACCTGCCCACCAACACATGTGCTGCCATCTATTTATCCATTTATATAGCAAATGGTGTATTATGTTCAATTGTTTCAGTTCTGAGAACTGTTATCTGTAGGCTGCACCCTGTTTGATGTTAGACATTTGGCGCCTAGATGTCCTTGACTTT
The DNA here is from genome assembly GCA_903813345.2 of Owenia fusiformis. Taxonomy (NCBI): domain Eukaryota; kingdom Metazoa; phylum Annelida; class Polychaeta; order Sabellida; family Oweniidae; genus Owenia; species Owenia fusiformis. The sequence continues at coordinate 36,821,420 of CAIIXF020000005.1, read as the reverse complement.
AATTAGTAAATGAATATAAATCATGTTTAACGATAACAAAATGAAAGTGTCCATTCGTTCATTGCTGAGAACTGTATAGCTTTTTATTAAATTTTTAACCAGTTATTTCATCTCGTATTACATGATACATCAATCATACATGTACAGTCTTCAAATTATCATTTTGCATTTGCTTACATGATCATTAATATACAGTAATACTTCCAGTGATCTCCAGGGTTATAAGCAAGTGGGTGCAGCACCCACCTGAGATTTTGTTATAGGCTTGCACCCACCTGAAAATCCATTTGCACCCACTTGAAAATGAGAAAAATCATGAAAATTGGTATATTTTGACCAATTTAATGTAAAATACAGCAACTCTGGTTGTGTTATTTATACATGTAGTGTATGTAAAACGTAAATAAATAAAAAATATGCTTCTCATTTATTTCAGGTTTGAAATTACAACCAAAAAGGCTTCTGGTGTGATATCAGGGGTCCAGAGTACTGAAGGAGGCAATATTGAATGGGGAAGGGAATTGCCCAAAACCTGTAGATTATCACTGTAAGTCTGGAAGTCTAGGCATTGTGAACTGTATGATATGTACTCTATGTGATATTCTGAATATCTTACTACTATTATTTTTTGAATTAATATCTCAGCTTGTTTCTATTGTTTGACGCACATTAAATGAGACTCATTTATTGTAATCAAATATTTATTTATTAATGCTTCATCATTTTTACATGTCATTATGTGTGAGTCATTTTTGAAAGTATCACTTAAAATATGAATGTCATTATTTGTGAGTCAAAATGGCCAATCCTTTCTTATTAACTGATCATTGTAGAGATCAAACACAGGTCCACTCCCTCTGGCCAAAAATTCTTTCAAAATCATGTAGTTTCATGTGATTTTGTGCCAAATTTGTCAAAGTGAACCCCCCTAAAATTTTTCTGAAAAGTGATCCCCCTTGGCAAAAGCTGGCTACAGGCCCTAAACAATTTATAATGTGTAATTTAAAGTGAGTTCACCAAAAGTGTCACCATCTCAATAAATATCTCCATCTTCAATTGAAATCTCACTTCTCCCAAATACACTGTATTATTTTTATAGTTTTGGGGCATAAATATTTCACAAATATACTGTATTATTTTGTACTTTCAGAGCACTATATTTCACTTCTCCCAAATCAACTGTATCATTTTGATACTTTCAGGGCATACATATTTCACTTATCCCAAATACACTGTATCATTTTTTTATACTTTCAGGGGTCTAAGGAACCTGATCACTCCAGTACTGGCCCGGCTTTTGGAAGGGGACCCTCAGAAGTCAATGACATTTGATCAATTGTTTGAGTTCACATCATCTCTTGATGAAAAGATGGTGATTTATGTGTTTAGTGCCTGTACTGGGAGCTCTATTAGTGTATATATAGGCAAGAATGAAAGGTAATTCATCATACACCAATCCTAAATCCCCTGTAAGTACAGTACTTGTATTTGAAAAGAGTGGTGTCTCAGACTTCAACAGTGTAGTATTATTTATCCTTTGTCAATATTGAAGTGCAGAACAATCAAGCTTTATCTCTGCCACTTGACCTGTCACATTTACTCCTTACATTTGCACATACATGTGAATGGCACACTCCTTTTTGGTTTCGTTTTGTTTTTAATTACCTGCCGAATAGGATGAGTTCATATTCTGTGAGTAGAGAAAAGGTACAAAGATTGTTGGATAGATCCAAAAGGCATTGACTCTTTACCTCCATTGACTTTGCTCCCACATTGACTTTGCTGTCACATCGACTTTGCTCTTACACTGACCCTTCTCCCAAATTGACTCTTCTCCAACATTGACTCTTCTCCCACATTGACTCTTCTCCTACATTGACTCTTCTCCTACATTGACTCTTCTCCCACATTGACTCTTCTCCTACATTGACTCTTCTCCCACATTGACTCTTCTCCTACATTGACTCTTCTCCCACATTGACTCTTCTCCTACATTGACTCTTCTCCCACATTGACTCTTCTCCCACTTGCCATTGCTACCACATTGAGTCTTCTCCAATAATCTACCACACGATAATCCATTTGATTTTGATGTCTCATTTCACAATTCCAGTTATGCAAAATTCCAAGACTTATTGGCTGAACAAACTGATATTAAAGCTGAGTGTCAGCATCTCCTATATGAGAACCAACCCCTACAAACCATAGTGCATGGGACACAAACAGCAGACACTTATCCTCCTACATCACAGGATATGCCTATATTTCTCTACAATAAAGAATTTATGGAGTTCCCAAAGCTAACAGTCTGGAATATACGTGAGTAAATGACTTATATCCATCTATATAGGATAATAGTCTAGTCTTAAACCAGTTCTTGAAGTTAAGCAACATCAAGCTTGGTTATTACTTGGATGGGTGACCGCCCCTGGGAATACCAAGTGTAAAATGAGGAATGTCTCTGTATGTTAATTTGTCTATGTTAACTTATGAATCTGATTTTTTGCCGCATGTACCACTTTAAGTTGGTCTCCCCATCAATGAATCGGCTCTTAGCAACTTTTTTCAAATGCATACATTTGTATTTTCAAACACTTTACAATGTGCAGTATTTGTATCCCAACAGCCAAATTCCCTGTTCCTAAGCCAGGCCTGAACCTAAGTGAAGACTATGCCTTTACTAAATCCTGCTGTGGAGTCCTACATCACATTAAAAGGCAGGTACAGCTCTATATGGCCATGCAGAAACTCATACACAGATCTGTCAAGATGTACACGTGAGTAGTCCAATATGCTTCATACAACATTGAAGTACTTTTACATAATGCTGAACTTTGAATTTATATCTAATTTATTGTTTTTACACTACTTGTTTTACGTGCATGATTGTAAGACGTTTCGTCTGACATCGGCCGACTTCTTCTGTTACTTCTAACCCATCGAAACCATGCTGCCATCTATGTTAGGATGCCACACATTTAGCTGAATTGAAATACTGTTGATGTACATTTGAAACATCTATGATGATTCAGGAATGTATCTTCTCAGTCCATGGATGATTATGAAGTTCTATGATGATAAAACTCAACATGACTTATACTATTTAGATATGTCTTCTAAGTACATGGTTAAGGATTTTACAGATGTACTTAATTGAAACGATGATTTTATTAAATCAGCAATATCTGATTATCTATAATTGTGTATGTTAAATCTATTTCAGGTGTGTAATATTAAATGACACACAACACATCAAAGATTACGTAGATCACTTCACTATAAAGCACAAAGAAACTCAGAAACGATTTGAATACTTCAAAGATTCATACAACATGCATGGGAACATGTGGAAAAACATGTTTTCCAGGACTGTGCTCCCGCAAAACGTAATGGAATCACAGGAACAGATCGAGAAGCTCAAAAATAGGATTGACAGATCAATTCCGACACAAAAGACAGTATGAAATCTTGTTCTTGTTTCGTAATCTCATCAGAAATCCATGCATCTGATTGGACAAATTTGGTCATGTGACTGTCAGCTCCAATTGCGATGCATTGTCATACATGTACATGTACATTTTTGGAATATTTAATATGAAACATCACTTTGTACACTATTATGTCATATAAAGCCAGTAAAGGATGATTTATTTTACCAAACTAACACTAAGTCCAGTACTACGTTTTGTTAATTATGTGAAAGAACGGATAAAGGAGCAACCTTGGCGCAATCAAACCCAGAAAAGTTCTTAAATGTCTACCCTGTAAAGATTGTACATAAACCAAGTTGTGTTATATAATTTTAGTTGGATGAAGAGATGTCTACTGTAAACCACTATACCAAGGACTACTACCTGAAGATTGTAGTGAACAATGACTTCACAGCCAGGTGGAATGATAAACTTGGCTGCATTGAGTCTGATAGGTGGTAAGTACTTAGTACTATTCTTGTTATTTCCTACATTGTAATTTCTTTCTGATCAAGGCTTTCTGGCATAATATTTGGTTTGTACCGAGGGTCATTGTTTAGATTTAAGTTTGTATTCATATTACAGACATACTTTTTAAAGATGTCAGAAAATAGTTCTTAAAAATATTTGCAATAAAGTTCAGACATCCAACTAAAACTATAGGAGACCCTGAGTAATGCTTGTGATGTGGTATACGTCTGTTGCCATGGTATTGCTTGTAATATTGTATTTATCTGTTGCTATGGTAATATTTATATTCAGCAAGAGCAAAGTTAACCACCTTGTGGACCTAGTAACACAAACAATGGCTGAGTTCAAAAGAGACAGAGAAAATGCTAAAAGCCTGACATATAATGATGAACAAATTCACAAATTTGAAAAGTAAGTTAAATTCTGTCACTATTCCGCTATTGATACTACATACATGTACATTAAAAGGTAAAGGATTGTTGATGCCTCTAAATAATTTCTACTATTTTTATATTCAGACCTGCTTTTTGTTTATTTTAACCTTCCACATGTATATTTAAACAATTGAAATACAGTTTGACATTCAAACTATAATTTTATCAGAAGTAGAAGGTTCCCTTGCAATCATACATAAACGAGGTCAGCCTATTCTGTAAAACTCCTCTTCAATACATTTTCTTTCTCCTTTTTTCACAGGAATCGTTTGGAGGAAAACTGTGCCAAAGCCATGTCTGTCGTGACTGAACACTGCTATAAAAATCTAAAAACAACTTATAAAAAATTTGCGGAATGGTTTGAGTAAGTAATTTCTGACACAATTCACTAGTCAAAACACTAACAAAAAACAATGAACAAAACAAATCAACTCAAGTTAAAGGGGTCAAAAAGAATAGAGATCAGTTTCACAATTTTCCAAGTGTTGCACTTGTTTAGCTTAAACCAAGATTGCCAATTTCGATTTAAACAATTTATTTCCCAAGATATGTTTTGCAATGCAATGTCAAGTACAGTGCAATGTAGTGTCAAGTGCAATGTAATGTTAAGTAAAATACAATGTCAGTGTTGATGATGATAGTACATTAGATTCCCATACTGTTGGTTGTAGTTTTCTCATGTCTTGTTTTCTTCAGAATGGGCTGCAAAGTGAGATATAAGATTTCAAGACTTGAGAGTGAAGTCACGAAGAAGCAGAAATCTCACAATGACTTCACAAAAATGGTTGACAAAGTAAGTGAAATGAAAACTTTGTGTACATGTATGCAGCTCCATCTTTCTGGGGAACCCATTTACCTGTCTTAGTATAAATAAGCAGTTACTAGTACATTTTTTCAGCATTGAAATGAATCTTAGTTATACACATAATTACTCTCTGAACACCTCTCTAATTGAACACCTTTGATGTGAAAGCCTTTTTGGTCTCATTTTTCAAATCTGCCATTTATTGCCATGTTTGAAACGTGAACATTGAAATGTGAACATCTGCCAATTCAAACACTTTTAGCCAACATGTTTTTATTACTTCTAATTTTTCTTTGATTTCAAGGTTCAGAATGAGTACCAGGTCCACATTCGGATACATTGAAATATGAATACCTGGCAATCCAAACATTTTTGGCCAACATGTTTTTACTTCTAATTTTTTCTTTGATTTCAAGGTTCAGAATGAGTACCAGGTCCACATTGGAATACATTGAAATATGAACACCTGGCAATCCAAACATTTTTGGCCAACATGTTTAACTGTAATTCAATTTTTTGCTTGATTTCAAGGTTCAGATGGAGTACCAAGTCCACATGGGGATTATAGGAGACTTTGCTTATCGTAAGAATCCCAAGACCGGAAGTCTTCCCACAAGAAATGAGCAAATGGCAAGGTTTAACCCAAACCCATCATTCACCATAAACTCTCCCCTGCCAGAGGAGAGTATAGGAACACTGATAAACGTCCAAAGAGGGTATGTAACCGATCTGGTACCTCTCTGGTAATATACCTATCTTGTAACTATCATATCCGAGAGTCAGGAGAGAATGATGCTGATTGTATAATGTCATGATGGTGATTGTATAATGTCATGATGCTGATTGTATAATGTCATGATTCTGATTGTATAATGTCATGATTCTGATTGTATAATGTCATGATTCTGATTGTATAATGTCATGATGGTGATTGTATAATGTCATGATGCTGATTGTATAATGTCATGATTCTGATTGTATAATGTCATGATTCTGATTGTATAATGTCATGATGGTGATTGTATAATGTCATGATGCTGATTGTATAATGTCATGATTCTGATTGTATAATGTCATGATTCTGATTGTATAATGTCATGATGCTGATTGTATAATGTCATGATGGTGATTGTATAATGTCATGATGCTGATTGTATAATGTCATGATTCTGATTGTATATTGTCATGATTCTGATTGTATAATGTCATGATGGTGATTGTATAATGTCATGATTCTGATTGTATAATGTCATGATGCTACTTGTTTTTATGCTGATTGTACAATGGCTGATTTTATGATGCTGATTGTATAATGTAATGATGCTGATAGAATAATAGTTTTATGGTGATGTAGTAATTTTTTGTGCTGATTCTTTCATATTTTAATTGTTTCAGGGTGGATTCTATTCAGAGTGATACAATCAAAGTAACGAAAGGAGTCCATGAAAACAATGAACTTTTGGAAAGGTTAGAACATGTTGTAGATTTAAAAAAGAAAACATAAACTTATATTATAGCACTAAGGTGTTAAGATATTTGGATGACAAGTTATCTTATGCATTCCAAGTGTACTCTATTCGCCCCCTATTTATTCAAAATATGCCCTGGAATGCAACCTTTTAGTGACCACCATTATCTCAGAACTGTTCAACTTTTAGATGGCCATCGAATGCTTATGAATATTAACTTTCAAGCAGCTTTGAGTTCTGGTGACCATTTATGAAGACTCCATTTCTATTGCAATTCTTATTAAGTACCTACTTGGAGATGTGATATCATGTACGTGCTTTGCCATGTTTGGATATTACAATTCGATGTTTTCTTTCAGATTAAAAAATTTGCAAATGAAGAATACAGAAATGGACAATGGCCTTGCTCCAGAACCCTTCATATCCCAAACTCCCAACACATCTTGACCGTAACCCCCAGGAAGATGCGACACATTTGTAACATCTTGACTATGGCCAGATAATATGTGACACATTTGTAACATCTTGACCATGGCCAAATAATATGCGACACATTTGTAACATCTTGACTATGGCCAGAGAATATGTGACACATTTGTAACATCTTGACCATGGCCAAATAATATGCGACACATTTGTAACATCTTGACTATGGCCAGAGAATATGTGACACATTTGTAACATCTTGACCATGGCCAAATAATATGCGACACATTTGTAACATCTTGACTATGGCCAAAGAATATGTGATACATTTCTAACATCTTGATTCTGGTTGGAGAATATGTGACACATTAGTAACATCTTGATCCTGGTTGGAGAATATGTGACACATTAGTAACATCTTGATCCTGGTTGGAGAATATGTGACACATTAGTAACATCTTGATCCTGGTTGGAGAATATGTGACACTTTAGTAACATCTTGATCCTGGTTGGAGAATATGTGACACATTAGTAACATCTTGACCCTGGCTGGAGAATATGTGATACATTAGTAACATCTTGATTCTGGCCATTGAATATGTGATACATAAGTATATGGGACACATTGGGATAAGGAATATATGACACATGCCAATCATGAATATGTGACATATGGCCATCATGAATATGTGACACAGGGCCAACAGGAATGTGTGACACTTCCATTCTCTCTAAACTCTCATGTTTTCTAGTGTATAGATATTTATAACTCCTTTTTAGGAAAGGAACTTCTGTGGAAAGACAGATATCTGTTTGACTACTCCTGATGTGTATGTACAGTTATTTGTAACAAATGTACAAATACAATACATATACAAAGGTATGCCGTTATCTATAATGTATAGTAAGCTGTATATGTACAGCCTCATAATATCATGTAATTCTAGGCATCTGTGATGGAAAGAAATGGTGTTTCATATGTATCAATTAATATTGTAATTATATTTAATACTTACTGCTGATTTAAAAACAAGAAATTGTCATTAAAGTAAATAGAAGGGATTATAGTTAAAAATGTTGAAAGCAATATTTTCAAGAATCGTGCTCCTGCTTTATTTGCAATCCTAATCGTATTAAAGTAACTTTCCATGATTTCATCTAAAAATTAAAACCCTTGGAAATACTAAATATGGTTTGAGTGCCATATATAATATTTATTTTAGAAATATTGTGGATCAAAATAAAAAAATGAATAAAATAAAGAATAAAAACATATTCCACCCGTGGGATTTGAACTCAGATCTTTTGGAATAAAAGACTGGTAGAGTCCAAAGCTCTAACCACTACACCAAAGTGCCAAAGCTTCCTGACATAAGAAATTCTTTATCTATATAGTCATAGACGAAAAAAGTCTTATTTATATGCTTAAATTTCTTAGAAATGATCAGCATTACTACTTATAATAACATTTTGCATGTCTGAGTAAGTATTTTGATCTACATTTAGGATAAATGTTGTTTTATTCAGTTTTCATTTTGGGTATGACTTCCTGTCAAAACAGTGTTAAAAATGCAGGGCTCAACAAAAATTTTCAATTAGAAAATGATATATATCCTTTGATCAGCTGTTTTTGGCACCTGAACTCATCCTACTAGAAAGGTAAGAGCATTTTCTTGAGACATATGGCTCGAAATCTCATATTTCTCCTTCTAAGTCTTAGAAAGACACTTTAACGAAATAGAATTTAGATACTGTATCTTAGTCAAATAAAGGAGCTATTAAAGATTTAAATGCAAAAATGCCCCTATGACTCCTGGTTCAAAAGCTCGCCTATTTTCAAGATGGCCGCCATTTTTGTCTCGTGAAATTTTTTTTGACCCATTTCTTAGCTTTACAAATAATGTCAGGTGTCCTGCATTGTTAAAATCCATGTCAATGTGAAGAGTAGTTATATGAAATAATTTTGTTTTGTTAATTATATCCGTTTTTTTTATTTTCAGCCATTTTAGTAAACATCGATTTGTCCATTTGTCTTAGGAAATCCACTTTTGGACCAACAATAGTGGCACGTTTTGTTCAACATCAATACAGAAAACTCCCCTATGACTCCTGGTTCAAAAGCTCGCCTATTTTCAAGATGGCCACCATTTTTGTCTCGCGAAATTCACTTTTGACCCATTTTCTAGCTTTACAAATACATTCAGGTGTCCTGCATTGTAAAAAGCCATGTCAATGTAAAGAGTAGTTGTATGAAATAATTTTGTTACAAAGTATCGGCAAAAGATTATATCAGTTTTTTTGTTTTCAGTTATTTTAGTTAACATTGCTTTGTCCATCTGTATTGTGAAATCCACTTTGGACCATTTGCCTTAAAACCTCTGTCGATAGGATTCCTGTTTATTTTTGTTCAACATCGATACAAAAAACTCCCCCATGACTCCTGGTTCAAAAGCTCACCTATTTTCAAAATGGTCGCCATTTTTGTCTCGAGAAATTCACTTTTGGCCCATTTTCTAGCTTTACAAATAATTTCCCACGGTACTATTTTTCAATTTTTTGGTCAGTGTAACATTGCATTTCGAAAGAAGGTCCAGAAATAAAGTCAGGAATGCTAGACTTTTGAGAAAGTAGGCATGACATTGAATGAGAAATTGTGATAACGTTTTTAAATGTCACCACCGGAAGTGGTGACATATTGTTATATTCTCCAACTTTGTTGTGGACAGTGTTTGGTTGTTTGTGTTGGTCATCTGTAATAGCAGTGGGCGTCTAACAGATGGCAGTTTGTGACATTTTGCATGTTATTTCCTTGTCAAAACCTGCTCCCAACATAGCCCCTATCCCTTCTAATTGCTTTAACAAAGTGTAATGTACAATTTCTTGTGCCAACATTAATGTGTTGTACCTAGGGTACAATGCATGTTTGTTACATGGACTCCACAATGGTAATAATTATCAGGCTTCAGTAAATGATGGTGTAAATATGTACATGTGCAATCTTACACTGGATGCATTTTAAGATTATCGAAACTAGTAAGAAATATTTCATTTCACTTTATATTGTGACCAGCTGAGAAACATGGAACATTACTCGACTTGCTGACTGAAAAGTGCGTGATGATGATTGAACAGTGTCCATCCTCGAAGAATCAGCAGCTGGTTTAGCCTATAAATGTGAGGCTGCAATGGCTCCAAAAGTCTTCGAAAGCTCGATCTACTGTTACAATACAATCCTATCCAAAATCATAGGTTTTTAAAAATGCCAGTTTTGATTTAAACAGATAATCTAAATACTGGGTGGCCCAAAAGCATGTTTAAAGTTATTAGTATCCAACAATTTCTTCTATTAAACTGTAAACCTACTTTCGGGCCGCCCTGTATATGTAAATAATTAAAAACAACACATTTGTAACGTCTTGATTATGTGTATGTTTGAAGTAAGAGAAGATCGAGACTGTCAAACACTTCGAGAGCTGTGAACCCTCATGTTGAACCCTCATGAGTAATTAAGTATGTATATTAGGATTTCGTAATCATTTTGTTGAGGAATATACTTGTTCAAGACAACTGTTAGTCTCATATATCATGTACAATACATATTGTTGACCGCTAATCAATCAATCAGAATCGAGTATTTCAGTTGAGGTACTAACAATATGATATGTGCCTGAAGTCTTAAATATTCTGTATCTTTTGCTAAAATGAACAAGCCTGTAACTTCTTAAGAATATTACTTTACATTTTGAAAATAGGAATAGGGGTTTAATCTACTGTCCATATGATCTAGGGGACATCATATAAAATATAGAAGCTCATTACCAAAACCGATGTACTATAAAGCAAAATAAAAAAATACCTAAAAGAAATATGTAAAATTCCATGGTGTTTATTTAATTTTACTGTTTCATTTTACACGGCATGAATATAAAAGGCGATGCTTACAAACAAACAAACAAGTGACCGACTACAATTGATTTATATTTCATAAAGGAATGCTTACTTTGTCATGATTTTTCCGTGACGTTTGAATTGAATACTGTAAAAGTCCAAATTTCCGCTGACAAAAATTCACTATTTTGTCAATCTAAAATGTTTCATGGGCATCAAATTCCATTGTTTGAAGAAATATCAAATTGAACCCAATGTTAAATCAAATTTTCACTGTGCCTTTAATTTCACGATCTTGCCTCCTCAGCGAACATAGTGAAAATTAGGGCACCTTGAAAATTTGGGCTTTTACAGTATGCCATATAGCATGAGGCTCAGTCTGCAATACAGGAATAATATATTTACTGTTGCACGTGACATCAAAACTGAAACATTATTTCAGATTACCCTCTTTATCATTTTTGTATGATTGCTGAAGTGACAATTTTACTATAGCAACGAGTACATTGGGCAATATTTGTTTCATATTATATTTCCTTTGTACCTATTATTGAAAACAGAACTCTTCTCAATTTAGTGGTAGAGCACTCGTCCGGAAAGCGATGTCTTGAGTTCGATCCCCACTACGGTGTACTGACTTTTTTACATTAGCCCACAGCGCAGAATTTCATTCTATGTTTTCATTAAATTATTAAAAACAGAACTTGTGACTAATAGGGAGGGGGAAGTACAATGTACACGTACACCAGATTTTATATATTGGACATCCCCCTCTTGAGATTTTCTGAGAAATTGAAAATCAAACATTATTGTTTACTGGAATAGGACATAATACATGTACATATATGCATTGCTCGATGATGAGTGTTATTAAACAGGATATTGGCAGATGATCTCGCTTTAGGGCTTGACTCACGACGGGAAACCATCCTGGACAAGTTTCAGTTTTCGTTCCAATACATGGGAAGCCAAATTGTTGTGAAACAACATCCAAAATCAATGGAAAACGAAGTACATGAAATAACTGTGGGCGTGAGCCAGGTTTAAAGACCACGGTTAAGCTCATGAAAACACAGAATGAAATTCTGCGCTAAGGGCTGATGTGAAATATTTTTTCAGGACCATGGCGTGTATAGTCTTATAGGTTATAGGCCTATGTCACGCTGGGTCGATTTTTCGATTGCTTTAATTCCTGTTAAAAAATCTACAAAATCATTGGTGGAAACTAGCGATGAATCAATCATATTTAGTTTAGAAAATAGTCAAGCCTCGCTCAAATATACTTGAATATGCACATTTTAGATGACTTTCAATAGCCTACTTTTGCCACCACCAGGTCATGAAGTGTGTATCTATACTTGTACAATTTAAAGACATTTTTGGCAATTGCCTATCAATAACTGGTTAAAAGCAATCGCGGGATCAAAAAAACATTCGTGACGTGGAAACATTATTTTCGCGCTACGTTTGCGCAGTTCTGGCGGCGTTTCCGTGTCAAAAAACACATTTTCCGAAGAAAATGGACCGAAAATCCACTCCGCTCCCTATATACAGTATATATTCCCGCAGGTTATGTACCTCACCAGTTAAATGCATGCAGCAAGAAACATATGCGGAAGTCGCAGGATATTTATTGAACTTGATATTGACCATTGATGATGAAAGAAACTCAATGGAGAGTTCTCACACAGTTTGTATCATCCCTTTTGAGTAAGTATCATCACTGCCAAGAATGTAATTTGCGTAAGTTGAGCTTCCCCTTGGAGTTGTTTACAATCGAACTTTGGAATTCAGATTTTACTTGGTTCATGGGTTTTTAAGATTTATCGATCAATGAATTTGTCCGCCATCTTGGATTATACTAACCCCTGTTAGTATCAGTGCTGTGGACCAGTGCTCCAGTTGGGAAAGACCTGCCCATTTGAACAATTTTCAGCAAAAGTCACTTAATGATACATTCTTACTTCGACAACGGACTTTGATTTATGTCTGGCCATCGTAACTAATTTTCTATCTAAGAGTTTTCATTAGGTAACAGAATTAAATCATGGGCTTTTAAGAGAATCGAGAGCATATACGTTTGTTCTTCGTGTATTGTTTGAGATGCTGAAACCTCACTTGTCTTAAAATAAATACAGAATACATATATAGGATGGGCCAAAAACGCCAAGTTTTATTAAAAACACTATAACCTTTTTATTTTCCAACCAAATTTTGCAGTGATATAGTGCCAGAGGTCATGAATAATAAAATTATAGAGTGGGTCCTTTAACTTGGATTGTACTCGTATTTGACCTAAAATAGGAATTTAATTGGTCCGCCGCCCTCTTTAATGATTAGATTAGCTTTTTCTCTAAGTCGCCTTTCTGATATCGCAGTATCAGTGTAATGTTGGTTAAATTTCTTTCAACTTGCCTAATTTGCTAGATTTACTTGGGCAATCCTTCGAGATTTGGTGCCTACATACCATCTCCTGAAGACCCCCATATACCCTAAAATCACTGGGGTTTTCATCAGGAGTATTAGCTGGGTGGTCATCAGGCCGTATCAGTTCAGGTACATTTTACAAATTATGTTTATTTTTCACATTTTTAAGTGAGGCGCTGGTGATATTCTTTATTCAAGTATGTGTAAATTTTCAAGTGTAAATATCTTAATGCATGACTAAATTGCAACTTCAAGTTTCATTTGGTATCAAACATTTAAAAAGTTACAGAACTTTTTTTAAAACGCGGCGTTTCTTGGCTCACCCTGTACTACATATATTAGTACACATTGAATAAAGTAATCAAAATTCTGTCAAAACTCATGATCGTAAGAGCTAGCTATGAATATTATTTTAACCAACAACTTATCTATTATAATTTGCATAGTAGTCTATAATACGAATAAACTGCGACTCCAAACACATGTCCTGGAGTTCTGTCAAAATTGGGTTTTGACCTCCCTATGAAGCCGCTGTGTGCATCATTATTATACAATGGGTATAATTTCACGATCAACTGAATTTCCCTTTCCAACAAGAAATATCAGAAATTTCTTCAAATACGCAGAAACGTATGTGTATTCAAAGACTTCAGAAGTATATCAAATTAAGTTCCTCGGTGTCCAATGTGCTTAAAATAATAGAGATCAAAACCTTTTGAGACACCAAAGACATTTTAACAAATAAGTAAGGATTCATGTAGATACAATGACATCGATGATTATGATTGGTCGTACATCACGTGTACGCTTATTAAGTGATGTATAAAGATCATATAACTAGCCTAGTTTTTTAGCGATCATTCGGAACCCCTCAATAGGTTTGCAGCTGGATCTGGATATCGACATTTACAGTGCAGTGAGTATCATTCCCTCTTTTTTAGAAAGTTAATTAATATATATTACTATAGTATAATATTCGATTAAAATATGAAACTTTTATTTGGCTAATTTTGACTAATAATTTTAAGTATGTTAAGTATACAATTTTATGTGATATATATAAATCATGTATACTAAATGTGAATTTACATTACGTCACGATTACACAATACGAAACAGTGAAAGCATGAGCATCTTTAGTAGCGTCTGCAGTTAATTGGTGGGAAAGTTTATTGGGATATATGTTCCCCTCCCCTAATTTTAAATTGAGGAGATACCTTCTTATCTAAGGATATTGCTTAATAACATATCGTGCATGTTTCTTTGACCATGACTATACAAACTGACCAAGAATGCTGACAGTTTTTCTTTAAAAAATATCCGAAAAACTCTGGATGAGGCCCCGACCCAACACATTTCTCAACTTCCATGATCTGGAAAAATACAGTGCGATTTTTTGCCAGATTACAATTTTTTATCATCATGAGTATAAATAACTGTTACTTTTCATGAAATTTTATTGGTTTGAAAACTATGAAAACTCGTCTAAAAATTCATATCCCCTATTGTACATGAAATGGCATATATGATATTCTTGTATTTATTTATAACGTCAATTCATCTAAAAAGTCACGAAGCGCCTTTTAATTTATATATATACTTATAATTTTGATCAATTGAAATCAAATAGTTAGATTAGCTCAATGGACTGAAATGCATATTGGGTAACGCCAAATCTACGCCATATAATATGCTCAGTACAGTAGAGTCATGGTATATTTTCTTCCCGTGATTCTGCATTGAAAAGGTAACTCCCTTATTCAATACGTTCTGCTTACTCATCCTGTATGATGGTAATTGTATGGCTGCCAAATCTATCCAGTACTCTGTTTCGACTTTTGGTACAGATTTCCCGTTGACATTTACTATTTTATTTATAAATTGCGATTTTTGGAACGTATTCCATAAAAATGATATACATGTACTATCGTGTGGTGAAAAAATTCAGTTTATAAGGTCATCGAATCATGTATCTGGACAAATTGGACGCTTTGAAGGGACATTATCTCATGTGTAAAACAACTGACGAGACTTCACCTCGTTCAAACAATTGAACTGGCCACCTTTATAACAAAATGGATAAACTTCTGTCGGAGGAATTTTTATTTTCATCATTTGTACCAAGAAAGAGGTCGATTTGTAACCATACAGTTTACCTGAAAAGCTATTGAGTCACGAGTATATACATCCAGCAGCCCCAATCAATGGGTAATTTATATTAAAAAGAACAAGTGGTATAAATTTTATTAGATAAAAAAAACTAACATACATTTATAAAAATTGTTTGGCATGGGGAAACTGCTATCCACGTATCCCAAAGAAACGATTACGTAATCGTTTGATATATAATGTTGCGCACTTTAACTTGAGCATGATTACACAACATAGTATATCATTAATTTTTGGGAGAAGCAAAACAAGTATTCTTGTGAACAAGAAAGTGAATTTCAATGAAAGTTGCTCTATGAGTAATAAAATAGGCCGTTCCCCAATTTGGATACAAATCGACATCCTTCTTATTGAAAATGATGAAAATACAAAGTTCCTCCGGCGGAAGTTCATCCATTTTGTTATTAAGACGTTATTCACTTTTCCGGTTTACACTATGCAAGTCCAACACATTTGCCAAAAGAATAAGGGAAATTTTACAAATGATCACAGAATGCAAAAATATGCATACATAGGAGTAACGAGTTATAAAGGAAAACAAATCCTCCATATCCCAAATGATGGAATACATCAGTACTTTTTGAAAGCATCCAACACCGCGTTTCAGGAACTATCATCTAAATCTGTATAGAGGGTTGCCATTCTTTTTGACACTCTGTACATTATGCGTATATGGAGAATCTTCTTTCCTTCATACTGGAATGCAAATAAATCACAAACAGAATATTTATTTCAGAGCGCTCAATTAAGCTTATTATCTCTCTATTTTAGGTATGATGTCACTAATACGTACGGTGATCCTAGCGGTCTGCTGTATCCGTAATGGAGCAGGTTTGTCACAGTTTAGTCTTATTTTCATATCGTCTAAAAAACAAATGCGAGTTCCTTGATAAGATCGATCGGAATGTATGCATCTTTAGAATATGACCGATGCAGTTTTGAAAACAAAAACGGAAAATCAAATGGTTACTTCAAAAGCTAAAAGGTTATACATTTTTCAAGTTCAGAATGTATTTTCCTTTAAGGCAGGGTCGTCCACAATGGCCGGCCAGCCACATAGAAAAAAGCATGTGTTTTGTTATCTAATGACAGATAATCATATTTCCAGCCAGACAGACTAGAGGGATGCTGCCAATTGTACAAGGGAGTTACACTTTTAGATCTGGTGGTGAGAAAGTATTTTTGTTAGGAGAGACGGATTCTACGGCAGTTCTTTCTGCGGGATTGGTAGAATCATTCGAAGCTTGGATTGATGAGCCTGCTCCCCTATCATTCCAAGTATGGAGACCAAAGTTAGACGACCAGTATGAACTAGTTGGTCAGGTTCGAGTTCCCGACGATAGTCTTCGCAAAGGGCATTTAATTGTAAGTGATCTTTAAAAGAAATATTTTGAATGTCATTTTAATATCTCCACTGTCCAAAGTTGATTTTTGTGTCCATTCAATACAATGTTATATCAAGTGATGATTTAGTTACGTTTGCCTCTATGACTGTAAGTCACTCCCTGTGATCGGAAAAATGAAGAGGGGGAGGGGGGGGCTGTCGGTTTCTGCTAGAAAATCCAACAAATTTGCAAGATGCATTTTTTCAAGAGAATGTTTACTTTTGAATTCCTAAATCAATGCCAATGTTGTTTTTAAGATAAATTCCAATACGTTAAATGTAGAAAATGATCCAATATAATCAAAATTGGACAGAGGGGGGGGGGGGGTAATGTCTTAAAGTGGAACAGAACTTGTGTAGGCTATGAAAAGTATTTATTCCATGTCGTGTAGAACCACTGGCGGATCCAGAAGCTAACGAGGTAGGGGGCAGATTTGAAGTCAGAAAGGAACTATTTTAACCAAAATTTAGATATTTTTTCTTCTACCCGTCGCAGTGTCTATTCTGAGGCACTGCATGGGAGTTTTCCCACACTTTCTTCATTTTTCCGATCACCGTGCGAATTTTGCATTCAATCGCTTACGAATTCTGCAGTGCAAATAACAAGAAAACTATCAAAAATACACCACAGTGCACTTTAATTTAAATGTACTCATACTAAATGTGTTTACGTTCTACCATACAGTTTCCTCTCGAACCAAGTGAAAAATTTATCATAGCCGATGGCGACGCATTAGGATTTTACGCGCACACTCAAGTCATCCCAGTCAGCGCCTCATTCAACACGAACTCTAAAATCAAACAGTTGACAACGTTAGATGGAGAACATGCAGTTGGCGATATCGAGACATTTGATGATATTCCTTATCCTTTTACATTTGCCTTTGCAGTTAACTACGATGAAAGTAAGTCATATTTTAATTGAATACTTGGACAGAATAGAAGGTTTATGGTTACTTGTAACGTATCGAGCAATGACTAAATGAAACAATCTTTTTGAACAAAAAATTAGAAACGATGTTTTGATCAACAATTATGAAATGAACGGTTGATCGAATGATCACTTACCTTAATTTGAGGAGTACTTTAAATGTTAAGGTGAACATGCTATTTATCAACATCACATTTGTATTCCCAGTTCAACCAACGACTCAAGTACCAACAACACAACTGCCAACGACTACCGAGCCAGCAACACAGCCGCCAACCATAACAAATCAAACAACTCAACCGCCAACCACAGAAACAGCAACACAACCGCCAACGTCTATTGAGCCAGCAACACAGGTGCAAACCACAACAAATCCAACAACTCAACCGCCCACCACAAAAACAGCAACACAACCGCTAACGTCTATTGAGCCAGCAACACAGGTGCCAACCACAACAAATCCAACAACTCAACCGCCCACCACAAAAACAGCAACACAACCGCTAACGTCTATTGAGCCAGCAACACAGGTGCCAACCACAACAAATCCAACAACTCAACCGCCAACCACAGAAACAGCAACACAATCGCCAACGACTATTGAGCCAGCAACACAGGTGCCAACCACAACAAATCCAGCAACTCAACCGCCAACCACAGAAACAGCAACACAATCGCCAACGTCTATTGAGCCAGCAACACAGGTGCCAACCACAACACATCCAGCAACTCAACCGCCAACCACAGAAACAGCAACACAATCGCCAACGTCTATTGAGCCAGCAACACAGGTGCCAACCACAACACATCCAGCAACTCAACCGCCAACCACAGAAACAGCAACACAACTGCCAACCACAGAAAAGCCAGTAACACAGCCACCCACCACAACAAATCCAGCAACTCAACCGCCAACGACAAAAACAGCAACACAACCGCGAACGACTATTGAGCCAGCAACACAGGTGCCAACCACAACAAATCCAGCAACTCAACCGCCAACCACAAAAACAGCAACACAACCGCCAACGTCTATTGAGCCAGCAACACAGGTGCAAACCACAACAAATCCAGCAACTCAACCGCCAACCACAAAAACAGCAACACAACCGCCAACGTCTATTGAGCCAGCAACACAGGTGCCAACCACAACAAATCCAGGAACTCAACCGCCAACCACAGGAACAGCAACACAACCGCCAACGACTACCGAGCCAGCAACACAGCCACCCACCACAACAAATCCAGCAACTCAACCGCCAACCACAAAAATAGCAACACAACCGCCTACGACTATTGAGCCAGCAACACAGGTGTCAACCACAACAAATCCAGCAACTCAACCGCCAACCACTCAAACAGCAACACAACCGCCAACCACAACAAATCTAGCAACTCAACCGCCACCCACCACAACACAGAAATCAACACAGCCGCCAACCACAACCACCCCAGCACCTACAACAACAGTACCTGAAATATGTGAGTGTCTTTGACTGTTTTGTAAATAGACAGAATTGGCGACGCTGACATTTTGATTCTTCATTAGATAATAATGGAATATTTTCGTATTTCTATTATCACAATTCTACATTTATTGCATAAGATAAATCTATTTAAAAGTGCATAATTTTATTCTTATATGTTTATTACAATTTCATTGATAAAGACATCTTAGCTTCAGATGTCATATTATGATGAATACTCTTATTTATTATATCACTGTCATATTCCTCACTCTCTTATTGGTCCATGTCCTACACGTGACTAAAAATAACTAGCGATATTCAACGGAAGTCACGTGACTTCCGGTGAATATCAAATGATATTCAACGGTCATGACTCATACATCCCCGGGGTTGACTTAGTCCAGTGTAATTTTCACAGGGCCAATACTATGAGTACACAATGATTCCACACAATGATTCCATTTTTATTGACCCATTGCAATGTTACAATTAATAATAATGTTAACATGAAACCTTAAATCAAAATACTACAATAACGCAGATGCGAGTAGGTAGTTACCAGTTTCACCACCAGGAGGCTCGTTCGGGTCAACTTAAATTATATCTGTTTTCATATTACCCTTATGTATCTAATAGTTATGCAAATTAAAATATGTCCAGTAAAAGAAAATGTTATCTGTCCAATTCAAGAAAAGATATTTCACCTTTTGTGATCTTGTAGCATGGGGTCTATGGGGAACAACCCGAACGAGAAATCACATTTTCAAAAAATTGAATTTTCAAAGTTTATTTACAATTTTTGAAACCACATTTTTTGATGTACTTTTACATGTAGATTTCAAATATGACATCACTTTGACAGAATTTTGAATATTTAATGACGTAAACTAAGATTATTTATACTCGCATCTAGTCTATTTGGGAGTTTTTATTGACTATACAATTTGGTAGTTGATATTCATTGTATTTATTGTTATATTGTTAGTAGAAATATAAATGTATTTCAATGTTAACATATGACTTGTTTAATTATAGAAGATGTTATGACAGTGATATAATAAAACAAATATTTAATTCTATTTTCGGTGAATACCCGTGACACTTTCACAAGATGATATTCACTTGTGAAAGATGCACAGGTATTCACCTCAATAGAATTAAATATTTGTACAATATTTGCGCCTCATTTTCCCTAACCTTCCTATTTCTATTTCTGTCTATTTTGCAGCATGTAGAGGGACGTCTGATGTCGTTTTTGTGATTGATTCATCTGGTAGTGTTGGAGAAGAAAACTATAAATTCATTAGGGATTTCATTGTGAATATAGCATTTACACTAGACATCAGTTCGAATCAGACCAGAGTGGCTGCAATTATATTCCATAATGAGGCTGAAGTAATATTCCATTTGAATAGATACACAAATCGAGAAGATGTAATTTCTGCTCTGCGTAACCTACCTTATAACGCAGGGTCCACTGCCACAAAAGAGGGTCTAGAAAGTCTAATGAGTGACATGTTCCAAGAGGCAAATGGTGATAGAAGTAACGTTCCAGATATTGCTATAGTGGTTACCGATGGAGCTGCAAAAACTGGGAATCCGATACCAGCAGCAAACGCAGCTAAAGCTGCCGGTGTTGAAATGTTTGCTATTGGAATAAAAACAGCGGAACTTAACATAGAGGAAGTAAATGGCATAGCTAGCGAACCAACAGACATTTATGCATCAGTTGTTGACGATTTCTCAGGTTTATCAACGATAGCAGAAACCATTGCTGAGAAGTCATGCATCCAAACAATAAGTATGTCAACAACATATAGTAAATATTTAACACGTTTCTTATCCATTTACCATACTAGTTGATTGAAACTTCTTTTATGACTATTAAATTAATAATACCATTGACACAATATTTTTGTTGAATTTTAGATTGTGCTGATGGACGTCTTGATGTCGTGTTTGTCATTGATGCTTCTGGAAGTATTGATGAGGACAATTACGTACTGGTTCTCAATTTTGTAAAGGATGTTGTGTCAGACATGAACATAGGTGATGATGCTATACGAGTTGCTGCTCTGTCATTTTCTGATGGTGCCTCCTTGAAATTTGATCTGAATGACTACAACACAAATGAAGCAGTCATAGCTGCCATTAATGAAATAGCTTATGAAGGTGGGTCAACAGACACCATAGCAGGTATATCGATGATGAGAGAAATATTTAGTTCACCAACTCATGGAAATCGAGAAGGCGTACAAGATGTTGCCATTGTCATAACTGATGGTGCTGCTAAAACTGGTGACCCAGTTCCACTTGCAAGTGCCGCAAAAGCAGATGGAATAATAATTTACTGCATCGGTGTGCGAACTGCAGAGCTGAAACTAGAAGAAGTAAATGGTATTGCAAGTAACCCAAATAGTAAATATGTAGTTATTGTGAGCGACTTTGATGGACTCCAGACCGTCGCAGTTGAATTGAGCAGATCTGCATGTAGCGAGCCAAGTAAGAATCTATTAAACATAAAGAACGTAAGCCAAGTGCAAAATAATGCACAAAGGGAATAATTGGAAGAGCAAACCAATGAAAGTTATGATGCGGTTCGCATTACTCATATTAATGAAAAGGTATTGACAAAACTAGCCATTCTATATTGAGACTACTGCAAAAGAAAAAGTACTAATGAAATACAAACGATGAATAATTAGTTGTTGAATCAAAATAGTCAATTACAACGATTTTATATCAATGTATGGTAAATTGTTTCAGCAACTACTACATCTACAAGTACAACAACTACCACTACTACGACCACCACCCAAGCAACACAGCCGCCCACCACAACAAAACCAGCAACACAACCACCAACCGAAACACAGCCAGCAACACAACCGCCAAGTACAACACAGTCAACAACACAACCGCCAACTACCACAAAACCAGCAACTCAGCCTTCAACCACAACAAAGCCAGCAACACAGCCGCCCACCACAACAAAACCAGCAACTCAGCCTTCAACCACAACAAAGCCAGCAACACAGCCGCCCACCACAACAAAACCAGCAACTCAGCCTTCAATCACAACAAAACCAGCAACTCAGCCTTCAACCACAACAAATCCAGCAACTCAACCGCCAGTGGCTGATGACTCCGAATCAACACCAGGTGAGACTTGCTTGTACATTGATAAAACTAAAGTGAATTAGTATTCTTATAAGGTTAAGCTTTTTTATAACTAAATTACCATGACGACATAAGCCGTGATATGAAAACGAAATTAGCCAGCTTATTATCAATATGGTCTCTATCCTGATAATGTTTTTCTGCTGGCAGAGATGGTTGCTGAGTTTGGCAATCCCCGTGCCAGCGGTCCAAACACTGGAATTGCCGCAAACCAGGCCTGGATACTTCAATATTCAACCCTCCTGGCGGGTAACGTGAACAGATTTGAGTTCAGATCGGCAACTAACCTAGTGGTTGACCAAAATACCCCATTGGAGGTTCGCATGCAAATATGGAGACCAATTTCCGGTCCTGGACAACGCAACATCCTTATAGGGGAAGAAAGCGTTGCTGTGCGACAGCCTAATTTGCTTCACACGGTAAGATTTCACAATAACCTACTCAGAAACAGTATTACTTATGGTTTACTAATTATAATCTGCATGCGTTTCTCATTATAGCAGAATGGTCAAAATTAAAAGCTAGAGAGAAAACAGAAAAAGTTATAACACTACCCAAGTAGCCTCTGGAGAATGATGGTTGTAATAGTATCCACAATAAGTGAACTAGTCCCAATTATTTAAATCAGTGTTTTGGCCGAATGAGCTGATCTCTCATTGGTAAAAACACCAGTGAGAGCACAACAATTCCTTCGGAACCCATGCATTGTCTTTAAGATAATGTGGCACATAACTAATAGGTACAAACCGTCCAATCATGTGACATTTACTGAACTCTGGAGTAAACTGCATTTGTTTACCTGTAGGTTTACCCATCATCTACTGATGGAGGTATTCAGGTTGTAGAGGGAGATCTTTTAGGATTCACCGAGCTTAGTCAAACTGGTGTCATTGCCAGAAACAATGACTTCAGTAATCCCAGAAGCAAGACCCGGATGTTTGACTACTACAATGATGGGAATGGACAACCTCCTTTGTTGTACAGGAACTATTCGTTTGGACACTCACAGAGCCAGCGCTTATTCAGCATTGCAGTTTTTATTGGTAATTTGGTTTATCACCTAATACAGGGCGTATCAAAAAACGCAACAAGCAGTTATCTCGTAAAATCACAAAACTAGTGATGAATACATCAATTTCATTTAATTTACCATGAAGCCACATCCCTCTTCTTTGCAATGATATGTCATTCATTCACATGTGGTAATGGTTGGGTGAGAAATCCTTCCATTTGCACAGTGTGTCAAAATCGGCTCTGGACCAAGTTTCAGATATTGCAAAAATCAGTGCAAGGGTCAAGTGCCAATGGAAGTTCTCCTGATTTGAATTGTTGTGACTTTTTCTTTTGGAGCTATCTCAGGAGCATCTGTGCTCACCATTCCTCCAACAGAATTGCAAAAGCAGAAAGAATAACCAATGGGCTGCTTTTTCCGCTTTAACCCACATATGACTCAGGGTTGAACCATGCATGACATGGTGAGATGAGCGCATCTTTATGTGCAAAGAAGTGGTGGCAATTTGGAGGGGTATAGGATGTATTCTTGTAAGAATGTGAGTATGAACACTTTATTGTCTATGTCACACCTGCCACACCTTCTTCCAATTGCCCTGACCCATGTACTGACTTTTGCAGTGTTTAAAACCTGGGTCTGAGCTGAATTTTACCCCACTTTTCGATTTTTTATGATAATTCGGCCAGCCATGACTCCCTGTGAATGGATGACATTCCAATGCAAAGAGGAGTAAATTGGCTTTTTGGTACATTGAATAAAATTGATTTAATTAGTCATCATTGGTTTTATGTTTTCTTCCAATATTGCATACGGGCTCTTACTGACTTTCGCGCTGTTTATAAATTAGTCCCAAGCTAATTTTGGCCCACTTTGCAAAATGAATGATTACTCGCCCAACCATAACCCAATATTAACGAATGATATATCATTGGAAAGAGGAGAGACATGGCTTTATGGTACATTGAATGAAATCAATGCTGTTATCACTGGTTTTGTGCTTTTCCGAGATAAAAATCTGTTGCGTTTTTTTATACGCACTGTACATTGCTTCATGTTGTGTAAACATAATTGCCATAGAGGGAAACTTTAAAGGTATAAATGAAATTCAGACAGGTATTTTTGAAATCATAATTATGTTGAAAAGAAACAAAAGTCATTATCCAACCCAGAAAATGTAAAATACTCCCACCCCATGATAAAACAACCATTAGCATAATCCAAAACCAGGAAGTATAATAGACTGAATATATAGTTGAAGACTAATGTTGTAAGACATGTATATTAATTTGCAATATTTTTCAGATATTTCATCTGACGATAGTGAATCTGGCGATGGTGAACTTGGGTTGGAAAGTCCTTCTTCTGATGTTGAAGGAAATCTGACAAAGCCTGATGACATAGACACATCAGTCGGAGCAGACGAACTACTGAGTTGCCACCTATCGGATTACAAGGGAGTACAGAAACGGCTAAAGATAGTAAAACTAGGTGACACTGAGGTGCTCAATGATGTCATATTTGACTCTAACGATCTAGCTGAGGTACCTCAAGGGAACTTTACATTAGTTGCTGATAAATATATCATGGCTCCAACGTCTGGGCTTTATATCCTGAACATTGAGACATCAGATGCCGGACGCTACCGCTGTTTGGAATTGGATTCTGAAACTGTTATCACAGATTATATAGCAAATCTAGCTGTCAAAGGTTTGTAGTACACTAGTTATATTTTACGGAAATAGGGCAACCACAAAATACCATGGGCTATAAAGTAATAGACAACGCTTTCAAAGATACTCAAGCTGACGACTTTATTATAGAACACCATGATATTATGTTTAAAAGGGTGAGTATTGATATGGTGAACTTTTTGAACACACGTTTCTCTTAAACCGGTCATCAAAAAATTTTGTTCCCTTCTATCAATTCTTACTAATAAAGTAAAATGTCTTTCCGAGCCTTGCATGCTGGAACGAAATAGCATATTCAACATTATCTTAGACCTCTGAATATTATAGTTTACAAAGGAAATTTTGGTTGATTTAACAAAAAGTATGCAAAAAATAAAACGAAACCAAAATAGATAAAAAATTAAGATAAACCTTTTATTTCATTAAAGATGCATTATGCCACAGGTTTCTCCCCCAGACAATCAATGATGTCCTATTGTTATTGCTCATATAATATCTCACATACCATGGATATATCTTGATATTAACTTTTGCTGAAAGAGGGAGATTTGGGACTTCTTCTTTGGTAAATAGATGGGTATCTATGTGGTGAAACTCAATATGCAAAAAAAGTCCAGAGGGGTCTTTCTTGTGGTATCCTATGGCATAGAGCCTCTTTAACAAGATACTTTTTTAAAATCAACCAAACTTTCCTTTGTACAATTACAATATTGAGAGGTCTAAACACGTTGTGTTTATGTCGTTTTGTTCCAATGAGGTTCGGATAGATACACATTTCATTTAATTCCGAAAATATGATACCAAGAACAAAAGAAGTGTCTGATGTGTTTTCTAAAACAATATAGATAAATGTGTATATATATAATATATATATTTAAAATTATAATGTTACCATCAAAAAGATGACCATTAAATTGAAGATGTGTAAACTTTTAAGAATTTTTTAATGACTGGTTAAAGAGAAACGTGTGTTCAAAAAGTTCACCATTTCGATACCACTCCTTCCTTTGTAGAACTTAAATATTGAGAGGTCTAAGAAAATGTTGTTATGCTATTTTGTTCCAACAAGCTTTGGAAAGATATTTCATTTCATTCTCAGGAATGGGTAGAGAAACGAAAACCATTGCACTAAAAACAAAAAATGTTAACAAAAACAGTTTTATAAAATATATAAAAATTATTTTTGCATTAAATTGTTGTCAACCATTCAACATTACATAAAGTACCGTGTCTTTTTACAGAATGTTTTCAATGATTGATTAAAGAGAAAAACATTGTTGAATTCAGTTCACCATATCGATACCAATCCTTTGCATTTTTGCTTAGCATTTAGTTGCGACTTTGAGGTCGACCGCTGCAATATTCAGTTCAACAGCTACGGGTTTACATGGAAAAGACATCTTGGAGAGACACTGACAAAAGGCACAGGACCCAGTGGTGACCATACCTCTGGAAACGGTAAATCAAACATCTGTCAAGTCATAATTAAGTTCTCCAGAGTTGAGACAAGTTCATACAAGTTCATAAGCAGTATGGCTGGAATGGTATTTGCAATGCAATTCTACGATAATCATTAGTTTTCCTTACCCTACTATCACACCAAACTAGTTTTCACTACGTTCTCGAAAACGGGTTTCAACTGTGTACGAACGGACTGGACGTACCTAGAACCGTTTTGAGTCTATTTGCAAACTTCATCGAACGTACTGGAACGGGTAGGTCCCCTAGAACTTAGAACATGCTCAAAATGTTCTCGTGGTCGATACGTTCTACAATTAGAACGAGTAACAACGTACTAACGACGAGCTGGACGTACTACAAACGGAACCGTCGTACTTCAATCCTACTAGGGACGTTTTAACAACAAGTTGAACTGTCTGAGGACGTATTGAGAACGAGGTAGAACTAATTGCAAACGGGTTTAAACTGATTAAGAACGTATTTAAGACTGCTTATGAACGAGTTAGCGAAAATATAGCTATCACACCAAACAAGTTGCCACTGCGTTCTTCAAAACTGGTTTTAAACTGTGTGCGAACGGAATGAACGTAGCTGCAACTTTCTAAGGTCTATTTACAAACTTCATGAACGTTCTCAGACGGGAAGATGATTTTAGAATTTTGAATCGATTCAAAATTCGATGGCGACCATACCGTTCTGTAATCAGGTCACGATGACCTTCTAGACTAAGGGACGCGTTATACGACGTTGCACACCGACCTGGTGCGACCTGAACGAACTGCGAATGAGATGGACGAATTGAAGACTGTTTAAGAACGAAGTAGCTAATTATTTTAGACATATTTCCCGATCACAGCCAGATTGAGCCCGTTTTACGACTTTTTCGTAGGACTGGCAAGAACGGGTAAGAACTTCTTTGGTGTGATAGGGGGGTAAACTATTTTCCGGATCTGATGTATTTTATTCCACGCGACATTTTTGGAAATAAGATAATCTAGCTTATTTTGACTTGTACACCATTGCATTCCCCTAGACTTAACAGTCATTCCTTATTTCTAGGTTACTACTTATACACGGATGTCTCCCCTCCAGTAAAGTATAGCGACCAAGCAAAAGCAAGGTTAAGCGTGAAGGTACATAATGACATAACAGAGAATGGAAAACTGATGTTTTTCTACCATGCCTACGGAACTGATATCGGAGCTTTCAATGTAATGACCAGATCCTGTGATAATGAAGTTGTTTCGATGTTTGAAATATTAGGTAAAGCATTTTATTAAAGCATGTATCATTCAAAACTTCATTCACGAGCTCAATGTGTCTGGGACCTTACGTTCAGAGGATACATGTGAAGGAACGCACACTGAAATGAGTTTTAGATGATGTTCAGATCATATTCAGGTCTTCATATTTTCAACATTTGTCGGGGAAACTTATTTGATGTCTATTTCAGGTCCCCAAGAAAACTCAGAATGGAGATATGCTGAAATTGATATTCCTGTTCAGGTTGCCAAAAGAGATTTTGACATCATATTTGAGGTGACACGTGGGAAGAGTTGGAAAGGTGATGTTGCAATTGATGATTTGATGCTTGTGTTTGGAGAAGGATACACGTCCTATGGAGGTAAGATTTTCTGTGTACATTATACATTATTTTCTGTGTATATTATACGCATTGTATTTTTATTTCTGAATCATTTGTGGCATTTCCATTTACTATGACGACACATTTTTGTTTTGATTTCTTGCTATCTTACATTAGTTAAAGTCACTCACTATTTCTAATTCAAACTTAACATTAGATTTATTCAGCTAATTCATGTTTCAGAGGAAGGCACACGAAAACCATATATTGAAAGTGGTGGTGGATTCTGGATACATTTCCCCAAGTCATATCTGCCGGGGAACAACGACGTCAAATTGTTTAACATGACACGTTTGGAATGCCTCCAAGCGTGCGTCCAATATGCCGAATTCTATTGCAAGTCGGCGGACTATGTGGAAGAGACAAGCGAGTGTATGCTGTCAAACTCAAATCACAATGATCCCGACGCTCCATTTGCTCCGCAGTACCATCCCTTAATCGACTATTACGAAAGAATTGATGGTAAGTGTATTAAGTGTAGGGTATTAATCTTATTTCAGTTTCCATAGGGTCAGAGTTAAATACCTTGCGCTCAGTGGAGTACAGTAGACGGATCTCTTTCTTAAAGAACAAAAACTAATTTGAAATGGTTACAAATAGTTAAATTTTTATTTTTGTGTCAGAAGTGAAATAATTTATTCAATTAGCCAATAAAACCTTTTTAGTACGTTCCTCCCAAAAGCAGTGACGTATAAAACCCAAATGTTTATGAAACTGCTATGTGTTTTAATTGAATGCTATGATTATAGACCCAACAATTTCAACAATAGCACCAACAACTATCGTAAACACTCCCGCTTTTGACGATGGACCAGATATGACATTTCAAAAGATTACAATATTGGCAACGGTGACAGATACGTCAATCGGTAGACCAGCTCATAATATGACAATGTCCATTTACTATAACCATCAGATGAGTGGTTGGACTCCTATCCATACGAGGTAAATCTTAAAATGTAACATTAGTCAATTTGGCTCACCCTGTATTAAGGCAGAATTAGACCTCTTCAATATTTTCTGCTCGTACCATTCTTTGTAAATATATTTTCTAAAATTCATCAAACTTCATAGTGACGGGATAAGTCAGCTCTCTCTTTTTCAATTCTCTATTTTATTCGTGAAATTTTCACAGAAAAAAACTTGAATCATCACTAGCGATAACACCAGTTGATAGTTCTGTCAGAGTTTGAAACTGAAAATTATGAATTTTTAGCCTAACTGACAGAATGGGAAAAGCGGGAATGATGTTAGATAGGGATGCCGTAAGGTATGGCGCCTACAAGGCACAACTGCACTCAGCATCCTATTTCGCAAAGCTTGGAGGGAAGAAATCAGGATTTCCCTTTATTGAGGTATGTTATCATATATTTTGAATTATTGTCAAGAATGTCACTTAATCTATACAATGTATTAGACCTGGTCTATACAAAGGAGTAATTGATAACCCCCCCCCCTATCACACCAAACTAGTTCTTACCCGTTCTTGCCAGTCCTACGAAAACGTCGTAAAACGGGCTCAATCTGGCTGTGGTCGGGAAATATGTCTGAAATAATTGGCTTCTTCGTTCTTAAACAGTCTTCAATACGTCCATCTCGTTCGCAGTTCGTTCAGGTCGCACCACGTCGGTGTGCAACGTCGTAGAACGCGTCCCTTAGTCTAGAAGGTCAACATGACCTGATTACAGAACGGTATGGTCGCCATCGAATTTTGAATCGATTCAAAATTCTAAAATCACATTCCCGTCTGAGAACCTTCATAAAGTTCGTAAATAGACCTTAGAAAGTTGCAGCTACGTTCATTCCGTTCGCACACAGTCTAAAACCAGTTTTGAAGAACGCAGTGGCAACTTGTTTGGTGTGATAGCTATATTTTTGCTAACTCGTTAATAAGCAGTGTTAAATACGTTCTTAATCAGTTTAAACCCGTTTGCAATTAGTTCTACCTCGTTCTCAACACGTCCTCAGACAGTTCAACTCGTTGTTCAAACGTCCCTAATAGTAGGATTGAAGTACGACGGTTCCGTTCGTAGTACGTCCAGCTCGTCGTTAGTACGTTGTCACTCGTTCTAATTGTAGAACGTGACGGCCACGAGAACATTTTGAGCATTGTCTACGTTCTAGAGGACCTACCCGTTCGGGTACGTTCGATGAAGTTTGTAAATAGATCCCAAACGGTTCTTAGTAGGTCCAGTCCGTTCGTACACAGTTGAAGCTTAGAACGTAGTGAGAACTAGTTTGGTGTGATAGTAGGGTCACATAGCCAGGACCCAAATTACCCCTTATTACCTCCATGATATGATGTACAGTTAAACCAGAAACATTTTGATTTTCAGATAACTTGGGAAATATCCAGTGATCTTCAACCACTTTTTTACTTCCCTGTCTTAATGAATCATTATAGTTACACAGTTTATACGTCGGATATGGTGGACCTAATGGATGAAGCTCAAACTATGTTTTCATTATGAAAATCAAGAGAACTTGATATAAAATGCGAAGGGGAATTGAAATTAGGGGTCACGCAATCAATAATAGACCAATGAGCGGATGTAACTATCATTACACTAAGAGTTAGTCACTGTTCCTTGCTCGGAGTTGCAAGGAATCGAAGCTGCAAATATTGAAAGCTGCTCACAGATGTGTATTAAAGGATATTACATTTATTACTAAAATGAAACATTCAGAGGATACTGGAAAACGAAATAGATACCCTACAAATGTGTGTTGACACTAGCAAAAACAAGAAATGGTAGAAAGAAACTAAATTAAGTGAATTTTTCATATTATAATATAGGTTATTTTATCAGAGCAAAGGCACTAAACAAAAACTTCAAAATAATAAAGGTCGTGGTTAAAGATTGCCTTACACCTGACTTTAAAAATGGAATGAAAATGACACCTACATGTTTCAGTAAAACTGAAGATCTCGTACAAGTTTGAGTAACTATGACTATGAATTGAAATGACCATGACTAGTTGGAAAAATCAAATAATTATATTGGGGTAAAATTCATAGGAAATAATGCAAGGTTTTTGGTACATTTGATTGGATACTTCAACAAGGATTTTGACGGTTTAAACCTTATGTTTGAAACATTGCAGAAAATGAACTTTTTTATAAATATAATCAAACCTTTAGGTGTAAAATGTAAATCGTGATTGTTTATACTGTTAGCACATAATAAGTAAATGGAAAAGAAATATAATTTTAACTTGCATCTTATTTTTGATTGCCAAAAGGTTAGAAACATTAGGAACATATTGGGGATATTTGTTGTAGGTTTTTGCACATTCGGCAAAATAAGAAGTAGAAATATTCTATATATATATGTATATATTGTATTCCATGTTCATATGTTATATTTTTGGAATAAAAACTAAATAAAAAGAAATGGTTTAAGTTTGCTATGGCTTGATCAAAATGTAAAATATTTATCGTTAATCATGTTTGTCATTGTTTGAGTCTTATGTGAAATGATATAAAACATATAAAATGTACATATTCTCCCTCTTGTATTTGAGTTATCAAAGATTGTGTCTCCTTTGTCCCTTGACATCTACATATAAAATTTGAACGAAATCCATCAATTGGCATTTGATTTATCAAAGATTACGTTCTTTTATGAAAAATGGCAGCCATTTGAAAATTATTTTTTCAACAGACCTGCTGCATCCCTTGGCATCGGCATATAAAATTTTAACCAAATCCGTACACTGGCATTCAAGTTCTCAAAGATAACGGATTTTTTTACGAAAAATGGCAGCCATTTTGAAATTCAGCCGCCATTTTAAAAATTCTCGAACAGAGCTACTGTGTCCCCAGGCATCAGCATTTACAATTTGAGCCAAATTCGTTCACTACACAGGGAGATATGCCGATTACTCAATTAATACAAAATTAGGACTAAATTAGCACTCTGGCAAAAGTGCACTCATGAGCATTCATGCCACGAGTGGTAATTTAGTACTTATTCATGATATGAGTACTCATTTAGTGCTGAAAAATCAATTTTATGAGTACTGTTTTATCACTTATTCACTTTATTCCAAATAAAATTATCACTGTAGGGTCAAATGACCAGCCATGGTTCAATGATAATCTTAAACGTGAAATATCAAAAAAGAAAGTTTTATATAAGAAATTTTCAAAAGCTCCTAATCAAGTTAACAAATTCAATTATAATCAACAAGCTTCTAAAGTTTCCGAACTAATTGAACAGGCCAAAGAGGCACATGAACTCAAAACTATCTCATCAATTGACCAACTCAATAAATCTGATAAAAACTATTGGAGGTTAATTAAATCATTCCTTGGTAACAATTTACACAAAAATGATATTTCTAGTATCTATGATGATGTCTCTGGACACGACTTATCTAACAACCTTGATATAGCTAACCGATTTATGAGTTTCTTTGCCTCAAAAAATCATACTGATGCAACTTTTGATCAATTGCCCCATTTCCCAATTAGGACTAATTCTCTACTCATTTCCGCCCAGACCGATCAATTCGAGGTAATGAAAATAATTTTGTCCTTAGACACCTCAAAGGCATGTGGCCCAGATAACATCACCAACAAAATGTTGAATTTGACAGCCCATACCATTTCAAAACCTTTAGCCAACTTATTCAACAAACTTTTATCAAAGTGTACCTGGCAAATTGGAAATGTTTGCCCAATTTTTAAGAAGAATGACAAATCAAACATCAACAATTATAGACCTATCACTCTTTTAAGCTGTATCTCTAAAGTATTTGAAAAAGTTTTAGCTGATCGAATCAGAAAGCATTTAATTGACAATAATCTTCTTTTCAAACATCAGTCCGGTTTCTTACCAGGTCATAGTACTATTCATCAACTTTTATCGATTGAACATTTTCTTCAGAGCACATTTGAACAAGGAAAAGCTTCCAAAACAATTTTTCTAGATATAGCGGCTGCATTTGACAGAGTACCATATAAGCTACTACTTCATAAACTTTCAGCATATGGCTTCCAAGGGCAAATTCAAAAAATTATCAAATCTTACCTTACTAACAGAAAAATTGCTGTACAGATATCTGGGGAACTTTCAAATTATTCTGAAAATGACTTTATCAATTGTGGTGTCCCCCAGGGCTCAATACTTGGGCCAATATTATTTCTCCTATACATTAATGACCTTCCAGACAATCTGGAGGGGCATTGCTATATTTATGCGGATGACACTTCTCTACATCATCCTTTTGACCCTAAGCATCCACAAGAAGTAGATGCAATAGCCAGATCTAACCTAATTAAAATTGAAAAATGGTCTGACACCTGGAAATTGGAGTTTAAACCTGAAAAGAGTTCTGAAATGATATTCCACTCATCCAGATCTATAGTCGATAATGTTTCTGTCTCAATGTTAAATAATGTTGAAATTACCAGAGATCACGAGCACAAACATCTGGGATTTACTTTTGACCCAAGCTTATCATATGACAAGCATATTGGAGAAATCATATCAAAAATACGAAAAATGTTGAACCCTTTAAAGAAACTTAAATATAAGTTAGGTAGTAAGCATCTAGAAACCATATTTAAGTCATTTATTTTACCCCATTTTGTCTATGGTGCTATCACGTACAGCACAGCCTCAAAGTTCCTATTACAACGACTCGACAGTCTTTATTATAAAGCTGCACTTTATTGTTCTGGGTGTATCCAAGGGAGCAGTTCAAAAAAGGTTTTAAACCTACTCAATTGGCCACTCTTGAATCAAGACGCAGTATCCAGATTAACAACTTTATGTTCAAAATTGTAAATGGTACAAGTCCTCCCTATGTAACTGATATTTTTGACAAATTTAGAAACCATGCAAACAGAGTATTGAGATATAATGAAGCATTTAAAATGCCCATTAGATGTTCAAATAGATTCTCCACCTCAGCAAAACCAGCTGCAATTTCAAATTGGATCAATCTTCCACCTGCTATTAAATCTAAGAATACTCTTTCGAATTTTAAAAAACACCAAAGAGTACACTTCCAAAAAACTCCCTCGATTTTGTCAACAAGCCAGCTTAATCTAACAAGGGTTCAAGAAATAGTTCTCAATAAAGTGAGAGCTGACCTATACTTTAAAGCCCAGTTCTACGCTCACAACTTTCAGTCTATTGACAGCCCTAATTGCACTTGTGGAAAACCACAAACTCTGAAACATTTTCTCTTTCAATGTGAATCACTTACTATACAAAGACAGCAATTCATGGACAAACTCACTGATCTCGAACCAAACATCTTCAGTCATAATCTCTCTCAAACTGATTTCATAGCTATTTTGAAAACAGGAATTCCCAAATTAAACATAGATGCAAATTCCCAAATACTACTTCTCATTGTTAATTTTATCAAAGACAATAGCTAATTCCCTCCTTCTTATCCATCTCTAGTATCCTCATGTCCCGTCACACTTGCCCTAGTCCAAGACCCTGCCTGCTCTGCCACTTCTACTTCCACCTGCCCCCTATTCTTATATAATGCCATTGTGGCGATTTAAGAATTTACATGTCTGTGTATTTACATTTTTTGTATTCTATTGAAATAAATTTAATAATAATAATACTTATGATATAAATACCAATTTAGCACTAAAAATCAATGATATTACTGCTATTTTATTACTCATCAAATGAGTACTCATTAAGTACTAAAACATGCGATAAATCAGTACTCATGTCATAAGTGCTCTTTTAGTACTCGGCATATCTCACTGTGTATATTGCCAAGAGGGACTGAAATGCATTAATACGCCACCTTTTTGGTGAAGTTCAGACTTAAAATGGTAATTCTAAGTGTTTAACTTAACTAACTATTCTAGCTAAATCTTCAGAATAGGAAAATTGCAGAAACGCACTGCACCTTTGAACTAAGCAACTATTCTGCCAATTGAGCAGCTGTACTATGCTAAGGATGTAGAAGACAAGACATAAGCATGCAAAATATGATTACTGTATTCTCTCTAAAAAGCACACAGTGAGCTATCCAAATTAACATGGTGAAATATTGAAAAATTCTAAAGACCACACTAATAAAAACTTTAAAAAAATGGAAATCCATTTGTTTCAACTTCTTAAATAGTTATCATCATTACTCGATAGATACTATATTTCCTCTATATCACATTCTCTGCAGCAAATGATATTGTTATCAAAGGGATATTAAAAACACCTGCTGGAAAAAGTGTAAAGTCTGGTTTGTTGGTAAATCAATTTTTAATTTTACTGAGGGGGTTCGATGGTTTCGAGCTATTGCCCCCCCCCCCCCCCCCTAGCAAAAAACTCTTTCAAAAGCATGCAATTTTTCACCATCTGAGCACTAACCATGTCATGCATATTTCCTAGAGGTTAAACACTTTTGACTTTATTTCAGGATAATCCTCTGATTTTTAGTTATCTGGTAAATCATATTGGACACCCTCTTTTTCTCATGAACATTTTTGCACCTTTTTCAATAATTTCCATATTTGATCAGAGATCTTCATTATTTATTCTGAAAATAAAGTTAGAATTGTAAGGGAAACATTAGCATCTTTTTGAAAAGATTGTTTCTAAAACTTTACTCTCTATCCATTCTACCTAGTATTAATAAATCAGGTATATGATATATTGCATAGTCATCTAAATATAAGCACATGCAGTTACAAAATGAAATTTTTCTCATTAGAAATAGACGAGATGCGAGTAGAAATAATTTTGATTTACGTCATTAAATATTCAAAATTCATCTAGAAATATAGTTTTCGTCGTGGTTCATCTAGAACCACAAAAACTGATGAATATTAAAGTTAGAGGGGACTTTCTACTATACCCAACATGCTATCTACTACCTACTCGCATTTGAGTTATTGCCCTTAAATTTGTATTCCCAATTTTTTACCAAGTGACCTTTCCTATACCAGTTGAGAGTCAAAATGTACTTGTTAATCCGCTGTATATAAAATAATACATGTAAAGTATTTATTCTAAATACTCAGAAATCCTCCTCAAAATTTTTAATTAAAATGAAATCCATGTACATGTACCTCAGAGTTGAATGACCAATCCTAAAAGCTTAATTATATTTCATTACATCAAGTGGATAAAAATAAATCCTTCCATATGTAGGTCAAATTAAAAATTATTTTTAATTAATCTATGCTGTTTAATTAATAAATATAGGCCTGAAGGAGCATTTGGGATTGTAAGGTTTAGTTTCTTGCTTGGGGTGCCTGGTGTGACTTGTATAAAAACTCAACGTTTCACTTGAAAATCATTCACTTTATCAGATCAGACAGATACTAAGGTAAGAAAATTTAATATACAATACAATACAATACAATGCAATACAATATAGTACAATACAATACAATGAGGCTATTTAAGGAATAAATATGTGCCTTACATTTTATATTAGCCTTATTATTCAAGTTTTTGAAAATAATCAAAATATAATCAAATATAAAGATTTCATGATTTAAATTTCTTAATATGACTATGTTTCAGAATCTATCTCAAAATGCTTAAGTTTGTGTGCCTCTTTGCCCTCGTGGCCATTGCCTGTGCTGCTCCCCGTAGCTATGGATACGGAGATGATGAGAACCGTGATGGTGTCCCAGATTCCCTTGATGCCAACCGTGATGGCAAAGTAGACTATGGATATGGATATCCAAGATATGGCTATGGATACAGAAGCTATGGATACCAGGCCCGTGGTTACGGATACGTCCCATATGGAGATGGCTATCCATATGCCAATGTTGGACCCAACAAAGCTGTTGTTAAGTCCCCATCTGGTCTAGTTGTTGGAGACAATGGTGGTTACATTGATGCCCAGACCGGAAAGGTTGTTGGACCCAATGGATATGTGGCACCCCAGGAATACGGATATGGATATTAAAGTGAGTTTCTGTCTAACTTTTTACAAAAATTTTGTTTGATGGCATCTTCAAAAATGTCAAGTACTTCAATTCTAATTTTCTAATAATTCTAATCTCGGTGATTACATATTAATAGAACTGTACATATTTTCATTTTACTTTCTACAATTCTAAATGCATTTTCTTTGCATTTCAGACGTGCTCCATAATTTCATACTTTACATAACATCATATTTTACAATTCTCAGACACCACAGAAGACTGCCGATTACCACTTGCATACAACATTAAACATTCAAAAGTGTAAAATTATTTGTTGAAAATAAAAATGAAAACTAACTTATCGCATTTTGTTCGATAGAGTGATTTTTAAATAACAACACAATTACAAATGTATACAGTCATATAGAGAACCACATCTTTTATCTCAACAAAAACAATGCATTAACATCCAAAATGTCACGATCTGCCATTTGTTACAGACACTGACCAACCATCACCAACCACCATCCACAAAAAAGTTGGAGACTTAACAATATGCTATCTCCTGTGGTGGAGACATGATACAGCCGACTCACCAATTCAGTCTTAAATGTTCTTGAGTGTCCTTTTTGGATATTTTTGAAACAAATCGGACCAAAAATTTAGCATTATTAGTTGCCAGCACTGATAGAGCATCGATGATGTTTTTAATAACCATAACCTCTTAAATTGAGCAGTTATAATTTTGAATTAAGTTCCCTAACTAGTGTTTAAGTTATCAAAATTACATTTTTCATAAAAATGAAGGCCATTTTGAATTCAGTGGCCATTAAAGATAAGTTCTTTAGCAGCCATAATGGAAGTTCCTTCTCGAGAAAGTTGAGGTCCTACTCCTCTAAAATGTGGACCAGATCCGATAACGGTATTTAAGTCACTAAAAATGTTATTTCATTTCATGAAAGGTGGCAGTTTTTTTGAATTCATCGGTCATCCTGGAAATCTTCTTCTGTGTAGAGGTCAAATAACCCCAAGACATCAGTAAATAAAATGTGAACAGAATTGATTAACTGGTTTTCAAAAATTGATGGCCATTTTGAATTTAGCTGTCATGTTGGATATTCCTTTTCAAGTAGAGTTCCTATGCGTTAATCCCTATCCCATACTCCAATATATATGGAATCAAATTGTTTTTTAACTTAAGTAAAAAACACCAACTTTTCTGCTTAATAATGAAAATGTTGATGTAAAATTCAGTATCTTGGTATGTACCCACTTGAGAAAAAAATCCTGTGGAAAACGCTGCAAATTGTTATTTTTTAGGTCTCCAGATCAGCTACACAAGGACATATGCCGATTACTCAATAAGTACAAAATTAGGACTAAATTAGCACTCTGGCAAAAGCGCACTCATGGGCACTCATGCCACGAGTGCTAATTTAGTACTTATTCATGATACAGTATGATTACTCATTTAATGCTGAAAATCAATTTTATGAGTGCTATGAGTAATCAATGAAATTACTGCTATTTTATCACTCATCAAATGAGTACTCATTTAGGACCAAAATATGCAATAAATTAGTACTCATGTCATAAGTGCTAATTTAGTACTAATATTTACTGAATTTAGTACTCAATTAGCGCTAAAATACCATGAGTACTATTTTAGTACTCGGCATATCTCCCTGTGTAGTATCGTGTTATCAAAAATAATATTTTTACGAAAAATGGCCGCGGTGCCATCTTGAAAATTCACTGGTATTTGAATTTTCAAAGATAACATTTTTCTAAGGAATATGGCGACCATTTCAACCACCATCTTGAAAATTCGTTTACTGGTATTTGGCGGCCATTTTGAAATTTAGCAGCCATATTGGGAATATTTTCTTGAGAAAAGGTCCTTAGTCCCTAGGTACCGGCATATTAAATTTGAAGCGGATCAATTTACTAATATTTGAGTTATCAAATATTACATTTTTAGGCAAAATGGCGGCCATTTTGAATTGAGCGGCTACATTAAAAATTCCTTTTTGAGGAACACCTTGTCGTTCAAGGGGATTCAACTTCACATGTATGAACAATATGAACATGGTGATGGTATTAACTTTTTTGTATTAAAAATGATCATAACATTAAAACAAAACAATTTAGAATGTTACATGCTTAATATTTCTTTCTTTCTTTCAAACGCGTTCTTGCTGTTTAGCCACCTATATCATTTGGATACGCTAAACCCTTAAACCTCTCGGGTAAAACGTTTTAGGAATGAAATGTACATGTAAAATCCACATTTTCTCAAGAGATCTCGGTTAAAATCCCTCGGCTAAAACATTTTGGGACCCAAGTTTGAATTACACCCTGGGGGTTCACTGACCGTCAAAATTCGCCGGTGCCCAACGCTGAATCCTCATATAACAATATGTTCCAATACCAATCTGTCAAATTTCAATGTGTTTCCATACCAACCAAATAACAAAAGGCATAAGAACCTACAAAATGTCCAAATATAGTAAGACCAATGCCATACCAAATGTCCATATATAGGTTCAATATATTAGCTTGCAATTTTCGAAACAGTTCTTACTCCAGCCGTCTTAGGATCCTGTGTGTTGTATAATCGGGCTATTTCTCAATCAATAATTGTTATTTGTGCGATAGGCTAATAATGCGCAAGTTCAAATAAATATCCTGGAGTTTTGTCAAAAAATTAGTAATTATCAACCTCCAAAAATATTTCACGTGAAGCCGCCGCGCATCATTATTACATAAAATGAGTATAATTTCACGATCAGCTGAATTGTCCCTTTCAACAAGAAATAAAAGATACCAGAAAAAACGTGAAATGTCATGTTTTCTAATAATTCAGAAGTATATCGACAATGGTCCCTCTGCATCTAACTGTGCTTCACACATTAGTGATTGAAACCTTTTGAGACAGCAAACTTATTTGAAGGGAAATGACATTTATAACAAATAAGTAGATACGTGTAGATACAAATGACACCGATAATTATTATTAGTCATATGTCACGTGTACGCTCATTAAGTTTTGTTTTAAATATCACATCGCTAGTTTTAGCAATCATTCGGAACACCTGAATACGTTTGCTACTGGATTGGGTTTTCAGTGAGTATCATTCTTTTTTTCCTTTTTTAATCCGTTTGAAATATGAAACTTTTATTTGATCAATTTAGACTAGCTTTTAAATGTGATATATTTAATCGTGTATAACAAATGTGAAAGTACATTAAGTTACAATAATTCTTTTCATTAGATAACAGGTATCAATATACACCCTCTCTAAATTAAAAAAAGGCCATGGTTATTTATCAATCAAAACATCTTCAGTATTTTGTATATTATACTGAATTCTAGTGGTATGTTGTGTATAAAAAGTGAATAATTGAAATCTTTAAAGGTTTAAAATCTTTCTGTGACTTTTCTATGCCGTAATCGTATTGTTCAATAAAGGCATTAATATTCATATCTGGCGGCGAACATTTTGCTAGACATAAACTTAGTATAACATTATCATGGGTTAATGTGAATTTGCTATACCAAACCTGGTCCTTTTACCACAAAAATAGTGTTTATTAATTGAATTAAATAGTTAATTTCATTTCTTTATAGCACTTGCTAATATACCATATAGTTCCTCAATAAAAGACTTTGGCCAATCTAGTGCTATTTGGTATGCACAAGCTTAGTATAACATATTAATGGGTCATTGATAAAGATTAAGGGTTATAATAATTATCTTACAATTTCCAGTTTATTGTAATATATGTTACCAATATCCCTAATTTTGAACTGAGAAGAGGCCTTTGAATCT
Source organism: Owenia fusiformis (assembly GCA_903813345.2). Classification (NCBI taxonomy): domain Eukaryota; kingdom Metazoa; phylum Annelida; class Polychaeta; order Sabellida; family Oweniidae; genus Owenia; species Owenia fusiformis. The sequence goes on along the minus strand of CAIIXF020000005.1, from coordinate 36,780,386 downwards.
GAAGGATATTACCTCAGATTTTATAACAAAATGGTTGTAATTAATTGGACTTTCATTATATAATTGATATTTTTCCACAAAGTTGTATTGGATTGAAAACTTTTTAAAATGATGCATTCCTCTAAACATAATTAACTTCATGTCTCAGACGATTCCCTTCTTGAAAACATTGCTGGGTATAGGATTTCTCAAAGGAGTGGTATCGATATGGAGAACTGAATTCAACAATGTTTTTCTCTTAAACCAATCATTAAAACATTCTGTAAAAAACACGGTATTTTATGTAATGTTGACTGATTGACAACACTTTAATGCGAAAATTATTTAGAAATATTTTATATAACTGTTTATGTTAACATTCTTTTGTTTTTCTAGTGCAATTATTTTTGCTATTTTCTACCAATTCTTGAGAATGAAATAAAATGTCTTTCCGAATGTTGGAACAAAATAGCATATACAACATGTTTTTAGACCTCTCAATATTATAGTTATACAAAGGAATTTTTGGTTGATTTTAAATAAGTATTAAAAAAAATTAAAACAAAATCCCCCAAAATAGATAAATCAAGATAAACCTTTTATTTCATTAACAAGATACTTTTTTAACATCAACCAAAATCTCCTTTGAACAATTACAATATTGAGAGACCTAAACATGTTGTGTTTATGTCGTTTTGTTCCAATGAGGTTCGGAAAGATGTTTCATTTCACTCTGGAAACATGATATCAAGAACAAAACAAGTGTTTGATGTGTTTTCTAAAACAATATAGATGAAATTATATATATATGTTTCCAATTATATTGTTACCATTCAAAAGATGACCATTAAATTGACAATGAGTAAAATTTTCAGAATTTTTTGATGACTGTTTTTTGTGTTCAAAAAGTTCGCCATATCGATACCCATCTTTTATGACGTCAATTTATGGTAAAAAGTCACTTATGATTTCGGAAGTTGTTCTATTCAATCCTTCCTAACTTTTTAACATCTGTACGAAATTCTTTGAAGTTTTCTCCATTTGGCCAAGGTATACATACATTATACCCCTGCATTTTTGATCTGATAATAACGAAAAATAAAAAAGATATGATTGGTAAAATACATTGCATCTTTTTCCTTTACAGAGGTTACATATTTATGATTTAAAATCAAATAGTTATTTGAGCTCAATGAAGTGAAACGTAAATTGGGTTACGCCAAATGATATGCTTAGCAGAGTCATAGCTACCACAGCGTTTTCTTCCCGTTATTCCGCATTGAAAAGGTAACTCCCTTATTTAATAATGAGTTATGCTTACTCAAGTCTCCTTATTCATCCTGTGCCATAGTAATTGTATAGTTGCCAATTTGATCAAAAACTAGGTTTGATCCACAGGACCACTGCTCACAATTTGTCTAGTCATAGCTTGCATGGTGTTTTAGCCCCGTGATTCCGCAATGTAAATGTAACGCCCTTGTTTATACTAAGTGTGCTCCAACAGTTATAAATAGTTTACAGTTTTAAATAGTCATAATTAAAACCTTGTTTTAAGATTCATCGATTACATTATTTTTCAGCGTTTAAAGTCAACGAATCATGAGGATGGATAAATGAGACACTTGAAAGGACATTATGCCCTCATATACCCAGCTACTGACTGTTCATTTCGTTCTTTACAAATAATTGGATACGTTTACTTTTTCCAGTTTACACCATTTGAGTAAAATGAAAACAAATCCCAAAAATCCCAAAATATGATCAAAAACATAAGGACCTTTTTTGAATGCATCTCACTCTACGTTTAAGGAACTTTCATCTCAATCTAATAGGGGGGGTGTCATTGTTTTTTACCCTATTGTTTTTTCACTTATATTGCACCGAAATATTCAGGAAACTAAGACAAATATATCACGAACTAATCTTTATTTCAGGGTGCATTTTCTACAACACATTGCTCAATTAAGCTTTTTATCAATCTCTTTTAGGTATGATGACACTAGATATACGTACGGTGGTCCTAGCGGTCTGCTGTATCTGTAATGGAGCAGGTTTGTCACAATTAAGTCTTATTTTCATATCGTCTAAAAACAAGTGTTAAAACATCAAAAGCGATTGAGATTACAAATTTTCAGTTTATTTCTAAATCTTCTTCAGGTAGACTCGATAATTTGTAATCTCAATCATTGTTGGTGTATAAAATCAAGCTAAAAGATATTCTTCCCTTGATAAGCTCGATAGAAAGGCATGCATCTTTAAAATACGATGACCAATACAGTTGCCGTCACGATGACCAAAACGAAATATTAAATGGTTACATCATAAATAGCTAAGAAGCTCAGCGTGTTTCTTTGTGATTCAGAATTAATTTTCTTTTAAGGCGGGGTCGTTCAAAATGGTCGGTCAGCCAACAGAGCAAGAAAACCATGTTTTCTATTATCTAATGACAGACAACTATATTTCCAGCCAAACAGACCAGAGGTATGCTACCAATTGAAGAAGGGAGTTCAAATTTAAGAAGTGGCGGTGAAAAGGTGTTTTTGCTAGGAGAGATGGATTCTACGGTAGTTCTATCTGCGGGATTGGTAGAATCTTTCGAAGCTTGGATTGATGAGCCTGCTCCCTTAACATTCCAAGTGTGGAGGCCAAAATCAGGCGACCAGTATGAACTAGTTGGTCAGGTTCGAGTTCCCGACGATAGTCTTCGCAAAGGGCATCTCATTGTAAGCAACACACATTTTTGAATACCAGAGTCATTTACATATTAAAATTATATAACATGGTCATATCTCCGACACTGATCCAAACTGAAACCGTGTCCATGACAACATTATACATGTATATACAAGGTGGGTCAAAAAACAATACCCAAGTTTAAGGATGAATATCATATGATATAACATTACGCCATGCAATGTATTACATAACATTTAAAAGATAAATCCTTTCTTAACAATATGACACCATCTGATTGAAAACCTAAAATCTACTAAAATTGACATCAGGGGTGAAATGAGCGACCATTTAATGCGGATTTCCAATTTGTTGAAAATAAGATAACTTTGAACTTTGGCACCTTCAAAACACATTTATACAAGCTTAGTGCAAAATCTTTTTAATTAATTATAAATTGTGTATTACTCTTAAATGAATTTATAATGATTCAGTCAAGCATATTGAGTGAAGCTGTCATTGCAATTTTCATTTTTTTATTTTTGGTCGCTCATCGCACCCTCCTCTAACTCCACAAGAAAACAAAGATTTTTGAATGGTGTCATATTGTTAGGAAATGATTTATCCTTAAAATGATATATAATACATGACATGGTTTAACATATATCATATGGATAGTTCATGTTTAAACTTGGGTATTGTTTTTTGGCCCACCCTGTATAATATGATGATCTCGCTATATATACATTGCTCCGCGTGTGCCAATTTTGTATTCAATATCTCACAAATTCTGCAGCACAAATAACATTAACAGGAAGCAAAATTAAGCACAGTGCACTTTTGAATGTATTCATATTAATTGTCTCACCAATTTTGCGTTCTTTACCATACAGCTTCCTCTCGATCCAAGTGAAAGGTTTACCATAACCGATGGGGACGCATTAGGATTTTACGCGCCCACTCAAGTCATCCCAATCAGCGCCTCATTCAACACAAACTCTAAAATCAAACAAGTGACAACATTAGATGGAGAATATGCTGTTGGCGATATTGAGACATTTGATGATATTCCTTATCCTTATTCATTTGCCTTTGCAGTTAACTATGATGAAAGTAAGTCATACTTTAATTGAAATCTTGCACAAAAGCTTTACAACTATTTGTGACGAGTGTGACAATGATGACACGATCAATTTGAGCAAATAATACCCAAAAATATTTATCCGTATCTATAATCTTAAACCATTATGAAATGAACGTGTACATGTCACTTTCGCGATTCGTTAATTAGGCCACTCCTTTAAATGTCAAGGCAACCTTGCTACGTCTCACCTGTATTTCCAGTTGAACCAACGACTGAAGCACCATCAACACAACTGCCAACGACTACCGAGCCAGCAACACAGCCACCAACTACAACAAACCCAGCAACAAATACATCCACCACAACACAGAAAACAGCCCAGCCACCCATCACAACAAAATCAGCAACACAGCCGCCCACCACAACAAAACTAACAACAGAGCCGTCAACCACAACAAAACCAGCAACACAGCCACCCACCACAACAAAACAAGCAACACAGCCGCCCACCACAATACAGCAAGCAACACAGCCACCCACCACAACACAGCAAATAACACAGCCACCCATCACAACAAAATCAGCAACACAGCCGCCAACCATAACAAAACTAACAACAGAGCCGTCAACCACAACAAAACCAGCAACACAGCCACCCACCACAACACAGCAAGCAACACAGCCGCCCACCACAACACAGCAAGTAACACAGCCACCCATCACAATAAAATCAGCAACACAGCCGCCCACCACAACAAAACTAACAACGGAGCCGCCAACAACAACAAAACCAGCAACTCAGACGCAAGCCACAACAAAGGAAGCAACACAGTCGCCAATCACAACAAAACCAACAACACGTCCATCCACTACAACACTAAAAGCAACACAGCCGCCAACAACAACAAAACCAGCAACAAAGCCGCCCACCACAACACAGCAAGCAACACAACCACCCACCAAAACAAATCCAGCGACACGGCCGCCCACCACAACAAAGCCAGCAACACAGCCTCCAGTGACTAAAGACCCCGAATCAACAACAGGTGAGATATACTTAAACCTCTCATTTAAGGTACATAACATAGATAAAACAAAAGTGAATACAAGAATAATATTCTTGGGTTAAGAGTTTTTTATTACTTAAACGGTTACCCTGATTACATTGGCTGTGCTATTTTAAGAAAACCTATCCATTCTTGCAAACAATTTCCATTATCAGCCAGCTTTTTGTGTCTAATGATTTATATCATGACACTGTTTTTGTCCTGACAGAAATGATTGCTGAGTTTGGCAATCCCCGTGCCAGCGGTCCAAACACTGAAATTGCCGCAAACCAGGCCTGGATACTTCAATATTCAACTCTCCTGGCGGGTAACGTGAACAGATTTGAGTTCAGATCGGCAACTAACCTAGTGGTTGACCAGGATACCCCATTGGAGGTTCGCATGCAAATATGGAGACCACTTTCCGGTCCTGGACAACGTAACATCCTTATAGGGGAAGAAAACGTTGCTGTGCGACAGCCTAACTTGCTTCACACGGTAAGATTGCAAAATACTTAATTGCTCAGAAAGTCTTACTAGGTTACAATCTACATGCGTTTCTTAGCACAGTGGTCAAAATAAAAGCAGAAAATTTCTAATCCTGCCCATCTTGTAACCTCTGGACAATAATGTATGCTTGTTGTATATCTCCACAAACAGGAGGTCAGAGGTTTAAATAAGCAAACGTGTCCAAGTATGTTTCGGAAGACCGAGCTGAACTCTTGGTGGTTGAAAACATTTCCCAATGCTGCCATCCATCTAAATACTTATTATTGCAAATTGTCAATTGCTACAGGTTTACCCATCCAGAGATGGAGGGATCCAGGTTCTCGAGGGCGATCTTTTAGGATTCACCGAGCTTAGTCAAACTGGTGTCATTGCCAGAAACAATGACCTCAAAAGTCCCAGAAGCAAGACCCGGATGTTTGACTACTCCAATGATGGGAATGGGGAACCTCCTGTGTTGTATAGGAACTATTCGTTTGGACACTCACAGAGCCAACGCTTATTCAGCATTGCAGTTTTCATTGGTAATTTGCTCAAATTGCTCAAAATCCAATCTTTCAGCATGGCCATTCGAAGTTGTGAACATTCAAAAGGTTAAGACAAGGGCCTTTAAGAGAAGGATATCCTGTGGTATAAAGATAGGAATTTAGGAATATACTTTGACATGCTTTAATTTTTTGACCATTTTTCAAATAATACGAGATAAGTATACTATGCCTAAATATGCATTATAATATGTTTTACTTTATTTAAAAGTAATCAAAAATGACCCATAAGAAGAAGAATGATGGGAAGTTCCATACCCTTACCTCGAACACAACTTTTTCAGATGTTTATTCAGACGACTCATCTGGAGATGGTGAATATGATGTTGGTGTACTTGGGTTTGAAAGTCCTAATGTTGAAGGAAATCTGACCAAGCCTAATGACATTGATACATCACTTGGATCAGACGAAATACTTGGCTGCCACCTATTTGATTACAAGGGAGAACAGAAACGGCTAAAGATCGTAAAGCTAGGTGACACTGAGGTGCTCAATGATGTCATATTTGACTCTAACGATATAGCTGAGGTACCTCAAGGGAACTTTACATTAGTTGCTGATAAGTATATTATGAATCCAAAATCTGGGCTTTACATACTGAACATTGACACATCAGATGCTGGACGCTACCGCTGTTTGGAATTGGATTCTGAAACTGTTATCACAGATTATATAGCGAATCTAGCTGTCAAAGGTTTGTGGTACACTAATTATATTTTACCGAAGTGGGGCCATCGCAAAATACCCTTTGCTATTTCACGCGGTACTAACTTCGACCGTGAATTTGAATTTTTGACCTACCAGATGCTTGAAAATCAAGGATTGCGAGTATCATACTGCACCGTTTTTCTTCAAACTTATACCATTAAAAGCAAAACAAAATTGCCTTTCTGTCGGTGCATTACTTTATTGTAAAGAGTCCCTCGTTCTAGCAGCGTTTTGGTCCCCAGCTGTTAGAAGGCCTTTTTACAGCTGGGGACCAAAATGCCGCTGGAAGTAGGGACTCTTTATAAGAGAATAATGTACCATCAGAAAGGGATTTTTGTTATGCTTTGAATGCAACAAGTTTGAAGAAAAATGGTGCAGTATGAGACTCGTAATCCTTGATTTTCAAACATCCGGTAGGTCAAAAATTCAAATTAACGGTCGAAGTTAGGACCGCGTGTATTTGAGGTGATAGAAATAAGTTTGTAATAAAGATGGCAGTCAAATCAATTTGTTATACATTTCTTCTATAATAAAATTCTACCACTGCTGCCATCTTTACACCATCGTAAAAATCAATGCAAAATATGTAAAAGAATAGAAAACGTATACGTATCGTCTCACTTGGCTATGTTTGATTCCAAGAGAATATACCGGACAGTGAATGCAAAATATGTAAAAGAATAGAAAACGTATCGTCTCACTTGGCTATGTTTGATTCCAAGAGAATATTCCGGACAGTAAATGCAAAATATGTAAAAGAATAGAAAACGTATCGTCTCACTTGGCTATGTTTGATCCCAAAATAATATACCGGACAGTGAATGCAAAATATGTACAAGAATAGAAAACGTATCGTCTCACTTGGCTATGTTTGATTCCAAGAGAATATTCCGGACAGTGAATGCAAAATATGTACAAGAATAGAAAACGTATCGTCTCACTTGGCTATGTTTGATTCCAAGAGAATATTCCGGACAGTGAATGCAAAATATGTAAAAGAATAGAAAACGTATCGTCTCACTTGCCTATGTTTGATTCCAAGAGAATATACCGGACAGTGAATGCAAAATATGTACAAGAATAGAAAACGTATCGTCTCACTTGGCTATGTTTGATTCCAAGAGAATATTCCGGACAGTAAATGCAAAATATGTAAAAGAATAGAAAACGTATCGTCTCACTTGGCTATGTTTGATCCCAAAATAATATACCGGACAGTGAATGCAAAATATGTACAAGAATAGAAAACGTATCGTCTCACTTGGCTATGTTTGATTCCAAGAGAATATTCCGGACAGTGAATGCAAAATATGTACAAGAATAGAAAACGTATCGTCTCACTTGGCTATGTTTGATTCCAAGAGAATATTCCGGACAGTGAATGCAAAATATGTAAAAGAATAGAAAACGTATCGTCTCACTTGGCTATGTTTGATTCCAAGAGAATATTCCGGACAGTGAATGCAAAATATGTACAAGAATAGAAAACGTATCGTCTCACTTGCCTATGTTTGATTCCAAGAGAATATACCGGACAGTGAATGCAAAATATGTAGGCTTACAAGAATAGAAAACGTATCGTCTCACTTGGCTATGTTTGATTCCAAGAGATAATTCCGGACAGTGAATGCAAAATATGTACAAGAATAGAAAACGTATCGTCTCACTTGGCTATGTTTGATTCCAAGAGAATATACCGTACAGTGAATGCAAAATATGTACAAGAAACGTATCGTCTCACTTGGCTATGTTTGATTCCAAGAGAATATACCGGACAGTGAAAGCAAATAATGTACAAGCATAGACAACGCATCGTCTCACTTGGCTATGTTTGATTCCAAGAGAATATACCCTACAGTGAATGCAAAATAGGTAAAAGAATAGAAAACGTATCGTCTCACTTGGCTATACTTGATTCCAAGAGAATATACCGGACAGTTAAACTCTACAAGAATAGACAACGCATCGTCTCTCTTGGCTATGTTTGATTCCAAGAGAATATTCCGGACAGTGAATGCAAAATATGTACAAGAATAGAAAACGTATCGTCTCACTTGGCTATGCTTGATTCCAAGAGAATATTCCGGACAGTGAATGCAAAATATGTAAAAGAATAGAAAACGTATCGTCTCACTTGGCTATACTTGATTCCAAGAGAATATACCGGACAGTTAAACTCTACAAGAATAGACAACGCATCGTCTCTCTTGGCTATGTTTGATTCCAAGAGAATATACCGGACAGTGAATGCAAAATATGTACAAGAATAGAAAACGTATCGTCTCACTTGCCTATGTTTGATTCCAAGAGAATATACCGGACAGTGAATGCAAAATATGTAAAAGAATAGAAAACGTATCGTCTCACTTGGCTATGTTTGATTCCAAGAGAATATACCCTACAGTGAATGCAAAATATGTAAAAGAATAGAAAACGTATCGTCTCACTTGGCTATGTTTGATTCCAAGAGAATATACCGGACAGTGAATGCAAACTATACAAGAATCTTGGCTATGTTTGATTAAAAGAGAATATGCCCTAGTGTCAATAGATGCTCAATCTAACGCTTCGTATACATGGTGTTGTGAAATTTAAATTTGCACTTTTACTTACAGCATTTAGTTGCGACTTTGAGGTTAGCAGCTGTGGTCTCAACTTAAGCAGTCATGGGTTCAAGTGGAAAAGAAACAAGGGGGAGACGCAAACAAGAGGTACAGGACCTAGTTGGGACCATACCTCTGGAAACGGTAAGTCAAACATATGTCAAGTCATAATTAAGTTCTCAGAAGTTCAGAAAAGTTCCAAAAAACAGTAATTGTAATGGTATTTATAACTTTGACCTATTCATTTGTTTTTCTAAACTGATTTTACGATTTGTTGTACTTATCCCATGCGACATTTTTGGAAATAAGCTAAACAGTGATTTTGACATGGGATTCCCTCGTTAACTTAAACTGTAATTTTTCATTTCACAGGTTACTACTTATACACGGATGTCTCCCCTCCAGTAGAGTTTAACGACCAAACACAAGCAGTACTTAATGTGAAGGGACATAATAACACTACAGAGGATGGCAAACTGATGTTTTTCTACCACGCTTTCGGACAAGACGTTGGAAAACTTGATGTAATGACCAACAGCTCTGATCACCAAGTTGTTTCGAGGTTTCACGTATTAGGTAAAACATTATATCAACTCATGAATCAATACCTCATTCATGAGCTCATTTATCCTTGTTTACACCGTGTTGTGTAGGTGGCCTGGGACCTTACATTCAGATGATACAAATGACAGAGAACACATACCGAAATGAGATGGTGTTCAGATAATTTTTGGTCTTCATATTTTTAACATTTTCGAAGATTTCTCTTGATCTCCATTTCAGGTCCACAAGAAAACTCAGATTGGAGATATGCTGAAATTGATATTCCTGTTCAGGTTGCCAGAAGGGATTTTGACATCATATTTGAGGTGACACGCGGGAAGAGTTGGAAAGGTGATGTTGCAATTGATGATTTGATGCTTGTGTTTGGAGAAGGATACACGTCTTATAGAAGTAAGATTTTCTGTGTATTTCATTTCGATGTATTTCCATTTTTAAATCAGTTTGGCATTTTCATTTTACTATCGTGCTTATTTTTGTTTTGATTATTTGCTAACTTATATCATTTCAGTTAAATTCACGCAAAATATTAATTCAAACTTTACCTTAGATTTATTCAGCTAATTGATGTTTTAGAAGAACGCAGAACTTCAAGGCCATATATTCAAAGTGGTGGTGGATTCTGGATACCTTTCCCTAAATCATATCTACCAGGAAACAACGACGTCAAATTGACTAACATGGCACGTTTGGGATGCCTCCAAGCGTGCGTCCAATATGCTAAATTCTATTGCAAGTCGGTGGACTATGTGCAAGAGACAAGCGAGTGCATGCTATCGAGCTCAAATCACAATGATCCTAACACACCTTTTGCTCCGCAGTACCATCCCTTCATAGACTATTACGAAAGACTTGATGGTAAGTGTATTAAGTGTGAATTAGTTCAATAAGTCAAGTACATAGTATATCATGGAGTACTGTAGATGAAGCTATTTTGCAACACTTTTGGAATGGGTGATCAATAATTAAATACTAGAAGTGAGATAATTTGATGTTTGAATTGAATGATATGATTTTAGACGAGCCCACAACTTCAACAATAACACCAACAGCTATTGTAAATACGCCCGCTTTTGACGACGTACCAGCGGGCGAACCAGTTTTTACCAATGCACAAGACACAATCTGTCAAAATATTACAATATTGGCAATGGTGACAGATACGTCAATCGGTAGACCAGCTCATAATATGACCATGTCAATTTACTATAACCATCAGATGAGTGGTTGGACTCATATTCATACTAGGTAAATATCAAAATTTAAAATGAGCCAATGGTGTGTATATTCATGTAAGGTAGCATCGGAGTTTGTAGATATTTTCAGCTCGTATATCATTTTTGTTAAATCTATTTTCTAAAATAAACTCCATTGTAACCGGGATTAAAGAAGTACTGTAATCTCTTTTTTCTTGATAGGTTTTTGATTCTCGATTTTTTCCCCAAAAATTCTAAGGATTAGCTTATAATCATCACTAGCAATACCACCAGTTGATAGTTTTGTTAAGCATTGAAATCTAACTCAAGATAATGAATTCATTCTAGCATTACCGATACAATGGGAAAAGCGGGAATGATGCTAGAAGGGGATGCTGTAAGGTATGGCGCCTACAAGGCACAACTGCACTCCGCATCCTATTTCGCAAAGCTTGGAGGGAAGAAACCAGGGTTTCCCTATATTGAGGTATGTTATTATAGATTTTGAATTTCTGTGAAGAATGTCATTGAATCTTTATTTACAATGTACAAAGTGTATTCATAGGAATAATACAAAACTGCGGTGACTTTATAAGTTATTTGTTAACATAGCCAGGACCTAAAAATAGGCGAAGCAAATAGAGCCAAAAATTAAGTTAAAAGCAAAATTATTTTATCATCAGACTTTATTTTCAGTCTGAATTGTTATTTCTCTGTAAAATTTTCCAAGTAATAATTAACTAGTCAATTCCATTTTGATTACGTCTATGATATGCTGTACAATTAAACCAGAAACATTTTGATTTTCAGATAATTTGGGAATTATCTAGTGATCTCAAACCACTTTATTACTTCCCTGTCTTAGTGAATCCTTATAGTTACACTGTGTCTTCGTCAGATATGATGGACTTAATGGATGAAGCTCAAACTATGTTTTCACTATGAAAATCAAAAGAGGACCAATTGTCATAAAATACGATATGGAGGACTATGAAATACAGAGCTATGCAATAATTGATCCTTGAGCAGATGTAACCATCTTGGTACTCAGAGAAAAAAGACTTAACCAATAGTTGTTGTTAAAGTTTGCTCGGCTCGACCAGGATGTATTTATCATTAATCATGTTTATTATTTATCATTAATCATGTCATATATGTATGTATGTATATATATTTATTAAAGTGCCTCGTATAGTATACCCAGCCTATTTTAAGCTTATGGGGCACATTGCACAATATATTTGAAAACAATATTATGATAAGATTATTAATTGAAGCTTGCTCTTTTGATAGCAGCATTCAGGAATTTTCCAGTATGGCGCACTAATCTAAAATCACGTAACAAAAGTTTTAAAAGTTCATCATCTATGATAAGTACTTGTTTTTGTAGACAACAGACAAAAATAATTCATTTTGTAAATTGTTATGTGATGGGCATATCATGTTTATCATTTATCACGTTTATCATTAATCATGTTTATCACCATCATGTTTATCATTTATCATGTTTATCACCATCATGTTTATCATTTATCATGTTTATCATTCAGCATTGGTCATGTGACTCATCATAATTTGAGTGGCATCATCTTTACCTTCAATATGATGGTTCAAGGGTGGGTTAAGGGCTTAAGCCTTAGGTGGTATCTTAAATCAGGTTTCGAATAGAAAGTGCTACTCATTGTGGAATTCAATCTCTACTATCCCAAGGAATAGAGAGACTGTTTGTATCAGGAAGATCCATGTGCATAAAAATGTGAATGATCTTAGATGTACAAAATATTTAAATAATTACTAGTATAACTTTTCTAGTTTCTGTATATTCTGTTTTTTTGTGTTTTTTACATACTTCACATTTATTTCTAAAAATCAATCGGTTACATTTTTACAAATTGCCATTGTCAACATTATCGGCAATTGTATATTCTGTCATACACATCAAAGATGAGGTGATTAAAAAGAAACACATTTTATTCTTATGTTCAATGGATTTATTGACTTTCTACACACTTATACCTAGTAGTATACATCTGAACACCATATATAATCACTACGCATGTGCATTGATAAGACACCTTGAGCATACCCCGTAAAACCAAAAAACGTGATACAGATGAGTTACTGAAACCTGATCCCTGTCCTCCCTAGAACGTGTGTTCGAGGAAACAGCATGGAATATATTTTTATTTTAATTACCAAACATCTTCTGTTATAACACAAGAAATTAAAATAATTGTTTCTGAAAATTTTGATCGGCCAAGAACGTAGCGAGCTAATAACTACATCCTGACGACAAACCAATGTCACCTCTTAGTAAGCCATTATCGCCTTTCTTTAGAAACCCTACATGCTACAATATGACACTAAAAATCACAACAAATGGACGCATGGGGAGTTGAACCCCAAAGCGGATGGGTTGATAGCCACCCGGACACTTCCGGTGACGTCCTGTGATTTTAATAAACCTCGACAGCCAAAGATTAAAACCCCACAGTCTTGGCCCTGGGTGAAGTTATTAATCAAGCTGTCACAGCTCGACCGATCAGTAGTAATGTGGCCAGATGATAATTACATGGTTTCTACCACACATACATTTCGCAAGTTAGATTGAATACAAAATATAACGCTTTTTCATATTTAATTCATTCATTCAGAAAAAGCTTCGAAAACAAATATAATCGTGACCCATGATCCATCCCTATCAAATTAAGAATAACCCATGATCCATCCCATATCAAATTAAGAATAAGTTTAATTCTAAAACGACGGGGTATGCTCCGTGTAATCATGCTTAATCATGTCTTAAGAGTCTGTTTTCTCCTATTTACTTCCTTTTTCTTTGGAAAATGTTGCTGAAAAATCCCCTGACTTTCTTGAAGCGATCTGCAATTGAAATAAAATGAGAAATACATGGATTTTAAAAATACATCAATAAATTCTTTCCAAACATTTTCTATTTTGAAAAATAGCCTTAAACATCACGCATACCTCATAGTCAAAACCATTTCACTTCTGATATCACACTTTGAAACAAACCCTTTCTCTTTTAACTTTTTAAGAGAGGCAATGTTTTTCACAACCTGAACTTGAACGGAAAGTTTTTAAGCGATGCGTTTGTATGGGCGATTGGTCATACGTATAAGTTGGCGTTTAGATTTTATATGCAAGCTTAAACTCCCTAATATCAATCGCAAATACATGTAAGTGCCATTACAAGACCTAGGAATATAATTTACCTTTCATGGTACATGCCCAGGGGAAACATGAGCAGGCTGGCTCTTCGTCTTGTTGATCAATAATTGGGGTGTTGTTAAATGAACTTTCAAGCCAATCTTCTTCTAGATCCAATGAAACGAGCGACATTAAAGTCGGACTCTTCGCAAGGGCTTGGCCTTCTTTGTCCGGTGAAATTCCGTCGCTGGTCAAACTGTTCTCTTTTTGGCCATTCTCGATCGATTGACCTACGATTTCTAGTTGTCCGTAGTTTTGATCATTCATGATCTCCTCGATTTCGTTTCCGACTTCCTCTTCTACTTCTACATGAACATTCGTTAAAACACCCTCTTCCTTTTTAAGCGCGCTTGTGTCTTCTTCAAGCTTGGCTTCCTCTTCTTCTTTTTCTTTTTCTTCTTCTTCTTCTTCTTCTACAATTCCTTTCTTTTTAAGTTTGCTTGTGTCTTCTTCAAGACCATTCTCGGCATTTCTTTCTTCTAGAAGATCATTTTTGAAGACACATTCTTTCTTCTTGCTAGCTCCTTCCACATCCCGGAGCCACTCGTCGTTGACGTAAGAATTGTCCACTGTGTTGGCCTGGATGATGAAAATATTAATTGTCACAAGGAAATTCATATATTCTGGCATAGTTTTTTTATGTCTCAGGTTGTAACTATCGAAGTCGTTCTCTGAGTCATGCAAGTACATTGGCCAAATGGGAAGTCTAAAAAGTGTATTTAGCATTTTGAAAAATAAAGTCAGATTGTAAAGCAAAATTCAACATCCAAACCAATGATCTCAAACAGGAACGGTGCCAACGGTCCCGATCGATTACAATTAATATGGCCTAATGTAAGAGTCAGAATCACAAAACATGACTGGGTGAACGTTGCACCTGATCATCGATAAAGAAGAGCTAATCACAATGCATTTCAGCTTGCAGTTCTGGACGTTATCAAATTCGGACTTATTTTTCAATAAGGCCTTTTAAACTTTAAAAAGGTAAACTGATCTTTGTTCTTGAAGGTTCTATATTTTACTGTTATATTTTAAATGCTAGGTTTTGAATGTGAGGGAATTTTCGTTTTTCATAAAAGTTGAGTCAATAAAAAATTTAAATTTTCCTTCACATTTCATTTTTTTGTCAAGACGATCTTGCAGATTACATGAACATAAAAACAAGTACGTTTACCTCATTCGCTGGAGCAACAGTGATCAAGCCCCTCCTGTTTTTCCTCAGGATTTCCATTTCGATAAATACAGGAATATTTTGTTATCACAACTTGTTAAGATGACTTGAAAGAATTTCTTTGTTGTCTCAAGAATGGCAAAAAAACATAGGCAACGTTACCATAATGACCCTATTGATTACGTCATAAAATACAATGAACTGCGGAGTGATGTCATATGGGAATCCACGGATTTACTAACTAGAATATGACGTCGCGCAGTTGCCTTGTGCGTGTTTCGATTATTTTTATAAGTTTTATTTGTTATATTCTCACTGCCCAAACATTCCGGGTTTCCTGGATGAAATTCCGGAAATAATTACTTAACTCGAAAAAACGAAAAATTACATTGGATTTTTTGAGAAAAACATTAACATTTTCATGTGATGAGTTTCCTTCACATTTCAAATTTTTTGTCAAGACGAACTTGCAGAACACTCGTATTTACATTGAATTGCCAATCATCGTATTTCCCCAAGTTCGTTACAAAATCATCTCTTTTGCAGACGGCGTGTTCTGTAGAGCTAGAGCTGTGAAGGTCAATATATGAAATTTTGCATACCTGTCAATTTGATGATGGAAACGGGAACTTTTAGTATTCTACATTTTGATAATAAGAGGTAAATCGCAACAAAACCAAACAATTACAAATTATATAACTCAAGTCCATTTGCTATTTAGTTCTCGCCGCGCCGCGAGTCTCATTTTTATTGAGATTTAGCATTGGCAACATGTCTGATATAATAATATTAATTTGATAGTTTAATTCGATGAAAATTAAATTAAAAACATCTAAATTGTTGAAGTTCTAAATTATTATCTTGGTTTCGTTAAAAGAATATGAGGTACAAACAAATTAATACAGTAATATAACACGATACACTACTTTTGTCACTTGTGAGATACAATATTCACAATATCCTCAGCTATTACATGTACTTCTGTTCAACAAACTAATTATTTGGGTTTGTGCGCTTGCGTTTAGTGTCAGATCATCTTCACATGGTATATTATGTACGCATATCAAGCCAATGCTAGTATATAAGTCGTCACTTAATAATTGTTTGCGATTATCATTTGATTTTAATAATAAAGAACCGTTTTTGCTACACTCAATCTCGAAAGTTGAAACCTTTACTATATCCATCGATATGATAGTGTTAGTTTTCCCCATGCCTTCGTCACATGGTTTCGTATTTTGACTGATTAGAAGTGTGTAATTCACTAACAGCATTTATTCAGTATTCATCTGTTTCAGTGTAAAGTCCAGTAGTTCTTGCAAGTCATCATTGGCATGCCGAAGGTTACTCTGTAAGCTTGATAACTCCAATTGCATCTTGGCGATATCTCTCTGGAGTTTCAATGCTAGCGTGTACGTTTTGATCACTACCGTTTGCTGTAGTGGCATTTCCTTGTATTCTCCGTCATCCTCTGGTACAGCGTCTACAACTGGACCAGGTGCATCTGTTGCATCAGTTGTTTCTGCGGTTGTATCAGTTTCACTTTTTACGGGAGTGTCACTTACTGTTTCACTAGCGGCGGATTCTTCTGCGGTTTCAGATTGTGTTGGAGTGTCTGTAATTTTATCAGCAACTGGGGCCTCAGGTGTTGCAACTTGAGGTGGAGTTTCTGTCGATTCTGAAGATTCAGCAATGGCTTGCTGTGTTTCCGATACTTCAGCAGGTTCTGATGTTTCTGTAGTGTCCGTTGGATCAGCTGCGTCAGGTACTTCGGTTGGTTGAACTGCTGTTGGTGATTCTGTCGCATCTACAACTACAGGTTCGTCTGATGTTTCAGTCACTGGTGGGGCCTCTGTCGATTCAGTTGTTTCAGCAGTAACCGGTACCTCTTCTGATTCGACGGGAGGTTGAGTTTCTGTGGCTTCTGTAGTGTCAGCGGCTATTGGTTCCTCTTCTGTCTGTGCTGGCGTTTCTGGTTCTTCTATTGTTTCTGTCGGTGCTGGCGTTTCTGTGGCCTCTGTTGCTTCAGTGGTGACTGGTTCTTCTATTGTTTCTGTCGGTGCTGGCGTTTCTGTGGCTTCAGTTGTTTCAGCGGGTACTGCTGGTTCTTCTGTTGTTTCAGTAGGTACTGGTGTTTCTGTTGTTTCAACATTGACTGGTGCTTCTGTTGCTTCAGCAGCTGGTTTCGATTCTGTAGTTTCAACAGCGACTGCCTCTTCTGTTGTTTCAACGGGTGGCGGAATATCCTCCACAGCTGGTGAAGGTTCTACATCAGCAGCTGTTTGTGCCTGTGTCTCATCTGTAACAGTGTAGGGCGGGGGTGGTTCACTCGGTACTCCCTCAGCGCTCACCTCTGGGGGTGGGCCAGCCTTCTCTGTTGGCTTCTCAGTGGGGGCACCTGATAATGGATTCTGACTTCCTGCTGGGGACACATTTGGAGAATCGGATTTATTCATACTGGCACATGCGCCCATATCACGATCACCTTCCGTTGTTGGCTGTATCTGTTCGCCAATTATCTCTCCTGGAGGTATAAGATAAAATTAAAAGTTAAATTGAGAATTCAAATCAATAAAATCAATCTGCGTAACACGATACCAAAGATAATGAAGAAGTCATATTTTATCTCAAAACCTGACCGATGATGCTTCTCAAAAAAATTAATCAAACAATGTGGTTTTGTGTGTAATTCGTTCTTTATTTTCCGTACAGAAATTAAAGTTCAATTAAAGGCGTCCAATGTATGATTCACAACATAACAACATAAAGATATAAACAGTAGCACCTATGCAACAAGTAAGCAGTGCCCTATTTTGCAAGCTAAGTCACTCTGGGTAAGTGTTAAGAAGAGTATGAATGATGATTACTGCACAGTATAACCGGTAGACAGGTGCAAATATGTAGGCCATTCTATATACAAATTATCTCTATCTCTGTGGAGTTAGTGAGAATTTCCAGATAGGATTCCATAAACATCTAACTGGCACGATGAAACTTTAAATCATTACACGTAGTTACAGTCGGATTGGGTTTAATCCAGAAGAATAATATGTACCCAGGCTATGCATGGTTCATTCCCTTTCCAAAACAAAAATTAAGCGCTCTAAATTATAAATTAATCTTTTGCGGATATTTATCAAATATCCACTTTTTCTACGATATTCTCTAGTATAAAATCGTATGACAAGCAAAATGTGAAAAATAATATATTTTACTCTCTGGTAAGGTTCTTGGTGGCATTATTATGTCCATTTTATGGAGTTCATTCTGGCATTGATATATGAGGTATGGGTCGACAAGCTATCAAATCTTCTAACTTTTGATATCATTAAGACTCGCATTACGTCCAATCGTCCAACAAGGCCCTTGTTTAAATCTAATTTAAAGGCCTTTGTAATAAAATAATTAATCCAAATATGACTGACAATGCCCCAATGAGTACTATTTCATAAATAATCAAATTAAAGTTTAAATGATATAGTAATCAGTGTATTTCATTATATATGTTTTCATAATTATGCATTCTTGTATCGTGTATATTTTTTCATAATGACATACATATAATGTAGACATCAACTAGTTGTAATAGCCTACTGTGGCAAGTTAACGTTTAATGAGTACCATAAACTACCATAAATTGATGATAACCAATTAACAATTAATGCAAATAAGTCAACTTAGTTACCTGAATTTATTGTTGCTGCTTGTGTAGGATCAGTCTGCATTTGAAAATATAAAAATAAACATATTTAGAGCATAACATGTTACGACAATGTGATACCACTCATTAAAGTTCTCCTACATGCTCATCGTCTATAGGACTGCCAAGTAAAATATGCTAAAAATTAAAATGATATGTCAAAACGATGCGTGGTTATAATCTTCGTAGGTCTATCAAAATGCCAGAACAAAACTGCAACTAGGCCTACTAGATATAATTTTTTATAACAGTTAATGAATTATCCTAAATAATAAGCGTGAATTAAAAGCATTATAATGATTTTCAGTAAATAGGTCACATAAACATACATAGTGAGTCAGAAGAATTCTAAGATTAAAGTTGCTGAAATTGATAAAATCATGATCAGTTATTAGTTATTGCTTATCTTAATGACTCCGGGTTATGTTTCATATTTACCATTATGGTGAATATATCCTTAATAATGTCAGTCTCGCCAAAACGTTGCCAAAATGACTTATCTTATGTCTGATTTCCCCTTTTGCATGAAAATATCCTGAGTCCGGTGTCTAAGATGCAGCTGTGCTCACTAAATATTAGATAGTCTTCATGCAAAAATAGAAACGTGTTGTAACTTAGGCCTACATTGCGCATGCGTATGATATCAAAGGAGCCCTTCAAATTAAAGGGTAGGTACCCTATTGTACCCTATTAGTATGCTATTGCACACTTTTGGTAGTTCTTGTGTGATTTTAGTATCATAATAGAGATGATGCAAGCATGCATGCAATAGAATTAAATTAAGAGAATTCGGTACTACAAGATTTGGTATGAGGAGGTTTGGCCAGTGGAGACGGTGATCTGAGCAAAACTAGATCCGTATCCAAAATAAAGATAAAAAATCCGCAAGTGCGAACAAGCAGAAATTATACATGCAGTTTTTTACTGCGAGGTCCTATTGAGGTCTAAACTGATACGAATGAGAAAGATGTGGGTTGGACATGCTTAACAGGTCAACAGAACATTTTAAACTTGTAACGCCGGTTTTGTCTGTTTTTGCAAGAAACTTCAGTCACTCCATAAAGTGATTGATTTCCACAACCAAGAAGAAACTATTTAGTCACCACGATGAGCTCATTACCTCAAAATATATAAACCAAAACATTTGTGGTTTCCTGTCTACTCCTCAAGTCAGCATGTACCGTTACAGGTGAAAGGTATTTTGGAAAACGTTCGCGCATCTGTGTATGATCTACGCTCATAAGCCCCTTGTATGTAAAGCTGTGAGTGATACACTAGAGATGCTAAATAGAAGAATGTACGTAAACACGGAGATAACGTTCCAGAGTGCTCTATTTTTGGATTTTCCTCGATATCTGACATAACTATGTATATCTCATTCTCGCAAATAGAGTAAGACCCCCATCGCCACATTTCATGATAAGGTACAAAATTTAATGAAATAGAATAAATTACCGCGGTGAATATATCTCAGAAACACTGTATGTACAAGGCATGTGTTCTTATATAAACTACTTAAAAGTGAATTCTCTAAGAGATGACGATTAGATAAAACTTTCTTTATAAATCATCATAAAACTTTCTTTATAAATCATCATAAAACTTTCTTTATAAATCATTATAAAACATTATTGCAATTCTGATACTCATCACATATCTAGATCTGGTTTGCATATGCGGGATGATTCTGTTGCCATGGTTTTTTCTTTGATATTGATAACTTTATAAGCACTTCATACGTAGGTTTAATGAAGTATTTTCCAAAAACGAAGACATGAGTTGTAATTTATATCTGATATTGTTGAAACATGATCGTTCTACAAGATCTGTGACGAACCTCAATCACTATTTGTTATTTTAAACCCACTAAATCACAGCTCTCAGCAAGAAATAATTCGATGTACTTTGATGAAATTTGATCGTCCTAAAATGAAGATATCATAAAACTATGCGCATGCTTTCATTTCTGAGGTGTGTTGATGTAGACCTACGTCTAATATAACACAGAGTAGTATTATATACAGCGCAGAACATCTTATTAATCTTTGGATTCACTTATAATTAATGTGCGTTTACGAACCAATCACCTGGCTAGGGTTATGATTGCATTGCATACTACTCCTAACATTGACCATTGGGCATTATAGCATCCTTGCTAACTAACCGGTGTAATTTCACCATGCATGATCCTCACTTGAAATATAAAGCACTGTATACAGCAAACATGAACATGTATTTGCATGCATACTCCCAATTCCCAATCTCGTGCGTACTTACCTTGAAATGTATGTGTTTCAATTTGTTCTCTGTGAAATAGTTTGAAATTAGTCCAAAGATATTTACTGATCTGTTTAAGATTCTTAGTGGCCCGTCTGGTCCATAGAGTGCCGTATGTACTTACTATACTAATTATAGGTACGGTATCCATCACTTGCTGTTATCTAAACACTCCCCTCTGTAAACAATTTTAAAAATATCCCATGGCATCAACCCCTCCCAAATGTGTGTATGTTTCCACGTGAAGTATATCGTTAATTGTGTTTTTTATTACCTGATTACGTATTATAATGCGTAACTATATTTATTATATATAATTACTTTATTATTTATTTATTATTTATATCCAATATAAATATTATTTATATTCAGCTGATATTCAAACATTGTAAAGATCTTACTGCTTTCTTTTGATAACCCACGAAAATATATAAGTATCAATATTTTATATTCGATTTGCTCGCCACGAATCATGATCGATTTGAAGTTTCTGTAAGTGTAAACATAGCAGGGTGGGATTCATATGTTATCGTTAACCACCATCGTAGAATATAAGTATATGATGGACAACACGCACTAAACAACTAACAAATATGCACCTCATTACAAGCCGAATACATGTGCCTCATTACAAGCTAACCATACCACTGGTGATCCACTCGATTACGCTGGAACCGTTTCGGTAACAAAATGTCGGAACGTCGAAGGCACGATTTTTATTTTTTCCTTATTTCACACGTTGTAGGCAGAATTCATGCGACATTTTTATCACAAACGTGTATCAGTATCATATGATTAAGAAAATGTACACATTTGCGAACAAATAGTTCAGAAGACAACGGAATCGATCGTCGATTTAATCCCTCAATTAAGTGACAGAAACGGTATTTCGAAAAACAGTTAAGATCTGCACTTTTAACCCTTACCGTTTATGTAACTTAAGTAAGGAATTAAATCGACGATTCTGTCTTCTGAGCTATTTTTATAAAAATGTCGTGGGTATTCTGCCTACAACGAGCGAAATAAGCAAAAAAGAAAAATCGTACCTTCGACGTTCCGACATTTTGTTACCGAGACGAACGTTCGGTATGTGCATACGCCAAGTTACATATGATCATGGCTACTAAACAAGTTGAAGTACATTGTATCTTTTCCAGACTGGCCGAATCGGAGTTGCTATTTCTTAGGAAGAACTAGGGGAATGCAAGAGTAATCTGGCTGAGTAAGCTAGACTTAATTATCACTAGGTTTCATGCTCTTTCAAATACAGCAAAACCTGCGAACAGGGAACGCTCGATCTCTGGACTGGCCAAAAATGTTCATTATAGACAGGTGTTCCCTGCATGGAGATTTCAAGTTTTGGCCAATCCCCCCCCCCCCCCTGAGAATCATATTTATATATAGCATTTACAATCCGCAAGTTTTAATCTTTAAACGAATTAATATCATGAAGAGACTTAATCAGCTCATCGGATGACACAAGTACATTTCTATTATCTCTAAACATTTGTGTCAATCTCTAGATGTTTAAGTCAGATGTAACACCATGCTTTGTTGAAAGAATTTGCATTTGCAATTGTTACATGGCCATTTAGAATCAGATATTGGCTTATAGTATGATGTACCAAAAAGGGTCCTTTGTGGATTACTCTATGATATTCATGTCAGTCAAATGTGTCGAAGTGTGTTTCTGAGCAACACACAATGACTAAACTAATAATTGATGAAAGATTTTTCTTCAAATGAAACCCTATTTATAAAATTCTGACCACTAATTCATATCTTTCTAACTTCCAGTTCCCTGAAATGGTGAAGGGTACCGTCCTTTTTATAGATAGATATATATTGACTCAGATCTGGCATAAGTATCTCTACCCTGCGTGCAGAGTCTAGTTAAACGGAGACGGAGCTCTCTTTTTAAGAAGTAAAGTCGAACGAATGCAAAGGGTAAAGTATCTCATGTCATAGTGCTACAAGTTCCTGTGAAATTGAATTGAACAGTTTAAGCTCTGCTCTTGGAAGTAAAAATTGGTGTCAACTTTTTGCAAATAGAAGCCAAATTTTTCAATCTATTATTTTTAAGCCTTATTTTGAAAAAGTGACCCGAAAGACTGGCACAAAATACTTCTAGTTTCGGCCTATATAAATAAATTTTCTCAACAAATAAAAGATGTCGCGTATGGTTAAAACTTCTATTTCAATGTTTTCGATCCACAAAGTGAAGTTTGACATTACGTTTCACCGGAAGTCAAAATTCAAAATAAAAATCTACTTTTTGAATCATTTTCCTTGGATTAAAGCTTCGTGGAAACAGAATTATCAATTTACCTATTGCAGAATTAAACGCACTAACCAGCGTACTCTAAATGTCGAAGTAAGTGTATATGTTCTGAGCCAATTATTTTGTTTCTTGGGGATTTTTTCACTTGGAAAAATTTCCCTCCTAACAAGATAATCCAGTGAAAAAATCACTGAAAAACTACAAAGACCCGAAGTTAGGTATTATAAGGGGCTGAAAAGATCATGGAGTGATAGTGAAATGTTGCTTTTAGTGGATCATGGAATCTATTAAGTAAATGGTTATATTGTCACAGAAGAATGTAGCGCCACTTATACTATTAGGCTACTGGTATACTGTTCTGGATGGGGTAGGGTGACTTACAAGTAAGGAACTCAATTGTTATTTTTGTAAATGACTTTTTTACCAAGAACAATATAGATAGCGCTTCGTGCTCTTTTACGTTATGTTACATTTTGCAAGGAGTTTTAAATCAGATTTTCAAACTGTGAACACAATTTCTATATCTGTTTTTTTGTGTTTTGATGCAGTATTGCATTTACCAGGAAAAAGTTTAAATATACGAATAAACTCTAACAAACTTCATTATGTCACCATCCCTACCACGCGGTAGTATCTCTTCGGGACGTATCGAAACCACTCCGTCCCGAAAAAACCGTTAATATGAATTTAAAACCTACCCCAGTGTTTGAAAATCAAGGATTGTGAGTCTCACACTTCACCGTTTTTCTTCAAACTTGTTCCGTACAAAGCTTCACAGAAATACCTTTCAGTCGATACATTGTTTTCGTGTACAAAGTACCTCGTTTTAGCGACGTTTTGGTCCCCAGCTGTGAGATAAAGCAAATTTTCATAACTTTCAACTGTAAGTCAAGTTATCTCGCCAGTCTTTTACCCATTCTCGCCCATAATTTCAGAATGGACTCCCATTACAACCTTCCATCGCTACGTCTTGATTTTTGGGCATCAAACGCAGCAGTTTCTAAATCATCCACACATCTCTTCAAATTTGACCAATACGTCCCGTCATCTTCCACTACGCCCCGCCGAGTCTATCACTATACACGTAGAGTTGCATTCTAAAACAATTTGTCCATCGATGTGTCCGTTTGTAGGTTGCCATTGTCGATTCTAAATACCAATCGGATTGTGTTTTAAGATTTACCCATTCTTGTCCATTTTCAATATACCTATAATAGAGTGGTCCAAAATCTCCCTAAAATTTAGATTTCCCGATATTGCAATATAAAGATTTTAATTACTGAACAATTGAAAATATTTTTAAGAAACGTTTAAAGTGCCCTATCCTTGAAAAAATGTTAAAATGCGAAAGGATGGGTGATGTCAATTATATTATTTTCAGCATAACGTTAGAAACATGTATCATTTTATATGGTACACGTTTCATAATGTAATCCAATGGAATCATACAGAAGAAAGGTTGACACACAACAGTTAAAATCTTTATATTACATTATCAGACCAAGTCAGTAGATGTTGTTTATATACCAATTAGTGTTGTATGATGATGCATTTACACTGTGGCATGATGATGAACTTAGAAAATATGTATAGTCATGACAAAATGTTCTTTGTGATATAATATTGTATAGTATCATTCTGATACGTATTACATGTTTATGTTTAGTGCATAAAATTCATAGCCAGATCAATAATTCGGAGAGAATACGCTGGACGATAGAATATTAAAAACTATAAAAACATTCTTCATAGAATTAAGCAAATAGTGTAATTATCATTTAAGTAGTAACTGCATATGTTTAAAACCACTCTGTTTAAATACAGGTAAATAAATAAATATGATGCAATGAAAATTGAAGCTTTCTGTCGAGAGCAATAGTCATGACAATAGTATAGCGTTTTTTCTTTTACATGTTACTTTTTGTACATCATTAATTCTCGAAATCGTTGTTCCCTCTTCAAAAGAGAAGACGCGAAAATCTTTCCTTATAAGGGCAAAATATTTCCCATGATGCAGTTCGCGGAGGAACAAATTTATACTTCCTTATTTTCCCTCATAGGTTTAACATGGGGATTTTCACACCTATTTTTCAAACGATATATTCGTTCATATTCCCATACGAGAGTACTGAAAAAATTATTAGAAACGATTGATCTCTCATTAATCTTAATATAACAGCTATTTTTTTCATTGTATTAATTCATAGCGTGGTGAAAACGATGATTGAAAAGTGAGAAAATATTCCGGAAGAGAAGGTCACGTGATCAGTAGACTAGTCGCCATATTGGAAAAAACAATTCCATTCGACTTTCAATACTTTCATGCCAATCTTACCGCACTACAAACTGCGACATCGATGCAACAACTGAATAAAAGTATTCATCTTCAAATTACATTATAGAGTTACGTTGAAAACCCACAAACAACTGAGCAGTAGACCAAAGAAGACGCGTCGCTATTATATAGGTCAATCTGTTCAGTGGTCAGCAAAGCAAATCTATAGTACTCGTTTCCGAATTTTGTTGTTCATTGTACAATCTTTTATTGATTAAACTCGGTATACTGACTATTAAAGCAATGACAAAGAAGAATACTTACGATGGTGTCATTGTTTTATTTAGCGTGCGGGTGTAAAAACAAAATTGAGTAATTAGTTTGATTTAGAACTTTCGTGTCACGCAAATAGCTACGCGAAATGCATAGTGGGAAAATATTGACCAATCAAATTTTGTGCTTTTTGAGTGCTTTTTCAGTGCATATTTGCGAACGTTCTGATTCAAAGAGCGAACCGCGAAAAGGAGAATTGATCCGCTCTAATCTGCCCTCGGCCGATAATTTATAAATTATTTATGTTGAACATTAGCAAAACAAGATTCCAGATTTTATTGTGTTTCAAAGCAGACACTTGGTTTCCTCACAAAATCAAATACAGGACAATTACATATAATTAAAAAGTTAAAAAGCAACATCTTCACAAACATTTAAATTATCAATTTCATGCAATCAGTTATAGTTATACTCCGTATGTATGCTAAACTTAAGACTGGTGTTAAGAATCGACCAAGGCAAACCTATGTAAAATTACACAACGATGAACAAAATGTTTTAGAATACAACTCCACGTTTGTAGTCATAGACTCGGCGGGGCGTAGTGGAAGGTGACGGGACGTATTAGTCAAATTTTAAGAGATGTGTGAATGATTTAGAAACTGCTGCGTTTGATGCCCAAAAATCAAAACGTAGCGATGGAAGGTTGTAATGGGAGTCCATTCTGAAATTATGAGCGAGAATGGGTAAAAGACTGGCGAGATAACTTGACTTACAGTTGAAAGTTATGAAAATGTGCTTTATCTCGCAGCTGGGGACCAAAACGCCGCTAAAACGAGGTACTTTGTACACGAAAACAATGTATCGACTGAAAGGTATTTCTGTGAAGCTTTGTACGGAACAAGTTTGAAGAAAAACGGTGAAGTGTGAGACTCACAATCCTTGATTTTCAAACACTGGGGTAGGTTTTAAATTCAAATTAACGGTTTTTCGGGACGGAGTGGTTTCGATACGTCCCGAAGAGATACTACCGCGTGCCTACACGGTGACATAAAACAATCATGTAACTTAAGCACATATTTCAGTATATTGTGGCGTCTTATAGCCCAAAAATATACAACAAATCTCAAAAAGTCCAATTAAATCCCTAGTGAATGACATCTGGACCCTGATTGAAACTCATTGGATCTTGTCGTGACATCATTTGGACGCTGTGGAAAGTTCTAATGTACATCATCCTTCTTGACCTTTGTTATTATTACCGTGCCCTGGAAATATGAGATAAAAGCATATCTTATATGTGTGGCCTTAGTCAATACATTTCCTGCCTGTCTTTGTACAACATTTATACCTTTGAATGAAGATATTTCATGTATTCATACAGCTGTACAGTTCATACTAATAGTTTTTTAAATACAATATTATTGTATTAGTACTTCTTGCAACATAAACCGCGGCTTGGAAGGGTCGAAACACTCTTATTACTTTGTCATAAATAGAAAATAAAACAGAGACCACTAGCAAAAAGAAATAAACCAGTTTTAAGTTTAAGACCTACAAATTACGTTTCCTCCATTTTTAAAGTAGCACGTTCACAGAACGAAAACGGTAATGTATAGATTTACGTTTGTGGTTCATGGAATAAAAATGGTATTGCTTTACCTCTCTATTGTTACAAAATATACATTAGCTTTTAGTCTTTTGATCTCTTGATTTGATACATACCTTGACAACTTAGCATGTACACTTCTACAGTAAACTTTTTTATTGTCTACTGAGCCCAAGTTTTGCCGATTTCACACCTGATTTGTAATATATGTCTTTGTTGACATAACCTTTATAATTGTTTGCGTTATTTTTTGTTGCACTTGTTGTTCCTATGCATAGGATCTTGTTGTTGTTGGCGTTCTTGTTCTGAAAAAGAAATGAATTGGGGCAGTCTATATTCATTTGAGTTCCGACCTTGACCTTCCAGTTTAAAAAACTATCGTTCACTTCTTATGTAGATGGTAATAGCCAGTCTCGTGACATAAGTCTGGCGGGAGGCATCTAAGGTTCAATGTCGACAGATAAGCCTATAAAACTAAATAAATCTAGAAGGGGGGGGGGGGGGTCAAAGCCATTTCAGTTTGCTATCAGACAAATTTTAACATTTCAATTTTTGGTTTTAAATAAAGAGTTTACTTGATGTTTTCTGCAAATGCTGTTTACTGTTGTTGTCACATGTTTTAAGAATTCGTTATTGTAGCCTACATACATGTATGTTATGGTAATATCCCAATGAAAATCCAAAATCCACTGAAGTCCACACGCGAAAAGTCCGCGATCACGTTTTTTGGGGGAGTGGGTCAAACTCAAAACTAGATTAATTTAGCTTCCTATCAGACATTGAACTTTTGATACCTCTCCTTGCGACCAGCATAGCATCATACTAACCATTTACAGAACATTAAATATATCAGTGTTGACTATTTGAACCATCTGAAAAACTCGTTGAACCATGAGTAGGCTAGGCCCTAGGCCTAGATCTAACTAAATTTCTTCAAGTTCATAAATTGATTTTGCGCCACTTCTCATGTTCTGGCTCGAATAATGATTCAGTAAAATAAGAAGTTACAATTCTATTCATTTCTACAATCAAGTTGAAGTGAAATTCGATTATAAATACTGAAAACCAGGCTTTAAATGACAGAAATGTTAAAATACGCTTACCCGTTCAGACAAAATTGAGAGCAATGGCGGACAATGCGTTCTACGTCACATGACGACATTACTTGGAAACACAATCGATCCGTAATCGCGTCATATGACGACTTAGTAGTTCCCTTGACAATTTGCCATATAAGGTAATAAAGGCGGTCTTTAGGTCACGTGACCGATCCACTGGTTTATGTCCGGAATAAGGTACAAAGAACCGCACTTCGTGGGGGGTCTTTGTAAAAATTGATTTTATCTTCAATCGAACCATAGATCCCGGCCAGATTATTTTGTAGTAGGATCAGTAGCTCAATAAATATTCCTCAAGATGAGACACCTCAGAAAATTTCAAATTTTAAAATGACGATTATGGAGCCATTTCTGAAAAATATGAGACAAATCATACCTCATTCGAAGCATCTTGTTATTCTTTAACTTTTTTATCACCAATGACCGTTATTCAGGCAATGCTGCGTTGATAAGAGGCCAAAAACAGTGATATTTTATCGCCAGACTCTTGTCTGTCCAAATCTGAATGGTGCTCCCGTGGTTCCAGAAATGTGACGTCATCAGCACAATGATATTTGGACACACAAGAGTCCGGATCTCGTGAAAAATATTCGCCGTATTAAAAGTCAAATAACTGCATCCATAGGTCATTTACTCGAACCAAACAAGTAGAAATAGAAAGATGAAGATCTCAGCTATAAAATAAGTGCAAAATCTGTCATGGGGCATCCTTGGCCCAAGAGTAATTCATTGCATTACATTATCTGCTATGAAAGCAGTGAAGGACCGATCTTGAAGGATGTCATGGGGAAGCAGGTACCATTTTGTATGAGGAACATTTTTGAAAGGTGGTCATATTTTTTTGAAATTTTCCAATTTAGTGTCGTATCTTGTGAATTATTCTTTGAGCCTATGAGATCCTACTACAAAACGATCTGGCCAATATCTGTGAATCGAACATTCTTTTCATTCATTGAACATTCTTTTCAAAATTTTAATTACTATCTTATCAATTCATTCTATGATCAGTGATGTTCTAGTAGAGCATGACACTTTGTAACTTTTTCACGACCTGACTGACTCGCTAAAATCCAAAAATAAGACTTGGCTAAATATTGAGACCTTTTGGAAGTTAGCCTAGTAAACATTCATGAATGCCTCCACTTTATTGTTTCAACCATTGAGTATGAAGCACATTGTTCAAGGGATATTTATTAAACAGGCAATGTGACTATTTTGGAAGAAAAAAAGGACAAAATATTATATGAGACATGTCACTCACGCAGCCAATCAAATATGATAAAAACTTTAATTTGGGATAATACTTAACTGAAAAATAAATTACTCGCATAGAAAACGGCATTTGAAGTTCAGAGACTGAAAAAAGTGAATTACCACTTTTCACATTTGTGGATGTTTTAAATAACTCTTGGATTAAAAGATGGCGTATGCTTGAAAATCCTATCAAAATGAATGGATAATTAATGCAAACAACATTGCCATCTTTCTATGGCATGGCTAAAAACTTGACACATATAAATTGATAGATCAAAAATATTTTTTCATGATCTAGTGTCAACTCTGATGTGGTCTGTTTGAGCTGTTTTTGGTGTCAAATGAAAGATCGGGTACTTATTTATCCATTGGAAATACTATGAAGATCAAAAGTGAGACTCCATTTACGCACTTTGTCCCTTTAATGTAAAACAGACTCAAATCACTTTCTCATAAGTTCCGGAAGTTTTGATACGTAATATTACCAAACACATGCCGATATTTGGATTTTATTTCATTTTAATTCGAGCACGCAAGCACACACTTTAGCCACTATAAAGTCTATTTTTACATTTACGTGGCTGTGCGATCTTTTTTATTTGAAATAGAGTGAAATCTTTTTTATTTGTGCATGCATGCACCATATTCACTATTCTGGCCTCATGTCAGCTATAAAGCCCTCCCTGTATTAATTTTTTATCTGATCTACTGCTATTAAAAACAGAATTATGATGAATATTCATTGATCCTTTTGTATAGTATCACAATCAGTTTACTGAAGATTTCCTCCATTTCACCATTGCTGACCAAGCTGCCATCTTTAAATATTTCTCACTATAGCGAGATAAAGTTTTATGACCACGGATGTTTTTTAAAATGGCCGGAAGCATTGATTTCAATTTTAGACAAAATTCTATGCAATATCTCACATAGGTCAAGGTTTGATTACATTTTAATTCATGAACTATTCAGACAAATATTTTTCAGATAACATGGTGTATGGAACATCATTGTTATCTCTTAAGAATTCCACTTTGGAGGTGTTCCACTTACAGAGATTCATTATGTATAGTTAGATTATGTTTTCTGGTCTGGGTCTCTGAAAAATGTTCCGCTCACAAAGGCATTCTTCCACTTCCACAGGGGTTTTCCACTTCACAAGTTTTACTGTACAAGCTTTCTTTAGGCAGGGATGTCAACTCAGTCCGATCTGCTATATTTTAGCTACAGAGCTCTTCATGCAAACTTAGACAAGATGGATATACATATGACATGTTTTCAGAACCTGATGTACATGTATCAATGGCTAGTGAACTCTTGTTGGCATCATCTGGAGACTGTGTAAAGATATGGAACAATCTAGGTGCCTCTCTCGTCAAGCAGTTCAACCCTCATGATGGCAATCTGTCTACAGTAGCCTGGAGTCACGACAGTATCCTTTATAACAAGAAAAAGTTAATCTTCATATGAGAATGAGGGTGAATTTAATGTGCTAAATGTTATCTTCTAAGAACATGCTTAATGGGTTCTTTGTAATTCTCATGCTATCATCTGGAAAAAAGAATTGAATTCTAAATACTTCAGTACTGTAAATCTATATAAACAAATGGTTTCATTTTCTCAATACAAAGAAGTGAGTAGCTCTCATAATTATTTGCTATTATTATATACCCAATATGTAACACTAATCCTGATTGGTCAATACCTAGTCACGTGTTCCGAAATAGATTTACTATTTCCCTCGGAAAGTTATATTCCCTCAAATGTGACGTCAGCGGGAATATACATTTGAACTATTGCCTGCTGACGTCACAATTGCAAGTTCTATTACCCTTGGAAACGTCTGCGCATCATCACTGCGCAGACGAAAAACAGAAAAATGGAGGATGAGCACAAACACAAATCAACTTCGTTCACCATGACAGACGTGCGTGAACGATACAATATAAGCAGCGTGTATAAAGTTCCCTAAGCTCAATACGTCTGTGTAATTTCAAGTGTTATGATAATCTATTCCATATGTTAAACGCGATTGAATTTGTCAAGTGAGAGTCTCAGAGGCAAAAATTTCTGTTGAGCATCTCATGACGTCACAGCTTATAATGCTAACAATGGACCCGGGGAGGGGGCTTTCTAAGCCTTTTTGGCCTTCGCAGAGGAAACGGAACACGAGTCAGTATAGGGTATATAATAAAACAAATAGTGACTGCCTGCGGCTTCGGGAATAGTACATTGTAGAGGATATTCCCTCGGGGAAATCATTTACACTATTGCCCTCAATGGCAGTCACTATTTGTATATTACTTGCCACTCATTAATAATTAATCAGTATTATGCATATAAGTTGATTGGCTATCCAATAAAGTTTCAGGATAATATCACATGAACAATAACAAGAACATGTACAAAGCAATTTTTTGAAATCATGGAAATGACTAAATGTTATTTTTATTGTTTATTTT
This sequence comes from Owenia fusiformis, assembly GCA_903813345.2. Taxonomy (NCBI): domain Eukaryota; kingdom Metazoa; phylum Annelida; class Polychaeta; order Sabellida; family Oweniidae; genus Owenia; species Owenia fusiformis. The sequence goes on along the minus strand of CAIIXF020000005.1, from coordinate 36,747,832 downwards.
AATTGAACATTATCAATTCTAAACAACTATGGTTATACTATTTGAGTTACTCTATCCAAACTTCATGAGATTATATTCATGAAAATAACAAACATTCTTCAAGATAAATTTAATTGGATAATGATTCAAGTTTACAATATTGGTCAATCATTTTTGTAATCTTAGTGATGGAAAATATTGCTACTTCAAAAACTGTATTACTATATATAGTGATTCAAAGGTATTAATGGCCTCTCTTAGATTTGGTAAATCTCCTTCTCTGTCCTTAATATAAACCAATACTCTAGAATTTCAATTTGTCATTCACTGTGTTTGTCAATAGCATGTTCCAAAATATTTTATTTGTCCTATTATGATGAACAGACAGTCATCTGGTATCTGCTCAAGTGTCGGGGAAGAAAGTGGTACTAACTGCCGTAAAGAATAATGCTTACTCCACATTTGATATTGCTGTAGATGTAAGTATACATGTACATGTTATAACTCTTCGCTAGAGTTTGACTAATGACTTATCTGCACTTTTTACATTTAAAATAATTTTTGATCTCACATCCAATCTTGATAAGTAGTCTGAAAATGATAATTGTGACACACTTGAGAAAAAATCCTGCGCAGAGCACTGTATGTACCTGTACTGTAGACATTAAAGATTTTGTATTCATAAAATAAATCCAGGTGATGAAATTTAAAATCCAAAAATGCTTTCCAGGAACAAAAGACATGCGCCATTTTCAACTCAAACTCTCGGTATTTACTATGTGGAGGAAAGGATGGGCTCTGTGGAATATGGGATCTGAAAACAAAGAAATTGAAGAAAACCTATGAGGTAAGGCACACATAATATTGGAATTGGTGACTTAAAGGTTCACAACTGCAGTAAATCTGTGTGTTGTCAACAACATCATTCAAAGTGTGCAAGTCTGTCTTCAGAAAAGTGGTAGAAATTTGGGGCAGGTTCTTTAAATGGCCAGCAAATAGAACATACACATGCTACAGTGATGAAACTTTGTCAACTTAAAGGACATTGGACAAACTTTCATTCTGCCAAACAAGATTTGTCATTCTCTATTTGTTACAAAGATCTGCATTGTTAGGTGGGCTGTATTTTTTTTGAAACACCCTGTATAATTGATCGCATGAAATATTAATAATGTATTTTTGCATGAGTGACTTTGTATAAATACATTATAACACCTTTAATTGGATATCAACAAAAACATTTATGTAGCTTGAGTTATATTCATGTAGCTTGAGTTACATTCATGTAGCCTTGCTGCATATCAAAGGTTTAAAATGTATGACAAAATATCATATGGTGATTTTCTTACAGATTCATGAGAACCTCAATTAGGGAACCATATTTTGTTCATTGAGAATTGCTAATCCATGGAGTTTACATTTTCTTCAGTTATTTATACACGAACCACTAATGGTAGTTGTTATTTCTGAAAATGATAAACTGCTAAAGTAATTGCTGTATGTATAATTCATATTACAATTACCATAGTGCCGTTGTATTTTATACCCTTTAGCAGGAGTAATTGACTTGTGAATTATTGTAACAATAGCAAGCCAAGAAATTAAAGCGGAACACCTTTGGTACTTCTAGGTGTTTCACCTGGGAGGTGTTCCATTTATAGAGCTTCATTTAACATTAAGTCAGTTTGTCTTTGGACCACCATTTACCTATCTCCTTACCTAGATGTGGCCTCTGTTTTGTCTTTCTTCATGTTATTTTCCATGTTATTAAGACAATAATGTTAAATTGTTTTATTTCCAGGGCCACAAAGGAGCTGTGAACACTGTTGCGTTCAATAGCAATGACACTCATATTACCACTGGAGGGCAGAGTGGAGAGATCATCATATTCAATGTTATAACAGGGCAAAGCTACAATCCTATGTCAACACCTAAAACACAAGTTAGTACAGAGCATGATAATGTCTATTGTGAATTGCTCAAAAGAAATAATTGGAACCATATGTATTTACCACCAATGGTGCCAAAACTCAGCTATATGTTTGACTAACGCATATTAGCCAAAGAGGGACATTCTCAAATAAAGTGAAATTATACTCTAAATGAAGGTCAACACTCAACGTCATATACCAAGACATCATTATTCTCAATGTCATAAACTATGACATCATTATTCTCAAGGTTATATTCCATGAAATCATTATTCTCAAGTCAGATACCTTGACATCATTATTCTCAAGGTCATATACCATGACATCATTATTCTCAAGATCATACACCATGACATCATTATTCTCAAGGTCATATGCTATGACATCATTATTCTCAAGTCATATACTTTGACATCATTATTCTCAAGTCATATACCTTGACATCATTATTATCAAGGTCATATACCATGACATAATTATTCTCAAGATCATACACCATGACATCATTATTCTCAAGGTCATATACTATGACATCATTATTCTCAAGGTTATATTCCATGAAATCGTTATTCTTAAGTCATATACCATGACATCATTATTCTCAAGGTCATATACCTGACCATGACATCATTATTCTCAAGGTCATATACTATGATATCATTATTCTCAAGGTTATATTCCACGAAATCAATATTCTGAAGTCATATACCATTACATCATTATTCTCAAGGTCATATACCATGACATCATTATTCTCAAGGTCATATACTATGATATCATTATTCTCAAGTCATATACTTTGACATCATTATTCTCAAGTCATAAACCTTGACATCATTATTATCAAGGTCATATACCATGACATCATTATTCTCAAGGTCATATACTATGATATCATTATTCTCAAGTCATATACTTTGACATCATTATTCTCAAGTCATATACCTTGACATCATTATTATCAAGGTCATATACCATGACATCATTATTCTCAAGATCATACACCATGACATCATTATTCTCAAGGTCTAATACTATGACATCATTATTCTCAAGGTTATATTCCATGAAATCATTATTCTTAAGTCATATACCATGACATCATTATTCTCAAGGTCATAAACCTGACCATGACATCATTATTCTCAAGGTCATATACTATGATATCATTATTCTCAAGGTTATATTCCACGAAATCAATATTCTGAAGTCATATACCATAACATCATTATTCTCAAGGTCATATACCATGACATCATTATTCTCAAGGTCATATACTATGATATCATTATTCTCAAGGTCATATACCATGACATCATTATTCTCAAGATCATACACCATGACATCATTATTCTCAAGGTCATATACCATGACATCATTATTCTCAAGATCATACACCATGACATCATTATTCTCAAGGTCATATACCTGACCATGACATCATTATTCTCAAGGTCATATACTATGATATCATTATTGTAGGGCATCCAACAAGTGAAATACAGCCACTATAGAAAGTCTTTACTTGGAGCTATCTCAGATGATGGGGCACTCAACCTATGGGATGCAAACTCCCACCGTCTCATTCACAGTTTTGAAGGAGCTCACAGGGCTCCTGCAACTGGTCTCTGTTTCTCTCCAATTAATGAGATGCTTCTTATGAGTGTAGGACTGGATAAGAGAATTATTTGCTATGATGTACAGGGAAAAACGTAAGTTTATTTATGTACTAAGTTTTTATCACACCACCTGTGGGATATAGTCATCGTGTTGATGCCGTGATCTGATCGTTATCATGATTGTCATGAGATTTTTATTGGATTTTATTCAAATTAATGCACATGATTGAGGATTTTAAGTTCTAGAGCTGATTTTGAGGGGGGTATCTTGTTTTCTGGCTGCCATTTTGGAAGTTTTTGATAAATCTCATCGCGATTCCAGGAAAAAAGCGCTCATTAGATTTTCTTCAGATATGTTCAAATGATAGAGGATAAAATTCTACTGTTTTGCTCGATTCAGTCCACAGTGCAAATAAATTGAAATAAACCAATATTTATATAATATTCTCTAAATATTCTCTTCTATATTGCAATTGCAACAAAATAAGATTACAACTGTGTGGTTTGACGAATTTTAGAATTACAGCAACTGTTAACACATATATAATAGGATTTTATTAGTACTGATGCCCTTTTAGGGCCAAACGTACATCCGACATACAATTTTCAATAACAGTAAATGTAGCAATAAAGTAAAGAAAATAGGATTACTTTCTTCAAATGGCATATAAAATGTTACTTTGATATAAGAATCCTGTCTCTACCAATCATTAGATAATTTATCATGTTATGAACTGTATGAACTGACAAACACAAGTTACAATGTTTTATACCATTTACTGATATACCACCACTGTTACCGTTGACACCGTTACCACTGACACCGTACATCACAGCTGTATTTATTTTATATGCTGACAATATATTGCACCTGAGTTGTATAAATGACAACATATTGCAACTGTGTTTCATAGACTGACATTATATACAGACTGTTTTATATATGCTGACATAATATATTGCAGCTGTTTTTTGAACTGACATATCATATTGCAACTGTGTTATATTAACTGACATTATATACAGGCTGTGTTATATATGCTGACATAGTATATTGCAGCTGTATTTAGAACTGACATGACATATTGCAGCTGTGTTTTTTAAATTGAAATTGTAGCTGCGTTATATAAGCTGACAATATTTTGCAGCTTTTTATTTAAACTGACATAATATTTTGCAGCTATGTTATGTAAACTGACATGATATATTGCTGCTGTATTATAAACTGACTTGAAATTTTGCAGCTGTGTTATATAAACTGACATTAAATATTGCAGCTGTGTTATATAAACTGACATTAAATATTGCAGCTGTGTTATATCAACTGATATGATATATTGCTGCTGTGTTGTATTAACTGATATTATATACCAGTTGCATTGTATAAGCTGATATGATATTTTGCAGCTTTATTACATAAACTGACATAAAATATTACAGCTGTATTATATAAACTGACATCACAATTTTGCAGCTGTGTTATATAAACTGATATAATATTTTGCAGTTGTGTAAAGAGTATGACTGCTGAAAACCCCCTGACCTCAATAGATATTCTCCAAGATGGTGTCACAATGGCTGTTGGTTCAACACGGGGGAAGATCTATACATACGACTTAAGGCAGGGCAATAAACCTATACAGTCTATACAAGCACATAAGTCCTCTGTACAGGGCCTTGCATTCCAGTCAACATTGAAATTTAAAGTAAGTTAATTATAAATTATGATTCATAAATTTTTGAACATTTTGATGCTGGTGAATAAATCCCTTATGAAATTGGTCCCTATTTATAGTCAAAAGTACCATGGATATGAAGACATTTAATATCCTAAGTCAACGCTATCATGTGCTTTTCCTTGGCTGTTCATATGTTGGGGCTCATCAAATTGTCTTTCATGTTTTTCTGGCATATGGATATAATTATATGTGTACTCTAGATATGAACTGAACTCATAATTGTTGGTTGCATGATTGTTCTCACTGTTTTGTTCTCTCATTTTGCCAACTACTTGTATTCTATGGTTAATAGCAATACCAAAGATGATGAAGAATGCAGCTATAAGCATGATTGGAACTTTAAAGGTATATGTAGTTTTTGATTGGTCACCATTGACCTTGACATTGACCTTGCCCAATAATATTGAGTCTTGTTTGATTTCTCCTCGTTTTGAATTGATACGAAGAGTTTTACCTTCAAAGACAAAAGTTTGGTTTTTCTTCCACTGCTTTGCTTTAGAGTCAATTTCGCTTGTGATATTTGCCAGCTCTGCATCATTGACATTGTCCATTATGGTGTGCAGTCGGTCAATGGTCCTTTCAATGTTGGCTTTCTGGTGCTGAATCTGCTCAATGTGGTCTTCAGCTGGCTGTGTACAATCTTCTATACTTGCAACTACTTTAACAATACCAGCAGTGTAACGCTCTCTGATAGCAAATATGGCTGCATTCATATCATTTGTCAGCACATCTGTTATGTTATTGGCAGTAGCCTGCATGTTTTCTTTGTACTGTTCAGCTTCTTTGATAGCAGTGTCAAATACACTTATCATTTTGTCTCCATTTTGGAGTAGACCATCTATGCGTTTTTTGTTGTTTTCTGCCGCCACATGTATGTCCACATATTCATGGCCTTTGTGGTTGATTGCGATACATTCGGAACATATGACTGTCTTGTCAGTCTCGCAGAACCAATTTAAAACACTATTTTTGTGAATTGGACAATTCACTTTTTGTTCATTCATATTATACTCCTGAGCAGTTTTCTCATCTGCGGTATTGTCCCCAGTCAGGTTAAGTATAGCATGGTCACCTATGAAACGATCATGTGACTGCCTACATTTTACACACAACACTTTACCACAGTTTAAACACATAACTCTCGCTACAGTATTCTTATCTTGCGTCACACATATAGAACATGTAGGTTTACCATCTTTATCATATGTCTGGAAAAGTGTACTGGAAATGTCATCATGTATGAAACTAGTCTTGAAGCCTTCCACCCCTCCTTCTGGTATCACATGTTCCTCCTTACATTCTGGGCATTTTAAATTTCTTTGTTCACCTACCACCAGTTTGTCTAGACATTCTACACAATATACATGTAAACATGGAAGGATCCGAGGGTTTCTCAAAGTCATATTGCATAACGTACAGACTGACATTCTGAGATCCTGCGATGATGATGCACTCCTCATTCTTTCTAATTTTTATATCAAACCATGTGTTAATTCACACTCTTAAAGATTTGAATTAGCTCCTGTAGTTTAACGGTTTTACAATAAAGTTATCTCTCTACTCGAAAGTTTTAGATAATCATTGATTTACTGGTTTTTTTTAAAAATCCTTCGGTTGAATATTAACAAATTATTGAGAGAATTGCTGATAGCATGTAGTGACCTTGACCTTTATAACTGCTGATAAATACATCAGTAAATACCTATAGCTATTTACAGTAAAACCTGTATATCTGAACACCTGGCTAATCCGAACACCTTCCAATTTGAACACTTTTTTTCGGTCCCATTTTTTCCTCCCATTGACTCCCATGTTAAAAAAACCTTGAAATCTGAACACCTCCTAATCTGAACAGTGAACAACCAGATTTGAAAAACTGACCTGTCTAATCTGAACATTTTATCAGAAATCAAATGTCTGGACATTTCAATAATAGCCACATATTGAGTCAATGTTATAGTTCTTATTATCTTTACATATGCAATGTAATCAAAGAACCAATATTGTCCTAATCAACTTTTTTAGTCTCAATGACATCCCTAATTGTGGAAAACAACAGGAAAGGTGTGAATACGGGAGTTAATTGGTTTATCCTATTAGAAAAGAACTGAATGTTTTATGTTTGGATTAAGAGAAATGTGTGAATCAAGAAGATAATTGGTTTATCCTTATTTTAAATTTGCTGGATGTTTTTGATTTGGATTATGAACAAGTCTTAACTGTTTTATATCCCATGTGTCTGTTATGATAGCTAGGATTCAATCAGTAAATGTTTTATAATCACAGAGACAACACAGACACATTTGCAGTCAAGATTATAATTGTTTTATCATTATTAGAAATTACCTGGATGTTTTTGATTTGGATTAAGAGAAAGGTGAGAATCTGGGAGATAATTGGTTTATCCTTATTTTAAATTAATGGATGTTTTTGATTTGGATTATGAACAAGTCTTAACTGTTTTATATCCCATGTGTCTGTTATGATAGCTAGGATTCAATCAGTAAATGTTTTATAATCACAGAGACAACACAGACACATTTGCAGACAAGATTATAATTGTTTTATCATTATTAGAAATAACCTGGATGTTTTTGATTTGGATTAAGAGAAAGGTGAGAATCTGGGAGATAATTGGTTTATCCTTATTTTAAATTAACTGGATGTTTTTGATTTGGATTATGAACAAATCTTAACTGTTTTATATCCCATGTGTCTGCTATGATAGCTAGGATTCAATCAGTAAATGTTTTATAATCACAAAGACAATACAGACACATTTGCAGACAAGATTATATCACGAGAAAGAGAAAGAAAAAATTCAACTTTGTAATATCCTATCACTAAAATGTCTCCTATAAAGGCATACATCTGCCATCCTGAATGCCCTTGATATTTTGAAGGATTATGCATCATCTTGAATGAGCACTCATGAAAAATTCTTTTTAATTGAAGAGGGTATCTACTCAAATATTGCTAATGCTAAAAGTGCCAAGAAACAAACAACAATGAACTTTTTCAAGCTAAAGTAAAGCAGTGCTATGTAACCATAATATGAGATAAGTCATTTAATAAGCATAAGATTTCGTACAAGACTATCATATACTTATTCAGTGTATTACAAAGTTTTTGCCCAAATTAAAGAGTTATTTTTCCAAAAATAATGAAATTGTTCAAAATGTAAATAAAACATAGCATATACATGTAGGACATAGGCCTATTGTAGAATAAACTCATCAACAACATGTATTGTTTTCTGACTAAGTATTAAGTGTTCAATATAGTGGACTGAACAATGAAAATCCCCCCCCCCCGACCAACAATATCCTCGAAATTTGAACACCTGCCAATTTGAACGCTTTTGGCTGGTCCCATGGGTGTTCAGATTAGACAGGTTTTACTGTATAAAAAATTCTCCCTCTAGACATATGGAAACAAACACAAGTTGACCTTTGTTTACCTATTTATTAAGTACAAAACTCATAAGTAAATATTTGGTAAATGGGTGACACTTAAAGCAATTGTTATACCTGAAGGTTCAGAGTAATATGTTGAATATGAATAAATAGACAGACATACCTGAATATTGAACTATTGAGTATTGAATTATGAACATCGTATAACAGTATTTTATTGTGATATGACCTGTTACAATTAATGTTTTATTTCCTTCAAATAAGATTATATTATTAAGAGCATTATTGAATTTGAAACATTTTGAACAACAAGATCAAACAAAAAGCTAAATAAACTGTAATATTGAACTAAACAAAACTTTACCTGTCCAAAATAAAATGCACTAAATGAAAACCTAGAAAACTCGTAAGCTACTTTTAGCCTCATTATCAAAGATATAGTCTTTGAATTATGCTGAATGCTATACATTGAACTAGACACAGAATGTTACAAATTGAATTACACTGAATTTTATGCATTATGTTACATTGAAGGTTATACATTGAATTATACTGAATTTTATACATTGAATTATGTTGAATATTATATATTGAATTACTAGTACATGAATGTTATACTTTGAATTACATGAATGTTATACTTTGAATTACACTGAATTTTTTTATATTTAATAACACTGAATGTTATACATTGAATTACACTAAATTGTATACATTAAATTACACTGAATGTTATTCACTCTATTACATTGAATGTTACTTATTGAATAACACTGAATGTTATACACTGAATTACAGTGAATGTTATACATTAAATTACACTGAAAGTCATTGTCATTGAATGACACTAATTGTTGTACATTGTGTTATACTGAATGTTGTACATTGTGTTATACTGAATGTTATACATCAAATTAATCTGAGTTTTATACATTGAATGTTATAGTAAAGTGCCAAAAGCATGCCAAAAGACTTTGAAAAAAGTCTAAGAAAATGTAAGAAATAATTACTAAGGAAATCGCTAAGATTCAGAAACCATAATCATAATCCAACCCACGAAACAGTAGCACATTTCATATATTGTAGCAGTTTCAAATGCCCCTTTTCCAAAAAAATGTATTAAAATATTCAATGTGGTTATGGTTGCAAAATTTTTATTGACAGTAATCACATTCATTTATGATAAAGGAATTTGCAGCTTCTTGGAGTTATGCTCAGGGGATCACTAGAATTTCTCACAACAGGCTAAACAAATGAAAACAACAGGCAAAATAAATGGAAATCATAAATTTAACATGGAAAAGTTGAAAAGTCCCTAAAAACAGCAGGTGATTTTATGAAAACAACCTGTGAAAACCGTTGCCTGCTGCTAATGAAACCCCTGGTTTTACTTAATTAATATATGTAGATTGATCAGTAATGCCTTGGTCACATTTGCTCCAATTTTCTCTACGGCGCCCGGTCGATTGAGTATTTTGTTCAAAATTGAATACAATATTGAACAAAAAACTCAATCGGCCGGGCGCCGGCCGATGGATCAGAGCAAATGTGACCCGGGCATTAATATTTGCAATATTTAGTACTATTTTGTGATATGCTATCATTGCATTGCTGTGTCTATTTTAGTCTGAGAGCAACAGGACACCAAGAATAGGATCAACACCAACGTTAGAGAAAACAGTCCCATCTAGCAGTAAACCTCCACAAAGGTCACAGACAGCCAATACAGGTAAGGGAAATACATGTATTTCTACAGCCCCAGTCCTGACCAGGCAATGTACTTGTGCTGCTTGTATTTCTAAGCAAGCACAAGCCATGGCTCTGTTTTTGGAACAACATTAGCTTATGATTTTTGTCGCAAATCATTGTTCATCTCACAATAAACAATAGAATCATAAGTTGAGATTGTACCAAAAACATTTGTGTATCATAACACTTTAAAACTTTTGTTTTAGATTTTTTGTGTTGAATTTAACTCTTCAGTAGTAATGTAATTTTTTTTAATTTAAAATCAACACATGCACAAGTATGTTGTTTTCTTTTGTTTGAGATTTTTTCTCTTGTTTGTTTGAGTCTTTGACAACTTACATATAACATTCTTGCGATCATTACTATATTTTCTCTGCAGTTTATGATTTGCCTTAGTTAGCTGTAATATAATTTCAGTTTTGATACTAATGTTAACATTTTATTTCTATTAATGCAATGGTTTTGTGTCTTTCGAGCTTTAAGGATCTCTAGATTCCAGAAAGAAGTTAACCTCTTTCTTGAGTAAACAATTGACAATAAGTGATTGACAGAAAATGTCCTTAATTTGAAAGATGACTTGTATTGAAACCCCTGATACTGCATGTTAGTTTAATATTTTCTGTTTTCTGTTCTTTGTTTGTTTTGTTCTCTCAGCAAAAGGTGTTAAGGTAACATCATCCAAGTCAGGTGTTACGACAAGTCACCCTCCTAGCACCAGTACCAATGGAGACGTTTTCTCACCAATCAGAGAAGGTTTGTACAACAATAAAAAAGACAGTAAAACCTGTTTAATCCAAATTCAACTTTGACTAACTAAAAGTGTTTTGATTGGCAGGTGCTCAGACTTCAAGATTTTTAATGTCATAACCACTAGTGGTGCTGTATTGTTAGAGTCTCCAATTTTTTTGTGTTAGGCATTTGGCATTCGGCATCTGGTGTTTGGCATCTGTACTAAATGGAGGTGGTGACATTGTCATAATCAAGTAGTCTGAAAATGCCAAACTATACTCTGCACTTTTTAAAACCGCTAAACAACCATGGGTTTGAAACGTCGGCCAGCAAACAGAATGTCTCTTTTGTGTTCCCAATCTCGTCCATAGTGATATCGTTCAAAGCGCCTATTTTGTAGAATAATAAACGGAGGTGTTCGTGTATTTGGATTGTAAAATGACCTGGAAACATATGAAAAAATGTGATTTGTAATCTGTCAGTTCTAAGCTTATAGCTAAGCCTAATCACCTTACGATAATTCTTTTTATGATAGAAGCACCAAAATTGGTACAAGTGTAGCTGAAGGCAATTGTAAAAAATTGGCTTGAGGCAGCAAGTGATCCGGAGCCTCGTTCTGAAAAAAAACCAAGATGGCCGCCAATACATATAGATTTTTAAAAAATTTGAATTATCTTTGAATTAATGTTGTATTTTAGCTCTAATCAATTGTATTTGTTTAAGGGAATTCCAGACAGTTGCTTGTGATATAGGAACTACTTTACAATATATTTAACTATTAAAACGGGTGTTCAGCAAGGTTCAGTATTAAGCCATGTACTATTTTATAAGCTTTTATTGAGTTACTCATAATTACACATATCAATATGAGAGTCACACATATGATTGAGAATAAATGCATGATAGATTCTGCACTGAAGGGATTTTAAATATATTATCTTTTGGAAAAAATCTCTAACCATGTTAAAACATGGTATGGACATAGTCAAACGTGACATACATATAGTAAATCCTGGTCAAATACCAGTTCTTGCGGCTGACCAACCATTGTTTGCTTCCCTGAAAACCATTCAATGGATATAACCTGAAACACATGGGGAAAATAAATGAGCCAGGCCACAGGAAAAGTGGTCTTATCACAGATTTCTTAAATATTCTGATTTTTTGTTTATCTTAAAAAGCACAAAGAGACCTTTCAAATGAGCCATGGCTTATGTCTTAACAATTTTTCCTTGCATATATAGACCAAAAAGTGGGATTTGAATTTAGCACATTTTCCTCTTAATCTTGGGCACATTTTTGGCTCTGTATTTTTGTGATAAGGCCGGTTTTCCAATGGCCAGGCTCAAATACTTGATCATGTTTGGAGGTCTCCATATAGAAATGGCATTCCAGAAAGTGATTGGTGATTGGCTGACAGACAGCGGTTGGGTAAATGTAATTGCTCAGTCAAATACAGCATCAGTTGGTACTGCAGAGTCCTTCCTAAAGGGAAGCCATATAACCAAGACTTGAAGAGCACGTTAAATTACGTTGGCAGCATCCTAATGAAGAAAGCTTTCAACATATACCTAGCTGTTGGCGAACTCAGTGATGTAGCCCCCCTATCCTTTGAAGAATGGAAAAGGGAAGGGGAAGATAATTCCCCCCATTTCAAATACTGGGCTATAACACAGCGCCTTGAAATGCTGCTTATGATCTTTGTTAGATCCCTGAGAGAGAGAGAGAGACTTTAAACTCTACAGATCTGCTTTGACCAAGATGATGCCCTGGTTTTTTGTAATGGATCATACACACTATTCCAGATGGCTCCCAATACACCTAAGGGACATGGTTCAATTGAAGACAACTCACCCTGACCTGTATCAGTGTTTCAATGAAGGTCATTTTTACAGTTCAGAAGACACCTAGGTCATTCTCAACCATCCCTATAGACCAGGCCCATGAGCAAAATTATGCTCTGATTAAGGGTTCTGGTGGGGCTATAAGAATAACAGAGAATCCTACTGCACTGAAACGATGGATGATAGCTGGTTCTGCAATATCCCAGATCATCAAAGAGTTTGAAGAAGTCTCAAGTATAGGAGATATGAAAGCCAATGAAGACTTTAGCCACCACGATGTGTTGTAAGGGGTATTGTTTTGTACTCTTTTTACAAACGCCTTAAGAAATCATAATCAATTATTGTTCAATCTACTATCTCTATTAACGTTATATAAACTAAGGTATGTTCAACTGAACCATGATGACTGTCGCAAGAGAAATTATATTACATCTTGGGCCGCTTGTACTCTTATATACATAGAGTGTGTCAAAATGTTGTTTGTTTGATGATAGATCATTGTCTTTTTATTACCCTTTCGAGGCCCCATTTTTATGGGAAATTATACTTATAATAGTGGATGTATAAAGCTTCCTATTTTACAATGAAAATCGTTGTCAAAGTCCTTGGAAAATTGAAAAAATGTCCAACGTTACTATGATCTCTTCAGTGAGCAAATTTTTTTAGAATGCAAATTTACCTTTTCTGCCTAGGAAGGGTGTCGGTGGAGTCATATTTTCTGCTATTCCCAGTATCTCTTTTTACTCTACGCTCCTGTTCATTGCTATCATCTTCATCAATTTCATCTTCGCTTGAATCTTTTTCATCATCGGAGCTGCTTTCTCTTGAAACTAATAGTGCTGAAAGACCAAAAGATACAGTGATATAAATCTGTGTCAGTAGTATTGGTATGTATAAATGATCTGACAGTATAAAAGGGGCAACAAGGACTGTAGAGAGAAAATTAGAATTTTTCATTTATTCAGCGCTATCAGGTCAATATTTGGCTTAACATCTTCTTTGACATACCTATTTTCTTAAAATGTATGGATAAACTCTCAGTTTCAGCATTAAGAAGTGTAAATTCAGTTCAAAGCTTCTATAAAGGAAGTCCCACTTATAGATTTTTAAGATTCACCACGTTTCAAGAGGAATATCAGCTGAAATAATGTTCATCCAGGGGGACTATTTCTTTGTAGATAATAAAAATATATGTTACTCTTGAATGTACCATGATGAACTTCCTTCAAGTACCACAAAATACTATGCAATCTGAAGTTTTTGGAACCCCACAGTGCCCCTTTGATTGGTACTCCATAATCATGCAGAATTATAGTATTTTATTAGATTAGTTCTCCCCTCCATAGAATTTCTTTAGCCAAATGAGTATTAAGGTATACTGGAAATAGTTGTACTTGTAATAAGGACCCTGGAAAACCTAATTGTTTGGGGAACAGTCAATCCCTTGGTAGCACCGTTCATTTACTACAAGTTCTCTTATAATATGCAACTTGCATCCCTATTGACTAACTGGTAAGCAAAAATAGTGCGGATTCTGAGTGGTCTATTGTGTACTGAGAGCTGTCTTGCTGGACTCTGGAACGAAGTACAAATAGGGTACATACCTTTATCTGCAATTGAGCGAAGAATATCTTCATTTGACAACTCGATTTTCTTGAGGGCTTCTAAAAATATTTTGTTGAGTCGTATTGTTTTGTCATACTCAGATTCATCCTCGTCTTCAGCATTTGCATCTTGGGATTTGTCTAAAACAAACAGCAATAGATGTTCGCGATGTGCAAGCTATCAGAAACAAAAAACTTTGCAATCATCTTAATATTAAAAATTAACTAACATCCAATATACATATAATCTGCAGAAGAATCCCATTCTTTAAGATGGTTTATACCTTCAGTGAGATCGGAGAGTTGGATGATGATATTAGTTATGTCTTCTTGGAGAGATTTCAAATCCTCTATAGCTGACATTGTGTCATTGTAAGTTAACCCTTTTGTGGCTGCCCTGTGTATAAGTTGGTGTGATCCTGTTGCAAATTCTGTTGCAGTTTCAATGAGATCTTTCACTTTCTCAATAACTTCTGAGTCGGCATTCTGAATAATGATTTAATTAAAATTATGAGGCGCATAACTAGGGTTATATCAATGGGTCCATTAGTGATGAAACTGAGCGTTATAAAAGTTTCTAATACCATGGAGGTATATGTCCATGGAAATACTCCTTGTCTCATTTCTGCCAATTTGTGATTACAGATAATAGACGAGGAGTGAAAATGAGAATTTGAGGAGATTAATAGTTCACAGTATATAAGGACGTGTCATACCTTAATCTCTTTGTTTATATATACTTTCAGTGAAAAAATATATATTTTAAATCATAGTGAGGGACAATGATGTTTTAGACGCCCGTTTCCATGGCAACTAAATTTTACAACTACTAATAAGGACTATTTCTAATATTAAATATATCTTTGTCACCCAATTGTGATTACAGATAATATAAAGGATGTTGTCAAATTCTGTAATTCAATTATTAGTCTATATCAAAATGTCATCAAAATTAGAAAAATGCAATTATAATTTGTATGAAAGGTCTGATGACACCTACCTCTGATGGGAATAAAACGGATGTGTGACTCCCACTGGCACTCTCAACGTGGCCTTGATAGCTAGGTAGTGTAGTCTGCTCTGATGGTGCAACCGTTGTTGGTGCGCAATTCACATTCAAAAGTCCCACAGCGATAAGCAGCACAACCAGTGTCTTCATTGTGATTTTTTGATTACTTGTTCCAATGTTAGTTAAATACTGATTGAATTGGTGATTTGAGGAAAATGAAATTGCTGGGTTATTTATATATTGTACAATTTCAGGTTTGTTTTGAAGCTATTTTCTATTTTTAGATAGGGATGCTAGCATCAGCATCCAACCAATCACTGAGTTTGTTGTTTCCTGATTTCTAAAGCAAATGTTTATAGTCTATTTAATTCAAAGATTAAATAAACAACTTTGTGTCAATTTACTTGGAAGAAGGGAAAAAATAAATTTGTTATTAGCTTCTGTTATTCTGAACAGTGTTGACTTTGAACTTGCTGAAACTGGATATTATATTTACTGCCTTCAAGAAGAGACGAGGGGTGCTTTACATACTCTTAGTTTTATATTTCTCATTACATGTTCTACGTTGTGTAGAGTAAGTTGGAATAAGATTTCAGCCTCTGGGTGTTATTTTTTGTGCACTTTTGCTTCCACTCCTTGTGACATTTTATTTTTGTAAGACTTAGACTTTTACATTTTAATGCTTGGACATGTTTTGCATAAGAATAAATTTTATGACAATAAAATGCCAATGTCCTTGAATATCCTAGAAAATGTGAATGTATATTGAAATGTTAGCCTTGTACAGTAACACCTGACTAATGTAAACACAACTGGACTTGCCAAAAGTGTTCAAATCAGCAGGTGTTCACATTTAAAGGTATTTAAAAGTTTAGTGAGTCCAATTGGAGTTCAAGAAAATTGGGATCAAGAAAAAAGTGTTATTATTGAAAGGTGTTTAAATATATAGGTTTTATTGTATGTACTTTTGCTCACCAATCCTAAGCAGTGATCTCCCCAGCATTAAAGCAAGTGGGCGCAGCACCCACCTGAGATTTTGATAATAGGATTGCACCCACCTGAAAATCCATTTGCACCCACTTGAAAATGAGAAAATTCATGAAAAATAAGCATACTTTTGCAAATTTTGGTCTGATTTGTGACGATGAGAATTTTGCATCCACTTGAGAAAAGATCCTGTGGAGACCACTGCTAAGTATTTCAAATGAAACAATTTAAGCTTCAAAATACAATTGACACTTTTATAACTCTGGTTCTCTTTACAGCTGGTGTACATGCTGAGAATGGATCTGAAAACCGTCCAGACGTCATAGGCACAGACACATATGAAAGTAAACCAAACAAGTACACAGGTAACTTCATTATGCTTGTTGTTGAACTGGTCATTGTACAAATTTCCTGAAAAATTTATACAATATCATGGCAAGAGAAATATTCCTCAATTGGAAGTAAACTGCACATTGCTTTTGCGATTCCATGCATAAAGTTATTTTTCTTACTGTTATAAACTGTAGCAGATGTGATTCTCCCCAGTATTGATGCTACATCCATACAACAATTTAAAATTATCTTTGAACCTATTAGTTCATCCATATTTGAATTATAATTTGAAGAGAACTTTGAAAGACTAACAAATGATAGAATACATTTTCTAAGTCTGAACTCTGAAGAAAAGCACTGATAAATGAACCAGTATTGAATGCATTATAGATGGAGTACTCAGTCCCCTGGGAGAAAACAGCTCAAATACGAGCAACAGCACAAACAGAAAACTACCTATAGGTGGCAGCATTGGATTGTCTCCTTTACTGTCTAGTAGAGATACAGCATCAGACAGTAGGTTGACAGCTAAGGATACAGCAGGTGATGCTGCTGACAGTATGCTGACAGTTAGGAGTGGTTCTTCTAAAATACATGAAGAAATCATTTCCCCATATGTAAGTGTATGAAATGGAAAAATACCAAGGTTTTATTCAGTATTGGAATGGCTTGTACATATATGTTGAGGGGTTTAGTCATTCAGTAATTGAAAAAGCTCCAGCCCTACTGATAGAGATTCATGATTTGACATTTCAGTAGGATAAATTCTAATATTGAATAAAGATGTCACTGTTGAAGATAATGTTGTTTGTGGATAGTAATTCATTTGTGTTTGAGATGAAAATAGATGGCAGTATTGAACTAATGTAACAAGGGTTCATCATATGAGTATACATATACAGTAAAACCTGTCCAATCGGATTACCTTTGGTGCCTCTAAAAAGTGTTCCACTTGGGAGGTGTTCCACTTACAGAGGTTCATTTAACAATTGTTCAGTTGGTCTTGGGACTCTGAAAAGTGTTCCACTAACAGAGGTGTTCCACTAATAGAAATTTCACTGTACATGTAGTTTCAAAAAGTTTTTGAACATTTCAATATAGTATTACTGTCTCATTATACGAATTGCAATGAACTATTCATTCATAACATTAATAGAACTTTTAACATACCCGGTATGCAAAAGGCCGGGCCATTGGCCAACCATCAGTTAGGGTTGTCATCAGCTTTTTTGTATGAAAAATCAACTCAAGGATTCTTGTTTCAATCAAAACTGCTGCTTTTTCTTATGCCGAAACTATGTACATCACATATTTATAGGTTAAATAGTTTATTCCATGTATTATTAAATAACATTAAAATTTGTCCCTTATTTCCTAATAGACAACTCAACAGAATGCCATAAATGCCACACTATCGCCCAGGCAGAAAAAGCTTGAGACATCACCTAGGCAACCACTTAAGCAGTCACCTAGAGACCAAGCTGACAACATACCCAGAAGTACATCTAATGTACAAGGTACAAATAACCCAACTTGATGAATCTAGATTGACCAAAAATGTCCACATTTTAAACTTTTTCCAGATTTTAAAAGAATCATTTAATTTAATTACGTGAAAAGTTCTTTCTGTTATTCACATTTTTCTATAGGACTATTTAATAAAGTTACTATTTACCAGATTTACCCATTTTCAGACTTTATTGAATTATACATTATTTCAGACTTCATGGAATTATATTTCAGACTTTAAATAGCTATATATTTCAGACTTTATGCAACTATATTTTAGACTTTATGCAACAATATTTCAGACTTTATGCAACTATATTTCAGACTTTATGTAACTGTATTTCAGACTTTTTATTTCAGACTTTAATCAACTATGCAAACTATCAACTTTATGCAATTATATTTAGTTTTTTCCATCACTTTTCTCCCTGACAATAATGCAAGCATTCATCTATTTCAGTGTCATATACAAGAAATCCCCAAGAATCTAGTACTGCCCACATTGAGTCCCATATGCAAACCACTGAGCATGACGTACCACCAGAGGGTGCTGTTGGTGGTGTAGAGACAAGTTTACCTCAGTTTCAGACTCAGTTTATTCGAAATATGATCGAAGATGCTCTCGATGACTTCAAGGATCAAATTCATAAAGACATCAGTCGACTCCAGATGGAAATGTTGCGGCAGTTTCAAATACAGCAACAAGAATTGTTACACATCGTACAAGATCATTCAGTGAATGAGGAACTTGTCGCTGAAATCGAACGCCTTAAAGCGGAAAATAATTTATTAAAGAAGAACTTTTAGGGTATGTTTAGAATGAGAATGAAATGCTTAAAATTATAAGTATATCACTAATAAGAAAGTATATCAGATCATCATATCTAATTACAGTGTCAACATAGATGTTCTTGAGTAGAAAATGTCAATATAGCCAAATATGGGCATGTGTGAACTTACCTCTAAATGCCTATATAACATAAACATTGGCTAAGATTAACTCCAGGGAAGACCAGTTCAACATGTACCAATATCAGCAAGAATAGTTGAACATAAGTGATATGATGAAAAATGGGATGGAGCTCTTCCTTTTGGATTTGTTGTACATCAGGTTCGCTCATTTAGTTATTTATACTTTATAAGTAATTAATACTAGCATAGATAAATCACATTTATTTATGTTATTGAAAATCCCTGTACAGTATTTTACATGAAAGTACTGTTACATACCAAGTATAAATACACATTTGCCAAGAAATATGGATATTTACTTCCATTCCAAGCTTTTAACTTGCATATTACTTTGTACATTGTATCTGCAAATCTCACATGTATACACCTTGTGTATTGAGGTTCCGATTTTGTTATGGACGTATTTGAGAGATACATTATTAATCAGTAATTTAGCATTTTACCATTCTATAATTCAAGCTTCATCTAGACTAAAAGAATTTATTATGTAATGGTGTTCACCATTTAAGATTATCTAGAACGACATCATTGATATGTAACACTTACAGGTGCCTTGTTAAAAAGTCCTTTTCTACAAACACTGCCGCCTTTTACTACAGAAGAACCTGATGTATTTTCTGCATAATTCATGTCTTTGTTTGTAGGAGCAATGTTTACGAAGAAACTCTAAGAAGTTTCACAAAACTTGCAATACGTAAATCCTATTGTTGATTGAAAACAACTCCATTCAACCATAACTTCATGAATTGACTTCTGTAATGATGGTGCATTTGAACTAAACACTGCCACCTTTTGGCACATCAAGGAAGCTAGATCAATGATGTCATAGGTTGTAAGTAGCAATCTGTCCAAGCAAAGATAGGATTAACATATTGCTAATTTTGAAAAAAGTACAACAAATGACATCATCAATCTCGCCAATGGTACAGCTTCCTTGAAGTACTAAAAGGTGGCAGGATTTATTGGAAAGTTATATTGAATATTAACTAAGTAATTGTAACTGTGATATTATCCTCTTGTACTTGTTTAATAAAAATGAATTCAGAATGGGTATACAGTATACAAGTTACTTGTAGGTCAATGTTACAGTGCACATAATTGACATTTTTAATATGTACAGTATCTCATAGAAAATTCCAATGGTATTCAATGTATTTTGTAACTATTTTGGAATAAAATTCTAAGTAAAGTAATCTACGTTGTTTGGTATTCTAGTGTAGTGAGCTCTAGAGCACACATTATTTTTACTTATATTTGATGACTTTCTGCTATTTCTGTTCTAGTTATTTTGTGAAAATCGTGTATGTATTATTGTAATTTGGATCTGTTTTAAATAGTTCTTAAAATAGTTTGACTCAGAATTTGGTTATTTGGTGGATTGTCTCTGTTCTTAGATGCATATTGTTAGAGTCTCCCACTCTTTGTGGACTGTGTTCATCTATTTGTGTTTGGTGGTGTCGGTGTCTGTAACAAATGGCAGGTGGTAATATTTTTCATGTTAATGTCTTGTTTATATCTTATTGTGGCATATATACTTATTGAATGACTGACTTGTTTTGGGGGGTTTCAGTTGACATGTACAGATATTTCTAACAATTGATGTTAACAATTTGCGTTAATTGCATTTGCGAATACAAGCTTATTCTTCCTAGCTCAGGAATGTTGAAAGCAAAAGCGAGTTAAATGTTATTAAATATGACAAAACATCTGAAAATATGAACTTTGACTTAAATTCCCTAAAGTAACCCCCCCCCCTGAGATGAAATGGTTGATTAAACAACTCCGTAACTAGGCCACACAACGTAACTACAGAACTAGGCCACACAATGTTCCAATTCTACCATAAAATATTACCAATTGTAAACAAAATTGCGTCACACTACAGATTATCATCGCCTAAGTAGTAAAATATACACATGATATCGATATTAATTACAATAAAATGACTATTAAACAACATTATCCCGCAGATATCAATTAAATAGCTAGGCGGCTGTCGTAGAATTATGTGAAAATTGACTTTTAGGTAATTTATGTTATGGGATAGCAAGTGAGGCAATGAGACTACATGTTAATTTCCAAAGTATTTTCTAATGTTACCCTTTGAAGTAGGTAATCTATAATTACAATCTTTGTAGACTATGGGCAGACAATATCATGCTTCAACAGCAGCAGAACGATGTAGTTTTTCCAAAAGAAATGCAGATATTTACAGGCGCATTTTCCTTTGCCATTGTTAAGAATTTTACTTTTGAATCAAAATAAACAAATCTGGCCCAGAAATGATATTAGGAGTACGCTTTCATATTATCAATATAAGTTGTATTTGCTATACAGATACCAGTAGGTGGTTACCAGTTTCACCACCAGTGGCTAATTCGGGTCAGATAACATGGCAGATAAAGTGTGAAAGTTTAAACTTGAATATTCATCAGTTCTAGTGGATTAATTTTCATATTACCGGCCCCTTTGTGTCTGATTATTATACAAATGAAATTAACATCCAACACAAGAAAGGATATTTCACTCTGGATGTGATTGTCACGTTCAAATTTAATAAAAACTTTCTAAACTGCATTTGACGTAAATCAAGATTATTTTAAAGCACCACCTTTTAACAATATGCTAATAAAAGCTCTTAATCAGAGCATCACGATTAATTAATAAGTATATGTTGTATGCTGTGTATAACCTTGTTTAAGACAGGTGAATAAATGAATAATATCTACAATGCATCTGCATCAAATTGCTATGAGGAAAAGAGTGAAAAAAGATGATTGAAAAAGTCCCAAACTGCCTGCAATCAGAGATTTGAATGCAGACCCGTTAACACCTGTTTAAGCTGTAGTATTTGCAGAAACAACAGGATTCTTTCTGTCTATTGACGATGCAATTTATTTGATTCTTAAATCTTAGAGTTTTTTAGAATCAAAGCAACGCTTCAGATCAGTCACATACAGATACAGACATATATCACATGATATGCCTTGGCGGTCTTGGGGAGGGGGAGAGTAATGTCAAAAAGTCATGTAGCACTGGTGGATCCAAGTGGGACCCCCCTTGGTGGGCCCAAAATCTTTGTAGGGACTATCCGTGCCCCGTTGACATCGCCTTTTTGCATAGAACGATGGCTATTTCAATTACAGGGCAACGACGTTCTTCAACTATTACTATATTTTATCATATCTCTCAAGACCCCGCTTCTATCATGAGCTCATTGCTCGCGATGTCAGCAGGAACTTGCTCGCGATATACGGGGCCTGGATAGTCACCGTGTTATGGCAGGACTGGATCACTGAAGTAATGAAATAATTGGCTATTGTCTAAATTATGCTTTAACAGACTAAGTTAGTGAATATTTGTAAATTTATTTATAACTTTAACTCAGTTATAATATGCACAATATATATAGGATACTTCTATGTTTAAGTTTCAATTTGATAAGTTATAGATGTTTTCCTTCATTTGCTTGCAAAAATTTCATTATACATTATTTGGTTAGGTCTTGCCTACAGACGGCTAAAGCACGCGAATTAAACGTCTTTGTCTTTTTTATCGTCATTTTATTTTGAAAAAAACACATCTAAAACAGCATATATGCCGAATGTACTTGGCTTTCATGGCTTAAGTTTGATGACACTTGGTAACATTAATAATAAACATCCCTAAAATTAAAACAATTTCTCATAAGATTTACAATTTAATAAAATGCCATTTTAAATGTTTTACCTTGTGATGAGTCACACACCATGATTATGTACAGTAAATATAAAGATGATTTTAATAAATAAGAAAATCCCATTGAGTAAAAGGCGCTAGAAAATGTATTAAAATACTTAATTAATTAAACAAACATTTACACATTTTCATATCTAAAACGAATCACACAATAAATGGATACTTGAAAAACAGTAAGCTCCATATAGATATTGTAATATACAAGGTATTAAGCATATGGCTTTAAAAATTAATACACTCCCCTCATAAAAGTTTGGCAACTGCGACTCCCCTTTGGAATAGGCCGTGGAAGACGGCCGATATATTATCAAACCATGCGCACAGGCTCAATACACACGACGTCTAATAGGGGGAGTTACTTTCGCCAAACTTTTGGGGGAACTGGTAAGTCTATAGACTAACCAATGGTTATAACTGTATAATGGTACTTGAAAGTAGTTTCAAATACTTCTTATTCATCTTGAAAACCCATGAGTAAACATAGATAGTTATACTATATAACAAAATAAACATTATAATGTACAATAATAGGCACAACGAGCTACAACTTGAAGAGGCAACATAATTACAAAAAATCAAAGGACATGGTGCAATTATGGGTAAATACCCCCATGGTCAGAATGGATCATCTTTAGGTGTAACATGTAGAATACAATGTCACATAACACTTAATATGTAAGCGTCTGGACTCACATGGGCTGAGGTTGAGGTCATAAAGTTCAGCAAGGATGTATTGACGTGACATTGGATGTGCTCCATGAGGATATCATCATATCCAAATAGCCAATTGATAGAAGCCATTATAATCACAAATATACCAAAAATACATATGACTTGAATCGATTGCAAATTAAATAATTTCACTACACGACACAAATGGTATATCTCATCGATGAGATCATTAGAAGATAACACATTTTTCATCATTTTTTCCAACAAAAAGGCTATAGAAAAATGCTCCAAAAACAACCTTAACACTTATCAAATGCCATACAACTTTGTAAGTCCAAATACTATAATATTTCATTAATTAATAACATATTTGGGAAAGTAAGGATGCGTAGGATGTAAATGGATTTTGACAGACATAAAAAGTTTAGCTGATTTAGCATTTACGCCCCTAACACTTCCTGATTGAATATTGACCCTAATTTTTCAAGTGCTGAATATAGGTCAACAAATAATGCACATATAAATGTAATAATAGAAGCAGTATGTTCATTTTGAAAAATCATATGAATTAAATTTTCTTCATGGGGAAATCATAACGGAGAGTGCATTAGATCCTTTATCAACTGGCTCCGAACGTAGGTACGTCTATTTAAATTAAGTTGACCTTGTTTCCAAAGTTTCATACAACAATCTTCTGTCAAAGGTATGAGTTACAACACACCCAATACGTTCCCATAGCAACAAAGTTTAATGTTGTTGGCATTTAAATAAGACCAAATGTTCAACTCCTGGGGGAAAGCTCATTATATTCAAACTTTGAAGAAGGCAGATCTTTGCAGAAACGATTCGAAACAATTTCAAATTGAGAACATATATGACTAGACTAATGCAATGCCACAAGCGTGAGATAACTTCCTTTTTCATGCCAGAAAGTGGAAAATCCAAAATCCAAGTGACCATTGCCATACCTCAAACTGTCAAAAGTCATACCAAACATTTAAAAGGTCCATGTCCATGTATATTGTTATTTATACACAATACTTGCCCTTGATGCTTGAGTTGCATTAGAAAAGCTTGTGTCTTTTACAGTAACTCTGTCGCATCTAAATAAAGCTACAATTCCCTTCCTAAACTTCCGGCTTACAACAATGTAAAGGAGAAAATTGATTGAAGAGTTTAGACGCAGGCAGAGGTTACCGGCCAAATTAGCATAGGATACATAAAGTCGAAGTTTTTCGTGAATAAATATCTCTTTGTTGAGCTGAAAAAAGAAGAGTGACCTCAAAATTTTGATCCCAACAAGTGGTAAAAGTAATAAGGTGTATGTGGTCGCAACTGTGACCAACATCACGGTGATTCCCCGGCCCTGTTGTCCGTCATGGGCACCTTTGACCAATTCCGAACGATTTGCCGAAGCATTTCCCAATATTCTGATCAAAAGGATGTTCATGATAAGAACACTAAACACTGGGATGATATACCTCAAGAGACCACTTGCTATAATATCATATCCAACAGTCATGCCATACGTTTTTCCAAAGTCGGTAAAATTAATTTTTAACAGACGCGTCCCTGGTGTTTTAAAGCATACGTTATCTATTAAAAAGTAAGTGAACTGAAAAGCCTTTGGCAAGGCAAAACCAATAACAAGGACAATCAAAATACCAACTTGAATCCTGGCCTTATTCATTGTACACAACAGCCTGGCCTGTAAGGGCATCGACACGGCAATGAAACGATCAATGGTAAGTAAGACCACCAACCAGATGGAAATCGTTTGAAGAATGAAGTTGACCAAACCTAAATAGCCTTGGTTTAATGGGATCCAATGGGCAATATCTGAAATTCTGGAACCCGAATTGATCCATTTGGTTTTGTCGTAGGCTATAATGTAAGGTGTAAACAAGATATACCAAAGACAATATATGCCATCGTTTGCTGCAAGAGCTCTAAGGAAAAACATGCTTGTGTTTGTTCTTTCTTTTGACAATACCATAAAAGAAATAATGTTGCCACCCAATCCAAAAAGGCATAAGAACAAACTAAACCAAAATTCAACAACCACATATGCCAAATTGTTTTCACTCAATTTTAAGCTGTCCATGTCATATCCATGAGCCTCATATGTGCAGCATAACGCTCTAACATCAACGCTGTAACTATTTTTCCTCACATAACATTGACGAAATCTAACTTCTAATGGAAAGAACGTTGGTGGTATCGTCGACGTCACATTTGACGCGTCTCCCATCACCCGAGTGCTGGATTGAACTCCATCAGTTCTCGAAACATTCGTGGCTGAACTACTTTGAGTGGTAAAATCACCCCCACTTATGTTTGAGTTAGATGTGTTTTGTCCAAAGTCTGTTACAGTCGTAAGAGTTCTATCTTGCATATCCACAAGTGACGAGCTGTTCGTATTGAGTACTTGCGTGACACCTCGAACAGTTGTTGCACTTGCACTTGTAGATTTAGTCGTGACATCTCCATAATCAGGCGTGCTATCTCTTTCATCTGTACTTTCTGATTGACCAGTCATTGTCGTCATTTCACGTTTGGCTCTGGTAGTAACTATTTCGTCTTCAGTGATTCCTTGATTTCGATGCATCGCTACGGCTAGGAATATTGCAAGTATCGTTATATGTAACCCCATTTCTGATGGACCTGAATAAAATATTAAACCAAAATTACAGTTTATGCTTCAGAGGATTTTGGTGCAGCAGTTGAATGCTTGGAATTAGTCATCATACAGTGGACTTTTATTCCCTCGCCTGAAACTACCGTATTAAAACCTGCAAAATGGGAAAACCATCCCAGTAAATTATGAACAGTGTTTCTCTCGATTAAAGACCTGTTTTGTTCAGTTCGACATGTACATCGTATTTAGTTAAAACAATCGATTTCTGATCTTTGCCGATACCACTTCTTCATTCTTCGTCTCATTCTTCGGAAGCGCTTTTCTATGAAGTAGCATTTCTGCTATGAAAAGTTCAAATATGTTCATGAAGAGAGACATACTTTTATTATCCATCTCATACATCTATAAGATCGCATACCCTCATATAATTTATAGTATAATCTCATTCAATTTTGCACTAATGGACCAATATTACCATGATTGATACTTGATGACAAAATTGTGTGAGCTTGTGTTACGAAATCACCGCCACTCGAGGAAATACCCAGAATTCATACACGAACCTTTCCTAATGTAAAGGGTTTATTTGAATATGGAGATAGGCTCACCTATGAATTCTGGTATCAGATATCCCCTCCCCTTTGTCCATAATAGGGCCATAGTTGCCGAGAACATTATTTAAAATGAATTCAAAATTCTTTAAAACGATGACATTTTACTCTTAAGACAAACGGATAACATGAGCCAAATAAGTGTAGTGGTCATTCTAATTACATGTATATTGTATACGTACTAAAAATGTTCTTGGTAAAATTGTAATATGAACATTGTACAAGTATGATCATGAATATAATTGATCATTTTTGAATGATAAACGACTATTGAATTAATGATTTACACGTTTTATATTTAATACAGTGGGCTATTTTTATATTAATTTGACATATTGTGATAAACAAATTTACTTACATTTACCTGCCCTAAGTGTTAAGTCAGCAATGCTTAGAATCCAATAGTAATGATATTTTCTTATTATTTTGTAATTAGTTTTCAGGATACCGCGTGCTTCCGCCTACCTCTGCTCGAATATATGCATGTGTTATGTGTTTTATACAAAGCTACAAAGGGGAAACGTCATATACATAAGTAAACGTGATTCGGATACACGATACAGGGTGACACAAAGTGCAGCAACTGCAAATTTTATGATAACTTTCTTCATCATGATTTCGGCGTGCATGAAGAGTGTCCAATGTGTGAAGGGGCCACGCATACATTTCTTACATCAACATATTTGCTTTCGGAATCATCTTTTTCAGCTGAACGCCAAATCAAAATCATAACACGGGCACTGTCTTTTTTGTCACTGTCGCTTTGATTTTTGTTTTATAAAGTGAGATTTTGCTAAAATGAACCATCTTGATTCACAAGGTTTAGATTGTCCCCACCTCTCTAGACCCAGTGGAAAGTGACGATGCAAATGAACCGAATTTGAGATTAGGGGAAAAATTAATAGAAAATTTAATGTAAGTTACTTTCTCATCGATTTGGGATGCGTTCCATTAAGCTCCGTTTAAAGAGGTTGTGGTATTTTATTTATTATCATAAAAAGTATTTACATAAAAGAATGCTCAACATGTTCCTTGCCAAACACAAGGCGGACAAAGCGTTTTTGTAAGGTATGAAATTTAGAGAGATTGCTTTTATAGTTATTTCCCCAAATAATATTATAGTAGGCCTAGTTCATATGTGAATGAATAAGAGCGTATTAAATTGTCATAAGTGATTTCTAAAGTAAGTAAGTTGTGGACCCTGTGTAAAATAGCAATACATTGAGAAATCTTAGTTTCAATAATTTTAATGTGAGACTTGAAAGATACATTTTTAACAAGTTGAATGGGGTTTTGCCAAATTTTTAATGTTATTATGTTAGTTTCTTTGTTTGGTCCAAAGAGGATTGATTAAGTTTTATCAATATTTAAGGAAAGTTTATTCGTTTTAATCCAGTCGTCAATATTGTTTAATTCATTATTGAAGACAGTAAATAGACTTTCAATGGTTTTATGAGAGGTAAACAGATTTGTATCATCAGCAAACATAATAAAATCAAAGAAATTAGTAGATTTGTACATGTCATTCACATAAAGTATAAATAAGACAGGTCCAAGTGCAGATCCTTGAGGCATCCCATATGATATAGACGCTTTCTTTGATCTGAGTTTCTCAAATGGAACAACTTGATTCCTATTTTCAAGATCGCCGCCATTTTTGTCTCGTGAAATTCATTTTTGACCCATTTCCTAGATTTACAAATAATGACAGGTATCCTGCATTGTTAAAATCCATGTCAATGTGAAGAGTAGTTGTATGAAATAATGTTGTTACAAAAAATTATATCCGTTTTTTCAGCCATTTTAGTTAACATTGATTTGTCCATCTGTCTTGCGAAATCCACTTTTGGACCAACAATAGTGGCACGTTTTAATTCCCGTTTTAAGTAATCTTTGTTCAACATCAATACGGAAAACTCCCCTATGACTCCTGGTTCAAAAGCTCGCCTATTTTCAAGATGGCCGCCATTTTTGTCTCGCGAAATTCATTTTTGACCCATTTCCTAGCTTTACAAATAAATTCAGGTGTCCTGCATTGTAAAAAGCCATGTCAACGTGAAGATTAGTTGTATGAAATAATTTTGTTACAAAAAATCAGCAAAAAGTTATATCCGTTTTTTTTTTATTTTCAGCCATTTTAGTTAACATTGATTTGTCCACCTGTCTTGTGAAGTTGATAGGATTCCCGTTTTAAGTTTTTTTGTTCAACATCAATACAAAAAACTCCCCTATGACTCCTGGTTCAAAAGCTCGCCTATTTTCAAAATGATCGCCATTTTTGTCTCGCAAAATTGTCTGAAGCATATAGCACTGTGTATAGTATTAGTTTGCATTTTTGGCACGTGGGTTGAGGCAATTGAGTAAATTGGTAAGTGATCAGAAATGTCTTCAAGAATGATTCCAGCTTTAGGTATGTTTGGAGCATTCGTAAATATGTTTTCAATGAGACTGGCCATGGTATAACTGATAAGTTAAACAAGTTGGTCTACATATAAGGGGAGTAAGGCTGAATAAATAAAGTAGATTAATAAAATCCTGAGTAGCATTTTTCAAGTCTGATTTTAAGAGTTGAAATCCCCTAATGTGTAGACAGTTTCAGTATTCTCTTTAGAGACTGCCTAAACGTTGATTTAGATCGGAATTGAAGTCATTTAGATTGGTATTAGGCGGCTTGTAAATGGCCGTAAGTATAATATTTTTTTCTTAGAATCATTAATCATTTCAAAAGATAAGGACTCAAATAAACTTGATTGTAACATAAGGTCCTCTCTTCGCTTGTTCTTTATGTTTTTGAGAATGAACAAAGATACTCCTCCCCCAGTAATTATCGAGATGCGCTAATAGTTCATTGTACTGTATCCCAAGATTTTAAGACAATGGTATTCCTAATTCCACAAAATGGACAATTTTTTCCAACGTGTTTATTCATTTAAAATCACGAGTAAACCACCCTGTAGAGTAATGGGTAATGGAATATAATGCATGATTTCACATAAAGCATACACAGATGTTTTATTGCCTTAGTACTCAATCATTCCACATATAAGCAGACATTCGTGTCGCCAAGGGTTTTTTCTCAAGCGTTAATAGATATTTATAGAAACTTTTTAAGAACATCTACTTAGGACCAACACCCACTTGTACAACCACCAAACAGCAAATTTTAATTGTTTGGTAGTAAGTGAGAATTTGATGACAAATTCCTCAGGTACGTTATGTCGCCAGAGTGCATAGTGATGTTTTATAAGCATAACTGAAGTAGTTATAGATTTCAGAACACATCCAAACTTCCTGAAAAGATACCTGTGGGTATATACTGTATTTTACCAACGTTTCGAGTAATTTAATCCTTTCTAACCTAATAATCAGATGCCCGGAACCCATGTCGCCAGTTTTTTTTCTAAAATACCACTTTAGATATTTCAATTTCTAGAGAATGCACGAATCACTTAAATGTTTAACCCAAAGTGATATTTTATTAGAAAATGATTTATCAAAATGCATGCAAAGTTTCAAAACTGTATTCTATCCAGAACAAAAGTTATAGGTCATTAAAGTGCCCGATAAAGTATAAAATGCGCATGCGTCCAGGTGTTGATAAACTATAAATAGCGAAAATCCAGGGTTTGTCACCACAAGGTAAGCCAGGACGTGTTGAGAGAACAGCTAGTGTTGATATTGAATTTATATGTAGCCAGATAAGTTTCCTTATTGTTATTACATATGGTTATTAGCAATACTTTGTAGGTGCTAAATAATAAAATATTTAGAGTATATATGAGAGAAATTGGTCATTTCGAACCTGTTGAAAAGTTTGTGGCTCTCGGCTTCACCGGGGAATTTACTTCCATGAGTACACACATAAATGTGGGGTTCCCCAAGAGGTACGCGACAAGGTGACCTGGCATCAAATGTGCGACTAAATGCTACTATCGAGAAGATAAAATAACGAATACGACAATAAGTTATTGCATGTGACAATTCCGAGCCTTCATCTCACTGAAGTATTTTGAAGTGAAAATAGGATTTTTGTTTTGATACATGGATTCAGATGAACGTAACTTTATTCTGACAACTAATCAAAACTGAACAAAATTGATTGTACGTAACAGACAATTTATTGTTTTACAATGTTTTGATTGGCTAAACGAATGAAACCAACAAATTATGACATGTGAAATGACAATTTTGAAATGTAAAATTTAAAAGTGACAAACACAACCTCCCTATCCACTCTTTGGGAGCCCTAGTAAATTAGTAATATGTACATGCAGCAGTGGTAGTGTGCAGCTTATTATCACACTACGCTTTGTATTCTAAAGCCTGTTGTTTGTAATAACACTGTTCACTCAACGTATGTTTTGTGTGTGGGCAGTCAACGATAATCATTGTTTTATCCCGGTTATATGACCTCGGCAATTATAGCAAAACCGTACTAAACGAAAAAACGCAAATAAGAGAAAGCTTTCACACACATATAAAAAATGAACTAGTCTAATCCGCCAGTATAAACTCTGTGCTATACGTAGCCGGGTCAGGCGCACACTTTAAGGTATCATTTTTCAATCCAAAAGATAAGGCTTTTAAGGTACATTACAACATTTCCCAACATTTTGTAATAGCTTGATGGAATTAGTAAATAAATTCTTGAATATGACAAGGCGGACATTCAATACAATGTGCTCATTACCTTTGTTCGCTCTGTTATATTGCTTTATTGGAACATGTAATGAGTTTTCCTCTTGTACGTTGCATTAAGGTACGTTACGGAAAGTGCGAAATAAGTTGATTAAAGGCAGAATCAGATCTATAGGGGGTGATAAAATTACAAGCAACTTGTATAATTGACCTACCAATATATTCCTTACAATCTCAAATATAATATCTCCCAAAATATTCACAATATCTTATAAATTGGTGAAGTTATTCATGATTCAAAGTGCAAAAATGGCTAAAATTCTCCCAAATAATAAGAATGGTAACCATTCTTTCAGAAAAATAATACATTATTGTAAAAATCTTTAGTTTTCCATGAATAAAGTATGCAGTTTTGTGATTTTTAGAAAATAGACATGACAAGGAATGACATGAGCCAAAAATATTCTAAAATTGAGACAATTTTTGTTTAGCCTGCTCGCTATATCTGATTCTCTCTTTAACTCAGCAATAAATGCTGCTAACCCAGTGGAGGAGATCATCACGTGATCTCATGATACGCAATACTTTATTTGCAGTCAAATGAAATGGGATTTCTTCCTAAAAATCCCTAAATAATACAGCAATCGCGTAAGTACAACACCTGTATCTTTTGCCTAAGCAAAGCTGGTTAATCAAAGATCTAGGATATCCCGATTCGGTTGAAAGATATTCTAAATAAACAACTTAATTGGTCATTGTTAAAACATGATGTCAACTTTTTCCCAAATCGCTACGACTTGAGTTTTATATCAATTAAGGAACGTTTCTTTTGATAACGTCGCTTAATACTTGTTTTAATAGTCTTAATAGTGGTAACTTACCCGGGAATTCACAATTTGTTGCAGAAAATGGCCAAGACTAAAGCAGAAATTCAAAAGAATTAAAGAGAAAGAAAGAAAAGAATCGAGGGACAAAAATACCTTGAAAAGGAACGTATCAGAAGAAGGCTGTCAAGTTCATTTGTTTAAGTTCCGAAAGATGCGCAGTCAAAAAGAATGAGCTTGAACTTCGTGACAAAGTCAAATCTTTGAAAGGGACATTCAAGCTACATGCAATTTCTGGGATCGGGAACAACATTGTCATGATGAGCGATGTCAGCTGTTATTGCAAACACTGTTTAAACGGAGACTTTTGTGACAAGTGGACTGTAGCGAAACTCACTAATACAAAGTCTAAAAATCAATCCAGCTCAGAGAAAAGTGATGTAAACAATAATGCACAAGTACACAACGAAATATCAGCAATGAGATACAACAAAGATGAGTTTTGTGCTGCGTTGTATGATGAAATTGGTATATTGGAAAGATTGTGGACAGAGATGAGGAGGACGGAGAATATGAAATTAATTTCATGGAGAAAAAAGGCAGTTATTCCAATGGCCCAAGAAAA
This sequence comes from Owenia fusiformis, assembly GCA_903813345.2. Lineage (NCBI taxonomy): Eukaryota > Metazoa > Annelida > Polychaeta > Sabellida > Oweniidae > Owenia > Owenia fusiformis. Next base: position 36,714,666 of record CAIIXF020000005.1, on the reverse strand, counting down.
CAGATCTAATTTGGGTCAAGGAAAATGATATTTTGTGTAAAATTTCAGACCCACTTGCAACTGGGAAGCACGCACGAATGATGAAAATCGCCGCCAGTGACATGCAATTGATCTTGCAAAAGTGGAGCACATCAAAACGTTGGCTAAAGCCTTATTCCAGTGAAGTAAACATTTGACATTTGTAAAGGAACGAAATGTCTTAGATTTAAGCGACGTTCTCTTTCATTTGCCTCTGCTATGAAGCATTTTATGTTTTGTTGTTTTGTTGTTTAAGAAGTTGTTATTGTTTGTAGTTGGTCATATCACGAGTTTATAATATACTTCTAAACAAATAAGTAAATGATATTGATCGAGTTAAAATGTTTTGATAATGATATTAAGATACGTTATTATTTTCAAAGTAATTTTGTATCTCTATTAAAAGATATAAAATGGTTTATGGTGACAATACAATGGACAGGAGCTTGTGTTTTAAGACTTTGGATATATACGAGAAAGATTCGGTGGATTAACAATTGCGTCAATTTTTTACTTTAAGCGACGTTGTTTTGCTCTGACAAGTTTAACTTATTTCTGATTATTACTAGATGTTTTTGCCACATACAAATATATAATGATTTGAAAGCGAAATCCAATAGTTTCATTGTATGCCCAAAATAACTTTTCACATGTTGTGTTAAACATCATGAGAATACATGACAGTGTTGCGTTTTGTAAAATAATTTTTTTAAGAAGGGACTGCATTTATGCATTACAACGTAAATTTATGTTATTTTTTGATTAAAATGATAAGTGATTTCCCAAATGCAATTAATAGTTTTGTTTCTTACACCCCAGTCACATTTGCCGTACGGAGGGCGTGCGTCGACCGCAGATCAATTAAATCAGTTTATTTCTGCGGCGAGCGTAGGAAAACTACGCTCGCCTTGCGGCCTCCGTGTGGCGTATCCAGTTTTTTAGAGGCCGCAGGGTCGCCGTAGAAATTTTAACTCGGAGTTATAATATTTGTTCATTTCTGAGGTCCCCGTAGAAATCAAGTGGCTCAACAAGATTGAATCATTATTTGTCAATGTTTTACGATCACTTTTCGTTTGATATTACATCCTAGCACTTTGAATAACATTTATAAATTGTCCTGATGTAAATAAAATGAAAAAAGCTATTATTTATCAATGATCTATAGAATAGAGATTACCAGAGGAAGACATCGCATATCAAGTTAGCTAAAATCCCCATAGAATAAAACATGTACAGGTATGGAGAACGAATCTTAAACTATACGCTTTTTATAATTTCACACCTCTTATTTTCAAAATAGTGTAACTTTTGATATATAAAAGTTAAAATGCCAAAACTTGGGGATTTTATAGAGGATACATAAAACAAAATCAAAATCTGAAAATGAATGCAATGAAACGAAGTTCATTTTTCAAAAGTTTGGAACCTTAAATGTCTCCTTATATATGGAATGACTGACTAATCATCATTGTTTTGCAATAGAAACAGCGTCATCATACGAGGGTTGGTTCAAAAATACGAAAGTAAGAAACTTATAGTTATTGTCTTGTTTGTGAGGGAATCAAGATGGAATTTTCAGGAATTGAAGGCAAAATGTATGTCTTTATACTGACGAATTATTATGAATTTATTCTGTTAAAGATACAGCAAATTAAATATATATGGATGAGAGTAGGGATTAGAATAAGTACCCGGAGCAATTTTTCCTTATCATTACTTGCTAAAAATAAAGTATTTTAGTTAAAAAAGAATAAAAAGTATCAGTCTTATAACCATCTGCAAGAAAGATTTGGACTAAAATAAAGTAATGAATGAAAAGTAAAATCTGCTCCATTTGCACTAGATAGTACTTATTGAACGACCCTCATAATTGTATAGGCATACTAGAATTTTTCTTTGCTCAATTTGCGATCTGGTGATCAAGAGACTCCATCTATCATTTGATATATCGGGTGTCCCAAAAAAATTTAAGCCGCTTTTTGGCAACGATTTTCTCAGCAAACAATGAGCCGAATAATTTGAAAATTTTTATTGAGGATCTATATAGGGTGTCAAATAAGTCTGTTCTCCCCCTTAAAAAGTTATCATACTTTATCCAATATATTATTCTATAGTTTATGGAAAATGCTGATCACCTTTAAAAAATCATTAATGAACTCTTTCTAATAAAATTGCTACAATGTTTCTTGAAGAATGTAGTTGACCAATGACCATTGATTACGAGGATAATGAATGAATGGTGAAAAATTGATACTGTGATTATTAAGGACAGTATCGAAAAATTAATTGAAGACCGATCAACCAGAGGAGACACATCATAGCCGTGAAACATTGTTCAAAGGTATCAAGAAAGCTCTTAGAAGTCGTGAAAGTGCAACACCCTTGATTGTGAACATAGAATTGAGCCTGTCTGAGCTACTTGGGGGAAACATACGAACTATTAAAAAATGTGAAATATAAACATCACTAAAAATGCTTTCAAGAATTTGGAATTTCACCAACTTCTCTAAAATGTAGTGTGTGATCAGCAAATTAAATTCCCTTTAAGATGATATATAAAAACCCTATGTTCTTACTAAATTAAAAACAGTAAAGGGGGAACAGCCGCAGACTTATTTGACGCCCTTTATAGGGTAGTACCCTTTGTATTCGTTCGACTTCACTTCTTAAAAGAGAGCTTCGTCTTCGGTATTTTATAACTAAACTTTTATAAGGTATCCGTAGAAAGTGCTATAATATGCTATAAATATGGATGAGATCAGTGACATGACAGTAGCCCGGACAGAATTGTTCAATGGTCACTTTTTCTTTAATATCTTTTTAAATTTTCAGTATTATCATAGTCTGATCACATATTTGAAAACTAGAGTAATATTCTGACATACAAAAAACTATTTAAGGAACATCTCTTAATTTATTGATATTATAGGCGGTCATATATAGTATAAGGCGTTCATAGTATGACTGACGCAAATACATAATTCATTATTTTGCCTCATATTTGTTCACAATGGCGGCATATTTTGTGAATTTGAATGCCCAGTTGAAAGTTAATATTTAAAGATTGTCATAGGACTATAGGGCCATGCTGCCATCGTTACAATCCTGATGTAATGCAGCAGCAACTGACCATTCATCAATAGTCCAGTCAGAGTAACATTTGACCCAAAACTAATTGCAATAGTAATAAAATGTTCTTTTTTCAATTCATATAAACAGACGAAATGACATACTAAACATCTACCAAAATCTATTTAGTGGAACATGTAAAAAAATCATTTTTGGTACCCCCTCCCCTTGAAAAATAGACCCCCCTAAGGAAAAAATTATTTTTCAAATGCCTGCAAATTTTTGAAAGTAATTGTACAATTTCCTGCTTGTAATAAGGTATCCCAATCTGTGTATCTCTTTAACTTTGGTATTCAGAGTGAATAAAAATATTTTTAACCCTTATTCATCTGAAATTTTGCATTAAATGCGCACAGTAATTTAACGTTAACGCCATTATATTCCTAAAAAGCGACTTAATCATGTATAAAAAAATCCTAGTTTTACCTTGTTACGTACTCTATACATATGCAAAGCAAGGGAGTTTTGCATTCATTAGCTGTTGAGAAAAAAATCATAGCTTTCGAAAAAAAATTAAAAAAATTAGGGGTTAAGGCCTTCATTCGCTTCACTTATTTTTAAATCACTGGGAGAATTTAGATTATTAACCCCTAAGGACTTTATAATGAAATCATAAATATATTATATATGCCTTAAATATAATATAAATATAGTTCTATGTAAGTTCATCTCTCTGGTTAATATATCAGAAACAAGTCAAATTCTTTACTTCAGAGAATATTTTTAATTTATTGAGACTTTCGACTAATATCCCTTAGTCTTTTTCAAAATTTTAGTCGAAAGTCTCAATAAATTAAAAATATTCTCTGAAGTAAAGAATTTGACTTGTTTCTAATATAAATATATATAAAGTCATAATTTTTTTTAAAACAAATTGAAAAATAGGTATAGGCCTTCATTTGTTTCACTTATTTTTAAATTACTGGGAGAATTGAGACCACTAACCCTTAAGGACTTGAAAATGAAATCTTATTAATGTTATATACACTATAAATACGGTATAGGTAGCTGGGTATGTATCTGAATACGTAGCTTAGTGGGTTGCTGATCAAGTTCGCACCATTGACTTAACATGAGGATATCATCAAGTAGACTTTTCAAGATTTCAAAACATCAAAGAATCTAAACTCGAAGTCAGATTTCAATTCTGATTTCAGAAATTTTCCAGTATTTTGACACCTCAAACATTGCATTTATTTAGAACTTTTTGTTTTGACCTACTTTCCATAAAAATCTCAAAAGTAGGTTAAAATACCCTCTGACGGCAAGAGCCTCGAAGAATATTATGGAAGCGTAGAGTCAGAATCGCAAAAATATGACCTTAGCTTTTCAGTGTCAAAATTGTGAATTCAAGTAGTTTTTGAGGCCCTCTTCTGTAATAATGTGCTTTCAGTAAATTCAATTGTATTCAGTCTGTATCTCATTGGTAATCCATTCGATTAAGCTGGTTACCAAAACAGTTTGTTTGTTAACAAAATGTCAGAACCTCAATTGTACAATTTTTATGGTTTTGGGAAGTTTATGTTTGCTTTTCTTGTGACTGATGTATACTTAAATGTTTTCTTTTTCTTACTTCGTTCTGAACAATTTTTGGTCCTTACCCTTTAGCACTAGTGCTTATATATTCCAGTCATAGTCTTATAGTTGTTACGCGGATTATTGCATATGTTCATGGTTGTGCAATGTTTGTGATACGGGTTAATATGCCATACTCGCCTGCAGTATATGGCATATTCTGCAGATGAGTATGGCATATTCTGCAGGTGAGTATGGCATATTCCGCAGTGAATATGTGATGCTTTGATTTCAGTGAATATCAGATACTCACGGCGGAATATGTCATACTTTCCTGTGGAATATATGTGATACAGAAAGCCTCGATTTGATTGGTCGAATGAATCTATTCTAAATGTAAAATTACGCCGGATTGCCAATATAGTTAGCCAGTACTAATATAAATGAATCCTGTATTGATTTAGTATGTTTATTACATGAAATTGTTGAATGATACTCCTGAAAGGATCAGAAATGTGTAAATCGTGATTGCCAATATAATATATAAATACTCATGGTCTTTTAAAGTTTTTATCTGGCTTTTGCCAACTGTTGATTTAGTTATAAAAGTCATTTATAAGCGTCACGAATGTAGGTTCGTTTATTTATGCATCATAATGTTTCCCTTGAAGTGTGTATTTGTGTGTAACACATACATCAAACAACATAAATAGAGATTATCCTATATGAGGTTCAGGATATTGGGATTATCCCGAGGCCAATATAATATATTTGCCCGAGGGCCGCAGGTCCCGAGGGAAAATACATTATATTGGCCAAGGGATAATCCCAATATCCTGAACCGACTATAGGATAATATGTTTATCCCATACCAATCTTGGTCATTTGGTTCACATTGTTCAATCGTGGAAATATTTTAGAATATTCATGCCCAGTTTTGTTTTCTTGGCCGTGGGTGGGTTCTCCTGTTCCCTCAAATATTCCCACATTTATTTTCTCGAATTTTTGATTGATTAGGTGGATGCTCCTTCAATTTTTTAAACCATCAAACAGATCCCGATTGTCTGTGTTTTCTCCATTGTCGTGTACAGTCATTACGCGAACGTTACAAATTATGAAAAAATATGCGAGCGGCGATTATGACGTAGCGGGCAGATATAGTATATCTGCCCGCTCGGAGCGGGACGTATAGCTATATCTGCCCGCTGATGAAAATATAAGTTTTTACAAACCGGCTTTATGTACCTGTAACACGTCCAAGTATGGGATAAAACAAAATACGTACCGTACTGGTGTATGTTATTCAATTGTATTAGTTGATATTTTTAATGCGCTAAGATGTTGATTAAGTAATCAATGTATTTGACAGTTGTGAACAGTTCTGTATCGCATTCTCATTGGTTAGTGTGTATGCCATATACCGCAGGTGAATCTGTCATACACCGCAAGTGAATATGCCATATTCGTTGAGGAGTATGACATATATTTGTATCGTGTTTACCGCGTAACAATCAGTAACGTTTACAATACCAATCAACATTGTGTCTAAATATATGAGTGCAATGTAGAACAAGGCACAGGGTTAACAATATTGTACCTAATAAATGGCAGTAAGGGCTTGTTTTACCCAAAAAGCTAGATGACCACCAAAATGTTTATCAGCTGTAGAACATCTTTCCATGTAACATGTGTAAAGTTTTGAAGTAATGCCATTAGTGGTTTTCATGGAATGCCAATGACAAAATTAATCCAAAAACTTCCAAAATGGCTGCCACATTGCAAGATAGTCGCTGAAATGGGACCAGAATGCAAGATGGCTTCTGAAAAGTTTATTAGCTCTAGAACTTCTTACCAAGTAACATGTGAAAAATTTGAAATAAATATGTTGAGGGATCTTTGGGAATTGTGATGACAAGATTTATCTAAAAACTTCCAAGATGGCCGCCAGAATGCAAGATGGCTACCGAAAAGTTAATCAGCTCTAGAACTTCTTTCCATGTACCATTTGTGAAAATTTGAAGTGAATCCATTAAGTGGTTTTCCAGGAATCGTGATTTCAAGAAAAATGAAACGCCACCCACCCGCCAAGCAGACAACAGTATCGTACCTTTTTAGGTACGATAAAATACACATCATATGATTTCATAAAAAATTAGCAAATGAGGTAATTTGCATACGAGCTAATCGCATATTTATTGCTTCATTATGATACAATTTGAATCGACGAATAATGAGTGGAATATGCTAATAATGTATTACATCTATTAACAATATCCAAATGGTTGCTATGGAAACTGGCATTTGACATTATTGGTAACAAATTTGAGACTTGGATGCAAGTGGATTTGAAAAGGTTGGGTCATAAGTTTTACAACGGTATCTAATTTGTGCCTTTTCCTCTCGTTTGTATGAATTTCATTTTCCGACCTTCATTCTAGTAGCCTAACCATACGGTATCAAAAAGTTTATTTCTCAAAATTCAAGAAACTTATCATTTCAATATTACATAGGAATAATAAGTGAATGTTGGTCCATCTTTATAAATTATAGGACATTTTCTAGAAGGTCCCATTAATATAAAAACACACATTCAAATTAGTATATGCGTAATTTGAGAGATTTTTTTCTATTTTTTCTGGGTTTGTAAGGGTTAAAAAGAAGACAACTGAACTTTTTCTTTGTTAAATTGATACTATTATCTAGGAAAAACAATATCCAATCGTGTTCAAACTAAATGATGTAAAAATAAAACCTCAACTTTAAGAAATATGTTTTTTTGTCATGTACTCATAAATTGAAGGGGGTGGGGTAGGGGTATCTTCGATTCAAATTTTAACATTGTTCCACTTATTCGATTTTGGTAGATTTTTAGTATGTATTTCAAGGTTAATAAATGTAAATAACTAACCTAATTTGATTTCTATTGCAATTTGTTTTGGGTTAAGCTATTTTTGTCATTAGTTTGACTGGGCTAAAATAGGGTTGCTAATCCACTACGAGTAACAATGGAATGGCCAAAAAAACTTTTAGTCTTGCTACCTTACCAATATACTGAGGCCAATGACATTTCTTCAATATTATCTTTCAACTGAACATTAAAACCACAAAACATGCCATTTTTGAACAAATATGAGACAAAATGGTGAATAATGTATTTGCGTCACTCATACTACGAACGCCTATAATATCATTAAAAAAAGAGATGTTCCTTAAATATTTTTTTTATGTCAGAATTTTCCTCTAGTTTTCAAATATGAAATCAGATTTTGATAATACTGAAAATTAAAAAAAAGTTATTAAGGAAAAAGTGACCATTGAACAATTCTGTCAGGGCTACTATGTATTATCAAATTAAAAACAGCATGCTAAAATGTTCAATATCAATGGAAACGGCATTTATTAAAGTCTGAAAAAGCCGGTTTTTCAAGCAGAAATGCTTTTGTCTATTTTTTACACGATACGGCCTCCAATGACAAAATTGATACTTTCTTTGCATGGTAGATGTAATAATTATTGTTCATTTATTGTCTATCTACAGTAACATGCCTCCAACTCTCGCCTTCAATTGGCATGATTCATCTCAAGCCGCATCCTTTCACCTTGAAACTGTTTTCAGTAGTAGCCTTATCGCTTTCGTTGAAAGGCATCGTTAATTATCTTTCCAAGCTGAAATTTTGAATTTTGGATACAGAGAATAATGATACAAATCAATAGAACTGAAACAAAGACCAGCAATTTTGAGACTTACACAGTTGCTATCACCTGTTGCTGGCACCAACGCTATGAAGGTTTAATTGCGCAGCTCTGCTACTGGGTTTTTGGCATGCATTTTTGAATTTATTAATGCACAAATGATATTTAGCCGATCTCTGTAATATTTTATTTATAGAAATTTTCAATAAAATTAAGTCATCTATTGCTGAGAAAATACTTATCTTAGAGGGGCTTACTTTTTTGAGACACCCGATACCCGAATTCACTTTTATCGTGATGACACCATTTAGACATGACAACATTTATCATTTATCAAACTCATTTGTGACCATTCAATCATATTACTTTAAACATTTAATATATTTCATATATTTTTAAGACACATGATATAACACAAGGAAATGAAAAAACAAAATATTTAAAAGTGTTTAGATGATAACTATAATTAGTAAAATATATATGCAAGGGGGTAGAATGGGATGGAGGGGGGGGATAATATGTCTACAGGGCGTCAAATAAGTCTGTTCTCCCCCCTTAACTTGTTTAATTCAGAGATAACATAGGGTTGGTCTACATCATCTTAAAGGGAATTTAATTTGCTGATCACACACCAAATTTCAGAGTGATTGGTTAAATTCCAAATTTTTTAGTGATGTCCATATTTCACTTTTTTAATAGTCTGTATGTCTCCCCCAGCAGCCTGGAGGATCTCAATTCTACGAGGATATGATCCTGTATAAATCATTCAGAACGTTTAATTTAAGGTGCTATCAACCATTTTGTGATGAAAGATGCCCCTGCTTCAAAGGATCCCCTGAATGTCCATTTTACTCTGTAATGATATTGAGAAACATCGAAATCACCCATTGTTGGCATTGTCACTGCATTATCAACTTTTCACTTTCCATTCCCTATACCAGCAGGTAATTTTACTTGTTTTGACGCCGCCACTAGGGACCCGTTCTTAGAATCAAATACTACTAGCTTAAAGACCATGTTACATAAATTCATGCAGAAGATCAAATACAAAACATGTTGAGGAATAAATTGATATGATGACCAATACTCCTGACATCAAAAATGCGCGCCACAGTCCATGAAACACAATAATTCACAATGGTCAACGAGAGAAAAATATAGCTGGTTTCGATCTCTATTTCTAAACCAATAACCCAGATGCGAGTAGAAATAATCTTGATTTACGTCATTAAAAATTCAAAATTCAGTGACTTCTTGCTCGGGGAGATTCCCCATAGACCATGCTATAAAATCACAAAAAAATGAAATATCTTTTCTTTTAGTGGACAGATAATATTTTGCTTTACTGGACATATTTTCATTAGTATAAGTATCAGATACATAAGGGTTATATGAAAATTGAGCCACTTAAATTGATACTATTCAAGTTTAAGGGAACTTTCTTATATACCTGCCGTGTTAATTGACCCGAATCAGCCACCTGGTGGTGAAACTGGTAACTACCTACTCGCATTTGCGTAATTATGCCATAACCACAAATAGTTTCGATTATTATTTGATCAACAAAGTTGGCCACAGGTTTAAAAGCAAACTGCTTATATTTTCAGACATGTTAGATTACCAAATGCAACTTCTAAAAAGGCACCGGTTATACATGTAAAGGAAATCAAATATCTCAAAGTTCCGACTTTGAAGCACCAGTGCTTGATGTGCGTGAGCCACTGGAAGTTGTATCTGACTTGAGAACTCTGCTACACCGAAACAGTTGGGCAAAGCCTTTCCTGAATCGTTGGCTCACAATAATGTAAAGAATAAAGTTAATCGATGAGTTCAACCGGAGAGCCAAATTGGACGCCAACACAACACTTTCGACTGCAGTTGGTGACACATTGACGGACAAACTGATCTTGTTTTTCATACTCAAATAAACAAGAGATTTCAAAATCTTGGCACCCACCTGTGGGAGGATTAAGATTAAGAACACAGTTGCAACTGTTACTAGCATTTTAGTGATGCCATTGTCTTGTTGGCTTGTCTCACTAATTGAACTCATCTGTACTCGGTTAGCTGCAGCCTTTGTCAGGACTCTAATTAAAAGGATGTTCATTACAAGAACCATAATAACAGGGATGATATATCTTAAGAATCCATCAAGAATGATGTTATACACTACAGCACATCCAAATGACTCCCCAAACTTTGTTAGAACGGTTTCGACATAAGGTGTACGTAAACATGCATTTACTGACATTTCCGAAGCGTTCTGAAACCCCTTAGGGATAGCGAAGCAAATGGATAGTATGATTAAGACACCAACTTCGATTCTGACTTTATTCAATGTGCACAAAACTTTTGCTCTGAATGGATAACAGATAGCAATGTAACGATCAATGGTAAGGAGCACAACAAGCCAAATAGAAATGGTCTGAAGAACATAGTTAACCAAACCTAATTTCAAAAAATGAAATGGGATCCAATTAACAATATTAGATTCTCTGTTTTTAATCCATGGTGTTATTTCATAAGCGATGGAGTAGGGTGCAAACATGAGGTACCAGAGACAATAGAGCGCGTCACAGCTTGAAAGTGCCTTTAGAAGAAACATGCTAGTACTCGTCTTCTCCCTGTACAATATTACAAAGGATACACCATTACCAACTAACCCAATGAACACTAAACATATACTGATCCAAAATTCTATTATCTCATAAACCTTTGTCATTTCCTTCGTCATTAAACTATGAACGTCATAATTTTTAATTTGTAATTGGCAACAAAACACTACAGTCTCATTCAGCATATATTCACTTGTAATTAAATCTATGTATACTCCATCGTTGTTGTAAATGCAATCAAGCAAGACGTCCTCTTCCGTTGGTGTATCAGATTCAGTATTGGGATTACTTTCTAAAGTCGTAGTTCCTTTTTCACTGGTCGGCAATACGGTTGTAAAATAATTATTATCATGTCCGCCATTTCCCATTGTAAAATTTCTTCCCACTTTATCAGTTGTCGTATCATTGACATTGACATTTGTTTCCCTTGTGACACGTGAAGCAGTGGCAATAGTTACACTACTATTATTATCATTTGTGATGTTACTTTTATTCGTAGTCTTAGACATTATTTCACTAGTCTGTGAAAATGTCGTGGCATCACTTTCACCATTTTCAACCTGTTCTCTAGTTGAAGTTTTGTTACCCGTGTATCCACTTGTCGTGGCATAACTTTTACCATTTTCAAATTGTTCCCTCGCTGAAGTTTCATTACCCGTGTATCCATTTGTCGTGGTATCATTTTTACCATTTTCAAATTGTTCTCCCGCTGAAGTTTTAATACCCGTGTATCGACTTGTCGTGGCATCACTTGTACCATTATGAAATTGTTCGCCCGTGTATCCATATGTCGTGGTATCACTTTCCTCCTTAGTAAACGATCCCTTAGTGGCGCTGTAGTTTATACCCATCGTCACAGCGAGTATAACCAGAACCATTTCTACACGTGCCTTCATTGTAGAGGAGATTTCTTCTTGAACCTGCATTTACCAAACATGATAGTCAATTATCCATACATTCATGATATAAAAAACGTGATGCCTCCCAGTAAAATAGAAGATTATTTCATCAAGTCCCATTAAAATACAATATACATGTACATTGCTTTTCATATAAATTGTATAGAATCTGATTCATAACTAAACATAAAGCATTGTACTTGAAAGGGATCATCACGATTAACCATAACTATCAAACACAACCAATATTGAATAAATGAATATTCATCTCTGGTGAATTGTTGTCTATTCAAATAATAAAATATATTCCATATCAGAATCGAAACGATTCTAATATTGGACATTATGGGTTTAGAAACATTTGTTATAATGTGGAATATATAGAGGCTATATATGAAATATTAATTTCATTCCGAGTGACAATATGATATTTTCTCAAGGAAAAAATCGTATTTCATCACGACCATCAGTAAGCTATATATATTCGATAATATTTTTTCTGGAACTTATTCATTTTCTTTGATTTGTCATCACCAGTGATGTTGACATAAAATGTTACAATTTGATTTATCATATAACATTTTCAACTTTTATTAACAAGTTTATAATTTCTGCAAATTTAAGAAAATTCAATGGTACCAACATATATTTTAGAACTTCCTCCACAACATGTGAAAATAAAACAGAATTCCTGCGAGTAATAAGGGAAATATGGCCCGTTGCAAGGGTTCACTTTTTGGACCACCCTGTAGTTAGTTTTATCAATGTTGAGTAAAAGTTTATTCTTATTTCTAAGTTTTCTTCTTCGAGGCATATATTGGTATCATCAGTAAAAATAACTAGTTTGAAAATATCTGATACTTTAAAAAGATCGTTTATGTACTCGTATAGTGTAAATAATACTGGTCCCAAAGACAGAGCCTTGAGGGTCTCTAAAAGTTAAGGTTTCAAAACTGCCAAACTGCCTCTCATGCTTTAAATGATTAGTTTTAAGGAATGAAAGTCAATAAAGAATCATGGCTTCCTAAAAGATACCTTGACTCTGCCACTGAGCCATAGCGGGTGGACTTATTTATTTACTATTTGTCATGACTTTAAAAGTTATTTTAGAGATTTTTGAAAAAAAAAGTTGTGAGCATTTTATTTCTCTCGCCATTTTTCAAAAAAGGTTGAAATTTTTCATTCATCAAATATTTCTTCATACATTTCAAAAAGATTATCTTTTTAACATCAATGCAAAAATTGAACAAAGGACACACTATTTTAATAATAAAATGCCACATTTAATGGGCCACTTCAATGTTTTAGCATAACAAAAATATTTTGTAACATAAGTGATGTATCTTTTTGAAAAATAGAATTTTTTTCCTGTGTCAATCTTGTCTAAATATGCTAAACTTCAATAATAAACCAATGTTGATTGTCTTACCAGGTTAAAAGGAAGAATATGTTTTAGATATCATTGTATCATTGGTTTTCTTTGAGAACTAAAATTTTGAAATACCTTTTTCTCTGAACCGTTGTCATGCACTGATAAGTGCTTATTTAAGTTGAGTAAGACTACAAGCCAAAGTGGTTTATGGGGACTTTAAAGGAAATATAGTCACATTAGTGACTTTGTGAGACAATGTTTTTAACCATTGCTAACCTTTTTTCCATCGAATTTCTTAAACTTTCTACCAGTTATTTACAATATGTGCACCATATGCCTACTAGAGCTAAGTTATATTTTACCAAATTTTGATAATGGTATGACTCATAACGGACCATGACCTTTTTTCTTTACAGAGGGTATACAATTATAAGTCAATGATAGATAAAAACATCTTGCCTGCCGGTGTTGACCTATGAGAGACTTAATTCAGTTTCATACAAGGAAGACAATTGTGGATTGGCACAAATAAAAGTTGCTTTAATTCAGTTGAGCTTTCATTTGAGCTTACTTCAAAATTAGAAAATATTCATTCTGAGAGATCTTCGATAAATAGAATATCTTTTTATCACCGCGAATATATTAATCAATATAGAGCTATAGCTCTGATGAAGTAAGATGAACTTATCAAACTGTACGGTCGGGACGGATAAAATGAACATAAATAACGTATCTTTTGCCTGTGAACCATTAAAGGAATAATAGCTATTTTAATCAAGAAAAATTGATCAATTAGCTATAGCAGATGGGGAAATTGATCAAGTGAAGAAAAAAGCACACTTTTAATTAACCACAGAACACGAAAAAATCAACGAAACTGTCTTTTGGGTAGCTCATAATGTCCAACAGTTCAAAAGCATACATGACATAAGAACAAGTTTGTTGAGATCAAGAAAACAATCATTTAATTAGTTTTTAAAAAATATCGGTAACTTACCCCTAGTTTTGCTTTTCCATTATCCTAATATCATCAGTAAATTGTTTCTGCACGTATGTCAAATTTTAAATGATGTTTCTGTGGCATACTACATATTGCAGTAAAGTATACATATACAACGCAACTACAAGCAAAACCAAAGGTTGTATTCCTTAACCACATGAAATTATTTGAATATTTATAAGATGTAATTTTCATTGTTGATATATCCTAGCAGAGAAAAAACAGTAGTTTTATCGAGAACGATTCCAGAGTTACGTTTTTAATACAGACTCATTTGTTTTATCATGATATCTATTTTAAGTCAACGGACACATCTCTAGCATTAATATTTTTCAATATGCTCTTCAGAAGATATGAAGATAATAGTACATAAGTGTTATTCAATTAGTAATAAGAAACCACAACTAAGGGCATTATTATGAAACACACAACAATTGAGATTTCTTCGTGTGTCACGTCATGCATGCATATTAGTCATATCTAATTAAAAGTTTTTTAAAGGCTTGGCTCATATACAAGCTAAATAGACAATAGACAATAATTTAGTCCGTTTAAAAAAGTTGGCCTAAATACAATATTTTTGGCCTCAATACCATATAAAAAAACTGAACTTGACAATAGATACGGCGAATTTCCAAGAGATCGATTAAAATGGTTGGAACGATTGAAATTCGTTGGCGTAATGTTTGAAACGGGAAAGGTTCGTGTTCGTTTTTCCTTTCATTCGTTTCTTCCGAATTTGGTCATGTGCCTAGCAACATAGAATACATTGAACTGATCGAAATGATTTGAGGGATTCAATTAAGTTAATTATCGAAAGGGTTGAAACGCAATTGACAATGTAGACAGGGCTTTAAGCAATGATTGTAAGTATGAATATATAAGCACAAATGCCAAAAGGGAAGGGTGACTAAAAACTTTAAAGAAACCCAACAAGAAAAGCAAACTGTAAGTGTAAATCTGTCATAAGAAAAGTAGACCCTATCTATCCCAAAACCATTATCTAACGTGAAAAGAAAAAATGTCTAACATCCCCCTCCCCCTCCAATCGAGAACCAATATCACAATCCAGAACAAGAATACCAAGGGACATTTCATTCATACTGAAGTCATTACAATACATGTTGAAGAAAAATTGAAAAATTGATAGCCAATACTCACGGTGACCAAGAGTTAACACTGCAAATCGGCCCGGTCGTGTTTTTTTAAACTCTTTAGTCGTGTTTTGTAAGAACATGGGATGCGACATTCGATAGAATGGAGCAAAATGGTAAGAATATTCTATATTTTACAAACTTACATATCTTGACTTCTACCTAAGATGTTCTTCTTCATACCCACGAATCTATTTTGGGGATAAATCCATCATACTTCATATCAATCGCAATTATATACCAAAAGTGCCAGAAATATGTACTTAATTTGCATTTAGTGTTATTTAATCAAGTTTAAACAGACAATCCATTCAACAACGTGGAATAATATTCACTACTCTAAAGATCGTGTAAATATTTTAACTGTATTTATCTTAAAATTGCCATAAATGACCGTAAATGTAAAAAGTGGAGTTAACTATGGAGAAGGGACAATATAACGTCATGGACGTGTCTTATAATAAGCATGTTAACGTTTTGGAATTGTAAAGATAACGTTTTAGACGTGACAAAATTAACGACTTTGAATTGTCTTGTAATATTGTTCACATTGACCATGTTTTGTTGCTTAATAATTTGTCTGTGCTTCTGAAAATAATCGTATTAGTACTTTGAAGATAAGTGTTTGTACTACATGACTATTCACATATTTTGTAATTTCAGTTCCTCGGAATAAGTGCCACGCGTGCTCTTTCAAAAGCGCTCATAAGAACACTTTCCTTGAACATTATGAGAAGGTTCATCCGACTGATCTGTTTAGAATTGACATCCCTATCCACGATCTAGTACTAAAATAAATTGAAAAACTAAATTCTTACTATCTCGTATTTCTGCTAGAAGTTAAAACTCAAAAAGTATCTTCTTAATCAATGATATAATATTTAGTTTATGTTGGTTTTATAATAATTTGCGGGCCTAGTGCGACACACACTATTAACCAGAAACAAATAGTATGCATTATTTTATTACACAAGCAGTTCACCATCTGTTCATGTATTAGTATAAAACACGGGAATATACATTATGTGTCACCCGTTTATTGTAATTTGTAGTCAAGATATGAATAAATAAGAATAAATAAAAAAAGACAGAAATATGATTTAACAAGATCAACAGATGTTGTAATTTAATTCGCTAGAAAACTATGTTACAGTACAGTTCATAGATCACTCATAGAACGATAGCAGCATATGTAGCGTTTTTTACCTATTGCAATTTGAAAATTAAAATTGTATTGCATTGTGTGAGGCGAATTAGGGAATAACATCGAATCAAATTGTTAAAAATCCTGAGGCAAACCTAATAGATATTGAGCATACGATTTTAATAACGGTGGAGTTATTCCTTACATTAGGTGATCATATATATGCATTTACATGTAGTGCATCACAAACTAAACATTTCCTCTCATTTTAAATAAATTTATTTACGTTCATGACAGGGAAAAGTGAGTTTAAGGCCATTAGGGACGTTTTAAAACGTATTTGAGACAAATTCAAAAATAGCAACGAGTCATTTAATGAGCGACAGGGCAATTAAAAAATAATATGACTGGTAAAATTTTCAAAATGACGAGCGACGAGGCAAAGCTCGCTTGCATTAACCATGCGTGTCTGATTCTAACCATTTTGATTTAAGTATCAAATTCGGTAGTGATCCCATAAATCAATCTTGACATATTATGTCGTACATTTGATTATTGTTAATCATTTATAATTAAGATAGTGTCACTCAGACAACAACTTCTTCCACATTGTGATCATTTTTTGGGAAATACATAATGTTAATTGTGCTGTTTCCCACTTCCAAATCGTTAAACCTCAATGTCTCTACACGTCTAGAACGTTTCACTAACAGGTCAACGTCATTAACCGCAATCTTTTCAACACGTCTAAAGAGTTTAATCTAAAAAATATTATTCGATCAATTGCTACTTATTTAAGCTCTTCTAACTTTTGATTTTCGCACATATTGTGAATGCTTTCCTTATGAATCGATGTATTCATTGAATATAAGTCAGGCAAGTGATTTTCAGGCAAAAATATGTATAACACTGACAGAATTGCTCATTTCCCGATATAACAAGACTATAGCATACGATTCGTGCAAATAACACGTTTACGAATACCTGAATTTAAGATATAGTATGGAAAGCAATATAAATTACTTACTTTTACATAAAGTCAAGTGACAGCAATTTCATGACCAAATTTATCAACCTACCTCTCAAATTTTCAAAAAAACACGACTAAAGAGTTTAAAAAAACACGACCGGACCGATTTGCACTGTTAACTCTTGGTCACCGATCAAAAATAGTTGTAGATACTAATACTCATAAAAGATAGAGTATTTAGTCTCAAATGATGTGGGATAGATAAATCATGTCTCGAAGTCCATGGACAGTTCTAAGGGGCAACATCCGTAATGAACTACACGGTATACTTTGATCCGGAAAGATTACCGCCAAGCACCTATCAGATAATTACATTAGACTGATTACATATGCCACTCAAAAAATATAACTACGATTGATATCACAATATTGAAGACACGTTATATAATCCATCGCGGGATCGATATCCTGTCGCTATCGTATGAAAGAGAATGAGTCATAGGTACACTCCCCATAAGTTTGGCAACCCTAACTCCCTCATTGGACTACGTATTAAAGCCTCTTTATGTTTGAATTTTTATTTACATAACCAGCAACGAAAATACTTATCATGAAGGTAAAAATGTAACTTTACTTCATTTTCAATGCCTCTAAATTTTTCTAATTTTTCTCAATTACAATAGGTCGAAAATTGATAACAAATTTGATTATTTTTTAGGATTGCCCTTCCCATGTAAACCAATGGGAAAGGGTCGGTTCGGGGCAAATCAGATTCTGGATATCAATTCAGTAAATGCTTCACCAAAAATTATTTCTATGTAGAAAATTGAACTGTCTACGTTTTTGTTGTAAACATTTACGGAGTTACGGAGCATTTTTAAAATAATTTTTCGCCTCTTGTGTTATTTCAATGGGAGAAGTTGCTTGAACAATAATTTTGACTTTGGAAACCTATAACTTTGTTGAACGTGAAGAAACCTGTTACGTTTTTTCCTTCCTTATTTGTACTTTTTGCGAGATTTCGGATAGATGGATATTCTGTCATATGCCTTGCGACAAACCTATCAGTTTCCATTGGTTTAACATGGGAATGTCGATTTTTAAAACTTCATCAGATTTGTCATCAATATCCGACCTATTGTTATTGTTGGAAAAATTGAGAAAAATTGGAGGTATTCAAAATGAATTCAATTTATATCTCCAGCCCTAAAAGTACTCTTTTCTTTAAAGACTATGTAAACAAAATTTCAAACATAAATCGACTTCAGAATGTAATGGGAGAGTTAGGGTTGCCGAACTTATGGAGGGGACTGTACGTCTTCAAAGTCTAACTTGTCCTCCTCATAGAATATCCTATAAATAATGACAGAGGGAAATATGTTATGTGATGTGATGTGATATGACGTGATATGGTGTGATGTGATGTAATGTAATATAATTTGATGTGATGTGATGTGGAGTGATGTAATGTAATGTAATGTAATTTGATGTGATGTGGTGTGATGTAATGTAATTTGATTTGATATGATTTGGTGTGATGTAATGTAATGTAATTTGATGTGATGTGGTGTGATGTGATGTAATGTAATTTGATGTGATGTGATGTAATGTAATTTGATGTGATGTGATGTGATATGACGTGATATGGTGTGATGTGATGTAATGTAATATAATTTGATGTGATGTGATGTGGAGTGATGTAATGTAATGTAATGTAATTTGATGTGATGTGGTGTGATGTAATGTAATGTAATTTGATGTGATGTGGTGTGATGTAATGTAATTTGATTTGATATGATTTGGTGTGATGTAATGTAATGTAATTTGATGTGATGTGGTGTGATGTGATGTAATGTAATTTGATGTGATGTGATGTAATGTAATTTGATGTAATATGATGTGGTTTCGTGTGATGTGATGTAATGCAATTTGATGTGATGTGATGTGGTGAGATGTGGTGTGGTGTTGTGTAATGTGGTGATGATGTGATGTATCAAATGTAATGTAAGTTGATGTGATATGGTGGTGTCTGGTGTGATGTGTTGTAATGTAATGTGGTGTGGTGTGATGTGATATGAATTTTATTCTTTTTACTGTTAATATACAAAGAATATTTTGCTATATGAAGAAAACATGCATGTGACACTTTGTTTTGTGAGTGTTTGAATGCACTCGTGTTACGTTCTGTATGCTAAGCTCACTCCCTCGTTCAGTCTCACACAAAGCCCTCGTATTTAAAACCGTCCACAATTTATTGAGTCCTGGGTTTGAATCTTAATTTTGTTACCTTCCAAAACCTGAAAACAAAGTTTCTTATTCTTGCTTTTTAAATGAAATTAATCGTGTCTTTGAGAGATCGCACAATGTAGGTCCAGACAGGGCGTTCAATAAGTATTGCTTTTGTTCTCTTGCTTTTCTCTTCATGAAACTTTCACAACATAAGGAATATATATTTGACCTTATTCTGTCTACGTTTTTTGACAATCAATTTAGTTTTGGCAAAGTTATGGTTACTATGGTAACCATTGAAGGAATAGAATCATGTCAGATATATGTTCCATATGTTGTGCAAGTTTCATGAAGAAACGAGCAAGAGAACAAAAGTTAGCAATACTTATTGAACGCCCTGTATAAAGCGGGAAAACAGTGTACTAAGGATACAATTAGATTTCACTAACCTATTCATTTATTTTCTCAAACTTTCTGAATACACAATATACACCCTATGCAGACAGAGCCTGTGGGAAATATTGGGTGCGGAGCAAATGAGCGGAGGGTGCGGAGCTAACGGTCATTTTTGAATTTAAATTTGGGATATTTCTGAAACTAAGCCGTTTTGGGACTTCAAATATACCAAGATATGTGTATTTGACACCAAATATCAATACAATTGTGAAAATAGTAGCGCAATTCATTCTATAGCGACGCAGTGTGCCTTAAACCTTTCCCAGACCTATATATTTTGAAATTATCCTTTTAATACTGAGTCCCCAGCATTCATAAAAAATGGTGTTCAAGGTACACTATCTATACAAATTATTTGTGCATCTTGGGTAGTGTATCTTGAACACCATTTTTTATGAATGCTGGGGACGCAGTATTAAAAGGATAATTTCAAAATATATAGGTCTGGGAAAGGTTTAAGGCACACTGCGTCGCTATAGAATGAATTGCGCTACTATTTTCACAATTGTATTGATATTTGGTGTCAAATACACATATCTTGGTATATTTGAAGTCCCAAAACGGCTTAGTTTCAGAAATATCCCAAATTTAAATTCAAAAATGACCGTTAGCTCCGCACCCTCCGCTCATTTGCTCCGCACCCAATATTTCCCACAGGCTCTGTCTGCATATGGTGATATAACATCACATGATATGAATATAAAATGTACACTCTTTATTAATCAGTTAAAGAGGAAACAAAGGATAGAGAAAGAGTAGAATGATGAGAGCAATCTTTACTACAAAACATTTCCAAAATGTCCAAAATTGATTAAGATTTAAAGAAGACGCCCTCGTTTTCAATTTTCACCAGATAGCCTTGAAAATCGAACAATTTTCCTGAAATCAAGGCACATACAATAGAATAATACATATTATTCTTTAGAGAACAGACATGAGATGACGACAGCAAAAAATTGTAGAATTGTTACTACCCTTACTTCTCTCTATCTCTTCTCCCTAGATCCTACATATGACAATGAACAAGACATCAAGAACAATGGATATACTCGTATTAGACACCATGAGATAAAATTCTCTATATACACAATTGTTTGGATTCTCCTAAGCAGAAAACATCAACTGTGCCTTATTTATCAACTACATTTTCTGCAATCTTATCACTGGCCCGAGCACTCGAACTTTTAATTGATGATAAAGTTTTTGTAGAAGTCATTTTAGAAGACTCAGATGTGCCGGAATTCCGGCAACAAACCAACTCTTTCAAACCATCACGGAATTTCTTACTCACGAGAACGTAAATAATGAAATTAATAGCGCAGTTGACCCGCACTGACAAATCGCTAATTGGAGCATAGTAGGCAATGGACGTTAACGCCGCACTGCTTATATTCAAATTGACGTCGAGATATTTCTGCGCCATCCAAAGACTTCTTAGGACATAAAGACCAAGCCTTGGTAAAAGGAGGACTACATATAAAGTTGCAACCGTAATCAACATCAGACTTATAGTTTCATCTCTCTTTTGATCCTCTTTGCCGACATTGCTAACAAGTTGCCGTCTCCTTTTACCAGCTTTCACAAGACCAATGACAAGGAGAATGTTCATAATAAAGACCATGACCACTGGGATGAGACTCCTTAGTAAGCCAGTGAGAACCACGTTATACATAAAAACAGTGCCAAATGTACGTCCAAATGGAGTAGGATCTTTGTACATTATAAGATAGTCCCAACATGGATGAAGTTCAATTGACGATGTATACTGCCAAAGTATAGGCAAACAAAAGCCAACGCAACATACAAACAAAACAAATGCCTCTACTCGAGCCTTGTTCAAAGTGCAAAGACTATTTGCCATTAAGGGCATGCGAACGATAATGAAACGATCTACAGTAAGCAATACTACTAACCATGACGAGTATAAAGTCAATGTTGTATTTCCTAAGTTTGTGTAAATGTAATTCGCTGGGATAACATGCGCACTGGGATCTTCCCTGTTCGTTACCCATGGCGAAGAATCATAAGCCGTGTAGTATAGATCAAATACCAGATACCATAGCATATAGAGACCATCACTAACTGCCAGACACTTCAGAAAGAAAACGCTTGTGTTGACCTTTTGCCTGTACAAGACAATGAAAGAGAGAATGTTGCCCACCAGGCCACCTAAACAGAGGAAAATGCTAATCCAAAAATATGTGATCATGTTCACTAGAGTTTCGTCTTTTTTCATCAACGTGTGACGGTCGTGGTTGGAAAGGTATGGCTCACAACAGTAATAAGGCTGACATTCTTCCTGTGAACCCTGATCATTTTGAGCATCACGTTTAAATTTGGCTTTGTCATTTCCACTTCCAGTTGAAGCTGTGTTTTTGGTTCTGTTGTTGTTGTTGTTAATATTTCTATCGGCACCGGTAAAAGTCTTAGACACATTGTCAATATGAGATGTAACAGATGCCTCAGTTAAAGAAGTATCACTATGGCCCATTGGTTCACCAGTTTGAGTAACTTTACCGTTTGTGTTGACCGTTGTGCCATCAGTAGAATTATTCTCATCTCTAATATTTTTGTTTGCATCACTAGTTTGGTCAACAGGAGGAGTTTTTTCATCAGCGCTTGAAGTTTCAGTAGACGATTGATTCCCAAGAATGCATAGAATGACAAATATAACTACCAGTCGCATGGACACCCTCAAGATTGACATGACTGTTGGTACTGGAAAAAATTCAAGAAAGCTATATGAAATATAAACTGTTTTACTCACAATTATTAATAGGTTACATGCGCTGTTATACTTGAATTAGTTTGTTGATCTTTCCCAATTAATTCCTTATATCTTGAATATGCAAAGTAAATACACTTACGTTTCAATGTTACTAAGTTGAAGATGCTCGAAATGTTTTGTCTTCTGTTCGTGAAGATTGCTACACAATGATTTTATATTGTCCACTGTCCAGGATACGAAATAAGTGCAATCTCAATTGGAAAGTTATTGGAGGCTTGCATCCAGATTTGCTATTAAGCAATGACCTCACTACCTGTTCGCATTAGGCATCGGTCATCATGAGATCACTAAGTGACTATTTATGAGTAGACTATAGCCAACAACATATATTTAGGATGTAGATTCATTAGTTCCACAAGTATGTTTATGGGAATGGTATATTGTATTCCTTAGCAATAATGACAAAAACATGTTACACAATAGGTAAAATCACATCACATACCAATCTTTATCATCAAATCAATCCATTATAGCTCTCTATTATTTAGGTTCATTTTATCAATGTTTTTTTGTGTTAAGCTAACAAAAGTCCCCGGCTTCTTCAAGCAGTTTTAAAACGTAATCCAACTGGGACCAAAACTTCGTACTCTTATAAGAGTATATCGTTTTTTAACAATAGTTACGTACCAGTCAGTAAGATGAAAAACAATCGATTGTCGATCAAAACTAAGGGGGTTCACGTTTCCAAGATGCGTCATATACAAGAATATAGATTACATTTATTTATTGTACCAATAATCCCTTTAAGGGCAAATGTACAAAAGAAGAGAAAGAAGTAGAAGTAGAAGAGAAACAAGTAGAAAAGTACATAAATACAAATGTATATATAAATACATATGTATCCCGCTCGTGAAAATGTTATTCACCTCCCGGGAATTTTTGATAAACAAAGCTTACTATTTCGTTCAGTTGGGTCGAAAACACAACCAGAATTTTACAACGAGAAGAGTTGACATATTGTTGAAGTCTCCAACTTTTTGTGGGTGGTGTTCGGCGGTTGGTGATTCGGCGTTTGGCGATCGGTGTCTGTAACAAATGGCTGGTGATGACACTTTGCATGTTATGCCTTGTTCATAATTGTAATTAACATTTCTTTTTGATTTATTGTAGGTATGCAAACACAATCCTTCTCGACCATAGATAAGAAATATTGCGTTATTAGAGATATTTCGCAACTCACTTATAACATGTTTATTTTTCCCGTATAAGGTATGACTTATGAAGTGTTTGATTACGTCATCATTTATTGCACAGCTCTATTTTTCCATAAGTGTGATATTCTTATACCAGTTAAATCGTCGTCTATACATAAGAATATCACACTTATTGACCTATAGGGCCGCGCAATAAATGATGACGCAATCAATCGCTTTTAAAGTTATACGCTACATGCTATAAGTGAGTTGCGAAATCTCTCTATTTTCACAGTGACACGTCGCAAAAAGTTCGCGCGCGTATTGTTACACATTTTCGCTTTTTAACTCCACAGAATGTTTTTTGAGAAAATTATACACATATGGAAAGCTTCCTAGTCAACTCGTACCCAAGACAACTCGTACCCAAGACAACTGGTACCCAAGACAACTCGTACCCAAGATTATTTTCAGTATAATGGGTGCACATTGGGGAAAACATTGAGTTTGTAAATTGTAATGCTTTCAGGTTGTAATGTGAATCAAATAAGCCTTAATATTATTTTGAATTTAGACGACATTTTTTCTCAATGGATCAGTAAAGCATTTTTTTATTAAATAAAAGAAGTGCTTGAAGCGCTTGTTCACAACATTTTTTTGTCAAACATATATACAAATAAATATAATTACAACATTTGATCTGACACTTGTTCCAAACACTCATAAACATACAATATTTTGAAAAATGATTATGAATATGTGGAATAAACATTTGTCTCTTCACTCGAACATCCTGAATCTGTGACCAATATAAAATAATAGTCAATATAAATTGACACTCAGCTCAAAATGTCACAAAATTAAATCAATTTCTTCCGAAAATTCTTCTTCAAACTTTAAATTATTCTGAACAGTATGTTACAATTATAATATGTATTTCTCATATGACTAACAAAGATACAGCCATCTTTACCCCATGCAAGATATTGCCATCTTTCATCCTAAAAAGTAACACGTGCAAGATGAGATTTACTTGTGACATCACTGGTTTATAAACATCAACAACATGGCAACGGGTACAGCGTTGTTATGCGTCTACAAAACTTAGCTGTGACGTCATAACAATGTAGCTTTGTTGCCACACGTATCCATGAATTTTCTTCAATATTGTTATGACGTCATAGCAATTGAAAAATGAAGTTCCATTTATTTCTAGCTAATTTTCACTCATTTTTATCATAAAAAGGTGAAAATATGGCATAATACAGAGTCATATGAGAAAAACTTTCTTGTACTCGTACCTGTGCAATATCGTCCATTCTTGACTCGCTTTGATAATGTTTCTTTATCTCGTCTACGACTCGATAAAGAAGAATTATCAAAGCTCATCAAGAATGAACGATCTTGCACAGGTACTCATATAAGAACCTCTATATCTATTCACATGCCCAGTCCAAAATATATACTTGGGTACGAGTTGTCTTGGGTACGAGTTGTCTTGGGTACGAGTTGACCAGTTACCTATGGAAATCCTTTCGTCCTCCACATTTACCTCTATATCTCAAAATATTTAAGGCGAATTACTCTGATATCGTATATGTACCTTTCGTCCTCCACTTTTCCACATACAACAGAAAACAAAATCGACTATTTATTAATAAACTAGAGTTTAAGAGCAAAATAATCATGTATGATTTATTAAAAATTGATCTCGTATTTTTTGTTAAAATGTATACCTGAAAAGTTGAATGTAACAAAAAATGAGCAAAAAAGGTCGCTGTCAACACAGTCTAAATGTTGAGACATGCGCAGACCTCTATTTAGTGATATTTTCATTTCAAATATGGCGGCCAATCCGATGTCTGACGGCCCTTACAAAGAATCTAGGGCAGTTTGCATTTTTACCTCCTGTGAAATAACAAGTGGAATTTAGTAGTTGTTTTGTGTTTTATTATCATTTTGCATCGTAATCCTATGTGATGTGGTGTTGAAATGTCAGCAGAAATACATATCCATACGATAATCGAGTGAATCAGATAACAGATTTTTCGAAAACCTGTCTCGTGCTAAGAGTGTAAAAACTTGTATTAACATGCTCAAAAGTGCCAATGTGCACATCAATGTCAAGCTAAATCAATGTTGTGTCTAAAACAGGTACCTGATCTACTCAAAACAGCTTGTCATTCGCGTATACACGCTTAGCAAACACGGCGAAATGACCTGAATCTTGGAATTTCGTTCGAGAGCTAGTAATGTTTGCTCCGGTCTTCGTCATAAGTGTTCATCAGACTTCACGCATGCGCAGGAGAAAAACCATCAACCAATAACGTTTATAAATCAATTTTGCGCATGCGCCTTACAACGGTAAAGAAATTCGTATTTATAAACGAACCAGTTTGAGATAACCCGATATCAGTCGGAGAAATCGGACGATCTACGAAACTCACTTCAAAAAATCAAATGCGGACTGACGGCGTATTCTACTATGTTTGGATCTAAGATTTTCAGTATAGACGTGTCAACAGGGGATATTTGCCAGATGTTTTGGTAACTCTTTTTAAAAAAGAACGCGCAAGAATTGTGAACGGAGTGTAGTTGATCTAAAAACTTCATCGAAACAGCTTTAAAATGATATATAACTTTAATTAGAATATTATCTTATAATTCGGGGAATCAAAGTTACATTCACGCGATACCCTTATTAAAATGCGCCACCTTTTTAATAATAATAATATTTATAATTTCTAGTATATTTACTAGCACTTTCTGAATATATGATGTTACACACTGAACGTACTCGAATTGAACATTTTCATATAATAGCTCATTAAACGTGTACAAATACATCATGTACATGGTATATGCATGCATGATGGCTTGTCATGCCTGAATCTTTTTTACACATGGTAAAAACGTTTGCTTACATCAATAACTCAAATATTCTTCGGGCCCAACAACGATATATAAATGTAAATTACATAGACTGCAAATTAATTCAAGAGGTTTCATTATGTCACTACCACAAGTGGTGACATATTAGTCTCCAACTTTTTTGTGGACGGCGTTCGACGGTTTGCTATATAATAGGCTATAATATTTTGCAAAAGCACAACACATTTTACATTGTTCTATGAATGTTCATCACGTACTCTGGTAATAAAATGAGTTTTTTTTATTGATGACAGCCCATCGGCTATTAATTATGAAACCATATACATCTAACTGCAACATCAGATTAAATTCAAGCTTGGCTATAATGCGTTCTGATTCGTCAAAAATGACAATGAATAGCACGTTGAGATTTGCAGCTCTAGACGAATCTATTTCATTTGCCGTGGAAGTATTGATTCGACGATTTTTGGAACTATCAGTATAACGGGAGTGATAAAACAACCAAAGACTAAAAATATAATATTACACTATGTTCATCATTCTATCTAACTTCCAAATATGGTGAGTTTTGAACACGAATGTATCTAAACTTTTACTAATCAAACTAACTCAGCCTGCTTTCGCGAATACAACTACCGGCTGCCGGTGTGACCTCCAACTCAGGTTATTTAAATAAATTAAACTCGTCATTTTGAAGTTAAATTTACGAAAAATCCGCCAGTCGACGAGCTAATCGCCAATGGTCAGTATTTGGTTTCATAACGGCACAAAAAGCCCACTAAAACATGTAAAATTATACAACTGTTAGGTTAACCCTGTA
Organism: Owenia fusiformis; assembly: GCA_903813345.2. Taxonomy (NCBI): domain Eukaryota; kingdom Metazoa; phylum Annelida; class Polychaeta; order Sabellida; family Oweniidae; genus Owenia; species Owenia fusiformis. The sequence continues at coordinate 36,686,839 of CAIIXF020000005.1, read as the reverse complement.
GTCATAGGGGACCAATTTGATATTAGGGAATACAGAGCAACTAGATGGTAAAGCACAATACTATTGAACAAACCAATCGTGCTGGAAGATTCCTTTCTCTATCGCCAGACAACCAACCAGCCAAAAGAGCCAGAGAACCAAGGTCAGATAATAATAAAAAATCGAGTTGTAATACAGACAATACCCCTTTGTCGTTTGTGTCTCTGGTCTGGCTAGAGCCCCTTGTAACCACCCTACCACTACATGACTTTCACGGCACACACGTGGGTCGAGAATACAGGGTGGTCTAGAGTCTAGAAGCAAGACTATGTCTCTCCTTTTTTGGCTTTTCCAAATGATGTCGTTCTTGTTACAGATGTTTTATAAACCTCAGTTTTACTGACTCTCTTGCAGCATATCAACTTCATCAAACCATCGCGAAATTTCTTGCTTACAAGAACATAGATAATGAAATTGATGGCAGAGTTAACACGAATTAGCAAATCACTAACCATAGCATAGAAGGTTATCGAATCAAAATATTTATCATCTATATTTAAATCGACCTCGAGATATGTCTTCACCATCCAGAGACATCTCAGGATCTTCAGGCCAAGACTTGGTAAGAGGAGGATCAGATATAAAACTGCAACTGTGATCAACATCAAACTTATATTCTCATCTCTTTTCTGTGCCTCTTTCCCATTAGTAACAAGTTTCCTTCGTCTTGCACTGGCTTTCATGAGACCAACAATGAGCAGAACATTCATAATGAAAACAATCAAAACTGGAATAAGATTCTTTATCAATCCACTAAGAACAACGTCATACACAAAAAGAGTACCATAAGTACCTCCAAATGATGGAGTAGGATCTTTGTACATAATAAGATAGTCCCAACATGGATGAAGTTCAATTGACGATGTATACTGCCAAAGTATAGGCAAACAAAAGCCAACGCAACATACAAACAAAACAAATGCTTCTACTCGAGCCTTGTTCAAAGTGCAAAGACTATTTGCCATTAAGGGCATGCGAACAATAATGAAGCGATCTACAGTAAGCAATACCACTAACCATGATGATAGAAGAGTGAGTGTAGCATTGACAAAACTAAGGTATGTCTTTTTTGCAGGAATTACATGGACACTATCTTCATTTCTGTTCGTTATCCATTGTGTTCCACTATAGGCTGTGTAGTACAAATCAAAAACTAGATACCATAGCATATAAAGACCATCACTAACTGCCAAACACTTCAGAAAGAAAACACTTGTGTTGATCTTTTGCCTGTATAGGACAATGAAAGAGAGAATGTTGCCCACCAGGCCGCCTAAACAGAGGAAAAGACTTATCCAGAAATACATAATCACGTTAACTTGGGCCTCGTGTTTTTTCATAAAAGTATGACGATCGCGGTCAGAAAGGAAAGGGTCGCAACAATAGTAAGGTCTACATTCGGCTTCATTAACTGATTCATTGTCTGTTCTTGGTTCAGAAGTAAATGTTTCATTTCCAGCTGCTCTTGCGTTATAAGTCAAGTTGGCGTTATTTATATCCTCGTCTGCCTTCGAGACATTGTCAATGTTAGATGTAACAGTTGTGTTTACCGAAGAGACAACAGTTTGGTTTAAAGGGTTAGTGGTTGTTTCTTCATTTATGTCGGCCACTGTGCCATTTGTACGATCATCAGTTATGTTAGCAACTGTGCCAACTTTGGGATTATCTGATGTTGGAATGTCCCTATTTACACTGGTTATTGTACCAGCTTTTGGATTTTCAGTTGTTGGAGCATCCCCATTTAGGCTGGTCGTTGTGCCGTTCCAAGGATTATCATCATCTCTTGAATATATGGTTATATCACCATCATGCTCCGTTGGGGATGACGTCTCATCAGTGCTTGTAGTTTCAGTTGACGATTCATTCTCAAAAATACATAGGATGGCGAACAGACTTGCCAGTCGGAATAATTCTCCCAATACGGCCATGGTTGTTTCTGCCACTGAAAATGAAATTCTATATATTTTAGGTTTTGTTTTCTCATTTAAAATATGGGATGGTGAATGATTTAACACATAATGCACTTTAGAAAGAGATCCGATATCTTGATTCACAAAATTTCATTTCCAATTTTGGAACCTAATGTCCGATAGATTGATAATCGATATGTTTCGAAAGTAATCCCTACGAGGGTTGATCCAAAAGTTCCGAACCGTTTGCTCTAATAATCTTAATATTTTATGAATATTGTTTATATTTGGCCACAACCACGCCATTACCTAAAACTAAAACTTTTGGATCAACCCTCGTATATGTAATGATGATCTCCAATCAAACTAAACTATACAGAAATCAAGTTTGTATTGTATTTTGTTTACCACAAATGAAGGTGAGCAATACCTCTTGGGTATATCCCGTATATATACGGTCGTAATTTACGTAATTATCCTGGAAGATAGACCCAGAAGTCCCTCCTTGAAGGAACTCTGTGTTCTTTTATGTGCACTTATACATAGACATACAAGTACACACCACAGCCTTTTGTACGAGTTGTGGACCACTCAGTCAAACACCCTGAAGTACTTTACGCAAACAAGCAAATTAAGTCTTGCCTGAACCGGGGTTCGAATCCGGGACCTATTGCGTAGGAGGTACACGCTCTACCGCTACCGCTGAGCTATACGGGTGAAGTTAATATAGAAATATAGAAAAGCAAGTTAATATAAGATTTATTTAGTATTTCGACAGAACAGAGGCGTAGTCAGGCAGTCAAAATGTAATAGAAAATATTAATTTTTTCAACCGAAATTGTGAAAATGAAGTCTTAAAAACAATAAAGTTTTTAATGGAATTAAGATGGGAACGTTGGGTCGAAACTTTTTCAGAATCATATCATACATATTGATGAATTTTGCGCATTTATGTTTATTTTCATCGAGGTTTCTGTACATCTAGAAAGCGCATAAATACAGGATGATCCAGATAACACAACCCTCCAAAATGAAAGAATTTATTTAATACAGCTATAATCAGCTTCATGACAATGTGAGGCCAAATGTGTTATATAACATTCAATATTCTTCTTGTTATGGCCATTTAAAAAATGTGCCCAATTTTGAAATAAAATAAAATAAATGATTTTCATGTCAACCAAAAGGTTACACATCGTTTGTTTAAACCCATCACATTATTTAATCTTCTGCATTTTGTGAGTATAGAGGGAAAGATCATTAATGAGGAAGTCTTCCAGCAACCTTTAAGTCATCTTTAGGTGTGGTTGCACCTTCTGAGCGATATTTTCGAACTGCGCTCAATGCAATCACACACAGTCCTTTTAGGTGTAAGCTGGTCATTTTTTCCATTCAGGTGTTGAACAGTTTCCTTTTCTACCTCTTCCAACTCATTATTTAACATTTGACTATGGTATTTTTACTCAGATGCCAGGAATTTCAGTCATTTTATCTTTTACTAGTTGTTTTACCATTGCACATTCTTCATTTTTCAATTAAAATATTAAATGAGACTTTCATTTCATGTCTTCTTTGGAATTCTTTCTGAATTTCGCATAGAATCTCAAGACATAATTTTGTCTCATTGTTAATTTCCGAAAATAATTGGACACATTTTAAGATCATCCATGATATCAAAAAACAATCAATTATGTGTAACAGACTTGATATCAAATTATCATCCATAGATTCTAGTTTATGCACATAAAAATTGGGTTGATAGGTATTTAAGAAATTAGTTTACTTTTAGAAGGTTCTGTTTTTTGGGGTCACCCTGTAGTATAGATGCAACGTGTACTCTAATTTTTTTGAAAAAATATGTCAGAATCATATCATACATATTGATGAATTTTGCGAATAAAAAACGTTTTCTAATATATCTATTTTCATCGAGGCTACTGTACATCTAGTATGCGCATAAATTATATATGTAATGTGTACTCTAAATTTGTTATAAAAAATATGCCATAGGTCCAATGAAAAATACTGTAGTAGATTTATGCCTTGATAAATTGAATAAATTACAATTAAAACTTACGTTGTTGTTATTATACATATGCTGTCTATGGCGATAGGATGCTTCCAATGATTTTAAATGTCCATCGTCAAATATTAAAAATACAATTGATACATAGATTGCATTACTGATCAGAATTAAGAGACTTGCACGTAACTGTCTTATTTGTAATTGTTCAGCAATATAATTGCTGATATTTCGCTAAGCTTTGAAAACCATGAGGTTTTAGGCTAATGAGTTCAATCTAAACCACAAACATCAGTATGTAATTTAACATTTGATGAGTAATAGATAAAAGGTTATATCTCCATTCTACACCAATAAATGCAATCAATCGTATCTAAAGAATTACACTTAAAATATATCATATAAATAATAGATAAAGATAATATGTATATATGATAAATAGATAAAGATAAATAAATAAATGAAAGATAAAGTGAAATGCAAGTTGATGATGAGTTGAAAATTGGTCCAAATCGAAAATCAGGAGACAAATCGTTGCAGGTACATAAAAGACATACAGTATAGTAATTAATGAACGTTACTCTATGATGATATAATGCGCTATTAGTTAAGTACTTTTTGACAGTTTTGGGATTACGGTACTTAAATTACATGATTCTGCTTTTTCATAATGACGACCCTAGATCCACCTGAGCATCGTTTATCATATTTACGTCTATTAGAAATAACAATTGCGGTGTACCATAAATCGCTAAAATACGTTGTCATTTAAATTGTTAATTGCTATTGTTTGATTAAAGGCCACGTGGTGGTCTATGTTAGTCATGGGGCCAGGCTAGTAAATACATTGACAAATAAATGAGCATTTTCATGTTCATTATATTGTTTTTTGAGAAAATCCAGAATAAATATGAAATGTGTACATTTTTGTAAATATGCGTGTCCCCTAGGCATTTATTTGTCTTGGAATTATCTATATGGACATTAGCGTTGTTTGTGATGAACTTGGCCATGATTATTATTTGAATGGCACATTTCATTAGTTTTCACATATAATACAACAACACAATTGTTTTCTTCCACTATGAGAGCTTTGGCATATTCCCTACACCGCTGCTCATGGAATATTTGTCATTGATAAAACAGATTTCAAAGTACCCTGAAGTTTTGATGAATGGAGCGTATTAATTTTTCCCAGCATTCCCAGGGGCTACGGCAGAACCATCATGAGACATTATGGCATTCGATTGGTTCCTTTCTGGAATACTTTTTGTAGAAAAACAGAAAGATGAGATGGGTATCAGAATGCGCAAGAAAATACATCTCTACGTGGCCACTTACACGCAACACGAATTGTATGTTTACTTCACAACAAGTAGATCTAGGGAGTAACACAGAAGCTTTTGATGAATTAACAGGAACATTCGTTCCCAATGTATTTCCCGAAATCTTTAACCTTTTTAAAACTTCAAATGATGAAATATTCCTCGGACCAAGTCAGTAAGGTTAGGAATGACTTTCAAATGAACGTTTAAATATGAGACAAAGCAAATTGATTTGAGATGTCATGGTTTATCATGATGAGAAATACCCCAGAACTCAATACTTATTGATTACCCTATACACATCTTAACAGGATCCACAGAATTTATGTGATATAAAATTATTTAAAGCCAATTTATGATCATATGCTTCTATTTCATGCCTCTATTTATGCATTTTCGCAGTATTTACAATGTCATTTACACTTATACTGCCAAGGGTTATATAAATAAAGTAGAAAACAAGATGGTTTTAAAAGGGTAATAAACATTAATGCATCGGGAAGATCATAATAATAATATACCGCATAATGACAAGTAGATTTATTGTATTTTCTCAGGCAACACTTAAGAGAAGTGTATTTAGTTTAATATAAAACTTGTTTTCTATTTTATTAGAACATCCATGTTGTGACTATGCTAAGCTGTGATTAGCAGTGTCAATACTAATACCTTTAAATTGAAAGGGAATGAGGCAAAACCTAATCATATTTTCTCATCTTATGCCATGGTCTATTCTCATTTGAATACTCCCAGTTTAATTAGGATCTAAGAATAACATGTAGAAATACATAAAGAAAAAAAGCAAGCAAAGGGTATTAGAAATGCCCATTAGATTTGCTCTCACAGACAATGGTACCAACTTACAAAACATTAAGAAAACTTTTACTTTCTGAAATGCAGTCTCATTTATGGTAAATGGCTGCTTTATACTTGCATGCCAGTTTAGTTTATTTCCAATTTAGTAAATTAATGTGGTAATTTTTTATCATGTCTATACAGCTGTATTAATGTTGATTTATCTAAAACGATCTTCAGGTCTATTAACTCTTTCAAACAGTCCAGGTATTATGCTTTTGCAATGTAAACACCTCATGGTGAACTGCACCTCCTTCCCTGTTCTGCTGATCTGCGATGCATAATTTTATGAACATCAGAATGGTGTAAACAGGAAATTCAAGAGTTCAAGAGCGAGACAATGACATCAAATCATTACCCTGTGTACCAATCAGGAAGTCAAATTACCCTCTAACTAATACCCATAATTTTGCAGTTCTGCTGTTGTTCAAATTTCTAATGGAGTTTCCATGGACTTTTAAGGAAATTTGAAATGGTTATCAATCCTAGCTATAGGTAAAAAAAATTAAATTTTTTCTACAAATTCTAATATGATATATATATATATATATGGGGTTTATTGAATATACATAATTACCTATAATGCAGAGCCTAGATGCTGAGCCCTGTCAAAGGGTACCACATCATTGACTGGTTATGGAAAACAAATGCAGTTCTCAGAAAGACAGTTACAAAAGTATTGTTATTTTGCATCAGTGAAATATATTTATTGCAATTTGCACTTTTACATACAGTATTTTCACTATACAAACGCCAGGATGTGACACAAACCATACACATATACTGCTACAAAGTGTGGCAAATAAACCATACACATGTACTGGTACAGGGTGGACAAATACACCATTAAAACCCTTTAGTTCCCATTCAATTCTTATTGGTTCTCTTTTGGAGAAGAGGAATATAAATAAGTCGAGATGTACTATACAAACTTCAGTAGATCAGACATGTTCTTGAAAGTGCTTCTTGTTGAACTTACTACCTGGCTGTTATGATCACTTCATGAATATCAAAATCTCTAGAATTCTAATTTATATACATTACATGTATATAACTAGTTTTTGCTGTAGATGGAGTGTTTTTGGTCACTTGTACTGTTGTATAATTATAATAATATTATAAAACTTTAATCAGAATCCAAGAGGATGATGTCTGGAGATTTTGCCTGTACTAAAATTGAAAACCCTTCAGGTTTAGATTGGCCAGAGGTTTTTGTAGTTGTAGCTGATTGGCCAGAGGTTTTTGTAGTTGTAGCTGATTGGCCAGAAATTTTTGTAGTTGTAGCTGATTGGCCAGAAGTTTTTGTAGTTGTAGCTTTCTGTAGTTTTGATGTCTGAGTGACACTTTGGTGGCTATTCTTGTGAGGAGCATTTGGGCTTGGCAGATTGGGTTTCTCTTGGTGAATCTTTGGTTTGAAAGCCGGGAGATTTCTTGCAAACTCAGGAAGATCTTTTGTGATTGGTGCACTACTTTTGGATGGTACAGGTCCAATGTAAAGTGGCTGTGGTGAAGTAATAGGGTTACTGGAGCCACCTTGGGGTTTCAAAGTACCACTATGGGATTTCATGGTACCACTTTGGGGTTTCATGGTGCCACTTTGTGGTCTCACAGTGCCACCCTGGGATTTTATATTCCCACTTTGGGGTTTCATGGTGCCACTTTGGGGTTTCATAGTGCCACATTGGGGTTTCACAGTACCACCTTGAGGTCTCATGGTGCCACTTTGAGGTTTCATAGTTCCACTCTGGGGTGAGACATTAGGTTTATGAGTACCAATGGTTGATGACCTTCCAACGATCGAACCATCTGTTGATTTTGGCTTCATTTGAGGCTTAGGTTGACCAGGAAATATTGGAGATTTTACAGTTGTTGCAGAATTTGGTCTGACATACTGACTTTGGAAGATTGGTGATTTTACATTACCTTGTGGCGGTTTGGAAACTTGCCCTGATTTTATATGAGGTTTCACACCAGGGAAGGTCGGGGATTTGATGTTCGATTTGTGAGATGAGGTTACAGTTGTAGGCTTTATTTGGGGTCGATTAGTTTGGCTAGAGAAGGTAGGGGATTTGACAGCGCTTTCGGCAGATTTGGCAATTTTCTTAAATGGGATTATATCTAGTGACCTTTGAGACATTGTTGTGCCATCTTTAACAAAAAACTTGTCAAGTTTCACTGATTTTGCTCCAGATGGAATCGGAGCACCTAGATCAACTTTTGGTGATCCAAATAGTTGTTTTACATCCACTGAAGGACCAGCATTATATGCTGGTTTAGTTTTACCAGTAACTGAGCTAGTGCTGACACCAGGATTTACAGATTGAGCTTTCTGCGGGTGAACTGATTTCAAACCCCTGATTATTTTATACTTGTGTCCTGCGCTTGTTGTATTCTTCAACACTGAAGGCCCTTGGATCTTATTATGTGAGGAGGCGCGATATTTCATCGCTTGTTTCCACGATAATGTTCCATGCATTTGGGATGTCTTTTTAAGCTGCATTAATCTCGAGGGGGTAGGTATCTTCTTGCTAATACCAGCTTTTGGTGATGGGGTTGATGAATCATAAGTCAAGTCAATTATTTCAGGAGTACCAGTTGTTTGTTCAGCACCCTTTTTGTCCTTTACTTCAGGAGCGTCTTTAACAGATGTACCATCCTTGGCCTTGGGTGGTGATTTTGTCGTCAAGTTTGATATGCTTGATTTGATAACCTGGCGATAGGTTTCCCGAATTTGTGGATTTATCCCTAAGCTTGGGTATTGTTTGTTTACACCCACGCCTTTGCTTCCCTGAAATATAAAAGTGCAGATTAACTATGACGTGTTAACGACGACATGTTTCTTCAGTTGGTATTCAAGAGAGATTACAAATTGAAGGATGAATAGAAAGTTAAGCCAAGATGGAGCTAAATAAAGCATTACAATTCAAAGGGATATTACAATTGGATTAGAGTTGGTGATACTCAACAAAAGTAATTACTGTACATCTAAAACACCTGTTTCATAAAAATAAATAACTCTAACATAAAAACAACAAATACAGTAAATAAATAGAAGAGACATCAAAAGCAAACATCACCACCAACCAGTAAGCAAATATTATTAACTCAGCAAAATGTAAACACAATGGCACATTTTGGTCACGCATTTTCTACATACTTCCTCTCTGTCTACTAGAGAAAATGTGACAATCTATAAATAGTGCATAACATATTATCTCATTATCCTCATGACTGTTCCTTTTTATATTACAAACAACATTTTTTCCACAGTTTTATGATTTAAAGCATGTCATTTTATTCATGGGAATAAATTCCTTGTTATTTATACAGTTTGCAATTCATTCCTATTGCTTTCAGTAGAATGTTTACGCGTAATAATGTGTTTATCTATTTCCAGAATTGTACAACAATACTTTGAAAAGGCTTAGTTGCATCGGAATTTCGAGTAGAAATTACAAAACATTGTGTGCGATGATATTTTTAATCCTGACAATGCATATTAATTGTGATAATCAATGTCATATTTATGTTATTTAATGGTGAATTAAATGCCTTCATCAAGGAGCATGTGGCAAATAATTAATGTGCATTAATGGGATTGGGAAACAGGTAATTGTAATTGTAATTGAAAAATTGCACAATGTACAATGTGTGATTTCAATATTTAAATACAGACCAGTTTTTAAGTTTTTTCTAGCATACATGCTGAAAAAGCAGCTGGCCCAGATTGAAACGTAAACACTGTATGTGAAGCACATTCTTTGAAAATTGAAAAGGTTTACAGTAGAAACATTAATTTCTGACTCCATATGCCACATTTTACATATATTATACCATATATGGGAATAATAATTATCATTGGGTTTCTACATAATTGATCATGTTTTCTGGAAAATAATAAGTGTAGAATGGCAATCACATGAAGTACTGTATAATTACAAAGCTTACATTTACAACACATTGGCAATTATGCCATTTAGGTCCTGTTTGATGCTTTGATAAAAAACATTAGAAACAATGAATGAATTAAGGATTATTGGTTAGTGGATAATACAGTGAATCCTGGGATTAGCAAGCCCAATTAGCAGGATCTTTCAGGGGTACGCTTAATGAAAGGGGTGGTTGTGTAAACCGAGAAAATACAGGTGCTTTTTGAATTTTGATGCTCATTTTTTGAAAAATCCTGATTTGACAGTGGGCCTGACATAACAGGTTGAGAGGATATGTGTTCTTTCACCATAACTCAAATGAGAGAAAGAGCAACACAAAATCTCAGCAAACAATATATTTTATCAAATCACTAATGATTTTAAGGATTTCATGATCAAACCAAAATGGTGGCCATTTTGAACTGAGTAGCCTTATTGGAAATTCCTTCTTGAGCAAAGGTCATTGGAAATTCTTCTTGGGTTGAGATCCTATTCCCATAAGAAAATAGCCTATAAAATTTGGATCACACCCATAACTGGTATTTAAGATATCAAAAATTATTTTATTTGATTAAAGAATGATGGCTATTTCAAATTTACATGCATACACTGTATATTGAAAATTCATTCTCAAACTAGAAATCGGCAACTTCACGGAGTAGCAAATTCGAACAAACGCTGAATTCATGAATCTGTATATGTCACAACGTAATATTTACCATCTACTCTACCCTTGATTAAATTGGCAGATATTAAAAGACATGCATTAGAGATATATCAAAATTTCCATCGATATAATCATCTGAGTGACTAATTTAGCATAAGGTTATCATACTTTGAAGAGATCTCTAAATAACAGTGAATTCACGCTCTAGGCAGCCATTTTGAATTTTTCTGAGCCATGAATCAGAAAAACAATGCCATCTACAATGTGATCTACTTCCTTCAATTTTAGTATAATATTACTGTAGTCATACTTAAAGAAGTCAGAAAACATTCCCGTCATTTTTAAGTGGTGGCCATCTTGTCTGACTGACAGATGGACAGACAGATGGAAGGCTTCATTATATCATTGTTGACTGGTATTTGAATTATTGCCTAAATAGATGGATGAACCCATTGCTTCTCTACATCCTTCCTAAACTTCTTCCAATGGGAATATAGACTTACATGTATAGTGCTAAGTATTGATGAAGAAATATTGAAACAAAGAGAGAAAGAATGACTAATCCCGTGGTTTCAATTGACATTATGAAGTAAATGACGAGACCTTACTCTTTGGACACACAAAGCAATTGTTAGGTTCTATCTCTGGTATATTGAAAAGATGTAGAACATCTACAACTTGCACAGTCAACAGTATACTCTTACTGTCTATACATCTATATTTGGTCTACAATCATCCACCAAGCACAATTGCCAAATATGGAAAGATCATAAATATTGCAAAACACAGTAAATTAACATATAACCCACGTGTGAACATTTTATATGCCCATATTAAGATAAAATCGGAGGTGTACCTTTCATGATCAATTTGTTTTTTTATACATTGACAAGATTACTTTTGCATATATTATGTATTTATCATGTTGTCATTTAAAGTGATTGCAATGAGTTTTTAAGTATGTTTACATTCATATCACATGCCAACTAGATAGCTCTTTATAATAATAATGGTTTCAAACTACTTGATGTGTCTTTGAGCATCTAGAAAGACAATGAAAAATAGATAAGTCAAACTCATGACCATAATTGAGTGTTGTTTATCTTTAAAAACTAGATAATGGCAACTAAAATCCCAACGAACAAAATATCAATTACCGAATTCCAATCAATTATACTCATTACTTTGGTTAAAATTGAAAAATTTAGATTTTAGAATTGCGAATTCCTGCAAAGCAGCCATTTTGAATTTTCTGAGGTACAAATCTGAAAATTAGTACCGTGGGTACTGGGCTCACATGGTGACAGAAAAAAACTGATATAATTTTTTGCTGATTTTTTGTAACAAAATTATTTCAAGCCACTTGCCACTATTTTAGACTGACGGAGAGACAGATGGACAAATCGATGTTAAGTAAAATTGCTGAAAAAAAAACAGATGCAAGACACTTGAAATTATTTGTAAAGCTAGGAAATGGGCCAAAATTGAATTTCGCGAGACAAAAAAGACGACCATATTGAAATCAGGCAAGCTTTTGAACCAGGAGTCAAAGGGGAGTTTTTTTGTATTGATGTTGAACAAAAATAACGTGAAACTGGAATCCTATCGACAGGGGTTTTAAGGCAAATGGTCCAAAAGAGGATTTCGCGAGACAGATGAACAAATCAATGTTAAGGCCAGGGTGATTGTTGGGAAATTTTTTGCATTCCCCAATTGAGTCACATGTTATTTTTCAAACAAGAATAACTCCTTCCTCAAATTGTCTACATCTTGCAGGTTTTCACTAAGAGTGCACTTATGTGCCTAGAAAAGCATTGTGAGAAGATTTGTTATGTAAAATGTATAAAAAACGAGAAAATTCAGTGAAAAAAAATTCTGAAAATTTTCTAAATTTTTTCATTGAATTTTCTTGTTTTTTATACAATTTATCAAAACATTCTTCTCACAAATCTTTTCTAGGTACATAAGTGTACTCTTTGTGCAAAACTGGAAGATATAGACAATGTGGGGAAGGAGTGATTCTTGTTTGAAAAATAACATGTGACTCAATTGAGGACTGCAGAAAATTTCCCATCATGCACCCTGACCTTAACTAAAATGGCTGAAAATAAAAAAAACAGATATAATATTTTGCCGATTTTTTGTTTTCGGACAGACAGACAGACAGACGGACGGACGGACAGACAGACGGACAAGTGAGTGATTGCAAAAGCTCACCATGTGAGCTAATAAAAATAATAGCATAATTGTGATCTACTCCAAAATTCCTTCAATTTGAGTATAATATAGCCATACTTTGAAGGGATCGAAAAATGATTGCGAAATCGTACATTAGACGGCCATTTTGAATTTTACGAGGCTCGAATCAGAAAAAAGATATGGAATACCTCTCTGTAGGGAAAACCTATGAACAAGGAATGCTTTTCAAAAGAACCAAATATTTTTCCATTGACTTACATGTTAACGGACCCTCTCTGTAGGGAAAACCTGTGAACAGGGAACAAGGAACACTATTTTGGGGCAAATTATGAAAATTCACCTGTGAACAAGGAATATGGAATATTGGTGACACTGTATATTCCATTATTTTTCAGAGGTGTGAAAGTCTTAAGCCAATATCTGATTCTAAAAAGCTTGGATTAATATGATTGAGATTAAGATAAGCCAATTGTTTACAAGATGTAGCATCCCACTCACTGTTAATTACCCTGATATATTTTAAAACTAATACTAATCTGTTAGTTACTAATTATCATGACACTAATTCTTCCTTTCAACAAACATAATTACATCAAATCAGTTGTGATAATCTAGGGATTGACACAATTGATTATCAACAATTACAACAATTACATCATCATACGCCAGCAGCAGCGGCTAAAATAAACATCGGGAGAATGCTCCTTACCCTCAGCTAAAGGAGGGAGGTGGGAGACTTTCATACATCTTCCAAGATGTCACAACAAGGTCTAGCGACCAAGTATGGAGTCGGCATTGGTAAAATCAATTAATGCCCAAATATATACAAAAAATGCTTATTCAACAATTCTGAGTTTGCTGAAAGTGCGGCCCCTCTCTATAGAGAAAACCTCTGAACAAGGAAACTTTCCTCCAGTCCGAAGAGCATTCCCTGTTCGCAGGTTTTACTGTACAATATTTGCAATCTACTCTTAATTGCCTTTCATTTGAGTATAATAAAGCTATACTTCAGAAAGATCTAAAAATTAGCGAAAATTTCTGTTTTCCTGACCCCCCATACATGGCCCCTGGGGGTCAGGATGAAAAACACGGAATATATGTGAAATAGATAGATGTTGCGAATATACTACCAAAATTTCAAACGATAATATTAATTACTTTGGTTTAGAATGAAAAATTTATGATTTTTGCAAAAAAGTCCCGTCATTTTTAAAGCGGCGGCCATCTTGAAAATTTTTTTTTTGCGTAAAACTATTCATCAATATACATCTTTCTAACAAATATGAAGAAAATCCGTCTACTAATATTTGAGTTATCTTCCGGACGGACGGACGGACTGACTGACTGACGGACTGACAGACTGACGGACTGACGGACGGAGGGCTTCACTATATCCCTACCGAACTTCGTTCGTTGGGATAACAACTTCACAAATACCAATAATCAGGTTTAAACCAAATTACGTTTCTCACAGTTCTAATAAATAGTACCATGGGTACTGGGCTCACATGGTATTGCTCAAAAGTGAATGATGGCTAAAATGACATAAAATAAAATAAAAAGGATACAATTTTTTGCTGATTTTTGTAACAAAATTATTTGATACAACTACTCTTTACTCTTTTACGATGCAGGACACCTGAAATTATTTGTAAAGCTAGGAAATGGGTCAAAATTGAATTTCGCAAGACAAAAATGGTGGCCATTTTGAAAATAGGCGAGCTTTTGAACCAGGAGTCATAGGGGTATGATGTTGAACAGAAATAACTTAAGGAATCCTATCGACAGAGATTTTAAAACGTGCCACTATTGTTGACAGACGGACAGACGGACGGACGGACGAACGGACGGACAGACAGACGGACCAAGTGAGTGATTGCAAAAGCTAACCATGTGAGCTAAAAATGATAATGTCTTTGAACAGCAAAAATATATATCACTCATTCATAAAGTTAGTACTGATATCTTGAAAAGCATTCCCAAATAAACAAACTTGGATTGTAGGAGAGAAGACTGAGCATCCCATAATGTGAGATATCAAACAAAAGAAAAGAAGATATGCAAAGGCAACCAGAACAACGGCAACGCCAAAGCGTAGCGAATCCCATCAAACAGAAATGGCTGGCATTTTTACAAACGAAATATATAGCAAATATCATAAAACAACACACCAGAAAGGCCACCATTTTCAAAATGGTTGCTCACTAGCCAAGTTGTCATCAGAAGAAATATATAATATGCTTTTAAGTAGCCACCTATAAAATTTTTGAAAAATCGCACACATGTACTTGTAAAGACAATGTGCCATGCTTATAGTATTCACATACCAAATATGAACAAAATCGCACCACTACTTTTCGAGTTATAGTAAAATAAGTTAAAATGGCCGCCATTTTGAAAATGTCCGCCATTTACAGACGTACGTACGGACGGACAGACAGAGGCGTTCCCTTTATCCCTCTGAAATTCGTTCGATGGGATAATAAACAAAGGAATGGCAGATGAACATACAAATGAAGGATTAGTGATCTTTGAGCCTTCGCTAGAAAAAAAGGTTATCTTTCTGAAACAATCATGAGGATCTGAATACGGGGAACTTAATAAAACAGACTTTTAATTTAATGTTTGTTTGTTTGTTTGTTTGTTTCAAGAGTTCAAGCAAGAATGTGTGTTCAGACCTTTCTTTGGAAGAGGAATAGTGAACATTTTATGGTTAATGTTTGGACTTAAACACAATTTGCATCCAATGAGTGCAAATGTTGAACCATGAATAAATAGAAAATATTTTCAATCAACCCATCTGGCAGACTAGTCTAGCATACACTAAACATTAATGTAAAATAATATGAAAGTATAACGAATAAAAAACAGTATTTAACATTTATGTGAAATAATATGAAAGTGTAATGAAAAAAAAACAGTATTTAACATTTATGTAAAATAATATGAGAGTATAATGAATAAAAAACACTTATCAACATAATATGTTTGCTTATAAGCCTTATACTTTACTTGTTTATAATGCAAACATTTGATGTGCAATACAAATGTATAAAGCATCTACACAGCAATTCAAGTTAATTTCACACGCAATGCATATAAACACATGCGACTACAACAAACAAACAAAAAATTGTTCCTACCCCAGCTTTCGGACTAGCCACTAGTTTTTGCTGTCCCAGGGTAGTGGCTTGGGGTCTTGGAGATGTGACAGAGCCTGGGGTGGATGGGGTAGAGTTAGGTCCAGAGCTGTGTGTAGGAGTCTGAAAAATCATTTAAAGCTTAAATAATATACGGTTTTATGAAACTTATACTACAGTAAAATCTATCTTCAATGAACACTGATAGGATCAGCTCAATGGCTTACATTTAGAAGTGTTCACATTAAAAGGTGTTCACATTCAGAAGTGTTGACAAAGAGGTGAAGACGGACCATAATTACAGTAAGACCATAATTACTGAAGGGACCATGATAACTGAAGAACCATATTCATTGTACAACCATAGTAGTGTATGACAATAATCAATGGAGGACCACAATCACTAAAGGATCATGAGCACTGAAGGACCATAACCATTGTACAACCATAATCAGTGTATGACCATAATCAGTGTATGACCATAATCACTAAAGGATCATGAGCACTGAAGGACCATAACCATTGTACAACCATAATCAGTGTATGACCATAATCACTAAAGGATCTCGAGCACTGATGGACCATAACTCCCTCAGGCATACATACCTGTGGCGTCTTTGTGTGGGAGTGTTGAATACAGTAGCGTGTGGCCTGTTCTAGTATAGATGGCTGTTCCTCAAGCTGAAATAAAACCACATGTAAAATATAATTGGAGTTCACTCAAACTTATTAAACAAAATACTGCTTTTATATGATAAACATTTTCATCAGAGTGTACCCTTTATAAATAAACAGAAGAAGACCTCTTTGAATAAATACTGATCACTAGACTAGTAGGGGATCTCTTCCTAGCCACTCTGTTGTCAAAAATATATAAAATACCTGTATGCAAGCATGGAACACTGATTAATGGTGTTGTTTTGTCAATAAAAAATACCCCAAAAAATTATTTTCTTGACATTTCATCATTTTATTTGTATTGTATCACACCTCCTTAGATGCCCAAAACTGCTTGACATGTCATCATTGAATATATATGGTTTTACAGGCTCTCTTGAAATGTACTTCATACAAGTGCTAGATAATGAGGACTGGTGAATCAGAATGGAAGAAAGAGTTAATTAAAGTTAAACCTTAAAGCAAAATTGGAAACAAAAAGAAGTGTTCACATTGATAGGTGTTCAGTTTTGAGAGGTGTTTGGATATACAGGTTTTACTGTACCTATTTTGGATGGGAAAATCAGAATGGGAAATACCTGTTTTGATCTACAGGCACTATAAACATGCACCAACATTGAGTTCATCTCTTGTTTGCTTTCTCTCACTATACTCTGCTTGCTGCTATGTTGCCAAACCTTATAGGCCTCTGCAATGGCAGGATTTTCACATGTGAATCAATGGGAAAATAAACATGGGAATCATTCATATACTCTGCTTACTGCTATGTTGCCAAACCTTATAGGCCTCTGCAATGGCAGGATTTTCACATGTGAATCAATGGGAAAATAAACATGGGAATTATTCATATACTTTGCTTACTGCTATGTTGCTAGACCTTATAGGCCTCTGCAACGGTAGGATTTTCACATGTGAATCAATGGGAAAATAAACATGGGAATCATTCATATACTCTGCTTACTGCTATGTTGCCAAACCTTATAGGCCTCTGCAATGGTAGGATTTTCATATGTGAATCAATGAGAAAATAAGCATGGGCATTATTCATATACTCTGCTTACTGCTATGTTGCCAGACCTTATAGGCCTCTGCAATGGTAGGATTTTTATATGTGAATCAATGAGAAAATAAGCATGGGCATTATTCATATACTCTGCTTACTGCTATGTTGCTAGACCTTATAGGCCTCTGCAATGGTAGGATTTTCACATGTGAATCAATGGGAAAATAAACATGGGAATCATTCATATACTCAGCTTGCTGCTATGTTGCCACACCTTATAGGCCTCTGCAATGGTAGGATTTTCATATGTGAATCAATGAGAAAATAAACATGGGAATCATTCATATACTTTGCTTACTGCTATGTTGCCAGACCTTATAGGCTTCTGCAATGGTAGGATTTTTATATGTGAATCAATGAGAAAATAAGCATGGGCATTATTCATATACTCTGCTTACTGCTATGTTGCCAAACCTTATAGGCCTCTGCAATGGTAGGATTTTCATATGTGAATCAATGAGAAAATAAGCGTGGGCATTATTCATATACTCTGCTTACTGCTATGTTGCCAGACCTTATAGGCTTCTGCAGTGGCAGGATTTTCATATGTGAATCAATGGGAAAATAAACATGGGAATTATTCATATACTCTGCTTACTGCTATGTTGCCACACCTTATAGGCCTCTGCAATGGCAGGATTTTCATATGTGAATCAATGGGAAAATAAACATGGGCATTATTCATATACTCTGCTTGCTGTTATGTCGCCACACAGGCCACACCTTATAGGCCTCTGCAGTGGCAGAATTTTCACATGTGAATCAATGAGAAAATAAACATAGGAATTATTCATATGGCTGCAAATTGGTAGTATGAAATGTTTTTAAACACTGGAATGGATGTTAATTGTATAATATACAGGGTGTCCCAAAAGTATGGGACCCCCCAGAGAGACATATACCAATATCTCCATAGTGTGTGTCATATATCATTTTAAAGCTCATCAAAAGTTACATCGATGAGAAAGTTACAGGTATTACAAAATTTAGTGATTGGGCAAAAAAAAGTTTAGTCGGTGTGTCTCCCCTGGCCATTTTAACAGCAGCAATTCTTTTCAGATATGACCTTAAACAAGCTTCAAATAGTGGTCATGGCGTTTTATAATCCCAATAAAACCTTTTTAAGCCATTTTAGAAGAGTTTCCTTGGAGTATCTGCCCTTACCTTCCTCTTTTTTCAACTCAATATCCATCCTATCTTTGACTATAGCACCAATATTTTTGGTCACATTCAGGTCAGGGATGTTTACAGGATACTGAACTGAACTTCAATTTTGGCCACACACTAAATTTTGAAATGCCTGTTACTTTTTTCCATTTGTGAGTTTAACCATGATACTTGGTAACTTTGGATGAGCCTTTAAATGATATATTAACACATATTATGGAGACATTGATTATGCCTGCCTATGGGGGTCCTGTACTTTAGGGACACCCTGTACATGCACTGTAAGTGGCTTCAGTTTGGTGCCAATATAAATTGGTGATTAACTAACTCGAGACAAGATCACCATTTTAAATCTTTCTCAATATACTCAATTTTCTATGCTGTCCTATTATGGTATAAGTCCTATATGATATTTTGTTGTATTTTCCCAAATATGGGCCAAATGGCAAAATTAAATACTGCAAAATTAAGCAAATCTACTGTTATTAGGTGAAGGGTAACAATTAAAGAAGAAAAATACTAACAATAAACCAGAATACATATTTTACGAACTAATTAAACAATCATCAAATACCAGATCTATTATAAACCATTAATGTATAAATTATGGCCAACCATCAAACATGATTCAGGCTGTGTCAATAAACCAATCAATTAATCTAGGATGATATTTTATAGACAATATTTTTATTCAATTTCAAAAACAAATTCTTTTTCGTGAGATACTATACAATATGTATCCTTCCTTATTCAAACACGTGTTAACTACTATTGCATATGACAGTAATTAGAGCAAATATAATCATATTGAAAAAAGTTAATCAACCTACTTATTCAAACAAATAATATAGTACTATTAATCCAATTTCTGATTAAAAACCACTCTTTTAATAGCTCTTTACTATAAATAATTAATAAAACATTAATAAAGGAGTATTAGATTTTATCTCCAAGATGAATTTCCAAGATTTCTTTTAAACAAACAAAGTTATTTTTACAAAACTCTTCAGAATCCTTGTTTCTTTCAACAAAGTGTATAACACTGTATTATCTTATTTCTTGGTATTCAATAGAGACAATAGGGACAATACGCCCTCGATATAATGCATCAAATTAAGCTGAAGTCTAATTCTAATTAAAGGGAATTTATTAATGTTTACATTGAATAAATGATAGGAATATCAGCTGATTAAACGATGGAAACTGCAACATGTGAAGGATATCCTCGATTCGTGTAAAGGTATTTATTATTCATGAAACATAAAATGAATAGTAAACAAAAGCTGCATCCGCAAACAAGTTTACTTTTTATATTGTTTGCTTGTTGATTTTGCTTGTTCCTCATTTCATGGTCAGAAACCACATAAAAACACATGTCAAAAATGTATCATAAAACATTGAAATCCAACAAAAAGGTTCTGGTTATTGGCTACATGTTCATTGTTGTACAAGTTAGAATCAATTTCATTCAAATAAAAATTTCAAAAATATTGAAATTATCTTGACAAATTTAGGCATTTCTTAGTTAGTCTTTCAAATAAGCTAATATTTGCTTGAGGCATCTCAGGCAGACACGATGCTGGGATTTATAATCCTTTAGTTATTTTAAGAAAAAATTTCAATTCATGTATACAGTAACTATAAGCTTTCCTTGCATACTATTATCCTTCATGGATTACCTGATTTGAATTTGGTTTTGTTTCAGATTGAAATTTATCATTATGCCAGAGAAAAGGATCTGACATGATAGCTTTGTAAATGATCTTTTTAGATAACCCAATAAGCAAAGATTAAACCCTGAGGTAAAATACGTGAAAACAAGACATTAACATGACGACAATTCACTACCTAATTTGATTTACAAGTGTTTTTACAGATGCCAACAGCAAGACTGTATGTCAAACACTGAATGACAGCCAAAAAAATGGTGGCTACAACAGTATGTCAACATTCTATATACACAATCAAAATATCAGGTATCTTAATACAGGGCAAACAAACTGATCTTTTACTTATATTGACATGGGGAGGCAATCATAGATCACCCATTTTGGCACAATAAGGCAACTATAGATCACCTAGCAATGTTAGTTAATTTTTCTTCCAATTAAAAGATGTCACCCCTTCGGCATTTTCATTGCTGGTTGCCTTGTGGTAAAATAGTTTGTTCTTCCATTAAAAGATGTCACTCCCTTATAGCATTTCTCAACTGTATCACATCTGATTCAGTCAAGGGCGTTACAATACCCAGGAATTTATCGGTTCGTGCAGTACTTGTTTGTGATAGCGCCATCTGCAGGTCACTGTGGTTATAGCCTACATAATACGGGGTAGGATATCGGGAATTCGGTGCAGTTTCTATCCGTCGATTACGCTATGAATTGAAGCAAGTGTGACCACTTTATCCACTTAAACAATTTGATAATTGATTAAATCGTTAAACAAAATCGATACACACATCATACACTTCCCATCTCCTTAGAAATTAGCATGTTTTTATCGGATTGTGTTTTCGGACGATGCTCGACCCAGACCACTAGGGAAATCCTTATGCTAATTAGTATGACGTCATATTTTCCTGGGGAATCCTAGATTTCAAAGCCTCAGTCTTTTATTGTGTCAAATGTAAACGTTCTTTTGCAGACAGAAAATTGACAGATTAGCTTTTAACTTTCAGCTTTGATGTTTAAATATTCTATATTTCTACCGGACTTCTTGCTGAATATCATACAATGTTATAACTTGATTTGGATTTTGGACGATTGCCTGATTGATCCTTTCTGAAATTTTGATTGCGTTCACGATTGATTGGCAAGAAAAATAATTCCTAATAATTCAGCATAAATTATAATAAGTGGGAAGTAGAATAAAGGATGGGCGGAGCCAGGGGATTGGTGGCCCTACCAGCCCCACCAATTCACACGCATACACATAATGAGACAAACACACCCAGGCTCCAGAGGCCGTGATGGAAATATAAAACTATTTAGGGCACAAAATGGTATTTAATAGACCGATATGTAGTGAATCCGCCATGTATTGAAGGTAAAACAATCTGCATTATTGTTACTTCTATCAATACATGGATTGTGCAATGGAAAAGCAATGGCACAATCAAAAATGTGCATATCAATCGTGAATATCTCTCGGTTCAAAGCTTAATTCCAACAGAATCGTGTCAAAATATGTGTCTGAATAACAGTTATACATTATAAGATCACACACTCTTGCAAATTATTAGCCGAATGGCTAATTTTCAATGAAATGTCCTTAAGACAACAGCCCTGGGTCGCGCCTATGATGAAAATCAGCTTGAATATCCCTCCCCTAAATAATATTGATAATCACATTTATGCATGCGCGCACAGCTCATCCACTGAACGAAACGCCACTTCCCGCTGAAATCACCGGGTATTGATCTTTCCCTTGATTCAGTTACCACTGGTTGCCTTGTAATATAAAAATATTTTTTCTTCAATTAAAGGATGTCACTACCTTACAGTGTTTTCTATCTGCTCTTGAGTTTTTCAACTTAGCCAAAGTTATTAATGAATTCCGAAGATTTCAAATATTTTTTCTCATGTTACCAATTATTCTATTGATTCCAATATTTTCACATCCTAAATGATATACATTGTATTTGTGAGATAGTAGTTTAATATTGACTCACCAAGAATAAATTTCTGTATTCTCTCATTATCCTTTTCTTTGGCCATATTTGGAAGTTGTAAAAGGATTGCGTCTTTTGTACATGAGAATGCCATCTTTGCTAAATGAAGTCGATCTGCATCTCGTAAATATTTCCTACAAAATTATCATGGGCTATTAATAATTCAATAGACTTTGGAGTTATAACATTGAATACCGTTAATGAAGATTTGTATTACACAGTTAATGTGTCAGTATGTCAACCTCTAGAATACCAAAGCATTTTTCATTTTTCACTATCTTAATATACAATATTCAATGTTCATATTGGTTATATGACTGAACAAAGAACAATTCCATATACATTTTAATACATACTATTTTATGTGTTGAATAAAATTTGTAAAGTTACAGCCATTTTTGAGAGAAACTGTGACTGATATATCCATCACTTTGTAGACAAGAAGTTACCCCCAAGCCTTGAGCTGCGATTTGCTCACCTTTGTGAATCGGGCACTCTATTCAAGCCACAATGGACACTATAGAGGCCCCTTGAGTCATGGATATCACGCAACACATCAAGAAGGAGCACAATACACCGATTCAGGTGACTCGGGAAACTCCCTGGCCTGTCAACCTCCTCAATAGGTATCCGCCAAATACCCTAAAATTAAGCATTAAGATAGCGAGTGCTATAATATACAAGCATTATGTTCCTCTTTCTATATAATTTTCAATATCTGCAATCAATAGACCTTTCCCTGCCACCTTTTGGCACATCATCAAGTTATGGTTTATTGATTGGCTAGATTGGTGATGTCATTGGTTGTAGGTAGCAATCTGTCCAAGCAAATACAGGATAAACTTATTGCTAATTTTTGGGGAAAAGTACAACAATGACATCATTGATCTAGCCAATATATCTTAGCTTCTTTGATCTACCAAAAGGTGGCACACCCTAAACGAAGCTAAGGGATAAGACCATTTCTGTATGGATATGGTTATATATGAGAAATGGTGACAAAAAATCAAATATCTTTTCAGTCATATTTGTATAGCACTAGATGATAATTATATCAAAGTCTATGCTGTTTTGTAAGTGGTAGATATTAAATTGGTCTATTTTTTATTTTCAATATCATGAATACATGACTTGTGATATATTTATCATATTGCTGATGCATACTCTTTGCAAATATGTATCCACAAGAGGCAATGGGAAAGTACCAAAAATGGTTCCAGAACACAGCAAAATAGGTTGATTTTACATTGTGACATGTACTGTAAAAGAAATACTCACATTGAAAAAGTTGTTCTGTTTCCGATCATGTAGAAGGCTTGCACAGGGCATGTGATCCAATGTCTGCCACGGTACTTTAGTTCCCATTAACAAGTCTCTAGCATACCCCAAGTTCTAAAACACACAAACATATAATGTAAAGTTGCAGAAGGCTTGCACAGGGCATGTGATCCAAAGTCTGCCATGGTACTTTAGTTCCCATTAACAAGTCTCTAGCATACCCCAAGTTCTAAAACACACAAACATATAATGTAAAATTGCAGAAGGCTTGCACAGGGCATGTGATCCAAAGTCTGCCATGGTACTTTAGTTCCCATTAACAAGTCTCTAGCATACCCCAAGTTCTAAAACACACAAACATATGATATACATGCAGGCCTGTCAACTGTCCCGCAATTTGCGTATTTGTCACGCATTTGCTGAAGAATTTGAAGTCACGCCAGTTTTTTTTGCGTGACAGAAAATGTCACGCAAATACGCATTTTACCTGGTAATTGTCACGCAAAAATATTTCTGTAGAAATTTTTTCGAAATATGTTTACGATACGGTAAAAATACGAACGTCTGAAAAAAACCGAACGCAATTTGTTCGGATTTGTCACGCGAATCCCGTATATGTCACGCATGTTCATTGGAAATTTTCGTACCTCCCCCCCCCCCCCCCCCCTCCCCCCCGTTGACAATATCGCGAGCGTAGCTAGCGCGAAAAATTTGAGGTGATCAAAGTTTGGCAAAGGTGCTCAAACTTTGGCCAAAGGTGTTTAAAAGTTGGCCAAAGGAGTTCAAAATTTGGACAAAAGTGTTCAGATTTGGACTTAGGTGTCCAACATTTTGAAGTCACTCATATTAGGTGGTCCCAAGTTGACAGCCCTGTACATGTAACTAGATAATGGCAATGCCAAAGCATAGCAAATTCCATTGGATGTCTAATGGGTATCAGACAATGCTGCTAAAACAATTTATATTAAAAACGACTACTAAAGAACCTGCACTAACATAAGGCATTAAAGTATTAACTTAATACTCTTGGCCCAAAGTACCATTGGGCCAATAGTATTTGAGTTATAGCCCTGACGGATGGATGGATGGATAACAGACGGATGGATGGACAGACTAAATAATTAACTAGATGGAAAGACAAATGGACAGACAGCATCTCGAATTTCAATATGTTTCACATACATAACATCCATGTAGAGTACAAATCATGTAGCACTTTACAGATGGATTAAGCAAATATCAAAATTTTCATGTTATCCGGTACACCGCAAAATTAAAGGTGCAGTATGCTACAGACAGTTCAGACGTCCCATTATTATTGCTCGCATAATATTTCACATACCATGGATATATTTTGAGAATAACTTATGGGTATATTATTGCCTGAATATTGAAATAATCAACAGAACAACCAACCTTCAGAATTAAACACAATTGATTCCTCGGCTAGCGAGGGGAATCCCCCTTGAGTCATGCAAGCACCCACACACGCCTTGAACCAGGCAGCCAATCAGGATCATGATAAACAAATTCAACAACCAGTCAGATAATAGGGGGATTTTCCCGGTGGGGGGGAGGGGGTAGGTACAAAACTTTATCAACCTATTTTGAACCAAATGCGTGACATATACATAATTAGCATGAAAGTCAGAACAGAATCCGTTCGCTTTTTTCGACATTCGTTTTTTTAACGTATAGGCTTTTTAAAGAAAGCAGATTTTTTTTAAATATCAAAATAATGCATGATTTGTGTGACATTTTATCAATCACGCTTAAGGTCCATGTGCAATATGGCAATATGTCGTATCTTTAACCATGAGTACTTTCTCGGCATAAATACGGTGGTTTTTATTAAAACAATATGTCTTCTTTCAAGTGAAGTACCCATAATGATAAAATTAAAATATCAATCAAACAATTCAAAAAATTATTAATAGGGACCCCATGTCAAAACCTATTTACTCAAAAGAGGATCTTCTTTTTCTGGTTTTTATTGCATGAAAAGATTATTCAACAAGGGGTCTAAAACTTCTTGAAAAAGTAGAATGGTATTGAAAGTCTAGTTTTGATATCCATTTTCAATGACCAAAACTATGCTTATTGTGTACCTGGTAAATCAGGAGGTACAGTTGAGGGATATGATGATAACGGAGTATGGACTGGAAAGGAACTTCTTGAAATGATGGGTAAACTTGAAATAGAGAAGGGTATCATTGTCATCACCAAATGGAAAAGAGGTCCACTAAACAAACAATTAATTGGTCCTTTTAGGAAACTTGTGAAGGATACAGCTAGACTTGGAGCTTTTAATATAACTTAGATCAATAGTGTGCAAAATGACTGGTCCCTAACTGTAAATAGTATGTTTTGGTTTTTTTCAGCAATCACATTGAGATGCTAGCAAATCTCCAAGCCTCTTGAATACACTTACCTATTATACCAGATCAATTTCTGGACTTTTTAGTCTTTTCTTTACTTTGAACTTCTTTACTTTTTCTTTACTTTATTCGAAGGCTACTAATGAGTCCTTGCTATTTATATGTGAGTTGAAATAACTTAATGAGTGAATGTGCTTAACTTCCAGTAATACACCACTTTTAAACAACAGTATTGGCATTATGTAAGTCATTTCAATTTTATTCATAAAACTGCAAAGTTTGGTATCACAGCCCATAATGCTATTTCTTGTTGTGAGTATCAATTTTTATTGTCCATGCTTACTTCTCAGGTTAAAACATCTGATTGCTTTTACAAGGCAAAATAGCAAACCGTTCGATTGATGGGGGGGGGGGGGGGGTGGTGGTTATAATCCATGTTATTCTGTTTTGGTATTGCCTTACCTTGTAATATTCAAAGGTCAATATCTGAAACTGTTTACACTTGCTGAATATGACTATAGAGATTATATAGTAAAAGGTGTTGTATATATCCTATCATAAATGCCTTCAATTCTGACTGTCTTTAAAATATATATACCTCAATTAATACTGTCCATGTTTTCTCACCCAAATATAGTATTTACATTCTGAAGTTTGATGGGGGGGGGGGGTGATCGGATAACTTGGTCTTATAACTTGGACAGCTAAGAAGTGGAATAACTATATTTGTTGACCATGAAACTGGAAATTTTAGATTGTTTTATATTTCATCTATAGATGTATTAAGGTCCTACTGTATATATATTTTAACCTACATCTACCCTTGTTTTTCTCACAAATAAAACAGTAGTTATAGTATGTAGTGTAATTTTGGGAGGGGGTATTTGAACATCTTAGCATTATTTTCTTTTTAACAAGGACCAAATTTTAGGGATGAGGCCATTGAGGGTTACATGAATAACATATGTATCTTGTTCATCCCCTCCAGTAGCTAATGTACATATTACTACAACAAGATACTGTAACTTTACCTGTATATATTGTTTAACTGAATATTACATGTATATATATTTTGTGTTTAATATTTTGTGTTTATTGGTGAATTCCTACTTTGACACTTGACTTAATTATAGGTGATAACCTGTGCATATTGGTAAAATTCATAGACTCAATATTTTTGCCAAAAACTGGTAGATACAACAACAACATGATAATAATTAACTTAACCTTTGACAATGGCTGAAAATGATATAAATCTTATGGTGCATCTGCCTTTTTTTCTCCACTTAGATGACTATTTGGAGGAACATCATTTTGAGAATCTACTCTTTGACCCCAGAACTGATAATGCGATTGGTTCAAATCCAAATGATAATGAAATCACATTATTGGATATTCATACCCAAAAGTTAATGAATTCTTGTAAATACCAATTCCCTGAAACTGTAAATTCTAATTTGAATTCTAGGAAACAAAATGATATGGTTATTGGGTGTGCAAATGTGAGGAGCTTGCCTCATAATTTTTCAAAAGTTATAAATTTAAATGTTTTGACCAATAATCACTTTGACATATTTGGTGTTACTGAAACTTGGCTTAAAGAGAGCAATGAATCAGATTACAACATACTCGGATTTAACTCTGAATTTATTTCTAGAACCACAAGAACAGGTGGTGGAGTTGGCATTTATATCAAGAATAATATTGTATATGAAACTAGAGATGATCTAATTATAAGAAATGATTTTGATATGCAGGCAATAACTATTGAAATTAATAAGGAATATGATAGAAATATCTTGGTTACAGTTGTTTACAAACCTCCTGATGTTGATCTTGAAGTATTTAATCACGAATTAAGCCAATTTTTAGGAAAACTTTCAAAGGAAAATAAAGATATTTTTCTTATGGGGGACTTCAATATCAATTACTGAACACAGATCATGCTGGAACAGAACATTTTTTGAACACTTTGTATTTCTTTAATCTTTACCCTATCATTTATAGACCTACTCGAGTAACATCAAGAACAGCCACTCTTATAGATAACATTTTCACAAATTCATTAAATATCAACAAATCAGGAATTATAATGACTGACATTTCAGATCATTTTCCTATTTTTGCAGTAGCAGATCTGCCCGCTGATTTACAAATCACAGAAAAAGTTCTTTTTCGTTTAATGAAAAACAAAACCATGATGATTTTAAGACAAAAATAACAAAAATTTATTTTGATAATGTATTAAATTGTACTGATGTGAACATTGAGTATGATCTATTTATTCAGAAGATTAAGACAATTTATAATGAATGTTTCCCATATATGCATAGAAATATGACATACAGATTTAACAATAAAAAACCATGGCTAACTAAAGGTATAATTACATCAATTAAGCAAAAAAACAAATTCTATATGAAATCTATTAAACATCCAACTTTAACGAAAATCAATGAATATAAAACCTTTAAACGCATTTTAAGACAAGTAATACGAAACTCTGAACGATTTTACTACAAAAACAAGTTCAACAGTTGTTCAGGTAATCTTAAAGAAACATGGAAAAATATAAATGAAATTCTTAATAGAGGAAAACGATCAAAAATGATAGACAAGCAGTTTATCCATATTAATAAGCTAATCAAAGATCATTAACAAATCGCTAATCTTTTTAATGATTATTTTACTGAAATAGGTCCCACTCTTGCAAATGATATAACTAGATAATGGCAACTCCGCGGAGTAGCAAATCCCAACGAACAAAATATCAATAACCGAATTCCAATCAATTATACTCATTACTTTGGTTAAAATTGAAAAATTTAGATTTTAGAATTGCGAATTCCTGCAAAGCAGCCATTTTGAATTTTCTGAGGTACAAATCTGAAAAATAATACAGTGTATTGTGATCTACTCCAAAATTCCTTCAATTTGAGTATTATGTAGCCATATGTTGAAGGGATCAAAAAGTTATTGCGAAATCGTACATTAGAGGGCCATTTTGAATTTTACGAGGCTCGAATCAGAAAAAAGATACAATATTTGCAATCTACTCTTAACTGGGTCAGGATGAACAACATGGAATATATGTGAAATAGATAGATGTTGCGAATACACTACCAACATTTCAAACAATAATATTAATTACTTTGGTTTAGAATGAAAAATTTATGATTTTTGCGAAAAAGTCCCGTCATTTTTAAAGCGGCAGCCATCTTGAAAAAATCAATTTTGAATTTTCTGAGGTACAAATCTGACAAATAATACCATAATTGTGATCTTCTCCAAAATTCCTTCAATTTGAGTATTATATTGCCATACTTTGAAGGGATCAAAAAATTATTGCGAAATCGTACATTAGACGGCCATTTTGAATTTTACGAGGCTCGAATCAGAAAGATACAATATTTGCAATCTGCTCTTAACTGCCTTTCATTTGAGTATAATAAAGCTATACTTCAGAAAGATCTAAAAATTAGCGGCCCCTGGGGGTCAGGATGAAAAACACAGAATATATGTGAAATAGATAGATGTTGCGAATATACTACCAAAATTTCAAACAATAATATTAATTACTTTGGTTTAGAATGAAAACTTTATGATTTTTACGAAAAAGTCCCGTCATTTTTAAAGCGGCGGCCATCTTGAAAAAAAATTTTTGCGTAAAACTATTCATCAATATACATCTTTCCACCAAATATGAAGAAAATCCGTCAACTAATATTTGAGTTATCTTCCGGACGGACGGACTGACTGACGGACGGACGGAGGGCTTCACTATATCCCTACCGAACTTCATTCGTTGGGATAATTAAATGTCTGTATGGACACTTAATTTCAAAGTTATTTGCCAATTGCAGTACCCATATTTGAAACACAAATAATTCAGAGAAATCCTCTTTCAATATAAAATATAAGGCAGCATCATGTATAAATGGCATGACACTCAAAGGATTGCTTAAAATTCTCTACTTATACCCTTTTAGAAAAACACTTAGGCCATTCAAAGATGTTTTTATAGTTAATGTCACTAAATTCTGTTTTCAGAAAAAAACAAAATAATCCCATGTACTCTGTACTTGTAATGCATATAAATGACAAAGGGAATTCTGATCTTGGATTATATTGTAGTGAAATGAGTAAAGATTGATTAAAAACTATGTGTATATAATCTTCGGTATTGTCTTCATTAACAAGGTCATCTGAATCAAGAGGTAAGTTACGTGCCTTCCCATATTGCATTTTCACTATTAAATAATATATAAAACCCTTTAAAAAATAAAGGTTTTGTAGTTATTAATGCAAGGCCCTTCATCAGAATGCCAACATATAATCAATTTTGAATGGCCCAATCTGTACTTGCAGTTATGTAGTGCACAATCATGTATGCCAAGGTTAGCAGCCATATTGAAAACATAAACCAGTCAGCCTTATTTTCATCACAAAATTTAAGTTTTAGTGGTGAGCCCATGCTCCCACAACAATGATATTTGCAGGGAAGCTATTTCACAGTCTCTGCATTATACAATTTCAATATCTTTTTTGTGGGAGTTTGGGCTGATGGTTAAATTTTCAATGAAAGGGAATGAGCATGATGCTTAAACTTGATGATAAAATGAACAAAAATGTCAATGTTTTTCAGATTTGCATTAGTAAACTTCATACATAGCTGGATTTTTTTCTACTCCGAATGTTTGTATGCTATATGTTCAATATAATAAATACTATAAAATGATAAGT
Organism: Owenia fusiformis; assembly: GCA_903813345.2. Taxonomy (NCBI): domain Eukaryota; kingdom Metazoa; phylum Annelida; class Polychaeta; order Sabellida; family Oweniidae; genus Owenia; species Owenia fusiformis. Next base: position 36,655,775 of record CAIIXF020000005.1, on the reverse strand, counting down.
TTTGATATTATTTTGATGGTGAACATAGTGTGTACCCATATTCAGACAGTCTTGTGATAGGGGTTCTTACTGCCAATTTTTTAAAGAATCTAAAAACTAATGCCACTTTTTGAAATTGCACATTTCAAGAAAAAAGGTTTATCTACAACTTGCAATCGGTTTTAAAAGTAAATGGAAGAATGAGTTTTTTGGAAGAAGTCTAACTGGACCAATAGTCTGTTTAATGGACATGTTCTTTGAGCAAGGCCTTAACAATATATAGGAATGATAAAATCTTATAAACATATTAGGCTCCCGCAATCCAAATTAATTAACAGTTCTCCTCGGGTGAAGGCAAACATCAGAGTTCCCTGTTGGTTTAATCAACTATATACGCTAGTAGAAATAATCTTGATTTATGTCATTAAATATTCAAAAGTTAGTGAAAGTAATATCATATTTGATATCTACATGTAGAATTACAGATAATTGAAAATGTGGTCTCAAAATTGTTAATCGACTTTGAAAATTTAATTTTCTCTGAAAATGTACATTCTAGATCGGGTAGATTCCCCATAGACCTCATGTTATAAAAGTACAAAAAGTATTGGACAGATAACATTTTCTTTTACTGGACATATTTCCATTTGCTTAACTGTTCGATACATAAGGGTAATATGAAAAACTGATCTACTAAAATTGATGAATATTAAAGTTTAAGGGAACTTTCTACTATATCTACCATGTTACCTAACCTGAATCAGCCACCTGGTGGTGAAACTGGTAACTACCTACTGTGATCTGGGAAACTAGTTATTAATTGAAAGAAGGATTACATTGTATTCTATTAGATCAGTTATGATCTAGTATACATTGTATCTATAGACAGACACACTTACTGGCACATCAATTTCTTTTCATCACTGCAATATTTCTGTTTTACAGAAAATTGCTGACTCCTTTTTATTCCATAATATATGATCTCTGGTGTAACTCCTATGTTATATCTGTCACTCTAATATTTTCTTAACACATCAATAAATAGACGTTGATTTGACAATGATCACTGTTCTGCAACTCGTTACTTTAACGGAACGTCATCGAACAAAATGGATGATCTTTCTCTTTACAAGTTTTGTGTTTTCTCGATTTAAACCTACTTATAAGTCAAGCTGCAGATTATAATTTGGCACAAAGCTAGCAAATATAGTCTAGTTTTAATAGGTTTCTTCGATTTGGAATTTGTTTTGTAAATGAAGTTGCATATATATTCATATATTTAGTCCCTCACTTTTGTTACACTGACGAAAGACTGTTATATTACCAATGTTACTGTTACTTTGACGACTTACGTCAATGTAACAAAAGTGATGGTCTAAATGCATGAATTACAGCTTTATTCAAAAATCAAATTATCAAACTGAGAGCATTTCTAAAGGCTAGACTATATTGTCTAACTTTTTACTAAATGATAATCCGCAACATTACTTATACGTAAACAAAAAAAACTCGTATCCAGAAAGTTTATCCATTTTGTTACATTGACGTTCCATCAAAGTAACTAGTTATGGAACAGTGTCGATAGACAACATAAGACAATTTTACAATTCAGTATCTTTCTTCATATACGGTACTCCATAATTGAGACAATATGGTATGTTCAGATCATAATTATACAGAACAACAGGCATGCAGTGATCTAATATTCATACTCTAATTGAAACATGACAACAAGATTTTTTTAATTAATTACAACATGCTGTTTTTAGAATAATTGTTTTGATATTTGATTTATAATTTGTTTGGTCTTGAGAAGGAATTTGTATCAGAAAAGAAAAAACTCTGCCTAAAGACAGTGACTTCATATGCAATATACCACACTATTTAATAAAACAGTCACTGTCCAAACAAGACAACGGCAAAATATCAACTTTTCAAAGGGCAATAAATACACTGTTATTCGAAAACAGGCTTTTGAAAATCATCTTAAATTAGTTTTGGTCTAATTTTGAGTCTGACTGTGGCCGTATCAATTAAGACAGACCATTATTAAGACAAATTCACTCTTTGTTGAATAACTGTTTATCTCCTTCCTCAAGTGCCTCCTTCCATAAGGTAGAAAGTAAAACACAATGTCCTCCTCATTTATCTTGTGAATCTAGTTCAAATTTGAATCATTGGTTGTGGTGCCAGGGCACTTGAGTGCACGCAACATGGCATGACGGAAAGTCTGATGCCGTAGAGCGTAGACCCATGGATTCATTGCGCTGTTGCACAATCCAAATATGGAAACAAACAATCCAAAACTTTGTAGCCATACAGAGTCTATATCAAATCGAAAGGAGCTAAATATAGTAAAGGGAAGGTATGTTAAGAAGAAGAGTCCAACAATCAACAGTAATGTCTTTGTATATTTCTTCTCCATTTTTGCCTTTTCCTTGTTAGCATCAGAGAGACCAACAACTTGAGCGATTTTCTTGCTCTGTTTCCATGCAATGTATCCAATCATAATGGAACTGATGAGACATACAAACATAAACAAAATGATATGCCACTGAAGGATCTTGTAATAGCCAGGAACAATGATTTTATATATGAGACAGCTACCAGTATCAGGAGTCCAAGTGTTAAATTTGTCGAGAAACATGAAGAAGCACATGAAGGTCATATGAATCCACATAATGACAGCGATCACCTTCAATGTAAAGGATGTCAGGAATCGAGCTTGCTGCATTGGCCATTGAATTGTTATGAATCTTAGCAGCGATATAACGGCAAGGTGAAAGATGGAGACGCCTAATAAAACAACAACGATGAATGTGCGAGCCGTGCACAGATAGCGTTCATTTATATAATCATAGTTGATCGGAATGAAATGATAAACGGTGCTGACAGGAAGGGCGAGTAGACCTACGAGAAAGTCACAGATGCATAAGCTCATCAGAAGAATATAGCGCTCTGCCTGCAGTGCTCTGCTTTTTGTGTAACTGAGCAGCACAACACCATTTGGTATCACTGTCATTATAGCCACAATCACTTCAATAATCAAATGACACATCTTTAATCCTGCAGGCATATTATGCGGGTGAAATATTTCTGTATTGTTAATGTTTGTAGCATTCATGTCAGTGGTTACATTTACGTTTGCCACATTGGTGTTCATTATTGAAGTATTTTTGGCAGTTATGCTCATGTTTATAGAATCTATATCCATGTTAGTAGCATTCATTCTGAGTATTTACTGTCAGTACTTATAAGTATGAATAGCCGCAACTCTTGAAGTCTTCCCACCTGTTTATTCTGCTGTAATCTGCCACGTTTTGAACCTACTTGCTTCATGTATATGTCTAGTCTCAATAATGTATCGTAATTCCATAACTTATTATTCATACCTCAGGTGTGTCGCAGGTATGAAAAGTCAATTAATTCCAAATGCTACAGTCTATTAGGAAATATTCAAGAATAACAACCATCAGAAATAATTAAACTAGATGATGGCAACTCCGCGGAGTAGCAAATCCCAACGAACAAAATATCAATTACCGAATTCCAATCACCTATACTCATTACTTTGGTTAAAATTGAAAAATTTAGATTTTAGAATTGCGAATTCCTGCAAAGCAGCCATTTTGAATTTTCTGAGGTACAAATCTGAAAAATAATACCATAATTGTGATCTACTCCAAAATTCCTTCAATTTGAGTATTATATAGCCATATGTTGAAGGGATCGAAAAGTTATTGCGAAATCGTACATTAGAGGGCCATTTTGAATTTTACGAGGCTCGAATCAGAAAAAAGATACAATATTTGCAATCTACTCTTAATTGCCTTTCATTTGAGTATAATAAAGCTATACTTCAGAAAGATCTAAAAATTAGCGAAAATTTCTGTTTTCCTGACCCCCCATACACGGCCCCTGGGGGTCAGGATGAAAAACACTGAATATATGTGAAATAGATAGATGTTGCGAATATACTACCAAAATTTCAAACAATAATATTAATTACTTTGGTTTAGAATGAAAATTTATGACTTTTGCGAAAAAGTCCCGTCATTTTTAAAGCAGTGGCCATCTTGAAAAGATCCATTTTGAATTTTCTGAGGTACAAATCTGAAAAATATTACCATAATTGTGATCTACTCCAAAATTCCTCCAATTTGAGTATTATATAGCCATACTTTGAAGGGATCGAAAAATTAGTGCGAAATCGTACATTAGACGGCCATTTTGAATTTTACGAGGCTCGAATCAGAAAAAAGATACAATATTTGCAATCTACTCTTAATTGCCTTTCATTTGAGTATAATAAAGCTATACTTCAGAAAGATCAAAAAATTAGCGAAAATTTCTGTTTTACTGCTTTACTATTTCTGCCATACACGGCCCCTGGGGGTCAGGATGAAAAACACAGAATATATGTGAAATAGATAGATGTTGCGAATATACTACCAAAATTTCAAACAATAATATTAATTACTTTGGTTTAGAATGAAAAATTTATGATTTTTGCGAAAAAGTCCAGTCATTTTTAAAGCGGCGGCCATCTTGAAAAAATTTTTTTTTGCGTAAAACTATTCATCAATATACATCTTTCCACCAAATATGAAGAAAATCTGTCAACTAGAATTTGAGTTATCTTCCGGACGGACAGACGGACGGACGGACGGACAGACGGACGGACTATTCACTATATCCCTACCGAACTTTGTTCGTTGGGATAACAAATGCTAATCATTCTCCAATATATTACTTAAACAAATTGACAGAGTCTTTTAATCAAAGTATATTTTTAAGACGAGTGACCGTTAATGAAGTTAAACAAATCATTGATAAGTTAAAAGATTCTGCAGCAGGGTATGATGAGATTAAACCAATTACAGTTAAGAATTCAAATGATATATTCATTCCTCCTTTGCTCCATTTGACTAATTTATCTCTCTCGATCGGTGTCTTTCCAGATCAATTGAAAATAGCCAAAATTATTCCAATTTTCAAAAAGAATGACCAAAAGTACTTTAGTAATTACAGGCCAATATCACTTTTATCAGTTTTTTCTAAAATATTTGAGAAAGTCATGTATAATAGAGCTGATGAATTCATCGAACGATTTAAAAAATTTTGTGTCAATCAATTCGGATTCAGAAGGAATCGATCAACTTGCTTGGCTAGTCTAACATTCCTAGAAAATCTAAGGAAAGCGATGGAGAGTAAACATTACAGTTTAGGAATCTTTTTGGATCTGAGCAAAGCTTTTGATACGGTTGATCATGATATTTTACTTACTAAATTAAAGTTTTATGGCTTCCAGGGAAAATCCTTGGACTGGTTCGAAAGTTATCTCAGTAACAGGAAACAAACTACTTTTTTTGACAATGAGTACTCGGGAATGAAAACAATACAATGTGGTGTCCCGCAGGGCTCTATTTTAGGCCCGGTACTATTTATTCTTTATGTGAATGACCTAATCTCCACTAGCAATTTATTCAAATATACAATTTTTGCTGATGACACAAACATTTTATGCTCTGACAAAAATATTAACACTTTAGTTGATAATGTTAACAATGAACTAAAAACTGTAGATGATTGGTTCCGGGCTAATAAGCTTTCATTGAATATTGATAAAACCAAATTTATGGTTTTTACAACTTCTCAAAACATGGTACCAAATGATATTTTAATCAAAATTAGAGACTCAAACATTAAGCGTGTCTTTTCAACTAATTTCCTTGGTGATCAGAATTTAAACTGGAAAGAACATATTCGCAAAATTGCACTGAAAGTTTCAAAAACCATTGGTACTCTATTTCGAATTGAACACAAACTCAACATGAAATCTTTAATGAATATATATTACTCACTTATCTACTCACACTTGCAATATTGTATCCCGATTTGGGTTGGGGCAGGAAAGACACATATTGATACTCTATTAAAATTACAGAAAACATTTGTCCGTTTGGCTACTAATAGTGAATATAATAAAGCACCATCCTCACCTCTATTCCGTACATTAAATATACTTAAGATAAATGATATTTATAAACTCAATGTTCTCACCTTTACTTACAAATGCATCAACCGTCCAGACAATTTTCCTAATGATTTATTTTGTAATTATTTTCAAGCAAATCATCGCATACATGACTACAACACAAGGCAGACTAGCAATCTTCATATTTTCAAATTTAGAACTAACCATGGCAAAAGAAGCATTAAGACTCAAGGGGCACTAATCTGGAATTCAGCTCCAGATAACATCAAAAATTCCAAAACCTTTCAGATTTTAAAGTGTGCTTTTAAAAGACACGTTATTAGTCTCTATGATTAGTACTCTGTACTACCTTTAAACAGATGCACCGGTATCCATAAATCAATTTTATATCTTTCAACTATATCATGTTAAACATTTTACTTATACTGTCAACCAGCTTGGCTTACCTGATTTAAATTTTGATGACACATTGTAAATTCAAGAGTATATGCACCTAAATTTAAAACAATTTATAAAGAATTACAACTTAATGATATGCAATTCTAAAATGTTCTAGCTTGTGATAAGCCATACACCCCCTGGGGTGTCTTTATCATTATTATGTAAATATGTATATATGATTTTAATAAATAAAAAAAAATAAAATAAAAAATGGATAGCACGAGTTTTCCCTCTGGGAAAATAACATGGGATATGTGGTTTTTAACTTTAACGCATTTCAATACACATCCCCTTTCTGAAATTGTTAATATAGTGTAGAAGAAACTTTTGATATGTTCAATTTGAGAAAAACAAAATCCTCTAACTTTTTAGAAAATGAGCCTAACAGTTTTAAAAAAGTGCCAAGGTAGTGTCCTAATCCATAATTTTTCAGAGAGTTGGATTGATATTTTACTACCATGGGGACTTCACTTGAAAGAAAACAAGTTGTTTTAATAAGTAAGTATTGATGGCCAGAAAGTACCCATGGTGAAAGATATGACTGTCTAAAACCACTTGCCATACTGCACATGGACCTTTATGCGTGATTTCAATTTTTCCAGCAAATGCGTGACAATCACGTCTTATGCGTGGGGGTTGACAGGGCAGTTTATAACCAGGATGGTGGTAGTTTTGAAAACCAATTTATCAATATTAAATTCAGATTTCCTGTTTAGCTTAAATAAGAAGGCATGTAATATACAGGGTATGTATTGATTCAGTTATTGATTCAAACTACCTGGGTACTACAAATAATATGTAGGTTTGTTCAGTGTACTAAGACTATGCTTCCCAGCATGCATTTATAAGTGTATTCCCGCCCACTGTAAAATGGAATAAATGAACTTTTGTATCAGCTTAATAGGGATTTTACGTCAATTTGGGACTGAATACAGAACACATAGGTTGCATGACAAAAAGTATATTTGTTTAGCACTTGAAAAGATCTGATTGATTCAAAACGCTTTTTATAAAATGAGGTTGAGGTTTTGAGTTTCATATTTGCTTTTCACTCGATAAGTTTGATAAGTGTAATAAAAACACGGTTGTTAAAAACATATATCAGTATTTGTAAATACAGACATGAATTCTTCAATGAGTTTGAGCTGCATATTGTCATGTCACTGGTTACTCTGGTTGGACAGGATGATCATGTTATAATAAACAAATGTGAAATAATGAACATTTGGAGATAATAAATAGAACATATTGCGAAAATGGCTGTTGATACAGATCTTAAAGATGCAATTGACAATAAAGATGAACATCAGCTGCAGTTGATCCTCCATGGAATATCCACATGCCCTAAAGAGACACTTCTATGGGCATTACAGAAAACTATGAAACTTAGTGGAGAAACAATGGATTTATTGGAAAAGAGGGGTACTGATGTCAATGCTGTGGACAATGATGGCTGGGCTGCATTGATGCTGGCTTGTGAGTCTGGCTCTCTGGAATGTACACAGTGGTTAACAGAGCATGGTTCAGATGTCAATGCTAGGGACGAGTATGGTGAGACTGCATTGATGTGGGCTTGTGAGTCTGGCTCTCTGGAATGTACAAAGTGGTTAACAAAGCATGGTGCTGATGTCAATGCTAAGAGTAATGGTGGTTGGACTGCATTGATGTGGGCTTGTAAGTCTGGCTCTCTGGAATGTACTCAGTGGTTAACAGAGCATGGTGCTGATGTCAATGCTAGGAACAAAACTGGTTGGACTGCATTGATGCATGCTTGTAAGTCTGGTTCTCTGGAATTTACACAGTGGTTAACAGAGCATGGAGCAGATGTCAATGCTGGGAACAATGATGGTTGGACTGCATTGATGCATGCTTGTAGTTCTGGCTCTCTGGAATGTACAAAATGGTTGACAGAGCATGGTGCAAATATCAATGCTAGGGACATTACTGGTAGAACTGCATTGATGCTAGCTTGTGACTCTGGCTCTCTGGAATGTACACAGTGGTTAACAGAGCATGGTGCAGATGTTCATATTAGTAGCATTACTGGTTGGACTGCATTGATGTTGGCTTGTTACTCTGGCTCTCTGGGATGTACAGAGTGGTTAATAGAGCATGGTGCAGATGTCAATGCTAGGAACAAGTATGGTAGGACTGCATTGATGCATGCTTGCATCTCTGGCTCTCTGGAATGTACACAGTGGTTAACAGAGCATGGTGCAGATGTTAATGCCATGGACAATGATGGTTGGACTGCATTGATGCTGGCTTGTTACTCTGGCTCTCTGGGATGTACACAGTGGTTAACAGAGCATGGTGCAGAGGTCAATGCTAGGAACAATGATGATGAGACAGTATTGATGTTGGCTTGTTACTCTGACTCTCTGGGATGTACACAGTGGTTAACAGAGAATGGTGCAGATGTCAATAATAATGACACTGATGGTTGGACTGCATTGATGCATGCTTGCGACTCTGGCTCCCTGGAATGTTCTCAGTGGTTAACAGAGCATGACGGAAATGTCAATGCCATGGATATTGATGGTTGGAGTGCATTGATGTTGGCTTGTAAGTCTGGCTCTCTGGAATGTACAAAGTGGTTAACAGAGCATGGTGCAGAGGTCAATGCCATGAATAATGATGGTTGGAGTGCATTGATGTTGGCTTGTAAGTCTGGTTCTCTGGAATGTACAAAGTGGTTGACAGAGCATGGTGCAGATGTCAGAGCGAGGGAAAAAAATGGTTGGACTGCAATGATGCATGCTTGCGAATCTGGCTCTCTTGAATGTACTCAGTGGTTAACAGAGCATGGTGTTGATGTTAACGTTGTGGACAATATTGGCAATATTGATTCGACAGCATTGATGTTGGCTTGTAAGTCTGGCTCTCTGGAATGTACAAAGTGGTTAACAGAGCATGGTGCAGAGGTCAATGCGAGGAACAAGAATGATGAGACTGCATTGATGCTGGCTTGTTACTCTGGCTCTTTTAAATGTACACAGTGGTTAACAGAGCATGGTGCAGATGTCAACGCTAGGGACTATAGTTGTAGGACTGCATTGATGCATGCTTGTGACTCTGGGTCTCTAGAATGTACACAGTGGTTAACAGAGCATGGTGCTGATGTTAATTCTAGGGACGATGATGATGTGACTGCATTGATGTTATCTTGTAAATCTGGCTCTCTTGAGTGTACTCAGTGGTTAAAAGAGCAAGGTGCAGATGTCAATGCTAGGGACAATGACGATGAGACTTCATTGATGTGGGCTTGTTATTCTGGCTCTCTGGAATGTACAAAGTGGTTGACAGAGCATGGTGCAAATGTCAATGCTAGGGACAATAATGGTCTGACCGCATTGATGTATGCTTGTGACTCAGGCGCTCTGGAATGTACTCAGTGGTTAACAGAGCAGGGTGTTGATGTCAATGCTAAGGTCAGTGATGGTTGGACTGCTTTGATGTTGGCTTGTAAGTCTGGCTCTCTAGAATGTACAAAGTGGTTGACAGAGCATGGTGCAGATGTCAGAGCTAGTGGAAAAAATGGCTGGACTGCATTGATGTACGCTTGTGACTCTGGCTCTCTGGAATGTACTCAATGGTTAACAGAGCATGGTGCTGATGTTAATGTTGTGGACAATATTGGCAATAATGATTCGACAGCACTGATGCTGGCTTGTAAGTCTGGTTCTCTGGAATGTACAAGGTGGTTGACAAAGCATAAAGCAGATGTCAATGCTAGGGACAAAAGCGGTTGGACTGCATTAATGCATGCTTGCGACTCTAGCTCTCTGGAATGTACACAGTGGTTAACAGAGCAAGGTGCAGATGTCAATGATGAGGACAATACTGGTCTGACTGCATTTATGCATGCTTGTAAGTCTAGGTCTCTTGCATGTATGCAGTGGTTAACAGACCATGGTGCGGATGCCAATGCTATGGACAATGCTTGTTGGACTGCATTAATGCATGCTTGTAAGTCAAGGTCTCTGGAATGTATGCAATGGTTAATAGAGCATGGTGTGGATGTCAATACTAGGGACAATGCTGGCTTGACTGCATTGATGTATGCTTGTAAGTCTAGGTCTCTGGAATGTGCAAAGTGGTTAATAGACCATGGTACTGATGTTAATTCCAGGAATAGCAGTAACAAAACTGAACTCATGATAAGTATTCAGGAAAGATCCATTAAATGGGTCAGAATATTTACAGATGCCTGTGCAGATGTTAATGTTATTGATGATTATGGCAACACAGCATTGACATACATATCTAAGTCCAACCCTAAACATAGTGAAATATATTCTCTCTTAACCATACTGGGGGCCAAAGATGATAATTACAAAAAACTCAAGTCACTAAATAGAAATGCAACAGATGATCAGCAACGTGAATCTACCACACAAATCGATGCAATGAAAGCGAAATGGAAATTAAATATATCATATCAGGCAAGGCAGTCTCTTTATCAAACTTGTGTGTCAAACAGCCGACAATACACATATACAATGAAATGTCTAATTAACGATGGAATCCTGCCTTCAGAGCAAACTAACTTCATCCTGTTTAAGGATCCGGATGACATCAGTGAGATTTCAGCTATCATTGAACAACTACATAATTGTCATAAAGTAGAGACCAAAAGAAAAGAACAAAAAAGTTATAATGAACATTTAAATGAGGTAGTAAGAGCAAAAGAGAAAGAGGTAAATGAAGAACAAAAAGAAAGAAATGAAGTACAAGAAAAGAAGACAGTACATAGCAAACTAAACAAACTACAAGAAGACCAAGGTGGACTGCAACAAATGCAAGTTGAACTGAAAAAAACATCAGAAAAATTGGAAATGCAAAATGAAGATCAATTACAGAGGTAAGATTAATTGGTATTATTCCTCGTTTATGATAGAGATGGCTTCAATATAAATAAATATATATTGGACTGAGTTTTACAGAATTGAATAGACTTGGGGTTGAGATGACATGTCACCAACCTGATTTGGCAATAGGAAATTCATTTGAACAAATATTTCAAAAGAAAGAAACATTGTTCTTAATGAAAACAAGCTTTACCCTAAAACAAAATAGAGTTAGCTGATGCAACTTTCAGATATTCATTATACATGATTGTGACAGAATTAAGGTATATGTAACAATAAATTAACTTAAACAAATGCATATAGTCAATAGCTATATTCAAATAACCCATATATCATATTTTGCCAATCTTATATTACCTCAAATCTATTTTCTCCAAGCATTTGACTATTCTTTTCACACCAAGTACTGCATTGATATATGCTTGTAGATCTTTAAACAACGATACAGAAAGAAACAGCAGTGAATTGACCCAACAACCTTTGAAATCTGCTACGAGAAAGACAAGTAAACGATTAAAACCATGCCATCACAACCTGCTGCAAAGGTAAACAAGACAAATTAATAGAAAACAACCTATATAATTGAAAACCCATGGCAAAACCCTACATGGTGGTAAGCAAGGATTTGAACAAGCATTTTCATTGAATAGATACTTTTGAAAGGAACAGAAGTTGATGTTGCTTCCTTTAAGATGAATCTAGAGTATGACATAATTGAAAAAATTGCTTTACCTGCCCAGGTTATTTTTTGGTACAATAAAAAGTATCGAGACATGTCTGTATACTTTTTTCAAGAATTTATATTGCTTCATCTTCTTTTAGTAAACATAGTAAGAGATCAATGCCAACTCTATGACTGTTGTGATATATATAAGAAAAACATTCTGTAAAAAAACACGGTATTTTATGTAATGCTGACTGGTTGACAACAATTTAATGCGAAAATTATTTAGAAATATTTTAAATAACTGTTTTGTTAACATTTTTTTGTTTTTCTAGTGCAATTGCTTTTGCTCCTTTCTACCAATTCTTGAGAATGAAATAAAATGTCTTTCCGAACCTTGTTGGAACAAAATAGCATATACAACATGTTTTTAGACCTCTCAATATTATAGTTATACAAAGGAATTTTTGGTTGATTTTAAAAAAGTATTCAAAAAATTAAAACAAAATCCCCCCAACATAGATAAAAATCAAGATAAACCTTTTCTTTCATTAACAAGATACTTTTTTAAAATCAACCAACATCTCCTTTGTACAATTACAATATTGAGAGACCTAAACATGTTGTATTTATGTCGTTTTGATCCAATGAGGTTCGGAAAGATGTTTCATTTCACTCTGGAAACATGATATCAAGAACAAAACAAGTGTTTGATGTGTTTTCTAAAACAATATAGATGAAATTATATATATATTTTTCCAATTATATTGGTACTATTTAAAAGATGACCATGAAATTGACAATGTGTAAAATTTTCAGAATTTTTTGATGACTGGTTTAAGAGAAACATGTGTTCAAAAAGTTCCATATCGATACCCATCTTTACTCAACAACACAGGATTGCTCACAATTCATTACTAATTCACAAAACATTAGAAACAAAAATTATGCTTTCCAGAAAAAAATCCATAAAATTGTACCTTGAGAAGTAGAAGACTTGCTCAATTACTCAGATGCGAGTAGGTAGTTCCTTCTTTCGCCATCAGGTGGCTGATTCGGGGGAAATAACATGGCAGGATATTACAAAATTAAATCTGATAGTTAAACAAATTAAAATTTGTCCAGTAAAAGGATATATTACATGCCCAACAGCAGAATAGATATTTCACTTTTTGTGATTTAACAACAAGGGATCTGTTGGGAATATCCCCGACCTAGAAGTCACATTTTCAAAGAAAATTTAATTTTCAAAGTTGAAAAACTCTTTTCAAAACCGCAAACTATTTCTACTCGCATCTGGTGTATTGATATATACATTGTTGAAAATGTTAATTTTCTCTTCAAGGATTCCTGTTGTGCAGTTCTATGGTATGGGGGATGATGGAAGCTACATTATACAGATAGTTGAAGGATGTGTGAACAAAACATCTGCCTTCATAAAGCAACAAATACCAGGGTACCGCTTCAAATTTGTTCCTTGGAAAAGCAATGAATCATATGGCCCTCAGTTGCTTGGATGTGCAGGAGGACCTCTACATAGCAGGGAACGCATCAGTGATGGTGACCCAAATGATGAAGTTAAGGTTGACATATCTTTGAAACACTCGTGTGGGACAATTGGAGGTTTAGCTGCATTGGATGACCAAAATGACAAGAGTCAAGAAATATTTGTTTTAACTGCCAACCATGTGGTTGAACAATGTCTTGCAATATGCGGTGTTAATAGCGAAAATCAAGTAGAATACATATCTTGGACAAATGAGTTACAAGAAGACATATATAGAATAGGTTCTGAGGTTTTATATCGAATTTCTCTTGGCAGTGGATGTGAAGAAGAAGAGGCTGACACTGACATGTTCCATGATGATAATAATGAAGAGATTGATCTAAATGCATTGGGAAACATGTATAAAGAGTATGACATTGCCTGCATTAAGGTCGACCAATCAAGTGGCTTACATTCTCAATATGAAGCATGTTCTAAGTGCTGCATCAAAGTGAATAGGATCACAAGCGATGACGATGACGATGAGAATGAGGAGAGTGTAAATAGTGCTGAAAAATGTACAAACGTAGATATTGAGAAGAAAGATAAAAACATCAAGGAAGATGAGAGTGAAGCAGACAATGGAAATGTTGAAAGTGTAAGCAGTGATGATGATCATGGATATGAAGATAAGTACCAAGAAGAAAACAGTATCATAAATGAGGAAATAACATATATGGTTGACAATTGTGAAACTGAGGATGAAGAAGATATCCAAGTTATGAAATTAGGATCAGACAAAAGGAGAGGGATAATACTAGACTTCGATGTAGCAGGTGAAGTTGCGATCGGAAGATCCAGTGCAGCAAAGGTAAAAAACATGGTAGTTATTTGTGATGAAAATCCAACTGATTCTGATATTGAATACAGCAAGCCAGGAGAGAGTGGAACCGTAGTTTTTCAAATACCAGAAGATGGTGACAACCACCACCCAAACTGTTGGATGATATTTGCAGGATGGGACAAAAGAAATGAATGCAACTTCTATGGACGACATGTATCACTAGCATTTTCTTTGAGTGGTGCATTAGAAAGGCTAAACAATATAGCAAATCAAGACTGTGAGCTTTTGGAGAAAATATTTAAATTTTCTTGCACTAAAAACATTTTAAAATTTGAGAATGGTGAGTCTTATAGCAAGAGATTGAATTTGAAAGAGAGAATAAACAGGGTCATGAATGACTCAGAAGAGGAAGACATTCAATCTTCTGACAGTTATTCACTAAGCCCTAGAAGTGACTCAGAATATGATGGACCTGAATATTCAATCAGCATTCCACAAAGAAAGCAAAATGAATTGGAAAATGAACACCCCAAATCTTCAGCCAGAGTTTCTCAAAGAGACCAAAGTGACTCAGAAAACGAAGATCCCAAAACACTCGACCAGCGCTTCACAAAGAAACAAAGTGATTCAGAGGATGAAGATCCCATATCTTCAACCAGAGTTTCACAGAGGAACCAAATTGAATCAAAAAATGAACACCAAACATTCAACCGGTGTTTCACAAAGAAACAAAAGTGACTCAAAAAAATGAAGATTCCAAACCTTCAACCAGCGGAAAGAAGATCCCAGATCTTCAACCGTTGTTTCACAAAGAAACCAGAGAAACTCAGAAAATGAAGATCCAAAACCTTTAACTGAGATTTCAAATATAAATCAAAGGGACTCAGAAAATGAACAACCAAAAGCTTTTACCAATATTACATCAATACACAGCCCCAAACAATGGAACTAATAAAAATACAAAAGACAGAAAAAGCAATAGTATTTACCAATTTTGACTTATCAGTACACAAAACTAAATGTAAAAGGTTAAAAATGATCCAATCATACTGATCAGCCAAAACACTTTTATACTGAAGCATTATGTAAAAACATTTGAATATGAAGAAAACCATGAAGGTAAAATTTTTGAGTGAAAAGTATATTGGAAGAGGTGATTTTTTAGATCATTGCGACATATCAATTAATCATGACAACATTAGCTATGACAACAATGACTAACAGCTCGATGTTAATAGTTAATTAGTCGTTTGCCTGAAATTTTCAACTACAAACTTGTTTTCAGCTTTTTTAGTTTTCACTGGTTATGGAGAAGGAATTCACTTCCACTTCTTTTGTAGATATAGCAAAATTTGTAAAAAGCATGTATAAATTGACCAATTATCCCAATTGTCATATTGGATTACTCGCCTCTTTTTTCTTCCGTACATGTATGTAGTTGTATTCGCTTTCTATTGAATATTCATCATATATTTAATATTATAGAGTTCTAGCATTGTAACTCAAGGTTACTTATGTAATTTTTTTATCAAAACTAAACACTCAGAAAAAAAAACAGGCAAAAGTAGTGTATGTGTCCGTGATGTGACAGACCTACAATTTAGCATGTAATATTAAAGTTATAGCCTAATATGTAAAAACTGTATAATAAAGCACTGACAAAGTTAAAAACATTTTTCATGTGTGAATATGAAGATAAATCCTACCTTGAAATCTTTAGTTGCATAATACATGTAGGCCAACCAGTAAAGGGACTTGTAATGTTGCGGGAATCTTGTAAGACACAACTCCAATGCCCTCATTGTCATCTTAGCCAATGGTAACACCTTCTCAGGCAACCAATCATCCATTAGTGGCACACATCTAGGCTTTTTCTTGACTTCCTCCACAGCCTTTAGCCAATCAGAGCCCAGTTGTTTCACTAGTGGTTTTGATTGGTCAATTTTCGGAGGATTTGATTGGGTGGTTGGTTTAGATTGGTTTGTTGTTGATGAAGTTGTTGAGAGATCCATAGGTTCGTTTGAATTTGATTCGACAGTCTGAGGAGGCTGTGATTGGTCAGTTTGAGATTTAAGAGGCTGTGATTGGCTTGTCTTGGGATCATCAGGAACTTTGATATCAACTGGTTCATTCAGCTGACTGACTGGGACCATCTCTCCTGAAGTAAATGTGGTTTAAATAAACATTCGGCCAGTTGGACAGATTGCACTTTTTCGCATATAGTAAGGCACATAGCATGAATTAATAAATATAATCACATCTCCAAGGAGGCAGAAAGGTAAAGAAACCAACCAGTGGTTTTCTTGACATGGCCATGAAAAGGTTTCTCAAAAAACTTTTACATAGCTATATTTATTTACTTTAAAGGAGGATCAATTACAAATAAAACTCAATTCCTACCAGTTCTTGGATCAAGCACCATTTCTTCTGATATTCCTTTGTAAGATTGGGTTTCATCACTTGCTACTGGTTTACTACCTTTTTCATCACCAGATATAGGATTGTCATCAGTGTTTTGAGTATTATCAACAATTGTAGACTTGTCACAGCTGTATGTAGGTTTATTTTCATCAGACTTTGGCTTTTCAACTTCAACTCTGTCATTAGGTGATGTCAAACTTTCCTTAACACCAAAAGGTACATCATCAGCTTTATTTTGGGATTTTTCACCAATGTCACTATTTTCATCAGCTTTCTTGTCAATATGATCATCTGCTTCAAGTTGTTTGACATCATAGCTTTTATCATCAAATTTTGAGGTCTCTATTTCAGCGGCTACCTGAGCAGCAACTGCTTCGAGATTCTCAAGAGCCTTCAAAGGATCAGACACATCCAGCTCTGGACAATGAACAGCTGGTTTATCACTCACAGCTTTCTCATTAAATTCCACAGCCAACTTTGAAATGTCTTTGATTTCTTCAGTATTGTCCTTTTTGGTGTGTACTTTGTTTGATACATCTGTCTCTTGAACTAACCTTTCAATATTTTGAGATTCAATTTCACTTTCATCATCTAATTTTCTGATTTTGGTTGGGGGTTGATCTGATTCAGATTGTATCAGAGAAATAGGGTTAGGTGTATTCAATATTTGTTGTTCACTGATATCTTTATTGCCCTCCTCTCCTATCTCGTTTCTGCAGATCATTTGAGCTATGTCAGGCTCAACAATGTCTTGACCCTTGACATTTTCATCTACCTCATCTTTGACCTTATTTTCAGTTGATGGGGGAAAAGCACTTTTGCTCATCATTGAATCTCCCAATTCATTCTTTACATTGTCCTTTTCTTCTTTGACAACCAAATCAACAATATCCTCTGGTTTCTTTTCTAATGATGGTGGGAGGATGTTATCACCTGATTTACCTTCTCTACTTATTTCTCTCTCCAATGTTGGTGGAACATCCAATGCATCAAAGAATGGAGTATCAGGACTTGGGATACCAATGCTACCTGGGAGATCATCAATGATGTCTTTCACTTTAGGAGAGTCCTTAATATCATCAACCATTTTAATTTCACCCTTTGTTTCAGCTGTATCAACTTCCATTGGAGTTTCCATTTGTTCCACTTTGACATCAATTCCTTCCATAGGCGAATCTGCTTTTAATGCAACAGTCTTAGAGGTTGTTTCTAAGATGCTATCAGATAAGACATTTGCATCAAGTTTTGAATCATCATGTTGCGGTTCTTCATCACATCTGACAGGTTCAGTGGTGTCAATTGTATTAAGCTCATGTTCAACACTTTGTTTGCTAGTCTCAACTTGAACTTTAGAAGGTTTATCCTTCTCCTTATCATCTTGAGTGTCTTCCAATTGTTTATTTTCTACATCCTCCACCATTTCATTTAGCTTCTTTTCAATGACTTTTATATCATCAAAATCAGCTGGCTGTTTGTATTTCAGTTCACAACTGGCCTTGTCGCTTGTTTCAACTTTAGTGATGACATCTTCAAGAATATCCTTTACATCTTGTGAAACTTTCTTTGCATCTTTAGCTCTATCATCTGCTGTGCTTGAATCATTGTCCGTTTGATGTACAGTATCAGAATCAACTTGAGGTTCTTCTATGACAGTCTCCTTACTATTAGAAAATGCTGAAATCTCAATTTCCATGTTAACCAAATTGGGTGTTGGTCTCATTGGTGAGAAAACATCATCACTGTCGCTTTTAGCGTGTCTGTTCTCACCAGAGGCATCGCTGGATGACCCGGGAGTCTTGGATTTTGAGTAATCGTGATCCTGTGGTGTTTGGTGGTATGTAGGCCGAGACTTGGAGCGGGGAATCAACTCTTGGTTTGATCCCTGACTGGTTTGGGAGTTCTCATCTGCAGAAGAGGTATCACGTTGGCTGAAATGGGAAGAAAATGTAATTTTGCAGAGTAGATTCTATCCTTACCAAGATATACAAGGCATTAACTCATAAGGATTAACATGCAAAATGTCAACACCTGTCCTTCGTTACTGAGGCCCACCGCTGAACACCAAACTTCAAACACCAATTGCCAAACACCATCCACAGAAAGTTAGAGGCTATAACAATATGTCAACACCAGATCTTTTTAATTCTATGAATTTAATACAAATGCACATAATTATTCCAACTTGTTTATGATTTCTATAGGTCTGTATGTTTTTACTGTAAACTATATTCTAATTTCTTAGCCACCAATAGCCACAAATTATTCATTAGGAATTCAGAAATCATGACTTTATTCTCCAAATGTATACGTGCATAGGCCTACCTGTCTCGTTTTTCCTTCTTTTTCTCTCTTGCCAAAGCAAATGGTGAGTCCCTTGCCTCAGTTAAATACTTCACCAGCATCTCATAGTTGATACCTTGTTTATCAAAGTCCACTCCCTGTCTCAGCTTAAGGGCATACTTTAACACAGATATGTGCAATCTGAAGAACATCTGGAAACATAACATTTGAGTTAATGAAATCGCAGAGGAATTCCATGACCCGTCAGCATCTGGCGAAGTGCTCTACCACTGAGCTACAGGATCCCTTACTTTCCCACATAAACATTGCAGCCATTGTTTTACATGCACAAGTTTCACAAATGCATATAGCAAGTCCTCTACCACTGAGCTACAGGATCCCTTACTTTCCCACATAAATATTGCAGCCATTGTTTTACATGCACAAGTTTCACAATTGCATATAGCAAGTCGTCTACCACTGAGCTCCAGGACTAATTGGTTTTCCCACATTTACATTGCCCATATAGCGTTGCAGTCGCGTTTAATATACCCCGTTTTCTGATTCTTTTATAGCTTTATACAGTAGTTGGAAATAAATTCATAATTGATTCTCATAACTGATATTTAATTTAAATGCTCAATGACTCAGATTCAAGTTAACGGTTGGACATGTCAATCTTTTCTCTTCTCAATGATTTACCCATCCAAATTTAAAATACTGCTACTCACAGAACTATTTATGTCATTGAAAATCTCTTTACTTTATTTCAAAAAGGGGTCCCGAGTCATTTCAATACGTACATGGTTGGACCCTGGGTCTCGATAATGATTAATAAATATAATATACAAATAATTTATAATTCTGGCACCAGTGTGCGTCATAAGGATTTTAGACATGGTGGTCAAATTGAACTAAAGACCAGTTGCAATGAAATTTTCCATAAACATGCTGAAAAGGTATGCTGTATCAGTACTTATTTTGCACCTGTCTGACATCTACATGATTCTAAATTGATATCATACCTCAAGAGCTTCAACAGCCAACCTGGGTGGACTATATAGATATGTGATCTTCTTAGGGTATTGGGCATTGTCTTCATACAAATCTTCTGCAGCCTGAAATGTTCATGTCTACATTATACAACAAGTAAAGACAAATGTACAAAATATAACAATATGAAAACTCTTATTTTAAAAACATGGGAATGATTCTTTTGCCAAAAGGTGCAATGAAAATAAAACGTCAGCAGAACTTTTGCTCTTTAAACAAATAAGATAAAACTCCATTACATTTGAAATTACCCGAAGGTGGCATGGCCCCAGTAAAGACATATTCAAAAGTCTCAATTTCGTAGAAACAAAAATTCTTCAAGAAACAATGCAGCTTTTGAAAATAATTTTTACCTTTTTGTAATACTCCAAGTATATTTCTGGTGGCCGGTTCATTTTTTCTGAGATTTTCCCGAGCATATAGCTATGAAGCCATTCCTCCTCAGCATCCTCGCTGTCACACTTACTGGTTGCTAGGTAACATTTTTCAGCCAATTGTAACATGTCATTCTTCATCTTTAGCAAGGTTTCATCATCCTTGTTCCCCTGTTAAATGAATTGCAATAAAATTTTACCAAGATATATGAAGTCCTGTCACCCCTTCTCAATTTTGCCTCGGAGGTTTTAGTTTTTACTCAGACGAGTATAATGAATATCAGATAATAAATATCTTAAATAAGGGCTAAATCAAATGTTTTTACTTTCTATAACCATATAACCTGATTTTCTACGGAGATCGATCTACTTCAGTTGAGATCAGCGTACCAAAATGATAGATTGCACGACATAGACAATGAAATTAAAGCTGACATTGTAAAACATTGTCAAAATGATGGGCCTACTATAGATATACTACAGCGTAGATGGATGGATAAAACCAAAGCGGATGAACAGGCTAATAACCATAGATGGCTCAAAACGGAAGAATGGTTACAAAGATATGAAGGATCTTTTTACTCGGATCCCAGTGTACGTCCGTTTTTAAAGCCAATCAAAATGAATGATGAAACTAAAGCTTGGAAACACGTCAGTAGCAACAAAAGAAACAAACAGCCGGGATTCCCGTTAGACACACAAAGGCATAGAATATTTAGAAACCACAACGACACATCTTCACAGAATGTAGATGATCTGAATCGTGAGGTTAATAATGTACCAACAATGTATCAGAACCCACGATTGCAACCTACATGTAGCGAAAATCAGGAAAATCGTTTTTTGGACAAGCGCCAATATCACAACCCCAGAAAACGCCAACAGAACCAGTGGACGAGACGTCCTCAAAACAAATGGGTACCCCATCATCTTTAGAGGGTACAGTCAAAGTTATTAATTTATCCTCTCATGAACTTACTGATAGTGAAATAAAAATACTTACGAGAGGATTAAAATTCACTCCCACACCAAGGACAAATACTAATATAGAATTGAAAGGTGATATGGCCAATTTTTGTAGGAAACTACGGTTAGAGGAATATTTCTATGAAAGTTCACAAAATGAAGAAAATATATCTTTAGTGAAAAATAAGGGGACATTCAATCCAAATAAAAATAGAAATGAGTCATTGGATGAATGTATTGATAACATTTTAAATGAACCGATTTGTGATAATAAAAGAACCAAATCAAATATTTCAGACGACGAATGGACAGCTTTAATCAACTTAAAACAGAATGAGAAAATAATAATTAAAGAAGCTGATAAAGGCAGCGCTGTTGTCGTAATGGACTGCGAATTCTATGTGAATGCAATGACAGCGATATTAAACGACAAGGATCAATATGAGAATAATCCTAAAAAACACTCATCTGCAAAAATAATGAAGAACTTACATCAAATGATGGATACGTATGGCGGAGGTTTAACAGAAGACGAACGTAAATATATAACTCGCTTTAAAGTTAATACAAGCCAGTTTTACGGACTGCCGAAAATACACAAAAGTGACACAATATGTACAACTTGTAATAACGCAACTGGCGAATATATACAATTAAAATGTCCAAAAGACTTAAAATTTAGACCTATCGTTGGTGGTCCTAGTTGCGAAACACATCGACTTAGTCACTTCATTGATGTTCTTCTTAAGCCCCTCGTTGAGAAATCTATGTTCACTTATATAAGGGACGATATGGACTTTCTTAAGAAGATTCCCTCTGATGTGACTTTAGACACTAAACTTGTAACGTTGGATGTTGTGAGCCTCTATTCAAACATACCTCATACATTGGGACTAGAAGCCATACAATTCTGGTTGAATAAATTCCAAACAGACGACATTGCAAGAATATCTAACGAATTCATCTTGAAAAGTATACAATTTATACTAGAAAATAACGTGATGGAGTTCGACAATACCTTATACAGACAACTAAAAGGCACTGCGATGGGTACAAAATTCGCCCCCACCTACGCAAATTTAACAATGGCATATATCGAACATTTACTCATTGAGAAGTTAGCGTGTTCAAATTTAAACACAAATATAACTGAACATATCAAAATGCATTTCAAACGTTTCCTCGACGATTGTTTCATAAATTGGCCGTTTTCCAACGAGGAGTTACAAACTTTCCTTGACGTATTGAACGGAATTGATTCTAACTTAAAATTCACAAAGGAAGAAAGTTTAACACGAATTCCTTTTCTGGACGTATTAGTTATAAAGGAAAACACGAAACTGATAACGGATATATACCATAAAGAAACGGACACGAGGCAATACCTCAATTTTAGATCATGTCACCCACGTCATACAAAGGTAAACATACCTTACAGTTTAGCAAGAAGGATCATATGCATCGTATCTGATACTCGCACACGACAATTTCGACTGGAGGAACTAAAGAGGAATCTCCTTCGATTGGATTATCCTGAACGGATAATAGATGATGCAATCAATAAGGCTTATATGTTAGACAGAGACGAAATCCTCCACGTAACTAGACAAAAGAAAACAGAGGATAATACTATAACATTTGTATCGACACATAACCCCAAAAACTCTAACATATTTCCTAGGATTAAACAACATATAAACACAATGGTGAAAAAGGATACCTATATCAATCGCATCTTCAAAAATAAAAATATGATAAACAGCAGACGACAACCACAAAACATAAAATCATTGGTTACATCCTCGCAATTTTCCACCAATGATAAGAACATGGTTGAAAATTGTAAAAACAAGAGATGCGGCTGCTGTATTCATCTACTTCAAGAAGGACATTTCTCTTATAAAGAGAAAATAATAGCTCCTAAAAACCACATGACATGCGATTCTAGCAATGTACTGTATGCGTTGATATGTCTAGGATGTGATGAAATATATATTGGACAAACGGGAGATACACTTAGAAACCGTGTCAGAGTCCACAGACAGCACATTAATGATGAAACTGTCAGAATGCTGCCTGTGAGCGATCATATCGCTAACTGTGCTCAAAAAATGGATATAAAATTTAAAATCTTACCATTTTTTCAAATACACAAGGACGATTTAACACTTAGACTGAAATACGAGGAACATTTTATTAATATATTTAAACCTAAATTAAATAAAAAATCCCTCTCTCGTTATCAGTCAACAAAATGAAACATTGGTTTCTTATGTAAAATTAATGACGTCATACATAAATAATAATTATACCTGCACAGGTATATATTTTATGACGACATTAATTATAATTACGTCATCCTGCGATTATCTGTCAGTTGCCTGAAGATTTGAAGAAACTAGTTGCAACGAAATGAAGTCATCTTGTGTTTTTATTTAAATTTTATTATATATATATATATATATATATATATATATATATATAAACATTTTCAAACAATAAATCAATACATTTTACAACTTATAAATCCATTTATATTCAATTCTTATGGTAGAATGTTTCTAGTGATAATTTGTTTGACAATCACACCTGTTTGAGTTGCCTGGATGCATGTGAATGTAGCTGGAATGCCAGAGACCCATACTCAATCCACAGTTTGCTATTGTTCTCATCTAATTCAGTGGCTCTAAGGAAACATGTAAGAGCCGCCTGGGAGAGCTTAGCAACACTACCTTCATTCTTCTTCATGTCAGTCTGGAACAGAACAAGCAAAATCAAGTCAGATGTTTTGTAGCATTCAGTATTTAATTTACACTTCATATCATAAAACAAGACAATATAAATCTCCGCTATAAATACAATGTAGTTAGACAACCACTTTAGACGATTTTTTGGGTTATTTGCTGCACTTTATGACATGGTTTTGTAATTTGAGGCCTTCTACCATTTTGAATTCAATTTTCATTTGTTTACTCATGCAATCTGGATCTTTCATGTTGTACGCTAGGTAACAATAAATTGCTGAATCGATGTTCAAAAACTTACAGCATTTAATTTTTCCTCTATTTTTGATGTTCTTGAAAGCGCCATTCCAGCCCATGAATCAATCCTATCAGGGCAGACGCACAGATCACGTAAATAGTACTTTATTGCCTTTGCTGTCTCTTTGTTCTTGAAGTAATAATCAGCCAGGAAGTAGAACATCTCCTGTACTATGGCCAAGTCGTCTGCAGGTGGGTGTTGCATTATGGGAAATGTTGAAACAGAGCCATCTATATATGATGTCATCATTTCTATAGAAATGCTGGTATACTGAGACTGAGGGGGCAGGAGAATGCAGATACGCTGCAGCAGATGTTCCAACTATAAAATAGGGATATTAAATACTACCACTGAACATAATTTTCACAATATCAATTAAAAATGCCTAATATGCCTATGATCATGTAAAGATTTGTAAAAAGCCAATATTCAGTTCGGAACTTAAAAAGCATGGGGAAATAGACTAAGAAATATATGGACTGTAAGAATTATGATAAAGATCCAGGGAAAAAAATCAGAAATTCAGAAATATACATTTTCATACCTCAGAAGAGACTGTGCTGACTTTTAAACTGTCAAATTCTGGCAGGGATTTGGGCTTGAAGTATTCAAATAACATCTTAGATCTCTCTAACGTCAGGTCAATCTACAAGGAGCAAAAATACATGAAAAATATTATATCATTAATGTATGTGAAATAATTTGGTTTATCAATACTAGGGCTTTATCATTCTACTGCATGTTGTAGGCAACAGCAAATATTTATTGAATATAATTTTGAGATTGCATGTAATTGCTTTACCACATTATGAAGCTTTTTTAGAGTCTGGATTTTATTGAAGCTGGGTATAAAAAGACACCCAGTGAAATCACACTTTTTGTTTTAAAAAATCAAAATTGCCACAAACCAAGCATGTTTGATAAAAAATACATTCATTATACATACAGGCCAACAATCAATATTCTAGTTCTTTTTACAACGTAAAATTTTACAAAAATAAAATAAACGACCATTTGGATATTAACAGAAATAGAAGCAATGTTTAAAATATGATAATACAAACCTGCTGGGCATTATGATCATACAAATGCCTGGCCCTTGATTTCCTATTAGGATGGCCATACAAACAATAGACACATTGCTCAAAGGCTGACTCCAGATCTTCATGATGGGGATGGCTTGTATCACTGTTGTATTTGCTGAACTCTTCCCATACAACATCCAGGTAGAACTCCAGCAGTGCACCCTGGGAGTTTGTACACCATGATCGCCTGGAGATATCAGATTTTTTGTTGATGTAATGAATGCTTATATCATGATTGTGAAAACTGATATTTAAGATGGCAGACTTGAGTATGCTCTAACCATCATAAAAGGGTCAAGACTGAATGAGATACCAGATGTGGTTGCTCAGCTTGGAATCGATGTGACCTCCTCTTAAAAAAATGTGAGATGCATGCATCTCAGAGATTTTGGCAGATATACATGTACCACTAACAGGGTGAATGCTTTATTACAAAATTTGATATCTACAAAAAGGTTTGTATCAAAGTCTATTGGCTTTGTAATTTACAAATCATTGATTTTTAAAAATATGAGTTATCCTATGAATGAGTTCAAAATTGAGTCACTTGATTAACATACTTGGTGACAATCTCTGGAATGAACACATATCTCAGAAAGGAAAGATTGTACTGTTCAGATCAGGTATTGGATTCACATTCAGCATTTACAAATGAACATTTGCGAGACGATAACCCACTGATGAAGTTTGCTGTAACAAAGTCACCTGACCTGAATTATATTGAGTATCAACATGACTAATCCCTACTAAAAATAACTCCTACCTTCCAAGATAATCATGTGCCACATTGAGCAGCAATAGAGATGATGACATACACTCTCCAATACTGTCATTGCTATTGTTTTCATCCATCACCATGGCAGCATCACCTCCTGACCCTAGCAACTTCGCTTCTTCGCTAAAAACACAGATAAAAGCCAACGTTGCAATTGTGATCCAATGGTAAACTGTAAAATAAGGCACTGAATTTTAGGAAAGGAGTGCAATGTTTTCTTTAAAGGTTATTCATAATACATGTTCTACCAGGTCATTTACTGTTTACTGTAAAGCAAGACAACAAGATATTGTTTATGGATTCCAAATATACATGGAAACTATATGTATAATTTCAGGCCCATAGCCAGGGGGAGGTTCAGAGGGTTTGAGTGAACCTCCCCCCTGGCCAAAAATTCTTTTATAATCATGCAGTTTTCACCAATCTGAGCACTTTTGAAGTGATTCTGGCCATTTTTGGGCCAAAATTGTCAAATGTGAACCCCCCTGGAATTTCTAAAAAGTGAACACCCCTTGGTGAATCCTGGCTACGGGCCTGAATCTTATATTTCACTGAATGATAACATACTGTTTAATAAGCCTATAGAGAATGATCCATGGCATAACACTATCAATTGGCATTTCTTCTATGGCATCTGGCAGCTCCATGCAAATCTCTATGATGCGAATCAGGTTGTGTGCCAGTTTGGCTGCTTTGTTGACAGTCAATCGCTGTATGGCACCTGGATCCTTTTGCATACACCTGTAATTGTATGATATCCATAATACAATAGATTGTACATGATACAATAATACAATATATAATACAATGTTCATAACACGACTGGAGGAAGGCATGCACCAGGGAAGGAAAGTTCCTCGCCAAAAACAAATTAAAATTAAAATGGTTCGGTAATCCTAGGATTTTTTAAATAACTGATGGGATATCTTCAAGGCATCTGACTTCAATTTGCCTCATTTCAAAATCCTGGTTATATCCTTACATGATGCTTTCATTATATCAAATTTTCAAATGAAACAATAATGTCAGGTTTACTGCTCAAAACTGGATAACAGATTAGCTGTCCAGTTATTTTCCGATACAGTTGAAATGATCAGCTGATCCAGTTTAATTCACTGGGCATTGTCCAACAAGTCTGTGCTAATACTGCACCTTGTGTTTTACTCACCAACATGCTATGCTATATCATAGAGATTACATTCGACTTACTTGTCTATGCCTTTAAGGAGATCACACATTGTAGTTGCCCATTCATCTTTTCCTGCACTTGTGTTGCTACTCTGGTAATGTTGGAGAGCCTCATTTAAAGCCACCTCACTCCACAGAAGACACCTCTGGAAATAGACTTAGCACTGTTATGTTCTGATTATATCAATCTAAAGCATGTGCATCTATTTTCATATTTTATCAAACCAAATAAAAAAAATGTCAAGGCATGGCAAATCCCTTCAAACATCTAATAAGTATCAGACAACAATGACCACACAACTACTAACACTCCACTACTTCTTCATTTTATTTCACAGCATATACTATAGAATAACTCATATAAAAGTGGAGTTGATCCAACACTACTTTGCAGGGTTAGCGACTTAGCATGACTTCATCACTGATCTATATTCCGTTCTAGTTTGCTGATTTTTCTAACTCATACTTTGAGAAAACAGATTTAAAACAGCATTAAAATCTCAAATCTTACCCCAGCATCGCCCAGTTGAGATAAGGAGTCTTGAAGTAGGAGCAATTGGGCGTGTCTTTCGGGAACACCTGCTACTTCTGTTGCCTAGAAAACAACAAGATACAGAGTGATAAATATCGCACATTTTTATCAAAAAATTCAAAATGACCAGTAAGTAATTTCCAAAGCATGCCCAAAACCTAATCAGATCTTAGCACTAGTTTGCCCTTCCATCTGTAAAAATTTCAAGTTTAGCAGGAAAGTTTTGTAAAAGTATGACTTTACTTACTTTATTTTTGGCACTCTGAGGTTGTTTAAAGGTCTGAAGCAGTAACTCAACGACCATTTCATGTTTGTTAGACTCTGATAACCGCGTCATCTCCTCAAGTGATTGGCATCGTAATAGTGCCTCTAATTGCTTGTTTACTTCATCTGGAATAAAGAACGTAAATTTTTAGATATACATACCATTAACACTTCATTACAATATGAACAAGACGACAATATAGTACTTCGAAAAAGTTCAATAAAAATGCAAATATTGTAGTTTTCGTCTCATACATGACTTACGTATAACTCTTTAATAGTTCTGTCTCAGCAGTGTAATTGTATTTAATGTAATTCAATTTAATGTAATTGAAATTGTAGTTTGCTCACAGTAATTATTACTCACCAGTTGAAATGATGTTCTCAAGCTGGCAATTTACCAAATGGATCCTAATTTTCCCATCCGATTTAGCAACTTCATTTGTATCACTATCAATTTTATTTTTGTCACATTCTGGTTTATTCTCTGCATTTCTTGCTTCATCTGTGCCATTTTTAGCATTATCTTCACGAGTTGTAACTTCACTTTTGCCATTTTTCAAAGATTTCTCTTGGTTTGCTTTAGCATTCAATGATTGATTCAATAGTGGAAACAAAGATATGGTCGTTGGGAGTGAGGTTTTAGACACTCTGGATGATACTACAGTTGAAGGTATTTCTGTTGATGGTTCAGTTGAGGGTACAGTTGATAATGCTTCAACAGTTGATGGAGCTGTAGTTGATGGTATAATAGTAGAGGGTATTGTTGTTGATGGCACAACAATTGAGGACAATGTTGTTAATGATACACCACTTGATGGCATTGTTGTAGGTGGTACCTCACTTGAGGAAATCATTGTTAATGGTACCACAGAAGATGTTATTGTTTGTGATGGCACATCAGTTGAGGGGATTGCTGGTGGTGGAACAGATGATGTCATTGAAATTGATGGTACACAAGTTGAAGGCATTGTTGCTGTTGAGGGCATTGTTGTTGACAGTACACCAGTTGAGGGCAATTTTGTTGATGGTACCACAGATGAGTGAACTGATGTTGATGGTGTGACAGATGAGGACATTGTTGATGAAGGTAGCATGTTTGATGGCTCTGTTGTTAATGAAGCATCCTTTGCGGACACTATTACAGACCATTGTACAGTTGGTGATGACAACATAGATAATGTTTCCACATTTGAGATTGAGATTGCTGTAGATACTGGTACTGCAGACGAGGGTACTGTTGTTGACAGTACCATAGATGAGGGTGCTGATGTTAATGGTACCATAGATGAGACTTCTTTCTCTGTTTGAGCCTCATTTGAAATTTGAGTTGTTGATGGAACCAAATGTGACAATGTTGTTGAAGGTACAGTTGTTGGTGATATATTTGATAGAACATCAGTGTGGGATGATGGCTCAGACATTTCTAGATCCACATTGCCTCCTGACTCAATAATGTCATTTTGGGGTGTAATATGTTCTGCAACTTCAGGTGAAATATTCATTGGGACTTCAACAGATCCTGATAAACCTTCAGAGTTTGTAATGGTTTTTGTAATAATGCTCTCTAGTATATCACCTACTATAGTAACAACTGGTTCAGTGATCTTTGCATTAGTGTCATTCACATCAGCTTTATCATCATCAGATTCAACATCCATGGTTTGGTCAGTAGGAAGTTGTTTGGCAACAGGTTTCATATCTTCTGTAGGCTGATCAGTCTCCATAGATTCTGGAGTCATGTCAGGCTTGGCTTCATTTGAACATGCTGTTTCACCCACACCTGACTTATCTTCTGTGGGGTTCACATTTTGTAAATCAGAGAGTTCCTCCAGTAGACTGTTGGTCTAAAGAATACACATATACATATGAATCATTCATGATTCCACTGCAATGTTTTAATAGCTTTATTATCCATGAAAAATATGTTGTACATATTTTATTATTAGGCCTGGACAATAACTTTACAAAGATGCATCAATTATAACTTGAAAAACAAGAATTATTGTGCACTTATGTTCCACTGATTTTTTGTTAAGAATTAATTTTTGTGGCAATAGGTCACATGATCTGAAAGCTACCAATGCAATTAAAATTGTCCCTTTCATCCTAACATACCTGATTAAAATATTTCACTGCCTCCTTGGTATCTTGTAGAAGACAACAATACCGGGCCTTCAGCCAACTTGCTATAATACACAACAGCAAAGTTACTTTTTTAAAACACAAAGTGCAATATGCATATTTTATCTTTATCAATTATTTAGTATAGCCTTGCATTTCTATTATAGCTTTGGTCTTGCATATTTATTAGAGTCTAGGCCTAGCATTTTTATTATAGCCTTGACCTCACTACTCAAGCAGACTATTTATTATAGCCTTGACATCACTACTCAAGCAGACTGTTTATTATAGCCTTGATCTCACTACTCAAGATGACTATTTATTATAGCCTTGACCTCACTACTCAAGCAGACTGTTTATTATAGCCTTGACCTCACTACTCAAGCAGACTATTCATTATAGCCTTGACCTCACTACTCAAGCAGACTGTTTATTATAGCCTTGACCTCACTACTCAAGCAGACTATTTATTATAGCCTTGACATCACTACTCAAGCAGACTGTTTATCTATTATAGCCTTGACCTCACTACTCAAGCAGACTGTTTATTATAGCCTTGACCTCACTACTCAAGCAGACTATTTATTATAGCCTTGACATCACTACTCAAGCAGACTGTTTATCTATTATAGCCTTGACATCACTACTCAAGCAGACTGTTTATCTATTATAGCCTTGACCTCACTACTCAAACAAACTGGACAGCATCCTTTTTTTATCGTACGTAATTTTGTTAGTTATAAGCAGATTTTTACCTCTTGTGTAAATGTGTCTCCAATTCTCTTCATATAGGTCACTGACTTGGCACAATGCCAGTATGTAGCAGACGTCTTTTTCAAAGTATTTTCCCGGGAAATCTTGGCCTAACTGTGATTGGATACTCATCCCAGCACTCCTATTGGTTCATAATGCCAATTTCTTTTTAGATACAATATTTATGATGTTCTTTAACCTTTGTTTGCCGAATTAGTTTGTGATCAAATGTGTAAAATACTGATACAAGTTATTCATATGTAATGGCTCGTTGACCATTTCTACTGCAACTATTAAATCATGTTATTAGAGTGAGTGCCAGTGAAGCTACACCTTTTGTGGCACTTGACTTTTCAAGTCATCATAAAATTATATTGTTGATTTAAATTAGCCCACTTAAAGTTGGTTAAGAAAAATTGTGAATTAATAAATACAATGAAATATATTACAATTCACAAATATCTTACTTTTTAGGTGATATGCCAAGTGTTGCCTTCTTAGTAAACCAGTGGTCTAAACGTAATTCCAGATATACCAGACAAACCATTCCAAGCTTTTCTCTCCTTGTTCTACTCACATCAACGCTAAAATTAATAAAATAATTTAATTTTACGCAAAGATCGTACCTTTTTGCTGGCATCAAATCTACTCATCATGTCCCATTAAGAAGCATAAGCCAACAATCTGATGCATTTACCGAAGTGGCATTATGTGAAACAAATTTTTTATTGATTACTTTTTGAAAAATACTCAATGAGCATTTTCAATGCATGTTCAAATTGAGTTTATGTGTGTATAATCGAGGACTTTCAAAGAGGTCCTGGATAGTTTCATGGTTTTTTTCATCCAGTGACATAATTCTGAAAATCACATTTCCAGGAACATTATAGAGTATCTAGAAGTACCAACTTGTGGATTATTTCTAGTAGGACAGCTGGTTAATTACCTGAAAAAACTAGGAAACTCAAAATGATTTCGCAATTTATGAAACACTCTCACGAAGACATCAGCTAAACCTGGTGGCCATTTTGTATTTGATTTGTCAACGAGGCTGATCAGGAAGCGATCCATGAGATCAATTATGCCACCATTGGTCTGTTTGGATTTCAGGAAGCCGTGCACTTCTGATGCTTCGTTTTCACAAAACACTGAAATGTCATCTGCAATTGAAATAATAAGAAAGTTCAAAGAATGGTCCTCTGCATTTAATATAATGTAACATAACTAAACTTGAAACAATATGTTTGATGTATCTCAATTTATATGTAATCCGAAAATCTTTGAAATCATCCATGAAGCAATTATTTGCTGGAAGACAATTAATTGCATTTAGTGAAATTCCTACAAGTTAAAAATCCAACAAAAACAAATGGTTTAATTGTAATTTTGTACATTTAATAACGTAAATCAAGATTATTTCTACTCGCATCTATACTAGTCTATTATTAGGTTGAGTGAAGAAGATGCAAGACACTCATATTTTTGATCACTGACTGAAATCTAAATAAAACATACCAGATTCAAGTATTTCTTTGTCAATCTCTGCTTTCTGTGATTGTTTAACAGAAGCCTCTTTAACAACATCATCAGCATCAGTCTCTTTGACATCCCTAAACAATATTTTTTTTAAATATTTAACACCAACAAAAACTTTAAAAAGGAGTTTCAACATACATGTGAATTTGAGAAATTGAAATGGTATTGAACACACTAATTCTAATATGGTTACACTATCATTAATTGCTAGGTTATGAAAAAATAAAAAAAAACATAGCATTTACTCACATAAGGGAAGATGGAAGGAATTTCTGCAACAATTCTTGGAAATTAACACGTTCCTCTTGTTGCTTTCTGTTTGTATTTCGCACCTTGAACAATAAGAATAAACATTAGAATGTAATAAATGTATGCATGTGATTGGAAATGTAAATTTAATTTCCTAATTAGATTTTAGATTTAGCAATACATGTATTTCTAATTTTCGATGTTTTTCAATATCATTTTTACAAGTGAATGTAAATTTTTTGTTCACATTTTTATAAATAAACTACTGTGCAGTATACAAAAGCATTTTGCTCACTAAATGTCTAAGATGTTTTCGAGACTGAAACAGAGAAAATTATGCCATTTAGTAGTTTAGGCTTAAGTTTTGTCTTGCCTATATTTGTACCTTGGCTAGGCCTTCGTTCAAATTCTAGAAAAAAAATCTATAATTTGACCTATTACAATGAGACATTAAGGCATCAGAAAACGTGATGTCACATACCCTTGCAGATCTACGTTTCCCAGCAGGGTCGTCAAAAAGGTTCATCAGGCGTTTTCGTTTCTTGCCCTGTTTGTGCCCAGCCAAAAGTGAGGAGTCGTCATCTCTTGTTGAATTTTCTTTCGCAGAGTTCTCACTCTCTAAAATAAAAGTTTTATGTAATCTTCAAAGAACCATTTTTATAACTAAAAACAATGTAGAAAAGTTTCCTAAATGAAAAAAATGCCTCATAAAAATAAAGTTTGCAAATATGTAAAATCTATTTCAATACTATGTCTCAAGATTTGAATTTTATTACAGAAAATATAGTGCTAGTGACTGAAGTCCATGAAATTTTGTATTTCACAAGATGCCAACCAAACAATTGACAATTATGACTGAATTTTTCACCTGAAGGCTCTGCAGGATTAATGCCGGGGTCAAAAAACCTCTGAATCCTTGGTGGCGAGTCAGTAACACTGATAGCCGGAGGAGGTTTCGGAACATTTTCTGTGCTAGGAATTGGGGCAGCTAGGATTGGGTTTTCTGTGTTGTACATTGAGAGGTCAATACGACAGCCTATGCTCTATAATAAAATATGCAGTACACATTGTTACAACATTAAACCAACTAAAACTAGAAAAACAACAACTCCACGGAGTAGCAGATTCCACCAAACAAAATATATCTTTCAAATCAATCACTTTTGTTCATTACATGGTAAATAACCAGTAGTATTACATAGTATCTCTTTTTGTCAAATATCTGCATCCATGACAGTGTAAAGGAATGGTGCCATACTTTGGCATTTGCATTATCAGAAAAATATTATTTCTTCTGAGAAATGGTAGACATCTTAAAATTTACTTCTTGAACAAAGTCCATAAGGCATTGGCAAATCTGACATACAGTATTTTAAAATATATTTTTTACAAAAAATGGTGCCCATTTGAATTGAGCAGCCATATTGGGAATTCTTTATAGAAGAGGTCCTATTCCCATTAGTATTAGCCTATGAAGTGGTATCTAAATTATCAAAAATTACAGTTTTTTCATGTCAACTTTTTTAATTAAGCAGCCATCTTGAAAAGGATGAGTCTGGGAATGAGTCTGGGTATCGACTTAGAAAATATTGAAAATTGTAATGTCTGAAAAACCAACTCAATTGCACATAGTATTAAACTTCAATATCTTATCCTTCTTCTGAGAGTACAAAAATATCAATTTGTATCACAATTAATGAAGAATATTGGCATCAAAGACAGTGCATATCACTTTGTCAGAATTGAAAAAAAATCAATGGCAAATATTAAATGAATTATTTATGCAAAAGGTTTGAAACATATCCTCCAAAACATTGCTTACTTTCTTTGTATAGACATTGAATGGCATTTCTGGATAAGTGAATTGGTGTTTATCTAGGTAATCAAGGGATTATAGTCACTCAAAGTTACTGAGCATCCAGTTTTGAGACTTCAATTGTGTTGGTGAAGTTACACATATTTCAGTCAAATTCATGCTGAGCACAACATTCCGGTTTCAATTTTATAATCTCTATACATGACCCTGGTGATGAAGAGTCAGAATCAGTCAAAAAACCTAAACCGGAAAACTGTGCTCATTGTGAAAACTAAAAGTGAAGCAACTTTTTTTCTGATATTTTTTACATCAAATGGCAGCCATCTTGTTTTTCCCCCTTCAAATTAAACTGGCGGGAAATTCAAAAATTTGAAAAAAATTTTAAACCTTAAATATATTTCAAAAATATGATTTTCTTTTAAATTCTTCATGGGTCTTAAGTTATTTCTTCTTTGTAAGTCATACATGTTGCCATTGATGTTTTTTTTCTATGATAATGACTATTTGTTTTTGTTAAGATACTTATTCTGACTCTCAGCAGGGGGTTAATTATGCATCAAAACCTGTGAAAAAGTAAATATACTTATCAAATATAACTAGGACAGTAATAAAAAACATATTTAACATACATTTGACTGAGGGACCAAAAGGGCATATACCCGGACACATCCTTTCTTCTTCGGCAGAGGTCTCATTAACAAAATCCATCACCTAATATTAAGATAACAAAGATTATCATATTATTATCATTAAATATTGTGACCATTTTGAATTGAGTGGCCATATTACAAATTCCTTCTTGAGCAGAGGTTGTATGAACATCAAGCATCAGTCTATTAAATCTGAAAAAATTTATGGACACAGAGACTATCCCTCCCACAACATATTTTAGGGGGATACAGATTAATTGGCTTAAAGGTTTTAATTCAAGTGACATTTGGATATTATCTGAATATCATGGCAGATAAATAAGTGATAAAAAGTTACATATTCAAAATGTATTATACTTGATAGCATATTTGAATTCTACATGTGATTTTAAAAATCATTTATCAAGTTAGAAACTTTAAATTTTGTGAAAATGTGATTTCTAGGTGGGGTAGATTCCCCATAGAGCCCAGGTTATAAATTATATTAAACATTTAGTAATTTATTTTCAGAACATAATTCAAACTCATTGATAATTGATACTCTAAATCTATTTATTATCCAAGTTTTGAGGAACGTCTTGGATGTCTGCAATGATCTGCTATGTTTAACTCACATTCATGGGGGACTCTTCTTGAAGAAAATAACTATGAAAATTCTTCTAGGAGAAGGTTGTACACATAATTCAAATTTTTCATCAAAGTTTCAGTCTGTTAGTAAGCAAATCTCCCAGAACCTCATATCTAAACATGCATATCTAAATTTTTAATCAGTATTCTATCTTTAAAGCTTGTTTCTTGCATATATATATATCACTGGACACTACGATGCCAAACAATCTGAACACATATTATACAGTGGTTTTACTTTATTGCACATAAATTCAAAAATGACTGTAGGTTCCCGCTCATTTATCCGCCCAATTGTTTTCTGCACAGTTAGTCTGCATAGGGTACACATACTATTCTGGCAATGTATTACTAGAGCTCTCAAGAAATGTAAAATGTTCCACTGCCAGATATATTTGTACATACAGAAAACATCAGATATTTGTCAGTAATAAGCCCACCCTAAGTCACTGAACCAATTGGGTTCTCTTGGGCGTATAAGAAACTTCATCTCTTTAAAGGAATACCAGCCATTGTGAAGTTTCTCATTTTCTTTTCGCTCAGAATCACTGAAAAGCTCTCCTGGCCAACCCATCCAGCTCATACATCCATACTCTATGTCACATTCTGGTCCATTCATATATTGTCCAAATGGGTTTGTAAGTCCACATCCATCTCGGTCCTCGTAATCAACATTTCTTTCATAATAGATATCTTCAGTTGCATATCCTTCCAGTGGATACCACCACCATGCACCCCGTCTTAATGCAGAACAATTTGTATCCTGAGTGTTCATCTGATCCTCATGATCCCAAGTAGAGAAAGGATAGAATAAAGGGCCATTATAAGTATAATGGTAATAGTGCTCAGTGGACATTACATCTCTACCAGAACCTCGAAAATCTTCAAGTCTGATGACAATGGAATCTTCATAACTTCTCTCTGTTATTTGAAAGATGTAGTACTCTGCAGTCTCTGTTTGCCCATCCCATGTTGTAAACTCTAATCTTAGTACATAATTTCTATCAAGAGTAAATAAAGATAACAGATTATTGAGGCCAATAAAATACTCTCTAGATGGATCACCAAAACCAGCTTTATATTCAGCCCATGTACGAAAAAAATCTACACTCCCGTCAAATCTGTGAGCTACCAGCAACCAGTTTTCCTCACATTGAGCTTTAAATGATGATCCATCCAGAAGATGTATATCATTGATGCCACTTCTTCGTTCTTCACATGGTGTCTCAATAAGTTTGATCATCATTTTCATGTCCTTGAATTTTAATTGTCCAAAGATATTTGATGGCCATGTTGTGTCACATTTGCCTAAGTATTTTGCAGAATGCCAATATGGCACACCTGTTTGCTGTACACATGATATGCCTGGGTTGGCATCATTATCTCTATCCCAAGTTGAGAATTTTCCATGAGGTATTTGACACTCGCTTCTATTTCCCCTTTTTAACTCATAATCAGAATACATAAACTGAAAATGCTTGTATTCATCTAAAATAGTGAAGCCATCGATCTCCAAATAAGTCATTATACCACTGTTATCTATCATTTCAAACCGAACTTGAAATGTATTTCTCAAAGTTAGCCTAAACAGAGTCTGAAGACCTATGAAGAACTCTCCGGAGATGTCACCAAATCCGACTTTATATTCATTCCATGTGCGATTGAAATCAATGCTTCCATCAAACCTGTGGGCAACAACCAACCACTGTCCTTCACATTTGGCAAGAAGGTCATTATCATCAGTTCTAAGAACA
This sequence comes from Owenia fusiformis, assembly GCA_903813345.2. NCBI lineage: Eukaryota > Metazoa > Annelida > Polychaeta > Sabellida > Oweniidae > Owenia > Owenia fusiformis. The sequence goes on along the minus strand of CAIIXF020000005.1, from coordinate 36,618,003 downwards.
GGATTCAATTCATCATTAACCTCTTTTATGCATCTTGGAGGGGCTTCAATTGGCCTTGGACAAATCATTATTCTCATTGCTTTAAATGAATAAAACTCATTATCCTTTTTCTTTAAAAGTTTGTCTGGCCATGCTTGCCAACTCATACAGGCCATTGCTTTATCACATTCAGGGCCATGGTTATATCGTCCGAATAAATTAGCTTTACCACAGTAGCCCCACCACCATCCTTTCTCTTGTTCTTCAAAACATTCCCCTGTCTTCGAAAATGGATTAAAATGGGCATATTCATCATATTGGTCTTGAAAATAAAGGGAATTCCCAGCTGTGCCATGAAAATTCAGTACTCTTAAACTATACCAGGAGGGTTTATACATTTCTGGATCAGCATAATCTAAAGGTGTTACATCAAATCTCAAGTAATCAGCTGTTCTGGTTTCATTTTCCCATGTTGTCAACTCAAAACGCAACATATACATATCCTGTGAGGCTGCAGAGACAAAATTATCCAGTCCAATGAAGTACTCTGAAGGGGGATCGCCGAAGCCAATACTATAATCTTCATAGTGCCTTGTGAAGTTAACACTTCCATCAAACCTCTGGGCGACAACAAGCCATTCTGAGTCACATACTGCTAGAAAACTTGCACCGTCATCTGTTCTTATAAGATTAACCCCTTTGGACTCGGCATTGCAATTTTTAGACCCTATAATTACACAATAAAAACAATATTTGTAATGAATAAAATATGTGGTGCATTATAAAGCTAATTCCTCAAAATTATTTATTACACAAAACATGTAGTGACAAAATTTAATAACAGAATATTTTAACATACCAATGCTTGCTATACCATCAGGAATCTTTAACTGTAGGATGGTCTTGACAATCCAGTTTGAAGATTTTTGAAGCTTCTTAGTCCCCATGTAAAATTGCTTCAGTTTTTGTTGTAATCTTTTCACCTCTTTCATTTCTTTCAACCCTGGTATTGTCTTGAACAATTTGTTGAATTTCTTTCTATAGTCTTTCATTATTTTAAGACTTTTAACAAAATCATCATTCATGTACGTGAGTCCCACTCGTCCTATCCCAAATGAAAGGAATTGAAGATTCCGGTTGATATTCATTGTGAAAGCTTTATGTATGGTTTTGAAACTCTCATCTGCCACTTCAAGCACAACCTTGGAAATATTCTGCAGCATGATGTTTAAAAGATGTATCCTCATTGTTTCCAATTCTGGCAACTGTTTCAAAAACTGCTTTAGACGTTTGCCGATTTTGTCCAAATATGTAATGGTTTTTTCAACTGTGAGTTTATCATTATCTGTTTTGAGAATCTTATTAACATATTCTTTGGCAATCTTTGCAGTAGCATCTAGAAGGGGTTGCATCTTTCTATATTCAACCTTTAGAAACATGTCAGTCAGCTTGTATTTGTTAAAATACTTCATTTTGGTGATTCTTTCCTCTTTACACCTAACTTGTTTAGGAAGAAATATCAAGGAACACATTAGTCCATAAAACAGACCTGAAAGAAGAATTGTATGATTTTCATTAATTTAGTATCATTTCCTGTAAATAATATCAATAGATGACACAATAATTCTCTATTGACAGGATATTGAGCAGAAGCTGTCCCAATCTATTACTATTTCGCGGGTCAACACCGAAAACACTTTTGAATACTGGGCATGATCTATCATTGACACTGAATTAAAGTGAAATCTTATAAATTATACTCATAAGTGTGCAATTTGCACCAATCTTTAATGCAAGCATTCTTTTATTCTGTAAATAAGCTTGAAAAACTGCTCACTTAGTATGTGGCATGACAAATGCTTCAACAAAAAGTAATTAATTAACTCTCTAGATGGTAGATGAGCAACTTTTTGGGATCAAATCATTTTTATGATAAAAGTATAGAGACTGTGCCACTAAGTGATGTCTATCAGGTGATAAGCTTTATGCTTGTTAAATATATACATTATACAATTGACCTTTTGCGATCAGAATTCAGGAATTTTGTTTATGGATACTGTTGTCACGTATTTCGTCTTATTGGTATGACGTCATATAGAAATGATATTAGACATGATGGAATCAAAAAATGACGGACACGTGGCAGTTTTGAGCTAAAAATATTGTCGTTTCTTATATGAAAACCATGGGTCAGATATTTAACAGGTATGCCAATTTGACTAGATCATGAGTATATCTATATATGTGCGAAGTTTGGGTGAAATTCATACTAAACATCGATGCCTTTAAGCGCCCCCTGTTTTTGTCAAAATCGGGGGGCGCTTAACTGCTATCTAAATCATGTCAGTAAGACCTTAGACTTGGTATGTGCTTAGAATGAATGTTGATCTAGTCAAGTCGAACGCTTTCGTGAAAAATAAATCAATAAAGCACGAAATATAGAAGATAATCTCTCAAAATCAAGCATCTAAAGCTGGGTGACCTAATTGTGACGTCACTAAAAGATAGAATCCATTCGGTGATCGCAAATCATCAATTGTTGACCTCTCCAGAGGTCAACCGGCAAAATTGTATACCGAGACTGTAAACCGAGAAACTACTGTTGACAGAGACCGAAGGTTGAGGTCAACAGTAGTTTCAAGGTTTACAGTCAAGGTATATGATTTTGACAGTTGACCGAATGGAGAGGTCTACAATTGTTTTGTTAGTCAGAAGAAACTAATAATACACAAATAGACGACAGTCATCATGGCTTCATTTCACAACCTTTTCTGCGAACCACGCCAGCAATAATTTTTTAAGAAAATCTGAAGACAGTGGTAGTTAAACTCTCTGTTTTTGGCACATAGCAGCGTACTCACTAGTAAATTAATGTTAATTTTTCGTTTCTTTTTGTATTTTTGCTATACTTGTCGTCTACCAAAGTCAAAATATCACTTTCATCAACGTTTACGAAATGTCCGTCTACCATGTTTTTTCTGTAAACATTATGACGTCATATTCCCCATAATTCACAAGTGTAGTACAGTAACATAAGCGGTCAATAATATGATATCCCATGATGCACAGGTGAGGTACAGGCAAAAATGTTGACCGCTAATTGACCAATCAGATGCGAGTATTTACACTGAGGTACTGACAATATGAATTATCATATTTACAAAAAAAAATATAATTTGAGTTAAATAGCATTACTCACCTACTGAATCCATCTTTGCGACTCACGATGTCACAAAGTACTGAAAGATGATATCTAACAGCTCTAGATGACTGAGAGTGAGTTACGACATACTCATTTTCCAGAACTACCACACGCATTATTAAAAATTAAAGACTGTATCTTTCTGAATACAAGCATGTCACAAAAATCCCTCTCAGATCTAATCAAAAATAGTGTTTTTATACTTTCAAGATCATAAGGTCATAAAAGTCAGCTCAATGGTAATGTTTGAGGGTTTTATGAAATGGGGCATAACCATGACAACCTTCAAATCTTTCAAATAAGTTCCATACCAGATTATCTTGTAAAATGTATCAGTGTTGATAAATGATTCAATAACAGACATAATCAAAGATTTGTGCGGAATATCATAAGATAAAACACTTTCTTCTCATTTTCATCCATATACAAGTGTTTCATCACCCATCCCATGGGCAGTAAAATGATAGATCACAATGGAAATCCAAAGTATTAAATACTACAATAGGCCTTTAAGGAAACTGCACGAAATCATCATGGTTTGTGACTAGCTGGTAATTTTTTATTGTTGCCATTAAGTGTGTTCATCATTAACTGAAGCAATATAAATTCAAATCATCGTTGCTTTGCATTTTATGAAGGTTTGTGGTCTGTTGATATTTAATGACATTTGTTTGGAAATACACAATTTAACCGAGAAGGTTAAAGCTGGTTACAAAGTTACATGTAAGGTATAACAGATTACTCATGCTGTAGAATGGTTAAACCTGTAAAGTGGAACACCTCTAAAAGTGGAACACCTATGTTAGTAGAACACTTTTCAGAATCCCAAGACCAACTATCTTATATTAAATCAGCCTCTAAGAGTAGAACACTAATTTTATTATTTCATCTGCATTTATAAATCATACATTTTAGAATAAAACATTTGAAAGTCTAACTAAATAAAGACTAACTGTTGTATGTCTAATATACAAATACCAGAAGACTGTTCAATATTCTTGAGTATAGCTCACTGCTTACAGTGCTTAGTGATCTAGGGGAGAAGATATGTTATACATAGTAAAATGACCTGATATACACTCCCCTCCATACGATAAGGGGCCATTGGCAACTGGAAGTCTCCTTTTTGGACCTAGTTTTTTTTTATTATTAAGTTATTCATTTGTACAAAGAATACAATACAAAAATACAGTGTAAGTGGCTGTGCTTTTTGCATTATTAGCCACGTTCTACAATTACAATATACAATGTATTCAATCAATACTATTGATTAAAATAAATGAGAGACAATAAGATAAAAATTGTTGGACCTAGTGTACACTCCCTGCATAAGATTAGCAATAAGAAGAAATTTATTTTAGAGTAGATACCCATAAGGCCTTTAAAACTTGGACTAATCCTGAACTGGTTTAAAAATTCATTTTAAAACCATATTTCAAAATCTTTTCGGAAGCAGAGATCCTATTGCCATATGGTATCATAAGGTGTCTATAGAATTTAAACTAAATCAGTCCAACTATGTTAGACATACAAACAGACAGACAGCTTCTCTCTATTCCTACTTGAACTTAGTTCAGTGGAATAATGAAGTAAATTAAGCAATAAATATGTTTTGTATTTAGATTTCATTTCAACACTACCAACTCATCAAGTCTATCAAAATAGTATGCATCGATGAATTTTACAGACTGATTTATGAAGAAAAACAGAGCACACTTACGATTGGTTGAGGTTTTGCCTCTATATCCTCATACAGTGCAATCAAAGCTTCTCCCAGGGATAACCAGCTGAAACATTAAATATAAATTGATATATTTCAAAAATTGATTTAATTTAAAAATGGACAAGGTCAATATTTTAAAGAAAATATTCCAAAATGTCATTAAATACATTTCAGGTTTACTCTCTTCCTCCCACAAAACTACATTTAATCATTTTGTCATTATAGAAGTTGCTTTCTTCAGAAAACTAATGTAAAACATAGAGGAAGTTTACCATCTCCCCGAATTTTTTGGATGTAACTCGAAATATTGTAAAGATGTAAAAGCAACAATTAATCCACATATCTATGGACTATCATGTAACATTACAAAAATATTTCATTAGGATATTGGCGAGAGTCAATTCAACCATCAATCTATTCACTACAGTAAAACCTACCACATCAGAACACCTCTGGGATTGGTCAAAAGTGTTAGGGTCAGGTGTTCATATTTCAAGGTTTTATAAACAATGGAAGATACCAAATATGGGAAAAAGAAAAAGTGTTCCCATTTTGAGGTGTTCAGAATTAAGAGAGGTGTTCAGATATAGAAGTTTCACTGTATATGTCTATAGAATAACCTTAAGGCTGTCAAAGGCTTAGGGAACTTAAGCACTGGGAGGGGCTTCGGCTGACAGAGTTTTTGCCTTTCATTACGGAGTTCCAATGCTTCATTAACAAATTCATCCTCTTCTTCTTTCTCAATATCGATGGTGTATATACTTGGATCACTAGAATGTCAAATGCTTCAATTTAAACATTCAATATTTGATTGAGTAAGCTAAAAGAATATGTTGCCGAAGACTGATTATTAAAAAATGTGAAGTGTATGTAACAGTAAGAGCCTTTTTTTAATTCTGACAATTTTTGTCGATTGTTTAAATTAGGAGTACTTCATAATCAGAAAATTTTGGTCTTTAAAATATTAAGTACATGTAATTCAAATGTTTATAAAATACAAATGGATTATATATTTTTTCAACTTTTGAAGTGAAAAGAATTTTCAAACTCTGCATAGTGCATTTAATCTAATAAAATTGTTAGATGCATACCATGCGGTAAAGTAGTGCTTGGTAAACTCCTTCAATGAGGGGTGCTCACACAGGATCTTTCTCATGAGAACCAATCCTCTTAGATAGCCAGGATCCCTCTTCAGTGCCATACTTATGTGAAACAGACAATCTGAAAATGTGAAACACATAATCTGAAAATGTGAAACAGACAATCTGGAACAATAATCTGAAATGTGAAACAGACAATCTGAGAAAGTGAAACAGATAATCTGATGTTTATTATGCACTGTGCACTAAAGTTTTCAAAATACAATCTTATTAATAAAAAAATTCAGAAGTCTGCATTAATCAAATGCAGTGGTTACATACTTTCATAGTTGCTGAGGACATACAACACAAGTATCAACTGATCCAGACATGGCCAGTGATTAGCAGAACACTCCAGCCCCTAAAACAAAAACAAAACTGCTTAGAAAAATATCAAGATTGGCAAAGTCATATTTTGAAAAGCTAAATCAGATATGACACAAACAGGAATTACTTACCCACCTTTTGAGTATAGAATTTTAAATATTTTGGCTAAAAGGTGAATTGTTGGTTTGTTTTTGGAATGAAGAAATTATTAAAATGTAAATGATCAATAAAACAAGCCAGAATAGTTCAATGTTTACAAATGACTTGCCTGTATCAGAGAATGCCTAGCAAGAGTTAGGTGACGTAACTTAATAGCGAGCGACCCAAGTTTATACCACACAGTCACATCTGTAGCATCTAACTGGACAGCCTTAATGTAAAATATTATACATTTACATTAATAATACTTCTTGTATATTTTCTATATATTTTCAATAAAATTTCATTTTTTCATATATTGAACATTGAAATTCATGTTTTTCTTGAATTCAATAATTATTATTGACCATATATCATAAAAACTACCAAGTAATAAAAATTAAAAATTAATGATTAAAAGCCTAGAATCAATCAGATTTTTCCTCTTCTTTATCCATAAAAATGGTTACCTAAAAATGTGATCCCTTTATATGAAAATGGGAGAGCATTGATGTCACAAAACTGGAGCTGGCCATGTGAAATTCAAGATCTTCTTTAGGTTAGGGTTTAAGGAATAAATAATGATGTGTTTGACATGAGTTTGACAGAATGTCGTATAAAGCATTAGAACCGAAGGTGCGTAACAAAAATCGTTACCCACCTGCAAATATGCCTCTACTGCTGTCGTATAGTCCCCCTCTAGAGAAGCCAGACTACCAAGATTCTTATAAGCAGAGTATTTCAACACGAGTCCGGGTAGGACAAGGGGCTCATCTTCATCATCTGAATCAACCTCAAGCCCCTTCACAAAGGGAGACTCCAAAAGCTTCAATAATGTAGCTTTAGCAGCAACATGTTGGTTTTGTCGTTGAAGACTCAGGGCCTTGTTGTACAGTGCAAATGATTCAGACTCCTCAGCCTCCTTCGTGACTGTAGCTGGAGCATCGTTGCTGTCGTCATAGAAACTATTGTTGCTCTCATTCAAAGCACTTATACGAATCTGAAATAATCATTTTACAACATACAGTACTAAGAAAATGATGGGATGACAATGCCAACACAACTTGAAAATGCCATTGTTATAGCAGGGGTTTCACTAGAATTTCTCACAACAGGCTTAATAAATGAAAAAACAGGCAAAATTAATGGAAATCATCAATTTAACATGGAACAACCGGCCATTTTGTGAAACCAAGCAGTGAAAATTGCCTGCTGCTCATGAAACCCCTGTTTAATATTATGATTGACAGAACCTATCAAAACTCCTAGAAATTCTTAAACCTAATGCATTCTGCCTTATCTCAATACAACTGGTAAAATAGGGATTGTTATGATTTTTTACATAGTAGTTAGGGGACATGCGAAATTATCATAAGCCACAACAATGTGAAACTTTTTTAAAAATGTACTTCTGGTCAATTTGATTTTGTGTGACATGCATATATGCCATGTAATCTCATTATACATGCAAATGTTCATGAGTGGCTTCAATTTCTTCAAAAATATGTATGACAAACATGAATATGTGAGGGTTGAATGAAAGGTATAGTCAGAGACATTAATAAACCTCAACCATCAAAAGTTGTCACGATGAGCTAAATTCTAAGTTTCATGTCTCAAACTCTCCCAAGCGGGAGAAAAATAATTCCCATTCAATCTAAGTAGCACAACAAATTAATCCAAAGCTTCACACCTGCAAATGATAGATAAATTCCTACTAAATCGAACGAATGTTTTCATAAATCGCCATGTTTGTGATCCAAAGAGGATTGACTCCAAGAATGCAACATCTGGTTCGCCTGTGCGTACCCAGCAGACCGGGCGCTATGCCTATGGCTTCGGCAAAGATGTGAATATCACTTCATTTTTAAGTTCCTATTTGTCATTATGGACACAAATTCCACTATATTTGTACCACAGACGTCTAGTACGTTCTTCGAATGAGATAAGATATAAATAACGAAGAATTTGGAATCCCAATCTCCTTTCGTCAGAACATTCTCTAAGACTGTGATTTGTACGTTCTAAATAGAGCACTCAATTCACTGAGGTAAGAATTTATGACATATGTGACAGAATGTCTTTTTCATAGTGTTAGTCATTATCTATGTTTACCACCTTGGGTACCCGGGGCTGGGTAAAAGATAACGGCTCTCAAAACTTACTAAAACGGACAACTGGAGGAGAGTCTGACACATAGTCAGCACCATCTATCTAATATCTAACATAACATAATGAAGTCCGGTCACTTAGAAAAGTCTTTCTGAATATAAATGAAGATTGATGGTGCTCATTGTGGTCTGACAGCAAAGTCAGCACTATCAATGGTATACTCTACCTTATACTAGATAAATACAGAAGTTCAAAAACTGTTCGCCATTTTGGTTTCACAACTGCGTCGATACATTCCGTTCAGTGTAAAATAGTATCCTAAAGCCCAAATCCCGGGAATCCCGACTCACTGTTTACACCAACAATCAATCAGATGGTATTATTACACCAAAAGAAGTGCGAAAAAGTTTTGATGACATTTAAAGACACTGTTCCTCTTTCACGTGCATTATCTCATGGAAATGGGCATACCAGTGTTGCCAGTGCAAAGATCTTTGTTCCATGGTAAAGGAAAGCTATCAAACATTGTCTGAAGAGCAGATCTAGTTCCGTAATTAAACTTTTAACATGGCGACCTTGACAACATATAGCCATTTGGGCGATAATAGGTGATTCTAAAGTGAAAATGAGTGCTTTTTTCGTAGTTTTACTTTGACCAAGGCTTGCAAAAAATTTAAGTGATAAACCTTCCAACAATTTTTGATATTTTTGTTGTCTCGAAGTGTTCTAGACGATATCAAAGTGGAAAAAAATTTGTATGTCTCGAAATATTTTGAAAATTAGTGCCATTATGGCGGGTCTGGGTGTTTTTTGCTTTCATTTTTTACCCATTTCCACGGTTGCCATGGTAACTCATACCAGCCAACCTACCGTATTTTTACGGGAATCAACCAAAAAATATTCGTTTTTCCGTTAAAAAATCTAAATACCATAAAAAAATTACCGTTTTTTCCTGTAAAAACGACCGTAAAAAATCTGCTGTAACTTTACCAAAATCTACCGTAAAATATTTTATTATCATTCGATTTTTTCTATAAGAACGGCCGTAAAATATACCGTAAATATTTGAAAATCTACCATATTTCTGCTGGAAATAACAGTATTCTTGTTCAAACTACCGTAAGATCTCCTATAATTATTATGAAATTCTGAATTCGCGTATTGCCCTTGTAATATTCCATCACCAGCCCAAAAAATAGGTGCCGGCAGGTCTTTGACGGTGGTTATTGCGTACTTAGTAAGTAACTAAGTAAGCTGACGTGTAATCAGTCAACACACTGGGGAATATCGTGATGCAAAAACAGTGTTCAACTACCACAGGAGGAGTAATCATGATTAATTTGTAAATTGCTACATTGTAGCAATGGCATGAGTATGATGTCACAATACACTGGGGCCTAACTGGCGTAAAGGGGGAGAAAAGGGCCAATTTTGCACATGGGGACCACATTTGACTCAAAATATTTGCATTTAGTAACCTACATTTCAGTATATTCTGTGTAATACTTGAAATGCATTGCTATAATGATTTACAAAATGAAATAATCTCGGGGAATTTGCTTCCAAAATTTTTGAATGAGATCCCTGAAGTTGATGACCCAATTTTAGGTCATTTTGGCACGTTTTTAGAGACTCAGCCTTCACCTATTTCCCCAAATATGGCTAGATTTTGTAGAAAACGTGTTAAAAGTTTGAAATGCAGCTGTTTTGAGCCTGAAATAACTCAATTGTTTGAAAAAATGCTGAATGAGCAAAAATTATGATAGTAAAATTTTCCCATTTTTGGATATTAAGGTGTTATTACGGTAAATACCACTTCCGGGTAGGACGTGTTTTTAATACTTTAAAAACGAAGCCATGCCAACTTCAATGGTGTCACTGTGTATAGTAGGTTTAAGTATATGCATTGTGGCCATTTGAGGTATGTATGTAAAGCTGTGAGGCCAAGTACTTTCTAAATGTGCCATTTATAGAATAAAATCGCAAGAATATAGTCCCGTAAACTGGAACTACTTTATTCGTTAATTTTCATCGGTGAAGCAGGGATTTTACCTAAAAATGAGTCCCTATGTTGGCGTAGTGATATTTAAAAATCGAGACGCAAACCCTATGTTAAATATAGTGTAAAGATAAAGGTTATGGATATAGTCATTGTATGGGCCAGTTCGTTCGAAAATGGCGAACCAATCAGATAGGTTTAATTTTTTACATCGGGCTGTGCATGCACCATTGGAGGAAGTGGACGGTTCGAGTGTGAATTTGGACCAACTTTTGCAAGTTTTACCAGGAAATCACCTTTCATTTGGTATGTTAGTAACGTTTTTTATCGTATTGGGTATGTAAGAATCATATACATGTCGAATTATTAGCATAAATGTCACAGTTTGAACGATAAATGGAAATATAACACTTCCGGAAAATATTGTCACAAATGCCTTGTGGACTTTCCTCTATTTATTAGAGATCTATTCACTTTTAGAATATACCATTGATAGTGCTGACTGTGTCTGACAGTCACTTTTTCAGTTTTAGAAAAACTTCGAATCAAGGAATATGCTTATACACTTCGAGAAATCAAATGGTCTCGGTACCTAGCAAACTATTCTCTAGAATCACATTAACGTACTTACCATGGTATATGCTATGTTATGGCGACAATAAGGTACAAAAACACAAAAGTTTCCATTTCATTATTTTCTTTCTTCCCGCTCAAATTTATTTGTGGTCGTTCATGACCCAATTTAATTGGACACTTCCGGAAAAATGGAAAGTCCCTTGAATTTGGTAAATATTAGATTATTTCCCTCTATTTACTATACTAGTATTTAGCTGTATTAAAAGTGTTATATATTGAAACTGGCACCAAAATCATCTTTAACATAATACAAAGATCGTATTTATGAGCATTTTGATGAGTTTACCTGTCACATAAATCTAGAAAAATGGCTTTACAGTTGGGGACAAAAATAAATGACAGGTCGATTTTCGATCACCATTTCCTAATTATGGTGGTCTGAAAGCCCATAATTTCCAATATTGTCTAGATACAAATCCCTTAAGGTCTCATGGAAGTTAACAGGAAGTGACAAAACAAAAAATGACAAAGCCATGCTGGATTTTAAAAAATTTTTGAACCAAGATAACAGAGTTCTGTTTGGACCTCCAGTCAGTTTAACTAGTTCCACATATCATTTACATGACCAGGAACACAGTTGAAATGGTCAGAATGACCATAAACATGATAGAATAACCTTTTCAGCCCTCTGAAAATGTGACTAAAAATAGCTAAGAGTAGGTGCTCAGGAAAGGTCACTGAACAGAATCTTTTGACTTTTTCAGAAAATGTGCCCAATATATTGCTCTAAATGATACAATTCAAAAAAATTTGATATCATTCTTAGAAAAAGAAAAAATTGAAAAAAACTGAATTGAAAATCGATCTATTTTCCTTTTTACTACAGCCATTATTGTTTCAGACGATTTTTTAAAATTTCAAAGATTGTGTCATTTAGAGCAATATATTGGACACATATTCTGAAAAAATCAAAAGATTCTGTTCATTGACCTTTCCTGAGCACCTACTTTTAGCTATTTTTCAGTCACATTTTCAGAGGGCTAAAAAGGTTATTTTATCATGTTTATGGTCATTCTCACCCTTTCAATTGTGATCCTGGTCATGTAAATGATATTTGGAACTAGTTAAACTGACTGGAGGTCCAAACAGAACTCTGTTATCTTGGTTCAAAAAATTTTCAAAATCCAGCATGGCTTTGTCATTTTTTGTTTTGTCATTTCCTGTTAACTTCCATGAGACCTTAAAATTTGTATATTTTACATTTTGTATAATCTCATCCACTGATTTATGGCCTCTTGTAAATTCTCTTATTTTTAACAGGGGAAATCCTCACTTCAGCAAATCCACCTGTCATTTATTTATGTCCCCAACTGTACAGTTGGGGACAAAAATAAATGACAGGTCGATTTTCGATCACCATTTCCTAATTATGGTCGTCTGAAAGCCCATAATTTCCAATATTGTCTAGATACATATCCCTTAAAATTTGTATATTTCACATTTTGTATAATCTCATCCACTGATGTATGGCCTCTTGAAAATTCTCTTATTTTTAACATGGGAAATTCTCACTTCAGCAAATCCACCTGTCATTTATTTATGTCCCGAACTGTACTTGTCTGTATTTCACTTCATTTTGTTTCAAAGATTCTTTGGCAATGACACTCTGCTTTGCTCACTCAAAAAATGAAATTCATTGGCGCAATAGTTTTTTTGAAATCATTCACTAGTCTAATGCATTATTCACTTTTTGAGTTTTGATTACAAATACAAGATATGTGATACCATTGGACCTATATATTTACCTACAGTTGGGGACAAAAATAAATGACAGGTTGATTTTCGATCACCATTTCCTAATTATGGTCGTCTGAAAGCCCATAATTTCCAATATTGTCTAGACACATATCCCTTAAAATTTGTATATTTCACATTTTGTATAATCTCATCCACTGATGTATGGCCTCTTGAAAATTCTCTTATTTTTAACATGGGAAATTCTCACTTCAGCAAATCCACCTGTCATTTATTTATGTCCCGAACTGTAGACAGTGATCACCGCTTACCTTCTTCTAAGGCCACTGTGTCGTGGCCTTCGTCCATAGATAAATTCCTGCATGTTTAAGGTGCTATGGAAGTTAACAGGAAATGACAAAACAGGAAGTGACAAAGCCATGCTGGATTTTGAAAAATTTTTGAACCAAGATAACAGAGTTCTGTTTGGACCTCCAGTCAGTTTAACTAGTTCTACATATCATTTACATGACCGGGAACACAACGGAAATGGTCAGAATGACCATAAACATGATGAAATAACCTTTTCAGCCCTCTGAAAATGTGCCTGAAAAACAGCTAAGAGTAGGTGCTCAGGAAAGGTCACTGAACAGAATCTTTTGACTTTTTCAGAAAATCTGCCCAATATATTGCTTAAAATGATACAATTTAAAAAAATTTGATATCATTCTTAGAAAAAGAAAAAAATGAATTGAAAATCGATCAATTTACCTTTTTACTACAGCCATTATTGTTTCAGACAATTTTTTAAAATTTCAAAGATTGTATCATTAAGAGCAATATGTTGGACACATTTTCTGAAAAAATCAAAAGATTCTGTTCAGTGACCTTTCCTGAGCACCTACTCTTAGCTGTTTTTCAGGCACATTTTCAGAGGGCTGAAAAGGTTATTTCATCATGTTTATGGTCATTCTGACCATTTCCATTGCGTTCCCAGTCATGTAAATAATATGTGGAACTAGTAAAACTGACTAGAGGTCCAAACAGAACTCTGATATCTTGCTTCAAAAAATTTTCAAAATCCAGCATGGCTTTGTCACTTCCTGTTTTGTCATTTCCTGTTAACTTCCATGGCACCTTAACGGGTCATGTCGTAATCATAAAATTTGAAATCAAATCTCCGCCATTTTTCCACATCACAATTTGAATTGCGAGTTTTGGTCTTATTACCTCATCAAAAATTCCAAAACACACATGAAGTTATCAATGTATTAGTTTACATCTTCTGAATCGCTAACTTAGAATTTACAGCCAGTTACTAATGTCAGATATGAACGACATTTCGTCCAGTTTTCGAATATCGCCATTTTTCTTGGAGCCATTTGTTTTAATTTTAGACGCAATCCTGACGAAATCATGCAGTATCTCATCAAGGAGCCGAGCCGGTCCCATTTTAATTATTATTAATGATTTATTTATCTGGCGATTTTTAAAATATTCAATAAATTTATGAAACACCAGCCAGCTTTTTTCAAATGGAGTTCATAGTATTCCAGATGAAATTACCTCTTGCCAAGAATTGGCTAGAGACTCGAGTAAATCACCGCCATGTGTTAGATTATCGTAGTTCGTACTTCTATATCAGATTTATTAATAAAGACCCTACAGGTGTATCATGCAACTAATATTTTCCTTGCTTGTATTTTGTGTTTCATTTTTTTATTTTGTATTCACATTCCTTATAATTATAATATCAAGTAAATTGTAGCTTTCCAATGAGTAGTGACTGATGTAACCCAGATTTGTGAGTCAATGAAACTATTACAGTCATTTACCTTCAAAAGTTCAAGATTTAGTGTGTCTAACTTTTCCATAGTGATCCCAGCTGTGTTTCATCAAACCAGTAATTCATGAAAGAAAGAAAAAAATTATGATGTTACAAATAGGGCAAAACGTTCTTTCTATTACTCTAGCCAAGGTTTAAATCTGTGGTATAACTGCAGATTAACAAAAAGTCTACAAGTCTGTGGAATAACCCCTCCGCTATTCTTGAGGCAAAACTTGATATCTAAGTACAACATACCTTGAAACCACATGACCATGCTGTACATGTACCGAGTACATTATGTAGTACTGATACTGTATATCTATATGTATTCCAGGCTCATTTAGAAAGACGTAAAGCTGAATCCAACATCAACAAGGGAAGATATGATCTTGCAATAGCCTGTCACAAGAAGGCAGCAGGTGGGTGATCAAAAAGCCATTCTAATTCCCATGCTAAATAACCCCAAAACATCTCTGATTGATAACTATCTGTAACCATCAATGTAAAAAAAACAGGTACTACATTTACTGTTTTTTGTAGGGGAATTTTTTCTGAATGAATACTTTGGAACACCTATATTATTTGCCAATAAATGAACAAATACTTCGAAATTTGTTGATATTTTTTGAAAGGACAGCAATGTATTTAAGAACTTGTTGCCATAGCAATTGTTATAATTGTTATTGTTATTAGAACCAATGCAAGCATATAAATTTGGAAATGCTGTTTGACATTCTTAAGGAAATTGGATCTTCATTGAATATCCACGAAACCGAATTATAAAATTGTTTATCCTACACTTAGTGTACTAAATGTATAATAACATCAAAAAAAATATTTTTGATATTTATTGGCAAAATGAATAACCTGATAACCGGAGGATATCGTAACGATATACTCCGGGTGGAGGATATCGTGACGATATACTCCGGAAAACCCAATATGCGGAGGATATTGTGACGATGTACTCCGCTTGTTGACTTCCCGTCAAATTGACTCTATTTGGCATGAAATTCATTTTGCAATGATATTATACATTTAGTACACTCCTTGTAAGTGTAGGATAATAAGAACATCCTATGATTTTTTCAGAATATCATTTTAATCTACTCAGTGATATTGATATATGCACTCGTTCGCTTTGCTCTCTCGTGCAGATATCAATATCACCTCGTAGATAAAAATGATACTCCTCAAAATCATAGGATATCCTATAATTACTAGGTTTCATTTAGTAAATAATCTAACCAATATTTTATTCCTCAATTGACTAGAACAGGTCATTTTTATGTATTTTCAGAGTTTTTAGAGCTAGCGTTGAAGACAACATCAGATAATAAAGCCAGAGAGTCAATAGAACTCCAGTGTGATCATCATTGTCGCCAACAACAATTACTTCGCGATAAATCAAATAGACTCAAAATGGCTGAAAGATTGAACCAAATGAAGAGAAATGCAAGCGATAATACAATACACCCAAAAGACAGTGTAGATGAGTCAAATGATGAAACAGATGGTGTAACATATAATCAATATATTTATAAGGATCTCGAGGAGACAGATTCCTTATTGCAATTTTTGCAAACACGTGCCTTGGCGCAAGCTCAGGGAGATCGCTTACCATCAATTGAAACACATACCAAAAGAACAAAAGATGAAATCATTCAGTCGGCTGTTAAATCACCAAAAACTGAAAGTGAAATAATCGAGGAGCTGCATATAAATAATCAATCCTTAAGGGGTCAGGTCTTGGAACTTTTAAAAGAGCTTGAAGAGAAGGACAAAGAAGTGACACGTTTACAAAATGAGAATTCTGCACTGAGGAAAAGGACCAATGACAAAGAGGATAAAGATTCTGACTCTGAAAAAGAAAATTTTTATTCCATGCCGCTCAATTTGGACGATTTACCCTCCCTCCCTGAGTTACCACCATTAGAGATGCCAACTTTTGATTTTGATAC
Organism: Owenia fusiformis; assembly: GCA_903813345.2. NCBI lineage: Eukaryota > Metazoa > Annelida > Polychaeta > Sabellida > Oweniidae > Owenia > Owenia fusiformis. The sequence goes on along the minus strand of CAIIXF020000005.1, from coordinate 36,601,285 downwards.
AGTCAGTGCATCACCATAGCCCCTTAGGCGCATTAATTTCAAAAATGCTTGTTTCCTTAAAGCCAAGAGACATTTCCAATTACAACAGGTACACATCTAGATTATACTATGAGCTAACAGCTCACAGCAAGGAGCGGTACAATACCCGGGAATTTTTCGATCAGTTCATTTCTATTATAGTACGCCCTCTTTAGGCAGTGAGTGCTTTGCTTACCAGTATAATAAAAATTGGATTATAACATTTATGTGTGCGCGCGCAGCTCATCCACTGAACGAAAAGAAACTTCCCGCTGAAATTACCGGGTATTGATTTTTCCCTTGCTCACAGTATAATCATGGCATGTATTTTACCTACACTCATATATTACCATGTACAAATCCACTGGGGGAATTCTAAAAATTTTAGTCGGTGAAAAGTTGGGCATAACAGTTTCACAGTCATTGTACAGTATAGCTGTACTGCTGAGCCAGGTACTTTATATCGGGGTCCAACTTATCGTAAAATCAACCGTTAATTTGAATTTTAGACCTACCAGATGTTTGATAATCAAGGATTGTGAGTCTCATACTGCGCTGTTTTTCTTCAAACTTGTTCCATTCAAAGCAAAACAAAATTGCCTTTCTGTCGGTGCATTGCTTTATTGTACAGAGTGAGAGTTACTCGTTTTAGCGACATTTAGATCCCCAGCTGTGAGAACAGCTTCTCACAGCTGGGGATCCAAACGCCACTAAAAGGAGGGACTCTATATAATAGTATAATATATCAACAGGAAGGCATTTTTGTTTTTGCTTTTAATGGAGCAAGTTAGGAGAAAAATGATGCAGTATGAGACTCACAATTTTTGATTTTCAAACACCTGGTAGGTCTAAAATTCAAATTAACGGTCGTATTTGGCACCCAGCACTGCATATATGAATGTATGATAATGAGTAAATATTTCAAATTGCAATAAATAATTGTTGTTAACTTATCATTATGAATATTCCTGAACTTGAGCTGTATATTTTCATAACTAGTCAAATAAAAACTGAAATCGGGAAACCATACTAAGTCAGGAGTCAAACATACTCCAACAATATATTCTAATTCTCCAAATAAATTGTTCTATTTATTGTTACACGAACATGAATTACCATATTAGAGTATCCAATTGACTATTTTATATGATTCTGTGGTGTTATTATGTCACCACCAAAAGTGGTGACATATTGTTATGGTCTCCGTTTTTTTGCGACGGCGTCCGGCGGTTGGTGGTTGGCGTCCGGCGTCTGGCGGTTGGCGTCTGTAACAATTTCTTACAACTTCCTATAACTTAACACATACTGTTTAGACTGACTTCAATTTTTTTCTAAATCATCTACATGTTCTCAGAAGTTCAAATCTGACTTTAGATTTGACATTTGACCTTCAATGACCTTCTCAAGGTCAAAAAGGTCTTTTTTCAACTTGCTTCACATTGACTAAATTTTTTTTCAAAATCATCTACATGTTCTCAGAAATTCAAATCTGACTTTAGATTTGACATTTGACCTTCAAATCTGACTTCAGATTTGACATTTGACCTTCAATGACCTTCTCAAGGTCAAAAAAGGTCAAAAAGGTCTGTTTTCAACTTGCTTCAAATTGACTAAATTTTTTTTTCAAAATCATCTACATGTTCTCAGAAATTCAAATCTGACTTAAGATTTGACATTTGACCTTCAATGACCTTCTCATGGTCAAAAAAGGTCAAAAAGGTCTGTTTTCAACTTGCTTCAAATTGACTAAAATTTTTTTTCAAAATCATCTACGTGTTCTCAGAAATTCAAATCTGACTTTAGATTTGACTTAAGATTTGACATTTGACCTTCAATGACCTTCTCAAAGTCAAAAAAGGTCAAAAAGGTCTTTTTTCAACTTGCTTCAAATTGACTAAATTTTTTTTTCAAAATCATCTACATGTTCTCAGAAATTCAAATCTGACTGTAGATTTGACATTTGACCTTCAATGACCTTCTCAAAGTCAAAAAAGGTCAAAAAGGTCTTTTTTCAACTTGCTTCAAATTGACTAATTTTTTTTTTCAAAATCATCTACATGTTCTCAGAAATTCAAATATGACTTTAGATTTGACTTTAGATTCGACATTTGACCTTCAATGACCTTCTCAAGGTCAAAAAGGTCTTTTTTCAACTTGCTTCAAATTGACTAATTTTTTTTTTCAAAATCATCTACATGTTCTCAGAAATTCAAATCTGACTTTAGATTTGACATTTGACCTTTAATGACCTTCTCAAGGTCAAAAAAGGTCAAAAAAGGTCAAAAAGGTCTGTTTTCAACTTGCTTCAAATTGACCAAATTTTTTTTTCAAAATCATCTACATCTTTTCAGAAGTTCAAATTTGACTTTACAAGTTCTCAGAAATTCAAATCTGACTTAATTTTGAACTCATAATATTGTGAGCAACTAGGTGGTGACATTTTGTCATGTTAATGCCTTGTATAATGAATGTGAATTTCATCATTCAAGTATACAGGTGGAGCTTATTCTATGTTGTGTAATTTTTAAAGACTGTATAATATCTTTGTTAGTGCATCAGATATTAAATTACCCCAAACTATTTTTTTTTAAATATTGCAATGGTTACATTAATGTATAACCATTACGAGGTGAATACTTTTCACCCATACTGTATTTAGAAAATTCTAAAACCAAATTATATTTATCATGCAAGTATAAATATTTTGGGGTGTTTTAATATTGTAATCACATAGTACAGATGTTGCCAAGACACAGACAAGTTTAGCATTTTGTAAATGTTCTGAAATGTATAAGAAATCTGCAGAGGTAAATACTTGTGAATGTTGTTCATATGGCAATTACAATGCAATAGTTTTGTGTGTATATAAAGTCTAAATCCCTCAGCCTGTCATGCAACACAAGCATGTTTAGCAGGCCCGTAGCCAGCTTTTGCCAAGGGGTTAACTTTTCCAAAAATTTCAGAGGGTTCAGTTTTGACAACTTTGGCCCTACAATTATATAAATATATATTATATCTTTAAAAGTGCTCAGAATGGTGACAAACTGCACAATTTTGAAAGAATATTTGCCCAGGGGGGCACTCAAACCACATTTCATAATCATAACTTCTTTTCAATATCATGGAGCAGTTGCCATGTTATTTTCTTATACATGCAGAAGTTATGAGTGTGTTTTTGTTGTTGTTGTTTTTTCATTGTATATCTAAGTTCCAATTTATTTGAAATCATTTCCACAATCTCAAATATTCCAAACCTCTGAAGTCTGACACAATGAAATCAGCATATCAATCTGAAATTCACTTTCTCTGAAACACTGCAACATTTGATTGACAGTTACCATATTTGGAAAGTGAAATTGATGGCCTGTGTTAAAACTACAAGGTCAAGCTGATCTGGTTACTCTCTAAGACAATCTAAAATTGATTTATTGCTCGAAACTATCAAATCCTAGCCTTAATTTCTCAGCTAAAATACATTTCTGGCAAAAGTGACCTTTCAAACCATTGTTAATCATCCAATATCAGTTGATTTGTGAACTTTTAAATTTAAATTATGTTCATCAAAAACAGGTTTTAGCACTGTTTTATCAGACAGTTTTGTCAAAGAATTTAAAAACAGAATTGTCAGAAAAGGTTAAAGCTACAATTGGTATCTGACTTTACCATTGTCAGGATGCTCCGGTGTGACTATAGTAAGAATTACATTTCTTGACTGAGAAACACCACTATAGAAAACAAATGACAAGTGTTAATTAATACACAATTTTCAATCAGTACATAGAAAAATGGTACTAGCAATATATGCACATGAACATAAAGCTTATGTGTCTAAGGTTATGATTTGGTGCATGCTGTATGTGTTACAAGAAAGTAAATCTTGTCTTGCCTTATCATTATCATGTGTGCTTTCTTCAATTTATGTATGTACAGAATATATAATAAAAGGTGGAAGTTGTACTTCATCCCAGTTGTAAGAATATACTAGTATAAGGCTCTATTATGATGGGACCCTTTGAAATAAAAAGATTATGAAATAAAAAATATTGTCAAATTATGAGTTATTGTATTTTATGATTTATGGAAATCAAAATTAAAAGAATTAATATGATGAAAAGGTAGAGCATTGCGATTTACAAGAATGGGCTTTAAAGTGAGCCAAAAAGGGAGAGAATGTTTCAAAAATGTTGTCATAATTATTACAGCATTCCTTGTCATGCCTTTTTCTAAAAATAAAACTAACAAATAATTCTGACAAAGGTCCATGTGCAGTATGGCAAGTGATTTTAGACGGTCATATCTTTCACCATGAGTACTTTCTGGCCATAAATACATTGTTTTTTACAAAAACAATATGTTTTCTTTCAAGTGAAGTTCTCTTGATAGTAAAATATCAATCCAACTTTCTGAAAAATTATGGTTTAGGACCCCATCTGGGCACTTTTTAAAAAATGTTAGGCTTATTTTCTAAAAAGAGGATCTTGTTTTTCTCGATTTAACCATATCCAAAGTTTGTTCTACACTATATTTACAACTTCAGAAAAGGGGATTGGTATTGAAATGCGTTAAAGTTAAAAACCACATATCCCATGTTATTTTCCCATAGGGAAAACTTGTGCTATCCATTGTTTTCAGCATAATTTTGGTCATCGAAAATTGATATCTTCTAGACTTTCTATACCATTCTACTTTTGAAGAAGTTTTAGACCCCTTTTTGAATACTCTTTTCAGGCAATAAAAATCAGAAAAAGGAGATCCTCTTTCTAGTAAATGGGTTCAACATTTTGACACTCTATCCATTTAAAGAATGGTCTTGGAGAATTTTTAACTTTTGTTTAGCGTTCGGCAATCCAAAAATTGAGAAAAGAAACATTGGTATCATACATATATTTCAGTCCTTTTCCCAACAAAATTTGTCCCAGTTAATTATATACAGTTTCCTCTGACTTTAAAGAAAGAATCTAAAGTCTTGATGGCTTATTATGAGTTAAAATGTTAGCTATTCAGAAGGTAGAATATGTAGTACTTGAGTACTTGAGTGTATAAGAAACTCTATTAAAGGGTAGAAATACAGGGTGTCTCACAATAAATTGCTCCCTAGACAAACATAAAATAACTGAATGATGAAGGAATATTCTTGAAAAGTCACCTGACAGACAATGTAATCATCACAAACATCTGAAAGCTTCATCAAGTACTAAAGGAACTCTATTTCATTTTTTTAGAAAATAAGTTTTTAGTACCATTCCCATCTTTCCATTTTTGACACCCTGTAGAATGAGTTACTTGTACTGTAAAAGTATTCAATTATTGGAAAAGTATCAGTTTACACCAACAAAAGAAACCTTTCAACTTTCACTCAATGTACCTCTTTGGTGGTAATTTGTTTTACATATTGATATCGTCAAACTCTTGTAATATATCTTTCCTTTTGAGTATATTCCAATAGAGAAGTAGACTTAGATATTTAGCACGAATGAAAAGGTGCAAACATTTATTTGGAGTTGATGATTTTTCAGTACAATTTGGTACAGTTATGAACGCCTCATTGCTATTTTTGTACCATTTCAACAGTGAAAATTAAGTAAATATTCTTATGGCTTAAATCAGCTTAGACCTTTCAAAATATATTGACAATACATTCTATTCAAAACAACTTTAAACAACTCTATAGAAAATCTTAATCTTTCAATAGAATATGAGACCTATGATACATATTTATACAAAATATTATGCCGACCTAGTTCATATAGTATATAGCAACTGAAGTGTAAACGTTGTTTTTGATAAATACATTACTAGGTTTTCTGGTGATTTTAAAAACACATTCAATTGAGGATGTTATACTTCTTTATAAACCTGAATATTAAATGACATTTAACAGTAACGGGAGTCGTGGTGACATTTTGTTGTTAACTATAGGTTGAGAAAACATCTAACACTAAATCACATCTCAAATTGCTGGATACAAAAGTACATAAATTCAAAAGATCTGAAGATATAAACACTTGAAAAAAGTTAAGAGATAAAGCTTAAAGTAGTTTAAAAATATAAGGTAAGTAGTCAATGTCTTAAAACAATACAATTTTGGTTCCTATTTTACTCATAGTAGTTTAAAGAGAATGTACAGTAGTTTATTTGTATGTAAATTATTTCTAGTTGATTTTCAACAACTTAAACTGACCATTTACAAGTTTACTGAATGAATGCAAACATTGAGATGTTTTCAAATATAGGGGTAATTTCATAAATTAACAATTACCCTGGAGATCTATTCAAAACAGAACTAAGTTTTTATGTCACCAACAGAATCGGTTGGTGTTCGGCATCTGTAACAAATGGCAGGTGGTGCAATTTTGAATGTTAATGCCTTGTCTACATGTACTATGCCAGTTACTGGATTAAAATAAATAACTTTATTTTGGTATCAAATAGTTATTTTTAGCATTTCACAGTTGTTATGATCCACTTCTCATTGTTCAATTTAAAAGCTGAAAATGTACGTATAATTTCAATGGTGAAAATTTTATTCATTTTTTGAATTGAATTCATCAAGTAAACACTTCAGCAACTGAGAGCGATAATATTCAATATTTGAATTGTATGAATTCTTTTACAGATTGGTGAAGTAGATTTCAACAAAACATGTGGAATCTGTGACACAGGCAGGCTCCTCGAAAAGAAAGTGTAGAATTGATGGAAAATACCAAGGACTTCAGCAGACAGTCATGTCAGCCCGCCCAAAATCTAGTCATCCAAGTGCAGATAGGAGGAAACATACAGCTACAAATTCGGCAAAATCTCAAAAAACTGCATCAAATTCAGCCTCGACGTATGGCGATGAGAATTTTGAACTCTTGGAATATGAGTGGCCAGATTTACCACCGATGTTTCAAATCAAGGATGCGATGTCAAGACGTAAAATAAGTTCCGGAATAAGTTATTTGCTTCCACCAGATAAACCGAAAATCTCAATTGAAAATACATACAGAACTGATCTACGAACAATGTTCCAGTCCCCCTTCACAGAAAACTTGTACCGCAACAATGACTCACATGTAAAACAGCAGTTGAAGTTTAACTTCACTCCAAATACGCCTCCGCCAAGGTTCAAGGTCAGACAGAAATCAGCTCGTAAAAAGGACATTGCACTGAATGATAGTTCTGAGAAAATACGACAAAGTTACTGTAAAAGCGCACCGCCAAAGTTACAAAAAACACTTCAAACGAAACTTAGGTCAAACCTATTTCTTCCAATACCAGTCAAGGTTCCTGAAGAGGCACAGAAACTTAAGGCAGAGGTTGAAGAAATGTTATTAGAAGTTGAAGATGCTGATGATTTTAACCCTGACACTGATGAGAGTATTCCCTCTGAAAACACTCATGAAAAACATCCTAAGAAAACTTCAAGAAGACACTCAGAAAATGTGAAGGATAATAATCATATTATCGAGAAATTGAAAGCTCATAAAACCATACTAATAACTGATGAATCAACATCTGAACACTCAGTTCCGTCATTGCGAAGATCGAGTATTTCAAATTCTATTACAAAAACTCCTAAAAAGGCTCCCCTCATCAGGCGGAAATCAGAATATAAAATGGTGCACTTTGGGGATGAAGAAGAAGTCTCTTATAATCCGATACGCAAAACAAAGAATTTCAAAAATTATGATGAAGTAAAGAATATTGCTGGTCCAGAAAAACTTCCTATTCCAAAAGATTTTAAGTCACCATATTTGAATGATGGACAAAATGATCGAATTTGGGATTGGTTAAATTATGATCAAAAGTTAACTTCATTTGATTATTTCATTGATTTATGTTCCTAATGTGAGATACAGTAAAACAAATGCCAAAACAGAATAACAAATGCCAATAGAACCAGCCAAGAATGTTCAGATTGGCAGGTGTTTTGTGACAGATTAAAAATGTATTACAGTAGTTGTATCTTGCTAATTAATCCATTACATTGGCTGGGTTTAAGTATTCAAAGACAGGAAAAATAGTTCTGATTCTCTCTGCTAGATGGATGACAGAAATTTCAAATAAAAGTGTTGACCTGGCATGATTACTGCCAATTGGGATATTTATTGCAGGGAAATTTTGAAAATTATTCATTAAGTTACATGAACACTGTTCCACAGCTGGATGACTCTTACTGCAGTTAGTATCATTCGTTTTTGATAAACCAACGACTCAGCTAAACTAAGTCATTTTAAGTTGAATCTGGATTCCAAATGTTTTGCCATGCAAATTAAATAAAAAAGTAACAATTGTAAACAGCCAGGAAACAATTCTCAGACACCCGCATAAACAGAGTATTTTAAAGAAAACAGCTTCACTTAGAATGACTCTTACTGAAGTCGATGATACACTGACTCAAACATGATATTCACCACTATATTGCACTAACTCAGATGGCCATGCATGTATTCCTCCCATAGAGTTCGTGTCATCCACGGTTTCAGAAAGTGTCATTCCTACGTCATCATCAAGTTCAGTTAGAGTCATTGTAAGTGAGGCCGTTTATTTAAATTTCTCCAATATCGCGGGAATTTGAAGGTTTTCTAGTGGCTGTTTATAATCATAGCTTCCTTAGTTTGCACATGGCGAAATATTTGGAATCCAGATTCAACTTAGTTTAGCTGAAATCGGAAGTTTATCGAACAAAAGAATTTTGGCCACCATCTTGAATGATACTAACTGCTGTTAGAGTCATCCAGCTGTGGAACAGTGATGAAGAAACAAAACAATGTACCTTTTCCATATAGACAAATATGAACCCATTTGTACCTCAAATGTTAAATAAAAAAGTGTTGACCATTTAGAGAAAGCACAATAACGAGGAACAAGAATATTTTTCCTGACACAAGAATATTTTTTCCTGGCCGATGATAAGCTTCTATGTACAAGTACTAAAAATATTATATGAAGGAAGGAAGATTAAAAATGAAATTTTTCCTGTTTATTGAATACCCTATAAAACATAATAAACTATTAAGATCCATTTTCATTAGTTTTTAACAGTTTTGCATGAGGCTGGTCATCTTCTTCATTGCAGTGTCTTTTCTTTGTACTTTTGCTACTATCAATTGAGGTATTTACTAATTTTCCATTAGGGGCTTGTGAATCAGTTTTCTCTAAACCCCTTGAAATGTTGTCCTTTGAGTTATTGTTTATTGCAGATCGGTTAATGTTATTGTCATTGGGGGTTTTCTCAGCAGCTGTAGCTGCAAGTCTTTCTTGTAATTCTTTAGGGGTTATCTCAATGGTCCTTGGCACACTCTGGAATGTCAACACCCCTCTGATGCTCTTCCTGCTCTCTGGAATAACATTGATGCCTCATGTTAATTCATAGAGAAATATAAGATATCAAATATAAAAAATAAATGTTCAATATAGATGTCACTATTCTCAAAGACTGTAACACCCTTATGGCTGTAAGACTGTAACTGAGAGCTACGCAACTTTGATATCGTACAATATTAATTTGCATGGCTTGAGTTGAAGTATTTGTTAGTCTAATACAGTATCTTTTTTGATTAAGCGAGATTACAAAATCATTCTAGTAGCAATCACCTATTCTACCTATTCTAGTATTCTGAGTCCAGCTTCAAATGGGTTGAAAAGTTGCAACCTTATTCACAAACTTGACATGATACTTTTCTGTTTTTATTCTGTTATCATCTTGCATCAAACCAGAGAATTTACAACACTACAGTATATACAAGACTATAAATCAAAGGCACTTTTTGGTGAGAAATGTAATTTCCGTTAAACAATGAACACCAACCTGCGTGTTTGAGCACTGCCCTGCAATTGGTTGATACTGCTGCCTTTGCCTGTTCCTCATTCAAACCAAATAGTAATGAACTGTGAGTTGTCAAGGAAACTCAAATTAAACAAGGAAATAAGTAAAATATGTTTGCCTTGAACCGGTACTAGTACTTTGAATTGTGGCCTTTGAATCAGACTTTGAACGAGGGCAGGAATCAATATCAATTTAGAAAGAAATCTGAGTACACGTAAATGAAAACATGCAGAATAAAACAAATTTTCAACATATTTTTAAGTATTCCATGAACATTTAAGCTAGTAATATTGCCTTTTTTCGCCACTCCACACAATTATTTAAGATTCATACATCTTGGAAAATGAAAACAGACTTTTGTTCTCTCTACTTCAAGTTATTTCTTCTGTTAATTAAAGGATACAAGTTAGCAACATCATAAGGTCCTCTGAGGTCCATTGCCTGAAAAATAATGTAAAAGCAATATTGCAATGATTATATCCTAGATATACTGTACTTTGATATCCTATCTATTAATGTAAAAGCAATATTGCAATGATTATATCCTAGATATACTGTACTTTGATATCCTATCTATTAATTCTCTTCTTGTCCAAATGTATTCATCGGTTAGGTAAAGATGATTAATTTGTATTACTTTCCTCAAATCACTAACCAAAATAACTTACATTTTCGAGCTTTCGGTAGCAGCTACTACCTTTGTCAAGATGATATATTGGCAGGAAATGGGCTGACCCTTGACCTGGTTTGGGTTTTACTCCTGTGTAGTTCCAACAGTCCCGGGAAGACCTTAAATCCAGAGTCCCTGTTAAGTTGTGGCTTGCTTGTATGAATATGAAGTGCTTCCTTTACTTTCCGTTTAAAGTAATGGGGTTCTCTATCTAGAATTTTGTACTCCCAGTTAATCCTATGCGCTTTGGAAACTATATGTTCAGCGATGGCGGATTTATTGGGATTGTTCAGTCTAAAAGCGTCCTTGTGTTCCTTAATTCTTGTATCAATCGCTCTACCAGTTTCACCTATGTAGCGTTCACTACAGTCCTTACATTCAATTTGGCTACATAGGTGAAACCGGTAGAGCGAATGCTACAAGAATTAAGGAACACAAGGACGCTTTTAGACTGAACAATCCCAATAAATCCGCCATCGCTGAACATATAGTTTCCAAAGCGCATAGGATTAACTGGGAGTACAAAATTCTAGATAGAGAACCCCATTACTTTAAACGGAAAGTAAAGGAAGCACTTCATATTCATACAAGCAAGCCACAACTTAACAGGGACTCTGGATTTAAGGTCTTCCCGGGACTGTTGGAACTACACAGGAGTAAAACCCAAACCAGGTCAAGGGTCAGCCCATTTCCCGCCAATATATCATCTTGACAAAGGTAGTAGCTGCTACCGAAAGCTCGAAAACGTAAGTTATTTTGGTTAGTGATTTGAGGAAAGTAATACAAATCAATTCTCTTCTTGTCTTTTGTATATTTAAAACCAAATACAAATGCCAAATCACATAACATAACATGTCATTGCCAGTACAGAGATTTACAAAAATAAATTCTCTATATACTGTATGACTCAAACAATACTTTTGAATATTGAATACTGCTTTATAGTGGAAGGCGAGATCTTATATATAATTTTAAATTTTAAAATATTGAATGCATGTACAGTTAAATTGTAAAATTGATCATCTTTTTTGAATCTCTTTTTTGGTCCCATTTTTTTAATCTGCCATAGATCACATTTAAAAAACTCAAAATCTGAACAGATGCCAATCTGAACACTTTTGGCAGATCATTAGGAGTTATTAGATTAGACAGGTTTTACTGTATTTGGCTGGCTTACATTTACAGCTCTGCTTGAGAGGATGATATTCTTCCCCTTGCATATTTTAACCAATTCCTGGGCCCCACTGATGGTGTATCTCTGGGGATCTATAGAACTCAGGGCTGGGCTATAGTTGATCTCAAAGTGGATACCCTTGCCTATTGCCTACAAGAAAGCCAGTACAAAGACATATTATACAAAAATTGCTTACAAAAATATTGTATAATGTAATTGAATGGACTGTTCTTGAATTGGATTTTGTTGACATCAATGGACAGCTGAGCTGAACTGACATAAAATAGAGATTTGCTAAACATGGTGTTTATGTTACATCTTGGACTAAGATCAAATAGATAATGTTCAATTAGACTTGCCTCATTAATTTGTTGTCGCTTTATGTGAAAAGGAAGTCTTTCAGTAAAATCAAGGGAGATGATATCTATGACATCAGACTTGCAGACAGCCTGAAAAGTAAAGATACATGAGAGCATGTCAAAATTGTTAAGTATTGGATTAAGCCCTATTCCCCCACTAAACACAACTAGCTTTGATACAAGAATACTTATATGCAACAATAACTTGTTGACAATATAAAAACTGCGGTGTCAAATTTGTACAGAATAAAATGATAGCTATGATGTAAACTTGAACTACAATAAATGTGAAGTCAAACTTGGTTAAAATGAAAACTATGGGATTGATCTGTTCTTTTTCAATACTAAATTCACATATTTATTTCAAAGTATCACATTTCGAAATCAAGTAACAAATCAGTATATTAGCTTTTTACCTGCCAAAATTTCTCATTTGATGGTTGTGCAGCTACAATGTCATATGATTGTATATCATTCCCACCCTGCAATGGAACACATATGAAGTCAAAAATGTTAATTTCAGGATAAATGAGGTTGGTAAAAAGCCTTCTCTGATCTGAACAGTCATTGTAGCCTTCACCTGATTAATTGTTCTTGAATCTCGAAGGTGCAGAGTGAACTATTTACTCTAACCAGAATACCTGATACCCATAAACACTCTGAATGACTACAGGGTTCAAGAAGTTTGGGAAATGCTAACTGAGCTTAGGAATTAATCTGCCCTTATGCTGAACATTGGAATTCAAAAATATACAGTGGAATGCCTTAATATAAGAACTGACCAACAGTTTTTATTGCAATCAATTCATAGAAGAATAGATCATACATGAGGGACCCATCTTTATGTCCAACATAAAAAAAGATAAACTTTTACGTAGGACTATAAAAATTGATCTAAGCTTTTCTCATACCTCTTTTTGAAAGATGAAATATGAATGTATTATGCTACTTACAATTTGATGAATGTGTGGATGGTCTTTGATGATGGTAGTAAATCTAGTCAGTTGTTTCAGTGGTCGTCCAGGACACTAACACAAAAATAAACAATCTATAGCGACAGCAATTTATCTAGAAATCATAATTTATGAAATATTCTTGTAGTAAAATATGTAACATCTTGTAATACTCAAATCATTTACAGTTCATACAACACTGAATTACACATGTACGATGTGTTACAAATAGATACACAATACACACATAATTTTTTTGATGCTATTGACCCAATGCAAGATGCAAGAACATCATTTCCTGCATCTATGCAAGAAAATTCCATCATGATACGAGTCATTCTTAAATAGTGTTTAAAACTTTTCTAGGTCACCCTGTATGCTATTTGGTGAAATTAGACCCATTATTCAAAGTAACAACTAAAATTGCTTTTCTCATGTGTCAATAAAAACAATATTTTTCTCAATTATACATTTTCATATGATCTTACCTTTAGAGTTTTCAGTTTCTCATCTGACAATCTGAATGTTTCAGCAGATTGAATTTTAATGATCTAAAACATAAAACACAAAACATGAATTGGTACTGAGTTTTTCAACTAAACCCCTACAGCTCTGGAGCATGGGGTTCAATAGGGCAAAATGACTTTTAAGATGACCTTATACATATCAATTATAAATACATATGATCCAATACAAATTTTTGATTGCACTTTCTTGCTTTAAGATTTATATAATTTAGTTTTCAGAAGATGCTCATGTTACGTCACGTCTCTGACTCATAGGGCAAAGAACAAGGGATTTTATTAGATCAATACGCAAAGCATTTTTTAGTAAAGATATATAATGAAATCAAAAATAAGTTGTATGATTGATGGTTTTAAAATTTATTGTTATTGTTTATTGTATTGTTATACTATGTAATTTTAATATGTAATATGCCACACTGTGACCTAAGGAACCATGTGCCACTGCTGTAAAAGTGTGTGCAAATAAATAAATAATAAATAATAAATAAAAAATAAATTCATTACTGATTCCACTTTTTTTATTGGAACTCTAATTTTCACCTTATATGTGATATTTTTTGTTGACATACCTGTCCTTCCCCACCTTTCTTTTGTTTCTTGACAGATTTGATTTCTGGCACAAAGTTGTTGATTGCAATGACTTCATATCCCACTTCAAGTGAAAAGAAAATATTAATAGTTAAGGTAGATATACCTGGATACCACAACTTAAGTCTGAGTCAAAAATCTGTTGAGTACTAGCTTTGAATTTAAAACATAAGCAATAGACTAGATGCGAGTAGATATTATATCTTGTCTTGATTTACGTCATTAATGTCATATTTGGAATCTACATGTACTTGTAGAATTACATCTAAAAATGTGGTTTTGAAAAGAGTCTATCAACTTTGAAAATTTAATTTTCTTTGAAAATGTGACTTCTAGGTCGGGGAGATTCCCCAAAGAGCCAATGTTGTAAAATCACAAAAAGTGAAATATCTTTTCTTGTGTTGGGCAGATATTTTCTTTTACTGGACATATTTCAATTTGTATAACTATCAGATACAAAAGGGTAATATGAAAAGTGAACCACTAAAACTGATGAATATTCAAGTTTAAGGGAATTTCGTAATACCCTGCCATATTATTTCCCCCGAATCAGCCACCTGGTGGCAAACCTGGTAACTACCTACTCGCATCTGAGTAATTGAATGACCATATTGCAACAGTATATGAAAAAATATATATTGTATATTTCAGATTGTTAGGTACATGTATAATTAGTGTTGTCGCGATGTGCCATAATCGTACATCGATGCATCGGCAATTTTCGGTAGTAAACATCGATGCACATCGCGATGTACATCGAGAAAAAGTCCGAGATAAGTGCACTAAAATACCGAACACTAATGTACTAAAATACCGAACAGAACAAATTAATAAGAGTACGCTGGTACATCCGGGAACTTCTAGTAACCGTGAAATGAAAGTAAGGTCAATTTTTTTAGATTAATGGTTAATTTCGACGAACTAAAACCGTTTTAAAGCGAAAGAATATAAGAAAACATTGGAAAATGAAATAAGACATTAGAAAGGTAAGCCATTTGCGTCAAAATAAGATAAGGGTGATTTTTATCAAATTAAATTTTTTTGAAAAACATCGATGTTTTGTTTCAGACATCGATGCATCGCCAGAATGTATATCGCGATGTATCGATTAATCGTGACAACACTATGTATAATGTGCAGCAAAGCTATGGCCTTTTGTAATTGAGGGAGTTTCAGCCATGTTAATTTTTCCAAAAATAACATGGCAGAAAAGCATCAAAATATAAGAGGCCACACATATGATAACCAAACTACAAAACAAACCAAATTATACAAAAGTTAGGCCTCGTACAGACATGTATGTTTCTATTTTTTCATATACTGTTGCAACATGGTCATTCAATTGCTTATTTTTTAAATTTAAAGTACTCAATAGACCGATTGTAAAGTACAAAGGAATGGCCAAATGCTGAGCATGGGCAATCAGTCAGATAACAGACATTTTCGAAAGCCATGAAAAGGAGGCTGCCATCTGCAAATCTTAAAGGCTGTTTGTTGGTGATAATGTCTACCTATATCATTGAAATAGGCTAGGAAGCAGAGTGGTCCGAGCAGAGTTCCTTGAGGGACTGCTGATTTAAGTGGTATCCTTGTACTTGATTTCCTGTTCAGTACTACCCGTTGGGATCTTCCAACAAGCCATTTTTCGATGGGGAATCGATGTTATTCAATAATCACACATCAACGTGATGTTTTATTCCACGTTTCCACATTTCTTGCATCTTTAACGTTATATTAAAATTAGGCGGAATTTGACGGAATTTGGCGAATGAGATTTGGGCTATTGGGATTCAAACAAATTGGAATCGAAAGAGTGGTATTCGGACGATAGTGATTCGGATAAATGGGATTGGGTTACTTCCTGCGAAAGCTATTTGGATTTTGATATAATAGCTTTCCCACGGAGCATTTGGACAGCTCAATGATCGTGACCTTTGAAATCGAATTAAGTCGATCCGCGGCTTACTTTTGGTCTCTAACTGTGTCTTACATCAGTATCATCAATCCGTGTAAGTATTGGAGCGCTAGAGTACTTCTTTTTCGATCAAGACTTGTAATTGTTAGTCGAGTGAATCGTTTTACTGCCAAATTCCAATATGGCGGGTCCTGCTCGGACATTTTCGTAAATCTCCGGAGGTTGTCCGCCCCTAACTAATTCTCAAAATTCATTTCGTTCGTTGCGTATCTCGCACCTAGCAAACCGCCATATTGGAAATAGGTCTGTAAAACTTTAACTCGATGAACAATTTACAAGTCTTGATCGAAAAAGAAGTACTCCAGCGCTCCAATACTTACACGGATTGATGATACTGATGTAAGACACAGTTAGAGACCAAAAGTAAGCCGCGGATCGACTTAATTCAATTTCAAAGGTCACTATTGATCAGCTGTTCACTTCTCCGTTTGAGAGCCATAAGTTTCAAAATCTAACATGGCTCTCGAAGTGAGTAAGGATTGGGACCATTGGAATTCCAATGAGGCCACCCCAATACTAAAACCATTGCCAGAATTGCTTGCAAATTTTCAAAAATTTTAATTAGGCATACTGGCTGCTTGTCTTTTCAATCAATGAATTGACAGAGAAAAAAGTGAAATGCTATCAGAAAAATATCAAAACGAACCTCTAATAATGTAATTCAGCCTGATTTAGAGAAAATAGATCTATATATATTTTAAATTTACAACAAAAAACTCACATTCTGAGGCTAGCTTGACTTTACTTTCCAAAGTTTTGTGTATATTTGTGTGCAAAATATCCAAGTCCATGTGGGCTGACATCTTGAAAATACCCGGATGTATAGTTAATTTTTTGAAATAATTATATCAATTACTTTCTAAAAGTATTCCAATGTATATTTATTTCAGATAAATTACAACAAGTAAGAGTTTGATTACCATAACATAGATTGTATTTGTTTTCTGAGACATTATCTCAAGTGCGAGAGTTCGCATATGACGTCACGACTCTTTTTGCTTTCGCCCAAAAAATATTTTTCTGTCCGTTTCAACACAAAATCGACCAGTTTTGGGGATGAAAGATGACTTCTCCCGAATGTATAATGGAGACCAATTCTCCAACTGATGATAAATCGGAAATTAAAAGGGTAAGTTTGTAGGTTTTTGACAGAAATACATATTTTGAAGTATTTCCTCTTGAAATTTTCGCCATTTTTTGTTTTGGGAATTTCCAATTGAAAAATCAAGCTAAATGTCTGGGCTAAATGTCAGTTCTACATCAACTTATCCAGGTTCTTTTTCAATCTAACAAATACCTATGAAGCTCATATACATTTCTATAAATTTTAGTAAAAAAGAAGTGTTCTTCTGTTTCAGTTTCTACTCTTGTCAAACTTCAACGTATGGGGCTACTTTGTGACTTGTCATGGGGCTTCTTCGACCATCAAATTACTTTGACCATGGCTGATAATTAACATTTCTTGGGTCTGCAGTCTTGGATTAGGTCTCACCCATTGAAGATTTTAATTTATTTTTTTAAATTTTCAGAAAAACAAACATGGCAGACTGCATGAGTTAAAATGTACGCCTAAAATGTAAGCCAATGTTGAAATAGCCCCATATTCAAAATAGCCTCATAACAAAGAAATCCCATATGTAAAGTTCAATGGATTGCCCTTACCAATATCTATAATGTGCCTGATGTTCAAAACATAAAATCATAATTAGACCAGGTTTACTAGAGTCTCTTAGAGTCCATTTCACTGCTTCAGTTCGTCAGTAGAACGGCAAAAATAAGAAATTGGGAGACCATTGTGCAATAATATATGGAAAAGTATATTCATAATGTACATGAATGACATTTGTATATCTTGGATTGCTTCTAGTTTGACTTATAAAGTGTGTGGCCTCTTATATTTGGATGTTTCTCTGCCATTTTATTTTCAATAAGATTAACATGGCTGAAATTCTTCAAATTACAAGACGGCACAGGCTTATTGCACAAAAAACTAAAAAATCTGAAATATGCAAATGTCATTCATGTACATTATGAATATACTTTTCCATATATTATTGCACAATAGTCTCCCAATTTCTTATTTTTGCCGTTCTACTGACAAAATGAAGCAGTGAAATGGACTCTAGTTAACAAACATGGCAAAAGATCACGTTTGCTGTGTACTTTACAAAAGGGATTATTCATGATGAGAATTCATTTTAGAAATATTTGTGGGAATAGTAATGGCATTGGATATGTCACAAGTGAGAAATTGCATTTTGTCAGGGATAAATATTATGGTTTTGCCATTTATGTTAAATGTTGAACATAATTTTGCTGTATCGGGGAAATGGTCTCTTTTTTTAGTGGTGGTGAAAGTGTACTTGCACTGATGTAGACAGTAGTGCATCATGGTATTAACGGAAGTAGAGCGAAGGTAGCCCTGGCCTTCAGTGCCAGTATTGAAATCAGATGCTGGATGTTGTGTGAAGACAATAGCATGTTAAGAAGATGCTAATATCTTACCTGTCCCTCAATGAACTATAGCTGCGCTCTGATTTTGCATTGTTCTTTTGTAAAACAAGATCAATTGGCAAGAAGTTTTGTTAAATTTTCTACCTGGAAGTGTTGGGTTCATTGCTCTTCAAATGTTCTTCAAAATGGAGGGCCGAAATGTAAGGACCGCTAGATTATTTTTCTAACAGCTTAAACTTAAATTTCTCTCATTCAGACTCTCTTTTCGTATGATAGGCGGAACTTGAGGCACATAAAGGTCAAAAGAGTGTCAGAAGTAGAATAAAACGTAAAGAATAAGGGTTTCAATGGGATTTCAAATTTCAACATGAAGAATCACATTTTTTGATTTTTTTACTTTTATGGCACTACCGATCGGGATGAAATCAGCTCTATCTGATACTTGTATTCTTGCAGCACTAGTAGACAGAGATAATTGATCTCCCATTCTGTTTCATATAATTCTATTCATAAATGGCAAGTGACTGGAAGAACACCGAAAATGAAGTAAATACATTACCAGTTTTATTTTGGAATACCAGAAGGCAGAATACATAAACAGCCTTGGAAGAAGGTTAATCAAGGCAATGACCTTGAATAGATTAGTGGTGAAATACTTTACATACATTAATTCACCTGTAGGTCTTTATTTATATATCTAAGATTTTTTAAGTGAACAGGTGCATTTTACGTAATGAATAAGACGGAAGATAAATTGTAGGGGATTAAGGGCAATAGTTGAGAGTCATGTAACTGTAAATAGACTTATGGACAAAAATGCAACATTCAGCTTGCATTAAAAATATGGGATTATTATTATGTCATGGGAGGTGATATCGTTAGAAGAAATACAAAAAAGCATCTCTGCTTGAAAAACAGCTTCTTTCAGACTGAATTAAGTGAATTTCCCATTGATATCAGATACAAGTATTTTGGCATGCTGTTTTTAATTTGACAATACTCATATAAAAGGTAATTGATCTCTTTTATATTTACAGCACATGCTAATGATACCTTATAGGTCCTCATTAACAATTTTCAAAGAATTTGGCCAATCTGTTTGCTGAGAAAGAACTTATCAAAAAATGCCTCACTTTTTGGACACCCAATGTATTCAAAACATATAATAAACAGACATTCAAACCGATACATTGATTGCTTTTTAAATTAACCACAAAGCTATTGTTTACTTGTATATAGTTTACAATGATTCACAACAATGGTGAAGTTGTTGGCGTAAATATAGTCGCCAAAACAAAAAATCAAAAACAAACACCCAAACAGATTAGCCAGAAGCAACTAATGCTTTCAGACTAAATTCTACTAAGGATACAATTATGGACCTTTCTGGAGGTTTGCTGTCAAAATTATTATTTTAAATTGATTTTTGATATATCTTCAAAGTTGGGAGGAGTTGCCGTTTTCTAGTCTGAACATATGAAGTGTTTCAATGCCATCTTATTCAGTTATTTTTTTAGGTTATCACTTATCTTTATTAATAACTGTGATAGAAAATCTTAAGTTGACATTTATTACAGATCAGCCAAAGGCAGAGCTATTACATATTTGAAAAGGGTTGATTTAAACTTGTTCGAGATCTGTTATTTAATTATTGCGTTTATTTACATATCCGTTAGTGACGTTAAACCCCAAAATGAAACCAGGTATTTTATAAGTATTAGAAAAAAGTACAGTATGGCCTTATTACGTTTAGAGGATGATTTTTTGTGAAGGTCTCACCTTTCTTATTCTAGTTTTAGATTAGAATTAATGAATTTTGTTTTCATTTTCATTGTATGATAAGGTGAGTTGATTTTGAAATGTTTTGCAATATCACTTAAGAATCAAAAAGTGAAAAAAGTATGAGAAAATATTGAATCAGGAGGAATGATTGGGATTTTATAAGTGACATAAAAATTTAGAATGCACAATATAATTGACATTTTGTCAACGTAATATTTTTTAAACTAGTGTTTTAAGCAAATGTTAGTATACTTGTGGGGCTTTTCAAATGGCAACATGCTCAATTCATTAATGAATCCCTGTGTTGCAAGAGAAGGATGTTGAATCATATGATAATAGGTTTCATTATTTCAATCCAATGTTTGAAATCTGTCTAAAGAGAATACATAGCTAAAACATCCTGCAAAAATTTCCTGTTTCGTTTTGAAAACCTAAATGAAAATGTATGTGGTTTTGCTCCAGTGTGAGCCAGATTTGCCCCTTTGTTTCTAAGGGTCCTGCTATATATATACATATGAAATCATCTATGTATCTCAATATTTAATACATGTAATTGACAATTTGATATGATATGAGATATATGGTATGTCATGATCACTGTGACCATATTGTGCTTTGCTATATGTTAGTTGAAAGCAGAGGTGCCATAAGTAGAGCTACCAGCCATGTGACACATAAATAAAAGATTTATAAATTTGCATCATAATTGATTCATTCCCTTATTCAGAGACATTCATTTATAGATTCACTGGTTTTAAGAATTCAATATATATGATCATTTATACAGGATTTATCTGTGTTGTGTTTTGTAGAATATTCGTTTTATTTCCTTTATCGTACTCTATTCAACAAAATAACGTCCTGCACTAGGATGTTTGTTTTATTAGGTTATACTGACTCATTTTATCAATTTGTATAATACAGTTCTACTAAAAATTGTTTTAATCAAAATAAGAGAACAATACATACGTCGACACATCTAACCACAGAACTGATATTGAATGTATATATCACGACAACCTCATCTAAAAGGTTTTCATCAATCTGTATGTTTACTTGAATTCTTGCCGATATTTTCAGTTTCAATAATTCATCAAAGAAAACACTCTTTGGAGACAACGATTACTACAAGTCTGATGAATGAAATTCCTCTCTTGCATTTTCTATATTTTTATTTTTTTTATTTGATGATTTCATTCATTGTCTATCATTTCTTTTAATACAGCCTTAAATATAATCTGTTGGAGGTTAGTTAGCCTGAGCTAAGAGTAAATGAATCTCTCTTTTAAGAATCAAAGTCAAATGAATGGATAGAGTAGTATCATTACCCACAGTAATACTTGCAGCTTGCAAGCGACTGTTGGAAATTTTATTGAATCTTTGAATTGTATAGAATCTTAAATATATTATGGTGATCATTTTTTATCACATTTAAGTATCATATTCCCATTCGACACAACTTGTCATTAAGGAATTACTGAGAAGAGCATCTTTGGGCACAAAGGATAGAGATAGGTGGTAACCTTATCATGAACTATCAAACTTTTACAAAATCTTTTTTACTTCCAGTATTCTTCTTTTTAAATAGAATTATGTTCTTATTAGGTTCTGACTAATACGAAAATCCTCTGATTTCTAAGAATTCACTTGTTCGGTAGAACTGAAATGTCTGTTAAAATGACTGTTTGAATTTCTTTTAACAAAATAATACAAATGTTTTGCCATGGGTGAAGATAACATAAGCATATCACAGAGTTCTTAAATCATATGGCATATGGTCTTAAATAATTATATACTATCCATTTCCACATGTTATACTCTCTTTCCTCTGTCTTCACTTAATTAACTAGTTATATCTCATTGTACCCTCCTTATGTTTATAATATGAGGTTCTAGCCTTGCATAGAACTAGACGGCAAAAAAGATCTTGCAACTGCAAGAATCATATCCTCTGTTTACAAAATCTTTTTTTTTACTTCCAGTATTCTTCTTTTTAAATAGAATTATTATGTTCTTATTAGGTTCTGACTTTAATACGAAAATCCCCTGATTTCTAAGAATTCACTTTCACACTCAGCTGGGCATAATATAATTTCCTGACCAATCAGAAGACATGTTATAAGGTAATGATAATCAGTAATTAATAGCATAGGTAAATAGCTACCTATAATATATAAGTGTTAAGTAGAACTGAAATGTCTGTAAAATTGACTGTTTGAATTTCTTTTAACAAAATAATACAATTGTTTTGCCATGGGTGGAGATTACATAAGCATATCACAGTGGTCTTAAATCATGTGCCATATGGTCTTAAATCATATGGCATATGGTCTTAAATCATATGGCATTATCATGTACTATCCATTTCAACCTGTTATACTCTCTTTCCTCTGTTTTCACTTTAATTAACTAGTTATATCTCATTGTACCCTCTTTATGTTTATAATATGAGGTTCTAGCCTTGAATAGAACCAGAAAGCAAAAAAATTGCAAATACTGCAAGGATCATATCCTCTATCTTAAGCCATGGTTTCCATAGTTACTTATTAAATAAGTGAGATATTGTACAATTAAAATAGATTATTACCACACGCTATGTGTATCTATAGTGTATTAACTTATAAATTATGTATGTAATCTGTATATTGAATGCTTTCACTGGGTAAAGTGGTTACTATAAGGGGTATTTGCCAAAGGGAGGATATGGTTACACAGTTACACATCAAACAATCCTACTGTTAGAAGGTCTGCTCTTGAATTAAGATCATGACTGCCCCAGTGCCCCCCCCCCCTCCTTCTCTTTCCCCCCGCCCCCCCCCCCCCCCCCTCCTTTCTCTTAATTACTTACTTAGTATGAGTGAGTAAAAAGAAAGGGGTATAGCCTAAGACCTTAATGCAAGCCTTTTTTTGTGTATCAATAATCTATTAGATGAGTAGAAAAAGTGGATGGGCATCATCCAATTTTTGAGTGAGTCCCTCTTTATCAGTTGCTTTAATATACATGGATATTTCAGATGTTTAATGTGTGAAGGAGAGAGTAAAATATGTTTGTGCTTATCTATATGAAAATTGAAAATTAAGAGTATTTCAGCTTTTTAAGGCATAAGGGAGAGTGTAAAATATGTTTGTGCTTATCTATATGAAAATTGAAAATTAAGAGTATTTCAGATTTTTAAGGCATTAGGGAGAGGGGGAAACATAGTTGTCCTATATCTATATAAAAATTAAAAAATTAAAGTCAGGAGGAGATCTTAGTATCAGGATCCTTCCAATAACAATCACAGACAGAATCGATAAATGAGCTGTTTTTCTCTAGAGCAGTCGTCATCAAATATGTGGCATAGTGGCTCATGTGGATGAATGCTACGATTCCTCAATTTTAGGCATAATATCTTGGGAATGTGTTTAAGACTTTGTAGAGACAAATGACATTGGGTGAAATCAAAATTGTTCATTCTCAAAATTGTTTTACATAACACCGATATATAATTATAGTGTTTACTAATAATAGAAACATATATAGAGTACAGCAAGTATCCAGTTGATTGCCATTGGTAGCTAATACAATGTTATACAATGTACAATCAATATACATCACAGACCTGATCAATAATTAACGTGATTTTATAGACTAAAAGGTAAAATAAGTACAGACTTTCATCGTATTATGTCATAAACCACATCATGAAATGAGATTTCTGATGCTTATTTTTGATTTTTCTGGTATACAAGAAATATGCTGAAGATATCAATTTGAAATACTTATTGTATTTGTGGGATTTTGATTTGATAATATGTGTTAATGAAGAGGTCAATAAAATGGGAATAAGTAGTCATATCCAGCTATTAGAAGCTTAATAATGTGTTATTTATCACTGTGTAATATTTTATGAGCAATTCATCTCATGTAAGATCCATCTGCAAGATTCTCACTATATACTAAACTGTTATACAGTTGCAGTATAAAAATGTATAGGAATCCTAATTGATAAAATTATTTCTAATCATTGTATGGCTACTATTAAGAAAAATGTTGTAAATAGATCAGGTCCCTTTATAAATCACAGGCTGGAGTCTAACTTAGTAGACAATAAAGCGTTTCAGCTGCATATATGATATTGACACACATATCATAGGAAAAACTTTGATTTGTAGTTATTATGTTATCAATTGGTTAACATGGTTTAAAGAGTCAGTGACTGTAAGTTTATTAATAAGGAAATGAGAGCCATGAGCATAGCTGTACACATTGTATATAATCTTACTTCAACGAAACAAGAGCTTTTATTTATTAGCCACACTGAACACACACATTTATGACCAGATTAGAAGGAGTTAAAATTTCAAGGTTTCTTAATTTGTGAGTCGAGGAGATAATAATGTTGTGGTCTAGAGGTGTCCAGATTTGAGTAGTTTGACTGTATTTGTTTGCAAGTGTTCACACAGCCCCAGCATTAAAGCAAGTGGGCGCAGCACCCACCTGAGATTTGAAAATAGGCTTGTACCCACCTGAAAATCCATTTGTACCCACTTGAAAATGAGAAAAATCATGAAATATTGGCATATTTTGACCAGTTTTGGTCTGAATTGTGAAAATGAGAAATGTGCACCCACTTGAGAAAAAATCCTGTTTCTTCATATGTGAGTCAATAGGAGATAATAACATTGTGACCTAAAAAAGTGATTCCCATTGATTAGAGAGGTGTTTGTATATATAGGTTTTACTGTATTTGTTTGTACCTTCAGGTGCAGAGTGCTGCAGCCATAGAGAGCAAGAATAAGAAGCTCACGTCAACTCCTGACTATGAACAACAACAGAATGTCTGTATGAAACACTTTGATTCATGGACAGAACAAGAGCAAGTCGACTTTGTAGAAAACCTGATCTCACATATGTGCCACTACCAACATGGGCAAATTAACAGTTTCCTCAAGCCCATGTTACAAAGGGATTTCATCTCTGCTTTACCAGGTAGGGAGCTGATAAATCATGAAAAATCACTTGTCTTGTTCATTAAAAATAATGAGACTCATTTTGCAATTATAACTACTTTTTAGTGGAGATAACCTTTTTAGCTCACATGGTGAGCTTTTGCAATCATTTTGCATGAAGATCAGATAGTTATTTTAACGATGTTCTGTTTTTCCAGGCAAAGGCTTAGACCATGTAGCTGAAAATATATTGTCCTTTTTGGATTCCACATCTCTCTGTGCAGCTGAGTTAGTTTGTAAAGAGTGGTATCGAGTCATTTCAGATGGAATGTTATGGAAAAAATTAATTGAACGAAAAGTGTTAACGGACAGTTTATGGAAAGGATTATCTGAACGAAGAGGATGGGCAAAATCTTTATTCCGGCCACAACCTGGCGAAAAAATACCAGATCACAAATATTATAGGGCACTTTACCCACAGATAATTTCAGATATAGAGGTATAAATTTCTGTTATAGAAAACATATTTATGTTATTTTATCTTATGCATGTAGAAAACGAAATTACATGTATGTAAGAAAAAAGTAAAATAAGTTTAATGCCATTAAATCCCTGAAATCGGGCATTTCATTAAAGAATAATAGACAGATCAAGAATAACACTGTCATTTCAAAGATTTATTGTTTTTTACAGCGAATAGAAAATAATTGGCGCACTGGGCGTCACACCTTACACCGTATTCACTGCCGGAGTGAGACGTCAAAGGGTGTCTACTGCTTGCAATATGATGATAACAAAATAGTCAGTGGCCTCAGAGATAACACAATTAAAGTAGGTTATTTTGCTTACAGGTTTTCCTTATTTCATGAAAAAATGTTACTACTAGATCAGGGATATATGGGACAAGGAAACTTCACATTTTATAGGCTGTTGTTTTATTTTTGATAACTATTTTACAATGAACCTTTTTTGAAGAGGTCCTAGTCCCGTGAAGCATTTTTGGCAAAAAGCCCCCTACTTATATCAGTTTAAGAATCCACTTTTCAAAATTGATGTTTGTTATTGTTTTGTGGTCAGTGTCTGTAACAAATAGTAGGTGATGATATTTTGCATGTTAATGCCTTGTGTTAAATGTGTTTCAGATATGGGATTCTCAGACGCTGGAGTGTACGCAAGTGTTAACTGGCCACACTGGCTCTGTCCTATGTCTACAGTATGATGACAATATCATCATTTCTGGATCTAGCGACTCCACAATCAGGTACGTTTCTGGCCCTTAAATAATTGATAATTGAACACCATTCTTAAAAAATAGATTAAAGAAATGTAAAGATTTACAGAAGTTTCTTTTTAGATACAGTAGAATGTGTCTAATCCAAATACCATACCATTTCTCTTTAATGATATGATTGCCGTGTATTTCCAGAGTGTGGAGTGTTAAAACGGGAGAGATGTTGAACACATTGATCCATCATTGTGAGGCAGTGCTACATTTACGCTTCAGTGACGGCATAATGGTCACATGCTCAAAAGTAAGCCAATCAGGTTATTCTAATCCCAAGTTTTTAATGCTTGTCTTTTATATTAGGGCCATGTATCAATATTACTCCTGTTTCATTATTTTATTATTCATTTTTCAAATGTACTTTTTGTATACAGCTCATCGTGCACTTATTCATAGACACACCATGAGACACACAATAAGACTCACCATATGACAACCATTAGATCATGACACACCATAAGGGACACCATAAGACAAATCATATGACACACCATAAGACACAATATGACACCATAAGGACGCACCATAAGGACACACCATATGCCTACCATAAGACACATCATATGACAACCATAAGACACACTATATGACCACCATATGACAACCATAAGACACACTGTATATCAAACATAAGACACACCATATGACACACTGTATGACAACCATAAGACACACTGTATGACAACCATAAGACATATCATATGATACATTGTATGACAACCATAAGACACACTATATGACACACTGTATGACAACCATAAGACACACCATATGACACACTGCATATCAAACATAAGACACCATATGACACACTGTATGACAACCATAAGACACACTGTATGACAACCATGAGACACACCATATGACACACTGTATGACAACCATAAGACACACAATATGACACACTGTATGACAACCATAAGACACACCATATGACACACTGTATATCAAACATAAGACACCATATGACACACTGTATGACAACCATAAGACACACCATATGACACACTGTATATCAAACATAAGACACACCATACAACACACTGTATGACAACCATAAGACACACCATATGACACACTGTATGACAACCATAAGACACGCCATATTCACCTTCAGACTATACAATCTGAGTGATAAGGTGGGAAAAGAAATTCAGAAATTGGTTCATGTATTAGTAGTATATATTATTATTGCCTCATAAGTGTAAGGACATACTAATGAACTCATTTGAAACCTATATTGTATAATGATCACTGGAACATACTCCTGTTACACAATACAATACAATAAGTCAATGAGCCTAGTGGTGTAATATTACCATGCTCAGAAGTCAGAATTTACGCAAATAAATCTTTAATATCCTGGAAGCTTCAGGTTATAATATCACTCTACATTATTAGTTCGGGAAAGGATATTATTAACTTACTTGTAATATTTGTTCTTGATGAAATAAACCGCTTTGTAGCTGTGATTTTGAAGAAATATTATCACTTGGAAATATAAAAATTGATTAAGCTGATAATGGTGTAGTAATTAAATCAGATGTACAAATGTTTATGTGAGGCTTGAAATACATGGTTGTTGTTCTAACAGTTACATGAGCTTAGAGCCTTCTCCTTTAGGAGACAAAGGGATAGATGGAGCTACTTACATAGTCTCACCTAAACCAACCAATCAAGTCAAGGTGTTGGTGACAGCTTAATTAATACAGGGTGGGCCAAAAAATGTTACCCTTATTATATTCTTGCCAGATCGGAGTGGGTGACTTTTTGGCCCACCCTGTAAATTGAAATTGATGTTTTTCAGGACCGTTCCATTGCAGTTTGGGACATGCAATCCCCATTAGATATAAATCTCCGTCGAGTCCTCGTTGGACACAGGGCCGCAGTGAATGTCGTCGACTTTGATGATAAATACATAGTATCTGCATCTGGAGACAGAACCATCAAGGTGTGTTCCCAAATAAATATAATATTTTTTATGGTTTAAAATGTGAGTTAAAAACGTGGGTTTGAACTTATTAGGCCTAAATGTTTTTGACAGAGTATGAGAATGTATAAAAGGACTAGTAAGGTGCATAAATAAACATACCACATATTTTATTTATTCTTCAAGTACATTCACACCCCTTGGGGTCAAGTACATGTACAAACAAAAATTATAACAATTATAAAGGAAGGAAAAAGAATACATTTACATGTAAAAAACTACATAACTATTAATATTACTGTTAATGATGATGATGCATTGGTGCACTAGAGATATAGCTATTGGTACTGGATGTAAATATATATATTTGCTACATTTAGACAGTTTTGATCTTTACCAGACATCAAATACATAACTAGATTTTCTTGTACTGGCATTTTTATTTTAGACAACATTATACTTTTTTGTTTATTATATTTCGTACAGTGAAGGAGATAGTGTTCTTCATTTTCTATAATATTGCATTTATATATTCATAGATATGCCTATAAATTATAAGTATAGTGATTACAAAGTGAAATGTATTATTCAGGTGTGGAGCACATCAACATGCGAATTTGTACGTACATTAAATGGTCACAAACGTGGAATAGCTTGCCTCCAGTATTGCGAGGGCATTGTAGTCAGTGGGTCGTCAGACAACACAATAAGGTAGGTAACCATGGTAATAGAATGTCTTAAGGACTGTCAGTTTCTTGAAAAATAGAGATGTGATAATGGATCAAGTATATGTAATTAAGTCGGATATATTGATGTAATTCCCTTAAGCATGTACTTTCGCTTTTCCAATATGTCCTTGAGATGTCTATAATGTTATGTTTATGTTGTTATTGTTATCGTACCATCCACATCCACTTGTGTCTTTGATAAATTTCACACAAAAGTCATTTATTTCAGTAGACTCCATGATAAAAGAATGTCATGCAACAATCAGGATTGAACTTTTTTTTGATGCCATCACTCAAAGATATCATTTATTTTTGTAACAACCTCTCTGATGTAACTCATTAAATTTTAAATGCAGTCAGGCAATAGAGAAATGGATGAACTATTTATATTATGGTTACTTCTAGATTGTGGGACATAGAATGCGGTGCCTGCTTGAGAGTCTTAGAGGGCCATGAGGAATTGGTGCGATGTATCCGCGTAGATAGGAAAAGAATAGTCAGTGGAGCTTACGATGGGTATGTAGTTTTGTCGATTTATATCAACATATCAAGTCTTTTGATGTTTTTCAATAACCCAGAATCGAGTAGGTAGTTAAATGCAAATTTAAATATGTCCAGTAATAGAAAATATCCTTCCAAAACAGGAAAAGATGTTTCACTTTTTCTGATTTAATAACATGTTATCTCTGAGGAATCTCCCCTAACTAGAATTAAATTCTAGATTTGCTTTTACATGTGGTTTTCAAATGTGACATCAGTTTGACTGAATTTTGAATATTTAATGACGGAAATCAAGATTTTTTCCACTCACATCTAGTCAATTGTGAGGAAGCTAATCTCAGAAATAAAACTGAAAGTTTTTAACCTGTACGTTGTATGGGGTTATTTTATTAAGTAACGTGCACTTCGATCTTATTTTGACAGATTCAGATTAACTTTGTTTGTTTTATACACTCATTGACACAGTATTTTAGTATGTTCTTATGTCAACATAACCAAGAAGGTTGTTAAGAACTTTTAATAGTGTAGGTCAAAAGCATGAGACACTTATCTCATCCATAATAATGCTTCCTGGTCATCTCAACCCCAAGTCAACTCAACCCAGTAAAACTCAACCCCAAGTCAACTCAACCCCAAGTCAAGTCAACCCCAGTAAAACTCAACCCCAAGTCAACTCAACCCTGTAAAACTCAACCCCAGTAAAACTCAACCCCTATATTTCTATATATTGATAAACTTATAAGAAAGTTTATTTCATAAAATAATTCGAATGATTCAGTTTGTGATTTTCATTCTTAGACCACTGCCTTTTTGGATGATAGTTAATAATGAGTTTATCTCCAAAATGTCAACATGGTACTAATAGGATTAAAATATGGGTCATTTTATAAATCTTGCTAATACGTTTGTTTTGTTGTAATCACTATGAGGTTGACACTCTTGATTATTTGGAAAACTGGAACATGACCATTGCTTTCCAGGGGCAGAGCCAGCTTTCAGTCAGGAGGGATGTGATCGCCCAAAAAATTAGGTTTTCAGTCAGGGGGTGCCGATCGTGGCATAAGCGAGCCAAAGAAAGATATGTTTTGACAAAAAAATGATGCAACTTCCTTTCAAAAGTGGGGGGAGGGTGTGTGCGAACTCCTCCTGGCTACGTCTATGCTTTCAGTCTATTAATTACTAAATATTAATGATTTTGTTAAAGCATGTTCATATAAATAAAAAGTTATATTACATTGTTAATTATTTCTAAATTATCTAAAATTTGATTTCAAAATATGTCTTAAATTCAATAATAGTGACAACTTGATGAATTATCCTTGAGCTTAACCATTTTTTTGAATACTTTTACAACTTTCTATTCAAAGTATCATGCAAAATGCTAGATTTTCAGAAATTAATGACTTAAATTATTCTTCATAAGAAATTAAATTGGATATTGCACAAATGAATAGGGTTGAGTTATACTGGGGTTGAGTTTTACAGGGTTGAGTTGACTTGGGGTTGAGTTTTACTGGGGTTGACTTGACTTGGGGTTGAGTTGACTTGGGGTTGAGTTGGACTGGGTTGAGATGACTTGGGGTTGAGATGACCTGTCACCATAATAATGAATTGTAGTTTGAATTGTTATTTTCCAATTAATAATCTGTTTGTTTACAGTAAGGTGAAAGTTTGGGATCTGAATGCTGCCCTTGACCCCAGAGCACCAGCAGGGACATTGTGTATACGCACATTGGTGGTTAGTTGAACTTCTTCTTTAAGGGGGCTATATGTCGCAGTTGTAAATTGTATAAGGGCTGTATTATAGACTGTACATTTTATGAGGGCTATATTATATGACTACACTGTATGATGCTATATTGTATGAGGGCTATATTTTATGGCTGTACATTATATGAGAGCTATATTATATGACTACATTGTATGATGCTATATTGTATGAGGGCTATATTTTATGGCTGTACATTATATGAGTGCTATATTATATGACTACACTGTATGATGCAATATTGTATGAGGGCTATATTTTATGACTGTACATTGTCTGAGGGCTATATTATTATAACTGTACATTGTATGAGGGCTATATTATATGACTCCATTGTGTGAGGCCTATAATATACTAGTATGACTGTCGTCAATGTGTTAAGTGCCATGAATTGAGCTGCACTAGTATTTAGATTGTCCTTTAAATATCGGAACATAAATTTCTTTAATTTGAGGGACATTTTTAATCAATTAATTGAATATAATTAATTTTTCAGGAGCACTCTGGTAGAGTATTTAGACTACAATTTGATGAATTTCAAATCGTCAGCAGTTCTCACGATGACACAATATTAATATGGGACTTCTTAAATGTTCCTCAACAGGAGAACGATGAAAGGTCACCTTCCCGGACATATACATACGTCTCCAAATAACTGCCATATTGATGATGTCATCTTCATTATCATCTCCTGCCAATTGTATTCGTTTCTGTCGGAATGGAAACCAGGAATTCTGATGGTCATTGAGTAATGCCGTTCAACTCATTCAGCGCCATTAGATGTAGATGTCATACATACAGAAAATGTGAATTAGTGATTTGAAGTCACTTCTGTTGTGGTTGAATGGAAAATATGTGCATTTCTTTTGGTAAAGCTTTCTTGATACATTGCTGTACATTTCATGACATGGTTTATATATTTATCACTTGGCCATTGTGCGTATCAAATGTTTGCTATATGTGCATTGTACATTCGAATTGGTTTTCAGAAATAGTCAAAATAAGTTAATGCATCATTGTTAGAGATTGTCGATCACAAAATACGGTAAACCTGTGCATATGGATATGGAATACCCTTCATACTGGTCAAAATTGTTGACATGTGTTGCTTACAGAAAGAACCTAAGGTCCATTAACATGTTTAGTCGATGGTACATTGTATGGTTCTTTTGAAAACTGTTCCACAAAAACAGGTGTTGTTTTCAAACAACGTTTTTCAGTGTAAGCAAAAATGTGGAAAAATCTTGAAGATTATCTATATTCTGAATAGGGGTTATCTTAAATCTAAATTCAGCAGGTATATGATTTCATGTGTTGAAAGATAGAGGTGTAGTTGAATTTTTAGAGAGGGTTTATCTGTATTATTCAATTAGAGGGTTAAATATAACATTAAATGGTTAAACATTACATTGAATTGTCCAATATGACATTAAATTATCAAAAAATATCAAATAAAATTGTCAAACTGTCATGCATGTTTTTTATTCCTTTTTAAAATGTGAATAGTTTTTTCATTTCTAAATGATATATTGTGTAGAGAATTATCCTTAAAATCCATTTCTTGGTGATTCCATTTCTATCTATATTTCCAAGCATGACCTCCTTGAATTTTTACTTTGAGGTCTGAACTTAAGATTGTTTGGTGTGTAGTGAAAACATTTCAATTTCATTAAAGGATCAATTCTGTTCTTTTTAGGAATTAGGACCAGATGAAAATATTGGTTAAATTTTAATAGAGCATCATCAATTTAATTAGCTGAGTGGGCATTGAATGTAAGCCTACTATTATTGCATGCAGTCATTTGTATATAGCCATTTTGTCAAGCTATTCTCTTGCATTGTATTTTTTGTTTTTAAATATTTAAAAATAATGCGTCATTTATCTTGTTATTTTCAAGTCACTTTGTTGTTATAGACATGATAAACATTCATATTGAGCCTGCAAAAGTTTTTTTTAGCCTACAAAAGTCATTCATGTAAAAAATGTAAACAGAAATATTTGAGCACATTTATTTCATGACACATTTATTGTATGAGAAATTTCTGAGCACATTTGTTACATGTTACTTGCTCCGAGAAAAGTAACTTAGGAAAGCAGCATTAGTTCTTACTGTTATTTTAGCAATTTTTTGAACAATTTGTACCTGTACGTCAAGACATTTAAGCAGATGTCATATATTCATGTCAACTTTTCAAAATATGCCAAGCATTGATTCATACATTGAGAATGAGATCTGCTTTAAATGGTTGTCAATAACAGGGTGAGTCCAACAATTGCAACTGTAGAATGCTGAGAAATACTTTGAAAAAATTCAGTTGAGTTTAACGTGTAAGAGGATGTTGAAACTCATGTGGCATGAACATTGAAAAATGAAAATCATTAGCTTGCAATTACCCATTAAATGATTTATGTATTTGTTTTCTAAATGTTAAATATGTACTCTGTTTTATGTTGTTAATTGCAGTCAATTATAACTGCTGTGGACCAAAAACCTCATGTACCTTTAAATGGTTTCTCACTTAGAACATATGAAATCTTCCCGAAGTACAGTTAAACGTGTGAATGTTAAGTTGTCGTAAAACTTGTACATGTTACCACTTTGTAAAATTCTGTACATGTAAACTAAAACACATATGTAAAACTTGTACATGTTAACACATATGTAAAACCTGTACATGTTTACACATATGTAAAGTTCTGTACATGTAAACTGAAATACATATGTAAAACCTGTACATGATAACACATATGTAAAACCTGTACATGTTTACACATATGTAAAATTATGTACATGTAAACTGAAATACATATGTAAATCCTGTACATGTTAACACATATGTAATACCTGTACATGTTAACACATATGTAAAACCTGTACATGTTTACACATATGTAAAATTCTGTACATGTAAACTGAAATACATATGTAAATCCTGTACATGTTAACACATATGTAATACCTGTACATGTTAACACATATGTAAAACCTGTACATGTTTACACATATGTAAAATTCTGTACATGTAAACTGAAATACATATGTAAATCCTGTACATGTTAACACATATGTAATACCTGTACATGATAACACATATGTAAAACCTGTACATGTTTACACATATGTAAAATTCTGTACATGTAAACTGAAATATATATGTAAATCCTGTACATGTTAACACATATGTAATACCTGTACATGTTAACACATATGTAATACCTGTACATGTTAACACATATGTAAAACCTGTTCTCATCACATGTAAAAACCTTCATAAAGTTGAAATCGTATCAATCATCAAGTAAAAATACAGGGTGTCCCTGAACTCTCTTTACATACAGAATTTGTATTGTAATTGTAAATAGACGTTATGGACACCCTGTACGTCAAATAGAAATACAGTACTCACCAGCTGCATGCTCCAAGTTTTTATACTTCCATATATTAAAAATGTCATTACAACCACTTTGTGTCGAGGTCCATATGAAGGTGAAAGACAAAAGTATCTTCTTAAATCGTCTCAAATCCAGAAATCAAATAAGACAATATCAGGTGTACATGTGTTATAATTAAAAAAGTCTGTATTCCATGGATTTTTTTGTCATATTTTTTCATTGAGTGGTTCTGGATTTGAGATGTTTTATAAAAGGGGACTTCAATTTCTTGAAAATATCTGTATATTATGTTATGTTTAGAGAATAGCTCAAAAAGTCAAACTTAGATCTCAGAATGATGTAAAAAATATCAAAATTTAATTAAATGTCGATAAGCGTAAGTTAAAAGCTTACCATTCGTTTTTTTCAAAATTGGATCAATTTCAAAACACTCACAAAATGGTGCATGGCATTTTATTATAATAGCAAACAAAACGTAAGCCTCGTCCTTGTTCAGAAGTTATCAGTTCATTTATTTAAGTAATCAAGTCTCATGATTTTTTGTAAAAATACCTGTCATGGTTGAGATTTTTTAATTTCAAATATTAAATGTTAGAGGAAATAGATTCTTTGATTCTAAATCAACCATTGCAGCCAATCAGGTGTACCGTTTCAAATATGTATACTGTATTTGTCTTTAATTTAGCGAGCATTTTAATTTGACGAATCAAAAAAATTGCCAAATTAATATTCGCCAAAATTCCCAGGCATTTGTCATGTTTTTCGTTTGGTACATTTCCAGCTAAAAGAAAAATTTGAATATATTTTTGATCAACAACACTGACAATGAGTTACTTGAAATTAAAGATATGAGATTTATCCCCTTGAAAAAAAACAAATTGAATAGACACCAATGTCTGATATCCCAAAATCGCC
The DNA here is from genome assembly GCA_903813345.2 of Owenia fusiformis. Lineage (NCBI taxonomy): Eukaryota > Metazoa > Annelida > Polychaeta > Sabellida > Oweniidae > Owenia > Owenia fusiformis. Next base: position 36,565,521 of record CAIIXF020000005.1, on the reverse strand, counting down.
AAATTAAGTAGCGCCAAATTAAAGACAAATACAGTATTTGAACTGGACTGAGAGGTGAGATATGAAAGTCTGTCAGTTGTATTGATTTTCACAGGATTCCAGTGTTAATAGAATTTTGCCCCGAATTCACTCTAAAGTGTTCACATTAGACAGGTTGAAGTGTCATTTCAGTTTAACTGAAGCTTTATATGTTCATCCAACTGATTCTTGAGAAACATCATTGTTATAAACTGAGTTAGTAGTCTTTATTTAAATGGAAAATAAAGCAAACATGTAAAATATTTAAACTTTGTTTTGTTATCTTTTTGTGCACTGGAAATATTGGTTTGCAGACTCCAAGCATTTCATTCATTGGATGAGTGACTAATTCCCTCTCTGCAAGGATTCAATAAGTTAAGTTTTAGAACAGAATATGTTTGAATTATCAACATATGAATGCAAACAAAAGTTACTTGAAAGTACATGTATGTAACTCATCAAAGATGGCTATTCATGGATCTAAGACCTGAAGGAGTAGCCTACTCTGTATAACATAGATTAGTAATATTTGACTATGACATGATATGGAATAATTATGTTGCCCCTTTAAACACTTGTTGGGAGGGTGTGTTGGGGGTAGTTGAGTGGTCTATTAATTATCCCATCGAACGAAGTTCGGAGGGATATAGGGAATGCCTCCGTCCGTCCGTCCGTACGTCCGTCCGTCCGTCCGGGCAATAACTCAAATACCGTTGGCCCGATTTTGTTCATATTTTGTACACATATACCCTATGGGGGTAGAAGTTCTGCTCGAAAGCTGATTTTCAAAATGGCCGCTCATTTCAAAATGGCGGCCATTTTAGTGCCGAATTTACAGTAATTTAGGTGCAATATGTAAAACTGTAATAGCAATATGTTTTAGATGTAGAAAAATTATATAGGACATTAATAAAGCTAGAAATGTAGATATTAAAGAAGCACATGGCAGCCATCTTGAAAAATGGCGGCCTTTACTCGTTATTTTACGATTTTTGCTGTAACTCGAAAAGTAGTGGAGCGATTTTGTTCATATTTGGTATGTGAATACTATAAACATTGCACACTGTCTAAAGACACTTTTGGTAGAAAGTGGCCATTTTAAAAAATGGCCGCCATTTTGAAAAATGGCCGCCATTTTAACCTATTTTACTATAACTCGAAAAGTAGAGAAGCGATTTTGTTCATATTTGGTATGTGAATACTATAAGGATGGCACACTGTCTAATGACACTTTTGGTAGAAGCAGCTATTTTGAAAAATGGTCGCCATTTTAACGTATTTTACTATAACTCGAAAAGTAGTGGAGCGATTTTGTTCATATTTGGTATGTGAATACTAAAAGCATGACACACTATCTTATGACACTTTTAGTAGAAAGTGGCCATTTTGAAAAAAAATTTGAAAAATGGCCGCCATTTTAATGTATTTTATAATAATTCAAAAAGTAGTGAAGCGATTTTGTTCATATTTGGCATGTGAATACTGTAAGCATGGCACACTGTCTAATGACACTTTTGGTAGAAGGCAGCCATTTTTCAAAATGGCCGCCATTTTAACATATTTTACTATAACTCGAAAAGTAGTGGAGCGATTTTGTTCATATTTGGTTTGTGAATACTATAAGTATGGCAAATGGTCTAATGACACTTTTGGTAGAAGGCGGCCATTTTGAAAAATGCCTGCCATTTTTGCTATATACTTTGTTATTTGTAAAAATGCCTTCCATGGCTGTTCGATGGGATTCGCTACGCTTTGGCGTTGCCGTTGTTCTGGTTAAACTAAATGGATATAGTGCAAAATTTTTCAGGTGGTATGTCCTCTTTGAAAGGTATAAACACCAAATCAATAACACTTAACAGAAAATTAAATGGGTATACATGTGTATTTAACCTAGAAAAATACAGATAAATATAGTTACATTTATATTACAGTACATACATATATACGTGGGTGGGTACAAAATTAATATAATACTGTGACTCAGTTATTGAAGGACGTTTTCGGAAAACATTGTGATTACAAAACATTGTTTATCATTGTCACTTGCTACAGTAATAATCATAATTTTCTTGTCAAATACTGTAGTGAACTGTGGAAAAAAGTACAGGATTTTATTGAGTACATCTGTCTGAAAGAATAGGCAGAATAAAGAAGCTTTTTTTCAAAATAATAAACTGACTTCCCCTCCACCATATGTTCATGTTTTTGACATTGAAATAAGATTAATACAACATTGCAAGCCCATCTCATTGAATGGTATATATGCAATGCCATATGTACTACCATTCTCAAATGGTTCCGTGCACTTTTACAGTGTTAATGATTTGAAATTATCATTTATGACAAATTCTTTTCTTAACTCCAAAAGTAAACACATCAAACATGTCCTATTTGATACAAAACGGTACATAAATCTTCTGTATATGTAATTTGCTAAGCAGTGAATGGTTGTGGGTTGGGAAGAGTAGTCTGGCTCCAAGTTTCTGGACCCCCCCTTATCTAATTCACCACCAGAAAGTAACATGGAAGTTATTGGCAAAGTTACTGAAAGCTGTTTGAAATACATGTACATTTCAAACATTGTATATCTTTTACCATTATAAAAGCAAGACAAGAAAATAACATTTTCTTCATTACATTGACTGCATACAAACAATTATGTTACGTAGAAAACATGAAACAAACATAAATTTTTCCACATGGAAGCATAAAATGACGAATTTCTATAATGCGTTGACTTAAATAAATATATACTTATTAGTTAATTACTACAATATTAATACTACAAACAATTATTGTTGTATATTAACAGCTAAATAATGTACAATTATGTACATTTTCATGACAAATAAAAATTCCCATATTAATATACAGGGTGACCAAAAATGTATTGATTTATGAAAACTAAGCTGTGTTACTTGATGAACAGATCTTAATTAATATTTGGCTTTATGTACATTGTACATGACATTTGAAATTATAAATCACTTCCAAGGAATTCACTCTGAATAATACTAGAGTATAAGATTGCAAGCAGTAAGCTCTAGGTCTTATAATGCATAAAGAATCTAAAAAATGGCAAACGAAAAAGTAGTGTTACCTCGATCTCTACCTCAGAAAGTATGTAACAACTTTCAATCACAAGACAGGAATGTTATACATCAAAAGCAATGGGAACATAATTATCTTTATCATGATGTATAATCCATATAATACGTTAAGTACAAATATTTAATATAGAGGTCAGTGTTGCATGATATTGGAATCAATGGGTACATAGAAAAGCATCAACAATAAGAGTGAATAAATTGTTTTACTCCCAACAACCACATTCTCAAAACTGGGTAACCTCAATGAATGAATGAATGAAAAATGTGGCCTGTTATTTGGGTTTCAGTCAAAATATGGGTTTTTCCCCAGAACAAAGATCAAATATTGCATGATTGAATCTAATCATAGTGAATTGCAATATCCACCCTGCTCATATGTTAACTGGCCTTAACATGTCATGTACAGGGTGTTCAATAAATGATATAACATTACTAGGATTTTTTGAACACACCTGTATTTTTACATGTCTATGATATTTTTACAACTACAGTACGTGTAGTGAACTAAATGGAGATATCAATAAATATTTCCCTATTCACATTTATGTTCAACTTGTAGGAAATATTTACATGTGGTTAAATATCTATATATACATTCACTATACTGTACATGTTTCTAGAACTAAATATAATTATTACAATATACAAAGTTAATATAACAATAAACTGATTCACTTGTGACCTAAAACAATGGAGGTTCTTGCCACTGAACACTTTCCCTCTGTCATACATCTTATAAAGGGAAGCTGTTCCATGAACTTTTTTAAGCACTATATTAACTGAACTTTCAATTTACACTATCAAAGTGTGAACACTGCAAATCCTACACATATTTTATCTAAAATAAATCGTGTTCTTTCTAAATAGTGTTCTAAAACGGATCTATTTGTACTGTACCAATACAAAATGTACCTCTATTTGTTTGAACTGTTTTATCATTAGTTACATATTTACACACATGTCACTTTAAATGCATATTAAAATAAAACTAAATGCAAAACATACTAATGTCCCTTTCCAATTTACAGCACCAGTCATAATATGACTAATTATAATAACAACATAACATAAAAGGCATTAACATGCAAAATGTCACCACCTGCCATTTGTTACAGATGCCTTACTCAAAACACCAACTGCCGAACACCATCCACAAAAAGTTGGAGACTTACAATATGTCACCACTTGTGACGGTGGCATAAAAATCCTAGTGTCGTCCCTTGGCAGATACAACATACAAGTATATGTACTTGTACAAGTACGTATATACACATATGTAATATACAAGTATAACACATATATTCATCAGAAGTCCTCTATCACTTTATTGCGTGCATGATTCCTCATATCCGAGCTGCAAAATGCTTTTGATATAAAAACATGTGTGCCACTCGCTTACAAAACAGTGAAAGCATTCAAAGAATCGTTGGGATTAATTTATACATTGAATCATATTTACATTATGTACACTAACTATGTACCATTTCACAAAAATTGCGACGCTAGTGAATGACACTTTTCAGGTTGCACAGGCATTTTGTTTCTGTAACTTGAACGCAATTACATTTTATCTGTTCATTATGGGGTAACCTTTTTAAACACTTTTTTGACATCTTACAAATATTAACACCTTACAAATGTAAACACTTTACAAATGTGAACACTTATATAAACACCTTATAAATGTGAACACCTATGTGACCCACTCACAAATGTAACACTTATGTAAACACTGTTTATGTTATCATGCAAACATGAATGATAACGCAAACATGAATGATAACGCAAACATGAATGATAACGCAAACATGAATGATAACATAGTTTTATTACACTATTCATGAAATTAAGTAGAATGTTCTCTTTTCTAAATTAAACCTGCACCTTTCAGGTTATCCCAAGGTATCAAATAATATTTTGAACGATAATGAGTATACTATGTGGGACAAACAGGACAAATATTGTGTAGAAATACTCACGATAAAGGTGCCATTACGAGGATTTATTTTTATTGGAACGCTTGATATTAAGCTGACAAAACAATTTATAACCACATCAACTAAATATTTAAAGCATGGATTTTGTCAGTTGTACGAAAATGTGAGAAAAATATGTCCAAATATTGCGTTTTAAGGAAAGGCAGGGCTATATATTCAAAAAATATCAGATCACTTCACCTCAGTTAAATATGTAAGTTATACATCCTTTGGTACATTTTTATGACTTTAAAGATATAAAATAAAACATATAATATAAAATCACTTAAAATATCCATTTACAAAATGAGAGCCCTATTTTGTTATTTTGGCAACGATTTTAAAGTGGCATATATTGCACAGAGGGTACTGTACTCCATATATCAAGTCTGTAGCATCAACGTCCTCACTAGAGCCGCATCTAACACAGACTTTGCTGAACTCTCCGGGTGAACCTCTCTGGTAATATATACTTTCTACCACCGATTTACACGTCAGATTTAGCCGCATATGCACTTTATCTAACAGATTGTTTATCTGAGGGGTTTTGTTTTCAGGTGTTTTTAATTCATGGATATCGTCTCCACAAATATATTGGTAATTATTAAGAACCTTTATGAGGATTGTGTTTTCGTGACTTGAGAGTTGGCGTTGCGTGTAGATTAAACGTGGTTTGCGACAATTGGCACATCTGATTATTGTGCGTGCCCTACCTGCTGTTGGGTTGAATGGGATACCATGAGGTTGTTTCGGTTTACATGGTTTGCTTGTTACTGCGTAGTAATGCTCAACTGCGGCATCTGTGGGATAGCTAAGAGTCGACACACTGTCATTATCATCATCAGCATTGATTGGTTGATCATCATTGTGAACGTTTTCATCAACATCCAAGACGATAACATCTTTATCGATATCTCTCTTTGTGTCATCCTCAATTGTTATGATGTTATCTTCAGTGTTGTCTTTTCCTGTTTCAGGAATCTTAGCATTTTTATTCATCTCTATGTTGACAGCATTTCTCTGCAAATAGTCATCCTTTTTTAAAGGAGTATTAAGGTGAGCCATATCTAACCTCTCAAGGTGGACAACACACTGTAAAGGAGTAGAGGAGTGTGAAAGAAAAGGTTTAAGCGTAGAGTGGTGAGATTTAGAGATTATTGGTGACGAAGATCTAGGCAAGTCAGGGGTTGATGATTTGGGCAAACCAGGGGTTGATGATTTGGGCAACTCAGGGGTTGCTGATTTAGGCAAGCCATGAGTCGATGAGTTAGGCAAGCCAGGGGTTGATGATTTGGGCAAGCTAGAGGTTGATGATTTGGGCAAGGCAGGGGTTGATGATTTGGGCAAGCTAGAGGTTGATGATTTGGGCAAGCTAGAGGTTGATGATTTTGGCAAGCCAGGGGTTGATGATTTGGGCAAGCCAGGGGTTGATGATTTGGGCAAGCTAGAGGTTGATGATTTGGGCAAGGCAGGGGTTGATGATTTGGGCCAGCTGGAGGTTGATGATTTGGGCAAGCCAGGGGTTGATGATTTGGGCAAGGCAGGGGTTGATGATTTGGGCCAGCTGGAGGTTGATGATTTGGGCAAGCCAGGGGTTGATGATTTTGGCAAGCCAGGGCTGGATGATTTGGGCAAGCCATGGGTTGATGCTATCAATAAAGGCATACTAGTTTCTACAACATCTACAGCCACACTATTGTTGTTAATATCACTCGAGACATTTACAGGCGAGTCTTTAAGAGCACTATAGCTGTGTTCAGCATAAGGCATGCTAGAAGTCATGCTAAGAGGCATGGCAGAGTTCATATTCATAGGTAGGGTAGAGGTCATGCTAGAGTCTATGTGGGTGACACAAGACATTGTAGCTTCTAACTCAACATCAGCTATGTCAGAGTCTGGAAAATAAGATGACTAATCTAAACACCAACCACCACAAGGCACCATCTCATTCATTGTACACTAAATTCTACATGATATTTTATTGTATTGTATTTTGGGTGTATTAGGTATATACTTGTATCTATTCCTTATTGTTGCTGTCATATTTAAGATTTTATCAAGGTATAGCAGTTTTGCCCATTTTCAAGTTGAAGAACTGGTATCTTTAACCTAGAGAAAGCCAAAGACAGGTCAAGTCAGCAATGGCCTTATATCATTCTAGTAATTGTCTACACTGTGCCTTTATATAGGTTCAATCATCCACAGAAGTACTGGGAACTTGGATTAAATCCAGGACCCCTTGCCTCTGAGGTGTGAGCCTGTACAACTACACCACAGAACCACCCTCATATAATAACTTTCATTTAAAGGCTTTTTTCATTTAGGGAGTTGGTTTCGAGAATTAATGGTGGTAAAGTCATTCTATCAACAGCAATTATACAGCAGTTACCAATATGGATTCAGTGTAGAATTTAGTGCCAACTTTGAGATGATTTCTAAAGAAGCAAAATGTATGGTGTATTCCCAACCTAAAATCCCTTTATGCTACCACCTCTCCTCAAATTATCTACACACATAATAACTCTTATCTGGCCAAATTCTCATCATTTTCATCATGCTATTATAACACATTTTACACCCGTGATTTTCGAAACAGTTTTCAAAGCTTAATCCACATGGGTATGATGGCAATTAAAAGATCGGTGCATGAGGGTAAAGCAAGGTTGAAAATACACAACTTATGGAGCTGTCACACTAAGGCCATGTGGGCTCACTGTTCGACACTGTGTGAATACTTTGAGGCAGACGGCGGGGAATAGAATGGATACACAGTAGGCAAAATGAACAGTTTTACAGCAAAATATCCCCCATTTTACCAAATACAAAAATATTAATGCCTGAAATTAGCCACAGGGTATAGGGAACGGTGAGAACACATGGCTTACATGACAGCTACTTTAGAGATGAATGGCTGAACTGACTACAATTAAATCTGTGCATCCCAGTCCATCCCAGTGATCTCCCCAGCATTAGAGCAACTGGGTGATTTGAGAATTTGGAAGGTAGATACCATCCAATAAAATCAGGTTTGCACCACAGTTCAAAAGAATGAAATACATGTAAGAACAAGGCATTAACATGCAAAATGTCACCACATTCCATTTGTAGATGCCAACCAACAAATGCCAAACACCAATCACCAAACACCATCCACAAAAAAGGCGGAGACTTTAACAGAATGTCACCACTTCTTGAGGTCACATAAAAACCCGTGGAGATCACTGAGTGGCTTTATGTAGCCAGAGTGCAGAATGGATTAGGTATAGAACAGAAAGGCCAAGTTTAGAGATTTCAGCATCATTTTCCCTAAATTAGTATACTACCACAAGTGCAAAAGTGAGGTTTGACAGAAAACAGCACAATTAACTACAGGGTGCACAATTATATAAATAATAACAATCTTTTGAAATGCAAATATGGTATACGTGTTACATTTCTCTATTTTCAGGACATTTTTGTTCATCATAAAAATAACATTTAAAATTACTGTCTAAGTGACTGGCATAATATGAATACTATTTGCTTGAAGCTTTGCACTAAGCCTCTGGTGTAAGGAAGTGAATGGAGAAATTAAACACAGGGGCTTGGTGCAAGACTATTTTTTTAGAACCAAGGAACTACAAATCAGAACCTTTACTCACAAGATTTTGAAGTTTCACTTGTTTTGTTTCCAATGCTGTTTGGTCCATTTTCCATGGAAATCAGTCCATTATCCATAGAGGTGGACCCATTCTCTTTATGGGTCATTGTACTGTCTTGCTGGGTGGGTCCATTGTGAGTTACTATGGGCTGATTCTGATTTGATTTCAGTGTTTTCAACTTTCCTGTAAAAACAGCAATAAAAAATTTGGTGATACACATTATAACATTAACAAAACAAATGCAGCAATTATTGACAATAATAACAAAATTTTATCACAACTGCTTCTATATATAGCACTCACATAATCTGGCATCTCTTTGAACACTATTGATGGAAAAACATAATTGTTTTCACTTGCATTGCATTTCTTTGCATTGCATCCGTTTGCATTGCATTATCTCATTTTTTCATAATTCCATTTCAACTTTATTTTGTTATGTTTTCATTTCTTGTATTGCTTCAAGTATTTTCACAATATGAGGAAAAATTGAAGTTCCTGGTCAAAATTTCTTTCTAACAGTATCAAAAGGTAAAACTTACCTGTTTCCCAGGGTCTACTAATATCATTATGCTCCTGTAGAGTAGTCACAGCGGGTGTATTGTCCATCACAACAAAGTTATTCATAATTTCTTGATTATGTGCAAAGTTTAACTGGCCATCTGGCACCTGTAGTTCCAGTGCTGGGGCCTCATCTTTTGCTATTGCACCATGTGATTGATCGTCCATAGATGGTCTGGTAGTGTTGGCGTTATCCAAAGATGCCGTAGCATCGTCAAAATCTCGTTTCATATTGCTTGTATCCATGTCATCTGGCTTTGAGTTAGTTATCCTCTCATTGTTATGAGCTTTATTTTGATTATCAGAGTCATCGTTTTCATCATTACCAGGATTGTCATTATCCTCATCAGCACCATCCACATGTGGGCTCTTGCTAGGTTTTGTTACGTCATCACATGCTGTTGCATCTATGTTACCAGAGGTATTGTCTAAAATGGCATTATCAGGGCCATCATGTATGGGAACCTCATTGGCTTTCACAGAGTCAAAGTTGAGAGACTGTAGCACCCAATCTTCAGTATGCTGTGCCTTGACAGTGGTGTCCAAATCAAGACCAGGGGGATCATCCATCCCGAGAATTGGTGTTAATGGGTTATTCATGCCTAAGGGTGGCATGTCATGGTGGTGGCTTGTATCAATTGTGGGTGCCATGTCACCATCCATCTGATTAGCTACTGGAAATAAACGGCAAAAAATTCAATTTTGGAGAAAAAGTTTTTTAAAACTGATCTGTACTTCTTAACTTTTACTATTGTTTAACTCATAGATAAAATACAAATTATGATGTTCAGCATCAAGGATCCAGTCAGCCCCCCCCCCCCCCCATATTATCCTCAAAAGACTTCTACTGACATAGACTTCTACTGACACCAGGAGTTGCACTAATTGTGTCTGTCCTTACAAGAAACTGTATTAGATCATGAATGGTGTGACATGGTGCAAGGGCTTGATGCAAGACATAATTACACACATTATGCAATATTATGCAACACTGCATGCAACAACAAAGAAACATATATGTGACTGAAACACTATCAGTTTAATTTCTGCATTGCTTTGTATCTAATTTTACGTTTTTGAATAATGAAAAATCAAATCAAATTATAAAATTGTGTATGCATGTATAAATAAAGCAGTAAATCAGAAAACAGAATAAGCATGAAATCAAGTCTAGACTAAATGTCATTATGTCATTTAAAGCATATAGTTAAAACAAATCAAATCGTATCACAACGAATAACAACAATAGTAACAAACCAGCTTTAGAGCTTTGATTTAAATAGACTCAGAGCATATTTCATATCATAAAAAAACTAAATATAAAAAATCTACAATAATCTGCAATTTACACCAACAATACACTTTGTTATAAATCGTCTTTTCTGTCAAGTTTGAAAACAATGTATTCACAAACATGTAATCATTGAATTAACTGCCATTTAGTAATTAAAAAATGTGTAGACTCAGGTCTGAGGTTCACTTTTCAAAACATTCAAGAGAGGGAGTTCATATTTGACAATAATGACCTAAAATCACTCGATCCGAATGGTAAAAACTGCATCATTTTGAAAGAATACTTGGCCGAAACCCCCCCCCCTCCCCCCTCCTGGCTTAGCCCTGAGACCCATGAAGTTTTCCCTTTTCATGCAGCTTACTAGTATAGGTGAGCAAATTTTTGTAAATCTTTATTTTTTTCAAGATAGAGGCTTTGTATCAAAGTTTGCTGAAGATGCAAATTGCAGGCAGTTACAGATTTTCAAAATGTTGCATATCTAATAGACAGAGCACTTTAATAAGCAATCTTAATTAGTATATATTTTCAAATATGAAAAGCAAAATGTGATCTTACTATTGCACAAACAATAATTAATTAATCTTAATTGGTGTACTAATTGGATCATTAACTTTAACTGATTACATTATCATTAACAATGACACTTTGATGAATGCAGACTGAATGATATTGATTTCACACTGCATATTATACTTTATTACTATCCAGTTTCTATTTTGATGAAACTGCTTTATGAATGAATGCATCGCTTGGGGAATGAGTTGATCAGTAATGTGCTGTGTTTGCTCAAATCAAGCAATATGCCTTAGTTACTGAAATATGTGCAAGAAAATGATACAATATAACAAGCATTCAAAATGAAAGAATAATATAAATTAATGAATAGGCCTATATAAAAGAGTGAATTATTGATAGAGAGGGGTCTATTTCTGGAAACATTTTTTGTGATCTATGATTTTTGATCAATATAGTCTAAAACTTATAGAAACAGCATCTCAAAGTTTTCATCAAATGTTCTTTATAAATCTATTGTAAAAATGGAATCAACAAATCATAAAAGACTAAAAATTTATGACTTCCTCTGAATGTTTCTAGAAATGAACCCCTGACCTGTGCAATGAAAAATATTTAGTGTAAATCATTCTTAAACAACAATATCTAGTCTTTGTGCATACCATTTGGAAGTCCCTTAAAGGTCTCTGATTCTGCAATGAAATTGTTTCATATACATATAACAATGATAACTGATAAACTAATGAGACCTCAGTAAAACATTATGGCAGGTCTCATAGAAGAACTTTTGGACCTATTTGTTGATGTAGTCAGAGTGTGAAAGAATATCTATTATTCTATCATTGCATCAGGCTGCTTGTAAGATAAATGGATCACTAAATGGATCGTAAAAATATATTTTTTATCTTAATACCGAATACATGTATTTTGATTAATACGATATGAGTCTTACCTGCACCCCACATTGGTGACGTTAATTTTGGCCTGGATGCTCCGCCCACTTCCTGGTGACTATGGTAACTCTCTGTATCGGAATCAGAGTTATAGTATGTAGGTTCAAACTTGCTGTAGTTTTTCTCGTCAAAGTCAATTGTGCTTATTGGCATCATATTTGGTTTAAGATTTAATCGCAACACTTTAATGTCTAACTCTCTAAGATTATACAGTTTCTTATACTGGTTGATTTTATGAAATTTCATGACTAGTCCAGAATGCTGGACTTCATAGTTGACTTGTGATTGGTTACGATTCCTGCAGGCAATAATATGTTTAGTCACACCTCCACGACTTCCCGGAGCGAACACTCTAGAACATAGCTTACAGCGTTTAGTTCCATCGGGGAGTTTCATCCAATATTTAGACACTGGCCCAATTCCCATTTTACTTGTCAGTTTAGAAGGGGTCTTTGGTTGGTTCTCGGGATGCATTTTCCTTATATGGACATGTAGTGTGGAGAGATTAGGATAGACCAGTTGACAGAAGACGCATTGAACATTCTCGATATGTGTATTCATGTGACGTTTCAAACCGCTCTGACTGGAGCATTTCTTGTTACATTTCGGGCAATCGATTATTTGTTTTTGGCTATTATTTGAGTCCTTACTGAGAGTTCTTTCTTTGGTTCTCTGGTTACCAAAAGTTCCCTGTTGAATCTGCTGTAATGTGCTGACATCTATAGTGGATGAATTAGTGGCTCCCCCTGGCAACTCAGAATTAGTACATCCCTCAGTGGACTTTCTTCTTTGGTGATTCTCTGAGATCTCAGATTGAAGTTGATTGTCCCCAGATATTATGGGGGTAGTTTTAATCTTGCCGTGTGTACCTATAGGCTTTTCATTATTCAACTCATCAATTGCTGAGACTAAAGAATTGGGTACACTCACATTTTCATTAATAGGATGTGACCTTAAAGCCTCCTCACGCCTTATATATTGTCCTAATTCTTCTTCTGGTCGCATATTTGGCCTTAATTCCTCTGGTCTCATATTTGGCCCTAATTTTTCCTGTTGTCTCAAATCTGGCCCTAATTCTTGTTGTTGTCTCAAGTCTGGCCCTAGTTCTTGTTGGTGTCTCATATTTGGTCCTAATTCTTCTTCCGGGCTCATGTTAAGCTTCAACTCATGTTGTGGCCTAAATTCTTTTTCTGCCCTTGTATCTGGCCTTGAATTCTCATCTAGTTGAGGTCCATTCTGTTGTGTATTAGCATTGCTTCTTGCAATAAGGAGTTCCTTGACAGTCCGAGATTGAACATTATTATTCTGGTTTACACTGGGAGCAGGAGAGTGAGGTTTAACTCCTGTCAGTTCCATGGCTGCCTTCAGGATATCATCATCTGTCTGTCCTTTTGAGACTTTGGACAGGGTGTCTGCTAATTGGTTTGCTGTGGGTATTACCATAGCAGGGCTGCTAGTTCTGGGTGCAAGCGACATTTGATGCATTTGATGGGGTGCCTGATTCATTGACGGAGGTGCTGGATGCATACTTTGGGATGGCTGTGACATTCCAGGGGGTCGTAGGGGCATTCTTTGGGCCATTTCTTGAGATTTCTGGGGCATTCGTTGAGGTGTCATTCCTTGAGATGTTATCATGTTTCTCTGGGACATTCCTGAGGGTGCCTGCGTCAACCTAGGAGGCATTCCTGGGGGAGCCTGGCTCATCAATCTAGGTAGGGAGTCAGCATTCATCATCATTGGATGTCCCTGTGGTGGCCCAAATGCCATCATCATTCTCCCCATTGGATCACGAGGTCCACGAGGGGACAAACCCTCAGGGGGCATAGGTCCCATCATAGGCATGAACTGGGGCATCATACCAGGGTGCTGTCGGGGGCTAAACTGAGGGGGTAGTCCAATGGGTGACATAGATGCCATTGAACCATGAGGAGACATCTGTGGTGGTCGCATATTACCTCCTGAGTTTGGGATTTGAACATTGCCAGGGTGATCCATAGGCATCATTGGGGCACCAGGGCACTGCATCATGCCTGGGGGTAACCCTGGAGGCATCTGACCTGAGAGGGTCCCAATGTGAGGTCCTCTGTGGTCTGGAGGTTGCGGGGGGCCAGGTGGTCGACTGACGTTACCTATAGCCTGGAGGTTGGAAACAGCACCATCTATCTGCGATGAAGAGGCTTGAGAACAAGAAGAAAATTCACCTGGAAAACACAATAGTAAAATCCATGTACATATTATTTTTTTAATATAAGACTTTGGAGAACCAATGAGAAATACATGCAAGAAAAAGCCTAGCCATTTAAAATGAATGGAATATTTTTTCATGAAATTACCCACCTAAAAATCCATTTGCACCCACTTAAAAATGAAAAATGAAAAAAATGGGCATATTTTGACCAATTTCGGTCTGAATTTTCAAAATGAGAATTTTGCACCCACTTGATTCTGTGGAGACAATTCTGTGGAGATCACAGATAGCAATCACAAAGCAATTTTAAGCCATTTTTTCTATTCACAATGAGATATGAAATTTAGCGAGAGCTATCATTATTCTTTTACTATAGCAATCACTATCAAATCACTAACAGAGACAAGAGTACCCTTTGCAATTTTTAAAAAATATAGTTGATCATCATTCTTGTTTTTCGCAACAAAAAAAATCTGAAGAGTCCTTTGGGAGAACTCTTCATCTATGGATTTTGTGTTTTTAACTAGATCACAGTTATTTTCTACAGGTAGGGTGTAAGTTATACCAAAATGGAACTGTATTGCAATAAAGGAAATGTGGAGCTGAGAGTTGTCAATGTTATTGTTGTATTCACTGCCGTAGCCAATCAGGCATGAGGTAGGCGGGGCAACCCTCACCAAAATTTTAATGAAAAATATTTTTTAATTATAACTTTGGAAAAGAAGTCCAAATGTAGTAAATATACATCCTTTAGTGTGTTAGTCTAAAGGACATAGTGCACTCTCTATTATGATTTCCCAATGAGAAAAAATTAATTAATCTGATTTTAGACCATGGCTACCCCCCTGTATGACATTATGTTTTGGTCCTTTTAATATGTCCCCTTTGTGTAGATCATTTGGTGAATACACATGCAATAAAATAACCATTCAAGTAAGTTGAACAGTGAAAAAGAATTTGAATTTGTTCAATATTTGGCCAAACACCTTTCAAACACAGAACATTCCATACAATGTCATGCTGATTCATAGCCTTTCAACCTTTGTGTATGGGTTTCGTATGTCAATAATTGTCACAAATATACTTTAAAACCTTTAATTTTAATTAATTTTAGGCAAAAAAATATTCTTTGAGAATAAAAATACAGAATAATATATAAGTGGTGTTTAAAAAGATTTTTACAATAGTTCTATTGTCATGTATAGATTTATTCTGTAGGTGACATTATTACTGATGTTCTTGACTGCATAATGCTTTAGTACATTATTTCAAATATTTAGAAGATAAAGTTAGAACTATTATGTCTGAAAGTATAGGAGCCAGGGCTGCTTTATAGACATATTTATGAACATGGTTATATGTCTAATACCTTGATTTTTATATTAATGACGAGTTACAAAATTGAATTTTGAAAAAATTTAGAAATTTGACCTTTTATCAGTTTTTGAGCTTTAACATTTCAAAACTGGTGCAGAATCTTGATAAATAGTTAGTTGCTAATATGTGTAGAATCTTAAGAGGGGTGTATAGCCTGATTTTCAGCCGAAAATATTGATTTTTGTGAGACTTTGAGAAACATAGAAAGTACCATTTGTGATCTAGTTTGATGATGTAGACCAATGGCCTTTTTGGTCCTCAACATGTACTTTAGCTTTACTCAAATTTGAATCCAAAAAATCAATTTTTTACCTTTGGAAGGTCACTGAAGTTTAACCAAAGGTTAAATCTTTCCGAGGGTTTCCGAATAACAAGCCATTAACATGACAAAATGTTAATACAAATTCTTACAGATACTGAACTCTGAATGCCAACTACCGAAACCGAACATTGTCCAAAAAAAAATTAGAGACTATAGCAATATTTGTGATGCCTTTGAAACATCTTTGCCGAGCAATCCCAATCCCTCAACTTGCTAGCTATTGTGAATAAGGCCTCTGGTCTCTCCACAAAAATAAAAGGCTTGCTTTGGCTTATTTGATTAACAAGGCACAGACGTGAACAATATCGTACTTAAAACACAGCATTGTGGTCTTGTTGACCAAGAAAGCAAGATGGCCGCAGAAAAGTTAATCGGCTCTAGAACTTATCACTGTGTAACATATGTCAAAATTTGAACGGTTTAGCTGGAAACCTGTAGACAAGTCTTGAAAGTGAAGATTTTAGGACGGAAAATCCAAAATGGCCACCTTAAAATTTACCCAGAATGCCCAAAAACCAATCAGTTCTTGACGTTGATATGTAGAAACATCCCTGAAAATTTCAGATGAAACCCTCAAATGGTTTGGCTGAAAATCTGTAGACAAGTCTTGAAAGTGAAGATTTTAGGACAGAAAATCCAAAATGGCCACCTTAAAATTGAACCAGAATGCCCAAAAACTAATCAGTTCTTGACGTTGATATGTAGAAACATCCCTGAAAATTTCAGATGAATCCCTCAAATGGTTTGGCTGAAAACCTGTAGACAAGTCTTGAAAGTGAAGATTTTAGGACGGAAAATCCAAAATGGCCACCTTAAAATTTACCCAGAATGCCGAAAAACTAATCAGTTCTTGACGTTGATATGTAGAAACATCCCTGAAAATTTCAGATGAATCCCTCAAATGGTTTGGCTGGAAACCTGTAGACAAGTCTTGAAAGTGAAGATTTTAGGACGGAAAATCCAAAATGGCCACCTTAAGATTTACCCAGAATGCCCAAAAACTAATCAGTTCTTGATGTTGATATGTAAAAATATCCCTGAAAATTTCAGATGAATCCCTCAAATGGTTTGGCTGGAAACCTGTAGACAAGTCTTGAAAGTGAAGATTTTAGGATGGAAAATCCAAAATGGCCACCTTAAGATTTACCCAGAATGCCCAAAAACTAATCAGTTCTTGACGTTGATATGTAGAAACATCCCTGAAAATTTCAGATGAATCCCTCAAATGGTTTGGCTGAAAACCTGTAGACAAGTCTTGAAAGTGAAGATTTTAGGACGGAAAATCCAAAATGGCCACCTTAAGATTTACCCAGAATGCCCAAAAACTAATCAGTTCTTGACGTTGATATGTAGAAACATCCCTGAAAATTTCAGATGAATCCCTCAAATGGTTTGGCTGGAAACCTGTAGACAAGCTGAAAAGTGAGACGCCGCCCGTCCGCCGCCTGCCACCTGTCAAGCTGACTACAATATCGTACCTTTTGTTAGGTCGCCTCCCGCCGCCCGTCCAGCTGACTACAATATCGTACCTTTTGTTAGGTACGATAATAAAAATCATGGACATATTCAGAAAATCTGACAAATATGAGTGACATGTAACTTACAAGTAGAGTCTATTCTTTTTACTATATATTGGTATCTAATGATTTTAAAGGTTTAACATAGAGAAAAATGTTAGGAACCACCACTGCCCTTCAAAGCTGGTGACAATGAACTGATTTTTTCAAATTCTTAACGACTGTTGCACTACTAGTATGTTACTTCAATGCCTCTGAGAGCCTATGAACCAAATTAATGTATTGAATAACATAAGACATAATGTTACCTTTTTCAAGTTTTGGATTAACTAAAGGACCAGATGTTGGTGGCTCTGGTGATTGCGACAAAGGTGGCATTTGAAGCGGGATCTTCATTGAGCTTAGCATACAAGAGCTCTGTGCATCCTGCTTTTCTAGTTTTGGGTTGATAGAAATCGGGGTAGATGTTGCTGTGGGGGTTTGTGGAGTTGGTGGGGTTTGTACTGGTGGGGTAGCACTCATACATGAGTTTCTGTCACTTGTTTCGATTCTCTCTTTCTTCACTCTTGCAAGGTCTGGCACAATGGACTCCTCTGCTTTTCTTTTAACAGCACCTGGATGAAAAATGTCACTTCGTGAACTTATAAAAATAAAATATTATTTAAGCACTGTGCTATCACGCAGATTTGTTCAATTTTGTACTTTAAAACTGTTTTTAAAGCTAAATATATATTTTGAAATTTTAGCTAATCTACAAAGTTTCACGATTTTGCACGAACTGATTAACATTTAAATAACCATAAACCATACTGTAAGGGCACGATCTTTAATGAAAAAAAAATCAGGAGGCAAAAACTACTACATGCCTAAAGTAAGGCCTTTCTTAGGTTTGGGATTTCGGGAATTTGTTCATCACCAGTCGTACTTTTCAATGTTTTTTTCTTGCTTTTTGTTATTCACTTCCTCCTTTTGGGTTAACATAATCTCATTGTTATCAGTGTTTACATGTTTAGGGCCATTAAGTTACACTGACTGCATTGTAATTGTAAAGAGACTTATGGACACCCTGTATAATTACCTGAAGCAGAACTAGTATTGCTGGTCAAGGAAGAATTTGAAGGAGTTCTCTGTAATGGTGGACATGGTTGAGGTCTCCTCTGCAAACATATACAAAATATTATTACATTTCAGCTTAATTTATACAAAATCATTGAAACCTGTATGATGTAAATGCCACTTGGACTGGCCCAAAATGTTCGGATTAGTATGTGGTCACATTTCAAGGTCTTCTACTGCCACCATTCTACAGATGTATTTATTTACAGATTTAAACATGTTTAATTCCTAAGTGAGCCACTTTTGAGTGTAGACTTTTTGTGATGATATTAAAGATGGAGGTTTCCTTCAAATAATGAAGAGGTCCAAGGATGATTGATAATTAAACCAAAAAGTTTAAAAATGAAAATATATAAATTACAAACCTCTTGCGAAGGTCTTCTTTGTGGCACAGGTACAGGTGGCCTCACAGGCAGAGTCATAGACTGCTGCTGCGGTGGGGGTGGTCTCGCTCCTCCCTGGGGTCTCTGTTGTTGAAGCGGAGGTCCTCTTGGCCCAGGTCCCCGATTCTGCATCATACCTGGTCCCTGGTTATGACTGGACTGTCTCATTGGACCTTGTTGTTGTCCTTTATGGTTCAAGGGAGGTGGGCCTCGCATGTTCATCTGATCCGGCATTCTTGGTCTCATTTGTGGAGGCATCCCCCTGGGTCCCATATTCCGTGGTCCCATAATATCCATAGGTCTCCCCTGTTCAATACCTCTTGGGCCCATCATGTCAATTTGCCTTGCAGGTTCTAACCCCCTTGGGCCCATTATATCCACTGTCCTAGCAGGCTCTAACCCCCTTGGACCCATTATATCCACTGTCCTAGCAGGCTCTAACCCCCTTGGGCCCATAATATCTACTTGCCTTGCAGGCTCCAGCCCTCTAGGGCCTAAAACGTCAACCTGTCTTGCTGGTTCGAGGCCGTGTGGACCCATAACATCTATCTGCCTCCGTCCTGCTTGTTCAACAGACTTCCCAGATCGATCAATACTAATAAACTGATCTTTCTGCCCACCAGGAGATGGCAGAACAACAGTGTCTCTTTTTCCAGCATAACTTGTGACATTTTTATCCGGTCCAGTATTAGCGTGTGGGGTAGGAAGAACTAGATTATTGGAAATTACCGCGTCATAGGGTACTACCTCCTGGAGTTGCACAACAAAGACATTTCCACGTTGGGATCGGATACATATGGTGCCAACGACATTTGTCATGCCTTGAAAACTTAGGCCCATATCCGCACATAAAAATTTGAGTATCGCAAGAGTTATCTTGCTCTTTACCTGGGGACTGGCCTCATCCATCTGAAAAACAAAACAATTTGAAAACATATTTTCAAAATCCTATTTTATCCTGAATTTGCATTCTATAAAATGCAAAATTCTTTATATCACAGGGGTTTCACTAGAATTTCTCACAACAGGCTAAATAAATGAAAACAACAGGCAAACTTATTGGAAATCATAAATTTAACATGGAAAAGTTGAAAAGTCCCTAAAAACAATAGGCGATTTTGTGAAAACAACCGGTGAAAGTCACCTGTTGCCTGCTGCTAATGAAACCCCTGTATCTACAGTACTATATTCCAGTAAAAATCTGAAACTTGAAAATTATCAAAAATGCATTGGTTTGAAAAAATGCAGAAATCAGGATGCATGGTAATCTTTTTGCAGTTTGTTCAATCGTGTCTCATTCCTTCTCTCTGCAGATGTTATTTTCCATATTCCATCTTAATAACACTAAATGTTGTCATGTCAAAGTCAATTTTTCATAAAACAAAGAGAGATAATCAAAAACTATTTTTTGAAGTATCATAACAATAGATGTTTACTGATGTTTACCAACAATTTCAAGTTCCAACGCAAAAACATTGACTATTTTTAAAACTGTTGTTAGAATATTCCATTGATTGAAATTGAAAAAAAACTGTCCCTGCATGATTTTGAATTAATTTAAAGGTGCAACAATTAGTGCATGGGGCCATTCAACGGCCATCGACCAGTGTCAAAATATATTTAAGTTTGGATATTTCATCAAGACTAACATATAGTCATATACATGTATTTGTATTATCTACAAAAAAACCTGGATGAACATTATTTAAGCTGATATTCCTCTTGATACATGGTGAATCTTAAAAATCTGTAAGTGGGACTCCCTTTATAGAAGCTTTGAACTGAATTTACACTTCTTAATGCTGAAATTGATAGTTTATCCACACATTTTAAGAAAATAGGTATGTCAAAGAAGATGTTAAGTCAAATATTGACCTGATAGCTCAGAAAAAATAAAAATTTTCTAATTTTCTCTCTACAGTCCTTGTTGCCCCTTTAAAATTAACGGTTCCATTTTTAGAAACATCTGTTGTTGTTGAACTTTGTCTTGCGATAGCGGTGGTAGCTCAGTGGCAGCTGTAAAGATGGCAGCTTGATTGGCAGTGGTTAAATGGAGGAAATCTTCCATGAAACTACAGAAGAAGTGAGTAGCTCCCATTATATGACGTCTAATCAAATTGCAGGATGTGATCACTTGAACAATCATGAGCACGTGCCCATTCAGTGCTGCGTATGCGTAAAGTAAATTTGAAATCGTGGAAATGGCGTTTATTTCAGTTTAACATCATTTCAACATCATCATTTCGAAACTCGCTAATACTATTGAAGTTACTCGATCCAAACTTGTAGAGAATACTCATAAAAAATACTGATAAGATTATGTTCTCAAAAAAGCATAAATAAGAGGCCATAAGAACCAATGTAGATGGAGATACGAACCAACACTCAACAAAAACATCGATGAAGATATATTCATCATAATTTTGTTATTATTAGCAATAAATCAAATGTAAATTAATCAGAAAATAAATGCTCGTAAGGTGTTATTGCTGGCGAAAGGCCAGAATATCGAGACGGCATTGGGAGAAGGTAAGGGGGCACTGTGTATATGCCTTACCTCATTGATGTAGATACTGTATGTGCAAAACGTTTCAGTAGTCCTATATAGAGAAATGGGCTTTCAACCAGATGATAGTATAACTATGATAGAAATAGTCAAGAAATTAAAACATTCTATTCTTTAAAAATAAAGAAAATATGCAAATTTTTGACATGAGGGAGGATTTCAGCGTAAATTTACAGGTCAACAAAGAGTAAAAACTTATAAAACCTTACCTTAAACTCGTCTCTGTTACTTCATGCAAGTGTAGGACATCACATTATTGGGATCGATGTTATGAAATACCCACAAAATGGAAAAAAGATTGAACTTTCCAAAATATTTACACAAAACCTAATTTACAAGTTACGTTTCGTTCTGCCTTTTGATTGGTTGAAAATCCGCGGGAAATATAAAATCGAATATAATCCCCGGGAATATTGACTATCCACAAAGATCGTTATTAGCAAATGAAGTTTACAAATACAACATAAAACACATGTTCATCATTATAATTGTCTGAGTTTGTAATGTAGATAGCAATGTGCTTTTTACGGCAGGGCACTACATAGGCCTACAAAAGTAATGATTTTTCCGCACCTGGACAGGTGCAAGACAAATCAAGATTTATGATGTTATTCGTTTCCATAACCGTGTCTACCAAACAATTAGTACTGTAATACCTATTGTACCCTCGATATCTAGGCTACAGGGTTGTACTTAGAATTAGACCTTATAAAATTGTCCAATGACGACCGGGAGGTGTAAATAGTTTCACCCATTCCCGGGACACCCAGAGCTTCCGGACACCCATTGTTTTTCATTCTACATGACAACGAGATGTGATCGTCATCCAGATTGGAACATCAATGCATGCCTTTTTAATACGAAAATTTTTTGAATTTGAACTTACATTCTCGAATATGATCAAACATTTCAAATTTGATCAAGATAATTTTATTTTCTTGGAGAGGGAAGGTGTCAGTAATGATGCCGAATAACGTAAGACAAGTACGGAATCATTAAGCCTACGTACGTTAGCGTTACCAATACCTTAGAGGTCAAAACTAACACAACGACTTTCTAAAGGGTAACCTTCCGAGAGTATCGGGGCCCACGGTACGTATCTTTGAAAAATGTCCGAAAAGGCTGTTGCATCATGTAAACGAAATCATAGGCCTAGTATACCCAGTTGAATTCGAAAGAACATTGAGTATCAAATCAGATAATCTAAAAATCTTTAACCATTGAGTGCAAATTGATTTGGGGTTTCGTTCTCAAAAGGGGGGAGAGTTGTATAGTCCCCATT
Organism: Owenia fusiformis; assembly: GCA_903813345.2. Taxonomy (NCBI): domain Eukaryota; kingdom Metazoa; phylum Annelida; class Polychaeta; order Sabellida; family Oweniidae; genus Owenia; species Owenia fusiformis. Next base: position 36,542,704 of record CAIIXF020000005.1, on the reverse strand, counting down.
GTGCTGACTCTCTGACTGTAACTGTGTTAAAACAAGGAAAAGAAATCCGTCTGTCTTAGACTAGATGTGAGTAGAAATAATCTTGATTTACATCATTACAAATTCAGTCAAAATTATATGTGGAATCTACATGTAAAAGAACATCTAGGAATGTGGTTTTGAAAAGAGTTTATCAACATTGAAAAATTCAACATATGACTGTGTGAAATCTTTCGCGAAATCGTCCGTGGTCCTTTAAAAGAAAGTAACTTCTAGTTACATACAGTAGTTTTCATTCTCATCAATACTTCTTTTCCTTGAAATCATTGGTGAAACAAGTTGTTTATTTCCGAAATTGTTTTCAATACCTATTATTTCCCAGGTGACTGTTTTACAAAATTATTGTGCATTGTCTTAACAATCAAGTCTCATTTTGCCTTTACTTCAAAGACTTAGTCCAGTCAAAAATGAAGTATCGACATGAAAGTTTGTGAAGTCCTTTGTTTCCAAAATTGTTTTAATAGTTATTATTTCCCAGGTGACTGTTCTACAAATTATTGTGCATTGTGAATGATCACTATCTCATGATAGTGTTATGTGTACATATTTTCCTCAGCAAAGGAAGAGCTGCGATTATTGGCAAATATCTAATCCCCATGGTGTTACCAGTGCTTCATCAAGCTTCGGACCTATCCTCAGAACGTAGATAGAACGTAATGATTGAGCATGGGAACCGCATGTGGTGTTACATGAAGAATAGAATGTAAATTGGGCACACATAAGCTGAGATAGGGGTCATTCCGTTCAGTAAGGTTGTATTGACTTACATGAGGCTGTGCACCATTGGCTTAATACGAGGTTATCATTAGATCTCAATAGAGGCCATTGGATTCCATTGATTATCACAGAAATACAAAAAATACAACCTGAATCGATTGCAAACTTGATAATTTCACAATGACACAAATGGTTCATCTCATCAAATGTGCAAATATGAAGTTTGCAACCGATTCGGGTAATACTTTAAAATAAAAGATTACATTTTTTCATCATTTTTCCCCTACAAAATGGCCGCTATAGATAAATTCTCAAAAAACAACTTTTACACTTATCAAATAGTATAAAAGTTTGGAAACTAACTTTAAAAAGTGAGCAATGTCATTAGTATTGTGATAATAACGTCCCTTATACCTATTTATTACAGGTCGTGTAGACCATTGTTGCCCGATTTATAGCAAAAACATTGACTTTTGCACGTTGGTGATGATGCGCCTTTTTTAATAGATCTCATATCTTAGAAGGGTATCAGTTAAAAAAAAATACTAGATGACCTAACATATTTTGCCATGCACTGCGCCTATTCATTTGGCAATTCAGTTGTAAATTTTCTCTTGAAAAAAATTAATCTTCCAAATTTGTTGAGTTTTCTAGCAGAAATCGCCTAATCCCCCCTCCATCCATTTTGAACGATCACCGGGCTTGAGTATACTCATTTTGAAAAATCAGATGAATTAATTTTTTCATGGGGAGATCATAATGGCGAGCGCATTACTTCCTTTTATTTTCAAAGAACACATGATGAATCTTTTATTCCACATTCTCAATTTTGCATCAATTATGTTTTAAGGATTTTTTCCCTGTGAAGGATTCCATTGACATTTATATAATTCATGGAAAAGTAAGTCTTAAGAAACAGGTCTAACACCCATTCCGATGATGCACGTTTGTGCTAATTTTGAATATCTTCATGGCATTAGTGTTTTGGTCAAACTAGGTTGTGAAATCACTAAAAAGAAGTCATGAATCTTATTCCATAAATACCTGAAAATTAAAGTGATCACAGAATTTCTGAACACAATCGGATGTACCCGAATGGTGTCTTATTCATAATGCAATTAATGAAATCATTCAGTGGTCTGTATGTGCAGTCTATTTGCCTTATGATAATACATTTACTGTGGTACATTGGTTCTCCTAATATTATTTCCTTATAAATATCCAAACTTAAATCAACAGCAGTTTCAAAATTATCGTATATTGTATTTCACCTGAACTTTTGTAAAGTATCGTATATTGTATGAAAGGTGTGAAAAAATATTGTATATGGTATAAGAGAGCTGAAAAAATATTGTATATTGATTTCCAACACCCCCTATACATCCTCTCATGAGTGTAATCTCTTTTTGGTTTGGTTGGTTATGATAGGGACGTCAACGTGAACTTGGTTTCAAACACTACATGATTGTGTATTCCATCAAAATGACAAAGTAAAATGAATAAAAATTACAGACTGGAAAGGTACTCGATCATTTTTACTATGTCAGAAACAATACAGTTGAACAACCTCGCTCTAAGAAAAGGTTTTCGTCAAAAATGAAGTTCATCTATATTACATGATATTACATTGGCGTCGGAAGGGGAGGGCGTTGGGGCGATCTAATTTTTTATATAATATTTAATTCTTTACCATGTATATTTCCTCAGGAACCCATACAGTATGTTAATACAAGTGCAAAATGCAAAGTTTAGTACAATAACGTTATTTTGACCACGAAGATAGGCATATCTTTAAGATCCATTAATTATCTGAAGGAAATGTACTGTATATACAATGATAATTAAGGTATTACGCGCGGTGCAAATCTGCATGTTTTAACAAAAAGAGAACCCCACTTCTGGCTACAGGCCTGATCAGACCTAGTAGAGCGTATGTAGCATTAGATTTTGAAGTGTCTCGAATTTTTGAATTGCAACATGATGTAAACAGACCATTCTTCATTCAAAGGACTTCATTTGTCACTCAAATCAGGAAAGAAGTGAAATACCCTTGGACCAAGGATGTAAAGACTCAAAGATTTGATTATGATGTTGCATCTTATTTCACGTTTAATTTATAGATGGCAGCTAAATACCATTCTGATACTCATAATTCATTTGTTTCACCTGAAAAATCTCAAGACTGAGAAGAAATGAGATGTCATGGTTTATCATGATGTCTAAATACTAATATACTGATATCAATGGGCTGTAATACTAGTAATATGATCTCGGGTCTGGGTTATCTTTCTCTGGACTTCGAAACGGGATTTTACCTGTCATTTGAGACTGAATGCTTTATCTTAAACTTGTGTGAATACTACAGTTTCTACAACTGTTTTTGTTGTTAAGAGTATTAGTTACCAATAATTTAGCCTTCAACATCAATTGTATTGACTTGGGCTGTAGTCTTGGATTGTGATAATGGTTTCTCTTCACGTTAGATAATGGTTTGGGATAGTTGGGGTTTGTTTTTCTCATGACTGGTGTACATTTGATTGGTTTCTTTTCCTGCGGTGTCTGTAACATTATTTATTCTTTTCCCTTTAGCACTTGTGCAAACACATTTTTCATCCGAGGGTCATTTCTACGATGTTGTCACCAAAATTCATGTTTATTAATTTATAGATGGCAGCTGCATATGTTTAACCCATATCCCAGGAACAAATCACCATTTTTCATTTTTAACATGTAAATATTATATGAAATTAAAATACACTGATAGTCTATGAAAGCATGTAATTAATGAGCGAAGAAATCAATTAATTTGATTTCATCCCAATATGGGCTTGCCATTCATCCTAACTTGTCCATCTCATATACATACTAAATAGGGATCCCCAAAAATGTATTCCCAAGATAATATGTAAAATGGGAACTATTGCTCTGAAAGTCACTTTTACTTCTTCCGGCTGAATATTTATACCTATTAAAATATACATGGGCATTTATGGACTATCTAAGAATTTTAGAGCAATGTGAATATCAGATTGGGGGGGGGGGGGGGTGGAGTGAATGTGCTATCCAGAAGATTGGAGGTAATATATGGAGTTTGATACATTTAGAGAAATAATCCCAAAGAATATACAATGATTTCAAATCACAATACTCCTTGCATCGCTATCACTTACTCTAGGGTCGCTATAGTCAAGTAGAATTGGGGATCAGGCATTTTGGTTTCTCGTAAAATTGCCTTTATGGAATGTCCAAAAGGAGTTGGAGGAATTAGACTGGGTAGAGAGAAGTTGTAACTAAATAATTCAACATGTAAAATGTGCACTATGATCTCTTTAGTTCATTGGTTTTCTTGCACAACATGATCTAAACATACTTCCACTGAATGCCATCAAAAAAGTGTTGTCCTCTCATTCATAGCTCTCAGGAAAGAATTGATCAGAAAGGTGAGGGAATCGATGTCAGAGAATTTCAGATAAAATTTTGAGGTCTCAAGATAATCTTTACCACATCATGAAGTATACAACTCCTAATTCAAGGATAAGCAAAAGAAAACAACATCTAAATTACAAATTGTTTATTTCTTTATTACGTTTTGATACATGCTAATACAACCATACACATTGTCTAGGTACATGTCTGCCGTCTTTCATCCAATTCTCACAGAAAAAATCCCAAGACTCCAAAAAGGCTGTTAAAACATTGTTTTTACAGTTATCAATAAGGCCTCAGAAACATGTTTTTGTTTTACAACGAGGCTACTGCAAAAAACTTTTGTTTTTAAATAAGGCTATTGAAATTACACTTCTGTTTCTGGGACCATTCTCGTGAAAAAAGATAAACAGCTTATTCGCAACCTAGTTATAATAATGGAACTAAAAATAAATTATCTTAATGTTTATTGTACAAGGGCAATGAAAAAGAGATTATCAAGACAAAATGAAATAACCTATCCATAACTGAACATGACTGATCATGCTATGCTATAGGGGAACAAGTTCACTTTGACTCCGTGTAAAAGAATCATAGTGATTTTGATGTCTTTGGTACATAACAATAAAAATCAAAATAATACTGTCAATTTTTGATATATAAGACTACAGCACCTTACCTTGAAATACATGAAAATTGCGTATATTGTATATTAACAAATGCCTTCTAGTGTATACTAATTCTTCCATAAATGCAGAAAAAACATGTCAAGGACATTGCCAAAAGGAGCCAAAAATAGGCTAATTTAAAACATGCAAAGAAAATCCTAACCTTGTCTATGTGACAAAATTTCATTTTTTGTTGGAAAACACATTTTCATTAAAATTTTGGTGAGGTAAAATTGGGGAGGTGGGGAGGCAAACTGCTCACCTGCCTCATAGCAAGTAGCATTGATGTCCAAATTCCTCATATAATGACATGTATTTATAATACTTTGCATCAAATATTGGCACAGACCTTTGATAACATATCTTCCAATTAAATTTGTCATTGTTTTCTATCAAATCAATCTTCCAAACCCACATGCATACTTGTATAACAGGAAAGTCAACAATCATTGCAGTAAAACCTCTAAAATCCTAACATCTCCCTTAATGTGAACACTTTTCTCAGTGCCCATTTTGTTATACCCATCGACTCACATATGAAGAAACCTTAAAATGCGAACACCTGCTAAGCCCAAAACTTTGAGGTGATCCAAGTGGTGTTTGGATGAAACAAGTTTTACTGTATTGCAATTCCTCAAGATATGATCTCAGTATGTTATGTTCAAGTATTATAGATTTATAATTTTCATCAAAACTTCATCTGTAAAATACATCCACTTGGACTAAAATTTCCTGGTACACATACATGTAGAACCTAAATATAGAGATAATTCGCTGACTAAAAGTGAGCAAAACAAAATGAAATATATTACATTTATAGTTTTAATATGTACACTATAATACATTTTATATACTTTTTTACTTTAAAAGCTAGGTTCTTACAATAAATCCTTATCTGCACATTTATTATCTCGATAAAATGTTCCAAATAATTGTCATCCACTAAATATGATGTCACAATTGTAATTTTGTAAATATGTTGTATAAAAACAAAATTCATTCTCAGTTTTTCAAGATGGATGCTTAAAATTTAATTTACCAAAATGTATAATTGCAAAACTCAGGCCTAAATAAACAAGGCTAGAGTAAGTATACACCTTATATTGTTGTTAACTATAATAACATTTAATAATAGATTCTATACAGTTTTTTCGAAATATTACATTGGTTATGATACAAGACAGTTTTTGTTTTTCTTTTTTCGTTTTTGTAATTTTTTCCTACCACCCTTGACAGAGTTAGAAGATGGTGGGAGACTCCTTGCACGGTGCATTGGACCATAATCATCTACAAATGTTATTCTAGGGGGTCTTCCATCTAGGAAGTAATCGTCATCATCGTCACTGGAGCTAGAACATGTGCTACAGCGATCTGATTGGACCTCCCTGTGGCCATGGGCATAGCGGTCTATGTTGTGACGAACGCCAACATCAGACTCCGCTCCCCTTTGGTGTATTGCCTGACTATGGGATTGGCGGTGACTTTTATATGGTTGTTGTAAGTTAAATTGTCCACTTCCGAATATTGCATCTAGTGCAGGGTGTCCTGTGTAGCTCTGGCTACGTGGGTAGGTACCCTTACCTCCTTTGGCTTGTGGTTCCTCTTGAGGACGCGAAATTGGGTTCATAGTACTCTGTGCCTGGTCACTAAAGTCCTGATTTAGCCGATTAATGTCTCGATTGTCTCTCCTTTGACTAAATGGTGATAGGGCCCCAAGATAGACAACACCATTAGGTGCACTGGGGTCAAACCGAGTGGAGAATGGATCCTGTTTAGGATCAAATCGTACATTAAAGTTTTTGTCTGAACTGTTTTTTGGTCGGTTTTTACTCAGACATGTTTTGAGTACTCCCATTTGAGGTGTTTGTGGCATATCGCGGGATAAGTCCGGCATGGAACTACGAGACCCCCGGCGCCCCCTGGGGTCATATTTTTCATTATCGTATTCTAAATAGCCATCAAATTCCTCATTGCATAAGTTGAGTGGCTCCCGACTTTGACTTTTTGCCCTTGTTATTGCCTCCTCTGGTGGGGGAGGGTGCTGGGGAGGGGGAGGGTTTGGTATAGTTGGGGGACTAGGCCGAGCAGTTTGAACCCCGCTCTCCTTAATTTTCACCTGGCAATCCTTGTAAATGTCCTCAATTCTGGGCAGAGGGGGTAACTGATTATTGTACCCCATTGGGGCTCCATAGGCACTTGATTTATTTGAACCACTATCGCTGGCGTTGTAGCTCACACTCTGAGCTGACCGTCGTGAACTACTCTCACTTCGATTGAAACCAGATTTATTTGATCCAGTATCACTAAATGCACTGGTATTGGCGATGTTATTTGTCCTGTATGAGTCATTTAGGATAGCATTACCATCCCCTCTGTATGGGATTGCCTTATGTATGAATCCAGACTTGTTTGAACCATTGTCACTGTTATAGCCAGAGAGCTTATGATTGTAACCAGATTTATTTGAACCAGTGTCACTATGGTACCCAGCACTATTCACTGTGCTCCCACTGTTGTATCCATTCTTTGGGTCCTGGCTATCGATCGTATGGGTGTCATAACCAATGTTTGTCAGATTTGCATAGCTATGATTGTTGCTGTTTACATTGCTAAGACGATAAGTATCCCCAATTTGGGAGCCAGATGAGGAGTCAACATTCTGGATTGAGCCGCCAGTTGCGCTATCATCTAATTTCGCCTCACCTCGGCTACATTCTGTCGAACAATAAATAACTCCATGTTTGGGTAAGAAAGGCTGTCCTAATAAGGCCTTCTTACAACAGTAACACTTAAAGCAGTCATCAGATGCGTGCCAGTGTTGACCTTCATGGGTCATTTGTCCTTCATCCACTTTGATGTGTTCTCCACAACAATCGCAATATTCAGCATACATAGTCTCGAAGCAAATGGTACAGTAAGGACGCCCCTCTCGCATAATGTAACGCTGTCCACCTAATTGACGGTCACATTCGAAGCAACAGAAATGCTTCATATGCCAGCTCCGTCCTTCAGCTTCAGTGCATTCATCGGCAAATATGATCTGGAAAGACAGAAACAAAGGCATAAATTTGTGTAAAACAGAGAGGTCGTGGGTTCAATTCCCACCAGAAGAGCTTGCATTTTTCTCATAGATACATCAACAGAAATTACTGGGAATAGGAATTCAAATACATAACACTCATTCAATTGGATTTGATAGATACATATCTTAATGTTTGGATAATTGATAAATACATCAGACGCATCACATGTTAAAGGGATAAATCTGCCAATTTGCAGGAATGCCAGGAATGCAATAAAAGTTGCAATCAAATACTGGGCAGAAATGGCTGGACTATCCTGGCCAATCATCAAATGGAAATAAAAACTTTATTATATAGAGCCAATTATAATGTTGGACTATTGATTAAAGCAACCAAACTTTAACTCTATAAAAAGAAGTCCAATAAAGTTGATATGATTATTCCTGTATCATTCATACTTCTTTTAATTATTCAACTTCATTATGTTTTTCTTGCTACTTAAAATGAAACCATAAAGTTGCATTCTCTAGCGATGTATTAGTATTTCATTACAGTATGTTTGTTATAAAACAAAATAAAAAAAAAATCAATGTCCCATTGAATGATGAATATCATGAGTTTTATTTTAGAGTATTTAAACATGTTTTTTCTTTGAAATAAAAAAATTTAAAAAAAAAATCTTACCTCGTCACATGCCCCACAACGAGGCTTCAGAAGCTCAGCGTGATGACGGCCGCAGTAAATTTTAGCGTCCTTATAGAAATAGATGAGGTCCACGAGAAGTTCGTCACAAGTGCTGCAGAGGAAACACGCCGGGTGCCAACATGTATCGTGGCCTGCTCTCGCTGCGAAAACTGCCAAATCACCTCCACGGATTGTATCTCCACACTGAAAATATAAAAATGTGTATATATTATTATATATTATATATACTCTTACTAGGAAGTGTATAATGTATACTGAATCACATATTTGTCATCCCAAAATTACACATTATAAACCTTCTTTCTTCATTGTCTTTCAATACATATTCCTGATGTCTATACTTTTTCCAAAATATTGATTATTTACAAAATAGTAACACATTGATATTTGACTAAATAATTTTTTTATTTACCTGTTTTTAATATCTACAAATGAATAGTATTTTTCTTTGTATGACCCTTATTTCATGTTCTGCATTCATAGAGAATAGGACTACCATAGACCTTTCAACTTTTTACAATTTAAGTTTTAATTAATGTTTAAATGGTTAAACTCTCTGAGGATTTCAAGTATAATCTCCAATGTCATCTTTCAGTTATATATACACAGCCACGTGTATCAAGCACTTTGTATGCATTTACAATTTTTTCTACTGATCAGAGACACGGGTATGATAAATATTGATTTTTGTAATATTCCTCGAACACCAAATGACACTCTCCGTAGATTTTCCACTAGCTAGATTACTTGCTGCGACTAATTACATCCATTTATGGCATTCATTATAATGTAGCTGACATTAGACGCATGTACTGTACATGAATTCCCTTTTTAATCTAAACTACTAATCTCCAGAATATTTACTGAGGTCAAATTTTCATTGTTTATTTGAAAAATGATATTCTATACTTTGTCACCAGAAAATGTTGATGTTAGTTTTCAAGACATATAATGAATGCGTATTAAGTCTGAATGTTTATGTGTTATCAAAGACAACTAACATATATATGTAATGTAAAGTCATGTATACAAAAAGTGAAAATGTTTGCCGTGTGTTTGACACTGAGCTGTTTGCAAACTGTTTGGAATGTTTGCTACAAACTTCCTGCATGTTTTCCCGGATGTGTTCTGATGTTTTCTCTTTTTTGATAAGCATAAAAGTTACAAACAATTTGTCAGTTTGCAAAACAACTCAAAACAAACAATCTCAATTATGCAAACAATTCAAAATGTTTCAAACTTGTTAAAGTAAATTGTATCTTCCCATAGAACAATATAATAAACTAGAATTGTAAAGATACTCTAACCATTCACAACATAGAATGGGGGGGGGAGGATTCAATCAATAAGCATCACCTAAGTTCATGTTAAGGTGACACGAAGCAATTATATGTAGCTACTTTCCCCCATTGAGACCATGTTTTACAAACCACCTTAAACACTTCACAGTATAAACAGAACATTGAAACCAATGTAAGATGCTTTGAAAGTTCGCTTCACGCTGGGGCTTCAATAAATACTAGTATTACAGACAAAGATTCAAGTGGTTATTTAAGAAATGTTTACACATATTATTGGTACTGTCAACAAAACATGTTTTTCTTGTGATTACTGCGTTCAATTTGTAAATTTCATTTCAATTTTGAAAGTAGCATTTGAATAGATATTTTCAAATAAAATCAGAAGAGTCCTTGAATATTTTTATAATAACAATCATGGTGATAAGATCTTTCAATGTATTTATTTACTTTCTAAAGAAAGGACATGCAAACACAACACATTCACTTTCTGCTATAGATATTACCCTAAAATAAGTCCCCATTCAATTTGGATATTCCCCTAAAAAGTTCCCATAAAACACATTTTCCCCAAAAATCCACAATGAAGAACTTAACATGTCAAGTTCCCCCTTATTTTATCTATAAATATGCAAATGATTATTATGAATAAGACATGGGAATTTACCTGTTCACAGATGCTTCCTTGCATGGTCAGAGGCAGTGGACGTACACTTCCCCGCCCCAGGGCCTCTTTCTTCCTGCGGGTGCTGAAAAGTCGCAGCTCTTTCTTCTCTTCATCATTCAAGCTATGACAATATCTGTGCTCGTTGTCATGGGGAGGCAGTTGCTGTAGTAACTGTTTGATGCGGTACTTTTCCCCGGCACTGTTTAACGCTGGTACTTTACCCTCCGGTAGAGCACTGAAATACTGGTGAACCTGGAAATATAGGAATAACAATTGAATACAGGTAAATATGGTAAAGTTTGCATACCTAGAAAAGTATGAGTGAAATATGACAGTGTGGTAAGATGGGTGACACTACAATGCTGATGGAGAGAGATAATTTGGTGTATCTTTGCGTCAGTTCTTACTTGTTCTTTTGGCTTGTTTCGATCAACAAAATATTTAAAAATGATAATAATATGAACAACTTGTGCTTTTGTGATTATGCATTTCTACTTTTTAGCAATGTTCTAATAATGCCAAAAAGTTAAATAGATGGTGCAAAAGATTCACCATGGCTTGGATCTGTGGTGTTGTTATCATGCATTCACAATGTGTATCACAATCTGAATCTTCTGAATCATTCTCTTCAATTCCAAGTTTATCTGTTGAACTAACATGTTCATCTGTCATAGTACAATCCTGTTCTGTTGCCATAGTAACATCTTCTATTGCTACAGACAAATTGTTTGTTGCCAAAGAGATGTTCGAAATGTCTAAATTGAGCCTGAGAAGGCGTTTTACTTCATCTTTTAAGACTTCAATTTCAGATTCAGAGTCTGTCTTTGTGTTATTATCCGTGCTATCACTTTCATATTCTCCATCAACAACAACAACTTTTACATCATCATCATCCACTTCTTTGAGCTTCAGCCACATGTTATCATCTGTTATCATCATATCATCAATGGCCAAGTCCTTGTTATGTTTTCTTTTTCCTTTCAAAGTTACTATGTTACATTTATTTTCAAATTTAAACTGCTTGTTGCTTGTTATTCATCATTTTCACTATATATGTTTCACAATTGTCGATATGTGCATCCAGGGCCAGTTTAGGAGAGAACTATACAGGGGAAAGTCTATTGAGTGGTTTTATATATAAATATATGTTTGTTTAACACCAATACATAATCTCATCAATTCTGAGATAAATCAAAAAAATTAACCATGAAAATAAGGAAACCACAAAAATGACTGATATCAAAAAATATATATTTGAACTAGGAGTTGAAAGAGTACAATTTGTGGATTGTTTTATCAAAAATGTGGTAAATCTGTGACACTAAATCTACAGCACTTTTGGCGATTGAAAAGTACAAGTTAATCTATGTTTTCATAATTGATGTGTTATGTTATAATATACTTAGCAGGATTTCGTATTTGCTCTCATGGCACTTGAAGTGGGTGTTGAAATCTATATCAAAATTTGGATGAAAATCACCAAATTCTTTGAATAAATATTTCACTGTTGAACATTTTATAAGTCACCACATTAGACATATAACAAAAATATTTTGGTAACCTTAAAAATAACAGATGCCAAAAACTGATTTTCAGTTATGACTAATATCACATATCAGCTCAAAAATGTACAGTATGTGTTACGATTTTGTAATTTTAATGATTTAAATTTTAATGAGAATATTTAATTGATTTCACCTCTCTGAGACATCTGCTCGTGAAGTGCAATATTACTTGCTTGTCATAGCAATCTGTTAATGGTTATTTTATTTTCTCCCATAATAACATAATATCAATTTTTCATACTTCTATTCATATGACCACATGTAATGCTTTGTATATTTTTTTCATAGCATGTCAATTCTGTTATTTTCAGTCTTATTTTGTGTAATAAACTGTTAAGTGTTATTGATAGGTTAAAATAGATTTCATGAAGTGCATAAGGTGAAAAATACAAAATCAGCATGCCCTGGGGAGGGGTAAGGACATACAGTGTACTAAATCCCTTTGAAACGAATACAAAGATGACTAAATACAGAATTCGCATTCTGGATCTTGAAGTCATGAGCCAGAAGAATGAATTGAATATCTATATTTATATGCAGTCCAAAAGTATATGTAATTGAAAGTCAATTCTTATATGGATGTTTAACATACAAAATTACTGAACAAAATAATTTCATTCTTTCTGAATATGACATCAATTGTTTAAATGCCAATAAGAAATTGATATGTTTCTATTGTCATTGACCATTCAACTGACCCTCTTTGACAAAGGGCCCATAATTCCTGGTGCTATCACATGATTAACTACATCCAATCAAGCATGGCAACCCCAAGACCTCTGAATTAAATCCCATGCAAATTAGGTAACTTAATATCTTCCTTTATTTAAGATTTCTTTCCTGAAACCTGATAGTCAAAACATCTTTGTAAAGTACAAAAATATGTTTTAACATCGACAAAGAACCTAGACCATGCCGGACAACACAAAGACAATAAAGGACACGAGCCCTGAGCACGTCACTCATTCAATATATTTAATCAACATAGATAATAGCTGACAATTTCTTCGTATGAATTAAAAGTCATTAGGATTTATGAAAACATACATGACATATACACAAAGAAATGCAATTAATACATCTGATTAGAAGTAATAACCTTAGAAAATAACTAATAACAGCGAAAAGATAGGAGTAATTTCTGGAAAAACCCAGATGTGCAAAATCATCTCTAAAGCGTTCATAAAAGAAAATTATAGCTATCAATTTTTATGTTGTTATTTTTATGTTTCATATCTTTTGACCACAACAGACACGTGGTTGAATTTTGAAGCTGTGTAAATATTAAATTGTTATCTATTAAATCTGTGAATCTTTTATGCTCAAAAAACAATTAAGATACTCATAAAACTAGTACAATGATTTTTATTCAGTATTGTTCTTATTATGGACACGCATGTTCAAAGTAGACCCAATAAAATTTTTACAAATAACAAACTGTACTTATAATCCTCGACATAATATCTTATTAGTTAGATGAAGCCCATTACCAATATTTAGAGATAATAACATAATATATGTTTGCCTGGGGATCTGATTTAATCCAAATGAATGAAAAAGCTTTAATTAAGTCCAAAGTGCCCTAAAAAGGGATGCATCCATAATCCTTCAATTTATCTTGCAAATTAAATTAGTCACGGCATCAAAATAAAGTGGGGATGTGAAAATCATAAAGTTCAGCAAGAAAATTAAGTCGCTATATAATTAAATAATTATTACATTTTTAATTTTGAATAAAAGAATACAGATTTATTCAGAGATGTACCAAAAAGCATTTTTGTATTATTTCGGGGAGAAATAAAGAAAATACATGGACCCTTCAGCTCGAATGATATATCCATCCCTATCCATTACTCTTTGATCAGCCCTCGTACTTTAGACCATACATAGGTGGTATTGTTCAATATGTGCCATTTATTTATTGATAATCATTATGAAAAAGTTCACATCTTTTTAAAATAGTTTACAATTTGCATAGTGTCATTTGGGGATTAGCACGTCTCCAGTTCAGATTTGAAATTGTTAACGCAAACACATTTTGTCATGTCTAAAAAACTAATGATACAACTTTTGAGTAAACAGAATTTAATGCTGTACTCTGTCCTCTCTCATTATTACTCAAGACATAAATGTCAAAAAAATTGACCCCAAAAAACTGACCATATTTCAGGATGAAAAATCATCGAAAACTGACCTCATTTCCATATGGCCTTTAAAAGCACATGATATTTTCACCCATGAATTGCTCCCCCAAATGAAACACCAAAGGGATCACAGTTTAAAATGCAGAAAAGATAAAAAAGAAATTCACGAGAATCAAACAATCAAAGTATGGAATGAAGTTCCCAATTTATATAAAAATGCAAGCAAATCTGACATTTCTTTCAAACATTACAGAGAAAGGAACAAAAATAAAAATATTTAAGAACTGGGTGCTTGAATGATTCCAACGAGGCCCCAGATAATTCTTTAAGATCATATCAAGATCCTTTAGTATATTATTCATCTTTATTTGACAGAACTGGAAAGTCGCCTTATGAAAGACATTTATTATATCCCATTAGTCATTGTATTTTTCTGTTTCATTTGCCAATCCTTCATCAGATATGACTCAATTAATAGGGACACGTCCTAAAAATTACCATTTCAAATACCAAAAGAGTGTCGCCACCTAAATATTCAATTCCCCAAATGCTAGCCCCTAAATTAGCGTGGCAATATGTCTAAACTTAAATATAACAAACTACACAGACTTTCTTACAAACTCACCCCCTCCCTTAAAACAAGTACTTGACATGCAGACAGGACAAAAATGACAATAGCTCATTGACTGAAATCAAAACTCAAATTTAAGCAAATTAGTAAGTATGACTTGTAATGATTAAATACACCATTTTTTCTTTTCTAATTATCTCATTTTCGAAGACATAAAAAACCAGTGTTGATAACATATGCTTCATTTGGTGCTCAAAGTGACTCAATACTGAACAATATTCATTATTTTTTATGACCATTTATCATATACTTGAAGGATTAACACAAATGAGAATTATACCATAAAATGCATGGTCCATTAGCACATGATTGATCAGGCATTTTTTAATTCTTCAAAGGATCAAGGAAATGGTACAATTCCGTTACTTTTTAAATATATTCGTCATAGCATACAATCTTCCTCCATATGAATATGCAAGTTTAGGTTATTCCTTGCTTTTTGCACTATTTTTCTCTTTGTTTCATAATTGGAAACGTGTCTCTCTATTTTCAGGTAATTCTGGAGTTCTGTGGCATCTAAGAGGATAATTATAGTCAATATTGAATCTATCACTTCCATCCCTCTCATTTCATGTCTTAACAAGTGAAATACAGTGAAAACCACGGGAATAATCATAAAAAACTTAACAGAAATAAAGTGAAAACTAAATTGTGATGAAATTCCAACTGGCCCTTCTCTTTAGGTCATTTTTAGTGATGAATTTGAGAAAATCAACAATGACAGGTGTAGACTTGTGTAAAGGCTCCTACAAATCTAGCTAATATCACTTATCAATGAATACAGAGATAAGTGAAATACTATAATTGAAATATTAATAAATCTCTGCTATGCTCAATGATAACACCACTTAACCACAAACTGTCTAGATGTATAGGTTTCATCATGGAATCTTGTAGAATCCTTCGGTCTATGATAGGTGAACGAAAGGCCTGGTATATTTTTTATAGCATACAAATCTGCATGTTTAGGCATTTCCTAGCCTGTCAAAGCTCTATCCTTTATGAGAGGCCTCAATGCCCATCAAATTAAAAATATGGAAATTCCACGACTATAAATAGGGAAAATGTCCGATGCCAAAAACAGATAAATTATATGTGGCTAGATTTATTGTTTTTCTCGTACCGAGGGATCGATTTAAAGCGTTTAAAAAATAGTTAACTTCTAGGAGAGATTGGTTTTGATCTTGACGTGCAGCTGTCAAGGGATGACATGCTAATCCGCGGTAACACCTCAAAACTTTCTACCCCTAGATAACATCTCAGCAGATATTTTTTGTGACTCAGTAGGGTTAGATTCATGAAATTGATAATGATATCCCAATATTTTTATTTACACGTTCTTGCACATTTGAGGTTCGCGAACCAAACACACAATAACAATACATTCATTTTTATTGGAATCACACAAATTGATTAAGAACATCATCCTCCTTCTGAGTTCACCAAAGTTTTTTAGAGATGGGATCTGGAAATATTTTTAGCTTGTTTTTACAGTTCAGGATACGCAAGTGCTCACAGTATGCTAAAGTTCGAGAAATGTTACAAAATTGTAGCAACTGTAAGATGAAAACATATAAACAGATATCATTTCATTCACGTTACACACATTTCAAAATAATTCCCAAAATTCTCAACAAAGTGAATGGGTTTCTGGGATTGGTATATAATTCAGATAGTCACGCTGGTCCCCGATACCTTCATTTCTAGCTAATTCCTCTTTTTGACTGTATTTTAAAAGGCAAAACAAGACTGTCATGATACTTCAGGTGAACTTTAGATGCCAACACCTGGGCCTGGGTTACATTAACACTATTTTCATACAGAAATACTGCAAACCCGCAACACATTTTCAAAAAGGTTTCCTCTTTTATATATACACTACCTTTAATAGAAAACCCATTTTATTGCTTTTAATGCTCAGCCAGTGTCATATTTTCCGATCTGTGAGTTAATGCAGCTGCGCTACATAAATGCCGGTGCAACAACAACAAAATTCATTGAAAAAAGCCACAAAATTCTCTTTACAAGTGGAACAGCATTACATCGTGACATAGGACAGTATGACTTGCCAACCCATTAATTAAATATCATAACATGCATAACTTATATTCAAGTAAGAAAACCATATTTGCAAGAACAGAACAAAATTGATCTAAAATGTGAGAAATCAAGTGTTCAATTCAGATCTCATGAAGAGAAAATAAGCAAACAAACATTACACTTCAAAATAATTTGATGGGTAAAACTATCCCAACATATTTCTTACAACATACCAGCCCATAAAAACTAGGAAACAAAATATAGAGTGAAATGAATAAACGAGTGCCATTTTTGTGTGTAATAGATATGAGACCCCTCTGTAGCTGATATCTTAGGTTCCTAAAACAACTGGACTGGCAATTCTGGTATGGTTTAGATGATGGGTGTCTAGTAGAGAGATGGAAGTGATTGGACATTTTTGTAAGACCTCAAAACCGGCAAACAACGATTCATACTGGTATGTCGAGCCTTGTCAAAGAAACCTTTAATATAAGGGGCAAAGCAGATAGTCTGGCATAAGGCCATTGTGTTATGGCCTTCATCTCTTTAAACTCAGATACAAGACTATGCACTGGAATGAACTGATTCTATGATTATACCAGTCTTCTGGCTTACTTGCAAATACTCCATTCTCAAATCCTTACAAGAAAGAATACCAACCAAACCTCTGTCATGTAAAACATGGGCCATTGTCAAAACCTCCTGGTATCAATCTCACGTCAACATCAACAAAAATGTCAGTAGTGTACTCAAAATAGATTAAGTGGGGTAAAAAGGTCAAACATTGGGCCACTTTGTGGTTAGAGGGCACAGTTAGTTCCATTGCCCCTGGATCACAATTGACTTTGGGTTAACCATTGTGGTAGAGACAACTTTACCAACACTTCAAACAAATGAGATTTTAGAGAAAAATTACAATGTAAACTTTATAGGTCTGGTGTCTGTTTGGGTTAGAATCGTTTTACATGTACCAGTTCAGCTATACCTCTAGGTGTTCTTTCTATTATAACATTTTACCAAGGAGTTGATTTTTTAGAAACTGTATTCGGGTAGGTTCTGGATATGTCTAATTTTTCTCCTCTCTAAAGTCCACTAAAAATCCTATAAGCTACAAAAAATGATATTCTTACTAGGGGATCTCGTTGGTGGTTTTTCTAATGATATTCACAACATATTAAAGTGATATGAAGCATATTTAGTTGAATGATTGTTTTACATTAGGTTATTTAGTATTATGATAACATATCAGACAGACTGTGCAGAAAATACCACAGAACACACATTACACAGTTATGATACAGAAAAAACTAGAGAACCAATCAAGGAATAAAGTAAACATGGACAAGGCTGATATCTTTAAGTACAATAAGATACCAGATATTCTATTCAAATTCTAAATATAGAGACTGGAATAAATACAAAAATGAAATCCTTTCGCATGGTAGATGTTTTACAAAGTGCTACATCACATACTAAAGCATAGATAATATCAATCATATACGCATACATGTCTTTTTGAAATACCCAACGTTAACGATAGCCTGTCTTCATCTTCGCAAGCTATAGTCCCATTTCTATGACACCTTGATTAAGTAACACGGCTTATACCTGAGAATCTACCTGGTTGTCAATCACTGTTGATTAATAAGGCACCTGAATATTTGTTCCTATAATTGAAAGCATTGATAATACTGCTTATTATATTTAGATAAGAAATGAAAATGAAATATAACTTTTGAGTATGTCACTTGCATCGGCATGAATGAATTGAGCCATGAAATTTTGTACGATTTTATAAAGAAAAAGTAACGAATTAATCTTATCTTATACGGATCTATTTTATTTATGTAATCCGTGGCACAACCGGAAATCAATTTTAGTTACCATGGTAACTATTTGACATTATTAAACTTGCGGTTAATTCAGAAATAAACTTTAATATTAATAAGAATTCTTATCGACATTATTGGCTTCGTCGCATGGTTTGTTTTACTGTGGAAGGATTCCCCGAGTGGAATACCAACAAAAGTTTACAGTTTTAACGTATTTAGAAAACCATCATAAAAATTTATGATCGAGTTTCATTACACGAGATATGAGATATCACTATCTTGAGTTCAGACTGCATCCTTTCCAAGTCATAACTGATGCATTCATGGCCAAAAATAGTATAATATACCAAATAAAAATAATATCAAAGTAAAACAGAGGTTATCTATCTTATACAAATCTGTATTAACCTTTTGTAAAGTTCAAGACGGTTGTGTGCTCGAAAGTCAAAAAGGAGATTTGGTGTGGAATAAAAACCAAAGGTTATGTTAAAACTGTGTAGTTTAAAGAAAGAAATTGAAAGAAAACCAAGATTCTTATTCAAATTTTAGAGAGAAATATGTGAAAAAGGCATGAACAAAATGTTGTTTTATGTAAGGGGCTAACACCACATGTCCCTATGAGCCCCCATATCGAAATATCCCACTTGAAATCAATTGGAAAATTCAGATGTCTGCCAAAAAAGCCAGCCAATTCTTATTGAAGTGCATTCTGTCAATCAGAGTTGAACATTTACATTGAAAGCATTTCTGGAAATCGGGAATCTTAAAATTGCAGACTGTTTATATCACGGTATACTGTTAACAGGTTTGAAAGAAATGGGTGAAAAATTGTAGAAATGAATAGAGTAAAAATTCTGTGCTTATGTTTACCTTGCCTTTGATCAGCATACAATCTGCCATTTCTAACAAGTCTGTTTTGAGGGATAGCAAGGCATGAATCCTGCATCAAAAATACAACTAGAGATCTACGTTTACCTTTCCACATTTTTTCAGAAAGTTGATTTGATCAAGTACCATTTTCAAATGCTCATTTTGCATCTTCAACAAGGGAACTTCATATCAGAACTTACTAGCTTCGGGGATAAATGGTATTTGAGAAAAAGAACTGTTGACTCTATTCATTGTTTTGTGACATCACTCTGATGATCAATGATCATTTCCGTTTATTTATAGTATGTGTGGTATATGATATATAATGATCAAAACGTAAGCCAATTTTTTTAATCAATTTACAAGTTTGACCATATAATCATATTCATTGTTTTCAAGTATTATAACTTGGCAGCCAGTTATAAAATATGTACCTTTTCTTATGAACTTGTTTCTTAAAAGAGAGCTTCGTCTACAACTAAATGAAAATACAACTAAAGGTAAATTACATGGTTTACAGTTTACTGGGCTTAGAGGGTAATATTATCCCCTACAGATGTAGGGAACATAACCTCACATAGAAAAACATCTTCCACACTTCCAAGATAAACTATCTTTCATCCACATAAGAACATTTCTGCCAGTATAGATCAATGGGCTGTCGAAGAACTTCATGAATTGGATTATAATACAATCTCTTGTTGATATAGAGCTTGATTGTTGCCCCTTGTTGTATTTAAATGTTAACCTCATCTGTCTTTTGTTCGCAGTCTTCGTCTTCAATGCACTCAACTGGAGGGAGCAGAGTGTATCTTCCTTTATCAAGATTGGAAAGTGCATTGGGAGTGGGGAATTCATGTCAATCTTGTATTGATATCGGCCTTGGGTATAACTTTTATGTTCCTTTTATTTTCTATACTTTTCTTATCATATCTTTTCGTGTTTTCTTGCAGTGGCATCCTCCCCATAATTATGGGTTGAACCACGAAATGGTAGATTGTTCCTAGAAACGTTGGGTTGTTTCTAGAAATCATGGGTCAACCACAGCAATAATGGGTTGAACTCAAGTAACCATGGGTCATTTCCTCAAAACCATGGATTACCATAACAACTATGGGTAAACAATGGCAACTATGGTTCACACCAATGATACGTTCCTAATCAAGTGCTAAGATATGGCAGCCACATTGTGGCATTCATATGGTATTCATATGTTTACATTCTATTTACCTATTTATTATCATCCGGCATAACTTAGTAAACATATCATAGTATTTACATTAGTATTGAATGATTAAACCAATTAATAATTGGTACAACACCCTAACAAATATTTAGCCAGTTTCCACCAAATTCCTCAGCTCTTATATACATTCTTATATTAGGCTAACATATATTCTTATATTAAAGTTGGAGTTCAATGGTAGCTTTGCAATGGTAGCTTTCCAATCAGTTTTTATTTTTATGAATATCCTTCATCTGGGTTCTATAGATACCAGCAAAAGTGATAGTTTCAAGGGGTCTCAATTGTGTGAAAGTGGTGATATGTGGGGGTCTAAAGATCAGAGTTCAACATAACTTTCAATTTATAATACTTTAAAGTTGTATGATCAATTTTTGAGATTTTGGACGTGCATTTTTTATTTACCATAGTAACGCTATTGTGTAAGTGTCTGTGTCTGAGAGGATGAGAATAATAAGTGAAGTACAGGATGTGACAGCATTTAGCAATACAAAAATGTTTTTCAAGTTTACAGAATACTTAACCTTAACCTTTACATTACATTTTACATTGAACTTCAAATACAAAGAATCGCGAGGTTATTTTATCTATACACAGCACAGACAAGTATCTAATCATAGATAACGAAAATCCTCAAACAAAATATCCAAACTTTTACTTTCAAGTATGACAAATATGGTTGTCATGGTTATTTATTTCTAGATTTCTCGTTATATATGATTTCATTATCTGGCATCATCTGATTGTATATAATAATTTCTAAGGTGTTTGACAAAAATTTATATTTTTCATGATTTTTATATGATTTGGTTGTATGTTGGTTTTATGTGTTGATATGTTTATAAGGTCTTTTATTTGTTTCTGTCCTTCAAATGCTGCCTTTTGCACTTTTCTGATACTACATCTGATATATCTCAAACAACATACCTGTTCTGGTTTCAAGCCAGGGGGCACCCATGTATATTCCTCCAAGGCACACCCACTATCGTCATCTGACGCTGAGCTGCGCTGATAATCGTGAATGAGTTTGTTAACACTCTGCTCCTGTTCAGCTCCGGAACCTTGCATATCGTGTGTGTTTTGTGGGCATTTACAATGGCGACAAATTTTTCTGAAAATACACAATAAATGTTTAAAATTTTGCTTAGTATGCATTTCTGCCCATTTCTGTTATAAAACTATCATATTATATCCCTCAAATTACCTTGGAAATCTTATGAGACAGGCTCAAGGTAATGATAATCACACTACATTTTCGTTTTCTTCATCATGCCTAATGAACCCATTTTCTTTCTACTTATTCTGGCTTATTTCAGCTGTGTTTGGGTGATTATGCCACAGGCTGTACCCTACACTAATCCCATATACAGACAGATTGAGATTAAGCACAACTTAGATACCTTCTCCTGTTGAAATAATCCTTTTAGTTTCTCATATTTTTCTCCAAAGTATGAATGAAGTGTCTAATATTCTTGCATTCTTGTATTATTTAGAGTACTGCCCGTGTGCTTGTTTATCTCAGTCCTCTCTACATTCACTCTATCCCACTCTATTTTGTATTGTGGAATTGACTTTGTGTGATTTTGTTAATAGGAGGATACCTTTCTAAACTGTTTTTACTGGATATAATCCAGGTTGGATGAAATACAACAATTTTTCAAGTTTTTTATTTACTGTGCCAACTAAGAAGATATCTCCACTCCCGTGTGTGAATATCTACATTACTCTTGACCATTAACACTTTCCTCTGTATTTTGACTGAAATGACACTCATTTTCAATTTTGATACAATTTAAAGTTTATATATATATTACATCCTTATTCATGATTCCTCGAAATATCTCACATTTTTTACTTTACTTTTAATTTCAAAAACATTATAATTTTAAAAAGCCTGTATCATTTCAATCACAAGGTATATTGCTTATGACACTCCACACAGCAACCTACATTGAAGCCTGTTATTTTCAGCAGTTTCAACGACTTCAAGTGCCCTAAAATATCAAACAAAACCACCATATTGTGCTGATGATGTTTGTATACTTTACACAGTAGTAACAATTTGTGTTTTTATTTTTTACAGAAAAGTGTTGAGAGATAACAAAGATGCAGGTTTTCTGAAAGTCAGTATACTGCACAGATTCAAGGAATTGTAGCCACTGATTTACACGAGCCAATTTGGTCATTGTCCATGTTTTTGTGAATGTGTTCTAAACTGGTAATGAAAGCATTGTCGCTTTCCACTGGGTCTAGTGGTAGGAACAATCGAAACCTTGTGAATCAAGATGGATGAAATGATATTGAAAAATCTTGACTACCCCCTCCCCATTGTTATGTAACAACATAGACAAATTGCTAAGGCAACTGCAATTTGAATTCCCATTGCCATGGAGACAGTTGGACATAAACAAGAAGCTGTCAATAGCAGGAATCTGTTCAATCTTCAATAACAGGTGTTGCATCATTAACATAAAACCAGTGTTTCAAATCAAACTTTTCGACACTCATTTGATAAAACTCTCAAACAGAGACATGGAAATGTTTTCACTCAACAGACTTTCAAACTTTTACGTCTTAAGTTTTATTGAAGAGTTTATTGGAAGAACTAAAATCTTGCCCGAGGGTAGGAAATAATGACCAGTAGAGGTGACCCCATTACTCTCACTAATTGATTCACATTTAGTTAATTCTGCCATTGATAATTCAACATTTATAAATACTTCCAAATAATTAGGCTCAAAGTTGATTAATTTTTACCATGTACCTACTTAGTTTGTTGAATTTGTGAAGTGTGTGCAGACTCCAGTTAATAGTTCATGCATTTACCATATGGCCAGGAAAGTTGACCAAACATGTAGGCCACTTGTAGTTGACCATAAAATATTTTATTTTCTGATAAATCAGGGAATACGAGCAATTACTGCCATTTGCTTCGATAATTCAGAAAATCAGCATTTTTCAAAAAAATCCCAAAATCATTTCACCATAGATGGCACTGTGCTGACTATTATGAATGTCCAAACTGCAAACCACAACAAATTAAATAAATGAAAACATCAACTTTACAGACCATCATACTATCCACTTTGTACTATTTAGGTTATCCCCCATTTATTCTAATCATTTCAATTACTGTTAATTAATGTTTAGGTTGTCTCTAATTATTCTCACCTTACAACTATCTATGGGAAATTGTAAACATCCCAATGATAACTCTACAGTATTACAAATTCAACAATTTGCTTAGATGATGTCGCAAGAAATCTGGTGGTGCCATTTTCTTACCATTTCTCTTATAGATGTAAATGAGGTCTTTGATTGGATATTCTTGAATTTCTACATCTGACTTAAAAATATAGCACTTAAAAAAGAGACCCAGGGACTTATCTAGAATGGTCCAGGGAACATCAAATTATTTCCTAATGATTCTACTATACTTTTCTCATTCCGCTACTGTTTCTATGTTTTTATAGATGCCACAATACCCAAACCTAAACACCTAAGCAAATTCCAAGAGATATCCTCCAACCCCAAGAAGAAATTTAATCCTTAAATACAACATAAGAATAATCTTGATAAACTCAAATCTGTATTTATCAGGTCAATACGATCCAAGAGATAAACTTACCATCAATATAAAAACATCAACAAAATGTTCCTTGTGGCTGGCTCCGTATAAACTTTTCCAAAACAAACTCGCAGAAATACTGATATCCTGACTGCCTTCTCTCCCACTTGCATATATATTATTTGCAAATTGAATAATTCACTCCTGGACAGTCAAGCCAAAAATTTATCAAACTTGAAAGCGGTTTCGGAGACAGTAGCCCTATAAATCTTGGCAAATAGTTAAAAAGTTTTATTCATTAGTCCTAATACAACGTGTATACAATTCATAACTTAAAATACACATGAATATATTTTGTAATCTAATTGCTAGTTATAAATGAAAGTGGATCGTTTCTCACAATTGAAAGCTTATATATGAGACCTTTGTTTGTCTAAAAATAAAACATAATTATAAGGTATACAAACTATATAAAGATGTATCGTTATATAAGCTACAGACACGTGCAATTTTTAAGATGTTAGTTAATGTGCTGTAAATAAATCAGTCACTCCTGCAGCTAGCTATCAAATAATTCATCCAAAGGGGAGTATTTAAATTATTTTACGCTTTAAAAGTGTTATATTAGATGTTTTTTGTTGTCAACTTAAATCTATTAGCTTTAAATTGATATATGGACTCAGTATGTTGATCCATGAAAATATAGCTAATAAAACCATGCTGACAATGTCTCCTCCTTAAAAATTAATTTAGTCTAATATTCTTGATTTGATTTGTATAATGAGTATTTAGCCTATAGAAACGTCCATATCCTGACTGGTTTAGAATGACAGCCGTCAGTTCCCAGCATGGAAGACCCAAACAAAAAATTAAAAAATATTCATTTTTTCATATGCAAGTTTGCAATAAGGAGGAAATGTATAATTTGTTATGCATATTGATGTAGATGTTTAAATAGTATATATTTTTGAAATATTAGAAGACTAACATTCCGATTTGGGGAAAATATATGAAAAAAGCATGACAAGCATTTTGCACGAGAGAGAAAGTGGCTTTTTATGTCCATCTTTTCATTTCATGAATATGGGCAAATAAAGATGCCAACTTATATTACTGACAGTATTGTCATGACAAGAAACCTCCCATGACATGAATAATACAACCTTATTACTTTAATGAATAAGTTTGGCAAACCAGAATTCGTGACACCATTCAATTATTCTCAATGCAGAATTAACCAAAACAGTTTGTGTTGATTTTCAGAATGCCATGATAGCACAGCATAAATAAATAAACAACATAAAAAACAATATTTTGAAAATATTTTTTTAACTAGTCCTGAAATTTAGTATTGTATTAAAATCCTGTCTTAGCTATCAATAAAAATGTCAAACCTAACATATAATTTGAGACAAGCCCTTAATAAGTAGAGTTACACATGAGCCTTTAAAGAGTCTCCAGTAAAATTAGTAACCAAAATGGAAGCATAATTCTACAGTAATCCATAGCTTTATTTACGGATAAATATTAGCAACAAAATATTGAAACAGTACTTAGTAAGAAAATGATGAGATAGATACTCCGATAATCTAAGGAAGACCTCTAGATACACCAACCTATACAAACATTTGATCAGTCTAAAGTTACAACTCCAAGGCTCTATCACTTAATATGAGACAACACATTCTCCGATAAAATACCTATAGGGATCTATTACGAGAATCAATTCTCTTTAGATGAGCATTCATAGGATGGTAACTTAGAGCTCTACAAAAATGGCCTTTTGTTTTATTCTCTTTAATAAGGCACTCCTAGGTAAACATTGCTAAAATGTATCATAAATTTGTTGACACGTCATAATTGAAGGATGCTTATGTAAACAATATGTTAGAGATGCTATGATCAATAAATGTGCTTAGTCAAAGAAGCTTTAAAAAGAAAGTTTATCAACTTATTATATATAAAATATCAACTTCTAGAACTTATTTTACACTTCTTTGCCTAATTGTATAATATTGTATCATATTGCATTGCATTGTATATAGTATTGTATATTGAACCATATTTAGTATTGCATTACAAAATATTGGAAACTAGTCTCTTTGATATTATGTAATTATGGCAGTGCCAATGTTCTAATGAGATCGAACTTTTTATTGATGGTAACATTTTGTTGACAAATAGCTGTATCAATAGAGAACCAGGACAATGTCTTTGATTAAAAATAGTACTATTGAATAATGAAACCCACTGGTATTATAAATGAACAAGCCGATCTTGCATTTTCTCACAAAAAAGCATGGAAAGAGAGGAACCAGCATCTGTCAAAAAAACAGAGATGATACAAACTCTGATGGCGATATACAATTGGAAAAAGGCATATATCACTTGTAGAAACATTAGGAGAAAACTGAACTAAAATAGACCAAAATGAAATGTTTTTCAAGGGATCGGCTCTTTGTTAGTCACTTGCATGGTGATCTATTACATTTTATTTCCAATAAGTGAGAAATACAAGCTTCTCCTAACCTTGATGTTGGAAATAATTGTCAAACTGATACTCAATCGCAAATATTTTCATAACAACATTACTGAGAAATAAGCAACAAATCACTAACTTAATCGTGAATCGAGGTCTGTATGTTGCTTACATAGGGATAGCTGGGAAACAGAACATACGACCCCTTTCCCCCATCTATTTGGAAAAATAGAGAAGGGGGTGATGACCAAAAACTAGATGCAACATGAATAACTGATACGTTATGAATTTCTAGATTATTTCTAATAATGCCCAAAAATGCCCTTACTTTTTTTAAGAATTCAAAAACACACATTGAACATTAATGAATATATCGGAGAGGCTACAACAACAAAAGGTTCCTTATAAATGCTCGTTTCCCTTAGAGATTCAACACAACAGAAAATATGGTTGTTTCAAGGATAAAGATAGGTCTTAAAAAATGCCACCCAAATACAATCTCACCTTAGAAATCATAACACCTGGAAATGCAAGCAGAGATATAAATTCGGCCATCGGTAAATATTTCCATTTCGACTTACCATAATGACAAACCTACTGATTTCTTTGGAATTTACAAATTATATTTTGTCAGAACATGTTTTGAAATTGAACTCAAAATATGGAATACATGCTTTTTACCTAGATTCCTAGTTCAAACAAAGTACTTGACCAGGTAAATTGTAAGTCTACAAAGGCATTTTGAGTGATCTGTATTTGTTGACAAGAATATTAGAAGATTAGACATCCAAATATATCCAGATTGGCCTTATCTAATCCGAGCTTGAAGATAGCACTTAAGTTGTACTATACCAAAGATGAAGTTTACTTCCCTTTCTTCTTAGCATGAGTGTAGGGTTTAATTCTAGACTAACCTCTGAGAAGTTTAGATAATTTTATAGTTTAGCGGCCCAACTACCACCACCAGTGGCCATCACAGCCCAGGTCATAAATCAATTCAAATCTAACGTGCTGACATTTTCTCAATATTGTTCAATTATTGGTCAATACTGGGTTGACATCAGAGGAAATGACCATATATAGAAAATCGTTCCTCTGGCGATAACAAGTTCTGGCTTACTCAGCAATTTCAGAGTACTTAAAGAGAATAGATGAAGTTATCTCTTAAGAAGCTAAGTCAAACTAATACAAAGAGTACTTTCTTAGTAACCATATTTTATGACAATACTGAATGTAGAATAGTGTGCCTATTTCTTTAATCCCTGCCGACCATTTTTTATTGTAACTCATATGACCATCAACCAGGGTTCATTTCACCTTGAAACAATAAATACTAAAAAATTCATATCAATGATGAAGTTTTCCAACATGTTTTTTCACTGCATTTCCATCATCTGAAACACAGTCCATTAATTAAACCAAATACACAGCCAGACATGTAGTCTTACAAGTAACCCTCAGATTTGATTGATTCAGGTACATATCCCATCGACAAAATCATCCAATCACATTTATAAAGATTAAACTATAACAAATCAGTTGAATAAGCCAGGAATAAAATAATCAAGTACAAAGGAAGCATTCTTAGTTGCTCAAAAGTACAAGAAATCTTAAAGTTACTTCAAATCTTAAAGTGAAATTAAGAGAACTTTGCATGAAAATGATGATATTTTAAGCGCAGGTCTACTAGATCATACCTGTAGAACACCTGAAAAGAAGCCACCCTTTGATGTTTGCAACAATTGTCTTAGTTGATGTATTGGGCTTACCTACCTCAACCACCGAATCTTAAAAAACATGAATTATTAGAGTAGAAAGAACATATGGAACAACACAAAAAGACCCGAAGAAAAAATTCAAAGTAAAAGATGTGAAGCAAACATATGTGAAGTTCATAGTCTGCAACTCTGAAGATCATAAATGAGTTCAAAAATAGAATATGGAAACTGAACCATCATGATATCAAAATAACCAACGATATTATAAAACAACTTACTGATGAATGAATTCTTCCAAAATACGACCTAAAACTTTTTCAATCTTTGTTGAATGATCGGCTATCAAGTAAAGACAAAATATACCGCAATAAGGTAACTAATATCAAAAGCAACTTAAATGTTTACTTTTCGATCACTTTCTTTGATTGGACCTGTGGTCAAAGTACCCCCTGTTATAAAAATTGAAATTTATGAACCTAAAACGTTTGATCTTATAGTCATATTTCAATGACTTATCAGAAAAAAGGCATGTTTACCGTCAAATACATATTTCTTATGATTTCTTACCTTTTTGTTGGTTCAAACACTCAATTTCAAGAGATCGATTCTTTTATGTTTCTTTTTCTATCAAGATCTGAGTCCTTATCAGCTCAAATGTCTTCAAAATAATTCTATCCTGACTCATATATAATATGTTTTGAATAATTCTGGGTTAATGCAGTATTTCCTGATATCTCAGCAAGTTGTTATATTTTACTCCTCAACTATGTTACAGAGTTGGTGTGTTATAGTTTCATGGTTTTGAAGATGCTTGAGTTGGTCACTGTTGCCATGGTCACCGTATCCTCTACCAACAGCATCCACAAGACAGAATGAGTTCTCCTCCCACAAGCGAACCATTTAACCTATGGCTTGCCAACCTCTCTAACTCCCTCGTTGGTTGAACTGCTACTGTCCATCTTAAATGCCAGTGGGAGGAATATATAAGCAAGAGGGATGGCAACTAATAATAAATTGACAATAGGAATCCGTTTAATAAAATATCACCCCCTTCAAATCCAAACCATAAAAACAAAGAACAAAAGTGTAAGACATTCAAGGAATAAAGCAAGTATTAAAATACTGGAGAATCGAAAATGTTTCAAAATTAGAGAAAATGAAACACTTCATTTTTATTCTGCAGAGAAAAAGGGGTGGAATACACCAGCGTGGAATGAACATTTAAAAAAGGGTTCAAATACTCAGTGGTTAATAGTCCACCATATGTGGGTATAAATCATGGGTTTAATTGTGGTTGACACACTGCAATGTCTTGTGGTTGTATCCCTCAATGGAAGTTTTAGAAGCTTTCAGTACACCCCGTTTGAGATGACCAACCCCTCAAAATTTTAGTTCACTCTGGACATTTCTAATACCTCTTAAACAATGTCAATGATTTTTTGTCATTTGACAAAATTAAAATCATGCAATTCACATGTTTTTTAATATTCCTTGTTAAAATATGCCCCAATTATCTTCATGATTGTGCATAATTATAGACTCTTATTCTATTTTATTTAACGGAATAAGATGTTTAAAATTTAGCCCCTGGGTAGGGCCGGAAGGGTACTTATGGACACACACCTTGATTTACCTGCCAATATCTCGTTAAAGGTATCCTATGTTTCCATACTGTTCCTTTCTTCAGATATAAATGAGGTCCTTTTGATTACCTACTGTGTTTGTCTTTTTACTTGCGTGACTTTCTTCTTACTTTCCAACCTCAATCAGTTCTTGCATTTAAAATTGCGACAACAATAATTTTTTAACATCAATGTTCAATTTTGAGACACCAACTTATTCCTGAATATGCTATAATATAATCATACACTCATCCATGTGACATTCAGACTGTACTGTATTAGAATGTGTAAATCTCACTTTCATAGATAAAGCAGAAATACAAATCAACGCAACTTTTGATTGGTCTCGTAAATTAATCTCACACAAGAAAATCAAGTAATCTCTTTAAAAGTAAATAGTGAAATCATGCAATAACTTATTCAATGTATCTATAAGGTTTGTTTAATACAGCTGTTGATAAAGTTAAATTAGGATTAAGATAATATGATTCTCAACCCTGAGATAATAATGTGCTATTGTGCTATACTCTGATGAGGATGGATGATTTGACAGTTTGACAACTAACTAATCAACAACGACAACATTCTAATACGGTGACATAAATCCAGAACCATCTTTAAGCGATTATATGTGACCATCTTTGAGGAACAGGAATATGATTGATTCGAAATGTTCAATGGTAAATTTTGTAATATAAAGAGTGCAATATAAGTTAGACCCTCTTTAAAAGGGTAAAGATGCTAAAGAAGTATTCCCAATTACAACAATGAGTGTAGTATTCATAATGTTTACATCACTTCCCTTGTGAAGATAAACTGATCCAGTCTCATCAACTACTGATTATCCTCTAACCCTAAAACAACAATCAAACTTCTTCGAATTATCATAAGCCGACCACAAAAATTTCAATTTAATTTGTACGATTTGAAATAACAAAAATGACCCGAATATTAGCACCAGGGTGCAAATAGTGATTAGAACACCCCTGTTGTAGATAATGGCATCAATTCGTTTTGACCTAAAAAGAGCCTTGACATTTTTTGGGTCAAAGAAGACCCATCTGATCAAAGAACAGCATTCGATATCTTTTTATGGGCTATATGATAAAACAAAGGCTAAACCAGGCCCATTTTATCAAATTAGGATTTATGACTCCCTATACATGTATTGTATGGAAGGACCATCTGAGTAAGCAAGTGACCTGACAAGAAAACTGTAAGTGTACTTCCCATGAAGTGTTTAATTCCAGCCAGGCCCTAGAAGGCCACAATGATAACAGTGGAATAGATCCTCTTACTATATAGACATGTCACTTTAACCTTCATGTCTTACACACAGTCATGTTTGGTCTAATGGCTCACTTCATTAGGTTCATTCTAACTGAAGTTAACAAATTTTCAATGTGAAACTCTCTCATTTACTATTAATTCTGCACTTATAACATCAATTTATAAATTTTTGGGAGAATTCAAAAGTTTTTTGTCTATAGAGTATGACAGTTCATCTAGGGGATAATAGAATTGGGGTATAAGACAATTCCTTTGAGGTGCAAACAACTACTTGGGTAAGGCAAGAAAGGGTCAGTTTTCCCAGGTGATATGACTTCATGTTCCTCATAGTAACCTGCCTACCCAGATGAGAAACCTAAACTTTCAGGTCAGGACAATCAGGTTTTATGTGAGAAACTAAGAAGTCTGAAATAAGTAAAGAGCTCAATGATCTTCTGTAGAATCATATTCATAAAACCTTGCTTTCGGGGATTATTTTCCTCCTTTATCATTTCAATTGCTTGGGTGTTTAAGATTCAGGTGTTCAACTGATTCTGTACCTGTTTCCGGATACTCCTTACTTCCTGTGGAGATAAGCTGTTTACATGGAACGGGAAGGTGGGATAGAAAAACAAAAACAACGACACAACCATTTGGCTTCAAGATTAAATCAGAGAAACTGCGCAGATTTGAGGATATATCTAAAGGAAATTTCAACCCTCGTAAAATGTCTTTATAGTATTACTCTTACATCAATCACCTGGGGTTTTCTAACGGGTCAAGTGGTATATATGAGTAAGAGATGTTTTGTTTTTCAAATGTTGCCCTTTGTGTATGGTCATACACATCCATTCACTTAGACATCTTGAAACAAAAAGTTAGTCAGAATTACCCGAACCTCTTTTTTCAGAGACAAAATCAAAATCTTGAAAAGCGAAAGCTGGAGATGGCTTTAAATGCTAGAAATACCTTTCCAAAGTAAGATTCATAGCATCGCAAACAACATAAGATACAGATCTAAGGTACAGGGGAACATGTTCAGATGTTATCAGGCGAAAAAAACAACAAGAAATATCACAACGCTTCATGTAACATCAGCATTCATGTGGAAGATTTGAGAGCTACTTTGAAGCTGAACATTATCGGAATTTTAAAAATATTTTCTTTGATACTAAGAGTGATAGATGGGTATCTTGACTTGTCTATGATATTGAAAAATAAAGGAAATACTTTTACGGAAAGGATAAGGGCTGATTGTAGCATCTTATTCATGAGAATGTAAGGTGAAACTAGACGTCGCTATAAGACATGAGACTGTTCTACACAGGTATGAAGCGAAGATGCGATTCTTACTGTTTTTGCAGGCAAACAATGAATACCACATTTTGCTTCTCAGCTGGATTATATATTTTCATCCAGCATACCTGGCCCAGTTACAACAAGTTAGTCCCCGAACATGTATAGCAAGTTGTTTTTTCTAAATGAAATCCACCTTGAAAACCAATCTGAAATGTTTTGCAGAAGTTGTGCAACTTATTTGAAGTTTTCCCAACGGAGTTGGATCTGGTATGAACCTTACATCTATAGGTGATGTGATCAGACAGTAAAAATCCCAGGTGTGCTTAGTCCCCTCGCACTAAAAATCCATCAGTGAACATCATGAACCACCACAAATATCATTCATTTCAGCAAAATTCAATCAATTTCTATATACAAACAGTTAATATAAATC
This sequence comes from Owenia fusiformis, assembly GCA_903813345.2. Taxonomy (NCBI): domain Eukaryota; kingdom Metazoa; phylum Annelida; class Polychaeta; order Sabellida; family Oweniidae; genus Owenia; species Owenia fusiformis. The sequence continues at coordinate 36,509,448 of CAIIXF020000005.1, read as the reverse complement.
ACATTACGATTTTTTCTTGTTTCCTTGAAAACTTCTACAAAATATCAGGAAGAAAATGTGAACCATTTCATCTTGCCAAGGGATGAACTGTTTTACAAGCATGAAGGTATGGCAAATCGCTTTACCTGAATTTGCAATATATCAACTTTGTTTTACAAGCTCTGAGTTATGAGCAACCCACTAGTAATGTTATTGCTTATTTGCTACACTTCTACTCTCATATAATCCATCTTATTCAATATTCTGACCTCCCAAAATCCTGACACCTGGGAAAAATACTGACATACTGACATTCTAAAAGTCCCACAATTCTTGGGTTAAGATTGTATCTCTGATACAGAAAATCCACAATTCTTTATGACACAATACATACCTGACGATTATCTGTTTTTATGAACAAGCATTTTAAAAACCTTTTGATTGAAATACCAAAATGTTTAAAAATGTAATGCAGGTCTAAGGATTCTGGGATTGAAGTCCATTATGCAGAAACATACGTTTTGTTTTATACCCTGTCACTGGAAAATGTATCCAAATAGAAAGCTTAACTAAGTGTGTCTTGTTATTCCATTTTCATTTTACTTAAAATAATCTCACTTTTGACATTTCCTTGCAAAAGAGCTCTTATTCCTTGCTTATCCACTCTTTTTGGTTTATTTTATCTTGGAAAACATGACTACAATCGTCAGAGATTAACTCGATAACAGCATGACTGTCATTATGAATAAAAATGTTTACCATCTACGTTAAACTTTCTTTGAACCAATCACAATTTACTTCTAAAAGTTTCATGATTTTTTTGCTCTAAGTCCAGATCATTACAGGCCATTGTAATTATGGGCCATTATTAGTCCAACAAGGCCATGATTACCTAGCAATAATCTTACCTTAGAAACGGATGGCACCCGGCAATTATACCATAAAACCAAACAAGCTCGAAACACCAAAAATGTTAATAGAAAAATTTACGTCTTTGAAACGAGTGTGATTGACATTTATGAGGATTCCAAAATTTACGCACATTTTTAGTCAAATGACCAAGGTCGTTAAAGGAATGTAAAAAGGGAATAAAGCTCTGAGGTTTTGTCTGTTAGGCCCATTATACCCATCAAAAGTTCAAACCTTTTGAAAATGTCTTGAAAAGTCTTTGTAAACTCACAAAAGCTGGAACTTCTTGACGGCTAGTGTTGAAAGTAATAAGGAGTTCACCTGTATGTCATTGATAAAATGCAAAAATTTTCCCTAAAAACTTTTCAGATTATCATGAACTCCTTCTACACCTGATTAAATTCACAAAATGCCCTGAAACCATGCTAATGACAAATACCACAAAACACACAGAAAAGAATCATCCATTGCAAAATATGTATCATTACAGCTCTTACATTGATGGCACTGATTTCATGCTCTTTTCTCTAATTTTCTCTCTTAAAATGTAACTGTTTCTTACTTTCATACATGTCTAAATCTTGAAGATTAATAATGCCATGTTATTGTATATCAACACATTTTTCATCTTTCTCCCAGTGTTCAATTTACCTATTCCATGTTTACTCAAATACCATGACATTTATAGGTTCATCCTCCTTTACTTACCTTAAATAACTTAAAATCCATTTTGCACAAGTAGATGTATATCCTTTAGCTGTAAATCTCCAACGCTGGTCAAATTCTCTTTTTTCAGATGTCAAAAAATTTAAATCCACCGCCTACTTCAAAACGACATGGAAGAAAAATGGAACAATTATAGAGAACTAGACAAAGAATTTCTGCTGCGTTTACTACATGTGCTTCAGATAAGATAACAACTGTTGACATGGTCAAAACTGACCAATCTTAATTACACTCCTAGATATGCCTAAAACCATATGCCTTCAACTCACTACCTACTCTCTTTGTGTTAGGTTATAAACACAACCGATCCCAGCAGGATCAAAGCACTGATCACTGAGATCGTAAAAAATCCACTGAGATCAAAAGAGATCACCTAAGGCTATTCTCATACCTTTCATAATGTAGGTGTTATATGACACCCATTAGAACTTCAATGTGCTGAAAAACATAAACAAGTTAATTTATAAACCACCAGGGATCAAAGGAGATCACTTGGGGATCTGCTTTGATCATTGATCCATTGACCTAAGATAACAAAAACTTACAATCGGTGGGATCAGGTTTCTCCTTTCACTCTTTTAATTTAGAATTGTTTTGAAAATCACTGGTTGAATATCCTATTCATGTCCTCCTGTACATTGAAAGCCACTTTGTCCCTAGCTAACGAGAAAACACATAAACGCGAAAGGCAGCTTTTTAGCCACTACAGTTTTTGACAATCTACAAACATTTCTGAGGTTGATGTCCAAACATTTGAAGTTATATGTCCCGAGAAGAAGAATGAACCCTACCCTGGAATAAAATATCTCTGCGGTTTTGTCGTGAACACAAAGCAAAACAAAATATGTTGAATTAAAATGAAATAACACACTCAGATATACAACCAACAGTATATTATACAAAAATAACATTTGGAGTAAAAAAAACTTGCAAGAAATCGCATGCAATAAACAGAATATGAGCAATATTTTTAAAAGGGGTAATGTAGTTTTTATTGAAAACCTTGTTTAGACGGTCTATGGTAAAGTGGTTGACTGGCTAAAATAGAAACTTTCAATTCAATAAACTTTACAATCCATTATAGGTGATCACTTTCAAGATGCTGTTAAAGTTAAATGTTTATTATTGTCTGTAGCATAGCTAGCCCCAGACATGTAAACCACAAGTTTTTTTGTGTCAGAAAAATAAATCAACTTTTGAAATAAATGTATTAAATAAACCCTATGGTACAATAATAACTGGTTTTCATGAAATCATTTTTTCTCTCAGAATTTTTTAGGTCCCTGATTTGAGGAATAGATAAGAAAAGAGTATGAAAGTATTTTCTTGAAAGAAAACAAGTTCTATAAGATATAATACCATAGGCTTTCAAAAACTAGACGATCATCTAAATTAAACATATAAGATAATAAAAGACTTATCAGGTACTTGCCACAAAAAACGTCGTACCTCTACAAATCATGTGACAAATTTCAACCAATCATGGATGAATGTAGAGAATGGGAGGCAATAAACCAATGAACCATGTCTGATATTTAAGAAATAATTCTGGATTGCCAGGTTGTAATGATAACAAGGCCTCTGCAATTATAGGTGGTGAAATACATACGCTAAGCTACAAACCCCATGAACGCTGGTTTGTGAATCTTGCGATCACCAGACATCCTGGCGTAATGAAAACATTATATGATACATACAATCTTACAGAAACCGTGCTTCTCTACAACTTTCAGTCTAACATTTTCATGTTTCGATGAAACAATTCAGTGATTTTTCGAAATGTAGCAAGAGTAGATCATCTGCTGTATTGGCTAGCAGACGCCATGCACAGAATACCCATCCTTGAAATACCCCCAACTTCCATGTTTTCTCCCTAAAATTTGAATAAAGTTTCTCATTTTCTTTCATTTCTATATGATTTAAAGTGTGAACTAAAGGGCAGTATGCTTCAATCCTCTCTAATTTCACTCCATTACTCTCTAATTTGAATTTAAAAACATGACTCTGGAGACAAAATTTCAGGCAGCCTGGTTATCATGTCCATCAGCTCTGCCACCATCAGGTCATGTTCCAGACTGGTAATAAGCAAAGGATTCATGATGTATCTACAACTCTATCTAACACACCAACACATTATTTGGGAGTTTGACCATAACAAGATATTATAGACAAGATTTGAATCTAGCATTTCACTATGGTTTTCAATATGTATACAGTTCATTATATAAAGGTGCTACCATATATAAAAAATCATCAGTCCTGCTCATTATATACCCAACTCATTTATCACACAAATGAGAGAAATTGTTTATTCAACTTATAGGAGATTTAAAAAAGCTGAAAGTTCAAGTATTAACCAATGAAGTGAACTAATTAAAATGTAATAAATAACTCATTTAGTGATAAGCGCTAACGAGACATCATGCAGTGAAAACTTTTCATCAACTAATAAAAGTAAAACATCTAAACAGCACCAACAATTTAAAAGTGATTTACCAAGAGTTTGATTTTAGATAAGGACAGCCTGATCTCTTAGACTGGTTACCATGACAACTGCAGCAGAGGATACCTAAACCTATCCTGTTTATCTTAATTGAGCATGTGATCAAACTGGGTGGGGAGTAAAAGGTTAATAGGTATTTGATAGGCAAAAAATTTCATCATATCAAGTTTTTTTATGATTCTATCGATGTGGATAATCGCTAAGGGAATCTCCATCTGGTCTAAAACTAATCAGATGAGCAAGAAAAGTAACTTTATCCCATTATAAATCAATCCATATTGGTCACCTTTTCAAACATGATTGGTCAACTCAGATCACATGACCAGTGGAATGCACTATGGGTCTGACCATGGATCAGAACAGAAGGTGCACCATATTTTTTAAGATGAGAACTTCTTCAGATTCTGACCTGTGGTCTATCTAGTAGGAAGTATGGTCTAGGGAACCCAATACAATTGCTAGTGTGAGATAACGTGTGAGATATAGTAAAATGTCTGGTACAGGATCCACCTGTACAGATCCTCCAAACTCCTGTCATACATTATCAACCATAGACATAGAAACATCTATGATCGATAAGGCTGTAGCACAGTTACATTAGACAATGACAATATCATTCTCAGCTAACGAGTGACCACTTGCTGATGCTTTTGTTTGTGACAATTTTGTCATAAAATCAATCATTTAGTCATCAAAAATACACAAATGAGATCAGCACATTTTCACTCATACATTTGTGCCTTGACTTTTCTCTAACTCAGACTTACCAAGTGCTCAATGACAAAAATGAATGTTTTTTGCCCAAACCATCGAGATGTCAATGGGCATGAAACTAGGGTGTGTTCTACATGACATCCTGACATTTAACAACCTTCATGGCCACCCAGAGAAAAGTAGTAAGTGGCTATATACAACTTGCCTCTCAAAAACACATCTTTTTAAAGGCTCTGCTATATTGTACATGTATATGTATTATGAGATTAGTCACTGAGGTGCTGATACTGCCACTCATATTCAAGTGGTTTACCTGGTCAAATGTGCTCACTTGGAACCTACCAAATGAGCAATGATAATGATTTTGGAAACAGGAACTGGCAGATACCAGTAAATACAAATTTGAGAAAGTCCAAAAGGTAGAGTTAGAGATGGGACTTTTCCTGTGAAAAATGCCTCTCTGGCTGTATTCATTTCACACATGTAAGAGCTAAAATGTTCCAAATTGTCTAGAATTCAACATTTCAAGCCCTTGTACTCGGTGCCTCGCTATAAACGCTTTATTCCACTCTAAGTTGTGTCAAAAATAACACCCAGATGACGGTTAACAAATAGGTAGTCCCTGGAGTTAGACTCCCTAAGACCTGAGAAAACAATACATGAATGTTTAACTAACAAACTTATGTGGCTTATGAAGTAAGGTATTTTGATAGATGGACATCTAAAGACTAAAGCCCTTGAAAGACCAAAACAAGAATCCACAGACTCAAAATAATGAAATGACTCTGAAAGTATTTCTATGTTCTCAGTGAAGAAAAATCCTGAAGATGTTTCTATAAATAAAAACCCATAAATAAAAAATGTCTCAAATCATTTACATGTCATGTATTATCTCTAGAATTCAACTGAGATATCTTGGTTTTTTACAATATAGCATTTTTTACATTCATGAATGTGCAATGCAGGAGTCTTCATCCTATTCCTCTTTGGTAGTCTCTCTTGGCATGAAATAACATGAAAACCATGGGATATCATATAAGGGTACAATGATAGCAGGTGAAAAACATACCTGTTTTTTTTGTCGAATCTGAAAGCTGGCTAGTTTATCCTGAGATGTTCTTATAAGTATCATTGACCATTAAAATGTTCTGGTAAATGCTATCTATTCTGCATTAGCAAACAGCCCTAGGGAGAAGGCTAAAATTCACGATTCTACAACTCTTTCTTTTTCACCAATCTATGTGTTAATCCCAAATGGAGATATCTTCTGATTTTCTATATTTTGTAATAATTGAATTCTTATAATAATAAAATAATTTCATATTTTATATTTTCATTTTAGTCATTTTTAGGAATGCAAACAAAATAAACCAATAATAATAGAAACGATCCACTTATGTTTGACCTGAGCGGAATCTAAGAGATTCCAAGGTAAGAAAAGTTGAAGTCAGGATAAACAGAAGTATGTAAATCAATCTACAAAAGACAATGTTTATCAGATAAAATATTTGAAGAGCAAAACTGTAATAAATACAACATTTACGGTTTCATATAGAAACCCAAAATACAAGTAAATAAAAGTGAATAAAGTCAGAGTATAGAAATGATTATACTAAGCCAACATTCTGAAGTACATGAATATAAAAAATGTGAGAAAATACTTAATGCCAATATGAAAATATATAAAAGAAAAATGACACAGCCAGTTTCAAAACGGAGCAAAAGTTGATTCACATGTTCAAAACACTTTCATGTCTTTAGAATTGTCAATATCCAGGATATAAAGGTTAGATAGTAACTTTAATCTATATCTACAAATATCAAGTTTTGAGGAAATCAAGGAAAAATATTCAATATTGAAAACAATGGACAACGAAAAATATACCGATAATAATGAATGGGGTGATTTCCTGAACTCAGCGATTTTCTAAAGCCAGTCTAATGCATGGCTTCATCAAATGAGGTGACCGCTTGATTCATTAACAGGGTCATTATCCTATATTTTCCTGGAACTGGGCACTGGCCTGAATAATAATAATGTCTAGACTCCTAATAAATGTCAGAAATAATCAAAGAAAAAATATCTGAAATGATAATAGAAAAAAACTTGGAAATTGTAACTTGATACGAGGCTTCAATGACCTCATTAAGATTATCAATTTTATAATTTGCTTTTTTATAACCACTGAGTGCATTTGAGATGCTTCATTAATGGAATTAGAGCTTTGTCTCCCCGATCTCTCCTATCACTCTAATTTCCGTGGCTATTTCTAAGCTCTTGTTGTGTCTCTTCTGGAGATAATTAGACTCGTATCATTTCTGAACAAAGAAATTGATGAGAGTCGTATTAAATTGATACTACAGGTATTATCCAAATCAAAATTATATCAGTATCGGTAAAATATGAACGTTGTCATAAATTTCCTGGTGAATATCAGCATGAAGATTTTTGATCCACGGAACAAAACTGCATTTAATCTCATATCAATTTATCAATCAATATACATATCTAAAAAGATTGATGAAAATTGTCTAGTTTTCAGACTTCTTCACTCCGGCCATCCTATGGGATCTGATAATTGATTGAATTTGTCCCAATAATTGTAAATCAGACTTAATGAATCACGTTTGATGTCTAAGCATGTCATTTATACCATCGATACTCCCAAAAGGATTAGTGCACAAAATGGACAGTATAAGGCCTGAGGCCAAGACAATGAAACAATGATCATGTATTTTGCTAAATACAGTGAAAATAAAAAGAATTAGCAAGGAATAAACGATAAAAGCATAGAGTTCATATCATAAATCATACAGAAAAAGTATAAATCCGGGGTCTCAAGATTTCATGGTGAGAACCCTGCTGACCAATTATTTATTCTTCGGCGTCTTAGAAACAAAGGCATGCATTGTTTGGCCTAATTAGAAGTTTATGCAAATGACAAATACAGGCGCTCATCTGGTTTTACAATAAGTACATCTTAATGAATATAATATATCATTGAGATAATTCCTTAACATTGTCACTTGACAAATTGCTTTAGAAATCAATTGTTTTTAAATTGTATTTCTAATTGTTTGGATTTTATAGACACTAAACACGAACATAATCTTCCAAAGGCTCATATCATTTCTCGACTCTACACAAACATAAAATTAATCCATTAATTAGTTTCGATAACTTACCTGTAATTATCAGATCAATCAAAAACAGGAAGTAGTTTTAATGATCGCCATGGTGATGGTTTCCAGGGTAACCAAGCAGAGGCAGCAACAAATATGAAAATAGACAAAAGGAAAAAACATTGAAAAAGTAATTAAATTACATTTTTGCAGAGCACTCATGCAAATTGAATATGTTAATCCGTAAGAACCAGAAAATCTAATTGCTAATGGGATTCTAATAGATGTCCAATGACAACATACCATATGCCCCTTTTTTGTCCACTTTACTAGAAATATATCAATATGTTAACAAATGTGAAATATAGATGTATTCTTTCCAATTGTTTGGCTTTGGTTCTTAAAAGAGAGCTTCATCTGTTATTAAGCTCTTTGAGCCAGTGTAACAAATATACTGGGTAGTAAGTACATAAAATGATGCAACCTTATACTCATAACACAGTAATAGCATCTGAAACAAATCCCATAGAGTTTCTGTAATTGTCCCCGTGGTCATAAAATCATTTACTGGTATTAACTTTTTATTCTGTCTGTCAGTTCTAATTTAATAGTTACACATGAACAATCTTCTCTGTCATATCTTTGTCCTTAAATATTAAAAATTATTTGATTAAGAAAAATACAATGGTGCCAGCGCAGATTGAATTGATAGCTGACTTATAAAAAATATCATGTCAAATATCAGGAGATTATATTTTTGTTGATTCAAACAAAATTATCTGATTTGATATGTCAAAATAATCTGATTTATCTCATATATTTTATACTTATGAACGATGATAGTTACAATTCCTGAATTACAATTGTCTTTTATTTTTTAAGGTTACTATGGCAACACCATAAAAATGAATTTAATGTATCGTAATTCATAATATTTTAGAAATACAGCCTTTATAAACAAACCAGAATACAAATCACCAAACCAAGCTAGACTCACCGACTTTCTTGGAAAAAGGCAGAAATACTTTTTACGATCAAGATGTCAAATCACTCTTCATATGTATTATCCATTATGCAAAATCATTTATCTTGTTCTTGTATATTAAGTAACAATGGCAACCAACAATTTAACCAGCACCCTCACAACTTTCTGTCCTGCTATACATGTATAATATACTCTTTGGACTTGATGTGGAAGAAGATACACTAAAACCTGTCTAAGTGAACACCTCCCTAAGTGAACACCTGTGTTATGTGAATACCACTTCAAGACAAATTCTACTTTGACTCAAGTACAAAATTGCTTCTCTGTAATGAACACCTACCTACAGTGAACACTAATTTGTGGCTCCATAGGTGTCAACTATATACAGGTTTTACTGTACTATGCTTTAACATGAATGTATCCAACTTCGTCTCCAAACTATGACATATTTATTAGTATACAGTAACAGTCACTATGAAATAAAACCCAGCCTACCTTTTAACAGTTTCTAAATAGTCAATCAAAATATGTCAATCTGTTTGAAATATAAAATGACAAGTGAAATGATTAATTAGAAAATGATATTGAAACTTGTCATAACAGTCTATGGCAAATTACACATTGTGACATACAATATAAAGTCACCATGACAAGGTCACAATATAATTAAAACTAGGAATTGAGTGACAAGGCAAGTTCTTTGTAAATGAAGGTCTGTAGGTTTATTACAAGAAATCTTTGGAATAAAACATTGATTGACTGCGTGACTAAGTGACACCAAGATTATCTTACTCATTTGGCAAAACTGATTACTTTTTTGCAATAAAATATTAAAAAATGAACTCTTAAAGCTATCATTTAGGATAACTGAAGTGGACAAACTATGAGGAGTACAGTAGAAACTGCTGTGGAACACCTCCTCTGTTAGTAGAACACCTTACAAGTTGAACATTGTTTTTAAGTCCTGTGGCCCAAAGACTCCATTAAAGATCCTCTGTAAGGAGAACACCTCACAAGTTGAAAATTGTTTCAAGTCCTGTGGCCCAACAACTCCATTAAAGATTCTCTGTAAGTAGAACACCTCACAAGTTGAACATTGTTTTAAGTCCTGTGGCCCAACAACTCCATTAAAGATCCTCTGTAAGGAGAACACCTCACAAGTTGAACATTGTTTTAAGTCCTGTGGCCCAACAACTCCATTAAAGATCCTCTGTAAGGAGAACACCTCACAAGTTGAACATTGTTTCAAGTCCAGTGGCCCAAAGACTCCATTAAAGATCTGTAAGTAGAACACCTTGCAAGAAGAACACTTTTGTGGTCCCAAAGTTGTTCCACTTACACAGGTTCTACTGTATGAAAAGAGAAAACCAAAAATACACTGCAACACTTGCAAATCCTCAGTACTATGAAAGAGCGTGCGAATATGTTAAAGCTCAGAAGCCAAAGCTCCCTTTACAATACCAAGCAAATCGCCGGCTTTTAATTTTACTGGTTCCTCCTTGTGGTATTCTTTGAGTACAATACTGGTAACTGGTCCATACTTTTACCAACAAGGTACCAAGTATATTAGGTATGTCCGAGTACAGGTGAATACTAACAGACAGGTGTTGTGCTTGTTAATTAGTAAATTAGGCCCCAGGTAAAGATACCAACCAGGGTAATCATATCACAGAAAGATAAAATAAATGTAGGGATTACATGCAACCGTGCTACTTAAGTTAGAAAGAAACATCAAATGTTACAAATTATTCAAAGGTACAGATATCATCAATCATGCAACCATTGACTACACAGAGGTAAATTATAGTTATTAATACCATATGGCATGAACCAACAAGAAATATTGTAGAAGCATCGCCTTAAATGAATATCATATTTTGTATAATGGTTGGTTTACCTTCAAAATACATATTTCTAAGAACTTAATCAAATTTATTGTGTTGAATCAACTAAAGTTTTAACTTCTAGTCAATTCCCAGTAGCCAGCGAAAAATTGAGGCCCAAGTTTTTAATCAAATCGTCAAGATTCACAATCTCGAATATGCAATGATTGACGATGCTCGTCAAATCCTGTTGGAAATAGGCGACAATGCTCCGACTAAGCTTCATGATTTGCTTGTTATCTTTTAATAACAATGGAAGATTCTTCTGATAACATTAATAAACTTAAGAAAACCTAATTAGAAATACTTGTATCATGTCAATTTGTGGTTGGTGCATTCAGAAATTCTATTGTTCCAAACGTAAATTGTTTGCGAAGGCGGAAAACCAATTTCTGAAAATCCAGATCCTGAATCGCCCATGGATTAACTTAATTAAATGGGGTTAAATGGCTTAAAACTTTCAATAATTCACCCAGGTCGGAGGTTATATCGAAGTATTAATCTTAATATATATTAATGCATTATCATTCATTTTATCACATTATGTGTGGCTGGTTGTATTTCCGATTGTTCCTGATTTCAAATTGCTCTAAAAACTTTTGATTTATAGAATTCCCACATCTTGAAGCTTTAAGGTATATGACTCAATGGACAATAATGGGAGAATGGGATTACAGGATGGCATTTTGCCTTAATCCACATTTTAAAATATCACAAGAACACTACATCAAAAACAGAAAATTCATGATTGATATTCAGAACAAAGGCTATCACATCCAATTATATAGGCCATCACAAATTATATTAATTTCTATAAATTTCAATTGGAGATGTACAATTATAAAGTTGCTCCTAGTAATTATAGATTGACCAGTACACGCTTTAAGAGTAATATTTGTCTTTCCTGATGGGTAATTTACAACACTGGTGACACCCTTAGTCAGAAGGGTGACATCACAATACATTTCAGCATGCACAAGGTTCACACCCAAGCACATACTTAATTTTTACGCATGACAATATCTTTGAAGAACACCTCCTCACTCTGACCAGGGTTTTTCAAACTTCAGTAATAAACATTTCCTTGACCAATTTCTTGTTTCTTATTTTCTATTTCATTAATTTCAACATATGTTTGATCACTGACGCAGATGAATCTAATGCAAAAATATATCCCTCACTAGCACCAATAGGAACTAAGATATTGTTGGTTAAATCAGACAGGGGTTCAAAATTTCTTAAACAACAAACCAGCAATCAACCCAGGCTCATATGTATATATTCTCAAGATGTGGTCCATTAGATCCAGTATATTTATTTATCATTGGTTTCAATTAATGGTATTACTGACCATCCTAAGTAGGAACTGCTGGGTAAGTGTGCCCATGTTTAGAATAGAAACAAACAACAAACTATGGTTTGAATAAGTCAGGGAATTTCATTCCGAAGATGTGTTTATAAAATCCCAGATTCTAGGTGCCTACCTTGACCAAAACCAGACAATTCCGAACCGTTTCTGAAAATCCTATATTCTGATTTTGTGAATATAATCAGGCAGCCTCCTTTGCTTGATGAGAAAATCCTTAAGCCCAAAGAGAGATGAATTCCAAATCCTCAGTTTACTATGTGTCTTGTATTTTTGTATTTTTGTGTTTTTATGTGATTAGATTTCCTTGGCCCTTATTCCACATACGCCACAATATAAAGCCAGCACACCATTTTTAAAGGACTGTATATCTATGTATGATACTGCCTATAACAATAACAACAGCCTTCTTACTAAGGCTTGAGAGCAAAATGATAAGACCAAAGAACAGAGCGCTAACAGCCTATAAAGTTATGAAAGGGGTCTCATTTTAAATTGCAAAATAGATTAGAAAAGTGTTTGAAACAAGAAATAAAATAAACAGGTCTTGAGATTATATCCTCAATTATGTAGAAATGCATAAAAATCATAAACTTCATGCAAAAATTAGAGAGAATGGGAGTAAATAAGCATGGTATTGACCAATGACCTTGACCTATTAAATCATGGTGTTTATGACTTTGCAGACGTCACTGAGATTGCAGGGTGATGATTTTTATCATCAAATATAACACAAACCAAAAAATAAGAATACAATAAAATAAATACATATTAACTCTTAAAACTCAAATGCAAGAAAATGAAAAACTCTAATCAATTCTTAAGAGAAAACAGCAATATGAGAGCATGCCCAACGTGAAAATCCGCAGACATGTCGGCCTACTATAAATGTCACTAGTGCTCAAGCAACAGATATATATATGATGCACATAAAGAGGTTAATGATAATATCCATTGTTTTGTCACAAGACTCAATCTGTATACAGATACTAACAAGCCCTAACAGTTAAACCTTTAAATGGTTAAGCAAAACACCTCTTGTAATAATAAAAATATGCATGTCAAAGATGTTCTCAAAGACAGAGAGACAAACAAGCCCATCATCCAGAAGGTCTCAGAGGTACTCCACCACTTCCAGATTTTATAACAATGCTACATGTGTGTGTGTTTATTGCTTGAGATGTGTGTGACTTCTATATGACCTCTTCGCAACAAGGCCTCCATAAATCAATCAACCCGCATCAATATAACAATTGAACTTTTAGTAAAGTTGCTTAATAATATCAACCATACCTGGATGTTTCAGTCTTCCACAAAACAATTTATCATCTGATTCTACCGAAATGCATCTCCTTTTTTATGTTCCAATATCTAATAATTATTAATCCAACTTTTACCCTTTGCATTTATTTGACCAGCTTCTCAAAAGATCAAAATTAAACTCTGCACTCGGTGCATCCAACTTATCATTGTGATATGTTTCAAATTCTGTAGATCCTTGGTGTGATAGCCCATTTCTGACAACTAACTTCACTAGACTATCATTATTTATATATACGCTAATTATATGAATAATTGACAACAGTTTTATTATCTTTTAGGTTGTGGTCAAACTATTTAAGTGATACATACGGTCATGTAATGATACTCCAAATATGTTCAACGACTGGGCATCTGACTCAAAGGAGGATAAATATGACGCTACAGAAGAACCAACAGAGGATAACCACCAAAAATCATTTGCCAAATCACATGTATATTTCAACGAATCAGAGGAATTAAATTCTATTTGGGTTCCAGAGAATGCTGGGATATGAAGGTATAATTTGGAGCATCTCTAGCAGCAGATTCCAAGATGATTCCAATTACTCATAACCATAAATAAAATATTACAGGTGTCATATATTGAAAATGAAAATACAAAATGTAAAATAACTTTAGCAAAGATTTAAGAGGCGTTAAGTCCAGATTTTATACTCTACAGAGATTCCGAAAAGCAAGACACTTTGTTCAAGTTCACGATACAAATGAGGGAAATAATCACTAGAATGAACTTTGAACACATGTATCACTCATAATTAACCCAAAAGTGACATATGTACCTGACTCATCTATAATCGTTACATTTAATAATTCATGGATCACCTTGTAAAAGTCATTTATCAATGTTTCCATGTCTTGTTGGTTCTTGGTACACATTATTATTTGTAAAAGCCCTAATAGCAAGATTGTCTTATTAATTAAACCTAATTGCTAGGTTATACATCACTTTGTGCAGTAATTAATAAAATTGTGGGGTACTAAATCATTTGTCCGTATTTCTTTTATAATTTTACAGTGTTATAATTACAGCTTCTATTAACTTCACCGCACGATGATCCACTCCTTGGTTCCTAGGAGTTGCGTTCATATTGTGAAAATAATTAAATTTTTTGAAGAGTCGCTCCCTTTTTGCACCAAATCACCAGAAATTAATCAATAAACAGAATCTTCCAATATTATGATATTTCTCAGTAGATCAAACATATGTTACATTACTTTGATAAACAACATCTTGCTCAACTGGCATTCTGTTTAATCATATGGTAATATTTGAACACAAATTGATAGTTAAACTTCCAATAACTGCAGATGAATTACTAAAATAGTACAATGATTGACTGTCATGACATTTTACGATTTACATGGATTCATAAATACCCTTTAGAAATTAGTTCAACTTCATATTCACTCTTTAAATAACTGATAATATTTTTATTTTGCAAACACTAATTAACAAATTCAAGCAGCATAAGAAACCATTGTATACATGTATGATTGACTTTAGGAAGGCGTTTGATTATATAGATCGCTCGGTACTGTTATATAAACTATGTAAATCTGGAATTCATCCACAGACTAAAATGTACAAGATTATAGAGAGCATGTACTCTAAATCTAAGTCATGTCTCAAGTTAGAAAATGGAGTCACAGAAACTTTTGACACTGAAATAGGAGTTTTACAAGGAAGTGTTTTAAGTACATTTTTATTCAATCATTTCATAGATGACTTAAATGAAATATTACCACCCAGATGTGGTGTTACTTTGAATGATGCCAATTTTAATCATCTACTATGGGCAGATGATCTTGTACTTGTTTCAGAATCACACAATGGACTTCAGTTGTTATTAGATTCACTTTTTGCTTTCTGTAAAATTAATAGACTTATAGTCAACACCCTTAAGACAAAGGTTCTGATTTTTAACTCTAAATATTCAGATCCTTTCACTTTTAATAATCAAGAAATTGAACGTGTAAATCAATATAAATATCTCGGTGTTATTCTTACTGATAACAATAAATTTGATATTAACACTGCTTATCTTAAAGAACAATCACGAAAGGCAATATTCAAAATCAAACAACAGTATAAGAAATTCAATGATGTACCACCCGATGTTGCTCTTCACCTTTTTGATTCATTAGTCAGTCCAATACTTTGTTATGGGTGTGAGATTTGGTATGATAAGAAACAGATGAAATCTATTGAAACATCGCATTTGTCCTTTTTAAAATCTATTCTAGGAGTCAAAACTCAAACAGCTAATCCTGCAGTATATGGTGACCTCGGTAGATTTCCCTTATCTATCAAAATTGAATTATCTTTGATAAAATACTGGTTAAGACTTATAAAACTACCAGAATCTAATATTTTAAATCAAGCTTATTTATATGGTCAAGAAAAACATGAATTAGGGTTTAAATCATGGTCTGAAAAAGTTTATGATATTCTTCACAAATGTGAACTAACAGAGTATTGGGATGACCAAAGTCAAAATACAGACAACTTAGTAAACTTGGTTGACAAGACACTAAAGAATGCATTTATAAATAATTGGAGAAATGATATTTTACAATATCCTATATTAAGAACATATAAGCTATTTAAGAAAGATTTTGAATTAGAACCATATTTGAAACTAGATAATAAAAAATATAGATTAGCAATAGGTAGATTTAGGTTAAGTTCACATCAGTTAAAAATAGAATCTGGAAGACACATAAAACCCAAACCTAAACCAGTTAATGAAAGGTTGTGTAATATATGTAAATGTGTGGAGGATGAATTTCATTTTATCATAAATTGTACAAAGCATTCTCAACACAGGCAAATATTTTTCAGTAAAATTCCTGAAATATTACCAACATTTGACTTGAATAGTAACGATTTATTTATAAATATAATTTCTAGTGATAATATCATCTTCCAACGACATCTTGGTAAATTTATATACAATTCATTTAACAATTTAGAATAATCAGCAAAATTTGTGCATCACACTTTAAAATATTTTGCCTTTCTTGTATGCTTTCTGTAAAAAATATATCAAATCATGTATATTTTTATAAAGATGTAGTTTTAGTAAGTAGTTTAGTAGTAGATAGTAGTTTTAGTGAGTAGTTTATGACTAATGTAATCATGTTATGATACAATATGTCAATAAAAGTTATATATAAATTAAAGATAATTTTTTGATTTTGTCAATATCCATCCAGATTATATATCCATAATACCATAACACCTCATCATAGCTAGCCAATAAGGACAAAGGTAATTCACAAATCTGAAAACTTAAGCGACCCATCCTCACCTGTCAATGATCTTAATGATCTCCAGACAGATCAAAGCAATTCTAGATTACAGGTATGTTATTCTTGCAGGTATGATTCCCATAATCTGCACAGTTGGCACAATAAATTATACTAATTATAGTTATCATAATCGAAATGATGCTACTATAATGATGATTATCTTATGTTTAAGCTTTTTATACAGGAAATCAATAAAAACATGTAAATTGCATTGTTATTAAAATCAAAGAAGTTTTTACCTGAACAGGATTTCTCGTCCCATATATATACGGCTCATCGCGACTGTTTCTCATATCTCGTCAAATCAACTTTTTTTAACGTTTCCTGATAACCTCTAATTTCAATTTGTTCAATTCTCTCGTAAATAGCTAATTTCTATCTTATAGATTGCTCATTTTGTCTCCTAAATTACATTTTGTCTTCTGAATGAAACATCAAATAGATATTGTTTCTTATTCCTGTCATTCAAATCACGATTTACTGGTGTAATTGTCTCACTTTGCACGTTTCAGGTGTATATCCAGAATTAATTACAGGTAAGTGATGGCCAGGTAAGGCGAAAGGTAATCTGTGTCAGTGTCTTCCCTTTACGTAAAACACCCCGAACAAAAATTCACTCAAAAATTGCAAAAAATAAATTCTTACAAGTCACTTTAATAAATAATAAAGACCATTTTATAGATATATTTTAATCCTTTATTTTTGTGTGTATCTCTTAGCAATTTTGTGTCCAAATAGTGTAACTATTTTGATGATATTTATATACAGGTAGTTCTATTCCCCTGACACCTTAAATAGACACCTGCTATCTGGCCAGTATCAGCTAGAAGCTATTTCTGGACCCGTACAACAAATGCCTGTCAATCTCCTTTAAAACACATTAAGTAGTTATGTGAAAGAATGCAGTATTTAAGAACTAGTAAACACACATTTATAAAGCTGCCTTGTATATGTGTCAACCTTGTGTCATTTAGCACTTTAAAAGGTATATGCCACTCTGAAATACACTGATTAAAACCCATATAATGCACCTAACTAAGGCGAATGTCAATTGTGATATTTGGAATAAGACGATCAAAGAATGACAGGACAGTGTTATCAAAAATATTGATACCTAGATGGGTGGCTTTCAGGTTACGTATTAACAGATAACAGTTGTAATAACCAATCAATGAGTGGATAGTGACGATGGAATCTTTAAAGTGACAATTGTTTACAATCGTACAACTCAAAAATGCGTTCAATGGCTCGTTGTATTTTATTCCATCTCGTCTAGCTGCCACTCTTGAATGTTGGGTAATTTATAACTGTTGCCCGTAAAGTAGTCTTGTCACCAAGAGTGGCCAGCGTACTTAAGGTAGAAACCTATAGAGTATGATAAATTCATTAAAACCTATCGACATTTATCAGATAAATTAAACTTTATAATAACCAATCAGTCAGAAAAAGATAAGTCCATTATTAATAAGTTTGTGACATATTTTGCTCCCTATGCGCGATTATAGTCTGTCAATTATAAAATTCGAATCAAAATACAGGTATGCCTGTATAAGATGGACAGCTTTTAGTTTGGTTCAAGATAGTTTTACTTAAAATATGTTTAGTATAAAATAGCAGACATAATGTCACAATAATAAGCAATCTCCCTGAAAAACACAATCATCTAAATATAAATATATTATTATATTAATACATTCGTAATTTGTGATACAGTAAACACAAAATCATGTTGTTTTAATGCGACAATAAAATATAAAATGGAAAAACATTTTATAACAACGATCTAAGTACATATACTTAAAAGATACATGCATTTATCAGTTTCTATGATATTGATGAGAGCTCTTCAAACGTTCATAGTGAAATGAAACATAAACATGCCACTGACGCTACCACAGAACAAGTCTCCAATGAAGCTGTTGATAGACCTGTTTTAAAAATGTCATCAATGAAATGTCATATGTTGTAATTTGAATGCAATGTCAAACCTGATGTTGACAGGTACTTTCAGATAAGATTTCTAATATGTTCAATTTTATTCAGTATTTCTAAACGTAAGTTATTCATATGGACTTACCAGCATCGTGAGTGGCATTGACCATAACACACTGCACTTTATACTGAAGAATATTACCTTCCTTTACATAACAGGTCCAAGTTATGGATTATCTCTTAATTCTCTTTGAAATAGTATATTAAAATAGGTGCCAAAATTCTACTAAGTTTCCTTTTATTTTTAACAATTACAAATGATTCTGTTCAATTGGATTGATCACTTCCGTAGTGATGCGTTAGAGACATTATGCCATTCTCAGCATCTAAAGCTATATTTGTCCACGATTTTAAATCTCATTGACGTCCCTTTATCATTTATTGAAACTTGGCCTATTCAAGATCAGAACCTATTTATATTTCATTTAAATTCAACCCTCTATCAATGACATTAATCCAAGAGTTACCACAGAGAATCCATATAGATCTCTACGGATTAAGTTATTAAACTTTCAACTTTTGTACTAAAGGTTACTATTTCATATGGTAAGTTCTTCATATAATGTTATGCCTTCTCTTGGATCTCATGGAATCATAAATGTCAACATTCTTTCAACAAGAGCTTGATTTTTATGAGAAATATACACATTCTTTGATAAATTTACTATGACTAATTAATTGGTTTTATTAAGTTAAATAAAACAAATTAAATTCAAAAAACAAACAAATATATGTAACAACTAAACATAATCATTTGCTTGGCAAAAATCTGTGGGAAAATGATCCAACAATGGCAAATACATTTATAACACAAAGATTCGACCATCTAAATATGGTAGTCAAGGTTATGGGCATTATGTAGAATGCCATATCATAAAGCATTACCCCAAAAATTTGCATGCAAATGGATACTCAAAAATACTATGTAAGACAATAAAGCGAGTCGTTGCCAGGTTTTGTAGTATCATCTTTAATACTTGAGACTTATAACAACACTATTTTAAGGATTCCCTTTACAAGTGAAGAAGTCATTAAAGGATGTCCAAACCTATCCCAAGTAGGTTTTAACTGAATGGGTACGTCCCTCCAGTAGGTCCAGTTGGGGTAATAAAGGAATAAATAACAATAGACTTATAGCAACAAGACTAAATAGGGATACTATACCACGATTTATAGAACTCAAATTAGCCTCAAAAAGTAAATAAATGACATCAAATCTGTAGTAACACAAATTGCTATCAAACACTATACTGTACTTGATTTATGGAAGCCAAAGGAAGATTTACATGAACCTCAAAAATCATCTATTTTGTTTTATGATTTAAAGCACATTGTTGTATCTTTAGAATTAGAGATAAGATTTAAACTTTGCATATCTAAGAACACGTGAGGTCAAGCAATTGTATTCAACAGACAAGAGTTTAATGTAAAATCAATGGCAATGAGTTTCATAAAACATATACAGAGATAATTACAAATTGATGCTCATACTGAGATTGATCAATTCAATTGAACAGCTGAAGTAAACAAGGCATTAACATGCAAATGTCACTACCTGCCATTTATAACAGATACTGAACGCAGACCACAAACAAATGAATCTCAAACACCATAACCAAACATTGTCCACAAAAAAAGTTGGAGAAATAATAATTAGACATTCTACTTCACCTCTCCCTGGCCTGCATCATCTCTTCCATCAGCCAAACGAGTTTATCCCAACATGAGAAATCACAAAGTATGTACATACACCAACACTATTAAAGGAAATACATATCACGTTAATGACGCTCTTCTAATTATAAACACAACAATGATGATACAACAATGATGACAACAATGCAAATGATGACAACAATGCAAATGATGACAACAATGCAAATGATGCACTCAATGCTGCGAACAATAATGAAATTGATGAATGCATCATAAAGAGAACAAATGGAAAAAAATTAAGATGCTCATGTGAAAGTTGCTAGATTGACAAATACGCATCAGTAAACCAAATAATAGTTCAACCAATAACTCAGATAATGCGTTTCTGACAATATAACTACACTCAATTGCACACTTATGCAATCCAATGAAGAACCATATTCAAACACTGCGTATGATTTTCCAGATTTCGGCCAATATGATTTTGAACAGTTAAGTGGTCTCGATATTACAATCGGCTAAATGCCACTAAAATATTGCATAATAACATTGATCATCGTAAAGCATATATTTAACGTATGGGTTGCAAATGTTTAAGACAAATATGACAGGCCTGTCAACATTACAAGGCAAATAATGTTGGATTACTAAGCAAGCACACGTGTCAATCAAATTGATAAAACGTATAGAGAAAAAATCATGAAGAAGTATGGCTTAACATTTTGCGATTTTATTTCCCCAAATGTTGTTATTGTTGCATTGTTGGTAATATTATTACTGTGTTTGATAAGGAATTATTCAATGTGCGTTTCCAAAACAAGACCTCTGTATAGAATATTTACTTGTACTTTAATGTCAATGATTAAGTGCTGTATAGATTTCACACCTGGGCAGAATACCAGATCTTGAGCAATTTCATCATAACACCATCCACTTACCAGAAATGAAATGGCAATAGTATAATATTCCTTTGTAATGCATTTGTGGTTTGATATCTGAAGTTTGATTTCTACAGGCACTATATCCAAAGCAAGCACTGATAAATAAAATACATTTAAAGTAGTGATGAACTTGACCAAAACACCCCTGGTTGTACCTTCTGAACCAGACCAAGGCATGGGTGATGAATACTAGATAAGCTAGTGGTGGTCTAAATGAGGATATCCTCAAAACCAACACAATGAGGATCATTCCACTACATTGATCTATCTAAACCAAATGTAGAAAATATGACCGAGGTTGGAGAATTAGAAAAGAATCAATTAATTTTGATTTGTTCTACTTTCAGGTTCTCAAAACAATCCCATGTTTATATGATTAAAATTTGGTAGAATCTGAAATATAATTGGTTAAAAGTGATCATGTGACTTATCACACTATACCTCTTGGGTCATTATCGTTCACTGAATTATATGTGGTAGTTCGTAAAGAAAGGTTTGCGCAGAAGCTTGCACCAGAACAATAGTAACGTCCTGAAGGTCACAAACAAATCGCTAGTCATTAAATGCTTGATTACTTAAAGGGCCTGTTCAATTGTACAAGTATTTGTTCAAAAGTCTGAACATTTTGGTTCAATAATTGGATTGCGAACAATGTTGATTCAAAATGTGGGCAGGTAAATCTGATAGCAAAATAGGACAAGAAGATTATAGATATGGATCATAGTTCTGCGTTTATCTCTATTAAATAAATATAACTTGGTCCAATCATAGTTTCAACATAGTCCTCTCCATAATTTTTTGCATTGAAATGTTCCCTTCATTTCTATCGAAGCATATTGTCATATTCTGCTCTTCTACACTCTATTTGGATAACAGATGTATTGATGTATTGACCATGTATCAAACAGGCATCTCCCACGTGAATGACGAGACAGACTTATGACATATTTATAAATCGAACATACCATGGAATGATGGGATATTTTGTATCCTTTACTTAAATATCGCCATAGAGAGTTTCAAGTGTCTCCAGTCAAAATACTTCTGAAAAACCACCAGTGTTGAAAATGTTATAAGTGGTCTAAAGATTACAGAAAGAGACATACACCCTCAGGCCAATTTCTCAAACTACAACACATCATCAAAGATGCAAAACTGAACATGTTTGACATTTCAGTTTCCCCTTGAGGCATGAAATACTTCATCTTAAAAAATGGGACGCCAAATCCAGAAATATTGGACTATACTTGTCAAGGTGATCCTTAATTTGTGAAATGCAAACATACCATAACATTTTAAAAGACTTGGAGTGAAGTATGATGTTATTTTTGAAAATCTAGCTGTGTTTGTTTGAGTTGCAAGCAAGTCTTTATCGGAGTCTTGGGTATCTCTTACTCCATACATTCCTCAGTGTTAATTTCACAGTATGAGTCTAAAAATAACGTCAAGACTGTCCAACAGTTTGATCTATTAAACTATCAAAAAGTGACAATTTTGAAGTTTTGTTTATGTAGCCAATGGCTAATAGTACAACAAGAAAGTAAAGAGAACCACATATAGCACCAGGAGCACAAACCAAACCAGTGAATATCTTCTTTCAGAACAGAAAACCAGAAACTTATTGAACATAACACAACTCAAACTGAAATAAGCACTGTATGAGAGTTAATCTCTTGGACTGAAGAGGTTATCAGTGTATTTGACATTGCTAATAACAACATACCTTAACTAGATGACCACGAGCTATGACACATTAATCTCTAAGAAGTCCTGATTAGGATTACTATATCCCCAAGGCACTTACCTGTTTCAGTACAAAGCCGTCTGCAAGAACGTAAAACTGTTGCACTGATTTAACCTACTTCTCTCTCAAATTTGAATGAAACGTCTAATTTTATAGCATTTATATATAATTTCAATTATGGATGTTGTTTCTGGTTCTCATGATCCTTCCATTCCATAAATAAAGTTTAAATACCATGTTGAGATAATTATAACTTTCGTTTATATACTTAATATGGGGAAATTCAGTACGTTAGTAGTACTAAAAGAATTCTTACAATAACAAGCAAGGTTCTGTTGATACTTGGTTTTTGAGGGTTCAGGTTCCTTGTATTGAGTACACAAAATGAACATGCGGTCAAACATCACTTAGAGTCATTGAAACATTACATCACACCAGCCATTGATATCAACAAAGCACTTAATGAACAAGGAAATCAAGAACATAACAATAACATCAAAACAAAGAGAAAACCACACATGTATGAAATGCTACTTAGATTCAATCAAAACATACAAATTTTTAAAGTCATGCACTTCTTATCAAATAACACAATTTCTTTATAAACAAAATATGGAACAATAGAATAGAACCATAACAAACACAGAAAATGTCAACAATAAACTGAAAAAAAAACATTCAAAAGTATTTAAAGTATTATTCAAGAAATTAGAATCATTAGTACATAAAACATTAACAAGTAAACAGTAGACCTACCCTGGAAACACTGCATCAGTGATGTTATTCATGATGCAATCCTTCAGCTTGAAGTTGAACTCAATGCCAGCAATGAAGCTACTCCAACAATACCTGTTTCATTGGTTTACTTCCAATAACAATAGGAACTGAGACAACGAGATGACTTAGAAGAATCAAGGGACGCCAGATATGACTACACAAGATAAAACAGATCCTGCAGAGATAAAAGGTGCCGACACTTTTGTTCAGACGAATGATACAAATGTATAGGCCAAAGAACAAGACACCGGTGTTAGGAAACCAGGCTATGATACCAAAACTTGAGGTCAAAAACAGATAAGTGTCCAATACAACATGTTAATATCAGCTTAGACAGAAACACATAATACAGAGTATGGGCCAGTTTGGAATGAAAGCTTCAAGGAATCTGTATGAAAGTGACAAAATTGATGATGTTCCTTTTGATATTATGAGGAATTTGTGGTATCATCAATATATTGATTAAGTGGTATTTTGAACAATTAAGTTTTATATGTTAAACCACAACATCAACCTCCTCAGCCAAAAACATCAAATAAAGCTACAAAAACCTAACAACTATTTACATTATCAAAGGATTTGTTTTTATAAACACAATGAAATTCCAATAATTAAATGGAAACTTTAAACCTTGGAAACCCAAGATGATGAGATCCATAAAGATGAAGAAGCTTTTGCTGACTGTCCCAACAGCTTTGAAGATATACCAGTAGAAAATTACAGTAAAACCTGTCTAATTCAAATGCAACTAGAACTAGGCACAAGTGTTCAGATTAACAGGTGTTTACATTTAAAGGTTTTTTAATGTGGTAATCTATAGCAGATAAATGATAGGACTTAAAAAGTGTTCACATTGAGAGGTGTTCAGATGAGGAAGGTGTTTGGATATACAGGTCTTATTGTAGATATAGATGTGTTGCATTAACAAAGGGTGTACTAATAAGTAGCTAGTATGAGAGACACATAATGTCAATGAATATAACGAACATATTATATAGTACTATGTACAATCAAGATACATGTCTTATGACAGAAGGTCAAAATAGATAAATAGATATGTCAAAATAATGTCAAGTTTTCAAATGTTATAAAAAACATCCAAAAATATCAATACAAAACTCTGGTATGTCTTATTAAATGGCAAAAATGATTTTGCAAAATCAAAATGTGAATAATTGTTTTTGTTTATTTGTCTGTTTGTTGATTTGGGGATGTCCTTAATAGACATTGAATATTGCAAAATTGACCTCATTATATCAGGACAGTCTGTCAATACTCCTGTTCTTAATTAAACTGGCCAAAAAAGGTCAACTTTGCAAAAACTTTTTCACATATTCTGCCTTATCTTTGTTTAAGTTGGAGTTATTTCAATTTTATCTTTGGTCAAATTATGAAACCAATAAAGAGACAATGCTCTACTTGGATGTCAATATGTGAAGTAGATGGTCTTCTTGAATGTCATCACATAAAGTGGATGGCCTTCATCTTTAGTTCACATCCTTATTTTTCAAATATTTCGCAAGAAGAATTGGCCATTAATGGCTGGTCATATAAATCCTAAAATCTAACACAGGGAATCACCATTTTCTTGTCTTGTTTGTGGGACTTATTTTCTATGAACAAGTTTAACAAGGCATTAATGTCACTACCTGCCATTTGTTACAGACACTGAATGCCAACCACCATCACTTTTGGTTGTTTTAGTTCCATGCTTGCTTTTTCAATGATCAACTGTCTCACCATCTTAACATGTTGTCCGCTTGCATCCCTATCTATTGGAGCACCAAATTTACCAACAATAGATACCTGTTAACTATATTTGATAAGGCATGGGCATTCAGTTCAATGACAATAAATCAAATTAAAATCAATTCAATATGATTTGATTTGATTTTGAAAAGATAACGCCTTCACTCATTAACCTTCATTTCATAACCTCATCGAAGTTGAATAAGTTAATTCGCTTAATAAAATAATAGGTTTGGACACTACAATTTTCAAAAAGTTGCAAAAATAGCCAGACTTTATACGGTGATCTAATGAGTATGGGCGAGACTATTTTGCAATGGAATAACCATGTGAGGAAATGAATGTACTGGAACCATTTTATAAATTGGCAAATGCTGGGGCGGGGTACTTCCTCTTGTCTGTGTTAACCCATTACATTATCAATACTTTTATAAAAGAAAGTAGTTCAGTTTTGAACAAAGAAATAAAAACTTTGTGTAAAATAGACGAGTACAAAGCCAGCAATTTGAATTGCATATAAAAATTGAAGAAACTCAGTCTAAGATTATAAAATACTTAGTAGGCTCTTATTGAAAAAAGCATGAATGGCCAGAGTGATGTAAATGTACACGTTAATCCCTGAGTGTTTCCTCTTGTAAAAGTAGACAGTGGGCATGTTCAAGCTCTATTTGTAGCTTGCTCATTCCCAAATTAACCGAGATTCATTGCCAATACATGTTAACAATGGTCGACATGCAAGTGTCATGTACTACTGGCAGAACCTATATACACGGCCATATGTTATCTACCTGTACATAATGGAATCACGGCACGTCATGGCAACTGAGTACTCCTTATAAACATTTATGACATGGAAGGATGCAACTGTGGAGCATATTATAGAAACAGAAATCACCATATATGGTCAGTCATAATAATTTAGTCATAAAGGGAAGATCGAAAGTCAAATAATAAAAATGGAATAGCTTTCACTTTTATCTTTCTCAAATCATTCTAGTAACCTCAATCAATCTATTATCACTAACAGTGAGTGACTTACAAGTGAGCTTTAAGGTTCAATGAACAGTGAGTAACTCACAGAGAGCAAAATACACCCCTTAATAAATATCAAACAACAAGCACCTAGCCAAACAACAAGCACCTAGCCAAACAACAAACACCCAATAATTTCTAAGGAAGTAGCCATGTACACACTGAGTGTGTGTAATATGGCAGGATATGTTCTGGAGTAGATCAAACCAATTTACTGCTTGTTGGGATACAAGAATTAAGCACCAATTAGGAGAAGCGATGCAATATGTTTCAATCCAAATGTTTGGCAGCAGTAAATTCAAATCATACCTGGAAGAGGCTTGATTTATCTCATCAGGGAACATGCCAAATGTAAAATGTTTCATACTCGTGGAAAACATATTTGATATGGACCACCTATCAAATGCCCAATTCCATACATATTGTTATCATTTCAGGAGGAATTTCAGTTGGAATGATTGATATATTTTATAACTGATATTTGATCAATTAGCAATCTTATTTTGTCCACTTTTTGAAAATGCCAAATGCCGCTGGGTTACTCTACTAATTGAAACCAGATTGGTGGAATCCTGAGAATGGAAAAGTCAGCAAACCTTGAAATAGGATCCCACCCTATCTAAATACTAGGTTATATAATAACAAGACCAATCTGTTGCCAGGATACAGACAACCTGGAATCAAATCTTCCAAGGTGTGTGGAAAATCCTCTCTTATATTTTGAATCTGATTGATTACATTTCATTCAATATCTCATTAACTCTATGAAAAATAACTAATTTAATGCATTTTATATAACTCAATCTTTAAACTATGATGCCAATATGCTATATTCCTAGGTTTTCTATTTAATATTATTTTATATCATAATTAGATCATGACGATTGATATTTTTCTAAAAGGTGAGCCATTAATGTGTGCTGAAACATCCCTCTGGACTTCAAAGCTGAAATGAAGCCAAACCTGGGATATGTTGAAACTTTCTCAAGTGATAGCTTCAATTTCCAGGTATCCCTTCACATAAAAGCTGGCCACATTTCCAATAATACTAAACCAAAAATTTATCTAATCACCTTAGCTTTGAACTTACCATTCGTTCACTGCCCTTCATTTACCGATGAGTACAAAATGATCTATAGCTGAGTTCAAGCAGAGACCGTAAACCTCTTGTTCCTGATGATGTAGATGAATGACGCAAAATTGGAAATTTTTCAAATTTCAAAGCAGATACTGATTTTCGAAAATGAACATAAACGTGGTATAGTCAAACCACCAGACAGAACAACTGACAAAATGACCAGGGCTCAATTCAAATCCATTGTCATTAGTCTCATCATGTCTTCCTTTATGTTTAGCACTATCCAATGATTCTAAACAATCCATATTGCACAGTGAATGATTTTGCCCGTATGTAGAAAATCCGTCTGCTCATGCTTATTCCATCCATTTTCTCTCTAAAATTTGATTGAAGTGTCTGATATTTTTGCATTTTTATAAATATATTAGACTGTCTTCACTCCTGTTTACTTTATTTCATGTTAATTTCACTGCTTCTTGCTTAATTTCACATTTTAATCTAATCCCTCAGTGAAATATTTTTCAGGGAAAGGGAATGATGAACGAAATTAATGAGCCGAGAATCTAAAGGATGAGTCAAAAGTTACATGACAGTTATTCAAAAATCATAAAAAGAAATCCAGTGATGAATATTCTGAGACAATTTCTAAAGGTGGAAAAGTCTCTGAGAGTTCAGTTATGAATAAATGTCAAAAACAGGTTTGCTCTGATGATTCGATGATCAGATCACGGTCAACAAGTACATCTCACCTGACAATGAAGTAAATTACCTCATAGAAAAACGTCAATTTGTTTTTAATGAAAAGGAGAGGAGAGAAATTATGAAAGCATAAATAAAAGATAGTACTAGCTCTTGTTATTTGGAAATCAGGCAAATTCATCAAAACCAAGAAAACATGTGTAAAACATGAACATCTCGGCATGAAATATTTGCTTTTATTTCAACTGATTATAAAATTTTACATATTTCTATTGATTGATATGATAACAATATGAGCATTAAACTAAATCAAAACATAATCTGTTTTTGTTTCAAATGAGAATACAAGAGGTGAAGTGACACTAATAGAAACAATCAGAAATCATGTCATTTTATGCTCCATTACTAAAAACTATTCAACAAACATTTTCACTCTCTTCATGCCCATTTCATTGATTTCTCTCTAAAATTTGAATAAAGTATCTAACTTTTTGATATATCTATACAATTTAGAATATGGTCTTCATACTGGTTACTTTCATTCCTTGCTGAAATCACTCTTTTTCATGATATTTTATGTTTAAAAACGCAACCATGGATATTTTTGCAAAAGGATGACCCTAAGTTCAGTTTAACAGACAACCAGATAACTGACATCTTATATAACTAGAAAATAATATTTTCATGATTTGTATCTAATAAAAACATACCTTTATTAGTTTATTTAAAATGGTAGATGAACTGCATGATTTTATCGGAATTATCTTGTCCCGGATTGTCACATTTCCAAGCCCCTGGTTAATTTTACAGGAACTTTAACACAGGTTGGCAGAGTGAAAATATCAAATTTGTAGTTTTAGATTTTAATCAGCGGTGGTATTATGCATGATGTTGTTTGTTGACATATTAAAGTTCTATTGTTCTTTTGTAAACAAACTGTTCATTTTTGACATAGGTCAGTTGCAGTCTTTTCGATTCGTTCAAACAACAAAATATTGACAATTACATTTTAACTCAGAACAAAAACATTTTTGCTTATTTCTAAAAACTAATTATACGCTATCAATCAATTTGCTATGTCCGTTTCAAGACATTCTAATTCACGCTTACACTTAATGTAAAACTTAATAATAGCCACAGTTCACAAGTTCGTAAAATTATTACATCTGAACATGAAACAATTCAGTTTTACACATTGTTTAATTACAAGTTCTTTGTGGTAAATTTCGTGTTCAGATTAACGTTTATTATCACTCGTAATTGTCAAAGATCATAAATCAAATTTTGCATTGTTCGGCAACTGTCAAATGAGCAATTCAAGTATTACCTGGCAACGATATATATTCGTTAACGGCAATCTAGACGGAAGAATAATTAAAATAATAATAAAACCTAATGTTTTTCTAATACATCAATGATATGACGTTATAAATGGCAAAACCCATTTTTAAACATCCTGTGAGTGCAGTGAATGATTTAATCAGTTTAAGGACATCAGATATCGGAAAATCTATTTTTATAAACTTAATCAGGTTTTGCATTAATGACGAAGAAGCAATGTTCTCAGATAACTTTATAATGTTTTATTATAAACAGCGTGTTTGATTCGAAATCAATACTGACCAATGTCTCGGGTTTCATGTCATGACAAATTATTTTATTTGAAATCTATCAAAATGCCAACTGCCAGTATATGACAACTTACTGACTTCTCTGAGAATGGTCCCAGCTGGTCAAACGAGACAAAATCATATCAATATCGGTTGCCAATTATTATTCACTGCGGAATCAATATTTTTGCAGCCAGTATCTAATTCCCGTCTATTAAAGTGTTATATCCTTTGGTTAAAGGCACGAAAAATCTAATTATCAACATTACCTGGTAAAAGACTGAGTTACGAAAATCGGAATAAAATGCTGTAAATTGAGTAATGTTTACGCCAGAATCGCATAAGATTGATACAAGTTCTTTTGTACCAAAAGCCACTTTCTAAATAGAATTGTGATTGAGAATTACAAATTACTGCTGAAATATTGGATTTTGTTAAACCTTTTACCAACTTATATAAGGTTACGACCAACGGAAATAGCCTCACTCGTACAATTTCATTTACTTAATCATACTATTATATTAGTAAACCCCTTGAGTTGAATAAAACTGATGCTAAATGCCATATAAAACACAATCTTCGAGTATATGATTGGATTATACTTGCAAATCATGCGCTTTATTTATGTATATAGCAGAAAATGAAACTGAAGTAGGCCTTCTTATCAAATATAAATTTCTATTAGTCTAAAATCCCACCAGCCCTATTGTAGAATTCCCTCCTTCAACCATGTCAATCAAAAAGAAATTCTTCAAGTGTACTCAGTACATTTCTGACAAATCATCTTCACATTCTTAAGGTTCACTCCATTAACTAGAAAATCATATAATTAATCAGTACTGTAGATAAATAACTGGGCAGAAAGTTAGAGCACAATTTACAACTTTTCTAGGAGTGATAGATACTCTAATTTCAAGTAATCCATCAAACCAAAATCTTCCAATTACCAAAAGATCAAATGAAAAATTCAAGAATAATTCTACAATTGAGTTCATATAGCTTGAAAGCATCCATAGACATTCAAGGGAAGCCTGCAAAGTAGACTAGGTCAGAATGTCATGGGGATTGAATTCCCAGAATGGAATGTGAAAAACTCAAGCAGGGATCATCTTCTCAACTTAAAATGTCAATCTACTAAAACATGTTTTGTGCCATTTCTCCTCAAATTTTGAAAAAAGTAGCTAATTTTCTTTAATTTCTACATAATTTTATATGTCAACTTTGTACCCGCAAATTCATTCCTCGTCAAATTCTCATTTTTTCACTTTTTGGAGCATTTCAACACATGACGCCTATGAAATAGAATGCACAGGAATACAAGCAGAGATGATCTAGACATTGTATTTCATACTTGGCCACGTCTGCTAATGAGTTTCCACTCTACTGCCCTAATGAGGAGTCACCCAGGGAGGGATGGGGTAGGGAAGAGTGAGCTGGGGTGCATTTGCTTTTTACTACTGAATGGGAAGTGTGATTTCAAGTTTTTAATAGTCTAAAAAATATCAATTGCTTATTACAAGCCCTTGGGTTATTCCACATCTCTCTTAACTAAGCTTTATTGAATAAATGCCACAATTAAATGGCATCAAAAAGCTACATGAATGAAACACAGGATTATGGATTATGAGTATCACACTTATAGGGATACCATTATGGCATGCTTGGATGATTTTGATGACCTAAATACATAAGCCACATAAAGTTCCATGAATTGGAACTGGCCCATAATGTCAAGGGAAATGAACATCTAGCAAGAACCAAGAAATTATTGCTTCAATGATTTTATTACACAGATGAAACAAGGACATATTAGTGTGTCTGAAATTCTGGCACCTATGATTGACTTTAATGGAGATATATGAAGCTGACCCATTAATAAGATCACATAGGGCAATTTTTAAAAACTAAAATTATTCTGAGAAGATAAAAGTTACAAACAATTAAATCAAACTGGTCAACCTCCAATGCTCCAAATACTATAAAATTCCATAAAGTTACACTAAATTTTCTAAATGTAAAAGAGAAATGAGTGGAAATGGTTTGAAAATTGTGACATTTTGGAATATGGGATTATACTGGTACCAGATGATCAATGGACCATAAAGGACAACCACAATGTCCTTTCATGTGGTCAATATAACATGTGTCAAACACTCTTTCAAATATGTCATGTGAGAAAATACCATGCATAAGGGCTTTAATGGCTAGCTGATGGGAATATAAGGTAGTAAGACAGACAAATGTGAAACAAATCTTATTAATATTTCTGTTTCTGCTTCCACCTGTATACTACTACTCATGATTGAAAACATGCTATGTGAAATTCATTCACATAGTGACTACCTTAAAGGAACATTCCTTGCCAGACTATTTCTCTCCTGATATGGTAGCTACAATCATATATATACTTTACATATTTAGCAAAACACCGGAAAATTTTTTCATATGGTCAATATTGATCATTTAAAAATGTAGTACTCATTCCCAGTAAGCTGCCATCTTTTCAGATTTCTTTCAGGAAGTGATGTCATCGACTCTCACCTGTTATAACCTTGTCTATTACAGTATAGGAAAGAAAATCACGTCTAAACAAGAAGCCCTTATCTTCTGTGTAAAAATATTTTCAGGAGTTGTCAACTTAGAACTAAAGAAGAGATCATCAAAAGGATTTTAATCATAGACCAAATTGAAAAAATATTCAGCTGGTTTAGTAATTCTAAGAGCTCCTTACCTAATGTTATATGCAAAGTTGAGAGTCGATGACATCACTTCCTGAGTGAAATTTTAAAAGATGGCAGCCTACTGGAATTGAGCACTACATTTTTAAGTGATCAATATTGACCATTTCAAAACATTTTCTGTTTTTTGATAAACTTGCAAAGTATGTATATGGTTATAGCTACCATATTAGGAGAGAGATGGTCTGGCAAGGAATACCCCTTTAAAGCAAATACCAACAAAGTTACAGCTAAAGTCACCAAGAATTGTTCAGAATCTTAGGGAAGCCCATCTTCGTTCACTCGGCTCCCGTAGGTCGCAGTGAAGACCGAGCGTGCGAAGATGAGGGAAGCCTGCCTTGGGATAAAATCTCTGGGATAAATCACAGAGGTATTTTCATGTTTGCATTAAAAATCAAACAACAGCTTGGATAAATCCATCAAGCCAGGCACTATCATCAAATTTCACATTAAATTGAGATAAAAAGTTTGTGACTTTTTAAAAGGTTCCTGGTTTTATATTTAGGGTGTAGGGTCATATCCCACACAGTAAGATAGCATCAACATTCAAATATTTACATGGACAAGGTTCACTTCATTACTGTTTCCTGTTAGTAGTGTATGTTAAGGAGGCACGGGATTACTTTGCGGTGTCTAAAAATGCGATGCCAGGAATGAGATACTGAGACTACTTTGCGGTGCCTAAAGTGAGATACCAGGAATGTGATGCCAGGGGTTAATAACATTTTTACTAATGATGAGATGCTTGCTTTTGTAGTAACCATAGTGATAACCTGAGGTTTGTGGTAGCTTCAATTTGAGACGCAACGTCCCAGTATATCATAAATATACTTGATTAAGAAAAAATATTCATAAATACTAGATCTCTTGAGGTTGAAACATGATTTCACAATTTTATATATACTTGAACAGCACTGATTCTATGGATACATATCCTTCTAACAATAATACCAAGTTCACAGTTAAATTACCTGAATATATTTCATTGAATCCTGATGAACAATGGCAGTGTGGATTGGTGGAATTGAGACATCCAACAGTATACGGGAGAATCGTAATGAATGTGATGTGCAATCTTTGTTACGGTACCATAGTTGGCGGTGAAAATATTCAGTTGTTAAGACAAGTACACGCTACCCAGGATGACATTTTCTACACTGGGAATTGTCAATCTTATAACCCTGTTCTTTATACACCCGTTATACCATCAGGATTCCAACACATATCTATCAGTATAAAAGAAGCAAAGGGTACCGAAGCTTTTTCATTTAACAACGATACGTTCTTTTGTGTGTTACACTTCAAAAAAGCGCATATTGTATAGACTTCAAGATGAGACTATCTAGTTACACACCAGATGATACTAAATGGGGGCACTTTTTCGCATCATCCGTGAACCGCAGTTTACCTATGAACTCTAAAAAATCTCAAAAGAACATTTCATTAAACGATAGCCGATATTCAATAAGAAACAACCAAGAAGGTGGGTCAACTATTAATTTAGTGAGCCCATCACAAGCTGTAGTGCAGAGAGCAAGTGCGGAATTGAAGAGAGGGAAAAGGTCGAATACATTTAAAAGATCTCTGCAACCTCCAGGTAGACCAAATCGATTAATTGACAGCAAACGACGTAGACCTATTAAAAGAGCTCCGCAAAAGAGGAAATCTGTGATAAAAAGAAAATCCAAAACAAACAATTTAAAGAAAAGATATAAAACTACCAGAGTCAGCGATATATTAACTAAGAAAAAACGAAATGGCGGAAAAGCTGGTAGGAAGTGATGAATCGTCATCCACAGAACTAATGCTTTTTAACACCCCATTAACTGATACAAGTATTTCTCGTTTTAAATGGGTGGAATATCGACCAACTTCGAGCCTCACCCATGGTAGTTGTGTGGAATTTAATATACCAAACAATGGTATGGACTATTTGAGTTTAAAACGATCTCGCCTGCATGTCAAAGTAAAAATAGTTCAGGCTAATGGTGATACTATGAATTGGGATC
The DNA here is from genome assembly GCA_903813345.2 of Owenia fusiformis. Lineage (NCBI taxonomy): Eukaryota > Metazoa > Annelida > Polychaeta > Sabellida > Oweniidae > Owenia > Owenia fusiformis. The sequence goes on along the minus strand of CAIIXF020000005.1, from coordinate 36,474,600 downwards.
CAAGTGACATACAGGGACCTAAAAAATGCGGTCCTATTAACTTGCTTTTACAAACATTATGGAATCGTATTGACATTCAAGTTCAACAAAAATCCATTACAGAGGCCACGCCTGATTTTGCGTACAAAGCTTATCTGCACGTACTACAAAACTTTTCTTCAGCAGATAAAAAGTCATGGATGCAGGCGCAGGGCTACAGAAAAGATGACATGTTTCCCGCTACAAATAATGTTTGGACAGGAGGAAACCAAGGACTATTAATGCGATATATGGATTATAGAAACAGCCGAGAAGTAGAACTAACTGGACCGATATATGAAAGTTTTCTTCAATCGGATCGACTGCTTCTCAATGGAGTTGAAGTCAAAATAAAATTATGGCCAAATAGCAGTGAATTTTGTTTAGTTTCCGATGATCCACAAAAATGGCGGTTAATTGTAACAGATGCTTACTTCGAGGCTTGCATGGTAGAAGTTAATCCCGCCGTTATTAAAGCACACAACGAGGTGATGCTTCGAACGCCTGCTATATATCCTTACCAGGATGTGGAAGTCAAAGTGAAAAGCCTAGCATCAGGCAACTTTAACTTTTCTTGGGATAACATATTTCAAGGACGCATACCCTCTTGCCTCACTGCTTTTTTCGTATCAGCCCGCGCCTATGCTGGTACATATGACACAAATCCGCTGTACATGGATCACTTCAACCTATCCAGTCTAACAACTCAGGTGGATTCTCAAGATGTACCTTCGAAACCACTCACATTAAAATTTTCCAGCGATCTAATTGAGAGTGAACAATATCTGTCGGCATATTTGAGACTCTTTGAAACATCATTAACAAATCACGACAACAATACTGATATCGAGGCGGACGATTTCAAATCAGGATTTTCGATATTTCGTTTCCAGTTGAATGCGGCAGACGAAAATAAAACTGTGTTCCCGTTACTTAAAGGAGGGCAACTGAAACTTGAAGGACGCTTTGAGACTGCCCTACAAGAACCGGTGTGCGTGATCGTTTTAGGAACATTCCATCGAATACTGGAGATTGACCGCTTTCGCGGTGTTACAGTTACATAATGAATACGTATCAATTGGAGCGAATCATGAATTCGGACGCTTGTCTGCGCTTAAAAACCCACGGTGTATACGCACTGGATGAGCTACCTACAAAAGTTACGAAAAGACCATCCTATTTCATTGTTAACACACAGGATAGTTCGATGGTTGGAGAGCATTGGTGTGCATTTGCGTTTTATGATAACGCACCAGCAGAGTTTTATGATTCCATGGGACATTCGCCTGACTATTATAATTCTATATTTCAAGATATTCTTGTGAACAATAGTACGCATTTTTTATACAACAACACTAGAATTCAAGGACTAGACACAACGTGTGGTCATCACTGTGTATACTATTTAAATAAACGATGTAGGAAAACTAGCATGAGATGTATTGTCAATTCATTTTCAAAGCACAATCTTAGAGAAAATGATGAGTTTGTCAAGTATTTTCTAAAAGTGAAGTACAATGATATTATGCTCACCCTCCCATCAACAATTTTATAATTGTACTTTTAATTTTAATAAATATAAACACAAAACAATTATTCTGTTCACTTGTTGAAGTTACAACCTTACGATGACGAAGGCTATTAAAAAGACTAGAAGTACTAAGAAAAAGGTATTATCAAGTTCCATGAAAAGAGCTCTGAAATCGGCCTATTACACGTTAGGTAGACTCGGCTCGTTTTCGAGTCCAATTCGTCTGTGGAGACAAGTTAGGTCATTGGGTATCACTCAAGCTCAAGTCAAGAGCTGGATTAACAATCAAGAGTCTTATGCATTGTTCAGAAAACCTAAGAAAATTAAGAATCGTCGCAAAATTATCGTTTCATCCATGTATCAAATGTACGATATGGATCTAGCTGATTTGAAAACATATTCAAAGTATAATTCAAAGATCAGCTATTTGTTAGTGATTGTTAGCGCGCTTTCCCGTTACATGTGGGTGCATCCCTTAACATCGAAAAGAGGTGGAGAGGTTGTCAAGGCACTTGAAGCGTTAAAAAAGGATATGCCTACTCCGCTACAGATAAGAAGTGATCAGGTATGATAGTTCACTGTTGGTGTACATATAGATCTGGCGAGAGAAAATAGAATTACTATATCAAAGCAACTCATCTTGCAATTGTATTAAATATTCTACAATATTCTAACCTAGATGATGATTCTGTTTCAGGGTGGAGAATTTGTGAATAAATCTGTCAAGGATTACTTGAAACGTGAAAAAATTGATCATATCTTAGCGTTTGGGAACATGAAGGCATCGATTGCGGAAAACGGAATTAAACGATTGAAGGAACGATTGGTGCGTTACATGTACGCTAACAACACCTTCAAGTATCTAAGCAGTCTTCCAGATATTGTAAAGTCCATCAACTCCTCATACATGGAATCAATTGGCATGGCTCCTTCTGAGGTGAACATATCCAATCAAGATAAAGTTTGGTATAAACTCTATTACGACTCATACACCAAACAACCTTTGGAATTTAAACCAAAATTTAAGGAAAATCAAACTGTGCGAATTTCATTGGAAAAGAGTGCTGATTATACTCCAGGCTACCTGATGTCCTGGAGTCAAGAGTTATTCATAATAACCTCAGTAAATCGGACTGAACCGCCAACCTATGGGTTGACAGATCTTAATGGTGAAATAATCAAAGGAGCCTTTTACGAATCGCAGCTGCTTGCTGCAAACGTTGAGAGGAATCAACTTTTTAGAATAGAAAAGATCTTGCGTAGGAGACGATTCAAGGGACGCATGCAAGTGCTTGTACGTTGGCTTAATTACTCGAGTAAATTTGATAGTTGGTTAAACGAAAGCCAATTGAAAGATTTCGAATAAAAACCAATGGCAGTACAACAATGACCAATTAATAAGAAATCATCACAGCATACAATATCATCCTCTACTACTCATTCCCTCCTCCTCTCCTCATTCCCTCCCATCCTCCTTATTCCCTCCTCTCATTCTCTCCTCCTCATTCCCTCCTCACCACTCCTCCTCCTAAATCCCTCATCCTCTATCCCATTCCCATTCCCTCCCCAACCTCATTCCCTCATGCTCTTCCCCTCCCTCATTCTCTCCTTTTCCTCATTCCCCCCTCCCCCTCCTCACTCCCTCCTCATCATCCTCATTCCCTCTTCCACCTCACTCCATTCTTTTCCCCCTCCTCTCATTCTCTCATCCTTGTTTCCTTTACTCCTCATTCCCTTCTCCTCCTCATTCCCTTCTCCTCCTCATCTACTCCTCTCCTTCTCATTCCCTTCTCTTCCTAATCTCACCTACATCAAATAATCGTGTTATGTCTCTGTACTAGGCTACTAAAAAGTAGATTCAGATATAAGTACATTAGTGATTAGTTGACATCTTCATTTAAACAAAACTCTTAAAAGACAAACACCATGTTTAGCTGTAGAGAATGTTCGAAGCAGTTTTCTCGCAAAGACAATACGATTCGTCACATGAAGATTGTACATGGCTGTAAGCTAACTAAAAACGATCATATATCTAAAGGACAGTATGGAATGGGATCTTATTCTTCGACAAATCAGGTTATGATGTCAACAGGAGATATTTCAAAGGTGCTCTACCATCCATTCACAATGATGGTGGTTGGCCCGACAGGTTCAGGGAAATCTACATATGTAAAGGAACTGATTGAGCATGCTGGTACTAGAATATCTCCAACACCACAAAGAATCATATGGTGTTACAGTCAATGGCAACCTCTATATGATGACATCAAGACAATCAGCTCAAATATTGAATTTATGATGGGGATACCAGACGAGCTGAGTAACCCAGAGTTTTTGGATGTGAATCAGAGGAACATACTGATCTTTGACGACTTAATGGGTGACATAACAAAGGATACAAGGATTACTGATTTGTACACGCGTGGATCACATCACAGAAATCTAAGTGTGATTTGCTTGATGCAGAATCTGTTTCCATGTGGAAGAGAAAGTCGCACTCTCAGTTTGAATTCCCACTACATTGTGCTGTATAAGAATCCTAGGGATCGTCAACAAGTATCTGTTTTGGCCCATCAGATGTACCCTGGAAAGTCTCACAAGTTATTGGATTCATATGAGAAGGCTACACACCAACCTTACAGCTACCTGTTAGTAGACCTCAAGCAAGAAACTCCTGAGAGTATGAGATTGTATAATCCTACCACAACTACAAATATAATGCTGCAAAAGCCATTAGCAAAACAAAATCAGGATGAATCAAATCAATCGCAACAGCGTGAAAGTAATGCAAATGTACTTCACCATGAGCTACCAGAAACACCTCAAACGCATGAAAAGGATACAAGAATGCATGATATAAAAACTGGACCTTCTCCTTGTTTGTCTCCTCATTTAATCTCTGGCGGATGTAACAATATGGTATCATGTGATAACTGTGGTTTAGTCTTTGACAGCGTACACGATTTGCAACGTCACATCAGGAATTGGTGCCAAGAGCAAGGTCAATTGCCCAAGAAAATGAAGATTGAAACCACCTCACAAATAGGACAAGATTCTTCCCGTGAAGAAGATGCTGATCTTACATTAAATGAAATATTTGTATATTTAAAAAACAAGGCTAGAAGTGATAATGAAAAAGATTATAATCATAAAGTAAAGGAGTATATGGATAGGGGAAACAATGAAAAGGAAGCTATGGAAAAGGCTGAGAAGAAACTTGTACGAAATGATAAGGAAAGATTTATGAAGCACTATAAGAAGGTCTTAAAACAAGTTTTCGGTTTAGCAGACAATGCATTACACAGAAATATTGTAGATGCAGTGAATGATATGTTGATGAGAGGTGTCTCTAGAGATCTTGCAATCAAAAAGGCACTTGTGAATAATGAACATAAGTTTAATGAGCTATTCATAGAAGATACAGATGATGATGAAAGCAATTCTGAAGCAAAGTCTACTGATGATGAAGAGCAATCTTATAATAATGATGAAAGCAATTCTGATGAAGAATCTACTGATGAAGAGCAATCTTATAATAATGATGAAAGCAATTCTGATGAAGAATCTACTGATGAAGAGCAATCTTATTATAATGATGAAAGCAATTCCGAAAGTAATAGTACTGATATGACCAGCATTTAACATGTAAAGAAACTTATGACATAAATATAAGAGTAAATGTACATTATAAAACAAAGTGTTATGTCATTGTTTTGTTATTTATGTTACAAAAGAAACCTCGTGCTTCAAAAAAATGTGATCACCATCACTCTACGAAAACACAGAGATCATAATATGTGCATCCTTTCTTATTCAATTCATTTCTTATCCATCTAAGATGAAAGTCTCACCTATGCATCGTTTCTTATTGAGTAGTAAAATAAACAAATTATTCTATGTTGTATCAAGGAACAACTTTTATTAATTTCCAAACTACACGATTCTCATATATGAGAGTATGTGTACAATATGTTGTAATTATATTTAAAATACAATTGTGTAGGTAGAACTTATCAAACAGATGTAAATATTATAGAACAGTTTAATTTAACGTTGTATTGATATTATATTGCAACTAGACAACAGCAACGCCAAAGCGTAGCAAATCCCATCGAACAGCCATGGCTGCCATTTTTACAAAATCCTTCTACTACTTTTTCAGTTATAGCAAGAATCGTACATAAACACACATAAAAATGGCTACCATTTTCAAAATGCTCGCTAAGTTGCCAAATTGTCAAAAGGACAATTGCTTCTAGAAAGGCACATATAAAATTTCAACAAAATCGCACGCATGTACATGTAAATGGCCATTTTGAAAAATTGCCTCCTACTAGCCGAAGTGTCATAAGATATTGTGCCATGCTTATGAGTATTCACATATCAAATATGAACAAAATTGCTCTATTACTTTTCGTGTTATAGTAAAAAACTTAAAATAAAACACGTAAAAATGGTGGCCAAAAACCCCAAAACCAAAGTGTCAATAGACAGGGTGCCATGCTTATAGTATTCGCATATCAAATATGAACAAAATCGCTCCACTACTTTTCAAGTTATGGGGAAAAAACGTAAAATAACACACGTAAAAATGGCGGCCATTTTTCAAAATGGCCACCTACTACCCAAAGTATCATTAGACAGTGTGCCATGCTTATGAGTATTCAAATATCAAATATGAACACAATCGCTCCACTACTTTTCAAGTTACAGCAAAAATCGTAAATAGCGTGTAAGGGCCGCCATTTTACAAGTTGGCTGCCGTGTGTTTCTTAAATATCTACATTTCTAGCTTTATTATGTCCTTTATAACTTCTTTACATTTAAAACACATTGCTATTACAGTTTTATATATTGTACCTAAATTACTGTAAAATCGGCATTGAAATGGCCGCCATTTTGAAACGAGTGGCCATTTTGAAAATCGGCTTTCGAGTAGAACCTCTACCGCCATAGGGCATATTTGTACAAAATATGAACAAAATCGGGCCAACGGTATTTGAGTTATCACCCGGACGGACGGACAGACGGACGGACTGACGTATGGAAGGATGTATGGACGGACGTACGGACGGACGGACGGACGGAACTTCGTTCGATGGGATAATAATTGAATCATTTATTAAAAATTGAATACAAAATAACAATAGACAGAGAAATGTTTTGTGTGATTTCCCATTGATGTAATTATGTTGCCTGCAATGAATGCTTTAGCTAGTACAACACAATTTAAAGATAAAAAGTGTATCTAATTGTCAAGCAGGTTATCACATGGAGAGAGATATTGGCACACGTTACAAGCCCACATACCCTCCTGGTTCATATGATCACCATGTAACGTGGCTATACAATTCATGTCCTCTATAGCTAAGGGAGGAATAAGACTGTGTATGTTTTTCAATACATCCTCCATCTCCTCGAAATTGAGGTACACTGACCAAAGTTGGGTAAATTTTTGTTTTACCCGGTCGTGGTAAGTCGCTGTTACTTCGAAAAGGTTTATATCAGAATGCACTTTGAACTCGTATCCCAGTCCTAGGTGATGCGGTGCATTCAAAGGTGTAGCCAGTGCCTGGTTTGGAATGGCCAAATCATCTTGAATGGCACGCATATACTCCCGAATTCCTCTTTCTGTGCAGCAGGTGATCATGTAGTCAAACTCCTGTCGAGGTAGTCGTGCAAACTTCGAGCTGTAAGGCATACAGCCTACCCGCTTCACCTTGTTCACAACGATAAGTTTAAGTTTAAATGTTCGAATTACAACGTGATCTCCCTGCGTGTATATGAATATTTCCCGCAAGCAGGAGCGGTTCGAAATCTTGAGCATTTGTGGCCATTCAGGTTGAATCGGATTGACGATACATCCAGATGGACGCGCTGCATCTTCCAAAGTCAGATGAAAGTGTACTACACCATCTAGCGTCATTGGATGAGGGGGTATATCAAGCTTCAAGTCTCTCCGACAGCTAGGTTGAGCAGGTATACCTAGCGTCAACTCTCTCTGAAAGCTAACCATGCGTTTCTTGAATGGTGCTGGTGGTGGTGTTGATCTTATGTTTTTTTGTGTCGCTATTCGGCGTTAGTTCGGGAGAGGCGCTCACCGAATTAACATCCTCAATGATGATGCATTTTGTCGTTGCATTCCACACTGTTTCAATTATTGCTGGAGATGACATTTTGTACTGCAATTGTTGAACATTACAAATTAGTAAAGTTCAGAGTCTATATATGAGACTTATCAAGATGTGATGCAACATGTGTTGTCATCCCGCAGATGGATGGTTTCTTCATATCTTATCAAAGTGTGATAATGTTAGCTCACCAACCCTCAGTAGTTATCATATTTTAGGAATCGCAAAGCAACTCAATGTCATTACAGTTAAGAATTTTCCCAACCAGCCAAAAGTTAAGTTCCACAAAGGTATCTCGAAGTCTAAAGCTTTGAAAAGCTCAGTTTTAAGGTGGCACAAAGGTGTTTCACAAAGTATTTCATGAACACAAGCTGAATGTTCATGGATGCATAGTGCATCTCAATGAAGCAACAACTTGAGGTCTTGCAAGGATGATTATGTAATGATTGATAATGTACTTACCCTTCCAATGTCTTATCGTATTTGATATAATACAAAGATATCTTGAAAGTACCTAAATTTTAAGATATCACCGAAAAGTCTCTCAAACCAACTCAGTTTTTAAGGTTTCATTTCAATAATTGTATGAGTTCTTAATATGACGTCGCAGTTTTAAGATTCCCTGACTTATCCCTGCTTTAAGGTTTCACAAAGGTATCTCAGAGATATCTCAATGTTAAGACTCTCTACAAAGCATTTCAATTAAATAAGGATACCGTTATGCGTCTCAAATTGAAGCTACCACAAACCTCAGGTTATCACTATGGTTACTACAAAAGCAAGCATCTCATCATTAGTAAAAATGTTATTAACCCCTAGCATCTCATTCCTGGTATCTCACTTTAGGCACCGCAAAGTAGTCTCAGCATCTCATTTCTGGCATCGCATTTTTAGACACCGCAAAGTAATCCCGTGCGGCATCTCATTCCTGTCATCTCACTTTAGGCACGGCAAGGTAGTATCAGCATCTCATTCCTGGCATCGCATTTTTAGACACCGCAACATCTCATTCCTGGCATCGCATTTTTAGATACCGCAAAGTAATCCCGTGCCTCCTTAACATACACTACTCCTGTTTGCTTTCAATCTGCCACAAAAATTAAATATTGCATCAATTTATTTCAGACTGCTTCTACAGAACATTTCACTACTATTTTGACTATATGGGTCTTGTATATGTTCTTAAAACAGACAATTCACATCTTTTACTGCACTGTAAAATCATGTAAATCATTGAGACAGAAAACATATACTAGAAGTAAAGGGTTGATTAATTTCAATAAAAAGGCTAAAAATATACAAAACACATTCAAAACATACACATGTCCAAAAATATGACAGTATTGCACCATTAGCACCACATAATTAACTAATTATATACATTTATGCCAAAACATGCTACAAATTTACAGACCTGATTCATGTTATATCATTTTTTCATGTTTTACTAATCTTTACAGTTTTGACACCATAACTACTTTATTAAACATCACAAATATATTATTAAAGTGTTTTTCGAGCCAAATGAAATATTTTCATAGGCAATTGCTGCATGTTAAGGTAACTATATTATTTTTCAATTTATTGGACACAAATCAGGTATCTATATTTTCATTTGTTTAATGTTGTCTGATGTTGCCCTTTGTATATCTTACTTTCAGAGTTAAATGACAAAAAGGCAAATGGAAATCAGGGTGAAGTATTTCATTTGGCAGATACAATCCCTAAAAACCATTGCAAACATAATCAATCAGAAAAGAAGGATGGTGCTTCATATCTTAGGCCGTTGTGGGATCCAAAGCCAGTACTATCCATTGGAGCTGTAGATAGAGACTCTGAAAAATCAGAATGGTCTTCAACCATTCACAAATAGTTCATGTTAGAATATTGAGCTAGATTATCTTAGAAGCGTAAATCAACAAAAATATATAATTTTGGGATTCATATGATTCTAAATTCTCTCTGTCATACGTGTTTGTATTTTTAAAAGGACCAGAATCCTCTCTTTTGATGTTACCTGATAATAAAACTTTTGATGTCGATTTTTAATTCAAGGGAATAGTATGTTTATCATTCATTGTAGAGCTCACCTAACACAGACAATCTATAAATGGAAACTTACTCAGTTCCAGATGGCAGTTCAAAAAACATCATCAGGATTCAAGATGATCTGGTATGATAGCAAAGGAGGTACTTTACCAGCATTGTAGTCGTGGACATCTCAATCTCTCTCAGCCAATCAGATTTGAGAATAGATGAAATCATCATGGGATTGAATAGCTTTTTCTACTTGATGGTGGCATCTTCCATTGTACTAGCTACCTTGATTTATAGACTTTTCCAGGAGAAAACATTTGTTTTGCCATCAAAATGATCAAAAAGGAAAACTTACTCTGCTTATCATAAACCTGTCTCAAATGTAATTTTTCAGTAGATGTAACATATTCTTAATAATCTCAGAGTTTACCACAGAGCAATAAAAAATCACACGTATGTGAAATAATATTTTTTCGAACTATGATCATTCCTCAATTATACCGAGAACCAAGAGTAATTCTGCGGGAGATATTTAGAACATTTTTGAGGATCATCATTCTATTTCTTTATTTGTTTACATTATGATTTGTAGCATACTTAACAGTTTTTTTGCTTCATATCTATCTTCACACCTAACATAATGATGACATAAATATCAAAATATTGTAAAAAAAACTGTAACATAAATATATGAACTGTTTGCTCTTGGCATGTCTACAAAGAATAATATACATGTATAAACAGAGTAAAAGGTCAACTTCTGTAAATCTGAACGAGAAAAGAAACAGAAGCCGGAAATGTATGACATGACCAGAGAAAAAATTCTACACACAGTTGTACCATATTACTCCTTCTTTCAAATGCCCTGATGCCCCCCCCCAACCCCACCCTGAATCCACAATTTCCTCTCCTGCTTTAGAAAGATTTTTATTCAAGAAAACCTAAATCTTTGAGATTTCCAGTTGAAATGTTTTTCTTGTACATTGTTGAAAGAGGAAACTAGAACAGGGTACTGCTTGAACCAAGTGCTGAAATAGTGAGGTGGCAAAACCCAGCAATGGGTATGGTTTTGTACACTACTTGACAGAATAATGATTGACTCAATCAAACTACTCCTGAGTAAAGAACATGGTGGTCAAATATTGAGCCCTAAAATAAATCCTAAAGAGTTGAATCCGCTACCGTTAAAGTTGAAGGCAAGAAACAAAGTCTCTATAGTATACAAAATGTGAGAAAACTTGGCACTTCGATAAAACTCTAGAGAGAAAAGGAGTCATGAAGTTATAAACAGAATGAAATCTTTTGTAAAGGAATCCTTCAGAGATGCCTTTCATATCTTGGTTTTTATGAGCAATGGATAGCTAATCTACAAGTATTTGGGCATTAAAGGATGCATGTAAATCCCTCCTATGTTCAACCACATATTCTCCAGAGATATTCTACAGCATCAAGTCCCTGTATTACCCTCCCCTAGAAATAAATGATAACATTTGTGAAATGAAAAGTTTACAGGTGATGACCCTTTCAGGGCTTTGAAATTATGTCTTGAAGAATATTTTCTGGACAACAGTAAAAACTAGACTCAATTCTATGAAAATACACATACCACTATTGATCAAGATACACAAAGGTGCACCTTGCTATTATCATATCATTCTGCCTCGCAACTGTCTTGAAAAGTCACCTTGACTTGTCTATCTTTATTCTTGCCAAAGAAAGGCAAGAAGGGCCCAGTATGTTGAAATGGAAGAAAATACCATGGTTTATCATGATGCCACTAAGTCACTCTCTGAACAACAAAGCCTCCAAATTCATACTACAGTAAAACCTGTCTTAGTGAACACCTCTCTCTAGTGAACACTTGTCTTTAGTAGACACCCTTCATCCGCACATACTCTATATGTTCAATGTACACAGGTTTTACTGTAGTTATAAATGAGAACTGTACAACACTCTTTATCAATTACTCAAAATGTTAGTAGTTTTAAGAATGTAAACAAGATTATTATGTGAGAAATTGAACAATTGACCCCTTAATACATGCATCATTTCTTCTAACAGTCGTTAAACCAACAAGAAATGGCAACAAGGAAACTGGAAACCATCACTCATCTATAACGCCATTCTTTTGTAGAATCGTGACCAAACAGCACGGTAGTCTGTCTATATAAAGCTTTACTGCTCTGAGGAAAGCAAAATGTAAACTAGGATTTGCATCTAACCTATGCCCCCTCCCTAATATCTATTTCCCCAGGCCACCTGCATTAATGAGATAATGGGGGGAAGGGGCAAACTAAAGATTGAATGCAAGACTAGATTTAAATCCAGAATAGACAGAAAACATTTGTGATAGAAACACTGAACATCTACTGATGTTACTTTTAAGAAGATCGTTTTTTGTATATCTGAGCTATAAATATGCCAATGATGCAATTCATTGGGTTTAATCTAACATTGCCTAGCTGATAAATACCCAACCCTGGAAGACTCATCAGATTTTAGAGCCTAGATGGGCCCTAAATGAAGCATACCCAAAATTAAGTTGTCCGTCTGCTCGCGGTTTCCATGGAATTTCTCCCAAAAAATTGGATAAAGTTGTTGAATTTCTTGCATTTTTATACAATTTAGAATACCAGCCAAATGCTCATTTATTTTATTTCTCGCTATTTTTACTCGTATTCTCTGTATTTTGCATTTTAAAACATGATATCCATGTCATTTTATAAGTGGTTTGGTAGATAGCCTTATCATATCAACCATGTAGGTACACCTCAGCCTATAAATGAAATATCATGTTTTTCCATGTGACGAGATGTGACATAGAATGAAAAAAAATGAATTCACATGGAATGAACTTCACAAACACAAGTTACACATACTAAATTATATAAAATACCACAAAATTGAGAATGTCATTCAACTTTTAGGGAGAAAATGAGTAAATAAGCTTGGTAGAGTGAACCATTCATGATGATGAGGCACCTAATCTTGGATCATCCAAGTTTAATTCCGTGCATACAACAACAGATTACCCAGGTTTCTTTTTGACATTTTCCATAAAGAAATCTTTGTAATTTAATCATATTTTTTACCAGATTCATACAACTTGTCTTCAATAATCTTTTCCGAAAGAAATGAGAAATGACTCAGTATGAACCACATACATATTTAAGTTTCCTGTTTTTCAAGCACTAAATGGCGCTACTATTTGGCTTTAGGCAGGATCTTTGTTTCAACAGGGATGCTGCTTCATATCAGATATTCTCTGGACATATCCATACAAACAGCAATGAATGATAGCAGTAGCGCATTCAAAGTTTTTTTAACCATATCACCATAGGCCACCATGAGGTAGTACTTTGTATAATTTAGCTAAAGATCAAAACCTAGCAACCTGTCTGGTATGATTTATAGAAAACATGGGGGTTATACAAATTTCATATGGATAACATTTCAAAGTACATTTCCCATGTATTTTAACTAAAATATCACATCAACAAGTGTCCTGTTCTCATATATATCCCTCTGACCAAGGTGGTTAGGGTCAGTCATTTTCTACAATTCCCTGACCCCTGGTGCTCCTAATCAGGAACAAGTCCACTTCTTATGTCTCAGAATGACAGGTGCCTGAGATAATGAATGTTTATGTTCAACCTCCAAAGTTAACCCTTTCACTTTTAGACCTTATCTCACCTTGTATGAGAATTTGATACTGGTTTCATTTGAATTTTATGGACTTTGAGGGTTAAACCTAGGTTGATACATGCTTGTTAAACAGGTTGTTTGTTACAAGTGAAACCATCTGATCAGGTACCATTCTCTGGCCAGGCTAACAATTTTTTTTTTCTTCTCTAATTGAAATATCTGAATTTCTTGTATCCTGAACCTGGTAAAAATTATGACTGTGGATGATAATAAGAGAATTTCAACTACTGAAAATTGCAAATTGTTGCACTTTACTGACCATGATTCAATCCCTATTCCACAAATAACAAACACATCTACACATATCTATTAAGAAAGTAGTTGATATTGAGAGGAAGTGATTACAACTTTCATTAATGCACGATGACCAATACAACAAATATGTGGCCATTGAGTTGGGTCATTTCCATTTACTGGTCACTTACAGAGGACAATAGAAACTTCCTGCTCTAAAGATAATAAAGCCATTCATCTAAATATCTGTTCTTACGCACAGCCCCCAAAAATGTCTTAACTCAGGGCAGATTCTCTATTCATTCACCTAACTATAGCCATATTTCCTTGTGGTTGTGCATTAGACTGTCATGGAAACATCTCAATTTCTGTCTGAATAAATAGTTGAAGAATCACAAAAATGAAGGAAACGCAAGTACACATATACACCGTATACACGTCAGTCACATAAAATGACATAACAAAGAGATAACACCTAATACTCCATATAGGTGATAAGAACAATAAAATCTTGCAAACATACATTAAAATTATATATAAGTGACTAACATATACCTTGAAATAGTCCTTACCAAACACACTTACAAGCAACGCCACAAAAACAGACAATAAATACAATGTAGAAGACAGGAGTAGATAAATAGAGGATAGATATCCTGAATTTGAGGCATTTCATAATACTGTATCAATCTGACCATTCAATCTTGCTAGTTTATCAAATGACCAAACAAGCAATTTCAATTTTAAATGATTCCACCAGACCACACTGACTCCTGGCAAATGCCATAACTTTACACCACATACATACAAACCCTCCCCTCCCTTGGGGGCTATGGTCATATTCCAGGCTTGAGTGGTAATTAAATTCACATATCATATGCAATTAGGATATATTAATGGCCCAATCATAGTGAGGAAACACATTTTAACATCCTGAACACAAGATGAAATTTCAAATTGAGTTGATATCAATAAATACTGGGATTTATCAATATTACGTTTCTAGATTTATTCCATGCATGAGTTTCACATATAGGTGTCTCATTTTTTCTTTATGACATTTTTTTGCTAATAAACTGCACAATAAAAATTAAATAATATATTTGATTACATGGTTATACCTTCTCAGCTAGGCAACCAAAATTAAGAAACGTGGGTGGTTTACCTATGTTTTGCCCCAAGTCTTATACTATAACAGTTTCCCATTAAAATAATGACAAAATAATAATGAGTTTTGCCTAAAAGTTTATGGTAACCTTGACAACAATGGAGAAGTCTGTCATCAAAAGGTGAAATAAATATGACATAGACCTTACCCCTTTCATGTTTTTCAGAAAAATGTCAAAATATTTTGAATCTGACACGATGACAACCAATCAAGGAACTGTTAATATCTCAATCTCATTAAAAACATGCACACAAGCAAAAAATTGTCAACTTGATCCAAAATGTTTATCAGTTTTTCATATCTTATTATTTTGAACTATACCTACTACATGTATATAACTTGAGACTAAAACTAAATACCTTTGACTGAAATTCAGGATAACCTGGTATTGTTCCTTATTCAGGCAAATGGGTTTTTGAAAGAACATACTATATTTTTCTGACCCGTAATGGTATTTCTGCCCCATAATAATATTTTTGACCCATATTGGTACCTCACCCATAATATCTTTGACCCATATTGGTATCTCCGACCCATAATGATATTTTTGACCCACAATAATATTTTTGTAGTCTATAAGCTGTTATCTGCAAAATAAGAAGATATGAATACTACTAAGAAAGAGCCTCAGGCAGAAGACGTTAAAACTGCAATCAATCCAGAGTGTAATGGAGTCTACATGATCTATCTGGCTGAAGAGTAAAGGAAGCAGAGAAGAGATAGGATAAATGACTGTTTCATTGCTTACTGATCAACTTACCATCTACAGTGAAACCCACCATCGTGACCACCTCCAAGTCTTGCATGGTTTGAAGTCTTTTCCCCCACCCCTATTATTATTTCCTCAACTGGAGTGGCAGGACCAAATGTATCGTGTTGGGGAGAGAATAGTGGAGATGGGAAGCTGGGGAGAGACAGCCGCAAGGAGCCTTCACTCCACTCCTAATTTTAAGCCTTCGGCCTCGAGAACATGAGGAAGCTTAGAATACCCTTAATATTAAAGGGATACTCTATAGGTCTTGAATTAAGTCCCCTCACCATTTCATTTCCCAACCAATGTGTGAGAAAATATGGCAACATTGTATTAAGACTTGACAGAAGACTATTTGAGGGTTAGACATACATTGTATTCTACCATTTTTAACAACCCATCATAGGATATGATACCCAAGGTAGGAGCCTGACTGACTAAGTTGCTAAGACACCCACATTTATGAGATAAGAATTAGAATTTCACCAAGTATTCATAGAACATGGCTCATACCAGTGTTTAGTTAAAAAGATAGGAACATCTCCTTTTCAACCTGGTGAAAAAAATACTGAAGTCAAAAACATGAGAAGGTTAGCTGTACAAGTTAATTTATCTAAACAGATCGAGTTATAGCCAACCCTATCCCTGAAGCCCCTTTTCAGCGAGCTACCTTAGAATCAGTTGATCAGTGGGATGATGTAATTATCATCAAAAGAATGCAGTGGAAAATTGAGCTGTTCAGTATCAGTAAAACACCATCTAAAATAATACTGGAGAATTTGATTATGCGGGAACAAGATGAGAAGACTGATGGTGTGAATATATATCATGGGATTATAATACCATCCTTCCTCAGTATTATTATTTAATTGTACTGATAATATAAAGTTTCTATAATAACCCTGGATCTAGACCATCCAGCAACACTGCCCTCTGAGAAATTTACACAACTGATCAGGTCTCAATCATCTCAAATGTAGCTTATATGGTGTTTTATTAGTTTGAATATAAAATAATGTTGTTATGATTTTCTGGCAATGTCGTCTGATTGCATATAGACTAGATCTAACACATGCCTTTAATTTAAAGAGTATGGAGTGGGTCAAGGTCTTTCAAAGGGTATTCCAAATTGAAAAATTTGGATTTTGTTAAATTTCAGGTTAACTGTAAATCATACATAATTCATGCATAGCAGTTATTTTGAATTACAATTTAAGTCTATCTAATCGGTTAATCATTTAGATGGTAGACATATTTAAAATACATGTTACCATAAATAAGTACTAATTATATATAATTTGACTAAAACTGACTCTTAATTGCCAGACATGAATTTAAAACTATTGATAGAAAAAACAGGTCAAAATACATGAAAAAGGCACATCTGTATTCCATTTGAGACTTTCTTTTAAATCAAAAGTATCCTTTGTCGTTTCACCGAGAGGTGTTTATAAAGATATTTTGTTTTAAAAAAGAAAGAGTGAATTTTGATTAAACAGCAGGCTTATTTAAACATTCACAATTCTCACAACAAGAGCTTGAAACAGAAGGGATCTGTTATTGATCTCAATACCAACTTCCTACGTTAAATCATGACTAAAAACTTCATTTACAATATCGGCAAAATTAAAATTCTCAGCATATCATTGCATCCATTTTTTAACAGTACCTAGAGCAATTAGTTGCTCCTTGATTGCTTGGAGTAAACAAACATAGTTTTGGTCATGTCATCTTTGACTAATGACAAAATACACAATTTGCATAGTAGGTCAGCCTGTATTGAATTTGAGAAATGCTTTCTTGCAGGATCTGATATTGTTCATAGTAAACCTGTGTCTAAACTCTCAATTTCTTTGTTTTTTGCAAAAAAAGAAGAGAAATGGATGGAGATGAAGGGGATAATGCAAAGCTTGGATCAAACACTATCAGCTGCAGATTTTTTCCTTTTATGTTGTTTTCGAAGTTTAATGTGATTTTATCACAAAAGTTGCTTAAAGTGAGGCATATATTATATACAAATAGATGCAGATTACCATTGGAAAGCTAAGATGTGTCTCCCTAGTTCATAAACCGAGTAAGGACAGACCAGAGCCCAGTGTTGCTCATGATGATCACTAACTCCAGGTGTTGAATACACACAAGACTCAGAAGTCAAACGAGTCAATATGTCACCAACTAACTCCTTTTTTCAAGTAATAAATTGGTTGCGAAGTAATTAAAACAAAGCCCCAGGACACTTCATGGTAATATTTCACATCTTTGCTCTGGTCAAAACCAACGATGTCATCATACAGACAAAGTACGAGTGACATGCATTTGAAGTACCAACACAGCAAAGAGGTCAGGATATCTAGGCATAGATGAACGTGATTATTATTTACCAGGGACGGGTGCAGTAAAGTGAGGGGCAGAAAAGAGGCATATTAACATGAATAAAGTTTTAAGTGGAGCCCAAGGGTTGTGTCACACCGTGATGGACTTATTCTAGATTGGACAGCCACGCCCAGTTTTATACCTAGTACTTTTTCTCTATAACCCCTAGAACTTATGACACATAACGTTCATCACCATGGCTACTATCTTAACAACAACCTATACTTATGGTTTTATGGTTCGAAATTAATTAAGGTATTTTTGTCGATGAATGAATTGTAGTGAACTTTTTATAAGGATGTGACCTGGGATAGTTAGCCCCTGAGGAAATAGATTTGTATTTTAAAATTTTAGTGGTGTTTTGCCTTTAGGCTATAAGATTGTAAACAGTTTGATTCTGTCATATTTGGTTTAATAACTAGTTCAACCATATTCATAAAAGCGAAGGGCTCAACACAGTATGATACCAAAACATCACAGTTGAGTTTTTTAAATGAGATAATTTGAAGTGCAATTATGTTCTTATACCCATTAATGCAACATCCAATGACATTTAGTTGACAGTCACACACATACATGTAGAACGGCTGAAAATAAGTTATCTACTGGTTTACGAAAAACAAACATCCAAATCGGTGTTATAAGCCAATTCCAGAGATTTGGTTAATTTATATGTCTGATAAGTATGAATTCAAGAGCAGACAATCCAACATTGTATTTCTGAATCCTAACACCAATTACAAACATCTCTGATCCTTTCTTATCCGATTGAAATCTATTTTCTACGTTATTTCAAATGTTTGCATAAAAAATCTGAAACTAAAAATTTGTAATGAAAACTTTTCTCACCTCCAATAGTGAAGGGAAAATCCGGGGCATGCGTCACCACACTTCAAACATGGTTGTTGAATTCTGATTGGCTCACGATCGGGACTCTGCAACATTGACGGTGACTCCATCTATAAAACAAAATGACAAAACCATTCAAAAACTATAAAATAATGTGACACCTCTTACCAACCAGTCTGTTTGATGACCAAAATTGACCATCTAGTTGTCTTAACCAATCTTGATTCAAAAAAAAAAATTTATTCCCCGGAGAGCAGGGGGCTTATGTCTGACTCCATTTACCACATATTTTTGCCTTTTCGTAAATTGCATTTCATTATAATAAGATACAAACCAATACATTTTTCATTACAGAAATATTTGACAAGTTTCTTTACTGCATATGAGAAAACATTTTATTGCATTTTTAGTATAATTCTCACAATGGTCAATTAGACTGAAATGCGTAATTAGGAGAGAAATATCTTATAACTGTCAAAAACAGCAATGAACTGCATATATCATAGCGCAATATCACACTTTGAAGTTAAACACTATTGGGAATTTGAAAAGCCTGAACAGAAGTAGATTTCCATTTTTCACTACACCAATAATTACTCCCTTTGTTTATTCCTATTAACTACTGATTCACAGTTATTGAAATAATTTAAATGTTAATTATACAGTCAATAGCCCTTTGGGAGGAACAGTTGCATACGAAAGAATAAACATTCTAATACATTGTTTTTCATCCCTTTGTAAGCAGATAAGATACATTAATCACTCTTTGTGTGCAGTTGTATAAATCTTTATTGTGATTCCAGTTTCACTTCAAAACCATCTTGAGAAATGACAATTCAACGATTCCCATAAATTATTAAGATGGCTCACTCGGACAATGGTCAGATATTTGATGGAGTCTGCATAATCAGATTCTTCAGAACTGAACTTCAAAAGATACTTTGTCTAGAAATGATAATAATTATGATATCTGAAATGGTTGTTCTCAGAGAAAAGGCAGTAAAAAAGAGAACCAGCATTAAATAAATGAAGTAAAGCCATCATAATAGCATTTTATGATGGTACAGAGACAATTAGGGTCATTGGTTTTATTTGTTATATATGGTTTACAGTATTTGATTTTGTCATTCTCCAAGAGCAGGGTTCTAGATATCATCCACTCTGCGGGATCTAGAAAGAAAGGAGAAGATGACGTCTGAAGCCCTGTGTTCGGAGGATGACATACTTAATATTGCCCCTTGTGTAGTGTATTCTGATTATACATAAAAAATAGATCCTTCTTTTATAATACAGTGACAAATAACCTATAAAACCAGACTGATTAAACAATGCTTCTAAGTTCTAATATACAAGGGTTGTTCAAAAAACAAACTTACTAATCTTTTAATTGAAGAGGCAATACTAGGCATGCCTCTGTATTTTCTCATAGTAGTTATAGTAGGCAATGTTTGATATCATTGAATTTATTGTTCCAATATACTAAATGTTAGATACACAGAAAAACTAGCAAATCAGAGATGTAATGGCGTGTGAATACCATCAATTTGATGGGAGACAACGTGTTAATTGGAGCTGAAAGCGTGTTATGTAATGATTAAAAGTTCAGAGTTCTGAGATCTTGAAAGAATCAGGATATCCAAGTCAAGGATGAACTATTAGGTTTTACAACTTGTTTATATACTCGCTTAGAGAAGTTCATTTTGTATAAATTAATTAATATTTTGGCAAACGAAGTGGCATGCTTATTATGAACAAGGTTTGGACCCATGGATGGACTGAGTTAAGATGTCTCACTGTGATAAATTAAACTATCAATATTTTAACATTTTCCTGGACAGTGACTTAAATTTATTTATTTTGCTTATACAGGTACAAATACTATTGAAGCATATTATGTAAAAGCTCAAACTGTGAGCACTTAGCTATATAAAAAAGAACACACGATAACATCAGAAAACAAAAATCAAACCCAAACCTCTAAAAACAATATCCAACAGCACATATACTACATAGAAAATATCACCCCCTCCCTCTCTCTCCTGATACTATATTTCCAAATATCACTTTGATTTGAGTCAGTTAAAAATAGACATACATTATTTTGGAAGTACTGTATCTGCATCCCCCTCACAACAGCTTGATTAAAATACAATGATCCTCAAGGTAAAACTGAAAACAGGGGTATGTTTCATCCCATAAACCTATTATTAAACAGTGGCTCAATCAAACAATGTTGCATTGTGGGAATCATCCTCCAGTGCAAACTTCATTAGTGTTTTACTGGAAAATGTATTTGATAAAATCAAGTGTTTTACACTCTATACTAGTGGAGTGTCCAGTTTAGCTTAAAGGGCTGAATAATGAATGAAGTTTTGAACAAACAGTATGTAGTACACTACCCTCCATAAGTTTAGCAACTGGAGGGCTGCTTTGGGATCACTCATCAAAGCCTCTTTATGTTTGGCCATTTTTAAAGAAATCTTTTTTTTTTCAAAAATCAAATTTGTAATAGATTCCAAAATTAAGACTCAAACAGTGACAAGCTTTGATATGCTTAGTCGAATGAAAGCATCTGGTTGCCAAATTTATAGAGGGGAATGTACATAAACTACACATGCAAAAATTGTGTTCTAGTCCATATATGGTACAG
Organism: Owenia fusiformis; assembly: GCA_903813345.2. Taxonomy (NCBI): domain Eukaryota; kingdom Metazoa; phylum Annelida; class Polychaeta; order Sabellida; family Oweniidae; genus Owenia; species Owenia fusiformis. The sequence continues at coordinate 36,453,153 of CAIIXF020000005.1, read as the reverse complement.
TCATGCTATCAATGTTCATTTATAAATAGAAGAAAAAAATGGATGAGATATTTTTAGCTTCTGAGATCAATTGATGAATCAGGCTTAGATATTGGTATAATCTATAATATTTGTATGTACATTACAGTCGTTATGAAACATTATTTGTTGTGACTGGTCCATGTTACTTGTTTCTATGACATCAAAATGAAAGGTATATACTACTTCGAAGCTTAATCTAGGCTCTATTTCATCTCAAGAATGTTTAAGAATACTAATCTCGATTTTGGGGCATTATATTTCAAATGCACCATTTTAAGATTTTCCCGTTTGAAAGCTTATGCAACTTTCCAAGATGGTTCCAAGAAACTGAAGTTAGGTATTTACTTATGAAGTTACAGCCCATCTTAAATATATTATCACTTATTTTGACTACATCAAAGGATTGCTAAAGTACATGCAATCTGAATAAACCTGTGTTGATAATGTCATTAGGTCTTACAAAAGCCAAATTATTTCTATGTTTCACATGAAAAGCTAAAAGATTTTCCCGCAATCATATTATAATTTAGATGTTATATGACAGGTGATATTGGTTTACTTCCTCCATTTGTGACACTAAGACTTTCTAATTTGAATTGGAAAAAAGACAATCGAGTATTTTATTCTGAGACACCTGTAATCTAGCAACGACTTGAGTCTGACACCTTTAATCAACCCAACAAGTTGACCAGTGAGACAATTAGCCCAATTCGTAAGATTTTGATTTGAAAATTATGTCTCTATGCTGTTTCAACCATTAGGCTTCACATGCAATAGGGTGCCCTAATGTACACCATGAGCATGTGTATTTAAGTATGTAACGGACACTTGAAATTTCTCCTGGGAAAATATTGCATGAATCCATAGATACAGCAAAACCTAAATATTTGGACACTCTCCTCAGTTAAACTAAGAAGCTCAAGGAAGCATTGTCAATATACACTGCAGTACATTTTCAAGTACATATTTCAATTTTCTTACTTTCTACCATTTCTACATAACGTATCCCAAAAAGTATAATGCAGTGGTTGAAAAATAATTTGAAATTTGATCAAAGATCATGAAATATTAACCATTATTTTGACCAACTATGAGTTAAAGGTTAATTTTCCTCATCAAATAATCCTTACATTGTATGTCTAACAATTTGGCATTAAAATCAAAATGTCAATTTAAAGTTACAACACCGTCTTATTTCTTCACCTTAATTTGTTCTTTACTATATCTTGTACCACCAATCAAGTTAAAGTGTCCCACTTTCTACTGAATACCTCTCCAAATACACCTAATCTTTACTCCAAATAAAGTTCCTAAACAACAATTAAAACCTTAGTGTTAAGCCTTTTACAAACCTTTAAGGGGGTTAAATCAGCTTCATATTTCCAGACGTTTCCAATTTGACATTTAAAAATTATGCAATTATGAAATTTATGATTCTAATAAATAAGAATTAAGAAGTAAGGGCTTTAATCTAAATAGTTAATATAAGTGTAAATAAAATCTTTGATCAACGTGGCCAAGAATTGCGATTGTTTTCTTGACTGCTTATGAGATTATAGCTCTACCAGAATTTCCTGTTAAGCTTTCTTGTATATGTTTATGTACACTTCAAGAAAGTGAATTTCATATATACATAGTCTAGAACACATAAATGAATAATTAAACTATACAAGAGACTTGTTGGTGTGAGAAAAGTTTCTAACAGTTGCGGTCCCAGCTGGCCAAACTACCCTACATTGACATAGTCTCTAGGTAAAGGTATAGCCATATTGAGAAAGGATAGTCTAGCATTAAGTCTTAACACCCCCTACCTCTGCTTCCCCTTATGGGGGTGAGTGAGAGAGAGGGGGTCATAAAGACTTGAAGCAAAATTAAAAAGGTCTCATTTAACTTAACCCTGAGTGCAGAGGTTAGGTAAAAGATGAATCTCTCATTTAAGAACCCAAACAAATGGAAAGGCCGCGTAAGCATGCTTCATTGAACCAAAAAGCTGTGTCATTTGCTGAAATTAATAGATCTAGATACCAGTATTTGTTAAATAACAAGTTGATTTTCTACTAATCCTAAATATGTTACCTCATTCTTTCCTCATTGGTTTGAAAATAATATACCATATTCAGTACATGTATATCTATCCCAGCTCAACGGTTATAAAAACAAGAAAAAAAACGCTGCAATCAAACAGCATAATAAAAAGCTGTTGCATAGAGGCAGATGTATTATTCAACTTTTGATGGACGAATTAGTTTTATACCATTGTTTTTCAAATAGATCATCTCTAGTTTGAATTTTAATGAGTTTTTGTACAATGATGGGTCTTAATTCTGGATGGGTATATAACTACAAAGTCCATACTTGTTCAATTTTATATAAGTTCCACTTAAGAGCACATGGAAATAAAATATCATGTTTTAGAATAAAAAATATAGCAAAAGATTGAAACTTACAATTTTATTTTGAAATTACATCAAAATAGATTTCTCAAATATGTAAAATGATTATAAAATGCCTAAAATTGGTTGTTTGTTAAAAATGTTGAGACAAATGGTATAAAATCAGCTTGACCAGTATAATATTTCAAAATTGGGCAAAGAGATTAAAGAGCAAAGGAATTTCCATGTATTTTTAGAGCTTTATCTGAATTAGGTGAAAAGCTCTATGTTTACCCAACTATCTAAAGATCCGAGAAACATCTGCCATGCATATGCATTCAAACAAGCCTATTATCTTTCAACTGAAAACTTGGAATCATATTAATGAAATGGGTATTCAATACTCATAAACCACAAATTAATGTTTTTTATTTATCAAATTGGTTGTTATTAGTAAGAAGCACATGTTTCAAGAACTAAGGTTGATTATTTGAAAATGAATTCAAATCTGGTCAGTTATTTTGTTACTATAGAGACCAACAGTAATTTGCATGTTAATTACCATGGAGACCATATCAGGTTGTTATTAATTAGTTCATATCTTCCCCTGGCCAGGCCAACTGTCATTTTCAAATAATTCTGGCGTTAGGTCACTATAACATTTCCAAATCAGACCTTTGTTTGAATGTGTTGTGATTAATTGATTTAAAAGTTCCAACTGTTCGCCTATAAACCAGGTGATGGAATTCAAAGAGTATTGAGAAGTACAGAGACGTGAGTTTGATCTGCAGTAAAAAATCGGCAGGTGGATTTTAAGTTGATACAATTTGTCTGCAGCTCAATACGAATATTTAATGAAAAACAGTGTATGTATCACCATCAACTTATGGTAGGGTTTTAAAAATGGCTGCTGGTTTAGGTTACTAAGCTTCCTTTATATAAATACTATAAATACAGTTGAAAGTTTGTTTAGATTATGTTGTACTTTCTTTTTCAAACTTAAGTACTTTTCTCGTGAAATAGTACTTAGAAATTTCCAAGTATGTGACTGTCTGGCACTATGAAACCAGGTGACAAAACACCATAAAATTGATATACTTGGACATTGAGCGTCTTGAGTTATCACAGGCTCATACAGCTCGTACAGTACTTTTTCAGAATGGTTTTGAGATACTGAATATCTCCTTGTCTCAATGCTTGGTTCTTCCTGCACTCTATTTCTTTATTCAGCATCTTTATGTTCATATATGATGAAGATAAGGAAACACGTGGTCATCGATGCAAGACAAGATCTGAAACTATGATTCAAGCATATGTCTTGTATTTGAAACTTAATCGTGATTTGGAAAGAAAATTGAATTGTTGGTGATGGTCTTTAGTACGAACTATAGGTCAGGATAACAGTTTCGACTGATGCCACAACAATTCTTCCATGTAACAGAATATCGTGTGATATCTTTAAGTTTTGATACTGCTCTTGGGGTTTGAAATAATCTACAATATGCACAATTGTTTACACCCACCGAGTGACCGAGGCTAGTGGCTACGTGCTCGATCCATTCATTCCGCGTGCAGATTTATCGAGATCATACTCGAGAATAGGATGTCAAGAATAGTTTGTAATATCACAACTTCACAATTATAAATACCAAAAGTCAATTAATTTGAAACCTAAGAATCCGTAAATGTAGCAATTGAAGGCATCAATGTCAAATTCTTGCACATGGCTTTTCACTTGATTTTTAGTTTTGAATTTTTCTAAAAGTTTTCTAGAACCAAAATAATGTACAAAAACTCACCTTGAGTGGAGATTCCGCCATCCTAACTAAAGCACAGGATATAACACTTTAAGAATCTTCTTAAATATTCCCCTGATCTGTTAAAACTTTCGTAAAATCCTTTTATCAGTTCTTATCTAAGTACGTTGCTCCGAGTTTACAATCCTCCATATTGGTTTTGAATGCGAGTTTGTTTGAACAAAATTGTTGTCAAAATCAGCTCTATTTACTCAGTAGAAATACTATACCCGAGCGTCAAAATACGACACAGTAATAGATACGTTGTTAATTGATGTATTTGGTAAGTTTAGTCCACCACTTTCGAGAATTTATGCTACTTTTTCAAAGTTTTTCCGAGAGAAGGTATTTTCCAAATTCAAACCATGTATCAACAACCCGTGCTCCGCCCCTTTTGATGACGTCATTCCTTCAGTTCTCTTGATTGACTGCAGGTGCGCTAAGAATGAAGAGCAAACAATCAAAACAAAAACAGCGTTCCGTTCTCGTTCAGAATAATGTTTGAGAAATTTATTTTTGTAATCAATTATATGAATTTACGATACTCTAAGATACTCAAGTTGGCTGTCATTGCCGTGGGCAATAGTTACTGATTGTTCCGAAGTACTCGGATCATTGTTCTTCTCCATCCTCGGATTGTTCTGGACTTTACATATTGCTGATTGTTCAACACAATTCCTTTTGGGAAACTATAAGCATGGCATTTAATGTACATTTTTCGATATGTACACCATTATTATACACATAGTTATATTGTCCTGTACCCGGGGTCCTGTCTGAGTACACTCCAGTCCTGGACCTTTGGTTGTTTCAGCACTAAAACTTGATTGTGCCATGGGCTTGATTGTGCAGTCTATGTTGTTGTTTGTATTTATCATTTGCTTTGCTTGCCCATTTTGAGCTTATATTTAGTCATCGATGACTTAAAACAGTTGGACGATGCAACTGGAATGCAACTGGGGTACAAAAGAAGTGCAGGGAAAGGAAGTTGGCTTATAAAATCAGAGACATAATAAAGGGGTGACATCTATATGACATTTCCACTTATGTTGTAGTTTTCCACATTCACTATTAGAAAAATTTAGATCTTAGGGAAATCCAAGAAAGTCTTTTTCCACAAGATGGCAATTGGCTTTGCTATTATGAGACCATGCATTTGATAATGACCAATTCAGCTATCAAATCATCCAAACAAAATCACTGTCTCCTGTAATCATCTTTAAAACCAAGAAAGTGCAATTAAAATGGTTCTAACATACATGTAAGATCATGATTGATAAATATGATGGGAATTTGCCCCTTTGATTAGTTAAAATTGCGACTTTCAGTGATAATGATTATATCATTCAGTATATATTTTTTGAAAAGCGATTGTCTATCATGGTTGTCATCGGGGGTTGTTAAAACCATGAAAACGGTTCTTTAGCTTATGAAGAAATTAATTGAAGTTTTTTTTACCAAAGTTGGAACTTAGTAAGGAAGTACGATATTTTTGTCTTTGTCATATTTGTGTTTATTATTGCATTCCTTAGTCATCCTGATTGGCACAAACAAATTAATGCATTTTTCTATAAATCTTGATATCTTTCATAATTTTTAACATTGGTGTTTGAACTTTGAAGAGATGTGACATTGTTCACTGGTGATCTGCTCGCGATTACGCTGGTTACCGAAACGGTTCGTTTTGGTAACAAAATGTCGGAACGTCGAAGGTACGATTTTTCTTTTTTCCTTATTTCACGCGTTGTAGGCCAGAATCCCCACGACGTTTGTTCTCACAAACGTGTATTAGCATCATATGTTTTAAAACACAACAGCGAATCGTCGATTTAATGCCTCACTTAAGTTACATAAACGGTTTGGGTTAAAAGTGCAGATCTTAATCGTTTTTCGAAAACCGTTTATGTAACTTAAGTGAGGAATTAAATCGACGATTCTGTTGTCTTCTGAACTATTTGTTCACAAATATGTACATTTTCTTAAACATATGATACTAATACACGTTTGTGTTAAAAATGTCGTGGGAATTCTGCCTGTAACCTATGAAATAAGGAAAAAGAAAAATCGTACCTTCGATGTTCCGACATTTTGTTACCAAAACCATGGGCATTCAACTAGTTGAATGCCCATGCCAAAACGAACCGTTTCGGTAACCAGCGTAATCGAGTGGATCACCAGTGATTGTTTGTAAGGTTTGCTGACAGTTATCAGTTCACAACATGAGAAGGTATACAGTTTTTTCGATAAAAGAACGAAATTTAAATAAATAAGGACAGAAAAGGCATTTTTAATGAGCCAGATGCTACCTTTTTTAACTGTCTGCAATCAAATCGTTTTTCTCTTAAAAACGCAAGAATGCCACATTTTCTTTTCATGGTAAGTTGGGAAGAACAGTGATAAAATCAAAAAGTTTTCCTCATTATCGTGAACAAGAAAAATGTGTACAGTCCAAACACAATTTTAAATTTCATCAACGACAGTATCATAGACTCAACATTTTACTTTCTCCTCCTGGATATGACCATGGGCTTTTGAAAACCCAATGATATGACCACGATTATTCACTCTAAATGTGTATTAACTGTTTAATTTTGTTGCCCCTTTACTGATCGCACACTTGCTTGTTACTACTTCTGCCAATTATGAATAGTGATCGTAGTTTGGGAGTTTATGAGAGTTTGGGACACAATCTCCGAGCCTTTGTAGTGAAGGTACGCAACGAACGAAATGAATTTTGAGAATGTTTGGGACACAGGGTTTTTCTTTGGAATGATTGTGCCCCGCCGGGTTGTGCTCCCGTAATCTTCAATGCTCCTTCATTCTTGCGGTCAAATTGTTAATATTGAAAGTGTAAATATCAACTGTCTGTGATGACATATAAAGCTTTGGTGCCGAGCGTGTGGGAGTATAGTGGATATTTTATTAAATCAAACAAGTATAAATTCAAACCAAATCTAACACTCGTTCGCCTTTTTCGTGACCGGAACTTCCGTGTTCCGATTTCCGTTTCCAGATGCGCAAAAACTTGCGCACACAACCAAAGTGACGTGGAACCCGGGACGTATTTTATAGAATATTCATATTTTCATTGATATAACATGTTGAAGAGGGATAAGAAAGAGGAAGAAGAGGGTGAGTATTCTATGATAATCCTCACTTACAATCATGACAAGATCATCATGGTCAAATGTCAGATCTCGTCGATTCATAAGGTTGAAGCTGAAGTTGAAAATCATTTTGAGAGCATTTTTCAACGAATTTTTACAGTTGGGGACAAAAATAAATGACAGGTCGATTTTCGATCACCATTTCCTAATTATGGTGGTCTGAAAGCCCATAATTTCCAATATTGTCTAGATTCACATCCCTTAAAATTTGTATATTTTACATTTTGTATAATCTCATCCACTGATGTATGGCCTCTTGTAAATTCTCTTATTTTTAACATGGGAAATCCTCACTTCAGCAAATCCACCTCTCATTTATTTATGTCCCCAACTGTATCTTTCCTTTTTTTCTAAAAATTCTACTCCAGAAGTTGGATCTCCAAAAAAGTCCAAACAGTCTTAGATCTCTGAATTCAGTCTTTGTAAATCCCGATCGCTGTTTTCTTGTTTTGTGTCAGAGATTTAGATCTCTCAGTCTCATTACTCTACAGTGCTGATATATAATAATTAAGGGTGCGTTTTCAAACTAAACAGAGTGCTCCTACCAAAATAAATTTGCCTAAATACCCCTGAGACTCTTATCTGATAGATAGAATGCACAAATAAAACAAAAGTTTTGCTATTATAGGTAAAAAGTTCTCTTGAAATTACGAAGTGATTTTACCTGTTAATTCTGTTCATGGTCCGCCATTTTTGCGGAAGTTACACTGAAACGCAAACTCCATGAAACGAAACGAAATCACTAGAAAAAACATGGCATACATTGTGCGCATGTGCAGCAAAGTTTTAACCAATCAGATTATTTGATTATTTTGCGCACATGAATTATTTGCTTCTGAGCACTTACAAGCTTACCACAATAAACAAACCTGGCAGAGACTACCCTGAGCCTACTTCATTTTGGCGAAATTTCAGCTCAAACTCGTGACAAATGAACTATGCATACGCTGGTGTGAAGCCTTGGAGACACTCATTTTGGTATATATGATTTATGGTGTATACTTTTCTGCAGTTTGTGTGAGTTTGGGACATTAAATGTTCAAATTCAAGAAAATATGGCAATAAAACGACTAATCAATTAATATATACCAGCACTGTAGTCTACTGAGCTGACAATGCTGATACGAATTAATTGATAAGTCGTATAATCAGCATGTTTTGTTGAATTTTAACATTTAATGTCCCAAACTCCCATAAACTGCAGAAAAGTATACACCGTAAATCATATTTACCAAACTGAGTGTCTCCATGGGCTTTCAATTTAGAGTTGAAAGCCCATGGTGTCTCCAAGGCTTCATACCAGCGTATGCATAAACATTTGTCACAAGTTTGAGCTGAAATTTCACTAAAATGAAGTAAGGGTAATCTCCACCAGGTTTGTTTATTGTGGTTAGCTTTTATGGTAAGTAAAGTGCTCAGATGCAAATAATTCATGTGCGCAAAATAATCAAATAATCTGATTGGTTTAAACTTTAGTGTGCATGCGCGCGATGTGTACCATGTTTTTTTCTAGTGATTTCGTTTCATGGAGTTTGTGTTTCAGTGTAACTTCAACAAAAATGAAGGAGTGATCAACATGTGACCCTATTGAGGGTTGCAGCAAAATTCTGAACATGCACCCTGACCTTTAAACAGTTTGAAATGCAAATAGAATGAAATTTTACAATAGTCCTGGGAATACTAAATAACAAGAATGGCAACTCATATCTCCTATTGTTCCATGTTGGACTCAAACTATCAAAACATATCACGCCTGTTTATACCTAGCAATTACCTTATAAGTGGCATTTGTTGATTGTCTGTTGAAAAATTCAGATGTGAAAGAATGTAACAAACTAGGAAAATTTAAGACTGGTCTAGATTACGCACATGAACAATATTCAATCAATTTCCCAGACTGTTATGGAAATAAAAATAACCTCCCTTTCAGATATACTTACATGTAAGGCCTGTTTTCAAATATTTTGCTATATTTCTACGTTAAATCTTTGCATTTTAGCTGGAGGTAATCCATTCTTCAACTTGGAGAAGACCAGTGTTCTTCAGGAGGCAAGGACCTTCAATGACACCCCTATAAACCCAAGGAAATGTTGTCACATCCTCACCAAGATATTGTACCTCCTAAACCAGGTCAGTAATTACAAAAGAATTTATGGATTTAATGTAATAATAGTGATAAACAACAATAATTAATGCATTAAAAAATTCAGTTTTTAACTGTAAGCATTAACTTCATTTTTACATCAATTATTACTGAATGCAGACATTGTTATGGTTCATAATACTCTCATTCATACGTTTTCGATTATTTTGATTTTGAAACATCATTTGAATTATTTTCTTTATTGTTGTTTTCAGGGAGAGCACATTGGAACAACAGAAGCCACTGAGACATTTTTTGCCATGACAAAATTGTTCCAGTCAAAAGATGTAAGTAATCCAACAGAAAATTTCACATGTACAGGTTCACTATACAGTTGTCTTGATTGAGAAGTAAAGGTACAACAACTCCATTGGTGTTTCGTTAGCAGCAAGCAATTTTCTCTGGTCAGTTTTTTTAGAAACCCACTTGGAGGAGTTTTGCAACTGTTTCAATGTTAAAATTATAATTTCCGATAGTTTTTTCTGTTGTGAATTGATTACAATCTGCTTGACTTATCCAATTTTGAAACTTACTTGCAACGTTTCTATGGGTTACGTTCATCTTCATCAGGCTAAACAGTAGTCAAAACAGTGCCTGATGAAGATGGACATAGTCCATCGAAATGTTACAAGTAAGTTTCAAAAAGGGATAAATCAAGCAAATCTTATCAATTCATATCATTACTATCCAGATGAACATTTCCAATAGTTTTTTCTGTTGTTTTCATTCCTTTCAGCCAATGTTTTCAGATATTCTGAAATAACTTCGTCTGTATAAAAATGGAAACATTAATGTTTTTCTGAAGTGAATATGTATTTGATACAATGCAATGTGTTTTCAGACAACGCTTCGTAGAATGTGCTACATGGTTATCAAAGAAATGGCCACTATATCTGATGATGTCATCATCGTGACCAGCAGGTACGATTTTGCACAGGAGTAAAATTGCACTAGAGAATGTTACAAAATAGAATAGATGAGCGAGAAAATTTATTAGATTTCTGATTTAATATTTTTTGCCTGACTTACAGTAAGATAACATTCAGTCAGTTTCTGTGTGTGTTATGTTTATATATGTGATTTGCAGAAAAAAATCACATCAGGAATTTTTGGTGTGTGTTATGTTTATGTTATGTTTGTATATAGTTTGACAAAGGACATGACCGGGAAGGAAGACCAGTTCCGTGGGCCAGCCATCCGTGCGTTGACAAAGATTACAGACACTACTATGCTGCAGAGCATTGAGAGATACATGAAACAAGCCATTGTTGATAAAAATGCATCTGTATCCAGTGCTGCCCTGACCTCATCATTGGTACGTCCATTATTAGTGTGATATTGTACATCATATAGATAAATCAACTCCTCAGACTTCATTGTTTCTCTGATTTTTAAATTAACCTTGCAAATTCATAAAAATATTCTAGGGATCGTAATATTTTCTTGTGTAACTGCAATGCCATTATGTCTCATTTGCATTTACAGAGTTTTTGAATCAATCATATTTCACTGAAAATTAATTATTTGACACAAATACAATATTATTACAGCATTTGATGAAGACGAGTCATGACGTCATCAAGCGCTGGGTGAACGAGGCCCAGGAAGCAGTAAGCAGCTCAGATATTATGGTACAATACCACGCCCTTGGTCTGCTTTACCATATAAGGAAAAACGACAAGTTGGCTGTAACAAAACTTGTCAGCAAGTTTACACGTCATTCTCTGAAGTCGCCTTACGCTTATTGCCTGCTTATCCGTATAGCATGTAAGCTTCTGGAAGAGGATGATGCTGGGTAAGGACTCTGTTCATTTGTATAGGGTCTGGACTTTTTTGACTAAGTCCTAATATTTGATAAAGGAATGATATTAACAAGTAGAGCTGTGGATAACCAGGCCCGTAGCCAGGATTCGCCAACGGGGGCTCAATTTTTGAAAAATTTCAGGTTCACTTGTGACAATTTTGGTCCAAAAATGGCCAAAATCACTTAAAAAGTGCTCAGAATGGTGAAAAACTGCATGATTTTGAAAGATTTTTTGGCCAGGGGGGTTCGCTCAATCCCAACTAACCCCCCTGGCTATGGGCCTGGTTACATCCTGATTAAATTGATTTGACAAAACAAAATAAGTTCAGCACATCGAAATTAAGAAGAAACCAGAAAAAATGAATTTAGTGCTAGCAACTGAAATGACTGAGTGAATGCATGTACACGGCACATTATAAGCGTGTTTAAGCCTGTCTTACTGCATACTATGCTTTGCTAAAGGAAAAAGGATAGGAACTTAGCATTAACTTAAACATTTGTTTTTAGAAGTGACAGTCCAATGTTTGACTTCATTGAGAGTTGCCTTCGACACAAGAGTGAGATGGTCATTTACGAGGCAGCCCATGCTATAGTGAACATGAAGCATACTGGCACAAAAGAACTTGCCCCTGCCGTGTCAGTTCTTCAACTCTTTTTGGGATCCCCTAAGCCAACTCTGAGATTTGCTGCTGTTAGGACATTGAACAAGGCAAGTGATTTCTTATTCATAGGCTTGTTCTTTTTCTTTTAAATTGAATACTTGCACAGTTATGCTTGTTTCTTACTAATAAATATCTTACTTATCAATATCTAAAAGCAAATTATTAGAAATGGAGAATTAATAGCCAATAAGAATTATTTTTAATGGGAAATTGAGGGTTAAAACAGATATATTAATGTTGTTTATTTTTTCCACAGGTTGCCATGAAGCACCCTTCTGCAGTTACAGCTTGCAACCTTGACCTTGAGAATTTGATCACTGATGTCAACCGCAGCATCGCAACATTGGCAATCACCACTTTGTTAAAGACAGGAAGTGAAAGTAGTGTTGATAGGCTGATGAAGCAAATCTCTTCTTTTATGTCTGAGATCTCTGATGAGTTCAAAATAGTTGTAGTTGAAGCTATCAAGTAAGTACAATCGGTTGTACTCTATATTATATTATACATCAAAATTTTAAAATAAACATCAGGTGATTTCTTTCCAGGTGCAGTTTTCCTAATCTCTATAAAAATATCTTCTACATTAGGCTTATTTATTATATATATACGATAAGCTAAACTTCATCAAGAGTTACTTTTCACTTGTAGGTCACTGTGCATGAAATTCCCAAGGAAACACGGGGTCATGATGACCTTCCTCTCGTCAATGCTGCGTGAAGAGGGTGGCTTTGATTACAAGAAAGCAATTGTTGATACTATCATCTCCATTGTTGAAGAGAATCCTGAGGCCAAAGAAGCTGGTAGGGAAGCAGTGAAGTCTTACCATTTTATGCAATAGTACTTTGTGGGATCCACAGCATGTAATATCTCATGGAGTATTTTATAAAACTCAGCATTGGATAAAGGGGAACTCTGAATCAGAATGTTTTTAGTGCAGTGAATAGAATAGAGGGAAATCCAATTTAATTCATTTTTGAGCGTGTAACTTGAATTTAATTTTTCTACTATTTTTCAATAAAACTTGTTCTGGAGTTTTCGATGCTATAGCCTAGTTATCAGCAAGTAACTGTATACAGGGTATACAGTGTACGTTGAATTTTAAAAGTAAATGTTCTTTTATTTTATAGGTCTGGCTCATCTATGTGAATTCATTGAGGACTGCGAGCACACAGTTCTGGCCACCCGAATCTTGCATCTCCTTGGACGTGAGGGACCCCGAACCCTCAACCCTGCCAAATACATCCGCTTCATCTACAATCGTGTGATCCTAGAGAATGCGGCTGTTAGAGCTGCCGCCGTGACGGCACTCGCTAAGTTTGGTGCACATTGTCAGAATCTCCTTCCGAGTATTATTGTGCTGCTTGAACGTTCTGAGTTAGATATGGATGATGAAGTTAGGGATCGGGCCACACTTTATTTGAATATTCTTAAAGAACATCAGATGGCTCTGAATTCTGCGTTCATACTCAATGGTAAGATATTTTATATTTATTTACCTATTCTGAACTAATACACAAATTCTACTACAGGTTTTCATTTTTGATTTGGACCTTTTTATTGAATCAAAACAGAACTATTATTATTTATTGACAATGCTTTTTCAGGTCTACAAGTTTCCATTGTTGGTCTTGAGAGGGCGCTACATAGCTACTATCAGGAACCATCAGAGACATCTTTTGACATGAAGAGTGTGCCACTCGCTACGCAACCTCTCACTGAACAGAAAGCATCTGGTGAGTCAAGTTTTCAAAATTTTATGATTTATTTCATACCATACCATAAGCTACATTTATTTCTGATATTAAAAGAAACTCTGCTGTGTTTATAACTGTTTGTATAACTTTAATGAATTTATTTTTGTGGAAATTGCAGTTAAGCGTGAAGTTGGTAGGTATCTTATAAAATCAATGGTTTGATTTTCACACAAAATCACCTGGATACCATATTCATTGTACATACTGCACCCAGCACTTTAACAGTAACATTGTTTCATCATATCCTTTGGTGTGTCACTAATGAAGGAGTTACTCTCATATTTGAGAAAATTAGTTAAATGTAGGGCTGTTTCATCTGCCTTGATATATATGCTGGTATTGTATAATGACTTTGGCAAGGCTTCATGACATTCTAATGTGTTTTGCTTTAGTAGGTAAAACAATACTAGTTGTACACTGTAGTACAGAATATGTGTAAAATAGCATAGAGGTTTTGACTGGAAATCTAGGTATTTTTAGTTACACGTGGAATAATGAATTGCTTATAATATTAAAGTAAGAGGACTGGTTTATTAGTTCCACATTGAAGTTTCAAAACAAGATGAAATATTATGGCATTTTAATCACAAGCTAAGCCTACACTTTCAACTAATATTTTGTAAATACTAATGGGATATCAAAAAATCAGCCAAAGGATAGATCTACGTGCTACCTATTACATCTATAGCTTAAAGTATTCACATCTTAAATGTTCACAACACAACACTCAGATAATATGAATAAGAAAGCAAAAAAAAATTGGGACTGAAAAAATTTACATTGAGAGGTTTTATGATTGTATTCTTCTTTCTGAGCTGCTTTTATTTTTTGATATCTCATGAGTATTGGGTTAAGATTAACCAGAGAAAAGTTGGAAATATGTTATATGTTAATCTACTTTAAAATGACTATTATAAATGAGGATAACCTAGAGAAAGTTGCATGACTACTAAATGTACAGCTATATGTTGTGGGTATGGGAGGCCAATACTAAACTTAGGGTTTTTATTTGTAATGACTAAAAGATAATTATACTTGTATATTCCGTAATCATAATTATAGGAATTTTGGACAAAGCGGTAATGGTAATATGGTGGTCTGGGAAAATTGTAGTTTCTGTGTAACTAAATCAAAGGTAGTCTTGTATCAAGCCTCCTACTCTTTTTCAACTAAGATATGATTGATAGTCTTGTTTCCCCTTCACCTTAGTATATCTATGAAGGGGCAAGACATGGGGGCTTGATGGAAGACTAAATAGTCTGGTCTGTTTTTGTTTTATTTACTAATTTTAGGTAGGTTGAGTAAATTGAGTGTGGATGATATATTGGACATGTAAAAGTCAATGTGACGCCATAAACATTGTCTAATGAGACTTGAAAACATACAAACTGTTATTAAAATTGGTGGACATAACTTTCACATGTAGATACTTCGCTATTAATTTCATGTGTTCTTGTCAGATATCGATACAGTTCTTAAAAGATACAATTTTGAATCTAATGATTATCTACATCATACACTTAAAGAGAGGGTAACAGTTGTAATAAAACTTGTTTATTTATTTTGCAGCTCCTGGAGAAATCTCTGGTGCCAAGTCTTCAGAAAAGGTGGCAGCATCGAGACAAGATGTCTACGCTGAACAGCTTTCAAGTATACCTGAATTTGCCTCCATTGGTCCGCTGTTCAAATCATCGAGCTTACCCGTTGAGCTTACTGAAGCTGAGACAGAATATGCCGTTCAATGTATTAAGCACACCTTTGCTAACCACATTGTTCTACAGGTACTTCAGATTTTCAGAGTTAACATGTAGTTTGAAGTTAGATTGAAGGCCACATTCACTCTGAATTCATGCTTATTTGTTTTCAAAATTGAAATTGTGCTACAGAGCCAAAAATGTGCCCAAGATTAAGAGAAAAATATGCTAAATTCAAATCCGACTTATTGGTTTATGTATGCAAGGAAAAATTGTTAAGACACAAGCCATGGCTCATTTGAAAGGTCTCTTTGTATATATTGAAAAAATCTGTGATAAGACCCCTTTTCCTGTGGCCTGGCTCATATGTTACTCCCAATGTATAATATTAAGAAATATCATCTTCATTTTCAGTTTGACTGCACAAACACACTGAATGATCAATTCCTAGAAGATGTTACTGTTCAAGTTGAGACGAATGATGGTTTTGAGGTGCTGAAGTACATCCCCACTCCTAAGCTTGCCTACAATGTGACTAGTACTACATACACGCTGTTGCAATTGCCTGAAGAACCTTCACAAGGTAAAGTTAAGAAGTTTTATAATTGGGTGTCACTCAATTCATTGCATGTTTGCAAATCAAGCGCTTGGCCATGTTTCTCTTTTAAATATACAGGAGATTCATGAATATATACAGTAAAAGATGTTTAAAGTGATTACTAACATGGCCAGCTAGAAATCTTCATTTTGAAACATGTTCACATTTAGAGATTCTGACAAAATATGAGTTGATGGTATATCTAATAAAAATTAAATTTAAAAACTGGGAAAGCATATTTTGATGTTCTCTTCTTTACTGCATGTGTATATCATCAAAATGTATAAACTTGGCACTATCTCTCATGCAAAATTGTATAGACAAAAAGCAAGAGATTGAAATTAGAATAAAACTGTTACTTTAACTTGTTCAATTTTTAATCATTTGTGGATATTCGCAGCTATTTAATTTGATGAGTTAATCTGAAAATTTAAAATCCTTTTTGGGTAGATCTGTTAATGAGATATTATAGAGTTTTATGAAGTTCAAATTGATGACCTGTCACCAAATATACCCAATTTGAATTTATTATTAGTGACGCATTTGTATTGCAGTAACTGGCACATTCACATGTACAATGAAGTTTGTGGTGAAGGACTGCGATCCAAACACTGGTGAACCAGATGATGAGGGATATGAGGATGAATACGTCCTTGAAGATCTGGAGATTGCTGTAGGGGATCATGTTCAGAAGGTCATGAAGCCAAACTTTGGTGCATCATGGGATGAGATTGGACCAGAGAATGAGCTTGAAGACACATATGCTCTGTCTAATATGAAATCTTTAGATGGTAAGTACTCTTAAAGGTAAAATTTTCAAAAATCAAAATAACAAATGAACATAGCATAAGCCATACTTAAGTCAAGTTTATAGTCAGGCCTAAATATTGTGAAAAAGAATCTTAAGACTTTGCGCAAAATTTCAATACTTTTTGAGAAATTTTATGAAATAGCATTGATCAAAATGCTGACTTGAAGGCTGTTGTTTTGCAGTCGGTATCTGCCACAAATGGTAGGTGGTGATATTTTGCATGTTAATGTCTTGTTTAAATAAATCTTATCGGCATCAAAACTGTAGGGTTACAGAATCAGAGTGTAATTTACAAGACTCTGACACACAGGGTAGTTTTCAATGTCTCTATATTCTCATTTCAGAGGCCATTAAAAATATCAAAGATTACCTGGGCATGCAGCCGTGTGAAAGGTCAGATAAAGTTCCCGAGGGTAAGAGTTCTCATACACTCTACCTTGCTGGGGTGTACCGTGGAGGACACGACATCTTGGCACGCGCAAAACTAGCAATGGGTGACGGAGTTACAATGCAAATTACAGTTAGGAGCACAGATCCACATGCTTCTGAAGTTATAGCTTCAGCTGTCGGTTAAATTTTTGATAAAGACACTAACTTTAGGCAATGTTGAACTCTGACTGCACTCAGAATTGAGTTTCGTAGAATGTAGCACTACAGTAAAACCTGTGTTGTACACTTGAAAACCATTGTCACAGTGGTATCTGACAATATAGGTTTTACTGCATATGGACACTGAATAATATATTAAAAATATAATTGAAGAAATATGTGGGACATATTCAACACAATTATTTTACAATATTTATCATGTTAACATACTCATTTGTATGGAAATATTTGAGTTTGGTAATAATTTCATATTTGAGTCTGTAGTTTACAGAAAATGCAACTATGTATGGCAGTTGTGAACTAATGCTTCTTTTATTTGTCATCATTAATCAGAGTAAAAGGAATGACGTGTAAATTGTATTTACGCTTCCTGAATATAGAATTTATGGGAAATTGTATTGGAAATAAAAGCAAGAAGTAAACTATATCATACTTGTGTGATAACTCCTGGGTTGGGAAAGTTTTATAAAGTACATATTTAAAATGAATCGGCTTTTAATAACTGCGATCCTTATACAGTAAAACCTGTTAAACGTGTATACTGAACATTTGTTTTTGTGTTATCTACAGAAAGGGTAGTTTTTACAGAAGTCAGTAGAGTATGTGCGGAGAAAGGGTTTTCACGAGAGAGAGGTGTACACTAAGACAGGTTTTACTGTATACCCCAAAAATTAAACAAAAACATATACTTTGATAGTTGACTATAACCTTTGCTGCAAATATAAAAGCTTCTTATAAATTGTTCGCCTATTATGGAAAATTGAGCTTCATGGAATGTCAAATTTGAAACATGTACAGATCTTCACCTCAAATGAATGAATGAAATTCTTGAAATATTTGTTCATTATTTTAAACTCAATATTCTTGTCCAATATTTTATGTCTATTCATATTTGAATTTCAAACCAATTTTCTCTAATCTCGGACCGAGATACTCATCAATTCTCTCACTTTGGGCAACAGTCAGATTATTTTTCCAGTCGTCAATGGCACCTGTAAAAAGGAGAGAAATATATCAGTAAAGCATTCAAAGTGGTACACTTTGTGGGGAGATGGGTGTCAAGTCTCAAAGGAGGAGGGAAAGTATCACAACAGATTTCTGGCAGTCATATGCCAAAATCCAACATATGACTGTCTGAAATCTGTTGCGACACTTTCATTCCTCCTTTCAGTGAATGTATGTTTTTCAAAAAATAATAAATATCTGAATCTTGTGTATCAACATTGTTTAACAAGGCAGATACAGGCATGATAGAGTGCTTTGACTCCCCATGCGGAGGTGGAACCCTGGACCCTCAGATCCTCCTGACGAATGAACTGAACTATCCAATCTAAAGCTAGGATAGCTGTGCAGTAGTAGTAAATTGCTTTCCAGTGTCATTTCAATTGAAATTCATCAAGTTGATATAATAACATGCACTTAATAACACCATAAAGGATGGATGGACAAAGATGAGATCCATATATCGACCCCAAATATAAGAGCGAATCTGATGCCAAAAGACATAATAAGATAAACAAAGATACCTTTCCGCATGTGTGAAGCTTGAAATGTCTGCTTTCTGTCAGTGTCCGCATCTTTATATATAGCAAGTTTCTCAAATGCTCTACCGATCTTGGGATTTTTCTTCATGTTACCATATTGCAGGTATTCAGTAACTGCATTGATAGTTTCATGTGACAGGTCTTTGTTGAGAAACTGAGCAAGCTCTGTCACCACTTTTGTCATGTTCTGAATTTAAAACAAGTCAATTGTGTAAAGAGGCTTTCTTAATTTGAATCACAGAAAGCCAGGTTTTAAATATTAATCCAGATGCATTTAGTATTATTTGCACTATTTTGAAATCAGTAAGCCCTGCAATGTGTAAAGGATGAACCCCACATTCTAAGACCATGGTCTGAAGAAACACATATTTTTTTAAACTAATTTTTTAATGAAATATAGCACAGTCTTTGGTGCCTGTTAAACAGCAAAGTTAAATTGCTTAGTTACAAAGGATTTTAACAAAATAAACTTGTAACAAAGGATTTTGAGCCTGAGTCAAAATGCCTCATCAATAGACTAGGTGCGAGTAGAAATAATCTTGATTTACGTCATTAAAAATTCAAACTGATGTCATATTTGGAATCTACATGTAAAATTACATCCAAAATGTGGTTTTAAAAAGAGTTTATCAACTTTGAAAATTTAATTTTCTTTGAAAATGTGACTTCTAGGTCGGGGAGATTCCCCATAGACCCCATGTTGTAAAATCACAAAAAGTGAAATATCTTTTCTTGTGTTGGGCAGATAACATTTTCCTTTACTGGACATATTTTAATTTGTATAACTATCAGATACATAAGGGTAATATGAAAAGTGAACCACTAAAACTGATGAATATTCAAGTTTAAGGGAACTTTGTTATACCCTGCCATGTTATTTCCCCAGAATCAGCCACCTGGTGGCGAAACTGGTAACTACCTACTCGCATCTGAGTAATTAAAACATGCTGTCCATCTCCAACCTTTATTACCTCTATCATGCCTTCAAACTTTATAAAGTGGATGTTTCCTTTCAGATTGCCTCTGTTCTGCCACCATCCACTGACGTGGTTAAACCATGTTCCATAGGACACTACGGATAAATAAATCACAACATTTCTTAACATATGGTTATTAACTTGTATTTTTACCAAATGTTAAAACCCCAAATCAAATGGTAAATATTGTATACTGTACTCCTGGTAATTTTCGCATGATACTACATTTTGCGCTTTTCTGGAGTTTGGAAAGTTTGTGAAATATAATGGCTGCGAAATTCCAGTTAAAATTCTCAAAATATAATATTCACTGAATTCCTAGGAATTCATTTCCCTCAGTGTAGATCAAAGGTCGAATGGTTTGTGGTACATTCCATAATAACACCATTTGGGTATTTCCCTACATGTAGTGTACCAAAATATTGTCTTACTTTTATCCTGTGCCTCTGTCAGTTGATTATCAAGATGTCCATCTAATGTCTGACCATCTCGAAACTTCTCTGGAATCAATGCATCAAACTTGTATCTGCTATTAAATACAGCCTTTGGGTTTCTCAGGACCAGAATGACCTTTAATGAGACACACAACGATTCATTTTTACCTTTTCCAATTCTGCCACATATCTCTCAATCGTGTATATTTTGAATTTTGGTGAGACAGTTTCCTGACATGCCGTCCCTGCTACACATGTGCATATGTAAATCATCGATTTTTTGTTGATATGTAGTGAAAATTAATAGGGATTCATGCACATTTAAAATAGTTCACTTTCCATGTATCCTGTTATACAGATGACTTAACTGACATATTGGTTCCCTGTTATACATTCAAGTTGTGAATTCCCAAGGACACTGTCACACTCGTTTCCCAGTTTGATTTTCAATCATATGAAAAAATGAAAACATCATACCTTGGAAATCCAAGACGGGACACTGTCACACATATTTTAATCTCTAGCAATATTCACTTCAGCACCTGTCATGTGAGCTTTTACCTTGCATATGCCCTGTTGGACAGATTCTGGCATTACATCATAAGAAAGATTACTACAGAGTAACCTTGGTGATGGCAACATTTCCGCTTCTCTCATTGGATGGATATCCTCTGCTGGCATAGAAACCTCTCCTGCCCATACTTCAAACAAAAATGAACTTTCATTGGCCATTCATTATTCTGTAAAACACCATATTTATATGTTGTATTCTGGTAAAGGATGGTACGATATATTATATTACAAGCCGATGAGAAGAATTTTAGCAAGAATCTGGATTTTCCTTCATTTGGCATTCTGATACTCATAGCATCTCTCTCCGTTGCATCTCCAGAAGGATAGAGATGGAGTGGGGGTGGCTTACCACGATGTTCATTTGGCATTTATTGCCATTCTTTGATAATCATTCCATTTCTCGCAAATACAACTCTGCTTACCTTTCCGAGATATATGCATCCACTGACTTCTCAAGTTGATTGGAATTTTATCGGCAGCCTCCGTATCTCCCTCCCGCATCACCAGATCCACCAGGGTTATGGTCCAGTGAGTACCTGTATTACCAATAACAGCTGTACTAGGAATATTCTGACACAAACCAATGGGGTTTTAAAGATATCCATTATGGGTGACCAAAATTAGCTGAAAGCAATGGATTGCATGAGTTTTCCCTATGGGAAAATAACATGGGAAATTAAAGGTGTTAACCGTGCCTAAAAACGCAACATATTGATGCAACAAAAATTGAAAAAAAATTGAAAAAGGGGGTTGAAAATCAGGACAACATTTCAGCAAAAACATGTGGGTGGGTTGTTTGCGTCTCCCCTGTTTCATAGTCGAAATTATTTTTCATCTCTATGAGTGCTTTTACTGGAGATAATGCATTGGCCTAATATATGCACCTGTTTAAATCCTCAAAAAATAGCCAAAATCTAACATATGACTGTCCGAAATCTGTTGCGATACTTTCCCTCCTCCTTTTACTAAGAAGTTATACCACATTTTTCAATTGAAACCATGAAAATAAATTCTGATGGTAGTATTACTGCCTTTACTTAATTTTACCACACCTTTTCATTAACCTCATCTATTCATTTGCCTCACCTGTACACATTTGCCTCACTCATTTACATTTACATTTGCCTCACCTATTTACCTTTGCCTCACCTATTTACATTTGGCTCACCTATTTACATTTGGCTCACCTATTTACATTTGGCTCACCTATTTACATTTGCCTCACCTATTTGTTTGCCTCACCTGTTTAATTTTTGCCTCACCTATTCATTTGCATCACCTATTTTTTAGATCCTGGCTACACATTTACATAATTTCAATCACAAGAAAAGTATAATGTCATACTGTCTCATACACATTTTAAGAGAACTTGTATGAGAATGTGTTGACCAATAATGTTCTCTCCTTCCAGATATTCACATGCCCAGTTGAGTATAAGATATACCAGAGGTTGTCGCAAATAAGCCCACTGGGCATTAATTTTGCACAGGGCATTTATTTTAAAGAACTCAAAGTAAACGCCCATGGGCCTTTCTTAAGAGGGAAAACAGCTTTCCCAAGGCAGTGGGTGTTTATTTCAAGGGATATTATTGATCATAAAGTTGACACATGGCTTTCATACTTAGCAATAGTATCATGAACGAGTGCATAACATTGACTAATATGTGACCCTTTGTCATATTATTCAGATCTCACCTGAGCGAGGATAAGAACAAATGATGACATCATCATTTCTCATCTCATCATAAGTTTTCATCTGGCGATTTGCATCAGCATGATCAAAACTTGTAGTATAAGCTACACCATCTATGACTACAGTAGACATTTCTTGACTATTTAATACATGTAAAATACAGTAGAACCTGTATATCTGAACACCTGACTAATCCGTACACCTCCCAATCTGAACACTTTTTTCTGTCCCATTTTATCCTCCCATTGACTCCCATGTTAAAAAAACTTGAAATGTGAACACCTCTCAATTTAAACAGTGAACAGTTATATTTGAAAAATTAACCTGTCTATTTGAACACTTTTCATTAAATTTCACATATTTCATACAAAATTGCTCAAATATTGTTATGATATCAAAACTTTGGGAAAAAACTTGAATGGTCTTGATTATAATAGAGCTTTCCAGCATTACTAGATTAATTTGAATAGAATTTTCAAATTTCTGAAATGCCGTAAAGCTATGTGGTCAAATGAACTATAAATATGTACCGAGAATGTGTTCACATTTATTCAGAATCCGTAATCTCGCTAATGCAAAAACCTCAAAATGTGAACACCTCCTAATCTGAATGCTTTAGGCTGTCCCCAAGGCGTTTGGATTAGACAGGTTTTACTGTAGTCTGTTTAAAGTGACACTTGAAGGTCAAGATGACATTTTAAGATGAAGGGAGCCAATGAATAAAGTGTTTAGTCTCAAACTTAATATTCATCTATGGTGGATTAATGAAAAGATGTACAGTTTTGGAAAATTCATCAACGATAGAGTATTTCCAAAATATCTTTCAAATTGTTGATTGAATTTACTCCGTAATGTATTGCTTTCATATCTTGGAGGTTTACTGAACGTTAATATTGAATATTTGTCTTTAATCAAGTTAAATAAGTACATATTTGTTATCTACAATATCATGGTGACACGTTTATTAAGATTAGAAAATTTTGTTGAAAATATGACCTCAAAGTCCATCTGATGATGTGAAACAAATGAAAAAAACTGTCCTCATCTTCGAAGAAACAATTCAAAGGGTGGGAATAATCTGATCCACTGCGCTAAAGCCTCAGTCACATTTGCTCTATGGTGGGCATACGGTGGTTGTAGCTTAAAAAATTGATATAGAAAATCTGCATCATACTACTTATCCCTATATTTTATGCTGCATATTTCTCCTGAATTTGGGAAGTTAAAGCCGCTGTACGGTTGCTGTAGATCAAATGTAACTGAGGCATTAGGAAGGTTCACTGTAGTTATAATTCAGTTAACTAAATCAACAAGTAATTAATTTTTCAAATTTATGTGAATTCTATTCTGTGACTGTTAAAAAAGGATGAGTAGATTCCTTATGACAGTATATGTAGAACATTTGGATTATATCTGAGGCATTTGGTTGATTTTTAAGATATGGTAAAATGTACATTATACCTATTGTCACAAATTTTAGAATTTTTCAAATTATTTTTTTTTGATAAGTTAGTGTCGAGACGATACGGTAGCTTCACAGTTAGATTAGACCAGTGTCTTAGATGTATTTATATATTCCTTACTTACCACCAGTGATTTATCATCTATAGTAGTCAATCTTTATAGATTTGAGTCATTTTCTCAATCATTTGAAAACTTTTGAATATTTTTATGGAGGCCGCCATCTTGCTTTTACGTCATCAGAAAGTTACTTCCGTTGTAAAATTCAAAACCACGTGAAGAAAATTGACCCAAAAACCTACATTACTCAGGTTAGTGTTTAGTTTGTACAATGCAATTAGTATCTTTATATTAATTAGTATCTAGCGGTTCTATTCAGCTAGTTTATAAAGTAACTCAAGGCTTAACCACGTCAAAATCTAGTGTTTAAGGTTAGATTAAACTGTTTGAAAGTTTTGTGACATTTCGTCATGATCATGAGCACGATCTTTTCAATCATCAATTTCTCGTTTAATTTGTCATTGATGCATTAATTATGACTGTGATTTGCAAAACTATATTATGTATTTCAATTCCCCAGTGAGAGTGTATTCATTTTTTGCATTTTAATGACGATTTTTGGACTTTTTCTTGTGAAACGAAGTCACGTGACCTGGACTTGGTTTCGATATACATGTACATATATAACCGGGGTATAAATACGGAGTGGGCATACAACAAGCCAGACACGTAGGCAACTTTTGATTGGAACACATCTCCCGTGCCAGTGTTTCATTTGAGGATTGATGAGAAACTTAGAAGATTTGCTGGATCGAGGAACTTTGTCATTTCCAGACATAGTTTAGAATATTCCAGCCTGTTTGAAGAAATACTGCTGGATCGAGGAACTTTGTCATTTCCAGACATAGTCTAGATAACTCCAGCCTGATTGAAGTAATACTGCTGGATCGAGGAACTTTGTCATTTCCAGATATAGTCTAGATAACTCCAGCCTGATTGAAGTAATACTGCTGGACCGAGAAACTTTGTCATTTCCAGGCATAGTTTAGAATATTCCAGCCCGTTCGATGAAATACTGCTGAACCGAGAAACTTTGTCATTACCAGGCAAAGTTTTTAGAATATTTCAGCCCGATTGAAGCAATACTGCTGAACAGAGAAACTTTGTCATTTCCAGGCAAAGTTTTAGAATATTTCAGCCTGATTGAAGAATTACTGCTGGATCGAGAAACTTTGTCATTACAAGACTTAGTTTACATTATTCCAGCCTGATTGAGAAGGAGTGCCAGAAACTTGTATTTTCAGTTGATACAATTCCAGCCTGTTCGAAGGACTCTGCTGGATTGAGGAATATTCCAGCCTGACTGAAGAAATACTGCTAGACTGAGGAACTTTGCTATTTCCAGACAAAGTTCATAATATTCCAGCCTGATTGAGGAACTTTGCTGGATTGAGAAACTCTGTCATTTCCCGACATAGTTTATACAATATTCCAGCCTGACTGAAGTAATACTGCTGAACTGAGGAACTTTGCCATTCCCAGACAAAGTTCATACTATTCCAGCCTGATTGAGGAACTTTGCTGGATTGAGAAACTCTGTCACTTCCCGACATAGTTTATACAATATTCCAGCCTGACTGAAGAAATACAGCTGGACTGAGAAACTCTGTCACTTCCCGACATAGTTGATACAACTCCAGCCTGTTTGAAGGACTCTGCTGGATTGAGGAATATTCCAGCCTGATTGAGGAAATACAGCTGGACTGAGAAACTCTGTCATTTCCCGACATTGTTTATATAACTCAAGCCTGATTGAGAATAAGTACCAGAAACTTAGCTCATTTGGAGGTGCTGTTGAGGAACTTGGAATATTTTCACTCAACCTGGATGACTTAATGGAAACTAAGTACGAGACACTTAGTTTATTTAGGAACTACTTGGAATCTTAGGCAGATTCCACATATTGAGGAACTTAGAGGATCTTCATCGATTTAGGAGCTACTGGGAATCTTAGGCAGATTCCACATATTGAGGAACTTAAAGGATCTTCATCGATTTAGGAACTACAGGGAATCTTAGGCAGATTCCACATATTGAGGAACTTAAAGGATCTTCATCGATTTAGGAGCTACTGGGAATCTTAGGCAGATTCCACATATTGAGGAACTTAGAGGATCTTCATCGATTTAGGAGCTACTGGGAATCTTAGGCAGATTCCACATATTGAGGAACTTAAAGGATCTTCATCGATTTAGGAGCTACTGGGAATCTTAGGTAGATTCCACATATTGAGGAACTTAAAGGATCTTCATCGATTTAGGAGCTACTGGGAATCTTAGGCAGATTCCACATATTGAGGAACTTAAAGGATCTTCATCGATTTAGGAGCTACTGGGAATCTTAGGCAGATTCCACATATTGAGGAACTTAGAGGATCTTCATCGATTTAGGAGCTGATTCCACATATTGAGGAACTTAAAGGATCTTCATCGATTTAGGAACTACTGGGAATCTTAGACAGATTCCACATATTGAGGAACTTAGAGGATCTTCATCGATGTTGCCTGTTGGGGACGTTGAATAGTGTCACCCCTGACCTGGATGACTTTGATGGAAACTAAGTACGAGACACTTAGTTTATTTGGGAGCTACCAGGGATCTTAGGTAGATTCCACTTGTTGAGGAACTAAGTACGAGACACTTAGTTTATTTAGGAGCTACTGGGAATCTTAGGCAGATTCCACATATTGAAGAACTTAAAGGATCTTCATCGATTTAGGAGCTACTGGGAATCTTAGGCAGATTCCACATATTGAGGAACTTAAAGGATCTTCATCGATTTAGGAGCTACTGGGAATCTTAGGCAGATTCCACATATTGAGGAACTTAAAGGATCTTCATCGATTTAGGAGCTACTGGGAATCTTAGGCAGATTCCACATATTGAGGAACTTAGAGGATCTTCATCGATGTTGCCTGTTGGGGACGTTGAATAGTGTCACCCCCGACCTGGATGACTTTGATGGAAACTAAGTACGAGACACTTAGTTTATTTGGGAACTACTGGGAATCTTGGGTAGATTCCACATATTGAGGAACTTAGAGGATCTTCATCGATTTAGGAGCTAGTGGGAATCTTAGGCAGATTCCACATATTGAGGAACTTAGAGGATCTTCATCGATTTAGGAACTACTGGGAATCTTAGGCAGATTCCACATATTGAGGAACTTAGAGGATCTTCATCGATTTAGGAGCTAGTGGGAATCTTAGGCAGATTCCACATATTGAGGAACTTAGAGGATCTTCATCGATTTAGGAGCTACTGGGAATCTTAGGCAGATTCCACATATTGAGGAACTTAAAGGATCTTCATCGATTTAGGAGCTACTGGGAATCTTAGGCAGATTCCACATATTGAGGAACTTAAAGGATCTTCATCGATTTAGAAGCTACT
This sequence comes from Owenia fusiformis, assembly GCA_903813345.2. Lineage (NCBI taxonomy): Eukaryota > Metazoa > Annelida > Polychaeta > Sabellida > Oweniidae > Owenia > Owenia fusiformis. The sequence goes on along the minus strand of CAIIXF020000005.1, from coordinate 36,425,586 downwards.
GGGAATCTTAGGCAGATTTCACATATTGAGGAACTTAAAGGATCTTCATCGATTTAGAAGCTACTGGGAATCTTAGGCAGATTCCACATATTGAGGAACTTAAAGGATCTTCATCGATTTAGAAGCTACTGGGAATCTTAGGCAGGTTCCACATATTGAAGAACTTCGAGGATCTTCATCGGTTTAGGAGCTACTGGGAATCTTAGGCAGATTCCACATATTGAGGAACTTAGAGGATCTTCATCGATTTAGGAGCTACTGGGAATCTTAGGCAGATTCCACATATTGAAGAACTTAGAGGATCTTCATCGATTTGGGAGCTACCAGGGATCTTAGGCAGATTCCACATATTGAAGAACTTAGAGGATCTTCATCGATTTAGGAGCTACTGGGAATCTTAGGCAGATTCCACATATTGAAGAACTTAGAGGATCTTCATCGATTTGGGAGCTACCAGGGATCTTAGGCAGATTCCACATATTGAAGAACTTAGAGGATCTTCATCGATTTAGGAGCTACTGGGAATCTTAGGCAGATTCCACATATTGAAGAACTTAGAGGATCTTCATCGATTTAGGAGCTACTGGGAATCTTAGGCAGATTCCACATATTGAAGAACTTAGAGGATCTTCATCGATTTAGGAGCTACTGGGAATCTTAGGCAGATTCCACATATTGAAGAACTTAGAGGATCTTCATCGATTTAGGAGCTACTGGGAATCTTAGGCAGATTCCACATATTGAAGAACTTAGAGGATCTTCATCGATTTAGGAGCTACTGGGAATCTTAGGCAGATTCCACATATTGAAGAACTTAGAGGATCTTCATCGATTTGGGAGCTACCAGGGATCTTCGGCAGATTCCACATATTGAAGAACTTAGAGGATCTTCATCGATTTAGGAGCTACTGGGAATCTTAGGCAGATTCCACATATTGAAGAACTTAGAGGATCTTCATCGATTTAGGAGCTACTGGGAATCTTAGGCAGATTCCACATATTGAGGAACTTAGAGGATCTTCATCGATTTAGGAGCTACTGGGAATCTTAGGCAGATTCCACATATTGAGGAACTTAAAGGATCTTCATCGATTTAGGAGCTACTGGGAATCTTAGGCAGATTCCACATATTGAGGAACTTAAAGGATCTTCATCGATTTAGGAGCTACTGGGAATCTTAGGCAGATTCCACATATTGAAGAACTTAGAGGATCTTCATCGATTTAGGAGCTACTGGGAATCTTAGGCAGATTCCACATATTGAAGAACTTAGAGGATCTTCATCGATTTAGGAGCTACTGGGAATCTTAGGCAGATTCCACATATTGAGGAACTTAGAGGATCTTCATCGATTTAGGAGCTACTGGGAATCTTAGGCAGATTCCACATATTGAGGAACTTAGAGGATCTTCATCGATGTTGCCTGTTGGGGACGTTGAATAGTGTCACCCCCGACCTGGATGACTTTGATGGAAACTAAGTACGAGACACTTAGTTTATTTGGGAACTACTGGGAATCTTGGGTAGATTCCACATATTGAGGAACTTTGCCATTTCCAGACTTAGTTTAGATAACTCCAGCCTGATTGAGGAACTAAGTTGATTCCAGACTTAGTTATTTTATTTCAGGCCAGCTTGATATTTGCCTTCATTGAGAGACTGTTATTCCAAGGCATAATCACTGAAGCTGTAATGAGAGACTGTTATTCCCAGATTTATACCTAGCTGAATTGAACAAGTCCAGAGCTCAAGAGACAATTGAGAGTACAAGTATTTTCGTATAGAGGACTCTAATACCAGTGCTTCAAAAACTATCATCGCATATAAAGGACTTTAACCTTAGTGCCGTAGTAACTGAAGTAAAGCAAATACATCGATTTTCATGTATTATTTTGACGGGCTAAAACGCCACAATATACGTGTTATTGTATTTAATTGTATATAAGTTGTTATGTACAGATTTCCCACGTGTATATTTAACGTATACCCTGAGACCCACAGTGACACAGTCTATTAAACAACATCCACACTACCATAATTAGGCTGAATGTTACACTGGTGGCAGTGGTGGGATAACGTGTGAAATCTTATATTGCATATTATACGCCTGAAATGGAGCAAGATTCCAATTTGCCACCTCCTCCGGATGTAGAGGGTGTAGGAGATGATGACCTTGAAAAAACCATGTTTTTCAAGAACGACGCAATGGAAATTGACAATCCAGGAGCAGCTGATGCAACTGTACAGGAAATGAGGGATACTGATACACAGAGTGATACTTTGGGAAAGGTCACTCATTCGGAAGGAGCTAGACCCAAAACTCCAGAAACAGATGTTGAGAAGAGGGGATTACCCAGCTCATGGAGTACAGGGTATTGGACCGGAGGTGTAATGATAGATGCCAAAACTCCCTTTGAACCGAGTAATCAGAATGTCGGCGATCCTCCCCGAAGACCGAGATTTCCTTTAACCTCTACTGCCCTAGGCAGGCCGGCAAGGAGTTTAAGAGAGGAGGACACACTGAGAAAAGATCTCACTATGGTTGAAAGCAAATTTGAGCAAAAGATGGATATTTTTAGTGAGACTTTAGTTGCTCAACAACGACAGATGCAGAAAATAGCAGAGACCCAACATAAATGTATGACTCAAGTTGTGGAAACCCAAAAGAAGTTGGTCATAGGACTTACGGAGTCTCAAAACACTCAAATACACAACATCAATCAAATTGCAGAACAAGTTCGTATTGGTCAGGATCATCAGGAGGCACAATTACAGGAAATGAAGGGTCAGATGGAAAATTTCCAAAACGCCATGGAGAAATCAATCATCAACCAAATTCAGAGTAACATGCCTGTTGAGTTTCGTACTACTCCAGGTAAGTCACAGACACTGGGTGATGTTAGTGGTCATTGTAGGTCTGAGACCAGAATTCAGAAGCCTGCAATATCGGTTAGAAGAGATCCTAACCAAACAGAACGGATGCAACCCATCAGTATGTCTAGAGCCAGTTCCACTTCAGGTGTGAAAAGGCCCTGGAGGTTGCTTCGGCAAGACCGGTTTTGCCAGAGACCTGATACAGAACTGCCGCCAGATAATGCAGCAGATTATAATCAACAACCTAAAGATGGAGGGTTAGGTCCGATGGAGGACTGGCTGGAGAGAGGACATGGTGGTGACATCCCGACTCATCACTTACCTCAGTATCAAGAAGAACTTGATGATGTCCAGGAGGATATATCGATGAAGGAAACTTCGAGTCCAAAGCGTCATAACACTATAGAAAGGCCTGAGAAGATGGAGAACGTTAATGATTCTCATCTCTCAATGGAGCTTATTAAGATGTGCTCTCAATTGTGTACTAAACTCTCCAAAGAGACTCCTGGAACTTTTAGCAAGAGTAGAATCAAACCTGATGTGTATAACGGGAACACACCATGGCAAGACTATAGGGCTTATTTTGAGATCTGTGGGGAAGCTAATAAATGGTCTGAGGAAGATAAGAGGCAGTTTCTAGCCACCAGTCTTCGAGGCCCTGCCCAGCAAATGGTATTAGAGATGGGGTTAGATTATACCTATGATCAGCTCCTTTTAGCCCTAGAGAAGCGATTCGGTCCTGGTGGAAAGGCGGAGGTCTACGAGGCCGAACTTGTTGGGCGAATCCGAAAGCCCAAAGAGACTCTGCAGACATTGGGCCAGGACATAAGACGTCTCACCGCTTTGGCCTATCCAGAAATGAGCCGTGCGGCCCAAGATCGTCTGGCTAGACGGAGTTTTGAGCAGGCCATTTTAGAGGAGGAGATCAGGAGGGCTATCCATGCCAAGGAGTGTAATACTCTCGATAAGGCCATCGAAGTTGCACTCAAAGAAGAGTCCTACATAGAATCAGAGAAGATAAGAAAAGGCCAAAAACCCAAGTATAGTAGAATAACTGCCATAGAGGAAAAGGAAGAGGAACTGAAGAAGCTGACTGAGTTAGTTGAAAGTATTAAAATTGATGTTCAATCAGAGTGTACCAAAAACTTAGAGAAAATGGTAGAGTTGCTAGCCAAACAGAACAAGTCTGATTCTGAACCTTCCAGTCAGCCATTCAAAAGATCAGAGTGCTTTTATTGTCACAAGGTTGGTCACAGAATAGCTGATTGCTATTCCCGGAAACGAGCCGGAGAGCGGGCTCAGCGTGATCAGGCTGGACAAGGTCATTCGACACAAACCGCACCAATCAAGTTCCTTAATCACCAGGGTAGAGAAGTAAGAAATAAGCCGGATCGTTCCGTTCTTGGTGAAGTGAGGAAAGTGATTGCCATTGGGGAGGTGTGTAATACCAACGTTGCCTTCTTGGTAGATTCAGGGGCTGTTCGTACTGTTCTGAGTGCAGAGACTTATCGTAGAATGCCGTTGTCTACCCGGCCTAAGTTAGTTCCTCCTAGCCATGTGTTAGTGCAGGCAGATGGAGAAGCTTTGAGTATGCTTGGTATGATTCCCTGTAGAATAAATATTGATGGCCATGCGGAAGACCTTGATGTGGTGGTTGCCAACATTGATTTTGAAGGCATCTTGGGAACTGACTATTTAGGAGCAGCTAGAGCTATTATTGACTATCACAGGAAGGTGATAACTTTTGGAAACCGGCGAGTTAGCTCTCCCTCCAATGGGTCCACTACACCAGATAATTTAGACCTGGAAACCTTCACCATAGAGCATCAGTCCGAAATAGAGATTGAAACTAGCGTTGCAACAATGGAATCTCCTAAAGACAAGGTTATCCAGGAAAAATTGGAGGATCCTCCTGAAGTTGGGCTAGAAAGTCCTCTGTCGTCATCCTATGACTTGTTTGAAGAGAAAGATGAGGATTCTCTTCAGGATTTTCCTGATGCTACAAGGGATTTGTTTGAATGTATCCCAGAAACCCCTTCTCCTGAAGCGGAGTCTAGTGTCTTCGTCACACCTCCAGAGTCTCCTATAATTATACCTGAAACTCCACTAGGGTCTCAGGAGGAGGATGATAGTCAGAAGGAAGACTTGAAGGATGAAGATAAGACAGAAATTGTTTCCAACACAACTCTATGTTTTAGTGCCGCTGATGGTAGCATCATAGTACCTCCCTTTACGGGAATTCTTGTGGAGGTTAACTTACAGACCCCTATGAAAGGAACAGGCATCATTGAGGAAATGATTGAAAACCCTGATACAGAGGAACTTGAGATAGTGACCACTTTAGCTGACTTTGATAAAAGGAGTTATCTGGAAGTGAGAAATCCTAGTGCTTTAGAAGTTGAGATGAAAAAGGGAGCAACTTTGGGAGTGTTTACCTTAATTGAAGAGGGAGTATATCAGATTGCTGATGATCCGAAGACAGACAATGTTTGTCATCTCAGTGGAGACGGGGAGAAACTATCAGAATGCTTTTCTACTCCAGAGTCCGAACCACTCCCTCCACTACCAGACTTTCTCCAAGAACTATTTGAACGTAGTTGTAGTGGTTTAAGTGAGGAACAATGCCACAAACTTCAAGCTTTCCTGTTTAGAAACTCTGCTATTTTTGCCAAGAATGATCGGGACTTAGGGAAGACATCTTTGGCCCAACATAGTATTGATACGGGAGACACTCTTCCAATAAGACAGAGATATCGAATGCTACCCAAATGTAGACAAGATGAAGTAGATAAATTGATAGATGATATGCTGAGGAGAGGCATCATTGAACCTTCTCAAAGCCCCTGGGCTTCTCCAATAGTCTTGGTTAGAAAAAAAGATGGTTCCTGGAGATTCTGTGTCGACTATCGGAAACTTAATGATGCCACCAAAAAGGATGCCTTTCCGATTCCCAGGATAGATGAGACCTTGGATAGAATGAGTGGCTCACAGTATTTTAGCACGTTAGATTTAGCTAGCGGCTACTGGCAGGTCTCCTTGGATTCCGTAGCACGAGAGAAGTCAGCTTTCACCGTAAGAGGAGGATTGTTCCAGTGGACTGTTATGCCCTTCGGATTGTCGAATGCTCCGTCCACTTTTTGCAGACTAATGGAACAAGTTCTTGGTGGGCTAAGTAATGACGGATCTCTTGTCTATTTGGACGATGTCATAACATTTGCTCCTACTTTTGAGCAAGCGTTAAACAGACTGGAACGAGTTTTCAACCGTCTACGCCAAGCTAATTTGAAATTGAAGCCCAGTAAATGTATGCTATTCCAGACTGAGGTAAATTACCTGGGACATATGGTCTCTAAGAATGGGCTCTCTCCTGACCCAAAGAAAATTGAGTGGATGAGCAACTATCCCACTCCTAGGACTGTGAAACATGTCCGTCAGTTTTTAGGAGGGGCCTCGTATTACCGTAGGCATATCGAGAAGTTCGCAGAGACAGCTGGTCCTCTGCATGAACTGACTCGTAAAAATCAACGATTCCGATGGGACCAAAGAGCGGAGGATGCTTTTGTAGCATTAAAGGAGAAATTGACAACAGCTCCAATTCTGTCATTCCCAAGGGATGACTGTCCATACATACTGGATACTGATGCTAGCTTTGAATCACTAGGAGCTGTTCTCTCCCAAGTTCAAGACAATGAGGAACGTGTGATCTATTATGCTAGCCACCGACTTAGTGGAGCTGAACGCAATTATTGTGTTACAAGGAAGGAACTCTTGGCGGTAGTTCACTATGTGAAGTATTTTCGTCAGTATTTATACGGTGTGAGATTTACCATCCGGAGTGATCATGGGTCTCTCCGGTGGCTTACAAATTTTAAGAACCCTGAGGGACAATTGGCTAGATGGATTCAGATACTGCAAGAGTATAATTATCACCTGGAATACAGACCAGGCCAAAAGCATGCCAATGCCGACGTAATGTCTAGGAGACCTGAATCATGCACACAATGCACTCATTGTGAAGAAGTCACTGGAGAACCAAATGACACAGATTTGGAAATAGCTGTTGTCTCTGTTGAGCCGGATTGGGATCTTAAAGCAATTGCGAATGCTCAGCGAGAAGATCCAGAACTTATGCCTATAATTAAGGCCCTTGAAGAATCCAAAGTAAAGCCAACCTGGGAAAGTATCAGTTTTGACTCGCCGGCAACCAAACATTACTGGCATCTGTGGAACTCTTTAGAATTGAAGGGTGGGGTATTGTGTAAACGTTGGGAAGATCCTGATGGAAAGTGGATACGTTTGCAAATTTTGGTACCAACACCCATGAAGTCCACTGTTTTGGAGATGTGCCATTCCACTAAGGTGGCAGGACACTTTGGTGTGCGCAGGACATACTTGAAGTCTCGTCAGCGCTTTTATTGGTTTGAGCAACGAGTGGATGTTCGGGCTCTAGTACGTACTTGTCGGATTTGTGGAACTAGAAGGAAACCTCTAAAAGCCAGGAGAGCTCCACTTCAAGTACAGGGAGTAAGTGGACCAATGGAAAGATACGCTGTTGACATTCTGGGGCCCTTTCCTGAAACCCCAAGAGGTAACAAGGTGATTATGGTCTGCGCAGACTATTTCTCTAAGTGGGTTGAGGCCTACCCCTTGCCAAATCAGGAGGCAATCACGGTGGCAGACAAACTGGTTGCTGAGGTTGTTTGTCGATTTGGGGCACCAGCTGAATTGCATTCAGATCAAGGTCGTAACTTCGAGTCAAGAGTTTTTCAACAAGTTTGTGGATTGATGGGGATTCACAAAACGCGAACGACGCCTTTTCACCCTCAAAGTGATGGCATGGTGGAGCGGTACAATCGTACACTCCTGGACACCATAGCCAAGCTTCTTCAACCTGACACCCATCAACTCGACTGGGATTTACAAATCCCATTGGCGTTGATGGCGTATAGGACTTCCACCCATGAAGTAACAGGGGAGACCCCTGCCATGATGATATTCGGAAGAGAACTAAATGTACCTCTGGATTTGGTAGTTGATGTTCAATCCGATGAAACTGAGAAACCCGAAAATGAAACAGACTATGTGTCTGATTTAAGACAAGGATTAAAGGATGCACACGAGCGAGCTCGGGTTGTCCTGAAAAAGGCTGCCATCCGCCAGAAAACTGCATATGATCGACGTGTCGGGGGCAAAGGTTATACCAGGGGAGACCCTGTCTGGTACCTAAATAACAACAAAAAGAGGGGTTTATCCCCCAAGCTACAAAGCAGATGGAATGGACCCTTCCAAGTCTTGAAGAAACTGTCTGATGTTACCTATAAGATTTTGGAGTGGGGTAAGGTGAAATCTAAGATAGTACATTTCGACCAGCTAAAACCTTATGAAAGTACTCTTCCAACAGACTGGAAGATACCTGAGGAGGAGGAAGATCCGGAAATGTCTCCTCCGCTGCCAGAGGATCCACTGAAGATAGAGGAAACTGAGGGGTCTCCAGCCGTACCAGAGGACCAACTTAAGACAGAGGACATGGAAATGTCCCCTGCACTACCCGAAGATAGACTTAAGATGGATGAGGGTATGATAAACCCTGCCTTTGCTGACAATTCCAGGAAGACGGAAAGAGTTGTCGATTTCCCTACAATACCCGAAGGTTTAGTGAAGGATGAGGGATCTGTCCAGAAAGATGAAGCTGTACCAGAGGAGATGGACCAGATGAAGCTAAAGATGAATCTCACTGGGGAAATTGTAGGTAAATCTGGTGAGTCAGGTAGGAGGTCTCGGAAACCTCCACGATACTTAGCTGACTATGAGGTGACGCTTGATTCTATTTGTACTTTCAGGACAGTGACAAAGATGCCTAGAGGGAGAGGCTATTATCCTAGCCGTAGAGATAGAGGGTGGAACCGTGATGACCGCCGAAAGAGATCAAATTGGCCAAGTGAGGAAAGGGGAGGCAGAAGCAGAGATAGGAGCAGAGGTCGAAGTAGGGACAGGAGTCAAGAGCGAAGTAGTAAGTGGGCCCGCTGGGATATGGACAGATCTTCTAGCCGAGAGACTGTGGGGTTGTTACAGTCTCTACCCCGTCAGGAACATAGGTCCCACCCTCCAAGATCAGAGAAAGACAGAACTCCCACACAACCATTAGATAACCCTCAGCCACATAGGTCCCACCCCCCAAAACCAGAGAAAGAGTTGAAAGACAGTACTCCCAAACAACCACAGGAGAACCCTCATCCATCAGCCGGGGTAGACCCATTTCCTAGATACCCCCCTTCGCCTAAGAAGACATTGAAGAACATGGGGAAACCCTCGGGACATACCCCATCAGCCACTCAGACCACAGCAGATGACCACAAAGCCTCCGTTGGTAAACATTCCCCTAGTCGGCAGACTTTGGGCGCTCGTGGCAGGTCTCCCTCTCTAGGTCAAGTTCTATCTGACCTACATGCTTTATCCACAGATCAAGCCTCACAAGACATCCCTATTCAGTTTTCTGGTTCTATACGGAGCCTAATGGATGAACTGTCTCAACAGATGTTATCTGGAAAAAAGGATGCCAGTGATTCCTTTGCTGGTGAAGCTAACAGTGACGCCATAGTGATCCCTAACGATCTATCGCTGGATCCGGAAGAAGAACCTCTTTGGGGTGTGGATTTGAGAAAGAGTAAGTCATCCACCTGGGGTAAGGGATCCGAGTATAAATCCAAAGAATTTGTGAGTTCCACCCCAACTTCCAGCACTGATGATTATTCCGATACCGAAGTAACGGTCTCGGCAACGAAGAAGAATCCAACTACGACCAAATCAGGCTCCGCTCTGAAGGATTCTATGGACAAGGGAGCCAAGGATAAAGACCCCAAACGGGATACATCTGAGAAAAGCGTTCCGCCTCCGTCTGATAATAAGAAGGCGCCAGCTGGGGTCAGTGCTCGTCATAAGCCCGACATAAGAAAGGGGTCCTCTGGAAAGACTCCGCTACCCCCTAAGTCAGATGTTAAGAAGCGGCCTTCAGAGAACGCCCCACCACCCAGTAAATCAGATGTTAAACAGGGGCCAATTGAAAAAGTTCCCCAACCCCCTAGGTCAGATGCTAAGAAGCGGTCTTCCGAGAATGCCGCCCCACCCCCTAAAACAGATGTTAAACAGGGGCCGATTGAAAAAGTTCCCCTACTCCCTAAGCCTGATGTTAAGAAGTTACTCTCCACAAAAGCACCCCCTAAGTTAGATGATAAACAGGGGGCCATAGAGAGGGCCATGGTTACTCCCCCAAAGTCATCGGAGCAAGACGCTACAGTGAAGGGAGGACAGACAAAAGAGTCTAAAGACAAGGTTGGAGAGGTTCGAGTCCAGAGCCAGGATCCAACCCTTATACTCCGACGGGTCGAAGAAGTATTAGCCCCAATTAAAGTTGAGGTGCGCTTTAGATACTACGCCCGAGATGGTCAAGTTCTTGAGGACCATACACTTATAACCAGGTACTCACAGCTAAAGATATAAATATGGACTCCATCGGAGATGTGTATAGTTGAGTACATAGCATAAACAGTTATAACATATAGATAAAGCATGAACATATAATCAAACAGTGTATATAGTGAACTATCTCGTATAGACAGTTGTAATTTATATATATAGTTCTGGAGGACCATACACTTATACCTTATAACCAGGTACTCACAGTTACAGATATAAACATGGACTTCATCGCAGATGTGTATAGTTGAGTACATAGCCTAAACAGCCTTTCAGTTACAACTTATACCGATAAAGCATGAGCAAACAGTGTATATAGTGAACCAACCGTGTATATAGTGAAGTATCTCGTATGGACAGATGTAATGTATATATATATAGTTCTTGAGGACCATACACTTATAACCAGGTGCTCACAGTACAGATATAAACATGGACTTCATCGCAGATGTGTATAGTGGAGAACATAGCATAAACAGTTATAGCGTATATAGATAAAGCATGAACATATAATCAAACAGAGTATGTGGTGAACTACCTCGTATACACAGTTGTAATTAAAATATATAAAAAGAAAAATCATGCATGGACAATGTGTTAATGAAAGTGAACAGTAGACAGCTGCTTTGCATATGAACAGTAATTACATAGATATATTTTTATAACAAACAAAAGTTTTATTTTTGTACTCATATTATAGATAACTCTCATGTTAAAACATAAGTTAACTAAACAAAGTTATCACTGTTACTTGGAAGACAGTAATTTAGCTTTCACAGTTTGTTATTAAACAGTTGATCTCACAATATATAAAGTTCTCTAAAATTTGTTCTTTTTGTTTTATCTTCTTTAGCTTGGTGTTGGTAAACACCAAAACCCAAAGATGAGAGGAGTGTCACAAATTTTAGAATTTTTCAAATTATTTTTTTTTGATAAGTTAGTGTCGAGACGATACGGTAGCTTCACAGTTAGATTAGACCAGTGTCTTAGATGTATTTATATATTCCTTACTTACCACCAGTGATTTATCATCTATAGTAGTCAATCTTTATAGATTTGAGTCATTTTCTCAATCATTTGAAAACTTTTGAATATTTTTATGGAGGCCGCCATCTTGCTTTTACGTCATCAGAAAGTTACTTCCGTTGTAAAATTCAAAACCACGTGAAGAAAATTGACCCAAAAACCTACATTACTCAGGTTAGTGTTTAGTTTGTACAATGCAATTAGTATCTTTATATTAATTAGTATCTAGCGGTTCTATTCAGCTAGTTTATAAAGTAACTCAAGGCTTAACCACGTCAAAATCTAGTGTTTAAGGTTAGATTAAACTGTTTGAAAGTTTTGTGACATTTCGTCATGATCATGAGCACGATCTTTTCAATCATCAATTTCTCGTTTAATTTGTCATTGATGCATTAATTATGACTGTGATTTGCAAAACTATATTATGTATTTCAATTCCCCAGTGAGAGTGTATTCATTTTTTGCATTTTAATGACGATTTTTGGACTTTTTCTTGTGAAACGAAGTCACGTGACCTGGACTTGGTTTCGATATACATGTACATATATAACCGGGGTATAAATACGGAGTGGGCATACAACAAGCCAGACACGTAGGCAACTTTTGATTGGAACACATCTCCCGTGCCAGTGTTTCATTTGAGGATTGATGAGAAACTTAGAAGATTTGCTGGATCGAGGAACTTTGTCATTTCCAGACATAGTTTAGAATATTCCAGCCTGTTTGAAGAAATACTGCTGGATCGAGGAACTTTGTCATTTCCAGACATAGTCTAGATAACTCCAGCCTGATTGAAGTAATACTGCTGGATCGAGGAACTTTGTCATTTCCAGATATAGTCTAGATAACTCCAGCCTGATTGAAGTAATACTGCTGGACCGAGAAACTTTGTCATTTCCAGGCATAGTTTAGAATATTCCAGCCCGTTCGATGAAATACTGCTGAACCGAGAAACTTTGTCATTACCAGGCAAAGTTTTTAGAATATTTCAGCCCGATTGAAGCAATACTGCTGAACAGAGAAACTTTGTCATTTCCAGGCAAAGTTTTAGAATATTTCAGCCTGATTGAAGAATTACTGCTGGATCGAGAAACTTTGTCATTACAAGACTTAGTTTACATTATTCCAGCCTGATTGAGAAGGAGTGCCAGAAACTTGTATTTTCAGTTGATACAATTCCAGCCTGTTCGAAGGACTCTGCTGGATTGAGGAATATTCCAGCCTGACTGAAGAAATACTGCTAGACTGAGGAACTTTGCTATTTCCAGACAAAGTTCATAATATTCCAGCCTGATTGAGGAACTTTGCTGGATTGAGAAACTCTGTCATTTCCCGACATAGTTTATACAATATTCCAGCCTGACTGAAGTAATACTGCTGAACTGAGGAACTTTGCCATTCCCAGACAAAGTTCATACTATTCCAGCCTGATTGAGGAACTTTGCTGGATTGAGAAACTCTGTCACTTCCCGACATAGTTTATACAATATTCCAGCCTGACTGAAGAAATACAGCTGGACTGAGAAACTCTGTCACTTCCCGACATAGTTGATACAACTCCAGCCTGTTTGAAGGACTCTGCTGGATTGAGGAATATTCCAGCCTGATTGAGGAAATACAGCTGGACTGAGAAACTCTGTCATTTCCCGACATTGTTTATATAACTCAAGCCTGATTGAGAATAAGTACCAGAAACTTAGCTCATTTGGAGGTGCTGTTGAGGAACTTGGAATATTTTCACTCAACCTGGATGACTTAATGGAAACTAAGTACGAGACACTTAGTTTATTTAGGAACTACTTGGAATCTTAGGCAGATTCCACATATTGAGGAACTTAGAGGATCTTCATCGATTTAGGAGCTACTGGGAATCTTAGGCAGATTCCACATATTGAGGAACTTAAAGGATCTTCATCGATTTAGGAACTACAGGGAATCTTAGGCAGATTCCACATATTGAGGAACTTAAAGGATCTTCATCGATTTAGGAGCTACTGGGAATCTTAGGCAGATTCCACATATTGAGGAACTTAGAGGATCTTCATCGATTTAGGAGCTACTGGGAATCTTAGGCAGATTCCACATATTGAGGAACTTAAAGGATCTTCATCGATTTAGGAGCTACTGGGAATCTTAGGTAGATTCCACATATTGAGGAACTTAAAGGATCTTCATCGATTTAGGAGCTACTGGGAATCTTAGGCAGATTCCACATATTGAGGAACTTAAAGGATCTTCATCGATTTAGGAGCTACTGGGAATCTTAGGCAGATTCCACATATTGAGGAACTTAGAGGATCTTCATCGATTTAGGAGCTGATTCCACATATTGAGGAACTTAAAGGATCTTCATCGATTTAGGAACTACTGGGAATCTTAGACAGATTCCACATATTGAGGAACTTAGAGGATCTTCATCGATGTTGCCTGTTGGGGACGTTGAATAGTGTCACCCCTGACCTGGATGACTTTGATGGAAACTAAGTACGAGACACTTAGTTTATTTGGGAGCTACCAGGGATCTTAGGTAGATTCCACTTGTTGAGGAACTAAGTACGAGACACTTAGTTTATTTAGGAGCTACTGGGAATCTTAGGCAGATTCCACATATTGAAGAACTTAAAGGATCTTCATCGATTTAGGAGCTACTGGGAATCTTAGGCAGATTCCACATATTGAGGAACTTAAAGGATCTTCATCGATTTAGGAGCTACTGGGAATCTTAGGCAGATTCCACATATTGAGGAACTTAAAGGATCTTCATCGATTTAGGAGCTACTGGGAATCTTAGGCAGATTCCACATATTGAGGAACTTAGAGGATCTTCATCGATGTTGCCTGTTGGGGACGTTGAATAGTGTCACCCCCGACCTGGATGACTTTGATGGAAACTAAGTACGAGACACTTAGTTTATTTGGGAACTACTGGGAATCTTGGGTAGATTCCACATATTGAGGAACTTAGAGGATCTTCATCGATTTAGGAGCTAGTGGGAATCTTAGGCAGATTCCACATATTGAGGAACTTAGAGGATCTTCATCGATTTAGGAACTACTGGGAATCTTAGGCAGATTCCACATATTGAGGAACTTAGAGGATCTTCATCGATTTAGGAGCTAGTGGGAATCTTAGGCAGATTCCACATATTGAGGAACTTAGAGGATCTTCATCGATTTAGGAGCTACTGGGAATCTTAGGCAGATTCCACATATTGAGGAACTTAAAGGATCTTCATCGATTTAGGAGCTACTGGGAATCTTAGGCAGATTCCACATATTGAGGAACTTAAAGGATCTTCATCGATTTAGAAGCTACTGGGAATCTTAGGCAGATTTCACATATTGAGGAACTTAAAGGATCTTCATCGATTTAGAAGCTACTGGGAATCTTAGGCAGATTCCACATATTGAGGAACTTAAAGGATCTTCATCGATTTAGAAGCTACTGGGAATCTTAGGCAGGTTCCACATATTGAAGAACTTCGAGGATCTTCATCGGTTTAGGAGCTACTGGGAATCTTAGGCAGATTCCACATATTGAGGAACTTAGAGGATCTTCATCGATTTAGGAGCTACTGGGAATCTTAGGCAGATTCCACATATTGAAGAACTTAGAGGATCTTCATCGATTTGGGAGCTACCAGGGATCTTAGGCAGATTCCACATATTGAAGAACTTAGAGGATCTTCATCGATTTAGGAGCTACTGGGAATCTTAGGCAGATTCCACATATTGAAGAACTTAGAGGATCTTCATCGATTTGGGAGCTACCAGGGATCTTAGGCAGATTCCACATATTGAAGAACTTAGAGGATCTTCATCGATTTAGGAGCTACTGGGAATCTTAGGCAGATTCCACATATTGAAGAACTTAGAGGATCTTCATCGATTTAGGAGCTACTGGGAATCTTAGGCAGATTCCACATATTGAAGAACTTAGAGGATCTTCATCGATTTAGGAGCTACTGGGAATCTTAGGCAGATTCCACATATTGAAGAACTTAGAGGATCTTCATCGATTTAGGAGCTACTGGGAATCTTAGGCAGATTCCACATATTGAAGAACTTAGAGGATCTTCATCGATTTAGGAGCTACTGGGAATCTTAGGCAGATTCCACATATTGAAGAACTTAGAGGATCTTCATCGATTTGGGAGCTACCAGGGATCTTCGGCAGATTCCACATATTGAAGAACTTAGAGGATCTTCATCGATTTAGGAGCTACTGGGAATCTTAGGCAGATTCCACATATTGAAGAACTTAGAGGATCTTCATCGATTTAGGAGCTACTGGGAATCTTAGGCAGATTCCACATATTGAGGAACTTAGAGGATCTTCATCGATTTAGGAGCTACTGGGAATCTTAGGCAGATTCCACATATTGAGGAACTTAAAGGATCTTCATCGATTTAGGAGCTACTGGGAATCTTAGGCAGATTCCACATATTGAGGAACTTAAAGGATCTTCATCGATTTAGGAGCTACTGGGAATCTTAGGCAGATTCCACATATTGAAGAACTTAGAGGATCTTCATCGATTTAGGAGCTACTGGGAATCTTAGGCAGATTCCACATATTGAAGAACTTAGAGGATCTTCATCGATTTAGGAGCTACTGGGAATCTTAGGCAGATTCCACATATTGAGGAACTTAGAGGATCTTCATCGATTTAGGAGCTACTGGGAATCTTAGGCAGATTCCACATATTGAGGAACTTAGAGGATCTTCATCGATGTTGCCTGTTGGGGACGTTGAATAGTGTCACCCCCGACCTGGATGACTTTGATGGAAACTAAGTACGAGACACTTAGTTTATTTGGGAACTACTGGGAATCTTGGGTAGATTCCACATATTGAGGAACTTTGCCATTTCCAGACTTAGTTTAGATAACTCCAGCCTGATTGAGGAACTAAGTTGATTCCAGACTTAGTTATTTTATTTCAGGCCAGCTTGATATTTGCCTTCATTGAGAGACTGTTATTCCAAGGCATAATCACTGAAGCTGTAATGAGAGACTGTTATTCCCAGATTTATACCTAGCTGAATTGAACAAGTCCAGAGCTCAAGAGACAATTGAGAGTACAAGTATTTTCGTATAGAGGACTCTAATACCAGTGCTTCAAAAACTATCATCGCATATAAAGGACTTTAACCTTAGTGCCGTAGTAACTGAAGTAAAGCAAATACATCGATTTTCATGTATTATTTTGACGGGCTAAAACGCCACAATATACGTGTTATTGTATTTAATTGTATATAAGTTGTTATGTACAGATTTCCCACGTGTATATTTAACGTATACCCTGAGACCCACAGTGACACAGTCTATTAAACAACATCCACACTACCATAATTAGGCTGAATGTTACACTATGATAAATAAACATATTGTACCTACAGGGTATTACTTAAAGGAACATTCCTTGCCAGACTATTTCTCGCCTGATATGGTAGCTACAATCATATATATACTTTACATATTTAGCAAAACACGGGAAAATGTTTTCATATGGTCAATATTGATCATTTAAAAATGTAGTACTCATTCCCAGTAAGCTGCCATCTTTTCAGATTTCTTTCAGGAAGTGATATCATCGACTCTCACCTGTTATAACCTTGTCTATTACAGTATAGGAAAGAAGTACAAAATCACTTCTAAACAAGAAGCCCTTATCTTCTGTGTAAAAATATTTTCAGGAGTTGTCAACTTAGAACTAAAAAAGAGATCATCAAAAGGATTTTTAATCATAGACCAAATTGAAAAAAATATTCAGCTGGTTTAGTAATTCTGATAGCTCCTTACATAATGTTATATGCAAAGTTGCGAGTCGATGACATCACTTCCTGAGTGAAATTTTAAAAGATGGCAGCCTACTGGAATTGAGCACTGCATTTTTAAGTGATCAATATTGACCATTTCAAAACATGTTTCTGTTTTTTGATAAACTTGCAAAGTATGTATATGGTTATAGCTACCATATTAGGAGAGAGATGGTCTTGCAAGGAATACCCCTTTAAGCTTAAGTTGCTGGACCTTTAACTCCTAAAATATATGATAACCATAAAATCATAAACAATTGATTTGAATATTCGTAATTGTCTAGTTAGAAAATTTGTCGGTTTTAAAAATTATGCACTGCTGACTAGCCTCACTTCTCAAAATACAAAGTGAACAATTTCTCAGGATTTCATATTTACATAAAATAAAGTTTGAATTACAGTTCATCAGAAGTGAAGCTTACAGGTTGTTCCCCTTTAATAGCATTATATCTTCCCTTTTTAACACAAGTCCATCCAATCCTCTTGATATTTATAGAAATTAAAGTATTTATCCAAATTCTTCAATAGTCTAAAAAGTACAGGTTGTTACTACTTATAGGGTGAGCCCCTTTAATGAAACTATATTGTCCCTTTATGACACATGTTCATTATCCAATCCTCCGGTAAGAAGGACTCCAATTTCATTGAATCTATGTAATTTCTGATATTGGGAGACACATTCATGCCCCAGAATTCAAACAATGGTATCACATTACGCTTGGTGATTTGGCACCAGATTTCAATCCACTTCTCCTCCTTCTCTGCAGTTGTAGATTTTCTAGCACTTGGGGTCTTCTCAAAATGCCCAAAGACTTCTCTGTATTTTTCCCAACCAAAGCTATTAGCCAGTTGAACAAATGGGATAAGATGAACGAAAAATTGATGATTGAGAGATGCATTTGTGGCGCCACCTTTCAAGTGATTAAGGATGTTACGTTTGTTGCCATTGTTGGTCAATTGGTCATGCATCAGTGGGGGTATGTCAGCCATCTTGTGCATAGCGTGCACTGAGAATATATTACATGTTACTTCTGTTACAACAGGATAAGTCCACCAATCACGTTGCATGTTGTGACCCAGCTCATGGTACGGCCCCCAGAATCGACCTTCTTTATGAGCCTGAGGATTCAACAAAAATGTAGAATTTGCCGGAATCGCTGACATCCATATGCATCATTATAGGATACCCAGAATGCATGTAACCTGCTGCAATCTGGACATCCGTGACAAATCTTTCTCGTCTTTGTGATGTTGCATCCGTGCTACGAAGCTCATGGTGCAGCTGAACGACCTTGTCCCACATCTGAATGACCTCTGTTGGGTCATCAATTTCACCAACAGCAGCTGCAGGGAGGGTGATTATGATGTTTCTCCCTGCAATCTCCGCCCAGAGACCTGGGGCATATCGTTGTACTCTCCATGCATCAAGGCCCCGAGAAGGGTTGGTCAAATCAAAGTATGGAGCAGGGATCACATTGTGGATACAGACAGACAATAAAGATGGCGCTTTAGTATTCCTGAAGTAGACCAGTCCACCATATGGTGATACAAAACTCAAATGAGTCTGAAGCTGCTTTGAAGTTACAATTCTGGGCCAACGCTTCAATGAATCCAATCTACTTAGATCATCACTATGGCAACCTATTTGAATCATCCAATCATCAGGCTCCCCTTGGTTCACACTGATGTAGATAACTTTGCCTGCTGGGAGGTAGTATCCTGTGCTATGCCACTCTTCAAATTTGGATTTGAATATCAATTCGATGGGCAGTTGAATCAAGGGAGGTGTGACATCAAAGTCACCTGGGAAATTATCAATCCCAGGAGCTTTAATACCTTCTGCAAGATCTCTCTGGTTATAGAATAGATCTTGCATGGTAAACTCAAGCTGATTTTTCTCGAATGACAGTGGATCTTTTTCAGATGGATAGACAGAACCAACGGGGTAAAGTTCCATGAAGGCTTTAACATGTGGCTTCAAAGTTTCATACACACCAGGTGTAAGATGAGAGACGTAGCAAATAGTACCCAACGCTTTGGATATATCTTGTGGCGGATTGCGTAGAATTTCACCAAGATTTCCAGTTTCCGGTTTGTTATCTTGAGTATAGAGATAGCCATTGACTGTGTTGACAAACTCCTCAGTAAAACATACCCCAACTTTCGCGAGCAATCCAGATATTTGCATTTCCTCGATTGGTTTGTTCGAGTTCAGCTGTTGCCAGCCCCAAGGGGTTACTCCACATATAAGTCCTAGCCCCTTGTTATATATCAACTCGCTTAGATCATCCAGAAACTGTTGTGATTTGTCTTCACATGTTTTAGCCATGACAACCTGGCAGTCATAAATTTCATCAATGGTTTTGACATCATCAATAAACAGAGGTGTCTTGTCGCATTCTCTGTTTGAAACCCAAGCTTTGATATTCTCGAACAGTTCCATGTACTTCTTACTACCTTTCTTGAATTCAAGAATGAAAAGGTCATGTCCAAGAACCACAACTTTACCCTTTCCATACTGGGCAGCGGCAATGACGACTTGTCCATGCTTGGTGGATGTTAACACTGGTGCCGCAGTTTCACCATAGACTACAATAGAGCCTGGGATTCCATCCCCAAAGTTAATTGATTCAATCTTAGACAGGATTGAATCAACGGCTGATTTTGCTCTCCACATATTCATTTTGTCCATACTACTTTGTGATATGTCCTAACAGCAAACTTTATTTAACCTACATTTAAAAAGTTTTCAAATAACATTTATGTCCAATTTTTTAAGTATTTTTAAGGGTAAACTCAGTTTTTATTTGCAATAAATCGAGATGCTCTTAAATACACTGCTCAGATTTTTTGTTTAATTCAAAACAAAATATTTTTAGGCTATTTCAAATGTTCATGTGATGATGTCATTAGTACGTGCATAACTGTTCGTGTTAGTTCAATCTGATACATTTCCCAATTCATGTAGAATCTTTGTTCGAACTTTGTTCCTCTTTTAAAAGTTGTTCCTCAAACTTTTTTGTAAGGGCTTCCATGTCCTGCAAGTACAACACAAAAAATATACTGTAAATACACTTAATTTGGCACCTGTTTTAATTTACCAGAGTGAAAAAGTCCACCAAGCTAATTTTCAGATATATTTTGGAAAATCCCTCGGGAATTTGTAATATGCAATTAACGGGGAAGTATTGTGCAGTGTACTTTCGCCTGTGCGGCTTCCTGTAAAAAGATGGTATGAATTTCTGGCAAAAATGTCAATATTTTATGCTCCTTTGAGCATGCAACAGAAAATATTTGAATACCAACACATTCCCCTGACTCTAAAATAGGTAGATTACAAGATTTAACTGTTGTACTGTAGTTCACATGAATCTGAAATGCCTATTTCCAGATCAATGATAAAACTTAAAGGAACATTCTTTACCAGACCATTTCTCTCTCTAATATGGTAGCTATTAAAATAAAAGTACCTTTAAACATAGATTCATGTAAATCTTGAAAGAACATTAGTAAATCTAATAAAACATTGATGAAGATTACAGTACATTGATTTTTATAAGCATGAGCATGGGCTTTCTACTAGAAGGGTAGGCAACTTCCCATATTTCATACATAAGCATTGCCTTTGGGTTTTCAAAATTGGAGAATGTACACATTCCAAGAAAATCTTATTTTATCCTTTTTATGGATGATTTAAAGAAATAACTCACAAATAAAAACATGATTATCTACATACATGTTGATAATTTAATAAAAAACGGAATTCATCATAATTATGACAATACAGAAAGTGAACATTCTCCCACAAATCACAAATTATGGTGTTATTGGAATGTGTTCTTGAATAATTACCCACAATGCAATACTCGAAGAGAACATCTTGATAGCTCTTATTCTTATTGGTCTTTTTTGTTTACTCTTACATGAGATTGAATATATTTTATGCTTTAATCATATTGAAAATTGATTTTTATTCAAAATAATACTAAAACATATACACATTTATCTAATACATTTTGAAATTTTACAATAAAAAGAGAAGCATGGCATTGCTCATTTTGAAGGTCTCGCATGTTTATTACGCAGAGTTGCTTACCCTTCTTAATTGAAAGCCCATGATTTTTATAAGCGTGAGTCAGCAGTCATGCTAAGTCATGTCAAATATGAGCCTCAAATAATTGTGTTGCTTCCTGGAGTATCAAAAATCTGTCCTAACAGATAAAGCAGACATAATCACAATATTCAGAGGAAACTCTAAAACAATATTAGGACATTTCTGTGTAAATTCATCACTCTGGTAATATATTAATAATAACTTAAGTTCATTTACTTCAGAGTAAAATGTTTTATTTTCGATGTTTCGTTAATCATCCAACTAGCTTTATCAAGATTACATTCAAAATGGAAGTACACAATTATATTATTTATGACGTAATAATTGAACAATGCAATACCCAGGTAACAATAAACAATACAATAATAAGCAATGAAAATAAACTATGACAATATTTATGTCAATTTCATTATTGTCCAAAAAGGAGAGATACTTTTTGCAAAAGCGGCAGCATTCATACATTGAACATTCACCATCATTTTTTCTGGGTTTTGACATTTTTTCTGGGCTGCAAAATTTTCGTCATTTTTACAGGTTGCTCAATTTTATCCCAGGCTGTCAAAAATAATTTTCGTTGATTTTTTGATAATTATTTTCAGGTTTAGAACTTTTTATCCAGGTTAGGGGGTAAAATTACTTCAGTCACTATGTTATTATAACATTTTCATTTAAAGGCCCACTTTGGGAATTATCAACATTGGGTGGGCCCAGAAAAAAAAATTGGGCCCAAAACAAATTTTGTGCCAAAAAAGGCCTTCAGGCCCCAAAAAGTGGGCCTTTTTGGTCATTACTGGGCCTCATTAAGACCTTATTTTTTAATTTCAGGCCAAATTTTGAAGAAAATGGGTGTTCACTTTGGCCCACTTTTGGATTTTAGGAACCCCAGAAGTTTTTTTATTTTCCCCCCTTATTGGTTCCCAGATCCGCCCCTGATGTGGATGGAGTGCTTTGTGAAATTTATAAAGATGGAGCAATCAAGCAAATGTAAGCTTTTTGAGAAATCTAAATGAGTATCAAATGCTATTTATAATCTATGCATGGAAATCACCTTTCATCGAAAGCACATGGGGCTTAATGAATAGAAAATGAATAGAAACATTAATAACTTAAGCATTACTTTTATGTATACATCCTCAGGGCCTTATTATGAGAATAAAGGTCAAGGAAAGCACTCATCTCATACGAAAGCCAATGGAAACAGTCAAACTTGTTTGGTTTACAAGTGTTCACATTTTAAGGTTTCTTAATATGTGAATCAATGGAAGATAATAAATTTTGGACCGAGTAAAATTGGTCAGACTGAGAGATGTTCAGATAAACAGGTTTTACTGTAATTTGGGATATTGGGTTTGTTTTCCAAATGAATGACTGGTCTCTTATATTTTTAGACACTGTTTTTAGGCACTTGTGCTTACGACTACTTCAAATACCCAGAATAAGCTGAACAGATACTTACATCCAAGGGACGATATATAAGATGGACAGTCTGTGCTCCTGCCATCATGGCTAGCATAGATGCTGTCATCATCTTCATGTACTGGAGCATGCTTACTCCCGCTGGCATCTTGGGGCAATATGCTGACTAGAATATGTTCTTACTCAGCTTTACAGATCAGAGGAGAATGCACCACTAAAACTGATCCCGTAGGTCTAGTTCAACAAAATAATGTTCTGGAACTTCTGAACACAGTCAGTGGAGATAACCATTCAGTTGTTCTGTAGACAGACAAAGTTATCTATTTGGGTTGTTAAATATTACTACACGGAATCACTTAATACAAGTTATTTGTTGATCTGTTATTTGAGTGATTTAAAGGCACTATGCATTTGCTTTAAATTCCTCCTCTGAATGTATTCTTGTTTTCTGATCCTCAATGTTTTTTCTTGCTTGTAGCTCAGCCTGCTTTTTCTTGTAGACAGTGTCTGGAAAAGTAAAAGATAGTTATTTACTGTAACCCTAATTAAAATCTATAATCTCACAATTTTGATTTTTAAAAAATGAAAATGAATAAACACAAAATGAGTTGCGTCAACATTCAGACTCAACATCACAAAATTCAACAAAGCATCAACATTGAAATGTCACCACCTGCCATTTGGTACAAATGCTAAACTCCAACAGCCAAACACTTGTGGTGGTGACATAAAAATTAAAAGCAGTGTTTTAAAAGTAGTCCTGTATGGTTCTGAGAATGCTGGTAAAGAGGTGAGACTTTTGATTGGATTAGGAGTATTATATTGATCTGGTGCTGGGTCATGAAATAAAAGAGGCCTATAGCATCAAATTTCCACATTTGGCCAAAAATGATCATTGACAATATGTCCAGACTATGACTTGAGTCGAAAGCAAGATCAGAGATTCAGGAAGGCTATCTAGCAATCAATGGGATATTAAACCACTTATACTTTTAATTTGTGAACTTAATTCCTACATTCAGTATGCAGAAATTCAAAAACAATTATGATTAAACACTTTGGTGCTTATAGAATAGCATATGCATATAGTAAAGCAAAATGGTTACATCGTTTACATAACTGTTCTCATCAGAAAAAGCATCTCCAGAATCCTTAATACTTGATCGGTACATTTGAATATACTTACAAAAATTAACTTCTCCAACTCTCCAGTTGATCATAGTAAATTCCAAACCAGCTCCAATTACAAAAAACAGAGGTAAAAATCTGTATATTCCAAATGTCTTTTTGCCAGGCCATGCATCTACGATCTTTTGAAATATAGGTATTCTTAATGGCCGACCCATTGATGTATCTAAAGATTATGTCAGCTTTGCTCTGATGGTTTCCTTCTAGATTTTAATTGATATCTGCAAAAATAGGACAACTGCATAAGTTTTAACAACAAACATTTAAATGATAGAACAAGAGAAAACCCATGGATAGAAGCAACATTATATGACTGTAGTACATCTACACTCATTAGAAAATTACTTTCGGTGACATAAATAGAAGAAAATAACTTTGCAGTGAACTTGAAAGAATATTGGAAAATACGTTTAGAGTAAAATTACAAATCTCTTGGAAGTCCATGCAATATGAAAATTAGAATCTATGTCGGCATGGGTGTAGCGCCCGGTACGCTGGGTACGCACAGGCATACCAGATGGTTGCAAATTCGCTCCAAATACAACCAAATTTCAAAATTTTCCTAGGGGAGAACCCCAAGACCCCCATAAATGCTTGTTTTTTTATTCTTGACTCCTGTTCCTGTGGTAGTGGCGTACTACTTGGAAAAATAGCGCTACGCCCATGGTCGGGGAGATGCGTTGAACTTTGACGTATGATGAGGCTCTTCGTCATGGTCCCATAGTCGAAATAGCCCCATGACGAAGTAGCCCCCTCGAAGTTAGACGTATCTCCCCTAATAAGCTTATGTTATTATTTGTTCTATAAGTATGATCAGACTAAGATCTTATAACAAATTTCATCTTTTATATTTAGGCTATCAGATTTTGTCTAACTTTGACTTGTATCAGTCGAAATGAATAGTGCATAAAGGCTACATTTAAAAAACATGCTATTCATTCAACTAACCATTCCTCCTATAAATTAGCGTAGAAATAAGATCGACTTGAAAATATTAAGTAAGAGTAATGGGGGCTGACATTTTGAAAGACGAACAAGATACCACTTATATATAATTCTTAAAGTTGTGACTTTGTCCTTTGTTTGTGTTTAAAAAATACCAAAATATGAAAAGTAATACAAGTAAAGATATAAAAAATAGATATCCTTTCCTTCTTCTTTATTTTGAATTTGTAATCAGTGATAAATATTCTGGTGAAATTAGTTCATGTAAATTATACCATTATTGTCATGCCCTTTAAATCAATCAATTATTTTTCTTAACTAGTCGCTGATTGGCTTGAAGACCAAACTAGGTCAAATTTCAACCAATCACACTCCCTGTACTAAACTTCTTAGCTTGGGTGATTTGCTGAATAGAAGGACAAAGAAGCATATTCCATCATATTTTCTCAAAATACAGGTAATTATAGCTAATTATGTTATAAACTAAACTAATACATTGCTCCTTATGTATAATTGTTGTCAATCCTGCAGTCCTGAGTGAAATGATTGTCAAATTAAACCAGAAATAATAGTGCAAAATCTTTCTTGGTGGAAAAAATGAAAAAATCAAAGCCAGGATTCAAAGTCAAATTTTGTAACTGTCATTTTCAGTACACTATTGAGTAAAACTGAGGGGTGTGTTCTTTAAATGTACATTCAGATGATAGATTATTTTTGTTGAGTTATGTTCTTTATAACTGGTGTTCAAAATAATTGTCAGGCCATCAACATTTTTGGGATGTTCTATGATGGGTGGTGTTGGCGCAGTGAGCACCGGATCTATTTTATTTTATATACTGTTATTAGACTGAAAGTGTGGGAATTCTCTTGTTTGTAACTTGATTTTTATTTGGCCATATTCATTGATTTGGTATATATTTGCAAATTATTGATGTAGATTTCTCGTTACCTTTTGGCCTCACTTGATTTTCAAAACAACTGTCAAAAATTTATTTTGATACTTAAATCATGGTCACTTGCAAATTGTAGAAATAAAGCAGTGATCAAATCTCTTAGCAAACAATTATTCCTTCTAAATAACCAGATTTCCAGTCCTGGAAATCAATGAGGAGAGATGGTACTGACTTTGGATGTTTGTCATGGTGTCCTGGGCATGTGATGTTAAGCTTCTTGTGTACACATGTTTTGATAATGAAATCAATTGTATGGCTTTGTATATTTATGAAACCAAATTAGGTCAAGTATTTTAGAAAAGTGATGTACTGCGTTTACCATTTCACTCTAACTTCTGGAGGACAGGGAGGCAATGTCGTTGAGGTAATTGTCGGAACTACATAGATGATATTGCCTACCTACCCAATTATGTTTTGGAATCATTTTTCTGTGAGAGGCTAACAAAATGTCATATAGATAAACTCCAATACTAGAATATCCCCAACACACCCCTTTCCCAGAAAATACCATGCAGCGACTCTGAGGGTAGTTTTATAGTAATCCGAGTTAGATATTAACATTTAACACATGTAACTCTTGCACGTTTCACGGTTTGACAGCCATCCCTTAAAAAACAGGGCTATATGAATATTTCTTCTCTGCATGAAATTACTTCAAAATTGCGCATTCACCAAGAAGGCAAGAAATAAACTGAAACCATACCCATTCTCATCTCTCATTCTTTGAATTTATAAAAATCAAAGTATGTTACCTGTGTCAAACCATTATGCCATCTTCAAAATGCTATGAGGAAATACTAAGAAGCTTGATGATGTGAGGATATTAAAAGAAATTGGTCCAAGGGATGATTGGGATATCTTGCATGTATGATATTGAACTTAAAATTAAATTCTATGTATGATTTCTGTAGCCCTGTTACTTTGGGGGATGCATGTTCACCAGTCACTAAAATATGCATGTTTTGTTTCTAGACACGGCACCATGGATGATGGGGGTTACTTGTAAGTCTGCCTATACGTTTTTGTGGTTTGCATAGGTTGGGCTCACCTTATCATTGTAACAATGTACATGTATGTTTCTAATGCACTGAATTATCACTTATGAAGGAAAAACCTGAAAAAGTATAAGGTGGCCATAAAGTCTCTACAATTATATTACAAAGTCTGGATAAAGTGTAAAGTGATTTCATGGATACCTTGTATATTTAGGAATTAACATTAACTTCAGCTCCAAGTACAAAATTATCAAGAGGTATCCAGTTGTCCCCTCTAACCCATAGTGCCTCTTTAAGTATTTCAGTTTGAATCTGAATAAACCAAAGGGAGCCAGTTGACCAGATTCAATATATTTTCAAAAGCCATACATATTGGATTACTCCAGTTTAGGTCAGAAAACCTATACTGTGCATGTGTACTAATCACATTCTTTGGGAGCTTTTAACCCAAAATCAACATTTAAAGGGACATTCCTTACTGGCCTAATGCTGTGTTTGGATGGTTTGTAAAACCGTCTCCCTGAAATCAAGCAGATAATACTCGTCTTGTTTTAACCATGCTCATGCCCTCATTTTGCTTGTGTGTCTTTTTCAATCAGCACCACACCGTAATTTTCTAGTGAGAGCCCCAAACACTTTGAATATATGAGTCTGAATTGATCAGTTAGTATACCAGTTTATAGAAAAATAAACATGGATTTCACCTCCAATATCAAGGAGTACGAAATTCGTCACTTGAAACTGACAGTACCTCTTTTAAAGTGTTAAATGAGTTAGAAAATACATGTAAATTAGAATGTAAAACTCAGTGTCTAAAAGATTTTACAAAATGCATATAGGGTGAGCCTTATCCATATGTTTATCTATTGTCTGATGCTTTTTTCAGAATCGGGACAATCCAATATGTTATGTCATGAAACAGCATGACACGGGAAATGAAGAAAATACAGTGAAACCTGCAAACTGAGCAATAATTACTGATGAAAACCATTCATTTTGGAATATATCTCGTACCAGAGAATCACATTTTTACAGAAAATTTTGTGAATTATTAGTCTTTGAAAAATTTCTCCTTATTGGAAAGCAATGGTTTTTTATCAGGCAAAAGTAAAAAGGAGTGTCACACTCAGATTTTTATTAACTTTTTCTGTTACTCAGTTTTAAAGTATTGTTGAGAACCCTGTGGGTGTTTAGTATTGAGCAAGAGAAGGGTGTTTAAGTATTCTCAGATTTTTTTAAGTGTGTGCGAAATTCTGACAAACGGTGAAAATAGGCCAATTTTTATGATTTTTTCATTATCAAGTGTAGGACAAGTTAGTTTTCAGGTTTTATGTGCAAAGCTATTTTCAAAATCTGAAGATTCAGCGCCACTTGAGTCAGTGCTGGGGAGCTCCCTGAATTCTCTGAGACAGGTTTCACTGTATGACATTAATAACACAGATTGTCTCTACCTTCATTGCTTTTAGATTGAAGTCTAGATTTAGAGCTCTAGAAATAACAGTACTGCCGCTTGATGTTTTTATAGCTTCTTGTCTGCTTATTAATAAAATGTCACACTGGCCAAATAATAAAATAAAATCTTTACGTTTTAGAGTATAATTGACATAGAGTTAATGAAACATGGACTATAAAGTTTATTATACAGAAATACAAGAAAATTCCATCTTGTTTGTAAAATCTGTATTCCAAAAGTAATTACAAGTATTCTTCAGACTAGCGAGTTTGAAAGAGAAAATGCAGTGAAACTCGAGGGGGATTGATGTAAACATTTTCAGAGTTAAAGAAATTCAGATGTTTTAACCCCCTCCCCATTTACCCCCCCCCCCCCCCTCCTGCTAATTGAGGAATTGAGTTTGGAGAGAGAACGTGGGGTATACGGGGATTGATGCAAGTCTATTTCAATTATAAAGAGTTGAGGTAGAAACGCATGGCCAATCTGATATATTATGAATAGGTAGACAGATATAGAGAGTTCTTCTGTTGTCATATTTCAGGTGTTACCTAGTTTAGAGTAGATACATGTGTATTCCTTAATTTGATAGAAATGTTGCATAACTACTGTATTTGCTTTGCAGAGTCTGTATTCAGGAGATGTCTTAATGCAAGAAACTAATAACTAAATTC
This sequence comes from Owenia fusiformis, assembly GCA_903813345.2. Taxonomy (NCBI): domain Eukaryota; kingdom Metazoa; phylum Annelida; class Polychaeta; order Sabellida; family Oweniidae; genus Owenia; species Owenia fusiformis. The sequence goes on along the minus strand of CAIIXF020000005.1, from coordinate 36,396,656 downwards.
ACTTTTTTTACATGTATATTTATTTAAAATACTGTTACGTAAATTTAGGCTAGGTTAAAATTCCAGTGTTTTTCTGCAAAGGTTTTATTATGATCCCCCTCATACCCCTCTGTTAAAAACATTAACAATGTTAATGTTTTAAAGAAACATTGGACACTGAAATTCCACAACTCCAATAGCTGCTATATTTTTATCACACTTTTTCAAAGTGCTTTATAATATTGCAGTCATCTTGTGCTGATGGCTACACTACACTATACTACACTACACTACACACAGGTGTGTCTGTGAGTGTGTGCATCTATGCAGTTGGGGAACCCCATAAAACTTGGTAATTGATATGTAGTTCCGTATTACAGTTCAATGATAAAATACAGTTCTGTTATTTGTCTCTGAGTATCAGGGTACTCACACAACATTCAACACACTCACACAACATAGTCATACAACACACAAACATAACACACTCAAACAACATCATTCTGGTATGCCACAGCCCCTCTTATCTACTGTTTGCGAGAAGTTTGGAATGATAAAGACAAAGGGGGCGCGGCTATTGTGATGAAACAACATAGTCATACAGCACACTTACACAACACACTCATACAATATACTCACATAGCATATTCACATGACAAACTCACATAAATACTAGTATGTTCTAACAATCATATGCAATGCCATAACTTGCCAAGATCAGACCCTCTCATAGCTTCATCAAAGTACCAGAGATTGCTTTTAAATAACATTCTGATTTGAATAAGATAAGACAATTTTATAGTTTAGCAGCCCATCTCAACTGCTGGTGACCATTACACACTGGGTCAGAAATCAATTATTACGTGATATTTTCTTGACCAATAGCAAATAGAAAAAAACATTTTCAATACTGTTTAAATGTTTGTCAATGATGATGTCAGAGGAAATGGTCAATCTGGTTGGTTCGGCAGTTCAGTTCTCTTAAACTTAAAAAGTGTACATGAAGCTATCTTTTAAGAGTCCTCGGAACTCATGGGTTTGGACTGATGTTTGGAGGATGTACTTAAGAAGCCAATTCAAATGAATGCAAAGGATATAACTGAAGGTCATCTCTCACGTCTTTATCGATTAATGATCCATGAATTCAAATAAGGCATTAATTACATGTCCATATTATTCAGCTATTCTGTTCAAAAATCATGTTAGACCATTTATTTTCTGAATTGCTATAGCAAATACCATATACATATATATGCACATATCCTGTATAGTATGAGGACTTGCGGTAGTTTTAGAATATTTTTTCTCATTTTGAATCAAAAAAGTGAATCTGAGACAAATCATGGATCATTCCCATATTAGGAATGCTGTTATCTGAATAGAAAGAATATTTCACATTATATGTCAAATGCTTTGTCATTTTTTTGTTTCTATATAAAATGACTGTTAATTTAACAAATGATATATTTAAGGAATAAAGAACGAGATTTTATGATTTATGGTGTACTATATGACCAAAAATTTAATTCTGTTCATTGTTTAAAAGACCGATTAAGTGATTGAGCCAGAATAAAATTTGTGGTCATATATTTGACATAAATCATAAAATAGAGGTCTTTGTTACGATTCTAATATGATAAACAGACAAGAAACACAAATATTTGCATTTATGAATTTTAGCGGTCATACATACTCCAATATAGACCAGTTTATCAACTGTTCTAGCTATTGTGACGTCACGCATAATATTAGAATGTATGTTAAGCATGGAACTTATACATGTCTTTTTCATGTCAATGTGAAATACTGTATCTGAAACATTTGAAATAAAGTGAATTGAATTGAACAAAAAAGATAATGTGAACCAGTAGTTCAGTAGGATTGCATGTTGTGATAGACCATCTATAATAAATAATGAGATGTTCTTTTCCTGAACTGTGCAGGTGTGTACCAGAATATGATCCCATTGTTAAATCCTTCAATGCATACTATAATTATTAGTTTTAATAATCACTAGATTGTGGTTATCTCTGATACCTGAATTCAAAATATCATTCATATTGTTGGGTTTTTCTCTCAATTCTCATCAGAATTTTAATAACGTTTGAATTTATTAAAGATTTTCATACTATTATCATGTTTACGTCATTTTTGTTCGTTTTTTCTCATTCCATATTTTTCTTTTTTTCTTGTTTTAAAATGTGACCATGATACAACTTTTGCTGCGGGTGAGAAACTTAAAACATGAAATCTCTATGAAACCAGATCCTAGTCACACATGTAAATCTTTTATATTAAAAGATATGATCTCATTAATTAGGCCATCATCTTCTCTTAATCATCAAGCAGTCTATAGACCAATCATACAATATTATTCAAACTAAACAAGCCTCCAATATTCCTAATCAAAATTGCTAACGATTAAGAATTAAGAATATTCCTATGTTAATATTAGATTGCGATTTAAGTCTACATGGATTGATCATCCAGGGGTCATTTTAGTTCATATTAATAAACTCCTTTAGTTTCTTTTGTTTTTTCAGCTGTTCAAAAACTGAGCCCCGCCCTAATTAATTTACGTTTTATTTTAAATTCACTGTTTCAGTTTTTTTAATCCGAAGCTTTGTCCAACTGAATTTAAATTGCTTGAGGTCATATGTGGCTCGGGAAAAAAAGCGTTATGCGTTCGTGTTAAATATTCTTTATGCAAGCAAATCTTTGACAAATTTTCTACAAGTGGAGCCTTTGTCCATAGTGCAGCATATGTAGAAATATGCAAAATTTAGTGATTTTAGTGTTTAAACAGGTGTTTTAAAAGTACACTGTGTGTCTTATCTATGATCTCTACCAATTATTGTTTTAATTTCATATTTCAAGCTGAAGGTCATGTTTGAAGGTCAAAGACTTCTTAATGAACATTGGTTTGATTGGTCATGTTCCATTCCATCACTGACAACCCACTTGAGTGACATTAGAGCCAAAGATGAGCGAAATAGGACAGGTGCGACCAACTTGATCAAAGGCAAATTGTAAACTTGTATGAATATATATAAAAACATTGAAAACCATGCTCTATTGTTCCATATTGGACTTAAACATACATGTACACTGTATTGTCTTATTTGGTATTAGAGTTTGTTGAAGTAGAAAAAATATATTCTAGTAACTAAGCTAGGACAAGTAGAATCATAATCTTGAATGCATTACATGTAAGCTCACATATTGATGTTTATAAATAACCCTACAAGGCTCGCCTTAAGCCACAAAAAAGAGCAATCATATATCATATAACCAATATTATACACATAAACAATACCAAGAAATAACAACCAGGAGATGTTTTTTGCTAAGTAAAATCTTTCCTGATTGAGCTAGAAATCGTCTTATTTAGTACATAATATTCAGTCAATAATTCGTAATGACACACAGAGATTTTTTGCTAGAATAACTTATAATTTGCTGCGGCATAATATTCTAATAATGCATTATTGCTTTGCAGAAAGAGCTAGCTTTGCACTGTAACAACTTGGAGGAATCAATACTGATTACAAATTGTATTTAATCTAAGTACATTCAATAGTACTACCCAGACATAAAATTCTACTTAAATACTGCTTATTTTACCAATTTTGAACCAAAATTTGCTAAAATTACTGATTTTAGAATGTTTCTGTATATGCTCTTTATTTATAACTGTTCATATTTCATTTTTGTATGAATTCATAAGTGTTTTAAAGTTTCGAATCATGATCGAAGGAACATTTTATTTTTGAGAATACATATTGAAAACTCATAATCTGAACTGAATATCACTTTTATCAGGAATAATAATGTTACGATTTTAAATTGTTTGATTAATCTTTGAAGGCTATTTCTTACAGTATTGCACACAGCCCTCCATATTTCCTAAAATAGCTCCAATTGTGAAACTATTTTCACGAGCCAATATTATAAAATGTACCCCGGAGAGAATCGGGGAGCATTGGTCAACATGGTTACAAGCAATTCTAAGTCCCTTAAATGACATATTCATCAATGAGGGACTTGTTTGTCCAATTTAAAAGTAAAATTGGCCAATTGAATCCTTCCAAGTTATCGTTACATTTCTTGAGGTTGTCTGTGCACAAGACTGACTTGCTAATTGAAATAAGAAATAAATAATACGCTGTCTGTTACTTAAGGCCAGTATTCTATTTTTTATATAAGTGCAAAATAACAAATATTATTTGGTGTCATTCAAAGGTAAAAATAGGAAAAACAAGGTTATTTCAATAATTTGATTTTGTTTCTTAAAAGAGAGCATCATCTACACTTTTTAAGTTAAATTAGATATTCATTTGATCTTGCTATAACCAATAATATTGGCTCTGAAACTCTGAGTGAATATATAGATGTGAGAAAATCTGTACAGGCCAGTAGCCAGCTTTTACCAAGGGAGGGAGGGGGGCATGGTTCTATCAAAGAGGGGGGGGGGTCTTGCCAAGGGAGGGAGTATTTCTAACAGTTTTTGCTAAAAAATGATGCAAAAAGTGCTCAATTTCTGCCCAGGGGGGGACTACTTTCCCTAGCTATGGGACTGTTGTATGATCAAATAAATGGCAATGGGTAGAATATGCTATCATTGAGGGGTTTTCATTTGTGTACTGTCAACCATAGATCATCAAAACAGAAAATATTTTGATAGATATCCTGCTTCATCGAATGTGTTTAGAATGCTGCTTTGTAACCATGTTGACCAATCTCCCCAGAGACCATTTGACTCAATTAAAATATTGTCTGGCCATTTGTTGTTAGGCCTGTTTAACCAAGGGCGTTACAATACCCGGGAATTTATCGGTTCGTGCAGTACTTGTTTGTGATAGCGCCCTCTGTAGGTCACTGTGCTTATAGCCTACAGTAATACGGGGTAGGATATCGGGAATTCGGTCAGTTTCTATCCGTCGATTTCGCTATGAATTGAAGCAAGTGTGACCACTTTATCCACTTAAACAATTTGATAATTGATTAAATCTTTAAACAAAATCGATAAACACGTTATACACTTCCTATCTCCTTAGAAATTAGCATGTATTTATGGATTGTGTTTTCGAACAAGGCTCGACCCATACCAATAGGGAAATCCTTATGCTAATTAGTATGACGTCATATTTCCCTGGGGAATCCTAGATTTCAAAGCCTCAGTCTGTTATTGTGTCAAATGTGAACCCTCTTTTGCAGACAGGAAATTGACAGATTAGCTTTTAACTTTCAGCTTTGATGTTTAAATATTCTGTATTTCTAGTTTCTACCGGACTTCTTGCTGAATATCATATAATGTTATAACTTGATTTGGACCATTGCCTGATTGATCATTCTGAAATTTTGATTGTGATTCATGATTGATTGGCAAGAAAAATAATTCCTATTGTTTTCCAGCGAAGTCAAAATGTTACAGCATGAGTTATAATGTCGAGTTTGCATCATGTTAAATTCTGCTAGTGATTAGAAGTCCATGCACAAGCATACACATAAGAGACAAACACACCCAGGCTCCAGGCCGTGGATGGAAATATAAAACTATTTAAGGCACAAACTGGTATTAATAGACCGATATGTAGTGTCTGCCATGTATTGAAGGTAAACCAATCTGCATTATTAATGTTTCTTCTATCAACACATGGATTGTGCAATGGAAAAGCAATGGCACAATCAAAAATGTGCATATCAATCGTGAATATCTCTCGGTTCAAAGCTTATTTCCAACAGAATCGTGTCAAAATATGTGTCTGAGTAACAGTTATACATTATAAGATCGCAAACTCTTACCAATTATCAGCCGAATGGCTCATTTTCAACGAAATGTCCTTAAGACAACAGCCCTGGGTCGCGCCTGAGACCAAAAACTATTTCAAATAGCCCTCCCCTAATTATATTGGATAATCACATTTATGCGTGCGCGCGCAGCTCATCCACTGAACGAAACGCCACTTCCCGCTGAAATCACCGGGTATTGATCTTTCCCTTGGTTTAACATTAGCATTATAAGCTTTATATTATCAGAATACACAGGTCTCTCTCAAGCATTAAAGTTAAACAGGGGCTTCGATAAATCAGAATATATATTATCTTGTATCCAGGAAGATAGATTGAGCTCTTGTTGCCTCTCTTCATATGAAATACCAGGCTAAAATAAAAGAATCTCTCCTCCTCCATCCTTGAATGAAGAGCTACATACTTTCCAAGGTCTCTTTCCAAGGTCTAACAGATAGCACTGAATTACAGATACTATTTGTATGCCTAAAAAGAATGATAGGTCACATAATGCATCCAGTCTGTACCATGAAGGTCTATGAATTTGTTATTTCTTATGTTTTGAGCATTTATATTTTCGATTAAAAGGGGCTCCCTATCTTATTTCAGTAAATTAATTTTATACCTTATGAGATATTGCATGGGCTGTGATTTGATGGAATCACATTGTGTCAATTTTTCCATGAGACAGAGATCAAATAATGTTTTTATCAGATATCTATGATAGGCTCTTACCAATAGAGTACCCCAATGTAGATCAAGCCTATGTGGTTCTACTATGAATGATCAGAATATTAGTTTGACTTAAAAAAAATTATTTGATGAATTTTGTGACATTTTCTAAGTTTTTAATATAGATGAATTTAAGTTTCAGCAAAATGCAACTTCCTCCGCTCGGCTCCAGAAAGTTGGAGAAAATCAAAGAAAATAGTAGATATGAATATTTTTGAAATCTTATAACATCATTTTAACACTTGAGGAATATTCAGTATTCCTTTTAGAATGGCTGATAAAATTATGAATCTACATGGTGAATGCACTTCCTTGAGCAAAAACAATTTAACAATATTGCTATTAATTATACTGAGTGAGTCGTACATAAATCAATGTCATCTCTTTTTAAGGCTTAATTGGATTTTTCACTCTAATGAATGTATGCCTGCTCACAATGGAAAGAACAATATTCCAGGATGGCTTTTCATATGCTAATCGCGATGTCATAAAACAATGTGTCCATAAAAGTATTGAGATTGGATTCATTGTGTTACCTCATTAGAGATATAATTGTTTATTTTTTAAATGTCAATGATAGTGTTTTTATTGTGACCTTAAATTCTCTTTGTTTTTACTGATTAATTTGATTTTTAAATATTATGTATCATCTGTTATGACCAGCCGATTCTGTTGAACACAAAATGCAATATTATATCACTTTTATTTTATATCTTCATTCATTAAAGGCAGAATCTGATCTAAAGGGGGTGATAAAATTACAAGCAACATGTATAATTGACTACCAATCTATTCCTTACAATATCAAATACAATATCTCCCAAAAGATTCACAATATGTTATAAATTGGTGAAGTTATTATTGATTCAAAGTGCAAAAATGATCGAAAAATTTTCCCAAATAATAAGAATGGTAACCATTCTTATAGAAAAATGATACATGATTTTTAGAAAATAGACATGACAATGAATGCCATGAGACAAAAATATTCTAAAATTGAAACAATTTTTTGTTTAGCCTGCTCGCTATATCTGATTCTCTCTTGAAATGCAAGGATATAAAGCATCTCCCTCATTTTAAGGCGAGGATTTTTGACTATCTGTGAACAGGTCTTGACATATCCATTATTGGCCCATCAGCACATTGTAGGCTGATTTTGATATGACTTGACATATTTTTAAAATGAACTAACCAACTCTGGTAAGTTTTGAGCCAAAATGCTCAAGATAGCCTGGCAGCTGGAATCAGAAAACTCTGATTATTATTAAATTTTGTCAATCTGAAATAATGACCCGGATATTGATTTTTCTTATTTAGAAGAACCATGCAGCACATGTTATTTTAGCAATGTTTACAAGTGTAGGAGACGCAGGGCTGATAGTATGTCCTGCTTCTCACACCACAAATACTCTCACTCGATCACATCAGGAAAATCAATTTCGGAAAAAAAATCTAAGCTTGACCCAAGAGTCTTTTGAGTCTGACATATAATGCTATGTAAATATTAACAATCAATGATGATAAGATTTAAGATATAAAAGTAGATTTTCATATTTTTGTTGGGGTTGGCAAATTAGTTTACCCCATTTCAGGGTGGCACATTTTGATGGGTTGGGTAGGAGAGATTTTTTGAATGAAAGGCACCCCTGTCTGAATCAAAATCTGCATGTTGATTTATACAAGTACACTCATATAATGTGTGTTTTGAATATAAATGACACATTTTCCATCTGTTTTTGTGGAGCTTTTGGTATCTGTGCCTTATACTACATGTATAAATGTCCTTTTCACCACTTGGAAGAGCACTTTTCACATATACCATATTGTTACATCCAATTTTAGTATCTATTTTACCATGAGTTATACGTTTTCCACCTGAACTTTTGCCACCATTATCTAACAGCAGAAAAATGGCTGATTTAAATTGATAGTCAAAGCATCCTTCACCTTTGCAAATATAAGAGAAGTAGTTCTTAATAGGAAAAGTAGCTATTAAATTATCATCAGGTGTCTTTATTTGCAGATTACTTTTAATACTAATTATATTTCACATTTTCTGTCATAATTGACACGCGATATCCATCAACAGTTTATATCATGGTTAAAAAAATATTGTTCTTATTTTTTCTAAGCAGGCTAAATGCTATTATATTTGCTGAGTTAGCAGTACTGAATCCCCATGTATAATCCCATTTGGACTTTCTAGAGAACACCTGATTAAGTCTATGATAATCCTCATTTTAAAGAAAAGACTCTTTATTTGCATCGCCACAAAGAAATAGAAATGTGTTTTGATTTTTAATACAATATTACTGGTTTGGTTATCCTGGAATTATCTCTTGCCACATTAGGGTTAACCCAGTATAGTTATCCGGAATCCGTGGGGTTAATCTATCAAAAGCAATTTACAATATGGAAACAGTCTTCTATCAACCAATCCATGAATAAAATAACACAACTGTCATGTTTTGCGACATGAAATATTGAAACAAAGAGTTGAATTAATGGAGAATAAAGTTAATGGGATTGAAGAGCATACTCAAAATTATATAAAAATGCAATAAAATCAAATACTTAATGGAAATTATACGCAGAAATGTCCAGGATTGCGGATTATTTAGTTGTCGTTTTTAGCAGGGGCAACCAATTTCTGATCACAATAGCTTATATGCAATTCCATTGGAATAATTACTTTATTGTTCAGATTTATGGCAAAATATTTTATTAACATTATGCCTTTCATAAGTTCCTTTAATAACAAATTAATTTGTAATAAAAAGTGAATAATATCCAACTGGATGGTTGCCAGTCGGATTAACAAGCATTTGGTAAAGTAGAAAACTGTGGAATATGCTAATTGCAATGTCATCTTGTCATTCTAAAAGTAAAGGAAAACCGCATTATTCATTATTTCAGATTTCATAAAACTTCAATGTGTCTTAGAGATCAGCTTGTTGTTATTTACTTGTGTACATATTTCTTTTTGTTGTATTTGTATCTAAGTGTATGTTTGTTTATATAACAAAAGTGGATGTTTGTTGACTACGTTGTTTGTTTATCAATTTTTGCATCTTAAACAAAAAGGAAACCAAACACAAGTGAAGCTCAATGACACTTATTATAGGTAGCTAGAGTGGTTGGATATGGTTCTACCACGAGGGATGGTATGATATCTGAGGCAAGATATCATACCATATCAGGGATGAAATGGATGACCATTTTATCCCCTATGATTATTAAATCTGAAAAAATGAAAATTTACAATCTTCAAAAAGTGTACAGAATAGATGCAGGATGAATTGTTATCATTCTCTTTATTGTATACAAAGTATGATATAGTAGTATATTTTATCAATATTCCTTGAGCTGTGATTTGATGGAATCACATTGTGTCAATTTTTTCATGATTTTTCCATGAAGTTTTATGAGACAGAGATCCCAATTAGACAATTATTACTCCCAGTATTCTCAAAGTAGTTCTTTTATACGATTCACCCACAATGCAAATGTTATCTAGCTTTTAACCAATCAACTTTGAGAATAGGAACATAGGGTGCAGTGAACCATGGGATTAATGAACCATTCCTAGCATTTTACATCTGAAGTTATTGATTAGACCTGGCTGTTGAATCAACTACCAGTATGTAAAATGTCAACCTTTCTTGCTTATTCCATGCTTTGTTTCTCAATTGTATTTAAATATTTGATCTCTGGCATTTTGAAACAATTGGGAAAGTGAACTTTTATGTCATTCAATTTGACTCTTTTATAGAATTATTTCTTTTCTGTCAATTTCCCATGGCATAATTTGACTGCTATGACATTTCATTTAGTGGCATAGCTATGAAAGCGATGACATTTGAAAATTGGAGAGATATTTATCGATTTGTGTTGCACTGGGAACTGAACTAGCAAGAATACCTTTCAGGAACTTTCTCGACTATCACAAACTTTGATTTCATTTTTTGACAATCGGGGAAAGAGTTTTTGGTCAATTTCTACAAATGTGATACAAGATTTGCTGAGTTGAATACGTTTTGCTTGTTTTTATCGCCAATTAATGTTTTTTCTAAGGAAGATGTCATTTATAATTGAATTCTCCAAGGGAGTTCTTCAATTCAGAAAAATAGAGCATCTAGCCTTGTACAGTATATTAATAATCTTAATTGGACATCACCATTTCTATAAAGCAGATATTAATCAAAGGTGTTTTAGAAATAATATACACAATCCGTTCTTCATCAATTCATTTGTGTCAATAATTTGTTTTTTGACGCATTATGTGTTGTTTGTTGAATCATATAAATTCCCTATAGATCAACAAGAGGAAACAAATAAAATGAATAGCATATTTTCCCTAATCCAAGTTAAACAACATAAAATAAGGTCCACATGGAATTCTTGGAACAGTGTCATTGTAACACATTTTATCTATTTTAATACAGTTTTATTTTCCTTAATTAACAGTGCTATAAATGAAATGAAAAGCGTCGTCCTGACAACCTTTTGCATTTATTTGACTTTGCTTCTTAAAAGGGAGCTCCATGTATATTTAGGACTAGACTCTGTACATCACTGTATAACCTGACTTCCATAATACATGTAAAATAATGCACAACTATAATACTGCAGCCTTATTCAAATATTTCATTTTTTGAGATGATTGTACAAGTACATGTGTATATTATACTTCATACTGTACAAGTACATGTATATATTATACTTCATACTTTGTAAATACAGAACAGACAGACAAGATGTATCATCATGGTAGACAGATATAGAAAATAAAAAATATATATTATAAGTAATAATTAAGTCATATGAGTATAAAGCCAACAACCTAAGTTGTACATATAAATACACTAAAACCTGTCTAAGTGGAACACCTTTGGTACATCTAATAAGTGTTCTACTTGGAAGGTGTTCTACTCGAGGTTCATTTAACATTAAGTCATTTGGTCTTGGGACTCTGAAAACTGTTTCACTGATAACAGAGGTGTTCCATTTTTAGAGGTGTTGTACTTTACAAGCAAAACAGGCTGTCTATTCAAGTCAAGCAAAACAGGCTGTCTATTCAAGTCAAGCAAAACAGGCTGTCTATTCAAGTCAAGCAAAACAGGCTGTCTCTTCAAGTCAAGCAAAACAGGCTGTCTCTTCAAGTCAAGCAAAACAGGCTGTCTCTTCAAGTCAAGCAAAACAGGCTGTCTCTTCAAGTCAAGCAAAACAGGCTGTCTCTTCAAGTCAAGCAAAACAGGCTGTCTATTCAAGTCAAGCAAAACAGGCTGTCTATTCAAGTCAAGCAAAACAGGCTGTCTATTCAAGTCAAGCAAAACAGGCTGTCTATTCAAGTCTGAAAGAGAAAAACATGAAGAAGTATGACTAGGATTAGATTCAATTGTGGATAAGGAATCACATAATTTAGTTGAATATGATAAATAGTGATTTGATGACCTCATCTTATTGTAAAAGACAGGGATGTAGATCTGTGCTGACATAAAAAGGCTAGCTTTTTTGTCCCCTTTCCCACTCTATTAGAGTTTCACTAACCTTATGTTTGATATAGAACATAAGACTTTATACAGATCTGTAGAACAACAAGGGTGCAGAATCGAAAACCAGAGGTACAGTTATATAGTTTAGCATCAAATAATTGGTACCCCCCCCCCTTCCTAACATGTAAAGACGCGTAAAAATATGATTTCAGGAAACAGGGCTCAATTTCTTTAAATATCCTTAACTTATGAAGCTGCAAATTACATATTATATAATCGACTATATTATGCTTTGAGGATTGAACCCCAGGGACAAAACCTTTCCTATATATCTTGTTGGAAGTGCTGTCATTCTTCTTGATATGTGGTATCCCACAAGTGATTCATAACTCTTTTGAGGGATATTGATGTTATGAATGGATTTGGCTTGATAGCTACAGCTAAAAAAGTGAGCAGTATATTGCATCCTGACATCTCTTGATATATACAATATGTCAAAGTATATCAAACATGAAAGATCAAAAATAATGAACGAAATGACAAATTAAGGTACAAAGAGGTCGCAGGAAATACATAAATTTCCGGCGTTTTGACAAATATCAAAAATACAAAATGCTTTTATTTTTACCGAAACTCTAATAAACATGGAATGAACGTTAATAAAACCATCTAATTATCCCTAATGTACTATACTTCAAGAGGAGTGTATATTTTATAGTAAACCTAATATGATCTATATCCCTTCTGGGAATGTAGGCTTGCTTGTATTTCATGAATCATTGTAATGTTATGTTTTGTATTCAATAGATCTATTAGTTCTTTTATGTCGTGCTCTAATTGTTCACTATTATCATCTGCAGTATTCTGTTAGATCTTGTTTGCAAGATGTTGTCTGTTATAAGATAACAATACTTTGTTTTTTTGTATTGTATTTTATATATTGTAATAATGTTACTTTATTGTATGAAATGCTATGTATTTTCTTGATTCATTGAATTGAATAATGATATTTATTCTAATATGTCTTTGTTGATTAATCATGATTGTTCTCCTCGCATTATGATAATAGTGTGTCCATTTATATAGGGACAAAGTATACACCAACAACGCTATTGAATCAGCTACAAATGTAGGAAGACAAAAGTTGATTTAAATAGCTGTATAGATATTTCTTCTTTTGTGTATTCATATATGATATTGCCTTTGTTAGCATTTTTGTCTCCTATTATATTTACGATAACTTGAACGTAATGAATATGAAAACAATAATAGATGATCTAGAATAACCAATTTTATAACCTGATGTATTTTCAGTGATTTTGACTACAGTTTTGCGACACCATTCATGGAGGGGAATACGATACCCATGTTACCACCCCCTGTGGGTGCTATGTGTCCTCCCGTACCTACAGAACTACAGGAAAGTCAGGCGGGAAAAATAAGGAAGAAAAAAATAAAACAGGAAACTATTGATCAAGGGTAAGTCCTTAAAAGGAAGAGATGAGGGAACTCATTTTTGCTCGAGAAAAATTTGTATCATTGAGTGATTTTGCGGCTCACTTTGTGTTTACAAATCTCTTTACGTTTATACAATTTGTTTACAATTTCTTCACTTCCACTTTGCCCCATGATTTCAAAAGTTTGTTAGTTTCCCATATAAAACCTTGGTTATAAATGACTTATTTCTTATCTATTTTTGACACATTTCTTGGTCATAAATCACTTAAGTTGTTTATATTGGTCTCCAGTCTACCATATGAAGAAGGAATTTAGGTAATAGAGGTATTCATGTAATGTGAATTATTGATGGATGAAATTTTAACTTAAGTTGCTTTGAAATGAAATATGTTCGGTATGATAGTACAATGTTATAATATAAATAATCTAGACGTTTTTTTTTCACTGTGCCTACATATTCCAAATATTCTGAAAATGACTAGAAATCCATATAAGTAGCACAAATTAAAAACGGATAATAAGATTTACTTATTTTATAGCAAAATATCCCTATTATTAGATTATTGACTCACAAGAATACAAGAAATGTTCTTCTCCATTTATGCAAAAAATGATTTTATTACTCTGGCTTAATAGGTTAATAAATGACAATATAAATAAATGATAAATAAGAAAAACAGAACAATAATGTCTGCACTCTGGAATATTTCATAAATCAAAGGCAGGTTAGTGCCTGGGTTTCAAACACGGCCCTGTCAATTTTTATTCAAGACAATGTCTCACAAATTTTACATTGTAACATGTCACTTTCATGTACCTTTGGGATTTTCTAAGCACATGTTTTTGCCACTGTTTCAACTGAATTTTGAAGATTTACACATGGTCGTGATGATTTTATCTGTAGGTACAGAAAATGATTGAGTTTGTGTCAGGGGGTCTTAATAATTGAAATAACAAGTTAATAAAGGTTAATAACCTATATCGCAATATGTAATGTTCTTGTCAAGGGGATCTTTTGTTGTTGATGTTTTCAAATAAGTGGAATAGAGAGGAAACACGGGAAATAAAATGGACAAAAGCTGCATTTACCATAAATGTATGTGTTTTGTTCTTAAAGAAGTTCGAGTCTTGCGCCAAGACCCTTATACAACCCCCTCCCTACTTTCTCATTTCTTTTCTGTCACAGGGAGAGAGTGGGAGGGGAGCAGAGTGTCTTGAAACATGACTAGATATTAAGCTATTATTTGTGTTAACATTTTTTATAATTCATTTTGTGGAATAGTTTGAAGGAAGTTAAATTCTTTCTTAACACAAAGAAGACAAAACAAATACTTTTGAGGGTCAAATATTTTTTTTTAAATTTTAAAAATGATTCATTTTAGGTTTGGCCCACCACAAGTAATGCCAGAGAATGTGAAATCACCACGGGGACGCAAGAAAAAAGTGAAACAAGAAAAAATGACAGATTGTATGAAAGTGCGTAAAAAGCATGATCGTTTCAACGGTATGCCTGAAGAGGAAGTTTTGCAACGTAGATTACCAGATATATTTGCCCCTAACCTAGATATAGTAATTGTAAGTACGCTTTGATAAAATGAAAACAGAAATAACAAATATAATAAAAACAAATATACGAGTAAAAGTAAAATGTTTGATTTATTTGATTGTTCTATTCTTCTGTATATTAAACAATTAGAGTTACTTAAAGGATATGGAAATGTAATAACTAATGTATATTTGCATTGGACAGCACATGTTTGATTATTTACTTAATGAAAATGTATTGTAGATACACATTCTATTTATTCTTGGAATAGCCCCAGTTAAGATTTTGAAGGAAGTAGAAATGTGTTGAAGACTTTTGAACTATGTACTTGTACATGTACACATAATATAACTTGTCAAATATGAATGCCACTGGGATTGGCCAAAAGTGATTGGTTTTGCATTCTTTAAAAAATGGAACTAAAGAAGTGTTAAAATTGAGTGTTCAGATTTACAGATTTTACTGTATGAGTATATGATTATGTAAATATTTCAGGTGGGAATCAACCCTGGTCTAATGGCTGCCTATATTGGTCACCATTATGCAGGACCTGGTAACCATTTCTGTAAGTAAATCTTATTCTATAGATATTTAGTTTTAATCTTTCATCAAGCCTTTTGTATTTGCACCCCCCCCCCCCTCAACCTCATTTTCTCTTACTCTGGGTCAAGGAGGAGGGAGACGAAGCAGGGCCAATCAGGTCCCTGCAACCCTGACTGTATTTTTATGTAAAAATGAAATATTTTTCCAATAATTTGTACAAGAAATGATAATGATGAAATATTTATAAACTTCTTTTTATTCTATCAATAATTGGCTCAGTTGAGGCAGCCTTGGAATATACTTTTCTTATTTCTAAAATATAGGGCAATGTATGTTCCAATCTGGACTAATCTCCGAGCCATTGAATTGTTATGACGACGTCCGTATGCCCCAATTTGGTATTGGCTTCACAAGTATATGTGCCAGAACCACTAGAGGCAGCGCAGATTTGACTAGGTACTATTTTCTTGCATTATTTTATGTATTAATCCGCCTGTGTTATGTTGACAGGGAAGTGTCTGTACCAGGCAGGATTTATCCCCGAGCCCATGAACTGTTATGATGACGAGAGATTGCTTGAATACGGGATAGGGTTCACAAATATTGTTGAACGAACAACACGGGGGAGCGGGGATTTAACAAGGTGGGTGGGGATTTTTTATGCCATTTTAGAGTGACAGATTTACAGTGAAATCATTTCAAAATCTTCATATTTTAAAATATATGGTTCTTTGTAATGTATTTTTTCTAAAAATTTAAACCAGAGAATTTTCAGATCTTGAAGATGAAATAACTTGTTTGGTCGGTAGACTTTTCTTATAAGCTCTGCCACCTTTAACTGCCCAAAAGAAGCTAGGATATATAAGCCTGATGTATGATGTCATAGTTGTAGGTAGCAATGTGTACAATTGATATTCTAAATTTTTCACAGATAGCATTGTATTACACTGAAAATCGCCCATATATTTTGTGTGGGAAAAAGTCAGGGTTTATTGAGTTTACTTTCAGCTAACTTTGAAATTGAAATTTTGCTTGACTAACATTTAAATATAACAGGATGTGATACTACGTAGGAAATCATATATTAAATGTTCTTTATCATCAAGCAATGACCGAGGGACATTTATGACTATGTAAAGTAAAACATCCTTGTTCTATTTCATATATTTCATTTGCAGAGTTTATTTCCTGCATTTGTTCAACTTCATTGATGGGAAGATTAGCTTTATTTATATGGCCTCCAATGTATTGTAAACAGAGAATTTTCTCTATTTGATGCTGTTATTCTAGGTACATTATGTATCAATTATCAAGTTGGGAATCCAGCAAAAGTAATTCACCTTTATTACCTCACATGGGTGAGATTTTGCTATCGCCCACATGTTATTTTTGGGATTCATGAAAAACTTATCACATAAATTATCAAGTTAGAGATTTTAGGTGACTTAAATCATCAATGTATGATACCCTCAAGAAAAATAATTCATATTAACTTACAATATTGTCATATTAGATTACTACTCTGTTTATGCTACTTACCTCATCCCATTTATTGTATTCACATGTCGTTTAATTTTAACATGTCGAGTAAAATTTTGATATGATTTTTATTTCAGGAAAGAAATCAAAGAAGGAGGAGAAATTCTTTTAGAAAAAATCCAGAAATATAAACCGAAAATAGCTGTATTTAATGGGAAAGGTAAGATTTATAGTAATATGATAAATGTGGTACAATTTATTGTATTTACTTTTGTGATTGCAGTCATAAATAAGGTTGTTGCTATAAAATTTCATTCTAATTAATGAACATATAATAGTTTGATATATTTATTGAACGTGATCGATCGAGTCAGTATTGCACGACACATATTAGATATGATGTCTTGCATTTGTTTAATTCAAACCATTTGAAGAAACTCCGAGAATTTTATTTGGAAATATTGCAACCTGCAGTTTATAAGACATCTAAATAGCTTCTATTGTTTAGTAAAAGAGGTCACTATATCTTCATATCTTTGTCAAAAGTATTTTTGCTACTTTAGATGCAATTCACATCTTGTTTATTCATGATTTGCGATATTCATGCAATTCTTTGATTTATAATCTCATGATTGATGTCTGTCAATTTATTATTCTATGTTTGCAAATATGAGCGTAGTTTCATTTATTTACATGATTTTCATTTGTCATCCTTTTATTCCAGGAATTTATGAAATATTTGTGGGTCACAAAAATTTCCATATTGGGAAGCAACCAGAGCCATTCCCAGGAACAGATACTGTAAGTTAGATTTTAATTTCTTTAAAAACACAAACACATATCAATAGTTTTCAGAGTATTTTCCTCCAAATTGTTAAAAAATCCTGATAAACTGAACTCAAAGATAAACACTGTTAGGGATGGATTTGAGTAAATTATGAACCATTCATTTGAGTGACATACTTAAGACAAACGTCCTTGTTTGTTTCAGGTTGTTTTTGCGATGCCTTCATCAAGTGCCAGATGTGCCCAACTCCCACGTGTCATTGACAAACTGCCTTTTTATCATGCACTCAAAAAACTACGTGATCATCTCCGTGGTGATTTACCTAATATGGATGAAGCGGAAGTGTGTTTCCCAGATTTAGAATTGAAAATAGTAAAGCGAGAAAAACCAGATGTGAAAAAGGAGAAGGAACCTAAAATTGAGACAGCTGATCCGCCATTATTGGCTGATATTGTAACGGGAGAGTCACAAATTGTCCGTATCAAACAGGAGATTGCGGATTATGAATATGGAATGATGCCAGGCCAAATGGGACATCAGTTCAGTGGATCTATGACCCCTCAAGGGGGCATGCCAGGGGGAATGATGCCACCCCAGCCCCAGGGAGGCATGTCTCTTCCCATTGGTATACCACAGCCCCACATGCCCCTTCGACCCCATATGTCACAAGGGAGTCAACCCCAAATGTCACAAGGTCAACCCCAAATACCACAAGGGGCTCAACCCCAAATGTCACAAGGTCAACCCCAGATGCCACAAGGGGCTCAACCTCAAATGTCACAAGGTCAACCCCAAATGCCACAAGGGGCTCAACCTCAAATGTCGCAAGGTCAACCCCAAATGTCACAAGGTCAACCCCAAATGTCCCACCAAGGTCAGCCCAGAATGCCCCAACAAGGGGGACCAGGTCATATGCCTCAAGGCAATATAGCACAGAACAGTGGTCCTCAACAGGGCAATCCTGCCCAGGAAAATATGTCCCAAGGAAATATGACCCAGGGTAATATGTCCCAGGGTAATGGGTCTCAGGGGAGTCCACACCAACAGGATGTTAATGGTGCACAAAATAATATAGCCCAGCACTCGAAACAGCCACAGGACAGTATGGGGCAACAGCAAGGCAATATCACGCAACAGCAAGGCAATATAACCCAGCAACAAGGTAGTGTATCCCAGCAACAACAACAAGGCAATATGTCTCGACAACAGAACAATATGCCAACCTCACAAGCAAACATTCCACATAATCCTCAGACAACTAGCCCATCAATGGACCAACTTTCCAACAATCAAACCCCAAGTTATACTAATCTCTCTAATATGAACTCCAGTAGCTTCAATTACCCATCTAATATGCCGACAACGATGTCCCAAGGACATTTCCAACATCCACCATCTTCCCATAATGCACAGTTTAATCCGTACAACCATAATTTCCCACAGAACTTACCCGGGGGTGGACATCAGCAACCCCCATATTATGATCCATCCGCACATCAACAAAGGAGTCCATATTTCCCAGTAGGCACCACACAGGCACCTAATGGCTTCCCAGCACCCCCTAGCCAATGGTCACATCCTGGTCACAACTTCCAAGGTCAGAACGGCTTTTATGGAGCTCCACAAACTGTTGTTAAAACTGAACCAGGCACAGGAGGTTTCACAGGAGGTTGTGCTTTCAGTCAAGCTAATCAACAAAATTAATCATGTGAGCATGAGTTAGCCAATCAAATTTGAGATTCCTTCCAGAAGCCTGTTGGTAAAATTAAGGGATTGGCCCATGACGGAACAAATACTCGTTATGTATTGGTATCATTTGGTGCATCGAAAGTGAAAAAAAAAAGATTGTACTATTATTTTGAAATAGCATGATATTTTTTATAGGAATTACGCAACAATCAAGAATGTAGATTTGTCATGAATCATCTGCAAATGCAATAAAACATTTCTTTAAAACAATAATAACATTTTTACAAGTTTGTGGCTATGACACTTATACCAAGTAGAATTGACCACATCTGGATTATTCCTTCATAAAAAATCATGTGCTCTAACGTTTAACACATATTAACATGAGGCGAACTATAAAATACATTGTGAATTATCATGAGTGTTCAGTGTCTAAATCTTCCCTTAACTGTAATGTATTTTTGTGAATCTCTATGCTATATTCATTGTGTACATACTCAGGTTGCATTGAAAAGGTGCTTTAACCAAGACATTCTCGAACTTACATATTTACAGTAATTAACTGTAAGTATGATACAAACATACAGTAATAAACTGGAGAATATGCTTATTTTTTGCTAAGTAGAAAAAAAACTAGATAGAATATCTAGTTTATTAAGGTTTAACTGTGAATTGGGGGTCATATTGGTTATGCTTATTTGCCTAATTTCTCTTCAAAGTTTGAGAAATAAATTGTCAGTTTTTACAGTTCAGTTGCTATAAGGCTACAAAAGATGGATCAGACTTGAGTCATATAATATCAGACTTGAGTCATATAATATCAGACTTGAGTCATATAATATCAGACTTGAGTCATATAATATCAGACTTGAGTCATATAATATCGGACTTGGGTCATATAATATCAGACTTGAGTCATATATCAGACTTGAGTCATATATCAGACTTGAGTCATATATAAAACCTTTGAACTGTTTCTTTTGGTTTCCAGGGCTTGCAACTGAGGTGAATTATAAATCATGATAAAAGTTACAAGTTCTCTTGTGCATGGAGACTGAAAAAATGAGTCACCAGTGCAATGTTTAACATGTTTAAAGCTGAAAACCATACAGATGTGTGACTTTCATTCTATTTGTGATATATACTGTTTGAAAGACTTCGTGAAATAAGCATGGCCAAAATGGCAATAAAAAGATTCAATGTTAATAATTGTACATACATTTGTCGTGAAGAAACCATTTACATAAAGTAATTTTATTGTAACTAGTACATTATATTGTATATCAGTGTGTTTTATCCATTTGTGAAGAGTATTTATTACAGCATTGTCTAAGGAGCAGTCATGCGCACATTTCACATTTTATTCTATATCTTTGTACATATCGTATTATACTTAATTGAATTTTATTCACTTTACTGTGAGTTAAATATTTATTATTTGAATACTAGTGTTTTGTTTTGACATGTTATATGGGTTCACTTATGCGGTTTTAATTTTGTTAGTATATTTTTAAAGATGATATTTTGACCGAAAGATGAGCTAGATTATAGGTTCCACATGAACGGTAAAAGATTTTGACTATACACTAACTCTAACTATGTACAGAACATGTGTCGGTGTACAATACAAATGTTAACCATATATTGTACTCATATTGTACACCATGTATTGTATTGCACATATTGTGTGTCACGAATTGTACATGTATTTTGTATATCAAACATTGTACACCATGTATTGTACTCTGTTTATTGTACAACACATTGTGTGTCAAGCCATACTTAATTTACAAATCGGCAGGAAAATAAGAAAAGCTAGAATGGTCAAACCGGACAAGATTCGTAAGACGCCAGATTTTTACATGTTAATGTCAAACTCATAGAATTGAGTGGAAATTCAAACTCAAATGAAGTCTAGGGGGATCGTTCTAACTTTGGAAACACCATAATGACCTTTGACCTCAAATGGTACAAAATATATCTGACAGAAAAAGCCTAAAACTCAGAATCCTCTGAGCAATCTGTAAATAAAACTTGAGCCAAAAAATGTAAAATATTTTAAATCTCGAGTCTTCTAATGAGCCTATTTCTATCATGTTTCAAGCACAGGTCTCATCATGCTCTTTTTTCATTTTTAATTGGTTCCTAAAACTGCTTCAATTTTTGGGTTGAAATAGCCTAGGTCTACTTTAAAGGACAGTTTGAATGAAAAATGTTTTGTTCTAATAGTGTAGTGCCATTGCCTGTTGGTTGTAGTAAAACAGCAATAATATTCTAAGTAATAGAGTAGTATTCTATTAAAGTACTCTACTCAGAAAGTGTATTGAAGTCAATAGAAGTAGTATTCTATTATAGTACTCTACACAGAAAGTGTATTGTCATCAATAGAAAGTATTATGAAAATTGTATATAAATCTATTGTTTGTACATGTACATTGCATGTAAAAATATTTTCAATATTCATGCAAAACCATGACATCAAAATGTAGTTTTAATGAGAAAAATATGTTTTTGAATTGAACAGAATTGTGCAGAAACATAACAGCAATATGTGTGATTTCCTAAACATATTGTAGATTTTTGTTAACATGAAATTATATGGTTATAATTTGCTAGTATAAATTGATGTTTTTTGTCAATGTTTTTTCAAAATATTGCCACCCGTCCCTTCTGCGGAAATCTCTTGTACTGAATATCTTGTTGAAAAACAGAAGAAAATTTGTTTTTGTGAACGAGACAATTTTATACCGCACTCCAAGAAAATGTATATTGTTACAAGATTTAATCAAACTGTCAAATAACATTATTAAAGAATAGCGCAGGTATAAATTAATTCCATAATCATTCAAAGCTTTGTTTATGACAAGAAGAAGAATGCAGTTTTTATCTAAAATGTAATTTGAAGTTATTTCATAATGAGTGAAATATTGTTATTAAGATCAGTTGTTTGCATGGTTTGCGCCTATATAGCGCTTGGGTGTTTTTTTTGTATGGTATTCAATTTTGCCAATTTGAAGTTGGAATTCAACACTGCCAAGTTATATACAATTGTTTGTATTGTTGAGAATTCATAGGTTAAATCTTTGGTGTTTGTTTTTTCCAAGACATTCATTATATTTCTTTATAAAATTATCTTATTGACTCACCAGTGAATTCCAACTAAATACTGTTATTTTCAATATGAAGCGAATACATCGTGTTTGAAGCAAACACTCAGGTTTGATTTATGAATCTAAAATATCAATCAATCTAACTAATGCTTGCTATGACATCACTCATTCCTATGACATCACTTGTTTGCTATGATATCACCCATTTGGGGATCCCTATTCAGTTTTTGATATTTTTCTATAAATAAGGTAATTAATTTTCCATTTCGCACTTCTTTTTAGAATCCCTATTTTACATTTTCTCAAGGTTACCTCATCATTAATTTCATATTTTGTGATATTAGGAATTTATTTTATGTGTTAGATTGGAATGTGTTATAAAATTAGAATACATATTGAATTGTATATTATGAATATTGAATAAGATATGTGAAGACATAAAAATGTAAAAAATGAGAAATGTGATGCCAGTTTATATAATCTGTCCACCGATCTCAGAAATATATGAAAAAAATAAAAAATATATAATTATATCAGAACTTGGAGTTGGTGTTCAGTTTTGTAGTTGAGTTTGCTACACTGCTTGGTAAGCCCCAAACAACCATGTTTGTCACAAAGCCCAAGTAAAAGTTACAATCCAGGAACTTCCTAACGAAACTATGCATAAAATGCTTTGTAATTCTTGTGGATTGCACATCACCAATCCCAGCAAGTAGACAGGGTACTTTGAGCATGTGGAATAGTGAATAGCAAGTCACATTCTTTATAAAGCATAATTCAGGGCATGGATTAGCTATTGATTCTCCTACCTGGCTCAGAAAGTCAGCTAGGATGCCATGTATGTTAATATTCAAAAAAATATTTGAAAATCCTTTGATTTTGGGAAAGTATGCCAGTGTATGCACGTCAGGTTTCCTGCTTTTTACAATAATAAACAAAACAATTTGTTTGATACTTTTGATATAGTTTTGAATTATTAATAAAAAGTAGGAAACAACATGGACAGAGAATACAACTCCAAACACTCTTGACTCTTATATTATCTATATTTACATTCATTAAGTATGATAAGTAACAATACATTGCTTCCACTGAGCAAAACACACAAAGTAGAATAAATGTTCATCGATTAAGTGTGCAATACAAAAAAAACAATGTAAAATGTATTGTCAGGAAAACTGAATGAAAGGTTCTGTATTTATCAGGATCTGTATCACATCAAGTTGGAGAATCAAAACGATGACACAGCCACGGATTGCGACTCGCGTAAAAGTTCAACACATTTCAGCGCCAAAATGGAAGGCCATCCTGCAATGCCTAAGTGACTAAGAGATTACTCTTTATCCATTGTTGTTATGTTGATAATAAAAAACAATTCTCCAGATTAAGCTGAAACAATAGAAAAATTTTGATTTTACCTGTAAAACCTGTACATTTAATTCAACTTTACAATAATACTTTTGAAAAGATTTTCAACGTTTCTGAATATCTATAGCCTGATTGAAGCTCCCAAGTATGAGTTGTGAGAATGGTGTGGTAATATCATGTGTTTATTAGGAAAAAAGTAGATTCAATAAAGCAACACTGACACGATGTCCAACCCAAACTTTCTTACATGCATGACGGAGCGTTTCATTCACGTGGAAACGCTGCGGAGCGAAAAAATGGCGGCTAGTGAAGATCCCAATATGACCATAAGTATGTTTTCACATATCATATGTTATGGTGACATATTCTGTACCATTCGATGAACTATACCCTGAGCAAAGATCTTATTTATTCAACTTTTGGTGGTAAACTGTTATTTGCTTGATCAAATCTCCGTAGTGAAGATCATGATGGAATGAATCTGAAGTTGACGAATTGACCACAAATTACGATTCAAACTAGATATTTATATGAAAACGTCAATCTTTCTGTCAAGAAGGCAGTAGATCACATACACGTGCAACAAGCCGACTTAAGCCTACATTAGAGGATGTTATGCCTACATGTGTGGTAAAATATAAAACTATTGACAAAAAAACAAAACGCTTTTATGTGAATAAATCTTTATTCTTTTAATGCCAAGGGATACAATAGATCTTTTCTTCCTCTTCCTGAAAAGGAAAGTTAAGATAATCCTAAACATCTAGACTAGTACCGCAGCGTTTCCAGTACCGCAGCGATGTACCTTAACAGCTACATATAACAACACATTAAGAAAAGTTTCTAATCGCAACCGATTATACTTCACCAAAATAAAAGGATTTTCAAATAGTTTCATATGCTCAAAGTTACAGAAATTTTTCTAAAACTAATGTTTGTAATTAGAATATTTAAAAAGGACGGGTGTAAATAAACCCCTCTTTTAGCCCCCTGTACAACACAAGCATATATGGACATTGAATTGAAGAGGAAGTATGACTTATTACTTAAAATGTGATTTGAGAGTTTTGACATTTGACCTTGACACTTGGGTCGTTTAAAAGTTAACTTTGAGAGATGATATTCTTGTACAAATGTTCCTACTTTCTAATTTAGTAGAATCTCACGGGCAAATACGTTAAAATCATAAGATTAAATGCCCATATGGGCATTTTCTATGGGCACTGAATTTTCTTGCTTCAAAAATGAATGTTCTTCGACTTGTTCCCTTTTAAGGCTCTTCCAGCATTCTAAGCATGTTTTAAGAGTTAGAAGATGAATACTTTTTTAAAAATGCCCATAGGCAATAATGAGAAAATGATTGCAATTAAATAAACATTAGGGCACTTCAATGAGAATGGATTTACTTATGTCAGTTGTTTCTTGTCAGTTTTCTAAACATGTTTGCCATATTCTACTGCAAACTTTTCTAAGAATTTCTGATGAAATCAATAAAATAGCGAAAAATAGCGTCTTGCATCGATCGTTATATTTAATTCCGTCATAATTACATCTAGACCTGCTTGAAAATCAAGGATTGCGAGTCTCATACTGCACCGTTTTTCTTCAAACTTATACCATTAAAAGCAAAACAAAATTGCCTTTCTGTCGCTGCATTACTTTATTGTAAAGAGTCCCTCGTTCTAGCAGCGTTTTGGTCCCCAGCTGTTAGAAGGCCTTCTTACAGCTGAGGACCAAAATGCCGTTGGAAGTAGGGACTCTGTTTAAAAGAATAATGTATCATCAGAAAGGGAACAAGTTTGAAGAAAAAAGGTGCAGTATGAGACTCGTAATCCTTGATTTTCAAACATCCGGTAGGTCAAAAATTCAAATTAACGGTCGACGTTAGGACCGTGTGATACTGCATTAGTGAACATACAATGTCTGCTAATCACTGCAAACTTTCTTTGGAGAAACATAGTTGATTTAAAAACCAGAAATGGGCCTTGAATTTTCAAAGTTTTGGGCAATATTTTTCGCCCCCATGTTATCTTCTGGATCCGCCAGTGCCAAGGGTATGGAAAAGTGTATACGGGATTTCACACTATCTGTAAATTGTTTAAACATTATCCTTTAAGTGATATCTCCCTATCAGATCTTTGTTTCTTACTGTTGAAAATTACTTTAAGGATTTTCCAAGTATATTCTACCATTTCAAGGAGACTAAAAAAGGTAAAGCCAATGTAAAATATAAAAGTTCCTGAAATTGAAGTAAATAAACTGATGTCATTGATGAGAGGAATTTCTTTTCGAACAATCTTTGAATTTGATGTTAGAGAAATGTCCAACTTCACCATATTATTTCGAAGTGTGTTTAGCTGTTCAAGTTTCTTTCCCTTTTCGAATAATGTATACTTCCCCAATGTGAGTAACTCTTCATATTCTTCATAAAAATGCTGGTACTTTGATTTCTGAATGTATTTCTTGTAGATATCCAGTTGAGAGCCTTCGTTAGGCCAGATTGATTGACTTGCGGTATATTTATATGATGTTCCTCTGCATGGTTCTTTACACTCAGAAAGACACTGAAACTCAATATTCTCCTCTAATAATTCAAATAAACAATCAGTCTCGTTGATAATCCTCGGTACATTATTTCGTCCATTCAGGCAAATTGGTTGACCTCTGAACAATGGATATTCACGCGACACACATTTACACCGTTCAAGAATTAAAGTCTGGACACAGTCATAAACACAAGATATCATAGTATACGAATAATTCTTCGAATCTGACCCCACAACAGTGTACTTCGTATCTGATCCATCCATACAGGTGCCATACGGGGGTGGTAGCTTGATCACATCTTCTGTTTCGATTTGTATTTCAACAGCATGCCCAGGTGAGATTTTCAATGGGGTATGATAAGGTGGCATGGTATTATGTTCATGAATGTAAACTGCGATACCACGTTCAGTAGGCATTCCATCGATCAAATCTAAAAGGCTGACATTCAAGTTGTAATGATTCAGGTTAATCGTAAGAGAGATTCCAGATGTGATATATCTAAGAGCGGCATCATTTTGGAGCTGTATTGTATAACAATTTAAATATGTTAAATCAGTAAATAATACAAACATGTTCTCTGGGCATGTATCATTAAAACCTGATATCATATTTATCTTTTTGCAGTCTACAATAAAATCATGAATTTTGTGTCCAGCTTCATAACGTTCAGCTTCAGTCATAAAAGATAAATATGCCTCAAAATAATTGAAGAAGTCCACGGGCAACCTATATTTGGTTACAAGGTCAAAAACTATTGATCTATACTCCAAAGCTGTTTTTGGAGTTTCATTCATATGAGCGAAACCAAATAGATTGCAAACAGTGACATCTGGAAATGTCTTTATTATTTCTAACTCTGATACAATAGTCGTTTTTGTGACTGTTGAATATGAAAAATACACGTCAATATGATCATAAAGAGTATGGCACATAGCTCCAGTGGCGAGTAAAAACGCCAATGTCCAATAGATCTTACCAAACATGTATTTTGATTTTACGATTCGTGGTAAACCTCGAATGGATGTTGTTTCACAAAATTGTTTTAGAACATCAATCACTCTCTGAGTACATGTGTTTGCTTTTTCATTTGCATCTGTAACATCATCATTTTCATGTCTAATTTGGGATGATTTCCGCAGAATCATTTTGATGATTTTATATGCACAAGTTTCAAAACTTTTTATTCAATAATTGCATCAAAAATATAAAATTGACGAATCTGTAAGAATATGCAAGAATCCATTGTGTTATAGCTACATATGAAAATACTGTCAGTATTTTCCGTTGGCTTATCTTTCTTCTCTTTCTGTTCTGGAATGTTTTGTGTTTTGGAATGAATCACTGGATGTGTTTCCCATGGCCGATTGCTATATCACAATGTTTATACAAATGCGAATGTCACACGATAATATTCTTTCTCAAACTTCACTTTTAACATATTTTTTAAAATGTTTCCTCTCCAAATTTTATCATGTTACTTGCTCGAACTTTTCCTTTACAAATACCAGATTCCCTTTTAACAATTTGAATATAAATATAGATCCTGGTTTCCATGTATGCCTGATGTCTCAATGGAATTGCATCAATTATCCCGATTGCTTCCTATCTCCATGGATACATTGATTTAACTCAATTTAAAATGGCAATGTAATTGAAATAGGTTTAAATGGTACATTAGGCCACACACTTGAAACAGAAAATTACCTAATACATATAGCAGATATTTATTGACAATAGTTTTATATAATCATTCTAATGTACGGCTGAAAGCAGACTCCATTAGTATTCTATTATGTACTAAATAATCAGAGGGGGTAGTCGTACTCATTGCCATTGACCTATATCTCTCCCCGGGTATCTCTCCAGAGGATTGAGGTCCATGGCAGTGCATCGATTACGCCTTTCAAGTAAAATGTAATATAATAATAATTTTGAAGTGAAAAAATGGCGGACGTTTTGATTTTGAATTTTGTAATCACGACATGACTATGTTATAATAAGATCACGGCCATAACGCCATGTATGGTAAGTATATCGATGTTGCATTCTGGGAGCCAATCCTCCTTGTGAATTTCCATA
The DNA here is from genome assembly GCA_903813345.2 of Owenia fusiformis. Lineage (NCBI taxonomy): Eukaryota > Metazoa > Annelida > Polychaeta > Sabellida > Oweniidae > Owenia > Owenia fusiformis. Next base: position 36,368,054 of record CAIIXF020000005.1, on the reverse strand, counting down.
ACTGCAATTTACAGAGTTCCTTTGGTCACGTAACCGCACTGATAAACAAACTTATCAACCAATCCGAAAACATATGAATTTCCCCGCTTTTATACAAGTTTCAGATAAATTGATCTCGACGAAAATAATTCGACAGGTCAGCACTAGAATGAGGAAAAAATCATCCTAGGTCAGGACAATCTCAAAATTAGCACATAAAGCATTGGATTCTGGGCTTCGTCGTTGGAAAGTTGATAGGCGAATATGTGGTACGACACAAAATGCAAAAAGGTCAAGGGTACTTGATTGTGTTTTCCCGATCACAACATTCCTCGTTAATAGAATGACCTATATTTTGAAATATAAAGTTCAGAATCACCTAATTTTTGGATTTGATCATTAAACACAGTCCCTTCTTTCATATCCTGTACAATTTATTATAAATATTTTGGGGGCTAATGCAGGGTCATAAGGACACTCATCCTTTTCACAATTGAAATTTAGGCTGTATTTTTGTATGATCGCGGTGCAAGTGAATTGCTTAATATTTTAATACCTTGGGAGTTTCCTCTCTAGCTATCACTAAAAAGGACAATAAGTACTACAGTGTAAGTTACATGTGTTTTAAAAAAAACAGCTCATCAAATCGCACTTACACTTGATTCCTAGATCATTGTTTACAATAGGCTACTTTGAGATAAACATTATTCTTTAAGTGATGTCACCTTATCAGATCTTTGTTTCTTTACATTGAACAATACTTTAAGGATTTTCCAAGCATATTCTGCCATTTCAAGTAGACTGAAAAAGGTGAAGCCAATGTAAAATATAAAAGTTCCTGAAATTGATGATAGAAAACTTATGTCATTAATGAGAGGAATTTCTTGTCGAATAATCTTTGAAGTTGATGCTAGAGAAATGTCCAACTTCACCATATTATTTTTTAGTGTGTTTAGCTGTTCAAGCTTCTTTCCTTTTTCGAATAATGTATACTTCCCCCGTGTGAGTAAATCTTCATATTCTTCGTAAAAATGCTGGTATTTTGATTTCTGAATGTACTTCTTGTAGATATCCAATTGAGAGGCTTCATTAGGCCAGATTGATTGACTTGTGGTATATTTATATGATGTTCCTCTGCATGGTTCTTTACACTCAGAAAGACACTGAAACTCAGAATTCTTCCCCAATAATTCGAATAAACAATCAGTCTCATTGATAATCCTCGGTACCCTATTTTGTGCATTCAGGCAAATTGGTTGACCTCTGAACAATGGATATTCTTGCGACACACATTTACAATGTTCAAGAATTAAAGTCTGGACACAGTCATGAACACAAGATAACATAGTATACGAATAATTCTTCAGTTCTGACCCAGCAACAGTGTACTTTGTATCTGATCCATCCATACAGGTGCCATATGGGGGTGGTAGTTTTATCGCATCTTCTATTTCGATTTCTAGATTAACAGCATGCCCGGGTGAGATTTTCAATGGGTTTTGATAAGGTGGCATGGTATTATGTTCATGAATGTAAACTGCGATACCTCGTTCAGTAGGCATTCCATCGATCAAATCAAAAAGGCTGACATTCAAGTTGTAATGATTTAAGTTAAGCGTAAGAGAGATTCCAGTTGTGATATGTTTAAGAGCAGCATCATTTTGGAGCTGTATTGTATAACAGTTTAAATATGTTAAATCAGTATATAATACGTGCATGTTCTCTGGGCATGTATCATTAAAACCTGAAATCATATTTATCTTTTTGCAGTCTACGATAAAATCATGAAATTTGTGTCCAGCTTCATAACGTTCAGCTTCAGTCAAAAAAGATGCATATGCCTTAAAAGAATTGTAGAAGTCCTTGGGTAACCCATATTTGGTTATAAGCCTCGTGATTCTTGGTTTATACCTCTTCGCTGTTCTTGGAGTTTTATTCACATGAGCGAGACCAAACAAATTGCAAACAGTGACGTCAGGAAATGTCTTTATTATTTCTAATTTTGATTCAATAGTCGTTTTTGTGACTGTTGTATATTTTAAATATATGTCAATATGGTCATAGAGATTTAGGCACATAACTCCAGTGGCGAGTAAAAACGCCAATGTCCAATAGATCTTACCAAACGCATATTTTGATTTTATGATTCGTGGTAAACCCCGAATGGATGTAGTTTCACAAAATTGTTTTAGAACATCAATCACTCTCTGAGTACATGTGTTTGCTTTTTCATTTGCATCTGTAACATCATCATTTCTATGTCCAATCTGGGTTGATTTCCACATACTCATTTTCAAATTTTTTGATGATTATATACAGCTTTCAAATTTTTTATCCACTTTTTTAATCTTCTATTCAACACTTGCATCGAAACTTTTGAATTGATGAATGTGCAAGAATATGCAAGAATGCAGTGTCTTATAAATAGAAATGTTCATATTGTCAACATTTCTCTTTGGCTTCTTTCCTTTCTTTCTGTTCTGGAATGTTTTCTGTCATATTATCATACTCTCAGACATTTTGAACTTTTGACATATTTTCCAAATCATTTCCTCTCCACTTTTGTGCAGCGCTTATTACATTATCATAATATCTTTTATGGTGTATAAATCAACTGTATTGTAATTATTAAATGTTTGTTCCTCCGATTGATTTTCGGGAATAAAAGAAACAATAAACAATATCTCATTTCTTCTTCACGATGACCTTTCGGATTGTCTTTTTACAATTCGAATATAATCATAGAATCCTGATTTCCTTGTATATATATAGCTGATGTCTTAATGGAATTGCATAAATTAAGCACCTCATTTCTCTTCCCCTGGATGAATTGATTAAACTCCCTTAAGTCACAAATGAAATGTGTTTAGGGCTCTAATGATGTATAATGCTGAATAATCGAATAAGAAAATCACCTAATACATTTAACAAATATTTGTTGTCAGCGATGTTATATAATTATTCTAATGTACGGCTGAAAGCATGGCCAATTAGAATTCCATTAGTTTTTACTTAAAGCCCCCAAGCAAAGTTTAAAAAGATTGAACAAAGGACATACTATTTCAATAATAAAATGTCATATCTAATGTACTACTTAAATGGATCTTAAAGTGCCCGATAAACAATAAAATGCGCATGCGTCCAGGTGTTGATAAACTATAAATAGCGAAAATCCAGGGTTTGTCACCACAAGGTAAGCCAGGACGAGTTGAGAGAACAGCTAGTGTTGATATTGAATTTACATGTAGCCAGATAAGTTTCCTTATTGAAATTACATATGGTTATTAGCAATACTTTGTAGGTGCTAAATAATAAAATATTTAGAGTATATATGAGAGAAATTGGTCATTTCGAACCTGTTGAAAAGTTTGTGGCTCTCGGCTACACCGGGGAATTTACTTCCATGAGTACACACATAAATATGGGGTTCCCCAAGAGGAACGCGACAAGGTGACCTGGCATCAAATGTGCGACTAAATGCTACTATCGAGAAGATAAAATAACGAATACGACAATAAGTTATTGCATGTGACAATTCCGAGCCTTCATCTCACTGAAGTATTTTGAAGTAAAAATAGGATTTTTGTTTTGATACATGGATTCAGATGAACGTAACTTTACTCTGACAACTAATCAAAACTGAACAAAATTGATTGTACGTAACAGACAATTTATTGTTTTACAATGTTTTGATTGGCTAAACGAATGAAACCAACAAATTATGACATGTAAAATGACAATTTTGAAATGTAAAATTTAAAAGTGACAAACACAACCTCCCTATCCACTCTTTGGGAGCCCTAGTAAATTAGTAATATGTACATGCAGCAGTGGTAGTGTACAGCTTATTATCACACTACGCTTTGTATTCTAAAGCCTGTTGTTTGTAATAACACTGTTCACTCAACGTATGTTTTGTGTGTGGGCAGTCAACGATAATCATTGTTTTATCCCGGTTATATGACCTCGGCAATTATAACAGAACCGTACTAAACGAAAAAACGCAAACAAGAGAAAGCTTTCACACACATATAAAAAATGAACTAGTCTAATCCGCCAGTATAAACTCTGTGCTATACGTAGCCGGGTCAGGCGCACACTTTAACTGACTCAAAAATTCTCACTCAGTTTATCAAAATAAAGATGAGCTGAAAAGATAATAATAAGCGACGGGTCACACCAATGCATGACATTCATCCTCATACATTATGGCTTTTGTCAAAGGATTAGACAATTGGTTGATAAATAATTGAGAAATGAACTTATCCATGCATGAAAGTGGTTCAGAGAAAATGCATTTTAAAATATGAGTTCTTATAGAAAACAATGGTACAGTAATATTTAAAACAGAACTCTTTCAACCTAGTTAGAAGATTGACTTAGAAATAAAGTGAATAAAAAAAGATGACATCACTTAAGTTGCAAAATTCTTTTAAAGTGTGCGCCTGACCCGGCTACGTATAGCACAGAGTTTATACTGGCGGATTAGACTAGTTCATTTTTTATATGTGTGTGAAAGCTTTCTCTTGTTTGCGTTTTTTCGTTTAGTACGGTTCTGTTATAATTGCCGAGGTCATATAACCGGGATAAAACAATGATTATCGTTGACTGCCCACACACAAAACATACGTTGAGTGAACAGTGTTATTACAAACAACAGGCTTTAGAATACAAAGCGTAGTGTGATAATAAGCTGTACACTACCACTGCTGCATGTACATATTACTAATTTACTAGGGCTCCCAAAGAGTGGATAGGGAGGTTGTGTTTGTCACTTTTAAATTTTACATTTCAAAATTGTCATTTTACATGTCATAATTTGTTGGTTTCATTCGTTTAGCCAATCAAAACATTGTAAAACAATAAATTGTCTGTTACGTACAATCAATTTTGTTCAGTTTTGATTAGTTGTCAGAGTAAAGTTACGTTCATCTGAATCCATGTATCAAAACAAAAATCCTATTTTTACTTCAAAATACTTCAGTGAGATGAAGGCTCGGAATTGTCACATGCAATAACTTATTGTCGTATTCGTTATTTTATCTTCTCGATAGAAGCATTTAGTCGCACATTTGATGCCAGGTCACCTTGTCGCGTTCCTCTTGGGGAACCCCATATTTATGTGTGTACTCATGGAAGTAAATTCCCCGGTGTAGCCGAGAGCCACAAACTTTTCAACAGGTTCGAAATGACCAATTTCTCTCATATATACTCTAAATATTTTATTATTTAGCACCTACAAAGTATTGCTAATAACCATATGTAATTTCAATAAGGAAACTTATCTGGCTACATGTAAATTCAATATCAACACTAGCTGTTCTCTCAACTCGTCCTGGCTTACCTTGTGGTGACAAACCCTGGATTTTCGCTATTTATAGTTTATCAACACCTGGACGCATGCGCATTTTATTGTTTATCGGGCACTTTAATGGTGACAATATTTTTTTTATGAAGCGGGGGAGTCGAAACATATCTAATAGAAATCAGAGTAATCATTTGAAGATCATTTAGTAGAAGCATTCCAAATCGGAAAATTTGAAAATCTTTAAGCGCCAATATCAGGAACACACTTCGAGTGATTTTATCGATCAATTGTCCGATATGTGCTCAAATATGGTAGGCCTATGTATATTTGTGTTAATTGTTAAATTAAATAGTAGGTAGGGTGGAGAATATGTCATATTCTTTAATCCCATCCCTGAAGCAATATTTTGTCATTTCTGTTGTCCAGAATTCTTAAATAATTGAAATACACGACTTCCACTCCATAACATTGTATTAAATTTATAGAAAAGGTAAATTTGATATAAATGTAATCCACTCACTGAAGTATCAGTATAGTCCCAAACTTATCATCACTTAATTTTAAAAACGTCACTAATAAAAAGGAGTGGTATGATAATTAGAATAATTCCCTAAACAGTTTTATTTTGATGAAGGGAGAAAAGAAACGACATCAACAATATTTGCCCAGGATATTAAATAAGAAAAATAATTGCACTTGAAGATAGTTGAAAGTGAAACCACACCAATTCATACAAATTCATTAAGAGTCCTTATTGCTGGTAGTAGTATAAGAGAGATTTCGCAACTCACTTATAGCATGTTTATTATTCCGTTATAATTCATGAAGCGTTTGATTACGTCATCATTTATTGCGCAACTCTATACGTTCATATAATTGTGATATTCTGACATATACGAGATGATATGGCGATTTATGAGAATATCGCACTTAGGGATTAGTAAAATATGCAATTTAAGATATACTCTTCAATCTCTTAACGGCAGAATAATGAATGAATATTTAGAAACTGAGTGTACCGCATAGAACTTAATAAATAAATAAATGACGAGATGTTTTCGCAAACTAACAACATTACATACAGTTTTTATGATATGAAATAATTATCCATTGAATACAGCACATCATCGGAAAGTTTACGTCGTTCTCTTATATCTTCTTCATACCGGAATTGAATCAAATGTTCGAGGAAAAATAAATGTAACGCATTTATGCCAGAATGTTGTGGATATGCCGACTAGCATTACATACGTTTTTTGTTGTTTTGGAATAATTAGCCATATACAAGTATACGTACAGCACACCATTAGTCTTTTCTTAATTTCCCTTCTAGCAGAAGTGAATCAAACGTTTCAGGATTCAGAAATGAAATCTAATGCATTGAACATTTAAGGGAGAATCAGATCTAGCGAGTAAGCTAAAAAAATATTGTTACAATTTTAGAATATTTTTGGCTCATCATTCCTTGTCATATAAAAGTACCCAAAGTGCCTGCTTTCAGGCTTTATCTCAGGAATATTAAGTTAATCAGACTAAGCACTCTTAAAAATTATTACTTGGATTTCCTTATATTGAGAAATTGTACTACTCATTTTAAGTCCAAAATTACTTAAATAATCTTGAACTACTGAATAATTTTTAAGTAATTCATTTATGGTGAATTTACTAATGCAAGGAGAGAAATTGAAATACTTACTGTAGTAATTGTAATTACTCATTTACATAATTAAGCAATTAAAAAACTCAAAATGACAATATAAGGTAAACCTAAGTAAAATGAAGTAAAACTAAGTATTTAACTTTAAGTAATTTTTATACTTGGGAAATACTCAAGTAATTCATTTTTAAGAGTGAGTGATATTAAAGGGGCAATGGACCCATTTAAAGATCGGACTGGATGGCCTGTGAACGTGAATGAGGTCCTGTAATTAATTAAGGTTAACTATATTTTAGAAACAATGGTTATCTGTGAGAGAATTTAAACAAGAAAACACTTTTCTATCTTATACTTTATAATAATATTTTTTATTTATTTTCAAATTAATTTAAAGTAAGATAGAATGGATATTTTCAACATAGTACAGAACTTTACATAAACTACATTTCAATTGCTTCTAGAAATGTCTTTTAAATAATACAGTATAATAATTATAATATGGTAGTATGGCAACCAAATGGCCTTTAATTGATAATATTATATTAATAATATGGTAATATAATAGTGAAAAACTATTTGCATACATTTATATGTTAATAATTGAAACTACATTTTTAATTTGACATTTTCAAACAAGACACATACTAATTGTACCAGTCATGGATGGAGGGACTAACATTGGACGGAAACATACAATACATTAAAATAATAAAATGCGATATGCAATAGAGACTGCACAAGGATATTTGGGGTATGGCTATTCTAATCGACACCCCTTTAAAAGATGAATGAAAAAGTCTCATTTCTTTTCCATATGTCTGTAGAATTTATATAAAAACATTTGCTTAATTTTTTGTTAATTCACTCATTTCTAGTTCTATTACACATTTCAAAATACAACCCTGTGTTACTTAATTACTATGGTGATATTCAATTTCATTCAATTCAAACAACCCAAGCAAGCATGCTTTTTTCTATCCTCTGACAAAACTCACCCGGTTCAAGTGCAATCTAACGCATTACCCCAGAATCAAATATGAGAAACAGGGGCATGATGTCACCAAATCAACATATTTCTCAATCTGAATCAATTTTTAAGCCTGCACGTGTGACTTGTCAAGTAATACTATTGATAATGATAATGAATATCTACCATATTGTTTCCAATTCATGCTCTTAGAAGTTCATAAAGTTTAACAGATTGAGGCAATTGCATATACAACAATAAAGTAGTAATATAGCTTGTTCTATTATTTACTTTGAAGTGGGTCTTATGATTTAAGCAGTTGAATGGCTAATATACACTTACTTATATTTTGAGCAATATTAATTGCAAAATGACCCTGTGTATAATGAATCATATAGATTTACATTTTTCAGTCAATAGCTCATCAAAAGAAATTATTCATTTGTGATTTAAAATATCACTTTTTGTTTGAATTCATTTAATTTAATACTTAACTTGAGATTCATATTTATTATTTACACTAGCCAAGTAGAATCTGGTGCATTATTTGTTATGTACAGTTCAACTGGCCAACATACACATTGAACAATTCCATTTTTTGGCTCTATTCCTTTAAATTATCTGTTTTTCATGGTTTGATTCCTGCAACATATCAATAATTCATATGCTAATATATCAATCTTCTCCATATCTAATTATATTATTGTTCACTGTCCCTTAAGGAATAAAACCGAAAACATTAAATGATCAAGTTTTCTTGACAAACCATACAATAGCATAGCACCAATATTCAAATTCTAAATACAACTAAAATCTCAGAATTATTATACAAGTACTTATAAAAGTAAATTAATTGAAACACATTTATCCTCTATATATCTTAAATGATATGTAGTTCAGTATATACAGGGTGTCAAATAATATGTTCTCCCCTCCTTAGCTCTTACATCCACATAATGTTGGATAACTTTTTTCTCTACAGGATATCTGAATTGTTCTTTACTACATCATAACCAGCCTTCACAAAGCAACTCCACAGAAGTTTCATATGACTAGCTCAACTAGATGCACTTTTATGCACAAAAGTTCATTCTCTTGAAATTAAGGGAAAGAACATATTTATTTTACACCCTGTATATATCTTTTTACACAATGAGATAGTAAGAGGCAATAACAGTTACAGCGGTACTAAGGAGTACAGAGTGGAATAACTTTGACATCTGACACATTGAATAAGATGTCAGTTTACTAAGCCATGGGTTAAAGTTGGGTAGTAGTGTAGTGTAGTTGTAGTGCAGTAGGATAATACAATATACTTGGCCTACCTAAATTCAGTTCAGTTAAATCCTATTAAAATCAGTCAATGGTACATTCCATAAAAAATAATGTATGAGTAGAACATGGTCTGAACTATTATGAGTTCAATAAATTTGATTATGATGTTTAAATTGGCAATTTTTTTTCTTCTTCACCACCCAAAAAGAACGTTTCCATGCCTTCTCGAGTGTTGCTATCTAAGAGCTAAAATACGATACAATCAATAAAACAAAATTGATTTCATTTTTGTAACATTCAACATTGAATGAGGTGGTATGGTATATAATGTTGTCTACCTACAGTGTAAAACTTTAAATGTTTGCATAACTTTAAATAATAATATTGTTTAAACCATCATACTTCAAGCCAGTTGATGGATTTCTGTACTGAACATTGAACATATATACTGCTGCAAACTATCACATTTGCATAGAGTGTCTATAAACGAGTAACTGATTTAAACGAAATAGTTGCGCTTCAAAGTTGACATGTAGTCCATGGAGGATTTGTCTTGAGATTTGTTGAGGATACTATCGTCTACACTGCGGGCGATGGTACTTAGATTTAAGTGAGGACCTGAAATGGCATAAAAGTCACTAAACAATCATACATAAAGAAATTATAAGGAATTCTTTCAAAACTATTCTTAGCCAATTGGCAAACATAGTTCGGGTTCAACCAAAAAGAAAGACATGCAAAATTATTTCAAATTTATATCCATCTGAGAGTACCTGGATTGAAAGCTTATTAAATTCTCTGTGGCTTGTGTTTAGTTAGAGTTCCTTTTCTTAGCACGCATGTTTATCACAAAATAGTAATATAAAAAGTATAAATCATGGAACAGATAATCAAAATTTCAAGAAACAAAAATCAAGTTTACTCTGTTGAATGGTTATTAGATGTCTGTACTCATAGAACACCATACCTCTTTCTAAATGCTTTGCGATACTTTTATCCAGCTCAGTCTTTATTTTGTATGAGAGTGAGTCATTAAGACCGTGACTAGGTTTCTTGGAAGCGAGTGGAGAGTCGGCCCAAGCTGCCTGGGGACTAGTAGCGCCACCTGTGTTAGCTAAAATGCGTAACTTTTGACGTTCCAACCTAAAACATTTACAGAATCAAGGAGTAAATTTTTGTGAGCTTACATAATGAGGCAATATAAATACACAATTCTTTTGAGCAGAACTTCTCATGATACTATCATACATGTACTTTGTAGGTTCTTCATATTAGAAGATAGGCCCAGAGACTTAACCTTGGATGAAGAGGCCCTGTCATGCTTTTTGAAATATACTTTTCTTAAACATTTTGGTTACTACAATAAAAAATACTTCTAAACTCTACTAACATGAGTTCTGCTTTAGACATTGCAGCAACATCATTTGCTGACTGTAATCTGTCGCTTAACTTTTCTCGGAATTTGATTTCATTGTCGAACTGGTCCTTCATGCGTGACATTTCTAGATCTTTCACTTCCTGTTGCGTCACAACTGAGTCATAATTCTGTCGCATTCTAGCCAGCTCTTCCTAAAAAATCATATCAAAATATTCATTTCAAATAAATAAATAAATCCTAAATTTCATAATATGTAATCAAACGAAATGCCCAATTTAATTTATTTGATCAATAAAAGTAACATTTCTAGATACTGTTGCGTCAAAACAGTGTTGTAATTATGCAACATTCTAGAAAGCTTGTTCTATAACTAAACCTCATTGGCGCCAATTTTTCTTTTAAGGAACAGACATGATAAACGGCAAGTACTAATTTTACATAATCATTAAAACCTCAAACCTTTAACATGCAAGTTAGAGTTCTAATCAAATTGCAATAGGTAAATATGTACCATCAAAACTTTTCATGATTGTTCAGAATCTAATTTTACAGTATAATTAAAACCTGAAACCTTTAACATCCACGTAAGAGTGCTAATCAAAATACTGCAGGTAAAATACGTACCATTAATTCATTTCTTGATTTTTCAAATGATTCCTTAAGTTGAGATTTCTCATTACTGTGCATTGAGTAAATGTTCTCTTGCTTGGAGGCCTGCTCATCCAGCAAGTGATTCACCTACAAAAAAAAAACAATTTAATTATTAATAATCATCATGTGAAATATACTTGAAGGAGATAATGTTGGAGGGGACTGTATGTCTTTAGGGCTCTATAATATTTCATGTAGTAGATGATCCATTGAAAACCAAAATATACAAATCTTGTCGATCAATAAATCGCTAATGATGCTCCACTGCTTAAGTTTGTTCCTATATTTGTGTTCAATATTTACCTTAATAGGTTGGCCCTGTATTTGCGTTAAATCTTACCTTAGTTAGTTGATCCTGTATTTGGGCCTGAGTACGTAGTTTGATTTCATTCTCCTTCCTGGCTAGCTCTCCACGATCTATGTAGTTGTTCTGCACATGGGACTGAAAAGAGACAAAATAAATATATTTGATACAGTAATAGAAACTTTTAATGATATACACAGTTCATTATATATTGCCTAATTTACTAAATTACTCTATTATATTGGAGGGTCTGTCTCTAAAGATGATTTTTTAATCTATTTTCAGCATTGACTTATATATTAACCTTGACCTCTGCAGGTATATCAACCTTGACCTATTCATGCATTGACCTTGACCTCTGCAGGTATATTAACCTTGACCTCTGCAGATATATTAACCTTGACCTATTCACATATATTAACCTTGACCTCTGTAGGTATATTAATCTTGACCTCTGATGATGTATTAACCTTGACCTCTGCAGGCATATCAACCGTGATCTCTGCAGGCATATTAACCTTGATCTCTAAAGGTATATTAACCTTGATCTCTACAGGTATATTAACCTTGATCTCTGCAGGCATATTAACCTTGATCTCTACAGGTATATTAACCTTGATCTCTGCAGGCATATTAACCTTGATCTCTACAGGTATATTAACCTTGATCTCTGCAGGCATATTAACCTTGATCTCTACAGGTATATTAACCTTGACCTCTGCAGGCATATTAACCTTGATCTCTACAGGTATATTAACCTTGATCTCTGCAGGCATATTAACCTTGATCTCTACAGGTATATTAACCTTGATCTCTGCAGGCATATTAACCTTGATCTCTACAGGTATATTAACCTTGATCTCTGCAGGCATATTAACCTTGATCTCTACAGGTATATTAACCTTGATCTCTGCAGGCATATTAACCTTGATCTCTACAGGTATATTAACCTTGATCTCTGCAGGCATATTAAGCTTGATCTCTACAGGTATATTAACCTTGATCTCTGCAGGCATATTAACCTTGATCTCTACAGGTATATTAATCTTGACCTCTGCAGGCATATCAACCGTGATCTCTGCAGGCATATCAACCGTGATCTCTGCAGGCATATTAACCTTGATCTCTACAGGTATATTAACCTTGATCTCTGCAGGCATATTAACCTTGATCTCTACAGGTATATTAATCTTGACCTCTGCAGGCATATCAACCGTGATCTCTGCAGGCATATCAACCGTGATCTCTGCAGGCATATTAACCTTGACCTCTGTAGGTATATTAACCTTGACCTCTGCAGGTAAAGCAGGATCCAGAAATAAACTCATATCAATTTTTGAAACCTGTCTAATGAAACACCTAGTATTCTAGTACTAGGAGCTCTTCACATGTTTTACATATAAATGAACCCTCTCTGTAATAAGGAACAACTGTCTACGAGGAATAATTTTGACCTCTAAAATTTGATAATGGTCTGCACCTCAGTAGATAATTTTTTCTTGGTTGCTACATGTTCCTTGGTCATAGCTTAATGATAGGCAGCCAGGTTGCAAGTCAGCATTCATAAGCAGAAACCCAAAGGTAGATCTGAGAAATGAAAACAATTAGATTAAAACTTAAATACCTTATACAGATTGAATTCATCTTCTATTCGTCTTCTGGCTTTCTCTTGTTTCAGAGCAGTTTTTTCTAAAGAGCTGAGAGAGTTCAACTCTGCCTGCTGAGCCCTACAAGTTGCCTCTAACTTATCCTTTCTCTCAATCTCCAAGTCCAACTGGCCACGGCAGTCATCCAACTAAAAATGGAAAGATTGCTTTTACAAGCTTGCAATATGGAAATACAAGGCATTGACATGCAACATGTCACCACCTGTTTTTTGATATGGATGCTGAATCCCAACAACCAAATACCATCCACAAAAAGGTTGGAGACTACAACAATATGTGATCAGTTCTAATAAGGGGTCATTTCAAGTTTTGTATTATAGTTTTTATGTTATCCTATTGTTAACTTCTTAACAAACCAAATCTCTTTAACGCATCAGATTTTTGGGGGGAAATGCAATTTTTTTTATAAAACTGCACATTAGAGAGAAAGCAACACACAGATGTGGGACAAAATGTGACATATTCAGAATAGTCTTATATGCATTATACAAATAAAAACTCATAGCATTTTATCATTAGTTTTATTTTGATGAAAGGGTCATTGGTCAAGTTATTACTCAGGATCTTATATAAGAAAATAATTGAGCTTAAGCTATAACTGAACATGAAACCACACTGATACCAATTCATTGAGAGTCATTTAATGACTTATCATTCATGTCAACTGATTGTTCAAGCCATATAGACTCTTAGTACAGTCACTTAATCGGCTAATGTACAAGAGTGCACCAAAATTGATAAATTCTTTTTAAAAAGAGCCCACTTTTTGAAAAATTTCAGCTCATTTTTCAAAATTTGACATTTTGAAATAAATTGAAGTCCTCATTTTAGATCTAAAAATAAAGAAATTACATATTTTATAGTTTTATTTAAATAAAATAAAGGTTATAAATAATCATACCTGTCTTCGAAGTGCCCCAATTGTTGCTTCTAATGCAGAACGTTCGCTATCAAACTCTCGTCTCAGTGAATTAACACGCGAGTCGCTATTGTCAAGATCCTGCAACATAACATTTTCATACTGATTATCATGACGATCAATATTCTGATTGGTTAATGCAGTACCATACAAAAAAAATATCATAACATATTTCACATCTCTCAATTTTTGAATTGACAAAAGATATATTGCTGAGCATATTGCAAACAACCCAATGTACAACCCTGCGTTTTGTCATCCACATCATTTAAAGAATCAACGAACAAATAATTAATAAATAAAAAGATAAATAAAAACCATATCTTATTAAATATGTAAGTACAAGTGAAAATGAGAAAAAATCAGTAAAATAAGAATCATTAAGGTATTCAAACCATAATGAAACTCTTCCCATCTCAAATAATGATCTACCTGAACCTACCTTAAGGCGTTTACGGGCTGCCTTCAAATGTGCCTTTAAGGTGGCCACCTGCCTCTCCAACTCAATAACCCTGAAAATAAAAATGCTTAATACATGTATAGCAGAAATGAACACTTCAATCTCATTAATATAAAATGAAAAATCATAAATTAAAGATTTTCAACATATGAGAATCATTGATTTAGATAAATAGAGGGTATTTCAACCCACATGCATACGTATTAACCAATTTTTTAAACCAATGGAGCTTAAAAAATCTGGTATAAGTAAAGTTGGTTCATGTTCATTGAATTGAGCAATTTCATCACTGTAGCATTTGTATGTTATAAAGAATGTGGTCCAAATGGCGACCACCTCTCTGCTGATAGACTCACAAACATCATTATCTTCCATGGTATCTCTAGTTTGAGCGTTCTAGGATTGTTGACATACACATTATCTTTCAGGATAAGAGCCATATCTACCAATGAATACACATATGTCGTCAACAACATTGCAAAAGTTTACAAGTCTGTCTGCTGAAAATGGTAGAACTTTGGGGCAGGTTCTTTCAATGGCCAGCAAATGGTCAACACATGCTACAATGATGGGCTGCATTTTTTAACACCCAGTAAACGTGATCTTTTATGTATAAAAATTAAGCGCTATGGAAAAATGTCCCCACTATCAAAAATGCCTCTAATTTTACCAAAACGCATTGAACTAAAAGGAACTATATACTCTATAAAAGGCACTATTTACTCTATAAAAGGCACTATTTAATCTATAAAAGGCATTATTTACTCTATATGAATATATATGTACGAGGATTATGGTGCGTGAATCAATCACATTTTGTTTGAGGTCTGTGGGGTGGTGCCTTATCATGGTGTTAATGAAATCTCTTGAGGAACTCCAGAACCCTCTTCTTACGAATAGCGTGATTTCTATCTTTTAAATTGATGGAAGAATGATGACAGTTACTATTAACATTGATAAATATACTTAATGAAATAATACAACCTATTACAGTATGTCACATATTCAGCAATGATTTCAGTGTCAGAACATCATATAAAATTACTGTTGATTTTTCAAATTTGGTATTTTTTCTGAGCTCCACCTTGTTGCGTCACTGGTTACCATAGTATTAAAAATAATAATAGGATAATGATGTCATAGAACAATGAAATCTTCATGGTGTTATCCTACATATTTGGATTATATTGTGTGAAAAAGTCACTAAGAAAAAAAATGGTAAAAATAGACCCAACGGTCCAGAAATTCCTGATCACCCCTCATATTTGAAATCAACTCGGATCCATCACTTTGGAATATTGTTGGATCCCAATTTTACCCTAATCACATGAAAGCTTGCAAAATCTGAGGGAATCCAACAAAAATAGTTGTATTGAAAATGCAAAATAAATGCAGAAATATCTGTTTATAGCCAAATGAACTCTAATACTATTATTATTATTTATACACAAAAAACTACAAAATAATGATATAAAAGCAAAATACATATGTACTGTAATAAAAGCGTGCCTCAAAACAATTTTGTTATGGTATATGTTAAATGATAATAAATAATTTTCTTATGACATTGATTTATTTTTGTTTTGTAAAGTTGGACCTAATTGCTATATTAATCATTTTAAAGGTGATATGGTTATTGATTATTTACAAAGTAAATAGTTTTTAATAGCATAGCGACATCTTTATTATCTAACTATAACTGATTATTAGCGCATGCGTATGTTCATTTGATTTACACGTAGTCATAGTTGAGTAAAGCTTTTTCCACATCCTCCCACCCAGTTTATGGGACAATTTGTAAATGTATTTCGTATCTATGTATATTTATTGTCTAAATGTATATATGTTTCTTTTATATTCATAGGGCGGTTTTTACAAGTTAAAATAAAACTGTTGAAATAAAGCATCCTCTCATTTTAGCCCAAATGACGTATTTTTGTTTAAACTGTTTATATGATTTAGCACAACTGTTAATAGCATTATCTTACCAAGCATGATGACAAAGTGGAAAAAACACCGTGATAATTTTTCAAATTCATAGGCATGAAGATTTGAGGTGTCATAGATTTAGTGCCACTAATTAGTCTCAAAGATTTGACGTATTCATATGATGTAAAAACAACTTTATGTGTTGTCCTCGTTTATGCAAATGAAGTGTCACATGACCCAATGTTATACCTTAAGGAAAAGCACGTGATAGAGTGAAATATCACACATACAAGACAAGTGACAATTTAGTGATTCTTAAATTACGTTTCAAAAACTTAACCCCATAAATATCTGCTCGGTTGACATTTGTTAAGGCAAACCTCTTGGCCTCAAATGATAACAAATAAGACAAAACGCCAATTCGACCCTACATTTATGTGGGTACAAAAACTGAATGTGAAACTGCAATGCTTATGATACAACTAACATGAATTGTATGCAAACAAATGAGTTGCATACATGTAGGTGATATAAGTAAAGGATTGTAATCGATATGGTTAACTTTTTGAATACACATTTCTCTTAACAGTTAAACCAGTCATCAATTTTACACATGGTCAATTTAATAGTCATCTTCTGATTGGTAATAATATAATTTGAAAAAATATATATATATTTCTCTATATTGTTTTAGAAAACACATCAGACACTTCTTTTGTTCTTGGTATTATATGTTTGGAATGAAATGAAACATCTATCCGATCCTCATTAGAACAAAACGACATAAAGACAACGTGTTTAGGTCTCTCAATATTGTAATTGTACAAAGGAAAGTTTGGTTGATTTAAAAACAAGGCACAGACGTGAACAATATGGTACCTAAAACACAGCATTGTGGTCTTGTTGACCAAGAAAGCAAGATGGCCGCAGAAAAGTTAATCAGCTCTAGAACTTATCACTGTGTAACATATGTAAAAATTTGAACGGTTTGGCTGGAAACCTGTAGACAAGTCTTGAAAGTGAAGATTTTAGGACGGAAAATCCAAAATGGCCACCTTAACATTTACCCAGAATGCCCAAAAACCAATCAGTTCTTGACATTGATATGTAGAAACATCCCTGGAAATTTCAGATGAATCCCTCAAATGGTTTGGCTGTAAATCTGTAGACAAGTCTTGAAAGTGAAGATTTTAGGACAGAAAATCCAAAATGGCCACCTTAAAATTTACTCAGAATGCCCAAAAACTAATCAGTTCTTGACGTTGATATGTAGAAACATCCCTGAAAATTTCAGATGAATCCCTCAAAAGGTTTGGCTGGAAACCTGTAGACAAGTCTTGAAAGTAAAGATTTTAGGACGGAAAATCCAAAATGGCCACCTTAAAATTTACCCAGCATGCCCAAAAACTAATCAGTTCTTGACGTTGATATGTAGGAACATCCCTGAAAATTTCAGACGAATCCCTCAAATGGTTTGGCTGAAAACCTGTAGACAAGTCTTGAAAGTGAAGATTTTAGGATGGAAAATCCAAAATGGCCACCTTAAAATTTACCCAGAATGCCCAAAAACTAATCAGTTCTTGACGTTGATATGTAGAAACATCCCCGAAAATTTCAGATGAATCCCTCAAATGGTTTGGCTGGAAACCTGTAGACAAGTCTTGAAAGTGAAGAATTTAGGACGGAAAATCCAAAATGGCCACCTTAAGATTTACCCAGAATGCCCAAAAACTAATCAGTTCTTGACATTGATATGTAGAAACATCCCTGAAAATTTCAGATGAATCCCTCAAATGGTTTGGCTGGAAACCTGTAGACAAGCTGAAAAGTGAGACGCCGCCCGCCCGCCCGCCGCCTGTCAAGCTGACTACAATATCGTACCTTTTGTTAGGTACGATAAAAAGTATCTTGTTAATGAAATAAAAGGTTTATCTTAATTTTTTTATCTATTTTGGGGGGTTTTGTTTTAAATTTCCTTTGTATAACTATAATACTGAGAGGTATAAGAAAATCTTGTATATGCTATTTTGTTCCAACAGGCTTCAGAAAGATATTTCATTCTCAAGAATTGGTAGAAAGGAACAAAAAACAATTGCACTAAAAACAAAAAATGTTAACAAAAACAGTGTTATAAAATATAAATAAATAATTTTCGCATTAAATTGTTGTCAATCAGTCAACATTACATAAAATACTGTTTTTTTACAGAATGTTTTCAATAATTGATTTAAGAGAAAAACATTGTTGAATTCAGTTCACCATATCGATACCAATCCTTTGGAATGTATTTATGGAAAATATGTGACTAAAAGTGTGTTAATATAAGCATATCTACCTCACACTGTTAAAAAGACAAATCAACTCTAATCATTGATCACAGAATACAGATAGGTCCTTGGACGAATTAGAATAGCAAATATGATACTTAAAAAATGAAATGCCATAAATAGATTGGAATACACTGGAGTTGTAAACTCACCTCTCAGATTCACCCTGGTAGCGAACCTCAGCTACCCTTTTCAACTCTGCTGCTTTGCGTGCCTTTCTACGTTCTTCATCAACATTGCCCTGCACTTCAATCTTCTCCCTTTCAAGTTGGGCAATCTAATGAGAAAGCACAAGTGGCAACATAAGGATCAGGAAAACACAAATCAATTCAGACACCTATAAATCTGATGAATTAAGAAACAAGGTCATCAATGTGAAATGGAAAGAAATTAATAATATAATATGAGCTGAAAGAATTCTTAAATTTATTAAAAATTAATATTATTGATCTGAATATTATTGGATTGATGGGCTAATTAGGATTAATATATTTGGTTTAGAATCATTTGAAACAATAAAGATTGGTTAAAGTGAGCTATGTCTGTTGATATAATTTATTAGTTCTTTTGTATTTTGTGCTTTCTTCCCTATTTTAATTGCATATAGTAACTATTGAAATCATTCATCAAAACAAATAAATAACACTCACACACCACAGTACCATAATAATTCATGATTTATTGGCATAATTACAAGTATGACATATACGCTATTACAATTGCTGATCTAATCTATGAAAGTCATTTTGAATAGATGTGAAGCTTTTATAATGTTTATAATATATAAACTGAAAATAACCAGTTCAAAAGATTCTACCTTTACATTGAAGAAATTCAACAAAACAACATATGCCTTTTTAAAGTAATTGGCCTAATCATCTACTAACAGTTCACCTCCTCTATTTGTACCATCGGCTTATCCTCATAGCTATGTGTATAATTGCTGCATTTTCCATTACCTATAGGTAGGGGGTTGGAGCAAACCCTTATTCTGGATTTTTTACCATTTCCCTTTTGACATGGTGTGAACTTACTCCACTCCCCCCAACCACCATCAGTAGATGTTTCATGCTTAATCCAATTTACATAGTTTGCCACTTTAGTGTACACTCCTGACTTTTTCCCACAAGATCGTACAGGACCCCAACTTACAATACCATGCTGAATCCATTTTTCACCTTTATCCCGACACATTAAAGGACCTCCAGAATCTCCAAAACATGAATCTTTACCCTTACTACCATTGCCAGCACAAAACATATTACCAGACACTTCCTTAAGGTCAATAGCACTAAGGAAACAAGTATCAACTAAATTAAGGTTGACTTTTAGCAAAACATCAGATGTGGCACATCTTTCTTGTGATGTTGTGCTACCCCAGCCAATAACAGTACACACCTTCTTCTTTAGTTTATCCATATCAAAAACACCATCCTTAGGCAGCATTACAGGTTGTGTGATATTGTTGAATTCTAAAGGTTGGTCAAGCTCAACAATTGCAATATCATTGTTATAAGGGAATTCACTAGGTGTACTATAGTTTGGATGAATTATTATGTCCGATGCTTTTCGACTCTGCTGAAAGGTTTCATTAATAGACAAGCTGTGCTTTCCTGTTAAAAAAGTAAAATTGAGTCTATCACCATGTTTTACACAGTGAGCTGCTGTAAGTACATGCTTTGGACTAATGATCGACCCTCCACAACCACAAGATAAGGGAGGTTTGAAATGCACCATCCATCTGTAGTTATATGCAGGCTTCACTTCTTTTCCACCTGTGATAATTGATGTACTTTCAGATAATCGAACTCCAGGTTCTGGACGAAGTTTTGGCTTACATTCAAACCACTGTAGTTTAATCGAAGGACAAGTTTTATTGTTCTCTCCTTGTACACCATCACATCTTTGAACACTTGCTTGCCATCCATATCCTTTAGGGCATTGGGACATTGGAGATGTGGCACCTATAAAACATTAAACTTATAATGTAATACACTATCTTGTATATTGATCTTCAGTTAAATGGAGAGAATAAAAAGAGAGATCAATAAATATAGAGAGAGCTTAATAAAATGAATACTTCAATCTAACTACACACCCAATAATGAAAAATTAGTACACAAAATTATATCACACCTGTTTCTTCCACCCTGTCACATGGTTCTTTACAATCTAATCGTTTTCCCTTACATTCACATCTAGTGCAGCCTGCATCTTTCCATGAAATTTCTCCATTTTTCGAGCACTTGTTTTTACATTTGGCCTTATTGGAGCAAACAATCTGCTCCTGGCCTACACATTCACAAACATTGCAGTTATCTTTAGCCTTCCATTTTTTGTCAATTGATTTGCGGTTCAAACCTTGGTGATCAGTGCAAGTTATATTCAGGCAACAAAGAGAGAACATATTTGCTTTGCCTACATGGCAGTAATAATTTTCTGAACAGCGAATGCTTCCTCCTCCTCTACATGGACGTGGCTCATCAACAGGATCATTCGCTGCTCTCTTACATTTTTTAGTACTTGGTAGAAATTTGTTCTGGCAACATACAAATTTGCTGCTATCTAATTTGCTCTTCACGCAAGTGTATGCATTTGGGCAATCCTTATTCTTACGAGCACATGTAGCTGTAGAATGCTTTCTTAACTTCCCACAGTCACTTTGCGAATCTACCTCAATTACGAATATGTAATTCAGTAAACAAACTGCAATGCATAAATACGCAAAACTCATTGTTGTTTCCATATGGTTATATTCAATAGCAATGCATCAGTTACTTAATGTATCCCAAGTTGTAGTTAAAAGCAATCATAAATAACAATCTTACAAGGTGGTACAAAAATGTTGATAAAATCAATGGTTATGCTATGGGAATTTATTGGCTGTAGGATATCCTATGTGACCATAAAATATTTTAGTGATATAATAGTTTAGTAGGATATAATGATACAAAATGCATAGTTAGTTACAAAGCAAGACCCCTTATTAAATAATGTAAGATTTTACTTTATAAATGATATCATACCTGCTTTCTTGATTCTCTCGAAAGGATCTCTCTCCAAACAACAGAATGTGTTGCAGTCTGAATCCTATATTTTTGAGCACTTGTTTCTACATAAGGCTTTATTGATGCATGCGACCTAATTCTGGTTTACACATTCACAAAAATTACATTTATCTTTTGCCGTCCAAACTTCATTTGCTTCTTGGTTGTCAGTGTTAGTCACAGTCTGACATAAAAGTTTAAACTTAATTGCCCTGCCTCAAAAACAATAATAGCTTGCTAGAAAATTATGCCTCCTCGACAGTAACATGGCTTTTCAACAAGATAATCAATTGTTCTCACTCTGTATTTAGGATTTGGTGGAGTTTGTATTTGGACAATTCCTGTTCTCATGAGCACATTTCACTGTAGTATGCTTTCTTAACTTTCCACAATCATTTGAGAACATTGTATGTAGCTCAATAAAAATACTGTGATCCGTAAATCTGATAGGCTTTAAGATGGATCGATGTATCGCATGGATGTGAAAAAGTTATATCATTTTGATTTTATGTGCCTTTGAATAAGCATTTCCAAAATTTATAATTTATAAGCATTTCCAATAATTTTTCAAATTCTCAAACCAGAAGTCAGCGATCAACTTTCATGATATTTAGATTTGGGGGGAGGGGGATCAGAGTCAAAACTAGATTTATTTAGTTTCCGATCCGACATACAACTTTTGATGCCTCCCCTCATGTTCACAATATTGAACACCCTGTATTACGTTTTGTGTAAAAACTATTATAAGCAGCAAAAACATATGTATACTTCAATATTTAATGAACAATTTTTCAGCAAGCGAAACTGACAAATACATCATATTTTATGCACCCTTCATTATACAGTATATGTTACAAATGACAAAATGAACAGTTTCTATTATGTTTGGTTTTATTGAGATAAAATTACAATTTGAAATAGGTTTTCAGATCTGTTAATTTAAGGAAAGTACATAATTTAAGCATTGATAAATAGGTAGCAAGATACACTGTTGGTATTACAACAAAAGATCGTCAATCCAGGCCTTTAATTAAGAGCAGTTCACTAATCATTACGAGACAGATTTGATATGCACAAGTTGACATGTCATTTGACCACCCAGTCCTAGTCTACACACTAACAAGGTATTAAGAAAGAGTACCATCTTCTGTATACATTACCATGATATAAGCAGCATAGCAATTATGTTTTGCTAATGGGGAAAATCAGAGAGTTACAAGTGACTTTTTGAAATTGTCTCAGTTTTAGAATCTTTTCAGCTCATATCATTTATATTTTGCTAAACATTCTTTTAAATCTTACATATTCATATTTCTCTTATTTTCATGAATCATATCATATTTAAGTATGCGTGGCATACCAGATGTTTTAGAATTCGAAAGAGAATTGTTAACTAGTTATTCACTTACCCGCAAACCTAACTTAGATCTTGATTTCACTTCACTTTCCCATAATGCTTTGGAATCTTCAGCTTCCCTTTCAAAAAGTGTACGATGAGCAGTTTCTTCCTAAAATATTGATGATACAACAAGACTAAGGACTCATATAGACGAGTTTGTTCCATGTCACTTCCTGTCCCATTGGATTGTGGGAAAAAACTGTACTTATATACCCAGAATGATCTTTATAATCAAACAGCACAACTTTTTTACATAATTCTGTTATTTTTATATGCTAATCTTTAACTCATTGCTGACCAACCCCAAGTTGGGTGCAATTGAAATATATCATCACTGGCTTCACAATTGCATAAAACAGAGCAAAGAGGGTGTTGATACAATTCATTTTATGATTATATGAAAACATGCCGTTTTGCTCAATTTTGCATCAAAATGGCCAGTCACCAGCAAAAAGCCTCCAAAATAGATTTGGCCAGCAATTTTTTGTAAAAAGTTGTAAAATAAATTAAAGACTCATACGTTGAGTTTGTCCTCCATGTGTATTGTAGAGGTTTTGAGATTTGAGAGCAAAGCTTCCATTGTGTTTCGCACCTGGAATAATACAACAATCATCAACAGATCATCATCTTAATAACAAAATCTGCGATATTAGTGAAAGCCATACACTCCTTGAGGTGTCTTTATCACTGTTAGTGCCATATGAATATGTTTGCATGATTTAAATGAATAAAAAAGTCAACACTTGGAAAAGTGTAAGAATTGATACCACGAATCTGAAATGTATAGCTTACAAATCCTTTAGCCTATATTTTCTGATCCATAATTGTCCATGACACAGCCCTTACAAAATTATAAATAAACAAAGATCAAAGAAAATATACAGTAATTAATTCACAGAATGACAAAATATCTCCATAATAAAATATATTTTTAGCTTTATTAAAAAGTTTACAAAAATATGGTAATCTTTTCTCGGTTTAATTAATAGTACATTATTATCATAAGTCATTACCTCAGTCAATCAGGTCACTTTAAACTGGATCATTAGGAAACAAGGAGACATATAGATTAACAATAACAATAAATAGTTATTTTGACATTTTAATATTAATTCAACCAATGACATAAACAAACTAACAATCAACAGCATTAACTCTATGAACATGAAGACATGAACTAACAATCAATGGCATTAGCTCTATGAACATGAAAAGACATGAACTAACAATCAATGGCATTAGCTCTATGAACATGAAAAGACATGAACTAACAATCAATGGCATTAGCTCTATGAACATGAAAAGACATGAACTAACAATCAATGGCATTAGCTCTATGAACATGAAAAGACATGAACTAACAATCAATGGCATTAGCTCTATGAACATGAAAAGACATGAACTAACAATCAACATCATTAACTCTATGCACATGAAAAGACATGAACTAACAATCAATGGCATTAGCTCTATGAACATGAAAAGACATGAACTAACAATCAATGGCATTAGCTCTATGAACATGAAAAGACATGAACTAATAATCAACATCATTAACTCTATGCACATGAAAAGACATGAACTAACAATCAATGGCATTAGCTCTATGAACATGAAAAGACATGAACTAACAATCAATGGCATTAGCTCTATGAACATGAAAAGACATGAACTAACAATCAACATCATTAACTCTATGCACATGAAAAGACATGAACTAACAATCAATGGCATTAGCTCTATGAACATGAAAAGACATGAACTAACAATCAATGGCATTGACTATATGAACGTGAACATGAACAGAGACATTGCTGGTCTGTTTCGCTTGTGTATGTAAGTAGTAATGTAATTTTTCTAGCTTCTGCTATTTACAGTTGCTATGACCAAACTATTTTGGGGTGTTCCTTAAATGTTGTGTCCCTTTAATATCTTGTTATACTACGCAGTAGACCCTTACCTGGTTAGAGTCTTGGTATTCTCTCAAATGTGACTGAGGCATTACTTAAAGATTGTGTCCCTTTAATATCCTAATATACTGCGCAGTAGACCCGTACCCTTACCTGGTTAGAGTCTTGATATTCTCTCAAATGTGACTGGGGCATTACTTAAAGATTGTGTCCCTTTAATATCCTAAAATACTGCGCAGTAGACCCGTACCCTTACCTGGTTAGAGTCTTGATATTCTCTCAAATGTGACTGGGGCATTACTTAAAGGTTGCACCCCTTTAATATCTTGTTATATACACTGTAGACCCTTACCTGGTTAGAGTCTTGATATTCTCTCTCCAGTCTTTCATTTTTCTCTTTCTCAGCTTTCAAATCAGCCTCAAGTCTTGTCTTCTCAAGCTCAAACTTATGTAGTCGCTCTTCCAGATCCCCCTGTATACAAAAAGGTGAAATAACAGTTATGCTGTATATAAAAGGTGAATTACTGTAACCCACCTTGGAAATTTCATGGATTTTTCAAAAAATCATATTTCATGTTATTTTGTTAGTAATGTTAATGTATACAAAACACTAATAACTGTACAATTATACATTTGCTATTTTTTCCAAACCAGGATAGAACTTCAATAATATATATATTATAGCTATAAAAATTAACAGAAACTTTGTAAAAGTTAAGAAATCCAAAGGGTATTGTTCTATAACGTCAATATCCATGGGTACATTTGATTTAAGAATTCTCAACTTTACAAAGTTTCTATTAATGGCCCCAGTACAAGGATTTTGTACATGCATATGAGTTCCGTTTCACTGATATATTTCCCTCCTCTATATTTAGCATTTCCGTTAGTTTTCTTGATATGCCCATCTCTGATGCTAGAACTTGGGTTAGCAATGACAAATGAATGAATATAGGTTTTAAACTGTTGTAAATCTCAAATACAAATATACTCTCAGGTAAGAAATATTGTATGACTGCTAGGTAAATAAAAATATTATTGAACCAAGAAAAAATAAGGTAATAAATTTCTAACACCTTAAATGTACAACACGATTTTGATGATTTTTGAAATAATGTTTCATCCAATAATATTTACATGGGAAAAAGGAAAAATATTAGTCAGGCTGTCAGTATAATATTAATATTGACAAAAGTGTGTTATAAAGTTATAAAGAGTTTATTTGATGAAATAGAAATAATTTCACAAATAAAACAAGGCATTAACATGCAAAATGTCACCACCTTTTGTTACAGAGGCCAACCACCATATACCCAACATCAACAGCTCGAACATCATCCATAAAAAGTTGGAGATTATAACAGAACACTAATAGGCCTATCGCAAAGAAATAAGAGAAAATGATGTCTGAAATTATATTAAACCTAACTCAAATTACATGTAATCACAGGCTGGTATCGAAAGATTTGTCCGCTGTGACGGAGCATGCTATTTTTCATAAAAACACTAAGAATGCTTCACGGTTCATTTTTTAACTCACATGTTTCGTTATATCAAAGATAATTACTTACTCTTATGCAATGGATATATCATTTGCGTGTAACCTTCACTTCTGTTTGAAGTCCAATAACGCAAGGAGTAAAATCTATTGAAAACGGCGCCAGAGTATCAAACTCTAAAATGTACCATTTCTTTTTTAACTTTTTAATGGCATGATATAGTGACACGATAATATTAACATATGTTTTAAGCATAACTCTGAATGTATTAATGAGATATTAATGCATTGGGTCTTTTTGATTTTTTTAATAAAAAATAATATTAATATTTTTGTCAGCTGTGACGGAGCATTTTCACAGTTCACATTTGCAACTGCTCCGTCACAGCGGACAAAATAATTAAACATTATTTTTCATAAAAGAATTAAAAAGACCAAATACATCAACATCTCATTTATACCTTCATAGTTATGCTGAAACCATGTGTAAATATTATCGTGTCAGTATATCGTGCCATTAGAAAGTTAAACAAGAAATGGTACATTTTGAAGTATGATACTCCGACGCCATTTTCAATAGCTTTTCTTCCCAGCGTAATCGGACTTCAAACAGAAGTGAAAGTTACCCGCAAATGATATATCCATTGCATGGAGTAAGTAATTGTGTATGGTATAACGAAACATATGAGTTAAAAAATAAATCGTGAAGTATTCTTAGTGTTTTATGAAAAATAGCATGCTCCGTCACAGCGGACAAATATTTCGATACCAGCCTGTGGTAATTCCATAAGTTCTTCATGTTCAGCAATTAATGCCGAGGTCATCCAGATTTGATGACAACACTGTTGCTAGATCTTTGAATTGAATATAATCCTTCAGTCTTCCAGGTAAGGGCAGACTCTTAACTTTCTGAGCAAATGTGTTTTCATGATAGCCACCCTTTAAATATTTACGTATGCTTATCCTAGTTTGGTTCTGAAGTGAATGCGAAAAAGAGTAAGACCCATGAATGGTTCTATTATTAGGTTCAACAGAGCCATGTTCATTATCTAAATCGTCATTTATGTATGAATTCAATTTCGTATTCAAGATAAAGCTACATTTGGCACAACTTGTTAGAGTCATAGCAACCAGAATTGTTGTGGTATCACTTTGTGTCCATGATGTTAAATCAGAAATTATCTGGTCTTGTTTGTCTTTGGGAAACATACACCAGTCCAGCTCAGCTCCATTTTCAAGTAAAAACAGAATAGCATTCTTATATGCAATATAATCAGATACCAATTTTCTTAATCCATCATTGTTTTTCAGTGATTCTGATTCTAGCTTGGACTCATTACATTGCAGTTTAGCCATGGTTTTGATGTAATTCTGGACAATCTCTCCTCTTTGCATGGTGACTGAGGGATCAGCTCCAGCTTCTATTAACTCCCCAGCTATATCCATATGATGATCTTCAAGGGCATACACAAGGGAGTCCTCTTAAGGACATCAGGATCATATCTAATTAGAGCCCTCACACATTCAATGTTACCATACCAAGAGGCATAAATCAACCCAACTGTAAGATTCACACTAATATACTCCATAATGCTTGCATTATTTTCTAACATTAAATCACTATCAGATATAGGAATATTTTGAATTGTTTTGTCAACCTTTCCTTCAGTTGATCTCCATATGCTTTCAAACACATGAACATTGTAAATTTCTCCAACTGACAGTCCATACTGGTCACAGAGTTCAGCAATACGTTCCACAAACTCAGCACATGTTTCCTCAATGTTAGGCATAAAGTCAGCAGTTTTGATCTTGGTGAAAACATCAAGGATGTCATTCAGTAGGTTTATATTGTTATGTTTTGCAGCATACACCAATGGTGTTAGTCTTCCATAGGAGTCAACCATGTTAATTGTGTCAAATCAAGTTCTTCTCCTTATTATGTTTTTAAGATCCTTTGCTGAAGATGGGGTAGTAAAGTAGAGTTAGTTAAATACACTGTCTAACTTCACTCCTATGTTACTGTTCCGTTTATATACCTGTTACCCTCATTCTAATCACTGTTCCTTATAATTACATCATTCATTGTATTTCAATCATGTCCTCACAAAAGTTATATACAATCATTATAACATGAATAATTTATTACCAGTTGGTAGATATCTATTTATATGAGTGTTTCTAATTTCTTTTAGATTTAGTTTTGCAGTTATATCCTAGGGGAAGTCATAATCACCAATGATTCGATGATCCATTATCATTAACTGTTCATCAAGTCTAAAACTGAATATGTGTATTCATAACATAGCATCAATCATGAATACTCCCCCCCGAGTAAAGTACATTGTGATTATTGGTGGATCAAAAATGTCTCCTGGTTCAACAATTTTGTTGATCATCATCTTCAAATTCAAATCATCTGTTCCAAACTTCCTACACTGAGGATGGTTAATTGACCATAACTTTATTCTTTTTAATCAAGATACAAGTAGAACATTATAGATTTGTGTTTTATCCGCTAATCACAAGCAGTACTGAGTTGACTAGAATATAAGAGAATGACTAGCCAATATTTGACATGGTCCGAGACCTCTGGACTGTCTCAAAAAAATTGTTGTTGCTACGTGTATGTAGATGAGAGACCAGTTTGTTTGTCTTAGAATCCAACAACAGCTTCTGTAGTACATATGTACTGTTTCTGTAGAGCATATATAATTACAAGTTCCAAATGCAGTTCCCAATCCAGTTTCTTGTGTAATAATAGCAGACTATGATGTAATATTCTCTGTTGGGTCATCAATAATTCTTGTTAAAATCCTTCATTTTAACATGTCTATGATCTTAGCATGTTATCCTAAAACAAGGTGGTCACAACTGTGACTTTTTTACATATTGGCGTTCAGTCCATTGCCCAATAGGTAACTAATTTTTCCAAGTCCATTGCCAAGAGTCAAAAGTAATTGCTATCGGGTAGTCAGGCAGTTATGAGTTTCACTGTAGTTCAGGTGAATCTCTGCATGAATCTGAACACAGTCCAAAACAGAGCGATAATGTGTAAAATATCCTATTAGATAAACAAAGGATATACTTTATATCCAATATACTTTTTTCAATTCTCAGATTATACATGTACTATCTTTGTGGATACTAGATATTATTTGCTTTTTGTTACTCACAGCTTTTACATTTCCTACCTAAAGCATCCTAACTTTGTAGTATACACTGGACCCATTCATGAAATACCACATGAGGTCATGCTCATCATCATCAAAAAATGAAATCTATAGGATGTAACAAGGATTTAAGTGAGGAAGAAACCTATAAACACTTCAAAGTTTGAGGAAATGTACAAAAATCAAACACAAAATGAAATTCTAAAGAGAAAAACAGAGAAATAAACATAACCAAATTGTAATATTTTTAGGGGTCATGCAGAAAGTGAATCTGTTAATGTTGATCTGAATTCCTCTAAATCTGGACTTAATAAGGGGGCCATCTCAAAGTTTATTGTAGTAATGGATTGAATGAACAGTATTTTACTGAGATAAATGCAAATGAAATGAAAAGAAATACAGAACACAAAATACTATGGCAAGTATAACTTTTATAGACTATTTAGTTACTTTGCAATGTTATTTTTTATTTAAACTGGTATTCTATATATACTGCCTGACATCAACTCTTTACTTTTTCAAACATATTTGCAATAGATTTTTGTGGTTATTGGAGCTAGAGACTTGGTTTGAGACTATGTTAAATTGTATTTTGTAAAAAGAATCTTGACATGCCCCCCCCCCCCCCCCATGCTCCAATACAATCCAGATTAGCAGAAACACAACAGACTAATGACTATTATATTGTGTTTATATGGTTGTTATCTGATTCTACATACATGCTTCAGTTAAATCAAATTGAAACCATTTGAACAATTTGATCAAATAATATAAACACATCACACTGATAAAAGCTGTAAAGGAAGCATAAAGCAGTTTTAATAGTTCTACATTGACATCTACATATTTCCCTACACCATGCATTCATAGCTAAGAGAACTCTAAAAGCTTCTGAAATGAAAGTGAACTACTGTGAGAAAAAGATAAATGAAAGTGAAGACTGTTAGAGTACATATGTATAGATGGTGTGAGTAAAGAAAGTTAATCCACCATTTCTGAATTATAAATTTGACAGTCAAGCAATTGTGTAGACATAGACTGTACGTTATGGGAGGTTTTGTACAGAGTAAATATCCTGAGGAAAACATATTTTTTTATCTACTCGATGGACCACTATTAAGTCAACAGTAAATGAAACTAATATTCAAAGGTAACTTCAACTTAGAAAATCACCTTTTTTAAGTTTAGTACAATGGACCAAAAGGCCAGGCTCAAAATAAAGAATACAACAAAAAAGTATAGGTTTAACTGCAATCCAAAACTAAGAAACAAGGAAATACCCTCAACCAATTAACATGCCCTTATATTCATTCAGATCCTAAGCTAATTTTAAGTGATGTGATCTCCATGCCAATATGCAATGTTTACCTGCTGGTAGTCATGACGACCATAACTATGCGATGTCATACGCTACAGAAGAAAGTTAAAATACAGATACATTGAAGTTTACAATATTTTTAAAGCTATTATAAATGCAAATGTCAACTTAAAAGTGCAAAAGCAATTAGTTAAACAGCTTGGGGATTGTTCCTGAACATTGATCAAGAACCATGAATTCTATTGTTTTTATTATGATGTTGCCATGGTAACATCAAGAAAGACAAATGAAATCTCAAAAATTTTAGTACATGTATATGGAAAATCTGAGAAACTTTTCCCAGGCTAAGTGCTAGTATAGCTGAATTATTAAGATTTAAAATATAACTACTGCAACAAAAATGAATTATGCAAAACATAAATAAAACGCATATCTTTCAAAAAGTGTACAAAAATAATGTTCAATAACACATACCTTAGATGCCATTGTAGCATCGGCATTAGCACCAGCACTTGCAAGTTGTTGGTTGGCCATGACAGAGCTCTGTTCAGCCATCATTAACTTCTGTGAAAGCTCAGTGATCTTAGCATTTTGCTCCATCTGCCTCTCTTTCAGGTTCTCAAGTTTGCTATTGGCACGTTCTACTTCTGATTGGAGATGGATTTTTTCACGTTCAAGCTGCTCTCGTGTCTGGATAAATAACAAGTAAATTTTTGTTATAACTGAAATATCGTTTTGAAATCTATGCTAAAGAACATTACTTTGTATGTTTTGGGAATTCTAATAGCTTTTGACGCAGACAAAACGAAAGATATTATCAATCATAAAATTTAAAGTCTATATCGAAAGTTTCCCACTTCAGTATACAACATAATAATTTATACAAAATTCATTTACTCACTCTGTTTGCGACTTCAACTGAAGCTTCCAACACAGACACTCTACGGTGGGACTCTGAGAGTTCGGAAGACACATGACGTAACTCAAGTTCAACAGTTGATTTACGATTCTCAGTATTTCTTAAATCTTCTCTTAATCGACTCGCGACATCATTCAGACCACCTGTCTTCTCTGTAAGAGCTGCTCGTGTTTTGTCATTCTCTTCCCGGAGCGAGGATAGCATCATGCCGATCTTGTCTTGAGTGTCTGAGTTTGTTCTCTCGTGGGCTGACGATTTGCCACGAACGTCTTCAAGTTGTTGCTTAAGTGTTAGCACCTCATGCTGAAGACCTTGACATCTACAAAAAGAGAAGATACAAAGATACATTCATATTGATGTCTTAAAAGAGAAGTCACATTTGAAAGTCATATTATGTTTTAGGTATTACAAGAAACAATTATACCTATTTGTTGAAGATAACTTAGAACATATGATGAGATTAGCAATTTAATTTTGAATAGAAATTCATAAAAACTACACGTACGTTTCTAGTACCATTCCAGTTAAGTATTCATGGGGTCATTAACAGAAATTTCATAAAGTTACGAATTCGTAAGTTGTAACGATGGATATAATTACGACACAGTTAGGGAACAATTGACTACGAATTCCTAACTTTAAGAAGTTTCTGATAGTGACCCCCATACTATTAATCCCACGCTTTATAATTAGCATATTTCCTACATTTGAATGATTTATTTTTCAACCATAGGACACAATAAGAAGGCAAAATGTCACCAACTGCCATTTGTTACAGATGCCGCATGCCAAAGGCCAGATGCCGAATGCCAACCACTGTCATAAAAAAACTGAGACTATAACAATATGTCACCACTTTTGGTAGTGACATAACAAAACAAAACTAGATAACGGCAACTCCGCGGAGTAGCAAATCCCAACGAACAGAATATCAATTACCGAATTCCAATCAATTATACTCATTACTTTGGTTAAAATTGAAAAATTTAGATTTTAGAATTGCGAATTCCTGCAAAGCAGCCATTTTGACTTTTCTGAGGTACAAATCTGAAAAATAATACCATAATTGTGATCTACTCCAAAATTCCTTCAATTTGAGTATAATATAGACTATTGCGAAGTCGTACATTAGACGGCCATTTTGAATTTTATGAGGCTCGAATCAGAAAAAAGATACAATATTTGCAATCTACTCTTAATTGCCTTTAATTTGAGTATAATAAAGTTATACTTCAGAAAGATCTAAAAATAAGCGAAAATTTCTGTTTTCCTGACCCCCCATATACGGCCCCTGGGGGTCAGGATGAAAAACACGGAGTATATGTGAAATAAATAGATGTTGCGAATATACTACCAAAATTTCAAATAATAATATTAATTACTTTGGTTTAGAATGAAAAATTTATGATTTTTGCGAAAAAGTCCCGTCATTTTTAAAGCGGCGGCCATCTTGAACTATTCATCAATATACATCTTTCCACTAAATATGAAGAAAATCTGTCAACGAATATTTGAGTTATCTTCCGGACGGACAGACGGACGGACGGACGGACGGACGGATGGACGGACTGACTGACTGACGGACGGACGGAGGGCTTAACTATATCCCTACCGAACTTCGTTCGTTGGGATAATAAATGGATGTGGAATGCAATTTAATATAGAGGTAAAGGTAAACATATTTCACTTACTTTTCCTGAAGAGTTTCATATTTGGCCTGAAGCTTTGCACTCTGCTCCTGTAGTAATAAAATAGTAAAGATATTAAAATAGGTTTTATTAATAATGTACAAGCAAATACAATGTACAAGAGGGGCAACCATTGCTTCATAGAATGACATACTGAGTAGTGTCTAGGAACTGTTGATGTTCATCTGTGATGTTGAAAATTGAAAATTTTGATCATTTCAAATTCTCCATGAAAAAGCATAAGAGAAGAAAATGCATCTCAATAACGCAGATGCGAGTAGGTAGTTCCCAGTTTCACCACCAGGTGGCTCGTTCGGGTCAGATAACATGGCGCGTATAGTAGAAAGTTCCCTTTAACTTAATCTGCATCTGTTTTAGTGGTTCAATTTTCATATAACCCTTATGTATCTAATAGTTATGCAAATCAAAATATGTCCAGTAAATGAAAATGTTATCTGACCAATACAAGAAAAGATATTTCACTTTTTGTGATTTTATAACATGGGCTCTATGGAGAATCAACCCGAACTAGAAGTCACACTTTCAAAAATAATTAAATTTTCAAACTTGATAAACAATTTTCGAAACCATATTTCTAGATGTACTTTTACATGTAGATTTCAAATATAACATCGCTTTGACTGAATTTTGAGTATTTAATGGCGTAAATCAAAATTTTTTCTACTCGCATCTAGTCTATTCCCCAGCCAATCACTATTCACATCCATATATACAATTTGCTGATTTATATGTATATTATCCCCTTTCAAACCAATTATATTCAGATCTAGATTTCAAAATCTGACCTTATATAAATAAAGATATTAAGAGGTTCAACTTTCATATTCATATATTCTTATTGGTTCATTCTTAATGATGATTTTCTTAATTCTCAAAGTACCTTTTCTTTTCTGTAGTCCTGTTCCAGTTTGTCTTGGGAATGCCGTCTGAGGTCAAGTTCCCGTTGCAATGCTGCATGCTGATTGGTCCGCTCAATAACAGTTGTGTTGGCAACATGAAGCTGAAATTCAGATAAAGAGACATGTTGAATAACGTGCCTTGAAAAACTCAATTCAAGTTTTTTTAAACATAATCGGAGATCCATTAACACATGGGACAACATATTCAATTTCAATTCAATTCACGTTATTTCAAATTTTTTAGGCAGATAAGACTTCACAATGACATGAAAAAGACAACCGATGGGGTGTATAAGATCCATGTTTAACATATAATATATCATTTATAATATTAAAATTCAGGTTATATGAAAACAAATGATTTGTGCAACAAAAGATTCCTTTATAACAATTCCAAATAGTGATATTAAGTAAAACAATTTAATTTCACAAACTGTTATTTATGTTTTTGTTCTAGAAATAGGCTAACAGTTTATATTAAGGAGCATGTTTAAACACACAGAGTATATTCATATGTCTGATGAAATAAAAATTGTTTGTTTTTCTCTGAAGGGCATGATAGTTCATGTATAAGCTATAGCAATATAACAACAGGTAATTGCCCATTGAGGCAATGAATAGAACAGAACAATAAACAAGGTATCACATGCATGATATCACCACCTGCCATTTTTTACAATGTTGGCCGCCAAACACCAACAAACACCAACAGACGAACACCATCCACAAAAAAGTTGGAGACTATGACAAAAAGTCGCCACTTATGGTGGTGACATTATAAAACGAGGCATTAACATGCAAAATTTTACCACCTGCCATTCGTTACAGATGTCAAGTGCCAGTTGCCAAACACATTCACAAAAACTTTTTGTTGTGACAAAAATGATTTCCAATGTTGTACCTCATTTTCAACTGAGTTAATTTTGTTCTCTGCAATTGCAATGCGTTGCTGTAAAGACTGATTGTTCTCTTTCAAGTTTGCATTTTCTTGTTCTTTCTTGTCATTTTCTCTCGTCAGAGTTTCACGTTCTCTCTGTAATGTTCTGGAAGCACACAAATGTTATAAAGTGATTAACTTATAGTAAACACAAGGTAAATGGAATAGTAATGCACCATTCAAAATTTTGCATGAGACTGAATCCACTCTCTTACAATGATCATTGGTCTATATCACCAGATGCTTTTAAAGGAAGGCAGGGGTTTTATTAGCAGCAGGCAACATGCGATTTTAGGGACTTATCAACTTTTCCATGTTAAAATGATTTTCATTATTTTCCTTGTTGTTTTCATTCATTTAGCCTGTTATGAGAAATTCTAGTGAAAGCCCTGGGAAGGTATGGCAGGTGTGAGAGACTTTTTAAAGTTTAAATCCAAAAAGATTCCATATGATTAAAGTTCATATTGCATTCAAAGTGATTTAATCATGAAACTAAAAGTCCTTGTATATTTCAGACCGGGCATTATGGTAAAAACATTAGTTATAATGTTGCAACATTCATGATTTCAAACCATAGCCACAGAAACAACAGAACAAGGATGTAAAATTAATTAAAATTATTTTAATTATTTGTTCAGGAATGTTTCAAATGGCAATTACTTAAACTGCAAGTACTCAAATGGCAAGTACTCAAATAGCAAGTACTCAAATGGCAAGCACTCAAATAGCAAATACTCAAACTGCAAGTACTAAAATGGCAAGTACTTAAACTGCAAGTGCTCAAATGGCAAGTACTCAAATA
This sequence comes from Owenia fusiformis, assembly GCA_903813345.2. Lineage (NCBI taxonomy): Eukaryota > Metazoa > Annelida > Polychaeta > Sabellida > Oweniidae > Owenia > Owenia fusiformis. Next base: position 36,331,622 of record CAIIXF020000005.1, on the reverse strand, counting down.
GCAAGTACGCAAACTGCAAGTACTCAAAATGCCCTCTCTGTAAGTCTATGATAAACGCAAGGCTAGGTTTATTGTAGTGTAATGTTCATGATGATGGACAAATGATAAATTTTACTTTTCAACTTTTGCTACTGGTTTGAGTAACATGCAAGAGAGGAAAAATTATTGAATGACATGATGAAACCTAAACATAAAATAATTAATAGCAGCTGGTATAACACAACAGTAAACTGGTAGGCAATAATCAGTTATTTGAATAACAATAAAGTATTATACACATTCATATGTTTAATAAAAAATTACTACAACATTAAAAAAAATCATAGTCACTAGATGAGTGTTATCCTGAGACAACAGTCATGAGGTGTACGATATTACTTCTAATTGCGCTGATGTTAGCTTTGGCAACAACTATTGTAGAAATGGGAAAATGTAAGAACCCCCGACGACCAACTTCTTTTTGCACGAAGCGTTCTGGTTGTCCGTATACATACAAATGCGATAAGAGAAATCAAAGGTGCTGCCAGCTCAATTTAGGAGCAATTCCGGATTGTATAACATTTTTTAATGAAACTGATGGGATACCGAGAAAGTGTAGAGGAGGTGGTTCAAAAAGATGTCCTCCTAACTATACATGTAAAACTGATCCGAAAAATTCCTTTTCTCTCTGCTGCAAATGTGAAATATTATGTATAGACCATAAAGGAAACAGCCATTGTTCACCATGGAGGGCAACTGATGGATGTAATAATTGCAAATGTGAAGCTGATGGTACATCACAATGCACCAATACTATAACTTGCCAAAGGGAGTGCAAGAAAAAATTGAAGAACACATGTGAAATGTGCGAATGTACATTTACAAATGGATGCATTGTGAAAAGACCATGCGAAACAGGAACAAAAGGTAAAACCTCTTGTAATATCAGCACAATAATACTTGGGTATCTGGTAAACTCGAACCCTAGTTAACTCGTTGACTTAGTTCACTAGGGTCCGAGTTAACTAAGGTCTGAGTTGACTTTATAGTTGTATATTGTAACGAAGGTCAGAAAATGCAAACATACTGAGTTGTAGTCTAGTGTTACACTGGGAACATCATTAAATAAAATGACTCAATTGACACTAGATGAAAATGCTCTTTAAAGTGGCAACAAAGAATAGAGTGTAAAAATACATATCTGATCAAATGTAGAGTTATAAAAATACAGACATGTCCTAATTCATTAGAAATTACTAGTAGTATGTGAAAGAGTATTGCTCATTGGTGTGATAGAGCACCTAAATCCCTTTTACAGGCTCATAATTGTGCTCCCGTTTCATATTCAATATTTATAAGATTAAATATTTATTTAAATATATGTTGTAATGTTTCTAGGGAAATTTTCTGACTATACCCCATGCCCCAAAGACTGTGGCAAGAAAGCCAGAGTAAGACAATGCAGTTCAACAGGAAGAGATGGCCAACCATGCAAAGACATGCATGTTGAAATCAAAGATTGCCAAGAAACATGTCACGTACAGCCTGGTGTGAGATTATCTGAAATAGAAGGTATTGTTCTTGGGGGTCAGGAAGTTAAGATACCTTTTAACTATCGTTGGATGGTTTCCATGGATATACCTTTTGGATGTGGATGTGGGGGGTCTATAATCAGTTCAACACATATCCTAACGGCTGCACATTGCCTTCCACGTTCTTGGCAAAGAGACAAGTATGTTACCATCAAAACTGGCAAACATGATCTTACCAAAACTGAACCATATGAGCAAACTCGCACAAGCATGAAATTCATTATTCACCCAGGTTATAATGCTATCTCATTTGATAATGATATTGCTATCCTTGTTGTTGCTCCCCCATTAGAATTTAACAAACACACTCAACCTGTTTTACTACCAGAAAATTTTGACATTAAAAAAGGATTATGCAGAGTTATGGGCTGGGGAGACACCAATATAGATGATGGTACATGTAAGTCTATGTCTGATGTTTTGCTAAATTTTCAAAGTAAATTGGATGACCCGTGTCTCAAGGTAACAATTACCGAAAACATGTTGTGTGCAAGTGGTCATAGTAAAAAATTTAATGGGTCTGATTCGTGTTATGGCGATTCTGGGGGCCCCTTGGCATGTCGGCACAGAATAACCAGAAAATGGGTGCAACATGGTATTGTCAGCTGGGGTCTTGAATGTGGCACAGGATCTGGGGTGTATACTAAGGTTGTAAACTATATCGATTGGATCATGGGTGAATTAGGGTACTGGGGAGGATTCAGTGATTTCACACCATGCTGTAAGTCATGTGGCGGAGGAACACAGTCTCGTGTCAGTATGTGCCACAGACCACCATCAATACCACATGGGAAGTGTAAGGACCCACAAGTAGACAACCAACGCTTGAAAACTCTGGATGGGGAGACTGTCTTGGTTGAGGAGGTTGAGTGCAACACACAAAAATGTCCATATGGATAACATTGACATCTGATTGCAATGTAATCGAGAGCATGAAATAAATGAATCCATGTTAATGCATAAATTATATGTTCTGTCAGATGCATTTTAATTTAAAACATCATTGGTAGAAATAGCATAATATTAGCATATATGAGTTTCTACTTTGTTATCATTTTGTTAAATAAGTCTCATAATTTTCATATACAATGTATGAGTAAGTTAGAAATAAAAAAATCTGAATTGTGGGGACCTAAAAAGGGAAACATTTTGCTATGCAATAATCAAAACGTGACATGAAAAGATCCAAATTATGTTCAATACTAGGAAAGAATGTTAAACTAGACAACAGCAACGCCAAAGCGTAGCAAATCCCATCGAACAGCCATGGCTGGCATTTTTACATTTTTACTTTTCTAGTTATAGTAAAATACATTAAAATGTGTCTACCAAAAGTGACAGTGTGCTATGCTTATACAGTAGTATTCAAATACCAAATATGAAAAAAATCGCTCCACTACTTTTCGAGTTACAGCAAAAATCTTAAAATAACGAGTAAAGGCCGCCATTTTTCAAGATGACTGCCATGTGCTTCTTTAATATCTACATTTCTAGATTTATTAATGTCCTATATAATTTTTTACATTAAAACATATTGCTATTACAGATTCAAATATTGCTCCTAAATTACTGTAAGATCGGCACTAAAATGGCCGCCATTTTTAAATGAGCAGCCATTTTGAAAATCGGCTTTCGAACAGAACTTCTTCCCCCATAGGGTATATGTGTACAAAATATGAACAAAATCGGGCCAACGGTAGGTATTTGAGTTATTGCCCGGACGGACAGACGGAGGCGTTCCCAATATCTCTCCGAACTTCGTTCGATGGGATAATTAAAGGAAGAATCAGATGATTTTATTATCACCATGTTCTGTATACAATGCTTTGTCAGGGGATCATGTTAGTTGATATTTGTATTGTAAGAGCTGATATCCCTGAATTTTAATTTATATTCTTATTTATGCACGTACTGTGCATAGTGCAGTACAAATATATAGTGTCTTACCTTTCCAGTTCATTGCGTGCTTGTTGTGCTCTGTCTAGCTCAGTACTGGCTTGGTTGAACCTGGTCATCAAAGATGTGGACTAAAACATAATACAATAGAATATAATGAATATTTTATGTTTGATGTTCGAATACGACAGCAAGTTGTCTAAATTTTGAATCAGTTTATAGTGATATTTGAGGCTACTGGCACATGGGTAATATAAAGTCCTTCTTGGATCCAAGATGTATTATTTCAAATCAGACATTATTCATTTTAAACAATACATTTTTACAATACTGTATACACATAGAGCTAGGGTGTTACATGTGTGTTGGTGTGAAGACTAGGAGCCAGTTAGTTTTGATCTAGGATTGCTTATTATTCAGTATGTGTAGCAGAATAATGTCATCTCGAATTCATAATTCAACTTTGACCAGTATGTTCCAAATCTTTAAGGCTCCCCCTGTATGCATCAAATAAATATCAAACACCATCTTTATTAAAATGTATTTCTTTACCTCAGTTTCAAACTTTTCCCTTGCGGCTTTCTCTTTCTCCAGGTTTGAGGCTAACACAGAGTTCTCTGTCTTCACTGCACTCAACTGCACATTATATTGCATACTAGCATGGGCTAGCGCCTCTTCATTCAGTTTCTGAAAAATCATAACATCCTTTACGTGTATCGTGGCAGATTCTACTTTAAAAGCACCTTCGTTCACTTGGCTCCCATCACGATGACCAATCGTGTGAAGATACTTTCAATTGTGGTATGATCATTATGCTATTACATAATTGTTCAATCTATAGATGCCATACTGGCATAATTCATTCAATATTTGAGTGTTTCACAGTAATTTTTTAAAAATATATACTACAATTTTCAGCCCTTTCGCATGATACTTTGACCTCAAATTGTACTTTTATAATATAACAACCATTATCTTCCATATGCAATATCTGGTATGAAATCGACATTTTTTTTACTAAATGTCTCGCAATACTATTTCCTATTTTATTGTTCATTACATAATACCCTCATAGGCCCTAAAGGACGGGACTTACAATATCACTCTTGAGATCTTCAACCTTATTGGACAATTCATCATTCTCTGTTGTCCACATAGCCTGATCATCACGGTAACGAGACTTCTCCCTTTCAAGCTCCATCTATAGATCAAAAGATACAATATGAATGAAATACATTGATGCATTTTATACCTACTGAGGTTCTAGGTACATAACGAGCGGGAATATATACTGTATCTAGCCAAGGCCCGGGGCGGGATGGATACACGCTGTATCCATCCCGGTCCCGCTCCTGAAATTTTTTTTCAAATTTTTTTTTGAATTTTTTCAATTTTTAAAAAAAAAAATTTCCCCATTTTTTCCAAAATTTTTTTTCACATTCTTTTTCAAATTTCATTTTTCAATTTTTGGATAAGGTATATGACGTACCTAGAACATCAGTAGGTATGAAATACATCTGTTATGTACGATCGGTTTTGGATACAGGGTTTATCCCTCGGGAAATATGTGTATATCCCTCGGTCCCTGCGGTCCCTCTGGATATACACATATTTCCCTTGGGATAAAACCTGTATCCAAAAACTCCCAGTACATAACCCTTATATATATATGAGTGTAATGAACACTTCCATTATATTTTGTTATTTCCTCAATTTTTTGATTCAACTCCTAGAGGGCCACATCCAGCTTTATACATGGTATCTGATCATCATTCAACTCAATTTATATTTCAAATTTGTACTTAAATTAAAAATAAAAAATCATGTCACTAAAACTAAAACTTTGCAGACAAAGATTTTAGCATTTGACTTCCAGCGCCTAGGCCGACAATATGTCCCCACACAATGTGGTGGGAACATCAAAACTTACCTTGAGGCCATAATTTTCAGCCCTGCGTTTCTCCATTGAGTCATAGGCATTCTTGCGGTCTTCATCTGCTTCTTCTAACTTTGTTATCACCTCAGCCTATATAAATTGTATAACAAAATAAAATAAAATTACTAATGTAGTATGTTTTACTGAAAAAAGATAGGTCATAGTTTTATTTCAGATTTGGTTCTCTTTTTCATCTCAAACCTTTAGGCTTTACTGTAGAGAATCAATTTTATTTGTGCCCTTCACATATAGGCTGCCCATTTATAGATTAAGCTGTTTAAAAGAAATTACATTACAAATACATATATTTCTTGTCTTGACTCCCTGATGTCAAAACAAAGTATTGGTTTTAGCGAAAGTATTGCACGGCACAAAACATGTACAGTTTGTGGATGAGCTACATATTGTAGGAACTTTTCAAATTATTGTACAATCAAGAATGTAACTATTTAGCAGTGTGCACGAAAATATATGAGTTAAATAAGGCAAAAGTGACCTTGTTTGTTACAATATTATTAGACGATATTATTCACAACAGTCATTCAAATAACCTCCACAGCTAGAACACAATTCTAGATTTATAATTGTAAGCGCAACAAACCTCACACTAATCTCAATTTTAATAAAAAGCTTTAAAGTAATGATTTCGAAGCTTATGATTAACATCAAAAGTTAGACTGACATATACTACAATGTTGTTAATAGATATAACATATTATGTTAGATTGTGCAGTTTCAGTTCATTCATCTCACCCTTTCTATAGTGGTATCAAGAGACTCTGATAATGGATTTGTAGACTAAAAGAAAACAGGAAAACCACTATAGCTTTCAGAAGCTGTCATCGCATAAGTGGAAGATTTTGGCGTATTCATCTTAGATTGCATTCAGAAGTAAAGAGCTAAAGACTCACAAAGATATAAAAAATGATGGCGACAGCGTTTTATCTTAGCTTTCGCTTAGCTTCAACCTCTCAATTTAACGTTTCAAAGGCTCCACATGGATAATTACAGAATAGGCATATAGCTGGCAAATCATTTCAAAACTGTATGACAACTCAAATAAACAGACATTGAATAAAGCAAACTCTTACCTTCTGTGTTTGGGAGACCTGAGAGTTATTTTGAAGTTGTTGTTGAAGACGTGCTTGCTCCTCAGATATCTGCTCCTGAAGATGGCGAGCATTCTTCTCTTGTAATAGATGGCGCTGTATCTCTTCTTTCTCCTCCTCCACCTAGTGGCAAAACAGAGAAGTAATATTTTGCGCAAATACTAGCAATGACAATTTTTTGAGTATTTTAATGTCAGATATAATAACATACACATTTAACAATCATGAAACAAATTAGATGAAACACTATTTAATAACAAATCAGATTTAGTTTTACTGTCTACTGACCAAAGATTTTCGATGTTATAGTTCACAACCAATCAAATTCAAAGTCTACTGATCAATCAGATTCAGTATTAGACATACAGCCAATCGAATCAAACATCACATTTAAACTGTACCTGTTTCAGTGTGGATGAGATGTTCCTGAGTTCCATCTGAACATTGCGTAGCGACAGCTCTGCCTTTTGCTTTGCTTCAACCTCTCTGTAAATAGAAAGTCTGCTATAAAATCACTGAATCCATATAAATTATTAGAAAATAATGTAATAAGGCTCTAGATTTGTAATATAAGGAATAAAGATTTTAAGAATTGCTTTTTAAACACTTGAAAAGTTAATGTACAATGAAATTTGGTATATATTGCTGGTTTCACTATTGCAAAGGAAAAATATCAAAAATATTGATTAGGGTAAAGTTATAGCTGAAGAAAATATTTTTTGGAAACAATGTACCATATTCCCCAAGATGTGGGCTTATTGAGAGCTGGTAGAGATAAAGAGGGCATAGCATAACAATAGCAAATGAAGCTTGGGAATAATTGTGAATCTCATCTTACACTGAATATTGGTCTTCCTTCCTGGCTAACTGCTGCTTTGTTTTACCCAGTAGCACTTCAGCATTCTTCCTCTTCTCTGTTTCTTCATTGCACTGGTATCTAAACACATGACATATTTCATTTACGGAACAACTCATTTTTTTTTTTTAAACAATAGGTTTATTTCATTGATATATTTTTCATGGCATAGTACACAATCATGCGGCAAATCGCCTTCTGGCATTTTATGTCCGCTTTTAATTACAATGTTACATATAAATATACGAAAAATTCAAGAAAAATAAAACACACCCACTGTTTAGATGTGGCATGTTATAAATGAAGTGTACTGACGGGGACCTGCTGCAACATAGATGGGGCGACCAATTACACATAGGGGTTGAGTAAGTGGGGTCTAAGGTAGTCAGATTATGTACAACCATACACAACCATTAACAGTTTTCTAAAAGAAATGTTGCTGTCAACTGAAATAGTTTGTCTAATTTATCATGGGTGAATTCGGGATCACCAAAGAGATATAAATCAATTTTATCCTGTTGGGTTTTATAACGTGATATATCATCCACAATTAACTCAATGGCTTCATTGAATTGATGGAGTTTATTCATTCTCATGGGGCAGCTAAAAAATAAATGTCTAAAGGTCTCAGGGGACCCACACTCACAGTTTGGGGAGTCAACATTATTCCAGTTGTGAGATATCAATTGGGTCTTCAAAATAAGGTCGACTCTGGCTCTGTTGAGGTACATCTCTTGCCTGCGATTTAGAATATTAAGGGACACAGTAGATATAATCCCAGGGAACATTTCGATTTTAAGTCTCCTTTTAAAGGAGGCCAATGAAGGAAGGGACTTCAGATAAGGCTGATCACGTTGTACATTGTTCCATATCTCGACCATCTTGTATATTGGTGATTTTCTGGGATAATTAATAGGCATGATATAGTCTCTGTTAAAACGCGTATTTCTAATATTGACTCTTTTATAAGGAATGAATATGTCTGTTATATATGATGGAATGAGGGCATTGTCGACTTTATACATAAGACTCTTAAAATGAAAATTTCTACGATCAAGTAAGCAAGACCAATTTAAAATTTTGAATACTTTACAGGCACTTGATCCTGACAGAGCTCCAGACACAATTAGACCAGCTTGGTACTGTAAACTACTAAGCTTTTTTAGGTCAATTTGGTTTGCACCATCATATAGAACATCACAGTAGTCAAAGAGTGACTGGATATAGGCATTATACATGATATTGAGATGTTTGGACTTCAGTCTTCCTTTCAGAGCTTTCATTGGATTAAGTGCTGTCTGGATCTTAGAGGCTAAATAGTTGATGTGAACTGATCCACATAGCTTATTGTCAAAGTAGTAGCCAAGATGTTTGTGGGTGTCAGTTCTTGTGATTGCGTGGCCATTTAACATAATTGGAGGATAATTATTTGCATTATTATTTTTAGAAAAAATCAACTCTTTACTTTTTTCTGGCTTAAATTCAAGTTTCCAGATGTCAGACCAATTTTCTACCTTTTGAATATCATTTTGGAGTTGAATATGAGATAGGTTGTCATTTGGGCTTGTTGGCAAAAATATTGACGTGTCATCGGCGTATATGAAGCATTTTGAAGATAAAGTATCAGGCAGGTCATTAATGTATATAAGGAAGAGGAGCGGCCCAAGGATACTTCCTTGAGGGACACTGCAGTTTATATAGTTGTCCGGGGATGTTTGAGATGATTTACCATTTACTGTGACCTTTATTTTTCTATTTGAGAGGTATGAAATAATAAAATTCAAGAGCTTTCCTGAAAAGCCATATGCTTTCAGCTTATGTATTAACAGATGGTGTGGTACCCTATCAAAAGCGGCCGAAATGTCCAAAAAGACCGACCTAGTATCGAAGCCATTACTAAAATTTGTCCAAATAAAATCATGAATCGCTAGAAGTTGGATTTCATTGCAATGACCCTTCAAAAATCCGGATTGATATTTGTAAAGTAGATTGTTTTCAATAAGGTGCTTGTACATTTTATCATAGACTATCCTTTCAATGATTTTGGAAACAATGCTAAGGAGAGAGATAGGTCTGTAATTGTTAAGATTATTTTTGCTATCTTTTTTATGTATAGGGCAAACATTCCCAAGTTTCCAAATTTGAGGAAAAGTGTTTGCCTGTAAAAGTTTATTGAATAAAATGTAGAGAGGAAATGAAATTGAATTTGAGCATATTTGGAGCATTTTGATGGTGATTTCATCAGGGCCATTGGCCTTGGAAGGGTCAAGATTATTTATTATGTTAGTAATATCCTGTCTATCAAATGTAATATCACTTAACAGATTATCGCACCTCTGAGGAAATGGAGTGTCAAAGTGGTCAAAATTTTCATTTGAATGATTTTTTTCAACAAAGAAGTTAAGAAAGGCATCAGATTTCTCTTGACTAGAACTGAAGATTATGCCTGACTGTTCCAATGTCGGAATTTGACTATTAAATTTTTTGCCTAAAAGTTTTTTGATAAGTACCCAAAATTTGTCATTGGCATGAGTAAACAACTCATTCAAAGTAAATGACACAATAACCAGCATTAAGGACAAGTTTTTGAAATATCGGAAACACTTATCACCAAAGATAAACAGGATCGTGTCATTAAAAGGAAAATAAACATTAATAAATGATTCAAAATAGTTTTTTGTCACAGTTCATGTCATAACCAAGAAATACTTTATTGTAAAGTACATACTCAATATTCCTGAGTTTTGCTTCTACTTCTAGTTTTGATTGCTCCAGTGTTGACTTTATGCCAAGTAACTCTGTCACTTTCCTGGAAAATATAGAAATACATAGAACACATAGAAATATCAGATAATACCAGTTTTGTATTGCACTTATTATGGAACTTTAAAGATACAAGAGGTACTGCTTAGTGATACCGTATTCTCTCTAATAAACGCATCTCCCAAATTCTCCTGGAGGAGATGTCTCAAATGACAAAATCGTGGGTAAACTGACATATATGCCCGAATAGCAATGATAAAACATCCACTCCAATCTTTCCGGGCCAGGACTTCCCAGTTGAATCGGAAGCTCCAATGACGCACTGCGAGTGTCAAATAGTGACTGATACACTTCAGTCAGATTTGATCTTTATTATAGCTTTAAACTTATCACTAGAAGGTTATCATGAAAGTACTTATAGTCCTAAATATTCCGAAGACATGTCTTTAACAGCATTGTGCACAGAAATGGCTCAATCGATGGCGGTAAGTGACGCCAAAATATTTTTGTGAATTTTTAATTTTTTCTTGATTTTTATTACTCAAGTTGCCAGAGTATTTCATGGAAAAGTCGGGTATGCGTTTATAGGAGTATGTGTGCCTATTAGAGAGAATGTAGTATTTCACTGAAAGGCAAAACAAAGTAGAACAAGGCATTAACAAGCAAAAAGTCGCCACCTGAAATTTGTTACAGACACTGACCACCAAATGCGGAACACCAACCACAAACAATAGTGGAACTGTATGAAGTGAGAATGCATAAATCATATTCTACAAATGTTTGAATGCATGAAAATAAAATATCAGACACTATTTTTTCTCTAGTACCAGACATATAATATATCAATAACTTACTTTTTAAGTTCAGTTTTATCTTGCTCCAAAAGCTTTTTCTTGTTCTCAGCCCCGGAGCGTGCATTTTTCTCTCTTTCATAGAGCCGCCGTAGCTCTCTATTCTGTTCTTGCAGGCGAAGTACACTGCTGGGATCTTCATAAAAGGATGGGAGATTAGTTTATTAAGAAACAATAGTTTTGTAATCTAAATTCAAAAGATTCTATTAAATCACTAATACACATAACAGATTCATATTTTTGATGATTTTTATAACTTTTTGTTTTAGCTGTATTAGCTGAAAAGAGAATCTGAACTGGTATTGAAAAACTATCGAAAAACATAAGTGGGAATGTTTCAAGATCCAAAATTTCTTAAATCACTGAATAGATTCACGAGCATATCCGTGTATTTTCTTTCATTTTCATATAATTCATTTCCTATTTTAATAAGAAACAAATAAATAGAGAAAAGGTAAACAATGTTATTAAAGCATGTCATGTAAACTCACCTGTTGCGTTATATGATGCATTCAAAGACATATTCAGTGGGGAGGGAGGGAAAGCACCGTTATCTTCATTATCAGTAGAGCTGTATGAAAGGCCATCACTATCACCATTCACGTCATTGGATCCATTCGGGACTCCACCATTTACAAATACATTACTAGAGTATGGAGCGGACATGTTTAGCCTAGAAATATACAATGAGAATAATAATGGACGTGTGATATTCAGATTATATTTAGGGTTAGGCATCAAGACAAATAGGTATACATGTATAAACAATTGAACTTTATGTTGAATTGTATTTAATAATAAAAAGTGCACTGATATTTCAGATTTTTGAATTTTAAGCCTCAAATTTGCAAGACATTCAATTTTTTGACATGAAAACAATTTGTATACATATTCTGTTTGCACTGCAAAAAGTACCACTTAAATAATTTTTTGACTAGCACATGCATATGTTAGAATACAGAGATTGATGAGTAAACAAAAATACATTGCTTATATTAGTTAGAATTAGTTACGTGTGAAATCAGAAATTTATCATCGGATATCACCTTCTTTCCCTTATAAGCCATGCATTAATAAACATATAATGCACACAAATTATATAAAACATGAATTATATTCATTTCCTGCACTGTTTTTGCTGTTAATTAGATATCCTGAAATGTTGAAAAATGAAAGTTCTGGAAACAACTTATAATCCATATAAGAAGCAAATGTTATATATTTTATTTATACATGCATACATCCAAAACCATATATTTATCCAACACCATCATATTCTTCACAACGAAATCCAAGACCAGTTAGAAATCAATTGTTTTATTAACCCACAAAACACCCATATAGGTGTCTTGCGAGTTTATTAATTCCAACGCAAGCGATTTTGTGATTATTCATACAGTAAAAATCGAAAGATTTAGAGAAAATTATATAATGACTCAGAAATATAGCAAAGAATGTGGTAAATGCCAATGCATCAAACAACTTCGACAAAATCAATAATATACAAAAAAGCTAATGGCTGGGAAAATCACAAAATCCTTTGCAGAATTATTTACATTAGAACATCCCAGGCTGGGATCCTGTCCATAAAATTACACTCAGTTTAAATCATTCTTGAATTTTATTTCGGATTTTGAAGTTCAATGCATAACCAGAATGAATTTTATGCAAAGGATATTATGCAGTTTTCACAACCTGGTAGGTTTTTGTAATGACTGGACGATTAAAGAGTTGTTCCAGCATTCCCTGTTCTGGCGATTTATGAACACAGTCATATGGTCCATGTAAGGTTGAGTATGCAAGATCCCTGCCACATTATGCATTATGCCACTATAACAGAATATCATGCAACATTACATATGATCCATGTAAGGTTGAGTATGCAAGATCACTGCCACATTATGTAGCATGCCACTATAAGAGAATATCATGCAACATTACATATGATCCATGTAAGGTTGAGTATGCAAGATCCCTGCCACATTATGTAGCATGCCACTGTAAAAGAATATCATGCAACATTACATATGATCCATGTAAGGTTGAGTATGCAAGATCCCTGACACATTATGTAGCATGCCACTGTAAGAGAATATCATGAAACATTACATATGATCCATGTAAGGTTGAGTATGCAAGATCCCTGCCACATTATGTAGCATGCCACTGTAAGAGAATATCATGTAACATTACATATGATCCATGTAAGGTTGAGAATGCAAGATCCCTGCCACATTATGTAGTATGCCACTGTAAGAGAATATCATGCAACATTAAATATGATCCATGTAAGGTTGAGTATGCAATATCCCTGCCACATTATGGAGCATGCCACTGTAAGAGAATATCATGCAACATTACATATGATCCATGTAAGGTTGAGTATGCAAGATCCCTGCCACATTATGTAGCATGCCACTGTAAGAGAATATCATGCAACATTACATATGATCCATGTAAGGTTGAGTATGCAAGATCCCTGCCACATTATGTAGCATGCCACTGTAAAAGAATATCATGCAACATTACATATGGTCACTGTAAAAAATTAAATTGTCCATGTATGGCTGATTATGTAAAATCCCTGTCTTGTTGTTTAATATGTCACTGAAATAAAAGATTACGTAACACATAGTCACTGTAAGAAAATATAATGTTACATAACATCCAATGATCGAGAATACAAGATGCCTGCCATGTTATATAGCATACCATAATATGTAACATGCCACTGTAAGAAATGATCATGCGACATTATATGTGGTCCATGTATGACTAGATCTCTGTAGCAAGTCAATGTAAGACGATACAATATAACATTGACTGAATTATAATGCCTGGATACATGGACTAGATAACATCTTTACTGCTATAATAGATATGATATGACATGAAGCCCTGTGAAATATTCAGAAAATAGATATCAACTCAATACAAACCTCCTGTGTTTACCTCAGACTCCATCTTTGTTTTATTGTCATAGTTACAGTAGCATGACATCACAAAATACATCACAAGACTTCAAATATGTGTGACATCACAATACATTACAGACACATGTTACATAGCAACTGTCACTATGTGTATGATGTATGGTCTCATTATTATGACATCACACAGGATTTGGTTGCCACAAACATCAAACAGAAAACAAACAAGAAACTATGAGGTACTGTACAGGTACATTGCAATACTTGGAAGTATAAACAATCTACAACTGATCTATAATATTACTATTGTACACAAAAACTCAAATTAATATCATGCTTGCATATTTTTTACTATACAACATGTCAGCAAGACATATCAATGCAATATCAAAGCTGAAGTTGTGGGTCTTTTATGAACAAATAAATATAAACGAACCTGTCATTATGATTCAAATCACCAGTTCCACCCATGCTAGAGTCATCTAAACTGCTCATACTGAGGCTTGTGCGACGATTACGCATTCTAACTTCCTCCAACTCACGTTCAGCTTTTTCCCGCCTAATTGTGGCCTGGCGTTTACGCTCCGCCGCATCATCATTCAGCTGTTTCAGTTTATTTGCTTCCTCCCTGTAAAAATATTTTGATGTAACAAATGTTGCATTATGATGTGAAGAGTTGGAAATTCTAGGCTTTTGGTTAAATGATGGTTGCATTTTTAATTTATAAAAATAAATTCAGAAATTTATAATAATATATCGAGAAGTTGAATGAAATTTAAATGCCTGTAGTTAAAACTCCAAACTGTATTAGAAATGTGGCAAAACTAGTAATCCCCAACATTTTAAACATGTGTAAGAATTACTTTGTGAATGAAATATCACCTGCAAAGATGTTCCCAGTAATCATTGATTCGTAATTCCCTCACAACATCGCAAAAATTAGAGAAATGACCAGGTAAAACTATTGCACCGGTTTCATCCATTTTAGTCATAAAGTGCTTCCCACCCCCTCACAGTTTTCCATTAATAGTATCTTTTTGTCATTTTAATAACAGAATAAAAGGAGTCTCATTGTTGTAACATTTATTCTGAGGAATCAGATTTTTAATTGAATTCCTTCATTTTCCTTAAGATTTTTGATGTTCTTCGTTTCAGCTCCACATTTTACTTCTGTATAAATGTTCATCAATTGTAATCACATTTATTCTCAAAATCAGATTTTTAATTGAATTCCTTCATTTTCCTTAAGATTTTTGGTTTTCTTCGTTTCAGCTCCACATTTTACTGCTGTATAAATGTTGATCAACTGTAATAAAACATTGTTCTCATACGTCTGATGATTCCTCAACTTGACATTTCAGGTGTCGCTACTAAGATTGATTATGTAAACCATATTAAAATATTGTAATTGATACCACATACTGTAAAATCAGATTTTTCTCATTATTTCATTTATTTTTCTTTTGAGGTTGTCCCAGTCATTAACATTTATTAAAACAATTTCCTGTAGCTATGTCCAGGTATAATGTCATAAATTGCTGTGTTTCTTCTACTATAGTTTAAGTAATAATTTTAGAAAAATAACACATTTTTGAAATACGCCTAAGAGTCAGGAAAAACCATGTAATCAATTGGGTGCAATGTTAAAAATCATAGCACTCTCCAGTCTTTTTTACTTCTTTCCTCTCCCCAACTTGAACAAAGTCCTCATTTGTTTGACATTTTCATACTGTCAAGCAACGACATCCAGCACATGTGCTTTATTCCATGACAAATCCTCTCCACTTCATCTCTTATGCTTGAAAACCAAGACTGTTGCTGATATTTTATATACAAGTTACTACTATAAGGCACACTTGAGAATATGAGCGCAAATTGTCAGCACTTTTGAGTCAACTATCGCAGCTATCAGATATCATGTAATCCTTGCGTTCCAATTATACACTGGTAATCTTAATGTAATATCGCAGAATTCAAGTTCAATCAAATTCTGTCAATAATAGTCGGACATAAATCAAAGGAATGATGCAATTGGGGATATTCTCTATGCACATTTTAAATTGGGTGAACCAACCTCCAAACCAAGAAGAATAGCAGACAATACTATGAACAAACAAAACAAGGCATAAACATGCAAAATGTCACAACCTGCCATTTGTTACAGACACTGATCCCTGACTGCTGACCACTGAACACCAACCGCGAAACACCCATATAACAGAAACCATGAATAATTACCTCACCTTATGTCATGTATGTTATTTAATTATTATGCTATGACATCAACCAGTCTTGAATCCTCTTGACAATCCTTTAGAAATTACATTTTCCATTGCACCACAATACTGCTAAATCTATAAAACCCTTACTTCATTTATTGGCTTTACAATATTGGTAAATCTATAAAAGTCTAACTTCAGTTGATGGTTTCAGATATGAAATTTTATACTGAATAGGTACAATTCACAGATTTCCTCGTGAATGGTATTCATTGATTGGATACAGGTTCTTCTTTTGTGTTTTTTTCACAGTATTGTTTTCTTAATTGCTCAATTATACACAGTTTCACTTTTTAGGCTCTGAAAATGTGACGAACATGAAATATTTTGTTTGTAGGTTTTCATAAAACAATTGTATTGTTCCTCTATTCAGTACTTGATTAATTCAAATAATCTCAGCTGTAATATAAACTGGAACGATATAATGAAATCAATAAACGTGCTGCTTTTGATATTAAAGGGAATGGTACAGTAAGCAAACTATTAAGTGGTATATTGTTTATGAACATCAGATTAAACCTTTGTTTGCATGGCATATTAACGGAATTGGATCAATGAGTGTTATTAGGATATCAGTTTGCTTGTGTTCTGAATTAAAATGTTGACTTTTCTTTCTAGGATATCTGAAATATGTGAATCTATATGTAAGTATGTGTGTCAAAAGGAGAAAGCGCAAAGAGAGAATTCTAAACACAGCAAGAAAAAATACAATCTAAAAGGACAACTAGTCATAAGGAAAGTAAACCCCCAATATCCCAAATAACAGCCAAATGAACAAAGAATAAATCTCTGAGACCTCATTGCACTTACTCCCATATTTTGCCAAAATATCCTTGATTTCTTGAATTTTTAGACATTGTACTAAAATTCATATCAATTTATTATTCTGCATTTATTTCTAACTGATTCCTCTTTATTCAAGTCTAGTGATGATATAACATGACAAAGAATCAATATTAAGATGATATGAAGATTGATGGGGTCAAAGTAACCTTAATTGAGTAAGAGTGTTCGTTTATTTGCTTAAAAGATGTCTTAATCAATGTTGTCCCTTTATATTCACAAGGATTGAGAATATGTGTTCTTATGAAGATTCTTTATGAATGAAACACTCACAGGGTAGATTATGTCAAGAACAGTGACAAGAAATATTTACAATGAACTAACTGTTTTTTCCAGAGGGGGGGGGGAGATTTCCCAAAGATGACCTATCATATTAGCATGTCCGAAAACAAATTTTATAAAAAGGCCTCAATTTGCCATTGAAATGGATCTCCAAATGTTCACTGTAGTTTTATGAGAATTCTCTTCAAGTATGGATCGAGTAACTTCAATAGTATTACCGTAGGTTTGAAATGATGATGTTGAACTGATGTTAATGCCATTCCCACGATTTCAAATTTAACTCTGTGCATGCGCAGCACTGAGAGAGCACGTGCTCATGATTGTTCATGTGATCGAATCCTGCAATTTGATTGGAGATGATGCAAGAGATGATGTAATGGGGAATCCCCGAATACGATAGAATATGAAAGAATTATGGGAGCTACTCACTCCTCCTGTGTTTTTTTCAATGCCAAATATATTATATCATATAGATCTATGACATTTCAGATAATGTGGAAATATTCTTCAAATTATTCTTTAAGAGAATTTTTGAATTATTTGCAGTCTCTTTTAACACTTCTAAAACCTGTGTACATCTACTGGAACAGATGGGCCACTTTAGAATGTTGACTTAATAAGTTCCTTCAGAATGTTACATTCTGCTATACAAATATATAAGTGTGTACTGACTATGAACCTGTGCCAGCAGTAATTAAAGCATAGACCAGTTACGTCCAATGCAAACTGAAAACCAGTACATCCAAAAGCTGAAATCTGAAAGATTGCTGCCATCCTGGTTGAAGGCTTTACAGAGCAAGAGACAAGGAGAAACATTACTTATCAAAGATGTTTATCAGATTAATACTGCAACATACTGGTTTTCCGCCAAATACAAAGTATAATATATAAGTTAAGCAAATCTAAGTATCACTTTAGCAGAGTAAGAAAATTTACAGGATTTCATGATTACTATTGAACAAATTTCATTTATCTATAAAATAGTTATATGACAGATAGGGTGCTGACTGTTATTGCACTTTATTATCTACTTTGAATCCATTTTCCCATATCACAATCAAACTTTGTTTCAAAGTTTTTTCATATTATCTACAACCCAATGTATAATTATATAATTACACAAAGTTCAAGGTGAAAGGTCAAGGACAAAGTCAAAGTCAGACCTACTTAGTTTCACTGTAACATCCTATTTTACAAAACAAATAATTGAAGCAGAACTCACTTGTGTATTTCCTCCATTTGTCCCTTCTCTCTCCTCTCCCGCTCAAGTTTTAATCTCTCTATCTCCGCCTTTTTCTGCTTTTCTTCCTGTTTTGTTTGCTCCTCTTGTAATCTCCTCTGCTCTGCTTGGAACTTCTCCCTCTGTTCACGCTCCTTCTGAATTTTCTGCTCTACCACCCGTTCTCGCTGCTCCTGAAGTTTCTGACGCTGATCAGTTTCCATTCTTTGCTTTTCTTTCAATAATCTCTGTTCCTCCTCTTCACCTGCAGTTACAATATCAAGATACACATAATGCACATGCTATACAAATTTAAACTTGCTCTTCTCGGATGTGAGGGAGAGTTTACTCTTTGGTTGTTATAATCTTAAACAAGGCATGAACATGCAAAATGTCACCACCTGCCATTTATTACAGACAATGAAAGCCACTTGTGGTGGTAGCATAATAATAATCATTTTGCTGAACTTGAAGAATAAAAATTGGGTATTGTTACTCACGTTTTTCATTCTCTTGTTTCATTTTCTCAAGTAATTCATTTTGCTCTTTTTCCTTTTGTTCACGGTTTTTTCTCTCTTGTTCTTGCTTTTCCTTTCTCTCTTTCTCTTCTTGCTCTCTCTGTTTCTTCAGCTCCTCAGCTCTCCTCTCCTGTTGTAACACAAAAACCACATGATGAACATAAATTAATTGTGCATCAATTAGTTGAAGATATACCGTACATTTATCCATATCTTCACCTTGCACCAAGTTAAGTATTTGAAATATCATGAAAATGTTTGTTGAGATTTACAAATTGTATTCATTGTAAAAATGTATTCATACATCTTCATCAGGTAAACTTTGTAAAATTTGTAAATCTCAACAATTTGTTTTGTTTTTACACTTATAAACATATTACATGAAAATGTTTGATATCTTTTTTTAAGTTTTTGCATATATTGGTAAAGAATTTCACAACCAAACATTGTAAAGACAAAAATGTAAAATGAGAAATAGTTATCAAACTTACTCTCTCTAGTCTCTGTTCTTCCAGAGCCTTCCTCTTCTTCTCAAACTCCAGTCTTTCTTTCTCACGTTCCTCCTTCTCTTTACGACTCTTCGTCTCTTCCCTTGCCTCTTCCTCTTTCCTCCTCCTCTCTGACTCCTCCTTTTCTCTCTTCAACTCCTCCTCAGCTCTTTTCCGTATTTGCTCTTCCTCTTCTTTCTTTCTTTGTTCTTCCTTCTTTCTTTGTTCTTCCTTTTCTCTCTTTTCTTGTTCTTCCTCCTCTTTTTGCTGTCTTATTTGTTCTTCTTGTTCACGTCTGAGTTCCTCTTCAGCTTCTTTCTTCAACTGATCTTTCTTTCTTTGTTCCTCTTTCTGCCATTCTTGTTGTCTCTTCTTCTCCTAGGAATAGTTAAGGTAGTTTGTTGAGAATTTTAACACTCAAAAGTTGTATATATACCATAATAGACCAACCATCAATTTGTAATTAATACAAAACTCTTTAAAAGTGCATTTTCAACAAATCAAATAGTCTTCGGCTAAAAATGTATAAATGTCTGATGTCCTGTTTTAGTTGAACACAAGTCTATTGTTAAATATTAAAATATTCTTAAATATATAAATGCATCTTACAACATTGTTACTGTTGGAATCCTAAACAAAATGCATATATCTAATGCAAATATATTAACTAAAATACATTATTGCATGTAGCAGAAAACATTTGTTAGGTTTGGAGTCTACCTGTTCAAGTTTATTTTCAACCTCCCATTCACTTTCAGTTTCAGTTTCAGTGTCAAGGTCATCTAGGACACTCTTCATTAAAGGAGATTTGAAAGGTGTAGCAGACAACGCCTGGGCAACATTTGGTTGGTCAGTGCTTGGCAACGCGTCATCCTTTAGTGCAACACAACATAGAATAAAAATGAAATAAAAGTTCCAATGTCTGATTCATAATTTTAATGAAATCATAAAAATCACTGAACATTTTGTATTGTCAAACTCGCAAATCATGAAATATTATTGGAACTTTTATGATGAAAATAAACAAAATCAAAAGCTGTGAACAAACAACATATACTTAATTGTATACAAAACATACAAATAAAACTTCTTTATAAAATAGATTATCCAATGCAGTGATTAGGAGAACTAAAATGCAAACTTTTGAATTTTTCTCTAAATAAAAAGCAACTAAAAGTGAAAATCAACAAGCCAATCTTCCTTGACAACAATTCCTATTATACTTCTGATGTGCATTTCCAAATAAAATTCTTGAACATATTACAATAACATCTATTTCTAACTTATATTAAATCTAATTTGAACTTACATCCGAATCCCAAAGTGAATCTGGAAAAAATAAGTTCATGTATTTAAGTTTCCACTTGTGCAAATAGAATATTTTGTGGTTTCATTAAAAACTTGGAATGAATTGACATCTTCATTATAATATACTTTTTTACATATAAATGTAACTATCATAGTTTATGAATAATGGTGAAGACAATTAATACCTTCATCGTCTTCCTGGTCCGCTTGATTTGTGCTAGGCTTGCTTTGGGTCACATTGTTTTGAGTAGCAGGCTTGTTTGTTGTAGCAGCTTGATTTGCATTTTGTTGCTTTGAGCTCCCACTGGCTGGAGTAGAATATCCTGCCACCTTGAAAATCAACAAAGAGAAATAAATATATAATCCTATATCGACTAACCTTTTGGTCCACTTTGTCTACCCTAAATTCTCATCAGCTAGCCTCTGTATAAAAAGACAAAATCAGGTTCTTGCAGAGGGTAGTTTACCAAAGGGTAATATTGCCAGACAATGGGGTTAAGGATATGATATATATCTGAGTTTATCCTTGCTCATTCATTTTTTACTTGTCATGTCTTAAATGAGACACAATCATTTTTCACATCTGATTGTTATTTTCAGTAATTTTGAACATATCTAGGTTTTTAAGGCATTGTGTACATTATCAAACCATGCAATGCACAAAATATAAAATGTTACCACTACTAATACAAAATTACAGGTTAGAACCACTTACACCACACAACTAAAAGAAATGTTAGTAAAAGGACTATTTTGACTATCTATTTACTTTATGTGTTTTTCTATGTTGCCCCTTGTTCTTTCTCACTGTGGTGTAAATTAATAAACTGTTTGTGGACAATTGAGGGCATTATAGCCGATGGTCCAAGTTTGAATATTTCACTATGATGCCCACTAAAATGAGGTTATTAGTATCATCACCACCTTATGTCCAGGGCTGAAATGGCAGGAACGGACTGCCGCTGAACAAAAAAAAAATTATATGCACTGAATGACACCTAATTTCCCGGGAAACATTAGGGCTGAAATATCCATTTTGGCCCGCCACTATGACGCCACACATTGCTAAGGTCAATATATTAAAATATAAGCGTTCTAAACTAGTACTAATACCCTTAGAACAGGCCCAGCAAGGTGGTAATAATGAAATATAAGGATGATCAATATTCAATTGTTTGAATTCATCCTCATTTTGGATAACCAATGTATGAAAATCAAACTGGTAACGGTAAGCGAGTATGTTAATCCTGTTAACCATTTTATGTAATCGCCTTGATGTACAAACAAACAAACAAACAAACAAACTAACAAACACTGAACTTCCAGTTGTATAATAATCATAATCTGTTTGTTCCTTTAATCAACAAAGTTAAGTTAGCATAAAGTCAACACTTCAAGTTAATATTTATATTTCCTACAATAAATTGTTCTTCACTACAATACCAACGAGTCAAAAATAGGAAGCATTAAGTTGGAGTATGTGCAAAATAGGGTAAGAAGACTTTACTTGCTTAAGTTCCTGTATGGAAAGGGGCTCTTATTTTTCAAGTTTGTAGCATCTCTCTTGAGCCTCAATTATATATTAAACAGCAATGAAATGGCACAGCTGTATATCTGGCTAAAATAAACATTTAACGTAGAACTTCAGTCCACTGATTTTTTTTCTGCAATTCGGATTTTCTTGAAAAAAATATAGGTGAAATACTGATGCACAACAAAATATGTGAAAATTAGAAAGATTGACCATTTGGTTATTTCGAAAAAAATAGAACCATTAGATAGAGGAAGAAAAAAGCTTTAGAATTTGTAGGAAGTTGCATCAACTTTTGTAAAATTCAAAACAAATCTTTAAAAAATTTGTTTTGCCTCGCTTATGCCAGAATCGCATCCCCCTGACTGAAAACAGAAAGAAATTTGGCGATCGCACCCCCCCCCCCCCCGACTGAAAGCTGGCTACGCCCCTGTTATTATCATACAGTAAATTGCATCGACCATTTGTTCTATTGACTCATTAAATTTCTAATTTCTCTCAGGTACATTGAGATACTTGTTCTTCTTCTGAGCAGTTCTTTAATGCCAACAAGTCATGGAAGAATAGGATACAATAATAAAAAGTGTATAGTGAATAGTACAGCACATGTTGAGAAGTATGACAGGGTATTTGTGTTTGTTGGGAAGTACAAGGAATTTATTAAAAAACAACCATGGCCAGAGACATATATTGAGTTTCATAAGTTGGCAGGAAGAACAACAAGAAACCAGGTTATAAAAGAAGGTATTATTTTTGAATTCAAAAACATATTAGTTCTATATCAATGTTCAATACAATTTATACATAGCTAGACATGATATATATATATATTCTTTTATTGACTCTTATGTATGTCAGTCTCTCCGACACATGGGTCACTATACAGTTATTTACATGTGTTTTATATACAAATATACAGTCATAAGCAAAATGGAAAAATACAAAAATCATTACATCATGATTCTAATGTAGTGTTGATATATACATTCAGACTGAAAACACCTTTTCAAATAAGCTTGACAAACATAATTGCTACAAAATGTACATTCTATGATACAAACTAAATTTACAAATATTTACAAACTTATACAATGTTAAAGACTGGATATGAATGCTCTTACATTGTTACAATCTATGAGGAATTTGGCAAAATATTTTAATATGTTAATTTTGCTGTTCATGATCTCCTTTATTAAAAATTCAGGCATTAAGTTGCTAATAGGAATATTTCCAGCTAGTATTTTGAAGAATATCGCTCTCTGGTTTGTATAAGAAGGGCAGTAAAAAATTAAATGTAGTTCATCTTCTATTTGATTTAGGTTACAATTTAAACAGAGTCTATCTTTTAGTTGTATCTTTTGTCCATTTTTCTTTTTGTGTCTACCAATTTCAATTTCTAATTTGTGGTTACTTAGCCTTATTTTGCATAATATGTTTCTAAGTTTGCTGTTTTTTATCATAAGGTAAGGCTCTTTTTTGAATTCAACTTTGAATAAAGAATATGTTCTTAGGCATGGGTTTTTTGAGTGATCGTTGATTAGAGCAAGCCATTGGTATTTGTAAAGAGATCTTAATTTATTTGATACTTTAAGATGAAGTGTTAAATATGATTGAATGTTAATATCAGATTTTAAATGATTATCCCACATATCTTGTAAATCACATTCTTTCAAAATATTTTCGATTTGTGACACCCATGATTTCCCACCGCAATGATAGATTTGAAGGTTCTGTTGATACGCTATATTAAGTTTGTGTTGAGATTGAAGAGTTAGTAATCGACACCAATATTTTATTTTTTGAACTTTCATTCTTATAATGAGGGGATACCTTCCAAATTCACCAAGTATTGCTAGATTTGAAGTTTGTGTTTTAACATGTAAAAGTTGCTTTAAAAATCTCAGTTGTAATTTTTCTATGATCTCAAAACTTTTAGATTGTGTAAGTACTTCATTACCATATTCAAGTATTGGTAGAATCAATTTATCAAAAAGATTTAGTGCTACATCTACTGGTAGATTACCTAGTACTTTGTAATAACCTCTTAGTTTAAAAATGGCTTTTGTTGCTTTTTGAGCTAAATGATTTGAGTTTGATTTGTGATTTTTGTTAGATAGAATGCAGCCTAAATATTTATACTCTGACACTTCTTCAATTATTTGGTTTAGGATAGAAAAGTTAATTATAGGTGTATTTTTCCTCTTTCCAAAGACAAGAACTTTAGTCTTTTTACAATTTATAACAAGACGCCAAGAATTGCAGTAATTTTCAAATGCATCCAAAAGTTTTTGTAAATAACTAGGATTTGGTGCACAGAGCACAATATCATCAGCCCATGCAAGATGTGTTATTGAAAGATCATTGATGAAGGCACCATATTCAGTATTTAGAGCATCCTTTACATCTGATATGAATAATTTGAAGAGGAAAGTACTGAGGGTTCCGCCTTGAATTATACCTACCTCATTTGTGAATGTATCGGTGATACCAGCATCAGTTCTAATGCAAGATTTTGATTTAGAATACATTGATTTAATGATGTTTAACATATTGCCTGTGATACCTCTTTAAATAAGTTTATATATGAGCATGTTTCTATCAATTAAATCAAAAGCTTTTTTCAGATCAATAAAGCAACAATATAAGGGCTCTCTGATAAAGACATGTTTTTCTATCAAGTTATTTAAAATAAATAGATTATCAGATGTTCTACTAAATTTTTCATATGCACCTTGGAGTATGTCCTGTTTATGATTAGATACCGTATGAAATTCGAGTCTATTATGAAGAACACCTTCAAAAAATTTTCCAAGTACTGGTAGTACATTGATTCGTCTAAGTGTATCAGGGTCACTTGTTTTCTTAGTTTTGGGGATTGGAAAAATTAAGCCAAAAGCCCATTGTTCGGGATACTCATTTGTGAAGAATATATTGTTAAATATTTGGGTGATTATATTATTAAGGATAGATTTCGATGATTTGATAAATTCTCCAGGAATACCATCCAAACCAGGGGACTTGTTAATTTTGATATTTTTGATTGCTTCATCAACTTCTTCATTAAGTATTGGAGTATTAAGAATACTAGTTGGATCGTTTGCATACATATTTTCATATTTTTTGTTACTGTCAAAAGTGTTAAGAAAATCAATAATCTTTTCATTGTGCTTATCATTAAAATTATATTGTGTAGGAGGTTTGGCTAATTTGCTGAAGTTTTCAAACATTGCAGATGGAGATGCTCTTATTTTGACACATTCTCTGTTGGATGTTTGGGTTGAGTTTAATAAATTCCAAAAGTGAGTTGGGTTATGATTTAGGCTATATAATAGATCATTGTACATTGTGTTGTGAAAATGGCGCTTGCACTTTTGCTTGTGACTTTTATATTCTTTATGTAGAGCACTTGTTTCTATTCCTGATTTTTCTGCTATGTGAATATTTGATTTCAGGCTCTTACATTTTTCGTCAAACCATTTATTTGCTGGAAATTTGGTGGTTTTATTTGTTAATTTTGTTTTGACAAAAACACCTTCTACTGCAAGTGAGAGTGTTAAACTGAGTTTATCCACTATGTGTTCTATTGGACAATCCTGGTCTTTTAAGTCAAGTGATATTTCATGGAGTATAGAATTACATAATGTTGATTTCAGGTTTGATAGAAAAACTGTCGATTTTGATTCATCCCATTTAAACTTAGTAATGTTAGTATATAAATCTGCTGTACAATTGATATTCGAGTTGCATGAAGTAGACAGTTTTGGAGTCAGTATAGAAAATGAGATAGGACAATGGTCTGATTCTGGTAATTTTGCCTGAATTTTAAAGTTTTGTATGTTCTTGAGAGCCTTTGATGATCCAATTACATAATCTACCACACTAGCACCATTAGGTCTGATGCAGGTATGTTTTCCAATATTTTTGTCTTCACCCACTCTCCCATTGGCTATTTGCATATTTGTGGTCTTACATAATTCTAGTAATTCTTTCCCATTTGTTCTGAGAATTTCTTGATTATTTTTATCCTTTGATGCCCTGTCAGTAAATAATGAAGTGTTATTGAGCATGGGTAGCAAATAACTAAGTTCACTGTCAGACCCAAATACTTCTGTTTCATAATCTGCCTTTATCCCAGTTCTTGCATTAAAATCTCCACATATATATATGTTTGAGGTACTATATTGTGCTATGGCTATTTCAGTCTCTAGAATCTCAAAAAAGTCAAGTGTATTAAAAGAAGATTTCTTATGGGGAATATAAACAGTGGCTAGTAAGATGGGGTCATTATTTGGAATATTAACTTTTATCCATGAGAGAAAATCATATTTTTTGTCTAATACCTCAACATTGTTACAATAAAGATTATCTTCTATCAAAATTCCAATTCCACCTGAGTGTTTCTTATTACCCTTTGATAATTTTGCATGATTAATGAAATGGTACCCTGGTATAAATATGTTATCTTTTGAATTGATCATGGTTTCTTGTAAGAATACAATTTTATGGTTTTTGATTAGATTTTCAAAAATATCTGGGTCAGTCAGTTTATCACTTAGTCTATTAATGTTCCAGCATAATATATCAATGTTCTCATATGGAATTGCAGTTTGTGACGTGTCATTTGAATATTCATTCTTTGAGTCTGTGAGGTTGCAAGGGTATTTTGATTTGTCTGTCATCGCTACCTTAGATTCAATATCTGTTGTATAGTGACCCACTCTGCTTATTGCACTACTTTCCTGTTGATCCAGATAGGGTCCAAGGAGTCCATTCGATTTGTATTACTTCTATCGGAGCATTGCTTTGGTATGTTGATTTCATTGACATTTAGGGTTACGTTGCTAGGGTACAGAGTTTTGAGTACATTTCTTGCTACATGCTGTCGTCCCTTTATAT
Source organism: Owenia fusiformis (assembly GCA_903813345.2). Taxonomy (NCBI): domain Eukaryota; kingdom Metazoa; phylum Annelida; class Polychaeta; order Sabellida; family Oweniidae; genus Owenia; species Owenia fusiformis. The sequence goes on along the minus strand of CAIIXF020000005.1, from coordinate 36,304,346 downwards.
TAAAGTGTAGACCTTGCCTTCCTAATATGCTCTTGTTGTAATCAGTTGTATTTATTCTAATAAAGTGTACATCTTGCTTCTTGCATTCTGATTGGGTTGCTGAATTTATGGCGTCAATCTTTGTGTTTAGCTTGTGTGAGAGTGGTTTGTCTCTCCTATATGGTATTTCTATGACAGCTGTTTTGGTCTTGTTTGCTTTACCAGTTGATTTGAGGGTAGTGATTAGAGATTTCATTTTGGATATGGTAGTAGTTGTATTCTCGACGATGATATTGTTGGTCCCGCATTGGACGACAACAGTGTCAGGTTTCATTTGGCTCACAGTTTGAGGAATAGTTGAGTTGATAAATTCTATGGTTGCTCCTCCATGAACATTCCCAGTGGCAACGATTTTTTGATTTGATTGGCTGTTAATTGCTGCTGATATACCATAGCCGTTACTGGCTGCAATGTATAGCATCTTTGGTGTTCGTCTTGGTGTTGGTTGTACAGATTGTTTATCTTTATTCTCCTGATGTATCAGTTTTGGAAGATCTTTCTGCAGGTCATCAGTTTGCCATTGTGTAGCGCTTTCAGTGGTTTTTGTCTTGGCCTTGAGCTTACTATTAAGATTGTCATTTTTCTTGGTAGTAGATATTACTTCCTTTTTCAGCTTTTCTATTTGTAGTTTTTGCTGTTTGCACATGTTGTTGCTTTTTTCTAGGGAAGCCCTGAGAGAGGTTATTGTTTCCTCTAAAAGGAGGACTCTGGAGGTATCACAGCTAGTTGAGTCTGAGCTAAGATCCATAAAACTGGTTGAAATGTCACTATCTTCCTCTATTACATCAGAGCTCATAGAAGATTTGGCAAGGGAATTGAGTTTTGGCAAAGGGGGTCTCTGCTGTGGTATGGCTAGAGAGGGAGTCTGTTGTGGCGTGGTTGATATGGGGCTCTGTGAGGTGATGGGATTTTGCTCTCCTGGGGTAGAGGTGGGGTTCTGCTCTCCTGGGATAGAGATGGGGTTCTGCTCTCCTGGGGTAGGGATGGGGTTCTGCTCTCCTTGGATAGGGGTAGCGTTCTGCTCTTCTGGGTTAGGGATGGGTTTCTGCTCTCCTGGGGTAGAGATGGGGTTCTCTCCTGGGATAGAGATGGGGTTCTGCTTTCCTGGGGTATAGATGGGGTTCTGCTCTTCTAGGGTAGGGGTGAGGTTTTGCTCTCCTGGGGTAGAGGTTGAGTTCTGCTCTCCTGGGGTAGAGATGGGGTTCTGCTCTCCTGGGGTAGAGATGGGATTCTGTTTTCCTGGGGTAGAGATGGGGTTCTGCTCTCCTAGGGTAGAGATGGGGTTCTGCTCTCCTGGGATAGGGGTGGGGTTATGCTCTTCTGGGGTAGGGATGGGGTTCTGCTCTCCTGGGGTAGAGATGGGGTTCTGCTCTCCTGGGGTAGAGATGCGGTTCTTCTCTCCTGGGGTAGAGATGGGGTTCTGGTTTTCTGGGGTAGAGAGGGGGTTCTGCTCTCCTGGGGTAGGGGTGGGGTTCTGCTCTCCTATGCTAGAGGTGAGGTTCTGCTCTCCTGGGGTAGATATGGGGTTCTGCTCTCCTAGTGTAGGGTTCTGCTCTCCTGGGGTAGGGGTGGGGTTCTGCTCTCCTGGGGTAGGGGTGGGGTTCTGCTCTCCTAGTGTAGGGTTCTGCTCTCCTGGGATAGGGGTGGGGTTCTGCTCTCCTGGGGTAGGATTTGGGGTCTGCTTCTTTCTCAGCTTAGTAGGTTTAACTTGTGAGATCTTTTTCCTTGGAGTTGTTTGGGGCTTTGGTGGTGGTCCTAACAATTCATATATCACACATAGATCTTGGTTTATAAATTCCATGTATCTTGGTCCACTGATTAGTATAGTTCCATTTGAATGAACAGTTATTTTGACCATGGTTTCATTATTTCTCGATCCATCATTAATGATTATGTCTGACCATCCCATGTGAATTTCTCTTTTTATATTAAGGTATGAGAAGCTACTCATGTAGATAACAGTCTGGCGTTCCCATTCTTCTATACGATCTGTATATAGTTGTGCACCCTGTATTTCATCAATCGCTAAAATCCCAGAGTCTCCTATATCACTGTATAAGTTGAGGAAGAAAACTTTTTCTGGATTGTCTTTCATTAGTTGCTTCCTGAGTCTTGAACTTTTTCTTTTCTCTCCTTTGGGTGTTCCGGGGTTGTTTTCCAGGAAAATATAGTCACTATTGAGAGGAACAGATTGAGCATCATCAGTTCTGGTAGGTTGGCTAAGAGTTGCCATTGTGATCAAGTATTGATATCACTCTTAACAGTGTTAAGTGTTTGTTATGATGTGGCTTAATCCTGTTTGGAAACAGGGATGCACTAATCCATTTGCTAATTACCTTCTAGTTGAAAGCCCATGGTTTACTGTAGTATAGATGTCCTCTATTGTTTATTAAATAAGGCTGTTATTTTTTACTCCCTTAAAAGGTCATACTGGAATATTTCCTTTTTGAAACAAATTAAATACTTTCTAATTGATAATTTACCTTCTTGGAGAATCAAAATTGCTTTATTTTCCTGAGTTGTTATTTTCACCTTTATGGGTCTTTTTTCTTGTAAATTTTGATGTTTATTGTCAGTAACTGTTGCAGTTCCAAAATTAGAATTTTTAATCCTTTGTTTAAAAATGCAGATTAAAACATCCAAATATTCTTGATATGGTACTGCAGTTTGTGTATTGTTAATCCAAAACTGTCCTAGTAATGTTTATAGTTAATCCAGAACTATTTATATTGGATATTGTAGTCCAAAAACATACTAAAAACTTGATAATATGTGGAGCCAAAATTTAACTAGTATATAAAGCAGCCATCTTGGATTTTTTTTTTTTTTTTTTTTTTTTCAAATAATATTCAAATAATCTGCATGCTTGATTTAACAACAGAGTACATGGCTACTTTTAGATTCAGTGAAATCGATAACCCCTTTAATTTCATAATTTCAAGTTGGCAGTTGAATGAAAATCTATTAATAACATCATAAGTGATAGCAAGACAGGTGCTTATGCAGGTCAAAATGTCAAACCTTGAAAAACCCTTACAAAAATACATTTTCTTGCAAAATTTTTTTTTATCTGATACTGTACATGATCTTTTGCATTGCGTGAAAAGAATTGTGGACGATTTAATGCACTCATATCTTGTATCATAAACTTTCAATTCAGTCTGCTGCCCTTATTCAGAGTCCTGATACAAGACATATATGTTTTAAATCATCTACAATTCATCAAATCCTGGGCTTAAATCCTTTAATATACAAATATTAATGTCTTTTATTCCATAGGAAGGAAAGCACTAGATTACTTCAAGATCAGGTATGGAATAAATGCAAGTCACTTGATAACTGATGATCAGATTTACAATGGAACAGATGTACCACTCGGAAATTACACATTCTCAACGACATCTCCCTATCAAGAAGAAAGTCCCTATCGATTGATAATTGAGTCAAAGGAAAATAAGGCAAAGTATTATAAAAACCCACCAGAAATAGGAGAAATTGTGTATGCAATAGAAATACACAATGAACTTAACGAAGGAGGGACCTTTAACAAGACACTTTTTCCTGGAGATTTTTTAGCGTATGGAGAGTATCTCATTAAGACACCAAAGCGCTGTTCAATGGATGGTTTAACTGTAATCCATTTTGTCACTGATCCTGTGAAAGTTCATGGAGGGAGTGGGACTCTCACACACCCTGAGTATGGAAAAGGTTCGTTACAAGTGTCATTTGTTACAAATGATGATGGACTTACTGATGTAGCAAATGTTCTTCGTTTTCCAGCCAACCAAAACTTGACAACAGCAACTCCCACCGAACAAAACATGCTTTGATAGATAGTTCAAAAAGAAATTTTTAAGATGGCCACTATTCACAAGCATCATATAAAAAAGTAAATTTTAAATTGTTCATGAGAGACCTATTTATTATAAGAACTAATGATATGAGCATATTTATTGTTTTGTCAAGTCAATTCAAAAATTATCATTAAAACACAAGTATAACACATTCTATGGGTCATTTGGGTTAAATATAGCAGTCATATATTATAACATTATTGAGTTGTGTTTATTTGGGTTGCTTCACTGGTACTAGCCTTGCCCAAGTCGGTATTTTTTACTTATCTGATCTTGAATTATTACCGCCTTGTACAATCCAATACATCTCCGCTGCTATTATGCTGAGATATTCAACGGTTTCGAGATTTCCATAATACCTACGCTATCAGGGGTATCGCGAAACCTTATTGATTAACAGATATACGCGTGGACACGACGTGTGACTTCAGGCTGATTGACCAATCAAAATGTTATCAGGTTGAGCTGCACAGCAAAGCAATCTTCCCGTCCAAGACTTGAAATTCAATCTGATCAATCGTTTCTTTAGAGTTACAATATATTATGTAATTAAATGTACATAGGGAATGTAAGAGTCATTAATATGAATTAAATCATGCAATAGATTTAAAACTGATCTCGCGATGAAAATGCAAAACCTAGTCCAATGTAGCGGGTCATGTAGTCGTCGATCAGTGATTGAATCTCAGCCTACATGTTCATTTGAATTCAGCGATCGTTTCAACGTTTATTGTTGAAATCTTCTAACCTCCGGTTACCGATCGATGTCTAGCATCCACTTAACTCTGATTGATATTTATCTGATAAAATATTTAAAATATATGATGAATTCATGCAAGATTTGTTCGTGAAAAGTCCCGACGAAAAGTGTACTTGTTTTTGACCGTGCATAATAATGAGCTAACGCTGCAGGGCCGTCGTTGGTTGGTCAAATTTTACCGACATAAACATTGAGTCGGTAAAGCACGTGGCTTTCTCTTTTGTACAAGGCGGTAATAATTCAAGATCAGATAAGTAAAAAATACCGACTTGGGCAAGGCTACACTGGTACTCATTACATAAATATAATATAATTTGGTTGCGGATGCCTAGGAAGGAGTTATTTTATTTAGAAGATAATACGATCAAAAGTCTCCGATTTCACTGTAAAACCTGTGTACAGGGAACAATCTGTACTGGCCAAAACTGCTCCTTGTAGTCAGGTGTTCCTAAAAACAGGTATTACTGTGCTTATTTTAAAGTACTGAGTTTATATCAATATTCCAAGTAGCACAGTCTCTTCATTCTGACTCTAAAATACACCTAAATGAAAAAGATGAGACACAATAGACATTGATGCAAACATTCTTTTTGGTAAGCATCTTTTGAAGTTTGAAGTAGTATTGAATTAATAGCGCTTGAGGTACTTATGGTTAAGAGTTAGAGACTGGCCCACTGTACAAAACTTAGCAGTATATGAATGAATGCAAGAAATAAATTGTGTGTAGTGTCACCTAAAAGATAGATTCATTCAGCAAGCAGAAAGAACTAAAAATAAAGAAACAACTATCACACATCACACCACCATCACCAAACAGTGCCAGACTAGTCACTACCCCCACCTCATCGTGCTCGCCAAATGGCTCTGGCGTGTTGGCCATTGATTGGTTAATCTCATCATGCAGATTCAGCCGATTTAGATTCGAATCACTACTACTGGAGGAATCTAGCTGCTGATTGGTGCAAAGAACATACATGTGATGAGTGTTTAATTGTGCGATCTTTCAATTGAAATGTGCTTCAGGATATGCAAAATTAAATTTGATCACAAATGTTGAAGTTTTATTTAATAAAAAATGACAACTTTGCTTTTTACTCTAAGAGCGAGGAGGAAAATTCTTAATAAATGGAGTATAGTTGGTTTGGCAGCATTTTCAGTTAGAGGGAAGTCTTGGATGAAAATTCTACCTAGGTGATAGCTTCACAGAGTGGTACATTATTCTTTTTTTTCAGGGGTTAGCCCCCCACCCCCCAAAAACACCCCACCCCCGGAAAATAATTTTTTCATTCTCAATAATTTTAGATATCTTGATGTTTGTAAGTTACATACATAGACATTATATATATGAATCATTTGCAAAATAAATAATGCCAATCACTTCTACAGAATTTGGAAAATACTACAAAGTATGTACCCCAGGGGGCAAATTCGTGACCCATTTTCTTACTATTTAGAGCCTCACTTTTCAATCAGACACTGGAAGACATTGAAAAATTTCATGTGAAGTGCTCAGTAGCAGGGCTATAAGCCTTAAAAGGTTCAAACTAATTGAATTAGTAGGAGCCGAGAAAAAAATTGTTGATTTTTTGAAAAATTTGACATTTTTGAAAGGGTTGATTTTGTGAATGACTATAGCTGATGCCTATGGTTTCCAGATCTATCCGTCTTTGATGATAAATATGGTTTTGAAGTATGGAACTAAGATGTAAAAAATAATTAAAATGGGTTTTAAGGAAGTTTCATGTTTTAAACAAGTTCAAAATTCCAAGAATTGTACAATATCAGGTCTGAATTTACCAATTTTACGTAAGACCTTGGATGAGCCTTAGATTTTTTACATCTGTCCCCCTTTGATGATATTTATGGTTTTGTAGTATGGAACTAAGATGTACAAAATAATTTAGATAGGTTTTAAGAAGGTTTAAGAATTTTAACAAGTTCAAAATTTGAAGAATTGTACAATATCAGGTCTGAATTTACGAATTTCAGGTAAGACCTTGGATGAGCCATATATTTTTTACATTTGTCCCTCTTTGATGATATGTATGGTTTTGTAGTGTGAAACTAATTAGTAAAAAATAATTAAGATGGATTTGAAGAAAGTTTAAGGATTTTAAATGAGTGCAAAATTTGAAGAATTGTACAATATCAGGTCTGAATTTATGAATATCAGGTATGACCTTGGATGACCCTTATGTCTTTTAAATCCTTCCCTCTTTGATGGTATTTATGGTGTTATAGTGTGGAACTAAGATGTAAAATATAATTTAGATGAATTCTAAGAAGGTTTAAGGATTTTTAAAATTTCAAGAATTGTACAATATCAGGTCTGAATTTACGAATTTCAGGTAAGACCTTGGATGGCTCTTATGTTTTTACATCTGTCACTCTTTGATGATATGCATTGTTTTGTAGTTTGAAACTAAGATGTAAAAATGGTTTAGATGGTTTTGAAGAGTGTTAAGGGATTGCAATGAGTCCAAAATTTGAAGAATTGTACAATATCAGGTCTGAATTTATGAATTTCAGGTATGACCTTGGATGACCCTTATGTCTTTTAAATCCTTCCCTCTTTTATGATATTTATGGTTTTATAGTGTGAAACTAAGATGTAAAATAAAATTTAGATGAATTTTAAGAGATTTAAGGATTTTAACAACTTCCAAATTTGAAAAATTGTACAATATCAGGTCTGAATTTACGAATTTCAGGTAAGACCTTGGATGGCTCTTATGTTTTACATCTGTCACTCTTTGATGATATTTATTGTTTTGTAATGTGGAACTAAGATGTTAAAAATGATTAAGATGGTTTTGAAGAGTGTTAAGGGATTTTAATGAGTCCAAAATTTAAAGAATTATACAATATCAGGTCTGAATTTTCGAATTATAGGTATGACCTTGGACGACTCTTATTTTTCACATCTGTCCCTCTTTAATGACAGTTATAGTTTTATGGTATGGAACTAAGATGTAAAATATAGTTTAGATGAATTTTAAGAAGGTTTAAGGATTCTAACAAGTTCAAAATTTGAAGAATTGTACAATATCAGGTCTGAATTTGCAAATTTTAGGTAAGACCTTGGATGAGCCTTATATTTTTTTACACCTATCCCTCTTTGATGATATGTATGGTTTTGTAGTGTGGAACTAAGATGTAGAAAATAATTTAGATGCATTTTAAGAAGGTTTAAGGATTTTAATTTGAAGAATTGTTCAATATCAGGTCTACAATAAATGAATTTCAGGTATAACCTTGTTTAGCCCATATGATTTTAACACCTATCCCCTTTTCATGATTTGGTTTAGTTGTTTGGAAATATGTATAATTTACATCGATTTTAAAGAAGCTTAACATTTTAAACAAGTTCAAAATCTTGGCGTATTGTATAATATCAGATCTGAAATTAAAGAATTTCAAGTATAATCTTGGTTAGCCCATATGATTTTAACACCTATCCGCTTTCATGATATATTTGGTTTAGTTGTGTGGAAATATGTTTAACATAATTAACATTGATTTTAAAGAAGCTTAAAATTTTAAACAAGTTCAAAATCTTGGCGTATTGTACAATATCAGATCTGAAATTAATGAATTTAAAGTATAACCTTGCTTCGCCCTTATATTTTTAACATCTATCCTTTTTTGATGATAGATATGATTTAGTAGTGTGGAGCTAATATATAAAACATAATCAAGATGGGTTTTAAATAAGTTTAAGGTTTTAAATAAGTTCAAATTTTCACAAATTGTACAATATCAGAGCTGATATTAATGAATTTAAGGTATTATGTTTTTTACATCTATCCCTTTTTGATGGCATATATGCTTTAGTAGTGTTGAACTAAGATGTAAAACAAAATTTAGACAGGTTTAAAGAAGTTTAAGGTTTTAAACAAGTTCAAATTTTGGCGAATTGTACAATATCAGAGCTGATATTAATGAATATTGGGTATTTAGGTGAGCCTTATGTTTTTGTTTTTACATCTATCTCTTTTCGATGACATATATGCTTTAGTAGTGTTCACTGTTGAACTAAGATGTTAAACAAAATTTAGACAGGTTTTAAAGAAGCTTAAGGTTTAAACAATATAAAAAATTGAAGAATTGTATAATAACAGGTCTGGAATTTATTAATTTTAGGTATAACTGTGAATGGCCCTTATTCTTTTTTTTACATATATTTCTCTATGATAACATATATGGTTTTGTAGTATGAAACTAAGATGTAAAACATTATTTAGATGGGTTTTAAGGAGGTTTAAGGTTTTAAACCTGTTCATAACTTGACAAATTGTACAATATCATATCATCTGACATTAACGAATTTCAGGTATGTATCTCTCTATGATGATATATATGGTTTAGTAGTATGGAACTTAGATGTAAAACATAATTCAAATGGGTTTTAAGGAAGTTTAAAGGCAGAATCAGATCTATGGGTGTGACAAAATTACAAGCAACATGTACAATTCATGAACCAATCTATTCCTTACAATCTCAAATACAATATCTCCAAAAAGATTCACGATGTGTTAAGTTTAAAGGCAGAATCAGATCTATGGGTGTGACAAAATTACAAGCAACATGTACAATTCATGTACCAATCTATTCCTTACAATCTCAAATACAATATCTCCAAAAAGATTCACGATGTGTTAAGTTTAAAGGCAGAATCAGATCTATGGGTGTGACAAAATTACAAGCAACATGTACAATTCATGTACCAATCTATTCCTTACAATCTCAAATACAATATCTCCCAAAAGATTCACAATGTGTTAAAAATTGATGAAGTAATAATGGATTCAAAAAGTAAAATTCTCCCAAAATAATAAGAATGGTAACCATTCTTATGGAAAAAATACATTATTGTATCTAAATGTTTAGAGCCAACCAAGGTTATACTTGAAATGTAGTGTTAATTGCCGAATTAATATTGTACAATGCGCCAAGATTTTGAACATGTGAAAATCCTTAAACCTTCTTAAAATCCATCATAAGTGTTTTTTACATCTTTTTTACATCTTAGTTCTACACCTTACATATCTTCAAAGAGGGACAAATGTAAACAATATATGGCTCACCAAAGGTCTTACCTGAAATTCGTAAATTCAGACCGGATATTATACAATTTTTCAAAATTTGAATGATAAAATCCTTAAAGTCCTTTAACATTCTTAAAATTCATCTAAATTATATTTTACATTTTAGTCCGTTACTATAAAAGCATAAATATCATTAAAGAGGGACAGATATAAAAACATAAGGGTCATCCAAGGTCATACCTTAAATTCGTAATTTCAGACCTGATATTGTACAATTCTTCAAATTTTGGACTCATTAAATTCCTTAAACCTTCTTCAACACCATCTAGGTTATTTCTTACATATTAGTTTCACACTACAAAACCATAAATATCATCAAAGAGGGACAGATGGCTCACCAAAGGTCTTACCTGAAATTCGTAAATTCAGACCTGATATTGTACAATTCTTCAAATTTTGAACTTGTTAAAATCCTTAAACCTTCTTAAAAACCATCTAAATTATTTTGTACATTTTAGTTCCACTCTACAAAGCCATAAATATCAGCAAAGGGGGACAGATGTAAAAAATCTAAGGCTCATCCAAGGTCTTACGTAAAATTGGTAAATTCAGACCTGATATTGTACAATTCTTTGAATTTTGAACTTGTTTATACATTAACCTTCCTTAAAACCCATTTTAATTATTTTTTACATCTTAGTTCCATACTTCAAAACCATATTTATCATCAAAGAGGAATAGATTTGGAAACCATAGGCATCAGCTATAGTCATACACAAAATCACCCCTCTCAAAAATGTCAAAATTTTCAAGAAATCAACAATTTTTTTCTCGGCTCCTACTAATTCAATTAGTTTGAACCTTTCAGGGCTTATAGCCCTGCTACTGGGCACTTCACATGAAATTTTTCAATGTCTTCCAGTGTCTGATTGAAAAGTGAGGCTCTAAATAGTAAGAAAATGGGTCACGAATTTGCCCCCTGGGGTACATACTTTGTAGTATTTTCCAAATTCTGTAGGAGTGATTGGCATTATTTATTTTGCAAATGATTCATATATATAATGTCTATGTATGTAACTTAAAAACATCAAGATATCTAAAATTATTGAAGATGAAAAAATTATTTTCTGGGGCGGGGTGTTTTGGGGGGGTGGGGGGCTAACCCCTGAAAAAAAAGAATTATGTACCACTCTGTGAAGCTATCACCTAGGTAGAATTTTCATCCAAGACTTCCCTCTACCTGAAAATGCTGCCAAACCAACTATACTCCATTTATTAAGAATTTCCCTCCTCGCTCTTAGAGTATTTATCATAATTCTCTCACTATGAATGGAGCAGCTGTTTTTCTTGCATTTTCATATACCATAAGCCTGATAGCCTTTTCCAAGCATTTTTCTATATCCCACATAAAAGCTTTCCCACGTAAAAGCTTTCCCACCACATTGATTTCAAGACACGATAACATGCAAATAAGCAAATAATATGTGCAAATAATAATAAACATTTATGAATATGCAAAACATGGACGTGCAAAGAATACGTCAGAGCATGCACTACACTTAATCCTATGGATATTCAATTGTTAACAAGGCGTTAACATGAAAAATGTCACCACCAAATGTTGAATGCCAAAAACCAAATGCCAAACACCATCCACAAAAAGTTGGAGACTATTACAATATGTCACCACTTGTGTGGTGGTGACATATCTATGACCACACTTCAGAATAATATTATCAATTTTGACACATTCTCAGACCGCAAGGTTCCAATATTCAGAATGCAGTGAAACCTGTGAAACACCTCTACAAGTGGAACACTTCTACAAGTGGAACACTTCTACAAGTGGAACACCTCTACAAGTGGAACACCTCCACAAGCGGAACACCTCTGCAAGTAGAACACTTTTCCTTTTTTGTAGCCCTGTGATCATAGGATGTTTTCATAATAAACTTGCTTTTGTAGTAATATAGGTACATGCAAAATAACTATATGAATATAAATATACTGTTGAAGTGTGAGGTGGGTCACTTACTTGTGGAGTTTGCTGCGCAGGTCTGCCAGGAGAGAGAGCATCTTCCAAATCACTGTCATACTCAGAGCTCTGAAAAATATAATCATATGTGTTGGGTTTTGTAGAATTGGTACAATTTGGATAAGGCATGATACAATGATAAATGGGCAATTGATACTATGATAGGGTAAAGGGCCATAGGTGTAGGACAATTGGTACAATGATATGATATAAGACATGATTTGTACAATGATAGGGTATCTGACAATTGGTAATGATAGGGTATAGGGCAATTTGTACAATGATAGGGTATCTGACAATTGGTAATAATAGGGTATAGGGCAATTTGTACAATGATAGGGTATCTGGCAATTGGTAATGATATGGTAAAAAGCAATTTGTACAATGATATTATTGGTGTAGGCCAATTGGTACAATGATATGATATATAATAATTAATGGTACAATGATAGGCTATCTGACATTTGATACAATGATATGGTAAAGAGCAATTTGAACGATGATATTATTGGTATAGGCCAATTGGTACAATGATGTGATATAGGATAATTAATGGTACAATGATAGGCTATCTGACAGTTGATACAATTGCCAGTTGACAAATGACAGTTGATATAATTGCCCCGCATCACTGCATTTCCAACAAAATCAGAGCAAACATAGCATAAAAGTGTTGTGCTTAACGTAACAGTTAAAAAATGCTTCAATTATCTTTACTGATGTTACAATCTCATATAATATTAGAATGAGGTTTAAAAGAAGAACATAGTGCTGATTAGAAAAAGACATTAGCATTATTGGTATAGCTGAAAAGAAAGTCAAAATGTGAATAATTAGGAAATACAAATGCCACAAATATAGAGTGATTATTTCTGGAAAGGATAGAAAAGTAGTTAATTAGGAATAACAGAGTGTAAGAAATATGTGACATCAAAGGTTAAAACAGTAATGTGACATCAAGGGTTAAAACAGTAATGTGACATCAACAGTTACTGCGGTGATGTCACATGTGACATCAAAGATAATGAAAGTGCCATATACTGGTAATGGGAGGTTAGAATAAAAGGTGAAGTCAAACAGTAAAAGTGACATATTTGAGTATGATAGTGACATCAAAAAGTATAACTGTGACAACAAAGATGGTTAGTACACAGATTTAGTAGAATACAGTGCACTAGCTGGACTGAACAATTATAGTTTTCAAAACAGTACCTTTCCCAGAATTCCTGGGGTATCTCGTAGATTAGAACTACGATCAAACTCGCTTTCTCCCTGAGAATCCTAGATAACAAAAAAATGACATGCAAACTATAAGTGCCTTTATATAAGTACCAGAAAAAAGTACTTTAGTGCTAAAATATTCAATATTATACATGTTCTGTCAAGTGTCAAAAATCTTCTAAAAAATAATATATTATTAAAATTGAAATCCTTTAACATCTCAAAATCAGCAAACATTCATAATATAGAAAATTACAGTGTGCAATATAAGCATTAATATATCATTGCATGTAAAAAAGTATGACTCATAAAATAAACGCAGTCTATGTCAAGGAAGACCTGTTATGTCAAACAATATTTTTAGTTCACACACTACCTACAAGTGAATATTTAGTAATTCTATTTACTTGTATATTAGTATGCATGCATATACATTGTGCATGTGTAAGAGACATTCTGTGGTACAGAAATGGCAGACAAAAGTTGTTATGAAGATTTGTAGAGCAAGCTTTTCACTCCAGAGAAACAAAAGTTTTCACTTTAAACTAACAAGCAATCACTCAGCAGAAAAAGATCTTCAGTTGATGAATATTAGAGATGGTACTCAACAACAGTTATAAGAGAGTCTGCAAACTTATGTAGTTGTGAAGGACTATATAAGACTGCAGTTTGTTGATGAGGACTATCTTTGACTGCGGATTTATATTGTGATAGACTACATTTGACTGCATTGACTGAATTGTTATGGAGGATTTCCATTGACTGCAGTTTAGTGTCGTGAAGGACTTCAATTGACTGCAGTTTATGTTGTGATGGACTACATTTGACTGCAGTTTGGTATCGTGAAGTACTTTAACCAACTACAATTTAGTGTTTTGAGATATAACACTGTTATAGAACAGATACACAGATTCAGAGTATAGTGAATAAAGAGCAAAACCTACAAACAAGTGAGCACAAAGAAGATACATAAGAAGGTACATATGCACAGGGGTAGGCCTAAACATGTGACCTGCTATAACAAGCACACATTGAAAGAAACACTCTGATCACAAGATTTTAGCATTAATTTTTAATCCAATGTTCTAATGAAAAAATAATTCAACTTTGATGGGATTTGAACCCAAGACCTTTAGGTCTCTAGACTGTTGCTCTCTCAGCTCTCAGTGTACTCATCCTAGCTATTTCAAAGTGAACAAAAGTTTCAGTGATCAGTAGGTATGTCTAACTTTCTTGTGAACTACCCCAGTGCATGAATGTGAAAAATTCTGATATCCATATGCACACAATTACGATATGTTGCACTTAATTATAACACATGTGCACACATTTATAACATATACCTCTTGTTGGGATGTATAACCAGATTGTGATACATCTCCAGTTTGGTATGATATTGCATCACTCTGGTGTGAAATGAAATCACTTTGATGTGAGCTGATGTCACCTTTGTGTGATATATCATCACTTTCATGTGATAAAACATCACTTTCACGTGAAATTACATCACTTTCAGGTGAGATTACATCACTTTTATGTGAAATTGCATCACTTTTCCCAGATACCGCGTCACTTTGCTGGGACGCTACGTCACCAAAATGTGACGCAGGAAGTGACGGAGGATGTGATGAGAATTCTCCGTCAGCACCATCTTCAGAATCCCAATCTGAGTTAGACTACAAAAACATACAACCTGCGACATCACATTTCAAGATATACTCATTAAAACATATAGCCAAGTAACAAATAAAAATCAAGCAAATCAAATTAATGTGACGCAAAAATTGTGCATTTTTCAAACCAACTAATCTTCTGAAGTGAATTGCAAGCAAAATGGTGCGTGACTGTATCAAAAAATTAATACTCAAGGACAAATTATACAAATTAGAAAGCTACATAAATGTGATGCAAAAAATTGTTTTCAGGTATTCAAACATGACTTTAAACTTGTAGACCATTCGTTATTTTACGTTACAGTAAAACTGCTACATGTGAACACCTCTAAAGAAGCGTTATTTATTTTATTCAATTTTGAACATTGACTCCCAATTTTGGAAAACTAAAGAGCAATGTGAATAGTACAATGGATATATGTGTATCATGATACATTGAATTAAATCTATAGATATCAAGGTGTTCACATATTGACATGTTCTTCTATAGCATGTATTAGGGGTCATCTCAAGTTTTACACAAAATTCTACACATTTTCCATTATGTTCACATTGTGAAGTTCACCATGGAGTTCAATCTTTTTCTCAAAGCCAAGGGTACCATAAACATGATTTTTAACTTTTACAACCCACACACTAAAGACATAATTACATGTAGAACTCAGTGTGAAACATATGAGATGGTCCCTTATCTGAATTGAGACAGAGCTTTATTCGGACCTGGTCATTCTCGCTGCCTTGCAGAAGCTTCTGTTGCGCTGATGCCACGGCCTCGACATCACTGTCAAACTCTGACACCTGGGCACATGCAAACACAAATAAGAAATAAATAAATGAAATAATAAATAAAACAATGATTTCATGCAAATTAAAGACAATGTGAGTAATCAGATAAAGAATATGAAAAGTAAAGTTAGTGTTCATTTATCAAAAGAAATAAATTGTAATGGATCGAATTATGCCATGCTCTATTGAACTTGAAGAAATGATGCAGATAACATAATGATCATAGAGGGTTTGGAACTATTCATTTTCATTGAAATGCTTTAATATAATATCCCAAAATGTCGCATAATTTATGGATATGCTAAAATGTTATCTTATAAGCAAAATTAGTCTATATTAAAAATTATGGATTAAAAGTGCTCCCATTTATTTAAAAACATGCTGTCTGTACACACATTTTATAAACATTTTAGGCCATTTTAGGTAATATACAAACTCATACTCTAACACACATTACATAAACATTTGTATCTCAAACACAAAAACTTGTCGCGTTACACTTTAAAACATATAATGTGTGGGTTTACATTGATAAACACATCAGAACTATAAATGTGAATATGTTACAAAGGCAAATACATATACTTCATATATTTCAACACTACCAAACACAAAATGCAAACTATGATACAAATAAAAGATAAATAAATAAATATCTGACTTCTACTGCATAATGTTTAAATCTGACATCTAATCTAATCTGACTACAGTTGAATCGTGCTTATCATGAAAATTAATTTTTGGATGATAAAACAATATTTTCAAATTTTGGGGCCTTAAGCGACACAATGGTATCTTATTACATTAACATTTAAAATGTCTACTTTCACACATGCAAGCTATGAGAAAACACCATCTACGGTAAGTTACTCCAAATCACTGCAGGCTGCACTGTTGGTTGAAAACATGCAAAATAAACACATATACCTATCTATAAAATGCAAACAACAAAATGCAATCAACAAAATATATTGTGCAGTGTCCAAACTTGGATCTCTCACCTGACCAGATTCATCATGATGAGGGGTGGAAGCATGGTCAGATTGAGGGGAGGAGGCTCGTTTAGAGCGCTCTGATTGGTCAACTGACTGGTTGCTATGGTGACTAGGCTGTTCCATAGTAGCTTGTTCCCCTCCACTGTCAAATTCTGATTCCTGTAGCCCATTTATCAAATGCAGTTAGTATTAGTTATTTAGTATTATTTCATTTCACCCATCCTGGCTCTAATGACACGATGCACATTTGCAAAATTTTTTGCCATATTAGGGACATTCAACCATGAGAAAGATGTTTATGTTATGACACTAACATGTCCCGAAATTCAGAATAAACACCACCTTGCAGCTGCTCTATATATCTGTGTCAATAATGGTGAAATTTAATATTGTTAGACCATGTACCACCAGCATATAAGCAATTTCATGATTTTAGTGCCCATGCACCCAAAACAGACATCTCATCTTCACACGTTCAGGTTTCCCTCCATTCATCATACAATTGAAGATGGTTTTAAAATGCAGTATGGAGATTGCCACGCACAACATGCGTCATAATGCAATGTCTTAGCCAAGTAATATTTACCAGGTACATATGCCAGGGACGATACTGGCTTTTATAGCCTTTAAAGAATCCCTAGGAAAGAATGTATTATAAATCAGTAACAATGACATCACAGAGTTGAGTTTACAAACTAACATATTAAACATGGAAAGCTGATTTGGGTGGAATATGGTTACACTGTGGGATTTTAGGGCTTCTAGTGAATAAAAACCTAGTTAAGTAAACAACAGTAATCAAACTTTTAAAATAGTTCCAAAATAATTAACAATTTCATCATTCATCTTATGAGAAAACAATCACACAATACAGTAGTTTTGATACACTTCACTTTGAGATTATTTTCCCATAATGCAATAGATATAGCAGATGTACTACTGGATATACTGACCTCCTGTACAGCAGGCTGACGCTTCCCAGCAGCAGCTGCTCCTGAGGTATTCTGAAATGTGGGAATAGATACACTGATTATCTCTTGTTTCTTATAATAAGATAATAATCCAGAAAGAAAAAAAGCTCATAATACTCAAAATCTAAAAATGACCATGTAGTAAGCCCCGATTTTTGCCCAGTCTTTTATCAACTGACCAAACAATTAAATCGTTAGGACCTACTTGGAATTTCATATAACTACTTACTTTATTTGTGAATGACGCTGTATATTTATTGTGTGGGGTGCTAGGTTCTGACCAATCACTGTCGCTGCGGCCTTTACGTCCAGGGGAAGGAGATTCATCACTGTCGTCTGATAGGTCACTAAGACCAAGCTCTGCTAGGACAGCTAAAATGGACAAATTGTGAAATAGAAATGATGTCAAAAGGAAAGAAGCAGCTAAAAGGAGACAATCAGATAGATTCAATATTTTTCTGGATACATATAGAACATGGTATTATTTCAGTTAAGTTCAAAATACAGATAGATGACAACCAGCAACTTTGGTGATCTTCAACTGCAAAATCAACTCTAAATGATTAAATAAACACGCACCTCTTTACAGAATGATGATTTCTGAAAATGATTGTCATGGTTACCTTTTTGTTTATCCTTGTTGAGCTTACTGCCTTTGTCACTCTTAGTAGTACTACTGGCAAGAGGTAGGTCAGAATCATTGAATCTGTCTCCAGATGGCACCTTCAAAAAAACAGAAAATAACTGAACAAGGCACAGAAATAATTTCATTGGGGATGAAGTCTAAATGTCAACAGTTGCGGAAAAATTAAGTTAATTTGAATAGAATGGAGGAAAATATGACAACTTCAAAAGTAAACAATGCATTAACATGCAAAATTTCACTACCTGCCATTTGTTACAGACACTGAACATAAACCACTGAGCGCTGAGAACAACAAAAAGGTTGGAGTTAACAATGATATGTCACCACTTGTAGTGACGTAAAAATGTTAATTTTTTGAAAAAATCAAATGAAAGACATATCAATATTTTGGAATTTGTAATATGCTGATGCTGCTTGTATGCTGATCATTAATGTAATCCAGAGAATTGTGGTATACCTTGGACTGAGGCATCTTAAGAGAGGCTAAATTGCCTTCCTTGCGGCCACTAGGTAGTGGAGAATCATCCCATGAATCACTTTCCTCATCATCACTTATTTGTTTTGTCGCCTTTTTAGGCACGGCTAATTTCTGTTTTTGAGGAACTGGGGACATTTCAGAGTCATCGTCCCAAGAATCAGCAGCTTTTTGTATTTTCTGTTTTTGTTGGGCACTAGTTTGTTTTGACTTTTCCGGAACTTTGATAGCAGGATTTTGCTTTTTTACAGTCATGGTGACATCATTATCTTCTGCCTCCGAGTCGCTACTATCCCAGGAGATTCCCATATCAGATGTCTTTGTAGAGTTCACGTAGGAATTGGATCCAGGTTTGCCCACAGGTTGGGGTAATTTTGATCTGCTTTGTACGCTAGCATTTGAGTCAGTTCTATTGATATTATTTGCATTGTTTTGTTTTTTGGTGGGATCGTAGCGAGGGATTTTGGATTTTGAGCCACGAGCTTCTCCATTCCTGTCAAAATTGGCATCTAAAAATATAAATCAAATAATTTATAATCTTAACAATTAAAACAATGTTTAAATTGAATCAAGCATACAAGAAATGAGGGACAAGGCATCAACATGCAAGATACCACCAGCCATTTGTTACAGACACAAAATGCCAACTACCAAATGTCAACACAAAAAAGTTGGAGACTATAACAATATGTCACTACTTCTGATAGTGACAAAAAAATCAAACATTTCATTCAGTAAATACTGACAAGACAGTCAATCCAGAAAAACAATTGTCAGAAATACGACTTATACATCTTCTGATCATCCAAAGTGTATTGCACCAAAAATTAATATAATTATGAGCTATGTGTAAATCGTGCTAGAATGTACTTAAAATACTCAAATGAACGCGACAACTTCATTATTATTCCCAGCATGCCAAAAGAATTGCGAGATAATCAAGGCCACTCAACTGAACTTACCTTTTTTGGGTGGTGGGGAATCTTCCTCGTCATCAGACGGCTTGAGGAGTTTCGACAAGTTCAGTTTAGGTAATGATGCCTGAAATTAAAAATCATTGTGATTAGAACTATATATATGTATGCAATATTTTCATTCAATTTTGTACTTTGAAGACGTTACAATACTACTAGTGAAAAATATAGCTTTTGATTCTAATTCCATTTATCAAAAACAAGACACAATTCCATTCCATGTAATTATTTTTTTACACTAATATTATGGATTTATTTTATTTTATTTCACCATAGTTATATTTTATACTTCTGGATATCTATCTGATCTTTATTTTACAAAATTCTAAACCTGCAAATAAAAAACATCAACTCAAGCGAATGACAACAGAAAATGGCGAAATCATCAGTGAGATGAATAAATGCAACATAATTATTGAAACATTGGTATTTGAAGACTTATATAGTGGCGAACCTCTTTGGGTGTTAAAGCATCATGTTTTATAGGTTTTAGTGAGACGCTGCATGTGGGACATTGAATCGGAGAATATGGAGCTTTACGCTCTAACACATACTCCCGATGCTGAAAGGAGTTGATCATTTTAGCATCATGCATAAATGCTTTCAAACATTGGTAACAAATGCACATAATCCCAAAATCATTCCATGAAGGTAACATATTCTAACTAACCCGAATTCTGAGCATATATAGTTTGATTTTGGATTATGTGCAATCAATGTTTCTTTTGTGAATATATTTGAATAAACTGAAATAACTATTATATAACACAATAGATTTATGTCATCCTCCGAACACAGGCCTCCAGAACTCGTACCTCCTTCTTCCATTGATAGAAGGAAGGAACTTAGTGGATGATGTCTGGAACTCTGCGTTCGGAGGATGGATTTATGTAAGAACAACAACAATTCTAACAATATAACAGTGATAAAGCAGTGATCCGTGTGTCCAGTGCAGTAACAAACCTCTCCATGGACTTCATCATCTTCAGTCTGATCATCATCATTTTTGGCACTATTGACCTCCTTTGTATCATTTTGGTTTCCAGTTTTCTCACTATCCTCATCTTTGACATTACTGATCTCGCTGGTTTCTATACCCCTCTGGTTTCCACTCTTTGCATTGTCATTGTCTTTGATTGTATCATCTTTTTTCTGGTTCTTAGCACCATCTTCATCAACTTCACCATCTTTGAGATTATTATCATCATCTGTCCCGCTTCCTTTTGCTTCACCATCTTTGAGGTTATCATCAACTGTTCCACTTCCTTTTCCTGTTGATTCAATGGTTTCTTGATCTTCCATCAGGGCATCAACATGGATGACAGCATTTACTTCTTGTTTATTCACAACAATTTCACTGTCACTTGACGTATTCTCTGCATTATCAACAATATGAACAGTTGATTCAGGACCTTTAACTCCAACATTCTCAGCATTAACATTTGAGCTGTCATCTACATCAGCATCATGGTTCTTGGTATTATTTATTTGTTCAACACCTTTTTCCTGGTCTGACAACTTTGACTTTGAAGTACCTGGTTGATTTCTTTCTATTTCCACATCACCGTCTGGCCTGGTAAGCTTTAAATTTGGAAATGTGGTAAATGATAACAATAAAATTCGATATTGTCAAAGGATAACAATAACATTTGAGATTGGCAAAGGATAACAGCGATGGAATACATAAAACAAAAAGACAACAATTAAAATGACAAATGATAACAGCAAAATTTGAAATTGGCAAAAGATAACAATGAAATCTAAAATAGGCAATGGATAACAGCAAAATTCAAAATTGGCAAAGAATAACAGCAAAAGTCGATGTTGGCGAGGTATAATAATATAAAAGAGATTGGAAAAGAATACTATCAAATGAAATGCACAAAAAGGCAAAGGACAACAATAAAATCAGTAAGATTTTCATTGGAAATTACTGAATTTCATGTTGAGTTCCCCAAATGATAACAATTCCAGAGCACTATGCAATATCGAAGCTTGAAGCTCTTATCCTGAAAAGGCTTAATAGTTACAGACTTGTGCAGCAACATAGTGCATTATACCCCTTTAATTTCATGGATGTTAAACACTTAATGAGCATTTTCAAAACTGAGCGGAAATTCCATTTTGCGGAAGACAGGTTTCCTTCCATTGGGCATAATGTTAAAAATGTTATACTTCCCTGTAATATTAATTTCACTCATTAAGTTCAACAATTAAAAAAGTGATATAAAAACATTGAATGTTCCCAGGAAATTGTACAATAAAATGATGATATCAGTAAAGGATATACATTACAACCATAATATTCAATGAGATCTGTACAATATTCTCAAACAGTCAATCACACAAAGGAGGTGCTACTGTCAATCCCATGAACATAAAGATCAGAGTATCATGGGATTAACAAACTTGTGCTATGAAAGTAGTGTATGACGAGACAACTTCACACAAGTTTACCGTTTCCTCTTTTACATTCTCCTTTGGCTCCTAATTTTAGAAAAAGATTCAGTAATTGAGAAGCAAGGTTATTGAAACACAAAATTTTTTGATACACAAAAAAGCAGAAACTGAAATTAAACCCAGGTGATGTGAACACCTCTTTTAGGTGCATATTTTCGAATAAATGGTTTCTGTTATAAAAAAATTGTAGTTATTCAGAAAGAAGTTTCTATACAAAAATGTTATACAACTAATATTATAATTGGTTATTATAAACAAACATGCATATCAAATTAATATACGAGGGGTGATCAATAAGTAATGGACGCTTTTTTACATAAATGCTTTTTATAGACCAATCTCTTTAATTTTTTCACCAGTGATACATCATTCAATTTTCTATCAACTCTGAAGATTTGGAGACAAAGCATGTAACATATTTTGATATATCTTTATTTCTGTGAAGGAGGTATAGGTACCCTGGGACCGACATAACGTCACACATTCTGAAGCTATTTAGCTCATTTAACGTGCAATGCAGTTTAATTCAAGTTGAACAAAACGAACCATGATGGTTATGAATTCCACCATTTCGATACGCCATAATTGATTTTGAATATTTTGTCATCACTTTGTGGCATTCATGCCACCTTCATTTTACAGGGCCCTCTACAAAAGTTCCATTTAGTGCTACACACTCCTCATTAGCCTCATTAACCCAAAATTGAAAGACAAGGCCGAATCCATTCTCATGACACGGTAGCAAGCTGCAGTTCCACAGCCGGTTTTATTTCATCAATGTCATAAAACCTGCATCCTTTCTCTACAGAAATAAGTAGAATTTGGCCAGATCTGGACTAAAGGCTGCATGGGCCAAGGGCTTCATGTTCAGGTCCAGAGATATTGTATCCTGCACAGTTTGAGATATTTGAGCAGGGGCATTGTTCACATGGAGTACGGTGTTACCTCCTCTCCTCTGACTAACCCTTTCTTCCTCAGTACATTCTCAAATCAACCTGCAAACCCTAACTATACAACACTTTGACATCACAATACAATAATCTTTTATGTGTTACCACAGGCAGCATGATATTCAAACAACACAACTCTTTTGGCATATCAAAAAGTTCAAATCTAACTGATATGCCAAATTGGCATTACTTCAGAATATGTGACATAAATGTCGGTCCCGGGGTACCTGTACCCCCTCCACGAAAATAAAGATGTATCAACACGTATTACATATCTTGTATTCAAATCTTCAGAGTTAATAGAAAATTGAATGATGTATTACTGGTGAAAAAATCAAAGAGATTGGTCCATAAAAAGCATCCGTGTAAAAAAGCGTCCATTACTTATTGATCACCCCTCGTATTATTGCATCAATAAATCAATACATTCACGAACTATAAACAAAGCTGGTTAGCAAGATGTTATAATCACAAACTTATGGTTTAAGCTAAAAGTACACATATATTATGCATCTTGCCCAGCTCAGAGCTAAAATATGTTACTATATCCAGATTAAAACATTCATCTTGACAGGCATGCAATATGAAGATATAACTGAAATCAAGGGGATTTTAAAAATTTGGAAAAGCCGTCTGCAAATAAAGGTGTATTATGGGTAATTTTTACCTGAGGTTTGTGTTTTTCAGCTATGGAGTCCTCTGCCTCTGTATCGCTCCAGTTAGACCCTGCATTCTGCTCAGATATCCGACTTTCAGTGTTGTCATCAGAATAGTCACCTAGTAACAACAGTGTGACATCAGAGACACAGAAAACTATGATTATCAGGGGTCCATTTTGGTATGATCGTAACTTATGATGCCTAGAGAGCTGTTGTCTATTGCAATATGAAGACATATCCAAAAATGGACCTCAGAAGCAGTGTAAGGAACCATTTGCTATGAATCATCAAATGAAATGAATACAACTTTATGATCACATGTTCTGAGAAGAATAAATAATTTGAAAGGTTTGAACATGAATTTGGCTTGGCTTGTTGCTTGACTGGGATTGACTTATGGCTTGAGCTACCCCTTTGAACATCATTGGATCCTCTCTTAAGAGTTAGACAAAATGTTTACTATTGAAAAAGAAGTTCGAGTTAATTTTCTTATCTCCATGTAAAGTACCTGTACCACCAGTGTCCATTGCTGGAATACCATATCCCCCTAAGGCAGGCTTGGCTTGTTGTTTGACTGGGGTAGACTTATGGCTGGAGCTACCCCCCTGACCTGCGCTGTGACTAGGAGACTTGTGATTATGCACCTGGAGAAATAAAAATACATCTAGTGTAACAAGCATACAATCTACCCTTGAATGAAATCTGTGTACATTTATGTCCCTCCTCATACAAATTTCTAAAACAAATAAACGAGGGGGCAGACACTTCGAGAAGACGACATAAAATTTCATTATTTCTAAACCCTATTCCAACAAGGAATGGCTAAATAGTTGGATCTGTGATATACAGATGTTGTTTGGAAAGTTTACCTTAAAATCTTGAAGCAGCTCTGAACAGGAGCTATTACCCTGCATAACAGCATGATCTTCAGCAGTCCAACCTGAAATTCAATTACGGTTAATCTTTTTCAATTCATTTTATAGGTTTTATTATGGTGAATTAATTTAATCAAATAGCAACATAACAAACATTTTGTCAATGTCAGTGTTTCTGCGTTTCAGGATTAAGAATATTCAATGTTTTGTGTACAATTCATTCACTCAAACTGAATTTTGGACAAAAACTATACTTTTTGTATTTAGCCAAAATAAGTACTTGTGCTGTATTCATGCACATAACACGAAAAACACAGGAAAAATGCCTGTTATCCTACATCTACGGGTGTACTGTATTCTGATATGATCTACTGAATCACAGAAGGGTAATACAGTTAAAATAGTCTGATATGACTGTTTTAAAGTGTTTGGATTAGCAGGTATTCACATTTCAAGGTTTCTTATTATGTAAATCAATAAGAGATAATAAAATCGGAACCAAGAAAAAGTGTTCACATCAAAGGATGCTTGGATGAGAGAGGTGTTTGGATATACCGGTTTTACTGTAAAACATTATAATCTTTCGACTTTGCATTATACAATGTCAAAATTCATTGTTATACCTTTCTTGTCTTTTACTCCAATGTCCACCTTGAACTTCAACAACATTTTGATGAGGTTCACATCATTGTTTCTGCATGCTAACATCAAAGGTGTTCTGCAGAAAAAATAAATATATTCCAAATTGGAAACATTATCTATGCTACTTAGTTGCAACAAGCACAATGCCTTTGGCAAGCCATTTTCAAAAAGAGCTCTTAATGAAATAGTAACAAGCATATTTAAAATGAAATAAGTTGACAGTCCAAATCATTGTTTGAAAAACAAAACCAATCCAAACCAGATTATCCATGATAATTTTGTTTCATTGATTCTGGTTTGTTTTCGAACAGAATTGATTAGAATGTACAAACCTCCCTTCATCCACAGTTTCTCGAATATTAGGGTCTGCGTCACTCTGGAGCAAAAGTCTAGCTATCCCCACTTGGTTTTCTTCTGCACACACATGAAGGGCAGTCAGTCCATTCTGAAAGAACAGACAAAATGGATGATATAGTATGAGTCTTGTGATCCATGTATCACTGATTTGGTGTGGTTTCAGTTCAGGTATTTCTCATGCAAATTATTAATTAGGTCACATTTATAACACACAAAATCATAAATAAGGAAAAGAAATGGATAGTCTAGGACTTAAATCAATACTGGAGTGTATAATACTTTTTTTAACATGGACCGAGACAGTAAATGAAAAAACACCTGGAAATTTAAACAGATGTTTTCTGTTATGATTTACAAATACAGCAAAATGCAGTGTACTCTTAGATGGAAAGAACAAGGTATTATAAACGTGCAAAATGTCACCACCTGCCATTTGTTACAGAAGCAAAATGTCAAACGCAAAACACCACACACAAAAAAATTGGAGACATACTTTGTTCTGGATATCTGGGTCAATGCTGTAATCAATAAGGAGTCTTGCGAGAGTCTCGTTGCCAGACCTGGCCGTATAGTGGAGCCCTGTCTCCCCCTGGAGATCCTGTACATTGACATCTGCCTTGTACTCCATTAAGGCCCTGGCACAAGCCTCTTGGTCACATTCTATAGCCTGAAAGTGAACATTGTATCAGTTGATGCATGTTTTATTTAGATGTTATAAGATTTTCTTTTTTTGTGACTTACACATGACACATGATATTTCTTATGAGATTGACTGTATTTTCATGACTCATTGTCAAAATCTCTTGGAGTCGGTAATCAGTTTTTTCCAAAACATGACATATAACCCGCATTTCCCAAATATGAAATAAACACTCGGTCAAGGACCAGAACAGATGTGATGCACAGATTGTTTAAGATAATAAAGTATCTTATAGAAAAGAATGTCAAAATGAGAGGCAGAGGGTTTATCTACATTGTACAAAGAAATTAATTTTGTTTTTACAAGCAATGATTTTTGACATGACATCAAATTAATGATAAACAAAAAGATCTCCGAGCTGTAATTTAATAACAGAACATAGTTTCTTATTTGAGCAATAACGAAATATGTGCCATAAATATTTAATGAATGAATAATTAACGCCAATACACAATATAGGTCTTCTTCTACATAAGAAAAGCATTCATATGGGTCTTATTAATTATTCATGTATACTATTAATGAAAAATAATCTAACTCTGCTAGTGTATGTAGTTAAACAACAGAGTGGTTCTATTATCACTCTTTGATGTAAGACAAGAGGCCTCAAATTTAGGATCTTGTCAATGTTTTGATTGGTGTCCCAAAATGTAACCAATTTCAAGACAGACTTAACGCCATTTGCATCAAAAAGAGAAATTGGTCTTGTATTGATTTTCTTGATTCAAAAGTTGCTCCCTGAAAAAACTGATGTACACGCATTAAATGTAACATTGAGCTTTCCATCCCTCCCTAAAAAAAAGAACAAGCTGACAAACAACAATTTAAGGACCTTTCATTTGACCCCCCATTTGGTGCCTTTGCCTATGTATAATACAACTGAAAGGGCTTTGTCTCTTGGAGAACTAAGAGTTAAATTATTGTACCTACCTTCAACAGAGGTGTTTTGCCTTCATTATCACCTTGGCCAGTCTTGGCTCGCCATGTACTTATCAAAGCCTCTATCACCTCACTGTGGCCACGGGTACTCGCAAAGTGCAAGGCTGTCCTGAAACATAAAACAGATGTTGAGAGGATGGGACATTCCATTGAGTACTTGATAATCTAAAGAGTGTCAACATCAGATTGGAAACTAGGCCTAAACTAGTTTTTTGTCGAGAAGGAAAGAAGGCAATTTCCAGACAGGAAAGGAAATGGTAGACATGCATCTCACTTCATCAAAAATAATCCCCAAATCTTAAAAACAAAGAAGTTTCACCTACTTTCTTTGATTTCATATTTTCAAACATTCAATTAATAGAAATATATACAAAAGAAAAACTGTTGCAGATCTAAAAACATCTTCTTCCAGTTTTACAACTTCGTTTGCAATGCAAGATGGCATGTAATACTCCATTTACGGCACAATAGAGGCTACAGATGAGTTTATCACCTTCAAGCCTAATTTTTTTTTAAATTAAAGAGGCTCTATGCCATAGGATAGCATAGGACAAATATAGGATAGCACAATCAAGACCCCTCTGGACTTTTTTGCATCTTGAGTTTCACCACATAATTATGTACCCATCTACTTATCAAAGAAGACCCAAATCCCCCTCTTTCAGTGCTTTAATTTTTCGATTGTGCTGGCCGATCTAATTATTTTTGAAGAAATTAATTCAATCTGAAGTTTGAATATACCGGGAAAGTCCTCCTGTTATCTGATTGGTCGTTAACTTGTTTACCATAAACCTGATTGGCTGCCTGGTTCAAGGTGTTTGTAGGCGTTTGTGTGATTCAATGGGGATTCCCCTCGCTAGACGAGGAATCTTTTGTGTTTAATTCTGGAGTTTGGCTGTTCTGTTGATTATTTCCGATATTTCGGCAATAATATACCCAAAAGTTATTCTCAAGATATATCCATGGTTTGCGAGATATTATATGAGCAATAACAATAGGACATCATTGATTGTCTGGGGGAGAAATCTATGGCATAATGCATCTTTAAGCCTAATGGAATATTTAGCAATAAATCTAAACTGCTGAGAGGACACATTAATGCAATTCTTTGAAAATAGCTGTGGTGGTCTTGACACTAGATAGTCACTACAAGACAAATACTAATGCCTCATACAAGGCTAAATCCCGGGGGCTATAATAATATGGCAACTTATGATACCCATGCAACCCTTATTTTAGTGATTATAACTCGGATCGTCCTATGCTATGGTATTTCAATGGAGAAAAATTGGTGTCAGAAAGGGCATTAAGTTTTCGATTTAATTGTATCTATGTATGCATACCTATGTAATTTATCTGTAATATTAGGATCCTTCTTTGCAAATTGATGTATTTTTGTGACATCTCCAGACCAAGCTGCCTTGTGAAGTTTGTTCAAATCTTTTTCTCTGACCTCATATCCTAGACTCTTGTTGAGAGATCCAGACGAAGCGTTTAGCTCCTGAGAAGTATTCTTCTTTCCTTTACCGAATTTGAATAGTTTCTTCATCGTGACTTACATCAATATTCTTTTATTGTGAGATTAATAAACATTTTTGATTTTTTTTCTTGAAAATTGTTTTCGTTGGAGAAGGTCGTACACCACAGTTCAAATTTCAAAACGCAGAACACATTACAAATATTTTATAGTCAGCAACTATGCTATTTTTCGGCGATTTATGTATTCAAGAACGAATGTAAGAATATACCTAAGAACTAAATAATGTTTTTCCATTTTTAGGAAATAATGCTTCAGAAAAATATGGGAAAATTAATCGGAATGTGAAAAAACTGTGATGCTAGTGCCGCTATCAACCGGAAGTAGAAAAACTTGCACATTTTTATGTTTTTCACTAAATTACTGAAAATGAACCTTTTCACACACAATATGTTAACTTCTAACATTATAAAGGGTGTAACTAAAGGTTATCCACTTGGCATTGAGGTAAGGAAGTGTTTATTTACCATTAGTTGTAAGTTCAGCTACATCATGGGTTACTTCGGTCTAGTCATATAAATCCGACCATCGTATGCTTTATTTGTCATTATTTTTTGATAATTTGGATATTTATTTTTTGTTATTTTCTTGCATACTAGGGTCGTACACACTTCCCGGTTGTAAATTGAGGGAAATGCTTTCCTGGCCTGTTTAGGCAACCAAAATCACACAAATTATGTATTAGAATATGCTCTTCATCGATAATGTATTTAATCCTACCTTACACACGTCAAACGCTTGATAATTGAAGAAGTATAAGAATTTTTCTGGAAACAAATTTTTTCCCCATGTGTAGATGCATTCTGGGTAATGATTGTGTAAAAGTAAAACTCTAGGTGAAGCGAAAAAACGAAATTACAATAAATTACGGCAGCCATATTGAGATCGATATTTCAACTCGAAAAAGTTTATCATCGTCTTATGACAATTGAATCGCCTTCTCAGACACCAAGGAGGGTGAAGAAACCGAAAACAGATATGTTGGTAATAAATAATTACGATTTCGTTTTGGTTGCATGGTTTCACATTTAGACTGTATTCAGTGACCTTGAGTGACCTTGAGAGCCATATTGGAAATTGGTTCAAACATATACGAAAATGATTACATTTCTTCAATTATCAAGTGTTTCCTGTGTTTAAGGTAAGATTTAATACATTCTAGTTGAAGCATTGGATCCATTATCTTATCTGTGTAACTTTTGTTGGGCATAGAGGGCAGAAAAGCATTTACCGCAATATACGGGCCTTAATATCCTCGACGCAAATGTTGAAAACAAAAATAAAAAACAAATATCCAAATCGTCAAAAAGAAACGTGAAACAACAACATTTAGTCGAGTTCACTTGACTACTTCGGTCCAAAGCCTTCTCTATATTCCGGCTTTGAGGAGGAAGATTGAGCTGCCTTAGTATTATAAATATTGTAAATCATTGTGTCACACGCACAGTAAATATGGCATAATAATATGAAATATACCTTTATGTATAGATTTGAAGAACATCAGCTCACATCCCCGTCTGAATCTATTGTTACATTTGATTTCTTTAAGCGAGAATAATTTCAAATGTTATTCACGTCCAGAACCGGAAGCCATTTTTAGCTACAGCGAGAAAATTTCACCATGTGTCAAACTCCGAAATGAAATTTTGAAATATCTAAATCCAGACAAGCAACGCTTCATCCTAAATATGATTAATATTCTTAAAAATATTTATAAAATTTATTAAAAATGAGTTCTAGGTGCGTGTAGGTGCGTGAAGCACAGTACATACGAAATCAATGAAGTTTCGTCTAGCTGTAAGCTAGAGACTCGAGTAAATCATGGGCATTCAACATTCTAGTTGAATGCCCATGGCTACATGAATGAAAATATTTCAAGTTGGGTCGGGATTAACCAAACCTGTCTGGCCCAGTAATCTACTCCCGACGTCGTAGATCTGGGCCAGACGAGGTCTGATGCAAAAAAAGTCGGGATTTACTCCGGAAAAAAACATGTCGCTGAATCATCACTATTCCCTACTAGCAACCAAAACATCGGGCTCCATTTTAAATCAAGTATTTATAATAACATTACTTACACGTAAATGTGGTGATTTGTTTGTCATATTGATGTTGAAATTGGCACAACATTTCGTCAATATTTTCATCAGTTCTCCGCACCGAATAAAGTCACGTGATGTGACGTAACACAAATGTGACGCTATAATTTTTAACTTTCATGGAACGAAAATACATTTCCCGGGAATCAATACATTCCAATTATTACGATTTCTTCAGCAGATTTGTTATCAAAATGTAGATTACTTTATAAAACAGACGTATCTGTGTTGTATTTAGACGTGAAAGAAATATGGTGGACATTAAATACGATTTTTCAATTTGTTGAACTGACCGAATGTAGTACTGAACGAAATATGCAGCCGAGATATATCGATATTCTACGAGATCACAAACAGATTGCAGAAGAATTTTTCTTTTTGCTGCTTTAATCGTTTTGTTCTTATTTAATAGCCGCCATCCGGCGATGGAAATCTAATATAAATACAAAGTTTGATACAAGGAACAAACACGTAAGTGTTTTTTATGATGTTTATTCATTTATCAGCATGTATTTTTCATCGAAAAACCTATGTGTTTTTTTCGGAGTAAATCCTCCTTTTTTTGCATTGGACCTTCTTTGGCCCAGTCTACGACGTCAGGAGTAGATAACTGAGCCAAAGTGCTTTGGTAAGGTCGGGATTTGTAATATGTTGACTTGTAGATCTAGATCATGAGCTCTACCTGCACAGCTGTAGTAGGTGAAGTTTTTAGAGCTCAGTTGGTAGAGGATCAGACTTTGGATCTTAGGGTCCTGGGTTCAATTTCAACACTGGGACTTTGATTTTGTTAGTTTTCCTAAAGTCTTTATTAAAGAGGGATTTACCATTTTCTTTACAATAAAATCAACTGGAACTCTATTGTGTATCATTGGTCCTTCATTAGGCTTTTAGAGAAGCTTGTGGCCCATTTTTATTTATGTAAGCTTACTGTTGCATTGTTAAAAATCAAAATTCCCAATTGCCTTTACAACATACTGTGTAATATCTTGTGATTTATGTAAATATGAACACTTATTTTATAAAAATATAGATTATAATGTGCTATATTTTAGATGGATTGTTCAATATTCTAATACAACCTCAAATAAAAATAATTTTCATGCAATTTTATTTATAGTGGTGACTTTGTATATTAAACTCCCAGTCAGTTCTCAGAATTACAAGTAGGCAATTAGTTAGAATCTGTCATATAGATATACGTTATAGATATGCGTTTTTGCATTTTAAGGCTACAGAAGTAAAGACATCAGAACGTGAGTTTAACCCAGATTTCATTGGCAGAATGATTCCAAGACTTGAATGGCCAGCAGTTGTAGAAGGAGCAAAGATGGTAATAAGTATTTCAAATATCTATAAATATTTCTGTTGCATTAAATCTAAATAATGTGAACATGCTATTTACAAAGCTGATTGTAACAATTTCTAGTCTGGACCCTTATGATAAACAGTCTAAAAATCTTTCAAGAATACAAAAAGAGGCTCAGAATATCAGGATATCTACTCTCAACCTTACCTCATATCACATCAAAACCTACAAGTGAAAATTCTTCTTGTGTCAATGTCTACAGCTTAAAAGCATTGAAAATAGAATACAAACAATGTCTGTAGGGCCTTTAGTATGGGCTCAATAGAACATTGCTTGATGCAGAACAGAAAGTATATGATGAGAATCAGAATAATATGATGAAATCATGTCTGCTCTGCCATCTACATATGTATTTGCAATTCTTTATGTTTTAAACAGTATTCATTGTGAATTATTATTTTGTTTTTGACCAGCTTGGACAAGATGCTGTTCCTGAAGAAGTCCCATCAGACTATGAGACCAATGAAGAATTTTTAAAACAGGCACACCGACTACTTCTTGAGGTACTTCTTTATCTTAAAAAGAACATGTTGATGTTGCAAATATAGTGACATTTATTTGACTCATGAAAATTCTCTAACATCTTACAGTATAAACTCTAAACATTTCCAAACATAAATACAGTAAAACGTGTATTTAATGAACACATATGGAGCCACAAAAGAGTGTTCACATTAGGTAGGTGTTCACTACAGAGAGGGGAGTCAATGTAAAATGTGTCTTGAAGTATTGTTCACAAAAACAGGTGTTCGCTAGAGAGAGGTGTTCACTAAGACAGGTTTTACTGTCAGTGTTTGTTCTAAGCGAACACAACTCACAGGACCAATGGACCGGCAAAATCAGGTCTAAAACAGGTGTTCACTAAGACGGGTTTTACTGTACGCGTACTTGTTATATTTTTGAGAGCTGTATGATGTAATTACCTTGAGTATTATAATAACCTGAGTATTATAATCACCTTGTAATCAAGTTGACTATTTACCTTAACTTGATTATAGTGATTTCCTGTATGTACTATATTTTGTATCAATTATTATCATCCCATCTCATCTTGTCCATTTTAAAATATTCTTTTTTACAGGTGACGGTACAGGAAGGTAATCTCATATGTCCAGAAAGTGGAAGAAAATTCCCCATTACAAACGGTATTGCAAATATGCTTCTTAAAGAGGATGAAACCTAACAATAATGCAGAACAGACTGGTGCTATGACCATATATGGAATTATTTTATGGTTTTACCTTATATGGGACTATTTTCATGGTGAAGAAGTAAAGACAGTGGAATTATTCGAGATAAAAATTACTTTGAAGAAAGCAGAGGAAAGGAGCTTGTAATGAGAGAGACTTGATACATATAGTTCACATTTTGTGACTTGGGCATTCTGAAAAATGTCTATAATGGGGATACCACTATACATTTTCTAACATGAATTATTTTCAACCTGTACAATATCTATACTATACTCGTATGTATGATGCATATAATTATTCAACATGAAATACATGATCATGTAACTTCTGTATTTTGCACATCATTGAACTATATGTGCTTTTAATATATAAATTGTATTTAGATAGATAAGAGTTTCTTGTTCTTAAAATCTGCCTGAGTGACAGTCAGTGTTTCATGTCAACTTATTAAGGTTGTTGTTTACCCGAAGGCCAAAAAATAACTAATACAAAGTGTGTACTTTTTATGTCACCGCCAGAAGTGGTGACATATTGTTACAGTGTCCAATTTTCTGTGGCGGCATTTGGTGTTTGGCACTAGGTCTTATCGGCATCAAATGGCAGGTGGTGACATTTTGCATGTTTAATTCCTTGATTTAAATTAAAATGACAAGAACATAACTAATTCATATGCATGTGGAATGTGCCCAAAAACCATCAAATCTTAAGAATAATGACATTTCTTGGGAGATGTCCTCCGATAGACAATTTGCTATATGCATTGATAAATAGATGGCAGCACTTGTGTTGATCATTCTGAATACCAATATGCATAGTCTTAGATTTATTTCCAATTGTTTTAATGCAAAACTCCATTGGCGTGCAACTAGATAATATTATTGACATGCAAATTGATTGTGGTATTATCTTAAAAATGGAATTAAAGATTAAAGATTTTAACATTCTGTCAATGGAGATTTCGCTTCGCCTTTTTTCAATAGTAATAGAAATCCTGTAAGTCCTTAGTGGTTGAATATGCAAATGTTTTAAAATCTCATTAAAATGAAACTTCAGCTAGATTTTAGGGAATGTGCTTTTCAAAAACTGAATCATGACGAACACTCAGAAAAGTAAGACATTTCATAGTTTTTAACCTGGAAGTCTATGGTATATTTAACCAAGGTATTAACATGCAAAATGTCATTTGTTACAACCACCAAATGCCATTTGTTACAGATGCCAAACACCATCTGTCAAACATGGACACTATAACAATATGTCACCACTTCTGGTGGTGACAAAAATGGGACAGACAAAACATGTTCACATTTGGAGGTATTTAGATTACAAGGGGGTCCAACTATACATTATTCTGTTATGCAGAGTCCCTCCTTTCAGAGGGTTAATGTCCCCTGCTGTGAGAAGCGCTTCTTACAACTGGGGACCCAAATGTTGCTAAAAGGAGAATGGAGGGACTTTGTATAACAGAATAATATACCAATAGAAAGGCATTCTTGTTTTGCTTCGTGTAGTTTTACTTTGTATGGAACAATTTTGAAGTAAAACAATGCAGTATCAGACTAAAAATCCTTGATTTGCAATTTTTAACGTTTTTTGTGTATAGTTGGACCCCCGTGGATTAGAGAGGTGTTACATCCAAAATGATGTCAATAGAAAATATGTTTAATGCAGAATCTATTAAAAGATGGCATTTGTGTAATGTATTAAGTACGATATAAAGATGTCGTTGACAATGAATATTGTCTACTGATAATTCTCAAGTCAGAGAGAACTGAACATTTTGGCAAGACCAAAATATATGACCATTTTTGGATCACCCTGTACAATATCCCAGAATACTATGGAGGTTTACCATGGACTCAAGTGATGCACGCTAATGTGTAACCATTGTGTAACACACTTAATTTGTAGGAACACTATCTTTATTAATAGATTCAAGATGGTTATAAAGATGACATTAAGGTCTTAGGACGTGTATACATTATGGCAGCATTGTTATCAACAATATTAAATGAAAAAATCTTTTTTCGCCCTCAATATTATTTCTGAATGATTATTCCTGAAAATCTCATGTCAGGGGTATATCTTACATTTCAAAGAATTTGTGTGCAGGCCTGTCGTTAGATGCTTTTAAGGAGAAGGGTCTTTTTCAATTTTGCCAAAAATGTCACTACGTTTTTAGAAATATTTACTTTGACCAAGGAGGACTATGTTGACCTTTAAGCCATTTTTTGGTTGTAATGTGTGGTACTTGTTCTGTTTCAGGGTTCAGTGTGTATGTCTGTGGGGGACTTGGCCGAGCTGAGGTAGTGGGAAATGGCAACGGTGACGTTATGCAACGTAGAATAATGATCAGTGTTTTCAATTTAAAGGTGCTCTGCATTTTCTCAGAAATACACTAAAATTGAAAGAAACCCCGAATAACCTGCAACCTAGGATAGACGTTACTACAAATATTCCCTCTGCAAGTTATTAGAGCTTAAAAATTGTTAGTAAATTAATTTTCTCTAGAAATTAAAAGAGATGCATGCACCCCTTATGATTTGCACATGTCGTGCCGATTATTGGGTGAAATGTTTTCAAGCCTCGATACCTCTACGTATTAAAGAGACTAGGCCCTCTACCTTTTACAATGTCTAATGTAGCTCTCACACTAGCCACGTGGGCTCACTTTTAGCCACCGAGTGGCTTATTTTATGGATTAATTTTTTAATTAATTAATTTTTGTGTGATGGAGGATATCTTACCGTAAAACTTTTTGTTTTGCCCACCGTATATCTATACCGTGCCCCGCCGTCTGCCCAAAGTATTCACACGGTGGAGAACGGTGGGCCAACACGCCCTAAGTGTGACAGCTCCGTAAGAAAGGGCAAAATGATGTAATTGCAAAACCAGATTACTTTTACCGTTTGCATTTAAAAGTGGGCAAGTTTCATACAAAAATGATCAATAATTTCCACACATAGCTTATATCTCCTTATCCAATAGTTTTGATCATTTCAAAAATTCCAACATTTATATTTTTAATACATGGGGGTAATATATCCACGTGTTATGTGACCAGTGAGTGATGCCGTCTGCAAGATTCCTTTCTTGGAAACATTGAACGCAGTGAAGACCGAGCATGGCTAAGATGATTGCGAAACAAAAAGATGCGATGACTATCAGAATGATTGCACAATCGGCGATTTTTTCAAATTAACAAATGCTTCCTTCTCTATTCGTAAAATCAATGTACAATAGCATTGGCTTATGTTCAAACGTTATTACGTGGTTTTTGACGCTTTGAACATAAACGCTATGTCCCAACATATCGGAAATAATGGAGCTGTCGTCTTACGCTACCGTGGGACAGACGTCGAGGGCAAAGTGGGCAAATCATATAGTTTTAGCAAGATAGCCTACCCCCATCACACCAAATACAAAACCCATTAATTGATTTTAAAAATAGTACCCAGAATAAGCCACACGATGGCGATCGGTGAGCCCACATGGCCATGTGTGACATCTTAAAATATGCCGTCTTTGTATTTTCCACAGTACATCAAATTATGAGAAAGTAAATGTCTCAAGAAAGTGATTGTGTATATGTTTATAACTTAAACTATATGTTTATAAATTTATATATAGGCCCTGTGTATTAATTGATTAGGAACAATACAAATAATCCGATTTTGAGTGCTCAATGATACACAATAAAACTGAACGGATTAAAGTTGTTAAACATCCAACCAGCAATTGCCAGGTATAAAAATCAGATAATCAAGTTAAATATATTTCATACAAATACGGCATATTTTCAGATAATTATTTAGGTGGTATGAATTACATTTGCCATATGACATACTGTTAGACAATGAAATAGTATAATTGGATGAGCTCCTTAATGTGATACTGCCACGTGCTGGAGAAATACAATTGTTCAAAGCAGGTGTGCCATAAAATCGTGCTACTAGTCCCAAGAATGAACACACATTAGCAATTCTTTGAGAAAGTCTTGCAAGATTCCACGCATGTGCATCACATTTACGTCTAAATCATTCATGATTTCATGGATGTTGCGCAAATTATTTATTAACGGTTTCGTGGGGATCTCTGCTAAGCTCCACCCATTTCTCCTAATATGTTCATGAACCAGATGTCAATCAATATATTAAAGGCTACTG
Source organism: Owenia fusiformis (assembly GCA_903813345.2). Classification (NCBI taxonomy): domain Eukaryota; kingdom Metazoa; phylum Annelida; class Polychaeta; order Sabellida; family Oweniidae; genus Owenia; species Owenia fusiformis. Next base: position 36,266,926 of record CAIIXF020000005.1, on the reverse strand, counting down.
ATTGGATATCGGGGTGATAATCGCCTGGGTATGCTAGAAACTCCCTAGAGACGGACTAGAGATTCCTGAGGGATGTTTTATATAGTGCGTTATTATCCGCTTTACTTTAATGGAAACAAAACCGACCACTCTCGAGGATTAAAACAACATCAGAAAGCAAACAATCAAATTCTGATCCACAATTATTGATGGTAATGTATCATTTTGTTCTAGTTGTATTTAAGCAGTATTCGGGAACAGTAATTTCCAAATAAAATATATGTTTTTATATATAGTTTTAACATTTTTTAAATAATTTAGATTAGAACAATCAACTATTAGTTCAAGTTTTCTTAATTTTCTCAAGCTGTCATGTGTGAGGTTATCTTTAAAATGTTACCAGTTTGAGATATGCGATGGTGTAGTTTTCTTAGCGCAAACAAACAAGGCATTGTATTGCTTTCACTCAGTGGTTGCTGAAACAAATGCCTCGTTTGGAAAGTGAATAAATTATCTATGTGTGCGATTACACACACACATGAGAAACGGACGAAATCTTGGGAATATATAATTAGGTATAAGACTATATAGTGCACTGTCAAACATAGTAGTTGCTGAAACAAGGGTCTTGGGACTGAGAAGTTATCTTGTGGTATAGTTGATATAATTTTCTAGTGGTGCATATATAATCAAGGGGAGGCGCTTTGGTTGGCTGACAGAATAGAAACAAACCAGGAACAACGCATAGGGGAGTGATTGGATGTGTTTACATTCATACGTTTGGGCCACAACGGACTCACGTTTGCGGCACTTATGTTCCATCAGAGGATCCAGTGCCAAACGAATATCCTACAGAGACACATCGGTTTAACTTAGTTAGTCGTGAACTATCAGAGTACCTCCATCGGGACAGCACAATCACGTCGGTGACGACGACATACAGCCAAGCGTGAAGAAAATAATTCAAACAGTGTCGCTAAAAGTTTGGATTTATAGACGTACCCCAGAGTGATATAACCACACCTTGGGAGCATCGTATGAAAAGATAAAAATAAAAACGCTCTGAATAAATCCTACTCCAGGTGGACATAGCCAATTATCATTACAATTAAATACAAATTAAAAGGATCAAAGGGATCTCATTTCAAAGATCAAAGGAGATAATTAAAGATCAAAATTAAATTGAATTGGATTTTTAATTGAGAGTATTCAATGTATGGGTTACAGGATAACGGGCTTCAACCTCGTGGACCATCAGTGACGTCACTTAAAGAAGAACCCCTCACAGGAAATCAATTGGGGGTGAGATCCTGGATGCAGCCGTCCGTAGTAGAACCCACAACCCCTGGCAGGTGAGGATATTGTCAAAAATGATTGTAGTATATTTTAAAGCTACCTAAGTTATCCTAAATTATTGTAAAACTATCCTCTTAGCCTTTTAATAACGTGAATATGTATATGTCAGTTTATTAAAAATGTATAAGAAAGAAAAAATAATGTTAAACGATTGTCCTAGAATTTAAACAGTTATTTTATCATGCATAGTTTTGTGTTGTAAAGTACAAAAATATCAGTTCTAGTAATTCAAACCGTGGTCCTAAAAAGTTAAACTACAACTTTATTAAGTAACATTGAAAATGAAAGAGCTATTGTAAAATATATAAAAGTAATGTGAAATGAAAGTTCAATATATAGTATGAAGATAGATACTATAAAGTTTTAATTTTTTAACTTCATTCAGGCTAAATCAAAATTGATGGGAAGATCAGTTGCAATTGCGTGTCAAAGTAATTTTTGCTTTAAAACACCAGCTAAAATAACATTTTTCATCCACGTAAATATGTTTTGTTTTTTTCGACTTAGTTCCATATATATAGTTTTTTATAAAGTAATTTTTCATAATTACCAATATCCAACATAAAACCTTATCAAATCATTGTGATTAGTCGCTCAAAGTATAGCCGTGGGATGTGACAAATACACATCAAATCCATTATAAAAACATGCACGGAATACACCTGTTATCTCTAAATATTGCGTTTACGTCATTACATGTAAAGATAATCAAAATTCTTGTAACTTATCCAACTGTAAATTTGTTGTAATTTTTAAGTCTCTGTTAATTTTCAGTATTTTTCCCTGGGAGTATTTTGCATTGATCTAAATCCTAAGTCTTGATGATTTCAAAACATTATTTCTGTTGGTCTTAAAAACTTAAATAAAGTGTCGTTATAGTCGACGTATGTGTTAAGGATAAGAAAAGATAGAGTTTCACGGCTGAATGGTACCTTTGAGACTTATCAAAATCACTTTAATTCTGAGCAAATGTCGGCATTTTTCCAGGTTTGAATCGACTAATTCGCATATTTATTTCCCGGTCGAACATTATAATTTACCATGGGGTCCATTAAGTAATTTTCAATCCCCAGCCCTCAATAAATAAAACTGAAGAGCTGATGATTTCTACACACGTTAGTTACTGTTTCAGTATACTTAGCCAAAGACGTTTTATTTTTTAATTTATCTTGAAATTATTTCGGAAAACGACAATAAATCATCATTAAGGCCGATCAACTAATCTCTCTTGAACAACTTAAAATTGTGTTCCATGTTTTAGAAATTATTTTAAACACTCAAGAATGAACTTAAAAGAAATTAGTTTAATTTTAGGTAAATATTTTTTTCAGCACGGGGCTTGCCAGGGCCCACTTTGAGAAACAGCCACCGAGCAACTTGCGCAAAAGTAACTTCTTCCATTTTGTTCTCGCGCTATATGATCGTCAAGGGCAACCCGTTGAAATAGAAAGGACGGCGTTTATTGATTTCATTGAAAAGGAATTGGTAAGTATATTTATTAAATCTAACGTAATCAGGCCCGTAGCCAGGATTTGCCAAGGGGGGGTTCAGTTTTCAAAAATTTCCAGGGGGGGGGTTCACATTTGACAATTTTGGCCCAAATATGCCCAAAATCACTTAAAAAGTGCTCAAAATGGTGAAAAACTGCATGATTTTGAAAGAATTTTTGGCCAGGGGGGGGGGGGGGGGGGTTCGCCCGAACCCTGCGAACCCCCCCTGGCTACGGGCCTGGTAATATACTTAATCTTTGCTATAAAGAAATATCAAATATTTCCATAGGAACAATATTATATTTTATTTGCATATAATAACCATTTTTGAATAATTATCTTAACGCAACTTATTTACAAACAAACAATACGTTAATAAAAGTAAATGTTTAACTTATCTGATACATTTTTCCCTCCAGGTTGATTTTGAAACATTATCTACAAAGTTGAAAGTTTAGAAATTAATTACTAGAAAGCCGACTTGGATTATTTTGCAATCCCGGTTACTTCAATACTTCGTGAACATATCGTTTTAATTATCCTGTTTATTGCTAGCTCTTATGAGTGTAATTAATGAATAAAAGGAACCTAATCATATCCCGGGGTTCATTACAGTTTTATCCACCGCTCAGCAAGAGCCAAATGACGATCACCAAGCCCAGAAACAAATTGATAACAAAACTGGGGAGATTTTCTGTGATCTTGCAAAGGATGCGCTATCTTTGTATCTGTCTGTATCAACTTGTAAATGCGACATAATGGTTATATTGTGCGTGGGGCAATTTGCACATATGTAATGTTAATTAAAATCAGTTACATGCTGATCGGTCGTCTGCTTTTCTACATCTGGAAATGGTAATGGCGAAGGATGAGATGGAATCTGTAATGATTAGAAGGCAAATAGTCACCATATCCTGGTAGCCCTACTTATTCTGAATGTAAAATTTCAATCAAACAGGACTTTTCCACGGAAATAATAAAATGAAAGTAGATCAGGCCAACGCTGAAAAAACAAGTTTCCAAAATTATGAAGTTCAGAAAACGTGCTGCAAAATAACTGGTACATCAGTATATCTATTACCAGGGATTTTTCAAATTATTAGATCAAAATGAAAAAAAGTCGGATAGCCGTACTTTGTCCATAGATAAAACATGATTTTTCCAATTCAAACTCTAAAGATATTATTTAATTTTTTGATTTTAGGAAGTAGATAGTCAAAAAACCAACAATGGAATTCACTATAGATTACAGCTCTTATATGCAAACGGTAAGTCAGTCAACCTTGACAACGACTCATTAATTAACCCCCATATTAAAGCCCAGACCCAAAATGTTCCGATAACCTCTGTTTGACTTATTCTTTTTATATAGCAACCGTTCTGTTGCTATGGTAACTGTTGACAAGGACATGGCTAATGTTTCTTTATTCTATGAATGATTCACTAAAGCTGTCAACACATCATTTAACTGATGGTGTCTTATAAAATGCTACATTTAGTTCTGATGTGCCTACAGGCTTCGTTTTTTACTTGTTTGCACGAAACGTATGGTCCAGTTTTTTCTCAACAGTAAACGTGCAAGCCCCAATAGTATGCCCAAATTAGGTAATAAATCGGGGGGGGGGGCATTCAACAACAATTTTGAGCTATTCATCAGATTTTACTACAGTTACATATATTTGACTTAATATTTACACTTTACATTTTGTTAATATTTGATAATTTTATGTTACACTTTTTAAATTTTAGGAGTCAGACAAGAACAGGATTTATATGTGCGTCTCATCGATTCAGTCACAAAACAGGTATATATCTTTTATTTTTGTTTCAAATTAGATTGAGACATGAGATAGCTGAAAAATATGAAGATCGTGTGACTTTGCAATATCAATTACTTGTCGGAAAATAACGTAGTCCATCAAACAAATACGTGATAATTACGTAGTGCCACAAAATGCATGTATTCCAGGGGTATATTTAAATCAGCAAAATATGCAATGCGTAATGATTGATCATGGATACACTTTTTCTATAAAATTAACTTGAGCTTGGGACCATTTAAAACAATTTTCTAAGACGTCCGGTGAGGGAAAATGGAAATTAAATGTGCCCGATTATTGAATCATTTACTGGATCAGTTCACTTCATATTTAGATTTTGAACTTGAATTTGTTTGTTCTTTGTTCTTGATTGACCGCATTTCGCAATTTTTTTCATGGTAAATTTGGTACACGTTATGTTTTAGGTGTATCTTCAAGATCAAAAGAACAAATGTCATTGGATATATAAATTTCATATTTCTCCCGACGGAGACGCCGATATTCTCGGTTGAAGGCCACAGAGCGCATGCGTCAATATTGGTGCTTATACTGTAACATCCATTTAGGCCATTTATATCCAATAACACAGTAACAGCCCTCGAATACACTACACTACATCTCTAATGTACAAGAGATTGATGCTAAATGTCTGTTTTATACAAATTAAACGGCTCTTGAATGTATGGAGAATGCTATTGAAGAAGTCAAGCATTTCCTGCAGCACACTGCTCCACGGAACTAATGCTTTCCGATCGCTCTAACTTCGTTTAGTCGTTGACTTTCCGATATACCTCATAATAAGAGGAAACAGAATGCGTCGCATGCCGTGAACCCAACGTGTCTTGTGCATCACAATTGTTTTATAGCACTTCGCACGGAACGGATCATACCCCGGGGGTAAATGGTCTGATTTTTTAGAACTGACTTTTTGCAATCAGTAAAAAGACGTTCTATAGTAGAGACAGCAGAATGTTAATATTCTAAAATTGTTATCATAAGTTTTTATTATCGATCCTTAGGGGTGATCTAACCCTATCTTTGAATAGCATACTATTTTTACTATTATTACTTTGGAGTCGTTTCTATCACAGTTCTATTCAAAGACGCAAATTGAAAATTTAGAATTCACATCATGACAATATCGATTTGGGAGATATAATATTCATCAAAATATTGGTCAGACATGCATTAGTTCATATAGCGAGATAAATAGTGACATGAAAAAGGCCAAAAGCGCCGAAAACGGAACAAATTGTGGAACTTGCAATATATGACCAGACAACCTTTCTGGGTGCAAAAAGCAACTGTGCCGAAAATTTCCTCCATTTTTTATCTACTTTTCGCAATTTTTACCCCTTCCCCTAAAATTTATAGGGGTAGGTTTAATGACCATCCATAACATTTTAGGATTATCATTAAATAGTATCATAATTTCAATGTTGGAACCTTTTACCATGATACATGTGATAATGAGAGAGATTGCGGTCAATTTTTAGCAAAATGAATATTTACTTATCTTTCATTAATTCCTTTTATCTCTTTTCCAGAGTGGCATATACTTCGACATAATAAACAATGTAATTTTAATTGAAAATAAAGTTTGACAAACTATGTTACATCTGATAAGTGACTTTAATGCTAATAAAGAATAATCTAGCAAAAAGGGTATCTTTCTTAAAGAACTACCAAAATCACTTCTTGTTTTTGACAAGGTCATGCTTGAGTGACAATGAGCATCAACATTTATGATAAGATCTAGATCAGTTTTTGTAAGAATGATTTTGACCTACATGATTAATAAAAATAATCAAGATATAGTTCTGCTTATTTTGCTGAACTGTTATGTTTTGAAATATGATATTGTTGGTCTAATAAGGACAGTTTTGAATATCCTAGATGCGAGTAGAAATAATCTTGATTTACATCATTAAAAAATCACAATTCAGTCACACTGATGTCATCTTTGGAATCTACATATAAAATTACATCTAGAAATGTGGTTTTGAAAAGAGTTTATCAACTTTGAAAATTTAATTTTCTTTGAAAATGTGACTTCTAAGTCGGGGAGATTCCCCATGTTGTAAAACCGCAAAAAGTGAAATATCTTTTCTTGTCTTGGGCAGATATTTTCTTTTACTGGACATATTTTAATTTGTATAGCTATCACATACATAAGGTTAATATGAAAAGTGAACCACTAAAACATGCATATTCAAGTTTAAGGGAATTTTATATAGGGGTGGGACGGATAACCGAAATACCGAAAAACCGCGGTTCATAGCATTCGGATCGGTTTTCGGATCACGGCCCTACTTTCGGATCAGCTTTTCGGATCGTTTTCGGATTAATATTTCGTTGGTCAAGTATCAATAAAACAGTTAAAAACACTGTTTTACAGCAACATTTTTGATATTCCTAGTCCCTACCTTGTCTGTCTTGTCTGTTGCTAGCTCACTCGTTTACTAGATTCGTTTCGTATCCGCGTATTCGTATCCCTCGGTAATCAATCATGTGGTCCCTGGTACTATATTCTTTAGTCGTGTATTCTAAATAATATGTATTGTTCATGAAATACTATAACATATAATTCCATCTATAAAATATTGTTATAACGTGGCTAATCATGTCAATCAATACAAATCCTTAAAATGAATGAACCGAACCGAAAAAACCTAACCGACGGCTGATGATCCGAAAAACCGAACCGAACCGAACCGAAACGAACCGTCCCATCCCTAATTTTATAATACCCTGCCATGTTATTTCCCCCGAATCAGCCACCTGGTGGCGAAACTGGTAACCACCTACTGGCATCTGAGTAATTGAGAAGGAGAAGGAGTGTTATGTGTATTGGGAGGGGGTCTTGTTACTTGGGTAGATTTCAGGTAGATTGCCAATCAATACAATTTTGCCTCTTGATTTTGAATCTTTGATAGATACCCAGCAGAGTGAAGAAACAGGGTCACCTATATTCAAATTCTGGTACATGGTACTCCAATTACAAGTTGTGTGTCTAACAAATGTTAGAGCTGTGAGACTTGAGGACTTCAAGCTCTACAAAGAAACTATCATCAAAATCATACCATGGTTTTTCTCCCTGGATCATACGGATTATGCGTACCTGTCCATGTAAGTGATATGGTTCAGCTCAAAGAAATCCACCCTGGAGTTCACAATGCTTTCATGAAGGGGCATTTCACTGTCAGTAAGTTAAGAAGAAGCTTCTCCTCCATGTCAATACACCAAGCCCATGAGCAAAATAATAATGTGATCAAAAGTGAGGGTGGAGTTGTGGGGTTGTTCGACAATCCAACCGCATTACAGAAGTGGATAGTAGGTGGTCCAGAGATCGCAAGAATGTTAACTGAGTTTGAGGATGAGATGAAGGATAATGATGGTCCTTGCAAACCATGAGCACGGTGTTAGTTATCAAACCAGTTTCAAGAAAGAAGTCAATTTTCTTACCGAGGTTATCAATGATTTCGGAAACCCCTTTATTGCAACATCAAAGGAACTTTGGACACTTGATACTAAAGATGTAATGTCAAGCAGTGCAGTTGACACATTGAACATATTTGAGGAAAAGTGGAAAAGTCAATGTGAAGTATATATAAAGGAGAGAATTATTGAAAGATCAAAAGCCATCACAGACCCTATCAAGAGAAACAATTTCAAGATCTGCAAACAACAAAAGAAGAAATCTCACTCAAGTTCAAAGCTAGCAAGCTTGAAAAATGACACTGCCCAGTTTTTTTCACAACTATACATAGCGTGCCAGAATAGAGATGGCAACTTAGATGAATTTTTCCGACATGAGAACCAGGCATTCCCTCCATCCCTTTCACAAGATGGCACAATCAAGACTGGATTCAAAGCAGATATCTTAAAACCAGTGGAAGACCTTGTTCCAAATAAAGAGATCAATACACCAGATGTTGAAGCCCTGTTTCTTGATGGTGCCGTAATAGTCCACCTGCTGAAAACTCAAGAAGCAAGAACCTTCCTACAATACTCAAATGACATATTTAATAAGTATGTTGCAGATCAACTTAATAGAGTACAAAGACTTGATATTGTATGGGATCAATATATACCAAATCGTGTCAAATCTGCAACAAGAAAAAAGCGTGGATCTGGAAAGCGTCAAATAGTTTATCCAGAAAACAAATTGCCAGGGCATTGGCCAGAATTTCTACGCTCGGATGACAAGAAAAGTAATCTCTTTACCTTCCTTGCATCAAATGTCTCAGCCATTCCAGTACAAGAGAATAAAGTCCTGATTACAACAATTGGGAATACTGCAGAGGCATATCCTAAGCAGCATGTTTCTGAGATTTCACCATCATCCCATGAAGAGGCAGATTCCCGAATCTTTCTTCACATATATGATGCAATGAAAAAAGGCTTCACAAAAATGATGATTAGAACAGTTGATTCAGACATTGTTGTTCTAGCAATTAGTATAGCTGCACAACTTAACATTCAAATCTGGCTCGCCTTTGGCAAGGGAAAGTCCTATAGATACCTTCCAGCCCATGAAATTGCCCATGTTATGACTCTAGAAAGCCATGTGTTTCTCAATATTCCATGCTATGACTGGGTGTGACACCACATCGGGCTCTAATGAAAAGTCTAAGACATCAGCCTGGAACCAATGGAGTACCTACCCTGAATTGACTACAGTATTAACAGAAATCTCAATACGACCCAATACCCTGCTTGATGCCATGCCTATTTTAGAGTGGTTCATTATTCTGGTCTATAATAAAACAAACAATGAAACATCAATCAATGCTGCGAGGAAGGAGATGTTCACAAAGAGGACTTCAATAATATCACACATTTCTCCAACATCAGATGCCCTTTTACAGCATATGAAGAGAGTCATATACCAAGCTGTATTTATTTGAGTGCAATCACTTACAGCGAATCCTCAAGTTCCTTCCCCAGCTGAGTGGGGCTGGATATTTGAAGACACCAAATGGATACCAAGGTGGACAACTTTACCCCAAGCATCAGACGCTTGCCAGTGTCTCATAAAGTGTAGCTGCAAAAACCAATGCATATCAACACGATGCAAGTGCATGAAAGGAAATCTTGTTTGTACAGCATTATGTGTGTGTGATGGCAATTGATCTTCATAAGGACACTGCAACATACCAAAAAGTAACTATGAAACTGATAGACACTAGTATAAATCCTTCTATTGATAAGATTAATAAAACTATGATTTAAAAATTTGTGCAAAGTGAAACTAAAGGAACTATGAAACAGATATAGATAGTTGATATATGGAGTCTAACTGCACTCAGAAGCCAAAAGAAACCACAAGTCAAACTGTATCTACCATTTTTTCTGTATATCCAAAAGATGGGTGTGACTCAAAACAAGCCTTTAACAGTGAAAAAGGTAACAAATAATAGTCATGTGAAGCATTAGATATTGATGAAATTTTAAAATCATATATCACTTATTTGATTTACTCCTGCTACTGTGATATGGTGCAAAATATTCAATACAAGAAAAGTGGGCGTCGCCCATCACCACCCTTTAACATAGCAATCGAAAATCAATGGTATTTCATATTTTTAGTTCAACATTAACTTCTTAACATGATAAGGTAATATTAAATTTGAAGTATGAGCATAATTTAGTAAAAAAATTGTGTTAAATTTTTTTAGCCCCCCCCCCCCCTCCGTGACCATGGGGGGGGGGTAAGAATTGTAAAATTAGGGTAGTTCATATGGAGCGATTTTTTGGCACAGTTGCTTTATTTGAAGAGTAGCAATCAGTGATCATTTGAGGAAAGTTTCACGATTTGTTCCGCAAACGGCGATTACTTTACACTATTTATCCCGCTAATAGGTCTTTCTCTGCTCTGGTGTTCCACATGGCCATCTGTTATCATTTTAGAACTCCAAGTGCCCATTAATTCACATGACAATAGCTAAATAATACAAATATTTTCATTTAGTCCATGTAATCTCAGAGAAATCTAATAGAGAATTATTTTTGTGAATGTTTTTGCCATTGGTAAAATATATTTGACGGGGTCTACACCCACACTTTCCATACTACTTACACGATGAGACCCCTTATAAACGCGAGGAACAGTTCCTTGGCCCTTGTTGAAATATATATCGCCAGATAGTGTTAGAAATATCAAAATAAATATATGTCATACACTTTATAATGTCAATATCATTTTGTTTGGAATTTTGAAACGATCAATTTTAAAAGTCTGTACTTTTCAAGGGGTCTTTCTTATTTTCAACTTTTGGAAAAAAGTTTATAGCTGCGCATTTGAGGTAATTTTAGTCATTGATGGTCCATTCTGTGTGTCATTCTGATATAAAACTTGATTTTGCACTTGTGGTTTGTTGATTGATGGTGAATTTTCGCCACTGTATTAACTATTTGATACATTAATTTGACATTTAAATTTTAATTGAAAATAAATATTATGATCTCCATTTTGAAGAGCTAATTTCACTTTCGTTTTGCCACAGCCTGGGTTTACATATTGAGTGGCTGTTATTTGCTGATAACATAACAGGGCTGATATATTATTTTCAGATTTTGTAAGGAATATGTTATATGACACTGTATTTTGTATTCATCATCAAAATTATACATTGTTTCAAGTATTTTTAATATAAATGTTATTTTTAGGCAATTATTTACGAAGGTCAGGCAAAAAATCCTGACATGTGCCGTTGCCTTCTTACTCATGAGATCATGTGCAGGTAGGTATTATTCCACCAAGAAAATAGTTCCCATGGCCCTATTTTGATATTCAGTGATTAGCATGTGAAATGAAAATGTTACCAATATTTTTCCAACAACAGATGCATTATTCTGAAAATATCGATGGAAAATATTGAACATCAAGTTTCTTTAATCAGGGCTATTTTGAACCATTTTCTAAGAATATATATTGCTTTCTTTTATCTTTTTAAAATTTTAGCGCACATTTTTGCTCTTCTTAATTCTAGGCAGTACAGTATGAGGGCCAAGATAAAAATCCGGAAATGAGAAGAGTTTTATTGACACATGAAATAATGTGCAGGTAGGATCCGTTTATATTTATGCCTTTCAGAATATTGTTGCATTCTCACATGTTGAAAATGACGGGGCTCGGAAAGTGTTAGGGGAGGGGTGTAAAGTCACCATATTATTGATATTGAATTTTTACCAATTTTAGAGCCTCATTTAGAAAAATGTTTGGTTGGAAAATTGCAAAAGCACACTTTAGAAAGTCTAGCTAATGTGCTTGGGTAACATCTAACGTTTACAACTTTGACACACTACCACTACACCACACTACACTTTTCTAGCATGTGAGAATAAAATATTTTCAATTGTTTATCTTGAATTTTTTGTACAGTGTTATTATTGATCAGTTTTACATTTTTGATGGCATATTTATGAATGTATCTTCGCTTAAAGCATGGCTTAAATACTTTTAAATACATTTGTGAAATATTACATATCAGCGCAAATGTTCTAGTTGGCTGACTCCTCGGAACATGATCAATATTATTTCACTGTGAATGTTAAAATATCAAAACAGAGAATTTAATCTTATTTGACTGGAATTCTAGAGGGCTTTGAAAGTGTCAGAACAAGTGATTCATTAGCTAAGGGAATTTTTGAAGATATGAAGTGATCTTTAAAATAGGTTCGATCTTTTAAAAGACTGTTCTATCTCTGGGAAACAACGATGCTTGAAACCACAGGGGGCTGATAGTAAGTCCCACAATGCACTGAGCATGTTCTAATCATTGAAATTGATAGATGCATCATGGGACGTTGTCTTGACATTTTTGATGAGAGTTGGGAAATTTTTTTGCAACGTGCATTGGATGTTAACATTCGTTTCTCTGGGAATTTCAACATAGAACAAACCTCACTATCTTTGTTATAGTAATCTGACAAACCCCTTTAGATTTCCTCTGATTCAATGAGTTAATATTAAAAATTGGCACTTATTGTAAAAGTCATTCATTACGCTGATTTAACCAATTTCGTAAATTATAATCACTCTGTAATTGAACAGTACATACATGGTGACTCAAAAGTGCTGTACCAGGATGTTATGCACCATTTGATTTTTATTTACAGCCGATGCTGTGATAAGAAAAGCTGCGGTAACAGAAATGAAACTCCATCAGATCCGGTTATCATAGACAGGTAGGCTTACGTTTTTGTAACAAACAAGTACAAACAACACTTTAGATAAACAAACAAAGAAATACAGACAAAACAAACTACCATCCAAACAATCATAATGCAGGTATATCACATCAGTAAAACCAAATCATCAAGGAATCTTCCTGTTAAACATTCACCGACAATTCTTCCGAATTCATAATTTCAGTTTTCTATAATATCTTAATTGCCAATTATCTATTTAATACACCCCTAATTCTGTATCATGTACAATCAACCATAATACCCCAAATAGTAATATCAGACTAATTAATTTTTATCTAAAAATACGAGCACCCCATTCTGTGCAGACCCGAGGGGTAATCTACCAAGAAGCTGTCTCAAACTCCCATCTTGATTTCATTAGTATAGAAATAATTTTTGACATGTGTTGGAATGATTTTGGTGTTAATATGATAATATATTCAATTACTGGCCTCAGCAGGATGCTTTATCTTATCAGGTTAGGTTGTGTAGAACAGAGTAGAAGAACAAGGCTTCATGGAATAAAACATCAGGGGGCAGGGGTATGATTTGATAGGGAAAGTGGGGAGAAGAATAGGGTAGAAAATGAGAAAGAAGTGGTGAGGTTAGGAATTAAAAATTAAAAAATTAAAACTTTTTCAAATTTTAGAGAGGGGGTAGAAGAGATATGATTGGAAGTATTGTACTTTTATACATGGGTAATATACTAAAATAATATTTATGTTATAACCTGTAATAAAAATAGGTTTCTTTAATTTCCAACATAATTTTAGGTTTTTTGACTCCCAATTTCGTCTATCTTTGATTTCTAAGGTGTAAAATCAAATAAAATAAGGTTTGAAAATGATTCTAGAGAGAATGCATCTTCACATTCTGGCTTTACACCTTCAATTTAGAGACCTTAGTTCAGGTGAATAACCTGTGAATAATTTATCTCCCTTGTCACATTTATTCCATGATTTTCTCTTCAATATATGACTATAATATCATCATGCCTCTGTATACAAATACAATGCCAAGGTTGGGATACCATACTATAATACTCGCTGATTCCCCTCTTTCAGACTTTTGCATTGTAAGATACAATCACTTGATTTTATTTCCAGTAGATAGTACTTCATAGCAGGTGGATAAGAGCTCTCACAGTGAGATCACTAGCAGGCTTTCCCTTTTATAACTTTCTAATTTATTTCTATTAATTGCCTAGTGGGTCCCTCTTCAATATATACCCCATGAGGAAAACTCAGATACTGATAGATACTGTAGAAATGAATTCAGACTTTGAAAATACTATAGGCTCAATATACAGATATTAAAGTCTGAAATGTTTTGATAGATTTGATAGACATTTGTAGTCTTGCTCCATTCCTCTGATGATTTCAGCATCCAGAGGGGCTTGATGCAAAAGTACCATTTCCAATGTTTTGTTGATATTTTGAAATAATACAGTATATTGACTCATTTTGGTACATTAATGATATTGACCTATTGAATACAGTGGATTATAGTATTAAAGTTACAGCTTTAATTATCAACAATGGATTCAATAAGATGGCCAGATGGACAGCCTATATCCCCTCATAAGTACCTGTAAATCTATAAATAAATAATTGGATCTCATCCTCATTAAACAGTTAATTAACAGAGAATATTTTTTATTGTTGATATCGTCAGAATTGCTATGTTGCCTTGATTTAGTTGCCGTAAGATATGTTCTTTTTATGCTGCGCACCTATTGTTTGGAGTGTGATTTGGTGAACAGAGATTTGATCATAACAGATGAACTAGTTAAATATTTATCATTTTGATCCATTGATGATATTCCAGTTTGAAAACAGAGCTTGGAGAATTTAATGTCATAATCCTTTTTTCACTCTTGTATTTTTCTGTTTAGTTATATTAATTATAAAAAGTGTTTTGTAAAGCTATAGAGAAATAAGTATAATTCTAGCAACTTTTCGATTTTCAATCATTTTGGAAGAAAGTAAATTTATTGGAAATGTATACGAATTTTAAACGGATGACTGAAATAAAGAACTTGCCCCTACTTCAAACTAAGTAGGATCTTTGTGGTTAGTGGTTAGTTCTCATTTAGAGTTAAGACAAGACCTGGTATAATATTCCAATATGTCTTCACTGGTCAGTGGTGATTGAAAACAGACTAACTAAACCTCTTGATGCATAAGACCAACAAATTGATCATGTACGAAATAATTCCACCAAAACAGTTCAACTGTGTGGCTGATCAAAATGAATTTGTGAGACTAATATTTCAAATTTGACACAGTGTTGGGAAATATAGGAGGGAGAATTCTCTCCGGGGCTGCTTTATTCTCTGCGGACTAACTTTACGTCTGCTCTGTTAAACCAACCAGGTTGTACATATTAACCCGAAAGACCCGACCCTATAAGTTTTCAAAGATTTATATACTGGGCTTAATCAGTTTCACGTTTGTCGAATCTTCATCGACAGTTTACCGCATTTTGAACAAATTACGGAATTAGTTTTGTGTCTTTTTCTACATGAATGAGGTACGGCTCATGCTACGATTACTTCAATGTTTTCCTAAATATTTCATTTTGCCAGAAGGTTTCTAGGCAGTAAGAAAGACCCTGCAATTAATATCATTGCAGTAATGCTTTGAAATATTTAAAAAAAAGAATTAAAATATTTGAAATCTGACGACAAATGAAATAAATTAGCACTTTACATTTATAAAAACATCGAGAAATTAGATAATTTGTTTGGATTCAACAGACAAAAAGCATAAAAAGTAAGATGAGAATAACATTGACTCAATACTTTTTACAGTATTGATCCAAGCTTCATTGATGCATACTGAGTTATTTTTAAAACAATTAATCGTAACTTTTATCCTTTCTTGAAATTCTATTTTAACATGATGTGACAACACTGGATTTAAATGAAATAATGCTATTACACGTACATTTACAGAAAAGCATGGTAATACTCAATATAAATCAATTATGTATTCATATATAATCTTGTATGTAATACCAGAAACATGTGCAAAATTAATACCCAAGGTTTATTATGCTATTTATATCACTTTATACAATGCTATCTTTTTGTGAAATCTATACTATTATAATAGAAATCAAATGGGTTCATATTATCAAACCACTGTTACCATCCACCATCTGGCATCCATGGGTCATCATTTCCTATGTGTAGGATCATTTATAGGGTCATTTTTGACAATGGAACAGTTTAGGGGGTTATCCTGCTTTGATCTGATTTATTATCTACTAATACCTTGATCTCAAGTACATCTGTTGTATTGTTGATACAAACCCCCTTGTTTATATTTATACTTCGGTTTTTAATAGGAGATGGGGATGGTTAGGTTAGATTGATTAGGCTTCGATTTTCAGAAGGCTTTTTTCTAACAAATAAGTCATTTTAGTAAATTACAGAAACGCATGTTATGTGGTTTGGCATCTTAGGTTATATTAATCAGAATTTATAATTTCTAAAAATGAAATATGTATTCTTGTCATTTATTGAATTTCATTGGTTAATATAGCATGTGTTATATGTCAGTCCGTCACCTTTTGATCCAACGTATAAATGTCACATTTACGGACAGAAAGCAGACAGCTTCATCTTAGATTTTTTCATCTTAGATTTCTATAATTTATTTTATTTGAACGGTTTAGGGTTTGAATTACTCATAATACAGATCACATTTATTATACTTTAGTATGAAAAACAAAGGGTTTGGAAAAATTTCTGTGACCTGTAGGTGATGTAAATTATGGAACAGGTTTCCGGCAATTACTACCCCGAGGTGAAAATGCATAAATAAAAATGAAACGCTTTAATATACTAATGATAATCACCAGGAGTACGGAATATTGCATTATGACAATAATACCATAAAGTGAAACAGTCATCTCTCTTTTGGTTTTCTCTTTGTTGCTTTGCTTTTTGAAAAAATGAATATTTCAAACAAACTGATATATAGATCAGTTTCCATACATGCAGCACAACTAATTAATCAATTAAAGAATTGAAATCAAAAAGTCCATCAAATCCATAAATAGACCAACAACAACTACAAGAGGTTTTCAGCTTTATAAAAGGACTACACAGCTCAATTTTATAAAGGATCATGATTCTTTTTGGTTCATTACAATACTCATTCAGATTTCTCCCTGTATTATGTGTATTGTATAGATAGTATGAGACCCTGGTCCTATTTTAAAGACCCCGTCTCTATTTTTGCCTCACCCATAATATTTGTCTTCTTTGAAGTGATATCAACTGATACGTTCAGCCATATTTACCAAGGTAATCACATATTTCATCCCAGTATTATTTTCTAATCTGAGAGTGAGAATTTATTGTGATGTAAATAATTACCACTTTCTGATTGGTGATTCCTGAACTTGTTCAAACAGTCGTATTGTAAAGAGTACATAGCGTAAAAAATGATGTAAAATATTCCCGAGATACCTCCCCTTTCATCTCCTATCAATCAGAAAATGCAAACATTGTTGATAATACACTTGGATCTCCTTCTAATGTAGTAGCTGAATCTGTACAGTCTCTAGCACAACCTCAATAAGTAGCTCAATATGTGACCTGATTTCTCATATTTTTGGAGTCTGTGTACTTGACTGTATTGGATATAGTATTTGCTGCGTATGATATTTCATAGAGATTATTGAATCTTTGCTGGTTTTGTTGTAGTTTTCAATTCTTCTTCAGATTTACAGTTGATGCTTTTATATTTCATGGAGTTGAACATGTGAGATTTTTCATGTGAAGTCATAACTTGGATCTTAAATATTTTGAAATTGATGCAATTTTATCTGTCTGCTCATCCAATTTTCCATTTCTTTGCATGTAGTATTTCAAAAAGTTTGAATCTTTGTAAATTAAAAAAACCATCCATGTACTTTGAGCTCTGACAGCTATTAGAGTTGTTAAAATTGGAATCAAAGTAAAATTTTGACCTTTTTGGTACCAAAATGCCAAACTGACTGTTAATTTTGTGCTATTATATCCTCATGTTCTCTTATGATAGACAGTTTCACTTGATGAGTAATTAACTAATCAACTAATTTGAATCCAGATCAAATTATTTTCATGAAAGAATGTGATATTAGAAGACATTACATGCCAACTAGCATGCAAGGGTTTCATTATTGCAATACAGTGTCAGTTTTAGGAATTGCTTTTGGTGGCTGAAATATCCGTCTGATGTCATTGTTACTTTCCGATATTTCTCTGAAAAATTTGAATAAACTTATTGATATTTGCACATTTCTTTACAATTTAACATCTAGAGTTTATGTTTTTATGTTTCTTTCTTTGCTCATTTGGCTCATCATCTCTATATTTTACATTTGAATCCTGTGACATGATTTTGAATTTCTGAATGGGGAACCTAATTATGGTGGATCATTTAGTGTAGAATTGAGGATTTAGGTTAGCTGACATTAGTCGATATTGGACAGATTCTTAGAACTCTGAGTATTCAATTTGGGCCATTCTCAAATCAACCATTCTTGTCCTAACCTATTCTTCTCTAATTTCACAGTTTTCTTTATTTGTATCAAGTGTTTCTACACTATACACTGTATATCATATCCCATTCCGTCCTTGAATCAAGTCTACTTGTATCAAGTCTCAGAACCCCCACCCCTGTCACCAATATATAGAAGGTGTCAACCTCAAAGTGTCAAGTAACCACCCTACCCACAGATACCCCTCAGGTAGCAGTAACCCCACCCATGTATTCATCAAACACATCCATCTTTATCTGTTTGTATGAGACTCCATGTGTATGAGGTTCTGTTACTCATACTACATGCTCTGTGTTTACATAATTGAAATGAAAGTATGATGTGTGTTTCCCAGATCTTAAACTTCGTGATGGCCACATTTTAAAATTAAAAACAGTGTATGAGAGAGTAGAAAAAATGAGGATTCAATTACACAGAAATGAAGTCAACATATTGAATTGTATGGAAATGCAAGAAAATCTAGATGTCCATTGAAGATTTAGAGACTAAATGTGGAATTAACATGAAATGCATGAAATCCTGAGCGTGGTTAATCTAGTGTTGATATGGCTTGATGGCCACTTGTGTCTCTACTTAGTTGATTAAGAGCCACTCAGACACTTGTTCTATTAGCTCTACCCACAGGCTGTCATTATTTTATCCTCCTGCACAAAAAGCCGTCTGTTCATGCTTATTCTACCCGATTTCTCTAAAAGATTTGAAAGAAGTATATGGTTTCTTTATATTTTTGTATACTTTTGAGTAATAGCTTCATATTTAATTATACCATTCCTTGCTAATTTCACTCTTTTAACCATATTTTGTATTTTAAAACATGATCACGTTCATTCGACCTATGGGCAGCTTACCATTTCAAGCGCATCTTCATATCAACTTGCACTATTTTTATTGAAATGTGCTGTTTTTACACACCCTGTCATTTTATACATCTGTATGTCGCAAAAACTATTACAAACCCTCCTCTGAGTATTGTCTACTTCTGGTTTTGTAAAATAGAATAAAGGTTTTCTGGCATAGGTCTATCATTATTGAAAATATTAAATTGATGGATTAAAATTGCTTCAAGGAAATCAAGATAAATTACATATTTTCCATGTGGAAATCTGTTAGACTCTTAGCAATTTGTGGGCAACAAAGGAAACCAAAGGAGGAAAAATACGGGAGATGTATTTTCTGATTGTTGTCTAATTCTATGTTTTATGAAATTGAGAATATTAAAAAGTATCATTTGTACGATTTTAATTGTTGGAATAACACATTTTAGTCACCCTCAGTCACTCAAACAATTATATCAAAATGATATGTTATTTTTATCGGGATAAAAAGCTTCTTAGATATTATTACCCACGAGAAAATGGTCATAGAGATTTCTCTTAAAATTGAGAAAAATAATGAAATTTCCAATGAATGGAGTAAGCAGTCATAATATTTAAAGCCTCAATGATTTTGGAAGTCCTTGAATTAATGTTATTTTTGTAGATTCTATAGTAAAGATAAGAAAAAATATTGGAAATGGAGAAAGTTTAAACACTGGTAATAATCGTGATAAACTAAGACCAGGTGGGTCTTAACAAGCATAAATATCAACTTTCTGTTTTATTCAATTAAAATTATACCTTTTTTGTCATATCGGAAAGTGAAATTCTACACTATGCTTTGACAAGCCTAATAAGGGAGACTGTAATCCCAATTGACCATATTAGGAAGTGGAATCTAATGACATTGTAGTTCAGTCATGAAATTGCTATGTATGAGGATGAGTCCTTATTAGAAAGATATAGAAAATGGTGATAAATATGTTCAATTTTTTTCTTTTTCATGTTTAGTGATTTTTTTATATTGTATTGTAATATCATATTGTATATATGTAGGTGAATAATGGCATGTGAGATTTAGAACCCTGCCCCTTAAATATTGTCTTAATTATTTTTCAAATAAGTTTTAATTGAGAACATTTAAATCATTACTTTACTAATGTCATCAATATAACACAAGTGTTCTCCAAAGGATTTCTTCTCAAGTGGGTGCAAAATTCTTGTTTTCATAATTCCAACCAAAATTGGTCAAATTATGCCCATTTTTCATGGTTTTTCTCATTTTTAAGTGGGTGCAAATGAATTTTCAGGTGGGTGCAAGCCTTTTTCTAAAATCTCAGGTGGGTGCTACACCTACTAGCTTTAATGCTGGGGAGATCACTGAACATGAACAAAGTCCTGCTCTAATCAGATAATTTTCAATTACGAAAAAATCTTCTATGAAATAGAAAAAGTCACTGAACAAACACTTTCAAGAGTATTCCAATAATTTCCCCGAAAACAATAGAAATGTTGAAATAATGCTGACATATACTGCTTAAGTAGTTTTTGTGTCAATAGTTCCGATATGTATTGCAAATGGTTGGATTTAGCTTCTATATTACAAAACCATTAATAAATGCAATAAAGCCTCTGAGAGGCGCAACATTCAACGAATAAGAGCTATTGATGTCTCACGGATGTTCTGGTGTTCTATTGTACGAAATAATTCTCCGTTGGTAAATACTCGGAAATGAATGAAATGACTTAAGTCAACAACATTGCTCTGAAATCATCATTCACTGCATGCTGTACATCTTTATTAGTATTGAATGTCACAGTAATATAATCATGGACCTCAATGAGGGATATATATTATATTTATCCCATAATTAATCACCAATTGAGATGGATCCTAAGGAAATATTTTCTTTATAATTTCTAACATTCTACAAAGGTATTGAATGAGTAAGCATAAAAGACAGCATAAGATATAAAAATCACCAATTATGGCATGATTTTAACCAATTGTTATTATTGTCGAGGACAAAATAATTTTATTTGGGGGGATTGTGTCACAGTTCAGTAGAAATGCATAAATTTTGATTTGCTAGTATAGCTCACTACAGATCTATGAGATAACTAGGGGATGAAAATCAATGAAAACATTGCTATCAATTCATAAGCTTTCCCGCAACAACATCATACAAAAGCCAACTTCACACAGGGGTCAGAAATTGCCACGAAATTAATCGGGGAGACTTGATTACTTTTTATTCCACATATCCAATCTTGGTAAAAATATGACAAAATTTATAGATTATTTCTTGTGTGATCTATCTACAGTCTGTTTTACCACGATTCTCTTCATATTGATGAAATGAAATAATAGGCCAAAATCTGTACCCGGCAAAATCATGAGTAGCAACATCTATGATGTACTCTGCCTGGGTGCACTTTTCATTCCCTCAATTTTCCGTCATAAAGTATCCTTGTATTGGTATATGGGACATTTAAGAGGCCATAGGCTGACCATTGGACCTAGCATCAATGGACGACAACAATTTGGTTAAAATAATTGCTGATTCGGAGCAACTTTAAGAAATATAGCAATCAAATAAAAGATATAAGTCGGGTCAGAAATCATTCTGGTGCAATTCTATTGATATTCAAGTGAATGACCTCATTTCAGAAATGCATTAACTCACATTGTGGATGTAGCCAATCTATTTAGCACTTAATAAGACAAAATACACAAACGAAAAGTGGATCTAAAAGCACTATGGGTATATAAACACGGGGGTTTAAACCTCTCCGGAAAAGCATTAAGTCATAAAGGCAATTTTTTCAGTTGGTTTACTATAAAACATATTCGCGTCCCGTGAGACATGAGAGCCCATGATGATTCTCCTATTAGAATTCCCCATAGAGCACATCGTGATAATTCCCATCTTATGTTCTCTATATACAGCATTATAGACCAATTTCACAAATTTTCCCCTTCAATTGCGATCACTATATATTTGATGTGATAGGCCTGGGTGATAGCTATTGGTGAATCTCTCTCCAGGATGATATACTTTCTCTATTCTCGCTAAATTGACTGAGTCAGTACTCATTCGAGTTTTTAACTCTTAAGCTTCATTTGTTAATTTATAGTTCAAGACTCTTCTAAAAACATTACTTTTTTGTCTCATTTTACCTTCACGCATTGTCATATCTACATACAGTACATGCATGTCATGGACCAATCACTCGGGAGTAATCAGGGAACACTTTTTTCTGATCAATGACCCGTCATTTCTCCAATTCAATTGTTATCTTTTGACGATTCTGTACAATGAAGATAACCCAAAGTTAAAATATATCATAACGTAATCATGTTCTGAAATTCAAAATAGAGTAAATGAGTTTGGAATAATAGCAAGTGATGAACGAAACAGCCTTATCAATAAAACTCAAAATAGTAAAGAAACCCCAAAAAATTAAGAGCTCCTGTGAATTCTAGAGGGATTAACATGGAGTACATGTGATCACAAAAAAGTACATTTTAACTATGGGAAGTCATCAAAATTATTGGAGATCATCATACGCATGTAACATTGTAGTTTATCAGAGAGTATTGGAGAATGAGACGTAGAACGACAGCGTAATAATAGAAATAGAGAGGTGTGAAGATGAAGGAGGGTTTAATTGTATCGTTAACAAGTAACGTGATGGATTATAGTGAGAAAATAGAAAACATGAACAAAACAAGAATATGTTATCTATGGTGATCTTACAACGTGTGAATATCTTATCAGTATCCATATCTTGAAGTTTTGAAAAACAAGGCACAATAAATTGTTGTTGCGTACAGTGCATGCCAATAGTCAGTTTTTCCAAATAATTTCAATTTTCTAGGTTTTCAATTTTTCATTTTCTAAGGAGGGACGAGGACATTTCTTTGATCTCTTTTTAAAACTGGATTACAACAATGAAGATTATTGTACAGTATTTTGCATTAAAACTTAATGGCTATAGTATATAGCATGACATCCTAGTAGGTTAATTCCTACCCCTTTCTCTCTTTGAATCCCTGGAATACAGAAATAATGAGAGGATTGAGGGTGAGAGAATATAATTGAATCATGTTCCAGCTAGTAAAACATCAAAACATAGACAGTCAGCCCACATACCAAACAAACTTGAATCATGGACCAATATCACATAAGACAAGACTTATTCAAGTTCAAAAATATGTTCATACTTCTGTAAAGTAAATACCAATTTCCAAAGGGTCTAGAAGGAACAACTGAATCCTTGTGAATCAAAATGAATAAGAATAGGAGATGACAGATTTTGCATGCTATGAGTCTGCCTAGTATAAAATATGGGACATGTTTCCCCATGATATAGGCTCCTGTTCCTTGCTCCATGGTAGAAGACTCATTCTAAACTATTATTGGCATCTTACATATTGTGTTATTATCGTCAATGACACAAATATATCTAACAGGAAATTGTAGACTATTATAATATCAAACTAGCATCTATGAAGTGCTCTTATCAGTGACGCACTCCATCTTCCTTCCCCCTCCACCCTTTCTTATGATATTTTTTATTGTGAGATATATTTTTTGGTTCACCACTTACTTCACACCAGGAAGTGGCAATTGACATATTGCTATAGCCACCATATTTTGTGACCGTTTTTCTGCCTGGCATTGTCTCAATATCAGCATTGATGTTGGCATCCAGCATCAGTAACAGTTGTTACTCTTTGGTAATTATGTCACCACCAAAAGTGTTCACATATTGTTATAGTCTCAAACTTTTTTTGTGGATGGTGTTCGGTGACTGGCATTTGGTGTCTGGCATTCAGTGGTTGGCATTCTGAGTTTGGTATCTGTAACAAATGGCATGTGGTGACATATTGCATGTTATGCCTTGTTTCAACTATGGTAAGGAGCCCATGTCATGAAATATATTGGTAGAAGGCACTGTAGTTGGAAGTTGAAGCAACATGGAAACTTCAGAAGTCAGTGCTTTCCTATATCTCTGTATCTCCTTAGGAGAAATTCTTCAAGTGAACCTACTTTCTTCGGATTCATATGAAGGGACTCACATCTCAGCAAATTTGATTCGAGCATTTAGAGATACACTGATAAAAGCCATAGACATTGGCAAGAGTCATTTTGTACAATGCAGTGCATGCATATTGCTAAACAGGAGATAACCGATCTAAGTAAAGGGGATTAGAGGCATAAAGTTGTATGTCCTCTTTATAGCATTACAAGGGTATTAGTGACTTGCATCCTTGCAAATTGTAATTGGTTTTGTCAGGGGATTTTCAGATTTCACTCAAAAAAAACTGAAAAAACGATATTATTTTAATGTATTTTGCACAATTTTGAATTTATATATTTGTGTTAGTTTTCGGGTATCCTCAGATTGTATGGTTCTTCCTCAGAAATGATAGGATTTTTGATCTGTGTAACAAGGTATTGTAAAAAGGATAATTCTGGTTAGACTCCTGTATCTATTATGAGTTTATGCCTAATCTCCCCATTATGACAAATATGGGTTCTTAAGTTTGAGAACTCCATAAATGTATCAAATGTCAATCAAAAGATAATATTTCTTTAACAATACAGTTTCAATCTTCATTAAGAAATAAACACTTTACATATACTTTCAGTTTTTCAGTTATTAAATTTTGTGATTTTAACGAAACTTGGATAATACGAAAGATCATAAATTGTTATATTTGGCTTGCAAAAAGGATTTCATAGAATTTGGTGATCATCCGGAAAAATCTGAGCATTTGGCATCCTCATCCTATATAATTAACACTCATTTTGCAAAAGGAGTTCAAGTTTTAGGCCAATGTATTTTGTTAACTAAAAAAATGTCTGCATGTGCCTATGGAGGTTTAAAAGGTAAAACAATTCCTGATATTAAGCTGCATGTTTTAATCAAAAGATTTTAATGAAAATTATGTTACTACTGGATAGTAGAACGTTTGATCTTGCACGCTGTTTAATATCAGAAAATCTGTCCTTCCAACATGGCATTTCTACAGTTCACACTTGGGATAATAAAGTGTGAATTACCCATTTGCATTTACCAAATAAATAACAGCATAAAAATACACATTTTGAAAAAGTTATCATCATAGTTTAAATCATATGTAAAATACGGGATCTTAAAATAGATAACATTACAATGAGCAAATCTGCGCACAAGGAATGTGAAAGAATAAAAATAAAGCATAAATATTGTGCAAAGGGAAATACAAAGGGATGCTGAATCAGATATTGGTCTTCGCAGCAAGAGAGCAAATATAACCAGTATCATCAAACAAATAAAATGTCATATTAGCATCAGAGATCCTTTCTGATTTCTCCCTAAAAATTGAATGAAGTGCCTGATTTTTTCAAATTTCCACACAATTTGGAGTATCAAGTCCATGTCCATGTATTCAATTCCTCACATTTCCTCTTGTTTTTCCCATAGATTCCAATTTAAAATGTGACGATTTTTAATTTTTTTCACGGGTTTGGTACATAGAGAGAAAGATGTAAAGCACAGGGATTAATATGTTGACAGTAATCCAGCCACTGTGCAGTCAGCTTGAAAATAAAACTGAGAAGAGCAGTGGCAGTAATCAACTTGGGGAAAATTAAATTCATAAGCTTTGCTCTTATAGTCATCATTAAAGATTATTTCAATGTTTTTATACAATCAAGCTGCGCACTCTCAATCGTGCAATATTGCATAAGAGTTATTGTAATAGATGGAGATTTGTAATCGATGGGTTGTTATTCGAGGGAAGATAACAAGGGTTAAATGTTATATCCTCTATAGTTGTATATTAGAAAGATTATTTGTGTGTGTTATCATCAATTTGTGACCGTGCTTTAATATTGATATTTGTCCATTTGCAAGCATTAGAATTGCACATATTCTGAAGTTTTGATTTGTGATGAAGCAACAGAGAATACTGTTGTTTTATTGAATAATTTGTGGTAGATTATGGGGTAAATTGATGGGTTAAGTAGGTACATATATGGATGGGTCAGGGTGAATAATAATTAGAGAAAATAAAGCTTTATTTATTCCTTCGGAAATTCTAAGTATACTATTTTAAGTAAATAAAGCAAAAATAATGCAGCATTGCTATCCACTTGACTTTAAGATAAGAAGAATTGAAATATTTCAAAAATCAAAATGGAAGGATTGAGCATCTCATGATCTGTTCAGAAATCTTTAGGGATAGAAAAAAAGATTTAGCTTTTCAAGCATATCATTCTATTGCTTTAAGCT
Organism: Owenia fusiformis; assembly: GCA_903813345.2. NCBI lineage: Eukaryota > Metazoa > Annelida > Polychaeta > Sabellida > Oweniidae > Owenia > Owenia fusiformis. The sequence continues at coordinate 36,240,427 of CAIIXF020000005.1, read as the reverse complement.
CAAACTAATCCATTAATTCTCTACTTGTTATTTTATAGGAAAGACCAAGCCAAAGTCAAACTAAAATAAACAAAACTTAGAAAAACACAAACTCATTAACAAATTGTCTTTCAAGATGAACAAAGTGAACTTAATTGTGGTTGAACAAAATACTCCGACTGAAAGGCTAAAACTTGCAACTTGAACATCAAGTGTGTGAAAACCTCTAACACTTTATACTAAAATTTCAGCGTTCATATCTCTTTCAAGCATATTACTAACTGACTTTCTAACAATATTTATGTTAAACATCATCGGATCTAAGAAAGTTTAGTAAATATTTGCATTGGAGATCTTGTATTTTTTCTGTAGTTAGATTGGGGTATGTATTTCAGTGCTTAGCGAGAAGTAGGGTGTTGAAATGTAGTCTTTACAGAGAAGGTGTTTATGGTAGAGAATCATCACCTGCTATTCCTAGCTCAAAAATGGTAGATGCCCCTACTTTAGAAGTCAAGGCGGTCATTTTTTAAAATTCAAAATACAATGTAAAGGAGTTAAATTAGTGGATAAGTGTGAAATGTATTGACTTATGTATTATTGCAAGAAAATTAGACACATTAGCATATCTTAAAGAAATTTTCAGATTACTAAATTCAAAATTTTAAAGCATGAAAAGTAAACTTTTTAAAAAAAAACATCAAATAATTTTATTGTCATTTAGATTATATGTAATTATATTTGTAAAACAGTTTACACAAAATGACTAAATTTTCCTTGATTTTTTTTTGCTATTTTCTGCATACATATCTTGAAATTGTAAGGGCTTTCTGGTTCCACTTGCCAAAGTCTGTCCAAGAATTTGTGAAATTTTCCAGGATTGAAATAATTAAAGGCATACTTTGTACCATATTACTCACCATGAAGGTGTAATTTTTGCATCACAACTTCTGGATCAAGTTGCATAGTGTTGATGCTTTATTAGGAGACTTTGCCTTCCATCAAAATATTTACACTGGGTGTGTTTGGACAAAACATTGTTATGAGGGGATGGAGAGTGGCATCTCCTTTGGGAGTCACTGGCTGAGTGACATCTCCTTTGGGAGTCACTGGCTGAGTGACATCTCCTTTGGGAGTCACTGGCTGAGTGGCATCTCCTTTGGGAGTCACTGGCTATAAGGCATCTCCTTTGGGAGTCACTGGCTGAGTGGCATCTCCTTTGAAAGTCACTGGCTGAGTGGCATCTCCTTTGGGAGTCACTGGCTGAGTGGCATCTCCTTTGGGAGTCACTGGCTGAGTGGCATCTCCTTTGGGAGTCACTGGCAGAGTGGCAGTGAAAATGACCAAACAATTTACAATATCATATACTTTACAGTTATTATAGCAGTGGTATTGATAATTGGGCCTCAAACCTTTGAATTCCTTCACCTCTGTGGATCATTGGAGGTCTCAAATATTCTCCTGCAATTTTCCCCTCCCCTTGTTTCTCCTTCAGGCCCAATAGCAATACATGCCCATACATACATGAGAATACTCTGCACTCCCCTGAAGGCCTTGTTACAGTGTAAATGAGGCCTAAAATTATCAGATTGCTAGCTAACTAAGACAGATTAGTTGCTACAGGTGTAATGATTTATCTACCTTAACCTTTCAGTTCCCCAGATACATGATACTGCAAATCCCTGATCAGTGGATATCTCTTGTAATTGACACTAGGGAATAAATCTTAAATCAACATTTGTCTTGTCAGTTGCAACTAGGAACACGCTTGTTGCTTTTTTAAAACACTTGGCGGTTTCAGCTAGTCTGTATCTGAGTGTACATATCAGATGTTGCCCTGCATGCATTTTGATTATTGTCTCGTGGATAAACTCATTTTTAATATTCTTTTTATCTCATGTTACGAATTGCTTAAAATGTTATGAATATATAAGATTTTTAACAAAAACTGTAAAATATTAATTGACTATTTACTTTTGAATTGAGATTTTCTTATAATTAAGAATAACATCCTAAAGAGTATCATCGTGATATTACTCTCAGATGGAGCCTGATTGGCATGTTATCTTTCGTGTGTCTAATTATGTGCAAGTATAAATTGAAACTCTCAAAAAATACTTTTGATGTTTTTCTTGCACTCAGAATATCATCAGTATAATTTGTAAAAGGTGTGAATGCAAAATATCTACTACCTACTTGAGATTTTTTGCAATGTATCCAAAGTGTTTTAAATCTATGATATTTTCTGAATACAAATGCTTGTTTTTTAATTTAAAATAAAACTTCCATTGACTCCCGTGTTAAAAACCTTACACCTTGAAATATTAACACCTAGGGGTCATTTTAGAGTCAAATTGGAATTGGTTTTGCCACAGAGCAGCTTGCATAAGATACTTGAGCAGAATGACTTTAATTAATGAAAAAGAAACGTATTCACCTTTCTCCAACTGCGGTGATTGATTGAACAATTCCTGCACTGCAATGACGGATGTAATTGACCATGAATTTAGTGCCAGAAAAATAAAAGTTTTCTCAACCACTCATCCTTAATGAGCTGTAAAGATTAGAAGAAATCAGAAAAATTCGAGATAATTTTCAGTTTTTCTGAGTCAATAAAATTTTATTATAGGCATAGTCTTTAGCATGAATAGATCGAACCTGTTCTTGGATGTCCACAGTGTTTTATAACAAAGCCTAGTCAATATGTCAATTCTTAGACTGAAATGAAATAAATCAATTTGACTTTTCTCTGTTGGAGACCAAATGGCCACCAAAGTTCCAAATCAAAGAAAAGAAGAAAGGTATGAATCAGCAACACCTGTTAAGGAATGTCATGGTGGTCAGTGTTTTGAAAGAAAAAACAATAGAACTCAGTAGATTGTTAAAACAAAAGAAGTAAATATCTCTCGTCAAAGAGAGCCTAATTAAGTAAAGTTAAAAATCATGTCAAATAGATGTAAAAATTGAAGAGGTTACAGAATGGGAGGAATTTTATTTAAGATTAGACATTGAGGTTTTATGCCACTGAATTTCAGAAGTCAAAATGAAAAGTTTCATATTTCAGGTATATTTTTTATCTTCACAATAGTGCGCAATAAATCAGCGCGATGACATTTCAATCACCCACTTTGGGTGAAAGGTCGCTGGGACCACAAATTGTTTACAAGAGGGTCAATGTATAGGTTACTAATAGCTATAGCAGAGAAAGTAAAGATAGGAGTTTGAAAATAATATTCTAACAAATGAATCTCACGCTGATAAGTTCTTGGTTCTTATACCTACCAGTCGTGCTTGAAGTGTCACCATTTTTTCTATCAAAAATTTCAATGATCTGTATTATTTTCTTGTTCCCTTTCCTATTGTTTGATTTCCTTTCATAGGAACAGGGATTCATTTGGCCTTTGGGGTTTAAGATTTCTGAGATTTTCTTTCTCATTATTGTTAGCATTATGTGCCTTCTTACTCAATTCTCTCCTTGTTTCACTATTTTACCTTCATATTATTTCCTAATAATATATGTAGATTATAATTATTATTAATTTGTCATAGATTTCTCTTCGCCTCAGGTTTGCATTAAAACATGTTGCATGGTTTATTTATGGGCAAAGGTCTTTTGGAAATATCTAATCATATTTTGAAAGGAGGTGTTTATTGACCACACATTCAAGGTTTAACCACTAGTAGAAAATGTTTCATTATTTGGGAATTGGCGGTGGGAGTCTGGGAATGTTTTGTCTCTGTTTTCTCCATTTAAGTTTAAGAGAGGAGCATTTTATTTGAAATTGAGTTGTCCAAGTGCCAAGCAATTTGTCTTTGCTGTTGAATTTTATCTGAGCTAATATTTTAGTCTAGTTCAGATTTTCTCCCAGTAGACCTCAATAGTAAATTGCTCTAACCCAAAATAATTATGACCCCACGAATTCAAAAGCCTTTAAATATGAATGTTTTGGCACCGATATCATTAGCCACTCTTTGCAGTGCATTCCCAACAGAATAAAATTAGTTAAAGTTTGACTCCATTACATGCATGATTAGATCAGGGTTAATACTATATCAGACTTCTCAATATAAGATCTAACCTTTTAATTGTTTCGATTCTCTAGGGCTCCTGTGACCAAAATCCAAAATTCTGTCTCTTGTTTTCCATCTACGGCAAATTACTCAAGTTTGGCTGGATTTTATGGCAAATTTAACTTTAACTAATGCCTATTTCTGATTGGTTTAACTAGGGTTAATAGAATTCAATGAAGCATGCTCATGGGCTAAATAGATCTAAATAGTGTCACGTTGATGACACCGGCCAGCTCATGTTTTAAATATAATCTCCTCTCACCTTTTATATCATTTCTTTCTAAAGAATGAAATGTATGATTTTCTTGTATTTCTATATAATTTAGTGTGTTCAGTAAATGCCCGTTTATAATGCCTTCAATTTTTGTCTATACCACTGTTTTTTACTTTATTTCATATTTTAAGTCATAGCCATGTTGACATTTTGAATATACATGAGGCACTTTCTCCGACCCCCAAAGGTGTCATTATCTAAAAACCTGCATAAATGGGAGTCAACCTACCACACCTAGAAATCACAAGCAAAATCATTGACCCCAAAACATTTACAAAATTTAATAAATTTCAACTGAGTTATAAATTCAAAGTCTAACCAACATTTGACAATTCTTGACAAATGAGGTATTTAGAAATATTTATACCATTAGGACCGATCATTCCCCATTGTTTCTGCTCAATGAGGCGTTCCACTTTCCCAAATCTAAATCGCGAGATTTTATGAGTGAAAGTTTTGATAGATTAAAGGGACTGGTTGTAGGCAGATGGCAAGTAATTAGCGGCTGAAGTCATTATAAAATTATGTATCATTTTAGTACATCAAAAGCTACTAATTTTACTAAAACTATAAGGAGTAAATTGATACTGTGTACTGAATGCTAATGGGGAAGCTTCAAAACATTGACCCTTATAATACTTTATGTATCAGGTAAACCTTTAATCCTCACCTTTTTTTCTGACATAATCTTCAACATTTTTGTTTGTTTAATATTTTCTGCAATTTCTACCTATTTTATTTCATGATTGTTCAAATTTACATATTATTTAGGCATATATACGAACCAACACCCAAGTAGCTTGCACATGTATTCCATAAATCTTGGAATATCATGACAGAAAAAACATACTTTTATAGGTGGATTTAAGTAAAACCTCTCTTTAGAGAACACCCTTCTTCGGAACATACTCTATTGTCTTCTGTATACATTACCCTCTGTAGTGAACGCCTATCAACAGTGAACCTTTTTTCTCAGCAAAAGAATGTTCATTATGTGCAAGTTTTACTGTATATGAGAGGATGTAGTAGGAGAAACTTCTCCTTCAGGAGTCAGTGGGAAATATGGGAGATGCATACACTTCATTGTGACATCACATTAAATAAATAACAAATATACAAATCTAAATTCTGTGAAATCTTCTCTGTTCTGTTATCTTTATCACATTTTTTCCGCCTTCAACAAAAACCTAAGGGAGATGACATAGTTTATCATAATGTACATGTAATGTGTACATGTAAGGTACATTATGTACATGTACATGTAATGTTCAAACTGCGATCTTGAGCTATCAAGGTATCACCAAAACAAAAACTCTGGTATGACTTCCCCAATCATCCTCTGAACACAGGCCTCCAGAACCCGTACCTCATTCTGTTGAAGAAGGAATGAACGTATTGCATGATATCTTGAGGCTTGCATTTGGAGGATGTTCTCACCAGGCTGTTTGACTTAGATGCGACATTGGATGTGATATTTGGGTTGATTTCACAGATCCAAAAGTAAGCATAGAACCACTGTCTTTCTAGAGAACACCAATGAGATCAATATATTTGTAAGCATAGATGATCATTCCAAAATATTGGTCATGTCGTTGAGTTTGCCTACCTACAGTAGCAGATAATGAAATTAGACAAGATTAGTCAATGTACAGATATATAATGGTAATTTTATTTCTATTATATTACACTGATCAACTGCCGGATGTGAAATGTTAGTTTAATAAGTAGGTGGTTAATGTTCTGTTTCCTATTTATATCTACCTAAATATAAATTGTATTAATGTATGGCCTTATGGACTAGAAATCAGAGTTACATTTGATATAATTATTTCAATTTAGGATTATACCAGTACACTTATAACTACTGCCATATAAAGGAAACCATTTTAAAGAATAAGTATGTGTACTTTAATGCTTTTGGGAGGAGGTAAATGTGATGTATCTACCAGTTCTTGGGCTCTTGTTCTGAATCGCAGGTAATGTATTCCTGTGATATGTGGAAAGTTTCATGGTTTGTCCCATGATGGACTTTTATTTATTTTACAATAAATATCGCTATAATGATTTTAGACTTCATGAAATTTTTAACATTTAAATTCATTAATACATTGTTAATGTCAGTAAAGGTTCATCATCCGCGATCCCATCAAGTTCATTTTTATGTTTATTTATTTTACGCATCCAAAGGACAAGAGCTCTCTCCTCTTTCTCTCTCTCTGTGACAGAGCTATAAACTTTACATAGAGGCAATCAAGCAAATGCATATAATGCCAAGAATAAGTATTGTCTGCTGCACATTAGAGAGTAGAATCCTCTAAGGCCCAATGCCACCCTTGGGACAAATTAAACACTGTATAACCCATGTGAGAAATTTCAAAGAGGTCATGAATTAAAATCCAAAATTCAATGGAAAAGAGTAGAATCAACAAGGAATAAATGAAACAGGCATGTACTTGACAGTCTAAATTGTGAGGAAGTTCCGGAAAAATGGATCAGTTCATCGAACTTTAAGAGACACGATGCTGAGTAGCCATAGATGGGGGTGGAATGGCGTAGGATTTTAAACCGAGGTAATGGTAATGATCGCAGAATTTTCTCCTGGTCTCATACATTGAGTGGATTTTGTTGATGCTACTTCACAAATCCAACTACAAAACTATTAGCGTAATGGTTAAGAATTGTCCCATGATTGCAATCCCTGATGTACCTTCAACCTCATTGTTCTTTCTTTCTTTCTTTATATTTGTGCAACTGTTTATCTCTAGTTGTTTTACTATAAGGCCATCTTGATCTAGGACTTGATTCTTTGAGATTATCTTTGTCATCATGCAGTGTTTTTTCTCAGATGGATCATATAGATCACATCTGTGATATTCAATTTATTTAGATTTTTCATTATCAACTCTAATACCATGTTATGTTCGAGAAACAAACACAAGATGACACCGTATACCCATTTTATAAAAAGGCTTTCAGACCCTTCATTTCAAATACTGGGGTATAATAGCTGCTATTATTATTGTTGCTCAGCTTGCATTGAAACATCTCAATCATGACATTGTCTGACATACACAAATTAATGGTTTAATATATATTTTATAGCTTCTGGTATTCATAAAATACTTGATGGTATTGTTCTTTAATTCCATTACCATTTATTAAAATGATAGCAATACATCAGTGCAAAGTACACATCGTGCAACTAGAATGACAGACAACAGTCTATTCCCGAAGTACATGTTTAGTCACTCAGGACCAAAGCATATACTCCCATGATAACGAAAAACAAGGTGCCGATTGTATCGATCGGACAAATGGGAATTCCTGCTTCCCGGCTAATACAATTCTGGGCCATAAAAGCAGATAGGATAATAAATTCTATGACTTCATTCATAATAGATGAGATGAATTGTTTCGGGAGCAAAGAGGGCTGCATCTGTAGATGAGCATTACATGTTATTAAAGGCAAGTCTCATCACGTCCAGAATTCAATATTTCAATTTGGTCACTCTTTTCCTCAATATTGCTCTGTTAAATTTGACTAAAGTGTCAAATTTTTTGCATTTCCATACAATTTCGAGTCTTCCATTTAAACCTGTTTACTTGATACCTTGATTTGTTCGATCTTTTTGACTGAAATTTGTGTTTTAAAATGTGACCCCATGTTACGTTATTAATAGGTGAGCTTAGATTCAGTATTAGGCACTAGTAGATAAGACTCCCAAAGGAACTCGATTGGTGACAAATCACCCATTCCCAAGTTCTAGTACATACTAAAATTCCTATTTGCAATACTGACAACAATATTTTAGCAGTTGTCATTGTTACGCAGTAATTTTCAATTTGCCACTCTTAGAGCTATCTTCTATGCTTTTTTAATGTCGTTGTTGTTTCAAGATTCCAGGCCTGCATTAACCCTGTTGCATTTTTCAAAAAATATTACATAAATATTGGTTCAGTGTTTTTCTGGAATTCTTTAACCATATATGGTTGGACCAGACAATTGCACTGTATTACAAAGTCAACATTAGCGAATATGTTGTCTATTTATTATTACTATGGTTAGTTTCTAGAATATATTTGTATCTACTGTTCAATGAATAAATAGGTAACTACATTTAGTAGATATATTGCTCTAAGAGGGCTAGAACACAAAAACATACTTTTATTCTTTTTTTATCGAATTCTATTTTGCCTAATCTTGACAAATATTCTTATAAAGGAGTGTCTACCTGTATTGTGTGTATATTCAGTGCTACAAGAGCCCCACAAGAAAGACCTTCTGTAAATTGATGGTTACATTTTTACATGTGAATAAAGTATAAATGATTATAGGGAAGAAATTATGGATCTGGTCTTGAGAAATATATTCTGAATTATAGCATAATCTTAAAAATCAGGTTTACGATCATCTTTTAAGAGTTATTGTGCGAAATTGTGGAATTTCGATGATTTTCAGTATGGGTTCCCTTTATCAGGTTAGTATAAGTACACTTGTAGTGAATAAGGCGGGTAAATAGACTGCAGCCACTAATGAAGCCCTTTTGGGGATTTTAACTTCATTTTCTGCCAACTTTTCGAAGGATGATGGCTTATATTTAGTCTCTGTGGGTTTGCCGATATCTTCTTGTCCCTATTTATTACGGCCCTGTTAATAGAATAAAGTCACTTGAACAAGTCTTCATAGATTACAATGGGACCTCCTTTGCAACTTGTGGATTTTTTCAGTGTCAGTTTGGTTCCTTGTGGACTCATATTCCGGGTGACAGAGATGAAACTCGGTGTTCAATTTAAGTTTGGAACATTCCCCATGAGGAGGATTTACAAAGAAAATACATATGACGACATTCATCATGTCAACATTTTCAGCAATGAATTATCATTTTGGTATATTCTTTAAAGTGTGCTTTTAACAGTAGAGTAGGGAATAAATAAAGATACCAATCAAATATGGTCGCGACATTATATATTTGACAATAATTCTAAACATAATTGGCATTGAGTTATATTCCTTTAAGATCACTTTCATGAAATACCTATTTATATATTTTTAATTTTACTAATTGTTTTAAAGGTAATAGTATTGCAAGGGAAGGAGATAATACTTTAGTATCTATATATACTGTCCAAGAATTCATGTGGTATAAAAAACATTTGGTGATGTATTGATTCTGTAGATTATTGATGGGGTGGGTCATGATGTATTCACTGCGGATGTAATTTGACGGAAGAAGAACGATGTATCAAATGACCTTGTGTAATCAGACATAGATATCACATTCTTTACAACTTCTTCTATTCAAATCTGACACAATATATCGGCAATTTCAAAAAGGGAAAGTTCTCAAAATAAAAGAGACATTGTCAGCTTTATCTACGACCCCTTTGTCTTTGGCTCAGCTGCTTATAGAATGTTATCACAGAAAATATTTTTGATAAAATCATGAATTGGCCTTCTGACTTTTTATTCAATGATCCATCATTCAATATGTCATATTTTTCAAGATTTCAATTTATCAAAATGTCTGTTTCTCGCTTTTAATGATATTTTAAACAAGATTAAATAAATATCTTGTCTAAAGGGGTCAACTATCGCAGTGTCCATCTTAAGGGCTATGATTTTCATATTATTTATCCATTTATTGTCTTCCATTTATTGTTTATTGAAATTGTGATTCATTGACTTTCAAAATATCCATATTAATACTATTTATCACATTAAATTAAAAATGACTTTCATATACAGTTTTTAATGGTTATCTTTGTTTTATACATTTTAATTTAAGAAAGCAATGTTTCTTATTCCACAATTCAAATTGAAATAAAAACATATTCAGAAAACTTTTGATGAAATCTATTTGAGTGAAATGAATAAATAATGTTTCACTTAAAATACAGCATTTTTGAAGCTTACCTTCATACATGGATTATTATGGAGAATATGTTTCTTTTGAAGATCGACTTGTTATTTTGTCAAAAGTACAGAAATAATTCAATTAAATGAGTTAGTGATAGGATAGCCACTATTTCCTCTACCTTCCCATGCTAAAAATCTCATACTAGATACTAGATAGCTATGTTTATTTCTTGTCAATCATCTATTAAATATTCACAAAGTCTTAAATTTTCCTTAATTTCCTAAAAAATGTTATACACAGCCAATATCTTTGAATATTTATTCATTTACAAATTCTATTGAATACTACATGTAAAACTAAAAACATGTCCTTGGTGATCTTTGATTCATAGGTAATTCACATTCTCTGATGACCAGTTACTGGAACGTTAATTGGTTCCTCTCTTGGAGAACTACCATGGAGGTCATATTTTATTCTGCAAATAACACAAAAAATAGAGAAATTTTTGATAAATCAATTAAGGAAGTATGACGTTGATACTCTTAGGTATACAAAACTGATATAAGATCAGACACTTAATTCAATTTTTTTTGAGAAAAATTGAAATTAGTTTTGATCTTTTGGAAAATATTTTGGATGGCTGATTCACCATAATCTATCCTGACTTGCATATTGGGAGGCATGGGCAGAAATTAGTCAGATAATGAGAGTTTGATGTGAAGATGAAACACTGTATAATATATGGCTAAAATGTCAGGAATAAAAGAATCATTCAGTTCTATATCAAGACCCCCCTTGTCTACTTTACCTTGTAGGGTATCAGGAGGGTTGGGGGATGGGGGTGGAGATAGTTTGAAGCAATACACGATACTATCAACCATTTTTGTATCTTCTGTTTTTACTCCAAAAATTTGATGAATGCACCAATTGAATTACATTCGTGGTCAGATATATACGAAAATAAATATGTCTTGATTTTGAAGTTTACTTTAAGAATAATTTATCTCGAAAAAATATTTCATAATATTGCTTCGAACAGGACATTCAGGATGATTTAGGGAAATAATGTGTCTTTGTCATTGTTTCATTTAGAGAAATAGTTTTATGTTGCTCATCTTCAATTCTTTCATTAATGGTAACATTTTGCATTTATTTCAATCATTATGTGAACGCTTTGTCATTTATTTTCATCCGTTTGCCCATTACAATGTAATCACTTTCATGTCTTTATTAACTTCACAACTACCTTAAGGAAAATCAGTAATTTTACCAATGTGAATTTCTAAAGAGGTTCCCTGTTTGTTAATGGTGGGGATTTCCGAGGATTTTCATTGGGTTAATCTGATCTAGCTTGATTACAGGTCCTCCAGATAATTTCACGGTAGACACATATTTTACACAATTCCTCTCTAAAACAAGAATGAATTAACCTGTACACGTGACAACATGATTTTCTCAGGAATGAGAGATAATTCTTGGTAATCTCGCATAGTTTTATCAAGTTTTTGCGAGGCAAATTATGACCACCATGGCTTTTTATTATTGAGGAAAGGTTTATCTTGGCTCTGTGCAGTCAACTACAAAGATACACATTTCTCTATCACATTAGAATGACTATACCAGATACAGTCTGGCATGGGAATGTACTTGGATTATTACGAATCAAGGTTCTTTTTATTTCTTCCTTTTGAAGAGCAAATATGAGGGGCGTTTGAAAAGATTGTGTCTTTTCGCTATTAACTGGAAATGAATCTTGTTTAGATCTTTAAAATATAACTTATGGAAAGGTATGTAACAATATGAAAGATATTTCACTGTTCAAGTTTTGTTTTACTTTACATGCTGCAATCTTCAGTTAGCAGTCCCTTTAATCAAATTTTGAAAATTAACAAAACTTTAATAAAAACAAATGAAGCCATTCTTCACAATGATTTAATTTAGTGTCTTAATCTAAGGAATTATATTTTTTCACCACAAAATAGTTTCTTAGTATTAGGAATTTTATTAAGTAGAATTAGGACCTATTTCAAAGTTATTCATCCATTGAAGACCAATCAAAAGTTTTGATAAAAAAACTGAAAAATGGTATAAAAACGAAGTATCAAATTTTAATCATGGATTGTTTAACATGCAAAACATAGGCAAACTGATTTAAAGGTGATTAATTAAATAATCCAGAATCCTCCTTTCATTCTGGGTTAATGTGTTAACAGATGGAAGAATCAAGAATGCCCGTAGAGTTGTTTAATTTATTCATTGACTTTTGAAATGGAAACATTTCTTGAAGGCCAATGCATCAATCAACTTTTAAATGATTTTTTTTTGTTCCCAATAATCTAATTTGAATTGGAGAAAATGTGAGCCAATTGCAAGGACCTGAGAATATACAGTATGTATAATTTTTAATTACCTATTAATCTGTATTTGGATTATCTATAGGATTAATCCCAGGATTATCCCAATGTGTAAAATCACGCATGTAATACAAATGCAATTGTTTACTCATTGTATTTTATAGTGTTACGAGACTCGACGGCAACTATTAACCCCATTGGGGCTATTGCAGACTAACCAAAACACTTCCCTAATCATCTAATAGTGTGTTACAATAACTTGGAAATTCACACTATTTTTTAATTCAAATTAAGTCGTATCCCAATGGTTCCCAAAACGCAGCAAATCATGCCAAAACTCTACAAACAATTGTACTAATTCATTTTCACATTTCATGACAATGTAAGCTTTTCATTTGTATGAAATATTTAGCTTGTTAATTAAGGATAGGGAACTCGTAGATCGTGCCTGATAACAATGAGTGGGGGCCCCATGGGCCAACTTGTACCTTTGGGTATAATTCACATTGCCGTTCACGCAACACCAGTTCATAGAGATCACATTTACAGGTCTATTAACTATTAGAACATTTCCTAGGTCACCTGGGAGTATTCGTTACAGGTATATAAACTAGTTTTAATCAGTCTTATTAAATATTAACACCTGTAGATCCACAGCTAGCAGTCTTAGGTGTAAATATGACAATACAATTGTCCCCAAATGGCAAAAAATGCCACCAAGGGAATACCTGTTATTTGAGAGTAGTGCTAATTAGGTACAAACCCAGTCTATAGAACAGGCTCTATGAAGTTGTGGTATAAACGATACAAAGGTAAACATGAGACTGCTCACTTTCTTTTGTTTAATTAACTGTCTCAAGAAAAATACCAGAAAAATAAGAATTACGTGAGAAATATCAACTCATAATGACTGATAATTTAATGATTTGATGACTTCTTGAATTTCATGGTTTTTCCTGGAAAATTCTGTAAAAAATCAGATAACAAACAACACACATATGTCTTCAGAAATTACATGCATGCACTAACTGACACAAGTTTAATTACATGAAACATGTTTTTAACAAATATATCAGTTTTCCTGGAAATCGATCTAGATAATAAAAAAATTCTTTTGCTTTTGATTTTCAATTTAATTTATATACATGCGTAAATGTTCAAAATATTAATCAATTTTTTTTGTGTATTTTCAGGTGAGTGCTATATTTCCTCAAGATACAAACAAAATAGTAACGGTTTATGTCAATTGTGTAATAGTAAATGAAAATGTGCCATGCAATTGGTAAGTAAATATCTAATATGAACCTACATAAGCTTGTGAGTTCAGACCTAAAGTGAGTCCTGATTTAATGTGAGTCTACATGTAGTGAGTCCCTATATATAAGTTCCTTTTAAGGTTGTTGGTAATTCTGTTGTGTCTACCCTCCCTCCTTTTCCATTTTTGTGCGTATGGACGTATGGACGTAATCTTCTATGACTCAGTAGAAGAGAAGAGGGAAGGAGAGGGGGGAGGGGGGGGGGGGGTCACAGGATCTAAATAGATAAATTCACTTCCTAACTTGATCTTTTGATTTGAATAATTGAAAACATCAATGCAAAAGAGACAAAACAATCGCATGTACTTGAGATACTTGAGTACGGCATTCAGCATGCCTCAATCAAAAAATAATATATTATTACAGGCAATCACTATTTACAAGGAGCTTTTTAATTTTTTAACGATTGTGACTTGGCTGTATGTATCACGCGATTGGCACATTTGGCAGTAATTAGATGTTCGGTAGTTTTCTAGTGGAATATGACTTGCATAGAATAGCTATGAATAAAATATGAGAGATTCAAGTCGGAATTTCGAATGATTGTTGTGCTTTGCTTATTATCAGGACTCGCTATTGCAGCCTATTGTCTTAGAAGCATAGAGAATAATATAGTCTACCCGTAAATTAAACATCCTCAGGTTTTGTGGTTATGTATAAGTAATGAAGCAAAAATAGAGAAAAACAAGAAAGCAGTTTTTTTCTCATGTATATGGCACATCTACATGTGTGCTTATTTACAACAAAATCCTTAAACGTTGCTTGAAATGTTCTCTTTCAATGAAAATGATCTGGAATTAAAGTGACCTGGAATTTTATTCAAGAATTGAAAATGGGTGAAATGGGCAAGGTTTCATCCTGGTTGTGTGTATGCACAAATGGACTGTTTGTCAAGAACTCTTTTTCTGTTTTTTTTCAGTAATATTTTATTACCAGCATTTGTAATTTGGGTATTTCTATAATAAATCAATCCAAACAAATATTATTATTTGAAAGGTGCATAATCATCCATTTTATCCAAGAAACCTAAAGTGTTAATTGTGTTTTCTTTTTTATCCTTCCTTCTTAGTTTTTGACATACTCCTAGAGAGTTCTCAGTTGCAAAACTATTAATCTTTTAATTCTCTCTGTTAAAATATCTTTTGAATATGATAATTTTTTCAGATACGTTAATATATTACAGTTTCCCACCTATTTTATAATTGAATTCCAAATAAGGAAAGTCATTTGGGAATTTAGTATATTAGGAATTCTATCCAAGACTAAGTTTGAACCGATTAAAGTTTATCTCATTGGGAACACTTGATCACTTCTAAACCTCTGAGAGATCTGAAGTGAATACCAATCAGCTTTCTCATTGGTAGATCTTGAAAAGCAGACGGATATCTGAATGTATCAAAATACAAATTTTATTCATTTGGAATGTTTATAAATTTGAAGTCACAATGACATCCCATTGTCTCCTAAAGGAGAAGTCTCGCTTTTGACTATATGTGAGAAAACTTTGCTTGTTTTTAAGCAACTCAAGGTAGGAAAATTTATAAAATGTCACATTATTTAAAGTTGTTTGTATCATTTGAATAAGCCTACTAATAAAGGAAAATGTAACCTCAATGTGTTATAATGTCCAATATTCAGTTGGAAAGAATCTAATAAAGATCTTTAAAAGATTGACTTTGAGGTTGATGGATATACTTTTTGTGGAAAAAGCAATATATTACTTGCGAATCTACTAGGTGATCTCCGTTATTTTGTACCATAGGGGATGACGTTATCTAGCATTGATGTTAAGTAGGCCCCATTGAGACTCTATGGATCTAGATGGACTTAGCCCCCATCCCATGGGCCTATCTACTTCTAATAGAATTTTTATCAATTGGTTAAACAAAGGTTATCTTGCTAAGCCCAGAAGTTGATTCTTTAGTCCCATTAGACCCGTAGAGAGATCTACTAGAGTTAGGCCAAGATCCCACGAGGAACCCATTTTTTAGCAAAAGAGATCAGGGGATTTATCAATTGGACAAAAGGAAACAAGTAAGATTAGTTTGTCAGTGTAGTTCAGTTATGATTATTTAATCACCAAAATCGCAATTGGGGAATTTCTGTTTGTTTGGTTTTATTTACGAGTTATTGGCAAGAATCCCAGATGAAGATCATCAATACATTCCTGGTAAATATATTCATGAGAGTTGAGAGATGCAATTCTATAAATACAATACACAAACACCAGAATATTGGAGGGTTTTGATTGTCATGATTTGGAAGTCAATTTTGGATCGAAATGAGAGGAATTATCCAAGGATGATTATCATATTTATGTACTTTTTGTCATACAAAAATTTAAAAACCAGTCAGTGAATAACCAGAAAACCACAATTTTTAAAATGCTGTAACCCTTTCCTGCATATAGTTATTACTTTATGTGTTCTTTTTTGTCAACATTCATAATTTTGAGGTTGAGGTGAACCGCTTAAAATGTGCTGATTTTGAAAGCATTACCATCTCAAATCCCTACCTTTTTGTGTGACATTGTCAGAGCTGTCAGTCTAATTATACGAAAACTGTAAAAATCAAAACATTATTTGGTAATAGGTCTTCTAGCTGAAGGCAAAGTATGAGAGTAGAAAATTGGGTGCAATTGATGGAGGAAGATTTAATAAACAAGAACAATAAAGAGAGGATATAGCTTAGATTGAGGAGATAATTCAATAATATACTCATACGAACCTTGTCATGACGGTCATTGTTTACTTCGCAAAATACCACAAAATGGAGTGAATTTATGAAAAAGAAACTGTATGTGAATTATAAGTACATTCTAAATTTTATAGAAGTTCAAATATATTTGATACTTTAATCAAATATTTTTGAGAAAAAGTGTCAAATAGTTGTGGTAATTGGAAACATTTTGGATCGGGAGGTACTTTCTAGAGCACTTTCTCACAAGTTGCCTCAGGCTTAGGTTGAGATTTATTTATCACAATGGGCAACATTTGAAAACACAGTATAATTCAGTAGAATGTTTAAGGAGAATAACTCATAATTAAACTAAGTATCCAAATTCAATTCTCTTGTTAAAATAATCTTCAAATGCAACAGTTAGTGTAAAGGGTGATTTGCATGGTTAGTTTGAATCAGATATTTGACAAAGATGATGAATAGTTTCTTTTAAATTGATCATGGTTCTATTTATGAAATTTTGGGAAACAGAGATTCTATCAAAGAAAATATAACATAAATTCAGAAGATGATACAATTTATTTCAATTTTTATTGAGAAAAATGGTAAAATGGTCATGACTCATGAAAAATCCTTTGAGCAAGAGACAGAAACGTAGTTGGTGACCATTGAATAAAAGTACAAAATGGTCGTCTTTAAAATCGAAAATAGAGGGCAAAGGAAGAAATAAGCAAGGAGTCCAGTAAAGTCACAAATTCTAGGAAGACATAGTCTAAATTGTTAAGGAGATGTGGTCAATTTTGGAGAAATATTATCAAGAATGGTCATGCGTAGAGTGAAATTTAAGCTCAGAGAGGAGGATATTTTGATGAATGAGCTTCATTTGGCCCAAATATTGATTGCGAAATATATCTGAGTAAATCTTGGAGTATTAACATTTGGTAATGTGGTGATACACAAATCAAAAATGTCTTATTCTTCTGTGTGATGATATCGGCAATATCTTGATTTTTATATTTGTTCTCTTATTATGTTTTTATTTTAAATTGTATTTAGGATCTGAAAACATCAGAAGGACAACAGGGAAAATAGGAATATTATAATTAAAATTGTAATTCCATTTTGGTTGTGATTTGACTGAATGACACATCCAAATAAAAGAAGAAATTTGAATATAAATTAATGTTTTTGTTACAAAAATCATTCTTTACAATTTTCTCATACATTGGGTCCAGTTTCTGTAGCCTTAAAAGAGGGAGCCACTGTATGTTTAAAGTGTCGAAAAGTCTCAATAGACAGGAATTTTAAATGCCATTTCTTTTTCTATTCAATAGATTATTTTGTCAAAACATGGACACGAAACTTCAAATATCAACACACTTCAAATTGCCTGTGGGTATTGTTCAATGAGAAATGTTAATGGCATTATTGAAATTTATTAATGAAGTGTATGAAGTGATGGGCTTTCGAATGTCAATAATAGGCATATTATCATCATTAAGTCATTATACCAGCAGTATGCATCATGCAACAATCACCACCTAGGGACCTTTTTGACGATGATGTGTTTTTTGAGCGTTTATTTTTCTGAAATTCTAAGGAATCACTTAATCGTTATGTATCGTCTGAATAACTGTTGTAAACTTGTTTCATAAATATCTCAGTAGGTGTTTTTATCATTTTTATATTTTTAAGTCGTGTCCAGTAAATAATTATATCTTAGCTGATCAGAAAGAAACTTACAGCTGCACCATCTTTATGTGTAATGGTGTATTTCTTACTAAATACTCATCCACATCATGGTTGGTGTTACTGATATGGTATTTGAATAAAGAATCTACGAGACCAAATCATTTCCTTAACAAATTTGTCGAGTTTTAATTTACATAATTTAATTAAATTAATTAGCAAGGTTCTGGCTAAGAACAAAGAGATGGGAACAACTGTCATCAGCTGAAGATAGACGGATTTTGTCAAATAGATGATGAGTTTCCATGGCAACGACTCATCACCCCTCATCAACCATATGTCTGTTATTTTGATAACATTTTACTCTATTGTGAGTGCTTGTGAAAAAATATGCATATTTGTTGATTAAGCCTAAATGCAAATAATTGTACTGCTACCTTTTTGAAATAGGGAAATTAAAATGTATCTAAAACACATTAAATATAAGGTTACAATTTGCCCATTAGATTAGTAAACCGAAAATGTCATGTTGAAAGAATAAAAAGAAGAGTATAAAATTAGCAATGATTGGTTGCCACCCAGGCACATGCGATTAGACTAATGTGTTTTACTAATACAGAAAATATTCAGTGTTCTCCCTAGGATTTTTAAATTCTCAATTGGGTACAAATTCTTGATTTCACGATTTAGACCAAATTTGGTCAAAATATTTTTCATGATTTTTCTCATTTTCAAGTGGGTGCAAATGGACTCTCAGATGAGTGCAAGTCTATTTTTAAAATCTCAAGTAGGTGTTGCGCCTACTTGCTTTAATGCTTGGGAGATCACTGATATTAAAACCTTTAATGATTAAAATAGAGGTATTTTTCCAGAAATGCTCTAATGAACATATGATAATCTATGATGTAATCTTGAGATACCTTACCCAGTTATTGACACAATACCCCATTGCATGTTTCCCCTGCATTAAGCAAATATGATCAGTATCATATTCTCTGAAATATACAATTGATTTCACAAAAGAAACACTTTATGGTAATTAATTTAAGAAAAAATATTGGCATGCATGTTATAAAAATGCTTGTTTAAGATAAAGAAAATGATGATTGAATATGGCATTGGTAATAAAGATAAGAACAAAAATAGAGTTTTTTAAAACAAAATGCAGTAGCTATGTAATAAAAGGGCGGAAATGGCAATAATAGAAAAAAATATTATTTTTGTTTGTTTCTTTATTTTTTGAATCAATATATGCCTGAATATATGTATTTGTTGCATCACTCGGTTGCAAAAATAGAAATGGAACAATTAAAGAACTGAAAATAGAAAGTTAGAATTTCTCTGTTAAATATGACAATGGTGGTATTTACTGCTCCTCTCTTAATAAATAACATAGCTAACAGAGGGTCAGATTAGAATAGAGAAATAGTGTTATTTAAACAAAAACAGGTTTAAAACAGAAATTAGGGCCATTTAATAAAATGGACACAAGGTCTTCACAACCTGAGATATATGTGCTAAGGTCCGTTTATTGAAGATTTTCTAATTCCCTAGAATTATTTTGCCTGGTAAATAAATAGCAGACTGATTGTATCTAGAGAGGTATATCAGATAGCCTCCCCAGTTGCCTTTGTTTACAAACATTTGTAATGAGATACAGAAGTTACACAATTTAAGCTAGATCACTCATAATACCATGATAACCACTTTATAAACTAATTGAACTCATTTGATAGAGATCAGGAGACTTCAGGAAATAAAGTGAATATTGTCTATAGGTAATTGAATCTCGCTTATTGAAAACAAAAAGTTTACTTCTACCAAGTTTTTATTTGTTATATCATTTCAGTTCAGCTTTTTAAATGCATGAATTATGCAAAGTATGTGTGGAAAACCATAACAGAAATAAAAATATATTATGTTTTATGTAAATTACATAAGTTTTACAAAACTCAAAACAAATGTAAATGTAACTGCAAAACAAAAAATGTCTATTTTAACCTATATGTCGAAGGGACATGAATAAGAGTCATTTAAAGATACACATCCAAATTTCAAAATCATAATCAAAAGTAGATTCTGCCATATTTTGCCATAAGATACTGTTTATCTGGGTGGGTTGCATCATATAGATGTAACATGTATATGTGATATGTCTACCATCCTCTACATGTCATTAATCAAGGGGCAAACTAGGCAGGGTGTCCCCAGACCTCAGATTTTCTGTCTAAATATACAACTTTCATGTGGTCATCTTTGTCAACAAACTTAGAAACAGGTTACAGTTACATTTCAAGTTGTCATAATGTTTGATAATCAATCTATATAGGCCCAAAATTGTAATGATCAAGTAAAGAGGTTATATTTGAAAAATCAAGCCCTATAAACAATATAAAATGTGTAAAACTGATATAAAATAGCAATTCAGTTGGCATAAGGTAATAAAGAGTATACATACTTTTATAAATTAGATTTTTCGAGGCCTATATCATTGATTATTTATAATAATCGAGTGCCGTGAAATAATTGAGCAGAAGAAAGTAGATCCTTCTATGACTATAGAATGTTTTATGTGCTAATTCTACTGCAATACTGAGTCATTAGGTCCAAGTATTCTTTCCCGTCAGCTAATTAAACTTCTCATAGACAATGGCCGCTACATCGATTTTGCCGATTTTTTCGTAATTTGTTCCGCATGTTTAGAGGAGATAGTTCCCCTTGGTACGCATTTCTATTAAACTTACATGACACATAATTACGCTCCCTGTCATCCAATGAATTCATAAAATAATTTTGGTAAACTAATCACTTTATTTTGCTTTTCTGAGTTTCTCACGAGTTGAGCTTGGTTTGATAGTTCTTAGGAGTACCATACTTGTGTCGATGATTCTATTTATGTTACTAAGAGTAAAAGTCGAAAAACAGTTTTATCAATTTTGGGAAATTGATTCTTGTTGTATATTTCTGTATTTAGACGCTTTCTGTAATTTTTCTGAAACAGTAATTATGTTAAACTACAATATGTTTACTATTATCACATTTTTCTTAGTTTATTTTGATGTTTCCCATTTTTCTTGAAGCGATAGTATTTTATCTAAATTAGCTTTTGTATGATACAATTACTTCGAGAAATTGATGTTAATGAGCATAAACTGAAAATCCATCTTCATTTTTGCCAAAGAACTCTGTTTAGTTACATTTGATAGATACCAAGCGAAGAGTAAATGAGTTTTGTCACATGACGATTTAAAATTATCCCAGAAAAATCAAGACTGACATAGAGTTAATTTTGTTATTCGACAAACTTCGTATATTAGCTTCTATTACTAGGCTGTTATATGCAAATTGGAGCAAGTTTATAAAATTTGGCCATGTTTGCAATTCTCAAGGTACTTCAGCGTATTGGAATTCCTTTTAGCGCAACTTGTTTTTAGTCTTTAGGGAGAAAGTCTGCCATATTTTACTGTTAGTTTAAATGCTAACATTGCTTCATGCATATTAAAACATATTAGCCTAACTTGGAATTAGAATAATTTGCGAGGAAGTTTCCTCATAAAGAATTTTATGCGGGAAGATGATTGATGACTTCTAAATTGCGCAGTTACATATATGGTTATGTGTTAAAGAGAAAATAAAGAATATATAAAACATGTGGTGAATATTGTATAAAATTCAATAGATATAATTAAAATAAATTTGAAAGTACAAAGTTAAGCATTTCAAAATCATTACTGTTTTATTTATTCTTTAATTATTACTCAAGAGTGGAAATAACCCAGAATTCAAAGATAACCTATCTTCATGTAAAGTTGAACCTCTAGATTAATCTTCCCATGAAGATAGGTTCATCTTTGAATTCTAGGTAATTTCCCCCTCTTCATTGCTCATTATGCTTTTTCACTCTTTTCACATTTTGAAACATGAAACAATTTTTTTCATCCCTTAATTAATTCCTAATAACCTTGACTGTATACTTCTGTTTCCTGAATAAATGAATACACTCTGCTTTGTGGAAAACTACTATAAACAAGAAATCGGAATTAAATACATGACCTTAGAATTCCACATGTCCTCTGAGATATAAATTGTATCAGTTATTACCTAGAATTGCCCAGACAATTGTAAATACCCTAACACAGTTGTAATATCAAATTGTACAATTTCAAACCTCCCCAGGTAACACTTACAAGTTGAAAAATGCCGCCCAAAAGATTTAAGCGCCAAATCAAAATTTTGTGTTTTTCTTCAAAATATTTGAATAAAGTGTTTGGTTTTCTTGCATTTCTAAATAATACGATGTGTTATCTTCATGATGATAACAATTTTTTTCTCCCTCTTTCACTCTTTTTGTAGATTATTTGAAGACTAAATCTGAGATTTTTTGTAGAGAATATGTCCCAATTCCCTGACCAAATTCAGGAGATGTGATTGTAGCAAATTACTTAATCACTATAGGGAATCCTACTCCTTTGGGTTAGCTAAAATAATATCTCTATTTAGAGAAATCCTAAATTATTGAACTGATTTAGAATTTGCTGAGTTTATGAATGGGGAAGTGTGAGAAAGTAGCGCGTTGGGAGACGGGGGTTAATTTAGTTGGGCCTCGTGTCCCGATGGTACTCTTTTGCTGTAAAGCCATGCATTGTAAACACAGTCATCTAAAATGGTTATAAATAAATTGTGTTTGGGGGTTAAGGGACCCAAATAGGTCCCCGTAGATATCCAATGATTTGTAGTTTTGGAATACATTAGACACATCCACTGTGACATCACACCAGTAATGTCATGGCAACTTCGGATATAAACAATATCTATTCAGGTTGATCATAAAGTCTACATTTTGTCAAACCGAAATCATTATCTCAATTGTTGTTAATGATATTAACACTGAGCGGAAAGTCAATGAATTAACAGGATTATTTGAGGAGATAATCAAGCTTATGTATCATAACCCATCATGAAAATGTAACATTTTTGAACAATATCTATTCTTAAAGGAATTTCTGATGTATCTGTTTTTTCATTTCTTGTGACTTTAATGATAAACCCTCGTGTATTTTGTGTAATTGAACATTCTTTTGTGTATGTAGTTTTAAATTCAACGATAGATATTTAACATTCTGTAATTTTTCAGATAGGAAAAACTGAATCTTTCCGATATCAATATACGCTAATTGCACATAGAACCAATAAAATCCAGTAAAAGGTGACTTGCGAAACAATTCCTGAAAATGTCATTATTTTTACTCATTTGGCACATTGTTCGGGTAAAGTATGTATAGAGGCTTCCCATGAATATTTGACGATTTTTGATAGAGTTTATTAATTGAACGTATATTGGGCATTAATATTTCATAGGATTTTATAATGTGTCCCACTTGCAGAGTCATAATGGACCAGAGTGTAATGGACTCACAATGAATGACTTCCCGTGAATTAAATTCTCAAAGTTTGTCTCAAAAAAGTGAAAAATACTGGAATTTTCAGGGAAAAATTAACAAGATGGGGTAATACTTCCTAAAAGTGCTGAAAAATGTCAAAAGTGATAGTTTTGAATTGACTGTGAGTAAAAGGAATGTTCCGACACGATGCATATGATGATTTTTTCAGCAAGGGTGTGTTCATTATGACAATGCACTCTATGATCATCCTTTAAAATGGTATATTGTATAAAATGTCATCTCAACCAATAACTTGTATCTTTTATAAAACAGCAACACAACAGTTTTAAACCACTTGACAAATTGATATTCATTGTTATATAAACCAAAACAGAATTGTATGAATGAAACAACGTTTTGAAAGAATAATAATTTTTAAATACAATGCAAGGGATTTGAAGTACTTATTGTCATTGTATTGTATCTGCATTTGTTTTAGACAAATACTATCTTAATAGTAATTGTTTTATTTTAACCTTTCCATATTTATATTTGTTTTTAGACTTTATGATTCATGCCTATTTCTGCTTATAGCGACCAGTTTCATTTATTTTATATTTGATTTACTAAACAAAGATAGTTCTGTTTTTCCGCATGACGGTGTTCGATTTTGTAAATGGATTGAGTGAAATAAGAGAACAAATTAACCTCAAATACCTGGGGTGCGATTTTAGCCAATGACGACTCTTCTAATAGTCCCTGTGAAACATTTTTCTACTTTTCACGCATTTGAATTGACGGTTCTCGAGGCATTATTTCCCTATGCACTATTTTAGCACGTTAAAACCTCCCGTCGTATTAAAATGTCTCAAAACGAAAATTTGATCAGTGCTAGCAAATCAGAACAAATCCCACTGAAGAGGTTTAACATGTAATTTAGGCTAGTTACTAATGTGGAAAAATCCTGCAAATAATGACCTCTCTATAGACCTGTTTAGGAGGTGTAAAACAAATAGCAACAAGGGAAAACGTTTTATTCGATCAAATGTTTCAATGTTGGGTCTCTAAACACACGTTATTATGAGGCTAATCACAAAGGGCAAAAGATTGCCATTTTGACGTGATCATTTATGTTTTGAACATTCTCTGGTTAAATAGATAAGACTTGTGACGTGAATTAGTGAAAATGTATTATAACATGTACATTTTGAATGAGAGAATTTTTAAATTTTTGAGAAGCTGTTTTACAAAGAAATCATTCCAAATACATTATATATTTATTTCAATTTAACTAATTATATGAAAATGAATATGAAGGCTACAAACATACACATTCATGTGATGTTCTTACTCGATGCGAGAAAAATTATTGCGGAACTTTGGCATTCTATAGCTCACCATGGCTATTAGCTCAAGTTGATGAGCCAATGCCCCAGGGATGACAGACAAATTAAAAATCACACTGTAGCACCACGGTGGCCCATCATAGATTGAATATAGGCCAAGTCACAACTATTCCAGTGATTATAACACATTGTCAACTTCAAGTAATCCAATCAGAAAGCCTCGCCACTGCCTAGGAAATATTATAGTCTCCTAGAATAGCGGTTTGAATAAAGGGCGTGAAATCTAGAACATGTAAAAATACAGGGTATGGTCTTATTTGGGAATCTTTCAATAGGGCCTCATAGAAATATTTATTACTTGAGAGCCTTTGTATCTGTCACAACCTAGTTGAGCTGAATTCTGAATTCTTCTATTATTTATTTTTTTTATTATTAGAATGTATCATTTCAACAATATGACAAACAAGTTAAGGACTTGATGTAAATTTGTTGTTTTGCATAACAAATGTCCGCCACCTGTAGAAGTGGAAAACTTTGGGAATATATCGGCAAGAGGAATAAAAGTGAGTTGTGAGGTAATGCAATGACCAAAGTCGACGCCTTAAGCCTAATCTCATTAAAATTCACCTGTATCGTAATATAAGAAAAAACACATAAAATATACCTTAATTGTCACACCGAGTTCATTTTGAGAAACATATTATATTATAATTCATGTTATAATCTTGATATTTTTGCGGGGAATTTTTATGGTTCCTTTTGACAAATACGATTTAGTGGACTGCGGTGTTTGAACTGTCTGCAAATACAGGCAGATTCTATATATTTACTCATCTTTCCTTCTTACATGTGACATTAACTAAGTACTACTCTCACTTTTGAGACCAAGTTTGGTCCCTGTGAGGCCAGATATTGGTCTCCAGCCTTTTAACACATTAGTTTAGTTGACTTAAGGAGCTAGGCCACTATTTATCTTAGAATCATCCTAAAAGACTGTATGAAGGCTTTGTAATTATAGCTTATTATAAGATATGGCTTTCGATAAATGTTATATCATTTTATCATTTTCTATTTTTTTCGAATTTGATATTATATCAAAATTGGAACAGAGCACTTAATGTGTTGCTGTTCAGAAATTTGGTGCAATTAAAATTGCGTAAATATCATGAATATTTTTGTCTGCAGTTAAAGAATGTTAGAATTATTTTATATATAAAGCATTCCCAGCCTATCGTCAGGCGCAATATTGGTCAATATTTGAGGTCTACTTTTGGTCTACTCATGAGGCGTACTTCTGGTCTACTTTTGGTTTTTCTCTGTGTTAAATCCCCATAGTCAGGCGCGTTTCAAATATTTAAATTAAGCCAAAAGTAGACCAGAAGTAGACCTCATTTAATGACCTCATCAGGTTTATCAGGTCTATATTTGAGGTCTAGACCTCATTTAAGCCTCAACTATATGTAAATCAGGTCTATATTTGAGGTATACTTTTGGTCTACGCCTTATTTGAGGTTCACTATTGGTTTTCAGGTCTACTTCTCTTCTGCTTTTGGTGTACACCTTACGTTAAGACACATTTCAATTATGGAAATTAAGCCTTAAGGTCTACTTTTGGTCTAGACCTCATTTCAGGTACAAGCCTCATATACCTGTAAGTAAGGTCAGGTCATGTTTTGTTGTTTCAAAGTAGAAAAGTACTAAGTACATATCAGTACCCTCCATAGTTGTTAAATAAATTGCATTTATTTTGAATTGCTGTGTTGTTTTCTAGGATTAACTTGTCTCATGGATAAGATACAGATCTATGAACACATTAGAAAGATGAAGCAAAAATTACACAGTATTCTTATATAAATTATATGTAGGCTTCTAATATGATGTATTTTTGTTTCATCATTTAAATTTAACAATATTTCAATATTTTATTATTTTCAGACATCCTTCTTTAGGTTTCCCAGATTTTGATTATTTTTTTAAGTTCTGATAAAAACCATTAATAGGGAGTTGAAAATATAGTTTACTGGTCTGTTAACCTAATATATTATAATCTGTCTCCTTCGTGATGTTGACAAAATACTACAGTATTCAGATTTATGTTTTCTAAGTTTTTAAAAAAATTCTATGTTTATCAGGTCTAGATTTGGTCATTTTATAAATGTTTAAGTTTTTAAGGCGCAGTTTTGGTCTATACGCCTGTCAGTGAGGTCTATTCTAAAATGTTCTTAGTTTATCAGGTCTAGATTTGGTCATTTTGAAAATTGTTCAAGTTTTTCAGGCGCACTTTTGGTCTATACGCCTTACAGTGAGGTCTATTCTAAAATCTTCTAAGTAAATGTGGTTTAGATTTGGTTTTTAAGGCGCAGTTTTGGTCTATACGCCTGAAAATAAGGTCTATAACTGGAATTATTGTGAGTAAATGAGGCTAGGTTTTGGTCTAAGCCTTAAAAATACCTGTAAAAGAGGCATACTTTTAGTCTAGACCTGAAAGTAAGGCGCATTTAAGGTTAACTTTTGGTCTACGCCTCAAAAACCTGATGATAGGCTGGGTTACTAAACAGTGACAATGCTATATTTACAAATGAATTATTTATATATTAGTTTAGAAAATTTAAAGAACCTGTTCTTAGATTTTATTCATTTAATACATTTTCATTTTAGAACATTTCTAATTTATAAGATTGATGGTTTGGGGACTCCTGAGCTCCCTTATGTATCTATCAGTTTCCCTCAAAACTCTGAGCGAAAAAGTAACAGTGTTCATGTTTTCAAATCCAAAATAGAATGAAAAGGAGTGGAAAAGGCAAGGAATACTATAAACAGGGATGAAGTGGACATCTTGAATTATATAGAAATGCAAAAAAGTCTAACACCTCATTCAAATTTTAGAGAGAAATAATGCGGAATGTACAAAAAAGCAGACGGATATGATGAACGGGTATCCTGACATTTCCATAAATATCAGTGAGAGTTTGATAAATTTCATAGATCTTAAGTATTAAGATTATAATTATAGAAGTATAATCGATGCTCCTATAGGGACTATACATCAAACTGGTGACGCTGCTCTCGATAGTTAAAGTAACGTCCCCCCTTCCTCCAGGGTTGTTTTGAAATTTACATTCGCTATCCTCCCCCACATTCCCCTATGGTACTTGCACTTTATTGCCAATTTAAATTTGTGTTATTTATACAATTATGTCACATGTCTAAAAAGAAATTAAAGAAATATTAAAATGTTTAAAATAAGTAACTAATATGTCTTTTTTATTTTGCAGATTTTTCCTCAAGTTTTTTATGAAGTGTAACCAGAATTGTCTGAAAAATGCTGGGAATCCTAGAGATATGCGCAGATTTCAGGTAAATATTTTCAGATGTTGCCATGGAGAGGTCACAAATCATTCTCATGATACTCATTAAATTTAGAAGAATTAGCATGAAATTATATGAACAGGCAAGAATTTTCAAATTGAAAGGAAAAGACAGAAAATTAGACACTTCATTTAAATTACAACGATAAATTCATTCAGAGTTCATTTAGTTGAATTGTTACTTCACTAATAAATATTCTTCACGGAGATAGATATTCTAATGTCGAGTGCTGAATATATTCCTTTGTTAAGCATTTATGTGATGAAAATAAAATTATATTTATTTCCTTCATACTCCGCAGGATCGAATTTGTAAATTAATTTTAGTACAATTGCAAAAGAATGAACAGTTAATGTACAATTATCAAATTATATCAATTGCTTGTCGATTATACACTTGCCTTTATTGTCCCTAAAACCATGAATTGTCACCTTAATGAAAAATAGGAAACCATCGTTGTCATAAACACGAGAGAGCCACACTTTACTAATTGTATTTTCTCAATGCGAAGGAGTTAATGTCATTGAAATATCACTGATAGTCTAATGTGTTATAAAACATATGCAGTGCATCGAAATCATATTCAATTAAATATATGGATACACTTGAATGAATATATGCTAGTCATTTTTATCAGTCTATACCATATAGTGACAGATTCAATTTTCCTCTGCGGGAGCTTGTAAAGACTTCTCTGATAGTCATTCGACCATGACGTTAGTACGCCCAAATATGGACAGATAAGCTAAAGGTTCGGAGGTTAATTTAGAAGATTTATGATGCTGCCATTTGTCAGTGCGGATAACAGAAATAATATATAAATGTTTTTTAATGGTAGTATTTATGAATGACTTATGTCGCAATGAAGAGGGCTATGGGTCATTGAATACCATTCATTTGTTTGTGACGAATATTTTAAATGAGCTATTACGCAAATCCTGTTTTTGATCCAAAAGTCATTAATTTATTGTTATAAATGATATATATTGGATAATTAGGTCCAATTTATTTGTGGTAATTTCAATGGTTGGTATCAATGTAATTATAAGCACTTGGTTCAACTCATCAATTCATTGATTCTTTAAGATCAAGTTTCAAAGTTTCCATAATCAAATTGAGTAATAAACTCCCATTGCTTTTGAAGCACTGTCAAGTTTATGTATTGAATTACAAGTCTGGAACAGAAAGATTAGAACCCCTTAGAATTAAATTTGTCACCCGGCTGATTTGCTCACGCCAAATGTTGCAACAATTCCGTGCTAGTGTTCAGGCAAAATCTTGCGAAATAAGAAAAAATATGAATTTTGGTTACACATTCTGAAGATGACAGGTCTAGTTTTGGATGCCTTTAATCATGAACACTTCTTGAAAACTGTTGAAACCTTGAAAACAATGAGAGTAATGAGTGAATGTAGTTTTATGTATAACGCAATTCTATTTTGAAAGGCAATCCTGTAAAAGACTGCTTATGTTTGAAATTCAAATATTTCCCTCGATTACATAAAGTTGGTTTTTGACAAATTAAATACTTTTTTCAATCACCATGCATAAACAGGCTTTAAGACATCCTCCTTTAACAAGAGAGATGTTTGGACATTATAAGATTTATGTATTACCCACATATTTTACAGAACACCACCTTTTCATGTATTTCTAGTATTTTGAGCAAAATCCTTAAAAACAAAATTTATCAAAATATTTTCTTTATTTAGGTGGTTCTTAGTACTCAGGTTGCCGTTGACAACGGATTCCTGTTGGCATGCTCAGAAAACATGTTTATCCACAACAATTCCAAACATGGGCGAAAACTGGGTCGTGATCTCGATGTAAAAAGTGAGCATAACTTCTCATTACTAGAAATTTAGTTAGTACTCTCGTGTGCTTGTAGGTGGCAGTGGCGTCTCAAGTGTCAGTAGAAGGCCCTCTTTTGTCAGTCTCCGACAACATGTTTGTGCATAACAACTCCAAACATGGTCGCAGGGCTCGGAGATTGGACCCGACAGAGGGCGGTTGGTATTGTAAGATATCACTACGCCTCTTTGACATTTTACGCGCTACTACGCTTTTGTATTTAGTCCTATATATACACATAGAGCATCTAAAAAAATTCCATTTGGGCATTTTTGTTTATATTGTCTCATCATAGATGAAAAAGATTTTAATTTGCCAATAAGACAGAAATTAATATGATCATTATTGATGCTCAATGTGTATATATCCTGCTTTGTTTGTTTGTTTTGTCTTGTGTTTTAGCAAATAACCCTTCCTTGACCTTTGAAGGTCACTTTATACCCTAGGTCAAAGGTCAACTGCATGTCAGCGCTTAATTATATTTTTATATTAGGTACATACTTTTTATTAGAATACCTTTATACAACAATAAATAGATTTCAACTATGAACTTTAGGGCTGCATTTTGAGCTGTTTTATAACATATATCATTTTCATATAAGATAATTAAACCATGTGCTATTCAGATTCACTTAGATTGTTTCAAATGCATGATTATGATTAAATAATATATGAAAATAGACTCCCTTTCAAATAAAATCCCCTTGCTCTAATGTTGGGGGAGAAGGGAGAAGGGGGATGGGTCCAGGTATAAGTCTTATTCCTAGACCTCAACCATACCTTGATATGGTGGGTGGTGTTTTTGATATGCATAATTAGTATTCTGTCAATGACATAAAGCTGATGATAAAAACACTACAGATTGGTGACATGAAAATGTTTTTATATAAGGAATCTGTCATATTGGAAAATATTATGAATATAATCAAAATTCCATAAAGAATTTACATTTAGTTCAAGTTGTTGAGTTAATTATTATAACAGGTTTATTCCTATGAAGAATTGATTTGGAATAAATTAAATATAATACTTCACCATATGTCAATACTGAAAAAAGTATACGGCATCACAGAGGAAACTTTAAAAGAGAAAACTTCAGAGAACATTTTTTCTTGATTTTTTAATCAAATGTCATGCAAATCGTATGCAGTGAGTATAAATTCATGCACTATTTGTCACAATGTTATTTAAAAAAATTATTCCAGTCATATTTGCAGTTGATTCTTTTCAATTTAGAATTAATATTTGACATATTTGTGTTGCGTTTTGACGGTAACAGTAAAGAATGGCTATACCTCTGAGATGTCATTTTCCGATCCATTTTTGAGGAAATATTATTCATGGTATGTTTCAGTATCATGGGAGACAATGCTACTTAGGCATCAACATTAATCATATTATATGCCAGAAGGTGCCAAAATATGATTTATTAAAAAATGTAATTTTAAGTGCTCATATTCAAATTGATATAACTCAAATAAAAGCCCAAGTGATACCAATCTCAAAATGTGAAATAGTAATACCTAAAAATGTCAATATATGATCTTAAGCTCATAAGGGTATATGCAAATACATGTAAACCTAATGTTGAAAGATTTTGATGCGGAATGGCATGCTCAACCAAGCTCAAGTTTTTATTATTTTGTTTTATTGATATCGTCCATTGTCCACCTGTTGTTAATGGATTGTGTCAGTTAAATTATTTCAGTTCATAACTGCCACACATCCAAGATATTGAATTATTAATTGCTTAAAAACATTTTCAAACCAAAATAATATTTGTGCCAGTCAGTATACAAAATAACATTTATCAATGGTAGATGTTGTGTATTAATATATTTCTGTCTCTATTTTCCTTGAAACGTCATCTTGGGAGTAAAAAATATATTACCAACTGCGCTCTATAGAGTATAGACTCAAAGCGTGCTGTAATTTGTGGTGGATCGAAGCATGACTTTTGATGGACTATGGCCGTCAAATAGTATCTACGCTCCATAAACTAAGCATCATGGGTAATGACATTTTTGGCATGCATATTTATCACAACCATTGGTTTACGCAGAAATTGATAGCCTTCGTAAAGTAAAAACGACAGCTCGTATTTTTCAACTCACTGTTCTCCGAGGGAAGAAAAGTAAAACCTCCGAGGAATTAAAAACTTCAGTGGTCCCAGCTGGTCTTAGTGTTGAGAACATAATAAGAGCGGAGAAATTCATCAGCTTCTCATTGGTTTTCGGATTGTACTGACAATAATTAGCAGTTGAATGCTTCCATCAAGAACTAATCGTGTCATGTAATTGCAAACGGTGACATTTAGTCCCTTATGCTTCCATTCCTGACCCCTTCTCTTGATAATCAGGTCATATCAGCTTTTCTCCAGAAGCACTCTAGACATTTAGTCCCTCATGCTTCCTTTCCTGACCCCTCCTCTTGATAATCAGGTCATATCAGCCTTTCTCCAGAAGCACTCTGAGAATACAGTATATCCCAAAATTAACAATGGCCTGTATTTTAAAATCACACTTTGTAACAATTTCAATGACATTTGGTAATATTTTAAAAAGTCATTGGGTCGCATTTAAAAGCAATAATAAGTAAGATTTTAAAATGTACAAATGAGTCTTGCATAGATGTACAGCCACCCGGGTAACTATTATCTTTGTTATATGCTTCAAATTATAAATTGAAGTAAAATGGGCAAAGAATAGAGAAAAAAAGAATGAACCAAAATAAGGCCATGCTCAGACTCTCATACACAATGTTCCTTATCCTGGGAGATTACTTATTAATTCGCTAGGCCATCTCCAAATATTGATGCCTTTCTCCGCTTATCATGCAAAAATTTAGGATAAAGAGAATTAGTTATAATACCCACTATGTCCCTGGACGGTCATTTGGTAAAGATTCGTCTTTTGATTGTTTGAATTCAAATTAACCTCTATCAAAGAATAGGTCCATTATTTGCAAATTACTCCCCAAGTAGCTGATTTAGTGTCGTTATGCTATCCCACGGGCCAGTAGTTGGGCATATTCAGATATTTGATAAAGTCCCAATATCTAATGGTGGTTTGATGGAAAAATTAACCCCCATTTATTTAGTCTCTTTTATCAGATTTTAAATAATTTCATTTTTTATATACGTCTTTGCTATTTATTTTACCCATAGGAGCTCCAAGACACCGCGATGTCGTTATAGAATTAGGAACTTGGGAATTCAGGCAAATGGGCTGAAATGGTGGAATGTTTACAAATTGTGTATTATTCTTTCAATTTGCTAGTTATGGCTATGTCTAAATTAACATTGATAGGCCCGCTTTTATTTTGATTTTTTCTGTTTTATTAATTTTTTGAATTACTTTAGGTAGCAGAGAATGTCATAAGGCTTTTGAATTGTAGGCAGTAAATTTAATGTGTTTTAACATGCATCCGTATTTTTCATTTAAATTGTGGAATATTATAATCATGAAAGATGAAAGATATATTTTTGAAATTAATTATCTTTGAATAACATTGTATGAATTTTCAGTTACTTATTTCAGTAAAAATGTATTTTAAATAAAAATAAGATATTCAAATTTTAACATTTTTGTTTTTGTTTTTCCAGCTACTCCATGTATCAAGGCAATTTGCCCTAGTGAGGGCTGGACAACAGGGGGCACCACTGTCATCATAATCGGTGACAATTTCTTCGATGGCTTACAAGTAGTATTTGGTACAATGCTAGTATGGAGTGAGGTGAGTTGTCCCCTTTTACACATCTTAGTGAATCTGTGTTTAAATAACCTGTTTTACTTTTTCACATGAGCCCTTAGCACAGAATTTTCATTCTGTGTTTTTTAATTATTATTCAGGGTTTCTTGGACCTTGTTAGAATGAACTTACTAGATTCTACCTTCTAATGGATTAATCTAGATTTTACAGCTGTTTTATTCCAGCAAATTATATTTTAAATTAGAAATGTTGTAAAGAGGAAGCCCTATTGCATTCAAAGTATCGCAATAACAAATTGCAAAAGATGAAGCGGGAAATTTTTCAACATTATATCTTGACTGTTTATTCATTTATTGTTTCAGTTAATTACGTCACATGCAATCCGAGTGCAGACGCCACCTCGTCACATACCTGGTGTAGTGGAAGTGACACTGTCATACAAGTCAAAACAGTTCTGCAAGGGTGCACCAGGACGCTTTGTGTACACATGTAAGGATTTATTTGTCTACAAATGAAATAAGACATATCATCTGTTTGTTGAACTCTTGTATACAAGCCAAAAAATATGAGAATGTCAAACTACAGTTAAACCTGTCTTAATGAACTCTTCCTCTGCACATACTCTACTGACTTCTGTATAATTTACCCTCTCTGTAGTGAACACCTAACAACACTGAACATTTTTCTTGGCAAAATAATGTTCAATATACACAGGTTTTACTGTAAATGTAGCAGTAAAAGGGCCTATGGTTTAATCACAGTTCTTTGTGCTTATCAGGACTATATTTTTATATTTTGTTCTTGTATTGCTGATTTCTTATTTTTCACTTTCTGAATCACCTGATGCATCTGTTGCATAAGGAGTTGCAGGATACCAAACTCAGCAATTTTAAACACTTGTACAAAATTAGAAAAAATTAACTCGAAACCTGTCCCCCATAAAACATACAAATGAGAAAAACAATTAACTTGTATGATTTACTCCTATTCATAATTAGATTACTACTACAAAATTAGAAAATATTGTTGAAAATCCTGATTTTATTTGGCGTCATGATTACTGTTATTATTATTAATACGCTTAATAATATATCTCAAATGGCTTTTAGTGGATTTTTATTCATGCCCTCCATGAATGGCCCTGTACTTTCATAAAAACATTCTTTGATCTTATTTTGTTGTATTGAAGAATAGATTAACAGATTAACTTGATCTTTCAACACTAACAGATGTTACATTGCGTCTAGTATTGAACTTTATACCTCATCACCATGACAACCACCAAACTCTTGTCTAAATCTTCATCACATTAGAATTAACACTAATGGTTACTATGGTAACATAAATCATTTTACATCAACTTGTCCGCATCTAATTTGCTTTTTGGCTGATTCATATTCACCCTTTTTTAAAACAATGAGTTAATCTCCTTTATCTTTGTCTTCATCGCCTTGTATGGTCTTAAAAAAGATTTTCCAATTGTTTCGTGGTATGGTTAGCAGAATGAAATATTGCATAATTTAATTCAAGAATTATACACAATATTTCATTTTCATAATTGATACAGTTTATACATCCTGTATGTATTCCTCATTTACCTATTCTTTTTAGAATTCGAAAAAAAAAATATTTGATTCATTTTTGGTAATTACAAAGTTCTAATTTTGCTTGTGTACTATCTGTCACAAATTCCACTGTTTTTCCGCGCTGTTTTATGCAAAAGCATGAATTTTATTTGTAATTTTAGTCTGTGTTGGAACAGAATGCAGAACTCATTTAACAGGTGGCCTTAAATTGCCAAGATCACCTCTACCTACCAAGAAGTTGTGTTTTAAATGTGAAATTGCACAAAATAGAGTGGAATTAGCAAGGAATAAAATGAATGTACAAGTTGTGATCACTTTTAAATGATGAAAAACTTCTAAAAATTTGCTATTTCATTCAGATTTCTTGTGAAAATTGTACAAATGATTATAATACAAGTGATAACTTCCACACAGGTGCAAACTGGAGGATTATTTCAACTTTCTAAGCCAATGGCTAATCCATGCAGTATTCACTGGTGCATCAATGAATCTTGGTGAAATCTCTTTAACAGAATATCCTCAAACCCCGGACCTCACACTCATGGTTTTTTCATTGTTCAATTTATACTTCCCTTGTATCCATTTTCTCCAATTTCTATCTAATTTACAAAAGTATTCATGTTTTTTATTAGTTTATATTCTTCCTGCTTTTGTCTTTTGCCGTGTATTTTACAATTTGACTTCCTTGAGGTTTTGTTCGTGGGTTAGGGTGCTAATTACTGGTCCAGTTGTCGTCAAAAGGATGCTAAATGACAGTGATGGATTACCCTTTACAGATGTCTCAAAGTCATCTGTGGTTTTAAAAAAGTTGAATTACGATATGTTTTCAAATTAAGTCTTCCAGATGCCATGAAATCACAATCTTGGATTATGACCACTATTAGCATACAGATTAAGCATAAGAAATATACTGTATCAATACAAAGAATGAACATGTTTTAGGGAACAATTTAGATTTATTTTAACTTAAGCTGTAACTAATATGTCATTGGACATGCATGATTGTATGTGGATCTGCCAGTTTATTTTGTGTGTCATTGTTTTAAGAAAATGAATTCAATACCAAATATCATACAGTATAAAGTATTTTGTGTATCCTGTTGTACTTGGTTATACAATGTATGTGTAATGCATTTAAGTACAATTTCACGATTTTGTACAAATCCCATTTTATGACTCAAAACTTATTCTATTGCAGCATTAAATGAGCCAACTATAGACTATGGCTTTCAACGTCTCATGAAGCTTGTACCAAGACACCCTGGGGATCCAGAAAGGCTACCAAAGGTAAATATCAAACAAACAAAATGGAAATTGTGATTATAATCACACTGATGAAACAGTATTTCTTATTGAAGAAAAAATACTATTTAAGATTTTAAAAATTAAATCACATTTCTATTTTATTGATGTTAAATGATGTTTATTGACTTAACATGTTATGATACCATTATCATGTGTGCTACTCTGTGATTGGTCAATTCTGAATCATGTGACTTATTACGTGAGAGAAATCAGGAAACATACTTGAAAAGAAGAACACATAGTTTGTGACAATAAATACAGTAATTGCATTATATTTTCTATTGCACGGGACAATGATGTAGTTTTACCCAAAATAAGTTAAATTTACACTGACGAGGAACTTTGAAATTTTGTCGACAATCTTCAACAAAAATAATAAGGGTTTCAATCATTTTAACTACCTCTAACATCTTCAAGAGAGAGATAGTATTAATTAGTTTCAGCAATAAAAATATTTTTACCGTCATAAAATTATGAAATTATGTATTATGAAAAGTCATTTCTATGCAGCGACACATCAGATTGTCAAAAATTTCCTCGAGAATGTCCCTTGTGTGACATATCTTGGTATAACATTGGAGTTTGAAATTAGCACCGATGTTTAATGATAAAATTGAAAGCTATTTGTATTCTTGTGACTGTGTAATTTGTAATCGTGATGACTTATAAGATCCCTGGGAGTGATTATACCACCCCACTTAATGTCTTAAAGATACATACCCCTCCGTTTGTCAACATCCATCAATGCAATTTCGGCACTTTTCCCGATACCCAAGAGAGAATCATGGGTAAAAATATTCAAATTATCCGAAGAGTCGACTGTGATAAAGAGGAGGGGGAAATATGTTGTTTAATGGACGTAAGAAGGAGACCGGTCAGGTTGAATTGTTACGAATAATAGGGGTCACTCCCTGAGGGTCTGAGAATAATTTAACCCCCTCCCACGGGACCCCTCTGGACATTATTGATACCTCCACATTGCATTTTAATGACTTCGCTTATAACTTATTATGACTATTATTATTTTTCTAATGAAAGTTTCTCCCTTGTGACTCCAGAGTTATTATTCGGGCTGAGATGAATGTTAAATAAGAGATATCTTTTAGGCACAGTCGCCTCAGCTAATATTTCTCTTTTATATTTACTTTTTACAACATAATCAATTTGCTACACAGCTTAAAGGATTAATGAGCATGCTGGAAAGTAGAAATGTCCCCCAGATATATAGATTCTCATATATTTTATGAAGTAATGGATAGATGCTACCACCTTCACATTGTTACGTCATTAGGGACATCATATTCACTTAAAAATATGCAATTATCAATTGAAGCTGTTGTCAGTTTGTCATTGGACTTAAGATTTATTGTCATCAGTTTGTTCCTCTGACTCCCACATTTGATGCAATGCAAATGATGATAAGATTGGACATAATTTAAGGAGCCCTTAAATATTAAAGACAGCAGTTTCAAGAGAGGGGTTCTATCAGAGGTTGCTGGATTTTCATACCTTATTTTCTCTCATAGGTCTTATATCACATTTTTCTTTACCTTGGTATCATAAAGATTTATTGAAATTTGTCAAGTACGTAACATTTTGTTTTAGACTTTTTTACCATGTGTTTTTCATGGAGGGGGACTCTCACTTTGTAAATTGATAGACACCACCCCTCGTAACTGGTTAGGACCAGAGCCAATAGGGGGGGGGGGGGGTTACCTTGTCAATTGATAGATCATTCCCCCTCTTAAATGACAAGGATATAGAGTCGTACTGTACTTGTAAGTTTTGGGATGTCCACACAACACTCTTGTTCCCTGAGCTGGGATACTAATATATTTGATATAAGTAATTTATCTTATTACATTTGGGCCTGTGTTATGTCCTAATGATGTCATTGATTGATTGAAACTGTATCTTTTCTGCAAAACTCTAGACGATCCATCAACGCACAATATGTTTTTCCACAGTTAAAATTTTGATGGAAGGGGTCATAAAAACATTTTTCTGTCATTTTCCAGCTTTTTTAAGTCAAAGTACAATCATCTCAGGAATTAGGAAGTCCCAAAAAGGGATGTTAAAAAAATCGCAAATTTCCCCCGAGTTCTATTAATCATAATTTCGAGGCATAAACAGTGTTAGTTGTGCTGTCTGTTCACCTCTGAATGTGACCTCGTAGCGTTAAAACATTTCTCCAGCAATTGTTCAGACGTAAATTTGCCGAAATTCTCCAAGGTAATAATCGACTATAGAGGATGATTCCCTATTTATTTCTTTATAATGATATTAAAGAATTCTAGGGGTGAATTGGTATTCTAGCAGCGCAACTTAATCATAATATCCTGTCAAAATTCAAAAATTGTATTTTCTTGTTAATAATTCACTTTATTCCCAATTCCCAGTTCATGTTAAATGCATACCAATTGAGCTGATTTTTCAGTGCAGTTCTGCAATGTTAATAAAACTGGTCTTGTTTTAAATGCGAAAAATCATTAAAAACAGAGAAATAAGAGAGAAATATAATAGAGAGGAATAAAGTCAACCTTCTTAAATGTAAAAGAATGTCAGAAATTATGTCTATTTATTTAGATTTTAGAGAGAAAATAAGAATTGCTATAGGCAAAATTTCTGCATGGAGACATAGAGTTTTTAGAGTTGGACTCACTAAATAGATAGCCTTAAGCTAATTTAAAATCAAAATGGGAAAATAATCTGATCAACGTTTTATGGAAGATTAATTACCACAACTATTCTAAACTGTTTAACAAAACTTCTTTCCATTTTATTCTTACTTTTAACATAGAGAACTCTGTATTTCATTATAGCCTTGCCAAATGGGTAAAAATGATTATTTATGAAATATTTTTTATCGACTTCAAGAATCTGGTTTTGGTGCATATGATAATAACGTATGATAGAGTAGAATGGTGGTGTTGGGTATACATGATAACTTTTTATTTGCATTTGTGGTAATGGTGCTTTTTGCTTCACTTTTAGGTGAATGGTTTTTAAGGTTTTTAGGTCTTACTAATTATGTTGAGTAATTTTCCTTTTAAAATATCTCACTGGATATCTTTTAATTAATATTTCTATTATATTTGTTGTTATATAAAATACTCTCTACCAAACTAATTTCTGAATAAATGAATGAATATGATAAAATAAAATATCAAAATATTGAATTCTGGTTTTTATTTTCCAGGAAATAATCTTAAAGAGGGCAGCAGACTTAGCCGAGGCATTATACAGTATGCCTCGCAATCCCAACCAACTATCACTCCCAGCTCCTCGGTCCCCAGCAATGAATCAAAGTACTGGATTCAACACATACAGCGGTCAGTTAGCCGTCAGCGTACAAGACTCAACCAATGGTCAGTGGGAAGAAGGTTCGTCAATGACAATCCCATGACATCACTTTCTGTCACATGGCAACCTTCGGTTATTTTTAGTTCATATTTTTAGTCAGAGTACAATAGTAGTGTCATCTAAGTTTGAATATTTTAAAGAATATTTTAATTCAATGTTATTTCGATCAGATTTGAAACCTTTATAGGCACATGCACATTTTATTCATTTTCATAGTTAGAATTCATCGTAAGAATTATTATAGCACCTGCCAGCCATTTTGATTTCTCGACACCTCTTATGATTTCATTGCACAAAAACTGCACTTTCATAATATTTGATCGTAGAATTGAATATCTCTCTGGTTATGTCATCTTTGGTATTCCGATAGAAAAAGTGGATTAAGCTAGAATAGGAGACATAGAAAAGGGGAAAATCCACATTATATCAATATCCCATAAGCCAGAAAATTTAAGATTCTTTCTTTACATTTTACATGTACAAGTTGAGAAAAACGTTTGAAGTCAATATGACCCGTGGGTTATTTTAAACAATTCTAAAAATATATGTCTACATATGGATGGTTTCTTTCTTTTAGGTTATACAAGGACTCAAAATAACAGCGTATCCCCGAGAGGTTACGGATCAAATGGCTCCACCCCACATAGTAATGGTTCTAGTTATAGCGCTAGTAGTATGAACGGCTATGGCGCAACTACTGCGTTAACGAATATGGGTATGACAACGTCTGATTTCCTGCACTCGACCCACGGACCTCATTGTGAGCATTTTTCTGGAGTTGTTTTTCACATTTCTGCACTTTTCACATTTTTATACCCCATTTTGGACTTAATCCCGCAATTTAGAAATTTTAGAGTAAAAATGGATTTTAAGTGAGGAGTTTTTCATGATGTCTGAATTAAAGATTCAAACAGAAGCCAGAGCAAAACTTTTTGTGGCATGCCATGATTCACTGCTGAACAGTTATAGTTAGCTTTGCCAAATAAGGTGTGGTGCTCTCTAATCGCAAACAAGCACATTAAAAGGCAATGGAAGATAGTGATTTTGGATGCACAAATATCCGGCATTATACTAAATATGAACTGGGATTAACATACTATCTCGTATAAGATAAAATTGAATATAATTTTGAACATTAACCTTTCGATATCGCAAAATGTTCCACTTTATTTGCGATATCAACTGTGGCCTTTTGTGTGATTTGAAGAGCTCCAACCTTAACTATACTTTGATTAATTTTTGTTTTTTCTCTTCTGTTTTGTAGTTTCTTCTCATTCGCCTACGTTACCTCACTCAAACCTTAGCACTAGCGGCACAACCCCAGGAATATTTTCATTTTCACCCGCCAATATGATCTCCGCTGTAAAACAGAAAAGCGCTTTTGCCCCCGTGGTGAGGCCGGGAGGCAGTCCCCCAATGCCAAATGGCACACACACATCAGCTTTACAGGGCGGTTGGGCACATCCAATATTAAACGTAAGAATCATATTTTCCTTTACCTCTGCTCTTAAGCATTACAAGCATTCATTTTGGATAAAAGTGGGCTTGGGTGGAAAATTTTTGAAGATGTTATATTCCCAGATTTGATAAAATGGATGACTTGTGTTGCTATAGCAATTTGTGGGCTACTATGATGTTCCTGTCGTGTTGATGTCTTGAGACAAAAATGTGCCATTAAAGTGTATTTTATTTTTTTCATTACTTTTATGTTTTATTTGCTTTCTTTCTATTCTTCTATATATTCTATTTATTACTTTATCTTTAAACATTGAATCATGGACTGATCTTAGCTAATGTAGTGGACATTTTCAATTAATGTCGAAGTTTACTTCAGTTAAAACTTCTGCTAGAATAATACCTGATATGTCTTTTTTATGCATTCTATTTTTGACATATTTTCCCCAATATCTTCACTGTTTAAAATCCATTTTTGTAATTTTTTAGTGTTTTAAAAATTCAACTTTTTATCTCACAATGGTGGTCGACTGGAGAAGGGGTTGTATCAATATGTCAGTGTCCACCAAAATTATCATAAAGACAATATTAATAATGTAATTTGATGGACATTGATGTTATGACTCGACCCCTCGAATAATAGAATAACGTGATAAAACCATATCTGATATTCTAATGGTGGTATTTTAAGATACTAACCCAAATTTGAAATTGAAATAAAAAACAGAGTATGTCTGGCACTCTCTGCACATTTCGTCTCTTATTGATCACACTGATTGAATAATTAAAATCACCATTGAATATTTTGAAGGGTTTTTGAAAAAGAATAGTTAGTGAGAATACGGAATGAAAAAGTAGCTTGCTTGTGTCACAAACACATTGTTGATTATATAGCACCCGTAATTGTCGTATAGATGGCGTGTTCTGCATCAAATGGAATTTTGTATGTATGTCATAGAGGACGTGTCTAAAGAAATCTCGGTTTCATGTTTTTTATTTCACACAGCTACAGCCATTGTTGAATGCCCCATAATCCTTTACTCATAGAGACCATGTACATTTGATTTAATTAACCTCCATAAATCAGGTATAACTGGTGGACGACAATTCTATCAATGTAAGGGAAATTTGAAAATGACTGGTTGCAAGAAAATTTGAAACCTGGATATGGTCTTTAGACATTGTACATATGTAACTATAATAATGATAGTAAATGTTATTGTTGTCATGTGATGGCCTGACCTGCGAAATAAAGGGAATGAATATCAATGCCTGGAGTTCACATATTTTTCAAAGAATGGTGACCTGTATATGTAACATAACCAGGGGATCATTAAGAGAAACCTCGTAAAGTCAAGAATTCCTAAACCATTGTTGTAACTGATGATATTATGATGTCATACATAGTAAAGGAACAATGAACTTTTGGAATTTTTCATTTTACAAGGCTTTGTTAACGACGCCCAGAGTAACATTTTAATGTTGGTAGGTAGATGTTGTATATGTATGTAGTGTTATTGTTCAATTCTAGGTTAAAATGGAACAATTGGCAAACACCTGGGCTTCCATAGTGGTATGTGCAGTTATATATCAGTCTCCCTCAGAGTTCGTCCCACCCCCAACCCACCCCACCCCTACCCCTACCCCCATATCTTACCTGCATGTTCAGCCCCTCCCCCTTCCCAGGAACCCCTCTACTACTACACAGTGAGAGAATGATGTTTATATCAGGGAGGATTGTGAGGGGGGTGACCGCTCATCCCAAAAAAAAGAAAAAAAAGCAATTTTGTAAAATTTGTTGGAAAAACATTAACAAATTATAGTTTGATATGCTTAGAATACACCATATTCAATGTAAATTTCAAAAAATTTCTGGTACCACTGACCCCCTTTTTGGGGTTTGCTTCGCTCACGGTGACGCAAACCCTAAAAATCGAACTCCCCTTAACATTTGCTGGCTACGCCCCTGAATATAATTACTGCTTAAACTAAATGTGCATGGCCAATATTTTGAGGTCATTAGTGACTGAACTGCCATTTATATGATGACACCTTGGCTAAGGTAGGCAGAGTGTAATGATTTATCAGGCAGTTAGGTCCAGAATTTCTAGCTCATTGCCTACCTTAAAGTCATTGTCATCAGAATGAAATGCATGAACTCAAGAATGAATATGTTTTGAAAATTACCACAACAATTATTTGAATGATATGAATGTATTGATATTATGGTATCCATTTATATTCATTACAATTTAATTGTAGATGTGGCATTCTTATA
This sequence comes from Owenia fusiformis, assembly GCA_903813345.2. Lineage (NCBI taxonomy): Eukaryota > Metazoa > Annelida > Polychaeta > Sabellida > Oweniidae > Owenia > Owenia fusiformis. The sequence continues at coordinate 36,196,565 of CAIIXF020000005.1, read as the reverse complement.
AAACTAAAGAAATGATAATTTTGTTAAATTGTGATGTTAATCATTGAAAAATAATGCTTTAAGATTCATTTGTTCTCTTTGTGATCACTTGTTTTTATTTAAAGTGTTAAATATTTGATTATTTGTGTGATTCCAACAAAAATGTGATTGTTTGTGTTATTTCCATTAAATATGTGATTATTTGTGTGATTTCAGGAGTAAATTCAGGTCTGACTCCTTTCACCTCCATCAACCCATTCTTCAGTACACCCTCTACACCATACGGAACATCGCTGATGCCTCTCACACCAGCGAAATAACACTAAGTGGACGACTGCACACAAATCTACTCAGATTTTCATTGCATATCATATCATGTTCGAACATTGTTGGACACTTTTTCATGATATTAGTCAAATTAGTTCTAAGTCAGATACCATTGTACATAAACACAGTGCAATATCATCATTTTGTGCAAAAATAACATGAGGTGGCTCATGACTCGCAATATGTGGTTGCTCATGGAAAAGAGCAGACGGGAATTGACGAACTAGTCAGTAAATATGTATATTATATTGTAAATATTTTTCAATCAGATTATGTCAATTTTCTACACTAACGTTATTATAAATATGCAAACCTTTCTCATATTAAAGACAATATGAGATTTAGAAAAAATGTTCGTGCATCTTGACACGAAGCATGAAAAGCTATGTCCATATTTGGTTCTTGCCCATATTATGTATCCCTAGTCATAGCTTGGGGAAATACTAGCAATCTTTACACACTTCTGCAAGTGACAAGTAAATAGCAGATTCACAAATATGATTTATTATCATAAATAATTAATTTAATTTATCATAGAATTAAAGAGATAGTGAAGGTTACTCTTGAAACCAGGGTGCTTAATAAGGATATCAGGCCAACTTGTCAAAATTAAATCATAGACCAGTTGCCATGTTATTTTCCTACACAAACTGAATAATTAGCCAATCCAAAAACTTCTTGGCTTTGGGTCTTTCGGCTGGTGTGTCATATTGATCACCCTTTTTCATATCAAAATTTTTTCTGAGAATAAATATTCAAAAAGTGTGTGTGAACTTTGGAACTTATTTTGCATTTACATGTAGTGTCTATGAATGTAACACTGGATATAGCCATATAATGCAATCTATATGTTAAGTGCACCGATATCTTCCAAATATAGCGGAATGCAGGGTTTAAATGCAACATTGTGAATCAAACACCTATAAAACATATATCCAGATCAAAATAGAAAATTATACCAATATAAACTACACAATTTGTTCTTGAGAACTTTTGAAGTGATATCAGTTGTAAACTTAAAACTGGTTTGTAATTCCATTAAAAATTCAGATCTTGTGGTATTTTAGATCTACGTATTACAAAAAAAATATTTCATAAAACATATTTTTACACAATGTTGCTATGTTTATAATATCAATACTATGAAAAAATATCATGTAAATATGAGTACTATTCTGTATATTATAACTTAATGTCTGTTTGTTTGTTTTGTTCTATGTGAATTTCTGAAACTCAGAAAAAGTTGTATCAGTTATGTTTACTCTGCGGAAAGTGTTAATTTTCTGTTAAATTTTTATGGCTACCATGACATTTTTTGAGAACTGCTCTAAAAGGGTAGTAATCAAATCATAATTTTATTATCATAATATTTAAGATTTTAACATACTGTACATCATATCCTAGTCTATACAATTTATTTTCCATTAAATATATAACTCTTTAACTATCTTTTAACTGTAACAGTCGAATTTCAAGTTCTGAGTATTTGAGACTATACTTCTAGTATTCTATGGGCTGAGTGTCTCCAAACTTTGTATTTCCAGCTCATTTTCAATTTTGCGCTTGTTCTTGGGACTATTTAATATTTCATAGTCTTGGGACTATTTCAGTCAAATGGCTCTATATTGTTGGGATGGTGATTTGTGTATTAACAGTTTTGCTTGTAATTTACTTTTTCTTCAAGCTAACCATGACAACCACTTCGATTGTTCAATTACCATAGTAACCTAACATCATTGATTATAACACCATATATTAAAATATCACAATGATTGTGTTGGAAGCCTAAATAGAGTGCTACAAGCAAGGAATTTTTGAAAAAACAAGAATTTGAAAATGTAACTCAAGAAATGTGGCACTATAACAACATTTGGGGAGGGGGGGCATAAGCATACCAGAGTGACAGTTAAAAATATAGGGGAGGGGGGGGGTGAGGAGAGGGTCAGGTCCCTGAAATGTTTGTACCTTATCCCTAACTTCAATAGACCCCCCCCCTTCATATAATACATTTGGCTTAAACAAAGACCAGAAATGGCAAAATCATTTAAAACCAGTAAACATTTTAGCAAATTCTATTATTTTTGTATAGCAATGCTAATTTATTTGTATATATTGTATTTATTATCTTATTTGGGTAACCATGTTTAGTATTTAGTGACTTTTAGTAACAAGTCCTTATATTAAACAGAAATATCTTTAATCTTGTCATTTCGTAATAAAAGCTTACATCATTATAAGAGACTGGGTACTAAATAGAAATATTATTTTTCAGTCTTATTTTGGTGTCTGTTTGTCTCGTTGTACATAGTATTTATACAATTAATAATAATGAAATCAATAAAAAGTCACTTTTTCTAAAGCAGAAATAAAGATAATCACAAATGATTTTAAAAATGTTGATGTCCATGTACTTTAATATAGTTATAAAGTAATTAGGAAAGCTGTTTTAATTACTTCTTGTATAGTACAGAAATTATGAGATTTTTCATTTTCGTTTAATAATGTTTAATGTTTTCTAATCTCAAACATTGGTGCTAGATTTAATATTAGAATTCTAAATCATATTCATATTTAGTCTATTGCACAGTTTCAGGGAATGGGCCAGGTTGGCCAGAATCTCTTCTGATTCTGTGTACTAGACTAAGTTTTATTCACTGGTGGGTCTGGGGTTTTTCATTTTGGACTTAAAAATGGGCCTTATTTAGGCATCATTTACAAGATGGGCCCTTAGTTTTGAAGCAAAAATGGTCTTGATTTTTAATGAAAAAGTGGGCCGAAATCTTCAAAACAGGGCTCATTCGTAAATTTTCAAGTCAACCTCTATTACTTTATAGGACCTAATACTTAAAGATAATACATTAAAACCTTAGGTGAACACAGATTATCAACATGAGAATTATGGAATAATCCAGAATTGCTCTTGGTGTTCAACATAAACAGGTGTTACTGTAACGTAATGTTTGAATATAATGAACATGTAGTAGATTTTAAACGACCAGTGTGTTGTACATATTTCAGACTTTTATTAACACAATATGTAATAGTATTTTCCTGTTCAACATTAAAGATGTACATTTATAAAATATATTATGTATTTACATACTTTTTCTCAAAATGTACGGAAATAAAATATTAAAGAGATTTGTTATCTTGTGTTCTTTTTTACAATTTTTTGTATGCAAGCCCCCATGCACATGTTGAAGGTCCAAGTCTACCTTTAAGTGAAATGTCTGTAATTTTAATCCTCAATAATTAAAATATATTAAATTAAGTTAAAACATATTGTGTTAAGGATCAGAATTACAATATTGGCTTATTTCTCAGTATTTGTGAGCACTGAACAGTAAAAATAGCCTCTTTACAAACCAATCAAATATTTTGAATTGACCCCTGCCAAAGCCCCCAATAATAAATTATAGTCCATTTGTTGCATTACACAGAATAAAACCTGGAATTAATAAACTTAGTATGATAACCGTCTAAACTACCGGTGAGCAAAATATTTTTGTAACCTTGAATCTCATCTCTTTGAGGCGTGGCACTCTCGTCAAATCAAAAGTAGATTCAAGATAGCGCCTCTATCGATCTCCATCTGATAAAACAAAGAAATTGACTTCTAAAGAGTCCCTCTATTACTTTAATACCCAAAATATCACACATACGATAAAACAGTTTATCATTACTATAAGATTATTTTTTTAAATATTGCCCTTTTCTTGAATATAGCTTTTAAGAAGTTTTGATTTTTATGGCTAACATGAACTTTGACTTCTCGCCTAATTAATCAACACTTATGTTGATATTTTTCAAAGTATGAATATACCTGTAATGTCTTTATGACCTGCTCTTTGTTGCGCATTGAATGATATTTCTTACTTCAAATTAAATATGTTTTACTACATATATAAATGATTTGTCAAAACCTTGTATCCTCCGAAGCACTAGTTGAGAATGCATTGCTAGATCATACTTTTTCCAAAACCTGCTGCTGTAGAATCTTTCAAATAGCAGCCATATTGAAGAGAAGATATTATTAGGATCGTCCTAAATTCACAAAGGAAATGATAGATATAATGATGCCACTCATGAAATCATACTTATGATATTTTTCCTTCCAAATTATCACCATTATTGTGTTACAAATTTTAACAGGGTTCCTCGATTTTCTAAAATAATCGTAAAAGGCCCATGTGCCAAACGGGACCTCTCTACCATGTACCAGTAAGTTTATGGCACCAGTTTATGTACCAGTAAGTTTGTGGTAGTGGCAATTTCACCATCTATATGTACCATGTTTAGAAAGTCATAAATGATTTGGCATTTTATAATACTGTACTATTGCCATCTATAGCCACAGTGTGTAGTTATATTTGCTCGATTCCATATTTTTGTCCTCAATACACACTTGGGAAATCCCATACAACTTCTTGACTTTTCAACGAAATATATCTAAATGTTAAAAAGAGGCTATGCAACCACCTCAAACGGGTCACATAGCAGCTTACAGTGACAAATAAAAAAATTCTCTAATCTTTCAAAGGACGATTCTCGGTTTGGAGAACGAAGTTCATCAATCTAAATGAGCATTATCCCTGCTTCGGACAAATTTGATTTTTTTACATAATAAAGATTTGAATGTCTTCTTTTGAATAGTCATAATTTAATTTGGGTAATATTTCTAGATTTTTCGCAAACAAATATTTGCTCAGTACACTGATGGACTTCTTTCCCCGAATCGAGACTTGTATTTATATTGAATCGGTCTATTTGAGCATTATCCCTGCTTCAGACCAATTTGTTATCTTTACATCTTGTAGATTTAAATGTCCTCTTTTGAATATTCATAGTTTAATTTGGGTAATATTTCTATATTTTTCATGAAAAAAATTATTAGCCCAGGAGACTGTTCTCCAAACCGAGAATCGTCCTTTCTATCCAAAATTTATCATTTCCAACACCAGATGCCGAAAATAATGGTCATTCATACTGCCACTTTGCCATCAATATGCCATCTATAATTTAATAAAAACACCTGCATGGGTATTTTTTCTTGGCTTAGTATTTGCACAAAAAAAGTTTTGTATTGTGTTCAATTGACTCCTTGAGTGACGTATTTCATGTGTTTACATCTAGTGTGTAGATAATTTTCAAAATAAATTTCCCCCTCTATCAAGTCTTTCAAATTTTACAGAATTGGAATTCTTTGATGATCGGATAAGTGGAAAATGTTTGAAATAATCCATAACCAATCAGACTATTTTGGAAAAATGGAACATGTACAAAAAGAAAAATGCAACACACAAGTAAAATATTTAAAAAAAATATATATAATGGGCAAGTAATATTTCAGAATTGCGTCAAATTGTTTCTTTTTTGTCTTTTGTGAACTCTTGAAATCACTCACTGGGCCATCAACATAATTCAAACATGACACAATCTAAATGTACATGAATAAATAGTAATTTATTATTGTGTGATATACAAAACATGAAAACAAAATAAACAATATTCTTAAAATACAACTTATTGTTCATGGAAAAATTAACAATGAGTATAGAACAACAGAACTTTACTTCTAAACTTCTTTAATTAAAGGAGCACTGTCTTTGTTTCATTCAAAATCACAATCCATGAGATACCTTGGCTGAAACTAATAAAATAAACAGAATGAGATGTGAGGGAACATTTTTAGTGTCAAAAATATTCTCAAAACTTTATTACAGGTTCTCAAAATCAGATCTGTAGAAATTGTTCAAACCAAAATCAATAGCACTACTTACTATTACAGACAGTACCCCTTTAATTTCAAATGTACAAACTAGGTGTTCTAATGAAAGGATTCTTTAACATAATTACTTATAATTTCTGGATTTGTTCCTAATTCAAATGTGAAACTTTGGCAAAAATCAGAAGAATTTATCTATGTTTGAAAATAACAATTTTTTATAAATATTAATGATAATTGTAAAATTATGAATGGATTCATGTATTTATTCTATCTACAGTTAAATAATCATTGTATACTAAACATAACATATAAACAATGGTCTACATTACAATAATATTACAGAATACAATTACATATAATAGAGTTGTATATTATGTATAAATACCCATCTTATCATACACTCATAACTCTCGATTTTTACATATATATTTTTTATATTTTTAATTTTAAATACAGCGACACATGACTTTGTGTTTCAATTAAATTAAATTCAATTTCAATTTAAATAAAGCCAAGAGTGCACTAGCTCTTGGGTTATTTGATTCTTTAAAAATTGAGAAAATATACCCCCCTGAACTACAAAGGTACACTCCTTATGAAAAAATACCCAAGAGCAGATAGCCTTATAAATAATGAGCTATTTTGGTCTATTGGATAATTAACCAGTTGCCATGTTATGCAGGTCCATACAATGCCCAGTGCATCAATTACATTACATTTTAGTCAAAAAGTAGAATTGAGAAATCTTTTCAAAATACATTTTATCAAGACAGGTAAAGTCAATAGAACCTATGCACCAAAAAATTCAATGGACAATCTCCGAAGGACCACTACGGGTCATATCAAGAGACACAAGAAAAATATTCACTGATTTTCAGTATTTAGCCCTGTGGTCAAAGAATATCAAAACATGAATAACATGTAGGACAATACATGCAGTTAAAAATAAAATGCCACTCAAATGAGTTAAAATAAATATTTGAGTAACAAGATTTGTTTGTGCTCTCAGATCCTGATGTTGTGTTACAATTGTATTCTGCACAATTAGACACACTACGCAGATCTAGCCAGTTAATCAGAGTACTCTCATTAAATATCCAAGTAAATTGAAACTTGTGAAGTGGAACACCTCTACAAGTGGAACACCTCTGTTAAAGGAACACTCTTCGGAGTCAAGAGACCAAATGGCCCAATCTATAAGTGGTACACCTCCCAAGTGGAATACTTTTTAGAGGCACCACAGGTGTTCCACTTAGACAGATTTTACTATATACAAGTCTTGTATAATGAGAAAAGTATATTGCCAATATATAAGTCAATATGATCCACTTATTTCGAACAAAATCATTTCATATGTTACACCGATTCAATGTTCCATGTCCATTTTACATCTTTTTCAAATTCTATGTGTAACATCATTCTCATATTCTATGTAACAATATGTTACATCTAATACATGTTTTAATGCTTTAAAGTGACTCAAGCATAATGTATGACTTTTCACATTAATTCAGAATCTGTTACACTATTACAGTTTGACAAAGTGACATTTTAGAGTAAAATAATCTTGATGTGTTTTTAGGGGTAAAATGCAATAGATGCATAGAGTGCAATATCAGGGGTTTTATTGAATATTCCTCAGTAATCTATTCATAGTCTGAGGCATTCGAGAAACTTCTACATTAATGAGATATAGAACTCGGCGAATCTGGTAAAATTAAATGAATGTTATAAGGCAAATTGTTGGAATAGACTCTACATAGTGTGCTAATTGTGGTATAGATGTCGCTAATTGCTAGATGGCAATTCCTGTTTTATTTCATCGGCAGAGCTGATCGTTGGCGGCGGTGGTGCTTGACTCGTGGGATTTGATGTGGGAGGGGGCGGCTTCTTATCCTGATTCCAGGGACTGTGGGCAAGGGAGGGGGAATTATTATGGAACGTCGTACCAGCGCTGGGTGATTGTTCAGTCCCCCCACCCTCCTGGTTCGTTTCAAACTGTTGATTTTCTAGTCGTGAGATTAATCGTTCATCCTCGTCTCCAAATTCGCCACCCATGAGAGTGGGCTCTCCTACAACCATTACTTCCTGAAAGCGAAAAACAGGAATCACGTGATATATAATGTTAATGTGATATTTACATGTTTTGTGAAATACAATACTGCTATTGGTCAAGTTTGTTGAAGCATAAAGAGAACAAAAATAGTAATATCGCAAGCATGCACACCCAGCAGCACAAGACGACAACAATATGTTATTACACATATCGTGAAATGCACTAAACAGATCCAAATTTCATCCATTAAAGACCACCTTGAAAGAGGCTTTACTACCTTATATAGCTCTAAAATATCATTAAGATTTGCATAATTTACCATCAATGACTAAAATTCTCTATGACACATTTGAATAAAATTCTGTGAGCAATTTTCTACCAGAATAGCTTTGATTATTACTACTAATGCCATCTATTTTCCTATTTACATATCAAATCCTCTAAAACCACAACCTACCCCTGGAACTGAGCTGAACTGAGGTCCTGGTGAGTTTTTCCTCTTTGATTGTGGCCCAGACCCTGAATTGTTTACACCGGCATTACTACTTGTCTTCCTCTTTCTTCGCTTACTAGGCTGTCTGTTAGTATCTAAAAATACAGGAATACAGTGCATTGAAACTTTAGTATGTATTATGAAATAAATTCAATCTTAATAAATTAACATGAAAAATGTCACCACCTTCCATTTGTTACAGACACTGAAAGCTGAACTCCAAATGCCAATTGCCAGACTCTGTCACAAAAAAGTTGGGGGATATAACATTATGTGTTACATCTTCTGGTGGTGACATAATAAAACCCAGTCTAAAAGTACCGAAAGAAATTCCTCATCTGAAGTGTTTCTCTCTATTGATTTACATAAACCGATAATGTAAATGAGTCTGTTACTTATGTTGTATGCAGTTTATCTCATCCAAAGGGTTCCAAAGATATAGAGGAATTATACTGCCAGACAATCAAAGAAGACATTTTTTAATTTCATCAATTGTTTAAAAACATGTTTGTGCCCATGCATTTTAATTAACTGTCATTCAATAGCAGTTTATGCATACAATTTAAGTTAAAATATGCTTACATCGGTGGGTGCATATTTGAAATACATATTGGTGGGTACATATTTGAAATACATATTGGTGGGTACATATTTGAAATACATATTGGTGGGTCTTTATTTGAAATACATATTGGTGGGTACATATTTGAAATACATATTGGTGGGTACATATTTGAAATACATATCGGTGGGTACATATTTGAAATACATATTGATGGGTCTTTATTTGAAATACATATTGGTGGGTACATATTTGAAATACATATTGGTGGGTACATATTTGAAATACATATCGGTGGGTACATATTTGAAATACATATTGGTGGGTCTTTATTTGAAATGCATATTGGTGGGTACATATTTGAAATACATATTGGTGGATACATATTTGAAATGAATGTTGAATGTTACTTTGTATTGCTATCTTTTTACCTAAATAGATGCAGTCAAACACATATGTTATAACAATCTATTCAGTGTCTAAGAGGAACATGAGTTGTTGAATATATTTGCAGAATTGGTTAGTAAGCGCAAGTCGAGTACACTATCATTAAACATTACAAGTCAAATAAACCATCAGTAAACATTAGAAGTCCAGTACACCATCAGTAAACATTACAAGTCGAGTACACCATCAGTAAACATTACAGGTCAAGTACACCATCAGTAAACATTACAAGTCAAGTACACTATTAGTAAACATTACAAGTCAAGTACAGTATCAATAAACAATACAAGTCCGGTACGCCATCAGTAAACATTACAAGTCAAGTACACTATCAGTAAACATTACAAGTCAAGTACAGTATCAATAAACAATACAAGTCCGGTACGCCATCAGTAAACATTACAAGTCAAATAAACCATCAGTAAACATTAGAAGTCCAGTACACCATCAGTAAACATTACAAGTCAAATAAACCATCAGTAAACATTAGAAGTCCAGTACACCATCAGTAAACATTACAAGTCGAGTACACCATCAGTAAACATTACAAGTCGAGTACACCATAAGTAAACATTACAAGTCAAATAAACCATCAGTAAACATTAGAAGTCCAGTACACCATCAGTAAACATTACAAGTCAAGTACACCATCAGTAAACATTACAAGTCAAGTACACCATAAGTAAACATTACAAGTCAAGTTCACCATCAGTAAACATTACAAGTCAAGTACACAAACAGCAAACATTACAAGTCCAGTACACAATCTGTAAACACTACAATAGAAATGCAATGATAGTTCACATCTCTAGTCTATTTCAATTCTAAGATAGCATCCATATTTATGCTTTCTTCACAGAGTCTTGTCATGGGGTGTTACCACTTAGAGACAATGTATAACCACTCTGAAGACATTGAGGTGTTATCCCTCATTGAAGACATTGAGATGTTACCACTTATTGAAGACATTGAGGTGTTATCCCTCATTGAAGACATTGAGATGTTACCACTTATTGAAGACATTGAGGTGTTATCCCTCATTGAAGACATTGAGATGTTACCACTTATTGAAGACATTGAGGTGTTATCCCTTATTGAAGACAATGAGAAGTTACCAATTGTGAAGGCACTGTGATGTTACCTATATTATGCAGATATTGAGGTGTTACCCCTTTGTGAAGACATTGAGGTGTTACCCCTTTGTGAAGACATTGAGGTGTTACCCCTTGGTGAAGACATTGAGCTGTTAACGGTTTGTGAAAACATTGAGGTGTTACTGGTATTTGAAGACATTGAGGTGTTACTAGTATTTGAAGACAGTGAGGTGCTACCAGTTTGTGAAAACATTGAGGTGTAACCGGTATTTGAAGACATTGAGGTGTTACCGGTATTTGAAGACTTTTTTATTTTTTTTATTTGAAGACATTGAGGTGTTACCAGTATGTGGACACACATGTTTTGAGAAGAAATGTTACTGTTTTCTGATAGATTTTGAGGTAAAACCATTTTGTGAAGAGACTCTCTGAAGAAACATTGAGATGCTACCACTTTGGTAGATGACATTAATGTGTTACCACTTTGTGAAAAACACTGAATGAAGATTACTATTTGAACATTAATTTGAATTCAAAATGATGTGATGCAAATAATCATGCAAATGTTAACACTAGTTAGTGATTTCTGGGGAGTTTGGCGGGTGAAGACAGGCAAGGCATGCTCACTTGTACCTGGTGGCGCTACCATTCGCTGCCACTTCTGGAACAACGTTGTCTTGAGGCAATCACGGGGACTTAATCCATACGCCTTGTGCCGTGACATCAACTCTTGCATCGGCTCCAATATTACACATAACTGGAATAAAATAGGAAATTCTGGTAAATATATCAATAGTTATTTCCAAACCAGGGTTCGGGACTAAGTTAAAAACAGCTTGTCAAAGTTTAACATACTGTACTGGCGTTCAGTCCCTTGCCCAACAGGAAACCAGTTTTTCCAAATTCATTGCCAAAAGTGAAACGTGATTACCATTGGCAGTCAATCAGCTTTGAGTTCCAAACCCTGTTTTAAAGGTATGCTTGTGTGCATACGGGATTCACAGAATGCTCTGATACACAGCAGAATCATATTCAATAAATTTGTTTTAAATGTCAAGTTGCAGATCAATTTCAAGCCTTCACTTTGCTAGGGCATCCTGACATTCTCCATGTTCACATAATTAGGTAATTCTTAACTTAAGTATTGATGAAAAACAAGACTGAAAACTATGACCATGAAGAATAATTTTCTGTACAGACTGGCTAAATGTTCTATTTGAAATGGGATATGGATGGGATAATTTTTGTATTACACTGATTCCAAATGTTATTTTGATTAACTGATCTCAAATCCTTAACATAAGTGCTGAAAAGAGGAAATTTACAATTTTTGCATGGAATACTCACCCTGAGAAAATTTAATGTATAGTTTGTGAGTCCTTGCCGTGTGATATTCTTAGATAGCTGCTCTACCATGGCGGGATCCTGTTGCATGGCAATTACGCTGCGTGGGATCAGTTCACGATGCTGCCGGGTGGCAAAGTGCCAAGATCGAATCCTCATGAGATCATCAAATGTAAATTCAAGAATCAGACGTCCTTCTGTCACAACCTAAAAAAAAAATTTTAGATTCAGAGAAATACATAAACAGAGAACAACTTGCAAGTAACCACAATCTATACAACTTATTTGATATTCCAATAGTTGGTTGAAAAATTTTCAATATTATTTCAACAATCCATTTCAAGGAACATACTCAAAAGCAGTTTCAAAGACTCAATTATAAAGGAACTCATTTGAATTCTCCTGCATGAAACAATAGAAAGACAATACGATGGAAAACAACAATCTCATATTTCTTGTTCACAATGGTGAAATATCAATATAAAGTATTCTATTAGAAATCCTAGATTAGTCGATACCAAAATGGAAAGAAAAAAAAATTATACAGAATCATCGGTTGGTGATTCCTATTTACAATTCTCAATAACATTGTACATGTACACATTGAGAAAAATTCAACGGATTGAATTTATTACAATATGCTGGTAATTTTCATACGACTTAATGATTAACATATAACATCCGTAAACAAGGTAATAAAATGGCATAATGTCACTAGTACCATCTACGATTACAAAAGTATAATAACAATTGTTACAAATGGCTGTTACGAATGTTGCAACTGTTACAAATACTGGATGCCGTATACTGGTGACAAAAACTCTGGGTATGACAACATGTCACTGCATCATGGTGGTGACATAATGATGTGGTGACATAATAATTGCATTTAGTGGGATATTCAAAGTGCAAAGCTCTATACTTATATCAACAAAGACTTTTTCATAAACATTGTCATTTTATGTCAATCAACCGAATGTCATCTTTAACCTCTGTAAATCTAATCAACATTTCAGGTTTAGATCAGGGATATATCTAAGTTTTATAATTACCGACAATTTTTAGAAATCATTAAAATATTTACCATAAAATCTCCAAGATAAGTCTGGATGCCGGTTAATTACAATAGAAAGATCTTAAATAAACACATCTTAGGAACAAACAAGGTATATTGATATATGCCAATCGATGTAATTAATTACAAGGTCGTTTTGTAAAAGTACATATAAATTGATTTTTAAGAGGAAGTCATTTCTCATTAGAAAAATCAATGCATGTTTCATTAAATTTTTGAGAGGATATTAGGAAGGAAGAAGCCCAGGCCGTGATATAATTCAGGCCCATAGCAAGGATTTGCCAAGGGGGGTTTAATTTTTGAAAAATTTCAGGGGGTTCAATTTTTACAAATTTGGCCCAAAAATTGCCAAAATCACGTGAAAAGTGCTCAGAATGGTGAAAAACCGCATGATTTTGAAACGAGTTTTGTTCAAACCCCCCCAAACCTTCCCTGGCTTTGGGCCTGTAATTTTATTACTATGTGTGTTCTTTACTGCGATCTGGACTTACCTTTGTGAACATGGGCTTGCCATGATGGGTTACCATTAGGGCCATATCACAATCTAGCGTGATCGTCGTATTGTGGAATGACTCTTTGGGGTGTTTTAGTATGAGGTATAAGTCCGTTACACCCCCCTCAAATATACTGCGGAAATATCTTGGGATCAATGTCCGACCAATAGCTAAAATAAATAACATGAATATTGTTTTAACGATAGGATGCAATCTTATGATTTATATCTAAAAAACATATTGATTATATAGCTTGGACTACAGACACCAATGATGTACTATTATGATAAAAATCACAGATTTTCCAACTCAACATATACAGAGTAGTTAAATAAAAAAAATCTATAGTAATATGTAAATCCTTAATATACATGAGCCAAACAATGTACGATTCTTAAACAATTAAGAGGTCGTCTAGTTATACTGTTGACCTCCTTTGTAAACCAACTTTTGTATGAAAAGGCATTGCACAAATTGCTTCATTACCATTAAGAAAACACACTGTACTATGATGGTTAGGATAAGGTAATTATACAAACTGACATATACTCCCACACCAAATCAAGCTTCATAAAATACATTTACAACCTGTTAAGCAATTCGAGCATATCTATCTGGACTGGCAGCATTACTTGTACAGTACATGTGTTTTATTAGAAATGAGCTGATAAATTGCCAAGTTTTTAGAATATAAGAAAGATAAACTTATCTGTTCATCTGCAAAAGTGAGATAAATCAGCAACTTACGCTAACTGTTCCTCAAATCAAAGGATGAGGAAACATTTTGGAAACATCTCTAGCCATCTCTCCCCTCTTCGGACATTCATTTCTTTTAAATTACAGAAACCATGACATAGGGGACAAGGCAAAGGCTAGAGACAAAGCTATCTCTTTAACACAAGTGATCAGGAACTTACTATATCTTTTTGGTCCATCCTCCAAACAGAAGGACAATGTGAGGGTCGCATCATCTTCAAAGAACTCAGTGGCAAAAGCATCCCACCAAAGATTGTCACTTTCCTGGAATCAGCAAAAGAGAATGTTATGTAATATAAAAAATTCCATTTTGATTAACTAATATTAAGTTAATTAATTAATTAATTTATAATATTCTTTTGCACAAAGTTGTTTAAACTCCTCAAATAGGTAAAAAATTATAATTTTATCAATATTGATCTATAGTCAAAATATCCCAAATTCTGAATTGGATATTTCTTTGGTTCTCTTCTGTCAAGTCAAGGTAAAGTGTGCTACCAAATGGATTTTACTCATACAATTCCGATTAACAGTTAATCTTCGGTAGTTGGTTTCGATATGCGACGAAAGTTGGATCCGTGTGATGATATACCCGGATAGGTGGCACTCAAGTAAACATTTCAACTAAACTAGGCATGTCCAATCCATTCCATAATGATCATATCAACAATTACATATCAATTTTGTGTTACATGACATTATATTACAATCAATGAGAAATAAATAAACAATTTGAAAATAAAATAGTAGGTGAAAATAGCATGTGAGCTATATACTCCATATAATGATAAAACCACCCAGACTCCATCCAGAAATACTCTTTGACTATAACTGATCATTTTACGATCTGGCATTCAACTATTCAGATAGCATGTAGAGCCATCATAATATTATGTCTAACCTATATATCTGAACAACTCTCTAATCTGAACTTTTCCCAATGCGACCACTTTTTCTCTGTCCCAAATCTGTTACCTCCCATTGATTCATATATTAAGAAACCTTTAAATGTGAATACCTGCTAATTTGAACACTTTTCGCCAGTCATAGTAGATTTCAGAATAGACAGGTTTTACTGTATTTCCATATAGACTAGAGAAAACTCTCTGGAGGGTGCAAAGCTCTAACTAGGCCAACAAGTTCAAAGGTTTATCGCTCATATAAAGAGAATAAAATAAAGTTGATCTTGAAAAGGATATTAAAGAATATAATAACTACATAGTATGAAACAGCTCAGACATAAATTCAATCAATTAATCGTGTTTTATTGATTTTATTGTGTTAATATACTTCAAGTCTCTATTTTATAAAATCAATATCAGATTATTCTCTGCTTGTTTTCGCACAGAACAAGCAAAAACAAATATATGAAGCGGTTATATCCTGTTGAGTCAACAAAATATCAGTTCAGTGAAAAACCTGGACTAAATCTATTGTATCTGAGTTGATACACCCCCCAACATAAGTAGCAACTAGTAGTTTTTATTTGATAGCGCATAAAAGCCTATCATTGTTGGAACCTTTATTTTGTACTTTAATTACAAGAGTTCAGATTTATGAAAAAATTGATGAATTATTTCCCCAAATCTAAAAAGGTTTTTGATATGTAATCCAAAGGGGGGGGGGGGCTTCCAGTTGCCAAACTTATGGAGGGGAGTGTATAACCAATTGTTGAGGTAATATAGGAGACTGCATACATGTATTATGTTTTATATGTTGGTTCTTTTCGAAATTTATTTCAGAATTCTTACATAGCATCTTGTAATAAGCTAGGTAATACACTACAAGTTATAGGCAGCATATACACTAAAGGGTTAATCACTTCTGGGTAGGAATTTAGGGCCATAAGGGTTAAGAGATAACACTCCATACCCAGGTGAAAAATTTCAATCAAGTCCTGTTTTAAAATGTAAAATCAAGTACCACAGAAAAAATTCAACAAAGAATTAATTAAATATACTTAAAGTCTGTATTCTACATTCTATAAAAATGTTAAAAATCTTGAATTCATTCAAATAAGGGAGAAACGTCAAGGAATATACATGATCAAGTCGAAATTAAGCCTAGTAGAGTCTTCAAGTGGATTTATTCCATGAAGACCCCTTCAAATAAGCACAAAATTAGAAATCATCTCGAATCATTGATGTTTATCTCTAACTAGTGCTTCAGAATAGTTAATGCTTTCAAATATTATTGATCTCATGATATGTATTTATTGATCAGCTGACATACATGCTGACATTGTATATTTATGTCAGTATGAACATACATTTTGACACAAATGACATTCATTCGGATTCTGCAGCTAAGAGCAGGTTTATTGTATCTGAACGCAAAAAATGACATTCTTGCAAATGTTTAGTAGATTCTTTCTTATTCTCTCATGACAAACATTTATGATACCAATAGACTAATATTAAGTTCTGTGATATGTATATACTGATACACTGAGATCTGTGATACCTTTGTATGCCAATTCATTTGGATCTGCAATACTTATATGCCAATATATTTTGATCTGTGATTGTTGATCTTATTTGTAATGCCAAATAACTTTATTCTTTAATATAATACCTAATATAATACCTATATGCAAATTAATTTAGATCTGTGATATATGTATGCCAATTAATTTAGTTATATAATACCTATATGCCAATTCATTTAAGGTCTATGATACATATATGCCAATTCATTTCGATCAGTGCTATATATATATGATATATGCCATTGCCAATTCATTAAAACCTGTGATAGTTATATGCCAATTCATTCAGACCTGTGCTACCTGTATACCAATTCATTTAGATCTATGGCACCTATATGCCAATTCATTTAATTCTGTGACACCTTCATGTCAATATAGGTCTATGACACCTATGTGCAAATTCATTAAGTTTTGTGATTATATGCCAATACATATATTTTTGTGATACTTATATGCCAGTTCATTTAATTCTGAAATGCTGAACTGCATATACAAAGACGAAGAGAAGATGACTTCCCTTGATGACAAAAAATGTAAAAAATGCAATATTTAATAAATTTCAGCCAAGTTCGTGTCTGGTGTCAAAATGATTATGATAGGACAACTGGTTATCGCAAAATTATTCAAATCTTTATAAAAAAGTATGATAACTTCTTTTGACAAACTCACTAAAAAAACAGTGGAATTCACAGAATTTATGATACAAGGGTTTATTAATCCCTTCTTATCGATTTCATTACATTATTCAATTTCCACTCAAAAAACAAAATGAAATTGAATTCTTAACCACTTTACAAATATGAATTAAGATTTAACCTTTAAAGGAATTATTGCCTAATTAATAAATTGTTCCATTTTTCCAAGTCTCCAAGTAATATAGGATTTTGTTTTCTATTACGAGGGTAATATGACTGAGGGATGCGCATATATAGACTATAGGGATATTGATTTGTCCCTAATTAGCCAATGTTGGTGCGCTAAAACAAAGCCTCGCTATGCCAGTATGTAATTACATGTACTACACTACATATCAGATTGACACGGGGAAAAAATCTAAATGATCATATATAAAATGAGAAATACAATGGAATAGTTAAATGAATTTAAGGAATTGAGTGTATCTGGCATTGGTATCACATTCTATATTATAAAGAAATGAAAGGAAATTAGACAATATGTTCATATTTAGTGAGAAATTGATAGAAAAGGTATGAATGAGAGTGATATTATAATTTCTGGTTTAGAATCGATAGACACCCAGCCAAGTATGAAATTTCACCATAATCATGGTTATTTCAGATATTTCTCATAAAAAAATAAATTGTTGGGCTTTTTAGCATTTTGATTTACTTTAAAGGTTTTTTGAGGGTTTAGTTTAAAAGTGTTGATTCTTTTTCGTGTCAGGGCCTTACTATTCTATTTAAAGTAAGGATAGGGTGACATTTTATGCCAGGGTTAATAAGCTCATTAGATTCCTATTATTTCTATTTTCTCCATAAAAACAGAATGAAAAACCAAACTGATATCGAAGATGCATAGAAAATACATACCTGCATTACGTTACCTTAAAACCTTTAATTTTCTAAAAAATCAGGAAATAGATTCATTTCGATATTGAGAGAGTGAAATATTGAAATTAGATGAATTTCAATGGTTTCTTATCTAAAAGCACTGTACAGAATATTGTTAATATCCCCATTCTGTCTAACAAGCACAAGCTTACTTGTACCTTTCAATATATCAAGCTAGGAATAATCATGTTTTTAGTTAGTCGGCATTTACAGAAATTCAAGGTGGTCCCGTCTTAATCAAATACATATCCTGAGGTGCATAGGTATCATTAGTGCTTTGAATTCTTTTTAAACATCAGCTTTTTGAATAAATAAAAAATAAACAAAAAGTAAAGATGTACATTTTTCAAAAAGATGGTTTGCCAGGAGAGGCTTTGGATTGGAAAGCGTGCTGACTTAATATATACTAAACTAGAAATGAGATTTTGATCAAGGAGGAACCAATCTTCAGTTCTGCCAGACTTGGGAAATTAAAGGTCTTTTTGGAAGGATTTGACAATATCTTCACATTTGTATGGGAATATTGTGACAATAGACTTGATGCCAGAAGAACTTATTAGATTTATCAACAAATATGAATGAAGTATAAAATGAAACTAATATGATATCTTTTGCCTAAATATGTTCATAAACTATCTTGTAAAGTGATCAGATCAGATTAACCTTGATATATGCCTACAGATACACAAGTTTACTACAAATGGTATTTACAGTAAAACCTGTATATATTGAACATTATTTTGCCAAGAAAAAAACGTTCAATGTTGGTAGGTGCTCACTACAGAGAGGGTAATTTATACAGAAGTCAGTAGAGTATATGCGGAGGAAGGGTGTCCACTAGAGACAAGTGTTCATTAGAGAGGTGTTCACTAGAGACAGGTGTTTACTAGAGAGAGAGAGAGAGATGTTCACTAATACAGGTTTTATTGTACATTGTATATATACAAGTAAATTAAATCTTGATACATATTGAACAGAGTTAATTTCTAGTGCTTGTCATGCTATGAAACCATTGATTTACAACTTCATAGAGTACAAATTTGATGAATGGATTAAGGTCAATGTGACAAACTAACAATAAAATATTATTCAAACATGAACTTTACCAAGACTATACGCAATACATGTACTCAATCATAGCTCTTGTTAAATACATGTACTCAATCATAGCTCTTGTTAAATACATGTACTCAATCATAGCTCTTGTGAAATAGCATGTAATATTGTGACACAAACCTTACAAAGTTGAACTATTAATAGAGATTGCACTATTAACCTACAAGGAAAGTAAAGCAACAGTATTTAAATAATCATTGGCTTGAACTTAGTTAACTCAAGTTTTTTATAATCAAGAATACACTTTACTGTATGTACATATATTTGCACAATGCCTGGTGCCTTGTAACAGAATCTACGAACAAGAACAAAATGTCACGATGTACCAAGTCTAATAAATGACTTAAAAATTCTCTCCAATTTTGAACTCCTATATGTTATAGCAACATCATATTCTATAATTTACTGCCAGAAAGATTCAGTGAAATTTTATACAGAATCTATTTCTGTCATAAAAAGTTCAGGAAAAACAGACCCCTTGAGAAATCTCAAAACAAGGTACTTCCTATCAGTTGTAAGTTTTAAAAAAAATCAAATAATACCAAAGCCCTAGTAATTCCTGGTAAAAAATTAATATAGATCAATTCAAATGCTTGTATGTATATTAGTACTTTTATGTTCTCTGTCAGAGGTGCTCACTTAATAGATGGATGGAAAGACAGGTGAACACAAGGATAACAAAGGTGTTCACTTGTATAATTATATAACTTGGATAATAGAAATGTATTCACATGGATAATATAACGGTGTTCACTTGGATAATAGAAAGGTGTTCACATGGATAATGAAGTATTCTCTTTGATAATAGAATAGTGTTCACTTAGAAAATAGAAAAGTATTCATTTGGATAATGTAAAGGTGTTCACTTGTATAAAGAGGTAGATTGGATGATAGATGTATTCACTTGGATAATAGAGATGTGTAAAAGTGTTCACTTGAAACACAGAAAGATGCCTTAGATAGATAAATGACAGGTGTTCACTTGGATGATAACTGACTTAGATTCACTTAGATGATGAAGAGATAAAGAGATAGAGAAGTGTTCACTTAGATAACAATGAAGTGTTCACTTGGATAACAGAGAGGTGTTCAATTAAGAGATATTAAGGTGTTCACTAATCCCTAAAGGACCTTATTATGCCATATTCTCATTTGGACAATTTAGATCAAAACATCCATATGAAGCCACCTTTCAAATGGTATATTGCAATCTATAGGACAAAAGGTGTCATTTATCTTTCATTAATGAGTGACTTTCAACTATAATTTCGACGGGCTCAGCAAGATTTTTGGGGAAATAAATGCTTATCACAAAAGATAATACTTAAATTGTCACAAAAATATAGGCTTTACGAAATAGTACCTCAATTAATTTTGATTAGTCAGAGAAAGGTGAACAGGTTTGACTATTGACTGCATTAGCATTGCTCTCTAATCAATTGACTGTTAAAACCATAAATGTAATCTCACTTTACAGAGTCTAGATACAGTAAAACCTGTCAAGTTGGAACATATTTGTTACCTCTAAAAAGTGTACCACTTGGGAGGTGTTCGACTGATAGAGGTTCATTTAACATAAAAGTGTTCCACTAACAAAGATGTTCCACTTCTAGAGGTGTTCCACTTTACAGGCTTCACTGAACAGTCAATCTCTGGAGAACTTTAACTGTATAATGCACCCCCTAATTCCTCTCTCTTACTTCTCCCTAGTTACCCCCACCCTGATTTCTCCCTAATGCCCCTCCAATACTTCTCCCCCATAATGATTTCTCCCTAATTTCCCACTCCCTTACTTCCCCCTAAGATCCCTACCATGATTTCTCCCTAATTTCCCCTTTCATACTTCCCCTGAATTATCCCCACCATGATTTCTCCCTAATTCCCACTCCCTAACTCACCCTATAACCCTAACCACTTCCCCTAATTTTCCCTTATTCCCCCTTAATTGTTCTTACCTCAGTTCGCTGCTGGAGTCTCTTGTTCAGTTCATAGATCCGATAGTCCGGCTGGCCCATATATGGAGTGTGGCGCCTGTAATATTGAGAAAAAGGAGATTGATAAAAAGGGTCCTGTGCCATATTATTTGGCATACTATTTGGGCCCATATTTGGAGGTCCAATGTTTGGTCCCATACTGTTCATATTTGGTCCTATATTGTTCATGTTAGGCCCATTGTTCATATGTGGAGGCCCTACATTGTTCATATGTGGTGGTCCTATATTATTCATATGTGGTGGTCCAATATTGTTCATATTAGGTGGTCCTATATTATTCATATTTGGTGGTCCTATACTGTTCATGCTTGAAGGTGGCGGACCACCTGAGTTCATATCGGGACCCATACGCCCTAACCCTATAGGACTGTTCATACCGGGCATAGGGCCACTAGGGCCTGAGGGCATACTCATGCTCATTGTTGGCATGCCCTGAGTGGACATGTTTATGCTCGTCATGTTTGTCATCTGCTGCATGCTCTGAATGCTTGCATTCATATTGATATCTTACTACTATTCAACTACTAAAATATTACTTATTTTACTGGATGTTCTCGCTACAATATTAGATTCTGTAGCTACTATAATACTGTATCAAACCTCATCAGTGTTTCATATACATCTGTTGGGTCTGGGTCCATAATGATAATTGTAACAACAGCACCATTTTATGAGATTTATGCTTAAGCATAGACGAGAGAAAAAAATATTTCCTTTCGGAGTCTTGGATAAAAAAATCTATCTCAGGGAATCAACTCTGTGGCATTTCTCCTAAACTTGGAATAATGCAGGGATGTAATCTCACTGTCGTACACTGTTAATCCCCACTTCAATCCGATACGAATATACACTCATATTGTGTCCACACAGGTGGCTATCAGTTAGCTGAATAAGATGCAGGGCCTTGCTGTCTATTTTCTAATAAGCGATGGAACAGTCAGAGAATATTCTAAGGTAAGATGTAAGTAGATTAGATGATCTACCAACAGGTGTTGACTTATTTGACTGAGTTCTTGTGGACTTATTTGACTGAGTTCTTGCTGGATTGACAGCAGTCAGTTATAAGAATGATGCTGAAGATTTTACACTGATCCAACGTCTTAATTACAGCTAGCATAATATAACATATATACTATACTCAAATACAGTTAAGGTGTTAATAGAGACATCTGCTGAAATTAGTTGATCAGACCAAATACTCCCACATTCAGGTTCTAATATTGTATCCTCAGTTTATTCAGAACTGTCTATTTTGTACAGCTGATATTTAATCTAATGAATTCAACAAATGTTCCTAACTGCATCCTTGATTGTGCTCTGTAAATATCCAGATATGACCCGTCACTGATCACTTATAATAAAAGATCCTGTTCCTTTTGGGTCTTAATTAAAGTACATACTATTTTAGTACATGGTCAGATCCTAAAGGTTTTTGGTACTGGATGATCCTAGCTTATCCTAATAGGCTAAACCCATTGAGTTATATTACATAATAATACAGATCAGGCAGCACAACCAAACAAAATCTTGTTTCTGAATGATCCGTCTGCTAAATAGGTAGACGAATTATTTGTACACCTTGCGAGATGTAGCTCTACCTTAAAGGTTTAGTTGAAGTTTATCTCAAACATATGTCTATGTTTGGAGCATTCTAACTCTGCAGCCCAACAAAGCCAGGTTCTTTACTATTTATATCTCTATACCTCTTTACTATAGCCTCAATCCCTTCGAATTATCCAATATATATGTATAAGACCCCTTGTAAACACAGCAAATATGTGTTGAGTAGATACTCGTGCAAACAAAGCCTGAAGCCAAGTTTGTTTATATATACAGAATGTTTGATGTTAGTTTAACTCTTTGCTTTCAAGAAAGATTAGCCCCACCCCTTAAATCAGGCCCCATCGTTCAAAACACTTGCTGAATAAAAGAAGTAGTTAGGTGTAATTAGGTCTGTTAAAACAATATGCAGGCTGCATAAATAGGCGAGCAAGCAATATATCACAAATATTCTCATTGATTTTTCAAAATTCAGCAATGAAGTCCTGAATGGATCAATAGATGTGTGGAGGACTCACAACTGAGCCTATAAACAAAATGACACGATGTGATGTTTAAAAATGTGAAATATAACAAAAAAGAAATGGTAAATGTGGCAATAACGTAAACAGGCTTGTAGTTAACACTCTAAATGGCACAAATATGAGAACAAATAAAGTTGTTTATTCAAATTTTGAAGAGATATCTGAGAAAAAATAAATAACCAAGGTAATGCATTGAGCAGACGTGATTCAATATTTGTGTAGGGCTCATACACTGCTTGCTTGGAGAGGAGTCAATAATTAACTATATGAGACCCCATCTCTTGACAAATCAAGCCATATACTATATCAGATATACTAGATTCAATATTAGATTTGGCATTCCTTCACTTATTTTTGTTGCTAATTTCAAACTTTCATATTTTTTTATTCTTAAATAGAAGACTGTTTATTGTTGAATGTATGTATATTCTAGCAGTCCAGATATATACAGTAAATATGTACATTGTATATTGGACATTTTTTGCTGAAAATGTTCAGTGTGATAGGTGTTCACTACAGAAAGGGTTATTTATACAGAAGTCACTAGAGTATCTGAGACAGGTGTTCATTAGAGACAGGTGTTCATTAGAGAGAGGTGTTCACTAAGACATGTTTTACTGTACACACAATAAGTCCTAAACTGGAATTGATTTTTATGTCCTAACTATCACAGGCTGGTA
Source organism: Owenia fusiformis (assembly GCA_903813345.2). NCBI lineage: Eukaryota > Metazoa > Annelida > Polychaeta > Sabellida > Oweniidae > Owenia > Owenia fusiformis. Next base: position 36,172,277 of record CAIIXF020000005.1, on the reverse strand, counting down.
TCGAAATATTTGTCCGCTGTGACGGAGCATGCTATTTTTCATAAAAACATTAAGAATACTTCACGATTTATTTTTTAACTCATATGTTTCGTTATACCATACAAAATTACTTACTCCATGCAATGGATATATCATTTGCGGGTAACTTTCACTTCTGTTTGAAGTCCAATTACGCTGGGAAGAAAAGCTATTGAAAATGGCACCGGAGTATCATACTTCAAAATGTACCATTTCTTGTTTAACTTTCTAATGGCACGATAAAGTGACACGATAATATTTACACATGGTTTCAGCATAACTATGAAGGTATAAATGAGATGTTGATGTATTTGGTCTTTTTAATTCTTTTATAAAAAATAATGTTTAATTTTTTTGTCCGCTGTGACGGAGCAGTTGCAAATATGAACTGTGAAAATGCTCCGTCACAGCGGACAAAAAATATTAATATTATTTTTCATAAAATAATTAAAAAGACCCAATGCATTAATATCTCATTAATACATTCAGAGTTATGCTGAAAACATATGTTAATATTATCGTGTCACTATATCATGCCATTAAAAAGTTAAAAAATAAATGGTACATTTTAGAGTTTGATACCCTGGCGCCGTTTTCAATAGATTTTACTCCTAGCGTTATTGGACTTCAAACAGAAGTGAAGGTTACACGCAAATGATATATCCATTGCATGGAGTAAGTAATTATCTTTGATATAACGAAACATATGAGTTAAAAAATAAATCGTGAAGTATTCTTAATGTTTTTATGAAAAATAGTATGCTCCGTCACAGCGGACAAATATTTCGATACCAGCCTGTGACTATCAGCAGGACTCTAAAAATAGATTTATTGATAAACTTTGAATGTGCTGGTCCCAGGACAGATTTTTTCTATTGCATAATATTTTTGTTTTGATAAGCACGGTGACACAAATGTTACAATGGTTATAGTTTCTATAGGATACGCAATATGACATCACACAACTGGGATTCTATGAGTGAACCCCAGGGAGTGAACCTTTTTTGGCATTCCTCATTTTAAACACTGTTTTTCTCCATTGCTCATTTTAAATACTGTTTTCTCCTTTATAGTTATTTTTTAAAATCTTTAATGACTTGTTTTGGAATTTATATTTGTTTCAGTATTTTTAAAATAAGTAAATAATTGTTTCATTTTAGTACTTATATATAGCTAAATAATTAGCTTAATCTATTATATTTTCTTTAAAGGAAAAATAATGCAACCACGGGTCACAGTGTTAGATCATTTCCATTTCTACTTTGGTCAGTCATTTTAAGAATGCCATTCATTTATTTCAAGAAATGTCCATTCTGACAAATCTGTTTCATTCCGATTGATAGGTTTGAAGTCTAGCAGTTGATAAAATAGAATAGAGGTTGTTAAGTCCAAACTTTTGAGATGACCCCTTGGGGTCATTTTGCAACATTTACTAATCTCTGAAAATTTTAGGCCATTTAAGCAGAAAGTGTGAATATGGTCCTTAGAGCCCTACAAACAGGGCAGAAAGGTCTTATTTAAAGTCTTACTGAAATATTTTAAAGATCAAACACTTTTAGGCGTTTAACTCCCTAGGGGATATGTCCAAATGACCCCCCCCCCCTCTTCCCTCTCTCACATATCTACGATTGGCGATCAATTTCCAAAAATGCAGGAGAAAAAGAAAAGAAGATTCTTTAAACACAACACACTCATCATAATAGACAAAAAAATCAATGGTTAAGTTAACTTTCCTATACTAGCTGTATAATGTAGACATGGGCAATATACACACTGCATAATACAGTTACTGATGTCAACTAGAATACAACTCAAGTCCTGTACATTTCATTCATTTTCACGATAAAACCTGAATGAACCATATAAATATCTTGCATGATACTATCACTTAGAGTCTTAACTTCATTGCTGTCAGCTTTATTCTTCATTGGTTCATATTGTTTTCACTCTATTGAGATCTAAAACACCAAGGCCATGATATTGTATTTACAGGCGTATAAGCTTGGATTATTAATTTATGCAATAAATCACTTGATTTGCAGCTAAAACAAAAGAGAGATAACTAGAGACATCTCTTGGGTGTAGAAGAAAAGAAAAGCTTTAATTAAACATGCAGTGTCTGAAATAGACCATCACCAGTATTATGTAGTGATAATGTGATATGTATCCATGAGGTCCATCATTTTCATTTTAAATTCTCACCTTATTGAAAATAAACAACAAATAGGGGCATTTCTAGGTGACGTACCAATATACCCTTTCAAAAGTTTGATTTTGATCCTTAAAAGAGATCTTCATCTAGTAATCACTAGTTATACCCCTGGGCCTAATTTGCTATCTTGAAAAAGGGGTATCTGTCAAAAAAAGAAATAAATAAATATAAGAATTTAATTTGAATTTAGTTCATGTTTTAACCCCTCCTCTAGTTTAGCATCAAGACTCTTGAAGTCCTCCCCTATCTACAATCCTTTCATTTGGAGGCAACAATTTGAGGTCATGTGAAGCAAAATCAACCTGATGTTTGTTTCAATATTGTTTTTTCATGTTTCTAATTGATGTTATGGAGTTCTCACCACCTATGTCTCATACCACTGAAATGTCTAATCTACTTGGCATATAATAATGTTGGTAGGATGGTTACGAGGGTTAGATATAAGACTATCTCCTCCACATGGGATAAATGTCATATATGGCATATACATAACCAAATACACTCCCCTCAATAAGTTTGGCAACTTGGAATTTTCATTAGATAGCATATCAAGACATGTCAATGTTTCAATCTTAATTTTGTTCCTTATATGATAATTCAGTAATTTAAGACAAAATTTGGGAATTAATCTTATTGCCAAACATAAATGGGCCTTGATAAATGATTCAATAGGAAATTTCCAGTTGCCAAACTTATATGGGGGAGTGTACATATACTGTTAGGTTCTCAGTGTTCGCGTTGATGCCGTTTTTTCTCGTTTTTACGGAAATTTCAAGAGGTGGGATGGAAAATAACTTACGTCCCTGGGACGTAAAGATTCTACACCACCATTTGGTAACTTTTACTGCAGCATAGAAGTGATGAAACATGATTTTCTGAAGAATTTTCAAATCCTCTACTTCCTTGATCTCGATAATGTTTATGTTGGCAAATCTAATTGGCTACCGAAGTGTCTCAGTATATACTCGGGTTTCTAGTCTGAAACGCAGCATTTGATTGGCTATGGTGCCCTCCGAGTCATTCCGGAGAATACTGAAGCTGGATAATCTGTTGTACGCAGACATTAGTTTCAAAATTGAGAAATGAGACTTGTTTTTCACGATTCTCTTTATTACTTCCACTAGGAACCGTTAAATATCGATCTAATGTTATACATCAATATAATTATTAAATGATAGATCAAAGTCTTTCATCTAAAAGTTGTCAGAGTAAGGAGAAATGTTATAAAAAGAAACAAATAAAGTTCACGACCTTGACGTTCGCTGGTTGGTAAAATGTGAAATGTTAATTTGAGTATTTCTTTCATTTATTTTGGAGAATTTTGGTATAACATAAGTAAAGAATTGTGTGAAAAGGACCCAATGATAGATATTTATCGGGAGAATGCATAGAATTACAATATATGTCATTTTTATCCCGTTTTAGCATAAGCACTCTATTATCGCCTACTTTACTTTCATTTTAATAACAAAATATGAGGGACACAAAAAAATTAGACAGGAGTCACATTTTTCAAGTGGGTTGCGTCCCTGGGACTCAGAAATTTAAATGGCTAGCACGAACACTGGGTTCTCAGTACTATACAAAATTTGGATGTTATGTGACCATAAGTTTACCATGCTATATGAACAGACCTTCCTTGGCATATCAACCAGAATAAATGAGGTTATTCCAGGACACCGAGGACAGTCCCATGTACAGAATATTTTTAATGTTATCATCCTTGTGTGGTACTGATATAACTTATTTTTTCAAGGTCACATTGCAATTTTTTGTTGGCTAGCTTCATCATAGTTACATCGTCACCTTTTCAATAATAATAGTTTCAAGGTATGCTATATAACATATTAGAGATGGCAAAAAGCATGACATGTCTTGCCATAACTGCTTTCCTCATTTCAAATATTTTTTGTGGTCTTCACATTAGATTTTACTACTCAAAATCCTTAATTGTGATTCAAATTCCAATTCTCCAATTGAACATGGCCATAGGAAAACCGGTCTTATCACAAAAGGTTAATTCGTGCTATAGAGCCAAAAATGTACCCAAGATTAAGCGGAAAATGTGCTTAATTCAAATCCAACTTTTTGGTCTATATACACAAGAAGAAATTGTTAAGACATTGGCCATGGCTCATTTGAAAGGCCTCTTTGTACTTTTTATGATAAACAAAAAATCAGAATATTGAAAAAATCTGTGATAAGACCACTTTTCCTTTGGCCTGGCTCAATTGTCTTTGTTTGACATAAATATAATGAGAAGACCGGTGAGGCTATGAGGGAAAAACAGATACTTGAAGAAACGCGAAACAATATTCTGAACAACAATAACACACTTTTTATCACCTTTATAATTATGTTTTTAATAATGAGAAACACAAGCTTCTTGTTAATTGATTTTTTCCTGTTTAAAATGACTTGTACAAACTACTATATTGTCAGCTATCGTATAATAAAGAAAATGATTATTCATTAAAATTCTTGATAATTCTATCCTACTTCTGTTCTCGCTTATTACAGTTCAACTAGCATGAGAATTCACATGTACTCTGGAGTTTAACACTTCTCAGTGGTTTCATTTTGTGTCTTAAAAGAGAGCTTCATTTTCATAATAATTATCATGTTGATAGAATAATCTTCACATCTCTCTGTTCCACCCCAAATCCGCACTATGAAATCACTCTGGTGTTTGTTGTGAAAAGTAACCCCCCCCCCCCTTAGCAATCTTGAAACAAGGCATTAACATGACAAAATGTCACCACCTAGTTAGGTCATTGAAGGTCAAATGTCAAATCTTTAAAGTCAGATTTGAACTTCTGAGAACACGTAGATGATTTTGAAAATTTTTTTTAGTCAATTTGAAGCAAGTTGAAAAAAGACCTTTTTGACCTTGAGAAGGTCATTGAAGGTCAAAGGTCAAATCTAAAGTCAGATTTGAACTTCTGAGAACTTGTAAAGTCAAATTTGAACTTCTGAAAAGATGTAGATGATTTTGAAAAAAAAATTTGGTCAATTTGAAGCAAGTTGAAAACAGACCTTTTTGACCTTTTTTGACCTTGAGAAGGTCATTAAAGGTCAAATGTCAATCAAAGTCAGATTTGAATTTCTGAGAACATGTAGATGATTTTGAAAAAAAAATTTAGTCAATTTGAAGCAAGTTGAAAACAGACCTTTTTGACCTTTTTTGACATTGAGAAGGTCATTGAAGGTCAAATGTCAAAACTAAAGTCAGATTTGAATGTCAAATCTAAAGTCAGATTTGAATTTCTGAGAACATGTAGATGATTTTGAAAAAAAATTTAGTCAATGTGAAGCAAGTTGAAAAAAGACCTTTTTGACCTTGAGAAGGTCATTGAAGGTCAAATGTCAAATCTAAAGTCAGATTTGAACTTCTGAGAACATGTAGATGATTTAGAAAAAAATTGAAGTCAGTCTAAACAGTATTTGTTAAGTTAAAGGAAGTTGTAAGAAATTGTTACAGACGCCGGACGCCGGACGCCAACCTCCAACCTCCAACCACCAACCGCCGTCGCAAAAAAAACGGAGACCATAACAATATGTCACCACTTTTGGTGGTGACATAAAAAAAACGGAGACCATAACAATATGTCACCACTTTTGGTGGTGACATAATAGAGTATGGTACCGTACAATACCGTTCAAGTTTGGTGTTATACAGTGTTCATACTACAATGCTGTACTGTTTAGTCCAGGTACCAAATTTTATGGTACCATAGCCAAAAGGTACCATACGGTACTGTTAGAAATTGGATGTGCGTACACAATAAATGGCTGAGAAGAAATTAGATGTCAAGGTTTATCAAAACAAATAATAGGTACTCGGCTCTGAAATTCAGTATACGAGAAGTAGTATCCGTGTCAAATAAGAAATAGTTGCCTTTCTAAGTACTAGCATGCTACTATTTGATCCTCTCGGAAAACTGTCATATACCACTTATGATTAATCAAATGTACAGCAGTGGAGGTCGCTTTTTGAAAGTATTGTCTTGTACGAAAATGGAATTATTCAAAGATACAGTGAAAACAGGTGCAAAGTCCAAATGTTTAATAGCGAAAGAAGTCGGAAAATATCAAAAAACAATTTTTCAAATTTGCTGATGAAGTGGTGGTAACATCAGAAAAGATTTGTTCAAATCTCTTATAAGTTATTAAAATATTATAAAATTAGGTAATATTGTTCCAAGGCCTTACAGGATCATAGACAGGGAGGAGAGGTTCAGGTGGTTCTTTCAAAATCATGCTGTCTTGCACCATTGTGGGCATTTTTCAAGTGGTTTTGGGCCAAAGCTGTCAATTGTGAATCCCCTGGAATGTTTTGAAAAGTGCCCCCCACATCACCCTTCGCAAAAGCTGGTAACCTTACCTGCCTAACTCCTTTAATAATCAGAAATCATATCATCCTCAGGATAAATCCCATATACAATCCCTGCCTGGGTATAAACCGAAGAAATAAAAACAAACAGAAATATCCATTAGCAGAGAGCTAAACACTTATGATGTCTCTGTTACTGTCATCGCCATGCCACTCAAGTCTATCTAATACTTTTTAATTTCTTGAATAGGAAATGTCACTTCTTCAGCAATTAACTTAGTAGTTGAAGACCTATGAATTAAATATCATCCTAAATAATATGTTTTAAAATATAAAGTAGAAAGTAGGGGGCATAATTCATGGGTAACAAAATGTACAGAGCTAAAGCCTATAGAACCTTAGGAAAATCAGATACTCGCATCAATTTTTAGAGAATATTATTTGATATGACGTATGCCAAGAAAGATACTTCAATCAAGGAACATGATGGCAAATTGTATATTGAGACCACTTAACTGTCACCAGCATCGTTCAGATTAAAATAAGTTTCTCTGGGTTTAGTGTTTCTCAGCTCCTACTCATGAATCAAAGCAGGTTCCTCCAATTCTATACTAATACGAGAAAAATGATATTCCGTAAATTCCCTCCGAATGCACGCTCAAACCCTAATTCTGACTGGACTATAACATGAGAGATTGTGGCCTTCTATCAGTTTCTTTTACAGAACGGTTGTGATGAGTTTCTATAATATCATCTCTTGTTTTCTTCAGGTTAATGATAATCTATAACAGAAACATTAAAGTTTGGTTCCGGGGGTTCACTCAAAATAATTTGGGTAGGTATGTGCAGCACGGCCAATTTTGGCTTTGGACATATAACATGGAAATTGACCAATCCGAGCGAAAAAAAAACATGGAAAATTGTCGATGAAAGTACCTTTTTAAGTCAAAATTCAGTCTTTCTACAAAAAATTGTATTAAATTTGTTAAATCTCAGAGGAATTAAAGATGGAAACCTTCAATCTTGAGAGGAAATTGACTTGGAAAAACTGCTTAAAAAAGGGGGTCTTTGGGGAGGCACATACATGTAGGTATTAAGAAGTATACTGGAGTGAAACCCCCGGGAGTTTGGTAAAATGTGATTGTGAACACAATATATACAAGTATTTTGTTTCTTATATGTTTATTGTTCAAAATGATTTACCTTATTAAAAAATAAAATTATATGTTGCCTAGAGATTATTAAGTGATCATTCCATGTGACCTCTTATCATTAAAGCAATAGCACCCAGTAGAGAAAATGTGAAATTGCCTTGCCCTAGCAGAAATTTGTGTCAAGCTGACACAGTTGAGTCTATAGAAAACATTTTTAACAGAGATGGACAATTTGGGAGCCAGAAAAGGCAAATTTCGAAAAATTTAAAAAGCATCAACCCATTAACATGTACATATGTATATTGTATAACAGTGAAGTCAAACCTATATGTAACCAAGACAGACAGTGATAAATATTTTTGGTTATTGAAAAATTCAAAATAGCTACCGGCATGCCCTAGACCTAATCAGATCATGACACTAGCCTGCCCTTCTATCTGTAAAAATTTCAAGTTAAACAGGTTACAGTTTTTCCTGGAATTTTGATCACAAGATTCATATGGCGCCCGCCCGCTACCCAGATGTACACTTGCCCTTCAGCATAAGTCAACGACAATATAGTACTTTGAAAAGGTGCGATGAAAGCACATTTAAGACCACAACCACAAAAGCTGTTCCACTTGACAGTTTCTTCCACGTACATGTATTATATACCATTCTTGCGACTTGCTACTTCCAATTTTGATTTTGATTCTTTAAAGTGAGCTTCATCTACAATGAGATCATCCTTTGATCTAGTCTTAACCAATTAGAATGCTGAGAACATGGTCTATCAAAATTTAGCTACCCTATCAAAATAGCATTCACTGATTCTTATACATTCATAGGTACCCGACATTTATTTTATATCAAAATTCTCATAAAAGCCATATTCAGGCCTCCTAGATTTTGACACATGGGAGCCACGTTGACGTCGCTAACCCCATTCCTTTCACCTGAACCACAACATGAATATCAGTTGCCAAACACCACTGACAATCGCAGTCAAGTCCAGGAGGCCTGCATACGGGAACTTTTGAGGGCATTGGAGATCTTATTAGAAACAAATCTGTATATTTCTCTCTTTCAGACCCTAATATGCAAGGCTCCATACTCATGGCACACTTCCGTCATATCAGGATGATGGTATAAAAAGGAAGTGTTGGAAGGATAGTTAAATATTTAAGGAGCAATTATATTTATCTAAATCAAACTGACAGTCTCAATAAAGAAACAAATGAAGCATGGTGATTGTACAGTGGCAATATCAACGTTGTCATAGCAACTCTATGATTTTTACAGCCATTTATAATAGCTATGAAGAGCGTACTGTTTCTTGGAAAGTGCCTTGGTTCAATTTATATTTATCTAATCAAAGTTGATAGTTAGTTAAAGACTATATTAAGTTAAAATTGATTATAGTTTGCTGTCTCATAGTCTTTTAAATGAATTGGTAGACGTATCATGTGGCTTATATTAGCCAATATAAGGGAAATAAATGCATAGTGGTTATTGAGATTTTTGAATGTTATGGTTTTCCATGCACATGCTTGTGATACCAGTAACCAGTTGATATCATATTTTGTGCTTATGATATAAGTTATATATAATTTTGAGCAAAAATTCTGAATTTTGAGATTAATAGATCTGATATTATATCACTATATGATTTTCTTTATACCATATTTATCAAGACATCACTATTTGACATCAAAATCAGCATAAGTAGCAAATGTTCATGATTTCATTATCTAGGTAAATCATGAACTTATTACATTTTCCACGTATATTGTCACATGGTCAGTAATATTGGCCAGGGAAATTTATCTTGGGAAAATAACACAGAAAAATAATTGATGACCATTGGCCACTATACAAAGGTATAAGTACTTAGTAATTATCAACCTTGTTTTTTTTGATATTTTGAAAGGTTGATCTTTTTCAGACAATTTCTTCAAGCTTTGGTCATTCTTTCCTTTTTATCGTAGGCACTTTTTAGGGACTAGGCACTAATTTTGGAAATTATAGTATATTATACATTAGGCAATAACATGCAAAATGTCACCACCATTTGTTACAGACGCCAACTGCCGATTGCCAACCGCCGTCGCAAAAACAGAGACCGCAACAATATGCTTCCACTTTTTGGTTGTGACATAATTATTACCCAACAAGCTTGACTCATCTTATTAAAATACCAAGAAGGTATATCTAGAGTAGACAGACATCTTTTTTATACCAGCTACTGAACAACAGAATGATTTGATTTCTTTCAAATGTAATCATTTTGAAGGTGTTAACCCTTTAGTGAAGTTTGCAATTCATTCAATATACGTGTAGAAGCCAAATTGCAGTAATTACAGAAATATAAAGTATGTCTCGTTCAGACAAATAAAGAATACTTTGTGCAGAATCAAATACCACAATAATAGTTAAGTGCTTTAATGACGTTTAAGAGAGTCTGCATATAACAATCAATATACATAAATGCTAGAATGGAGTGTGCACTTATTACTCTCTGTAATATGAACACTCCCAGTTTCTTCAAAATATCTCAAAATTACTCTGTTATTTCAATACAGTTTCCTCCATAGTCTAGCTACAAGCCATTGTGCCCCCTCCACTACTACATACCTCCCCTGTGTGAGAAGTTTTCCTACCTGTGAAGTCATCTAGTGAGAGGCAGGGGGGGGGGGGTCACAGGGTCTTGTAGCTAGACCATTCCCTCCACTTTCTGTTATAATAGTAGGAGTATTATAGTACATTAATAAAAGCAGAATTCAATATCATAGATGCGAGCAGAAATAATCTTGATTTACGTCATTAAAAATTAAAAATTCAGTTAAACTGATGTCATTTTTGGAATCTACATGTAAACTTTCAAAATTTAGTTTTCTTTGAAAATGTGACTTCTAGGTCAAGAGATTCCCCATAGACCCCATATTGTAAAATTACAAAATATCTTGAAATATCTTTTCTTGTGTTGGGCAGCTAATATTTTCTTTTACTGGACATATTTTAATGTGTACAACTATCAGATACATAAGGGTAATATGAAAAGTGAACCACTAAAACTGATGAATATTCAAGTTTAACGGAATTTTGTAATACCCTGTCATGTTATTTCCCCCGAATCAGCCACCTGGTGGCGAAACTGGTAAAGACCTACTCGCATCTGAGTAATTGAGTTACTGGTTCGTGATAGTCTTACAAATACAGTGTACATATATGTACAAAAACATGGTCATTAGGTAGTTGTCCTACTTAAGGGCATCCTTCAAGATCGGGCATCACTGTCCCAGCTCATTGAATAAATTGAAATTCCCCTGGACAGAGGATGGTGATAGGGAGTTTCCTCAAACTGGGCCATTTTTGTAGATGTGCACTGAACTGGTCAGTACTGTAGAACCAGTGCTGTCAATTCTTGCATATATCCAAGTTCATAAACACAATGCCTGTTTATCTAATTCTTGATATTTCTCATATTGTCACAGATGGGCCATACGACATCAGAGAATCGTTCTTTGGCGATTCAACAAAATAAATCCTTATTCCTTGATAATTTGTTCATGGTCCACAAAAATCCATATCCATACTGGCCCTTTGCAAACTAATGCTTTATTTCTTCGTCTTCATACATAAACACTTAATTTTATCTTTACAGTAATCAGTCTTTTTCATATTTACCAATATTTACCTAACTCGGGCTATTAACTGAAACATGCATTTATCTTAAGAGACTGTCTAAAAGCCCACATAGAAAAACATAAACATTCAAGAACCAGCATTTTACTTAGAACGTTTATTTACGTTTAAGCAAATGAGTATTCCCAAGTGCAGCCTCTCTTTAAAACTACTTTTAAATTACATCATATTTCATGTTTTTGTTTTGTATGTATCTCAACATATTCAGAATATATCTAGTGTGGTGTTCAGTACTTACATATTTGGTCCGGGTGGTCCCTGCTGTTCCCTATTTTCCACCATCATCATAGGGCTTGGCATCGGCTGGACTGGCACCCTCAGTGATCCGAGATCCAGCTTATTAATAAATCAACTCGTCTCAATGATTCGCTACTCTACACTGGAACAAACGGAAATTAATGTTTATTAATCAAAAGTCACGAAAAGGCCGACCTAAGTTGGCTTTTGTTATTACCAACCCATGTTTAATTAGTGATTATATAATCTATAATTCTATTGTTGCGTATGCCTTTACTTAAATTGCTAAACTTCAGGCTGGATCAGGATTTTTGCGTTTTATGTTTCCATTGTTCCTCATTAATAATGATTTATGATCTGTAATATTGTTATTGTAATGCTTATTGTTTAAACTCAGATCAGGTCATGGTTTTTCTCATATTAAGTCACATTCTGTTTGGAACTATATTTACCTAGGAAATGGCCAGGTAGAAAATTAGAAGAGATAAATTTTAGTTAAAGGGAGATGAAACGATCATTGGAATTCATTTCAACAGTGTCAACTGAAAACAAAACATTAAAATTCTTCTTCCATTAAATGTTGGTGGGGCAGCCTGGCTATGGCCATGTTCACATCAAGAAACAAGTGAATGTATTTTGGAGATCTGAATATATAATATCTTTTGAATAAAATATCCTTCAAATATAATATACTTTCAAATTATACTCCATGACAAAATAATGAAAACTCTACTGATCTTTCAGAATATAGCATACTTGTAATACCAAGAGTTATATACCAACGTTCAGCAGTATTAGATATCAATTATAATATTTCATTCATAATGGTAGCTCGAGAAGGTGACACAAGAAAAAACCTTCAGTGATAAAATATTAATTGATATCCCTGGTAACCTGTACAAACAATATAATAATATAAAGTGGGGATTTGTCAATAGAGGTTATTTACAGACAGAGTTACAGAGTTTGCATATATGTTGTATAATGATGGATGATACGACGTAAATTGCAAAAAGAAAAAGCTAGTCTTGAAAAAATATATATTTGGGATGTGCCTGGTATATTCAATATTAAAGTATATATTCAGTTAGTATAATTAACACATTATACAAATATTGAATTCTGTGGAGTTGAATATCTGTATATATTTTTGAAGGTGTATTCACCGCAGCCCGAAGGGTGTGGTGAATACATCCCTCAGAAATATATACAGATATTAAACGATCATAGAATTCAATATTTGTTTTATTATTTCCTCATTAAAGTAGTACACAATATTAAAGTTAGAAGCAGGCACATAATTGTTATGATATGACGTCTAGTTTCAACGTATTTCCAAACGTTTGCGAATATTCTTTTATAATTCACGATCTCAGTCACACCATGGATGAAAATTAGATTCGGAACTTTCATGTTGAAGTCCATAGTCTTCGTGCTTTGATTTGTTGACTTTTTGAATACATTTGTATCTTCATCCCATGTTTTTTGTCAAACAGTTGTGAACCTTTTCTTGGGAGGACTTCCTGAAACAACTTCACCGTCTATCATATGATGAAAATACTTTTTACTAAATTACCGGGAATTAAGTGATGTGACATCATTTTAATTTCAATAAATAGTGGTATTCACTAAAAATGACGTCACTGCCGGTGAATACACTCTTCACACATTTTCTAAGCAGGGAGACATGGAATACCTCTATATATTTTTAGTCACATGGTATCTAATTGACCAATGAGAGAATGAGTATCACGGCAAGGAAATAATAAACATCATTATTGGAATAATCAAAATCTGGATACTAAATATCTAATCTTAATCTAGTTCAAGAGAAATTGAAAAAAAATATTTGTAGAAAAATCACCAAACACTATCCACAAAAAAGGTGGAGACTATAACAATGTCACAACTTCTAGATGGTGCCATAAAAATGATTTGAACACTCAATATCCAGATGGGAATGTACAAATTATCTAAAAAAGACCTTATGAGAATTGTTTTTGAAACTAGACAACGAAAAGTTTGGATGAGCTCAAGTAGATTGGGAAGTTCTCATCGATCAGCGATTGAGAATGGATGACATACAAATTGTATAGTATTTGTAAACATGTAGAGGATAAGTGTTATTTCTATTTAACTTGTACAAAAATGAGAATAGCCAAATAATGTAAAGCCCATGAAAGTACTAAATATGGATCCACAAAGGAATTAATTTGGATCTTAAAATTCTGCTGGTTGTCATAGAAAGATTTGTCTTGCATGGGGAGCATGCTATTTCTCATATTAACAAAAACACTAAGAAAACTTCACAAATTATTTTTTAACTCAATATTGCGTTACACCAGAGAAAACTACCTACCCCAATACAATGGGTTTATCATTTGTGGGTAGCCTTCACTTTAATTTGAAGTCTAAAAACGTTACAATTTGTTTCACCGGAAATTTCCAGTATAATTTCACACTTTATTCTATTTATTTATTTAATATTATAGTGGACAGTAATGAAGGGCTCTTGTTAGAATTCCTGGTTTATAATATGCTTCAACTAATCAAAAATATGGACGAAATACTTTTTTCAAAAGGTCACTAAGAACAATTCATTTGACTAATAAGAAAACATTTTTTAAAGTATGTGATAAATAATGCTACGTAATTTATCCTTGTTTGCAGATATGAAACAAGACAAGAGCCATTTTTGAAATTGTGTCAGTTTTCAAGAATTATGATGTGATGATGAGTACAATCTTGAGTAAATGAAGTACATTGATCAGACCAATTTTGAATTTTAGTTTGGTGCATATCTTACCTATCAGACATGGATGGTCGGTCAGTTATAGTGATATATGTCTAACCAACCATTAAACATTTACAATTTGCTTGAAAAGCAGTTGGTTGAGACAATGTAAGGATCAAGAGGTCACAAAAGTAATTCAAGAAAAAATATTAATATTTTTCAAAAAAATATTACATATCTTTATAATGATTTTCTATATCTGACATCACAGATGATCACATCATATATTATTCCAAGAATTCATTACGGAGATTTTTACATGAATGTCATGATTTGGAATGTTTATCGCACTTTTTAAAATTTACGACTGTATAATATTAGCTAACTTTGGCTTCATTTGACGTGATGTGGTATAATGACACAGGTTTTTTCATAAAATAATAATGTTTAAATTTGAAATTAAACTCTGAAAATTTAATTGATTGATTTAAATAAACATAGAAAGAGGAAAAGAAGCGAATTAGTACAGGTGCAAATGAGAACCAGAGTACAAGATCTCCCGCACCTTATGGCAGAGTAGATCTCGAAAAAATAACTCATACCTTAATCTTGCCATTATGGCCAGGTAATACTTAGTATGTATCCAACAGACTGACTAGAAGTCAGTCTGTTATGATGTACTACTTTCCTGTGGAAAAAGCATATTGTCAAGTGGAAATACAGCTAGTTGAAGTAACAAATGTGCAAATTAATTTTACCAATCGGCCTTTTTGAATAGCACTTCCAATGTAAACAAATATTTCACATTACCAAACTTTAACATAGGTGCCTTATTACTCGAGTCTCTAGCCAATACTTGGCTAGAGGGGTTTTCATCTGGAATACTGTGAACTCTATTTGAAAAAAGCTGGCCGGGGTGTCATAAAGGACGATTCTCGGTTTGGAGAACGAAGTTCATCAATCTAAATGAGCATTATCCCTGCTTTGGAAAAATTTGATTTTTTTACATAATACAGATTTGAATGTCTTCTTTTGAATAGTCATAATTTAATTTGGGTAATATTTCTAGATTTTTCGCAAAAAAATATTAGCGCAGTACACTGATGAACTTCTTTCCCCAAATCGAGAGTTGTATTTTTTTGAATTGGTCTATTTGAGCATTATCCCTGCTTCGGACCAATTTGTTATTTTTACATCTTGTGGATTTAATTGTCCTCTTTTGAATATTCATAGTTTAATTTGGGTAATATTTCTATATTTTTCATGAAAATTTTTTTAGCCCAGGAGGCTGTTCTCCAAACCGAGAATCGTCCTTTAATGAATATTTTAAAAATCGCCAGAAAAATAAATCATTAACCAAACCGGACCCAGCTCGGCTCCTTGATGAGATATGACATGATTTCATCTAAAATTAAAACAAAATGGCTCCAAGAAAATGGCGATGTTCGAAAACTGGACGAAATGTCGTTAACGTCTGACATTAGTAACTGGCTGTAAATTCTAAGTTAGCGATCCAGAAGATGTGAACTAATACACTGATCACTTTATGTGTTTCGGAATTTTTGGTGAAGTAATAAGACCAAAACTCGCAATTCAAATTGTGATGTGGAAAAATGGCGGACATATGATTTCAAATTTTATGATTACGACATGACCAGTTGTTCATGCGGGAATATATCTGTACTGGAAGGCCACGATACAGTGGCCTTAGAAGAAGGTAAGTGCCTTATAGTCTGAATATAATTCAGACTAAATAGGATAATGTCTAAGGTAATACTGCAGATGTCTATGTCATTAATTTGCAAAAGGCTAATAAGCCCATATAAAGCGGATGTAAGACCATTGCAAAATTCGTAAAACTGGATGCGCTCGCCTTATTTTTGGGAATGAACCAATCAGATTGCGAGACACATGCACAATAGTCATGAAAAATTGAATGTGAATTTATGTTCATTACACGGTGTATACAGCCAGCTTATAGTAGAACTTCCCACTATCTGTGAGACAATGTCACAAGTCCGAAAACTTGAAAGATGTGTTGAATTGAATGAATAAAAACACAGAAAAATAAAAACTTTGTTCACATTGTTTCGTCAAATGTAGTCTTCATATGAAAAGTAGCGTGTTTCAACTGAAGGAATAAAATAAATAATAAAAACATAAATACCTGGTATGTGTAACTACAATCGCTGTGGCGTTTCAACACTCTAAAACATGAGTTATAATCGATTTTCCTCGAGTGTGCTACTGTTTTGATAAACCGGAATCACTTACAGGAATTGTGGGTAATGACCTAGATTTGATCTCACGTGACCAATTACACTAATTGGATTGAGCGGGAAATTCAAATATTTTCAAACTACACGAGTTACAACGATACGATAATATCAATTGTTAGTTTATACATTGCTCTGAAGAACTAAATGATCAATGTATTGTTTAAGACAAAATTTCATTTATAATCTGTTTTTTAGATGGAACTTTATTAGTGCAGAGGACACGCGTATGAATTCATCAACCTAAAAGTGACATCTATACATTTCAGAATTAGAGAGTTTTGCAAGAAGGAGCTGTGGAGATTTCGGATGAAAAATGCTTTTTTACATACTGTGCACAATTCTAGCACTAATATGTGGCATTGTAGTCGATATGCTTTTCCTGGACACAGGCATCTCACAAAAATTGTTGAATGTTATCTTCCACAAGAGCAGGTTTGATATTTTATTTCTATTTAGGAAGCTTAAAATTGTATCAGCTGATATCTTCAGTACAGTTGGGGACAAAAATAAATGACAGGTCGATCTTCGATCACCATTTCCTAATTATGGTGGTCTGAAAGCCCATAATTTCCAATATTGTCTAGATACATATCCCTTAAAATTTGTATATTTTACATTTTGTATAATCTCATCCACTGATTTATGGCCTCTTGCAAATTCTCTTATTTTTAACATGGGAAATCCTCACTTCAGCAAATCCACCTGTCATTTATTTATGTCCCCAACTGTAGCTACCCGGAATTACTGAACACACCTGGTTCTCTCAGATTTTTGTTGTCAGCTCGGTAGAGTAAACCCGGAAGAACAGTGGTAACCTGTGATCATAGGCTAAGGGAAAAGTTGTATTAGCTCAATTAGAAGATCTTCTGAAAATGTTTTCTCCAAAAAGGGGATGTTTCGACTGCACCTTTTCCAGAAGCAGTTATCCGCTGATACAAGTTTTAATTTCTATACTTACATGTATTTGTTTTTCTGGTATTGCAATGCATATGCATGGCCTAGGGCCATGCCTGTCAGATGCAGATAAGGTGTCAGGTTGCTTTAGGTTGTCGCACCCCCTCAGATATCTTGGAAATCATCCCGGGGAAGGCAATTTTATTTTTTGTTTAGTGTTCATGTATAATGATGTTCTTAACTGTCCTGTGCTTACTTCATATTGTCTAATTCAGAGAAAAATGGAATTTAAGCTATCATAATGGACCTGAAATGTGAAATCGCATTCCCCTTTGGGAAAATTGTTTGACTGGCCTGACATATTTGATTCCTTAAAGGGCTTAGCTGTGTGCATATCTAATTATCCAGACAAAGTTTTGTAGGGAATAGTGAAGCCCTCTGTCTATCAGTCAGTCAGTCTGTCCGGAAGACAACTCGGATATTATATATCGTATACAGATTTTCTTCATAGTTTGTGGAAATACATGTATGTATAAGGTAATTAGTTTTACGCTAAAAAAAAGTTTTCAAGATGGCTGCCACTTTAAAAATGGCGGAACTTTTTCAGATTAATTGTACAATAAGTGACTTCCAACATTTAATTTTGTGGTAAAATGTATAAAGGGGCAACAAGGCCTGTAGAGAGAAAATTGGATTTTTTTTTTGTTTTTTCTGAGCTATCAAGGCAACATTTGGCTTAAAATCTTCTTTGACATACATCATACCTATTTTCTTAAAATTTATGGATAAACTATCAATTTCAGCATTGAGGAATGTAAATTCAGTCCAAAGCTTCTATAAAGGGAGTCCCACTTATGTATTTCTAGGATCCACCATGTTTCAAGAGGAATATTAGCTGAAATAATGTTTATTCAGTTTTTTTTGGAGATAATGAAAATATATGTTAGTCTTTATGAAATATCCAAACTTAAATATATTTTGATCATTGGATGGCACCTCTCCACAACTTGTTGCACCTTTAATACTGGCCTGATTGTAACCTGATGGTTCTAAGTTAAAGATGAGATGTAGGGAAACTTCCAGAGACTTAAATTGTTGTATGAGGTGTTATTAAAAATTTACAATTGTTTACTCTAAATTAAATTGTTTACATGGATTCATGAATGTCATGTTATTCTAAAGTGAAAAGTTTGTAAAGTAGAACATGTTTATGTTATTTGAAAAAGCATTGAGACACATTACCATATTACCACATGCAATCAGTAGCTGTTCCTCTGTCCTATAGGGGGGAGGGGGTGGAGGTAGCTATAAGGAGGGGGGGATAGTAATTCATTCAGAATTAAAACTCATATAGGTAGTATCATATGGGCTTTTTAGGTTAACTTACCTTATTACTCCCAAGAAGGGGTAGTGAGGTCGCTTAGTCACTTTTAGAATTCCAAAATTGTCATTAGTCACATTTAAAGTTTACTTGTCATATTATGTCAGATTCATTCCTTTTTAGTCAGTCAAAACATACAAACTGGGTAACTGATTATTAGAATAAGTCACTTTTACTTGCATCCATTTACATTCAGAGCGAATTGTCTATTTTTGTCACTTTTGCAACCCTTATCAGTCCGGTCAATGTTCAAAATTGTTACTTGCAGGCATTTATTTGTCATATTCATCCATTTTTAGTACCCCAAAGTCACATTTAGTCACATTTTTTTAGGTCACGTAACCTTGTCACATACCCCTCGCAGGGCTCTTACCAGGAAATATTTAGGGCGTGATGCTAACATCTTCAGAATAACCATTCAATCATGATAAATCATATTTATGTTATGTTTTATCCTTTTTGTCTCACACAGTGAGCCTATGGGATCGACCAGGCGTCCGTCCGTCCGTTGGTCCATCCGTCCGGATGGTCCGTCGGTCCGTCCGTCAACATTGGCCGCACAAATTAAAACTGCTATTCGGATTGAGTCATATCCACATTCATTTTATGCATATCCATAATGCCTATTTGACCTATCATCGCCATTTTCCAAGTTCGCCCGGTTTCCGAGAAATTGCAGATTTTGACATCAAAAAGTCAAATTTTCTGTAAATACTAGACACTTTGTTGAAGTAGAACTTTCAAATAACTTTTAGTAGTTGCTGTATATGCAACTTATGTCCTCTGAAGATTTCAAAGCTCTGAGAATTACAGTTTTTGGTGTATATAAAATTTGACAAAAAGTAGGATTTTCAGGAAACTTTCTCATGTATAAAGTCAATGGCAGGTTTTGTGATTGACAAGTTTCTCAAAGTTTGCCTTATACTTGATCATTTCTTGCAATGAATTACATCATTACTAGATTTAAGCATTCCCTATTGCTCAATATAGTATGTCAGCATCAAATTTTTACAGTTTTTGAGATATTTGACGTCAAAAAACAGTAAAAATAAGTTATTTTTCAACTTGCTTCAATTTGACCAAATTTTTTTTGAAATCATCTACAAGTTGCCAGGAGTTCAAATCTGACATTAGTTTTGGGATTTGACCTTTAATCCAAATCAATATTTTTGTTTGAAATTCAGGATATATGTTCCTCTGAAGGTTCCAAACTGTGTGAGCACAGGACCGTGGGTCCTTCATTACATGCTATTATTATATATTTAGTCAAGTTTAGACTGTGGAAACAGTCATGATTTGACAATAGGGTGTGGAGGGAGCTAAATAGAGTGTGGTGCTGCGCCACAGTCTAAATACCTTGCGAGAGCCCTGCCTTGGGAGCCCCTTTATTGCAGATTTTATAACAGACAGAATTTTTTTTAAATCAAACCAATCCTGGGTTGTGTGTCAACAGGACAGTATAATAAAAAATAACAATAGCAGTTCACCCACGTGAGCTAACAATGTTTCACC
Organism: Owenia fusiformis; assembly: GCA_903813345.2. Lineage (NCBI taxonomy): Eukaryota > Metazoa > Annelida > Polychaeta > Sabellida > Oweniidae > Owenia > Owenia fusiformis. The sequence continues at coordinate 36,151,839 of CAIIXF020000005.1, read as the reverse complement.
TCTAACTTCTTGCATATATTGATTTTTCAAAGTTACATAGAACTAGTCATAAGCGATTCTTCAATATGCCATGTTGTTCAAGGTAAGATAGTATTTCTGTTATAAAAACATGCCTGCATATTATTGATATAATAAATTACAAGAAAAAAAATTTAACATCAAATCAATAAAATGAACATCATTTGCAGAGCCAAGGTTACCACTATCACTTGGTATTGCTCATCAAAATATGTCGATTACCAAAATACAATGCATAGAATTGGTCTTTGACTTTTAATAAATTACTCAGAATTAAAGAATCTCCAGGCTATGCATTATTAACGTTATCCCTATAATGTAAGTGACGTAAAAAATTAGGAGGATGCAAATATAAAATGTATTTCTTTTTTTAACATGAAACTTTTTGATGATGACTTAGGCCTTGTATAAATACATTTTCGTCCTCTTTTGATAAATCACTATTTTGTGACCTCAGTGAATACATGTGAAAAAATAACATTCACGTAAGTTGAACCATGAAAAGAAATCTTTATTTGTTCAATATTTGGTCAAACATTAGTAAAACATTTATACAAACTGATTCATAGCTTTTGTCATACTTTGAGTATGGGGAGTTTTGCATGTCAATAAATTGATTAAGGTAGGCCATCACAAAAAGGGGCATGTTCAGGCACATATTCTATCGGGAATGGAATATTGAATTGACTCTTCATCCGAGGCTCGATTTGATTTAAAGCACTGGTCCCCACCTGGTTGACGTTACGTCTTTACAACAAAATGGATGAACTTCCCTCGGATGAAATTTTCATCATTTTCACCCAGAAGGAGGTTGATTTGTATCCAACTATTTTACCGTTATGTTAATAGTAGCATCCGGTTACTTAATAGTGAATTGGTTACAAGTATATACATCCAAGGGCTCCAATAATCGAGTGGTGGGTGACAGGTTGTGAATCAGGGTCAATGTGCTAAGTCTGCAGATTTCAAAGTAATATAACATAATTTAATGTTTGATACACATCTAAAAACTACAAAACGTAATTATTTGTAATGTGTGAATTTTGATTATTGGACACTCTTGGTACTTCAAATACTTGGGCCCTATAAGATAAAAAAAGGAAGGGGAGTTGGGGCGTTACTATGAGCATCTGATCATGTTATCTAAAAAAAGGAATTATGAATTTGGAAATTAATCTTTTATCAATATCCTTAAGTATCATAATGAGTTGCTTGAAACTACACAGGTAGCTCAGAGTAGGTTAACAATAATGTTATCTAGAAGCATCAAAAGTGGTGACACATTGTTATGATCCTCCTTTTTCGGCATTTGGCATCTGGAGTCCAGCATTTTGCGTTAATAACAAATGGCAATTGGTGACATAGTGCATATAAATGCCTTGTTTATTTTATATTACTTTCAAAAAAGTCCATAAAATTTTGGACAAAATTGCCCACTGCTCATGATAGCACTAATTGGTCAACTCTGTAACCACCAAATTTCTTTAATACACTGTAATGTAAAATCATTATTCCTTTCTCAATGGTATATTCAATCTGTGGTACTAATAGGGTCATTTTCTGACCCTCATTTCAACTATATGTATTGGTTTTGGTAAACAGGTAAACAGTCTTGTTATGTTATGTCTGGGATGTTTGAAAGAAAATAAACATGCAGTGTAAAATATGAATTTGATGATTCAAATACTTTTCCAAAATAATAGGCTTGTAGACTCAGTTGCAAGAAAAAACATGTATGAGTATAAATTTAGCATTGCAAATGAATGCAGGGTTAAGGCATTGGTTTGTATGTCACCACCACCACAAGTGGTGACATATTGTTTTGACAGTTGGTTTTTGGTATTTGGTTTTTAGCACTTGGCATCTGTAACAAATAGCAGGTGGGGAAATTTGCATGTTAATGCCTTGTTTTCAATGTAGTCATATAAAACCATATTTTTCTGGTTATGAAATTTTGAAAATAGCGATGCTCTGAATAATGATTAGTGTAAAACCTGTGTAAAGCTTTGCTTACTGATATTGACCTTATAATACATTCTAATGCTGCCAAAATGAACATTCCATTGTTTGGCTAGATCATGTATTTCACTATGAGCTAATTCATAATATTTATATATTTTCAGTACTCGCACTGACTACCCAAGGGACACTGTGATACTGTTCCAGCTCAGCAGAGGTCCCTATGCCCCCAGTCTGTCTCCCTTTCCCCTAAAGCTGGAGACTTATTTGCGTGTGGCAAAAATACCATATGAGGTAAAAAACACCATGTTTTAGGCTATTTATTATTACATGTACATTCATCTTGAGATGTTATGTTGACCTTATACCATTTTGAAATCATTTACAAAACATGTTGGTATTTATGCTGATATAGAGCCAGAAAATGTTGGACATGACTTTAAAAAATAGGGTTCCATTTTTTGGAATAGGACTCAATTTTTGAGTAAAAAATCCAAAATAATATTTTGCCTCCCCTTTGTTCACCTCAGTTTACGGTAAAACCTGCCTATCCAAACACCCCTCCAACCTGAACATCTCCCAATGTACACACATTTTCACGGCCCAAATTTATTATCTCCCATTGAACAATATAAACACTGACCAGTCCCAGTGGTGTTCCTTTTGAAAAAGCTTTGAGAAAAAGAAGATCCTCGTTTTAGAAAATGAGCTTAACATTTTTAAAAAGTGCCAAAGTGGGGTCCTAATCCATAATTTTTCAGAGTGTTCACTTGAAAGATTTTAAAGTATTGCTCCTGGTATAAAACTAAGAAATGACTGCACTAAATGTACCTTACTACTAACTCCTGTTAGCTTCATTCAAGATGGTTGCCGAAATTTTTTCGTTTTCGACAAACCTCCCATTTCAGCTAAATTAAGCTGAATTTTGATCCCAAAAGTTTCGCCATGCAAACTAATAAAACTAGGATTGTAAAAAACTCAAATACGGTAAATGCCCACACTCCCGTGATATCAGAGAATTTAAAAGAAAAAGCTTCACTTAGAATGACTCTAACTGATTTTGATGATGACAAATTCAGTTAGAGTCATTTTAAGTGAAGCTGTTTTCTTTAAAATTCTCCCAAATCATGGTTGTTAGAGCATCTATCTGTGGTTGTTTACAACTTTAGCTTTATTACGTAGTTTGCATGGCAAAACATTTGGAATCCAGATTCAACTTAGTTTAGCTGAAATCAGAGGTTTATCGAAATCGAAAGAAATTTGGCAACCATCTTGAATGAAGCTAAGTGCAGTTAGAGTCATCCAGCTGTGGAACATTGCTTACTAAACATCAAATGTTTTGGCACAGGAGCATACCCCTAGTCTGCCAATTAATGTGTGTCATTTCAATAACCCAGATGCGAGTAGAAATAATCTTGATTTACGTCATTAAAAATTCAAAATTCAGTCATGATGCTGTCCCCAGCTCCGATTTCGGTGATCGGCTAGTATAAAAGGTTTGAGGGTGTCATTTTGTTCCAGACACTCTCTAGAGTAAATTATCCTAACTTGAGTAAAAATGTGTGGTAAGTAAATTCGCTATGGGCAGTTAAAGAGGCGCCATCTATTCATTTTCAAACAGGGGGTAGGGGTATAAAATAATTTTTAACACATTTCAATAGTAAAATGACATTGAAATACTAATAAAATCTTATCAAAAACATTATTTACAATCAGTATGAATTTTCTTGTGTGGATTAGGGTGAAAATAAGGGCATATCTTGAAATTCACTACAGGGGCGCCACCTATTTTCATACTTCTACCACGTGTAATAACTTATTTTAGATTTGTTAAGGTATGAAATGTACTGAAAAAAATCATTCTGAAGGACCTATATATGTTCATATCACATACTTAAAATTGGATGAATAGCTTTTGTACTGTCGGAGAAAAAAATTATTGAAATTTAAAATTGTGGCATCATGCAGGATAGGGGTGACCATATCTCACATTATTAACTTCCAAAATATGGAGCATATGTATCTCAAATGTACTCAAAATGGTGTATGTACTCTTGCTTTGTCATAATATTACTAATAAGAAGTAGAAAAATGATTGTACATTTTAAAAAATATTAATTCTCATTTTGGCTTCTGACGTCCCAGGGGTGACCATATCTCACCTTAATAACTTCCAAAATATGGAGCATATGTATCTCAAATGTACTCAAAATGGTGTATGTACTCTTGCTTTGTCATAATATTACTAATAAGAAGTAGAAAAATGATTGTACATTTTAAAAAATATTGATTCTCATTCTGGCTTCTGACGTCCTAGGGGTGACCATATCTCACCTTGATAACTTCCAAAATATGGTGCATATGTATCTCAAATGTACTCAAAATGGTGTATGTACTCTTGATTTGTCATAATATTACTAATAAGAAGTAGAAAAATGATCGTACATTTTTAAAAATATTGATTCTCATTTTGGCTTCTGACGTCCTAGGGGTGACCATATCTCACCTTGATAACTTCCAAAATATGGAGCATATGTATCTCAAATGTGCTCAAAATGGTGTATGTACTCTTGCTTTGTCATAATATTACTAATAAGAAGTAAAAAAAATGATTGTACATTTAAAATAATATTAATTCTTATTTTGGCTTCTGACGTCCCAGGGGTGACCATATCTCACCTTAATATAATAACTTCCAAAATATGGAGCATATATCTCACATGTGCTCAAAATGGTGAATGTACTCTTGCTTTGTCATAATATTACTAATAAGAAGTAAAAAAAAAAAAATTGTACATTTAAAATAATATTGATTCTCATTTTGGCTTCTGACATCCCAGGGTCGACCATATCTCACATTAATAACTTCCAAAATATGGAGCATTATCTATCTCAAATGTACTCAAAAAGGTGTATGCACTCTTGCTTTGTCATACTATTACTAATAAGAAGTAGAAAAGTGATTATACATTTCAAAAATTTTAATTTTAGCTTCTTACGTTCCAGGGTAATCATATCGCATCATATAATAATATCTTCTAAGATACGTAACATATAATCCTCAAATATTCTCAGAAAAGTCCTGTCTTTTTCATATTACTAAAGAAATGTAGAAAAATGATTGCATTTTTTTTAAATTTTAATTTTAGCCTCTGGTGTCTCAGGGGCTATCTCACCTTGATAACTCTCACGATATGCAACATATGCATCTCAAATGTGTGCTCAAAATGGTCTTGTTTTGTCATATTTATTGAGAATCATGAAATCAACAGATCAGAATCAATGGATTTTGACTGTCTCCTCTACAGCTACATATAATTCAGGGCAAATAATATCTGCTTTCAAATATTTGCATCTGCTCCCCAAACACCCTTTACAAGTACAATGGATGAGATTATTCCCTTGCATACATTGGACCCAACATCTTTTGTAATCCATACAGGAATCCTTTTAGCCTGTCAATAGTGGGAGTATTTTACTCCATTTATGAAGTAATGGCAACTGCTAATGTAAGCTGTTAATATGTTATCCTGTGGCCTGCAATATATGCACCTTGGATTATACACTGAATTAAGGGATTTTGAGTATGTAAAATATGGGAAAATGAGCTCTTTGTAATGATAAATCTTTCTAGCCACATTAACATTCTCTAGTTTGCATGTTTGTCATACAACATACATTGATTGTAATGAAATTTTAATCTATGATTGTGATGTCCCACACTTCTAGGGTCCCAAAGAAGAGCTTAGCTTTTGGAACAATTGCATTATTCTTGGCACGGTAGGCCATACAGTGAATACAATTGTTGAGAATGGGCAATAACAATATAGCACAACATGACAAACCATGCATTGAGAAGGTCAATCAGGATTAGAAGTGACTTATCGCCCTTGTAATTTAGCAGTGGGACAGTTTGGTGTATGTTTGGGCATAAATGCGCCTTTTAGGCCTAATTTTTCAGGATGTTTTCAAAATTTCGGGTCAGATTTGGGGTTAAGGGGCCAATTTTTGTAAATGAGGCTAGGCTACTCACACTACTGATAGGCTACCAGTATACAAAAGATGTTGCATCCAAGGCATGCAAAAGACTTATCGTCCATTGTTCCTGTAATATAAGGAGTGTTTGGGGAGAAGATGCAAATATTTGAAAGTAGATCTTATTGTCTCTGGGCTATATGTAGCTGCACCCTTCAGGGGAGACAGTCAAATCCATAAATTCTGAACTTCTGATTTCATAAATCCAATAAATATGACAAAACAAGACTATATTTATACCATTTTGGGCACGCATTTGAGATGCATATGTTGCATATCGTGAGAGTTATATCAAAGTGAGATATAATTGCCCCTGGGATGTCAGATTCAGAAGCTAAAATGAAAATTTCAATTAAAAAAAGGTGTAATAATTTTTTTACATCTCATGAATAGCATTTTGACAAAGCAAGACTATATGCCCCATTTTTGGTATATTTGAGTTGTATATGTTACATAATTTTAGAAGTTATTCAGGGACATCAGAAGCTAAAATTAAAATTTTTGAAATTAAATTTTTAAATTAAATCATTTTCCTACTTCTTATTAGTATAATATTATGACAAAGCAAGAGTATATACACCATTTTGAGTACATTTGAGATACATATGCTCCATAATTTGGAAGTTATTAAGGTGAGATATGGTCACCCCTGGGACGTCAGAAGCCAAAATGAGAATTAATATTTTTAAAAATGAGCAATCATTTTCCTACATCTTATTAGTAATATTATGACAAGACAAGACTATATACACCATTTTGTGCATATTTGAGATACAAATGCTCCATATTTTGGAAGTTATTAAGGTGGGATATGGTCACCCCTGGAACGTCAGAAGCCAAAATGAGAATTAATATTTTTTAAAATGTACAATCATTTTCCTACATCTTATTAGTAATATTATGACAAGACAAGACTATATACACCATTTTGTGCATATTTGAGATACAAATGCTCCATATTTTGGAAGTTATTAAGGTGGGATATGGTCACCCCTGGAACGTCAGAAGCCAAAATGAGAATTAATATATTTTAAAATGTACAATCATTTTTTTTACTTCTTATTAGTAATATTATGACAAAGCAAGAGTGCATACACCATTTTGAGCACATTTGAGATACATATGCTCCATATTTTGGAAGTTATCAAGGTGAGATATGGTCACCCCTGGGACGTCAGAAGCCAAAATGAGAATTAATATTTTGGGAAATTGTACAATCATTTTTCTACTTCTTATTAGTAATATTATGACAAAGCAAGAGTACATACACCATTTTGACCACATTTGAGATACATATGCTCCATATTTTGGAAGTTAATCATGTGAGATATGGTCACCCCTATCCTGCATGATGCCACAATTTTAAATTTCAATAATTTTTTTCTCCCCCGGTAAATAAGCTATTGATCCAATTTTAAGTATGTGGTATCTACATATATAGATCCTTTAGAATGATTTTTTTCAGTACATTTCTTACCTTAACAAATCTAAAATAAGTTATTACACGTGGTAGAAGTACGAAAATAGGTGGCGCCCCTGTAGTGAATTTCAAGATATGCCCTTATTTTCACCCTAATCCACACAAGAAAATTCATACTGATTGTAAATAATGTTTTTGATAAGATTTTATTAGTATTTCAATGTCATTTTACTATTAAAATGTGTTAAAAATTATTTTATACCCCTACCCCCTGTTTGAAAATGAATAGATGGCGCCTCTTTAACTGCCCATAGCGAATTTACTTACCACACATTTTTACTCAAGTTAAGATAATTTACTCTAGCGAGTGTCTGAAACAAAATGATACCCTCAAACCTTTTATACTAGCCGATCACCGAAATCAGAGCTGGGGACAGCACTATCAAAGTAATATCATATTTGAAATCTACATCTAAAATTACATCTAGAAATGTGGTTTTAAAAACTGTTAATCAACTTTGAAAAATTAATTTTCTTTGAAAATGTGACTTCTAGCTCGGGGAGATTCCCCATAGACCCCATGCTATAAAATCACTAAAAATGAAATATCTTTTCTTTTAGTGGACAGATAATATATTGCTTTACTGGACATATTTTCATTAGTATAAGTATCAGACGCATAAGGGTTATATGAAAATTGAGCCACTTAAGTTGATAATATTCAAGTTTAAGGGAACTTTCTTGTATACCTGCCATGTTAATTGACCCGAATCAGCCACCTGGTGGTGAAACTGGTAACTACCTACTCGCATTTGGGTAATTTACAAGGCTACCCAAAACCAATGTTTATCTCTACTGCTTTCTGGTGTCTCTGACATTTGATATATAAAGATATAAATTGGAACACATATGACCACATTTGACCACATTATGACCACAGTCTTCTCAACTTATATGAGAACACCAAAATTGACCTAATTTCTGACCACTGTTAATATTATTGTCTACTTATATTACAGAGCATTAAGTGCAAGGTAATTAAAAATGTTGGGAAAGCATTAGTTGCCAAAGAAAAAACATAAACAAAACAGTGGTCTCCCCAGGTTTATTTCTGAAGTGGGCTATATAACATTTTATATTTCATGACTTTTTAAGTTGTCAAGAAGATGCAAGGTTATTTCCAAAATCTCAAGCAGTGTGGGTGCATACCTACTTTGCTTCAATGAGAGGTATATGTATCAAAGAAATGTTTGCTTATTATTTTTTGCTTCTGTTTGCAAAGATTCAAAAACAAACCTATTCAATTAGAGAAAGCCCATAGGCAAACCTATCTTTATATAGAGATGAATCTCTAGATATTCATCTTTACATTGGGAATCATCTATGTTCTCTCTACTTTTGTCCTATGGGGTATCTTGCAAGCACTAGCCACCACCAGCTTATTTCAAGTACATGAAGTTAAAAACAGGTATTCTTGTTAACCCTTTATTTCTTTGTATTTCTAACATAATTAATTGTTTTACTTTTCAGAATGATCTCTCAAACAAGATGTCAAAAAAGGGAAAGACCCCTTGGATAATGTACAATGGGGAGTCTGTCGCAGATTCACAGTTCTGTATTGACTACTTGAATAAGAAACTGGATATCGATCTCAACTCTCACTTAACAGAATCAGAGAAGGGAATCGCGAGGGCATTCCAAAAAATGACTGAGGAAAACCTTTACTGGTAGTTGTTTCTTACTATATTATGACTAAGATATTAGAATTTTAATGTATCACATTTTTATTATAGTATATTGTTCAATGTTTTCCCAATGTTACACCTTTTGCTTAAAATATAAAATCTAACAGTAAAGTGTTATCTAACAAGGTACATGTCTATAATATTCTTGTATCGTTAATTGTTATGCAGGCGTATATTCCCAAACAAGGAGGATTGCTTCCCAGAGTGCTACATCAATATTTTGCCATATATGGGTATGTCGTGATTACAAAATTCGAATTCAAACAGTCGCCATTTGTTCACTTCAACATTTGAATCGTGAATTTTGGTCTTATTACCAAACGAAAAATTCTAAAACTCACAAGAATTGATCAAGATATTGGTTCAAATCTTTTGGACTGTTTATTTTGAATTTATAGTCAGTTATAATTTCAGAAAAAACGACTTTTTGATGTTTTCATTGTTGAAAAATATCGAATTTCGGTCCTGGGAGCCAATTCTCCTTGATTTCCAAACCTCATAATAGTTCCTTTGCTTGTCAATAATGTAGTACTACGTATACTGTATAGTGTTTATATATATGGCTTGAACATCCCCACACACTAGTTTGTTGAAACTTTTGTGGAATTCCCTTGAAACAGCATCAAACCCAGACTAAAATAAAATTATAATGTGCTATTGAACTAAATCTTGCCATCTGTGTTTTGCTTAGGGGTATGTGTGCGGAAACATTTGGTGATGATTTAACAGTGTTAGAGGACATTTTGCCTTATAAGGGCTTATATTTGTGGATATTCACCCGGATTTTCCGATTGGTGATTCGACTAGAGCTTTGGGGTCATGGGATGGGACGACACTCCGTGGAGGAAAGAAGGAGTATAGTCCGTGGTGACCTGGATGCTTTGGCTGGGCAGTTAGGTGACTGACTGATGCATAGATGGCGACACTAATCCCACATCTACTAAATCACCCCCAAAACACTACCTTACTTCATTAAATTTCAGTTCATCGTATCTTTAGTGCATGCTGTAATATGAGGCATTAATTCATCAGGAGACATGTAATAATATTAATACACATCATTTTACTTAATTTTCAGAATGGAAATGACCCTGCTTTAGCTAGCTTATTAACACATGGAACTTTTTTTTAAAGAGGCAGTATCATAGGTTGGGATCGAAAAATTTGTCCCCTATGATGGAGCATGCTATTTTTCATAAAACATCAACATTTATTTTTTAACTCATATGTTTTATTATACATAAGACAATTACCTACTCCCTGCAATGTGTATTTAATTCCCAGGTAACCTTTACTTCTGTTTGAAGTTTAATAATGCTAGGACCAAAAGCTATTGAAAACGATGGATCCCAACCCGTGAATACATGTATAAGACAGAAATCACTTTATAAAAAAGACAAAACCAGGTCATTTTTCCAAAATAAATCCTGTTTAACAGACAATTCACATTGAAGTGCCTCTATAATGGCATGCTGATTCATATTCTTCTGTACTAAAGCACCACCTTTTAATTTTAGGGCCATAGCATCATGGCGCTGGTACATAGATAAAACAAAAGCCATAAAGCAATTAATCTCGGTACCATCCTTTGTGGTTTGGTATGTTGGTCGAATGGTCAAAAAATCCACATGGGGACATGGAATTGGTCGACACACTCCTTGTGAAATCAAGGAAATTTCATTAAAAGATCTATCTGCACTGTCGAACTTCCTTGGTTAGTGCATGTACTTAGGGGGAGGCATCAATAGTTCGATGCCGGATCGAAAACTAAATAAATCTAGTTAGGGGGGAGGGGGATCAAAGCCATTTCAATTTGCTATCTGACAAATTTCAACATTTCAATTTTTTTGCAATTTTGTTTCCAAATGTCTAGGAATGGTTTAAAAATAAAGATTTTAGCTGATGCTTTCTTCATCAAGATCATTTCAATGGATTCTATTCTATCTGAAGTTGTTAAAGGGACCCAACACCATGGTCACATGATCAGTCGTGTGGAGGTAAGCTCCCAATTGAAATAAAAGCACTGTCCTCCTTTGGTTTCTGTGAAAAGTAGCTAATACCCTCATGTATTGGTCAGTTTGTGTGTCACACGACTAATCCATACCATATGCTTCATTCAACATATTTTATGCTATTGAGCTGCATATATAAACAGTACTTTGCAACTAAGGTCATACAGTATACTTACCCCTTGCAAATTGTAATTTATTGAATTCACAGTAAACCCATCAATTTTTAAGAAAACAATGAATATTGTTCTCATGGATCTATTATTTATGTTAGACTAACTATGAAAATATAAATATGAAATAATATGTTAGCTTGAAGTCATATATAAGATGAAAATATATGTTCATGCATTTGCATTTTTCCAAAGGGAATATTCCCATGTAAGTAAGTACAGGTGCAATATATAATTTATATGTATATCTATGTCATCTGTCTATACATGCGCGTATAGCCTAGTGTTACATGTGAACAAGATGGTTCTGGAAAGAAATGAGCGTGGCAGATTTGCTAAAAAGCCACATACACCACAAAAGCAAGACCAATTTGAAAGTAAGTTCATTATTCTCAAGGGTACACTTCAAGTGAAAGCTACATTGCTACAGGGTGGCCTATCATTCTGAGACAAATGTATTATCCAACGATTGTGATTTTCGAAGCTAAAATATGATATCTTGAGCAGATGGAAATACATTCCCATGAGATATGTATATATAGTCAAAAGTGATAACTATTTATTGAGTGTAATGAAATGTATCCTTCGCTAACTGCTTTTGTTTGAGATAATTATCATGAAATATTTTTAAATTAATTTTTATGTGTGTCATTGATCCTAATCCACCCTGTAGTCTGATGTTTGTAGAGCATTGCGACTCGTACAACTTATTCTCACAAATATCAAACCTCATTTACTAATTATTTTTTTGTGTGAATATGAAGAGTCCAAGCATTGCTTTTTTATGTTTATTGTATAGCTATATTTAGCCTTGATATCCATGATTTTTTAAAACAAAATCTCACCGTTAGATTTCGAGCTATTCATGTTTACTCATTTGTCTAGTTGGAAAACAATGCAAATCTCATTTTTTCAAAAGAAAAAAATTGAAATTCTAAGACGGTGAAAAATCATTAGAAAATACACAAATTCAGAATCCGGCAAGCATTTTCCCTTATTCCTCTCCGTTAAGAAGTTTTGTAAGGTGTTGGGTCCCTTTAAAAGCCACAAATTATGATAAGAATTAACAAAAAAACTAGATCGTTTTTAGAAATAATTTTTCAAATTCTCAAACCGGAAGTCAGCAATCAACTTTCATGGTATTAGTTTTGTGGGGGAAGGGGGGAGTCAAAGTCAAAACTACATTTATTTAGTTTCTGATCCGACATTGGACCTTTGATGCCTTCCCTTAGTTATTATATGAACACCTTACAAGGTTAAAGTGGCTCATCTTCTAAATACTCCCTCAACTAAAAAATGTGACTTACATTATCAATTATATATATCTTTTATCGACTCTTTAGATGTCATATCATGACATATTAGTCACTAAGGTAGAGCAGTTCTTCCCATTGTTGAGTTGAAGAACTGGTATCTTTATCCTGGCTAGAACCATAGACAATTCTAGCCAGCGCCAGCCTTTTATCGAGTCAGCAGCACTCTAGTAAATTGATGGTATGAACCTTTTGTCTGAAAATATCGAAAGTTGCGTTAGATCTACTCAAGGCAATTGCTGTATACCATTTATTGGTGCAACAAACAGATTCTTTTATTTTAATTTATCAGCTGTTTTTGGATATTTTGGGATCAGAATTAGAAATTGAGTCACTTTTTATTACCTTGAATAACAGTTATTTCTGAAAATAGAAAGTTCAGTTATATGAATGAAAAAATGAAGATCTATAAAACCACGAACAATATATTGAAATCATGCTAACTTTGTCACAGCTAGGGGTGCATATTTTTTTTAACTAAACTTCTCAATCTACAAATTAGATCTTATCATACAGTACATCTGTATTTGCATTCTAAGTTTCTTTTCTTTGAATAAATTGTCAATGGGGTAAAATGTGTCACAGGGTTCACTGTATTATGTAACCACCACAATAGTCTCCAACTTTTTTGTGGACAGTGTTTAGCATTTGGTGGTTGGTGTTCAGCGTGTCTGTAACAAATGGTAGGTGGTGAAATTTTGCATGTTAATGCTTTGTTGAGTTATTATTACTCAATTGAGTAAAAATCACATGGGTAATTAGACATTTGAACCATTTCCTAACTCCATTGAATGCATTTCCTATCAATCACACACTGGTACTTTGCAAGCATGTTGACCATGAACTTCCAAAGCATGTTGTTGTATATTTCAAAATTGTTTTACCTCAATAAAATACCCAAAATGCTCTGAGATACTATTAATTATACTGTACATACTTGTTATTTTAGGTGAAAAAAATTACCTAATGGGAGATAAGATATCTGAAGTTGACTGTGCGATATTTGGTATGCTGGCTCAAATTCTCTACCACAGTCCTGGCTCTCCTCATCTGAAATTTGTGACAGGTAATTTATGATGAATAAATGCTTTTGGGTCTTAAAATTCTTTGATGGCAGTGACTGAGTAATGGCTGACTCTTTCACTCTTCATGCTTCTACTGGGCAGCCATTTTGAATTTTTCAATGAAAGTGTTGCAGTTTGATATAGTGACATCAGGCCCGTAGCCCCCCCCCCCCCCCCCCCCCCCCCGTCAAAAGTTCCTTCAAAATCATGCAGTTTTCACCATTCTGAGCACTTTTTAAGTGATTTTGGCCACTTTTGGACCAGAATTGTCAAAAGTGAACCCCCCTGGAATTTTCAAAAAAGTGAACCCCCTTGGCAAATCCTGGCTACGGGCCTGGACATTTTGTCACATATCACCTTGTAACTTGTTCTTGTATTCACATCTATGTTTTCCTTTTTATCGTACATAATAAGTATGATACTGTTGTCAGCATGATACGTGGCAATAGTGACGGCAGTTCACACATTTTCAGACAAATTACTTATAGTTTTTAAAGAAATGTTTCATAGTAGGAGTCCTGAACTGCATAGTGGTTGGGCATTCTGGGTAAATGTAAATATGGCCATTTTTGATTTTTAGATACGATATTGTAAACAGTGTTCCTTGTTATCCTTGTTTATACTATAATATTATTCTGTCTTCCAGAGTCATGTCAAAACTTGGTTGATTACGTGGAGAGGATTAAACAGGAAGTCTGGCCAGATTGGAACGAGAACATTACGAGACCTCCAACAAAATAGACAATTGTTTAAAAAAGTATCAATGTGACTGAGTGACAATAATGTAGGAGGTGTTATATGTGAGGCATGCTTATAGGGCGAGTATCATAGGACAGGCCCGTAGCCAGGATTTGCCAAGGGGGGTTCAGTTTTCAAAAGTTTCCAAGGGGGTTCACATTTGACAATTTTAGCCCAAATATGGCTAAAATTACTTGAGAAGTGGTGAAAAACTGCATGATTTTGAAAGAATTTTTGGCCAGGGGGGGTTAGCCCAAACCCTGAGAACCCCCTGGCTACGGGCCTGTAGGATGATTTATAATGGCACATTTGTGATCCGTGTTACTTAATCATGTTCTGTCCTATGTGCTTCGAGTATGCTCTATCAAAATTGATATTTTAGTATATATCCATTCCATAGATGCGGAAAGAGTCGCTCTTTTGAATTTATTTAGAATTGATGATAGGGATATCATATTTCATATTTTTAAATCTGACGATGATGAAGCAATGATTTTGAAAGCCAAGGCTATATTTACAATGTATTCAAAGAGTAATATGTTATGTAAAATAAAATTGTAAATGTACTCACAATATATTTTTGTAATAAAGGATGCAATACAACAACAATAGATAAAGTGTAATACAATGAATATGATAATGAATATTAATTTTAGAAATAAATGTTAATTCATGCAAAATACTTTGTTTTCACTCTGTAAAGGCTTCTATTAAGACCAAGTGTTCTCCAATAATTGAGCAACAGCCTGACCTAAAAAAATGTTAAAGATGGTGAGGCAATTTTAGAATTCTGAGGCATGGAAACTGAAGATACATGACATGAGATAAAACCATATGAAAACTTCTAAAATCATGTCCTTGTAATCATCGAACATGGAATCTTTCTCTTTTTTCTTTTCTATTGATGAAGTTCAATGCATTTTTTGGAAATTTTATGCCTGAATCCTTCAAAAAATCGGGGAATTTTTATTTGAAAATGTGGCAACCCTTGTCTTTATGATTTAAGCCTCCTGAATGATCGCATGCTTAAATTGATGGAAACTGATCTCCAATAACTGTCATTTATTATCTCCAACTCACAGGTAGAGTAGATGGTAAATATTACATTGTGACATACAGTATACAAATTCATGAATATTATGTTTGTTGGAATTTGCTTCTCCATGGAGCTGCCGATTTCTAGTTCGAAAGGTCCATCGCTTTTCAGGTTATAATTTACCTTCATTTGCCTATCAATACAACCAGTGCAGCCATTTTATTGTTTTTGATTATTTTGCTTTAACATAGAAATGTTTGATGAATTATGCACTGCTATTTTTTATTTTATTTTCCAATAAAGTCATCATTATTGTGCGTGTTCAAATACTTGCCGTACATGTGGTCACACCACAAATGTATACTGCCTTTAATTAAGGATGTTGGTCAATATAATTCTAGAATATATGCAAATAAAATATCAAGCTTAACCTGTTCACTGCATGTTAATGACTTATTGGGACTTTTTTCTGTTCACTGTTCATGTAGAATAGCAGATTTATTCAGTTGTGACAATTAACGCATGCAACAAGGATGGGTTTGCTACGTAAGTAATACAAAAATAGTTAAAGTTTGGTTGATTAATAAAATGGTACTGTTCCATGGGCTTACATAGTGACTATTACTGTAAATACCTTCATTTAATTCACAATTTGGTGTATTTATGTAGATGTACTCAGCTCATTTATATACGCATATTACACATCCAAGTTTTTTGAAAACTTATCTTGACTTTCAATATTTTTGTTATATTTTCATGGTTACTGTATTTTTTAGAAATGGCATGTTGCAAAAGTAAATCAAATTCCCAAAGTATGTCAAATTACAAATATATCTTGGATAGAATCCATATAATACAAAGGTGACTTTTCAACATCAATTGCACCAAATAATATCTGATTTTGGAAAAACTATAAATGTAATATAGTCATTCATTTATTGTTTTGAAAACACAATATGTAATCATTTTAATTGTTTTTGAACAAAAAAACATAAAATGATTTGGCAAATATTATTACAGCTGATTTATTTATATTGCGATGCACCATTTCTTGGAAAGGATTGGTATCAATATGGAGAACTGAATTTAACAATGTTTTTCTCTTAAACCAAATATTGAAAACATTCTGTAAAAAAAGATGGTCCTTTATGTAATGTTGACTGATTGGCAACAATTTAATGTGAAAATAATTTACATATATTTTATATTACTGTTTTTGTTAACATTTTTTGATTTTAGTGCAATTGATTTTTGTTCCTTTTTACCATTTCTTGAGAATGAAATGAAATATCTTTCCGAAGCTAGTTTGAACAAAATAGCATATACAACATCTTCTTAGACTTCACAATATTATAGTTGTTCAAAGGAAATCTTGGTTGATTTAACAAAAAGTATTCAAAAAATTAAAACAAAAACCCCCGAAATAGATAAAGACAAACCTTTAATTTCATTAACAAGATACTTTTTTTTAAATCCACCAAACTTTCCTTTGTATAATACAATATTCCCAATGAGGTTCGGATAGATGTTTCATTTCATTCCGAACATATGATTTCAAGAACAAAAGAAGTGTCCAATGTGTTTTCTAAAGCAATATAGAGAAAAGTATATTTATCGATTTTAAATTATATTGTTACCATTCAAAAGATGACCATTAAATTGACAATGTGTAAAATTTTCAGAATTTCTTGATGACTGGTTAAAGAGAAATCTACCGTATAAACTCCCGCTTTTTTTAAATGTACCGCAAAAACTCCCTTTTTTTCAAAACATACCGTAAAAACTCCCGTTTTTCAGAACCTACCGCAAAAAGTCACGTTTTTTCTGAAAACTTCCGTAAAAAAGTCACGTTTTTTCAAATTTACCGCGAAAAATACCTTTTTTAAAAAATCTCCCGTAAAAACTCCCGTTTTTTCAAAATTTACCGCAAAAACTCCTGTTTTTTTAAATCTCCCGTAAAAACTACCGTTTTTTTTCAATGATCTCCCGTAAAAACTCCCGCTTTTTATCAAAAGACTCCCACAAAAACTCCCGGATTTTGAAAAAAACTCCCGTAAAAGTACCGCAATTTTTTTAAATCTCCCCAAAATTTTTCATTTTAGGTTGGCAAGTCTGTTGATGTTAGAAAATATGCTCTGCCCAATTAAATTGAAAGTTATTTCTATAATTATCTATCGTACCTCCTATTTGATTCGTTAAATTTTGATTATTTGAATGACTCCATTAAAAACTCTATCATATAATATCCATAATACAGCTGATAGTAATAGAATTAAACCAAAATATAAGTTTTGGAAACTTAGCTAGTATCACATACAATACATTAGGTACTAAATTAAGTAGTTAATTAGGTACTTAAATCATAAATAGAGAAATTAGAGAAAAAAGCAAGACCAAACCAGAACAACGGCAACGCCAAAGCGTAGCGAATCCCATTGAACAGAAATGGCTGGCATTTTTACAAACGAAATATATAGCAAATATAATAAAACAACACACCAGAAAGGCCACCATTTTCAAAATGGTTGCTCACTAGCCAAGTTGTCATCAGAAAAAATAATATGCTTTTAAGTAGCCACCTATAAAATTTTTGAAAAGTCGCACACATGTACTTGTAAAATAACACACATAAAAATGGTGGCTATTTTTCAAAATGGCCGACTACTCCCCAAAATTTTATTAGACAATGTGCCATGCTTAGAGTATTCACAATATTCACAATTCAAATATGAACAAAATCGCTCCACTACTTTTCGAGTTATAGTAAAATACGTTAAAATGGCGGCCATTTTTCAAATCTTTTTTCAAAATGGCCACCTTCTACCAAAAGTGTCATAGGACAGTGTGCCATGCTTATAGTATTCACATACCAAATATGAACAAAATCGCTCCACTACTTTTCGAGTTATAGTAAAATATGTTAAAATGGCAGCCATTTTTCAAAATGGCCGCCTTCTGCCAAAAGTGTCTTTAGACAGTGTGCAATGTTTATAGTATTCACATACCAAATATGAACAAAATCGCATTTTGAAATGAGCGGCCATTTTGAAAATTGGCTTTCGAGCAGAACTTCTACCCCCATAGGGTATATATGTGTACAAAATATTAACAAAATCGGGCCAACAGTATTTGAGTTATTGCCCGGACGGACGGACGGATGTACGGACGGACGGACGGATGGAGGCGTTCCCTATATCCCTCCGAACTTCGTTCGATGGGATAATAAATATTAACTGAGAAAATATTCTGTTTAAGCTGCTTCAAGTACAGATGTCTTACTATAGAACTTGAAATGAATAAATGAAAAACACACCCTAATTTTTCAGGCCTGTTCTCTGGAATCGTGTGTTGCTTAATATTTGTAATCGATGAAGGCAATGTGCAGTGTCAAGGAGCAAGCATTAAGGTAAACTATCTGAATGAATTCAAACTGACAGAGATGTTCCTTAAGATAGAGCCCAAAAATACACAACCTCTCCTAGAAGCTACAACCAAGGTAGTCCAAGAATATGCAAAGATTATACCAGAAGAAGATAAACGTATAGCTGAGAACTCGGTCCACATGATGCACAAAATTGGCAAACGTTTAACAAAGTTTTGGAAACAACTAACAGATTGGCATAGCACCAGAATACAACTGTTGAGTATAATGAAGAATGATTCTGAGGCTATATTTAACGTGACGATTGATACATTCAACACCATACACAATGATTTCGATTATGAAATTAGATACAAACTCTATTTTGATCTGCTGTATTGGGAGAAGAGAGTAGGCTTCATTTACATGAATGACAACTTACTCAAAGCTTTCAATATTACAAAAACTTATCGTAAAAACATCAAGGCATTGAGAGGATTGCAAGAGGCAAAGAGGATTGAAAAAAAGTTGAACCGATTCTACCCTAAGTTCAAGAAGCTACAAAAATTGTTGGGCTGGATTGTCAACAACATCCAACAGTTGAAGATTCCTCGAATTGATGGTATGTCTATCGTATGTTATATACACTTAGATCTAAATTGAAATTATGTCTTTGTTAATGATAACAATGTTGATAATAATAAGAAAGTACTTGCAATTGCATTTTAAATTGATTAAAATCTTAGAATAATGGACCTCATCAAAACTTTTTATTGTATCATTAAAGGTACTAACAATTGCAACAAACAGTCAGAAGGTGTTAATCTTATAAGAACAGATGACGGTGCAAGTTTCCTAGCAGTTTGTGACTCAGAATGGCTGGTTGTTGCTCAAAGGTTTGATGGTAGTGTTGACTTCCACGATCCGCAAGAAGAACAAAAAGAGTATAGTGTTCCATTTGGAGATCCCCCATCAGAGTACTTCATTGGACTTGACAATCTTGCTTCTGCAGCTGCACAAGATGTATATATGCTGCGAATTGAGTTAACAACTTGGAAAAATGAAACCAGAACAGCGGACTATTTTAAGTTTGATGTCACCCCATTAGACTATGTTGATTGGGACCTACAGTATAGGCCTTCCTGGTATACTTTAAGATTGGGAGAATATAAAGGCTCGGCTGGTAATTCCCTTTATAAGAAAGGACAGTATTCTGATAAAATCTATCCTATAAATCCAAATGGATGGTGGTGGGGCTGTTGCGGTAAAGCAAACTTATTTGGACGATATAATAATGGACCCAAATGTGAAAAAGAAATGGACTGTATGAGCTGGAAAGCATGGCCAGAGAAACTTCTTGAAGGAAAAGACAATGGGTTCTATTCATTCAAAGCAATGAGAATAATGATTGGCCCACTTCCCATAGAGCTCCCTTCGGATGTACCTTGTATTGAACAGAAGCCTGGCATCAATAATATACAGCTTCCGAATGGAGGATCTTTCAAAGCTCAATGTGAGGAAAACTGGTTGCTGGTGGCTCATAGATTTGATGGGAGTGTCGATTTTTATCGTACTTGGGCAGAATATAAAGCTGGTTTCGGTGATCCACCTGGAGAATATTTTATTGGCCTTGATAACTTGGCAGCATTGATAAGTGAGAACAATAGGAAAAGATATGTGCTAAAGTTGGAGTTCACAACATGGAGTGGTCAAACTGAGACAGCAGAATATTACATTTTTCAAATGCCTGCATACGATAATGGTAATACTGGGGTTAGAATAGCAGATTTCCGAGGCTCTGGTAGAGATGTTATGACTGACTACCACTATTACCATTATGATTATGGGTATATCGACAACCCATTTACTACTTGGGATCATGGGAATGAAATGTACAAGTATGGTCCAAAATGCTCTGTTTTACGTAGAGGTGCATGGTGGTATTACCAACCTCATGGTACAGCCGATGACATCTATGAAGAAGCAAATATCGATTACGAGGACCGAGATTACTGTGGTGTTGTGAACCCATTTGGACAGTATGTGAATGGAACCAAATGTGACATAAAGTTTGGATGTATGAGTTGGATGGGATGGCCTGGTGAACTTTTCAGCGATGCAGAACGGAAAGAAAACAAAGAACTAAACAATGCCTGGTATTCCTTCAAGGAAATGAAGTTCCTGATACGCCCAAGAGAACCTAATTGGAGCTATAATTATTACTTTGATGAAACATTTTAGGACCGGCAAATCGCTCCCACAGTTTTATGTCTAGTTTATATTTATTTGTGAATTGATTGGAATATGGTTTTGAAGATTGATATTGTTTGTTGGATACAGTTTGTGTATTTTAATATTCAGAATCGACATCAGTGCCACCTGTTATTTATTATTTAAGTTCCAGGAATTAATATCGGAGAATGTAGGTATCCCTGATTTAAGGTGCTATTCTAGTTCTCCAGGTTCTTTTTACTTTTTTCTCTGCACCATGATGTCCAATCAATAGTATTCAAGTACCCAGGCCCATAGCCAAGTTTTGGCCAAGAGAGGGGTGGGGTCATTTTCTAAAATTTCCAGGGGGTTCACTTTGACCGAAAAATGGCAAAAATCACTTGAAAAGTGCCTTGCTCAATATGGTGAAAAATTGAAATTTTGGCCAGGGGGGGGAGGTCAAACCCCTCTGGCTAGGGACCTGAATACCTATATGAGACGTTTGAGCATCAGGGAATAACAACATCCAGCCTAAGTTTGCATGCTATATTGACGTTATTTATGACTGAAATCAGAAGTTAAATTTGAGATACAAAAACAAAATTGCTCATGAAAACTGTTTACAAAAGTGTTCCAGAGACAGGTTTCATTTGAAGATACATTGCTTTATTAGCAGCACATGGAAGCAACTGCCATATTGAAAAGGTTCTATATTACAGTTTGAACATCTGAAAGAATCACAGCTTTTTGCCTTCCCAATTTCAGTCATAAATTACATCAATTTAACGTGCAAATTTTGTGTAAATGTTGCCATTCCCGGATGCTCAAATGTCTCAGGAATACAAAAGTACTCGAATGATCTCGATTGGACATTGTGGTGCAGAGAAATGAAAAACGTTAAAGGCCATCTTAAAGCAAGTTCTGTAAAATGTGAAAATCTAGCAAAAACATAATCACTCTCAATTTGGAAAATGGGTATTATTAAACATTTTATCTTTCCACATTGGATAATAGTTTGGGATATTTAGGGTTTGTTTTCCTTATGAATGGTTGCACTCTTTAGATGTTTCATTTTCTTGTTGTTTTGTAACACTTTTAGTCCTTAAGCATGTATTTTACACGGAAAGTGGCAAATGTAAAATAACAGATTACATACTTTGAACAATTATGTTGATAAATGGGAATACAATTTCATTATGTTAATGGATCTTTATTACCTCCATTGTCAATTCAGCAATTATTCAGTTGATAAATTAATAATTCCCTTGTTTATATAAAATAAGAATTAACCTTTATGTGTATGTATATTATACCTCATACAGCTGTGTAAATGACAAAGGCATATGAATATTAATGGTAGAAAATAAATTAATAGTCTAGTCCTCTCAATTTAACTCTGCATTATTTTGCTACAACAAAGAATACCAAAGTATGATGTGAAGTGCAGTAGTGTTAACAAGGCAGTAACATGACATGACAAAATGTCACCACTTAGTTGCACATAATATTATTAGTTCAACTAAAGTCAGATTTGAATTTCTGAGAACTTCTAGATGATTTTGAAAAACAAATTGGTCAATTAGAATCAAGTTGAAAAAAGATCTTTTTTACCTTTTTTACCTTGAGAAGGTCAATGAAGGTCAAATCTAGTCAGATTTGAACTTCTGATAACTTATAGATGATTTTTGAAAAAATTTGGTCAATTTGAAGCAAGTTGAATAAATACATTTTTGACATTTTTTGACCTTGAAAAGGTCACTGATGGTTAAATCTTATATATTAAGTCAGATTTGAACTTCTGAAAACTTGTAGATGATTTTGAAAAAATGAAGTCAGTCTAAACAGTATTTGTTAAGTTATTGGAAGTTTTAAGAATTTGTTATAGACACCAACCGCTGATCACCAACCATCAACAGCAAACCGCCGATCGCTAACTGCCGATCACCAACCGCCATCACAAAAAAATGCAGACCATAACAATATGTCACCACTTTTTGGTGGTGACATAAAAACATCAAAAATGATTGAGATTTACAAATTTTCAACTTATTTCTAAATCTTCTAAAGCTTAACTCACTGTAATATGAGTTAACCTGAAGAAGATTTAGATATAAATCAAAAATTTGTAAATCTCAATCATTTTTGGTGAAAGAATACCAAAATAAATTGGCTGAATTCATATTGTCCAAGGTTGTAGGTAGAAATGTTTTCAAACAAAATTTGAATAGCTAATCTTCTTAGAATTATATTTGAGAATATTGTTACCTACAACTTATGACATCACGAATCATGCTGGTAAATCCTTGTTTCTTTGGTGTAACAAAAGGTGGCAGCAGGGCGCATTGCAAATTGGTCAGTTGATAAGTATTCACATCAGCTATACCCCATTATGTAATAAATCTAGATTTAGAATTGTGAAATAATTCAATTATTATTTCTTTTAATATGTTACAGAAAATAAATAAATATCTAGAAAGTCCGTAATTTCTGTTTTGATGTGGAAGGTTCAGTCTCTCGTTCATATTCAATTTCAATATGTGGTCTTTTCCGCCTTGTGGCATCCTTTGGATCCTCCTCGTCTGAAGAGCTCTCATCAGATGAAGAATCACCCAGTCTGTCTCCATCCTGGAAAGAATAAATACATGATTAGATTAACTAATTTCCATGACAACTATGGCTGTAGTCCAACAACATTTAAGACCTAGCCTGGGCCTCCTTTCTTATCTGACATGTCTTATGGCCCCTCAATAACGGCCAAGAAAATTCCTAATAGTAAAGAACGCTGTTATTGAGTTTAACAACGTTGAACTACTATGGCTGCTAAATCCATTTGATCTTTGCACCCAGAGTTCGAAACTAACACAGCTACCTGACAGCCAAGCCAATCACAGTCAGTTTTCACTCTTGACAATGGACCATGAAAAACAAGCTGGGCAATGGACTGAATGTTGTAAACTGTGCTTGCGTCTACATGTATTTCAAAATCCAGCCTTATCCATGCGAGAGTTGAGACAAAATGAAAATACATTTTTACTAGTTTTGGACATGTCATGAGTCAAAATTTATTTGGCATCAAACATATGAATTTTATGATCATTTTCCTGTAAGCCATCATTATCGATACAGACTAGAAAACCGCAACAAGATGTAGCAAATCCCATCGAACATCTTACAAGCATTGTTTTTCACTGAATTCAAATATGCTATTAAAAAGTAGGAATAGTAAGTCATTAGAGGTTTAATATGCAAAACTCTTAAAATTCCTTGAAAAACAAGAGTTAGCGAAATTCCAAACCTATATAGAAACTTCGGCTATAACATTTTGTTGTTCAAAGTGTGTTTAAAAATATTTGAAAAAAAACATTTTCCTTCAGTTAGTGTTATGATGATTAATGTAGTTATTAAAATCACCAACTCTTTCAAAGTGAACTGTTATCATATACATGTATTCCCAAGCTCTTCAAGGTGATGTGGAATTTTTGTTTTACAAAATTGTATATTTCGTAGTTATATCTCAATTGTTCTTTGATAAATTGGGTTATTTTTTCAGATGGTCGTATCTTTTTCGACACAGGTACTTTGTTTTTCCAGGTAGCATCAATGTCAACCTTACTAAGGCCCTTAAAGTAAGACGGTAGCATAAGTTCTAAAGCTTGTAAAGTTTCAGCATACTCCTCAGTTAGGCCAATCAGCATGTAATATTTCTCGATGTTTCGTTTGGCCTTTGCTAGTCCATAATCCATATTGTTAGTACCTCAGTTGAAATACTCGATTTTGATTGGTCAACGAGCGGTGAATAATTTTAACTGTACACCGCGCAATGCATTGCCGGTGAATAATATTCCCAGCATTCCACTAAAATGACGTCATTATCAGACGATAAAATGGCCGCCGTTAGCACTAGCCGTTTCAAAAATGTTGAAGATGAGGATATTGTTAGTCTCTTAGAGAATAAAGACAGTCAAAATACGAAGAAAAATCTAAAACTTTGTACAAAGCTTTTAGTGGACTTCGCCCAGGAGAGTAATTTGACTCAATTGAGTGAACTTACTGCCGATATACTGAAATACAACATGAACGTCTCGAGGGTCTGGATCCAACTTCAAGTCAACTTCAAGGGTCAGAAAAATCTAAGATATTCTTCGGACTAACAAAACAATTATAGACCTCTCCATTCGGTTTACTGTCAAAATTATATCCCTCGACTGTAAACCTCGACCTACGGTCTCGGCTTACAGTCTCGGGATATAATTTTGACAGTAAACCTCTAGAGAGGTCAATAATTGTATATAGGAACACGCTTCATCATGTCCACAAAACCAAAGCACATATTCTTTTGAAGAAAAAAGCATCCTTTAATTGGTAGAGAATTATTCAAATTATTCCCTACACATTCTTCAAATGTTTTGATTTTCATTCCTTTTAATTGTCTCTTAATTGATTCCCCTTCAAAGTGATAATAATACCTCGAAAGAGTATGGTCCAATGGATCCCTAATTAAATTGATATAAATTGGCTGCCTCAAACCATGTATTTCAAAGTTAACAAAATAAAGATGACGTTCTATTAACTGTTTCTTCGAAGATATTTTGAACGAATGTACAAATTCATATAGTTCTTTTTCGTCTAATTGACGTTTATTATATATATCTGTTTTTATCAGTTTAAAAACTTGATTCCTTTTTCCAAATAACGTTAACATTGTGCTTGAGCCACATTTTGGTAGTCTATTGTAAAATACAAGTTTTCTGTTTGCCTCCGAGTTGATTTTAAATGGTGTCAACCTCTCGTGTACTCTTTGTTCCTTGAATCCAGAGTTTAATACATTTGTTTTGAATTTATCTAACTTCCCAAACATTTCTCGCTCAGAAATGCTGGGTTTACTGTTGCCATGTTTTATCAATTTTCTGCTTGTCAAATATAATGCCACAATTGAAGTTAAAATGACAAAGGAAAACATGAAGTATACTTTTGAAGCTAACATTATGTTATTTAAATAGTCACATTCCTCTAATTAATAATCAAGAATCAGTTTGTATGCAGCATATATTTCAATTATTTAACCAAGTGCTGTAACTAGATTTTATGAATAGCAAATAACAACAGCTTCCATGAGTTATTTGCAAATGCCACTGAATAAAACATTTACCAAATCAGTTTATAAAATCATTGTCAATTTGAAGATTAAATAATACACGTAGATTGCCGTAGAAACTAGATAACAGCAACGCCAAAGCGTAGCAAATCCCATCGAACAGCCATGGTTGACATTTTCACAAAATCCTTATATTGTACTTATCAAATATGAACAAAATTGCTCTATTATTTTTGGGGTCATCCTAAAACGTAAAAATGGTTGCCATTTTCAAAATGGCACCCTTCTAGCCAAAGTGTCATAAAACAGTGTACCACGCTTAGGAGTATTTACATATCAAATATGAACAAAATCTCTCCACTTCTTTTCAAGTTACAGCAAAAATTGTGAAATAGCTTGTAAAAGCCGCCATCTTTCAAGATGGCTGCCATGTGTTTCTTAAATATCATTGTCATGTTCATTGGGATAATTACACATTCCGAAGTAAAAATATCAAAATTATACTTTTTAATTTTGGAACACAATTCACAAAACCTCTTCCACTATTATGACAACCTATTTCATTGCATGATAACTGTAATTTTAACGATACAAATATGATTTACTGACCACAGCTGACATTGAGATCTGAAAGATAAGCTAGGTGAGAGGTGTAATATGTGCTCGTCATGAACTATAAACTATTTCAATTTTCTAACATTACCTTCATTGAATTTTTTGATGTCATAGAATCATTTGTCAGATAATAAACTACACATTATGGTGAAATACTAGATTACTGCAGCGCCAAGTCATTGCAAATACCACTAAACAACAATGTCTGCCATTTTTTACCCTGCGTGCAGAGTCTAGTTAAACTACACTCTGCCTAGTAGCGACCATATTACAGTTTAGTAGTCCCGCCCCCACGACGGGTACCGGTGACAGTTTGGGTAATAAATCACTTCTGACCTACGCGCTGACCTTTCTTCCACTAATCAACGAGCTTGAAGAAACATACGCCAAATGCGTTCTAATTAAATATGCGCATGCCATTGGTCAATTTCGGGCTCAACGATGACGTCAATAGGAATGACCATATATAGAACGTCGGTCAAATTTGGCCGACAAACACTGATTGGCGCGGTGAGTTCACAGGTTTATTTTAGTTTGAAAGAGTGAAGACGAAGCTCTCTTTTAAGAAGTGAAGTCAAACGAATGCAAAGGGTAGCCATTTTTGAAAATTGTTGCTTAAATTAGCCAAACTTGCCTCTAATTATTCACATATAAAAGGGCCAGGTAAGATATGGTAAGTTTTAAAAACTCAGTGACCACAAAATCACCAATGACAAAATCATAAAGCTCTTTGAAAATGCTTGTCATCATCTTACATGCCCTTTTCATCAAAATCACTCCCTTTCTTTTCCAGTTATAGGAAAAAATCTAAAATAACTAGAAAAAGAGCATCTCCATTGAAAAATTACAGATCAACCAGAAGCAATTTATGAAAATCAGTTTTCCATCAGAACTCACATGGGGTATAAATATATTAAATATGAAAGATATTGAGCCAACAGTATTTCAGTTATTGCCCAGACAGACGCACATACGTAAGAAGGTACGTAGGGAGGATAGATGGGAGAATAAAACAAGTTCATATTTACATGAAGAAAGGGTCTTGATATACTGGGTGGTCACTCCCCTTTTGAAAAATATTATGCAATCATCACTAGTATTAAAAATAAAAATTAGTAGCCATTTTGAAAATTGGCTTTGAATCAGAATTTGTAAATCCAAAAGGCATATTCATATAAAATATGAATGATATATCTGACCAACAGTATTTACATTATCCCCGTAATGGATCATGGAAGAAGACACATATAATATCTATAAATTTCCAACACTAATTTGAAAAATCTAGTTTACTACTCTGTTAAATCAATTGTGAGTAAACAAGATACAAATTGATAAATATTGCACTTTTTATAGAAAATTCAAAATGGACACCAAGCAATTTACCCAGCATGCCCAAAACCTAATCAGAACTTGTCTGCTCTTGCATTTGTAAAAATTTCAAGTTGATCAGGTAAGATGACAAGATTTAAGTGATGCACTACGAGTTATGCTCACCAAATATGATTATGACAATTACCTCAATATCTGACACATCACTTTCTTCAAATTCCTCCTCAGCAACATACTCGACTTCCTCCTGAAATGTAAATAATAATATGAAAACTATAAGGGTTTAGAATAAATGTTTCAAATGAATATTTAATGAAGGGCCTTAGTTTAAATTATGTTTTGGATCACTTTAATGCCTTAGTCACATTTGACCTACGGCAAATGTATGGTAGCCGAAGCTTCCCAAAATTGAGAGAAATATGCAGCTTAAATATAGGGATAAGCAGTTCAATGTAGATTTTCTATATCACATTTTCTATACCACAGAGCAAATGTGACTAAAATTTATAGGCCAGTTTTAAACTTTCTAGCAACTCCCATTAAAATATCATGTTACATCCACACTTTAACACGGTACAGAAAGTCAGGATTAGTAAATAAATTAATCAACAGCATTGCTTAATACTTGATTTGATTGAGGAGTTTTAATTTGAAAAAAATATTATTACCTATCACTATCCAACAAATTGATGAAGTTAAAATACATATAGCTGCAGAATATGAACATCAAAACACTGAAAGATACACATAACAAAATTGGAAGCAATATATTTTCTCAATCAATCGAGAAAATTGACCAGCTTTGTGAAAATATCAAAAATCCAATTATTTTGGCTGTTCCATTTGTCTGCCTCCTATTTATACCCCATGTCCCTCTTTAAGGATTTGTTTTCTTATGCCTAGTTGTGCTTTCCAACTATGTTTTAATATCTTTTTTCCTCAATGTCCCCATATTTACACTTTGATATAAATCCTTCTGATCGAACAGCCAATTTATCTCAAGAACAGCTACCTGCTAGACTATCAATTGTATTTTCACAATATAAATTCAACATTGTTTGTTCATAGTCAATCTGTGATTTCATCACTTTAATGTGTTCCACTACTGTACTTTCACTTAATTTGGCGACCGTTTTATTTGTTACTTGGCCAATTTGTTATAATCCATCAAATTAAGTAGCTGCTGAATTCCCTGGTAATTTAGTACCATGTTAAGTAGTACTATTAGTGCATGGTAATACTGCAAGTCCGCCAAATTAAGTTGCCACCAAATGTTCAAAACTGCAAATCTGCCAAAATAAGTAGCGCTAAATTAAGTAGAAGTGCGGTATTTACAGAACACTCAGTAGTACATAAAGATGGAAAAACCAGACCTACAAGCGAAACCCAGACACACAAGAAACAAACTCTGATTTTATTCTCACCTCATCCTCAGATTCCTCTTCCTGTTCCTCATCTACATGTTTGTCTCCTCCCTCCTCTCCTTCTTTCTCTGTCTCCTCCTCATCACTTGATACCTCCTCCTCTTCAACTGCTTTGTCAAATGCATGTTGCGGGAAGTTGTAAATGTCACCATACTGTTATAAGTAAATAAATTCAGATAAGCAACAGGGCTCTTGATAGGATTTTAGACTGTGGCGCAGCACCACAGTCTATTTAGCTCCCACCACAACATATTGGCAAATCATGATTGTTTCCACAGTCTAAACTTGACTGAATACACAATAATAGCATGTAAAAGGATAAAAAATATAACATAAATATGATTTATCACGACTGAATGCTTATGCTGAGATGTTTCAACCACATCCTAAATATTTCCTGGTGAGAGCCCTGAGCATAAATATCAGGTGGTGGTAGAGAATGTGAAATTAGAAAAAGCAAATACATTTAATATTTGTTCCATGAAAGTATCACTTGCAAGAATTTGATTGGCACATGTGTTTTTGTACTTAAACCAATTAAACCATCTTATGCATACACATACGGATACAGTACATATCTCTAAAAATACTACACCCAGATTCCTTTTCCTGTGACATTATCTGTCATATATGGTAAGAATATTGACTGGAGGCTGAAATAGATGGCATTTCACTAATTTTCTCTAGTGGGTTTTTCTTCACACCTGTCCCATTGGTTCGTGTGTATATATATTTGAATTCAAAATCCAAATACACGACATAAATTTAATCAATATTGCATTTTCCCAAACATGTTTTAAGATTCAATATCATAAAGTTTTTCATATTTTCATTGAAATGTATCCTAGAAGATTAATTTAAGAGGTATTTTTAACATGTTGAAATATACAATTAAACCCGCTGAATTCTTCAAAATCTACTGACAGTCATAGAGGCATTAAATCTATTAAATTGAATAGGTGCATTAAGATACAATTAACACTGAGTTTAGATAAACCATCTGTAGTCTAGTTTATTCTGAGGAAATATGTTGGCAATATGGGAATGAATGGAAGATAAACCGCAACATATACCCACTAGGGTGTCTAGCGGCTTGTTTTTATAGTGTATATTATATAAGAATTATGAAATAAATAAACTGAATTGAATTGAAAAAAATTGAATTGAACTTAATATCATATATTTTCTTGTATTGGAATCTTTATACTCACAGTTCCTTGTTTCAATCTGTCCAAGAGCTGTTTCTCTATTGCATTATCTAACTGTGCAGCAACTAAAGCCTTCTCTTCTCTCCGTCTTTCCCTACGTTCTATCTTCCTTTGTAATGGTACCAGCTTCTTACTGTAACACATTTAATATATATCTTGTGTTAGTCTACAATTTGCTTCTTATTAACACACATTTAACATATCATGTGGTAGTCGTTAATGTGCTTTTTACTGTAACACAAAATCATGTATTAGACAATTATGATCTCAAGTACTGTCAAAAGATGGCATAATGTAAACATTTATTTCCTCCAAGATCCTCATCCTAATATCCTGACCTAACATAGGATAATTTCTATATTTCCTTCTCTCTCCCTATGTTTTATCTTCGCTGTAAGGGTAACAGAAAATGCTTCAAAAATGCTTTCAACAATTAGTAATAAACAATGAAAATGTTTAATTTCTAGGATTTTTCCAACCAC
Organism: Owenia fusiformis; assembly: GCA_903813345.2. NCBI lineage: Eukaryota > Metazoa > Annelida > Polychaeta > Sabellida > Oweniidae > Owenia > Owenia fusiformis. Next base: position 36,120,601 of record CAIIXF020000005.1, on the reverse strand, counting down.
TACTAAGTACTCAATAGTATGTTACACACTGAGAATACCTTATTTTGTCAACAAGGTGAAATTTCTAATTTCAAAATTAAGCTCTATCAGCTAATTTGTGCCTCTGTACATGTGAGGTTACCATGAAATCAACACTGAAGTACAATGGTCGCAAAAACATTTTTAAATTATTATTTTTTGTAGAAAGAATATGAACAAATCATGATCAAGGACATTCTAATAATCTTTGGCCTTCACTGTGTTCACTGCGATTAACAGAAACCAAGTAAACGAAGATGTATTCTAATTTTAACAAGGGCAATCTGTAGCTATCCAAGGGTATCAAAATACAGCTTGAAAAACTATGAAAGAATCACCTAGAAGATTAAGGCTAAACTGTTCCTTGATCATTAATCACGTTAACAGGACAACTTAATTGACTTGTTGTTATTCTTAACTTGCTGAATCTACCCTAATCAAGTCATTTTAACTTAGCACAGTTAAACCTATTTACTCAAACACTCCTTTTAGTCAAATCTCATGTATGAACCCTTTTTACAGAGACCAATACTCATTTCTCATATTGTCTACATGTTACTTCAATTGTCTAAGATGAACACTGAACACCCCTATACCATGAACATGATTATTTTTTGCAAGGTTCCATAAGTGTTCAATTTAGAAGGGTTTACACTGTACATGTAATTTGAAAGCAAAATTTAGCATGTCGATCTACTTACGTTCGTTTCAGGGTGAGTTTTCGTATTCTTATTAAATACTGTGTTATTTTTGTATACCTCTGCTTACATTTATGGCGTAAATATCTGAAATATAAGCAGACAAATGTAAGAGGAATAGTTACCAAGGAAGCTAACACAAGTTATTGTACATATATACAGTTTATTTTAAATATGTAACACGATAAAAAGTATTCTAAAAAATACTGTACAATATTATAGTATCATTAATTTAAACTATCTGGATTTAGGCCAATCAGAAGCAAGTACTACTAGATAAAAATTATAAAACTGGATGGAAATCAGGGTAGTTGTAATTTGAAGAGGGGTCGGGATGGCATCAGAAATACAATCTGACCAGAGTATAAGATCATGTACCATGTCATGTGTAAGAAATAGTAGTAGTTATTGAAAACACAGGAAAATCCTTTTTGTATTTCTCCGTATTTCAAGTGCTACTGTTTTCTAGGACAGCTGGTTGTAATTTTGAACAAGACTATAAAACAAGATTTAATAGTCCACATAATGCATATTACACAGTATAGTAATAAATATGTATTAATAGAAAACATTACACACAATCACACTGTATACAGTTTCCTCAAAACGGTAAACTTACTTTGGCCAATATATGAGATGCTCATCTATTTGTTGTAAAGCCTTTTCAAAGTTTTTTGATAGTTTGACCTTTTCCCATAGCCTGTCTGGAAACGCCGCTCGTTCAATAGTTTTCATGTATAAATAAGCCACACCTACAAAGCATGATACAGTACAATGCACCTCATTAACATGCAAACATATATAGTAAAACCTAATTCGAAAAAAATTGTAAACATTGAAAGGTGTTTAGATAGAAAAGATGTTCGGATATACAGGTTTTTCTGTACTGAATGAGTAATAAGGGAGGAGAGCTTAAGGGATCACAGAGCATCTAAGCTATGACATCATCACCAAAATTGATGTATTAATGCCACAGACCAGTGGCCAGGTATTCCAAAATGTTGTCATTATAAACATTTACTCCACTGAGATGCTCTATTAAATCATACCTAAAAGTGAAAAGAAATGCTTTTAACTAGGGATGGGACGGTTCGTTTCGGTTCGGTTCGGTTTTTCGGATCATCAGCCTTCGGTTCGGTTTTTTCGGTTCGGTTCATTCATTTTAAGGATTTGTATTGATTGACATGATTAGCTGCTTTGTCTCTGACTTCACAAATTGTTTTATCAGTGAGCAACTTCCCATCGACTTCTGCGAACCCAAAGTACGTCCAAACGGCTGATTTTAGCTTTGTGGGGGCTGCAATAATCTTCATTTCTTTTGGGAAAACGGGAATTTGAGATCCAGACGCCATATTTGAATGTATTGTGGGTGCGCACAAAATAATACCCTATATCGAACCTGCGCAAATATAAATTTGCGCAAATCTTTGTATCAATTATGCCACGTTATAACAATATTTTATAGATGGAATTTTATGTTATAGTATTTCATGAACAATACATATTATTTAGAATACACGACTAAAGAATATAGTACCAGGGACCACATGATTGATTACCGAGGGATACGAATACGCGGATACAAAACGAATCTAGTAGACGAGTGAGCTAGCAACAGACAAGACAGACAAGGTAGGGACTAGGAATATCAAAAATGTTGCTGTAAAACAGTGTTTTTAACTGTTTTATTGATACTTGACCAATGAAATATTAATCCGAAAACGATCCGAAAAGCTGATCCGAAAGTAGGGCCGTGATCCGAAAACCGATCCGAAAGGCTATGAACCGCGGTTTTTCGGTATTTTGGTTATCCGTCCCACCCCTACTTTTAACCCTCAGATGTTAGGGGGGCAGATCCCCCCCTTAGGATTTTTTTGATAACCTTTTTTGTGGTTTGTCTTTTGATCTGAAACTTGCTGGCTTTACTTAAAATCGAATATGGCATGTTTTAAATGATACCTAATACTCCTTCCTATGATTGGTTGTTTCAGAGATCATAGGGGGGGGGGTGTAATTCTCTATAGCCTAATCGTTTGAGGGTTAAGGAAAACTATAGGAATTGTTTTTATTTCCAGCCAATCTCTATATTCTGTTGCCTCCTAAAAATACAAACCTTTCTCTTCTCTGACTGTTGCATATTGACTGTTGGCGAGAGGACACGCTGTTCTATTACACAGTCCTGTTAAGTTAAACTCATTCCGGCAAAACTTCTGGGTTTTGGTTCTGAAAGGCAGAAAATAGAAAAGTCTAAACCTTCAAATGAAGCACATATGTACAAAATATTTGACACCACTGTTCCTATTTTCCCTGAAGTTTACATTAAAGCCATGATACATTTAGATTATATCTCAACAATTCTTAATAGGTGACATCATTAATGATCATTTACACTTATAGTATACAGCCACATCAAAGTGCATTCAGGTAACAGGTAATGATATTATAACACATAAATGCTTTACAAAACAAACTCCGTACCAAACAAATTCTTGATAAACTGCATCAAATAAACAAAATGCATGTCCTTATTATCAACATTCCTAACTTTCTTAGAACTATACCATGGCACTGAAAGCAAACATGACACATACAAATCCTGAAGAAACCATGATTGGTTAAGGAGATGTACTTGACCCACATGGATAATCAGCTCAAGTTAATATGCTTCTTGATGCTGTTATGCTTGAACCTGAACAAGAGTGGTATGTTTGAATAACTTACCTGACTTTGAAGGAGCAGAAGGAGTCATTGATGATGCTCCAAATCACCTGAAATGAGAAATAGAAAAGAATATATGATGTAATAATACGATCTTACCAAAATTATTCCTGTGAATATATTACACCAAGACCACTATACGATAATATTACCTGACATGCTGTAGAGCAATCATTGTTTTGTAACTGCTAGTAGGGGTGTCATGAACTGCTGACAAATTTTTAACAAAAAGTTTCAATATTGTCTAGATCAAGGGCTTTCAAGAGAAGGGTATGCAACTCTGTGTTATAATTTGTATATTTTACATATTGTATATTGTATAATCTCATCCACTGATGTATGGCCTCTTGAAAATTCTCTTCTTTTTAACATGGGAAATCCTCACTTCAGCAAATCCACCTGTCATTTATATTTATGTTCGAAACTGTAGGGTTTACAACTCATTTTTAAAACTGAAAGGAAGCTTCCTGGTTGGTCCATGTATCCCCCTACGAAGTTCCTTTATGTTGAGATACCCTGGGGCGACTGTCAGACCACGTTGACATTGCCCCTCTTTATCAGTAATGCAGGCTTATTGCTGCACTGGGGACCATTTATACTGAACATGCTGGTTGGCTTCAAAATGGTGCTTGATCTGCTGAGGTGGGTAAATCATAATATTTCCATCAAATTATTATATTGATTTCTCGAAGTGATCTTCAAACTTTGCAAATTATTCACTTAACAAAACTTGACAATGCGAGGAACTACCCGGGTTACTTTTTTTCCAAGCTGTAGGCTATCGTCTCACAGAAATCTCATACGCTAAGAGAAATGGGCTAATTTGAAATAATTCCCGGACAAACCCTTGGTATCAGGAGAAAATCTGGGACATTATTAGACTATATAGCACCACAGCGATGACAAAGAATTACTAAAGATCTTCTGACAATGCCCGTGTCCGAGATTATCCCTATGTCCTCAAATTGTTTTTTATTTTTTCTGAAAATTATTCATGAATTCAGTATGGAAACAACCCCGTCCCTAGTGACACACTTAAAACTCCGACAGTCAAAGTCACTAGGAGCAGGTCAGCCGCCTACTTTTGTTATGCTAACTGAGTGTAGTAAGGCCCTTTTTATTCAGATCAGATGGCAGCCTATTAGATCTATGGGCGATAATAGAAAAAATCGGAGTAGATTTTTTCTGCATTCATATTTCCTGTAGATAATTAGGTTTAAATGTCGTGATTTTACTATCTCTATAAGCATTGATACTTACATCATCTTGCTGCATGCTGGTTTATTTATATCTCCCCAGGAAACTTGATTTATTAATACCTAAACTGATCAAATTTTCACATGTGTGTATATTTTTCAAAGCGGAAGTAGTATTTTGCGCATGCGTGATAAGTGCTTCCATCTTTCATGCATTTCAGGATATTTGTTCAGTTTACTCTAGTAAAGAACATTGATATTCGTCGTTGAATGGATGAAAAGAAACCCAAGGAAGGTATGTCATTTATATTACATTATAAACGTTCACTAGCGTTGATAAATGCTTCTCTTCACCACTGAAATGTTGCCCATGTTATTGTTTTTAGTCTTGTTGAATGAAGTTGAAAAGTTTCAGTGTTTGACATTTGACTGATGTGATTGAGTTTCAAGGCTTCCAAGTTTGAAAAACAAATGTTGCATTAGCATATCATAATGGGTATCACAGTCATCACTTTCGCCCCTACATGTATAGACTACCTGTTGTAATCTACTGAAGAAATTGATTGGAAACTTGAGTATTCTTGTCTCGGCCTTATTTTGTCTCAGATGCGCTGTAGTTTTCAGCCAATAGGCTGCTAGGTAATTGTAACAGATGAAACTGAAATACCTAATTCAGCTGCTTACTATAGATCTATACCTCCCAGGGGCGGATCCAGGATTTTGTGTTTGGGGGGGGGGGGGGCGTGTGATGATAACTGTGAGCGAATTAAAAAAAGAGTCAAATTTTGTTGAAAAGTGATTTTGAAAGGGAAAAGTGAGCACAAATTTTCTGACTTTTTAGGGTGGGGGGGGGGCGCAGTTAGGATAAATATAAATGTTTCTATTTTTACGTAAACCGTTTCAATATGGTCCTTTGATTGCTTATTTTTTAAATTCAAAGTACTCAAACATTTAAAATTTTACTGTAGTTGAAGTAACAAATATGCAAATTAAATCACTCCATCGGTCATTTTGAACAGCACTTCCTATTTAAACAAATATTTTGAATTATCAAATCTTAACATAGGTTGCTTATAGTATTCAGAATAAATAGGAAAAAGTCTTAGGTGATTTTTTTGAAATTCAATTGAAAATCTCTAGATGCTACTTATGTTTTTAGTTTAGGTTCATAAACCAAATCAAAAGAAAAGAACTTCCTGCCAATGATTAACCATGGGCTATAGGGTTACTCTTGAAAGCCCATGTTAAAACCAAATGGAGAAACTGTTGAAGTTTCTCCAAAATAAATCAAAATGCTGTTGAAATATGACATTCATGCATTGTATTTCTTCATAGCGCACAGAGCGTCATATTGTCAGTGGGTTGCTAGTATTAGAAGCATATGATTTAAGAGAGCTTCAATTCCTGACAGTATTTTCTGTAGTTTGTTGTCATGGTGATGCAATGAAATTAAAAAAGGTTATTTATTATTCTGTTCCGATTTTAGATCTATCACTGATAACTGATAGCATTCTCAGGGGATACGGAACTTCACTGAACCATGTTATAAAGTACAGTGTAGTGCATCTCTTGATTGAAAGGCTTATACTTTTCAGAATATCCACGAGTGTTCTTGGATATCCATGGTTGTGAGAATATCAGTAATGTTTTTGTTACCATGGAAGTGTTCTCCATAGGATTCCTCAAGTGGATGCAAAATTCTCATTTTCACAATTCAGATCAAAATCTGTCAAAATATACCGATTTTATGTTTTTCTCATTTTCAAGAGGGTGCAAATGAATTTTCAGATTGGTGCAAGGCTGCAAGCCTATATTTAAAATCTCAGGTGGGTGACGCGGCTGAGCCCACTTGCTTTAATGCTGGGGGAGATCACTCCATAGATATATACTGGGAAAAAATGCACGAGTGTCAAGGTTTTACAGTTTTTTGCAAATCCCAAGAAGTATAATTGAAGTTATGCCTCCCATTCATAATGGTGGCTAAGACCCTATTATTAGCCATGTTTTTTAAGACTTTTTTCCAAGACTGACTATATGCTTAAAGCCATCTCTCCATCCATTTTAATCTGAATACAATATCATTACATTCATAAAAATTGAATATAACAGATAAAGGAAGGTAAAAAAAGATAACACTAATATTTTTTATCTTGTTTATAATTAAACATGAATATTTCAACTCTAGAGATTTACAATGTTAACAAGTCATGAGTAACATTATTTCTAAAATATCACTTACTAAAAGGTGGTATTTACACTGATTTAATAAAGTCTTTGGATAAACAAACAAATCAATTTGAAAACTAAGAATTAACTTGTTTATCGCTTGACTATAATTAATCGTAATTTTCATGTTTGACTATTTACATGACTTGAATTCTAATCAAGTTTATCTAGTATGGACTGGTATATTTGGCATTCTTAGTTCATAGCACTTTTTGTATGTGTTAACCCAGTATTTACTAGTAGAGCCATTATTTAGTAAATAAAATATTTGCATTGAGTTCAATTGAGATCTCAGGTGTTTGTCTGTCTGTGCGTTGTTGACATTCAGTTGTTTTCACCTTACAGTGTTTTTTTTAAATTCTTAATAACACTTAATAAGTATACAATGTTGAAATCTTAAGTTTGGGAGTGCTGAAATGAACAACTGTGACATGTGTGTTTATACAAAAAGGCTGAAAAGTTGTATTCTAGATTAACTGAATATATAAAGCTATTCATTTGAAATGGAGTACATACCTTATTCTACGATAAAAAATATCGATGTCTTTGAATTTGAATGGAAGCTAGCATATTTTGAACCTAACCACATTCAGTTGAGGACATTAGGATGGTTTAAGGACATACAGTACTCCCAGTATTTTAACCTGACATTTTTCTTTTGACCATCAAAAGCCCATCCTTTTGAATATGGCAGCAGGAGGTTGTCCTCTGTTGAAATGCTCGATGAATTGAAGTATTGAAATCATAAAATGTAAATCTTTTTTTAAGTTGAAAATTAGTTTGTATTCTGAAACAATTAGACCCTTTCAAAAATTCTTTCAAATCCACTAAATTATATTCAGAACTATGATTAGAACTAGGACTTTTAAAACATACCCTTTGAGAAGAGTTCACTTCATTTCTCTACCTAGAATTTAAATGATCCAGTCTTTTACTTCTTTTACTTCCAAAGTACCTAAATCCCATCATCAAGGGGTAATGAATTACCCTCAAAGCAACTCAAATGATTTACAGTTTTGATGCTGACAAGATCAATACAAAAGGTTGTTTTCATGGAAATCTTAATACTAAATAATGTCAGCCTTCATGTGTAGAAATGACAACTTGCTGTAACTCTTAAAAAGACTAAGATTGTTGAAGAGGAGTCTTTCCCAGATACTATAGGGATAAAGAAAAATGTAGAAGCTGGAGAAAAACCTGTCTTAATGAACACCTCTCTTTAGTGAACAGCTCTCTCTAGTAGGCATTCTTCCTTGGTGCATACTCTGCTGACTTCTGTATAAATTACCCTCTCTGTAGTGAACACCTACCAACAATGAACATTTTTTCCTGGCAAAAACATGTTTAATATACACAGGTTTTAATGTACTACTTTTCCCTAGGCCTGTGAGTGTCTGGTGATAGTCAAACTCATGCAAATGGATAGAACTTCCTATGTGGAACCATCAATTAATTGTAATTGCTTCACGTGTCAGGAAATTACTCTCAATATCAATAAATCGTATGTGTCATATTCCCAGAATGGCTCTGTACAAAGGGATACTCTAGGTATCTCAATGTGGCTATTGCATACATGAAAACCTGCATAAGTGGAACACCTTTGGTACCTTACTACCTCTAAAAGTGTCCCACTTGGGAGGTGTTCCACTTATAGAGGAGGGCCATTGAACATTGGCAATTGGTCATTGGACTCTAAAAAATGGTTCACATATGGAGGTGTCCTATTTTTAGAGGTGTTTCACTTTACATGTTTTACTGTATTGGGGACTGTATTTACTGTATCTTGTCTTCCATGGATGTGTCAATATGTGAGTCCAGTAAATGATGCCATTTAAATCTTAATATGAGATATATCAAAGATATTAAAATTATGGTAAACAAAAAAAATATATAAAATTAATCATAATTCGTGACTTATACTGGTACATATTTTTGACATGATTATATTTGACATCAAAGTTTATTAAATTGCTTCCATCAACAAATGTCTCATTTTACAGACTCATCATTTGCTTTAGACAGAATGCTAAACTAAAATACCTGAAAATACCGATTAAATAATACTTGAAGAATTTAGTATTGTGCATTTTAGAAATATTATACGCAAAAGCTTGGTAGAGTAAAAATCACCTTGATCATAATGCTAGAAAATAATTGGGCATTGATCTTCTGTCAATTTTTTATCGCTTCAAATTGAAGGGCTATTCATCTCCTAAATTTCCCACTCGTGATATTTCAAGAGGCATACCTATTACAGCCACTTCGGCTCTATTTTATCCCTGTTACCATGGTGATGAATCAGAAGTAAAACATTTTTAATAGCATATCAATTTTCCAACAGGGAAAAATAAATTGAAATTAATCTAATATACGATAGAAGTATGTCTGTGTATGTATTGATATATTGATTGAAGTACCAAGTAGAAAGTAAAAAATTTCGCAAATTATCGTTAAATTATTTAAGTAATTCGAATATGCTATGCTTCAGTTTAATTAATTACCGATCTGTAGGTAGTTAGTATACTTGTTCACTGGGAAGAGACCAATGTCACGCTAAACAAACTAAGACTGATATACCTTAAAGGTAACCCAGGATATTTTGCTTTTGAGTAGGTGCAAATGTTCTCACTTCTGAGTTTCAAGTATATAGATGCAAATATGTAAAGATCGATGCAAAACCTCAAATCAAAAACAAAGCCAACCAAGAAGGCAAAAACTGAAAATTAAATTGAACAGAAAATTTGAACCTATAGAGCCATACTTTCTACTTGGTCTGAAAGTAAATAATTTTAACCCTGAGGATCAAGATGGATATTTATGAAATACTGACAACAATTAAAGACAACTCCTTCCAGAGTGGTTTTGTTCAAGCTTCAACAAGATAAGACCTTTCCAGACTACCCAGTGCCCTATAAAGCAGTCAATTTTCTAAACTGTCAGAATGATAGTATTCCTAAGGGGTCAGTTCACTAATATCAATTGTCTTTTTTGCAAAACTAATTTAACGAAGGGTCTCCTGTGTTATTCAGTTTTATTGAAATAATCATTATTTCCAAATCCATCTACAATGCTTTTTCTGATGAAGACGGGTCTGTATTAAGGTCTGTACTTCAATTACCTAATCAAAGGTGGTCTAAGGCGAACCCCCGTTGTTAGCAAACTACCAAGATACAAATTGACTTTGGATCCTTCCTTATAGAGGTTGCGAACCATGCTCAAAAGTCAGCTGAGTCAGCAAATTTTATCATTTCCGATTCAGAGTTTGGACGTATGTTAAAAACTATGCAATATCTCATTTCAGGATGTAGCAATTATGATGAAACATTGTAAATATATCAATAAGTGATGTATCAAGAATTCCTGAAAGTTTGAGTCTTATCCAACAAGATTTGATAGAGATATGTGATAATTTCTCTCAAAACTGCAGACATTTCAATAAATAGTACATAAATCTATTTTTCTATTTTTACTCTTTTCCTTCACCTAAAAATTCAAGAAAAGGGGTCCCAGCCCCCCCCCCCCAGATCCACCAGTGATTGATCTCATATATCATCAGTTGTTAGATTGATGAGCATCAAAACGGTTTTGAGGTCTGACGAGGAGATATCAAGAATAGGCAAAACTTTTTTCATTATATTACCATTCTTGGTCAAGGTTATCCATTTGAAAAAAGAATCTTGATATGCCATGGATAATAAATATAAAATAAGTGTATTTACATAACTATCCTCTACCAAGGTTGCATACATGATTAACACAATATTAGATTGATTTGGATTGAGAACTTTCACGGTTGAATAACAGTTTACTTCCTGACAATATAGATTGCCGAGAGGAAATGTTCACTAATGAATTAATATTTATAAGTTGTTATAAGTTGCCAATACAATGTTGTGTTTATGTTGACTTAACTTTAAAAATAGCTTGCAAGTTAGTAAATATTTGTGTGTACTATGAAATGTTTATTCAACATTGGACATCTTTTTATCTCGGCTTATCTATTGGAATCTGTTTTGTAAGCAACAGAGATTGTCTGTTAAATCCATTAATGTGGACTCAGTATGATACATTTGTTGCATTTGTTGCCATGGGATTATCTAGTCATCTAGGGATTGAAATTTTGAACGAGCCTTTTTTTGGATCACATGGTGAGCCTATGGAATCAAATGCTTGTCTGTCTTTCCATCCATCAATCTGTCCGTCCATCCGTCCGTCCGTCTGTCCGTCTGTCTGTCCGTCTGTCCGTCCATGAATTGTCCATCCATCTGTCAATCCTTCTGTCCATCCTTCAACTATTTTTGGACAAATAAAAACTGAACTTTATCTGAACTAATGAACTAATGCTCATATTCATTTTATTGGTACATAGTTACTGTTACATTCTTGGCCATTGTTGGCTCAGCTCCTACTGCAGTCTCATTTACCTGAAAATAACAGGGGCTTCCAATTACGAAACCATTCAAATTTCTGCGGAGCACGGAACTGCCTTAACGAAAACAATTTTCTTGAAATATTTATTATAATCTTGGCAATCACAAACGAGGCTATTTTATTCTTGGCCGAAGATTGACTTTATGGTTTAAAGTGTGTGCTAAATATATTAAAGGAACAGCTATTGTTTGTCAGGGCAGCTGAGAATTAGCCAAGAATCTAGAATTACTGATATGCTTCCAAATATAAATAGATGAAAGTAGCATAAGCCTTGAACTTATTTTGAGGATATTTACGACAGTCAGGTTTATATACATACAGGTTCATTATTTTTTAGAGGACGCCTCATACTTTGTATTCAGATATACATGCATTACCTGCAGTATGTATAATCGTATCAGAATACTGATATAAAGTATATCATATACATGTACATGTAAATCGTAAAAACATATAAAGATAAATGAATTAGATAACTAAATGATATAGATAATAAATCTAATGCATGTAGGCCTTTATATGAAAATAAGTTTTAGCGTCAGTTATTCGCATTAATTACATTAAAACTGTATTATTTCACTTCAGATTCAGAAATGGATGGACACGACGGAAGAGTGCATTTCCCGACAGATCAAGTAATCGAACATGATTCAGAGATTATAGTGAAAAAAGACAGTGAAGAACATGTATCTGTGCATTTAGGCTTCTTAGAGATCCACCATCAGTATGAGATCAGGTTTACTATAAAGGATACCCTCGGAGAAGATGTATTACAGGATCCCCTACAGAATCTACATGTTAAGATATTAGAGATTCCTCCATCTGAAGATGGTGAGTAAAGGACTGTATCTTGGAAATGGGAGGGGCAAATTAACAAATTAAATACAATTTAAAATTTACCGACTTTATAATTGATTGCGATCTTAAAATTATTCAACTTAGCTACCATTTGCGAATGAAACTGCCGGATTAATATATTAATATGCATACATTAAAACTGTTTTTTAAGTTAAAATACCGAACACATTTGTAGTCAGTTTTAGTTGCTGCATAAATGGGGAGATTAAACTGTATTGCAGCGACTGGGAGGCACGCCAGGTAAATGAGTTGGTTACTAAATCGCAATCAAACCGGCAGCTGGCAGTTGCATTCGCGAATGCTACCTTAGGCTTCTATTCTTTGAATTTGCTATACATGTATTTTGGTACTTCTCTGTCAAGCTGACCCAAAGATATTCAAATTGATTGTGATATATTGATTGGCATTTGATTATGGTGCATTGATTGAGTTTGTTTGCTTTATTTTGTTTCTTTGCATTGCTCTTCTACCATATAATTAGATTTTCTTTCAGGTTCATTCTTTATTTATCGTGAAGTATTGATAAAGCTGTTTAAATTGTTGGGTTATTGGTTGATACAGTTACTGTACTTCAACTTATTTTGGCGGATTTGCTGTTTTGAACATTTGGCAGATTTGCCATTTTGAACATTTGGCGGCTAATGAATTTGGTGGACTTGCAATATTACAATGCACTAGTGGTACTAATTTACATGCTACTAAAATTACAGAGGAATTTGGCGGCTACTTAATTTGGTTGACTTTAACAATTTAGCGGATCTGCCAAATAAAAATGGCTCCCAAATTAAGTAGAAGTACAGTAATAGAATAAAACATGCCATGGGGTTCTGTGCATTCATTGATGTATTATTGCTCATTTGATAGCTGAATTGAGGCCCTGTGGCAGTCCTAGTTCAATTGATTCCTCACTTTACTTCATTGAATGCATTTACCATTGAACACATTTAGCACCAATCACACATCTACTTTGTAGCATGCTAACTGTGGACTCCCGTAGAGTAATTTAAGAATTGTTTTCATGTCACCACTACAAGAATTGACATATTGTTATAGTCTCCAGTTTGGTGTTTGGCTGTTGGTGTTTGGCAGTTGGTGTGAAGCGTTTGCTGGTCAGCATCTGTAACAAATGGCAGGTGGTGACATTTTGCATGTAAATGCCTTGTAGAATACTTCTACAATTACATGTTTTCTATCTCAATCAAAGGAAGCCCCAAGACTTGTGATATAATATATCAGTTTAGATGTCAAAAGTATATTGTTATGCTGTTGTACTATAAGATAGAATCGTAATTCACAAATGTTATCATGTTATTGTGTCTGTAACTTGAAATTATTTATTAGGTGATATTGGTTACTGATATATAGCCCTTGCTAAGCCATCATACCCTGTTCTACATCTGATAATACCAGAAATAATGATTTTATAAGATTAGTGTACCAAGCATGATTTAAACAATCATTTGAATATAATAGTACTTTTCCCTCTATCCAAGTTTAGGTACTGGGAGGCTTCATTTGAGAGGATGTTAAAGCATGTTAATGTTTGAATATTTTTCTGTTCCTTTTATACAATAAAGTTGAAATAAATCTGGCAAATTTGATGATTTTTTAAAACACCAAACCTAGACAGGCTTACATATGTTAATAGAATGAGATTTTTTGCTGCCAAACTTATGGAGGGGGTGTACCTTTTACCCAAAAATATCCTTGAAATATGATAGTATTTAATGCTGTATCAGGGGTTTCACTTGAATTTCTCACAACAGGCTAAATGAATGAAAACAACAGGCAAAATTAATGGAAATCCTAAATTTAACATGGAAAAGTTGAAAAGTCCCTAAAACAACAGGCGATTTTGTGAAAACAACTGGTGATAATTGCCAGTTGCCTGCTGGCTTTGAAACCCCTGCTGTATGCTAATTTTTTATCTTAATACTAAGTTGCTTCAATTTTCAGTTACAGTTGATTAAAGAAGGTGAGAGGAAATAGTATTTAAAGACTGTTCATTATCATGACAAACACCGTTATTTATCTTTAATGCACCTGCTCTTTCAGACACTTCGACATTGCTAATCAATTTTTTACATCCGGTTAATAAAATCGTTGCCTTGGAATTCCATCAGTTTTTGAAATAATGACTTTTTATGTCATAATGTATGAAGATAAATATATTACTATGTTAGCCTGACTGTTAATTAATTACCCCCTTCAAAATTCTTTTGATGTCTTTTGCTATGATTAGAAAATAAATTCAAAAGTTCCGGATCATTTCCAATCTTGTAAATATTCAGTTGATAAATTGTTCTAATAAATGGTGCTCAATGTCAGATTTATTCTCCAAATCAAATCATACTTTCCAGACTTTTGTAGAGATAACATTATTTATATGTCAGCCCTTCATTTTCTATAAAGCACTATGCTGATTGACTGAGTTAGCATAGCAAGAGAGGTACACTATGCACTTCGATATTGTATGTTCCTATTAGATTTTGAGAGTGCTTGCATAAATGACCTTGACCTACTTTCATGGTAAGCCTTCCTTATTTACATTTATGACCTTGACTTATTTTCAGGAGGACATTAAGGTTGAACTTGACCTATATTTCATTCTCAGAGGAAAATCATGAGGTTACGCTTGACTTAAATTTATGACTTTAAGATTGTGGCTGACTTAGATTTATAACCTTGACTTATTTTCAGGAGGACGCAAGGTTGAGCTTGACCTTTATTTCTTTTTCTGTGGAAGGTTATAAGTGTATGCTTCACTTACATTTATATCCTTGACCTGCTTTCATGGGCAGGTCATGAGGTTATATTTCACTTACATTTATCACCTTGACTTACTTTCAGGGAAAGGTCATGAGGTTGTGCTTAACTGACATTTATGACCTTGACTTACTTTCAGGGGAAGGTCATGAGGTTGTGCTTGACTTACATTTATGACCTTGACTTACTTTCTGGGGAAGGTCATGAGGTTGTGCTTGACTTACATTCATGACCTTGACTTACTTTCAGGGGAAGGTCATGGGGTTGTGCTTCACTTACATTTATGACCTTGACTTACTTTCAGAGGAAGGCCATGAGGTTGTGCTTGACTTACATTTATGACCTTGACTTACTTTCAAGAGAAGGCCATGAGGTTGTATGTGACTTACATCTATGACCTTGACTTACTTTCAGGGGAAGGTCATGAAGCTGTGCTTGACTTACATTTATGACCTTGACTTACTTTCAGGGGAAGGTCATGAAGATGTGCTTGACTTACATTTATGACCTTGACTTACTTTCAGGGGAAGGTCATGAGGTTGTGCTTGACTTACACTTATGACCTTGACTTACTTTCAGGCGAAGGTCATGAAGATGTGCTTCACTTACATTTATGACCTTGACTTACTTTCAGGGGAAGGTCATGAGGTTGTGCTTGACTTTGATTTATGACCTTGACTTACTTTCAGGGGAAGGTCACGAGGTTGTGCTTGACTTACATGCTCACAAAGAAAAACTGTGGAAGGAAGAACTGATAATTACAAACACAGATAAAACTGCATCACTAACAATAACATTACATGCCAGGGTACTAGGTGAGTGGAGACTTCATCTTTTTATTTTATTTTACTTACATGGTATGTGCAGAGGCATCTCCAGGACTTTTCCAAGGGGAGTGCGTCTGCATCTACAAAAAGCCTTTAAGTCTAGATTTATTTATTTCACCAGATCACATCGTTCTTTTCTCCAAGTCATCTGGTTTTCCCCAACACCATGAATGAAATCCCTGGGGATTGGCTCAAAAGGGGTTGTGGTTGCAGGCACCCTATACACCCCCCCCCCCTCCCTCTGATGAGATGCAAAGATTTTATGATGAGAATCTGGTTACCATATGCATACTTATTGAACAGTATTGTCATGAGAACCCAAGAAACATTTGCACATAATCCAAACCTCTCAATACAACCATAAATGAACCCTCTTAAATACCAAGAGCTATGGTTCATTCCCCAATCAGTCAGTTTATGCAAATGGCTTTATAGTATTTCTACAAAAAGAGACCCTCTTTTTATTATTCATTTTTTCATTTGGATTCAGGTTTGTAATATTCTTCTTTTCCAAACTTAGAATATAATACTGCATTACTTCCTCAGCTATTTCTTAAGGAAATTTCAAGATTGCCACTCAATTTTTCATAAACTTTTTAATATCCAATAACTGAAATACCAGTTAACAGACTCAGTTCAGTTTTTCTATTATTTCTATCGTGTTATTATCAAAATGAAGATTGATTTGATTGAATATGTTTTGTTCGGTGGGATTTACTACTCGGGGGAGTTGCTTACAGAGCTGAATAATAAGTACAGTTATGTTAAAAAATACATTCATCAGAACAAACTATCAATCAAAGAATGATAAATTTCACTTCTCAATTAGTATGCTAAAAATACATTGTCTGCAGAATATAGGAGCATTGATATTACCCAGATGAAATCCGGCTTGCTCCAACGTTTCATATTATTCCATTTATTCCATATATTCTATCTATCACTTTTATGAATAAGGCAAGAATAATAGATTTAGAAGGCAAAACAGAAAACAAAGCATGATATTCCAACTAATGCGTTTATAAATATAGAGAACTTATCCGATAATCGATGAAACATATCAATCTAGTCAGATGCCTTCATGAGTTTTCAGTTTAAAGAATTAAGCACCTGATATTGGTGTTTGTGCAATTCCATGAGTGAAGATAATGGATGTTTGAGTAGATATCATGAATGCTTGAGTGGGTATCAGGAATATTTGACCGAATATCATGAGTGTTTGATTGGGTATTATGAATGTTTGAGTAAATATCATGAACAAATAGATCATAAATGAATGAGTGGATATCATGAATGTTTGAGTGAATATCATGAATGTTTGAGTGAATATCATGCATGAGAGTGGATACAGTATCATGAATGTTTAAATAGATATCATGAATGTTTAAGTAGATATCATGAACATTCTGTTTCAATCCTAGAAACAGGTATAGATGGTGACAAATGCACAAGCAACATTTTAAGATATTCCTATAGATAATAATTATTTTAAGATATTCCTGTCAAAAAACTATAATTATTATAGATTCCCATTGATCTATTAATTATCATCACTTTACTTAGTAGATAAGTAATAATGAGGTCTGAAACAAGTAATTGGCACTAATGGGCTTTGATTGTCAGGTTGAATGCTTTTTATGGAATAATTAGTGGATACAAGACTGTGGCAGGTGATATTGTGATACTAAATTGCATGTTTTCCATGATTTACATTACACAGATTGGAAATACATAGTAAGACCTATCAGGGTTAAAGCTATAATTGAATTCTTCAGAGAGAGTATCATGAGTGCTTGGTTAGTAAAGTTGAGGGAAGTCTGATAGGGATAGAAAAGCTGGTTTCTGTGTCCAGGCCATAACTAGCTGAAATACTGATTAACGGTTATTTCATTCATGAAATGTCCGAAATGACGAGGGATTTGAGAAACTATGTTTTGTTTGGTGGGTTTTGTTACACCGGGAGTTGCTGTTTTCTAGTTCTTTTCCATATACATTCCTTCAAAGTAACTAGCTATTTTTAGCTATTTTTTTCATAAGTGTTGTCCCTTGAACAAGTGTTGAAACTTGAAATAGTAACTCAAACAATACATTTGACCATACAGGTGATAATCCTTGATGTAATTCATCATAATCTAATTGATTAAACTGGCATTCTCAATACTTGAGGGCTCAATTAAAACCATTTTTTCTCTGTTTATTTTAAGATTAATATCTATGTTCAAGTACTGCCCAAGAGATGGTATTCAATTTCCAATGGTTCATTTCATTATGGTGTTATCTCTCCTTTGTCTATAACAAAATTTGAAAATGTTGAATTGCCTTTTACTCGAATGTTTATATATTTCTTCACTAACGAAATAAATATTCATTTACCTCTCCTTTCTCAAAATTTAACTGTGCCCCAGAACTCGATGAACTTTTTAACTTGAATGCCCAAAATGCTGAGTAATTAGTTGGTTCTATCGACATTCTCTTTTGAAAGGTATTACTAAAGCAGAGCAAGTCAAGGACTTAAACTCTTAGAAAAGGTCTTGAGATTTCGTAGTCGTTTTACAGAGGATAAAAGCATTGCCATGACAACAAACGGTGGATCTCATTGCTGAGTTGGAGTAATCGTCTAATTGTTAAATCAATGAGAGGCGAACTAAGATTTGAGTGCATAAAAAGGAATTAATTGTAAGAATATTTGCGTGATTTATATTCTCCTGGGTTATGCAAAGTATTAAAATAACCGAAGCAGAAAGCAATGCTTCCTAATTTGCCTTATCGGTATAATAAAAGTATCCAATCTCAGATTTATATGAAACGAAGAATCTTTGAAAGTTTAGACATCTGTCCATCTATCATGTGTAAAATTACTTATAATTTTGAAAATACAGAGAGAGAGGGGCAAGTGCTTCTACGTATATATCTCCCATTAGAAACATACTTCTGTTCAAATTATTTTGAATTGTTGATTGCAAATTATCATCATTTTTTCGTGTGTCAATTTCGGACATAGGATCAAACAATGAAATTGAACGCTTGCGATTTTCCCGTAACAGGTTCTACATCTTGATATCTAAATTACTATCTGATGAGCGGCGAATAAATATTGTTAAATTATATAAAATGAAAATAGAGTATATGAGTATAGCTTAGAGACATAGATAGTTAAATGAACCTTGAACGAAGTAACATAATCGTCTTAATGAAATGAATGATCTGGTTTTGCTTCTAAATAAATTGAATTTAGATATTTAGTTGATTAGAAACTTGAGGAAATCTATTGGGAGGTACTGTCGCCTCAAATCTTACCAATTAGTTGGGTAACATAATCAACACTTACGAGTTGTCAATGTATCTGAAAACTGACTCCATGTACGCTGACATCGTCAACATACGACTGCCATTCCATTCTGTCTAAAATGGAATAGGCTTTGAGTAGACTTTGTAGATGTCATCAACGATTAAGCTAATTTAGTCAATAAAGAAATCCTGAGGGTATTTTTTTTATGAATGTCTCTTTTAAATGTACGAAAATATTGGCAGGAAATCCTAGTTTTTTTAGAAAATCCACGTTGCTTGTATTAAATTCCTTCAATGGCAAAATAATAGAACTGGAACAGGATACTGTTTAAGAGTGGTAGTAAATATGCATTGTCTTTGTATAGATTGTTTTTGAAATAACACGGATATTAAAAATCCCCCCATTGTCTACCCGCATGTTTTCTCTATAGGTAATATTAGAGGGAGGGGAGCATATGATCGGTGCTTGACTAAAAATACCTGTACAGGTGCATGTAGGATTTAAACTGACAGCAGGATTTAAAACATTTTCTACATCTCAGCTTGAAAGTTTCTGACATGATAATCTCCTGGGTACCCTGATACCTGGAGGGAAACTGTTACATTCTGATCCTCTGAGGAAGTCAGGTTATTATACAGTTTCCATGCTGATAAAATCGTCATAAACTCTTAACATTAGTAAGTGTTTTGTGCTTTATCCGTACCTACCATTTTCCTTCTTCAATAAAAAAAAAATAGAAAATTTGAGGTGAGATGTCATAAGAGTACAACTTGGATGGTTAGAATTGCAAATGTAAAAATTCTATTATTGTGCCTCACATAAATGTATACTAGGTTGAGATGTGAATTTGCAACTAATTATTTATTTGTTTATTCATTTTGCAATTTGCCATTTTTTGAGAGTTTTACCTAATATATCTAAGAGAAGGGTTCATCTTGTATTTTACTTCAGCCCTCAGGGTACTCTTAAAAGAGGGTTTCATAGTATCAGAGTTGCTTCATTCTGATGTTCATCACATCTCTGTCTCGTAACCAAGTCTTGTGAAGGAAAGAGATAAGATGGTTCATCATAGATATTCTCACAGGGATGATCGCCATCTAGCAATATTTGGCATACCAACATGGTCATAGTTATTCAACTGTTAACTGTATAACTGTAAAATGATGAAAGTCCACAAAATAATGTTCTATTACTGTTGCTATAGCAACGGATTAAGATTTGTTCTTGATTTTTGCCATATAGATTAAGCATCATACTAAAATTAATTCCTGAAAATTTCTATATCCTTATTAGTGTCTGAGATATAAAGGTGTCTTATAGTACCCCCTGTAGATTTTATAAGGGGGGTATGAGAAATGGTTTGTATCTAGAGTTGCCTAAGGGTGTCGCTCCGGCATTCCGTAGTTTTGAGGTCCCAACCCTATATTCATGCTGAAAAGTTAATGTAATCCGAAGAAAACGATTAGCTTTGAACTTTCTGCCAGAATCATTGGAACCAATCTTTGTCTTTGTAATTTTATAGTATAACACAGTCACAAGAAAACATGGCCAAATTGGAAATCAATGTTCGTAAATGAATGAATGATTACTTCGATTTGAGATAATTCTTTGTCGCTGGTAATACACACACCTTGGTAATTGAACTCCAGGTTTAAATCGGGGGATACTACCCTAGCATCTTTAGTACTAGCCATGGGCGTAGCGCCCAGTACGCTGGGTACGCACAGGCGTACCAGATGGTTGCAAATTCGCTCCAAATACAACCAGATTTCAAAATTTTCCTGGGGGAGAACCCCCAGACACCCCTGAATGCTCGTTTTTTGATTCACTCAACTCTTGTTCCTGTGGTGGTGGCGTACTTCTTAGAAAAATAGCGCTACGCCCATGCTAGCTAGAATCAGAGAAGTATGGTGAAAAGATATGTTAGAAACACTTATGTGCAACAGCCAATGTGCTCTTGACTTATATTAATATATCAAAAAAATTAAATATAAAATCTTAAGAGAGATATTGTCAGTTTGAAGGGCAATCTTTGCACATTGATATGTTTTATTTAGAGATGTAATTTCAGACTCTAAGATGTTGATTTGATGATAAAATTGATATTTATTTTGACATTTAATGTTGATCCATGGCTTAAAATCTTAAGTGCTGATTGGTTCTAAAATGGTATCTATTTCTATGTTAACTAGAACAATCATATTTATATCTCCTATGTATCCATTTAGAGAAAATTTCCAATAAAAAATACTGAACTTTACTAATTACCTCGTATAAGATATTCAAGGTTTAGAAATGTTCCAGTTCATCAAAATAAATGCTGTATGCTATAAAACATAGAGGTCATTAAATGGTATGGATGAATATGAACTTTATTCCGAGGGAAAATATGATATTGGCCAAGGAAAATGTCTTCTTGACCGAGGACGATAACTTTCGGTAGACAAGTGCTGAACGAAAAATTTAAAAAAATCGAGAGGAGGAATAGTTACGTTATGGAATCTGATAAGGGATTTTGACTGGCACGGGATCTGATATGGGATTTTTTGAATATCAATTCTATTCCCTGTTTATTTTCCAGGGAAACATGTTATTATGGAAAAATATCTCTTATTTTCCTTTGATCTAATTCTATTTCTATTTTTATATAAAATGCTTGAAAGAGCTCTGATATGTAGCTATTATGTATACAGAAGTGCAGAGAGTGGCGTTTAAAAAATGATATCCTATTCCATGACGATTAGCTCTCAGTAAAGATTGCAATAATCTAAGATCTAGGATGAAGTATTGAGTTTTTATGGATCCATTACTAAGATTGTGGCTTAGGGTGTTTAGTTCTGAACTCGAAGTCAATGGCTTGCACTCGGGGATGCTTTTATATCAGGTTAATATTTCACGAAAAATCTCATAAAAGTGTCCAAATAATGAAACCTCGTTATTTATTTGAGTATAACTCATTTATGTCAATACACATCTTGGATAACCCTTATATAATGTGGAACCATAACGTACATGTTTTCTATGAGGTTTGTCAAGCCCGTTTTAGTTCTGCATCAATAACTTTGTTTGTGATCAACCAATTCTCTTTACGTGGGAAATAGATAATGGCCGTGGGAGGTAATAAAATAAAGACCTGATAGAAGATTCACAGTCTAGAAATATGTTTTATTAATTCAATATATTGTTCTGTTTTCAGGCAAGGGTAAAGGGACGCCATCTTTGAAGACTGGGATCCACTGTACAGGGATAAACGTCGACGATGATTCGGAACAAGGAAGTGACTGGCAGGGGTTCGACTAGACATGGTTCTTGCATACCTCTCTTATGTGGCCTTTAATTGTTAATAAACTCCATGGATCGAACACTACCAGAGATGAGAATATGACATTAATGCAGAGTACAGTTGTAAATGGTCAATTTTGGCTCACATGGTGGGCCTATACTATAAAGTTTTTATCGTGTGATCCTCTGTATTGCTAATGAGAATGTCCCCTTTGTACCAATATTTTCTGTATTGCGACAGAGATGATCAATGGTGACAATCTCAGTAGCAATACAGATTGGTACAGCACAAGAACTGACCAATCAGAAGGCTTCATTTTACAGATCATACGATAAACTTATCTATTAATCGAACAATTTTCGAACAAATGAAAACTGCCTTAGCTTACGCTCATATCCATTTTTTGTGGGATTTTAAGTGTCTAATTCTATTGATCTATATATGACCTATAGACTTGTATTATATAAGTAATACACATCAATGATGTATTTCGCAACTTGTCATATTTGAACAATTGAGTATAAGGAACCACCATGTGAGCCCACCTATTGGTGTCATTTTCAAACAGGGAGGATTAGGGCACACGTTAGACTAGAACTGGTCATATCATACCTCTCTTAACTTGGACCTCTTGTTCAACCATACGCACAGTGTATAGTAACATTAGTATCATGGGTAAGAGGGAGGAATTACCCAGAATTCAAAGATGAACGTATCTTCATGTAAAGATGTACCTGATTGGTTCCCCTGGGTTATTCCCCCTCTTATCATATGAGATGAAATACAAAATAGCTTCATTTGGTTCATAAACATTTTGGTTAGAGTAGCATGAGTAGTGGGAGGTTGTGTACTTGAGCTGGTCAAGCACACCTTCCTTACCATAGGCAACCATGCACTCATCGATAAGCAAATGTAGTTTCTTAGATGTTGAATGATGGGAAATGGTTGAGTATCAGAACTGGTCCAATCACATCTCTCTTATTACAGATCTTTCAATCATCTTTGTGAGTGTTATGAATGCTATGGATACTGTAGTCATAGTAACAGTGTAACAGAAACTCCACTGTGTTTGTTACATTTTGATTTTTACCTCCTACTTTGTTACTTATATATATCATAGATATCTGTTATCGCTTATGGATAGAATAGTAGATTATCATGATGACAGTCACGTGTACTCTGTTATATTGAAACATAGGCCTTACTGATAGCGAGATCAATAGTGCAAGAAAACAGGCAAACAGTTCATTCATGGAACGAAGCATGAAACTTTCCACATATCATCAGAATACCATTCCCTTTGAATTAAGAGCCAGAGCCATTTTTGTGGTCCACTAGAATGGTCAAAAAATAGTAAGAACCCCCTCCCACCAAATCCCATGGGGGTGGGGAGATATAGGAATATTTTTTTCATAAAAAAAATTTCTTTGAATATGGTCATACTACAGTTTTAGTGTGCTATTTTCATGGTAAAGAAATTTTGCAAACATAACAAGATGATTTATCATTGATTTCCATCATTGTTAAAGACTTATCATGGGCGACGCCCACTTTTTGTACCTTGAACATTTAGGTTATTAAATCTCTATCATGGGTTGAACAAATGAATGTAATTCAGTTTTCTGGATAACACCAGATACCTTTTTGATGTTAGGTGCTATAATTAATCGTGACTTTTTAAAGGATTACACCATATCACAACCCTGTTTAGAAGAAGAAAGCAAGCAACAAACGTCCCAGATCTACATGTATCCACTATTCTATGTACATGTATGTCGAGTCTCTATTTTCTCCTGAAGAGAACATATGCTACAGATACAACTTTCCAGAATTTAGATGATGATGTGCTTAAACAGTTTGATGAATGGTGTGCTGACCGGTGCCTAAACAGTTTGATGAATGGTGTGCTGACCAACAGAATGTACCAGTACCAGTGAACATTTAGGCTATTAAACCTCTTTCAAGTTTAAACCGGAACCAGAAGGGCCGCCACAGTCACAGCCTGCAGTCTCTAAATTCTCAAGAGAGCCGTCCAGAATCTAGATAATGAAGTGATAAACAGTTTGATAAATGGTGTGCTGACCAACAGAATGTACCAGTCTTTAAGTTTTGGTTTCCGATTATTTGAATTGAAATACTGTGTGGGCTATCAGAGAGGGAAATTTCCCTCTTTATCTGCAGTCAATGAGCAATCTTATCTCCTGGTTTTTTGTTTTTTGACCTTGTCAATATGTTTGCTGAGTACCAGTTCAGTATATCATCAGAACTCAAAGTTCAAAAATGGATAGCTTTTGGAAAAGTAAAAAATTAGAGATATCTCACTTCCCATGAAATTGCAGCTGCCCTTTGACATGGTAGGACTATGTGTCTCCCCTTATTTCATGCCCCAACAGGTTCAGACACTATATCTGGATTCCAATCATTGAACATTTTGTTGAGATTTTATACAATAGAGACAACAATGAAATAACTGTAAATGCTGCAAGACAAGAAATGTTCACAAAGAAAACAACTCAAATTGAGAACATCCCACCATAAGTTGCATAAGTTGGTTCCAGACAATTATACCTATGTCAGTCCTCGCTTCACCCTCACAATTGAGTTGGGAATCCATAACCACAAAGGCTGGGAAAATAATTTGGGTGCCAGTGTGGAAAACATTGCCCAAGCCCCAGATGCATGCCAAATGCTAGTAAAATGCAGCTGCAAACAAAAGTGCTCAACAAAAAGATGCAAGTGCTTTTTTGTCATTCTAGTAAACCACAAAAATGGCTCTGGCTCTTAAATCAAAGGGAATGGTGTCCTGATGAAATCTGAAAAATTGCAAATGCCCCCTCCAATCAAATCCTTGGGGGAGGGGAGGGAAGTATTTTTTGTTGATTTTTTTTTAATATGATCTATATTCATTTTTAGTATGTTATTTTCACTGTATAAAAACAATTTTCAAGATTGCATCCGTATTTCTCATGGATATTCATTGTTAAAGCCTGACCAAGGGCGACGCCCACTTTATCAACATGTTAATATACAAGTTAATGAGTCTTCTATTGTGAATAGGAAAATTACCTAATAAGGCTGAATAAATTGATAAGATTAAGTCAGTTATCTATGTTAAGATGATAAATTCTTTAAGTAAGTCAATTGAAAGGCCACATCCCTTTTAGATATAAAGATATAATAATATATAATTCATAATTAATGATACATTATTTTGGCTTTTAATGAGAGCACTTTGACTAATTGATACAAGTTACCTTATTAGGTATCTTAACTGCAGTTCAAATATCCTATTTTGTGCATTTAAGCACTTCAACACTCTATTATCATTATCACTGAGCTAGGTGTCATGTCCATTACAATCCTGCATTTTACTAGCATTTGGCATCTGAAGCTTGGGGCAATGTTTTCTACACTGGCACCCAAATCATTTTCCCAGCCTTTGCTGGTGTAGTGTCTGAACCTGTGGGAGCATGAAATAAGGGGAGAACATAGTCCTATCATGTCAAAGGGCAGCTGCAATTTCATTGGAAGTGAGATATTTCTAATTTTTTTTTCCAAAAGGTATCCATTTTTGAACTTTGAGTTCTGATGATATACTGAACTGGTACTCAGCAAGCATATTGACAAAGTCAAAAAACGAAAAACCAGGTGACAAGCTTGCTAATTGACTGGAGATATAGAGGGAAATTTCCCTCTCTAATAGCCTACACTTAGTTAAGGCACAGTATTTGGATTCAAATAATCTGAAACCAAAACTTAAAGAGTGGTACATTCTGTTGGTCAGCACACCTTTCATCAAACTGTTTATCACTTCATTATCTAGATTCTAGACAGCTGTATATGTAGTATAGGCTTTCTTGAGAATTTAGAGACTACAGGCTGTGACTGTGGCGGCCCTTCTGGTTCTGGTTCAACCCATGAAAGAGGTTTAATAGCCTAAATGTTCAGCATATGAAAAGTGGGCGTCGCCCATGACTAGTCTTTAACAACTTTGAAAATCAAAGAGAAACCATCTGGAAATAAAGAGGAAAATTCTCCTGTCCTATAGCCCTCACATAGTCAAGGCACAGTATTTCAATTTGAATAAGCAGAAACCAAAGCTTGAAGACTGGTACATTCTGTTGGTCAGCACGGCATTCATCAAACTGTTTAGGCACTTGGTCAGCACACCATTCATCAAACTGTTTAAGCACATCATCATCTAAATTCTGGACAGTTGTGTCTGTAGCATAGGTTCTCTTCAGGAGAGTATAGAGACTCATACATGTACATAGAATAGTGGATACATGTTGTAGATCTGGGACATTTGTTGCTTGCTTTCTTCTTCTAAACAGGGTTGTGATATGATGTAAGCCTTTAAGAAGTCAAATGCAAAGATTAATTATAATTATAGCACCTAACATCAAAAGGTATCTGGTGTCATCCAGAAAACTAAATTACATTCATTTGTCCAACCCATGATAGAGATTTAATAACCTAAATGTTCAAGGTATGTAAAGTGGGCATCGCCCATGATTAGTCTTTAACAATGATGAAAATCGATGATAAATCATCTTGTTATGTTTGCAAAATTTCTTTACCATGAAAATGGCACTCTAAAACTGTAGTATGACCATATTCAAAGAAATTTTTTTATGAAAAAAATATTCCTATATCTCCCTACCCCCATGGGATTTGGTGGGAGGGGGTACTTACTATTTTTTGATCATTCTAGTGGACCAAAAAAATGGCTCTGGCTCTTAAATCAAAGGGAATGGTATTCTGATGGTATGTGGAAAGTTTCACGCTTCGTTCCATGAATGAACTATTTTTGCACTATTGATCTCGCTATGAGAAAATAATTGAAATTTATGGGCCATTCGTGAGAATTACAGAATAGTATTCCATATTACAAAGGCAGCTTAGTGTAAAAATGTAATTATCGTAAAACCTGTCTAATCTAAACGCTACTGGGGCCAGCCAAAAAATTATCATAAAACCTGTCTAATCCAAACTTGTTTGGATTCGCAGGTGTTCACATTTCAATGTTTCTCTTACAAGGGAGCTAATGGGAGGTAACAAGATTGGGACTGAAAAAATGTTCATATTGAGAGGTGTACGGATACAGAGGTGTTCATATATACAGGTTTTACTGTAAATGGCATCTCGAATTGAGTATTGACTTCCTTTATAATGTATTTGTCAGCTTGAAAATGCTTAGGACGTGAGATTATATCTTATTAATTACGTGGGGGTGTGACTGGGATAGAAAAATAAGCAGGGGTGATTAAGCTGATTGAGATAATTGTTCTAGAAAAGCTTTTAAACATTGAGTGGGAGAGAGAAGCCCTTTAACATTGAGTGGGAGAGAGAAGCCTTTAAACATTGAGTGGGAGAGAGAAGCTTTTAAACATTTAGTGGGAGAGAGAAGCTTTTAAACATTTAGTGGGAGGGAGATAATGTAACATCAATAAATTTTAATGAAATGAGTCTTCATTAAATTAGTCTCGCAAGCTTAAAAGGGTAGCTATTTTTACCCTACCCCTTCCATGACTGTACAATAGTATTACAAGCCAAGATGTTGTGGCAAATAGCTTTTATTTTCTTAATACTAGAAATTGCTGTAATTTATGACATCACAAATGACATTTACGTGTCAGCAAATAGACTGTACTTATCTACTGGATATAAAGAAATAATATTGGTTGGTCCTCATTCTAGAACATTTTCTTATTTAATTCTTGTTCAACTATGCACCACTATAGTTGCATATGGTTTTTCCTTTAGCAAAACTAAATTTGTTCCGAACAATCATAAAAGCTTTCATTTGATATATAATCCAAGTCTTTAATATGTGAGCCCATTATTTAAGCAGGAAAGTTCATGAAAAATGAAATAATTCAGTTAGACAGGGGGTTAACATATTGTAATTCACCATCAAAGAATAGGCTAAGTTAATTAATAATCTTAATTAGTATCCTTATGGGCACAAGAGAAGTTTGGACATATTTCATTCCCAAACTTGGATCTTTTTGCCTGGGCAAAAAAAACAAATTCAACAAGAATATTGTAGTATCGGAATACTATACAAAGGCCAAATGCCTGTAACATGAACAATTCAGCCATTATGAAGTAACTTTTAGCAGCTTTTATTCGCAATAAATGTCAGAATTCTCTTTTTACTCATTACCTTGTAACTGTTATTAGCAATTTGGTGTCAATTTACTGGCAGTTTCTTCTGCTAGAAAGAGTTGTATATGTTATCCATTGCACAAAAATTTAGTTGACTTCTAGGTAAAATAAATTTATGCATAGATGGGGAAAATATATAAAATAAATCTTCCATCTATTAAAGGTAGAAACTTTCATTGAGATAACACTGGTGTACACCTTTGTAATGTTAACACATTTCCACTTTTATTCTTGTTATAGACTTGCTGGTCCCAAGATGTTCCCATCAGAGGGGTTTTACTGTATTAAGATTTTAAAAATCTGATAAAACGGTGGGAAAAATCTGTATATCTGTGACGTTATTTTTAGAACGTTCTGTCTGAATCTCCATTTATGGAATTACCCAAAACACTGCTTAAAACACATAAAACACGTGCCATTATGAATTCAAATTGCCAAATTCTCGGAGATATCTGATATCTTTGTTTAAATCGTTAAATCTACAGAATTCACAATTAGTTAAAATTTCACCGCAGTCTGTAAGATAGTACTGTATATGTAGTATTTCTGTGTTTAAAGTTATAATAATGTTAAATATGTACATGTATCTGATACTAAATAGTTTTATATTATATAAGTGTAAAAATTATGTAAGGAATAAATATTTAAATAAAGTATTATTTATTTGTGTTTATGTGTATCAATCATTTTTATGTGACCACCACAAGTGGTGACATATCGTTATGGTCTCCTAACTTCCACCGACTTCCACCAAGTGGGAGATGCAATCTAAGAGTGGATGAAAACAAGACTTAGACTTAGAATGAACAGAGATTCCGCCAATCATTTGGCTTCAAACCTGACCAGAGTCACAGTGCTCAAGCAATTGGTTCATGCAAATTGTGTTTACAAGATAAAAATAAGAGCCTAACCACCGTTTTTGAGAATTGACTAAATTACTGAAAGAACAGAAATATAACAAATTGAATTGAATGTAGAACTTGAGATAGAAGATAGAATGATTGGAATTCATATACAAGACATTAACATGCAAAATGTCACTACCTGCCATTTGTTACAGATGACAAACACCAACCAGCGTCTACAAAAAAGTTGGGAGACATAAAAATATGTAACCACTTATGTTGGTGACATAATTTTATAGTTAATAGTTTACATGTTTCAATATTCTGTCTCTGATGATTTTCTTGCTATACCTCATTTTGCACTGATATAAAGAGAAGACGCCTCAATTTGTTTGTTCTGTTTTCAATAAGATTAAATGTTCTTTAGTGCAGACATGGGTATTACAAATGGAGAGTCAAATGCGTGGTAATTGACTGGTAATGTTGATCACACTGTAACTAACTGAATCCCTTGTTCCCATTAAGGTCATCCTGATCCCATTATACATTTAATCCAAGGAGGGTTAGCATATCCCATAGTTCTGTGATGACTCAAATATGTCACATTTCATCTTCTTGGTTATCTGTACAAAAAGGTTTCCTATTTTTGCTAGATATGGGGTGAATATATGATATTTTTCAGTTGTTTGAGTTGAACATATGAGGTGAAACTATGAAGGTAAGGTACCCAAGATACTAGATACAGTACATGCACAATCACTGGGGGATTATGGGACCCAACATCCTTTGCAAAGTATCAATATAAGAAGAACAAATAACTTTCTAAGAATTACAATCTATTCATGATTAGATTGACTAAAACAAATATTTATTTCCATTTCTTCTCATTTCAGCTATTATTACATCATGAAAATTGCAGACAGATTTTAACCAATGAAGTATGAGGAAAATTGTAGCAAAAAACAGTAAATCGACATCCTCCATGGCAAATATACAGAATCCATTCCTTCTTTTTGAAATCTTGGATCGCTGCGTACAGAGGATGACTGCCAGAGAAAAATAATATTTGAAGCAATACCTGATAATGTCATGGATATTACTTGCTTACATATACAATGTTATTAGTTTTCTGGTATTGTAATATACTTCACAATAGTATTATAATTCTGTCCATGTAAATACACCTCAATTCATGCTGTTAAATTGAGTTTGATTTCTTACTTTTTTAATACAATGTGCATATCAGGATTAAATCTTTTAGCTGGAAACAATTCTTGGCAATTTCACGCTCCTCAGTTTTATTCTAAACAAGACCAAGAGATCTTGATATATAATTAGAAGATAGGGTATTAAATCATACTATAATATATTATTAAAACAATATTATTTCAATACATGTATATGATTGTGTTTCTTCCATTTCAGTTTCTTTGAGGGTTTTGTGTAAGAAAGTCAATCCATCATTGAATTATGGATTCATCTTACCAAACCCAAAATGAAAATTCAAGATGAGATTGATTTATCCCCTCCCTCCTGAAATGTAGTTGATCTCAAATGGATTATCAATAACTGAGCGAGACTGCTTACTCTAAACTGATCAATCATCTGATGTAAATGACTTGCCATTTTTTATTAACGATCTACATACTAAGTAAGGCTAAAAATAGTCCAGTATCAAGCACAGAAATATGAGAGATAACAATTACTTGATGCAAGTCAATGCCTTGGTAACTACAATACTGTAAAACCTGTGTTCATGAACAGTACCTGAACAGTTCATGAACAGTTCTCTCAGGCAAACACTTCAAATCCCAAGTTATGAGCCTCATTATAAGAGCGGTCCTCAATCTACAACACCAGCAGTGTTAAGATTTAGACAGGTTTTACAGTACTTTATGATATAAAGTGATTCAAGTCAGGGATGCATTATTTCAAAGCCCAGTTACATGCAAAAAATGCACAATTTGCATTACCTATTTTTTTAGGAAAACAGGCCAATGAAAGATGATTCTACAAGCACACTATTCTCATAATCATAACGATCAATGATAAATTATTAATTTACAATTAAATACAATACATGTACAATTGTTCAAAAAGTCGTAACTTTTAGACAATTCTGATTGCATTAATGAAGACTAGATTATTACGGATTTTTTTTACACTTGTTTTTTTACAAAACTGCTATATAACTTACATATGTATATCATATCACTATACAAATAACATTGTACAAAATTTACAATAAGGGTGTTCAAAAGAAAAGATTTTTGGAACATCCCATTTGAAACCTCATACATTTTCGAAGTGCTGATTACACTTATTAAGTAAATTAAACTCATAAAGTAATAAGCACAAACAATAGAATGGTAAAACAAAGATGTTTCTGAACGATAAAAATTAAGATTTCCTTTGATTTTATCAAACAGGTAAAAATTACAGGATGTATATGACAAACATTAAAACAATAGAAGTTACTTTAAAACAAGAAATTTGAGCTAAATCCTGAATCAAATGATGGAAATAGAATACCAGCAAAATTTCTATGTTCAAATAAATTTATCAAAGTTGAAATTCATTTTCATCAACCTGAATTTTGGATGAATGAACAAATGTTGAAATTTTGGATAAATGACCCAAAATACCAAAAATAACCACCTTTACAGTATGCAGATATTGAAAATAGCCCTCCTAAGGTATAAGGTACCACTAGAAGAATACATGAAGTTATTGGATATCGTATTCTATATCTTTAAAACAACATCCGCATAATACAGATTTTAATGTTTTACCTCTGAACAAATGTGTACATAATTATTGTGCAACATAACTGGCACACATCAAACACTTTAAAAAACCTCATTCCTCATTCGGATTCACAAGACCCCCTTTTACCTGTCAATCAAAAGAACCTGTCAATCAAAGAGAAAGGGGCTGTGGCTACCATAATTGTCAACCCTTAACAGTAAAATTATATTACAGTAAATGCAATTGGAATCATACAACCATTACATACAATTAAATAAACAAATGGTATTTGGTATATCTCCACTTAAATCTTAATATGTGTAAAATTAGCTGTACCAAATATGTTTTCCATAATTTTGGCAAATTAAAAAAGCATTATAGCATTTACAAATCAACAAACATA
Organism: Owenia fusiformis; assembly: GCA_903813345.2. Lineage (NCBI taxonomy): Eukaryota > Metazoa > Annelida > Polychaeta > Sabellida > Oweniidae > Owenia > Owenia fusiformis. Next base: position 36,088,124 of record CAIIXF020000005.1, on the reverse strand, counting down.
ACAATTATACAAGGCTTCATCTACAGATATCAAAGCATAATCTGAACTGTAGTTTATATTACTAAGAAATGGAATGTGTAAGACATAAAAACTCAGTTCACCTAATAATTTTACGGAAACTGATTTGATATAATTACATCTAATTAAATAGCTGTGAACAAACATTGCGATTTCTAATTTTTTTTTCACTTGTCACATTTGATGTAAAATTATGATTTAAAACTAACTGAATATACAGTTATCCAGTTACATGTTTCTGTGGAATACTCTCCTGGTATGAATGTGGTATCCCTCAGGATTTGAATAAGTCACTACTTTAAATCTCGACACAGTTCGGAGTGTAAACTCAAGTCCACATCCGATTCCTCAATGTGTTGTAACTGCACTAAATTCTGTCTTTAAGTATTTAAAACAAAGCATTCCGTCATTTAATTGCCAAAACAGGCTGCAAAATTTAAGCAAATCTTAAGGACAAAGACTAAAGAAACTCCTCTGTATTTGTCTAAGTTTTATCCAATGGTTTCCAGATTACATTCACAGTTTTCATCAGTTCTGCTTAAATTTAAAGCGACAGAACATGGACAACTGTAAGTTCTCTGTTTTTGTCACAGTTCTCTCTGTTAAAGCCTCTTCAAACAGTTCTCAAGAAAGCACAGATTTAAGTTATTTCTCTATATTATTCTAGTCGTGGAAAGCTTCTATAAACAGTTCTCATCAGGGGTAGGCCCTGTGGCTTGGACATTGGTTTTATTACTGCTACTACTGCTACTGCTGTCTTTAGTATCTTTTGAGCCACTTTTCTTTGTTACTATCTTGCCTGTATAGTCCATGCTGGCTTTACGAGATCCTGAAAATATCACAAGGAAAATTCCTTGAATACATTTTGTATACACCGTATTATTTATGTAATACATATACTGTTGCCATGCTAAATTTGACATTTATTTCATTTGGAAAATTTTCTCTGAATTTTTTGTTTTTCCATAATAATTTTCAATAAATTTTGATTGAATCTTTCAATTGCCTTGTAATGTTCATATCACCTCATTTCATAAAATTAAAATACTTCACTACAGTAACTATCATGAAAAAATACTTCACTACAGTAACTATCATGAAAAATACTTCACTATTGTAACTATCATGAAAAAATACTTCACTATAGTAACTATCATGAAAGAATACTTCACTATAGTAACTATCATGAAAAAATACTTCACAACAGTAACTATCCTGAGTAAATTAAATTTCAATACACATGTAGAACCAAACAGAGAATGTACCATTTCAACATCAAATTACTTCAAAATCTATTAATGTTGAATCAATACCTACACATAGTATATGTTTAAAACATTTATGTAATAATGATGACATACAATGTATAGTACTATATTAATTTTGACTCAAAAACAAGAATTAACAAGGATAATTTATAAGCATTTTCCATTTTGTCACACACATACTAAAATGGAATATCTATCCTACTGGATACTGTGTAAGAGATAATTTCACCTAACAGGAAAATTTATAATTTTTATCTTTTACAGAATGGTGAAAGGTAGTTAAATATCATTTCATCATGTGAAGTGTTTTTTTGTTAAATGGTTGGCTTATGAAATGATTTATGTTAAATTAATCATTTTGGAGAGAATTACACCTTGACAAAATTACCACTTACACGGTTAAGATTAATATATTATACATGAATTATAATTAATATATTATACACCAAATATATGGACCCCCCCTCTCTTTCTCCAGCCCTTCTGTTGAGAGAAGTGGGGAAGGAAAAGCACAAATTCTTAGTGCAAGCACAATACAAATCCTTTAGGGGCCAGATCAAAACACCAATGTCTGTCGAAAGAGGTGGGGTGGGGTAGGGGTATGTGTCACAAGACAATGATTAAATTTCAATGGATGTTGAAATACTGACCTGACCCCTATATACTGTATAAGTGTAGTACTTATAGTCTTGCTCTCTCTAAGGAGAGGCATCAAAAGTTCAATGTCTGATAGGAAACTAAATAAATCTAGTTTTGAGTTGGACCCCCCTCACCCTCAAAACTAAATACAATGAAAGTTGATCGTGGACTTTTCACATGTTTTAGCGACTCAATTTGGACTTTCATGGGAGCAGTACTATAACTTATTTATGATTCTTAAAACATGTGCCAACAACAATAGGCATAATATTCCATGTTGCATGCATTTTGGTGAAGAAGGCATCTGGTAAAGTCTTTATTTTTAAACCATTCCAAGGCATTTCGAGTCGAAATTGCAAAAAATTCAAATGTTGAAATTTGTCGGATAGCAAACTGAAATAGCTTTGACCCCCTCCCCAAACTAGATTTATTTAGTTTTCTATCAGACATTGATCTTTTGATGCCTCCCCTAAGAATTTAATACCATTATTAGTTGGATTAAACATTGTATCTTCAATATTATTTTGGACAAGATGCAATAATATTTTCCATTATCTGATGGGAATTGGGTCCATCTCAAAAGTAACTTTGAAAATGACCAGTAGATCACCCCTTAGGGAGAGCCATATAGTACAGTTACTTCTAATGAGTAAGTATAGCAAAATGCATGCATACTATGTCAACATATAGTACTACATTCATACAAAACAATATATATATTTTTTGATAAGCATCATTTTAGGTCACTGTAGGTCTTTATGACTCACTGGAAAGATCTGCATGTAACAAAAGCATCACAGAACAAAACATAACTGAAAAACAATAATCTACAAATCAAATAAGACAACATTGTTAATGATAACAAAATAAAGAAAAATAAAATGTGTTTTAATGATACAGGCACATGCCTAATAAAAGAGTGGGCGTTACCCTGCCTGACTTTGATTGACAGCTAGAATGAGTCTGACCTCACAAAAACTCATGCTGGTGGGAGGGGCATACAGGATTTGTGTGGTGACGAGATGAGGGATTGTGCCTGTGTCGTAAGTGCTCCCGCAATATCTGGCTTTGCATATAGTTTTTACGATCCTTGCCTAAAAGTCAATAGTTGTGTACTAACATGTATCTGAATTTCATAAGATCTTCAGGTATTGTCTTGTGTACTTCACATTTAATTCTACAGGAAAAAATTTTCATTTAAACAATGGGTGGTTTACTAAAAAGTCCAAGATATATTACTTTTGAGTCAAAATGAATTCACAATTCCAAAAGGCTGTTTCTTTAACAAGGGTGAGGGAGAGGGTCCACCAGTTATTCAATGGATAACATGTAGAATTTAGAGAAAAACATTTTTGAGAACCCCTCCTAATAATCATTATCTCTATATGTGTTCAGCAAAATCACTTGGGAGAGGAGGGTCTAGAAACATTAAAACATCCAGATTAAAGAAGCTTTCAATATAAGTATAAGAGAGGTTTCTAATTTTAATTGATTGGCCTAACAGAGATGCCCATGAAAGTTTTGTGAATAAAAAGCGGTCTATATGGTATAGCTGAGATTTACCTAACATGACTCAGGATGTCGTTGCAAAGGACAGTGTGAAATGGAATAAGGAATATTCCAATAAACATGCTAATTTGTTAATTCAATCCCAAATTTTGAAAAATGATATCTAAAAAAAATTCGAGACAGCCGATCAAATATGAAAGCAATTAATGGATAATTATTCACTCAAAGTGCTGTGACAGAACACAAACCTAAATAAAATATTAAAATTAAATAAATTTCATGTAGACGTCACCCTTTTCAAAATAAAGTCTGAACATGAACTGATAAACTTGAAATATTTTTTTTTGAAAATAATCACAACAAGGAATGATACAAGCAAAAATATTTGTAATTTTGACAATTTAAAAATTGAATTACCTAATTTCCAGTCTCAATCTTTTGTTGCCCCTTTACCTAAATTTCGGTTGGATAAATCTAAGCTTGGAAAAGACTACATTGTATGTCTCAGTGAAGCAGCCATCATTCATTTAAATTAGCCAGTTAAAGGAAGAATCTCTCAGAGCACTGGTGAAAAACATATTTGTGGTGATAGGAAAAAGAGACAACCATCTGCTTTTTACAAACTGCAAACATTATTTCAAAAAGATCCAAGATCAATTGATGTGGTTAATCAATGTTTTTCCGCGGCAACCAAAATCGATTCCAAAAATCCAGACAATTGTGAAAATTGCTCTATTGGATTCTACCTTTAATTGCTTGGCTTTTTTTTGTAAAAACGTGTTGCAGCAAAATGTCAGAAAAACACAAGAGGTGATTCTTACCCAGAGTGACCAGAGATGAGCCCATTACTATCCCAGTTGTGCCTGGGGGAGTATGATCTTCATCACCACAAGGTAAACGCACCAACACAGTTAGAACTGCAGCTTTGTGACCATTCAGTGGCTCTAAAGCTACGGGACTAGGCTTTGCCACAGTTTGCTAAAAGCACAAAAATAGTGTTAACTGTAACATAAGTTTTTTCGCTCAAAAAATTTTCATGGGTTTTTCATTTTCTCTAATACAGTATCATTTGTGTCATTTAATTTGGCAAATATCTATTTAGAAGATTTGATACAAAAAGTTTGCATTTTTCAAAATGTGACCAGTGACATTCCTTTCACTTGACACCCATAATTATGGACACATTGCCATGTTATTTTCCCATACATGCTAAAAAGAGCCTGCCCAGATCAAAACTAACTGACTACAGGCCTCTGGACTGGCACTAATGTCACACCTTAAGGCATCCACTTACTTTTTTTCTATGCCTGCTAGGAGGAGGCTGGGGATTATTTTCTTTCTTCTCTCCAAGCAGAGTTCCAACTTCATTGTACTGTTCAATCTCATAAGCCATGGAGGCGAAGGGTCTGCTGGCCATTTGCTCCATCTCGACAATCATCCTCTATAAAATGCAAGTGGTATCATATCATTCATGGTAGTGGTATCATATCATTCACTTTAGTGGTATCATATCATTCACTTTAGTGGTATCATACCATTCATGTATTATGTTATCCTCCTTGATACCACAGAGGAACATCGAATAACCTAAAATTGTTTTTATTTGAGCAATCAAGCTCAAATATTGATATTACACAAATTCAACAATTTGTCCTATCTACATGTGTTGTTTGAGCAGATAAACAGTCTTACCCGTCCTCTCCTAAAGGCATCATAGCGTTGTTTCACTTTCCAAATAATTGCAGCGATAAGTAGCAGTGACAGGAAACAACTGGAAAAATTGAAGATAATCATAGACACCTGTATAACTTCCAAGTAACAGTGACAGGAAACAAATAGAAAAATTGAAGATAATCATAGACAACGTGACAATTTCAAAGCAGGAGATATCAACAACATACTTCTAAGTGAGATTTAGATCATAAAGAATAATTTTAAGATTAAGCAATTAAAGCAGTATCAATTCTATTGTAATTAGATGTAACAATATTTTATTTTGGCAAATCTTATTGCAAACTGACTGATTCAGTAGTTGATAAATCTTCACATCAAAATTAAGTAAATGAAACAGTTTAGTGTTTGTTTTTTGCTTAGTAATATTTCAGTGTTCTTTAAAAAGCTTAAAATACCAAGTTACTCATTAAGTTACTCACTTATACAGGTTTACACGTCAAGCAATTTTACAAAACTTCAAAAAAATATAAGTAAAAGAAATAATTGTAAAGCTTAATGTAATACAAATAATAACAATCCATAATTTGTATGTTTTCTATGACATAAATAATAATAAAAAAAATAACAAAATTGTAACGATTGGTTGCAAAAAAACTAAAAACATTTATGTTGGTTTTCCAAAAAACATTTTTTCATTCTGAGGAACCAGTAAACAGATATAGGTAAACAAACATGCATACCTGAAGAACGTTGCAAAAAAAGTCAACAGATCTAGATAGGGCATCTGTGAGAATGCAATCTAGAAAACAAAAATTCCTTGACCATAGTTGCTATAGTGAGTACTTCTACATGATGATGGTTACTATGGCGACGATATGTAAACAAGAGCATAACAACTACACAACAAAAAAAGAAAGCAGTACAATCACCCAAAGGATACGAAAAGCCACCCTGTGCTACACCTTGAAGAAAGTAAATATGTTAATATGTAAATCCTGCCAATCTTATTGACATATTCCATTATATATTCAATATCATTCAATTCAACATAATATGAATACATTTTTCAACACAAAAAATAATCTTGGAATTTTAATGATGCTAATAGTGGTGAATATAAAAGAATGTATATTTATGTATAATACAGGTCAGATATGAATACTTGATTGGACTCCTTTATAAAGAATGAAGCAAAATGTTGTATTTTTATATATATCTGGAACAACATAGGTAATGTTGAATATGAATTGGATAAAACAGGAATTACATATTACAAACTAAATGCATGACAACAATAAATGGAATGTAAATAAAGTCATCTAGAATGCTCAAAAACTGAAAAGAAACCAACAGAGATAGGTGATTAGAGTACATAGGGGTATTCTCAGACATGGGGGCATTGTCAGACATCTTCAATAAACTTTTGTTTTATATGATTTCTTAATTAAACTTCAAATTAGACACGTGATACGTGATACGGTGTTATATATTGTCAATGGTCTAACAATGCCCCAGATTTTCACCCGAGGCCAAGGGTTTGTCCGGGAATGCCCCTTGGCCGAGAATGCCCCGTGGCCATGAATGCCCATATGTACTCTAATGCATATTGTTATAAAGCATTAGTCTTTCACTATGTTAATTCAATACATAATACGAAAAGCTCACCCATTCAAACATTAAAGTGAGAAATAATTTGCAACATGCTTTTTTACTTATGCATTAATGGTGTCTAATGCAAAAGAGGTGAAAAAGAGTAATGCTTTATAGATGATACCAATGTAATGCCATCTAATTCAGTAAATACCCAAAAGGGGCATCTGGGTAGCTTCCTCATTTGCAATGTTAATGAAACATGGGCAAATCTGATTGATACAAAGAAGGAAATGTCCCATAATTCTTTGTTACAAAACTTTTCACAATTTATTGAATAAAATGGCATTACAAAAATACAAATATGAACAAAACACATAAATCCATTCATGCACATTACATGGCCCATCATGCATGACCCATGGCCCTAAACATGTATAACATACCTGAAGAAAGTGACAAAAAAGTTTACGAGTTGTATGTGATTTATCTGTGAAAAGGAGATCTAAAAATAGAAAATGTATATTCATTACAGCATATTCCCTTGGATACATCATACAGCAATTATATGTATTATATATCATTGCTAGGATCATGTGTTCTGATTGGTTTATATTGTATCATGTGTTCAATAATGCTACTATACATTACAGCATATTTCACTTGTCCCTCCACTTATGAATTGATAAGACACATTGACTGCTCATGGATTTTGATCATATAGAGTTCCCAACAATGATATAGAATAATAAAACAAATATTTCATTTTTAATGATTTTGCAGGAATTTATTATTTTCGCCTTGCAGGCTACTTCCCAAAGATAGAATGAAATATTTGTTTTTGAATTATGCAGTTCATTTTCCTGAAATGGCTGAAATATTCATATATCTATGGCGATAATAAAAAGAAATCATGTAATAATATACACAAATATTAAAAAAGATTTTAAAATTCTATATTTTAATTTAATATATTTTATCCAGAAACATATTAGCTAAAAATATAACTTTATTATTACATAGAATCTGCTACCCCTACTGGTGCTCAATAATGCAAGGTTTGAATAATTTTGTGCTTTTGCATTTTTTAATATCATACAACACCAACTATAAGGGTCCAGGTGCAAGCAACATCATGTACAAATTATTAATCTAGTGAACACCCTGTATTGAAGGTGGAATCAGATCTGGCAGAGAAGCAGTAGTAGTAGTGACAATGATAGTTTCAATTTTAGAATATTTTGGGTTCATATCATTCCCGGTCATGACTATTTTCTAAATATCTCAAAAGTGTATACTTCATTTGAAGAAAACTAAGATTTAAAAAAAGATATAATGCATTCATTTGTCTATAAATATGGTTACCATTTTTATTATTTGGGAGAATTTAAACATTTCCCTCCATTTTTGCACTTTGATTCCATAATAACTTCACCTATTTATAACATATCCCAGATCTTTTGGGAGATATTGTATTTGAGATTGTAAGGAATATATTGAGAGGTCAACTGTAGATGTTGCTTGTAATTTTGTTACTCCCTAAATATCTGATTCTGCCTTTATCTACCCATAAGCCTTACCTGTAGCCAGAAAGGCGTCGTAAAGTTGTACACATACACATAAAATGTGAGATTTTTCGCCTGCCCGAATTCATAATCCCTGTGACTGAATTTCATCTTGAAGTAACGGCATTTGAATGTTTTGTAAATCAAACTGTGATTCTCGGTGTCAGCTAGAAGCAAAGCAAGGTACATGTGGATATAGAAGCAACTTAATTATGGTATATCCTTTGGGGAAGTTATTAGTTCTGGGAAAATTACACCAGGGAATATTTGGTGTATGTTTCATTCCTGTATATAATTTAGAAGAGTAAGCATGTATTACAGAAGAGTAAGCATGCATTTCAGAAGAATAAGCATGTTTTTACTTAGGTGGTTCAAAAAGTTTTGCAGTTGATGCCATAACTTCAAGGAAAATAGGACTTTTACAATGAAACTTGGTACACATATGTGTTATATATTTATATATTATATGGTAAAATTTGGGACCTCAATTTTGATTGGTTCTTGAGATATGGTTGCTATGGTAACCAGAGCCGTGGGTACCATGTTCAACCCGAAATTACGTTTTTCCAAATAGTTTTCTTGCTTAATTAAACTCTTTGTAAAGTGGCAATTAGCAGGTGTAAGTGTCTTTGGGTGGCTATTTTTCTTCAAATTCAAAGGACAGACATATTTCATTAGAGGAAATAAGTGATTTACTGGATATATCTAAGGGGTCCTGCCATACAATTGTCACAAAGATCTTGAAAAAGCGGTATGTTGCAGCAAAGTGGGTTCTAAAGTTCCTCACAGTGGAGCAAAAGGAAGCGCGTCTTGCAGCATCTAGGCAATTTCTGGATACGTTTTGGCATCATTTCCAAATGCTCCCTGAACCAGTTCATAAGTCTCCTGCAAAGTCTTGCCATTTTGAACCATGCACTGTATCAGATTTCTATGCTTCCATTTCATCAATTTGGTTGGTGTGGAAACATCTGCCATTTTGAAAATTTTGGAAAAAAAATTCTAAATTTCCTCACTTTTCCATCTCAATTTTTCAACTGGGTTTTGGACAGTATACATCACAAAGGAACTTATCGTGTCACTTGTCTATTGTGATATCATAGAGACAATTAGAAAATTGAAGAATTTGAAGAAAAATAGCCACCCAAAGACACTTACACCTGCTAATTGCCACTTTACAAAGAGTTTATTCAAGCAAGAAAACTATTTGGAAAAACGTAATTTCGGGTTGAACATGGTACCCACGACTCTGGTTACCATAGCAACAATATCTCAAGAACCAATCAAAATTGAGGTCCCAAATTTTAACATATCATGTATAAATGTATAACACATATGTGAACCAGGTTTCATTGCAAAAGTCCTATTTTCCTTGAAGTTATGGCATCAACTGCAAAACTTTTTGAACCACCTAAGGGTCAATATAACCTACTTGAGATTTGTTTTGCTCATCGTATAGGAAAAGTAGTACTTAATACACTAGTTCGCTACTTTGTAGATGTATGGCACGTATATGTGTACATGTATTGGCAATTAATGTTTGGTAATAGCTAGTAGGAGTGTCAGGGACCGCTGACAGATTATTATTTTGAACCAAAAAATTGAATTATATTTTTGGCGGTCTCAGTAAATCAATGGGGTAATCAGGTCCTACGTGCTTTTTATAGGCCCAGAAATCAATGCTCGCTTATAAATGTAGCAAAATCTTTTTTCGTTCGTGGGATATTTTTTTCACCATATAACCGAACGGGAAGTTTTTGAATAGGACTACATGATCTGAATGGATGTGAGGATTCGATGGGCTGGGATTTGAGAAATTATGATTTGAACTTTGCCAATTTTACATGTATTCCAATGGGTGAAAAAGTAAGTTGCTTTCTACCTAATATCAACCACATTTATTAGTGAATTTCGAGAAATATGTCGAATTTAGCCATATTTCGCATATCTTTCTATGGAACCATTTAAAGTTTTGCAAATTAACCCCTAAAATTCTGGAGACGACGATCTAAATTTTGCTGAGTCAGCAATTTTCGTTTTTTCATTGAAAACAGTACTTTTCAGCCTAAATTGCTACATTTCTGCTCTTTTATCAAGTAATTTGATGCAGTTCTTGCCAAATTAAAGGAAACACACCCCAAACGTTCCACAGTGTGCGAAGTTCCAACATTTTGACCCTTTAAACCCACGAAAGACCCAATTTTAAAGGGACGTATTCAGTAAACCTGCACAAAAGACAATGCTACTTGAACTAGCCATCAGAAGTTCATGAAAAACGAAAAATCAATGATGTTCAGTTTAGTAAAGTAGCAAATAGTCCTACTTATGAGAGAATATAAATAACTTAAGCAATTTGTACAACTTTAAACAGCTGTTTTAAGTAGATTAGTATCGTTATGGGCAAAAATCCCCCAAAATAGCCCAAAATTTGTCCAAAAATTCAAAATTTTCATGCTCAAGGCTGAATTATTTTGCCTATTTTGCTACATTTATCAGTGCAGTGACAAGAAGTCTTGTGGATAGTGCAACTTTTCCTGAACGTTTCTCTAATAAGATATTTTAATGACAAAATAACTACATTTAGTCTGGAATAAATTGTCACAAAATATAATGACCCCAGGGGTCAAGAGAACCCTATAAAATCAAAAGTGCTGAGGGGATTTGAGCAAAAATGTACATATCACTTCATAAAACCCCGAACTTTAAAATTCATATTGAATAAAATGCATATTCAGTCAACCGTGACACTAATAGGGTCAATATAACCTACTTGAGATTTGTTTTGCTCATCGTATAGGAAAAGTAGTACTTAATACACTAGTTCGCTACTTTGTAGATGTATGGCACGTATATGTGTACATGTATTGGCAATTAATGTTTGGTAATAGCTAGTAGGAGTGTCAGGGACCGCTGACAGATTATTATTTTGAACCAAAAAATTGAATTATATTTTTGGCGGTCTCAGTAAATCAATGGGGTAATCAGGTCCTACGTGCTTTTTACAGGCCCAGAAATCAATGCTCGCTTATAAATGTAGCAAAATCTTTTTTCGTTCGTGGGATATTTTTTTCACCATATAACCGAACGGGAAGTTTTTGAATAGGACTACATGATCTGAATGGATGTGAGGATTCGATGGGCTGGGATTTGAGAAATTATGATTTGAACTTTGCCAATTTTACATGTATTCCAATGGGTGAAAAAGTAAGTTGCTTTCTACCTAAGTAAGAAGAGTTAGCATGTATTACACAAGAGTAAGCATGCATTTCAGAAGAGTAAGCATGTTTTTAAGAAGAGTAAGCATGTATTTTAGACGAATAAGCCTGTATTCCAGAAGAATAAGCATGTTTCCAGAAGAATAAGCATGTATTTTAGAAGAATAAGCATGTATTTTAGAAGAGTAAGCATGTATTCCAGAAGAGTAAGCATGTATTTCAAAAGAGTAAGCATGAATTCCAGAAGAGTAAGCATGTATTTTAGAAGAATAAGCATGTATTCCAGAAGAATAAGCATGTATTCCAGAAGAATAAGCATGTATTTCAGAAGAATAAGCATGTATTCCAGAAGAATAAGCATGTATTTCTGAAGAATAAGCATGTATTTCAGAAGAGTAAGCATGAATTTCAGAAGAATAAGCATGTATTTCAGAAGAATAAGCATGTATTACAGAAGAGTAAGCATGTATTTTAGAAGAGTCAGCATGTATTTTAGAAGAATAAGCATGTATTTCAGAAGAGTAAGCATGTATTTTAGAAGAGATTTCAGAAGAGTAAACCTATATTTCAGAAGAGTAAGCATGTATTTTAGAAGAGATTTCAGAAGAATAAGCATATATTTCAGAAGAATAAGCATGTATTTTAGAAGAGATTTCAGAAGAATAAGCATGTATTTCAGAAGAGTAAGCATGTTTTTCAGAAGAATAGGCATGTATTTCATAGTGTAAGGAAATAATGATAGAGCATAAGTAATCAGTATTATCACTGAAGTGTATATTTCTGGCATGTAAGAGAAGAATTAAGCCTAAGGTACAAGCAAAGATTCATTAAGTGTAAGCTTATATTCTCAAAATGAAATCTTAAGATTTCTGAAGTGTAAGCCAAGATTCTTTAGCATAAGCATTAATTCCTGAAGTAAAAGGCTAAATGAATGACAACTGGACATCCTGAATTGACCATTTTAAAAATCCTCTATATAAGGTATAAGCATGGGAAACAACACTGATAATGTTAAAGCAGAGGAAACAAATGGGCCAGGGAAAGAAAATACGTAAACACCTGCCTAGGAAATCAGAATCCAATATCAAAGCATGGTAACATCACTTGGACAAGGAGGTCCTAAGCCCCATATATTTACAGTGAACATATCCAATAAAGGGGCCATAGATGGGAACAGGCAAGAATATAATAAGGGTAACATTTTTTGGACCAGCATGTATATAGATATATATTGTATATATACTAGCATATTTTATGGGTCAGCCAATATGCTATCATATGGGGTAAATGGGATCATCCATTTTGCCTTGAAGCCAACCTTGACCCCAGGGTTCCCAATTCATACATACCACCACTCTGAAGGGAGTAGTAAAGTTGTAGACATGAACATAGAAAGTTGTATTGTGTTCAGGTTTGAAATTGAAGGTGGAATGTCGGAAGGTTATGTAAAGTAGACGTCTCACAGGAGCCGGGTGATGCTGCCAGCCAATCAGGTTGCGTTGGCTATTATTCGTAGAGGCTAAAACACAGTGGATTGTTAGAGGTGCCTTGTTCAAAGACCAAGTCAAAGTTCCAAGTTCTTATGATTCCTGCCAGTTTGAACCGTTTTATAAAGACAGTAGCCACATTGAGGAACATTCATGAACGCCAATGGATTCAGATCAGTTCATGAATTATTCATGAAGACATAATGAGTTGAGAGTACCACATCAACTATGACCCATAGTTCTTCCAAATAAATCATACTATCAAGAAACCAGCTGTAAAATCAGTTCACAAGTCTATCAATTAGAGTGACCACTTTGAAATGTTGGTAAATCATTTAAGAAATATATTGTTAAGACATATGAGAAAAAATATGTAAATTCGAAAAGTTTAAAGAAGATGAAAATCATTCACTGCATTAGAGAAGCCATGACAGCATATGTCAGCCAATGCAAGAGAGCAAGAGAAAGACAAAATAAAGAGACAGAAATGTCATATAGGAAAGAAACACACTAGCTATTGTTGTAGTAACATAAGCTTATATATTTTTACAGATATATATGGTAATCAAATGACAGAGATGACCTGGATTTATTCAGGATTACCTAAAACTAAATTTATCATAGTCTTTTGAAATACACAATCTCTTCATTTTTTTTAAGATACATTTATCCTCATTTAATGTATTCTCTTTAATCAGATATGTTAGGCACAAAATATAGTCCATATTCAAGAATCAAACAAAATACTGCAATGTTAAAATCAAACAAGGTGCATTTATAGTACGATTTGTCTTCATTTCCTCAAAGTCGAATATCTAAACTTAAAATAATACCTTGATTAAAGGATGACTTACCTGAGCTGTATGTCACATTGATAAGTGCTGGTCCAGAACAGTTAATAGTGAAGTCCAGATCACGATCAGACTAAAAAATAGAAATTCAACTTCAATTATGATTTAAAAAATGTTTGTTCAGATATTTAATAATTATTCTAAATGGTTTATACATTTTAGTGATTCAGTGAAGCCTTTTTAAATATATTGCTTCCTGATTCGCACATTTTAACTTTTGAAGCCAAATTGAAAATCATAAAATAAAGTTTAAAATAACCAATTTGTAAATCTTTTGAAAATGCTTTAACAGAATTTAACAAGAAAATATAATCTGATTATTAAGATTTGTACTTATAATGATAACTGGAATGTTATCAAAAACTTGCTCTTGAAGTAAAATTACAAAATGAAAAATTTGACAATAATATGATACTGAATAACTAGAAGCCAGGAGAATAGCATGTAAGATAAGAAAATGTTTTAGCATGTTAAAAGTGGTTCAAGGAGTCCATTTTTGACCTGTCATAATTCCCATCATCATATCCCACTTAAGCCTCCGTCACATTTGCTCTATGGCAAGCCTGCGACGGCTGTAACTTCATAAAATCGATATAGAAAATCGACATTGTACTGCTTATCCCTATATTCTCTTGATTTTAGGAAGCTGCAGCTGCCGTAGATCAAATGTGATTGAGGCATTAGACATTGGTTTTCATGGAATAGGATATACGACTGTACCAAATATGGACCACAGAAACGTAAAGGGTGTTGTCAGAAGAAACTAGAATAGAGTCTCCAGAAACATAACCTAAAGTTATGAAAAGACTTAAAACCTCTGATGGGAATGTGAAGTTTGATTTCTTAGTTCTGATTGGAACTAATATAACTAGTAATAACTTGCTATCATGCTTTCATGTAAACATAAATTCCATCTATGATTCTACAAGTTCTTAACAGTGCAAGCAATAGGTTTTGTACTTTGAATGGTGCAAACATGTTTTTCTTATGATATATAATATTTAAGGTTTTCAAAGCTCAATTAAGAATGCTGAACCTTAAGTAATAAGCAATTTCTTAGCAGTTGCATAAAATATACAAGAGGGGACATTACACAAATTATGGCATTTCAAATTAATCCATAGAATAAATTTGGTATCCATGGGTTTTATTTGAGCATCCTTATATGGTAAATTTATTTTGTAGAGGAAGGTATTGAAATGGGATTTCTTAATTTCAAGTCATTTGAGGATCTTATAAAAGATGGGGTTTACAATGAAAGTGGGATATTATTCTAAAGGAGGCACAAGCTCACTGAGGGTAATTTCCCATGATTCTTTGATGAACCTAAATGAGTACAAGCTCACAGAGGGTAATTTCCCATGATTCTTTTGATGAACCTAAAGAACTCTAAAAGGACTGACAGATAGAATATTTCTGTTGTATTTTTTACAAAACCGTCCAAGTTAAGAATGTTCTCATCATCTATGACAAATACCTCCCTTGATGATAATGTCATCTGATCTCATTTCTACAAAATTTGGAAATTGTGGTTCATGATCCAGTATTTCTTTATGGTTGATCATTGCAATAAAAAAATGATCACATTTGTGTAATATTTGTTATACAGT
Source organism: Owenia fusiformis (assembly GCA_903813345.2). Lineage (NCBI taxonomy): Eukaryota > Metazoa > Annelida > Polychaeta > Sabellida > Oweniidae > Owenia > Owenia fusiformis. The sequence continues at coordinate 36,072,701 of CAIIXF020000005.1, read as the reverse complement.
AAAATCTATGTACTGTGAACACCTATGGAGCCACAAAAATGTGTTTACTTTAGGTAGGTAGGGTGGAATATGTGCTGAGAAGAGGTGTTCACTAAGACAAGTTTTACTTTAGTTTTAACTGAAATGACCAAAATAAAATGTCCGCTGAATAAAACAATAGTAATGAATCAAGGGAGCCATTCCTCATTGATGAAAATCTTTGGTTCACCGAGGGCACATGGGATAGAGCCTCTCTTATAAGCTAAAGGGTTTTTACGAGTACAATGCAGAATTTAGACATACATAGCGTGGCATTCCAAAGAAATTAATATTTTTGATGACATCATCATCTGGGCGTGAAATGTCGAATGTAAAGAGGTAGTTAACAGCGAGTTGGTCTGAAAATAGCAGATAGAGCAATCTGGTCATGTATGTGTATGTCTCACATTTAAGAATTCTAGATTAGGACAATGCAAGATTTCCGTTCTGGATTGGTAAATTTTCAGAAATGGATTTTCTGACTTTCTTATACTCATGCTGTATTGATTATTTAAGGTCAAGCTTTTGATTGGTAATATTTCAGTGCTTGTTTATCCTGACAAAAGAGGGGTAAGCAATTGATTAGTAGTATTTCAGCACTTGCTCATCCTGATGAAGAAAGCTTATTTAAGAAAAATAAAGTTCATACAAAATATATCTGTATTCTTGTATTTGCCATAGTAAGGTTGACATCTTTAGCTTGGAACAATGTGAAATTGACTGAATGATTCATTGGAAACTCATCTGTAAAAATGAAAAATTGTTCATTCTATCTTTGTGTGTATATGTTCATTCCTTATATGGATGTGATGACCATATATGGACAGGGGAACAACTAAACTGAAATATGTATTTGGAGCAAAGCAGTAAACTTGGACAAAGCCACATCAAAGCATTAGTGTTGCATAAAAAAGGGATAACTTCCAAAATTGCACCAGGGTCCCTTATCCATAACACCACTGAATTCACCGAACGTAGCTTATATATAATCCCCACATATCTAAATACTCATATATTCTCAAACTGAAACAGTTTCGATGCAATATCACTAGTCATTAATTATTCCTATAGCAATAAAATTGATATAATTTCCCTGTGACATCAATACAAAGCTCTTATCCAGGACAGGGTCAATAAGTGCAGCCTATAGAACATAATGTAAAAATGGACATACAAAAGTGGGTATCGTGACTACATTAACGTTTGTCTTATTAACGTCCCTTTCACCAGCTATTGTGAACAGTACTGAGAAATTAATGGGCAATTCATCTGCAAAACATAGAATTATAACGCTAATAGCTATTGCTCAGCACAATGGATTGAAAATATATAGGGGAACCCATAAAACTATGCAAAATAAGGTCATATATTGAAAATATCTAGGGGAATCCCAGTATCCCTCAAATGGAAAATAAAGTCATATACTAAAAAGATATTAGTTTTGTTGAAGACGTACATAAAGTGGTATCCCAACAACATTTACATTTGTAACATTGGTGTCACGGTATTGAAACAAATTGAATGTTACAATGTGATTCATTGGTAACTCATCTGCAAAGCACAAAAAATCCAAAATAAAATTTAAATAAATTAAAACAATTACTTCAGGTCCAAAATACTTGAATTTGAAATGTTCTGCTGTACATATACTGCTGTACACATACTGCTGTACATATACTGCTGTACACATACTGCTGTACATATACTGCTGTACATATACTGCTGTACACATACTGCTGTACATATACTGCATATAACCATTTTACATTATAACATGCAAATAAACATTACTGTTTTAACATACACTGCCAATAATTTAGACACTGAAACACTGCCCCTGCCATCCTATAGACTTACTAAGAATATTGCATGTTTAAATTGAGGTCAATTTTAAAAATGTTGACAGAAACACACAAAATTCTATATAATAAAGGGAAAATCTCAAAATTTTCATTCAAATCTATATATCTGGTGCTAATTTTTAAGATTTAAAGCATATGTACTGTATCTACATGACATATGCCCTATGAAATTTGAAAAATGTTTAGAATTGCTACTATAATAGATAACAATACAGATAAAGCAATAGAGCATTTCAATATCCAGATTATTGGAAATGTACACCAAAATACTACACCCACATGCCTAGTGTTAAAGACTTCTAAAATACAAGAAAGTGAAACAAGATGTTAATAGTGATGCATTCTACGAAGGATCAACATCTACAGTATATAAACTACACAAAATGTTAGTAAAAAACAAACATGTGAATAGTAAAGCAAAACACAAAAATAATTCCAATTGTATGGTCTTTTTAGGTAGTCGTACAAAACAGGAGCGAGAATCCGATATATTAAGTTAAGTGATCAGTCCATAGGAAAACACGACCACGTGATGATTGGTTATGTAAATGGATCGAGCAAAATACTTCAAGTGAAGGCTTTTATTGATGCGACAACATGGTTAACAAGGCATTAACATGACAAAATGTCACCACCTAAAACAATTTGGTCAATTTAAAGCAAGTTGGAAAATACCTTTTGACCTTAAGAAGGTTTGATTTGAACTTCTTAGAACATGAAGATGATTTTGAAAAAAAAATTCGTCAATTTGAAGCCAGTTGAAAAAATACCTTTTTGACCTTGAAAAGGTCATTGAAGGTCAAATGTCAAATCTAAAGTCAGATTTGAACTTCTGAGAACATGTAGATGATTTTGAAAAAAAAATTAGTCAATTTGAAGCAAGTTGAAAAAAGACCTTTTTGACCTTGAGAAGGTCATTGAAGGTCAAAGGTCAAATCTAAAGTCAGATTTGAACTTCTGAGAACTTGTAAAAGTCAAATTTGAACTTCTGAAAAGATGTAGATGATTTTGAAAAAAAAATTTGGTCAATTTAAAGCAAGTAAAAATCAGACCTTTTTGACCTTTTTTGACCTTGAGAAGGTCATTAAAGGTCAAATGTCAAATCTAAAGTCAGATTTGAATTTCTGAGAACATGTAGATGATTTTGAAAAAAAAATTAGTCAATTTGAAGCAAGTTGAAAAAATACCTTTTTGACCTTTTTTGACCTTGAGAAGGTCATTGAAGGTCAAATGTCAAATCTAAAGTCAAATCTAAAGTCATATTTGAATTTCTGAGAACATGTAGATGATTTTGAAAAAAAATTTAGTTAATTTGAAGCAAGATGAAAAAAGACCTTTTTGACCTTTTTTGACATTGAGAAGGTCATTGAAGGTCAAATGTCAAATCTTAAGTCAGATTTGAATTTCTGAGAACATGTAGATGATTTTGAAAAAAAAATTAGTCAATTTGAAGCAAGTTGAAAAAAGACCTTTTTGACCTTTTTTGACTTTGAGAAGGTCATTGAAGGTCAAATGTCAAATCTTGAGTCAAATCTAAAGTCAGATTTGAATTTCTGAGAACACGTAGATGATTTTTAAAAAAAATTTTAGTCAATTTGAAGCAAGTTGAAAACAGACCTTTTTGACCTTTTTTGACCTTGAGAAGGTCATTGAAGGTCAAATGTCAAATCTAAAGTCAGATTTGAATTTCTGAGAACATGTAGAAGATTTTGAAAAAAAAATTTAGTCAATTTGAAGCAAGTTGAAAAAAGACCTTTTTGACCTTTTTTGACTTTGAGAAGGTCATTGAAGGTCAAATGTCAAATCTAAAGTCAGATTTGAATTTCTGAGAACACGTAGATGATTTTGAAAAAAAAATTTAGTCAATTTGAAGCAAGTTGAAAACAGACCTTTTTGACCTGTTTTGACTTTGAGAAGGTCATTGAAGGTCAAATGTCAAATCTAAAGTCAAATCTAAAGTCAGATTTGAATTTCTGAGAACACGTAGATGATTTTGAAAAAAAAATTTAGTCAATTTGAAGCAAGTTGAAAACAGACCTTTTTGACCTTTTTTGACCTTGAGAAGGTCATTGAAGGTCAAATGTCAAATCTAAAGTCAGATTTGAAGGTCAAATGTCAAATCTAAAGTCAGATTTGAATTTCTGAGAACATGTAGATGATTTTGAAAAAAAATTTAGTCAATGTGAAGCAAGTTGAAAAAAGACCTTTTTGACCTTGAGAAGGTCATTGAAGGTCAAATGTCAAATCTAAAGTCAGATTTGAACTTCTGAGAACATGTAGATAATTTAGAAAAAAATTGAAGTCAGTCTAAACAGTATTTGTTAAGTTATAGGAAGTTGTAAGAAATTGTTACAGACGCCAACCGCCGGACGCCAACCACCAACCGCCGGACGCCGGACGCCAACCGCCGTCGCAAAAAAACGGAGACCATAACAATATGTCACCACTTTTGGTGGTGACATAATAAATTATAACATGAAACAATTTCACCACATGGTAAAGTATAATTGCAAATGGTTAAAAATGTTAAAAGTTCACTTATTTGTTGCCATGGTAACATTTCAAGTCAATGTGACTATGCATTCTTAAGTTACAGTATGGAAGAAATGTCTATATAAGTTGACAATACACTATTTTTTCTTGACCTATTTCAAATGAAAATGATATTTTGTTGCCATGGTAATAGATATTGGCAGAAATATATAAGCATCAATTCATGACAGCTTCCAGGAATTTCAAACTACGGTTTAGACTACAATACATGGTTATAAAACCACAAATGCGAAACCATACAACTGGAATGATTTCTGTGTTTTTTTTACAGACTAAAGTTAAAGATGCAACTTCTAGTATTGTTATTTAAATCAAAACTAAAATACTTCATGCGACTTACTAATCTTGGAGTGTTCAAAAAGTTTATGACTTCTACATGTTTATCTTCTTTCTTAGACAGATTGAATGTAAACATGTAATTGGTATTCAACTGATCTAAAAGTATAGAGGTTGGAATAAAGGTATTACTTGAGAAATGTTTTGTAACAGATTGCATTCACAAATGCACAGAAAATGCAACAATATAATAATACAATATCACACAAGTCCAGGGACATATATTACAATCAGCTATAATCGCTATTCACAAAGTCAATCAAACCTAAACACCTGAAATCAAAGTAACAAATACCATCAAATAAAATGTACTAAATATAACCTAACATAACAAAATCAAACCATCTGAAAAAACGAAAAAATCAGACGATAATAATTTGGCCACATCTCGTGTTTTATCTAAAAGGGCTTATATTACAATGTTCTCGTATTTAATATTGGTCAACGTCATCCAAAACAAAATTAGACCACAGTGATATCATTCATTTCAACTATCAAGGTCATTTGACATCTATTGAACTAAAGAGATATCTATTTCCAATGTATAAATACAATTATTTTGTCGAACTTGAGAATGAAATGGCCAAATTATTGCCTCTTGGAGAATAACAATTCAACATGATGCTTTAAGCTTTATAACATAGTACTATGTATATAGCCCAATTCTAACTTTGGCATGAAATAATCATTTCAATCTTTTTACATGAAATTTAAGCTTGTTCAAAATTTCTTTTATTTGAAAATGCAAAACAATGATTTTTTCATGAGAAAGTTAAAATGGGCAAAAACAATTTCCACAACCAATCAAAAGGATCCAAATTCAGCATGCGTCATGACGTCATCATTCCTTACCCTTTTGGGAATATTGACAAAATTGATTTGTTGATAGTATTTGTCGTCACGCTTAGACAGACTGAATGTGAACTGAAAATCTGTTGTAAGATTGTCTGTAACAAGAAAAGAACACGTTAAATTTAAGTTCTGAAGAAGATGCATATAGATTTTACATTTACTTCCAATGCTCCAATCCAGAAGCTCCTAGCACAGCATATACCCAAATTTTGACAGAATTTTCAGCGAGATGAAATTGTAATCATATTGTTTCAAAATATTTACAGTAATGAGACAAAGTTAGACGCAAAAAGTGTAACCACCCAAAATACTGCAACTAGGAGACTTTGAATGTTTAAGCAGTTGAAAGAAAATTAGATCTAGATCTGCAAAAGTCATAATTAATCTTCTAAAACAAAATTGGACCTCAATAAGATCTTGAGTTCTTTTGAGCACAAAAATGCAAAACTAGATAACAAATAAAAGAGACAGTTTACTTAATTATAAAAAGTATCTCAATAAACATAACATCACACTTTATTTATAAACAATGTTTTTTATATTCCTCTATCATATCCAAATCTAGTTCAAACAATGGCAAATTCAAAGTTGAATGAATCAACTTTAAACAAACACAAAATATTGATAATTCACAAATTCTGATCCAGGAAACTGTGACAATGTACAAATTAGATAACATCACGGCCATATGAAAGATGCCTTGTTTATTGCAGTGACGACCTAATCTCAGTCTTCTATGACGATAAACTCTGAGATAATTTTAAGCATGAATGTGAGATAACATTTATTGTACATGTACTTACAATAACATGTGCCGCCTCCACGAGGGTTGCCATAGTAACGATTAGACTCATCACATCTGAAAATGATAATTTGTAAAATATTCAGATCATAGAAAATTTAGTCTGCACATAAAACAATCCTTAGTCCATTTCTAAAGATATATTCTTTGAATCATGAATATTCAACATTTAGAACTATAAGCTGTACTTTTTAATTCATTTATGAGCACTAAATGTGCACACACAGGATAAACCTTCAATTAAACGTTTTCCTTAACATTGAACAGATTTCTGCTACATACCTATCACACTGATCTCCTATGACGCCCCTAGTAAAGCAGTAACATTTCCCAGACTCCCTATCACAAGTGTCAGCCTGGTCGTTACACATACATTCCGTGCAATTGCCCCCATACCTGGGGTTGCCATAGTAACCATCCACGCAATGTTGACACTGGTCTCCCTCAGTGTTGTTCCCACAGGCCTGGCATGTGTCTGTACCAGGGATACATGTACTGTGTCCATTACACTGACACACTGGAAGTTATACGCAAGATTTAGCTTAGGGAATGCATCTTTATATTGTAAGAATCAATATCACTATTGAGAAACATCAACAATTACAATCTGAAAAAATTATAGGATGGTTCATTCTTGGAAGGCCACTGCTTGTATAAGAATGACCCATAACATGTACACTAGTCTAATATGCAGTATTGGATTTCTTCAAGAATAAATCATCTTAATTCTAGCAGCGGAAGTCTAAGAAGCATCTACATTTATATTGGGAGAAGTAATACATTAACGACATAAAGATTCATTTTTAATGCTGTGTATCTGAGATTCTTGCTTAGAATTTGCTCACCAGGGCATTCAGTGAAGAACCATCTAGGTGCAGGACATTTATCCCGATCCTCTTCCACATGTGTGTTATTGCTCCATACAGGCCCAGTGTCGCCACCCTCCATACAGGATCCCAGCCCTGTGTTTGTCCCATCATCACACCATCCACATCTGGGGTTGTTCTGGCAGTCTGAACATGTCTTCAGATCAGTGCACCGTGTGGCTATATAAATAAAGCAGAAAATTAGTAAATGGGGGAGGGAATGGTCAATAATTAGCCAACTTGTAGTGGTTATGAATTAGAATTCAATTACATGTTAACAAATCTCAATAATTCAATATCAATATCAAGACAACTCTCAACTGAATCTTCCTTCAAGGTAAACAGGTATGCAAATAAAATTGCTTTTGATGTGATGATCAATACAAGTCGTATTTTAACTTTCAACTAGAAAAACAGCAACTCCACGGAGTAGCAAATCCCACCGAACAAAACATGTTTTGATAAAAAAATTGACCCAAATTCATCCACTGGTATTTGAATTATCAAAGATTATGTCTTAATGAAACATGGTTGCCATTTTGAAATTCAGCTGTCATCTTTAGATTTCTTCTTTAGCAGAGAATGTCCGTCCAATGGTATCTGGGTTATCAAAGATTACTTTTTTAATGAAAAATGGCAGCCATTTCGAAATTCAGCTATCGCCTTTGAAATTTCTTCTGAAGCAGATCTCCTTTTTCCCTAAACATCAGCATATAATAAAATTGGAACCAAATCCATCCACTAGTATTTGAGTTATCATTAATTACGTTTTTTTTACGAAAAATGGCGGCCATTTTGAAATTCAGTGGCCATCTTGAAAATTCATTTTTGAGCAGAACTTCTTTGTCTCTAGGCATCAGCATATAGAATTTGAACCAAATCCGTCAACTGGTATTTGAGTTATCAAAGGTTACGTTCTTTTATGAAAAATGGCGGCCATTTTGAAATTTAGTTACCACCTTGAAAATCCCTTCTTGAGCAGAGCTCCTATGTCCCTAGGCATTAGCATCTAAAATTTAAACCAGATCCATTCAATGGTATTTGAGTTATCAAAGATAACGTTTTTTTTTACGAAAAATGGCCGCCATTTTGAAATTTAGCTGCCATCTTGAAAATCCTTTCTCAAGCAGAGCTTCTATGTCCCTAGGCATCAGCATCTAAAATTTGAACCAAATCCATTCAATGGTCTTTGAGTTATCAAAGATAACATTTTTTTACGAAAAATGGCCGCCATTTTGAAATTTGGTGGCCATCTTGAAAATGTCTTCTTGAGCAAGGCTCCTTTGTACCAAGGCAACAGCATATAAAATTTAAACCGAATCCATCCACTAATATTTGAGTTATTAAAGATTGTATTTTTTCCGAAAAATGGCCGCCATTTTGAATTAAGCAGCCATATTGAAAATTCCTTCTCGAGCAGAGGTCCTACACCCATAAGGCATAAGCCTATAAAATTTGAATGAAATCCGTCAACCGGTATTTGAGTTATTGCCCGGACACACGAACGGACGGACGGACGAACGGACGGACGGACGAACGGACGGACGAACGGACGGACGGCTTTTCTATATCCCCCTCGAACTTCGTTCGGTGGGATAATAAACTCTATGATGCCAGTAGAAATAATTAAGAAAGACCAAATATTCACAAAATACAGTCGAAGTGTATAATATCAGAAAGAATCAAAATAAAGATGTTCTTTTACCTGGGCATTTTTCAGGGTGTGTTGTCCACTCCATACACTGACCATATGGGAATGAGGCCACATAAGAGTTTGACTCAACACATCTCCGCTGATTGCTGCACCACATGCAGCCTGTCTTAGTGCAGTTCTCGCAACTGCCATGTGTATAACAAGCTGCCGGACATTTAAGTGGATTGGAGATGCTTTCTGTAACAGAATAAACATTTATTACATTTATAGTTATAGCCATAAATGAATTTTAACAAAAAATTGCCATTTTGTTCAACAGAGGACATGTTTTTTTAATATTTTTTCATGATATTTTCAAATAATATCCCAAAAATATCTAGTTATTGATTTGTAAAATATCAGCATATTTTATATGATTGGTCAAAAATAATGGCTATATATATATATAATGGCTATATTACAGAAATGAAGTTATGCTTACAAATGAAGGCTTATTTCCCTACTATATTTTTACCTTATTAATAAATGGTTAGATTTAGATTTATGAACTTTATTACACATGCATACCCATTTAAAACAAAGGTTATGTAGAACAACTGTGTCCTAGAGAGCAGACCAAACATGAAACGATGTATCAGATTTGGAGTGTATGGTAAAGATGCTATGATGAGGGAATCCTTGATTTGCTTAAAAGAAGTTTCAACAAACTCCCATGCAGTGTCTCTCTATTGACACTGCCGCGGGCAGATGAAGAAAATCCCCAAAATTTGGTGAAAATACTTCCCCTTTTAATCGTATATGTGGTCAATTTTCACACAACTTATAAAATATGTATTCATGAATGTTCCCCAATCATTATTTTGTCAAAATATCTCAAAATTATTGAAATATGAGAAGAAATCACTGCGGAAGGAATTCTGAGTTAAAGTTGTGTTGATAATAGTTTACCGCACATGTTGTTTATAAGTTAATACGCGCAATTCAACCAATGAAATTGTCTAAATTTTACAATCACGCGACCTGAGCATGGGACTAGAACCAATCACGTCAGTTGTTTATTACGACGTTAACATGCTTACAGTGAGATACCTGCCCGCCGCAGTGATATATCACTGCACGGGAGTTTGAACTTTCAACTGCAGTCCGGATAGCCTTTTGAACAAGTTTCTATATTATAAAGGCATCAGAGCACAGTATCACCAATGAGTTGAACACCAGCGACTGCATTAGACACAAGAAAGAGTACTTAGAAACACCTCAAGAGGAAATGAAGTGATTTAATCAGCCTACTTTTCTGCTGTTTTCTAAGGAACAGTATGATGTAAAAAGTCAAGTTACCATGGTAACCTTAATTTTTGACCAATTAAATAACAGATGCTGAAATTTTATAAATCAAAAGCCATATATTCTTTGAATACTTTGTGAAAATTTCATGAAAATAAATTAAAGCCTTTGAATATGAGAGCATTTTTCCGTGAACTTATTGCACAAACTGGTATATATAGAACTAAAATGAAATTTCTTTGCCCTTTAAAAATAAACTTAATAAATCTTCACTGATAAGAAGCTATCAATGATTAACTATATAAATATGTACAAAGACAATAGAAAAAAATCTTAAGTGTCTCTTATGATAATAACAAATCAATGAAAATGACATCAAAAAGAACGTAATAAAAACAAACAAGGCACAACAACAATTGTTTTGTACATTCATATTCAACTGTTTTGACATAAGAGAGAAAATTTTATGAGAATGCATTCCTGTATTTCAAGGATTACATTTGTTGCATTTGTATACTTCAACCAGTACACTGCATTGAAGGACATAGGTAATTTAACATTAACTTTTAAAAAATTCTTAACTTCAAGATATTCAAAATGTCCGTCATTTTCTATATATTTGAATATATGTCGCACATGTATATTTGAAAATACAAAAGCATACTAGACCACTTCAAAAAGCATGAAATATAAATTGATTTTTTTCAATTTCAGATGACTGTTACAAAGTTAAATACCTTGAAGTGAGGTATGACTTTGAGTTCACTTCTGCCTGTATAGAAATTGGAATATTTTGGCAACATAATAATTTTGAAGAATGCCTCATGTCAGCATGTATAACTAATACTAGCAATGTGGTACTCTATAACCTTTATAAGCATTCTTGCACTATGTACAAATGTGAGTCCAATGAAGCAGGAACCGACTGGGATTATAGATGGCAGGAGAGTAAGATTGAGCATAGACATGTCACATCTGCCTACGCTTTACCCCATCCTTCAACACCAAAATGTGGAAACTCATACTTTATACGGAAAGCTTCCAATACTTATATTTTCAATGAGGAACATTGTTCCAATGTGACAAATATGGCAACGAATGATCTCCATTCCTGTTTAACAATTGCATGTGCTGAGAATGCCGATGGTTTAGAATACTTTGAAGAAAATAGAACATGCAGAATAATGCATAGTTGCAAAAGGTTTTATTACTATGACATGTCAACAACTAAAGTAAGATTGTCAGCCAAATACAGCTTGTCTAAGATAGGACTTGATGAATTTCCTTTAGAAAATATACAGGTAACAGCTAACATAGCGACAACATCAACAAGTCAATTAACTGATACATCAACAAATATTGAATATGAAGCTACCACACATGATACTAACAGTTCTGTCACTGACCAAACTGGGCCAATCAAATCACAAAACCTGGATTTTAAAACACTTGCCATGATACTAACAACAGCAATGTTCTTGGGATTATTAACTTTAATATTGGTATATGTACTAAGAAAAAGGTTCAGAAAGAGACAAGCGAGATCTAGGACAATTTCAGGGGAGTTTTCTATGTACTCCCAAAGTTGTTCATCCAGAAGAGCTTCTGAAGCTTCCACCTATACATCTCATTACACACAGCTAGATGAATCAAAGATGCTAGAACAGGATCATGATTGTTTTAAAAACAGATGTAATAATACAAGGGAAAATGATCCCTTCCAAGCTGTGGACTCTGAATTTGTAGTAAATGGTGAAACAGACCCTGTCACAGATGATGCAATTGAAACAATACCACTGCAAGTGATGGATTCTGAAGTGAATAAAGAGATTTAACATCTATTATGTCATTTTGAATGAACATCTCCAAAAAAAGTAATGTATAGTGAGTGACAAGAAGTCTGTAATAGCACACTAGCAAAATAGCATACTTCAATAAATTATAATCAAGGGAATAATCTGTATAAATACTTTATGTGCTAACTGCAAAGTCAACTCAACTGGCCTTACTTTCAATATTTCCCCCTCCGATTTACTTTTTGAAATATTCGGTACAACCCCTCCCCGCATTTCTAAATGAAATAACCCAGGGACAATATCCCCTATGATAGCACCTAAATATACATACTTAGGTTAGACTGTGTCGCCTCTGGTCCTGAATACTGACATATCTTCTCGTGGCCAATCCATGTACAGTTGCTGTCCGAACTACACGCATGACAGTTATGTAAGGTATAACACTTAGAGCTGTCCTTGGCTGGACACTGATCCACACTACGTACTGACTGTAATAGAGAATGTTAAACTTACAAGGTGTTTTATAATGAGAATCCCTCTTATCACACATATCTCCATTACATAAATATATCCTATTCAGGTATTTTTGCATTTCTTTTTTGTTTTCATTATTCAACTTAGGGAACAAAGGAAATATGTTTAGTTGAGTGAAACTTTAAGCATATATTTTCTATACACAGTCTAAGACATAGCTTCAAAATGCACTGGTATTTTGCATGACTAAATAGGACTTCAATTACATGATGAAATCTGTGTATTAATCTGTACTAGCCAATATTGTTTCTTCTAGACAGGTATTCCTTAGTGAAAGGGTTTTATATCAAAGAGTCAATGGGATTTGGTTCCTTACACATACAACAGGTGTTTTTTCCTTACAGAAAGAGGTGTTCTATTCCTCAGGTTACGTCTTACCTGTAACATGGGCATTTGTGGATTGTCACATTTACTGGCTGTACATTTCCCATCACACCAGGTACACTCATACGGATTCAAGAGACACGATGGACATGTGTCATAGCGATTACAGTGTCTTTGTGATTCATCTATAAATAAATATAAAGAAATCATTTGAATATATATTTTTTAAATGTTATGTATGATAATGCAGATTGTATTGTAAGGTTGCCAATGCAAGGTGAAAATCTGGCTTTTTAACTTGAACCATTGTGGTTCAAATAATGACATCACATACTGAGCAAGCCTATGTAAAAGATCAGCTACCAAGCATGTTACTTTGTAATCATACGAAATAATAAAATAAATAGTAATAACAGCAAAGTGTTAACATGACAAGATGTTAACACCTGGTAAGTTATTGAAAATGGTGTTAACAAATACAGACATTGCAAATCAACCAATGAATGCTGACCACCGGTCTCAAAAATTCAGAACACAATGAATACTTAGTAATATTAAACACTATACCTGGTTCAGGAGTGGGACATGTAGCTTCATCATGTGTTATCGCCTGATCCAACGTTGATATGACCTTATCATTCAGCAATGTTGTCACATCAGACTTATCTTTACAGCCGATACCTTCGACATAGACACACTTCTTACCCTCCATTGCGTTCAGACATGTCAGCTTGCGGGTGTATTTGCTGCACATGCCAGGAAGGAACTTGTACATGCTGTTCTCCATTAGTCCATTAAATCCACCGAATATATACATCGCTCTGTATGAAAATATATATGTAACAATATGGTATCATATGGAATATTGCATAATAGCATTGTAAAATATGTCATATTGTACAATCTGAAATATGGTAAACATTAGGCACATTTAACGCATAGTATTGTCACATAATAATGTACCAATTTAACCATACAATATGGCATAGAACATTGTAAATATATATACAATTTTTATCAGAAAGATATTCTTTCAATGTGCTTACCCTTCATGTACGTTGGATGTGTGTCCGAATCTAGAGATGTCATCCACAAGTTTTGGTCCCTCTAAACTGTACCAACTTCCACATTCTAAAAAGAAATGATCATAGAATAAAATCTTAATCTACACAATTGAATCCCAGGCTTTAAAATCTGTTTAGAACCACAGAAGTTTTCTATTTGCCAGCTTTTGACATTCTAATACATACATATACAATAGGTGGTGCTCAATTTAGTAAATTTAGTCCGGAGAGATCATTTTTAGACATTTTAAAATATTTTTATTGTAAACTGGATGAACATTGTTCAAATTAGAGCAAGTTTAGTGAAAAATTTTGTCACAGATTATCTTGTCACTCGAGGTTTCAAGGTCAATTCTTAGGTGACAAGAAATCTTGTCACTCTAGGTAGTTAAGAAGTTAACATTACATTTTTATTCTTAAAAATGTTCTCTAGTTATTGAAAATAACTTACTTATATTGTAAGCCAGGAATTCATTGCTGTAACATTTAGCACCAGAACTGGCAGACGTGTCGTTATGTGTATTCCCGCCATATATAAGCATTACGCCATCTATAATAGACGCTGAGTGGAGGTAGCGGAAACGATCACTGCTTCGTAGAAATGTCCTGGAATTAAAGTATATTCACTGAAAAACAAAGACTAAAACAAGAGCTATCTGTTTATGGATTTATTTTTAGTCACATGGTACAAGACTGACCAATCACATGCTGATTATCACTACAGAAAAAAAATAATAATACTATTTTTCATTTGCTAGATACTAAATATCACGAAGCTCTTAAGTGTTTCAATGTAAAATAGAGCAAATAAATGTATCAATGAAATAAACAGATGGTTAACTCAAAATTGCAAGAATCCACAAACTCTAGAATCCGTTAGAATAGCCTACCCATAACCTACCCCTCCCCCAAAAATTACATGAAGTAATAAGGTATTAGAAATACAAGATCTTATTGCTTCCCACTAAAGCTAAAAAAAATACAAAAACAACTTTTTAATATCAAGCACTATATGACTCACCATGTTCTCTTTGCAGGATCGTAAGCATACAGGTCATCAGCTAATACATATTTAGTCGCAGAATGTGAATGGTAGCCTCCATGAATATATATAAGCTTGGATTCAGAATCGTACACACTTGAATGTCCGTATCCCCCTTTCACTATAGCACCTGTAGTCTCCGCAACCTTCCATGTTAGATTACCCTCTGGAATAGAAATATACATTAATTCAATGACTTTAATATTTAAAGAATTAATATTATGGGCTGTAAACCCAAAAACTCTGTTTCTTGACTCTAACAGGTTTTGGTAGGGAGGGGGAGGTTATCTGAGACTTGAATGCAGACAGGACCATCAACGATTTTCAGGGGTTGAGAGGTTATACTTTTGTATAAAATGATGCATCTAATTTAGATTAGGAGATGTAGAATAATTAATAAAATTACATTTAAGATTTACACTGGGGTACAATACATATCAAATCTTTTTGCATCAATATCAAAAATAGATATTACAATTGATTAATTGTGAAAATCAAAACATCAACAAATTGTACTTACTAAGATTGAACTCCAAAACTGTGTTAAGATAGCCATAGGTTGGTGAATGTCCAAATATAACATACATCACATCCCCAATAATATGTGCAGTGTGGCCTACGACTGCATATAACGGAATCGAAGAATTCATTTTTGGGTTCAGCAATTCCCATGTATTCTCATTGATTGTATATTTCCAGAGTTCGTTGGAGATAGTATTATATATAAGACCTCCGTATAGGTAAATAGCACCATCATGTAAGATTAAACTATGCCCGTAACGCTGGGCAGGTCCCTCTGTTAAAGGTTCAATGGTCTCCCAGGTTTTAGTTGGTATATTATATCTGAAAATAAACACAGGAGAAAATATCAATAATATTGCACTATTTCAATAAAATTGACGTTAAATTTTTCATTTCCCTAAACTTAAGTTCAATATATAAATCAGATTAATAAGGTATTAAGAAAGGGGTATAAACAAAGAAAAAATGTTCCGGCATGAGCTCAGAATTCTGAAGAACAGAAATTTCAATTAATTCAAGAACAATAGTATAGAATACATTTTAAGTATTTAACTTTTGATCAATTGGTAATTTTTATATTCTAAAATATATGTTTTGGAATGATGTCTTGATTGTTTGTCTATGAAAACATTATGTTGTCAGTATGTGTCAGTTATTAATCCCTTAGAGACAAACTTCTTTGTTTATTTTATAATCATAATACCTCTGCAAGGAATTTATTTTTCAATCCATTCTTTAATCTTCATTCTACTCTATCAAAATACAAAGTAACAATAGAATGAGACACTTATCTTTAAAACCACCAGTTCTAAACTCTATAGAATTTGAAAATATCTATAAACATTGTCAATTAAAAAATCTTGCCAGAAAATATGCTACTGCTGTATTATTAACAATGCTCAAAGAAGCATGACTTTTTTGCAATCAGGATTAAACTCTTTGATTCAATCTTCTCAAATCTCTTAAACCTGATTATCTGAGGAAATGCTCCTCAAAATGCTACTATGGTATTATTGAAACCTTGACACATTTCAAATATAAAGAAATGTAAATAAATAAAAAGTCATTATCTGACTTTGTTGATTTCTACTTTTTAAAATTTAGAATGTTGAAGGTATTAAAAATATAATCTTTGGAATGATGTCCTGATTGCTTGTCTATAAAAACATTACGTTGTCAGTAGGTGTCAGTTATTAACCCCACAGACAAACTTCTGTGTTTATTCTATGAAAATAACACCTCTGCCAGATTTGTATTTTCTAATATTCTTAAATTCTACTTTTAAGCTAAGATAGAAAGAAAACTTAAACAAGATACCTTTTTATAACCCTAAATCTCTAAATGAGAAATTTTATATTGAAATGTATCTTCTGATCTTATGCATTTATCAATACACATTTTAAGGATGAAATCTTGGAATAAAATATGTCACTAGAAAATATGCTCAAAGAAACATAACTGATTCACAGGAAGATTCCTATTAACATTCTTTGATTCATTCAACTCATTTATTTGATGGCATTTCATAATCCCTAATACTGAAGAAACTGGGTCACTGTTTGTCAAAATGAGTCCATTATAGGATTATTTTATCCTCATATATTTCTAAATTTTTACCAGCTTAATTTTTATCTAAATCTGCAATTTTGAAAAAGGTTAAAATGAAAAATTAAGATATATTTAAAATAAATCACAAGTTTCTTTAAAAAACAAAATTCACATTGATTGAATTAATTTATAATTCATGATCATAAGTTTATTATTTATTTCATTAAAATCCAATCAAGACAACACAAAAACAATGAAAAACAATTCTTCAATTAAACTAATTAGACAATACTGCAAACTGCCAAACATAAAACTCAAAAAACACATGTCAAAATACAAATCCTTAATAAGCTTAATGAACAAGTGATAATAACAAAAACAAAAACAGCAGATTAAAACAATGAGCTGTCAAACGAATGCCAAATTGATAAAACCATGGATTAAACTGTGAAGTTTGGAGGTATAGATGACACAAACTGACATGGATTAGAAAGAAGGGGTATAAATACTCAGATATTGAGCAGACAGTGACATATTCAGGATTCTTCAGGACTAAGAGAGTCACACATCAAGAAAGCAGGACAGGTAAATATGTAAATAATTCATCAACTTTTTGTTAAGGATTTTCAGAAAGATTGGTTTACAGACATTGGCAATAGAAAGATACACTGGTCCTTAATATTCAGTGGGTCTTTCTTGCCAACCTTTGTGAATTATTTATCATCAGTTGATTTTTACATTTGTGATAGTTCCAGTATTTTAATTCACTGACATTGGCAATAGAATGAGGCACTGTTCTATTAAATTCAGTGCAACTTTCTTGTCAAACTTTGTGAATTATTTATCTTCATTTGGCTTTTTCAAGTAATATGTGATTGTTCAAGTATTTTAATTGACAGACATTGGCAATAGAATGAGGCACTGTTCTATTAAGTTCAGTGCAACTTTCTTGTCAAACTTTGTGAATTATTTATCATCATCCAATTTCTCAAGCAATATGCCATTGTTCCAGTATTTTTAATTTACAGACATTGGCAATAGAATGAGGCACTGTTCTATTAAATTCAGTGCAACTTTGTTGTCAAACTTTGTGAATTATTTATCACCATACAATTTTCTCAAGCAATATGCCATTGTTCCAGTATTTTAATTCACAGACATTGGCAATAGAATGAGGCACTGTTCTATTAAAGTCAGTGCAACTTTCTTGTCAAACTTTGTGAATTATTTATCATCATTTGTTTTTCACTATTTATATGTGTTGTTCCAGTATTTTAATTTACAGACATTGGCAATAGAATGATGCACTGTTCTATTAAATTCAGTGCAACTTTCTTGTCAAACTTTGTGAATTATTTATCATCATTTGATTTTCACAAGTAATATGTGATTGTTCCAGTATTTTAATTCACAGACATTGGCAATTGAATGAGGCACTGTTCTAATAAACTCAGTGCAACTTTCATGTCAAACTCTGTGAATTATTTATCATCATTCAGTTTTCTCAAGTTATATGTGATTGTTCAAGTATTTTAGTTTACAGACATTGGCAATAGAATGAGGCACTGTTCTATTAAATTCAGTGCAACTTTCTTGTCAAACTTTGTGAATTATTTATCATCATCCAATTTCTCAAGCAATATGCCATTGTTCCAGTATTTTTAATTTACAGACATTGGCAATAGAATGAGGCACTGTTCTATTAAATTCAGTGCAACTTTCTTGTCAAACTTTGAATTATTTATCATCATACGATTTTCTCAAGTAATACGCCATTGTTCCAGTATTTTTAATTTACAGACATTGGCAATAGAATGAGGCACTGTTCTATTAAATTCAGTGCAACTTTCTTGTCAAACTTTGTGAATTATTTATCATCATCCGATTTCTCAAGCAATATGCCATTGTTCCAGTATTTTAATTCACAGACATTGGCAATAGAATGAGGCACTGTTCTATTAAATTCAGTGCAACTTTCTTGTCAAACTTTGTGAATTATTTATCTTCATTCAGTTTTCTCGAGTAAAATGCGATTGTTCCAGTATTTTAATTTCCAGACATTGGCAATAGAAAGAGGCACTGTTCTATTAAACTCAGTGCAACGTTCTTGCCAAACTTGGTGAATTATTAATCTTCATTCAGTTTTCTCGAGTAAAATGCGATTGTTCCAGTATTTTAATTTCCAGACATTGGCAATAGAAAGAGGCACTGTTCTATTAAATTCAGTGCAACTTTCTTGTCAAACTTTGTGAATTATTTATCTTCATTCAATTTTCACAAGTTATATGTGATTGTTCCAGTATTTTAATTCACTGACATTGGCAATAGAATGAGGCACTGTTCTATTAAATTCAGTGCAACTTTCTTGTCAAACTTTGTGAATTATTTATCTTCATTCAGTTTTCTCCAGTAAAATGCGATTGTTCGATCCAGTATTTTAATTCACAGACATTGGCAATAGAATGAGGCACTGTTCTATTAAAGTCAGTGCAACTTTCTTGTCAAACTTTGTGAATTATTTATCTTCATTCAGTTTTCTCCAGTAAAATGCGATTGTTCGATCCAGTATTTTAATTCACAGACATTGGCAATAGAATGAGGCACTGTTCTATTAAATTCAGTGCAACTTTCTTGTCAAACTTTGTGAATTATTTATCTTCATTCAGTTTTCTCCAGTAAAATGCGATTGTTCGATCCAGTATTTTAATTCACAGACATTGGCAATAGAATGAGGCACTGTTCTATTAAATTCAGTGCAACTTTCTTGTCAAACTTTGTGAATTATTTATCTTCATTCAGTTTTCTCAAGTAATATGCGATTGTTCGAGTATTTTAATTTACAGACATTGGCAATAGAATGAGGCACTGTTTTATTAAATTCAGTGCAACTTTCTTGTCAAACTTTGTGAATTATTTATCATCATACGATTTTCTCAAGCAATATGCCATTGTTCCAGTATTTTAATTCACTGACATTGGCAATAGAATGAGGCACTGTTCTATTAAATTCAGTGCAACTTTCTTGTCAAACTTTGTGAATTATTTATCTTCATTTGGCTTTTTCAAGTAATATGTGATTGTTCAAGTATTTTAATTGACAGACATTGGCAATAGAATGAGGCACTGTTCTATTAAATTCAGTGCAACTTTCTTGTCAAACTTTGTGAATTATTTATCTTCATTCAGTTTTCTCCAGTAAAATGCGATTGTTCGATCCAGTATTTTAATTCACAGACATTGGCAATAGAATGAGGCACTGTTCTATTAAATTCAGTGCAACTTTCTTGTCAAACTTTGTGAATTATTTATCTTCATTCAGTTTTCTCCAGTAAAATGCGATTGTTCGATCCAGTATTTTAATTCACAGACATTGGCAATAGAATGAGGCACTGTTCTATTAAATTCAGTGCAACTTTCTTGTCAAACTTTGTGAATTATTTATCATCATACGATTTTCTCAAGCAATATGCAATTGTTCCAGTATTTTAATTCACAGACATTGGCAATAGAATGAGGCACTGTTCTATTAAATTCAGTGCAACTTTCTTGTCAAACTTTGTGAATTATTTATCATCATTTGTTTTTCACTATTTATATGTGTTGTTCCAGTATTTTAATTTACAGACATTGGCAATAGAATGATGCACTGTTCTATTAAATTCAGTGCAACTTTCTTGCCAAACTTTGTGAATTATTTATCTTCATTCAGTTTTCAAAAGTAATATGCGTTTGTTCCAATATATTTAATTTACAGACATTGGCAATAGAATGAGGCACTGTTCTATTAAACTCAGTGCAACTTTCATGTCAAACTCTGTGAATTATTTATCATCATTCAGTTTTCTCAAGTTATATGTGATTGTTCAAGTATTTTAGTTTACAGACATTGGCAATAGAATGAGGCACTGTTCTATTAAATTCAGTGCAACTTTCTTGCCAAACTTTGTGAATTATTTATCATCATTTGATTTTCACAAGTTATATGCCATTGTTCCAGTATTTTTAATTCACGGACATTGGCAATTGAATGAGGCACTGTTCTATTAAATTCAGTGCATCTTTCTTGTCAAACTTTGTGAATTATTTATCTTCATTCAGTTTTCAAAAGTAATATGCGATTGTTCAAGTATTTTAATTTACAGACATTGGCAATAGAAAGAGGCACTGTTCTATTAAATTCAGTGCAACTTTCTTGCCAAACTTTGTGAATTATTTATCATCATTTGATTTTCACAAGTAATATGTGATTGTTCCAGTATTTTAATTTACAGACATTGGCAATTGAATGAGGCACTGTTCTATTAAATTCAGTGCAACTTTCTTGTCAAACTTTGTGAATTATTTATCTTCATTTGGCTTTTTCAAGTAATATGTGATTGTTCAAGTATTTTAATTGACAGACATTGGCAATAGAATGAGGCACTGTTCTATTAAATTCAGTGCAACTTTCTTGTCAAACTTTGTGAATTATTTATCTTCATTTGGCTTTTTCAAGTAATATGTGATTGTTCCAGTATTTTAATTGACAGACATTGGCAATAGAAAGAGGCACTGTTCTATTAAATTCAGTGCAACTTTCTTGCCAAACTTTGTGAATTATTTATCTTCATTTGGCTTTTTCAAGTAATATGTGATTGTTCAAGTATTTTAATTGACAGACATTGGCAATAGAATGAGGCACTGTTCTATTAAATTCAGTGCAACTTTCTTGCCAAACTTTGTGAATTATTTATCATCATTTGATTTTCACAAGTAATATGTGATTGTTCCAGTATTTTAATTCACAGACATTGGCAATTGAATGAGGCACTGTTCTAATAAACTCAGTGCAACTTTCATGTCAAACTCTGTGAATTATTTATCATCATTCAGTTTTCTCAAGTTATATGTGATTGTTCAAGTATTTTAGTTTACAGACATTGGCAATAGAATGAGGCACTGTTCTATTAAACTCAGTGCAACTTTCTTGTCAAACTTTGTGAATTATTTATCATCATTCTGTTTTCTCAAGTTATATGTGATTGTTCAAGTATTTTAGTTTACAGACATTGGCAATAGAATGAGGCACTGTTCTATTAAATTCAGTGCATCTTTCTTGTCAAACTTTGTGAATTATTTATCTTCATTCAGTTTTCAAAAGTAATATGCGATTGTTCAAGTATTTTAATTTACAGACATTGGCAATAGAAAGAGGCACTGTTCTATTAAATTCAGTGCAACTTTCTTGCCAAACTTTGTGAATTATTTATCATCATTTGATTTTCACAAGTAATATGTGATTGTTCCAGTATTTTAATTTACAGACATTGGCAATAGAATGAGGCACTGTTCTATTAAACTCAGTGCAACTTTCTTGCCAAACTTTGTGAATTATTTATCTTCATTCAGTTTTCAAAAGTAATATGCGTTTGTTCCAATATATTTAATTTACAGACATTGGCAATTGAATGAGGCACTGTTCTATTAAATTCAGTGCAACTTTCTTGCCAAACTTTGTGAATTATTTATCTTCATTTGGTTTTCACAACTTATATGTGATTGTTCCAGTATTTTAATTCACGGACATTGGCAATTGAATGAGGCACTGTTCTATTAAATTCAGTGCAACTTTCTTGTCAAACTTTGTGAATTATTTATCTTCATTTGGTTTTCACAACTTATATGTGATTGTTCCAGTATTTTAATTCACGGACATTGGCAATTGAATGAGGCACTGTTCTAATAAACTCAGTGCAACTTTCATGTCAAACTCTGTGAATTATTTATCATCATTCAGTTTTCTCAAGTTATATGTGATTGTTCAAGTATTTTAGTTTACAGACATTGGCAATAGAATGAGGCACTGTTCTATTAAACTCAGTGCAACTTTCTTGTCAAACTTTGTGAATTATTTATCATCATTCTGTTTTCACAAGTTATATGCGATTGTTCAAGTATTTTAATTTACAGACATTGGCAATAGAATGAGGCACTGTTCTATTAAATTCAGTGCAACTTTCTTGTCAAACTTTGTGAATTATTTATCTTCATTTGATTTTCACAAGTAATATGTGATTGTTCCAGTATTTTAATTTACAGACATTGGCAATTGAATGAGGCACTGTTCTATTAAATTCAGTGCAACTTTCTTGTCAAACTTTGTGAATTATTTATCTTCACTTGATTTTCACAAGTTATATGTGGTTGTTCCAATATCTTAATTCACGGACATTGGCAATAGAATGAGGCACTGTTCTATTAAATTCAGTGCAACTTTCTTGTCAAACTTTGTGAATTATTTATCATCATACGATTTTCTCAAGCAATATGCCATTGTTCCAGTATTTTAATTCACAGACATTGGCAATAGAATGAGGCACTGTTCTATTAAATTCAGTGCAACTTTCTTGTCAAACTTTGTGAATTATTTATCATCATACGATTTTCTCAAGCAATATGCCATTGTTCCAGTATTTTAATTCACAGACATTGGCAATAGAATGAGGCACTGTTCTAATAAATTCAGTGCAACCTTCTTGCCAAACTTTGTGAGTTATTTATCATCATTTGATTTTCACAAGTTATATGCAATTGTTTGAGTATTTTAATTTACAGACATTGGCAATAGAATGAGGCACTGTTCTATTAAATTCAGTGCAACTTTCTTGTCAAACTTGGTGAATTATTCATCTTCATTCGGTTTTCATAAGTTATATGTGATTGTTCCAGTATTTTAATTCACTGACATTGGCAATAGAATGAGGCACTGTTCTATTAAATTCAGTGCATCTTTCTTGTCAAACTTTGTGAATTATTTATCTTCATTTGGTTTTGACAAGTAATATGCAATTGTTCCAGTATTATAATTTACAGACATTGGCAATAGAATGAGGCACTGTTCTATTAAATTCAGTGCAACTTTCTTGTCAAACTTTGTGAATTATTTATCATCATCCAGTTTTCTCAAGTAATATGCGATTGTTCGAGTATTTTAATTTACAGACATTGGCAATAGAATGAGGCACTGTTCTAATAAATTCAGTGCAACTTTCTTGCCAAACTTTGTGAATTATTTATCATCATTTGATTTTCACAACTTATATGCGATTGTTCCAGTATTTTAATTGACAGACATTGGCAATAGAATGAGGCACTGTTCTATTAAATAAAATAAATTTATCTTAATAAAAAAAATAAAATAAATTAACATACATTGGCAATAGAATGAGGCACTGTTTTATTAAACTCAGTGCAACTTTCTTGTCAAACTTTGTGAATTATCTATCTTCATTTGGTTTTCCCAAGAAATATGCATTTGTTCAGTATTTTAATTCACAGACATTGGCAATAGAATGAGGCACTGTTCTATTAAGTTCAGTGCAACTTTC
The DNA here is from genome assembly GCA_903813345.2 of Owenia fusiformis. Taxonomy (NCBI): domain Eukaryota; kingdom Metazoa; phylum Annelida; class Polychaeta; order Sabellida; family Oweniidae; genus Owenia; species Owenia fusiformis. The sequence continues at coordinate 36,048,277 of CAIIXF020000005.1, read as the reverse complement.
TTGCCAAACTTTGTGAATTATTTATCTTTATTTGATTTTCACAAGTTATATGCCATTGTTCCAGTATTTTTAATTCACGGACATTGGCAATTGAATGAGGCACTGTTCTATTAAATTCAGTGCAACTTTCTTGTCAAACTTTGTGAATTATTTATCTTCATTTGGTTTTCCCAAGAAATATGCATTTGTTCAGTATTTTAATTCACAGACATTGGCAATAGAATGAGGCACTGTTCTAATAAATTCAGTGCAACTTTCTTGTCAAACTTTGTGAATTATTTATCTTCATTTGGTTTTCCCAAGAAATATGCATTTGTTCAGTATTTTAATTCACAGACATTGGCAATAGAATGAGGCACTGTTCTAATAAATTCAGTGCAACTTTCTTGTCAAACTTTGTGAATTATTTATCTTCATTCAGTTTTCATAAGCAATATGCGTTTGTTCCAATATTTTTTATTTACAGACATTGGCAATTGAATGAGGCACTGTTCTATTTAACTCAGTGCAACTTTCTTGCCAAACTTTGTGAATAATTTATCTTCATTCAGTTTTCAAAAGTAATATGCGTTTGTTCCAGTATCTTAATTCACAGACATTGGCAACAGAATGAGTCACTGTTCTATTAAACTCAGTGCAACTTTCTTGCCAAACTTTGTGAATTATTTATCTTCATTCAGTTTTCTCAAGTAATATGAAATTGATCCGGTATTTTAATTTACAGACATTGGCAATAGAATGAGGCACTGTTCTATTAAATTCAGTGCAACTTTCTTGGCAAACTTTGTGGATTATTTATCTTCATTCAGTTTTCTCAAGTAATATGAAATTGATCCGGTATTTTAATTTACAGACATTGGCAATAGAATGAGGCACTGTTCTATTAAATTCAGTGCATCTCTCTTGTCAAACTTTGTGAGTTATTTATCATCATTTGATTTTCATAAGTAATATGCCATTGTTCGAGTATTTTAATTTACAGACATTGGCAATAGAATGAGGCACTGTTCTATTAAATTCAGTGCAACTTTCTTGTCAAACTTTGTGAGTTATTTATCATCATTTGATTTTCATAAGTAATATGCCATTGTTCGAGTATTTTAATTTACAGACATTGGCAATAGAATGAGGCACTGTTCTATTAAATTCAGTGCAACTTTCTTGTCAAACTTTGTGAGTTATTTATCATCATTTGATTTTCATAAGTAATATGCCATTGTTCGAGTATTTTAATTTACAGACATTGGCAATAGAATGAGGCACTGTTCTATTAAATTCAGTGCAACTTTCTTGTCAAACTTTGTAAATTATTTACCATCATCCAGTTTTCTCAAGTAATATGCATTTGTTCAGTATTTTAATTGACAGACATTGGCAATAGAATGAGGCACTGTTCTATTAAATTCAGTGCAACTTTCTTGTCAAACTTTGTGAGTTATTTATCATCATTTGATTTTCAAAAGTAATATGCGATTGTTCGAGTATTTTAATTTACAGACATTGGCAATAGAATGAGGCACTGTTCTATTAAATTCAGTGCAATTTTCTTGCCAAACTTGGTGATTTATTTATCATCATTTGATTTTCACAAGTTATATGTGATTGTTCCAGTATTTTAATTTACAGACATTGGCAATAGAATGAGGCACTGTTCTATTAAATTCAGTGCAACTTTCTTGCCAAACTTTGTGAATTATTTATCTTCATTTGGTTTTCACAAGTAATATGCAATTCTTCCAGTATTTTAATTTACAGACATTGGCAATAGAATGAGTCACTGTTCTATTAAATTCAGTGCAACTTTCTTGCCAAACTTTGTGAATTATTTATCATCATTTGATTTTCACAAGTTATATGCAATTGTTACAGTATTTTTAATTTACAGACATTGGCAATAGAATGAGGCACTGTTCTATTAAATTCAGTGCATCTCTCTTGTCAAACTTTGTGAATAATTTATCTTCATTTGGTTTTCACAAGTAATATGCAATTGTTCAGTATTTTAATTCACGGACATTGGCAATAGAATGAGGCACTGTCCTATTAAATTCAGTGCAAATTTCTTGTCAAACTTGGTGAATTATTTATCATCATTTGGTTTTCATAAGTTATATGTGATTGTTCGAGTATTATCATTTACAGACATTGGCAATAGAATGAGGCACTGTTCTATTAAATTCAGTGCAACTTTCTTGCCAAACTTTGTGAATTATTTATCATCATTTGATTTTCACAAGTTATATGCGATTGTTCAAGTATTTTAATTCACTGACATTGGCAATAGAATGAGGCACTGTTCTATTAAATTCAGTGCATCCTTCTTGCCAAACTTTGTGAATTATTTATCATCATTTGGTTTTCACAAGTTAAACGTGATTGTTCCAGTATTTTAATTTACAGACATTGGCAATAGAATGAGGCACTGTTCTATTAAATTCAGTGCAACTTTCTTGTCAAACTTTGTGAATTATTTATCATCATTTGATTTTCACAAGTTATATGCGATTGTTCAGTATTTTAATTCACTGACATTGGCAATAGAATGAGGCACTGTTCTAATAAATTCAGTGCATCCTTCTTGCCAAACTTTGTGAATAATTTATCATCATTTGGTTTTCATAAGTTATATGTGATTGTTCCAGTATTATCATTTACAGACATTGGCAATAGAATGAGGCACTGTTCTATTAAATTCAGTGCATCCTTCTTGCCAAACTTTGTGAATAATTTATCATCATTTGATTTTCACAAGTTATATGTGATTGTTCCAGTATTATCATTTACAGACATTGGCAATAGAATGAGGCACTGTTCTATTAAATTCAGTGCATCCTTCTTGCCAAACTTTGTGAATTATTTATCTTCATTTGGTTTTCCCAAGAAATATTCCAGTATTTTAATTCACTGACATTGGCAATAGAATGAGGCACTGTTCTATGAAATTCAGTGCAACTTTCTTGCCAAACTTTGTGAATTATTTATCATCATTTGATTTTCACAAGTTATATGTGATTGTTCCAGTATTATCATTTACAGACATTGGCAATAGAATGAGGCACTGTTCTATTAAATTCAGTGCATCCTTCTTGCCAAACTTTGTGAATAATTTATCATCATTTGGTTTTCATAAGTTATATGTGATTGTTCCAGTATTATCATTTACAGACATTGGCAATAGAATGAGGCACTGTTCTATTAAATTCAGTGCATCCTTCTTGCCAAACTTTGTGAATAATTTATCATCATTTGGTTTTCATAAGTTATATGTGATTGTTCCAGTATTATCATTTACAGACATTGGCAATAGAATGAGGCACTGTTCTATTAAATTCAGTGCATCCTTCTTGCCAAACTTTGTGAATAATTTATCATCATTTGGTTTTCATAAGTTATATGTGATTGTTCCAGTATTTTAATTTACAGACATTGGCAATAGAATGAGGCACTGGCAAAAGACAAAGCTACGGTTTACTAAAATTGGCAATGAAAGGAGACACTGTTTTGTCTTCAGTACCCCTTTCTTGGCAAACTTAGTGGACTGACCCATCATCAAGAATGTCAACTAGCAAACAGCAAAGTTCAGGTTTACTGAAATTGGCAATGAAAGGAGGCACTGTTTTATATTCAGTACCCCTTTTTTGGCAAACTTAGTGGACTGACCTATCATCAAGAATGTCAACTAGCAAACAGCAAAGTTCAGGTTTACTGAAATTGGCAATGAAAGGAGGCACTGTTTTGTATTCAGTACCTCTTTCTTGGCAAACTTAGTGGACTGACCTTTCATCAAGAATTTCAACTAGCAAGCAGCAAAGTTCAGGTTTACTGAAATTGGCAATGAAAGGAGGCACTGTTTTGTATTCAGTACCCTTTTCTTGGCAAACTTAGTGGACTGACTCATCATCAAGTATCTGAACTTGCAAAGAGCAAATATCAGGTTTACTGAAATTGGCAATGAAAGGAGGCACTGTTTTATATTCAGTATCCCTTTCTTGGCAAACTTAGTGGACTGACCTTTCATCAAGAATTTCAACTAGCAAGCAGCAAAGTTCAGGTTTACTGAAATTGGCAATGAAAGGAGGCACTGTTTTGTCTTCAGTACCCCTTTCTTGGCAAACTTAGTGGACTGACCTATCATCAAGAATTTCAACTAGCAAGCAGCAAAGTTCAGGTTTACTGAAATTGGCAATGAAAGGAGGCACTGTTTTATATTCAGTACCCCTTTCTTGGCAAACTTAGTGGACTGACCTATCATCAAGAATTTCAACTAGCAAGCAGCAAAGTTCAGGTTTACTGAAATTGGCAATGAAAGGAGGCGCTGTTTTGTATTCAGTACCCCTTTCTTGGCAAACTTAGTGGACTGACCTATCATCAAGAATTTCAACTAGCAAGCAGCAAAGTTCAGGTTTACTGAAATTGGCAATGAAAGGAGGCGCTGTTTTGTATTCAGTACCCCTTTCTTGGCAAACTTAGTGGACAAACCTATCATCAAGAATTTCAACTAGCAAGCAGCAAAGTTCAGGTTTACTGAAATTGGCAATGAAAGGAGGCACTGTTTTATATTCAGTACCCATTTCTTGGCAAACTTAGTGGACTGACCTATCATCAAGTATCTGAACTTGCAAACAGCAAATATCAGGTTTACTGAAATTGGCAATGAAAGCAGGCACTGTTTCATATTCAGTACCACTTTCTTGGCAAACTTAGTGGACTGTCCTATCACCAAGTATCTCAACTAGTAAACAGCAAAGTTCAGGTTTACTGAAATTGGCAATGAAAGGAGGCACTGTTTTATATTCAGTACCCATTTCTTGGCAAACTTAGTGGACTGACCTATCATCAAGTATCTGAACTTGCAAACAGCAAATATCAGGTTTACTGAAATTGGCAATGAAAGGAGGCACTGTTTCATATTCAGTACCCCTTTCTTGGCAAACGTAGTGAACTGACCTATCATCAAGTATCTCAACTGGCAAACAGCAAAGTTCAGGTTTACTGAAATTGGCAATGAAAGGAGGCACTGTTTCATATTCAGTATCCCTTTCTTGGCAAACTTAGTGGACTAACCTATCATCAAGTATCTCAACTGGCAAACAGCAAAGTTCAGGTTTACTGAAATTGGCAATGAAAGGAGGCACTGTTTCATATTCAGTATCCCTTTCTTGGCAAACTTAGTGGACTAACCTATCATCAAGTATCTCAACAAGCAAACAACAAATATCAGGTTTACTGAAATTGGCAATGAAAGGAGGCACTGTTTCATATTCAGTATCCCTTTCTTGGCAAACTTAGTGAACTGACCTATCATCAAGAATTTCAACAAGCAAACAGCAAAGTTCAGGTTTACTAAAATTGGCAATGAAAGGAGGCACTGTTTTTTATTCAGTACCCTTTTCTTGGCAAACTTAGTGGACTGACCTATCATCAATCATCTGAACTGGCAAACAGGAAAGTTCAGGTTTACTGAAATTGGCAATGAAAGGAGGCACTGTTTCATATTCAGTATCCCTTTCTTGGCAAACTTAGTGGACTAACCTATCATCAAGTATCTCAACTGGCAAACAGCAAAGTTCAGGTTTACTGAAATTGGCAATGAAAGGAGGCACTGTTTCATATTCAGTATCCCTTTCTTGGCAAACTTAGTGGACTAACCTATCATCAAGTATCTCAACAAGCAAACAACAAATATCAGGTTTACTGAAATTGGCAATGAAAGGAGGCACTGTTTCATATTCAGTATCCCTTTCTTGGCAAACTTAGTGAACTGACCTATCATCAAGAATTTCAACAAGCAAACAGCAAAGTTCAGGTTTACTAAAATTGGCAATGAAAGGAGGCACTGTTTTATATTCAGTACCCTTTTCTTGGCAAACTTAGTGGACTGTCCTATCACCAAGTATCTCAACTAGTAAACAGCAAAGTTCAGGTTTACTGAAATTGGCAATGAAAGGAGGCACTGTTTCATATTCAGTATCCCTTTCTTGGCAAACTTAGTGAACTGACCTATCATCAAGAATTTCAACAAGCAAACAACAAATATCAGGTTTACTGAAATTGGCAATGAAAGGAGGCACTGTTTTATATTCAGTACCCCCTTCTTGGCAAACTTAGTGGACTAACCTATCATCAAGTATCTCAACAAGCAAACAACAAATATCAGGTTTACTGAAATTGGCAATGAAAGGAGGCACTGTTTCATATTCAGTACCCCTTTCTTGGCAAACTTAGTGGACTGTCCTATCATCAAGTATCTCAACTAGTAAACAACAAATATCAGGTTTACTGAAATTGGCAATGAAAGGAGGCACTGTTTCATATTCAGTACCACTTTCTTGGCAAACTTAGTGGACTGTCCTATCACCAAGTATCTCAACTAGTAAACAGCAAAGTTCAGGTTTACTGAAATTGGCAATGAAAGGAGGCACTGTTTTATATTCAGTACCCATTTCTTGGCAAACTTAGTGGACTGACCTATCATCAAGTATCTGAACTTGCAAACAGCAAATATCAGGTTTACTGAAATTGGCAAAGATAGGAGGCACTGTTTCATATTCAGTACCACTTTCTTGGCAAACTTAGTGGACTGACCTATCATCAAGAATTTCAACAAGCAAACAGCAAAGATCAGGTTTACTGAAATTGGCAATGAAAGGAGGCACTGTTTCATATTCAGTACCACTTTCTTGGCAAACTTAGTGGACTGTCCTATCACCAAGTATCTCAACTAGTAAACAGCAAAGTTCAGGTTTACTGAAATTGGCAATGAAAGGAGGCACTGTTTTATATTCAGTACCCATTTCTTGGCAAACTTAGTGGACTGACCTATCATCAAGTATCTGAACTTGCAAACAGCAAATATCAGGTTTACTGAAATTGGCAATGAAAGCAGGCACTGTTTCATATTCAGTACCACTTTCTTGGCAAACTTAGTGGGCTGACCTATCATCAAGTATCTCAACTAGTAAACAGCAAAGTTCAGGTTTACTGAAATTGGCAATGAAAGGAGGCACTGTTTTATATTCAGTACCCATTTCTTGGCAAACTTAGTGGACTGACCTATCATCAAGTATCTGAACTTGCAAACAGCAAATATCAGGTTTACTGAAATTGGCAATGAAAGGAGGCACTGTTTCATATTCAGTACCCCTTTCTTGGCAAACGTAGTGAACTGACCTATCATCAAGTATCTCAACTGGCAAACAGCAAAGTTCAGGTTTACTGAAATTGGCAATGAAAGGAGGCACTGTTTCATATTCAGTATCCCTTTCTTGGCAAACTTAGTGGACTAACCTATCATCAAGTATCTCAACTGGCAAACAGCAAAGTTCAGGTTTACTGAAATTGGCAATGAAAGGAGGCACTGTTTCATATTCAGTATCCCTTTCTTGGCAAACTTAGTGGACTAACCTATCATCAAGTATCTCAACAAGCAAACAACAAATATCAGGTTTACTGAAATTGGCAATGAAAGGAGGCACTGTTTCATATTCAGTATCCCTTTCTTGGCAAACTTAGTGAACTGACCTATCATCAAGAATTTCAACAAGCAAACAGCAAAGTTCAGGTTTACTAAAATTGGCAATGAAAGGAGGCACTGTTTTATATTCAGTACCCTTTTCTTGGCAAACTTAGTGGACTGACCTATCATCAATCATCTGAACTGGCAAACAGGAAAGTTCAGGTTTACTGAAATTGGCAATGAAAGGAGGCACTGTTTCATATTCAGTATCCCTTTCTTGGCAAACTTAGTGAACTGACCTATCATCAAGAATTTCAACAAGCAAACAACAAATATCAGGTTTACTGAAATTGGCAATGAAAGGAGGCACTGTTTTATATTCAGTACCCCCTTCTTGGCAAACTTAGTGGACTAACCTATCATCAAGTATCTCAACAAGCAAACAACAAATATCAGGTTTACTGAAATTGGCAATGAAAGGAGGCACTGTTTCATATTCAGTACCCCTTTCTTGGCAAACTTAGTGGACTGTCCTATCATCAAGTATCTCAACTAGTAAACAGCAAAGTTCAGGTTTACTGAAATTGGCAATGAAAGGAGGCACTGTTTTACATTCAGTACCTCTTTCTTGGCAAACTTAGTGGACTGACGTATCATCAAGAATTTCAACTAACAAACAACAAAGTTCAGGTTTACTGAAATTGGCAATGAAAGGCGGCACTGTTTTATATTCAGAACCCCTTTCTTGGCAAACTTAGTGGACTGACCTATCATCAATCATCTCAATTGGCAAAAGACAAAGCTAAGGTTTACTGAAATTGGTAATGAAAGGAGGCACTATTTCATATTCAGTATCCTTTTCTTGGCAAACTTAGTGGACTGTCCTATCACCAAGTATCTCAACTAGTAAACAGCAAAGTTCAGGTTTACTGAAATTGGCAATGAAAGGCGGCACTGTTTTATATTCAGAACCCCTTTCTTGGCAAACTTAGTGGACTGACCTATCATCAATCATCTCAATTGGCAAAAGACAAAGCTAAGGTTTACTGAAATTGGTAATGAAAGGAGGCACTATTTCATATTCAGTATCCTTTTCTTGGCAAACTTAGTGGACTAACCTATCATCAAGTATCTAAACTGGCAAAAGACAAAGCTAAGGTTTACTTAAATTGGCAATGAAAGGAGGCACTGTTTTAAATTCAGTACCCCTTTCTTGGCAAACTTAGTGGACTAACCTATCATCAAATATCTCAACTGGCAAAAGACAAAGCTAAGGTTTACTGAAATTGGCAATGAAAGGAGGCACTGTTTTATATTCAGTATCCCTTTCTTGGCAAACTCAGTGGACTGACCTATTAGCAAGCATCTCAACTAACAAACAACAACGTTCAGATTTACTGAAATTGGCAATGAAAGGAAACACTGTTTTATATCCAGTACCCCTTTCTTGGCAAACTTAGTGAACTGACCTATCATCAAGAATTTCAACAAGCAAATAGCAAAGTTCAGGTTTACTGAAATTGGCAATGAAAGGAGACACTGTTTTATATTCAGTATCCCTTTCTTGGCAAACTCAGTGGACTGACCTATCATCAAGTATCTCAACTGGCAAAAGACAAAGCTACGGTTTACTAAAATTGGCAATGAAAGGAGGCACTGTTTTATATTCAGTACCCCTTTCTTGGCAAACTTAGTGGACTGACCTTTCACCAAGCATCTCAACTAGTAAACAGCAAATATCAGGTTTACTGAAATTGGCAATGAAAGGAGGCACTGTTTTATATTCAGTACCCCTTTCTTGGCAAACTTAGTGGACTGTCCTATCATCAATATCTCAACTAGTAAACAGCAAAGTTCAGGTTTACTGAAATTGGCAATGAAAGGAGGCACTGTTTTATATTCAGTACCCCTTTCTTGGCAAACTTAGTGGACTGACCTATCACCAAGTATCTCAACTAGTAAACAGCAAATATCAGGTTTACTGAAATTGGCAATTAAAGGAGGCACTGTTTTATATTCAGTATCCCTTTATTGGCAAATTTAGTAGACTGACGTATCATCAAGAATGTCAACTAGCAAACAGCAAATATTGGGTTTACTGAAATTGGCAATGAAAGGAGGCAAACTTAGTGGGCTGACCTATCATCAAGTATCTCAACTAGTAAACAGCAAAGATCAGGTTTACTGAAATTGGCAATTAAAGGAGGCACTGTTTTATATTCAGTATCCCTTTATTGGCAAATTTAGTAGACTGACGTATCATCAAGAATGTCAACTAGCAAACAGCAAATATCGGGTTTACTGAAATTGGCAATGGAAGGAGGCACTGTTTTATATTCAGTATCCCTTTCTTGGCAAACTTAGTAGACTGACGTATCATCAAGAATGTCAACTAGCAAACAGCAAATATCGGGTTTACTGAAATTGGCAATTAAAGGAGGCACTGTTTTATATTCAGGACCCCTTTCTTGGCAAACTTAGTGGACTGACCCATCATCAAGAATGTCAACCAGCAAACAGCAAATATCAGGTTTACTGAAATTGGCAATGATAGGAGACACTGTTTTATATTCAGTACCCCTTTCTTGGCAAACTTAGTGGACTGACCCATCATCAAGAATGTCAACTAGCAAACAACAAAGTTCAGATTTACTGAAATTGGCAATGACTGATCTATCATCAAGCACCTCAACTAACAAACAACAAAGTTCAGATTTACTGAAATTGGCAATGAAAGCAGGCACTGTTTTATATTCAGGACCCCTTTCTTGGCAAACTTAGTGGACTGACCCATCATCAAGAATGTCAACTAGCAAACAGCAAATATAAGGTTTACTGAAATTGGCAATTAAAGGAGGCACTGTTTTATATTCAGTACCCCTTTCTTGGCAAACTTAGTGGACTGACCCATCATCAAGAATGTCAACCAGCAAACAGCAAATATCAGGTTTACTGAAATTGGCAATGATAGGAGACACTGTTTTATATTCAGTACCCCTTTCTTGGCAAACTTAGTGGACTGACCCATCATCAAGAATGTCAACTAGCAAACACCAAATATCAGGTTTACTGAAATTGGCAATGAAAGGAGACACTGTTTTATATTCAGTACCACTTTCTTGGCAAACTTAATGGACTGAGCTATCATCAAGAATTTCAACTAGTAAACAGCAAAGTTCAGGTTTACTGAAATTGGCAATGAAAGGAGGCACTGTTTTATATTCAGTACCACTTTCTTGGCAAACTTAGTGGACTAACCTATCATCAAGTATCTCAACTGGCAAAAGACAAAGCTACAGTTTACTGAAATTGGCAATGAAAGGAGACACTGTTTTATATTCAGTACCCCTTTCTTGGCAAACTTAGTGGATTAACGTATCATCAAGTATCTCAACTGGCAAAAGACAAAGCTACAGTTTACTGAAATTGGCAATGAAAGAAGACACTGTTTTATATTCAGTACCCCTTTCTTGGCAAACTTAGTGGACTAACCTATCATCAAGTATCTCAACTGGCAAAAGACAAAGCTACGGTTTACTGATATTGGCAATGAAAGGAGGCACTGTTTTATATTCAGTACCCTTTTCTTGGCAAACTTAGTGAACTGACCCATCATCAAGAATTTCAACTAGAAAACAGCAAATTTCAGGTTTACTGAAATTGGCAATGAAAGGAGGCACTGTTTTATATTCAGTACTCCTTTCTTGGCAAACTTAGCGGACTGACCTATCATCAAGTATCTCAACTGGCAAAAGCAGAGCTAAGGTTTACTGAAATTGGCAATGAAAGGAGGCACTGTTTTCAATCAGAACCCATTTCTTGACAATTTATTTAAAAAATAAAACGGTTCAAAATAAATTGACTGACCCATCAAGAACTGTACTTGTAACATCAAAAGATTTCTCATTTGACGAACGGTCTCTACTTCTTTTCAAAGGAAGTTCTCATTTAATAGCGAAAGTACTCAAAATGCTCCATTTTCAATAATGATTTGAGATGACAGATACCACAAATATCTTAATTACACACAATTGATAAATCAATCATGATACATAAAATGAATCATCCCTTATAAAATTATATAATAGCTATATACTTTCCATTTACACTTACTTTACAATATTTTCAAATGGTGTATTCCCAAAGTTGTCTCCACTGAGAACATAGATATCAGCACCATATATGACACTTTTATGTGAGGCCCTGCCTCCTATAGTGTTTGTGCTAATCTCTGGCATCCATACGCCCTTGCGGTCTGGTGTACTGCAGTCGATACCTGGATCATATAATATGCAGTTATGAGTTATCATTATTTATCATTATCATTTATATCATATTACTTTTAAGTTTGCTTGTATCTACCATATGTTATTTTTTGTTATGCAGGTTACATGTCCTTTGATTTCTCAATTTCAATCTCAAATTGTATTCAAACCTGATTTTCAAGACTTTATATATATATTCTTCTATATATTCTTCAATTGATTATGATAAAAAAGCAGAAGCAGAATGACTAGCCTATGGTATTAGATATTTATCATGCTGTTTTCTGATCACAGAAATGAAACTTCATGTACAGGGATATTTCTTCATTTTTTCTCATACCTCTGAAACCAGGTTCACATACACACATATTTTTCTGTGTATCGCAAGTGCCATTGATGCATCCTTTGGGACACTTAGGAATGTCACAGGCATCCCCCATCCACTTGCTATCGCAAATACACACAGATATATTACACGTCCCTTGGCCAGAACAGTCTTTGGGGCATCCAGCAATGCTGAAACAATAGAAAACGAGACATCGGTTAAATCATACATCATCTTGAACTCAGTATGTCCAAACTGAGCCCAACAGCTGATTTAGATGTATGGAAATATCCTTATTCTTGCATTAATGGGCAGTATACCTATTATATTCCATCATGATAAACCATGACATCTCAAATCTTCTCAGCCCTGAGGTGAAACAGAAAGATGATATGAGTATAAGAATGATTATATTCTTGTATTCTTAGTCAGTCTAATGCAAATCCCCAAGAAATGGGTCAGCTATATTATTCTTAATATTAATGAGAAATTACATGAATGTTAGCATGACTGATTTTTAAATATTATTTAACATTATTTAATATGTGTTCACATTAGTCATTCTGAATTAGTGTTATTCTGTTTTTAAATGTTCCCCTTGTGCTATCACATTATGGTAATGGGTTTCTTTTTACTGTAGCTATTTTCTAATTAACACAATATTGTTTTTCAATACGTTATGATAAAAAATAGCTAACTTTTTTGTTTTCAATATCACGATTAATAATAATATAAGCTATAAATATATCTATCCTTGTCTCCTCAGTAACAAGACTAGTTGCTAGGCATCCTGTCTGGTTTTTATTACAACAGGATCATGTAAGGACTTGTTATAAATCACTGATATACATTTACTATTGACAAATAAAAAATATGAATAAAATCACAAAATTAGATACTATCAATATCTCTTTAATACATTCTACAATCCAATAAAATGATATGCAGATATAGGTGAATACTATAATGAGGTTTCCATTAAATCTGCCGACAATAACAAATGGTTGTTAGGGCATGTGTTTCAAATTTCTTATTACTAGAGTCATTCAGAAACAAAATTCTAGGAAAGAAAATGAAATGAGTGCCTAGCCATTCCTGTCTCATGTATCAGAAACATGTGAGTCTGTGAAAAAATTTGTACTTCACTTGATAGATATCAAGATCACGCTATACATCTACACCAACTTATATATAACAGCTAAATCCCAAAACATGTTTCTGTAAAATCTAGCTAAAGAGTGTATTTATAGGATATCCTATGATTTTGAGGAATATCATTTTTATCTACGAGGTGATATTGATATCTGCACGAGAGAGCGAAGCGAACGAGTGCATATATCAATATCACCGAGTAGATTAAAATGATATTCTGAAAAAAATCATAGGATGTTCTTATTATCCTACACTTACAAGGAGTGTACTGAATGTATATCATTGTAAAATTAATTCCATGCCAAATAGAGTCAATTTGGCGGGAAATCAACAAGCGGAGTATATCGTCACAATATCCTCCGCATATTGGGTTTTCCGGAGTATATCGTCACGATATCCTCCGCCCGGAGTATATCGTTACGATATCCTCCGGATATTCATTTTGCCAATAAATATCAAATTTATTTTTTCATGTTATTATACATTTAGTACACTAAGTGTAGGATAATAATAAATATCTTATGATTTAATCTCACAAGCACGACATTGTTACAAACAGCGCTACTCACGTGTATGATATATTGAAGCCACTCATATTATATGCAGCATCGCTGTAGAAATGAAAGTACGCCTTCCCTGTGTTAAGTGTGATTGCAGGGAGACTGGATGAATTTGCTGCATTCTGTTTTAAGATTAAACCACTGAAATGTAAAGGACACACATATTATATATAAAAATTACAGAAAACCTGTATACTCGTATATCAGAATACCTATCCAATCTGAACACCTCAATGTGAATGGTTCTTCAGCCCCATTTTTTAATATGCCATGAACTTCCATGCTGAAACACCAGATTAAGTTTTACTAAAATTTTACTAATCTTTAATAAATATAGAGCACACAATATATAGTGTTAATGCTAAGACCATAGGACTGGGAAACCTTTCAGCAAAGATGATCTTCAATCACTGGCTCATCTCCATAATTAAGTATTTCGTATATTCCCAAGTGTTTGCCATGACAAGGGTTTATACAAACTAAAACCCTTTTCATTAGTCAAGTGTCTCTCTAGTACATACTTTGGAATTCAAACTATAAAACTGATCGCAATATAGCACCTATGAGTGCAATAAAAACTAGTTTAGAATTATAACACTGAAGAGATATGTATATTTCAAACAGATTCCTGTTCAGAGTATCTGGAAGAATCAGATTTTTTCTATTTTGAGTAGAACAGTTATTTGGCAGTGTAATAAGACGTCACAGAAACCCTTTGCAAGAGGACAGTTAGAATATGGAATCAGTTTTCTTAGAGCATAATAGAGCATCAATTAATAAATATGTATCCACAAAAGGCCAAGGATAAAGACTAATAAGTTGATTTTTGTATGTTAGAATGTACTGGTAATATATTTCTTACTCATTTCAAAGATGGAGGGGTCACCAAGCAAAAAATTCAATTTCAACACTTCTTGCCACAGTTTTCATTTCTTGCTTTTCCTCCTCTTGTACTATTGATTTCCCCATAAGGTTAAAGACTACAGGATCAATTTGATTAAGAGTAATGAACTAAGAATCGCTTAATGTTGCCTATTATGCAAACTGGAATAAACAATAGCATTGATTCCCTTTGACAGACACATCAATCCAATCACAAACAAGCTAGAATTGTAAACATATCCACAAGATGAATTCCGCTTGATCTTCTGGTATAATGGTCTAAGACCTAACAGAGCAAATGTTTATAATATGACAGGCAGTTCTAGCACTAAGAGGCTAGTTTATTTTAGAGATCTCGAAAACTACAATATACAGTGAAACCTGTAAAATGGAACCACTCTAGAAGTGGAACACCTCTTGAAGTGGAACACTTCTGTCAGTGGAATACTTTTCAGTCCCAAGATCAAAAGACTTAATCTTAAATGAACCTCTATAAGTAGAATAGATCCCAAGTAGAACACTTATTAGAGGTACCAAAGGTGTTCCACTTAGACATGTTTTACTGTACAGTAAAACCATGTCCAAACACCATAGAACCACGATAATATGTAAACCTCTCAATGTGAACACTTTTTAGTCAAATTTTTAATCTGCAACAATTAACCATGTTGAAACCATTGAAATGTGAACACTTGCCAATCCAGTGGTGTTTAAATAGACAGCTAGGTGTAACTGTAATCATACCTGTCCATCAATGGTCAATAAAACACTAAGTGCTCTTTAGTAGCACATCAACATAACTGAAAGTGTGAACATTCATTCTTGATTTTTCAATTACATATCAATTTTCTCTATTTTGTATAAAAACATGAAAGGTACATTTGCAAGTATTCACCATTATATTGATCTTCACGTTTCATTGATGTTTTGATATCTTAATGGGAGAAATCAATGTATCCAAGCAGAACAATCTTTAACCATTGCCAAGGAATGAAACCAATATGTTTTGAAATGAAGAAAATAGAGAAAAGGGGAGAATAAAAGCAAGAAATGGTATACAGCGACACAAAGATAGAAACATTACATATTATGTACGAGATATAAATGGTAGAAAATCTGCTGCTCAATCTGACATGAAATAAACATTAAAGAGAGTAAATAGTATTGATGCGATTTCATCTCCAGATTTAGTGATGTAGCATTGATCTGCAGTTAGTCTCTGCCAAGAAAACCGTTCATCTCATCAGAAACAGTCTCAACATTCTGCGGGAGAAAACATCTGATTATTTTGAGGAGTGAGATTTGTACAAATACCTATCTGTCTATCTCATATTCACTTGCTCATTTTCAACTGCCTGAGACACCTGAGAAGTGAAGATGTGTACACCTCCTGTTCAAGTCAAACAAAGTGATATTGATACAGGGATAACTAGAAAAACAGCAATTCCATGGAGTAGCAAATCCCACCAAACAAATCAATTTAATGCATCACTCCTTATTTTGAACTTCAAGTAGCAGTTTTGTCTCTGTTGACAAAGTCTACACTCATGACTGATATTTGTACTATCAGAAGAAATCATAAATGGTGGGCATTTTCAATTGAATCTAGCATTCCTTCTTGTGCCAAGTAGACATTGGCATATAGAATATGAACCAAATCTGTCAATTAGTATTTGAGTTATTGAAATAAATTTTTTTGAAACAAAGCGGTTATTTTGAATTCAGCAATCATCTTGGATTCTTGACAAGATTACTATGCCTCTGACGTATCAGCATATAAAACATGAATCAAATCCAGCAACTGAAATTTGAGTTATCAAAGATTACATCGTTTACAAAAAATGGCGGCTTTATTTGAATTGAGTGGCTATATTTAAAATTCCTTGTTGAGCAGAGGTCCTTCGCCTCATGAGAATTATATAAAGATTGAATCAGTGCCATCTTCATTTGGTATAACTGGTTATTACATCACACAAAAAAGTTAAATAGAACCCCAGCTGAACTGAAAATATTTGGGGAATTGTGCTTTCTATGAGAAATTCTTTGACAAAACAGTCCAACAAAACACTGCAAAACTCCTTTTCAGACAAAAACAATCATAATTAAAACCACTTACTTTAACTCATATAAGATAGACAAGAATGGTTTGGAAGGTCAATTTTTCTATAAATATGTTTTGACTGAGAAATATAAAGATAGAATTGATCAATTTTTCTGAAAATCTGATTTTAAATTGTCTTAGAGAGTGACCAGATCAGCTTGACCTTGGAGTTTTAACACAGGACATCAATTTCATGTTCCAAATATAGAGCTGTCAATCAAAATCATGAACTGTAAAAGTTATTTTTAGATTGACTGATGTGGATGATCTTCAACTTGAATTGTTCTCAGAAACAGAATTAACGTTTTGTAACAATACTCAAATTTAATTTGTAATCATTCAGGAAAATGATTTTGATAAATATATATACAGGTCAAAGTGACCTACTTGTAAAATTTATGGACAAAAATTCTTTTTAGCACAATAAAACAAAATATATCAGAATTTCCTCAAATTAAAGCATTTGGGTGTATCAAAGGCACAAATCATAAAGACAATACAACATTTTCGACCTAATTATATAACTAAATGAAACCCAACTTTGAAAAGATTTCTAAATTCTAGCAATTCCTACTTTTGGCAGCCACTGAATTTTCTGAGGCACAATCAGAAAAACAATACCATAATTGTGATCTATTTAAAATTTCTTCAATTTGAGTGTAGTACAGCCCTTCTTTGAAGAGATCGGGAAATTATTGGGAAATCTCAACATTAGGCAGCCACTTTGGTAAGAAATGGAAAATTCGATTTTCATGGAAAATTCCAACAATCTTCAAAGCAGTGGGCATATTGTTGAATATTATTTTGCATAAACTATTTACCAATATACATACATAATAATAACCGTGTTCTCCCTAGGATTTTTTCTCAAGTGGCTGCAAAATTCTCATTTTCACACTTACGTCCAAAATTGGTCAAAATATGCCATTTTACATGATTTTTCTCATCTTCAATTGGGTGTAAAAGAAATCTCAGATGGGTGCATGTCTTTTAAATTCTCAGGTGGGTGCTGCGCCCACTTGCTTAAATGCTGGGGAGACCACTGAATAATTGTATAATACAGAAAAAAAACAAAATGAAACAAACCTTAATACAGCTCTAAGTGAAGAGAACACAGAGTCTCCGTCATAGATATATACATGATCCCAGCTACATTCTGTCGCAAACTGCAACATCTGAAGGTGAATCTTGGTATTTGCCTCTCCGCTGTCTACAAGCCAGGTGCACTTCGTGTCCAGCGAATAATTACCGTACCCATCGCTTATAAACCCACTTTTTGCAGTTAATCTGAAACAAATAATGCAAATATCTATGGTTATGAAACTGTGTCTTACTCTAAGTCACTGGAAAATATCTCCAATTTAGAAGGTGTATGTAGTAAAGGCGGATAGGTTGTAACATAGGGGATTAAAACAGGACTACCTTTCCCTCCCTCAAAAATAAATGATCTCATTACACTAAATCTCTATTTCTTAGTTTATTTTAGAGCAAAACTCAGGTTAATCTCAGAGCAAAACTCAGGTTAATCTCAGAGACATATATAGTCTAAAAGTGATATCATGTTGAAAATAAACATTTTTGTAAGGAATATACTATTATGTGAGGTATGAGCAAATACTGAAGTGCAAAGTATCTTATCTCTTATCATAAAATAATTTATTCAAGTTTAAAGATGTTTAGGAATATCACAGTTGTGAATAATTAAAGTAATTTAGCTAAAATAAAACCTAAAATACTTCAGCATCTTTGTTCACTCGGCTCCTATTGGTCGCAGTGAAGACCAAGCATAGACGATACATTGTAATAGTATATGAATATGCAATATTATATAAATGAATGACATTTTTTACTCCTCTTTCAAAATATAATTAACTTTCTTGAGAAACTGAGAATCTTACTTAAGATAATGAATTAAATGCCTATAAGGTTCTGGTAAATAATAACAGAACAAAAAATATGTTTTGCAACTTGAGATGTCAGTTGCTTAATAAGCAGTTTAGTTAGCAAGTCCATACTTTATCAACATCCGGATACGGAACTGGCAAATTAAAAAGATGTTCAGGTTTTGGCATAGATTACGTCAAGTTAACATACTCTTTTGGGTTGAACTTGTCAATCATGGTGGCCCTAACATGTTAACCTTGTCAGGAACACACAAGTAAAATAATTGTGTTGTTAACATCCCTGAGATACTGTAATATTACTATATTGATAAAATTTAGTAGTAGAAGTGACAGAGAGCAAGACTCTCACTAAGCTTTTAGACTGTGGAGCAGCACCACAGTCTATTAAGTTCCAACCACAATATATTCACCACGCCATGTTTGTTGCCACAGTCTGAACTTGACTAAATACCCATTAATTTAAAGTATATTGTAAAAGGAATGAAGTAAATATATATTTTTGAATTGTACTTAGTTGTTATACTGAAAATGTTTCTACAATACCCCAAATGTTTCCTTGTGAGAACCCTGGAGAGTGTAAAATGCAAGAAGTGATATTTTCAAAAAGCATACCAATGTTTCTTTTAAAATCCCAATATCATTTCGGAAAAAAAAAATCAAGATATCTCATAAAATATAGAAGGTATTAAGACGCAAGAGATAACCTTGAAATAGAAGGCTTATCCTGATATAAAGTCAACTCAGAACTGTTGAACTTTTCAATGGTTTACTGACATGGAATAATGAGAGCAAAAAATATTGAAAAATTGTGACAACTTTTACTCTCAGCTCGTATCTATCCATCCTACATGCTTTAAATGACTGAAACCTCATAAATGAGAGTCTCTTAATTACAAGCTAATATTTGTTCCAAGCTGTTTTAACAACTAAATGATTTCATTTCTATATGTTGATATGTTCTGAAATACCATGTTTTGTAATACCAATCCTAGTAAGAGTTCAGATTAGAGAGGTTTTATTTTAGTATGTTTTGACACATATTCCATTAGATCAAGTATTCCACTTCAACAACACTAGTCTGTGGCATAAAGGTTTTGGAATTTTGATACTAATAACATCTTCTATCTTGCATTAGAGAATCTTCTCCAATGCAAAGAAGATGTAACAATAGCACCCCTGTGAGCTAAAAATACCACGCTACATCATGATAATTTAAGCAAATGGGAACTGATGCAAGCAACAATGAGGAAAGAATACAAGCTCAATATAAACTGAAAGCTTCTAGGAATACGTAATAAAAATCAACATCGACATATTAACAAACATTTGCAATCATCATTTTTGTTAAAGGCATTGTGGTTATATTCAGTGTAGTGTGCTTAGATTTAAAATGCCTCTAGATAGAACTTACACAATTTAATAATAAAAATCATTGTGTAAGTACAACTAATAGAAGCAATGCTTGTTAATTTCAGCAAATGAGATACATGTTGATTTAATAATAATATTAAGCAGCTTGTACTTTATTAATCAGAAAAACATAATAATTGTATATAATAATAGTAATTCCCCTGGCATTTGGGTAAGAAGGTGATGCACCTATATAGGATTATGAAAGTAGTCTAATAGTCTTATATCTACATTAATTTGCACCCACTCGAAATTAACGGAAAAGTGAGACTTTAGCACCCACTTGACAAAACTCCTGGGAGAAATGCTCCAATATTTTACAAGTCTGTGGTAACATTTACGCAAGCATACTACCTTAAATTATATATTATTTACAACGTACATTAATTTTACTCTTCAAATTTTTAAAACCGAATCGCTAGAGTCAATTATTTAGATTTTGTTAGCACGATAAGGTCAATGAGTTAATGTTACAAATTATGTCCTTAAACTGATAAGTTAATCAGTATTTTACAGGAAAACAAGGTTTCTTTGATTTCTACTGATGATGTTGTAATTTGATTGATCCATCCTAAGGTGATTGCTTTTAGGCCATATTAGGACTTAGAGTAATTGAGTCAATTGATTATTCAAAGGCTGCTAAGTGGACAACTCTGGACAATTCATTATCGCTACATTCAAATATATTTAGGATGTTGCATTTTCATATTTGTGTACTGTTTCACATATGGATTGGTAAGAAGAATGCCCTAAAGCCCCACCTAAACTATATATAAGGACAATTAGTGTTTTCAGCTATGACATAGGAACTTCTAGTAAGTATCAGAAAGGTGCATAAGGCAATAAAAACCAGAACAACGGCAACGCCAAAGCGTAGCGAATCCCATCGAACAGCCATGGATGGCATTTTTACAAACAAAGTATATAGCAAAAATGGCAGGCATTTTTCAAAATGGCCGCCTTCTACCAAAAGTGTCATTAGACCATTTGCCATACTTATAGTATTCACATACCAAATATGAACAAAATCGCTCCACTACTTTTCGAGTTATAGTAAAATACGTTAAAATGGTGGCCATTTTGAAAAATGGCCGCCTTCTACCAAAAGTGTCATTAGACAGTGTGCCATCCTTATAGTATTCACATACCAAATATGAACAAAATCGCTTCACTACTTTTCGAGTTATAGTAAAATAGGTTAAAATGGCGGCCACTTTTTAAAATGGCCACCTTCTACCAAAAGTGTCTTTAGACAGTGTGCAATGTTTATAGTATTCACATACCAAATATGAAAAAATCGCTCCACTACTTTTCGAGTTACAGCAAAAATCGTAAAATAACAAGTAAAGGCCGCCATTTTTCAAGATGGCTGCCATGTGCTTCTTTAATATCTACATTTCTAGCTTCATTAATGTCCTATATTATTTTTTTACATCTAAAACATATTGCTATTACAGTTTTACATATTGCACCTAAATTACTGTAAATTCGGCACTAAAATGGCCGCCATTTTGAAATGAGCGGCCATTTTGAAAATCTGCTTTCGAGCAGAACTTCTACCCCCATAGGGTATATGTGTACAAAATATGAACATAATCGGGCCAACGGTATTTGAGTTATTGCCCGGACGTACGGACGGACGTACGGACAGACGGAGGCGTTCCCTATATCCCTCCGAACTTCGTTCGATGGGATAACTAAATGAGTGTCGGTATCATATATGGAGCATCTCCTACATTGAATTCCCATTACATCCTCTTAATTTTATGATGATTTTGCAGTTTTAGGTTGATGAGATCTTAATAGTCTCAATTATAGTTTTTAACAGCCATTTTGGAGTTAGAAAGTGAAATATTTATTAGCTTCTTGTAACACCCAGTATGAAAAAGAGACATTTTGCTACTATTGCATTGCAATCAATTCAATAGGTAATTTTAATGTTCATTTTGTTACTATTACAATCAATAGTCTAGCTACAAGACCATGTGCCCCCTTCCACTATTTTGACTACACACCTTCTCATCAAGCAGGAAGGTGCATAAGGGGGGGGGGGAGGAGAGGCTCACAGTGGCTTGTAGCTAGACTACAATCAATGGCTAATTTTTTATGATCTCATGAAATTCCCGATACCTATCATTTCTCTACATTTGCTAATTGAATCAATTAGGACACATGATGTAGCAAGCTTTTCAGTTTTAAGGACACCATTTCTAGACATCGTATGATAACCTCATGTAAATTCCATTGATCATATTTTCAATGCTTTTTCAATGCAATATATCTACTCAATATCAAATGTTTATTTGATATGTACTTTTAATGAATGTAACACTCCATCTTGAAAGAAAATAATGTATTGCATTTGTTCATTGATTTTATAAAGAAATGAAAATGACTTTATTATTATTTTATCACATAGATTAAACCCCATATATACCAACAGAAGATTATAACTGACTGGTACGATGATATTCTTATCTCATTTTTATGACGAACACTTCTGTATGTAAAGTTTCGATACATACCTACAGTAGGACCTGATAAGAAGAACACTTCTAGAAATTGAACACCTTTATAAATAAAACACTTTACAGTCTTGTGACCTGATGGATTAATGTTATGGGAAGTAGAACAACACTCCGGTAGAATACTTTTAAGCAGAAACAAAGGTGTTTTACGTTTTACCTTTATAGGTTTTACTGTATATCACCTTTGAATCTAAACGATCATCGATTCCAAATTGAGCAAATATTAAGAGTCTCCTTAAGATAACAAACAAGGAAGCTTTCATAATATTTTTCTCGTTAGTGTTAAGAAATACATGTATGAACATATATTGTCAAGTAATCACTTAAGTAAATAACTGTATATTAACAAATTTCTCAAAACTAATTGAACAGTTGGCTATAAATCATGCTATATAAATCATGATTCATTCTGAATGGGTGTACACTCTTGAAAAACTTTTTATAAGCAAACAGCTAACCTTGAGTTAAATTCAAACACGATTTGTCAACAGACTCAATATGACACGTAAATTACTTGTTTAAAATGAAAACAATTCATAATAAATTAATTGATGTTTTGTGAATAAGCAATTAAATTAATGCAATTTATTTCTGCTCAAACTTAATTATGAAACATGTATTACATAAAGCCTATTTTAAATTTAATGCAAGTATCAAAACATATTTAGTGATTATCTTTAGTTAATCCAGTAGTTAAAATAATTAAAAATATGCCTAAATAACATGATACATTCTGCCAAGCTTGTAAATATGGACCTTCCTAACTCAATGCTTGGGATCGCTGCAAGCAATATCAGTTTGATTCATTTTAACTTATAAACCCTTTCTTCTTGAAATCATATTTTCTGATCATTTAAATCAATATTAAAAATATAAAACAGTGTATTTTTTCAAGGATATTTGAATTAAGACATCTCAAGGTCAATCCAAAGACTATTGCAGCTTTTATATGAACCATTTCCTTGAAGAAAGTATCCGATTCAAGAACCCTGTGGCGAATCTTGTCATCCCAATGAGGGATACAAATATTACAAACAAATTTCTGAATGGGATGGAATGATACAAATGTTCTCAAGATACAGTACCTTCAGGATGGGATGCCATACTGAAAATTCAAATTGATTTGCCGGAGATGATGTAAAAATTTTTTCTGAACAAATTTAGAGGTGTTTCTCGCCATTTATACATTTTTAGGTAAGAAATTTGTGTCCCGATACAGTTCCAACATTAATCCTTTCTGTCCCGTGTACCAACCAAACCATCTTGACCAAAACATGGTCCATATCGGCATGATATCGGGAACCGTGACATCTTTAAAATATCATTATGGCTTGTGATGGAGGATCGTGGAGGGGCATGACAATTCTCATGGTAGAAATGCAGGACTCTGGATCCATCCATGTTATAGAATAGAATATAAGTAATATTATTAACAAAACCGACACTAACCTTACTCTCCCCACACAGTGAGTGCAATCTCCCCCGGTCCAGCCAGGGTCACAAATACAAGTACCATTTTGACACTTTCCCTCATAACATAGCCCACTTCCACATGGCTGTTGAGCATCTATGTATACTATAATTTGAATAAATAATACAAATATTAACCAATAACGTCCCAAATAGCCAATATTTTGCCTAAATTTTGATTTTGCGAATAAAAACATCAAAATCGGGTCGGCCATCTTTACTTTTGGATTCTTTAGCGGAAGCTCCCGAGAGCTTACATCGACGGAAAAACCCGAACAAAAAAGACAAAGAGGCGGGAAATTCAAAATGTTGATAAACTATTTTATGTACTTCATCTGACTACCACTCTGAACTTTTGATTTTTCATCATGAAAATGTATTTTTGTGAATCTTACATATAAAATTCTATTTATTTATCAAAATTAGTTATCGAAAGCTGCTGAGTTTTTAGTTTCGTTTATCAAGCGAGTTGAAAATTTCGTATCTACTTCCGGTTAAAAAATGTTGATTTTTTGTTTTTCAGTGTTTTGCTAGTTTACTCGCTATTTTAAGTAAATTAAACAGTTAAACATGGAATTATTTGAATCTGAAGATCACTATATATTGCAAGATGGAGATCATGCACTTTGGTGTGACAGAAGGAGTGGATTATTGGATCCCAAAACAGGTAAATATTTTTGTATTTTTTTTTCAAGAAAAAATATTTTTCACAAGCTGTCAAAGCATTCTGTCATACTTTTTGTCACTACCTGATCATTCCAGTGAGCTAATTCTCATGAAAATTTGAATCTGACCAATCATGGTATAAAGTTTGAATGCTTGACTCAAAAGGGGTGTCGCCTTTATAAAGGGGAGTAACTGAGCTTGGAATAATTCATGTTCGCTTTGAATCTCATTGAATAATGCCAGCTTTAAAGTCATTCTAATTGATAGGGTCCAGATAGTACATGTATACGGTTACAATAACGCTCATGAGTGGCTCCAGGCCGGGCTCCAGGCTATCAAGGAACTTGCTATATGGTTTGTTATTCCTTGTCATCTTTAGTATGAGGGGGTTATTCAGGCACAGGGCTACAGTTCTGGATATTGTAATGGTGATGTCCCATCAAACTGCAAAACATGAGTTTGTAGCATGCATGACTGACAGAAAAATCTAACCTCAATAAATTATTCATTCAAAAAGACTTTGACATTGTTCAAAGTCCCAATACTAGTTTTATGAGTAAAAGTATTTTGTTTTTGAAGTTCAAAATTGTGCTTTCTAAAATGATGGCAATACATGTATATATTAATGGGAGTCTCCATATTCAGCCCTTATGTTATTTAGTGTGCTACGGTAATACCTGGTTGCTGGTTGTGGAAGTAGATATGCTCAATAGCCGATATAAACAATTTTGATATAAAACAGGTTAAAGAACAATTTAAAAAAAAACAGTTTAATAACAATCTGCTATTTAGTTATTTACTTATGAGCCAAGACAATGAACTAATGATTCTATGGGGTGAATTCTTAATAACCTTAATGTTGACACTCATACTGAAAAATAAAAATGATTTGCTTTAATGGTTCCAAAGAAAGTTGATGCCAAGTAAATAAGCAATTTAATCTAGATACTAATTGCTTTAAATTTTAATGATGTTTTGCTAGAGCTGGCATTGAATAGGATTTTAATGTTGACATGTCGGAGCTCTCGATCGACAACGATATCGTCATTGTCGGGTCCAATGATATTTGAAAAATGAAAAAAATTTTGAAGAAAATCCGTCTGAATTTTAGATTTTCTAGGCTTGTAATTAGCAATACGATGCACAATAGTCATCCTCAGTTGTATGTTTTATATTTAACTTACAGGTAAACCATGTTCAAGTATCAGACTTTGACGAAAAAGCAATAAATAGACATAAAACTTCGATTTCTATAGTTATTTCCGGGCAGCCATTGAAAATAAATCTCGAGGGGCCCCGAGACCTAATTCTAGAGCAGGAAGTCGATCAAAACAAAAAAGAAAATTGTAGGCGGTAAAACTTCACTAAAATACACCATACAGCAGGTAGTAACAAAGATTTTAATTCATAGGGAAATAGCTTATTATGATGTGAGTTCCGACTGTCAATCAAGAGGCGTTGTGTCGACATGGGTGT
Source organism: Owenia fusiformis (assembly GCA_903813345.2). Taxonomy (NCBI): domain Eukaryota; kingdom Metazoa; phylum Annelida; class Polychaeta; order Sabellida; family Oweniidae; genus Owenia; species Owenia fusiformis. The sequence goes on along the minus strand of CAIIXF020000005.1, from coordinate 36,022,082 downwards.
CGCAGAGAGCATTCGACTGACAATCGACCATTCCGACATTTGATGCCAGCTCTATGTTTTGCATAATTTATGCATTATCCCAATTGTATACTTTTACATATATATTATACATTATGTTTTATGGACTATGCATGTTTTTTTATTGTAATTGACCATTACTCAAGAAGGAGATACGGAACATTAAAGTACTATCTTATCTTTATTTTCATGAATATATAGAAAGAATTCAATTCAGTCAAAATGCAAGTGTTCATCTTAAATCTTAAAAATAGCGTAACTTAATTTTTAGATTTGGAGTAGCCTTGCCCAAGTCGATAAGTAAAAGAGACCGACTTGGGCAAGGCTAGATTTGGAGGAAAGTATGATATTTCTTCCAAGGATTTTATAATTAATCTCACTTTATGTTAATTTAGAGGACAGCCTTCTCGGCTTTTTGGGATGAACAAAAAATGCATTATAATGTCTTATGATTGTTTTAGGTGGAGATATATGTTCAGCCTGGAATCCTGTCTGTCTTGGGAAGGTGCATGGCATCATTGGAAAAATTCAAGTTCAACAAGGTAAATGCATTTTAGATTTGAATACATATTCTGTATATTTATGTGCATGTATATATATTTCATTGCATTTTTAGATTTCAAAAATTGATGGGTTATTTATCAATACCGACAAATGAATAGTAAATTCTCATGGCAAATAATCAGCCAGCTTATCCCCAGTCAGAACCAAATATTCAGAAATGAACTGATAATGATAATGCCAGTCTGATTAGGAAGGTGTTCTATGCTAGTAAAATATGATTAATAATATGACATGTGAATAAAAAAATTGTTTGTTTTGTGTAATTTATGTTTGATTTGAGTTACTTTCCCCTATACAAATATCCGAATTATCACTTTCTATTTGAATTTTTCCTCAAATTTGATTATTTATTTCACCCTTAGTAATCCATGTACGTACATGTAATGTAGCTACTCCAAATTATTAAAATATTTACAAAAGATGATGGCAGGAAAGATCCCCAATTCATAATAAGAATTAAGTGATTAGTGCTAATCGTGCATATTCAGAATAATTTGGTTTGTAATGTTTCTTTTCCTGCTTGGAAGGAGAACCTCCATAGTTCCACATATCCTACTCATAGTCTCATAAGGGCGAACCCTTGCTACTTATAGGACAGGTTTTAGAAACAAATCTTTGTTATACTGGTTTACATGGTTACCAAAAATGTTACTTTTCCTATAAATGCCATAATGTTTTTATCACTACACTACATACATTTCCACATTCAATTTTGCAACGTTAAAACATTTTATTATTTTGATTTTGTAGAAAATACCAAAAGACTGTTACTAATACGAGACCAGGTCGAAGTTGGTAAAGTTCTCGATCATATGGTGTATAGGATCACAAAGATTGCCCTGTTACCATTGACAACAGATCCCACCCCTAACCTTGATCTAGAGGTAAGTAGTATAACATGTAGTATCCTAACGTTGTGGAGGTGACATTTTGAAGTCAATGGTTTCTTTGATTTATGGCAAAATATACGACCGCTGATTTCTCTGATCATTGTAAAAAGAGATCAAAATTGCTTCAGTGTTGGGGATATTTGTCAGTGGAAAATAAGGTGAAGTATTTGCCATAGGTCTTTACCATGACTCTAATATGATATACAAACTAGAAAAACAGCTTTACATTTGAGGCTATAATTTAATTTGGAGTCATTGTTAGATCTACTCCATCATATTCTTCCATTCAGTCAAAGAAAGGGGGTATTTGTGTTAATCCATGAAATCAATATTAAACAGATAATTTTAATTTCATGAAGTTCTGATATTGTACTTTGATTTCTATCCATGTGGTTCTATCATTCGTAACTTGACTTTATTAACTCATTGTATGTTTCTTGTAGAGATGCGCAAAACATCATTTTGGAATCAAACCCACAGAGAAAATAGTGCAGAAAGGTCAACCTATGTCAGTACAGAAGACTTGGAACCAGATAAAAAATGTAGCCGAAAATGTGAAGCCAAAGAAGGTATGATTATGAAATTGAAAAAAATGTTTCGGAACAAGGTTTTAAGATTGACAGAATAGGTTTAATTTTTGACTTGTTTGTGGATCACATCACTTTGAAAGGTCCATGTTTATTTTTACCCTACCGAACGAAGTTCGAGGGATATATGGAAAACCCATCTGTCTGTTTGTTCATCCATCTGTTTGGATGATAACTCAAATACTGCTTTACAAATTTTATTCAAATTTTATAGGCTTATGCTTTATAGTGGTAGGACCTCTGCCTCAGAAGGATTTTCAATATGGCTGCTCGATTTAAAGTGTCTGCCATTTATCTTTGATAACTTAAATACTAGTCAAAGGGTTTGCTTCTTATCCCCAGAAGGATTTTCAATATGGCTGCTCAATTTAAAGTGTCTGCCATTTATCTTTGATAACTTAAATACTAGTCAAAGGGTTTGCTTCTTATTTTATAAGCTTATGCCTAGGGACAAAGGAGCTTTGCTTAAGAAGAGATTTTCAAGATGGTCACTTAATTTCAAAATGGCCATTTTTAGCCATTATCTGCCATAACTCAAATACTGGTGGACAGATTTGGCTCAAAATTTATATGCTGATACCTAGGGACAAAGTTGGTTCAAAATTTATATGCTGATACCTAGGGACAAAGTTGGTTCAAAATTTATATGCTGATACCTAGGGACAAAGTTGGTTCAAAATTTATATGCTGATACCTAGGGACAAAGTTGGTTCAAAATTTATATGCTGATACCTAGGGACAAAGTTGGTTCAAAATTTATATGCTGATACCTAGGGACAAAGAAGTTCTTATTTATCAAAACATATTTTGCTCGGTAGGATTTGCATCTTCGTGGAGTTGCTGCTTTCTAGTTTTTTTTCTACTCTGTCAATCTTAAGTAGAAGTCACTTTTTAATCAAAAGACTGATTTCATAAATATGGTGACACAAACAGTGTATACGCATAAAGTAAAAGGGGACTGCTCAAATCACCTTTTTTGCATAATGTCCACAAGATTGTTATGATACAAGAGAACATGGCATATACAAAATAGGTTTTTCACTTTGGATCATTGTAAAATAATCCCGATGATTGAAATAATTTACAATTTCAAGTATGGGGAAGAAATAAAAACTCAGTCACTTATATATCTTTTATTGCCTCTTAATCGTGTCATTCAAGATGACATACTGCCACTCCTTATATAGTTTGAGGAATTTCCTTGAATGCTCAGATTTCGGATATGAAATACTTTGGAAATCTAGCACATACTTGAAAAATGTTCATATTAGAAATAAAAAACTCAGATCTGTAACAAGTTTTTTTAATGACAATTGTCAAATGAAACAAGTTGAAAAGATTATATGCATACGCTGCAGACAACTTGAATAAATTATTTTCTATGCATTGAATTTTGTAATTAAAACAATAAACTAGTCTGAAACCCTCAACAAAGCAGCGATTCATTGGCTTTTCAACAAATATATTATTTTGAATTACAGAAGGATTCTAAAGACAAAGATAGACTAGAAAGGAAGATATTAGAGGTAGGACGTTCAATATTTTGAAAAATGTTAGATTTGTCACAAAATATTTGCTGTAATAAATTAAGTTAGTCAGTATCCACTTCAGGATAAAATGTTTTAACCACTTATCTTTTTGTGTATTGTTTTCCTTCATTAGCATTTAATATGTTCACTCTACTATACCTTGCATTTGGTGCTCATGAGCAACCCATTTGGCTTATTAGTAATGATTATGTTATTTGTTTTTATGTGTCCGTTCCTTATGAATGGTTTATCGGATGACTGTTATCCTGTGTTACTGTTTCCCCATTAATGTAATCAAATAAAACACAACATATTTGCAGGAACTCGAGAAAATGTTTGCGGACAATAACTCCTTTTACTACTCACCAGGGGGTGATCTCACCAATACTGTGCAGCGTCAACACAGTGACACCTATACACAACCCACCAACATAAGAGACAAATTCGACACCAGATTTTTCTGGAATTTTCACATGTTACAGGATCTCATATCTTCCCAGGTTTGTTGGTGATGAAGAAAACTTTTATTTGAATTAGATATTTTAAAAAATAAGATTTTCGAAAAATGTTACTCGATTCAAGTATTGGGGTATTTGTATTTTTTTCAGACCATGCTTATTCCCTATAAATTATCTTTAATTTGATTAAATCTCAATACCATATGCATAATTTTGGCATTTCTTGAATAAACTCCTTGCATGTTTACCCATCTACCTAAATCTATACCTAAATGAATAAATGATGACTGACTCATGTACATCTAAAAATGTTCACCCAAAACAAATGAATGAATGCAAAAGGAAACTAAGATGGAAAACATAATTGTCCCATTTGAATTGGATACTATGGCCAGTAAGTGAATATTAGTGTATGTGGGAATATCAAATCATTCAGAATTGAACTAAATCTTGAATAGATGGCAGATTAGCAGCTTTCACCACACTGAGTGACTAATATACAGAACAACATTTTACTTTACACACTTCCGTTTTATTCATCTACAATAATAAATTTGTTAGCTTATCACTTTTCAGTTAATTCCCAAGACATGCAACTAATTATAATTATAACTTCATATGTAAACAATCTTTAAATGTTAGCGCTAATAATATATGACCACTCCCCAATGAAATATTATCTTCCTGCGAAATAATTAAATCATTCTTGTACAACATTTTTTAACATTTGAACATTCAGCATCATGTCACTAAACCCACAATACTCATTATGAGTGAAGTCAGTAGCCAATGAGCTGTTTATGGATTACCAAAAAGAAAATATTTTGTTTAAATTCTCCTTTAATATAAATATTTCAATATGTACATGTATATTGTATATATAGAGGATATCCTATGATTTATGAGTGATATGATTTTTATCCACGAATGGATATGATATCTGCACGAGCGAGCGTAGCGAGAGAGTGCAGATATCAATAACCATGAGTGGATTAAAATCATATCACGAGTAAATCATAGGATGTTCTTTTTATTCCATAGTTAAAGTCATCATCAGAATCGTCGGAAATTAAGTCTTTTAATTCGAATTTTCCAAACGATCCGGCAATGTTGACACTTAGCCTCGTTTTGAGTCTGAAGTAGCAAAAATCCATTAACCATCGCATACGACGTCGTATGTCATGGCTAAAAAACCGTATGCTATGGTTAAGTGAAAATTTGTCAAAAATATCATATTTTACCACTGATTACAAAAATACCGTTTTTATTTTCACATGTTATCCTATGAATATCATGCTAACTATGGAATAATGTTGTTTATCCCACGATTAATGTGTTATCCGTACAATAACAGCTATTGATATTTCTGATATTATTGAAATTCGTGTGATATTTTCCAGAAAATCGTTTATCAAACTCATATGCGTGTGATATCGTTTATCTCAACATTGTTGGAAATTGGGTCAGATAATTTATTCTCTTTTGAGAAAATAGGTCCGTTAATTTATTCTCTTTAAGTTTCATTGGTGTATTGAATTACGATTGTGTATATAATTTGATTAGAAGGCTGCTAAATAACGATTAAAAATGGTATTTATGACGAACTATATCATGTACAGAAAGTAGTGCATATTACTTCGCAGTGAGTAAAGTACAAATCAAAATGGCCAGTGCAAATAAAGTGTTTCAAATATTCATTTGATATTCTAATTTCTAGTTTATATTGTCTGCCAATATCCTGGAAATTGGATCAGAACATCACAAGGTGATTGTAATCATGGGATAAACGCAATATCACATAATTTCTCGTGATATCATTTTATTGCCTCGTAGATATCAAATATAAACACTCATTCCCTTCGCTCACTCGTGTTGATATTTGATATCAACTCGGCGATAAAAATGATATCACTCAAAATAATGTGATATTCTGTATTTAGCACTATTGATATATTTCAGTGAGACACATGTTTACATAAATGTAACACATACACATGTATATTTAAGTGTAACACATGTATATTTAAGTGGAACACATATTGTATATTTAAGTGGAACAAATGTACATTTCAGTGTAACATATATTTAAGTGAAACAAATGTACATTTCATTGTAACATATATTTAAGTGTAACAAATGTATATTTCAGTGTAACATATATTTAAGTGTAACATATGTATATTTCAGAGTCCACTAGCAGACAGGTGGATTGTGCCAATCATACAGGGCTTTGTACAAGTGAAGGCCTGTGTGCTGGACTTTGATGAAAACCATGGCATCCATGACCAAGGAAAACTAGACTCTCTTTTAGACCATTACAACATATGTATTGTGTCCAGGCGGAGCAGATATCGTGCAGGTGATTGAAACAAATATATTCATGAATATTCAAATAATCAAAATTGGCAGTTTTCCTTATTGGTCAATTATCTAGTTGCCAGTAGTTTTCGGTTTCTCCACCAGGTGACTATCTTTGGTAAAATAATAATATAGACAAACGAAATTATAAATAGATTTATTCAATATATTTTCATCCAACCCTATTGAATTTTATAATTATTTCATTAAAAATGTGTGCAGTATGAACAAATCTGTAACTGTTTGAAACAAGAAACAAGAAAAGATATTTCACTTTTCATGATTTTATAACACATGGTCTATGAGAAATCCACTCTCTTAGAAATAATCGAAAAATTAACAGTTGATAATGTCAGATTTAATACTACTTTGAGATTTTATATATTCAAGTATTTTATTTTGCAAATCAAGATTATTTCTACTCACATCTGCACTATTGTTACATTTTTGTTATGGGAATCATTGTTTTTTAGAAATAACAAATGCATATTTTTGATAAAAAGAAAATCTTAATTTCAATATCACATGTGTTAAATTTTCAGTTACTGACACATGCATACATTATATATTTTATCTGATCCAATTGTACTCATCGACCTATTTTTAATCTTGTATTTGCTATTAATTAAATTTATTTTAATGTTATATTTATATAATGTATTTGGATATAAATAATTCTTGTATGAACAATACATACGATCATACAATCTCTAAATACTAGTAGTTTATGGTTTATGAATCAGTCACTACAATCTACATGTAATTCAGTTCTTTCGTTGAAGCAATTTTTTAAACTGTACATACAAGATTTCCTCTTACCATTCAAGAGTTGATATGGGCCAAGGCATGATAGTTACGCTCTTTTAAATTTCTTTAACTACACATTCTTTGTTTCTACCAGGGTGCATTCTTTATATCTTGGCGACCCCAATTTATTTTCCATTTTGAAAAATCATTTTTGTTGATAGGGCGTATATTCATATTTATTCATAGTTATGACAAGCAAAACCATAAAGTCATAAGCATTATTGGCAACGAAGATACAGTCATCATTTCAGTTCTCATGAACCCAGATGCATTAACCACAAAACTATTCACATATTTATTTGAAACATTGCTGTTAGACCAAACCACATCGTCATAAGACTCAGTAACATTCTCGACCCCATCAATTACCTTTCCAAAACCATTTACAGGGTCAAGAATATCACGTTCATCAAACCAGATCACAACATTAGGTTTAATATTCACCCCCTCATAAATAATTTCCTCTATTGCTTTCTGTTCCACTTTCAATCCATTCAAACCAGTTTTGTTTGGTTTGGTGTTGAAAACTTGGAAATAAAAATAGCTGGAAATGTCTGGAGGTGTGCTTGCTGTGAATTGATGTTCGATGAAACCTACAATGGGAAAAGCTGAAGAGATAGCGTTACTTGCTACTTCATGAAACCTTGCAAGTTTGACTGTTTCCGGGTCATTTGTTACGTAGCTCGAGGTATTAGAAGGTTTGATTTTTGTACCATTAACTGTAATAAACACAGTTATCGAGGACGTAGGTCTAACTGGTAAACATTCTTTGTTGACTACTTCAAAATTCACAGGACATTTTTTTGTTTCACAAAACAAAGGTATAATGACTGAAGTAGCAAAACAAGAGAAGCTGGAATCAGCCATACCGTAAATATTTTGTCCACCCTTAATTTTAATGGATGGGTGAAATGGATCTCCTTGAGAAAAGTCAGCTAGAACAGTAAAGGAGAAGACCTTTTTGGACAGGAAGTAATCAGTCAAAGGATCAAAAAGATCGGTAGAAGAAATGTTGCAACCAAGTTTACCATCAAACCCAGATGCTTTAGCGCAATATGTGTTATAGAATATACCCTTGTTAGATTTCATTGGATCAAACCCTTTATCTTTACAAACAGGACAAAAGTCACAATCCAGTGTTTCCATGCATTCTCTAGGACCAGAAATATATTTTTCCGTTTCAGTTAATTTGTAGTGATGAGTGCAGCCATCTTCAGAAAACAAACGAAATATTGATTCTATGTTTATCGCATGTTTTTCATAACTTGTTCTAATTCTATCTTTCATTAAATTCCCACAAACAACCTCAGAAGACCAGAACTTTAAATCAGTTTGAATTTCATTATTACATAATGCGCAATACATATTTCGATAATGTTGTTGTTTTTTACCATAAACTGGCGTAATCAAGAGAGAATGTTTATTAGTATTATCAGGGTGAGGTGTGGCCAAACATTGTAAGATTGTCTTAGTGTTAGTGTAGGTTGGGTCACATGATTGATAAAGAAAATAAGAAGTCCCCTTTTCAGTCTCAATGCAACTGTATTTATCAGCACTTTGTGGTATTTCTTCCATTTTCTTTTCTTTTTTCTGAGGAAGATATGGAGTGTCAATGTTTTCCCTACTGGACTCAATGTTTTCTCCACTGGACTCAATGTATTCTCCACTGGACTCAATGTATTCTCCACTGGACTTAATGTATTCTCCACTGGACTCAATGTTTTCCCCACTGGACTCAATGTTTTCCCCACTGGACTCAATGTATTCTCCACTGGACTCAATGTTTTCTCTACTGGACTCAATGTATTCTCCACTGGACTCAATGTTTTCTCCACTGGACTCAATGTTTTCTCCACCGGACTCAATGTTTTCCGCATTGGACTCAATGTTTTCTCCACTGGACTCAATGCTTTCTCCACTGGACTCAATGTTTTCCCCATTGGACTCAATGTTTTCTCCATTGAACTCAATGTTTTCTCCATTGAACTCAATGGTTTCTCCACTGGACCCAATGTTTTCCCTACTGGACTCAATGTTTTCTCCACTGGACTCAATGTATTCTCCACTGGACTTAATGTATTCTCCACTGGACTCAATGTTTTCTCCTTTGGACACAATGTATTCTCCACTGGACTCAATGTTTTCTCCACTGGACTCAATGTTTTCTCCACTGGACTCAATGTTTTCTCTACTGGACTCAATGTTTTCTCCACTGGATTCAATCTTTTCTCCACTGGACTCTATGTTTTCTCCATTGGACTCAATGTTTTCTCCACTGGACTCAATGTTTTCTCCACTTGACTCTTCAGTTGTTTCAGTAGGCCCGACTTCTTTGTTATCACAGATATGAACATCTTTGCAACAGTCACCATATTTTTCACAGTCAGTGTCACATTGGCAATAGAACTTATTAAGATCAATATTTTGCTTCATATTGCATCTTCCAGTGCACGATCTTTTTGTTTTGTTATCTTCACAATCCTCCAATATCGGGTTACCAGAAGTATCTCTTTTCATTCTCTCATCATCATTGTTGTTATTTTTGTTGTTTTCATTGCCTGCCATGTCATCTTTATTAATTTGCTCATTTCTCGTTTTAGCGATTAGATATTCTTCATGCTCTCGATTAAAATCATTGATGATCTTTTCCATGAGACTGATGGGTGCTTTATCATACATAAACATATAGTCATACTTATCATTCTTATCACTTGCTGTATGATTTGCAGTGTTGTCCACTTCATCCTCTCCCGTGACATCTTTTCTTGCAACTTCTTTGGTATCTGTCATATGTTTTGTCATTTCCAAATCACTCTCGTTCATTTTCATTATCTTTTGTGTCACGAGAAAACAGATAGAAGTTAAGACGAACAATAAAGCTATTTTTGCCATGATTCAACACAAGACGCACTGTTCGATGACTTTGATCGTCAGTTGAATCTCTTCTGAATGAACTGAGATCCCGATGTACCTGTATCCAGTATTATATTTGAGAAAAACCAAAGGTGTTACCATCCATTCAAAATATTTCATTAATTGTTATACTTATGATCACTTCTTTCTCACTTTCTCTGGTGGAAGTATCTGAATTTTCTGGTTTCCAATTCAGTTCATTGTGGGACAGTTATTTCCATGCCGATTTCTCTCTTGTCTTTTTAATATGCAGGAAACAGCTTGACGAACTTGATATTTCATGGCTGGTAAAAGTGTGAACAGAGAATACCGTCAACAGTGACAAGAGTTTTGTTCTATGTGTTGAATAGACCCCTAAGATAACCTCACACCTTTGAACCAAATTTCAAAATTTGAAAGTACCATTTTAGGAAAAAACAAGTAAAGAACAAGGAAAGAGATATAAGGAATTGTGAATATGGGGTGGGATTACTGCTTTAAATTACAAAGAAAACTAAACAATCGGCATTTGTTTGAAAAATGCCGGAGATTTTGATCAAAAGTTGAGTTTTATGATCAGGTGATTTTACATTAATTAAATGTGAGAAAAGAAAACAATAGAACGGATCTTATTAATTAAGGTGTGAAATCCTGAGACATCAATGAACATTTCTGTCTTTATGTTGAAGATCTACATTCTTCATTTTCTCAGAAATCAAATACTGTAAATACTGTAATGTGTTAACCGTGCATAGACAACACCTTTTCTTGCAAGCAATCCTCTTTTAGGTAAAATGGAATCTAGAATTAGGAATTTTTGAACTTTTTATTTGTTAATTCTGTTGAGTTATACTTTACTGCTTACATTTCTACATATTGTTTTTCCTATCACAGTTAATATAAACACAGGATATGTATGTGATAATAAACAAGTAATAATACACGTATCACAATAGTTCCTTTTGCAATTGAGAATTTTAAAAATAACTAAGATTTGTGATATTTTATTATCAATGGAATTTCCAAGACTGGATTTTAAATATTTTGATACTTTTGTTGAGCTCGATGTTGAGCTCATAATTAAGCACATTATTCCATTATACCACACATCATACTAGGGGAGGGAGTCCAAGAAGTATTTATGACCGGCTGAGATCCTTAAAAAGGGTTTATTTCAATTCAAATATCATGAAAGTAGAAAAGCGTGTGTATGAAACAGTAGAATTTATTACATATCATTGCATAACATTATACAGGGTGACCGGAAAAAAAGGAGACCATTGAAATAGGCAATATCTCCTAAAATAGACTAGTGACATCAATGAAATTTTGCATACATCAGGACAGTTCTATGGAAATTTGTTCCTGAAAGTGTCAATACAAGCAGTCAACTGGTTCAGGAGCTATGATCATTTACATAACATGCTCCAAATAGGCGCAATTGAGACCAACGCAGAGCTGGATACATTTGGCAAATACCCTTACATATTCCGACCTTGTTATGGCATTACATTTAGCATTTATTGCCACCTTTAGGTCAGCAATTGTCTCAGGATTGTTTTGGTACACATTGTCTTTCAAATTGCCCCACAAAAAGAAATCAGGTGGATTCAAATTTGAGTTGTATGGAGACGAAGCTTATCTGACCTATGGCTTCTGACTCAGTGGTCCCACTCAGTTACAGTATCATCCTAAGGAGGTTTTGGGCAGCCCTTGGTTTCCATATGGGATTTAATTGTGCCATATAGTGGTTTTAGTAACATGGCACTATGCCCAATACCTAAAGTGACTCTTAAGATTGGGTAAATCAGCACTTTGGCAACAGGATGATGAACCACATGTCAGATAACCCTTCATTGCCATTACAGCCTAGACTTGAATCCTGCTGATTTCTTTTTGTATGGATATTTGAAAGACAATCTATACCAAAACAATCCTCAGACTATTGTTGACCTAAAGAAGGCAATCACTGCTATATGTAATGCCATAATAATGCCATAGAGGGCAGAACATGTAAGGGTAGTTTGCCATATGAATCCAACTCTGCGTTGGTCTCAATTGTGCCTATTTGGAGCATGTTATGTAAATGATCATAGCTCCTGAACCAGTTGAATGCTTGTATTGAAACCTTCAGTAACAAATTTCCATATAACTGTTCCAGTGTATGCAAAATTTCATTGATGGCACTTGTCTAGTTTAGGAGAAATTGATTACTTCAATGGTCTCCTTTTTTTCCGGTCACCCTGTATAACATAAGTTTCCTCGATAACTACAGTATTCTCAAAACTTCAAAGGACTGGAGATTGTTTTTTTAATTAAGTTGGGCACTTGGATTAAGGAATTATTCTTAACATGTATCAGCATCTGAGAAATTCAAGTTATTAATTATATATTCACGACTCGATTTATTACAGACAATTATCTCTATTCGTTATTCTAGCAGTTAAGATTGTTACGATTTAACAGGATTATTTTATTTTGTTCCAGGAACTCGCTACAAAAGAAGGGGTCTTGATGCGGATGGTCACTGCGCTAACTACGTGGAAACAGAACAGGTTGATCTGATTGAAAAATAAGACTATAACCTTTCGTTTTACTTAATTAATATGTTTTTGATCATCATGTGTCGTGTGGCTTAAGTAGATCATTAAGGTGGTACAAGTTGAAGTCATTCCACTTGATCCACCTTAAGGAACCTTTCATGTTAAAGATATTCTATGCTGATTCCATTTTGTTTCTCCCCTGGTTGTTTGTTGAATTGCTACCCTTTGATTGCATAACAAAAGAAAGCTTCTTCTGCACTCTCACAAAGAATAATTCTGTGATCTAAACTTTCAAATGAGAATACGCAGTGCTCAATCAATCGACTAACCAATCAGATTGATCACTGCACTGTTGTCTGCTTATGCTTAGCAACAACATGTTAAGATTGGGGTGATTAAAAACATATTATTCGTTAAAATATTGAAAAATTAGCGATGCTTTTAGAGAAAAATCTCATAAAAAGAGTTAAATATGTTAGAATATTGAATAATCTGAATTCATGTGGAAGTAAAATATTTAGATATCCATTTGTAACGGTATTGTTAATATATCATGACATTCTCCAATGATAAATTGTGATTGCAGAATGATGCAAATAAATATTTTTTGTCCATGACATAATGCAAGATTAATGGGGTTTGAATACTTTAGGAGTAAATAGCATCTGGTTACATAATGGTAACAAATCCATGCAATATTTCATGTCTGGTCTAAAAGAATTACTTTACTTTATTTATTTGAAAAGGCTTGTGTTTTATTGTATTTCTTTATGATTTTGCTTTTTAGTACTTTGTAACATTTTTTATCGCACCTCTGAAAAAGTTTTTTAAGATATCCTTACTTGCCATTTGCTTGTTGTATCTATAAGATCAGGCCTGTAGCCAGCTTTTGTCAAGGGGGCTCACTTTTCACAAAAATTCCAGGGGGTTCACTTGACAAATTTTGCCCAAAATCACATGAAAAATGCTCAAAATAGTGAAAAACTGCATGAATTTGAAAGAATTTTTTCCATGGGCGTGGGGTTCTCCTGAACCCCACTTTTCCCCCTGGCTACGGCCCTGAATAGGTTCTCAATTTATGTTTTTTAAACTTAAAACAGAATTTTTAATTAATTATTAAGTGAATAGCATCACATTAAGTGTATTAATAATGTCAAAAGTACTTCAATTAAAGTACCTGATTTTCATGGGTTTTCATGGGCATCCAGTGTTACAGTTGACAATGCATTGCCAGTCAACAGTATTTTGAGATGTGGCTAAATATGACAAAGTAATAACAAATCAGATGGAAAAGCTGTAAGAATATTATGATATAATATCTAATGAATTAAATTTTTATTTAAATTGGATTGACTGAGTATAATATCAAGAAAAAATGGAACCTTGGAAAACTTTGATTTTAGAAATATTTTACTTTTTCAGATCGTGGAATTTGCAAGCCACAAGGTTGCGTTTGTTCAAGTTAGAGGATCAGTTCCTGTGTACTGGAGTCAGACTGGATCAAAGTACAGACCTCCACCAAAGATTGACAAAGGTAAGGCCCATAGCCTTATATTATAGCTACACATAGCTACACATACAATACTATTGGTATATGCATACATATATCATAGCTACACACATACATGTACAATATCATAGGAATACACATACATATACAATATATGATATTAAAACTGCACACATACATATATGATATTAAAGGTGCACATATACACAAATCATACTTAAGTACAGTATTAGAGGTACAGACATCCATTTCTAACTGAAAACATAAAAGATGGAGTGCACACAATCCACAGATATATGATTATAGCTACCATATTAGGAGAGAGATTAGGAGGGTCCTGCGAGGAATGAATGTCCCTTTTAATACCCCAATGATTGGAGCCTGGGGATTGGAGATATTACATTTAGTTGGAATGATCAGTGCCTTGCCCTTAAGCCATTTCTTAGGGGCAAGATGTCGCTACCTTACATTCATGTTCATGTACAAGTTCTCAAAAAATATGTAGCTGGACATCCCTTAAAAGTATCATTTTTGAACAATGTCAAAATATTATAATAGAAGCTGGCCCCTGGGAGATTCAGGAAAATCGGTTCTGAAATTGATATCTCAAAAGGTGACCAAATTACCTAATTTTGTGCAGTCTCGGTTTATATTATGAAGAATTCTCATGCGTAGTGAAATGAAGTGTCTGGAGAAACACTTGTAATTGCAGTTTCTTTAAATGTGTGTCAGTTGACGAATACATTCAATGAAACGGCAAATTGGAAATTAACCATATTGTATTAGATAACAAGCCTTGCTTCACTTCTTTAGTCCCATTTGTATTAGCGCCCCACGCCTTTTCTTAAGCTTAGGCTCGGGAAACATCAATGAAGAAAGAAATTCCGAATACCATGATTCAGAGGCGACTGGAATTTCCCTTTGGTTGTCGATCATTACTTAGTCAGTGAAGTGTTTGATTGGTTCAAAACATGCATGATTGCGTGTGTTGACAATATTTTTTGCATAATTTATTGCGGTTTGAAAGTCATGACATTTTGAGTAATTCAACGTAATAATTCAATGATTTCATTTTGACTTTTACTGTTAATGCTTTGTAATCACGTTTGAAACACTTGCGTGCTCTCTTGAGCAGAATCAACTCAATTGTGTATTCCATAATTTAAAGTCTGTGTCATTTTAGAGATTAACTTCTTACAGACGAAAATTATGTACCAATGATGGTGAATTTATGTAAAGCATCTGATTTATATGTGGCAATGCATGACACATGAAAGCACAGTGTCATTTTAAAAGTTAACGTTTTTCAGATCAAAGTCATGTCCCTAGAATGGTGAATTTATGTAAAGAATCTAATTTATATGAGGCAGTTAACATGGCACACAAAAGCTCAGTGTCATTTTAATGGTCAATATCCGTTACAGTGAAACCTAGTAAAGTGAGCGTATTTTGTTTATAGCATGTCTGACCCATGGGGTCATGGGTTATTCTATGGAAGCCATGTAAAGTCGAAATCATTGAAAAGGTTAAAATTCAGTCAATCTATACCATTAACCCACTAAAACTCTTCATCGTGCAAATATTGAGATTCATGGACGTCATAGGAGAAAAATTATTTGTGTCTAAAGACTGACTTCGCTGAAGGATAAATGACTGAAGTTGCAATACTGAAAGACTATCTTGATAAAGTGTTGGCAAATAATGCGACATTAAATCTTGCATAGAATTCATTTCCTGGATTTCATATTTCCATACTCGTCCATACTTCTCTGTCAAGGTTAGATTATTCCTATCCAAAACATTTCTACAGTCTCTTACATATTTCATTATATTTTTTTCATTTCATTGTATTTTCATCATGATATTACTTCACTTTAAAATATATTGTTGAATTCATTAAAATAAAATGCTTTTGCAATCTTGTATTAAAACCCAGAAATCGAGTCACGTCACATATGTCAAATTAACAAGGAGTAGAATAAATGAATGATATTTACAAAATGGTTTTTATACGAGGGAATAAAAGATAACCGATGATGTCATAAAATTCTCGAGCATTTTCATTAAAGTTTCTATAATTGACGATCAGGCAATGTGTGGTTTGGTATTATTAAATTGATATCTTAGAGCTAGGGCAATATGACCCGCAACTCCAGTGAATGAGATTTCTTTACTCCAGTAGGTATTTATTTCCATCAATTTATGGCCTTTTGGCCTAACCGCAACTCATCTCACCAATGTAATTTAAGAGGTTTCTTAATTTTTCTATAATTTCGTCATAACTTACGTTAACTGAATCTTGGGTGGTATAATTATGATAAATGTACCCTACAAATATTTGGAAATTAAATTGCGTCAGTTTGATCAGGTTGTCAAATAACAAGTTTTTCTTAAAGTTTCATAACCATCCATAATAAATCTATTATTAATTATGGCGTGTCTTTCAAAAATTCATTTTTTTGTTTGAAAAAAGGTGTACGTGAGGGAAATGACGACGTCAATCCCCCGGTTTCATCTCATTTCCCAAAGTGGCATATACAAATGAGTAGCATCATTCGTGATGGTATTGAATCTAGACAAATTATTAAAAGATTAATAACATATTATCGCAGAGTATTTGCGACTGATTGAAGAAATAATTACTCCGTGTATGGCGAACTAACATCAGAAGCAGTTATTAATATAGTTGAGTGTCACACATCAGACAATATTAAATCATACTCTCGGTCGTGCTGTCTTCTCTAAGATAACACATAATTTGAAAATATTAATAAGAAAATTTATTAAGACTTACCAATGAATTACATTTATAATAAATCAAAACTCAGCATATAAACAATTAAATACAGTTCGAAAAAAAAAGTTCAACTTGTTGGAAATGTTCTGCACCCAGCAGCAGGCCTGTATCCAGCTTTTGCCAAGGGGGTCACCTTTTATAAAATTCCAGGGGAGTTTACGTTTGACAATTTTTATCCAAAAATTCCCAAATCTCTTTAAAAATTCTTAGAATTGTGAAAAACTGCATGCCTTTGAAAGAATTTTTGGCCAGGGGGTAATTGGCCCTAATCCATCGAGCTACCCCCCCCCCCCCCCCCCCCCGTTTAATGGCCTGCAGCAGGGAATCAAGAAATATTAGAGCATTCATGATAGGAATTAGATATAATTTTTAAGAAAATGTAAAATAAGAAATCTGTACCTAGCTAGGGTAATGTCCTGTTGAGGGCACTGATTAATGCTATAAAAGTCTATTAAATTAGTTCAGGAAAACAGTATAGAAAACAGACATGATGAATTGTATGGAAACATGAATAATTAAAAGACAATAAATATTTTTTCTTAAGTAACTATTATAAATATTAGCTTGCGTCATTTGGTAATTTCAATGTTTAACTTAAATTATGAACAAATGAGTGACATTTACTCTCAGCAGAAACCTACTTACACCCCCCCCCTCCCGATACGTTTAGGGAAAATTCTTATTTTATGGAGGCAGTATACATATACAGTAATATAAAAATAGATAGGATATTTTTTACGGATATTTACAAATATTGTACTGTATTTTATTCCAAATATTTACTTTCATGTATATATGTAGAAAATGTTCTTCTGTTATTAGTGATATTTGCTACAAAGAAAAATGAGAGAATAATACCTTTTTTGCATGGTAGTAAATTATTAATTGTAGCCATTTTTCAAGATTAAATAGAGGTCCTTTAATTTTCCCTTAGATTAAAAAGCTGTTTATCATATATAATGTGTCTCTATTTAAGGATATGAGATGATACATTGTATAATATAGGATATTATTAATACCTATATATCAGACCATCTTTGCTATTAGGACTTTTTATGCCAGTAAATAACCCTAAAAATAAACCTTCTGTAAACAAAATTAAGATGTATGACACATTAATCAAATGTATAACCAGGGTTCAATGTATCTTTTTCATGAAAAATATTTTTTAAACATCCTGTTAAAATTGGCATAAACAAATAAAACAAATGAACAGATAAATCTAAATAGGCATTTTGAAATTGGTTCACTATTATGTAATTATTTATCATAGAAAAGGGGTTCATATGGTAGCTGTGGCATCTAAGATATTGAATCTTTAAAAAATTACTTTTTATAAATCTCCACAAGAAAATCCAGAGAATAGAGTTCTGGCCTTAGTGTTTAAACTCAACTGAAGTGTTACATAAATGCATCAAAATAATGTGAATTAGTGCAGGGGTTCCAAAGGGGGCAATTTACAAATCTTCAACCATCAAAAGTCCTTTTTTATGATGTAAAATATCAGCACTCAAATGGTCATTGTCATTTTCCCATGACATTTGCATGTAATGATATAGTACCTTTCCAGATGAATAGCCATCAAGTATATACTTTACAGCTTGATTGTCTATAAGGAAATGATTTACACAATCATAGCAGGCTTATTTGACGCGAAACATGGAATTGTACTATAAAGTAGACGTAATGTGACAACTTTTTATTGTGGACTTTACACTCATTAGAGAGTTTTGCCGCTTTTATGGAGAGACTTATGCAGTAACGGCTGATTAATACATTTTCAGAAAATTACTGCCAGTGGTGTGCCATCGAGTATAAAATCACGACGACCATGATATTTATTGTCAGGTTTTCTGAAAAAAATAAATTGGCGCTAATTGAAATTAACAGCCATAAAGAAATTGCTGTAGCTCTTATCATCATATGATAGAATTCGATGCATTGTTCTTAATTTAGAGGAAATTTGTGGAAATAGACATTGAAAACGTGTAATATTTGAACTGGTAAGATAGTAAAACTAAGTATAGATTATTAAGGATCAGTCGTAAGATTAAAAGACTTTGTATTTAAGTAGGAGCAAAATTATGGGAATCGTATGAAATCTTATTTTGTTTTGTTCTTCGAGAATGAGATATCCAATGACTTATTGTTACGCTATACCCTGGATTGAAAGATTTGTCCTCAATCAAAAGAATCGTGATAAATTCAAACATTTTGTAAGCTGTGCTTCTTTCGGTGACCTGACACAAGGAGAAAGTGTTTTCTTTCCTCCAGTTTTTAATTCAGAAAATACAAGTGAATGCATTGAATAATTAGTTTAGTACCCTTTGTTAACATAGATAATATGGAGCTTCATCTACAATCGACACCCTTTCAGTATAAAATAATTCTTTGATTTAACCCATCCAATCAGAAGCCACAGAATATGTCATTTAATTTATGATATACCAGGTCATATATATTTGGTTAACAGGGTTCTCTATCATCTATCCTATCATGAATTCATAGCTGATATTCCTTTCATTTTTAAACTCTATAAATGCTACATTAAAAGTTATAAAAGTTACATTATTAGATCTTATCAGTATCTAGACTGTGATATTATTCTAGATCCTCAGAGTATAGTATATTACTAATAGTCTCTGAGTCACAGGGTATACTTTTTGTTGATTGTATATTTTTGGCACGCTTGGCTTGACATTGTATTGTGTCAAACCTCTGACAATTCTAATTACAGTTATTGTCATTTTGAATTAGACATGCGCCTGAGGTAGCCTCTTTCCCATTCTTAGCAGACGGCCCTTGCCTCTTTCTCATTCTTAGCAGACGGCCTTTACAATATTTCACATGTAATCAAATACAAACCTTTGTGGCACAACACATTGTATTGTAGTCCCATTTCCAAACATTAAATTGTTAAAAATAGAAAGGAAAAGGCAAGGAATATAGTCTACATGCTTGCAGTCGATGCTCCATATTACGAAGAAATTGTAGGAAATAATGAAATGCATCAACATTTTCAAGAGAAAAATGAGATGTTGGCATGAGTAGAAAATGATTTTAAGCATGAGGAGGATGATCCTGACTATTACCTTACTGTCCTATATGGGAAATTGTTTTCTTGTTTCCTGTTCAAATGATTTTATTCACGGTTGTTGAAGATTTCATGACATTTGCTCATTGAAAAAAACAGACGTTCTTACATTCATAATGCTCGTCTTATCGACCTTATTTTTCTGATCAAGGATGGAGCATTTGCACTAACAATTCAGTTGTTTTTTCGTTTGAATCTACGAAATTGAAATCCAATAATAGATATAGATAAACACTTTTCCTTTAAAGGCAATTTCATGAAGGTCATTAAGGAAAATCTTCATCAAAGTTAATTTTAAGATTTTTTAAAAATGCAATGAAAAGCTTTTCCTCTCAGTGCCTTAAACGATGTAGCTGTAGTCTCAGAATATTTTCCTATCTGCAAGTATTCTAAGTGATGATGATGATGTTTTTCCCTCTTGAAGTGTTGTTTAAGCAAATGGTGATGAGAATACAGCTTGACAAGGCATGCAATTCCATAGTCGAATGCCAGTCCAATGTGACAAATAATTTCCTCTTTTCTAGATTGAAGAATTGTGTTAACCCTCGTGTGTAAGAACAACGGAGGTAGAATGGCTGTTATGTAATTTAACATTATGTAATTTTCTTGGAGATAATGCCTATAGGGACAATCTTGATTCCTAGAAAATACTCACAATCTATTGAAATGGCTGTCTCAAGTTTGGAACACTAAATGCTGTAATCATTTTTCAAAATGTTGAGTATAATGTTGATTCATCATCATACTGTATATACAGTACAATGGGGCATTTTAATTAACATTGTCAATCTACAGTTAATTTGTGATGAAATTAGACTTAGTGGACATGTACAAATGACATCCGTTGACATTCCTGTTCACCATGACATGTTTATTGATTGGCCAGGCTATATAGAAAATCAGCTATTTCATTGGAACAGCATTTTCAACTTGCCCAAGTTTGGAAAACCAAAACTTGATTGATAGAGATGTTCAAATAGATAAAAAGGAAATGAAAGTGACCAGAATGCCAATATTGTGTATAAAGCATGCCCTTTCGCTGACCTACGCTTAGATATCATTCATCTCTTGAATTAAAGCTGCGATGAAAAGCCCGGCAATTTGTTGACAAATGTTTGATCAATTGGTTTAATCAGTTGATCAGAGAGGCAATAATCTTTTTAAATGAACCCCATATGTCTTGTCCTGAGATTTAAATCCCTCAGATCTGTTATCTTCATGATAAAAGGATGCTAACACGATGTAAACAAGTCATTCTCAATTTTTTTCACTCGTAATTTATTCATCATTAATTACATGTGATCAATTTACTTTCTGATCACATCAGTCCTTTCTTGTGTTGTTTTAAAGACCCAGTCTCGATGGAAAGGCCTGAATCAGTTGAAAAACATGTATGCCAAATCAAAGGATTGGTATCGATATGGTAAACTGAATTGAACACATGTTTCTCTTCAATCAGTAAGTTGTCTCAATATTGTAATTGTACAAAGGAAAGTTTGGTTCATTAAAAAAAGTATCTTTTTATTGAAATAAAAGGTTTATTTTAATTTATATCTGTTTTTGTTTTTTTTTGTTTTTTGAATACTTTTTGTTAAATCAACCAAACTTTCCTTTATATAACTATAATATTGAAAGGTCTTAGAAAATGTTGTATATGCTATTCTGTTCTAACAAAATTTGGAAAGATATTTTATTTCATTCTCAAGAATTGGTAAATAGGCACAAAAAACAATTGCACTAAAAAAATGTTCACAAAAACAGTTATATAAAATATATATAAATAATTTTTGTATTAAATTGTAGTCAATCAGTGACCATTACATAAAGGGACAAAAAACATTTCCACTAAAAAAAAGTTCACAAAAACTGTTACATAAAATATATATTTGAATGATTTTTGTATTAGATTGTAGTCAATCAGTGACACATAAAGGACCGTGTTTTTTACATAATGTTTTCAATAATTGTTGAATCCAGTTCAACATATCGATACCAATCCTTTAAACAAAATCTGTACTCCCAAATATTTTCCTCAAAATCTCAGATTATAGGAATCCTATTAATTTGAAATTTTGTTACACTTATTTATGAATTAAATAACTGACGACTGTGATGTTATGGCAACACCGCCTGGCTTAGCTGCTCAGCCAACTTGACGACCCCAAAAAAGGTTGTTTCGTCAGCCAATCAAACTATAACAGGTGTTAACGCTCAACACACATTCATTCACACACACAATCTCAAAAGTGAATGACAGGAGTGCATTACTTTCAACATTTTTTGATTTACAATAGTTTTCAATTATTAATCAGTTTTAGAGCCTAGAAGTAATCAGACGAAGACTCCAAATTAAATTTTTGAAAAGGGTATCATTAGCCTTACTAGTATTAATTTGAGTTAAAGGAGTGTTTTACTTGTCACCTACTCTGATTTGCAATAGTTTTCAATTATTAATCAGTTAATGGTAGAAGAAAATAATGACCAATTCAAAAATGATATTTTATATGGATGCTCCCATTCTATCGGAGCATGTGGTATTATCTTGTCTAAGTAGTAATCAATATGTTCCTCCGATGACCTCATCAAGCGCATCAAGCAATACGTCAGACTCAGCAAGATCAGCGATGGATAAAAACCGATGATTATTCAAACCGTGATCAACTCATTTTTCATTGGTGTTCACCCACTGGCTATTTTCTCCTTTACTCCTTGTTGAATCTCCCTACGAGATAGTGTCCTTACTCAATTCACGTGGAGCTTTAAAGTGAAATTTCACTGGGGAGAGGGAGCGGGCGGGGGGAGTGGGGGAATAAGTCTGATTATAATTTAAACTTAAATAGTCAGTTTTGAATGGCCCAGGAGCAGTCGATAGTTAATGGTTGACATATTGCTGGTTGAGATTATTATCTCAGTCAGGATTTATATTGGAGGAAAATAAGCAACTTTATGGGGAGGTCAATAGTATGATTTGTTGACTGTGTCATCATACATAAGATTCATTCTCAAAATGGTTTTGAGATCTTAGATCCTAAAACTTTTCATTTATGTCATGGTTATTCCACCGTTATTCCATGTCATATCTCGATTAAAGATGACATTTTGTGTTACTTTATAATGGGAAAGCACAAAAGGCCACATCTGAAAACAAAACAAAACCCCTAAAAACCATATTTAGAGCATGCACATGTTGAAAGTATGTTTTGTTCATGCTTTTAATTCTGCACCACATCTAAGTTTAAAAACATGTATTTGATTTCATAAAGATGGCATCTGGTGAAAAAATAATTTCATTCTGATTTTTTCATATTCAATTTAACTTGAAACTCATTTAAACATATTGTTTAAAACATTATGTGACCATTTATATCTTATTCCAGGATTATTCCTCGTTTCATTTGGCTACTAAGTGAAATAATTATCACTGCGACAGGATCATCCGGCTTTCTAGAAAAACCTATCAGAATAATAACAAACTAATTCATATATAAATGGCGTAAATCAGAGTTTCCAATTTGTTTAATTGCAAATCATGATATCACTCTCTAAGAGGATTATACCAATAGCAAAAACTTCACTGTCTATTTTATTTTTATTTTACATATTTTTATTTTTGAGTTTAAAGTTAATGATTGTTACTTTAAATAGTTAAGAATATTGACTTGTTAATAAGCCTCTGTGTTTCTCACAAATCCCCCTGTCGTTTGTGTATCATGAAGATTACGGAGTAGCAGGATTTTCATGAGTAAACTGAAATGATACGTCTACATTTAAGAGAATCCGGAAAAATGTATGTGAATAACAGCGAATAAGCTTCTATTGGCTTTGAATTGCGGATCATCTTCTAAGGACTAATTTCAACAAATATGACTTCTATTTACTTTGCTCCTTTGTACAAAGAAAAGATGATGGATAGTGTTTTGAATTAAACCTGATTGTTAATTCGTATGGCTTAGTTTCTTTGTCGATAAATCTAATCTGTCTTGTCACTCGATAGTCAGTTTCAAATGTTCCTGGTTGATGATGATTCGTTAGTCAATACGGATTAGAAAACTTAACTCTTTTGTTATGATGTACACCTCTCTCTTAAAAGTGTATATTTGTCTTTTTATTTTATTTTACTTTCTTACCTGGTTTTAACCTCTTGATTCCCATACTCTAAAATCGATTTGAAACCAGAGAATTTTTTCATTTTTCTCAGCTTTTAACATTTTATGGTACATACATTACAGATGATGCTCAATTTTGGAAATCAGTTGGTAGAAATCATTTCTCCACAATTTAAAACATTTTTTGTGTAAATTGGATTAGAATTGTTCAAATTACAGCAATTTTGGTGAAAAAACTTGTGACAAATTATATCGTCACTCTAGGTTTCAAGGTCATTTCTTAGGTGACGAGAAATCTCATCACTCTGGGTTGTCAAGAGGTTAAAATGGAGAACAGGATCTAAAAACTGATTTTTTATAATCCTGTTTAATTCTAATTTTAACACAGACATCTTGATTATAATGAAATCTTTCACAAGGGGTCTCTTCATAAAAACTCCATTGAGTCCAAGACCAATATAAATAGAATTAATAATACGAACAAAATTCAGGTTTTATGAAATATAAGCATCATTTGTACACTTTTATTCAAGTTTGATTGAGGTTTTTCAATCTTATAATACATAAAACACAGATTTACTTTTGATTTATGACAATGCAATTCAACATATTAATTGGTTTCAATGTCACAATGCAGTGATATATTGCAGAAGTTTAATATGTTCATTGACTTTTTACTTTACATTTATTTAATGTAGTGCCCTTATAAAAAATCATAAAATATTATGTCTATTTTTGATTTTCATTTTTATAGCTACTATGGTGAACTGCCCCATAAAAACATCAGTTTCGGATTCTTGATTATGGAGAAAATTCCAAAATGTTCAAATTCCAAAACTTATATAGAAATGTCTAATTTTAGGTTGCTCTGTATAATGGACACTTGCAAAAATAAATCTGATAAAATGATCAGTATGATTTATACTTAACAAAATGATGCATTGGAGTTGAACATCAAACTGTACTGATTTCAAAAAATATTTCAGTATAGTGCACAGCCCTCCAAAAAGCCTCAATTTTAGGAAATCCACTCCCTCTGTTGATCATGTTTTATGGAGACTGTGCCCTAGACTGTCATTAGTTCACTTTAGGAACAGAATATAAATATATATTTCAAATTGATGCTAAAATATCCTCATGATATTTTTTCTGTTACAACAATCTATGAAATGCATTTTTAATTTTATTCGTAGAAGTCATCTGTTTAACAGTAATTCAATTGATTTATGTACAATTTATTTGATTCAATACACAATGAATAGACAATATCAAACATCACAATTAATACCAAAAAAGGAAAATACTGACTCAATGCACATCGCTGATGATCATGCTAATTTTAATTAAGCGCTTTCTCTATAATTTTATATTGTTTTCCTGCCTCTGTCCTTGCTCCATCCTCCGAACAAAGGCCTCCAGAACTCGTACCTCCTTCCAGAAGAAGGAAGGAACGTAGTGGATGATGTCTGGAACCCTGCGTTCGGATGATGTCCTCGCTCACTTTTTCATTCAACTCTTATTTAAAAGTGCGACCATCAACCAAATAATCATCAATTGTTATAACCCAATAGATAAATAAATAACAAATTAGACAATAAGGAAGCAATGATATACTTCTAAAAACTGAATTGCACATTTAATACATTGCACATTTAATACATTGCACATTTAATACATTGCACATTTATCACATTGCACATTTAATACATTGCACATTTAATACATTGCACATTTAATACATTGCACATTTAATACATTGCACATTTAATACATTGCACATTTATCACATTGCACATTTAATACACTTTGTACACTCCAGCTATACAAGATTATAACCAAGAATTATTAATTGGTCTACAAAACGTGTCACGGTCAATCTGTTTCCAGAATAAAACACTGAAACAACTTATATGCAGTACGTCTTATTCTATTTCCTGCTTTATCATATACAACTCACTCCTTTTCATGCTTTTTATATAATTTTTTCTTTTTAGGAGTGCTTAGTCTACTGCACAGCTGCAATAATTTCACAGAAGTCAAGCAACATCTATATTCTTGACCGTGATATTTTGAGCTATGTAGTAGACTCGATTTTTAAGCATTTCTGTCCAAGTCAGAGTTGACGTTGATGCTGTTTAGTTAGGAGAGCCCCCCTTTCATTTACTTGAAGAGACCATCAACTCAAGGCAATTTATGGATGAATATATGCACATATACATGGTTACGACCTTGAAGTACATAACAACTTATAGAATGCACGTCGGAATTCCTCATTAAAGACGGTATATAGAACTGGATTCAGCGTAGAGTTAACATAGCCTAACCATATAATTACTGATGCAATGTCAGCATTGATGACACATGTAGCCCCACAGAGACTATTAGTAAGATACATTGTGAAGAACGGCAGCCAGCAGAAGATAAAGCAGGCCATGATAATTGCCATACGCTTCGTAGCACGCTGCTCTCTTTGATCAAATTTTCTCTGATGACTGTTGCTCCGGAATTGTTTACGTTTCTTCTTGGTCTTTTCTACTTCCTGTTTGTTCATTTTCGGTTTTGTTTTTTTAGTGGTTGTAACTGGAGGCTCGTTGTTGTTGCCCGTAGTTGGAACTTGGGTTCCATTTGTACAGGCTTCAACTTTGGTATTGTCTGTTTCATTGGAGTTAACGTCCTCCTCGGCAGGTGTACACGTGATCACCGGGATCAACATTTGTTTCTCATGGTCAATACCATTTTTTAAACTATTGGGGTCCGTTTTTTCTGATATAGTTCTCTCAGTTGAGTCCCGTTTGAGACTGGTCCCGTGAGTACTGTCCTCACTTTTCTCTTGACTGCTGCTACTAGGATCCGAACTGAAATAACTTTGCGTGCTGACACCATCAAATGTTGAGTTCACGTCAATTTGAATCAAATGCTTGTTAAGAAGATGCATGTCTTTTTGAGGAGTGCTCGGGGGAAGTTCAGCTTTCGGTCCACCACTCAGTTCCCTAGCAGCTTTATCTTTTTTGGCGTGTTTATCTAAACTACGTCGGAGCTGGCGTGCACGGCTACGAATCACATAAAATATACGGAAATATAGAAACATCATTAGGAATAGAGGTATGATAAATGATCCTGAGGCAGAATACACCACATAGTCAACTTTCTCGAATAGAATGCACCGTTCCTTTCCGTAAACATCCCTACGTACGTTTTCTTCAATAGTATTGTTCCATCCGAAAAATGGTGCTATGGAGATAGCAATTGAAAAAATCCATACCATTGTGATGTATAACAGGGCTCGTTGGATTGACCGTCTTTCCCGATACCAAACTGGAAAATTGGTTGCTGTGTAACGGTCTATCGCCACTACACACAGGCTCCATATACTAGCAGTACAGTAAAATACGTCAATTGACAACCATACGCTGCATAGCACACGTCCAAACACCCAATATCCCAAAATGTCATTGGTAGCTGACATCGGTAAAACTGTCAACGCTAATAACAAGTCACTGATCGCCAAATTTCCAATGAGATAATTTGAGACTGTTTTCAGGTTTTTGAATTTATATAAGGCAACGAGGACAAGAATATTTCCAAAGGCAGTTCCGAGTGTTACACCTCCTAAAATTATTGATACAACGATTAACGCTGGTGTGCTATATCGTTGAGATATGCCTGTCATTTCCAATGTGACGTTCGTAACCTCCATCGGACTTGGAGGAATGGTGCTAGTATTGTGAAAATAGTAACTTCCAGCCCCTGGGGGATAAACCACATATTCACTCCCATTACTCATTGTCATATCCAATGACGTTGATAACAGCTAATTGATACTATATATGAGCATGTATTAACTACGTCAGCTAAGCTCAAAACAGCTGCTATTCCTGGTTTTACCAATTTCTAATCTAGGGTCCCACTTTATATTGTCTGTAAGTAAATCCCTGCGGACAAAATTCAAATGTCAAAGTCTAAATCCGATTTAATTAGTCTTTTCTGAATCTACTTGGCATTTGAAGTTGCTCTGTATGTTCAGCCAATGAGTTGTATCATTTCACTTTCTCCAATACAAATCTGAATATCAATCTCAATTCTCTGGCTTTAGTTATCGTTTATATCGTTTGTATCACAGGTCGGTTACCTGCCCTTGTGTTTGATTGGTCTTCCTTCGCTGGGTTTTCAGTATTTGCTTTTGCGGTATCTTTATATTTGCTCTTTGTGAGATCCAGTATTCATGACGCTATGGAGTCAGTGATCTGTTATCTGTCGTTAATCTTACATCAGGCTTTAATACCATCTGAAAGTACACATGACATATTGATTAGAATTAATGAAATAGGTTGATGTTCACTCGGTAGTTTCTCATATTTTCTCTCTGGAAATGAACCACACTTTGCGCTGGTATATATTTTGTTGGAAACTCACAACAGCCTGACAACCAATGGCAATCACTTTTCAACCTTGACAATGAACTCGAGAAAATGAGTTGCTTGGACTGAATGTCAACATGTCGTAAAATCCTGTATATTTAAATATTAAATTCTTGGTTGTATATTTTATTCTCTGCAAATCCCTTTATTTTTACAGCTATTTATATTTGAAACTTGATCATCATAAATTTTTCAAGCAGTTAATCTTATAAAGTACGGAGGAACAATCGTAAAATCATGCAAGCAAATGTTAAATCAATAGCATAATTGGAAAAGTTAATATTAATAATATATCACAGTCTATGATCTACAGAATTCAAAGTAACCTGTTTAATTTTTATAATGATTAAGATTCAAAATGCCGTTTGATATTAATGATGGTTGACATTTGTTTTTCATATTCATATCTCATTATATCAAAACATACCTGACCTTTAATTAAAGTATATTATGATATCAAATTAATACCCTCTAATCAATCAAATTATTTTATCCTATAAACTAAAATGTTAGAAACTTAATTAAAACATAAATTGTTTTTTAACTTTGAAGATTTCTTACTTGACTTACCAATTATGACACCTGTTCGCAATAGTTCTTCAAACAGATATATCATCTGATATTACAAATTTCTAACAGATATATCATCTGATATTACAATTTTCAATCTCATTTTTACAATAATCAGATAAAGCGTAATCATTTAACATATTACTATCCATTTTCATTATTTGTTTTAGTAGAACTTCCTGACCTGGATCCATAATTTACCACACCAACCTAACACTGTGCGACTCTAGTTTCAAATGTCAGATTGACATCATTGATTCAATACAATCTTCATAAAATCTAAAAAAACGTTCTTATTTTCTAGCTTTTATATGAATCTTGAATATGTACCTCCTACGTTGCAGTTAAATATATTCTTTTGATAGTTTCCTACAATCTAATTTGCATTTCAGAACACATCAGCCATATGGTATGTTTTATTCGAAGTTCGAACCAGACTTTAAGAGTTATATCCTTGTCCCTCGTGTCTTATAACGGCTAGATGATTGCCTTAGTGACATTTACCCGTTGTTCACTATAGCGGCACTTTCCATATTCTGCGAACCATCGACTGATCATTTAGCCAGTAGGCTCTGTTGTTTGACAGAATCTGATTTGGATTGTGACTAAACTGCTTATCGGAATTATCCTAACGCTCTGATCAAAGATAATCCCTTTAGCATGAGTACTGAATCTTTAGAACGACTATCGATAATCTGCATTGTTCCAAAGTACCCGTCAAACACAAGCAGTTACATCAATTTGCGTTTATTAACTAGATTTCTCAGTCTGTTTTCATTGCATTGATTCCGTCTCTGTAATTGTCATTTCTTCAAGCACAAGCCTAATCATATTTTGATTGTATATCCACATATTTGTTTTTTACGTTTTCAGATGTTTTTCCAAATAACATCAATCAGTTCTCCAATATTTCTGATTTACCTATATCTCTCTAGATGTTTTCATTCCCTCGTTATTCCTCTCACTTTTACATGAAAAAGCATGACAAAGCAAATCTGTTTATAGATGTTGCCTGCATACAGAATTAATAATATATGAGACATATCAAGATATTGTGAGATATCAAATATTCTTATTATTGGACGATGATTAACAGTAAACAGAATATGTGAATATAATGCTTAATGTTATGTCATGAATTTTCCCCGACAATAATTTTTTAGAGCGCTGAATTATTATTAGTATTTCTGCCTTGTATTTCTTGATCTATATGTACTTTTATGTATTGTGATATTTAAAAAGCCAACAGGTTAGTTAGTAAAAGATACAGCGTTTCAAAGTAAATTGTCAGGATAAGTCACACTCATAGTTACTAATCAAATGAACTAAGACTTCATTAAATTTTAAAGAGAGCTGCGTTGGAGGAAGAAATTGCGCAGGTTGGCTGCTAGGAATCCTGCAAGAGATCCTGATTAGAGAATATTAATTCTATTACCTGTTCGATACACACTTCAACTAACAGTTAATTGTTTAAGTCACCCGACTAATGTTCTCATCGTGTCAACGTGAGTCATTCTCTCCCAATCTCATGACTTTCAAATTCTCAGTTTCTCTGATTTCAGCTTTTTGAAGCACATGTCATCTTTGCACACTTCGGTCGTCACTGCGTGCATCGACCGATAGTAGCCGAGTGAACAAAGATGAGTACATATACTGTATGTGTATAATATTACTGTGGTGTTTTGCTTTTATTAACTCAAAGACTTTCGCAGTTTTTCCACTTATTACAAAAAACGTGATGGCGTCTCCAGGGGGTGAAGCCGAGTGCAATAATATCTCTAATCGGGCATTGATTACTCGCCAGATCGACTTTGTAATTTTAAGTCTGTCATCTTCAGGTAACCGCACGCTTCTTTCACATCCCTTGCAACAAATTTCACAATGTTTATTAATTCCACTTCTGTGCCCTTACAATAAATGTAATTTGCTAATTTTTGGATCATTTAGTATGTTAACTGTTAAATGGTTCTGGTATTGCTTTTTTGTAAAAAATTCTGTCCAGTTTAGCGCTAAACTTGGAGTAAACAATAAGTTTCATATTCCCAGGTAGAGTAAGCCAATTAACTGAACAAATGATTGTTATACGAGCATGAAATTAGACTTGTATGCTGTGAAACCAAGCGTGAAATATCTTTTTTTCCGTAAAAAAGATAAATAAATATTGCATTTATTTTTTCCTACTTAATTTCATTTTCTTTATTGATGAATTCATTAACAGCAGTTATCTTTGAATTAAAGACACGACACAATAATAATTTTAATATTTATCATTAATGAATTCTAGAATCAAAAGTTTTTAATCAAGTTTTATGATTTTTATGGATCATTGGCTACAATGGTGAAAATTACCTTAAATGATAAAATTTAATTTGATATCAATTTATAGCCTCTCATAAAAAGTAAAAATATTGTATTATAACTTTGAATTAATGTGTATGTTCAACACCTCGAAATGTGATGTTACATAAGATTCTAGTTTTTTGATGAATAAATAATCCTTTCCCAAATGATGTCCTTCTTTAGATCCAATTCTCTTATCCACTTTCTCCTTAAATTTCCCATTTATAATGGATCAAGCCAGCTAATGCTTAACAACGTAAAATACATACCAACGATGTCTTGGATTTTGGGAGGGATGTTGGTATTACTTACGGAGGTCAGAATGCTCTAACCATTCCTGCTAACGGCCTATTGAATACCTCTAAATTGATAAAACATCCATTTTTATTATCAGCACCTTAGACCCAAGTTGTCGTAAAAAGTAAATTTAAGTATCGATAAGTGAATATTGATAATTTATTTTACCTTAATGACGCTTCCAGCTGACGATTAACTCCGGCCATTTGAAATAATTCCTATGGTTTATGGGAGTTTTGTGATATTGAATGGCATCATGTCACATCATTTTATTTAGTTATACTACGCTATTTCTATTGTAAATGTAAACTGAGAATTTATTATTTGAGTTTATTTGTTGTTGTAGTGTTGATTCAGAGACTGTTAATTTAACATATGTATGTCTTGTTTAAATAATGTGTTTACTTTTTGTCTGTCTCGTCTCTGCACTTCCTGCGTAAAATGACATGTCAGAGGATCGACTTATCTGGATCTCATGAAGTGCTCCTCGTGTTTTTATTGTATTGTTTAAAACAATGTCTGGTTTTCCACTTGTCATATGCAACACATAACGATATTTTTTAAAGAAAAAAGTAGTTTGTCAGATTGCATTCTAGGTTTCACTTCGATTTTTCAATGTCAGGGATTGAATAATGAATACCTGTCAGTCGTTTTTGCTCAGTTATGAGTTTATTTACAATTTTGCATTATGAAATGAAATTATTTATAGATATTTTATGTCTGTTTGTTAGTTCAGCTACTGCTATTTGAGTTATTCTTGTAACACAATATTAACTCAATGCCTCAAGCTCATCCAAGGCATATTGACTTGGCCATTTTGCCAGTGTATGCCAATAGTTATACATGATTGATCTAATTGAGCAATTTCTGATTTCATTTTTTTCACCAAAATAATTATGTCTCTCTAAGATTTTGTTTTTCATTTTTTCTTAAAATTTGATTGTACACTGTGGTACTTGACAAGCATGTAGTTAAATGTATGCCACTATTCGATCTCTAATATGATTTCCATCAAAACCTTATGCCATAAGTTGGAAATACAAGATGCTGATTTCTAGATTAATATGAAAGATGACACATCTTGATGGATTACTCAACATGAGGTACGCAAATACAATGCCAAAGTATCAAGAAATAATTCTGCTTTATATGCAAAAAGTTAATAATTGGCCAAATCAAAAAATGCTGCAAACATTGTATGGCTGCAACATTATATGACATAATCCCACTCAATTTGGACTAATGCCCTAAGGTTATCGCTACCATCAGGATACTCATCGCTCTGACCCATGTGGTCATCTAGTTTTGATTAAGAATCAAGAAATCAACTGACCAATCAAATCCTGTTACTGAGTTGGTTACATAATTCAGAATGCATTGACACTTAAAAATTCTCTTTTAGCTCTTGTAAGATATATTATGATGAGTATCAGAATGGGGAGGGAGAGGGGGGGGGGGTGCTACAGATTGAATGAAACGTGAAAACCCGGATTAAAATCTTTTTTCTCATAGCCTGCTATTACTGTAGTATCTCCTGCCATAACTCAATGTGAGTAGAAATCAATTATAAATCCATTGAATAATATATTCATTGAAACAAACTATTGTCTAATTTGTCTGTTTATGAGCAACAATTCTATGACTTATATTAGTGTTCTTGAATCTGTTACTACATAAAAAGTTATCTGTTTTATGCAGCTTAGCAACAGGTGTGAATGTCACATTTCACTTATTAATGAAGAAATAATGAAATGTAATTAGTGATCTGTGTTCTGAAATTGTTCTATCTTTGTAAAAACGATCCCAATGTTTGCAAAAACTATGAAGTAAATTGGTTGTCTTGCATTGGATGTTTATCTAATCTTACATCTGTTTTTATAGATGTTTATTTTTTTAAACCTGTCATCAGATGCCTTTTGGTAGATGCCTGTTGCCAATAACCCAGATGCGAGTAGAAATAATCTTGATTTACGTCATTAAAAATTCAGTCAAACTAATATCATATTTGAAATCTACATGTAAAATTACATCTAGAAATGTGGTTTTAAAAAGTGTTTATCAACTTTGAAAAATTAATTTTCTTTGAAAATGTGACTTCTAGCTCGGGGAGATTCCCCATAGACCCCATGCTATAAAATCACAAAAAATGAAATATCTTTTCTTTTAGTGGACAGATAATATTTTGCTTTACTGGACATATTTTCATTAGTATAAGTATCAGACGCATAAGGGTTATATGAAAATTGAGCCACTTAAATTGATAATATTCAAGTTTAAGGGAACTTTCTCATATACCTGCCATGTTAATTGACCCGAATCAGCCACCTGGTGGTGAAACTGGTAACTACCTACTCGCATTTGGGTAATTACTCTATACATTTGTTAGGCTTTGCTTTGTTTAGAACCAGACTCTACACACAGGGTAGTTGCCAGTAGTTAATTTCACTTATTAAAAGAGAGCTTCATCTGCACTATTATTGGATAATATGTAAACCTTTGATCTATCCTTGGCCAATCAGATTAGAGTAGTCAAAATTGAGCTATCCAATTGGAATTAAAGTTGGTGTTTATTTAAAGTTTAAACTCCCTTGAAATCTTATTCAAGTTAGTAGCCTATGAACTCTGGGTAATATTTATGAACAAAAGGCTATTCTCGGACAAATTTGATTTTTTACATAATATAGATTTGAATGTTTTCTTTTCAATAGTCATTGATTTAATTTGGGTGATATTTCTATATTTTTCATTAAAATTCATTATTAGCCCGGGAGACTGTTCTCTAAACCAAGACTTGTCCTTTCCTGAATCTTTATAGCTGTGTGGTTAAGTTACTTGTAAATCCCGACATGTAACCTTCTGTTTTCATCTTTTATCGTCAAGCATCATGCTAACACTGCACACTTCCCAGGGTTGAACGAGGCACGTCATAGATATTTTAGAATACGACCCTCAGGAGAATATAGATTATTATTTCTTCAATAATCCATGTATATATAATATAAGATATAATTTGTCTTTGTTAATATCATGAATCCCTGGATATAGATTCACATTCTCTTCAGTTTTCTACAAAATACACCTTACGTCAGATCCAGTGTTATAGAGTCATACATCAATGGTATTACAAATTGATGAGATATCTATCTTTTTATGCCTTACATGTCTTATCAAAAGCTATTAAAAGAACAATAGACCATTAAACACGATTTATTTCATGTATCATCCTCTGTTTATGTAAGAGCATTGATAAAAGAACACCTGAGCACTATATAAACAAAACATGTTGCTTTGCCATCTACTTCAAACAAAATATATTTTCACTTTAAGGGAATCAATACCCATGATATTTAGGGACTTTCAGTAAAATGCTGGGCCTCTGAGGAAGACAGATAATCATCTGAGTTCCCTGATATCAAAAGACTAGTAGTAAACTGAGCCTCTGAGGAGACCAGATGATCACCTGAGTACCCTGATAAACAGAGCCAAGCAATAAAATTCTGAGTCTCTGAAGGAGACAGATTACTATACAGTTTTGAGACTGATAAACACTTCATTAAGTAACTTTAAATAGCATTTCATTGCAGTTTAGATAAGAGATGAATGTCAGCTATTAGTAGGTAGATAACAGTTTAGCCCAGTAACCAATCAAAGTCACTGTCTTTCTAGAACACATACTGAGGATTATGATTGAAGAGGCTTGATAGCAAGATCAAAGAATAAGTTTATTGTGAGCGTATATTGAAGCTCTCCTCTAAGATACAAAGTTCAACTCTAGGGTATAGCGCTAGTAACAATTCAGTAAATTCACTTACCTTTGATATACCATCCGAGGGCAAACTGTGTGGATTATTACATTTTCTTTCAAATCAGCATGTGTGGTAGTTGTCTTTATTGCAAATCAGTTGATGCCCCACACGGCCAGGTTTTTATTAAATTATCTTAACATTAGAATTTCTATTTCTTGTTATAAAGCTATGATTTATTTGAAGGAAACTTGTTTTATATCCCAGTTATATTATTAAAGCATTTTAGTTTATTGCCTGAAGGTATGAAAACCATAAGTCTTATTATATGGGCTTCCCATAATGTCAATATTTACTGCGACCATTTTATTTTCTGAATTATGTTCTCATTTGTCAAGTGTATCAATTTATGTTACGTCATCGTAATTTCCGTTCATTAGGGGTCTATATATTTACTCCATAGATATTAATACATGTACCTTCATAATGCCATGTCTATAGCTGTAATTGTGTAATAACTTTATCTGTTATCAATTTCTTAGTCTGGAAAGTATACCATTTTGATTTAAACCCCATAATCTGAATTGATATTGCATGCTATAAAAAATATCTGTTTTCATTGTCGTGTCACGCTGCCACCAATGATAATTTGATTGAAACATGCAGATCCAAGCTATAAATATAAACCAGGTATTGTACAATGGGAAGTTGAACTGACATAATTTATTTGGTAAATATATCTAGAAATGGCTATTATTATCATTATAGCCAGCCTGGAATAGCTCTGGTGGGTGGTAGAGCTGTGATAGTAGTGTATGTACCTCTACACTCTGAGCGCTGTCTCGTTGTAAACTTATCAAGAGGAAGTTCTCTTTCAAGAAGTGATCACAAATTAATACAAAAGGGTAATACATCTTGTGCATTCTTAGTATGCCAAGGTTCAATTCCAGGTACAGTAAAAGTCCATGTGTCAATATTTCACCAATTAAATAATTGACTCATTTATTTGTTAGATAAAACAAGAAGTTATTAAGTTGAAACATGGAAATTTTTTTGCTATTACATTTTTGAGAAAAGAGCAGTCATTTAGAAAAATTGGTTCCAACTCTGGAATATGCCCACATCGATTTCAATCTCAGCCCCTAGCTAACCACATAATACATATATACATTCTTTTAAGATAATGATAGATATGTTCTATAGATGATAGATGAGTGGAAGATCCTATGTACTTCAAGATAGATTAGTCCCATTTAGGCACCATTTTAATATACAATGCAACTGCTAATGTTGAAAAATCTTGGCAATTAGCTTAACATATTGTGATGCGATGTTTATATTTATAATAAAATGATGACATGCAAAAAATATAGTACCATACCTATAATCTAATCAAATCTCCCTTATTATTCAAATAATTCACTTACAACCCACTTTTGTTCCATTTCATTACTTGTTTATGCATAATTGAAATATTTTCCAATGGAGGGCATATAATTTTGTCGATGAGAAAGATGAAAGGGGTAAAGGGCATAGTGTAAAAGATGTGATTTTTGCAGATAATGATGAAGTTATAGAAGAGTAGATAAAGTCCACAACTGTGTAAACCTCATTTCTGCCAAATCTACTAATTTCTGCTTATACTTCTTTTATTTATAGCATTTGTAAAATGTTTATCTATAATAAGTATGCCTAATTTTAGGTAGATATAAATGCACTTTTGTTTGCAACCTCACAATTAATTATATCTATCAGAATCTTTAATAGAAAATATTACATACAAATATTGGGAATAGGCTAAATCTGTGTAGTGTTTTAGGATAAGAGGATAGCTTTCTGCGGAGAGTTTATAAGGTGGTTAAAGTAAATACATATTGTTTTTAAGCCCCTGTTGATGCAGGATCATAATAATTCATATTTTTTATCATGCTTTACATACATCATTGAGAAAATGATTAGATATGTGTTTGTATGTCAAAACTGTAAACCTAGAAAATTTCTATTGGAAAATATTTTTTCAGGGAGATATTTTTCAAATATTTTCATGTTTGAACTATAACCCATGCTGAACTTTAATCTAAGCTGGACTTAAACACCTGCTGAACTTTAACCTATACTAAACTTTAACTTATGCTAAACTTTAACCTATACTGAACTTTAACCTATACTGAACATTAACTCATGCTAAACTTTAACCTATACTGAACTGTAACCCATACTGAATTTTAACCCATACTGAACTGTAACCCATACTGAACTTTAATACATGCTAAACTTGAACCCATACTGAACTTTAACCCATACTGAACTGTAACCCATACTGAACTTTAACCCATACTGAACTTTAACCCATACTAAACTGTCACCCATACTGAACTTTAACCCATACTGAACTTTAACTCATCCTAAACTTTAACCCATACTGAACTTTAACGCAAGCTAAACTTGAACCCATACTGAACTTTAACCTATATTGAACATTAACTCATGCTAAACTTTAACCCATACTGAACTTTAACTCATGCTAAACTTTAACCCATACTGAACTTTAAACCCATGTTGAACATTATACCATGTTGAACTTCAAACCCATGTTGAATGTTATCCCATGCTGAACTTTAACCCATGTTGAACTTTAACCCAATTATGCAATTTCTGGCAATTTTCCTTCAAAATTCAAACAAAATGCATACTTTTATGTATATATGTACTTTAGATTATCACTTACATGTATTACTTACAATATATTAATTGTTAGTTCACTGTAATGTTCTGCTCTCTGTAATATTTCAAAATATTACACCCTCAAGGGAAATGAACATTTTTCCTTCACACCAATAGTTATCAGGGTTGAAATGAAAGATGGAAGGCTGAACCAGGAATGAAGCTTCAGGATTTGTAAAGTCTAAAATTTTGCAGTTTGAAATAGACTGGAATAGAGGTGAAACAACAAGAAATAAGATAATCAGAAATAATGTCAACATTCTAAATTATGAAAAAATTCATAACAATTGGATATTATATTCACATTTTAGAGAAAAATGAGGAATAAGTGAATCATCAAATTATATTTTAGAAATGGGTTGACTTTGGTCTTACTCTTCAAGTGCAAAGTCCAAGCTAATCTTGATCTTCGTTCAAAAGCAATTGAACTATAAATTGTCACGGTTTATTTCTCCTAAAGTGTTTATAGACCATTATCCTGATCTATTACCCGACCCTCTTCCTGGTGCCCGGGAGAAAAGATACTCACGTAATATATTTCTTGGTAACGCCATACGTCGTACTGCCCTATTGGGACATATATCAACGAAGTCATTACTTTAATACCCTGGGGCCTAGAGGCCAGTTGAAATTACTACACTCTGAATAGTATGATGAATATATAGTTTTGGCGCTAATAAGATTTTAAATAACCTCAAAATTAACTGCTGTGACAACTCATGGGAGTATATGGCAGCTATTAAGAAGACAATTCTGATTCGATAGCTGTGTTTCAATTGACTTATTCTGATTGGTTAAGGCTAGATCAAAGGATTATCTGTTATTCAAAGAGTGTATATGAAGCAAAAATCAAACAACATATATTGCAGAGGGTCATTACTTCCAATACCAGTAGCAATGACCAATCTCATTTCAAATACTTAATGGCTTCTTGGGCTTACATTACTTTTAAACGATATCGGTTCCTGGAAATAATTCATTGACTCTTTAAAGTTCCTTTTAGACTTTTAGAGACCGCAATGTCATATAACTCATTCCTCTCAATATAATACAACAGAAATTAGAATTTTTTTTTCTCTTAAATTCATTTTCTAATTTTGTTGATTTTCTTGAAAACAGGATTAACTTTAAGATCCTGAAATTTGAATATCAAAACCGTTAACTTAAGTGTACTCAGTAGAATTTTTCCAATGTACATTGGGATGGCTAATATTGAGAATAGAAAAATTCCATGATAAGAAAGAGTAAATCTTTAAAGTGAAGAATTTCTTTTCAATTACTCTCTTTTTTAATTTGAGTTTGGATTAAGTTTATTAGGCAATAGCACGCTGCTTCTAAACAATAATATCCCCTTTTAGGTCTTTTATTCCAATTACCAGGGACATTTAAACATCAAAGTGAACTACAACAAAGTAAAGAAGATAATTACTGGAATCTCTGAGTTTAATAGGAAATAAAGGTGTCCATTATGTAATGATTCTATGACATCATAGTCACAGTGCTAAGTTTCTCATTACCTTAGTAACCTAAACAAACATAAAATATCATATCAGCATGTTTTACATCTAAAATAACATAGCATACCCAAGTACATGTATAATAAGCAAAGATTAAATAAAATAAACAGAGAGTTGGTGCTAAGAATTATAAAGAAATATTACAAAATAGGGACTTTTTCATTTGGAGATAATTGTCATGGAAAAGCGTAATAAACTTAAGTGTTAAGCGTAAGTAGTGTTTCTTTTCATCAATGGATAAATGGACAGTGAAAGTGGTTTGATATTTTATGATAGTCTTTGTCTTCCTATAAAACCACAATTTCCTTGTCACACCTTTTATACTCAATTACTTTAGCATATATATAACAATTAAGTGCCTTTAACGATGGCATAGGTGCATTTAAGGTGATGTAAGGGCCTTTAAGGAGACATAAGTGCCTTTAAGTATAATTAGAATAATGACCATTGACTTCTCCTCGTTTTCATTCTTTTCGAAAACATTCTTGGTTTTTCGAAATATTTCAGTTATCTTTAATTAACTTCAAACAGATCTTATCTAGTTTGATTTTTAACTTGAAAGTCACATGCTTTTAATGAAGCGAGAACGCGTTCAGGGCTCAAAAGAAACTTATATGGTCGATTTAAATGAAAGTAAATTTCAATGAATTTAAATTAGATACCTGAATTGATAAACTTTGTTCAGTAATTAACAAATGAAATGTGAATGGAAAATGTCAATGCTGTAATATCATTTAGATTACTGCATTTAGTGAGAGAATATTATTTAAAAATATGAAAAAAGTGAGAATGAATCTTAATGAATCTCTTTATTTCTAACGAGTTCTGGTATATATGAGTGAAATTAAATTTGCATTTATGACAGCCCTTATATTGCAGATATACAAAAGGAACAGATATCAGAATAAAACACACTTTTTGCTGACCTTGAACGAACGATCTTGCAAGAAAATGATGTAATGTATATAGAAGCTATCAAAACATCTTACATAATTTCTGCCAGCATGGTAAAGCAATATAAATCATAAAAAATGATAGATTTCCGTCTGCAGCTCATAACACGATAAGATAGGGCTAAATATCATTCAAATCTGGCCATGCGTTGAGATGTTCATCTTGTAGGATGTCAAGAAAGCCATATTTCCAAAATTGCTGGTAGGAGTCGAGATAGCATTAAAGTCCCCGTGAGGCTAATTAGACCGGGTAAACTGCTTTCTATATACTCCATGGTTCAACAAAGCCAATATTTAACAATGGGACAAACGACTAGCAGAAGTTCATTTCAACCTTGCTTAACCTTTACCATGCTGCCTTATTTCAGCAAATATATCCCACGCAACTGGCTTATTTTTCAAAGAGTGCAAAAAATGATATACCTGGACTAAATAATTAATATCTCAATAACTACTGAATGAATCTGGATAAAATTTTCACAAAGGGAAGATACAGTGGCCTGGCTCATGAAAAAATGTTCTCATGAATTTTTTCGTACATTAACACGACTGGGCATAAATATACCATGAATACTCCTCCGGAATCCGCCGCTCCGCCTCTTCGTCTGGTCAGAATCCAAATCTGAATTTGCAGCGATCGAATGTTCAATTTTTCAATTCAGAAAATATTCTAGTTTCTATTTTCGATGACCATTATCGGCTTCCAAGAGCCTAAAGAGCTCGAAATCGTAATCCATTTCCTCCACATTTTCGTTGTGATCGTATTTGTCCACCATTTTGTACGATCCGTTCACTAAAAACGACTAAAACACTGTTTAAATTGTTGAATTGAGAATTATTTTTCGAAATATCGCCATTTCTAGGTCAACAGGAAGTCATGTTAGGCACTGAATAAATCGGGCAATCTAATTGGACAATACGAATGGCGCGAAAAAGTAAAGTTTTTAAAAGTTTGAAATCGGGCGTACGGGTCCGCCGGCAGTTGTGAGAGACATTTTAGTCTCGGCGGACGAGTCCGCCGGCAGCACGCTAAAGGTTAAGAAAGAATTGAAAAGATACTTTACAACGTCTTGCTACTTACATGCAAAGGGCATACCTAATACTATTTTTCCGACAATTTTAAGTGTTAAGTAAGATAAAAGTCATGTTTAGTTGATAGAGGAGTCTAGTGACAATCTATCTCCATTCTCCGCTGCAGCGTTCTAGCAATCTCGAATTTTCAAATTTCCTTTCTAAAATATGTGAATTTTTGCATTTTTATATAATTTAAAGCATCGACCTTAGGCTTACGATACAACCTGTCTTTCTTCGTGATTCTAGAATTTTTTGCATTATTTTTAGTGTTGAATATAATCTGTGACACCATATAAGCTTGGTGATTGAGGAAGGAGATTGGTGAACTAAGAAGGTCACGGTGACTAAACAAGTCACTCTAAGTAGCTCAGATATGATACAGTCAGTCTCACACACAGTTCCTCAAATTGAAGTGATTTCCATTCAGGAACAAGATTCATTTTCTTGATATGCCATGTTTTTGGAGTCTATGCATTATACTGAATTATAAAAATAATCAATTTTCTTCCGTGGAAGTAGCGTAAGAAAATGATTCCGGAATAATCACTGAAGCACTTTTTCATTCTTAGATAAAGGTGACCTGATCAATTAGTGAAAAACGGAGAGATAATCATTAGGATTAATTCTACAAAGGAATTACGACCGATACCCAATCATCGTTATCATTTCTCAAGGTTAGGTTAAAGTGACCTTGACCGATTATAATTTTCATTTTCAAATATTAGTGATATAAATACATCTGTTTTAATTGTTTTTCTTTTGTGCAATTGATTGGATATGTGGGCATCACATCAAATCTTGTCATCAAAATTTCAAGAAAATCACTTATCTTTCATTTTGAAATTTTTTCAGATGCAAAAGCAGGCTATGGCCAACATCCCATTTGGTTTGAGGCATGCTGGGTAAATTACCTGGCAACCATTTGTCTCTGTGTATCTCATTTAGTTGTCCCTATCCTTATATTTAGCTATCCTTTGATGCAGTTGATGCAAATTCAAATGTGGTAAAAATTACTTGCGTGTGAGAATCATAGAATTGCAAGAATCAGTCTAATGCATGTGTTCATACAATGGCTTAAATTATGGTTACCCTTCCTGACATTCCCATGTTAAATGCCAATGATTATT
This sequence comes from Owenia fusiformis, assembly GCA_903813345.2. Taxonomy (NCBI): domain Eukaryota; kingdom Metazoa; phylum Annelida; class Polychaeta; order Sabellida; family Oweniidae; genus Owenia; species Owenia fusiformis. The sequence goes on along the minus strand of CAIIXF020000005.1, from coordinate 35,979,166 downwards.
GGGGCTGTGTACTGGACTGCAATGAAGAAATCTATTATGTAATTACAGAAAATCTAATGAGTTGCTTTGTTTGACACCCTGGGTATAACAGGCACTAAAGAACAAAATAAATCACAAAAAAACATGTACCAATGTGACATCTCTTTGTGGGCCTCCCTGTAGTCTAGCAATAAGCTCCTGTGACCCCCCTCCCTCTACCTGACTAGACACACAGGGACATGTAGTTGGGAGGGGGGGGGGCTCACAACACAAGGGATTGTACCGAGACTATTCTCCCTCATATTTATCAAGATTATGCACTGAAACCCAATAACCTTTTTATTCAATTCAGTCTAGGTCTGATCTTGATAGATTTGAGGATGTGATGAATTTGCCATTAAGAATATTTGTAACTGTCTGAACTAGTTGCACTAGGATAAAAAGCTTGTAAAAATAGTATTCTACAATGCCAACTTGGCATTGATAGACTGCCGCGTTGCATCTTGCATAAAAATCGCCATATAAATTAGTCCTTTTACGTCACTTGTATCGTTCGTTTTTCTGTCAATCAATTTATCAAAATTAGTTGTGAAACCGCGTAAATCTTACCGTAAAATCTAACTATGAATATATATTGCTTAGTTAAATTATATACTTTTGTGTGTTAGAAATAATGCATATGAATTTCTTATTTCCATAGTAATTGTCTTTTTCTTTTGATTTATTTGGTTAAAAAAGCATTAACTCAACTCTCATATCAATTTATCATAGTTAGGTAGACTGTGAAAGAAAATAAATTGTCCATTAAGAATCTATATATGTAAAGTCTACGATTCTCCCTTGACACCAAGACACTAGTGCTTAGAAGTCAGTAATATTGTTAAACTGCTTCTAGACAAAACCCTTTTGAAGAAAGGAGGAATTATCCATTATCGAAGTATAAGGTGATTTAGTATATCTTGTATCCTGACTCCAAGATGCTATTATAGTAAAACTACCTTTAGAGGAAGCCCTATAAAAGATGGCAAATCCAACTCTGTTGACAAAGCGTGTGTCCATTGATGAGAACTCGGTATAAATTTTCTCACTTACCTTGTATAACTAGAAAAAAGAAAATGCATGTCTATATTTGTTATCAGTTGAATCTCTGTTGTATTGTAAAATTGTTTTTGTTTCGTTTCCATGAATATTGATGCATCTTGATAAGCCACAAGTGTTGTTTTTTTGTATGAGGCATAACTAATAATATAAACCCACGGTTCTTTTCACTTGATTGTAAATATTTTTCAACATTAAGTCGTTATTTCCGCCACAAAGTGCTACCTTTGTCAAAGTCAAGATCTTTTCCTGTTTGGCATAACACCAGCCATGTGAGATTGACTTTACCAGAGACAAAACTGCTATTTATACCTGTGCCTCAAAAATCACTAATCTTGGTAATTTTATAGTTTTCTTACAAATTATGAATGAACTTTCCCGTTTTTTGTTTTCCCATACGATTTTGGGTAATGTTCTTCAAATTAAAGACCTGTATTGGTTGCTATTGCTTCTTCTTCCTGATCTGTTTGTTCTTGGAAACCATGATCGTTGTGATATTTTTCTTATTGGTCTCTAACTGCAGCTACTGGTGCTGCCGTCCCTTACAAATTCTTGATTCGTATTACGAAATATTTCCTCATATCGGAATCTAATAAGTCCATATAACAGATTCAGTTACCTTATCAATTTACCCTTACTAAATCCCTTTATTTTAGATGATTTTTTGGTATTAGATCTTAGAGATTCAGTTTTGTGAGATTTCTCTCTGCCTTGCATGATATGGAACATTATTGCCGTTATTTTTGTGAATGAAAGAATTTGAGTGTACAACATTACCATTTGTATTGATTTATCAATAACAATTACAAAAACTTTCCTCTTCTTCTCTATGCAATCTTGCATATACCACATAGTTCTTTATTTGCCATTTGGCGACGTTATAGAAAAACCTATGTTGCAAAATATGGGGTGCTTCCTGTGAAGCATCATTGAATCAATACATACCATTGTATTTCACCAACGGTGCTTTTTTAATGCCATAGATCATATGTCAGAGACAAATGGGTGCTAGTACTTAGGTTTACGCCACTGTGTGCTTTATGCCGTCTTGTTTACTTTGGTAATTGAAAAACAAATCATCATATCCCGAGACTGGAAAAGTAGCGTAATATTATGAATATTATCTGGATATAAGATGCTTTTAGGAGATGACATAAATATTCAGTTTCAAAATCAAGTAGATAACCGTGTTTTCTGTCTGAATTATTCATAAAACCAGGGATTTTCCTGACAAATTGGATATCACTTCCTTTGATTGTTGATACCAAACGTAAACAAAAAAATATGATATTATTGTTATCGTGGTCATTATTATTTTGAACAAGTAACAGGATAACACAGTTGTCAATGAAATTGATCATGATGGTTATGTATTGTCAACATAAAACCATCGAAGTTGTGCATTTTGTTCAAGGCAGGCTTCAAAAGCTGCCTGACGACCAATGGCAATCATTTTTTCATTTTTCACTTGTGGCAATGAACTTGGAAAAACGAGTTGCCTATTGGGCAATGGACTGAGTGCCAGTATGGTGAATTGTGGCAACAATGTTTTCAACCTTAGTTGTGAACCTTTATCTAGAGGTTCAATATCAAAAGTGCTAGTGTAGGTTTTGCTTCAAATCCTTGTGATACCACTGCCCCCCCCCCCCCTTCACACCTCACACTTGGAGCTGAAGTAAATTGGGGGGTCACTGACTTGATGCACGTCTGTAAAGTACAACCATGTTGATCTTACAATTTTAGGTCTGTTATATTCTTAGCTCTCAGTAATAGCCCGTAACTTAATAATTATACCGATTTCCCCTTTTCTAACAGCCTTATCATGTTTAGTAGTCCATTATCAATCGATATTTTAGAAAATGTTTGCAACTGGAGTTGTATATTTGGCAATGTTGACTAATTCCCGTTTAATAAGAAATTACGGCTGTATTTTGAAATATGAAATACAGAGAAATTTTGGGGAATAAACAATGAATAAAGTAAAAAACCAAGAAGTTAATGCTATAAATTATATGAAAACACCAGAAAACGAAACAGTTTATTCAAATTTTAGAGAGAACTACGCACAATAAGATTGAAGAGCAGAACGTTTTAAGCAAAAGTAGCGCTATCTATTTTATCAGATGTTGAGCAATGTTAAAGATTTATAAGTAGATAAAGTGTCATCAATACAGACATCTGGTAAGAAATGACTCACTTTTTTTTCTATTTGGTACTATTGTAAATAGCAAATGATTAAAAATGATTTTCATATGAAAAAAGTATCATTTAATGATGATTATTGTTGAACCTGTTGCTAATGTCACCTAAAAAAAGACATAATTTTATTTTGTTTGCCAATGGATGGGAATTATAATGTCCAAGAGAGAATAAAAAAGGCTCCACACTATGACCACCATATCATGTGCTAGATCCTGATGATTCCCGAATTTGCTTGGCCTGTTGAAACTCGAGTTTTCTAGGCCTGGGTGATACCCGAATTTGCTTGGCCTGTTGAAACTTGAATTTTCTAGGCTTGGGTGATACCAGAATTTGCTTGGCCTGTTGAAACTTGAATTTTCTAGGCCTGGGTGATACCAGAATTTGCTTGGCCTGTTGAAACTCGAATTTTCTAGGCCTGGGTGATACCAGAATTTGCTTGGCCTGTTGAAACTCGAATTTTCTAGGCCTGGGTGATATCAGAATTTGCCATGCCCTTATGTAACTAGAATTTTCTAGACTTTGATTATACCAGAATTGTCTAGAAACCTGATTATACCAGAATTTGCCTTGCCCTGAGACCAGAATTGGACTTAGAACATGGTATTAGAGGATCATTTAATTGCTTAGATACTTCCTTGTTTTACAAAAATATCAATGCAAACAAAATTACACTAACCCAATAATGCCAAAAAGCTAACTTGACATTTCCTAAATATGTTAACTGAAAAAAGATAACTGTCTACATTGTAATCAAATTAACTAACTAAAGTAGTAACTTAAGTAGACATAGAATGTCCCCTTGTGAATAAATGTTTAAAAGATGGTTCAAGAAACTTAAAAACAAAGTTTGATTCAACTCATACAAACCAAAAAGTGATGTAAGTTGTCTAAATGTCTAATAGTTTACATGGATTAGAGTTAGACATCGACAGAGCGAGCCACCAATATTCAAGTTAAACAGATTTTTCCATCAGATATATTTAACTTACCTCATTTTCTAGTATTACTTTTACTTTTAGTTATTATTCATGACATAAGTCAGTTGTGGTCAACAGAGCAAGCCACCAATGTTCAAGTGAAAATAGATTTTTCCATCAAATATGTTTAACTTACCTCATTTTCTAGTATACCTTTTACTATCGATCAGTTTTGCTATACAAACTCAGTAAAAGTGGCATAAGTCCTCATACCAAAATGTATAAAATCATCGACAATATGTATTCCAAATCTCAATCTTGTCTAAAGTTAAAGAATGGAGTAACAGATTATTTTGATACTGATATAGGGGTTTTGCAAGGTAGTGTGCTTAGTACTTTCTTATTCAATCATTTCATCGATGATCTTACTTTACAATTACCAGCACACTGTGGTGTTATTTTAAACGGTAAAAGGTTAAATCATCTTCTATGGGCGGATGACCTCGTATTGATCTCAGAATCCAGTGACGGATTGCAGCTATTGCTTGACACACTTTTTTCTTTTTGTAAGACTAACAGGTTAATTGTCAACACAATGAAAACTAAAGCACTTATCTTCAATTCTAAAAGATCATTCAAATTTGAATTTAATGACCAAACTATAGAATGTGTCAAAGAATACAAATATTTAGGTCTCATTCTCACCAAAAATAACAGTTTTGATCTGAACACTAAGTACCTTAAAGAACAATCAAAAAAGGCACTTTTTAAGATAAAGCAACAATATAAGAAGTTTAATGATGTACCACCGGATGTGGCTCTTCATCTGTTTAATGCGTTAGTTAGTCCTATTTTATGTTATGCATGTGAAATATGGTATGATAAAAAGCAAATGAAAGCAATTGAGTCAATTCATTTGTCTTTTTTAAAGTCAACATTAGGTGTTAAATCACAAACTGCAAGCCCAGCTGTATATGGTGACCTAGGGAGATACCCATTATCAATCAAAATTGAATCTTACATTATAAAATACTGGCTTAGATTTCAAAATTTTCCAGAGAGTAATGTATTAAATCAAGCATACTTATATGATAGGGGTAATCAAGAGTTAGGGTTTAAAAGTTGGTCAAGCAAGGTTTATGATATACTCAGAAAATGTGATTTACTAGATTATTGGAATAATCAAAATCTGGATACTGAAAATCTGGTGAATATGGTTGAAAAGAAATTAAAAATATTGTTTGTAGAAAAATGGAAAAATGATTTGAACACTTATCCTATATTGAGAACGTACAAATTATTTAAAAATGATTTTGGTAAAGAATTGTACTTGAAACTAGATAATAAAAAGTATAGATTGGCTACAAGTAGATTTAGAATGAGTTCTCATCAGTTAGCAATTGAGACTGGAAGACATACAAAGCCAAAACCAAAACCTCTAGAGGAAAGAGTATGTAATATTTGTAAAGATGTAGAGGTAAATGTCATTTCTTTTTAGCTTGTACAAAAAATGATGAGAATAGGCAAATATTATATACAAAAGCCCGTGAAATTTTACCTAACTTGGATTTACAAAGTGAAAATTTATTTGTCAATCTTATTTCTAGTAAAAATGTAACCTTGCAAAGACATATTGGCAAATTCATTTACCATTCATTTAAGAATTTAGCGTGGTCATAATGCATTGTGTGTGCACCACACTATTATTGTTACCTTATATATTTTTATATATTTTTTGTATTTTTAGTTTAGTTGGTGTTTTGTAGTTTAGATATGTAGTCTACCATAGTTCTGACTAATGTAATCATGTTATGATACTATATGTCAATAAAAGTTATATATATATATATACTCCGTTAGTTATTATTTATGACATATGTCAGTTGTGGTCAACAGAGCAAGCCACCAATGTTCAATTTTAATCAGATATATTCAACTTACCTCATTCTCTCTGAGCATTGTGGCACTGCCTGGTGCTATAACTTATAAGCTGCCATTATTAGTCATGACATAAGGCGTTGAAGTGACATTGATACCCTGTTTCTTTCTTGAAGTATCATATATGCTAAGCCCATCCCCACTGAGTTTTTCCATAAGAACTAAATGAACTATCTGATTTTCTTGATACTTAGCATTTTGGTGCATCAAATTCATTCCTGTTTACATGATTTCCTGTTTATTTCCTCTTGTTGGCTCTTTTGAAACAATGAAAATATATATCATGTTGTTTTATACCCGAGTTTGTATCCCTTATGTCGGGAAATGTAACAGTCGTGTTAGGAAATATGTTACATACCTTTCTCCCTCAAATCTGCCACTTCAACACCTTAACAAACAATTAATTCTCCATTTTTCAAGACTTTTTGATTAAATCTTTTAAGAAACATTTTCTCCATGTCGAGATCCTGATCTTTTTCGTGCAATTTCGCTGTTCATCCTGCGGATATATGTCTATGCTAAGTACGGGTAATTAATTACTTAAACATAATAAACAAGCTGGTATTTGTTAACGTGAATAGTATTTTGATTAAGAAATACTTTGAATACATCCAAAGCTTTTTGAAGTTCCAAAATTGTTCCTCCTGTCTCTAAATATTTTGAGCTGATCTGAAAGATATCTTTGGTATTTATCTTTTTCGGTCTTTCAAACAATTGAATGATCCACCCAAAATCCTGTCATTGCCACTCATTAGACAATCTTGATTCCTTCATTTTTTGTAAATATAGTACCCATCTTAGGAGTCGGATTTAAAATTCATGGTGACCTTGTTGTTTTATCAGCGGGTAATTTCAAAGAGATAGGACGTCTCTTGTATGATATTTCTTTTTTAGCCAATTAATGGTGTGATACCTGGTTTTATGTGTTACCACATACGATTCACTGACATTGACTTTGAAATTCTTATATCCAAGTTCCCTCTACTGCTTTATAACAGATGCTTGATCGTACAAAAAATAATCACAGTCATATTTTTCTTTGCCAAATATTCTCATAGTGGGTGATAATTGCGATGATTTGAGCAAACGGGTACATAGAATATACTCTAAATTGTATATAAATGCAAGAAAATCAGACAGTTTATCCAAATTTTATTGAAAAAATAAGTAAAATAGCGATAGAAATCGTGAAATCTTTTGGAATGTTCGAAGCTTTACCTCCCACTATAAGTGCTTCCATCATCCTACAACATCAAAACAGACAGTGAATTTTTGTCTTTTTACATAAACCTGATTTCTAGATAGGAATCACAAATTGGTTTATCAATAAAAAACACATCGTGGGAACAATACAGATCTGGGAAATATACAGAATATTTAAATATTCTCTATTCCTGTAAAAATGAACTAAAAATGAATGACGATAACATTTGCAAGGGAATGGAGGGATTTGCATCTACTTTACTAAAGAGAGCTGCATGAGTGGTTTCTTAAGTATTTTTTTTTTCGTTATATCCTTTTTTATTAAGTCAGTTGTAATTGCTGCCAATGAAACCTTAACCTTGCTTCCTCGGAGATTTCCGATGCTCACTTGAATGTGTTTTGTTTAGGTGAAATGGGACAGAAAACAGCATTTCAGATGATCTCAATCTGTTAGCATCCTCTTTTCTTTCTTTATACTCGTACATGTATATACAGTAAAACCTGTATACAGTGAACACCTATGGAGCCACAAATGTGTTCACTGTAGGTAGGTGTTTACTTACAAAGAAGTGATTTTATACAGAGGATAGTGCTGTATGTGCTTAGAAGGGGTGTTTACTAGACACAGGTGTTCACTAGAGAGAAGTGTTCATTAAGACAGGTTTAACTACTATAGTATGATCACACATAGCTACTGCACCAAGTCCAATGCTTAAATCCTTAAATATAACTAGGCTAGTAACCTTCACTTTTGAGAATAGATGAAAGTATATTTAAAGTATATATAATTATTGCTTTTAGCAACATAAAGCGCATCAGGTGCACATCTAATGCTTTTAATAACATATAATAGGTACACTTAGTTAAATATTCCATTTTTATCATTATTTTGCCATCTAAATTAAGGGTAAATGCAATTTCTGAATCTAATATTATTAGAAAGGTTTCGCTCCTTGTTGTAAGTAAATTCAAGGTTAATTTTTTGTTTTTTAATTTTTTTACTATACAAATGTCAGTTACATCGATAAAAATTGACCAAATTAAGTTTTCATCCAATTATAGTAACTAATTAGAAAAAGTCATTTTTTATTAGGATTATGAAATAGTTTATGTCTCATTAAATCATAAAATAAACAAGATATCCGCTCTTAATTGGAAACTTGGAATAGTTTATTGTTAAGGTCTGGACCTTTAAACTACTCTAAATCATAGATTTTTCAATTAGAAAAATTCAATGTCAAGTAAAGTCTAAAACAGTACACTATAATATGATCTGGTTATACTTAGTCACGTTCCCTCACTTCGACTGAAAAAGACAAATTGAGACTGCGATTACTAATACCCTAAAAACAGGCCTCGAAACTCACAGCAATCTGATCATATTTTTAACCCTAGTTGTGAACCTTGTCTAAAACCTAGTGCTTAGATAGTACATGAATTTAAAACAAAGGCATTTAGACTTACCTCTTTTCCAGCTGAGTTGAACTAAAAGCCAGACCTAATTATTTTTTATACATTCTCCTTAGCTTAATACCCAATATGCCGTAAAATAACGCATTATCTCTATAAAGAATAGGATAAGCCAAGGTATAGGTAATATTAGCATCGTTGAATATAATTGGTAGCATTACTTTATGACAATGATTGATATGAATAGGACCCCTTGAACTGTTAAGCTTTGTTTTTGTGATCGTATAATCTTAAAAAATGAAGGAAACGCCTAGAATTTGCATTAAAGTTTGAGATATAAGTATGATGTTTATACATAAGTATTTGAAATAATAACAGAAAACCCGGAAATTTTTTGATTTTCCAAATATCTTCAATGATTTCTAATTTGGAATTGTTAAGAAGGGATCAATATGACAATTTATTGGCGTTGTACAAGATACAAAATGAAATTCATTCCATAGGGAAATCCAGATTCATGTTCGAAAATACATATTTTTACAATTTCTTATGCAACAGCATCTTCTGAATTTTCGATTCCTGTTATAACAATAATTGGTTCTTCTATAGTCAATGTTTTTTTAGATGTCCCAAATATTTAGTCATATAGGAAGGCCTGAGTGGCAGATATGAAAATTAGTTTTATACCAGCATTACTTGAAAATTGGCATCACATTTTTGTTTGACTTCGACTGCATGTGAAACTCTATTATGGGTCTGTAAACTCAGCTTGAGCCATTTTTTGTGACTATATGCAGCACTATGGCTATGGGCAGCCTCATTTTTGTGGCTGTGTGTGATACTGCACTATGGGCAGCCTAATTTTTGTGGCTGTATGTGACACTGCAATATGGGCAGCCTCATTTTTGTGGCTGTATGTGACACTGCAATATGGGCAGCCTCATTTTTGTGGCTGTATGTGACACTGCAATATGGGCAGCCTCATTTTTGTGGCTGTGTATGATACTGCACTATGGGCAGCCTAATTTTTGTGGCTGTGTGTGATACTGCACTATGGGCAGCCTAATTTTTGTGGCTGTATGTGACACTGCAATATGGGCAACCTCATTTTTGTGGCTGTGTATGATACTGCACAATGGGTAGCCTCATTTTTGTGACTGTGTATGATACTGCACTCTGGATAGCCTCATTTTTGTGTGTATGATACTGCACTATAGGCAGCCTCATTGTTCTGGCTGTGTATCATAGTGCACTATAGGCAGCCTCATTTTTCTGGCTGAGTGTGATACGGCACTATAGGCAGCTTCATTTTTTGTGGCTGTGTGTCATACTGTACCACCACCAGTTGTATTAACCAGATCTACCATATACACTGTACAGTAGGTGCAAACAGGTTTCCATGATAAATGAAATGAGGAACAAACAGCAGATAACAAAATGAATAGCACATTGCACTTATTGTTGGCCTGTTGTTTAAGTTTGAGCTGTAAATATCTTGAAAAAAACTTGTAAATATAATCAATTACGAAGATTAATTAGTAAGTACTTGTCATTAATCTTTTAAAGAGCAGGGAGTTTTTTAATATTCTTAGATTATGTTATATGCCTCTTTTATATACAGTACATTGACAGGGTCTAGGTCAAGGCAATATTGGCCCATTTTAAAGTTTTTAAAAACTTTTCCAAATTCATAATCTGTTCCTTAAAGGGGCAACAAGGCCTGTAGAGAGAAAAAAGGAAAATTTTAACTTTTTCTGAGCTATCAAGGCAACATTTGGCTTAACATCTTCTTTGACATACCTATTTTCTTAAAATGTATGGATAACCTATCAATTTCAGCATTAAGAAGTGTAAATTCAGTTCAAAGCTTGAAAAAGGGGAAATCCGCTTTTTCATTTTTAAGATCCATCATGTTTCAAGAGGAATATCAGCTGAAATAATGTTTATCTAGGGGGTTTCTTTGTAGATAATAAAAATAGATGTAAGTCTTGATGAAATATCCAAACCTAGATATTTTTTGACACTGGTCCGTGATCATTGAATGGCTCCTATCACTAATTGTTGCACCTTTAAGCTATAAAGCCAATGTTTATACACGATATGAATCAATCATCTCTTCATGTAACCGTTACATTACCTAGTGTTAACCTAAATGGCTATTAGCAAATTGATCAATTGCACTAGTATTTTACTGTATAAAATATAGATGAGGGTATTGTCAATAAAAAAGACATTGGCATTTATTAGGATTATACTGTGTTCTCTATATAAATATTGACTTTTATACAAAAGTAGCAATACAGTTAAACCTGTCCAATCCGAACACCCCTTGGACTGGCCAAAAATGTTCAGATTAGCAGGTGTTCACATTTCAAGGTTTTCTTAAGAGGGGAGTTAATGGGAGACAACAAAATTGGAACCAAGAAAAGTGTTCACATTGAGAGGTGCTCATATTAGAGAGGCGTTCGGATATACAAGTTTTATTGTAATTTGAGATAGTTTTTTATAAATCATCCACTAGGACAATTGATCGTTTTTTTTTAGTATTAAACATACAAACAATATGTACAATGTTTACATTTGAGAATAACTCATTCAAGAAATAGGTTGGCATGTGTCAGAGTTAGAAATCACAAAGGGCAACATTTTCAAAGGTGAATAAGAGATTCATTTCACAAAGTAGAAATTGTGATGCTTTTTTGATATTTACTTCTCCTAGTGCACAGGTAGTGCAACTGTGATTTGCACCTTGTATAACCAAATCGACCCTATTAGAAATACTGCGAAGAGGACAGTCAGAGTAGACACCACAAGAACCTTACCTCTAAAGAATAGGAAACAGGAAATATCCATGGATATATTTGTGTGACCTGATGATACAGTGATGATTTGGGAACTGATAGATAATATGATTTGGGGTTGAAAAAGGAAATACATAAAAATGAAAATGTTTAAAATATTACAGTATATGTAAAATGTTTTGCAGAGTTTCTTCAGGCAAATAAAATGGAACGTAAAACTAAAAAATTAAAGATTACTGTATATCTAATAAGATGCGGTTTCTCAAGACCTGGCTCATATATATAAACATAATTTTGGGGGGGTCACAACCTTCTCTCATTTAGAGAAGACAAGATAAATGTTTTATGAGTCAGGGCGGCCTCATCTTCATGGAAATTGCTTAAAAGCTTGGTGACATTCGAGGCCTCTTCTCAATCACTTGATGAATGATTAATGATTACAAAAAGGTGATGTGACATATGCATGGTGATATGAATTCTTCCATACTGAGTGATGCTAATAATATAATCCGCTTATGTCAATCTGTTATTAGAAATTTGAAAGAGAAAAGAAGCGAGTTTTAGTTTCTATGGCAACGTTGTTTTGTAACACATCTAACTGTTCTCAATTGTCAAAATCACAAAGAAGCCTAAACCAACGGGGCCCGTGGGCATGTGGTACCATCAGATATACCCTCTCAGTTTGGTTCGATCAAAATAATATTTGAAAAATCCTTTCATATGATTTGGCTTTTCAACTGAATGAAATGAAAATTACATTACTATAAAACATATGCAGTAAATCTTGAAGAGATTACATTAAGAGGTTACCAAACTTATGAAGGAATGAACGTATTTCAGCTTGCTTTTTACAGGTATGTGAAAATTGACCTATATTAGTTGTAATCTTTTTTGCATCTCAGTAGTGGTTGGATGTTTTCGAAAGGGAAACAAGCAAATGCGTAACTAATTGGATCTTCGGTACTGGGAAACCAATGTAAGATGAAGCAATATCGGTCAAATATAGTAAAAAAGTACTCAGATTCATGTAAATACTGTAGATAAAATACTGTAAAACCAATGGGAAATGAAAACCTTCGATAAGTATAATAAGAATTGTATAAAGTACGATTCTACTGACAAAATACATATGGAAGATGAAAAACTTAATGTATTATAAACAGTAAAAACTTTTCTGTGAAATACAATGGGTGAAATACTGTAAAACCATTTGAAAGATGAAAAAATTGAAATACTGTAAAACTTGTTTGATTTGCTAAAAAGTAATCTGAATGGAAATGTCATAATACAGGACTGTTACATCTCTTATAATTAATAATTAAAATTAAAAATTAAAATTATTAAATATTAAACTGACGGGATGAAGGTAAAATATATAATTTGTTCTGTTTTAAATGTATACAAATGTTATTTATTAATGTTTCACAAGTTAAGACAGGGTGACCATTTAACGGTGCCCATTTAATAAACATATTATAAGGCAATGGCCTCGTCACATTGATTCTGTTGATTGATTGGGACTTTATCACGTAACTTCTGACTAATGAAGTGCATAATCTATGATTGAAAAAATAAAAAGGACATTTTCAATCATCCATTAATTTATCGAGAAAAGTAAAAATTAATGTGATCCAATCATCCATACTTTGTCTGTCTTGTTTTCTTGACGGTTAGAAATCCACAGGGGCTGGATTGACATTTTGAAGCATAGGTCACCCCAACCTTAAGTACATTGACTTGATCTATAGATGAATACCCTGAGTCGGTCAGTTTTAGTACAACACCCCTCTGACTGGGGTTAGTCATTCTACAGTTGGCATATATCCAATCAGAGAGTATCACAAAGCCAATATGCTAATTTGTTTAATAATGCAAACATGTTCTGAAAATAGTAGCTGAGCAGTGTGCTCTTTTGATTGACTGGGTGAGTTCTGAAGTTTATCTGCCATGTTGAGAGTATGTGAATTTGACCACATTTTCAAAGGGTAAATAAGAACCACTCTTATTAATCCATTCATCCCCAGTGTAAGGCCACCTCTATCAATCAATGTTACGGCTAATCTTTAAAGACTCAATCTCAACCTTGTTCGACTATGCACTTTTTTCAAAATCCGGATGTGTCAATGTAACCATTGGCTTTAAAGCCCACAAACAAAATCAAAATGCAATAGTTCTATTACTAGAAATAAAAAAGGACAAGGGGCAGAGTAGCACAGAACTGAGCATTTAGGGGTAGCATCTGTATAAAAGTAGAAATGAAGAATGTTGATAAAAAACAAGACAATTGGTACAATGTTGAAAAAGTCTCACTCACTGATTTCAACTCTAATTTTTTGAAAGGTATAAGCTTGGCCTCAAATAATTTTGCTATGAAATTATCTTGGAGTCATGTCATCATTTATGAAACAATTTTGACATTAAGTGATGAAACAGTATCGCAATGCTATCTAAGAAGCTCATCTTGTCCTTCAATCAAGTTGCAACTTCTGGAATTTGATAAATGCGAGCATTTGATCTTTCACGAGCTGGAAGTTTGATACGTCTTAAATTAAATGCAATCAAAATGAAACTGTATATTACAATCCATTTAAAACAAATAAATAATGCTTGAAAAATGATTCAACGTATTTTTAGCCAGTTTGTTCTCACATTTGTTTGGTTTGTATTTCGACTTACGCATGCTTTAAATGAAACTATGTGTATGGTTTTATGAAGTTGATATTCCTGTGGAATTATTTGTATGTTTCATAAGGACTTTGCATCCTCCTCATTAAAATTGAACTGCAGGTCAATTGTCACGTTATTCTCCCATATTTTTCCTTAACATGCTAAATTAATCATCTGACCCGAATCAACAATAAATGGTTCTTATATTGATTTGACCAGGGTGCACTTTTGATTTTATGGGACTGGGATAAGGAGGATTGGCTCCCAGGGTTCAAACTCAATATTTTAATCTCCAAGCAATTTGTGCTGAGTGTGCCTGCATATTTATGTGGCTGCAAGGAAATACTTAAACGATAACGGCAACAGCAAAAATGTTGTTCATGTCTAACATTATAACTGGCCGGCTGTAAATTCATGATACTAATCCAATCTTGATCATTCTGAAGTGAAAAGGGGCTGGCTGTTTAATTTTGAATGACTTCGTTACGGCAGAATATTGTGATAGAATGCCTCAGGGAGCCAATCCTCCTTTAGACTTGGACACATCCTTGGACTTATAATCTTTTGACTTACTCCCCAGTTGGCTCTTCCATTTAAATACCTCACTCCCTTTTCCCATGTGTATTTTGCATGTTACGAGGAAGTACAGCTTATGATCTATGTTTCCTGAAGGTGATTATGCCTTGCAACTTACCTGGTAATTATGTCCTAAATCATATCACACTTTGCGATAATGTCCTCTTGGTGAATGAATGACTCTTTTATTAAATCGTTTTCTGATACTCCTAGCGTATCTCTCTGTTGTAAGGCATTGTCCAGTAGGACAGAAGTGGAGAAGGCGTGGCTTATCACAATAAATCATTTTGCTATTCATTTCACATTTTTATATATTAGTGCACTATATGTAGTGGTACCTAGAGTCAGATATTACCTTTGTCATTAAATCCAGTTGACTGAAAATGACAGACTGTTCGAGTTGTTTCGACTATATAATTTTGGCTGTACAATAAAAAAATCCTAGATTTTTGAGAATGAACGTCAATAGAGAAACTGTTGATTTCCCTCTAGATTCAGCCATTTTCTTTTTTTCTATATTTTGAGGCTGTACGATTATAATTAAATGTCTTATTAGATTATCACTCCTGTCCGTTAACTTTGATGCTTAAACTTGAAATAATTCTGTGTTCTCCAGTTGTTTTTATATATGTTGATACAATCCCACACTTTTGTACTATAAATATTTTTCAATTTAAATCTGGCTCCAGACCTCAATAAAGATATATTTCCATTAAGGTACCTTTAGATTGGAATACCCATCACTAAAATGTTTTACAGGCATAATTTGAAACATAAAATGGTTGTAAAAATTTAAATTGGTGAAGAAAGTTATAAAACGATAAGCTTTTATGAACTAAATTATATAGAAAAACAGAAAATTTAGGAGATATTTCTTTTTGAATGATGTGACTTTTGAGAGAGAAATAACTATATTTAGAGAGCGATATTTTGATCATGGGTCAGATTGGGATAACCAGCTGTTTTTGCATCATCTTTACATCAGTTCACATCAAGTTACCAATTTCCTGAAGCTTTAACCCGTGGTCATGTTCCTCTAAAAGAACCATGAAGTACAGAGGAATTTGCATGATAATATAGAGACATACCGTGCAGTGAAACCATATATAATCGTACAGATATGAAAAATTGACATTTACAATATATTTCAATTTTTCTGTGTTGATTATTGGAATTTTGTTTCGTGATAAGTGACATATATAATATTGTCTGCCTTGCAGGCAATAGTCCTATTCACGTTAGGAAATTACTGGTCCATTAACATAAATATTTCCCGCAATGCAACACGATAAAATGGACAATTTTCTATTGGTCCGCAAAACACAACGTCATAGGCATTATCCCGATCCCAAATTAGTACATATGTATAATAATATTCTACAATCCAGACAATAATTAGAAAAGAAGATGAAAATTCAATTTGCTTTGATTATTTTTTCTATGGCGTCTCAGCAAGTTCCGGGAACTGAGCAACTTCCGGGAAATCTGTGACGTCACTTGAATTTTAAACTTAGGATTTTGACGATTCTGGCGAATATATTTTTTAAAAACTTGTCAAATGTCTTTATAATGATCATATCTATCGTATGTGCAAATATAATTCATGATAAACCTCTAATAAAGTCACAATGCGTCATTGAAAAACACAGCCAATGTTATTCCAATGGGAAAGTGCCCGGATGTTGAGAAAGTTGTACCACGAAACTGAACTCTCCCACGCGGAGATAAGAATATTTCGCACGTTAAAAGGTAGCGCGTATAGGTATATTGATGGGTCTGACATGAATTTACATGGTGGGATTGCCAAGAATCACCCTCACTCATTCACATCACCCTCTTACCATTCCAAATGATTTTACAGCCTTGACCCTGATCTTTGATGATCTTAAATGTAGCTAGGTTTCATTGGTGTAATTGTGAATGGAAAATATGTTTTAGCAACAAATAGGTTGAAAATATCATGATTTTCTGACTATATTTTTCATTGATTGAGGCTAGATAATTTTAAGAGGGCAAACAAGGCTGAGCTCTTTCAAAGAGTACCTCTGAGACTATCTACATTGAACATGACTAGATGTTGAGAGACAGAATTTTAAACATGTTCAATTAGACTACCTTTAAAATTGTGACTTTTTCAAAATTTAATATCCTTCATGCAATAATAATTGAGGTCACTAATTCTTCATTACACTCAGGATATTGAAGATGTTTTACTCGTAATTCCGAAATACTAGATATTTTATAATTTCGTGATTGTGAGCATGATCAGATTCTATGAAACTTAAAGTAAGGGCTCTAGCTATCTTGGAAAATGTGTCTAAATCAGGAAATGTTTTATGGTTATGAATCCTTGTGGTGCCTCGAAATCCGATTTAATTGTTTTATTAGATATTGATACGAAGCAATGTGATGAAAATCGTGCTTTATTAGAAGTTTGCTCGATTTTGATTCTCGTAACTTAGTCAAAGCACCAATGATATGATACTTGTTAAAAGATCGAGTCCCATAAGTGAACCACTGCGTGATGTTTTTGATTACGTTTGAATAATAACTTGGCTGAAGTATCTATTTGGTCCATTTTCATCAGATCCAGGTCTATTTCTCTGACCTGGATTACTATTATTCATATTTGAAAGAATTGACTCTATTATATGCTCGGTTATTACAGATTGAGCTTTCAAATAAATTTTGTGCTATTATTTAAGTAATTTTTGTAAAAAATTTTTTTAAAATGTCAAATTAAAGATATCACTTTGATTTCCTTAGTTGTGTCATGGAATTATACAACCCTACTCGTAACTTATATTTTAAATCAGTTTTAAATCAATTAATGAATGAATAAATAAGAAATGTCTAGTTAGCATGTGGGTCGTCTCAACCTGACCTGGGGGGTAGGGGTGGGGGGTGAAGACAGAGATATATTGCCAGCATGCAGGTATGATTTCCCTTGCTTATCATGTTTATTGCATTATTAGTCTCTGTATTCTAGATTTACATGGGCCATATATCTACATTTTGTCTTATGCAATGTGAATTTCTTTACTCCAAAGTTCAGAAATTTTAATCGCAACTCTTTAAAAACAGAATTTTTGGAAGTTATAACTTTATTCATGCATCGTACTGTAAATGCTATTGTCTATTAAGTGGGTGCAGTCTACCTGTTACTTTATATGCATACCATGTCATAGTGTAGTGTAGTGGCATCGGAACAGATAGTAGTTGTCCATAGTGGGAGGGGGTTGGATTTTTTTCAGGACAAATCTAAATGTTCAATGTCTCTGCCTTAATAATAGCTACCTTATCTATGTTCTTCAGCACTGGCTTTTAATATATCATTGCACTAACTGTCATAATCCTATTTCCCTTCACTTTTCAAAGCATGATCCTGTTAAGGAGCCGTAATTTCCAGAACTTAGTCCTTGGGTGCCACATCAATAATAGTATATAAGTGGGGATCCTTACATGGGATTACTATAGTCCCGTCTAAAATCAATCATAAAATATGGGGAAAACTTGGAGTTTCTTGATTAGTTTGGATTTAATTTGAATGGGATGTTTCTAATTAGATGTCTGTTTTTAGTTCTTCAGTTAGATATATTATCATTTTCTTTTAATAAATGGCAATGCGAAGAAAGGTGAGCCTGAATTCCAGGAAATAAGTGTGTAAATCAAGCATAATGCGATTCTTATGATTTAGAGAATGGCTATAAATCTTTTATAGATTATAAAGGACTTTAAGGATAAGTGACCACTTCTTAACTCACACTTACAGACTTCCGCAAAATATTTCAGGTTAATTTCTAAAAAGTTCTAATCCTAAGTAATTCAATAATCTATATGATTTCTAGAATACAGTTTACATCACTGTATATTTTATTTGAGTATACCATTTTTATTTCTTATTTTTATTTCTATTTTATTGATATTTGAAGAAGAAAAACGCAACTTTTTTCGAGGGATGTTCCAAGACCTGTGATAAATCAGCTGGTCAGAAATTGGACTGAATTGACTTTAATACCGAATAGAACCCTAATCAATATTCATAAAAAACACAAATATCAACTGTGTAATTAAGTCCTTCACAGCAAATCCTCTTGTATTTTTTCTTTACAGAATTCCTGTCAGTTTTTCTTCATCAATAGGAATGATAATAAATAGCTTATTACGGACCTGTCATGGATCTTTTTGAAAAATAAGTAACATGTTTTTACTTTAGGAAATCATGTAGCATCTCGTGTGTTGGAAGTATCGATAAAATCATTATGTATTATGCTTAGAATATTTGCAATAACAAAATTTTTCATCTATCTTATTGTTAATTATTATCTATTAAGTTTCATATTTGTTCAGTACATAGCATCATCCTCAAACTAATTATGCGATTATTTTTGGATAGAATTAATCAAAGCTATTTACACCAACGGATGAAAATGATCTATTACTGCAAGATGTCTGTTCTCACTGACCAATCAATCTAAATCTCGAGGAAAATCGTCCAATGGTCAGACGACCATCACCAAACAAAAAAGGAATTTGACAAAACCAGGGCTTAAAATTTGGCATATTTAGCACATAGATTTTACTAAGCCCCCTATTCACGTCACAATTTTGAGATAATACAGGTGAAACAGCCATCGTATGAAAACTATAGAATGAGCATTATGTTAAAGTGCTTTTATGAATGGGCAAACTATTTATTTCCTATTTTATCACAATAGCTGTTAAAGTCTTCTATTCTATCAATATCTTTCTCCCAATTACATACAGTATACATATTACCATCAATAGTGTTAGTATCAATTTCTAAATATTTATTGTGTTGAATATTGGTTAACTTCCACAATTCTTATTGTATTAATTAGGTAAATTTAATTGAAGTAAATATTTACTTGGTCGATAAAACAGGCCATTGATTCCCTTTTTTCAATTGAATATTTCTATAATCTTTTTTAAAGTGAACTTCGTTGTTCTCTAGTTCTCTGGGATTTATGAATATGGGGTTAACAACGATGATACAATTACAATGGTGATAACAATAACAAAGATGATAACATCTACAAAGACCAGACTTGATAGAATTGTCATCCTTGCATAATGTTGACATCGTTTCTCACTATTATTAGTTGAATTTGTAAATGTTGTACCTTGGCAGTCCAAGATGAAATAATGATTGATGACAAGATCGATAAGAAACTTTGCAACTTGCATCTAGAATCAGAATTAACTACAGATGTCATCTCAGTACATCCCGTTACATGTATGATTTATTTATTTTTATGATTCCAGTTTTTTTGTAGTAACTGGAGTAAAAACAACTTAATCACGTTTGAAACAAAACATTCGTAAATTTTTATGTAAGCACGGGGAATTGTTGATTCATCTCACAGAAGTTGTGCATTAACCATGCATCTCTATACGTCCCAGGAGACTCTCATCTTCAAAGTGCTTTTTGCGTATTCTGAATTTATAATCCAGGTTTTCACGGAAATTTTGATTTGGAAAATCACATTTCTAGATAATTGTGTACATGGACGTGAAGTACATCATTCTAATTCTTATTAATGAATTCAATTCCTTGTGATTTCAACTCTCTTTCTCTCTGTTTCCGATTCAGAGTCATGCTTCTTTGGGATTTTATGCCGGAGTATTTTCCTGGTTCTTGTGAAGGAGATGTCATCTTGTATGAGACTTAATGATCTCCCGTGGGTTGTTAAACGTGTTGTATTAAAGGGTATAACCGAGCGTAATGATAAATTATACATCTATGTTCTTTTGTAATCCATTGGAATTAGATGTGTTTTTGTTTTTTATAAATGGTGTTTGTGTAATGTTGAAAGGCTTGTGTGTCTTATGGGATTAAAAAAGTCACCTTGGTGTTATGTATTGATGACTGTCAGCGCATCAGTCTCGATATTTGCATCAAAACAAATATTATGTCATTGCGTACATATGACTTTAAGTGTAAGAAAGCAGAAAGAATTGTGGAGAAGAGTTGCACGTTGAAGAAATGTGGTTAATGCTTGATGTTTGTGTCAGGGAAAATAATTTATTCCAAAGTTGACCAATGTGTTGAATGGAGGGGGAGACAGGGAATTTGTTTAAGAGAAATTTCTTCCAAATGGGAACTATAAAATATGTGTTTCCTTGCTTTTATTCAAATGAATACCAACCAACCTGGCCTCATCTGAGACATAGGATTTGTGAGAAAAATGAAAAAATTAAAGAAAAAACAATTTGAGGGTGTCTCAATATACATGTAGATACTGTCTGTGCCTACCTGAAAATCTTCATGTGGAGTGTGAATCAGAAAGCTATCAATTTCTAATTAATTATCTAATTGAATGTAATTATCATATGGATTACCACCTGAAGGTTTGTTAATTAAGACCAGGTGAGAATAACATACCTGTGTATATAAATGAACCATCAGAGCAACAATGTAAACACAAGGTTATTGGTCTAATACTCCTTGGCCTTGCTACTCTCTATCTTGTAATTTTACAATTTGAGAAGGAAAGATTCCCAGAGAAAGATATGTCATTGTTGATAGATGTTGATAGATGAGCCTTGATAAGTAAAGTTAGAGATGAGCCTTGATAAGTGGAGTTTGAGATAAGCCTTTATAAGTACAGTGAGAGATGAGTCTTTATAAGTTAAGTTAGATATGAGCTTTTATAAGTGGAGTTAGAGATGAGCCATTATAAGTAAAGTTAGACATGAGCCTTTGTAAGTGGAGTTAGAGATGAGCCATTATAAGTAAAGTTAGACATGAGCCTTTGTAAGTAGAGTTAGAGATGAGCCTTCACATGTGGAGTTGGAAATGAGCCTTTATAAGTGGAGTTCATTATAAGTAGAGTGAGAGACGAGCCTATATAAGTGGAGTTAGTGATGCACTTTTAAAGAAAAATAATGAAATCGAAAACATTTAAAAGGAACTAAATCATCTCAATCTTATATCACCGTAACCTTACCTTGATAATAACTTAATATATTTGTTTTGCTCAGACCTTTTAAGCATGAGTGTTATATTAAATTAAGCCTGATGGCAAAGTGGTATAAAATATTAGTAAACGAACTAAGGCCTGATGGCCATACATGTCAAGACGTCCTACAATCATCTGAGAACAATTCTGGAAATATCTTGATTGAGTTACAGTTCATGAAATTTAATTGTTTTATTCAATATTACGACGGCAAATTGTAATTACCGCAATTGCTTATAAGAAAGGCAATTGAATTTCAAAAATTGTAATTCACCCAGTTTAAGGTCTAGGGTGAAAAAGACACGATAGAGAAAAAAACCAAGACAAAAAATGATAAAAATAAACATTGGGATGTTATTTAGAAATATAAAATCAGATATTTCAGTTTGAACAATTTTGTGCCAAAGATGAATACTTTCTTACTTCTTATAACCAGAACTGAGTGAGTTACACCACATATCTAGATATTCAAAAGTCAGACATTTTATTTTTATAGGTTCAAACAATTCTGCGACAAATCCAAGATGAATTACAGATATGCCATATGTAATTGATGAAATTGTTCAGAAACTGGTGTAAAGCTATCTTTCAATGACAAAAATCTATCAAGTTGAGTATATCAAAAAAGCTAAACATGCAGAAATCAGAGAGAGTTCATTGATAAAAGATTTGATTAATTCAGCACCAGAGATGAATAATATCTTAAATACATTGACCCCATACTTCATTATTAATGTAATTGCCAAGAAAGCGGTAGAAAGCTAATTGGCGATGACAAAAATTTAGAGCGAATTACACTTTTAGGGACCCAGCATACTTAAGTAGTAGTTTGAACAATTCTGAGACAAATCCAATTTGTTACATTTGTTCCATATATTTTATGATAAAATTGTCAAGAAATTAGTGTAAGGCTATTGTTCAAAGAAAGTCTAACTCAGTACACGAAGATTACTGGAATAGTTTTACGTCATAGTTTTACATTAGTCTACGTGATATAAGCCAGTAAATCAGTTAATTTAGATTTGCTACTTTCAATAAGAAAATGAAAATGATAACAATTTGATGGATACTTCTACAGAATTATGTCTATGTGCGAGTCTGTACCAACATTTGGTTCCAGGGACTCACAGACTTTGGTTGATTATATAAAAGAAATGTAAAATTCATAACTTTGATATAAACTCCTCAAAACATCCATAGACCAAATACTTGTTGATAATTGCTAAATACATTTTATTGTTCTTGTTTCTGAAACCCAAATACGGTAACATTTTATGTTACAATTTTAAAATCATTTAAACTTCTATTAAAACATTATATCCATTAAAGAAATAAAAGAGCAAAATATTTGAAATTACTTACTCAACAATCCTTTAACTTATCCTATGGGTGTTTTCAAATGAATACTTGCATCCGTATATTGCATCACAGACTGTATCTCAGTGATCCTCGCTATCTTGTAACTAGGAAGATAATAATAAGTGATATCACTATACTTAAGTTTATATACTCACGCAGCTCTATTACTGAAACAGTAGCCGCTCCAGTAACAGATTTCAATCTCATCAGTTCTTGTTTATTACCATATTGAAATATCCTCACTGCTTTCGCATAGTATTTCCTTCTTCATGAAATCATTGTCAGGGTTGATTTTTAGATTTCTATGCTTTTAATAATAAGAAAACACATGGTGTTGGTTTTCAATTAGAACCCGTAGTTTCTGTCATTTCAGCAATTTGTTCAAATGTGTATGATTTCTTTTAGAGATTAGAGCTTTCTGCAGCTAATTAAGATGGGAAAGTGGTCACGCTTAAATAAATAGCCAGTCTGCCTCGATGAATGTATTATTTAAAGGACTTGAACTTGTTTTTTAGCACTTTATGTAGTCACGGGCAATAA
Organism: Owenia fusiformis; assembly: GCA_903813345.2. Taxonomy (NCBI): domain Eukaryota; kingdom Metazoa; phylum Annelida; class Polychaeta; order Sabellida; family Oweniidae; genus Owenia; species Owenia fusiformis. The sequence goes on along the minus strand of CAIIXF020000005.1, from coordinate 35,955,493 downwards.
TACTGATATGCTTGGTTGAGCGTGTCTCGTTCCATTCATCTCATTTTCACCTCATTTTCATTGAAAAATTATCGCTTTCCAATGGTATATTAGATTTCAGGTTAAGGTTACCAGATGTAAGAAAGCTAGTATGAGATTTACGTAATGGGAGGTTCAGGATATAGAGTTTATCCTTGAGAAATATTCATATGTACATTAATTCCAAGATTTCCACAAAATCACGGAGAGAAGAAAGGGAAATAAACTTATACTCCCTGGCTCTAGCAGATATACTTTTTATACCCCATTGTTATCTCCCTGAAACCCTATTAAGTATGGGATAAAAGTTGATATATTTCAATTAGAGTAGCACCTTAAATGAGAATCGTGCGGTTCAATTAGATCTACCTTTTATAATGAAGATTTGTGCAATTTTCCTTTCAGTGATGTTATTTATTGCACGAAGGTGTGTTTAATAAGCTATTGCCATCAATACAACGTCTCAGTAGAATAGTAAAAGGAAAAATCAAGGGCTCAATCCCAAGGAGGTATTTCAGAACTGGGGGTTTTATGGGGTTTCCCTATGGGGGTTTCAGAACTAACTTATTGGTTTATTGGAGTCTCATGGGGGGGGGGGCATTCAGAACCAACTTTTGACTTTTATTAGGGGCCTCTACAGGCTGTTCAGAACCACCTTGTTGGCTTAATTGAAATATTTCATTTGTCATTGGTCTGAGGAAAACATTGTACAACGTATAAGGGGAACACCTTCCATGCTTCAAAATAGTGTTCCACTTTTGAGGTGTTCTACTTGAACTCCAACTACAGGAATACTTTCTTATTGAATATCTTCACCCCTATTGATGGAGGGACATTCTGTAGCCCTATGCTTGGAGAATGCACCCAACCTTAATGTACTTGGACCAATGCAGTTTATCAGGTGAGAGCCTACTGAACAGAATTCAAATGTAATGTCTACTCAATAACCTATAATCTGATCTTGAAACAAGTCCAGCAACAAGAGCCTATCAGAATTCTAGTGGAGGGGCCCAGATATGAGAATCAAACAGATTTAATTAACATTTTATTTTGAGTATTGCTAAACATTTTGGTATTAGCTCAAGTTGCATTTGTCAATTATCAGTGTTATCTGTGTTACATTAGGTTGTGAGTAATTGTTTTGATATGGACGGAAATTTGATCAAACTATTATTAAACATGGGTTATCGTATCATAATACATTGAGTTATTATGTAATTGTGAAATATCTACTAAAAGTACATTGTGAGGAGGGAAAAGAATAATTCTGGTGGAATCTAGTCTTTCATCAATCTTGCCTGCCCCCCACCCTCCTTCCAACTCCCCATAGTAATATACTGGAAAGAGAATGGGAAGATAAATATTGGGAGATATTAAAAATTATGTTAATGAAGGTAGAATCAAGGTTATTTTTGAAGTTACTCATGAATTGAAATAGTTCCAGGGATTTTATCAGTTTAAGATATTCAGGGTGTTTGAACTCATTCATCTTTACTCGATTCCAACATTTCCATAATATTTGTAAGTTCATCATACTGTTGGAAATGTATAACATATTCTTCTAAACCTTTATCATTAATCTTAATAAGCCAAGTGGTTTTCCACTGTACTATCCATACTATAAAGATTAAGTAGAATGCTGGATATATTTGATTCAGTTCATGTTGGGCCATGACATCCTCCGAACACAGGTCTCCAGAACTCGTACCTCCTTCTGTGGAAGAAGGAAGGAATTTAGTGGATGAAGTCTGGAACCCTGCATTCAGAGGATGGGCCATGAAAATTCGAAAAGAACATTAAGCATTAGATCCTATCTGTTGACCCAGGCCTTTATGAATATTCATAGCATTGTCATCACATTGTCCAATCAGCATTAATTTATTTGAGTACATGTATGTCCTTTTGTATTAAAATCTACAATCTTAGCACTAAGCATGCAAATACATTGAACTTTACCAAGGAAGCGGGAGATAACATGATTTTACGACAGTCTCGCAAATCTGGCCAATTACTCCTATTGCGTTTTTACTAGTGGAAGCATTATTTGCAAATTGGGTTTATAAATTACAGCAATAATCATGTCGACTACAATTGCAGAGAATTTAATTCTTTCTTTCTATTGGTCTTCTGGACTGTCAATAGATGGCATAGAATTCAGTAGATCGATATGTTTTACGTAACTTGTAAATATAAAACAAGAACCTCAAATATAGATTACTAGGTTAATCATGTCTACAGGCCAACATTAAATGACATAACTTCTTTTTATCAAACCATTTTCAAAGGGTAACAAAAACTATATAGCTGACATGCAACAATTTAATATATGTCGGTTTTATTTTCATTCAGCTTGATTTTGTCGAAGATTCAACCTTAAAAGATTCAATGTTAAATAATGAAACAAGGATGAATCAGTAGACCATGAAAATTAACTAAAGAATTGTTCCAGTTTAATTTACAGATGTTGATGCTTCTTTTGAATGCTAATGACACTTGAAGATTTCCCTCTAGTCTTGCATTAACACCATGGACCTGTGTAAAACACTATATACCTACATATGCTCAACTACCGAAGACTGTTATAAGACATATGAAGAAAAGGAAATATCTTATCATAAGGAAAACAAAGCCAGAATATCCCAAACTCTAGCATACAAAGAAACAATGTCTACTCCATACTCTCACCATTTTGGAATCACAGTCATCCATATTCTAAGGTACCCTTAAACCAATTGGCTACCACATATTACCATACTACCACATAAACTACCACATACAAAACCCTTGAGATATAAATGCAATATTGCAAAGGGCAGTATATATGATATATAGTAGTAAGCACTATGAGAATTACTGAAAGATGCACACGCCTGACTGACATATTCAATTCAAATATCTACTCCATTCTTTAAACATAAATTCGACATGCTTTAATTGACCTCCTTATATATATCCAATCAATATCCTCTACAATAAGAGCTATCAAAAATAATAGACTTGATGACGTATTTTTTCAAATATCCTTATTGCGAACAATGCATTTAGTGACAAGCCTTCTTTAGAACTGTCCCCATCAACCTGATGAATATAAATGACTACTCTAAAAATGCTTTCTTTGTTGCAAAAGTTGTTTGTTCTTACGTATCCTTCTGTATGATGAATTGTGTATCCTTAAAATTAAACTTGTTTAGCATTTCTGAAGCATTTGTTAAGGCTTCAGTTTAGCTTGATTGTTTTCTCATTGAAAGGTTTAATCTGATGAAGACCACTCTTGTTAACATATAGGATGACGAGAATAATTAGTCCTTTGTTGATGAAAGCTCATCTGCGATAAAGAAGACTGACAGTGACAGATACTGGCCAATGCGTGCATTTAATAACGCCAGGACCCTCTTTTTATCAAAAAAATATCACGGAAGATGATTTTTTTTGTAAGTTTGTCAAAGGTTGGTCATTCGCACCGCAAATGTACGTATTAAAGTCAAATCCCCTTATATTCCCTCATGGAGTTGATATGTATTGCACTTATTCAATTCCAGTTAATTAAAGTTTATTGTCTAGATTGATGGGCATCCCTCGATTCTGACAGAACCTGATATACAGTTTAATTGGTCTAGCGGGATCGATGGGCACCAATCTAATACAGATAAATGACATTGCGCTCATTCTTATTAATGAACGCCTCAAGTTTAAGGCCATTTAAGTCATTTTACGTGGCAGTTATTGACACCGTCACAGTTAGATCTGCCCTGATGTCTTTTATATAATGGGACTAATACCAACTAGAGAGAAATCACTTATCTATAAATGACACATTTAATAGAAATTATGTTCTTAAAATGTAAGAAACTTTTGAAAATACTGTAACATCCATTTTATATCGTGGTCTTGTAATTCTCAAATGATTTGAAATATTTTTGTCACCCTGTATATATTCCTTGCACGTTCACCCAAATTATTATAAAATCAGAACTACCTGAGGGTTCAATAACATGATCTCAGTTATAAACTTTGCCCAGCTAGTTTACTTAAGTCAGAATCATTTGTTTAATGATAATTTTTAGAAAGGCCTGTTGGTCGTAAATTCTTGTATAAAATACATCAATATTCCTATTTTCCTGTTCCCTTTAAAAGCATCTAAATGTGATAAGTGCCACAAGGGATGATATGGGTTAGCCAGGTCGAGGCTGGTTATTTGATATAAATGATGTATTTGAGTCCCTGAACATTGTATGTTACTTTCCCTGAGGGAGCTCTTTTTACGGAATCCATATTTTATCCCAATTCAAGATGACTTTATTATACTTAGTGAAATTAAAACTGGACACCCCATAAATTCCATTAGTGGAACACTATCAAGGTATTTCAAATCCCCTGGTGCGAATGTATTATTTAAGAAAAAATCTTTACACTTCAAAATTTTTCTTGTCTCTATTGCAATCATTTTATATTCTTCTAATTTAGTAAATCATGTATTTTGAAATGTTTATAAACAAGAAAAAATGAAAAATTAATTGAGTATTTATTCGTTGAACCATGAACAAGGGATGATGTACCTAGTGACATCTATAAATAAAAAAAATGAAACAAAACAAGCACATTGGTGCCATATGATTTTATTTTAATATACCTTACTTAATAACACACTCTATTACCACCATTTATTTGGTTCTAGAATTTTAAACATAACATGTAGGATATCAGACACCATATAAAAGAATCAATAAATTGATATATAACAGCAATTCTTTGTAGGAATATTCAAATTTGCCAGATATCCAGTGTGAGAATATTTCGGAAGCACTCTTAAAGATGCATATATCATTTTAACTATATCTAAGTCAAGTTAATGTGAATTGTAGGAGAATCCTGAGAATCTGCCTCCTGTGTTTAACCTTCCCATGAACAAATCTACAATTTCATTTTAGATGCAAAATAGCATTTAAATTGCAAGCGTTTGTGAAGAATTTAAGTTGCATGTGTGGCCTGTTTATTCTGAATTTTATAGAAATGTGAGATAATCCATTTTGTTCATTAGGAGAGGAATTCTCTGTTATTGTGATCCAAGGGATATTTTAAGCAGATGGTATGTTTAAACTTTTACTGCTATTTAGCGTCAGAACTGATCAAATTGTCTCATATATTGCACGCTGGGTTTAATCACACCTGAGACTTTGGTATGTTAGTTCTCAAATAAGCAACACGATAGAGAGTCTTGTTTTCATTCTTAGAATAGTCTCTATGGTTTATTAGGCATGTTGCTATCCAAATGATAATGCAGTGAAGGGAGTTTCATTTTGTATAGAGTTTCTCTTTGTTTTTTCTTTTTGCATTTAGATTTAGTTTCTTTTTGCATGTCGTGTTTCTCATTGCATGTTAGTTTCTTTTTGCATGTAGCTTTAGTTTCTTGTTGATTTTAAAGTTTCTGTACATTTGTAGAGTTTTTATTTGCATGTAGAGTTTCTATTTGCATGCCAAGTATCTCATAGCAAGGAGGAAGTTTCTTTTTGCATACTGACTTACTTGTCTCTAATGGAAACAGTAGGAAATTGGGTTACTTAAAACTAAGTACTTAAAGTCAAAAATTGGTCTAAAGATTTTCCTTGCTCAAGCAATGTCATTGATTTTGTTCCAATACAGTTATGTTTATCAAAAACCATTACTGAGCGGAACTTGTGCTTAACTGGTCAATCTTAACTACAAAGAGACATTCTTTTTACTTAATGAAAATCAAATATATGACGCTACTTAGCCATGTTTAACATGCTAGTCAGTTGTTAGAGGAATCGATAGATCTTAAAAGTCATGCAATACAGATCAAAGATTTTCTGATGATGTGTATGGTTCTTAAAATGATTTATCAATTGTTATAAGGCATAGAACCTAGACATCCAGGGATGTTTTTGATAAATGCAGCTCTTTCTCATTCATTATAATGACTATAGTTTACATCAGCATTTCCAAGATGGTGTTAATTTGCATTATCATGGTCATTGGAGTAAAGGGATCTCTATGAATTTCTTTCATTGACACCATAGGCGTCGTTATGGTTCTCAGTAGTCCCATATATTGTCTGAGAATCTGTTCATGTTAGTAGGTCAACACAACTTTTTATGGCGAGGCGAGGCATTAACATGCAAAATCTGCCATTTGTTATAGATGCTGACTGCTGATGGCCGAACACTGTCCAAAAAAAAATTGGAGACTATGATAACATGTCACCACTGGTGACATAAAAATGCCACTTACAACAGCATTTTCCCTTAGTCTGTCAGTACCTATTAGGCCTGAGGCTATTTTAAGCTTACAATTGAGGGGCATGAATAATTGACTATAGTTACATTTAATTCTTACCCTTTCAGTAATCATGTCAATTCAAGCATTTTTTACATCCGAGGATGAACTTTTATGCATTAGGGGAGAAGTGTTACAAGCTGAAAAAAACCAGACATTGTTGCTCATTTTCAATTCATGAATGGCAATAAATATCAAGATTAACAGTTGTGTCTTCTTTAAGAATTAATGAAAGAGGTTAGAATGTTACATCACCAAAGGAATTATATCTTAAATTAACTCCTTACATCCTAATCCAGTTCCGTAGACAATAAGCAAGAACAATTACTTCCTGTTTTGTTTTCTTGTAGATATACTGTGATCTATGACACTTGAAAAGTAATTAAAGGATAATAATAATGTGAACAAGTTCTAAAATAGGAAATGAAAGCTTGACTAAGATATTTGTATCCCCATTATATGCGGATTGCGGATATGTCATTTGTTATCTCACTGTTGACAAATAAATGATTCTAAAGATATTTTACAGTTTTTTATCACCAGTCTCTAAAGTAGTTTGTTACATATTGGGTGTCACGCTTTTTTAACTCATATTCCTTAGTAAGTCTTGCATCATGCCCCTATAGGCTTGTTCTCTCTTGTTACTTGTACGAGAAAGAGCTTTGGAGGACATTCTGACATTTAAACATTTACTCTTCCTTATTCATGAATTTCTTAGAAAATCTCTATTTATTTGGGTTTATGTCACTAACACAAGTGGTGACATTGTTATCATCTCTAATTTGTTTTTAGACAGTGATCAACATTTGCCAGTTGGTGTTCGGTGTTTGTTGTCTGTAACAAATGGCAGGTGGTGATAATTTGCATTATAATGCCTTGTATTCCTTATAACTTGCTGTCACTTGACAAAGTTGCATAATTTTCTTAGTTGTACTTGAAGTTGTATCAGAGTGATTATAGTCACATTGCCCCTAACCAAAATGTCATAAAATGGGTCACATGTGTGTAGGAATATGTCACAATTGCCACTAACCAAAGTGTCATAAAATGGGTCACATATGCGTAGGATATGTCACAATTGCCACTAACCAAAATGTCATAAAATGGGTCACATGTGTGTAGGATATGTCACAATTGCCACTAACCAAAGTGTCATAAAATGGGTCACATATGCGTAGGATATGTCACAATTGCCACTAACCAAAATGTCATAAAATGTGTCATATGTATGTAGGATATGTCACAATTGCCACTTACCAAAATGTCATAAAATGGGTCACATTTGTGTAAGATGTCACAATTGCCCCTAATCAAAATGTCATAAAATACGTCACATATGCGTAGGATATGTCACAATTGCCACTAACCAAAATGTCGTAAAATACGTCACATATGCGTAGGATATGTCACAATTGCCCCTAACCAAAATGTCATAAAATGGGTCACATATGCATAGGATATGTCACAATTGCCACTAACCAAAATGTCATAAAATGCGTCATATATGCGTAGGATATGTCACAATTGCCACTAACCAGAATGTCATAAAATGCGTCTCATATGCGTAGGATATGTCAAAATTGCCGCAAACTTGTTTTAACAATTTACCTGACAGACTGATACTGGTGGTATTTATTCAGACAGTTTTATGTCCATTGCACATATAGTTTCTATTTTATTTGTATTTTATGTTATTTGCTTACCATTAATCAGGAAATGTATTAGTTATTAGTTTTATGATGCTTTACATCCACTGCGGTGTCTATGTGTCTCGTCTGTGGTTACATACACTATGTATACATATCAATTTGTTCCAAACCATTTGCGAATTTATTTTGAGCTCACGTGGGCGTGCTATCCTTATCACCCACTTGTCTGTCAGTGCCTCTGTCTATCTGTCTGTTAATATGTCAGTGTTGCCCTTCCATAAAATTCAAATGAAATCATTTCTAAATTGTGTCTGTAAAAGGTCTTCATAAGTCAAGATATAGCTTCTCAAAAGGTGCCTTGTTTTAAAGACCTGATCTGTGTGAACAAATTGAGAGCACTTCAATTATTGGGGGGGGGTTAAAGTTTTAGATTGAAGATATCAGGGCAGATTTTTTAGTAAATGAAAAGATGCCCCAGAGTCTGATAGGGATACATCATCCGTCCATCCATCCATCCATCCATCCATCCAATCCATCCATCCATCCATCCAGAGTGAACTCAAATACTCATTTAGTACCTGTCCCATATTTAGGAGAATGGACCAAGGTCAATTTCAACCATTTAGGGGCTGTGCTTTAGACCTGATATATTTATTAAGAAAATGCAAACACTGTAGAATTAATTGCATAGAACCTGATCGCTCTAAGATTTCTGTTGCTCTTTATTAGAAACTAAGTGGACATATTGTCCCATTATTATCATATATACTTATTTTTAATCACCATTAATTACATTTAGATTGCTCTGCAATTGAGTGGTTTATGAAGTTTTATGTTTATCCTATATTTCCCGAGCTTCAAATTAAATAATGACACAGATCCAAGTGCTAAATCTCCATTTTACGATTTGTTAAATTATGTTTTTCCTTGCTCTAATTGTGTAAATCTGCAATAAAAAGGTATTTCAGTTATTTTAAAAGTATTAGTTTGAGGGTGATGATTTTTTATTGTTTCAAAATGAGATATTTTATTACAGATTTATTGTGAGTTATTGCAATATTATATAGTTCCTTGAAGATTTAACGAAATTAATTACTTGCAACTACAAGAGTTTTCTTTCTTTTATTAACCTGTAGTCTCAAATGAATACTTATGATTCAGTCATAATAAAAATGGTTCAGAACTTTCTGAATTCTGAATCATCTTTAAAAAATGGTTCAGATTTTCTGAATTCTAAATCTTTTACAAAAAATGGCTCAGACTTTTTGAAAATACCAAATATTGATTTTATTTTTGAAACTTCCTAATTCATATCAACCAGACAGGAGAAGAATAAAGTATTAATTATGAGTGTGGTGGTTTCAAGTACAAAGGAATAGATACAATTAGAATATGATTTATCGTTCCATTATCAACAATTGAATGTTACAAATTGAACTTTACAAAGACGTAATAAGTGAACAAAATCCTAATTACAAAAACATTGCCTACAATTATTTATACAGTTATACTTAGCACCCAAGTCTAAATATAATGGTCATAAATTTAAGAGCAGCGCCATAAATTTTACTGGAATAAGTGCCAATATACTATTAGAAGTCATTATAAGTGAATTGTCTGTGCCACCCTTACAGTGACTATAAACGGTAATGATCAAGTTTTTGAGAAATTTGTAATACATAATTCCCATTTTTTAGATCTTCTCGGATTGATATTATGTGTCATGCTCCCCAACTATTCATTATCTTATCAGTTCTTTTTTATTTTTCAAGTATTTCATCACAATGATGTTTCATTAGTTTTTCGTAAGGTTACATTTATGACTAATCAATACTATTTTATTCACGTCTCCTTCACAAACAAGATGCGTAAACTGCGCACTGAGTGCCTCAGAAAAACTGAGATTGATATGACTTTTACAGCAGAAGCGATATTTCATCCTGACTCAGTGCTTATTTCTGCCTGTTACACATCCCCCACTTTAAGAAATGAGTTCGTTCTCGAATTAAATAATTTTTGTTGACTGTTCCACTTCCCCCACTACAAAAAATGAGTTCGTCCTCGGGTTAAATGATTATACACTAAGTATAAAATGATTATCTCTGATTGACTAAATGAGGACTGTAAACATATAAATTATCCCTTAATTAGTACATCCTGGATTCATATCTGTTGTAAGTTTGTTTTAATAAAGCAGGAGAAGTCCTCATTTATTTGGATGCAACAGTCATTAATTAGACCATAAAAGGTAAACACATATTTAAGGCCATATTTGGAGATAAAATATCATATATTGCAAGGGATCTTTAAGTGATTTGGTTGGATCTTTTTTTTTCATTGAATCTTTTGACCTTCAATTTATCTTGAGAGAAATGCAGTAATCTCAGTCTTTGCCATTTCTGCAAGACCTTCATTCTAGAGGATCTTCAAAAACAGACAGTTTAACATCCTCAATGCTTTCCACACATAGAAAAAATAATATGATGGTATGCATGAATAAAACACATATATATCTAGTATGTAGTTTATTTCCATTAGACTTGAAGGCTCTCATTCAGATATAAATCTCAATTTCAACCTCTCTTATTATGATAGTAGGTCTAGGTTTCATATTCTTTTTTATGCTTGGGTCATATTGGTGCCATTCAGAAAAGTTATCATGATTTAGATTTAATAACTCATCAGTAGCTTTTATCTTATTGTATATAATGATAAATATTAGCTATAGATAATTTATCTCAAGTTACTTAGCTCTGATCATAGCAACTCATTGAGATAAGACACATCCTTTTATTTCTCCTTTATTGCTACACTTCTCCCCTCTAGTTAAACAGCTGTCCCCGAACAGAAAAAATGAATTTACATAATATCATAGTTGATCATTGCAAAAAATGCAAAAAAGTAAACTGAGATGAATGTGTTATGAATGATGTATTCTTGGTTAAGGTTAACATTAAGTATTGTATAGAAATGCAAGAAAATCATATATTTCATTCAAATCTTATCTAGAACATAAGTTATATAGGTTGGGAGATCTTTTAGCAGACGGCATATTCAGAATATGAACCTATGGGTACTATTGATATCTGATTAAAGTAATTGTATTTACAAAGGTTAATTTGTTTTATTAGGTTAGGAGAAAGAACATCAATACATCCACCCTTATTTTCATCAGCATCGTTAGGTGTCATATCACCATTGACTTCAATATTCTCTCTTGAATTATGTATTTTGACTTTTGGCATTCTGAGTTCACTTTTCTATTTCCTGTTCTGTTTATTAAACAATTCTCTGTCTGGGATTTAGATAGCTTTGGGAGGTAGATGAAACTGGAGACTTGATATAGAGCTATTCTTTTAATTTCCTACTGTATTGGAATTTTATTTTGTTATATCTATGTGAGCATGAGTTCTGGCTTTTTTTAATTATTTATTTTGTATATGCAATGAAAAGGACACTCCCAGAAAATACTTCAGCATGAGGCAATGGTTATTTGAGGTAAATGCCGCAATTTGAGGCAATCGCAACATGAGGCAAATGGCCTCGTTTGAAGCATCTTAATACATGAGGTACGTCAGGTAAATCTAAGTTTGAGGATATGACAATGAAAGACTAATGCCCTGATTTGAGGTGACTATTACATGAGATAAATCCTAATTTGGTGACATATGTAATGGTAAACATTTTCTTCTTTTTCTTGTTGGAACATGCACAATACAATGTACTATAATACAGTGGGATACCTCGTTCTCATCCACATCTCATTCATTCATTAATCTCAGAATGTCAACCATTTATCCATTGTCTCAAATGTATGGATGAATGGATGTATCATGCACATTCTATTAAGATCTTATATAAGACTATTACATATATAACATTGGTTTCAACCTTTCCAAACAACACTGGAAGATCCAGAGCCCTCTTGTACAGAGTGATGGGCTCTTTAATGTGCACCATTATACAGACGACTGTATATACAATACAAGCTCAACTCTTTATCTACTAAGCCAAGTACCCTTGTTTGTGAATGCATCAATAGACTTTGGCCTGAGACAGTCTGCATTGACTATTACATATTATGAACCTCTTATTAAACTTAAAATATTTTGAACCTATTCTGATTCATAAAAATATGTTAACTTGGGCTTGGTATTTTTATCCTATATTATTTACCAATTTCCATTCATTCATGTTTTTTCTATTAATGCACAGATCAAGTCTCATCTAGAATGTACTCATATACAATGATGAACTTAATAATTACCTTGGATGATTAGTCTCAATGATATCCATTGTTAATTCTAGTCTCTGAGTCGCGTTTCATTACGTTTGTATTATATTCAAGAATGAAAGTATCCTCTGCTTGAACCTGTTGATCAATACGTTCATTCTGAGATATGCTTGGCTGCTTCTTTCATCAAAGTAGCTTGAACGTAAATTTTTGTTTTTCTATTTAGTTCCGTTGGTATTTGACACTTTGCACTCAATGTCCTTGAATTTAAACTATCGTAAATATTGGCTTTAGGTCGATGTGGCAATCTTTGTGGTAGTTTCCTGGGAACTGATGTTAAAATTGGAAATTGGTGAAATGTATTTCAATATAAATAGCTAAACTAGGACTAATGGTTAGGGATCTATGTTCAGGCAGCTACTAGACTCTGTATTGATTTTATTTGTTATTATTGAAAACTCCCCTGAATACAAGTTGTAGACATCATGATTTTCTCACCAAAATGCCATGGAAATCAGAGGAAAAAACAAGTATGGATCAAACAGGATAAAAGGGAACATCCCAAATTGTATAAAAATTCAATAAAATTGGCAATTTCAGTCAAATTTTTAGAGAAAATGAAAGAAAGAAGCGTAGTCGGAGTGAAATGGTTTGACTGTACTTGTTAAGTCCATAGCTGTCTGGGGATTACTCAGGTGCCAACCCATAAAGACAAATATCACATGGGGGCCCTTGAATACATTCTACTGATTGTCAGTCATGGATTTCTCTATTATGAACAATTCAAAGGAGAAATGAGCAAGGAATTTGAAATTTATTGTTCAAAAATGTGGAGTGTATTTGGATAAGAAGTCAAGCTTACAATAAGAATGGACTTAAGATGAAAAAAATGAAAAAAATATGTCTTTATTGTGATAAATAAACTTTGATTTCATTTGTAGAGTGTCAGATCCATTTGTTTTTAAATGAACTCAGGATAACCTAATAAGATTAAGTTGAGGATTTGTTGATAATATACTGCAGAAAACATGAAATTGTAACAATTAATATTAATCAAGAAACATATGTATTAATGCACCACTCCCAAAATAATTGAACCTTGCAGTACCCCATATTTAAAAATGAATTTTAAGATTCATGAACCTTTGTATTTTGTTTTCTCTGTGTCTCAATATGAGTGTCACATGAGGAAGTAATTACAATATTAAAGCATTGAATAAGTAAAGTGGTTAGAATACCCCCTAAGAGTAAGATACATCCGGGCTTCACTTATTTCCTACTACTTTATAAAAATTTGAATAAAGTATTGTCTTATGACTTTTAAAAGGAACAATTCTCCTTGACATTGAATCCAAGGTCTGGTCAATATAACCTCATTGTATGTAACGAGAACAGACTTTTACCGGAGATTCCGTCGAATTAATTACTGACTTACGACTCAGTCTCTCTTTGCTGCCACGCCAGTCTCCATATTACAGAGAATTAATCAATCAAGCTTAACCATGAGAAGACCAGTTTTATCACATTATATTTCTTTTTTAGTTTTGATTTCTGTTTTAGGGGCCTCAAACACTCTTTGTAGTTCACTTTAACTCAATGATTTACAAAGTTTCAGAAAGTTATATTTTTAAAATTAAAGGTTATTGATTTCTGCCAAAATTAATAGTTTTTTGCTTTAAAGCGTAACACATATCATTTAGCAAATCAAACGCTCATTTGTGGTGTTGCTCACCGTTTGGTATGAAAGGCCCGATCCCAAAACAATACTCAAGGGTTCACAGGTTTGAGGTTGTTGTGTGAACACCTCTGCCTGTTTATGTAGCAATAGTATGCCAAGATCGTCACACATTTATAAAAATGAGATTTTTATTTTGACAAATCAATTTACATCTAGATTTCCCTATCATGTATTAGCACACAGCATGGCTTATGAAATATCCTCCAAATGAAACAAAGCAGTTCTAATACAAGGATTTATATTGGCTGTTGTACATGCATCCTTTAGATAATTCACTCTCTCATGATTTCAATAAACTTGAATTTACAAAACTCCCCTTATTTCTTAAAAATGGACTGTTCCAGGTGACTTACCTTGAGCCGCCATATTGTTTTTAAACGGGAAGCTTATCGTAACCCTTTATGCATCTTTAGTACCCCTTTTTCATAAACAGCTAAATACTATTGACATGTTGTTGTTAAATAAGACAATTATACAAGGCAGTGTGATATTTTTTTCATATTTTTCAATGAAATATTATTTTGTTATTGTAATGTTCAATGACTCAATAAATTTTCTTGTGAGATGTGTACAAGACTTGGCAAATAATAGATGGTAAGATAAATTGGCTGAGTATATCTTAAGCACTCCATGTGGACTAGAAATATTCTCATGGAGCCAATATAGTAATAAGCTTGCATGTATAGTAAAGTACCGAGGTCGTAGTAATCACATTTTGAAATGAAAGCAAGATGCAGGGGGAAGAATCTGCAAAGAATGACGTAAATGAGTGTAAAATGAGGATGTAAGGGATCATGAGACCTTGGGTGGGCCCAGAAAAAAAATTGGGCCCAAAAAGTGGGCCTTTTTGGACATTACTGGGCCTTTTAAGGTCTTATTTTTTAATTTCAGGCCAAATTTTGAAGAAAATGGGCCTCAAAATTTGGGCCCCCTTTTCGCAAACGCGGAAGTTTTTTTCACTGAACTGAAATTTGGCCCCCCCCTTGTTAGCTCTCAGATCTGCCCCTGCGTAGTGCAATACATGTATATGAGATATAGTGCATTTTAACGCTGTGAAACCAGAGATTAGAAGCAATAAGCATATAGTTGTCTTAAATGAGATATTAAGAATTACATAATGCTTAGTTATTGCTTCTAAGAACAAGTTCTCGGTCGCCGTAAACTTTCTGAATTTTATCTTACTTCATTTTTTAAATGTCTCAACCGCCATGTTTAATGACTGCATTGCCATAGAATAAGCAAATTATCATGGTAACATGTGCCATTCATTACTCATATTTACGACATATCAGGAAACTGCATTGTACTTGTGTTTTGGTAATTCTCCAAGAAAACAGAAATGGTGCTCAAGAATATATGATAGGGACTCTTGAAAAAAGTATTTTTCACATAATTGCAACAATTGATATATATTCTAGCATGGGCTTTCAATTCTAGTTGAAAGCCCATGATTCTAGCAATTGTCAGATATAGGAATTATTTTTCAAGTATCATAAATATGTGTGAAAAAACGAAAAAAGAAAATCAATAACACTTTCAAGGATTAATTCATAAAATATTTTTGAAGGTTCTTTTCAAACGGAAAAGCAGAGTCTTTGTCCTGTTTATGTGCTTCGAATGAGTTTATCATAAAATATTGATAGATGTTCTTGTTTGGGATCGTTATAAAGAGACAACATGTGCTCGTATCATGTATAATTCAATTTAGAATGGTATGATGGGACTTTGATTGTGCTTGAAGCACACAGCCAATTCAAGTACACTGTGTTGTTGATCTAAAGGATATCAACCCCAATGGTTTTTCTTAATTTTATTTCTTATCTGTTCTCTGTCGTTCATTGGCTCATCATTTGGATCGAGAGGTAATCATGCAACTTCAATTCTGGCATTTCTGGGTAAAGAAAGCACTGAGCGATTTCTAATAATATGGTCACTGCTCCTTTAAGCCATCAACTGTACTAACATTCCAGGGAAAAATGTCATGGTAGCCATATCTTAAAACTTGGAATATCATAAACAAGAGTTACAAACTAAGGAACGAATTCAACAGGCATTTAGGTAATACTCAAAATAGTATGCGCATGCCAAAACACCGGGCAGTTCATTCAAATTTTAGAGAGAAAAGGCGGGAAATAAGCATGAGCAGACGGATATTTCTCAGAGGGAATAGATCACTATTAGTGCTATCCGGATGATCAAAGTCAGTATGCATGATTGCATTAAGGTTTATTAGATTTTTTCACTCAAAAGGCTATCTTAGTTCTATATATCCCTCTAGGTGATAATCTATTAGTGCCCTCAATGAGAAGAAATAGACTAGCAATGACCATAAATGTTGCTTTCAATTTTGCCTTCCTTTGTTTATTTCCCACTTGGGAGGACAACGATCATAAGCTTTGAAATGTGGTAGTTCACACTGCACTGAACCTAAGAATGATATTGATGGGTTTGAACCCATGAATGATATTGATGGGTTTGAACCCATGAATGGTATTGATATGTTCGAACCCATAAATGATATTAATGTGTTCAAACCCATAAATATATTTACCAACAAGTCAAGTGGGTGGGTAGTTGATGGGTCTGAACCAATGAATGGTATTGATGGGTCTGAACCCATGAATGATATTGATAGGTCTGAACCCATGAATGATATTTTCTAACAAGTCTAGTGGGTGGGTATTTGATGGATCTGAACCAGTGTATGGTATTGATGGGGCTGAACCCATGAATGATATTGATGGGTCTGAACCCATGAATGATATTGATGGGTTTGAACCCATGAATGATATTGATGTGTTCAAACCCATAAATATATTTACCAACAAGTCAAGTGGGTGGGTAGTTGATGGGTCTGAACCAATGAATGGTATTGATGGGTCTGAACCCATGAATGATATTGATGGGTCTGAACCCATGAATGATATTGATGTGTTCAAACCCATAAATGATATTTACCAATAAGTCAAGTGGGTGGGTATTTGATGGGTCTGAACCCATGAATGATATTAATGGGTTTGAACCCATGAATGATATTGATATGTTTGAACCCATAAATGATATTTACCAATAAGTCAAGTGGGTGGGTCTGAACCAATGAATGGTATTGATGGGTCTGAACCCATGAATGATATTGATGGGTCTGAACCCATGAATGATATTTTCCAGCAAGTCTAGTGTTGATGAGTCTGCTTCATTAGGTATCAGAAAAAATAAACAAACATACAAATAAACAAGCAAATTGATGTACCTATGATGCAAGTACATATTTTACCATCTTTAGGTTATTGCAACAATTAATGGGAGCAGCATGCAGGTATAAATTGATTTATGCCACTGTTTGTACTTTTATATGGTATAATAAGGATACATGTATAGCAGTTTTGTGCAGATCTGTCTACTTACTCCATATGATATATGTACATGTACCTATTCTATCATATGAGATGACAGCAGGCACAGAAAATAAAAACAACAAACAAATCAATTCAAAACAACAGACAAAACAAATGAAAACAACAGGCAAAACAAATGAAAACAACAGGCAAAGCAAATCAAAACAACAGGCAAAACAAGCGAAAAAAACAGGCAAAACAAATCAAAACAACATGCAGAATTAGTGGAAACAGTTGTTAAATTCCTTAAAACAACAGGTGAATTTCCATGTTGTTTGTGGTTAACAAAATCCCTATTCTCAGATATCATAAATAATTTCACATTTTCACAATGAACACTGATTCTTAACCATTTTCCTTTCTTCTTTTTCATATTCCTGTTGGTTTGATGACTCTCAAATGGTGATGATGATAATATAAAAAAAATGATGATGATGACAATATAAAAAATAGGTAAGTTATGAATTTTTCTCTACAACCACGAGTTGGATCTTAAGTACAGTAAAACCTGTCTAATTTGAATGCCACTGGGACTGTCTATACGTGTCTTTAAGATTAGCATCACATTTCAATGTTTTATTTTCACAAAGGAGATTAGAAAAGTGAAACTGAGAGAAAGTGTTTATATTGAGAGGTGTCCGGATTATTACCATGTTCAGATATATGGGTTTTAGTGTAATAATTGTAGGCCACACTGGGTCCCTTAAAAATTGCCTGGTATTCCTCATTCTAAAAAGGCGGAAATAGAGCAATTTGCATCAAATATCGGATAAATTATATATCATTTGTATAAATGTACAACTCAGGTACATTTTACCTATTAGAAGGGGAAACAGAGACTGATAGAGCTAGAATGAAATCATGATGACCATTTTGTAATCTCCTTTCATTGATGAATCCATATAACTTTCATGAATTTTTATGACATTTCCTCAAGATTAAAATTGCATCACAACCATGCATGTATGATTTATGTGATTTATGTGATATATGGAGCTGTTATCTCTCTGTATCCACATGCAGCACTAAACTGATTGCCAGCCAATAATAAAACATCCGTCTGTTATCGTTTATTGATGAAAATATCTAAAAAATTTGAATGAAGTATATGATTTTATTTCATCTTTATATAATTTAGAGTACGTGCTTCATGTGTATCTACTTTATATATTCTATATTCCACTCTTTCTGGTTTATTTTGGGTTTCAAAATGTGGCCGTGTTTGAGTTTAATATTGGGAGGGTGAGGCAGAATGTCATGTATCAAAGCAGATGTTAACAAAATCATCGCTGCAGTAAAAAGTTCCTTGCAAGCTGCAGTGACAAATAGATAAATTGCAGAGGAAAAGAAGCTTGCACTAATAATATAGTCCCTAACAGTGGTCAAATCCTAGATCACATATATACATGTACTTCCTTCAAAATCTCAAGAAGCGATAAGTTAGGATTGCTATAAATTTTTTGCACCGGTAGCTATCAAATGAAGATTTATTAAATAATGTGAACGTGCTTAACCTTATGCGATAATCAGCTCTTTCGCTCTTCTATCATATATCCAAAGACGTATGAAATTCCAGAACCCTTATGCTCTCCCTACTTGAAGGCTTCCTCAGAATTGCAGAAAAATTAGACATCATCAAAGATATTCTTGTCTCGAAGACCATTCTAAATACCACAGACATTAACCATGCAATATTGCAAATATTAAAATGCAGAAACAGATTTTTGCTTATGTTCTGTCCAGATTAGAAAGTTGTGCATTTATTATGTCTTTATTATGTCACATAATTCCATGCTTATTTCACCTTATATCATTTTATCCATGTTTGTTAAGACTTAGTGATATTTTACATATTGAATGTTTTGAGCTTACCTCTGTGTGATGCGTGTTTTTTCCCGATTACAATTCCGACTGTCTGCTGTTCTTCTATATTACCACCGAGCCTTTGCTGGATATCAAATTGACTCATTAAGACTTGCAATGCAGTTTCTTTCAACAAAATAAAAACACTCACCCAGATATCAAATTGAAAACTCATTTTACGTAAACACTTGTTGGTTCCTTCTTTTAAATGTTGGGGAGATATTTAATCTGATTTTTATCTCTTGTCTGATCATCTATCTTCCCTACGGCTTTATTGTACCTATCTGTTTCTACTGGATACTTTATTGATAGGCACTGTATTTGTGTTTTGTTCTATTTAAACAAGGCTGCTTATACTCTTGAAGGATTATTGTGTCGCGCCGGGATTGAACCTTTTCTGGCTAGAATCCGAATGAAGTTATTTTTCACATATCTGTTCAGTTTTTCAGTTTGAAGATTGTGCTTATCTATTTCACCCTTTGCTTATTTTTCCTTTTTTCATGCCTTTTTGATTTGCTGATATGGCCGGAATGAAATATTTCACATGGGTATATTTACCTGTTTGGCCATTGGCCCTATGGTGCTTTATAAACATCAGAGTCTTAGATTTCCGGATATGTTTATTAGGATAAATCCGAAGACATTTTTATTTTTCTCATTTTGTCTTTTAAATTTGAATGGAATGCCTGAGTGTCTCATGTTTCATATATAATTTAGAGTCATTAATTCTTCCTTAATTCTATCTTTCTAACTTGAGTTGTGCTTAGCCTGAACACCATGATATTTCATCTATGAGATGTCTTGATTTCTTCATGGATAGGAGCTTTCGATTGGTTTGCTAAGTGGATGATGATTGAGATTTTCATTGATGTTTAAGAGTTCTCTGGCGGTCAAATCAGGGGCATGATTTTTAGTAGCTGGTTTGTGCCTGTCGATTTCAATATTATCTATGATGTATGTATGGGAATAAAAACATATTGGTATTGAACATATGTTCTTTTGTCTCTCCCGTTCTTTTGTTGTTTGAATTACATGTTTTCACAACCTGTTGCGGTTTACTCTTTTCATACTCTCTTCATTTGTTATGTCATTCGGCGTTCAGCATCTGTAATAAATGGCATGTGGTGACATTTTGCTTGTTAATGCCATAATCGTTTTGTAATCTTTCAGATTCCTATCTATGCCTTGTATCGATCTCCCGCCTCATACATGTATTTTGATAGTGTCTTCACTTGCAGGTTCGGCTAACATCTTGATAATATCGAAAAGTGGGCATGCTTTGTATTGCAAAAATATGGAAAAGAGTGGAAACAACAAGAAATAAGGAACACAAGCATAACGAGCATGTCCTAAATTGTATAAAAATGCAAAAGTCCCGGGTACTTCAATGAGAGATATTCTGAAATATGGAAGCCCCTTCATCAGTGTATTTATGTGATTCTATATCCATAAATCTATTCCCAGATACCAATCAGCAGCGAAAGTTGGTCTAATGTGTTATTTTGCTATTTAATATGGCAATTGACATCACAGCCCAAAATGAAAGTCAACATCATTTTTCAAATTTGACAACATTTTTCGCCTAAATATTGCGTTAAAATTGGTTTCAGTGTGTGTTATGGAACTGGTGACATCTAATAAGTATTTGTATTTCTGAAAACACATGATTAAATCAAATTTTATGATTATTTTCATCAGTGTTTTACTTAAGTAAATATGGTTTTGACATCTGATCTGATGGTCAAAATATTTGAAGAAGCAAGTTAGGCTCTATTTTTGATAAAAATAGATATATCACGAAGTCTCCACTTTTAGGTATCTTCAGTAGACCAATGCAAAAAGTGTTGAATTCTTGTGTTGATAAATATACTTTTGATCAATTGGCATTTTCATTATTATCTCAGTAAGATTTGAATGCTTTATGCAATCATTTAATGTATCCATGCCTGGATAGTATTTTGAACTCGATAACACGACAATGACATTCTATAATAGTAGTTGCCATGCAATTGATTTAAACACTTATTCCACTGAACAAGATTGATGGGTAATGACAGAATAAGCAGCATTAGACCTTTGATTCCTTGATTTTCTGTCTTAAATGAATGAAAATGGAATATTCTTCCAAACTCTAGTCAATCCAGAGTGTTAAACTAATTCACAAATGTTAACCATTTCCATTACATTTTAGTCACTCTCTTTTGATTTTTAACTGGTTACATGTTTTGAATCTTCTCGGAGATCATGTTTCCCTTGGATGTAACCTCCCAATGGGGCGTCCAATCAAATTACTATGATATTCCACCGGCTAGTCACATGATATGTTGTTTTATGTCGCAAAAAATCGGTAGAGAAAACAAACAAAATACACCCAGATCATTACTGATCAGGGAACCCTGTTGATTTGATCTGATCCTTTTATAATTTAATGTTATCATCAAATGCCAAATTGATCTGCTGTACCAAAGGGAACATCTAAGTTTCTCGAAAGCTTATATATACAGTACTTAAGAATTTTTGTGAATTTATTTTTTATTAATTATGACTGATATTAACTATAGGCATATTTTTAAACATGAAGTGTTATGGAAAAGTGTTGTTACAATAAATAAGTTTCAGCATGTAGACCACACCCTTACAATACGGGAAATCAGTTTCATAACTCTCAGGTGAAATCTTTAAGAAAGACATATATTCCAGCCACATTTCAGAATCACTAGCTTAATAATTCCGCAGAACAGTTATTGAGCTAAAAACTGATCCTGCTGGACTATGCGAAGAAATGCAAGAAAATGGTCCACATTTAAAGAAGGGGTGATTACTACTGTATTCTAGCAGCTACAACTAACTTGAACATTCCAATCATTCTGGAACCAATGCTATGTAATATTGCCATTTTTGGACCAATTTTATGATTATGTTATGAAAGGTTGATTTACTGTTGCCCTTTAGTACAAGCAAAGTGAATCACAAATTGAACTCCAGGGTGCCGGCACTCAATTCTGCACCAAAGCCGGCACTCAATTCTGCACCAAAGCCTCTGATGTAAATATTGCAGACATTCTATCATTCACCACACATTCTCATAATGCGTTTTTACATATGTTACACAGTGATAAGTTCTAGAGCTGATTAACTTTTCTGCGGCCATCTTGCTTTCTTGGTCAACAAGACCACAATGCTGTGTTTTAGGTACGATATTGTTCACGTCTGTGCCTTGTTTTCAACTTGCTGTAAATTGAACAATTTATTTTTCAAAATCATCTACAAGTTCTCAGAAATTCAAATCTGATTTAAGATTGAACTCATAATATTGTGAGCACAAGGTGGTGACATTCTGTCATGTTAATGCCTTGTATTTTTTATTTCACTTTATTTTATTGTATTGTTTTGTTGTTTTTGCATTCTCTTCACTGCGTCAAATGTGAAATTCCAAGCAATTTCTAGACGTGCAAAGATAGTCTAGGAACTCCGCGTATCTAGAGATTCCAAGACGTGTCAAGAGGTGCAAAGACCTCGCGTGTAAAGAGCGTGTCAAGAGTTTTGATATCTCTTTGCACAGCCTTATCAAAACAAACAGTATAATTAGACTGGCCACATGTTGTTATGCCCTATAGTCGCGCTTAATTATACTTCACTAGGATTGGAATATAACAATCATTTTAATTTCGTGTTAATAATAATTTGTGTTTTTTAAATCATTATCAAAATAAAATTAATTTAAAAGTATGCGTGTGCGTGTAAGTATAGGCAATAGCTTAGTCGGAATGAGTAGATGTGTGCAGATGGAGATCGCCTATGTATTTTGCTAAATCTGACATTTTTACAGGATCATGTTAAAGATCAAATGAAAACACGAAATGTGTTTTTCTTAGGTTTATCTACCCTGATTTCGAGTGATTTTAACTTGGACGCATATTCCTAGATATTAAAACAGTTTGAATAATTAACAAAGTCCACTTTGAACCGTGTCAATCAAATAATCAATTGTCAAATATGTAGATAGCACATGCAGGCCCGAATACAGGGGGGATAGATTGGTTCTAGCGACCCCCCCCCCCCTCCGTGACCAAAATTGCATTTTTTACCCCATACTGAGCACCTTTTAAATTATTTTGCTCATTTTTGAACTAACATTGCCAAAAGTAAACTCCCCCTGGAATTTCTTAAAAAAGTAACCCACCCCTTGGCAAATCCTGGCTATGGGTCTGAAACGCCTGAAACATGCTCTGATATAATGAGGCATATTCTGTGATCTGAGCATATCAGATGGGAAGAGTTATGAATGTCAATAAGTGTGATTGTTATCATGTAATCATCTACCTTAATGTCAATACATTACATAATGTAGTAAGGCATTGTACATGTATTTAACAACAGGCACATCCTTCTTCAAAGGACTTCATTTATACTTGTAAAATACCCTTCCAGCGAGGATGCAACAGGACAGTTACACAAGTTTTATGACCCCAATTAGATGAAATACGAGCTGGGATGAAAGATCTCAAAAATCAAGGGCTGGGAAGATTTGAGATGTCATGGTTTACTATCATGACGCTGAAACATGTATCGCTTATTGTCACCTGTATTGATCATGATGGGGCGACGGCAGTGCCCCGAGTCTTTTTGATCTGTTTAATCTTATTAGTTACTATTTAAAATTGAATAATTTAGGACCCCGGAAGCAAAACAACTCTTTGTTATGAAAGGAATACACCACCCACATGGACAGAACCCCTCATGTAAACCATCTATAAATACCTTTGAAATCAATTTGATTTTCGATCTACATCTGAATCTCAGATGGAGAGTACTCTTTGACAAGATCAACATTTAAAAGTGTAGGAAAGTTTTGATAAAGATGTTTAATAGCTAATTATTCAGACATATTGTTCTTTCATGTTGACGATCATCGAACATAATTGCAATCAACTTCCATGATATTTGCAATTTTGAATTATTTTGAATGCAAATGTACTCAAGTACTATATCCTGAGTTCTGCCCGGATCCCCGAAAACGTTTAAAATCAAACTCGATTATTTAGCTAGACTTCAAAATAAGGCATTCAATAGAAACATGAAATCCATATCACTGTATAAATTGTGGAATTTCTAGTAATTTTTAGACGTGCTTAGCCGGTCTAGAAACTCTGCGTATCTAGAGATATTGACCAGGGCCTACACCAATATTCTTAACACCACTTATTAAATGATGCATGCATCAAGGGGTAGACATCATTCAAAAGACATAAACATGACCGGGTCGGTCAGGGGAAGGTTTGCATACGATGCAATTTGTACATGCAAGCTCATTTTTCACATATAAATTAATAAAGTCGATTCCTTGGGAATACGTTATTGGGTTTATAAGCGTAACGAGGAGAAGCGATGGGTTCGCACCCCCTCCTACAAGCAATAAAAGGTACCATAAGGTAGAGGAAGAAAAGAGCATTAAATTGATTTTTTGTTTGAAGCTTCTAGCTCAGGTTTGAAGGAAGTTGCATCAATTTCGTAAAAATTCAAAACAAATATTTTTTGCCTCATTTATGTCACGATCGCACCCCCCGACTGAAAACCTAAAATATTTTGGTGATTGCATCACCCCTCCCCCCCCGACTGAAAGCTGGCTACGGCCCTGGGGTTTTATCGAAAACTATATCGTCAACATTTTATCATTATGCGGAAAGTCCAATATGAAATCTTAAATGGTAAATATGTTGCATTTATGGAGGGAATTTCCACTGTAAACTATAATGTGAATGTTTGATATGAATACTTCCATACAACCATCAATATCCATTCTTTTGAAATAAGATGTTACAACAAAGGGAATATTGAAAACTACAGTGGTAAGAGCATCTTTCTGACTGCTAATTATGTGTATCAACATTTTGATTGCACCTCAGCTGGAGATTAAATCTTATAATAATTTGATCAAAGGGATTGTAATTTTCCCCAATTCGCTTATCACTTGGAAAGTGCATGATTTGAAAGATTATTTGGCCAAGGCGTTCGCTATTAACATGAGTATGAATTTTATAAAAAAAATTACTTGAATCAAAATCGAAGAATTCCTTGCCCCGTGTGTTCACCATTCACCCCGGGGGTTCACACTCGGCTCAGGTGGGGTACCTTTTTTACATTTGGTATGTCAAGCCAATGGACCCACATTTTAAGACAGATTTTTCCATTTTCTGGTATAAGAGTCGGTGTGGAAAATATGTTACCCCTCAATTGTGGTACGGCATTGGTCCCGGGGCATTGGTCTAGTTGTTACACATATCCTTCATTTGAGGTTGTTTATGATCATTTTACTCAAAGATCTGCCTTCTTCTCGGGGCATTCGATATTTCGAATGGCCTTGGTCTTATATTCTGGATATTTGGTACCCGGGGGTATGGCATTGGTTCTATATTTGGATGTTTGACATGGCATTGGTCTTGTGTTTGGACATTTGATATGGCTTTTTGGGGTTTATTTTAGTTTGTATGAGAACACATTTAATGCCACCCCCCAAATTACAAATCTACATCTATTCCCTCTATCCCAAAGGTGGATCGGAAGCATGAAAAACAGATGCAGACTCGGGACAGTTGCGAGGGGGGCTATAATGGAGAAATTCGTTTTGATTTTGAGTCTAACTGATATATTTTGTCACAAATATTAATTAAATACGCAAATAGCCTGTTTTATTAAATGAGACTAGGGCAAAAAATCTATTCATTAAATCTAAAGCCTAGACGATATCTTCTGTAATCAAGGTGGTTTTGGTACACTTCCGCAATTATAAAAACAAAAACATAGACTAAGTTATTAATCTTTTGTTATCATATCAGATTAAGTCAGTTTTGTCTCCGATTGTTATGCAGGTGTGTGTATCGACTCCAGTGAACAACATTAAGTGAATCAATCCTTGGAATTCCCAAATTCATTCCAAATTCTGGCCGTTAACCCCCCCCCCCCCTCCCCCATGTCTCTTAATTACATTTATTTTGCAAATGATATATAAATTATAGATTAAAATATTTCATTTTCGAATTGCACAAAGGGCAACATGTGAAGATAAAACCGCGATCCTAAAGCTACTTGCGAAACAAAGTGGTTTATGGTCCCCAATATCATTATTATATTAATACCAATACAATGTACCTCTATGAATATCATAAATTCACTCCTTTTTAATATCAATAGTCAAACAAATTAAGTAGTATGCTACAGTTGGTTATCAATCGGAGTTCACGACCTATTGATTACTCTTTAATACAAAATTTAACCATTTTAGAATGGGTAACTCACACCCCCCCCCCTCCGTCCATGTCCATGAAGTGCGTAGACTGACATAATAGTGCCATTTATTAATTAAACATCACTGATTTATGTTGAGACATTCAGTGCGATTATTTCATTTCTTTGTTCAAAAAGTTAAAGCACCAATTAAATACATATTTTTATCACACAAAAGGGGCAGAATACTTGACCTTGTATCAATTCATATCCCGATAATTCTTTACAAGGGAATGTTTCTTATAAAACATAAGCAGCGCCTAGGCGTCGATTGGGGGGGGGGTCAATCCGGTGTTCTCAGGCTATGTACAGCCAAGTATCCTGTTTATGTAAAAACCCTACATTCCCGAATCACAATCAGACAATTAATTAGTATATTTGCTGTGTCTAGCAATTGATCATAGAATTAGATGTTGCGAAAACTATGGGAACTTGTACCTGTCTGTTTATGGATAGGCTGGGAAAGAACAGCAGAGAGAATGGTACATTCGATTGAATATGCTTGTTTTGCCCAATTGTGTATCAAAATGCCCCTCATTTATCATATGTATGGTCACAAGTTAAGTCGGCGATAATTTGTATTGACTTAACTTGAAACAAATTACTCCGAAATCCAAATACTCATCGAAAAGTAAGTTTATCTTTATATTAAGCTAATACAAAATAAATATATAAATAGGCCTGATGTATCAGTGTTTTCAAAGTTTATTGCACGTTTTATCCTTGAAATGCCTTTCTTTTTCTTATCATGATATGTATTTCCTTCACTTAGGATCAATGCGTCGATTAGCATTGCCTGTAACTGATTTATATTTTCAAAAGGCGGCATGAAATTGCCAAAATGTTTAAATAAGTCAATGTGTCAGCGTACATACAAAATAGTCTGTTTAATATTTGCTACATGTACTTGTTCCAAACAGTCTGCGAAAGAATGATTAAAAAATATATCAATTAAAGGTATCAGAGAAAATACTTGCAATCGTTAAAATACTGTATGTATTGCTATTGGTAATTAGGTTAGTTGTTTACACATAATTATGTTGTTCAGTGTGCCAAGAGCGTGTCAAGAGGTGTAAAGAGTTGAATTCATCGCGTGTCAAGAGGTGTAAATAATTGGCACGTCTAGAAACCCGGCGTGTAAAGACCAGTTTCTAGACGTGTCAAGAGTTGGAATCCCATATTTCACGCAGTGCTTGAAGATGATTACTTCCACTTTCAAATATTTTCAAACTGTGAATGTGTTTCCCATGCTCTCAGGCCCGTAGCTTTTGCCAAGGGGTTCACTTTTCAAAAAGGGGTTCTCATTTGACAACTTTGGCCCAAAATCACTTGAAAAGTGCTCAAAATGCTGAAAAACTGCATGGTTTTGAAAGGATTTTTGGCCAGGAAGGTGTTCATCCGAACCTTATGAACTTCCCTGGTTATGGGCCTGCTCTAAACCTTAAGAAAACCCATTTCGTATGTGTTGCAGGCGATTCAACCAGGTACCCTAACATAAGCTCATTAATAAAGCAGACATTGTCAGAACCAGGATTTGAACTACCTATCTCTTGTACCAGAGGAACAATTGTTTTATCTTCAGCTGTTTGGATAATTGGCTTATTTTGGAAATCCTTAAAGAGTTTTATTTTACCTAACATTTTCTGTCTTGATATGGTTAACATAACCTATCTTAAATAGTTCCATCCAAGATTCTCTGTTCTGATAAGGAAGATCATTGACATATCAGAGGCATGACTTAATTAGTTATTATCTAATTTTCTAAAACAATATTGAAATATTGCAGGCCCGTAAACAGGATTTGCCAAGGGGGGTTCACTTTTTGAAAAATTCCATGTTGGGTTCTCTTTTGACAATTTTGGTCCAAAAATGGCCAAAAGTGCTCAGAATGGTGAAAAACTGCATGAATTTGAAAGAAATTTAGGCCAGGGGGGGGGGGGGGGGTTTGCTCGAACCCATTGAACCCCCCCTGGCTACGGGCCTGTATTGAACAGCTAGCCTAAATAATTTAAGTAAATTCACTTTGAACCATTGGTGGCTTCTATAATTTATGGTCCTGAAATGAATATGGATAATTGATAGCATTATTGGTACAACTGCAAATCAACAAAGAGATCGATTTACCTTTCGTTAAGAACAGGACCTAGCTGTGCCAACTTTCTTCATCAGATGTTGATCCTGCCGTATTTGGAAATCTTCATCTTTAATCCTTAAGTCTGCACCATTTGTGTCCTTCCTTATCTGAAAGTGGATCAGTGAGAATTTTAAAAGACCTGAATATGATTTTTACTTGAATTTGAAATGTTAAAATGCGAAAGTTGAATTCTTACGTGTGTGTTAATGACTTAACAAATGTGAAATAATAATTTCCAACCAAGTTACATAAGAAATGCTTTATTTTAGTAGTTTGGCCAACCATATATAACCACTTCTGAAAAGAAATAAATTAGGGAAAGAGAAAGATAAAATCTCTATGAAGTCTGGAATTTATAAGCACCTGATGAAAGAAAAATATCAGTTCTGCTTACATGATTCTAACTAATAGGTTCAGTTCACTAGTTAATTCTGAACATGTTCAACAAATTCTGGCCATGCCGTGACTTAACATTGAAATCGGAAAAAGGCTATATAACAACCTAGTTGTAAGTTGAACATACTATGAAAACATAGTATGTTCAATGTAGTGGTAGCAAATGGAGTGTCTGTTTAAGACAATGTCCCATTGAAAATTGTAAAAGTCCCAAATGATTTTCAGCTCAGCTTGAAAAAGTGATGTCAATTCTACCATTGATGTCACCATAACCACAGTGATGTCACTATAACCAAATCTTAGAAATGTCAAAACAATTGACTTATGTACAATATTTAGTTAGTAATTTCCCGTTGATAGCTAGGTTATTGAGAAGCACTTACTGTGTTTGAGAATCCTATATTTAATCGACAGAATATAGAATGTATTTTGAGAAATATTATACTCTTATCTCTAAGAACTTCAACCCTAAAATGATTTGTAGAAGCGACTTCCTTCAGGGATCTTGTTGGAGAAAGATCAACACCAATTGACATTTCTGCATTTAGTTGTTTGACATTTTCAATGAGTAATGTTCACATTATTTCTGTTGCCACGCGGGTCTGTTTCCCGAAGGTGTTGACAGAACTCTCATATTGTATGAATTATGTAATACCACGAAGTCTGCAATCCAGACAAGAAAAATCTATGTCAGCCATGTTTTCTAACTTGAATTGGAATGAAAAAAAAGAATTTGGATTGGATGGTCTCATTGTAATAAGCAAAGCAGAAAGTCAAACACATATAGATAACACTCTCAATACAAAATAATTGTTAGAAGATAATGTAGTTTTTTTATTAAGTAGACAGATGAAAGTTGGTTGAAATACAGTACTGTACCAGAATGAAATTATAAGCATGGGTTATGTGCAAAATAACTGAGAAGGGAATACCATCTTCCCACTATCACCCAACCACGGGAGTTGATTGTGAGAAAACTATAAAAAGTAAGACTTGGCTCTTCCCATCTGTGAATTATTGAGCATGAATCTAGAACAAGAATAGAAGGTTCTTAAAGAAGGATTCGAGATTTTGATGCAGTTAATTTATAATTATGTTGACCCATGAGATACCCTTTTTAACATCATAATGTGGAACCGGTTTGAATATTATAATGCAGAATACTTTCAACATCATAATGTGGTACCCTGGTAACCATGTCCTTACATTAATGATTAAATGAAAAATTCAACATTTTATTACTCTCTCAGTGAAGATTGAGTGAGCCAAGATTATTCAAATTAAACAGGATTCACTGAATCAATGTTGATCTACATTTGGTATAGGTTACCATGGAAGTTGAAGATGTTAAAACAACAGTATACTTTACTTGTTACAATTTCACAGAATGTTGAGATAGCAATAAGAAATCTGAAAAAACTTGAAGCAGGTCGTTTTGAACTAAATGAGCTGATACACCAAATAAGTCCTTTAGATTTCCAAGATATGACGTAGGAATGTCTCACAAATTAGGTATTGACAAGAAAAGGTATTAACTAAAACAATATCTTTCAACTATTTCATAAATTTTACGAACTAATTTTCTTTTCTTGCAAGCTACATGAATATATGCATTATTCAATGATCCCTTCAACAATCAAATCATTTACCTGACCTTCTTAATGCCTATACGCTGTAATTAACAATCCGGTCAACAATCAAGTCCTTTTGCTTTACCTTCTTAATATCATATGCTATTATTATCAATCCAGTCAACAATCAAGTCATTTGCTATACCTTCTTAATATCATATGCTATTATTATCAATCCAGTCAACAATCAAGTCATTTGCTATACCTTCTTAATATCATATGCTATTATTATCAATCCAGTCAACAATCAAGTCATTTGCTTTACCTTCTTAATATCATATGCTATTATTATCAATCCAGTCAACAATCAAGTCATTTTGCTTTACCTTCTTAATATCATATGCTATTATTATCAATCAAGTCAACAATTAAGTCATTTGCCTTACCTTCTTAATATCATATACTATTATTATCAATCCAGTCAACAATCAAGTCATTTGCTATACCTTCTTAATATCATATGCTATTATTATCAATCAAGTCAACAATCAAGTCATTTGCTTTACCTTCTTAATATCATATGCTATTATTATCAATCAAGTCAACAATCAAGTCATTTGCCTTACCTTCTTAATATCATATGCTATTGTTATCAATCAAGTCAACAATCAAGTCATTTGCCTTACCCTCTTAATATCATATGCTATTATTATCAATCCAGTCAACAATCAAGTCATTTGCTTTACCTTCTTAATATCATATGCTATTATTATCAATCCAGTCAACAATCAAGTCATTTGCTATACCTTCTTAATATCATATGCTATTATTATCAATCAAGTCAACAATCAAGTCATTTGCTTTACCTTCTTAATATCATATGCTATTATAATCAATCAAGTCAACAATCAAGTCATTTGCTATACCTTCTTAATATCATATGCTATTATTATCAATCCAGTCAACAATCAAGTCCTTTTGCCTTACCTTCTTGTGAGTGTCAAAAACAGTTCCTCTCACAAATCTTTATCTTTGGAACACTGTTGAATTTAAAGTTTTAATTCCTATCAATTCCGTGTGGAGCATTTGTTGGCTTATATTTCCAATCATCCACTTTTGATGGGAGCACTTTCATTTATAGGGCCACATGTAAGTCTGCAACTTAGAGTCTAACTTGTTCAACTGAAACCAGCGCAAGGAAATCTTTCTTTCATTACAACACCATGGAGCACAGTACTATGATTAATACCTTAGAATAAACATATGGATGTCATATTGTACTGTTATTAATGACCACGTTGATTGTTTTGATCAGCCATTTTACAATATTTGCTTGTTGTCTTAGAATGACCACATCAATTTTAATCATCCACTGCTTATTAATAATTGTTTTTTCCATTTGGTTTGGTCTGTAGGGGTTTGTTATTTATCTTCATTGGTGTGATTGGATAATTGGTAACAGAAAATAATCAAATATAAGAATTCTACTTGAAAATATCTAACAGTCAGATCTGGCAATGGAATGACGTGTTTTGAAGAGATAAATCAAGAATTCTGAAAATGTGACATCAGTGAATGCTTCGCTAACTTGGCGTGAATGGAAACTGGATGTTTTCCCAATGATTGACCTTATTTAATTACATTTCAATTGCAAGCCCTGGAAACGATGTTTGTTTCTGTGTTGGTTGCTGCTTATGGTCAGGCTTGATTTTTATTGCAATTTAAGTACTGATTTGCATTAGAACATGTCCATAGCGGTCTCATTAACTTGATAAAAAAGCTATAAAATTGATCTAAGGACTTAAGGTTAACAAGTCAAGGCACTGGGAGAGCTTAGGGTACAGCAGGTTTGACCCCACCTTGACAGGGTATGTCATAGATACTGGTGTTTTTAATTGAGAAATAGAATGGTAATGAGTTGTATTGAGAGATTTTTCTTCAAAGTGAGAAAAATAAATTCCTGATTCTGATTTGATAGTGATTCCTAATGGTCAGTTGGTCGTCTCAAATGTGATTGGGGTGAAAATGAGAGATATCACTGTCAATGAAATATCACTACCAATATGATATCACTGCCAATATGATATCACTGCCAAAATGATATCACTGCCAATATGATATCACTGCCCATATGATATCACTGCCAATATGATATCACTGCCCATATGATATCACTGCCAATATGATATCACCACCAATTTGATCTCTTAATAGTCATTCCACACCATTTATACCCATTCCACAGCAGGCCAGAAAACACAAATACTGTACATACCATTTATTCATTAATGTTATATGATTTCATCTATGTATCATGATAACAACACCCCCTTTGTCATAAACTTTTCAAACAACATATAAGAGTTGGTCTGGTTAACCTAAATGTCATCCATGGGTTACAATATAATTACGTTAATTATATTCCCTTGCAGCTATAAGTATTGCAATTATATTCATTGCAATGATATACTATAACTATGACCTATATATTATTGATTTTCTGACCTATATCTAAATCTGTGACCAAATGGATATAAATGGGACAGTTTGTAAAATCATTACATCAGAAGAATACAATGGCATGTCAATTCTTCATGAATCTTATTCATTTGATTACTTATCCAATCAACAAAGTTTGGTTTGTGTTACTTGACATATTTAGATTTGATTTAGCTTTTTTTTTTAATATGTCAAGAAAGTGAAGACTGAACTTGACATTGCCACTGGTGGATTCTTAATAATTGGTCTGAAGTAATTAAATCACATCTACAGTATAGAAGAATACAGTAATACTCCTTTGAGGTGAATGGAAATGATTTTCAATATGTTAAGCATAGAGTGTCCTCCACATAGATATGCAAGCGCAAGTGCTAATGGGAAAATACCAAAAATGGTTACAGATCAGGAAGATGTGTTCATTTGAAACTGGAGTTATTATAGAGAGGTGTTTTTTTACAATTGATCAACTAACAACGGTGTTCAATTATTTAAAGAGATGTTCATTTGAAACATGAGTTATTCTAGAGAGGTGTTCTGAATACAATTGATCAACTAACAAAGGTATTCAATTTGGAGAGGTGTTCAATTGAAACATGAGTTATTATAGATAGGTGTTCTTTTTACTGTTGATTAACTTTAATTTTAAGAGATGTTCAATTGAAACATGAGTTATTATAGAGAGGTGTTCTGGTTACAATTGATCTACAAAGGTATTAGATTTGAAGAGGTGTTCAATTGAAATAGGAGTTATTATAGAGAGTTGTTCTTTTTACTGTTGATCGACTTTGATTTTAAGAGGTGTTCAATTGAAACAGGAGTTATTATAGAGAGGTGTTCTTTTTACAATTGATCTACAAAGGTATTAGATTTGAAGAGGTGTTCAATTGAAATAGGAGTTATTATAGAGAGGTGTTCTTTTTACTGTTGATCGACTTTGATTTTAAGAGGTGTTCAATTGAAACAGGAGTTTTTATAGAGAGGTGTTCTTTTTACAATTGATCAACAAAGGTATTAGATTTGAAGAGGTGTTCAATTGAAACAGGAGTTATTATAGAAACAAAGGTATTTAATTAGAAGAAGTGTTCAATTTGAAGAGGTGTTCAATTGAAACAAGAGTTATAATAGAAAGGTGTTTTTTACTGTAAATCAATTAACAATGGTGTTCAATTTAAAGAGATGTTCAATTTAGGTGTTCAATTAATACAAAGTTATTATGGAAACAAAGGTATTTAATTTGAAGAAGTGTTCAATTTAAAGAGGTGTTTAATTTAACCAGGAGTTCTGTAATAAATATCAAGATAATATTTGTCATTTAAGAACTAAAACACAATTAACAAAGTCTGCCCCAGACAATCTGATCTACTTATATAGTGTATAATTGCATTATTGAAGTATAATAAGCTTGGCTCTCTAAGGATCATATGCCATAAAGGCTGTTGAAAGTAATTTCAGAACTGTCACCTTATGACTGTCAAATATAATTCAGTATTCAGGGTCAAAGTCAGGCATAGAGGCAGGCAGGCTGTAATTTGACTTAAATCTTCATGATACAATTCTTTTTCTAGGAAACAATGAAACACTTGTTGTTGTGATCTCCCGAGCATTAAAGCAAGTGTGTGCAGCACCCACCTGAGATTTTGAAAATAGGCTTGCACCCAACTGAAAATCCATTTGCACCCACTTGAAATTGAGAAAAAATTGGTGTATTTTGACCAATTTTGGTCTAGATTGTGAAAATGAGAATTTTGCACCCACCTGAGAAAAAACCTGGGGATGTCACTCTGTTGTATCCACACACAAAATGACACCATTTGAAAATGGCTGGGGTAGCTACAATGTTCGATGTTCAGTGTTCGGCGTCTGTAACAATTTGGTGTCTGTTACAATTTGTAATAACTTACGTACTAGTTGGTGACATTTTGTCATGTTAATACATTATGTAAAATATTATATTAGTTATTTAGTGCCACTGAGGCTAGAGTTAAAACAAATTAGCAAACATCAGAAAAGAGAAACAAATAGTGGAAATATTTGAACTCAGATACTCAGCTTAAATAATCTTAAAAGAATAGAAATAGAAGATTGAATAGAAGATAATATTAGAAGATATCAACTAATTATTAGAAGATATCATCAACTAATTATTATGAATGACAGAAGCACATAAAATCAGATATTCCTCCTCCATTCAATTTGTAGAGAAAAATTGCTTGGAAGTAGCCTGATTTGGGTGACAATATGACCGAGTGTATGGCTAAGAGACTCCTTAACACGATAATACTACACAGGAAATAAAGAACATTTATCAAATTGCTTCATTAGTCCCATGCGTATCTTAAGTTCGCGATGATTTTTCTTTTTAATTCTTTTTTTAGATTAATGACCGGGTACATGCTAAGGGTACAGACGTTGGACTTGTAGAAATCTCTTAAATTTCCCGATACTGGGGACAATGTGTTGCGTTACTTGAATTATTGGTAGTTCAGACCATGGGATTTCAATTAGAAATACAGTATATCTTAATATTGTCAAAAATTCGATTCCTATTCGACTCGAGCATCCCAATTAATTGTAAAGTTATTGTGACCTCTATCGCAAACTAATCAGCAGGTCTTTGAAGTTTAAATTATGTGACATCATGACCAAATTGGTAAGGACCCGTGACACGATGGATGATATTTTAACTCAACTTTGGCAGCTCTATTATAGAAATCAGTAATTTTATCTTTCAGTTGATTAGTCTATGCTTTTATGGTACCAATACTATTTATCTGTCATCAATTTTCTTCATTAATGTCAATGTGTCTTTCTCCTCTTGTTATTGTTTGTTACCCTCATCCTAACCCA
Source organism: Owenia fusiformis (assembly GCA_903813345.2). Classification (NCBI taxonomy): domain Eukaryota; kingdom Metazoa; phylum Annelida; class Polychaeta; order Sabellida; family Oweniidae; genus Owenia; species Owenia fusiformis. The sequence goes on along the minus strand of CAIIXF020000005.1, from coordinate 35,919,571 downwards.
GTTACCCCCACCTCGACCAACGTAACCCTGACCCAGTTACCCCATTGAGAACTGGGTACGATAGAACAGGAAATGATAACCCAAGTGTTAGAGCCACTAGAACATAGGGTAGATGAAGCTCTATCATAAAGATTCAATTATGTATATGGAAGGGTAAGAAAACAGGGGAACTCATGGGTAATATTCAAGAGGTTAAAGGCCTAGTACCAGTGATGATTCACACATGATATCATAACAGGAAAAGAGACATTCCTTTTATCAAATCCCTTTGATTCAGTCATTTTGTTAGAAAAATTTTAATATGCAAGCAATAGCATGACGATTTTCAAAGTTAGAATGGCCCATAGTGGTAAGGTCGTTCTGTTCATACATCTCCATTTATCTTTGGATGCAATGGTAGCTGTATTAATATCCTCATTTATCTCAATAGTGGTGTCATTTTGTATTAGTTCCTCTGTTATTTATTTGAATATCATGAATGATGCAAACATTCCAGATTTAAATAATTTCGAAATGGAGCTAATGAAAATACCAGTGGTGTCAGATTCTGAATTATCTGATTGCACAAGGGATGTCCAATATGACTAAATCCATGAATGGCGACTTTGGAGACGCAGAAATTGAAATACATTTCTAAGATAATGTGCAAATCAGATCAAAATAACTTTATGGTAAATTGATTTTAATAAAGTGATACCCTACGTGTGAAGTTTAGGTATAAACTACTACCTAATGAAGATGAAGCTCTCTTTTAAGAAGCGAAGTCGAACATATGCAAAGGGTAATAAAGTGGCATAAAACATTCACTTCATGTGAAAATTAAACGAACGTAGATACCCAAAAGATCTAATAATCCAACGAAAACTAGTCTGAGAGAGGAAGGGAATATATATTAATCCATTTCCATGTGAAAACGTAATGGATTTCCTAGAGAGTAGGTATTATAATGTCTGAAAGGGTGATTTTTTATATAATTTTGCTAATGCCTTAATTTGTACTCGACTTCAAAAATTCTAAGTGTCATAAAAGTTATTGATGGGTCTTGTAATCTAATGCAGTCCCATTATCATCAATAATCCAACTGACATCAATAATCCAACTGACATCAATAATCCAACTGACTTAGAAGAGCATTTTATAGGCCAAGTTCAATTCTGTGGTATTGATTTAATCTAAAATATCGTACATGATAATATCCTGGAGTTCAATGTTATTGTGATCTGCATCAATGATGTTAAAGTCTGTTAGGAATTGAACAATTGCGTCATTATTCAAGCCTGAGTTGATTTTCATCTTTAAGAAATCAGAAAACATGAAGTGAAACATTAGATAAACACAGAACAACATCCATTAAACATGTGGGACAACACAAAGAAGCAAAAGTGCAATTCTCCGATTTGAAAGTACAAAACTGGAAAAAGGACAAAGATGAAGGTCACATGGGGGACATTTACAAAAAGCAGAATTCCAAATTAAAAAACCTGTTGGTCCATAGACTATTACCAGTATGTCTCAAGAAGCAAGTCAGGAAAAATTCCAAAATGAGTATAACTTTTTTCAATTAGTATTTCAGCAAGCAATAGAATTTTACATCACTTTGCAATTTCCTGTAATCACTTTTAATGTGTATGTGACTGCCAAAAGGACTTGTAGTACTGTAGGTGGGAACATTGTTTCAAGGTGTAATATTATCTTGATTTATTTTCAATTTTATATTCTTTGTGATTATGGGCATAGAAATATTAATTACCCAAAATATCTCATTTGAGCCCCTGAGCCTGTATTGGGTCAAACTATTGGGTTAAACATAACATGGCCAGTTGTACTTATTTTTTCTAACCGGCTTTTTCTAGTTATTTTCCTTTTGGCTTATTTTACACTTAATATTTACTTTATTTATGGATGAGACAGTGGTCCAACAGGAAATATGTTTTGAAATATTGTCAATTACATAAGGCCGGGGTTAGTATTCTCTACTTGACACCACTTGATTTATAGCTAATCATGTCAGTTCCCAGTTAGTGTCATTTCTGCTCTTCATAATGCCTTCTATGTGACACAGATATTGGGATATACTAGTCAACACACACATTTGTAGCTAATCAACTCAGTTCCCATTAAGTGTGATTTCTGCACTTCATAATGCCTTCTATGTGACACAGATATTGGGATATACTAGTCAACACACACATTTGTAGCTAATCAACTCAGTTCCCATTAAGTGTGATTTCTGCACTTCATAATGCCTTCTATGTGACACAGATATTGGGATATACTAGTCAACACACACATTTGTAGCTAATCAACTCAGTTCCCAGTTAGTGTCATTTCTGCACTTCATAATGTCTTCTATGTGACACAGGTATTTGGATATACTAGCTAACACACACTCTATTCTTCAGTTAACATTACTAGATATTCCTACTTGACAGATCACACCTTCAATCCTGTTCAATCCCATCATCTATCATCTATTCATCATCTTCATCATTTTCCATCATCTATTTATTCTGACTTTAATACCATGGGAATCACTGTCACGTAATGTCCTTTAATTGGTTCTACCTCGAATATTGACGTCATAGAATGAAACCATGTCAGTTAGCTGATAATCTGCATGAAACCATGTCAAACACCTACCATCAAGGGAACCTCTGACAACTATGATGTCAACAGAAAGGCATAGTTTGATTTTCACTATATCATTTCAAGGAATTCATGTGAAGCTATTATCCTGCTTCCTGCTGATACCAGTGTAATTCTCTTTAGTTTTTGTGTAAAGCGATGACATTTATTCATTGGTTGAACCACAAATCAGATAATACTGAACTGATCTGCACAGATTGGAATGTTCACGGTGACAAAACACATTACTTTCATGTTCTTTATCTGACAATATTACCATACCTTGAAATTTCTATTATTAATTGGTCTGCCTGTTTTGTTAAGGCCAATAAACTTGTTTTTGTTTATGTCTGTAAGATCAATAAGCTTGTACATTTCACCACTAATAACTATACATAAGCAAATCCATCTCTCTCTTTGTCTATAACGTCATGCCCTGCTGGAACCAACCAATCTGTCTTGTGATTGAGCCAATCTAAATATCATCAATAACTTAAATCCCTATCAATGGAGAATCTTTTTATGATCAAAGGGTAATATAATTCCTGTGTCTGTTATATTCAATCTTATTGTAATACCTAAATATCTATTTGAACAATGTATTGAGTACTTATTTCACTTCAAAGACACGTCAAGATTGTTAAATACTTTTGACAGATCTCTTTGTAAATCTTCTGAAGCAATATTGTTAGTTAGCTGGGAATACATTGGTGCTATCTATAATTATCAAAAATCTTTTTTTGAATTAATTTAATCTTTTAAAAACTGTTGATAATGATAGCTTTTTTTTCTTTGACTATTTAGAAACATAAAATATTAAAACGTTGTGGACAGCTTGACTGTAACTGCTTTGATATTTATCATGCATATGAAAGATGAATCTAAATTGTTTGTTTATCGTAGATCATTTTCAAGTCTGGGATTTGTATTGAAGTTATCCCAACCTATTATCATGTTCTCCCATTGTAGCTTATTGCTGGTGTTTTCATTTGTTCTCTGTCTTGGGAGCAATGGATGCCAGAGTAATCCTAGTTGACTATCACCTGATCTCAGATCTGCTTTGATATTTTTAAAAATACTTTTGATATTTGCTGATATTAGTGAAGATAAGCACAAAATAAAAGTTATATTTGTATTATGTATTTAAAGTCAAACAATGCAACACATTTTGCAAAATTTAGACAAATGTTTGACAAGATTGCTCCCATTTTTGCAAAACTGGGCATCTCTCTGTTTGGGATTGGTTTGAGTTTAATGCCTGTTTTAGTATAGTTGGGCAAACTGTTCCTGCAGTTTGGTCAGAGAAGATTTATTTATATTTACGGCATTATATTTTACAAAATCACATTTTTAACTGTGCCCGTTTGATAAGATTTTAAAAAGTCTGCATGTTTGAGAAAGATCAGATAAGTCCATACATTTTTGAGCAAGTTTGGACAATGTTTTGCAGATTTCTACATCTTCTTTTAAGGATTATATATGTAGTGGAAAGGTTTCAGTTGGAGTTCAGTGGTCAGCAGTTCAGCATTCGGTGGTTGGCAGTTGGCATGTACTACAAATTCCAGGTGGTGACATTTTGCATGTTAATGCCTTGTCTTTAAGTTTGCCATTACACTTAAATCATGCTAGTTTGCCAAGCAGCATATATTAGTTGAACAAGCCTGTTGTAAGCATATTTGGACCTGGACCTTAACCTGTCCTTTTCCACCAAATATACTTGCAGAGAAGATTCATCATCCTAGTTATTACATTTTGCAGCCTTTGAAATCGATGTGTCCTCTTATTTTGCCTCCTGTTATTCGCTAAAAGAAGTCATTTCTGATATTATTTTGAATCTGAGATAGATAAATTGAAGAATAAGTGCTCATACCCTAATATTCTCGGACTATCTGCTTGATGGTGATTAACTATGACAAATTGCTAAAGGATTAATGGGAGCCTTTGCCCTGGCCATTTTTATCACATTGGATTATACTTTACCATTTTGAAATTCATTTATTTATGCAATATATCTTAAACTTCGACTGCTTCGATGGAATTCTTGTGATTATCGTTCTATGGCTTTACACTTTTCTCAGGTTGTGTCAATATAATTCTTTAATCCAGCCATTGCGTTATTTTTATGTGTTTTTGTTTTTATTTTAATGGGAGTTTACGAGAATTTTATTACTGATTGTTTAAATATATCATTCTGATGGGCATATGGATATGATTAATTCATGTATTTCATCTTTTATCATGACTTTATCTGCATTTTTATCGTTCTTGTCAATTGTGTGTATCCTTTCATTGCGGACAACAAAAATAAAAGAACAGAATCTAATCAAAAGGGCATATTTAATGAAATGTGTTTATTTCAATTGCTTGTGTTTGTAAATATGTTTCCCATATTGCTGTAATAAATTTGCAAGAGCTTGTATTGTGCATATATCTTACATTACCAGCGGATGTTAGTATTTTTATTATATAATGTGTCTCACTTACCTTTCTTTGTCTTATAACGTAGCTACTGTAGTGTTCTTTTACATACCATGTATATACTCGTATACCTGCATATTATACTCTTTACCATTTCTTCTTGTCTTGATATTGTGTCATTTACACCTTTTATTTCTCGTGTCTCATAGACAGGAATGTTCTTCTTTCATGTCGTATTATATGTAGCTGTTTTATTATACAGTGATCTGCTTTAGCTATACTTGCTTCATCTTCGTCAAAATCTGACCTTCAAATATTCTTTCCAATTCTCTGATGAATGGATTGCATTGTGGTTAAGTCCAATCTTTTTTCACTGATGCAACCAATTTTCTTCACACTTTGTACGAGAATTATCAGATAAATATGCTGCATAATCTGTCTTTTATCATCAGTTTCCAACCCATCAAGTTAAGATCCTGAGATTTTCCAAAGCATCCATCTATCTCATATTCAGAGAGAATGGATCTTTTTTCAAAAGATGCTAATCTGTTCTTAGTCTGACAGTGATTGAGGGGTTCCCTTTACAAATTATATAACTTTGCTATTCAAATGTTTTCTTTTTTCTAACTTTCATCTGAACAGTTTTCAGACATTTTTGATTGGTCTATTTCTGCTAAATGTTTCCTGGAAGGCACATCCCCAGGGATGCTATTATTTCTCAAAATGCTTCAAATTAATTGGAATGTTTTGAAGGAAAGGATGCCGTATTTCATAAGGAGTTTCAACACCTATTATCATCTCATAAACTTGACTCTCCAGAAAGGATAAGAATCGCCACCCAGCTATAATGAATGTATTTTTAACTATGAAATAGCCAAAGATCTATTAAGGGAATGAGTTTTACAATCTTAACTGTAAGTGCCGTCAACCTATTAGCAGCATGATTAAGTACTCAAACGTACCTATAGTTAAAATCTTGCTTGATCAAACTAATCATGCAGTGTTCTGCTGAAACATCTGATTGTTAGGCATTTTGTAACCATTCAAAATATGACCCACATGATTCAAAACTTAAATCTTTGACAATTTAACTTTCTTCCAGTATGTTCTGTATTTTAGAACCCAACAACAGTGCAATTTTACTTATCGGATATAAATATATATGGTCTAAGCTTGGCTAAGACCATGATCTTGAAAACCAAATTACTTTTTTTACGCAGCTGTAATTCATTCGTGCCCATGTTTTCCTAATTAATGTCATTCATACATCTATTCATAACTATGATATTATTTATGGATCTTACAGCTAATTTAGGTTTAATAGAAGCTATTTTATATCCTCCTGAATTAACCTAGATATTAATAAAAGCTAGGTGTTGAAGGATTTCTTGAGTTTTTTTTCATTTATATTATAATATGAGTTTCTTTATGTATTCCTTTCACTATATGTAGCGCTGTTGGGGGAAACGTGACGTCATAGCATATAAAGGAGGAATTATGTGTTTTGTGAAATAAGGAATAAATGGAGAGAGTGCATATACATACCCATGCATTCAAGTTTTCCAAAAAGGAGATAATGCAAGAAAAGAGTCCACAAAAGTCATCCTATATACTCAAAGGAGTAAATACTCTTCAGTATCTCAACCAAACATTGGGTTACTATCAACTGAAAACTAATCTTCAAAAAGTTGCTCTATTAATGATGTTAAAGTTACCCAAAACACACCTTTCACAATTTCCACATTTCTCAGTTCAATGGTTCCAATGTTTTGAAAGTAAACATCCAAATTGATCTCCTTGATAAAGTGTAGCAGGTGCCATTGTAATGATTGGTGCGCAGCTAGGTAGACTAGGGAGTAAACAAACAAATATTTGGATAAATACAACTGTTCGGTACAAAGATATATGTTACTCAATGTATGGTTGCAATTTCTGCATTTGTGCATCATTTATTGGGTGGTTTGATTATATGTTTAATATTATGTATACTATTGTGTTTGATTCTTTGTTTTATTATGTACCAAGCATTAAAAGATGAATCAATGCATATTGTAAATGAAGCTGTTGGTGATATGGTTATGTGTGCTCAAAATAATTTGAATCTTTACTGTGGTCTTCATTTCAAAATGCTGGGTAATGAATCTGTTTACCAAGACATATTTAGAAATAGTTGGTTTTACACGTATTTCAAACCATTAATGTATAATTGATCTGGATTATCTTGTTCATTAACCAAAATGTGGCGCTTGACATGTTTATGTTCGTTGATGAGGGGTTGCTGATGATGTATACAGAGAGCCAAACTGGTCCGTGTTTTTGATGTATAATGAGGATTGCCTTTGACATTGTTTCTGTTTGAGATTAATTAGTAGTTGTGGTTTGTTTCATTGCAACTGGTTGTGTTTTTGAGTGTTCTTGTTTCAACTGTTTAAGTTTGATCGATGGGGACAAGGATGTGAAGGTAGGGGAAACAGGGGAGGGAAGGGACAAAGAAGGAAGGGAGAGTATAAAGGTGTCAGACAGATTGATATATGGAGGCAGGGTTAAAGGTAGGGGAAACTGGTAAGGGAGGTTGTGAAGAAGGAAGAGAGAGAGTATAAAGGTATCAGACAGAAGGATATATGGAACCAGGGAGATAAATGGAGAATAAAAGAGACTTGGACAGGAGGTGTATGAAGCCCCATCCCTCGACCATTCAAAAAATATAATTGCAATCCAAGATCAAGGGACATTTTATTCATGCTGAAGGCCTTATACTAATATAAAAGACAAATGATTTACGACAAATGAAGTCATGTCCTGAAATCCATAAATGTCAAAGGATCAACCCTTGCCCATAAAGCTGCCATCAAAGTCCAATAACACAATGGTTGAATAAAAATATTCATCTCATCAGGATGGAAATGTGGGTGGTTTTGATGAATTCCTCATTTTGAGCACACCTGTCAGATCCATAATAATAGAAAATGTTAAGTGTCTCTTTTATAAAGTACAGGTATACTTATACTGTATTGTTAGCATTTATATTATATCAAGACATACATCAATTGGTTTCAAACTTCTGATAGTACAGAAAATAGAATGAAAAAAGGCAAGACCATATCATATTTGTTTTCACATGAAGCAGACGAATATCACCATCCTCAAACACTCCATTACTCAGATCAAAGCAACAAATAACAGGCCAACAATTTGTCCATGTCAGTGTAAGGTGAAAGTCTTATATCCGAATGTGTTTTTCCTTATTTGTAGGCATTGAACGTGTTTATCTCATCGAATAATTATTCCCAAAGGTGATAAATGCAAACTGTTGGAAAAGTCAATTTGTTACATAATAGAGTTGTTTTTGAATCGAACATGCGTAGCAAAAGTTCAACACATCCATACGTTACATCTAAATTCTGTCTGTGTCTATATATTATTGCACAAATAGAGCACTTTACCAGTTCGTAGTCATTTGTCTTCTGTACTGGAATTATTGGTATACCATTTTTGAAATAGCATTTGAGGCAAGCTTTTTTCCGCTTTATCTCTTTTATGCTTGAATCATAAGATATCCTATTTACAATTTGGACAATACTTAAAAGAGTATTCAATAATCTTATAGGTGGACTGTCTCATGTTTGAAAATGTCTGCTATATGTTTTTTTTGGTGATAAATTAGAATGTTCACCTTTTGTGCTCGAAACAACTTCACCCAAAATGAATTCTTGCTCTGTTTTAATATACATTTAAGTCACTATATGTGCATTTATATTCCCATTGTTGTAAAGGGACAATGGATATGGGATAAAAATTAATTAAATATACGTTATGAAACTGATGGTAAAGAATCTTTGATGTGTAATCGTGAGGAATCACACCTGTCTTTACTTCTGCCAAAATGAGCACAATTAAAGAGTGATGTTTAGCTCATCTTTTTTCTATTTATTGCTTCATTAGTTTTGTTTGTTGTGCAGTCCTCGCTTGCCAGTTTGATTCCAATCATAAACCTCTCATACCTTGGAAAACCAACATGCAGTCCTATTGATTCCAAAACAAAATGCCCTGACAGCCATTCATCTGGGTCATCATGCTTTGTAGGATTGATTTCATTTGAAATTCTAAGGCTGTTACAGTTGTCTATCATTATGGAAATGTGGGAGGAATTTCAAATTCCTTTTACTCAGTTGCCTATCGGGGTGTCAGGGGAAAATCAAAATTACTCACTCAATTAGTTGCATCACACTGTATTTACCTTGTTAATTGTGAGTTTATGGGGCAACGCAACTGTTAAGTGAAGGGGGAAATTTGATTCGTTCATTCTCATGCTTCTGTTTTTTTCTTATTTTTGCATAAGGGGATCCGAATGTATTCAAGACCCAAATGTATTAAGGAGACCTGGGACCAACTGCCTCCACCAGTGATTCACCAGCGGACACTGACACATTTACCTGTTCAACCATATTGAAGGTTGATACTTCAAACATTTGCCTTGCCCTGAGACAAACCCACCATAATAGTTTATTTTTCTCACAAAACAAGTTTACTCTGAATATGTTACAGACAAAACAGTGATGCTTGGCAGGAATATTTTTTATTGAATGAATGACATTGATGGAAAGGAATGCCCAGTTGAGATGCTGAGTGTTGATAACAATCTTAGCTAATATTATTATAAAGGCATATGTTAGCACATTTAAAATTGATAGTCAATAATGCCTGGATGAATCACCAAGATTGGATCTGGCATTTTACTTTCCATAATTGTCTTGGGTAATAACAACAACAGCATTGCTATCAAGGTTTTGCAAAATATTATCATTTTCATCATATGTAGTAAATAGCTTTAAATATAGAATGTTTACCAAACTTTTGCAAAATATTATGATGTTGATCATTTTTTATTTATTGTAAAACTTTTTAGATATAGTTAATTGACATAGATAACAGGATCCAGTTTGTGTAAAAGAACAGTTCAAGAAAATCAAATAAAAGAAAAACTAAATCATATGATCTAATTACTGTGAAATAGAACCATTGTTTTTACAGGTTTGCTGAATCACAATTAACTTTAGAATCATTTCGTTCTGTGATTTAGGTAAATGTCATTATCGTTGTTCCAGAATTTAGTGTCTAGGGAAAGGATCAAAAATGACTACAGAATACAGCAAAAGTAGAAAACATCTAAGCGTTCACCAGTATAATACAAACAAACCCAAACTATCCCAAATCATAATCCAACATGAAAAGAAAAAGTGTCTAATAACCCCCTCCACGACCATTCAAGAACTAATATCACAATCCAAGACCATAACACCAAAGGACATTTCTTTCATACTTGTTGAACGTATTAACAAAGCAGAAATAGGCTCTGAGCCTATAGGTAAGATTCATCCTAATAATGCCTACAATTAAGTCACATTTGATCTATGCCAACCGTACGGCCCGCGTAGTTTACTAAAATCGAGAAAAATATGCAGCATAAAACAAAGGATATAAGCAGTTTGATGTTGATTTGCTATATGAATTTTGTGAAACGATGGCCACCAAACACCCGCCGTAGAGCAAATGTTGGGAAAAGATACAAAGTTTAATTTTCATCTGGAAATTACCACAATTCAGTATGTTTAGCCTTAGATAGTTCTATTGTATTAACATGATATAAGTGCCTTCTTTGTGTCTTTTATTACTAAAAGTACTATTGTATTAACATGATATAAGTACCTCTTCTTTGTCTTGTATTACAATTTGTTCTTTCCCCTTTGGCATTTGTACTAACATATCTCTATGTAAGTACATCCATCTTGGCTGTTAAAAGCCCATTACCATAAATATAAAAGGTGTTTATTTTATGAGACTAAAGAATTCAATTTACCTAATAATAAATTTATGTCTTGCTTATCATTTTACAACTATTCAATGCCCATAAATGTTGAAGCGTTCGAGCAATGACCAGAACGGTTGCTGTGACCTAGATTCATTTATGATTCTTTAGATTGAGTTCAAGAGTTTCTAGTGATGGTATGTAAGTAGGGGTATACATATCATCTTTGTACGTTTTTATGTGACTTCTCGCACTTATCTTATTTATCTTAATAATATGTTGCAATACAAATTGGTGGAGAATTATATTTTCATTGCAGATCTTATTTATCTTAATAATATGTTGCAATACAAATTGGTGGAGAATTATATTTTCATTGCAGTTTATGGTGCAACTACACAGTTTGATGTTTCATCCTTTGCTTCAACTTGCATAGTTAGGGTACTCATTATTTTATGCATTTTAGTATTCATTAATATGTTTTGGATAGAGTAAGCCATGATCACCTTACACATTAATGGGTGTTTTTCTGTTTTGTGTGTAGTTTGGGATTTTGGGAATTAATTTTCCTTATGAATGATTGTGCTCTTAAATGTTTCATCATTTTCTTGTTGTATTTTGTACTTATCGTTGATCCTTTTGGCACATGTGTTTACATATTTAGTATGTGTCATATAATATCATAAAGGTACATATGCTAAATGCGCAAATCAACAAACAACAACAACAACAACAACGACATAATACTCATTGCCCCAAGTAATGAACATAAAAACACAAGAAACAAGATACACTCGATTATAAATGATACTAATTAAGTTTTTATTGTTTAAGAACAATCGCTGGCCAAGGGTGATGGAGTACAATGTACCACATCACCTGTAACCATATATTCTATAAAAAACCTTGTCACTGATTCCAATCAGTCTAAATCACATAAAGGCAAACAAGTACCAGTATAATTCCCATCAACACCTCCTGTTCTTTAGCAGTTATTGCCATTCAACGGGACTTTTATCTTCCATTAACGACACCTGATTAATTGCGTAAAACATTTTATTCACTATACATTTGAATTATCAGATTGCTTGGGGATTTATCTTAATAAGAAGGGTCAAAGAACGGATAAGATGTCACCATCTTGTACATTACATTGAGATAACACAGCGACATGACATGCAGTCCCTTTAAAAAAGGGTTGCTTTTGGAATTTATGTCCTGTGGTTATAGTTTTTGTGGAGGACACAACAGGCTAGCAATGTCATGTTTTGTTCAACATAACTGCCTTTTCCCTTATTGTCAACATCATCATTTTCAACATTATCATTATCAACATCATCATTTTCAACAGCAACATTATCATTTATCTCGCAATCTACCTTGATGGTGAATTGAAACAGTTTAAAAGGGGATCTTAGCAAATATAAGCACAAGTGAAAGAAAGAGGAAGACCAAATAATATAACAAAATACAATGTCAAAAAATAAAAACACAGTCCAAGTTATATGGAAAAGAAATCCCAAATATCACAAACTATGATCTTATGTGGAAAGGAGTCCTTTAGATCACATTGAATATGTTAGCAAAAAAATAAATGTTTAAAGTTTCAAGAACATGTATGTCTACTTACCTTGTGCGTCGATGATCATGTGTACTTTCTGCATGAAACAAATTTGATTTCAATCCTCTTTGTTAACAATTTAATGAGAAACAAAACCTATTAATTATATAATTATGTCCATTATATATTTCTGTAAATACATTGAGGAAGATTGATAGCACCACTGTCCTCATTTTGTAACATTGTTATGCAATGAAGTCATTGACTTTTCCTGATCACTCTTATAAAAAATTCAACCTTGAAAGTCCGAATTTAAACCGTTGCACAATCATTGCACAATCATTGATCCGATCATTTATGCAACCATGCCAACCGTTACAATGCAACCATTACAATTTTGGTTGTAAACTCATTGAAAATGTTTCAATCATATGTAACCATTGTTAACGCTTGACAATTTTGATTGAATTTCTTGCAACCGTTTCAATCGAATGCAACCCTTTAACAATATTATCTCAATACAACATAAAATAATTACATTGCTCTTTAAAATATATATTTCAAATGTATGTATTTCATGCATACATGTCAGAATTTAAATTTTTTTGATCAAAAAGATATTTAAAGTATTGAAATAGTTTAGTAAACTTGTCTTGTGAATGAAAATATATTGAACCAATTTCCATCTAACCTTGAAGGATGGTGATTGTCCCACTCACATGTATATTATCTAGATAACAGCAATGCTATGGCATAGCAAATCCCCTCGCTGTCATGACAATCATTTTTACAAAATCCCTTCACTACTTTTTAAGTTATTGCAAAAACATTTGAAATAATTTTGATTGGGTCAAGTCTTGAATTTTACAAATTCAGACACTTATACTTCACCTTCACCTGAGTAATTATCACAATCATAAAGGAGGGAAGATCTGTCTGGAAGGAAGAAATCCTTCAATCAGAAAATAATCTGTTTATTGATTTGATATTTTTGATTAGATAGAGAAAATGCAATCAGACATTACAGGATGTGTTTTGAATAATTAATTCAATAAGCATAACTTAAAAAATTTTGATTACAGAAAGACTCAGTCTCTTTAGTTTGATTAGAGTCTGCTTTGAAGGATGTGTCTAAAGAAACTTTATAAATCCATTAATCCATAAACAAAACAAAAATAATTCGGCAAGGCAAAACAAACCTTATAACAGAGAGACTCTCAGTTTGATTAGAGTCTGCTATAAAGGAAGCATCCTATGTAATTTAATTATTCCATACACAGAACATGATAAATAATTTCCCATTAAACTGAAAACAAGTTTCAGTACAAATGCTATGCCCTAGTGAATACAGTAAAGCCATGAACTTTCAATTTATTGAATGCCCATGGTAAAAAAAACTAAATAAAAATGAAATAAAAAATTCTGAAAATAGTATTTGCAGTTTCCTATACTTGCTATTTGAGATTTCTCAGCACTTATAAAGTAATTGAATAAAGAAATAAACCCTCAAAAATCTGAAAACACTTTTTATGAAATGAAATGCATGAAATAGAGAATAAAAAAATATATATATAGTATTACACAATATGAAAATAAATATAACAGAAACTATAGGAATATGAACCCTATTTCTGGTCAAGCATTTTAATTAGCTGTTCAACCGTTTTAATTAGCTGTTCAACCGTTTTAATTAGCTGTTCAACCGTTTTAATTGGCTGTTCAAGCATTCTGATTTGCCTAAACCCATGAGAATATCAATATGTAGTAGGTATTGTTTGATCATCAGTCTGATCATGAACAAAAACCATTGTGTCTCATCTTGTGATTTTGTTAAGTTTAAAGGAAATCTTAAGATGTTCCTTGGTCAATTTCTTAACCAAATTGGAATTTTGCTCAATTCTTTTCATAATTAACATCATTTTGGCAATATCTGATAAAGGGAAATAAACACTAAATATGGTACTTTTAATTTGTGTAAATAATGTAAATGACAGAGAACATAACTTATCATATGCCATTGAGTGGAAAACTAGTCTGGTATCGCATTCCTAAATTCGTACTGGAGAAAGAAACATATTAACATGAATTAAGTTATTTACTATAATAAACATGCATATGCTTGCAGAAAAAATATCCTAATATACTATTGTTTAATAGAGGTAGATTCAAATCCTTACTTAAAGATGATTTTAATTCAGGTAAAATGATAATTTTTTGGAACGATACTAATTCAGGATGGTTGCAGGGGTTGAACTATGTAATCATTGAACAAAACAAATTGCAACCATTTACATTTCAATGTGGAATGGTTGCAGTTTACAATGGTTGCAGATTACGATGATTGTATAGAAACGGTTGCGCAGTCGTTGAAAAAGAGTTGACTTTGCTTGGTTGAACACAATGGTTGCACAATGATTGCTTATCATCGTACAATGGTTTTTCCTTTGATCTTGGTAGTTGAAACAATCATTATTCAATGATTGGAAGAAACGGTTGAAATTCGGACTTTCAGGGTTGAATTTTTTATAAGGGCATCTAAAGATATTTAGATAAGTTGACAAATTGTTTATACTATCACTCAAGTAGAACAAGAGATTCCTTTTACTCCATAGATATTGCTTATATTCTGCCAACAGCTAATTAGAGTTACCCATCCTTCAAACCTCACATTATCTAACACATTTTCTTTTTGAATATTGAATGAATTGTCAGATTTTATGACATTTCTATACAATTTAGAATGTTCACTTCGTTTGTGTTTACTTTATTTCTTGTCTATTTTGCTCTTTTTTGTTTTATTTTGTGATTTAAAATGACTGCTATGGTGTTTTATTCAGGCCATGAAACAGTTGTGGTATTGTTTTAGCTACTAATGGTCTGGTATGTCTGTTATGTAAACTGATGGAAGACATCTTTAATTCTTACTTTTTTATTCCCTAAAATATACTGTATTGTATGGTCATGGTCTTAGGGATGGAATCACATTTTGTGTTACCCCTTTGCAGTTCCCATACAATTTTTTACTTACTTGTTTAAATGAAACATACGAAAGCGTAATAGTAATGTAACTAACAAGAAATTATTTGAAAAAGTAAAAGTACAAAAATCTCAAATCGAGAACATGATAATTATAGTAAATTATATTTTGCTGCAATATTTCAAACCTACACCTGTGATACCATTATCATCCATATGGCATTTGCATATTTTGTCTAACAACAAAGAAAATAGATCATAATACACTTGTATGCTTAGGAATCTGATATATTTTCCCTGGGAACAGGTGGGAAAGTTGCTAATAAATAAAATAGTGTGGTGGACATATTCTGAAATGTTTAAAACAAATAGAAGTAGCAAAGAATTAAAAGCAAGGAATAAACAGACCCGAGGTTGGAAGTTTGTACTTTAAATTGTTGTATGAAATGTAAGAAAATCGGGAACTCAAATCAAATATTTAGATGTAACGTGAACAAGATAGTCTTGAAGATATACTTAAAGCATGAGTGCAAGCAGAAAATAATGATGGCGATGAGCAAGCTTAAGATAGACTTGCAGGTCTTAACATGGATTTGATTTCAGAATGTTTGATAATAAAAGCTAGAAAGGAAGTACACAATCATGTGGCTATTCAATGGTTTAAGAATAGAATTATTCAGGGATGAAATTTTCCATATGTACCATTGGTGTTAGTATTGGTGTTAGTCTAAAATACGGTTATTTTTTGCCCTAGCTCATTCCAAACATCATTTTTACAACCGTTGATACCTACGGCAACTAATTTGAAGTGATGCCAATTACAAAACTTCAAGATAAAGATCTAGAAAATTCCAGGTGAAATTAGACTTGCCTTGATCCTGATGGGTGGTGGGGCACTGGGAATGGCAAACATAGTTATAAAAAGAAAATCAGACATTGATGAATTGCTCATCTTGTTGTTGTGTCTGTTCCAGCTATGTTAAGAATGACTACAATGGTTTCAATGTGCTACTTGACCTTTTTAACATCTCATTTCCACTGCCAAATCTACTTATACATCATTAGATGACCTTGTTCGGTTTCATTTCTCAGCTGTTTTACCAGGTTTTTCTAGGCTTCAGGCTCCATAAAGTTTGTGGGATCATTTAAGTAGCTCAAAAGTGGGCATGCTGTGTAATTGCTATTGAATACCCAAACATTATTTTTGGAACCTTATGTATACATTATGGAGATTCAGGTGTACAAACATATTCTTGAGACAAGTGCATATATTGTACTTTATTTAGATATCATCTAGATCTATATATGCAATTGATGTTTTTTTTGTCCCACGAAGGACTCTTTGAGTAAGTACTGAGTAGTTATATTCTCTTCATTTTTTGATATTATTGCAGTCTGCATTTTGATGACCAACATTCAGTTGTTCGTAGTTGGCATCTGTATTGATTGTTACACTTTTGAAACCATTTGCAAAAATTTACATTTTGACATGTGACATTTTGTTTTGTTGAAGCCTTGTTCTATCACACATTATGTCCCAAAAGGTTTTCATTTTGGGAATGTCTCAATACTTCTGCCATCTATTGGTCAAATACATTTGGGTCATACAAATTATGTCAGCTCTCTTTAAAGGACGATTCTCGGTTTGGAGAACGAAGTTCATCAATCTAAATGAGCATTATCCCTGCTTCGGACAAAGGACGATTCTCGGTTTGGAGAACGAAGTTCATCAATCTAAATGAGCATTATCCCTGCTTTGGACAAATTTGATTTTTTTACATAATATAGATTTGAATGTCTTCTTTTGAATTGTCATAATTTAATTTGGGTAATATTTCTAAATTTTTCGCAAAAAAATATTAGCGCAGTACACTGATGAACTTCTTTCCCCAAATCGAGACTTGTATTTTATTAAATCTGTCTAATTGAGCGTTATCCCTGCTTCAGACCAATTTGTTATTTTTACATCTTGTAGATTTTAATGTCCTCTTTTGAATATTCATAGTTTAATTTGGGTAATATTTCTATATTTTTCATAAAAAAAATTATCAGCCCAGGAGACTGTTCTCCAAACCGAGAATCGTCCTTTGATATTTTTACATAATATAGATTTGAATGTCTTCTTTTGAATAGCCATAATTTAATTTGGGTAATATTTCTAGATTTTTCGCAAAAAAAATATTAGCGCAGTACACTGATGAACTTCTTTCCCCAAATCGAGACTTGTATTTTAGTGAATCGGTCTAATTGAGCGTTATCCCTGCTTCAGACCAATTTGTTATTTTTACATCTTGTAGATTTAAATGTCCCCTTTTGAATATTCATAGTTTAATTTGGGTAATATTTCTATATTTTTCATGAAAAAAATTATTAGCCCAGGAGACTGTTCTCCAAACCGAGAATCGTCCTTTGTGATAAATTATTGCTTGATTTACTTTTATGTGATCAAATTGATAAATTAAATTATTCGTGAATTTTTTTCGTGAGTTCTGTTTCTCACTTCCCTTTCACTTGATATGTTACACGTTTTACTGCCACCAGTTTTACATAAATGTCTTTTACGTTAAACATTGGTTTTTAATGCCATAATGATTTGATATTCTGAGGTTGATAATGATCACGATGAAATAAATCTTACATTATAGTTTCATGACATTTACCCACATGGAAATTGTGTGCAACCTGATATACACCATATGGTTTCCTGGAAAAAACTTGAATTGAGAACCAGGTCATAAAACCAGTATGAGACAATTGATAATCAATATTTAAAATATGCATATAGTCAAAAGCAATTCCGGTTCTTCACATTTAACAGAGTAGAGCACTCCAAAAGTAATCTAGTTCAATAATAGCATCAAAGAAGCAGATCTATTAATAAGATTAATTATGAAATATAGTATTTAGAAATCCTCAAATATCCCAAAATATTGAGGACCATATAAACATTAGGTTCAAAGGAAAAACACTAAATAACAACATTTGGTAAAAGGCAACCCTGAAACCTGGTCAGAACATCTTTTGGCATGAAAACCTTTTTTATATTGCATTTTAGGTCCTTACATTCAAAAATGAATTCTATGCACTACAAGCTTGAAATAAAGAATCTAGAAATTAAAAATATCTGAGCATTGATTGTAAGCTTTAACTCCTATTTAAACTACCATTTCTCTTAGTATAGGGCTGTATCAGAACATCTTTTTGAGTTCTTTGAATTTTAGAGCTATTATATGATGATGTTATGATTATTTATAGCCTCTAAAAGTATAGGTCAGCAGTTTCTGTTACTATTCTCCTCCAGAATTGCTAAAATATTTTTTATGACCACAGGATTCGCTAAAGATTATCTAAAAGAATAACTTTGATGAATGAAATAACCCATATTTTTATAGCCTAAATGTGAGCCATGTGACGAAAGATCAAAAGTCGAAATTCCATTTTTACATCTTTCGCTGCTGTTTTAAGTTTATTGTACCAACTGTATTGTACTCATATCTCAAAATTCTGTAAATGGATAGATCTTTCCCAAGGGGGTTTATTATGAGCCAAAATTAACATTTTTCTTTTGTTTATTATGTTATGCAATAAAAAGTCAAAAATAGGCACAGCTTTTAACTCCTGGGACTATTTTTTATTGTTATCTCCCAATGTCAGCTGATATTAAACTTACTGTAATGTGCATAGACCTTGACAATTCGTTCATATTTTGTGGAAATGTTAATGTTTAGTCTCTGTAATAAGTTCTGCCAACTTTGCTTTTAACTAGGATTCATTTTTTGGGTTCCTCATCAAGAATTTGACTTCCAAGCATCAGAAATCAGAATGACCACGACATATTTCACATGAAATGTATAGAACCCCTAATTCCTGTTGATATACATGTGAAATGGCAGGGGTGTATACTCCCTGACTAAGGCTACAACTTTTGCCATGTTGGTTTTTGACAGTGGTTGATAAACCCAAGGTGGACTGGGTAAATATGTGATTAAACACTATAAATAATGAATAAAACTGAACTAAACTAACCTATAAACTAGTAATTTTTCTTTAGTTTGTTATTTATTTCTTGTTACACAGTATCATAGACATCATTACCTTGTTCGGAATCTTTGCTATTTAACTCACCAAACAATATTGCCTGTGATAATACAACTTCATCATATGAGGTTTGTGTCTCAAACAATCTAAATAAAAACTTTGACTTACACACATACATCTTATCACATTGTCCCATATCACCTTGACATATATGTATTCCAATTGAACCATGCCAAGTTATTCCTGAATTCACCATGACTATCTTTCGTATTGATTTTAGTTTACCTTGACTCTGAAAGTGAATTAAATATATCCCAAGGGTGATTATGTCATGCTACTGTATCCTGATTGATTTGAACTTGCCTTGATTCTGGCATTGAACTGCATGTACTCAAAGTGATGTCATGTTACCATTATCTCATTTGCTTTTTGACACTGGCAGTGAAGTTCATATACTCAAGGGGTATGTCATTCAATTATTTTGCCCAAATATGGGCAAATACATCCATGAATTAACCATAAAAGGTTATTTCAGCTTTACCTTGAATCATTGGCATTGAAACACTCAAATTGTTGTTTCAGTTCTGTAAATGGATAGATCTTTCCCAAGGGGGTTTATTATGAGCCACAATTAACATTTTTCTTTTGTTTATTATGTTATGCAATAAAAAGTCAAAAATAGGCACAGCTTTTAACTCCTGGGACTATTTTTTATTGTTATCTCCCAATGTCAGGTGATATTAAACTTACTGTAATGTGCATAGACCTTGCCAATTCATTCATATTTTGTGGAAAGTTAATGTTTAGTCTTTGTATACTTTCTGCCAACTTTGCTTTTAACTACACTGTATGAATTATTTTGGGTTCAATATCCAGATTTTGGGGTGTATACTCTCCAACTTGTTAGACTATAACTTTTGCCATGTTGCTTTTTGACATTGGTTGATAAACCCAGGTGGACTGGGTAAATATGTTATTAACCACTATAAAAGACAAATAAAACTGAACTAAACCATGGGCTCTCAACAGAAAGATTGAAAGCCCATGACTAAACTAACCTAGGAACTAGTAATTAGCAAAGCTTTTTTCTTTAGTTTGATATATATTTCTTGCTACACAGTATCACAGACATCATTCCCTTTTTCGGAATGTTTGCTATTTAACTGACCAAACAATATTCATGTACCTGTGTTAATGCAACTTCATCAACTTACATCACCATCACAATTGTCCCATATCACCTTGACATGTATTCCAATTGAACCATGCCAAGTTATTCCTGAATTCACCATGACTATCTTTTGTATTGAATTTAGTTTACCTTGACTCTGAAAGTGAATTAAATATATCCCAAGGGTAGATTATGTCATGCTACTGTACGCTGATTGATTTGAACTTGCCTTGATTCTGGCATTGAACTGCATGAACTCAAAGTGATGTCATGTTACCATTATCTCATTTGCTTTTTGACACTGGCAGTGAAGTTCATATACTCAAGGGGTATGTTATTCAATTCTTTTGCCCAAATATGGGCATGAATAAAAGGTTATTTCAGTTTAACCTTGACTCATTGACATTGAAGCACCCAAATTGTTGTTTGTTCTAAAATTTGTATGTTTTACTTACATTCTGCAATAGGATTCTACTCGAATCCCCGTGACTATGAAAACTATAACGAACAATATCTCATCTGGATGACCAAATTAGGGTTGATATATAAGATAGGAAAACAAGGTTAATGGGCCTGATTTACATTACGATTAGATCAAATTGGAGGCTTACAAGATTAAGAAGAAATAAGCAATTTCGAGGACATTACATTAAAAATGTCATTATGGTTATCACACAAAGTAAAATGCAGATCACTGTATGACATGTATGACAATGGGGTAAAGTTGTATGGATATGACACATTGAATGTCAAAATGGGTTGTACCCGCCAAATGCTATTTAGAAGATAGGGATCAAAGTCATACCTTATTAGATTGAGTTACAAGAGCAAGACAATGAGACTGGAGGAAGTACAACAAATACAACAGCTGTATTCAGCGAAAAGTACAAGGGGCAATATTAGAAAATAATGAGACCCTTAAGGTATCACAAAACACCAAGATAACTTATAAGCAAACGTAAGCGTAAAGTGATTGTTAGACAACATCAAATGATCAAGTTTTGGGAGAGTTACTAAATATGCCATATTAGGGCATCGGGTTAACTGTTTGCGGATGAAATGAACCATTGGTTTGCTCTCATAAATCTGACTTGTTTTTCTCAGCGGACCCCTACCTAGCATATCATTCTGTTCACGTCCATTTCATGCAATTTTTCAATAGAACATGAAAATTTCATATTTTTTACAACATTGTTGCACACTTTAAGTGATTTAGAGTTCACATTTTTAACTTTATGAATTGACAGTTTAATTTCCTTCATTATTTTTGCATTTCAAAGCTAAACTGTCTCAGAGAAACACTTCTGGAAGGTTAAAGAATTTACCTAAATGTCATTCCTTATACACCAGTGATTTCACTAAATTCATTCTATTGAATTCACTCTTAATCAGCAAATTGAAAAATATTTTCTCATGATTTAATAAATCATACTGGCATTCCTTTGTTTGATATCATTAGGTTTATATCTACATTGTTACATTTTTATGCCAATTTAGCTTGGTGTGATTTGTCTTCTGAAGACGATTCTGTTCTCTATTCAGCCTTAGATTCCATTAGATTATGTGCATTTATTCAATTTGTGGATGTCATTCCATTTAAGTCATTTTGACATTGATGATGGTGAAGAAAACTTGGAAGGCTGTATCATAGTTTTCATAAAGCAACAATGCTGTATCTTACTATTTGAATAAAACCTGAATGCTTTGTCACACTGTTTGCATAAAACCCGAAGGCTTTGCCACACTGTTTATATAAAACCTGAGGGCTTCATCACACTGTTTATATAAAACCTGAAGACTGTATCATACTATTTGTATAAAGCCTGAAGGCTATCACACTGGTTGGATGAAGCCTGAAGGATTTGTCACACTGTTTATATGAAACCTGGAGGCTTTGTCACACTGTTTATATAAAACTTGAAGGCTTTGTCACACTGTATATAAAATCTGAAGGCTGTATTATACTGTTTACATGATAGCACACCCAGAATGTTTTTTTTTGCCTACAAATTCCCTTGCTTTTAGGTCTTTTTTATAAGTCTCACAAATTGACCTGATTGATGAATTAGCATAGGTATTTCTGGAGGTGAACATGACCATGGTACATCTACAAATCAAGTGGGAACTTTTTGCTAAGGGGATTCAAATTTGAAAAGTGCACAAATAGATGAAACACTGCATGCTTTTAAAAGAACTGGAATTCCCCAACAGGCCTGGATTATGAAATCAGCATTGGTTACAATAATTAAAAATTAACATTTTGTTTTGATTTTCTTCTTTTTCATGTGCTGTAACCTGAAAACCTTGTTTATTGTCAACCACATTGATTTCTGTATCATCTCCTTTATGAACAGGTAAGTCATAACTAATACTATATCTAGTTCAAATATGTATGCGACAATTACATGTACAGTACGAACTGTTGTTCTGTCATAATACAGACAGACAGTCAATGTACAGTTCTTAGTTTATTTTCTGTGATATACATGATGTACACGTTGAAATGTTTTACATGAATACATCAGAAAGAGCTGACATAAAAGTAAAGATGTTTGACCAGTCACAAAATAAAAGTAGATAGTTCAGATAATACAAGAACTGAGTCACAATGTTAACAAATTATATCAATTAATATGACTTTCTGTCACACAAATTCCTTCCTCTCTGTTTGGGCTCGTTATCTCGTTTAAATAAACTTGAATACATCACGTGTGTTGGCATACTGAGTGTCACAATCATGAACACAATCGTGGCATTTTACGACATCATATTACAACCATCCATTTTAATAAGGTTTCTTATTCCATCAACTGAATATAAATGTAAATATTTCCAAAAGGCCATATAACATAGATGTGAGAAAACATGTTGGACTCACACTTTGGGACAACATTGTCTAGAAGTGCTTGGGGAAACATCTTCGGGAATCAATTGTATTATGTAGATGTATTTCTTTCTGTTTTTATAAATACCTGTAGCACTTTTAGAATTGATATTTCTATATAGCTGATAGGGCAACAGGATGGATGTAAATATTTGTTTTGTTTTTCTATTCATGTTTATGGATGATTGATCATGACGTTAAAACGTTGAAGTTCCTGAAAGGTAAATTACTTTGCGAACTGGCATTTTTGTGTTTTTCTTCTGTAAAAGTAACATATAGTAGAGTGACCCCAATGACACTATTGCTGCCTATTTTGAACAAGACTACAACTGGAAGATTTTGTATACCTGCTGACATTGTTTGCGCTATCATCAGTTTATTGAACATGACCATGAAGGTTATTACCACATTTAATTCACAATATAATACTATAAACCTAGAAAATCATGACAATAATGATAGGCTATATTCATAATCACTTGTTGAGCTCTTCAAATTATAATGTGAACAAAGTTGATTGGTGCAAAAATGCAGGTCTGTATTGTAATGAATTAAATAAAAAATAAACAAAAAATAAAGTAAAATTTCTCACCTTTTTCCAATGTCTCGTTTGATTGTCCCTTGGATATAATGCTTCGTTGGTACTTTGCTCTTTCCTATACATTTTCCATGCTGACGGTTTAAGTACAATTATATGAACTTCAAAAATGTGTACGCTAACCCATAATGAAGAACTTGCCAAGTGAATGTTATTAGCTGTTATGACTGAACCTAGACCTTAAGCCCAACTAACAAGCTTTACCAATAGTCGTCCTCGATTCATTTCACTCTGCAAATATGTTTTAATGTTGGATTCCATTAGGATCTTTCTCGGGACCCAGTTTGATTGCCTCATTTCTTTGATGTTTGTTGATAGCCTTAATTGTTATATCCCCATCACTCAAGAGGGGGCCACAGTGGACGTAATTCCTACAGAAGGTTACAGTGTTAAATCATAGTGGTGAAAGCTTTCTTTGAAGATTATGTAAGATTGTGTATGATGCATGAGTAATTTTGGTTTATTTGGTCGTGACTAGCCAATTGATTGCCTTGTAAATTTGATGTATCATTAAAATATTCCCAGAATGCATGTATATAGAAATTACATTTTAAATATCAAGCAATGTTGGGTTTCTTTCATGAAATGGTTACAGTATTACCTTTTTTGTCAAGTGACAGCATTGTGTCACAACAATTCATATAATCCTGACATTGTGTCACAATTTTTCACACAATTATGACTTTGTGTCACAACAATTTTTGCTCTTGATTATGGTTTGTATGAAAGTCATAAGTTTCATGTCACAAGTAATTGAGAATCACTATCTATGTCTTTAACCCTACTAGAGGTAAGAATCAGATCACTCTTTTTCTGAATACATGTATAAGTATGCCGTGTACATGGAAACTTCATTTATGTAGCAATACAGTGATGCATACATATAATTGTTGAATTATGTCATGCAAATTAACCTTATTTTCTTCTTGATATTAGCTATATTTATCTTGACAATATCTGCAATATTCAGGGTTTGTTTTCCTAATGACTGGTGTACGTACACTTACAGAAATTGTTTTCTTTTCCTTGTTGGGTTCTGTAACAATTTTTTGGCCGTTTCATAGATCCGTGGCACTTATGTGTACATATCAATAACTCTGGAACGTGTTTTATATTCCTTCCAATAACCTGCCCTTCAGTCAGTCAATTACCCAGTCATGTGATCTGGATTAATTTTCCAATTGACCAAACAATTAGGAATAAAAGTACAGAATTTGCACTATAAGACATAATGGAGGTAGAAACACGAGTAGAGCATACCAATCATCCAATTATTTAGGTTGTTCACCCTCGTTGGTTTCATCTGTCACCACCATCATTTCTGATTTACTTGACATCCGATTTACCATGAAAGCTGATGTATGTTGGTTGTTTGGATATATAGTTTTGAAGATATATTTTGTACAGTTATAAAAATATGGAAGCATATAAATTTTGTCGACCAAAAAGTATTAAAACCACAGTTAGGAGAGCAATATTTAAAAGAACAATTGGACATAAGTCAATGACCTAATAAATACTGTCTAACACCTCTTCCTGCCATTCAGAAATCACATACAATTCAACACATATGCTGACAATTAATTTCATCCATAATTAATTTGAGGGCATGCAAACCATCCTCCGAACGCAGGGCTCCAGAAATCATCCACTACGGTTATTCCTTCTTCCAAGAAGGAGAAGGAAGTATGAGTTCTATGTTCGGAGAAGATGCCAACCAACTCCCTTAGACTTTCACTCATTAGGGGATTTCTTACATCACTGCTGAAGATGTAGAAGTTGAAGGTTATCTAGGCAGTCATTCATTTAAAGCACTATTGACTGAACCTGTTAAAACACTTGATCTTGAATTCGTATTTGTATTCCTTAACATGTTTAATGTTTTGTTTAGATGTTCTCTTTAACTGAAGCAGCCCTAATCCTGTATTGGCCATTATTTTCCTGGATACAAATTGTCTACCTGATTATCTATATCTCCATTACAATACTGAAATTATAGATCAGATTTTTATTAATTTTTTGGGTCAGCCTCGAGTGTTGATCTCCTTTCATATTTCATTAATTTCTTAGTCCTTTGATCTTTAGTACTTTCTTTTTTCGTTATTAACATAATTGCCACGATGCTTCATTTCTGGGCTGATCTTCTCAAAGGCAGACTGAACCTATAACTGCTTTCATCTTGGTCCTCCAGACACTGATCAGAATGGTCAATGTGCACCCATTAAACCAATGAAAGATTGGTCTTTGAATTTAGTGTATGTAGCGCAGACTCCCATTACCATAAGGGTTTATGCTATGTTAGTACTTTGTTGGGATATAATAAGATCTTTTGATTTTATCAGTAATTTTAATTTATTGAGTTTTATGTGTTTTTGTGTGTTTGCATATTGCTCTGAACATAAACACTCGATTTGTGGAATAGGAATGATGAATAGATACTAGTATGTACCAAACATGAACATAAGTTTTCCAAGAGATCTAGTTTTCAGCTTCTCTTGGCAATTTAAGATGAAATGATTTCAATGTCAAGGTCATGGCAACATGTTTGACCTTTACATTCTATAGCCTCATTTATTTTAACGTTCCTCTCAGATGTTCTCTGATGCTTACATTCATTTTATCTTGAACTGCCCATTGCTATGTCTGCTAGCACAATTTCAGATGTACTTTTGGCGTCCTTTTTATTAGATTAGAATGTTTCTGAAAAAATGTTTTGATATATTTGGTACTTCTCTATGTAATGATAGACTTAGCATTGCTGGATGTCTCAGAACTAGAATGCATTGATGATAAGAGGGGCAAAAGACAACATTGAAGAACAAAATATCATTAACCTGATAAGTTATATGAGCCATATTAAACCAATACTAAATGTCAACTTTATCAAAGAAATGAATAAATCGTCACATAATATGTAGACAGGCCCAAACCTAGAGCCCAAATTCTACCCGAGCAAAAATCATTTTATGTACCATATTGCTGACTGCTCAGAGAAGTGTGAGAAAAGGGAAGACATTTTGAAAAGAATTGATGATTTCGCCTGTGGGTGATTTTCCAATGTGCATAAATTGCTTTAGCAAAGGAGGTAATCTTCAAAGCATTTGGTTCCCTGAAAAAAGGAAAAATATTATTAGATGCTATTAGAATTTAGTAGAATCTACAATTTGATAGAAATGTGATAGAAATAATGTTACCACATTGATATTCTTAGCACACTCAAAACCCAAAAAGTGGAAAATTATTTTGACATCTATCTTGAGTCATTTCTAATCTGAATGGTGACGCTTTTATCAAGTATATTAGACAGACAATTATAGCAAACTACTTGTGTGTGCCAGTCCTTTGGGTAGTAAAAGGATGTTAGTTCAGTACAAATGATTAGAGCAGCACAAATCGTACATGAATCAAACCAACCTGTCATAAGTCAATGAACATGCTCAGCAACTTGTGTGAGTTCATTATGAATGAAATTCCCCATTATCTTGTGGTTTTGGGTACAGCTTCTGAATGGTGGGTGGAGGGGGTGTTTTGGCATTTTTTATGTCATCACCATTAGTGCTGACATACTGTTATAGACCATTGGTGTCTGTAACAGTGTTTGGTTTCTGTAACAGCATGGCGGCATCTGGCAATAGTGACATTTTGCTTATCAGTGCCTTGTTTGCAATGCTGTAGATTTTTTTCAATTTGACTGTTCACCTGTCTGGCCTTCAACAATTTTTTTTATAAATTTAAACTTCCATTTGTCTGCACCAATACTCAGTTTTATTTAAACTGTTAATTTACACCATTGGTTGTGTTCCTACTTTTGCTGTGATTGTATCTATTAATCCTAATTACTAGAGGGAGTGCAGTTGGCCTATGGGAACGTCAGTAATATTGAATGAAGTCAATCGTAGTGGTTTCAATGCAATTACTGGAATAAGTTATTTTATAATGTTCCCAGTAGGCTGTATGTCATATGACACTCTTAACCTTCAACACACACATGAATGGCAATGCCATGATGAAATCTTTGATTCTCTTGATTCCCTATTGATTTCTCATCTTCTACTTACCCAATATACACACCATGAAAAACAATACCACAGAGATATGTTTCGTAATTTTTGCGATATCAGTTTGATTCCTATTTTAACTACACCTAGATGTGTGGGTGTGTGGGTGCAAAATATTTGTTCAACAAGATCATGCATCTTAAATGAAGGAGAACAATAATGAAGCACACCTCGATAGTTATGCTACTGAATGTTCCCTACTGAACATCCCTATATTAAAGGTTCCATCTGCCCATAATATCTCATTCCACTTCTCTTTAACAATTGATGATTTGTTTGTTTGTTTTGCATTTTGTTTGCAAATGAGTTTGAGTTGTATGTATTTGCTAATAACTTCTCTCTTTTCTACTTATTTTATATTTCGAAAGTATTAATATTTATACATTGGATACATTTCATCGACGTTTCATTGACACAATTTTTCATCAAACACACCCTTATGTTTTTGTGGTTTTGGAAATCACAGTGTGTCATGGATTAAAGTTCTCTGATTAGGAAATATAGTGGGAGAGGCCTTATCATTTTCTAAGTAATGGTCACTGCATATGCTTTCATGCTTCCTGATTTAACTGGTAGATATACAAATATTATAATATATAATATAATATATATAATATTATATATTATGATCTCATCCTTTATTCTCATTGCACCAGATGAGGGTGTATGTTGAGAAACAATTATAAATGGTACAACCTGGAAATACTTTACTATTTAAAGTTATGATAAAAACTATATGTAGAGTGTATGCACACTGTGTATGATATAATTTAAGGAAGAATACAGAGAAAATAGTCCTCTATACCCTGTGCCATACACTTTTTAATCTTGCCTCTTATGCCTTCAACATGATTGTATTCACTTAACCTTTCACTTACTAATTATCCAAACATCTGGAGTCCCACTTTATTATTTAATTCAAGACAGGGTAGACCTTGTAGTACCACGCTGCAAACACCCCATTCTCTAAAATATGTCTTTGGCCTTTCAGGATTAATAATTGACGAGTCCGCACAGAAGTGTACTATTAAGGTTATTGGTCAATAGCCTTTTCTTGTAACAGGATGGATGGAGGGGACAAGTGTACTTTGATAACATTGATGTTTTGATCCTTTGCAAATCTTGTAAGCTTTGCTCTTAGACCTTGCTAGAGATGCATGTCATCAATAAGTAATCAGCCATAAGGACGGACTTCTACTCCAGTAATACCTAATACTGTGATTGGGCATTTGGATTTCATTTTGTACTCTGGTCAGGGTCATCTTCTTTTCACTCTTATATGTATGGAAGTGTCTCATATTCCCGCCTCATGTTGACATCAGATATGTTTATTTTTTTCCTTTTTGATTCAGTTTTGTTAAACTCTATTTGTATCTAGAAAACTTGGATACTCAGTATCTGGAGATTGATTTATGGAGAGAATTATAACATGCTTCTCATTCTTGTCGAAGATATTTACTGTTTTTCTCAATCAACAGGAAGTTAAGTAATGTCATGTGACATTTCCTTGAAAAGATCGCTTCGATGATTACTGTTCTTTATGAGCCATTAAAGAGCGTGTTAGAGGCGTGAATAATGATGGCTTAACCATTTAAGATGTTTCTTTTGATTCCGTTCACCATCAAAGCCTTGAATGGATTTTCCAAGTAAAAGATATTTATCTATTGTGATTCCGTGAAAGAGATCACTGCTGTTAAAGTCCATATTCATTCATTGAGGTCCTAAAAGGATTCCGTAATATTTTAAACTAGAGCTTTCTAAGAAAATTAATTCTCGGGTTACTGTTAGATCAAATAGGAAGCTGTCACCTCAGTTAGCGTAGTAAGGCTTTGACTTGACCATAGAGACCATTTATATAAGCATAAGCCAGGAGTATCAATTGACGATATATCATACGGTATGATTCCCTTAAGAAATTCAAGCAGAATGTTACAGTCTTACAGTCTTCACGCATGATTGAAGCCTAATGATAACCAGTGCTACACTCCTGTAAATCCAACTTATCATGCAGATTTCATATATTGCCTTACCAAATAATGAAAAGAATTTCTGAAATCTCAAAATGATTTAAAGTATTGATTCCTTTCTTGTGTACCTCAAATTTAAATAATCCCTATTACTCGTCACCCTAATTTGTACTATTTGAGATCTGGTGATGTTACGTCAGAGATATTTCATTACTCACCAATTCCCTTGACACTCAATCGTGTTAGATAAAGTATGATTTTTCTCTTTTGGGATCCTACCCATATTTATTATTCAAGTGCAACTTCTATGAAGTTTGTAAAATAGATGAAAATTTTTAACCTAGAGAGATTTAATATAAGAGTTCAATGGTTTACACACAAATCAACTGTCAAAATATATGTATGTCATTCCAATGTTGTGCCCCAGCAATCAGATTGTAATGTAACCATACATCTTCCTTAATAAAATTGTTGAACTGTAAACATACATTATTATTTAATGTGGGATCCACAGCCTCCTCTCTCCCACAACTAAGATACAACATCGTGGTACATCCTTGGTCCAAGGGTATTTCACTTCTTTCCTGAGCTGGGATACCAGCAAAGCCTGATTGTAAAGGATATCGTGGTAAGCCACAACTTTTCCATCTCTCTCCGTTGACGCAAGAAAGAGATGCTATGAGAATCAGAATAAGTTACAGCTCTAGTTGAAAGCCCATGGTTACAGTGAGATTGATAAATCAGAAGGATTTTTTTTATTACATTGGTATATGTACACAATTAGCTTCAGTCAGTTGAGGCGTGCATTATACTGTTATGCAATGGACATTGGCATTCACAAATGTAATTGCAAACTTCAAACGTAACATTTTCCACTTTTTCAATGCCGCATTCTTCATTGTCATTCTTCCTGTGATTATCGCCTTTCTGGGATTTTTTCCTCCCCATTTGCCCAATCATGACGGCTCTAGCTACAAATTATATAAGACGATTTGTGAAAATTGAATCATTTAACTGAACCCTAACGGATATTAACATCTTGATTAAATTAAAGCTAAAGGTCTGTAGGTGCTTATTAGGATGTCTCAAAATGAGACTTTTAGTGACTTTTGTCTGGTCTTTTGAAAAATGATTGCAATTGTACCATGTTTCAATCTTAAATTAACACCTCTGATCAATCATTCTAGAAATAATATTTCATTTGATCGAGAGTGAAAGTATTGAAATGATCAAGATAATCAAGAAGTTGGTAATGAGTATATACACGAACTTTGAATAATATAAAATGCCATAAATTTAATATTTCATTCAGTTGGTAGTGCGGAATTGTGTGAAATATGCATGCCCAAATTGATATTTCATGCACGAGTAATGTCACTGTCTCCTTTCACTAATAGAACCCTGGAGGGGTCGACAGGATTATTACAGTTTCCCACATTCTATCTAGTCTTTATGACTTCTCATCACTTTTCATTACATAAATAACTCATATCAACTTGAATTTGAAGTTCAATGACATGCGAGACATGAGACAAGAGTTGAAAAAGTTATTGAGCAATCATAGCGAGGAAGCAATTATAACCAATGAGCAATCACAGCCATTGAGCAATCATAACCAGTGAGCAATTATAGCCATTGAGCAAGCATAGCCAGTGTTCAATCATGACCAGTGAGCAATTATAGCCATTGAGCAATCACAGCCATTGAGCAATCATAACCAGTGAGCAATTATGGCCATTGAGCAAGCATAGCCATTGTGCAATCATAGCCAGTGAGCAAACATAAGCAATAATAGCCAGTGTGCAATCATAGGCAGTGAGCAATTATAACTAATGAGCAATCACAGCCATTGAGCAATCATAACCAGTGTGCAATCATAGCCAGTGAGCAAACATAAGCAATAATAGCCAGTGAGCAAACATAAGCAATAATAGCCAGTGAGCAAACATAAGCAATAATAGCCAGTGTGCAATCATAGGTAGTGAGCAATTATAGCCATTGAGCAATCATAGCCATTGAGCAATCATAACCAGTGAGCAATTATAGCCATTGAGCAAGCATAGCCAGTGTTCAATCATAGCCAGTGAATAATCATAACCATTGAGCAATCATGCCCAGTGTGCAATCATAGCCAGTGAGCAAACATAAGCAATCATAGCCAGTGAACAATTATAGCCAAAAAGCAATCAAAGCCATTAAGCAATTATAGCCAGTGAGCAATCAAAGCCATTGAGCAATTATAGCCAGTGAGCAATCATAGCCTGTGTGCAATTATAGCTATTGAGCAATTATAGCCAGTAAACAATTATAGCCATTGTGCTATCATAGCCATTGTGCAAACATAGCCAGTAAGCAAACATAAGTAATTATAGCCAGTGAGCAAACATAAGCAATAATAGCCATTGTGCAATCATAGCCAGTGAGCAAACATAAGCAATTATAGCCAGTGAGCAAACATAAGCAATCATAGCCAGTAAACAATTATAGCCATTGTGCAAACATAGCCAGTGTGCAATCATAGCCAGTGAGCAAACATAAGCAATAATAGCCAGTGAGCAAACATAGCCAGTAAATAAACATAAGCAATTATAGTCATTGAGCAATCATAGCCAGTGAGCAGTCATAGCCAGTGAGCAAACAAAATCAAAGAGCAATCTTTGCCAATGAGCAATAAAAGTCCCTTAGCAAAGGATAGCTCATTAAAGTTAAAACCGTGCCTTTAAGTATGGATATAAAACGAGAGCCTTTACAGCCATGTAACAGATCAATATTTCTATGATTACAATCCATTGAGTTCTTTAGGCGTCATACAGATTGACTCCGATCTACAACCTAATATAACCTAACAATAAAAATGAGATATTTAGGGCAAAAAGTTTTGACTTAAAGGAATTCTTGGCGACAGAAATGACAAAATATTGCTTTTGGGACGAGATCAAATGACTTTGACACATTCTTTACTCTATCTATTTTGTAATTTAACAATCAACACAAATATACATACCATACTTAAGCAGAAATCGGACATATTCATAAAAAAATTCTTTGATCAATAAAATCATCGATTAATAAACCGGAAGTGTGGCCTGTGACGTCCACAAAGAAGACGAAGAAGAAGACAGATACAGATTTCAGTTATTTCAATTTGCAGTGGATTTGATTTTAAATGCTTCTAAATGATCCTCGAATGCTTACTATGAATTTTAATAGTACTGTTTTGACTTCCCGCTTCATAAAAAGAACATTATCACCATTTACTCGACTTGTTTTACTTCTGATTTACTGAGAAAAATAAAAGTCCTTCGAACTTTTTCAATCTTCAGTCTAAATTTGGCTTTTTAAAGGGTCAAACATCAACTTTGAATTGCTCTTCATGCATATTTTGAAAATAGGTTTACCAAAGAAGGTATTAGACCAGGAAATCATGTCTATAGCCAGAAGTGTTATTTTAAACCATTTTATCCTCTATAAATCGCAATGCTCCTTTAATTTAATAGATTTGGGTCAAATTTTGGCTCATTTGAAAATTTCAATAGTCTGTCACTCTCATTATCTAAGGCTCTATATTATGAGATTTTTATGAAAAAATTGCACTGAAATCTAGAATACCTAATTTTACCAAGAATGTGTTTAAATTAACTTGAATGTGATTGCAGTGAATTTTCTATTTCCTTCTTACTTTAGAAAAAAGAGGATGTGGGTATTTGAAATGAGTAGAGTAAATTGGTTATAATAATTCAATTCTATTCTAAATTATGCAGAAATGTGAAGAATTACTATTTCCAATACATTAGTTTCAAACTTTCCTTCATTGATGAAAAATGTTTTTATTTTCAAGTTCGACCCTAGATGGTGTCCAATAACCCAGATGCGAGTAGAAATAATCTTGATTCACGTCATTAAAAATACAAAATTCAGTCAAAGTAATATCATATTTGAAATCTACATGTAAAATTACATCTAGAAATGTGGTTTTAAAAAGTGTTTATCAACTTTGAAAAATTAATTTTCTTTGAAAATATGACTTCTAGCTCGGGGAGATTCCCCATAGACCCCATGCTATAAAATCACAAAAAAAGAAATATCTTTTCTTTTAGTGGACAGATAATATTTTGCTTTCCTGGACATATTTTCATGAGTATAAGTATCAGACACATAAGGGTTATATGACAATTGAGCCACTTAAATTGATAATATTCAAGTTTAAGGGAACTTTCTTATCTACCTGCCATGTTAATTGACCCGAATCAGCCACCTGGTGGTGAAACTGGTAACTACCTACTCGCATTTGGGTAATTAACAACGGTTGTGCAAAAGATCGATGTCGGAGAATTAACTAAATTTTGATAGTTAGCGAGAAGGTATAAATATGTTGAATAGTTAAGTTCTTCCAACATCGATCATTGAATTCCTGGGAATTTTCATCATGGTCATTTCGTCCAGTATAGATTCCCGTTGCTCAGAAAAAGAAAAAACTTTGCAGTTTTGTAATAAAATATCACATAAAAGTTGATAGAATTAGAGGAATATGAAGCTAATTTTCGGTAATTAAACGAAACCATTTACCCCCTTCCCCTAACGAAACTGTTGATAATAGGCCACAATCCCTTAATACTCTTAACATTGTATCTGTAAAGGAATTTTTTGTGATTTTTCTTTCTGTATCACATAATGAATGTGATTCAGTCGTGATATATTACATACACAAGATCATATTTTGTGCTGTATTAATTATTTAGGGAATTCTAATTGAATGATCTGCGAAAAGTAGTAAATTGGAGACTAGAATATGATAGACCTTGGTTTGTCTGGTTAATCAACTCCACATTAATGAATCATTCAATTTTTCTAACAATTAATTTGTATCACATTAAGGAGAAATTATAAACAACATCCCATGCAAAAAATTCCACTGACAAAACATGTTCATTTTATATTATATCTCTCTAAATGTATATAACAAGTTATTTTTTTCTCATTTTGAATGGTTTCGATGAAGTTCACTTTTTGATTTTTCTGTGCAGTTTAACACATTTGAATATAAACTCCATCAAATAAACAACATTTCCCAGTTTGAAGTTATCTGAAAAGTATGGCTGGTACTTTGATTTAATATTACCCTGTATCCCTATCAGCAAATTACTCTGCCCTCTGACAACTAATTGATTTTGCCATTTTGATGCTGTTAAGATCTTAATAATCTCCAATGGAGCTTTCAGTGTGTGTTTAATGTGAAATGAATACAAATGTAGCTACTTAAGAGCAGTAGGAATTGCAGTGTTATGTTTTTCTCCATTCATACCCTGATTGGACATAAGCTACATCATATACATTAAAAAAGCAATTTCTCAGTAAAGAGGGGACATTAGGTCAAACTCTTAAAGAGGGTATTGTATTAGAGACGCATTAGTTAAATTGCATATTCCTTCTAGGGTAACCATCTCGGAGGAAAGTCTGGAAACTGGTTCCTATAATATGACAATGGCGACACAAAACCTGATATGCCCATTGTAAATGATAAAGACATGCAAACTATAGATGCAGCCCATGAAGAAATTAAACAGATACGTCATGCTTTAAATGCAAATTAAATTGATTGGTAGTGGAGTTTGCAATGATTAAAGTACACATTTATGACATAGATGGCTATGTATTGAAATGTACAATAATCCATTAATTAATCCAGACAAAATGATTTGAATATGTAAAGTATGATTAAAATAATTTTTCAGATCGGGAATTAATCTCTAGATATTATCCCCATGTACATCGTACCTGAATGTGATAGCACTTGGATGATCAAGTATTCGTTTAATGAAGATTTTTATATGAATGAACCAGACACGACCAGCTGTTAAACTGGCGACTAGTATGTTAATGAACTTGCTGTTGATGATGATTGCATTGATGCTGGGATAAAACGCAATGATTAAAAAGCTATGGCGAGATGAAACGAGATCAAGAAATTATCAAATACGTAACATAATAGAACCCTGAATATTTACAAAAATCTTTTTACTGAAAATTTGTCAAATGATTCATAAATTTTACATAATTCTTGTACCTTTTTATTAAATTTACTGTACATGTACTCATTTTTGATTCAAAGAATATTTTCTGAGAGTTGGCGATTATTGGCTTGGCAACTACTCACGTGTGTATAATTTTTTAGTGGTTTGTTTATCATTACTCTCATCACATTCTAGATTGTCATTCAATTTCATTACTTTTAGATAATGAAATGTTGAACGGTTGCAATCTTTTACGAATTGACTTATTTCTTCACTTCTTCGCAGATACAGTAATCCATAGATAAGTGAGAGATGTATAAATTGATGGGTTGATCATCTAAGAGATTGGCCGTGAAATTAATATGAATGTCACCCATGAGTAAGATGTAATGATTGTACTTTTGAATATTGCAACGTAGAATTTGATGCTTTTGGGAGGTGTTAAACCCATCCTCAATCACTATGTTCTATTGAGGAGAGGTACAAACTTTGATCGAGCACAATAAGATAGAACCCTTAGGATTACATCATCAAGTAGTTGTGATATGATGCATGTGCTACGCCACGAACTAAAGTAACAAAAGTATGAAATTAGAAACATTAAAGCTCATGGTCTGGGAAAAGTTCTATATTTGAAATATTCTCACTTAGGTGAGCTGTAATTTGTCAGGGAGATTAATAGTTTCCTCTTTATTGTACATGTAAGTCATAATGGCTTAGGTTTAAAATGATAAAATTACTGTGTTAAAAGAGTGGAATGAGAAAGAAGATTCAATACTTCTAAAAACTAGTATTTTCAATTTTTATTTTTTTTTGTAATATTTATTTTATTTCAGTTTAACTTCTTATATTTTACATTTTGAAGCAACCTTCAAATGTTCTTCCTTTCACACCATACATTCCTACCTATCCATACCCTTTCTTCCTTCATACATCCCAGTCATACACATGCATACTTTAGTAAATTGTAGTCAATTGTATAGAAATGCAGGAAAGTATGTCATTTCATTCAAACTTGGGATAAAGAACTACACCTAGTAAAAATGACGAACAGATTTGTTTTTCAAGTACAGTAGTGCTGTTTTCCATGATTGTTCATATCCCTCATTCCATAAGCTCTGTGAGTTCCAAGCTTGTTTGAAATATACCTGAATATTTTCATCATTAGAAGATTGATCACTTTGGCTTCAAAGACATTTTCTCTGATTCAATCTGCCAAGATTTCAGTTGAGATGCTAAAAAGGTGAGAACCATCATCTTGAAGTAGCTTTTCAATTATACAAGTATATTACAGACATTCTTGCGATGTTTCCATATTTTCAAGGTCAAGGCCAAGTTTTTCATTTATTTCTGTTAAGTGTAGCGTTGACATATAGCTATTCCACAGGCAAATGATAAATTCTGATTCTGCGGAAAGAAGTACTTCCAAATCAGATTTTTCCATTTGTTCATTTTTGATCGTTCTCATTTGTTCTATCATGAGGATGTATGAATGATTGATGAAATTCATGTTATTGATTTCAAAATCTGTAATAATTGACATATTCATCCATCCTTAAGTTGATTTAATTCAGAATACCTTTTTTCATTGACAGGGTCTCTCTGACTTTTTGTGTCATCAGTCGTGAGAATGTTTTCCTTTGGCAATCACGTCAGATTTATTGTTAATTTCATAAAAGGAGCTGTCATTATTCGAATTAAAATTTCATCAACTTAGTAGGGATATCAGTTCGTTTTTATTATGAAGATAAAAGAATGGCATTTGTAATGCTATTACATAATTGGTACTATTAATTATATTTTGCATATCTTCGATGTTGTTTTTAATCTTGAGTTTAATAAATGAAATCTAAGTGTGTTTGTTCTTTATTGGCAGTAAAAAGATTTATCATGATTTTATAATTATAAAACTTGATAACAAGCATGACATTTTGTTTTCCAATTGTTATGGCACTTTAAATGAGCTAAAAAGTGCTTTGTTCTCATTGTCTTATGTTGATATAATAGGTGTACGGGCACCTACGTGGGTGGGCATCATTAAACTAATAATATTTAATAATATTTTTTTATTTTGGATTTGCTACTATATGCAGTTACCGATTTCAACTTATTTTGAGAATTAATGTGTCATGATTTTGATGCAAAATATGATCATTTATCTTCATTCGCCCACTTTTTATTGAAATCTTAATTAATTGTTTATCAATATTTGTTTTCTATAATTACCTTTCAGCTCCTCTTAATTAATGAGTTTTAAGTATTCTTTATTTTCTGAGCCTGCTTAACCTATTTGTTGAGGGTGACCCATTAACAGTTGCTGAAAATTTAAGAAAGGTAATTCTTATTCCTTCACTTTAAAGATGGCGTACATGTATACCCATACTTCGCTATTCATCACATATATTTTTGAAGGAATAGAAATTGTGTCAGATTTACGTAAGGAAGATTTGTCAGTCATTATTTATTTCCTTTTTTGTCAGTTTGTACACTCCGTCTTCAACTTTCCTAGAATTAACCTTTTAATGCAATACTATCTCATATAAATGTTCTTGAAATGCAATAAAAAGTTGAAGCTAAACGATTTATGCGTCACACTTTTGTCTCTCTGTAAAATATAGTGAAGACCAGAACCTAATTTCCCATCCTATTACAATCGACGTAATTTCCATAAACTACATTAAATCTTGCCGCTTTTAATCTTGAAGAATGCAATCATTTTATATTAACAGTAATCAAGCACAAGAATTGAGTATTAGAATATAGACCCATTTTTACAATGTCATTTTCATGATGTATATTCCATATCTTTTCTCTGTTTTACCAATAAGATACACATCTTTAGTTTGTTTATTTTTATATTGTTGTTATCTTCTATGCATATCCATGTAATCATTTGGAATCACACTCAATTCTATTTAACTTTATGTTAAGAATTTTGGATGGATACTTTTCGCATCGGATTAAACTGATATCTCAGTATGAGTGCGGGGGAGATGTATGGTACATTAGATTCACTCGTCGTCAATGGCTCATGGTTCAGACAGCATTGTAGCCATGTTTATAATGTGAAATAGAGTGGAATTTGTGATTTTAACAAGGAATACAGTGAAGAGACATGAAGTGAATGTTCCATCAGATGTATCATGAAATCTGGCAATTTATTCAAACAGAGAGGGATATTGTGAAAAATATGACATTTATTTTCTAATAATTTTTTTCTAGTAAACTATTAATGATTGTCACACAGAATATTGTTTGTATTGCCTAAATGTGAGTTTAGTCTTCTGTGCCCTTCCAATCTTTATTAGAGTTTCCTATGGCAAAGCTGAAAATAATTACAAGCATATATATTGAAGTATTTCATCAAGATAATTGATTTAATAGTTTACGTGGGGCTTTAAAAAATGCCCCAGCTCTACTTTTGGAGGAAGAAAGGGGAGATGGAGGGATAAAGTAATCTACTTACCCAAATTCTCTTTAAAAGTTGAACACTTTGCGATAAAATACAGCGGTGTAGACGACCGAGCCTTTGCAGAACTTTTAGGGATGCTCAATTACCTGACCTACTTTCCCATCCTCTGATTGGCTGGCGTCTAGCGCGGTCTTTTCAAAAAATTGGTAAAAAGGCACAGAAAACTCCCTTGATCAAAACTTCATTTAAATAAAGACATTATATCTAATATAATGTTTATTTTTAGCTAGAGAAAATATCTAGATGTTTCAAAGCAACTGAAAGGCTCCTCTATTGCTCCATCTATTTTATACTGAATTACTTATTTGTCTCTTAACACAATATTACATAGAGTAATTTACAAAGTATTCAAATATCACTGGAAAAAAATACAAACCCCTTCTTCAAAGTTAGAAAATATTCATTCAACATTAGGAACACCATGTTACATTTTTATGTCACCACAAGAAGTGGTGACATATTGTTATAGTCTCCAACTTTTTTTGTGGACAGTGTTCAGCAGTTGATTTTCAGTGGTTGGTCTTCAGTGGTTTGTATCTGTAACAAACGGCAGGTGGTGACATTTTGCATGTTAATGCCTTATTTTATAACAATTTTGTGATAAACTCTAGTTATTTTCTCTTGAATATTTCAAACATATGATGAGAGCATGGCTATTCTAAAAATTGAATCACAGTGCTGAAGCATTTGAAACACCAATGACTTTTTATCGATTGTTTTTTCAAAATGTTTTTTAATTGGCCAAGGATTCTGGAATATATCTTTGTCAAGAGATCAAAGCCAATGAATATGGAAATAATTGATGAATGTATCATTAATAAATTTATGACATGATCATTCTAAAGATGATTAAAATGTGAAAAATGTTAATAACATTGGTCTAATAAACATATATTTTGAAAAGTCTAGACATATTTGACATTCCCTCTCGCAAAGACATGACCACAGTACAGTAAAACCTGTCTAAGTGGAACACCTTTGGTACCTCTAATGAGTGTTCCACTTGAGAGGTGTTCTACTTCTAGAGGTTTCACTTTACTTCTGGATCAAGCTTATATTTTCATCTTACTAACATTTCTTTTTCACCTTCAGAATAAATTTGTATTTAGAGACTACTCTGCCTTTGAAAGATTCTGATCTGGCTGACTCTCTCATACATTTTGGTGACTTGAAAGAATTATGAATACAACTAGACAAGAAACCATAAAAGCAATCATGAAGAACATCTAGAGCACATCTTCAATCTTACAGTGTGGTTTTTATATTTCTACGTTACCACAATAAGTGTTGCCATATTGTTACAGTCTGGTTATAGTCTTCAATTTTTTTGTGGAAAGTGTATGTTGGTCAGCATTTGGTAGTCAGCAGTGGGCATTCGGTATTTTGGTGCTTGATGCCTGTAACAAATGGTAGGTTGTGACATTTTGGTGACATGTTAGTGTCAATACAGTAGGATAACCGATGTCTTCGAAGGGTGTTGATAAAAGAATTTTTAAAGTGAAATATAACCTCTCGTAGTGATAGCATGTTGGATTAGCGCTGAAAGATTTAGTTTTATCCAAGAAGACACCTCCCAGGGCTCTATGATGTATTGTCTATTAAAGTATCATATCTTTCATATCGCGGAAATGCCTCTAAATCTTTTCAGTGAGCTAATAAGCTCTACTTTGCTTGTAAAAGTTCATGATGGTTAAAATCTAATCTATCTAAATCTCTCTCGTAATGTCAAGTGATAGAGTCTATTTTCACATATTTTCATTTTACTCCTCCCAAAAGTTTGTTTTCATTTATTGAGGAAAATTCATCTACAATACAAATTACTACTACTTTAGCCTTGTGCTGTATACTCATAATTTCTATACGCATCACATCTTTCTGAGGGAGGGAGGCCAGTAATGCATAACCTTAGGTCCCCCACTCTCTATTAATTTGTATCATTTATAATAATCTATAAATCATGATATTTTGTCTTTCAGAGCAAGTTGCTTTGACATTCTCATCTGAAATTTCCAGTTAAGGAGTTAGAGTCCCTCCCCCCCCCCCTGGATCCGCCACTGTATTGTGATGTCACATTTAGGGCTTTGTCCGATGAGTGTGGAATGTCTGAATGGCCTATCATTGTTTATAACTTAAGTATATAGATATGATGTAATTTTACAATTTCAATTGATTCATTTTAATTTCATTCTGATTTTTAGTCGAGGTTCAAAAATTAACAATAATGTGAAGATGTTGCAGAGTGGTATAGCTCATGAATTTGTGAATAATTCGTGAATATATGAATAACTCATGAATTTGTGAATAATTCATGAATATATGAATAACTCATGAATTTGTGAATAATTCGTGAATTTATGAATAACTCATGAATTTGTGAATAGCTCATGAATTTATGAATAACTCATGAATTTGTGAATAACTCATGGATTTATGAATAACTCATGAATTTGTGAATAACTCATGGATTTGTGAATTACTCATGAATTTGTGAATAACTCATGGATTTGTGAATTACTCATGAATTTGTGAATAACTCATGAATTTGTGAATAGCTCATGAATTTGTGAATTACTCATGAATTTGTGAATAACTCATGAATTTGTGAATAGTTCATGAATTTGTGAATTACTCATGAATTTGTGAATAACTCATGGCTTTGTGAATTACTCATGAATTAGTGAATAACTCATGGGTTTGTGAATTACTCATGAATTTGTGAATAGCTCATGAATTTGTGAATAACTCATGAATTTATGAATAACTCATGGATTTGTGTATTACTCATGAATTTGTGAATAGCTCATGAATTTGTGAATAACTCATGAATTTATGAATAACTCATGGATTTGTGAATAACTCATAGATTTGTGAATTACTCATGAATTTGTGAATAACTCATGAATTTGTGAATAGCTCATGGATTTGTGAATTACTCATGAATTTGTGAATAACTCATGAATTTGTGAATAACTCATGAATTTATGAATAACTCATGGATTTGTGAATTACTCATGAATTTGTGAATAACTCATGAATTTATGAATACTTCATTTATTTGTGAATAACTCATGGATTTGTGAATTACTCATGAATTTTGAATAACTCATGGATTTGTGAATTACTCATGAATTTGTGAATAACTCATGGATTTGTGAATTACTCATGAATTTGTGAATAACTCATGAATTTGTGAATAACTCATGAATTTGTGAATAACTCATGGATTTGTGAATTACTCATGAATTTGTGAATTACTCATGAATTTTTGAATAACTCATGGATTTGTAAATTACTCATGAATTTGTGAATAACTCATGAATTTGTGAATAACTCATGAATTTGTGAATAACTCATGGATTTGTGAATAATTTGTAAATTTGTGAGTAACTCATGAATTTATAATGTGTGATTTTATGAATAACTCATGAATTTGTGAATAACTCTGTATTAGCAGATGTGGTCATGCCATTTTTCTTTATAGTGAACTGAATCTTATATTTTTGTCAAGGGTTACTACTACTAGTATACATATGTGTAAATCCTGAGTTTATTGACACGATTTGTGGAGCAAGGAAGTGTTTAACGAGTTCTGCTAATCCATAGATTACTTTTGATCTCTGATGACTTAAGTGGAATTAGAAAAAAGTGAGTTATGATAACATGTAGTAGTCCTAGTCATTAGCAAGGTACTTTTATCCTCTATAGTACAATATACTACAAGTTCGCTCACCTCCTATTCATCAATTTCATATTTTACATGCATGTATTTCCTGTTAACATTTTCCAGGGTGACACTCATGGATTGAGTACTGCACTTTTGCATGAAAAATAGCTTCATCTGCACTCTCTAATTTAGAAATAATTCCTTGATCAAGATTATATTGAACATTTTCATAAATTCATAAAAGTAAATTTCTATACTAAATATTTCTGCTTGTAAATAGGTAATATTCATTTAGTTTTCATCTTTCATAAAATGCAGTGAAATGTACAATTGAGATTTCTTGAAATCATATGTTGTTGCTAGAGGGTCGTGTGGCAAGTCAAGAAATATCAGGGTAAGGATCAACAAAGATACCTGTTAATCCAGATAATCTCTTGTCTCCCAGAAGATGATAATCTTCAAGGATTACTCCAGGGATGAAAGGAGGATGGACAGATTTTGAGAAATGGGGTTCAGCAAATGTCAGTGTTTCAATTTTATGCAAATCATTGTCAAACAAGGATTTAGGTTTAAAAACTGCCTTAACAATGAACTTGGTGGTTTTCAGTAAGGTGATTATCATTTGCACTTTTAGA
Source organism: Owenia fusiformis (assembly GCA_903813345.2). NCBI lineage: Eukaryota > Metazoa > Annelida > Polychaeta > Sabellida > Oweniidae > Owenia > Owenia fusiformis. The sequence goes on along the minus strand of CAIIXF020000005.1, from coordinate 35,875,687 downwards.
ATAGGTAATTGAGGTGTTTAAGTTGTCTTATTTTGATCATAACCATGTTGGTCCCATGTTGGCTTACATGGTAAGCTTGGGAGCATATGGAATCGCCCACTTGTGTGTCTGTCCATCCTGTCCTGTCCATCTGGCTATCTGTCTGTTAAATTTTCCCATAGAATGCATATCTGTACCATTTATACTATTCCCAAATGAAGTTATATATGTTGCAATTTGTGTTGAGAACAATCAGGATCAAACACAATGTGAGACTAGAGAATGGGGCTATTTTTACATGCCCACTTGTGTGTCTGTCCATCCATCTGTCCATCTGGCTATCTGTCCATCAACAATTTTGGACAAATGAAAACCACAATGTGAGACTAGAGAATAGTGCTTTTTTAAATGTTGTAATTCAAGTACCAGAGACAGAGATAAATAGCAAGCTTACAGTACACATGAAATATGATATTTATCCTTTAACTGGTTTAGAATTGACATAAATATGATAAATGAGGACTTATCTCAAGTTTGTATTTAATAAACTTATGCAAATGTAATTCGTTCAGACTAATCCTCCTTGTCACTCATGCTACACCTGATGTTTGAATTGAATATGTTTACTTCTTGATAGATAAAAATGAATTATTATTAGACTTGATTGTGTCATCAGAAAAAGATCTGAAGATTTTTATTATGTTAAATCTAGATATTTAAGAGATCTCTAAAGATCCTATTAAAAGGTAAAACTTTGCCACGGTGATCCAAATTTAGGTACAAACAATTCCCAAAGTCTTAAGAAGAACAAACACCTACAAATGTTTCTGTTATAAATGAGACATGTTAGTTAGGTCTTAAATCCAAATGACTAGTTTTTCATCATTCTAAGTACTGTGATCAAGTGATTTTGGGCCAAAGTTGTCAAATGTGACCCCCTCCCTGGAATAATTTGAAAACTGATCCACTTTGACAAAGGCTGGATATGGCCCTGCTCTATATGAGCTTATAGAATAGAATATTTATTGAGTACATTCACACCCCTGAGGGTCAGGAACAAGAAAGTGTAATACATAAAAAGAATATATATGATTTAACACTAGACTACTATACATGTATACTACATGTACATATACTATATGCCTAACTGTAAAATGTAAAATATGTGTTACTACAAAATGTTTTTGCGCAGCAGGATTCAGCCTAAGTTCTTAATTAAGTATTACTTTCTAAAATTCGGAAGGCATCACTAATATATTTTGCAACCTTGATGCAATCTTGATTCAAACAAGTTAAGAGGTATATAAATTGATTTGTTTGTGATTTTGCCGTATCAGATAATTCAGTTTGAAGTAATAATCATTTTGATATTTTTTACATTTCATCATGAAATGTTCTTCATCATCAATAATATATGAGCTACGAGAAAATATGAACTACATTTGAGACAATCTGCTTTGATTAACTAGAGTTACATAACATTGGACGATGCTATTTTTCAATAGTGATATTTACTTTGACATTTCATAGTGTTATTTGACATAAGTAAAATGAAAAATTGTCTTGTTTTGATTGTAAGTTCCTTAATATCAGTTTTTCAAAGAGGGTATAAATCCCCCTATAAAATCTGTAATTTAGGAGGTTATCTTGGATCTCAAAAGGATGACTGGTGCTGTTGGCAGCCTGCTTCAGTATATATCTTATTCCTATACCTATGATTATTCTCTCTAAAAATGATGTTCAACCCAATTTTAGAACTTAGCCAATCATCACTTTGTGGAGGTCAGAGCATTAAGACTTCTAAATTGATATTAGACATTAATCAAAAGAATTGTAAACAGCCAATCTCTAACAGTACTATATCGTACCATTATGGCTACACAGTACTGTACAGAACCATAAAATATTGTACTGCACTGTACCATAGACAGTACCATATGGTACTGTTAATACTTTACGGCACCATACTGAAACAGTACTGTATGGTACCATACTCTTAAAGTACCAAATGGTACGATTTCAGATTGATAAATGCTGTTTGTGTTTGTAACTTTGAGCAGTTAATATCCATACTTCAAATCTTAGTCTGGTATACAGCCACAAAAAGTGTCTCAGATGGAGCATTGACACCTTTTCATTAAAAACACATTTTTTGTATGCTGTCTGGAGCATTCTAATTACCTGACAATGCTGTTATTAAACTGATTTGATTATCTGGTTGTTTGTGAAAAATTGAAAGTAGACTTCATATCTAGCTATATTTCTTCTTTGTTAACTTCTAAAAAATGTGTGTTATGGCCTAGTCACATAGCCCGGCCGATGAGGTTCCGATGAGCCAGCGATGCAATTTTCACCGGTCGGTGTCCCGTGCATCTGAGACAACCAGAGGACGAGGTTTTTTTAACGGACACCGGCCGAGCTCCGACCGAGCTCCGGCCGATGTGGGACAGAGCCTTGGAAAGTATAGTACCTGAAGATGTCCGGACGGAGTCCGTTCACGTCACCGAGCTCTGTCTCCGATGAGGAGAGCTCGGTGGCACCAAAAAAATCCACCGAGCTCTACCGATGCCGGACATCGGCCGGGCTATGTGACTAGGCCATTAATTCCATATGAAAACATTCATATATTATAAGATGCTTGAATGTAAGTCCAATTCATCATAAGACAAGTCTCCATATCTTGAGCTGAGATTTTTGGCCTTGAACTTGAGTATCTATAGTGTTATATTAATGCATTGTGTTTGTGTTAAAGTGCACTATCAATATCTATTAGCCCTTGTTCCCAAGAACATGTAAAGTAAAATGAAGATTGATTACTTCAGGGAAAACAAAAAAGGTTGATTCTGTATTACAGCAATGTTCTGGTTCATGAATGTTTTTCAGATATTCTGTATAGAGCATTTTAAAAGAATATCAGATACTGTATAGAGGATGTCTTTCGTGACTTTTATTTTTTCAATTTACACATTGACATCAATACAAGGTGAGCTGAGAAAATGATATCGAATTATTAAAATTATAAAAAGCAAATGACATTGCAATTATCAAATTAGTATATATACATAAAAAATGAAAAATTGTTTATTTTTACAATTCTAATAATTTTATATATATTGCAGTGTGTTATAGATGGGGTATTGTACTGTAGAATGCAGATTGCATGCTTTCTATTTCATGATGACATGATCTTTCGGTTTAAACTTAAAAAGATGGCAGATGCGGCTGAATTAGTGGCATCAAAAACAGCATCTACACTACTACTACTTATACATTTATTGTATCAGAGACATCTTTTCTACCAGTGAATAGTTTATATTTTCTCTGAGATTTCATCAATTTTAGTAAGGCCTTACATTAGAGAAATCAGCCATGCTGGCTCTTAGTTAAAATGTAGACTATTGTTTTTTCATATTTAGACAGATGTTGGATTCTCCTTGGGCAAATTATCACTTCAAATTGGCAAAAATTGGGGTGACTTCCATGGTTAGTATGTGATTGTTGGTTGGACATGATATCAAATCTGTGAAACAAACAAGGGCATATAAACAGAGGGTACATAAATCAAGGGCATATCTGGACCATTTTAGGGCATATAGATGAAGGGTATAGTAAATCAAGGATTAAAGCATCAAGGGCATAATCAAAATAGGGCATTTGAACTTACATACACCGTCCTATGACAATGATAACAAAAGTTTATTTTATAAAATACTATATAGTGTTTATTTATTTATAAACTTAAAGTGTAATTATTTGATGATTTAAGAGTACAATTGACTTATTGCTTAGTTTGATGTCAGTTTATACTTTTACTTGTTTAAAACTGACATGCTCAATGTCATTACAAATAACATTTCATCACATGATGTCAGTTTAATCAGAATAACTGATTTGTAACTAACATGTTTTAAACAAGATAACAGTATTCATCATTTACTATACTATTATTTTGAAAACTATTGATAACATATATATTTATTTATAGAACTACTTTTGATTGATTTGTAAACTATCTCAGAGACAAGGTCAATAGATTGATGCAACCTATCCTGTTTTGATCACAATTAAACATAATTAATAAATTAAAAAATGGGTAGGTTGAGTCTATTTCATTTGTACATTTTGGACCCTGTATATCATTTTTTATTTTTTATTTTATTTTATTCGTTAGAAATCAATAAAATTCAATTGCATATTTTTTGAGAGGTAATTAATTCCTTTTTAGACAGCATCTCAATATTGACCCGGTCCTTGAGGGATTTAAAATGCTATTAATATACTGTACATGTGTTTTTACATTACATATGTGACTTACAATATACAATTTATCTTTGAAGTAATTTGAAGTACAAAGTACATCATACACAATTTAATTTGTATTAAGACTTTCCTCAGCTTTACCTTCATATCCTGGCCATCTCTTACACTTAGTCTTTAACCCCCAGCTTCTCCCACCCCTCATAACTCTGTTACCCACAATGCACCAGCCTTTCTCGCCTTCGCATCTTTGACCTCCATCCTCCATCTTTGACCTTTCTCACCACTATTCTGTCACCTCTCACCCATAAAGTCTCACCCCCCACTTTCAAAACCTTTTATATCACACCCTCAACATCAATCATTATCCCACCTTGCTCTTAATCCAGCCTGTCAGATACACCAAAATATAAACACCTTTTTTACATTTTGACATTACATTGAGTGTCATATGACATCAAGTGTCATTTGACATCAAGTGTCATTAAATACTTGACTGTGCAATTCCTGATGCTATGATACAGAATAATGAATGTAAGTTGAAATATAAAATCCTTATTTATGGTGTTATAATTTACATAGTATATTAAACAATAAACATATACATGGATGATAAGTTTTACATAATAATGCAATATACTGTAGCTTTGATCAAAATGATGCTCTATGTAAAAACAGACTGACCGATCTCGTATATTTGAAGATGGCAGTGTATGTGTAAAAACACTTACAAGGAAAGTGAAGGTATACTGTACAGCATTGCTATAGAGAAATATATACTGACCTGAGAGCATATAATAGTTGAATATATAAGATTAACTTATTCTCCCTAACAAGTATTATATTTTCTCATATTAAAAGTAGGTTACATTTTGAGACATATTTTGGGATATTGAGAGAGTTGCAACCCATTGATATGTATATAAATGTCCATAATGTTGACGTATCTGTATAAACCATTGATAGTCTGGTATCAAGGCTTGGGCCACCCGTTCCCTATTCCCTCATGTTGGGTGTGATAGTGCAAATGCTTAATGCATAACTAAACCTTTGGCTACATTTGTAAATGTCCATATTATCGGCAGTTTATTACCTTATTTTCATTATGTATGTTTCAAAACAAAATAAATCCATCGAGACATTATGATCAAAGTCTATTATACCCTATGCTATGTTAAGATATCAAAACAGAAATTTCATTAAAAGAACACTTAATAATAAAGATATAGAGAGTGCTGTGTTTGAGGCTGCCCCATCAACATTATACAAAACTGGCTTTCTTCCATGCTCTTTCGCTTCTTTTTCTGTTAAGAAACTGCGGAGAACATTGCGTCCATTTAACGGCTGCGTTGGTCGATAATTGTCACCCATTGCTATAGGATTACCGTCTTCATTCATCTCATTGCTGAATACAGAACGCAACTGAACCAACTGAAAATTAAAAGAGATATTATTTTTAGAATTAGCAATTTTTGGTATATGTTTTTTTTTAGAAAAATATTTTGATTTGATGCGAAAACTATTTCTTGGCAGCACTTTCAATACAAATTATTCTGTTTTCTAATATAATGGCATGAAATTATATAGTATACAGTATATAGGCCAATAAAATATAAAAATTATGAAACAATTCATGATCTTATTGTTGACTGGCAAATATACTGTATATTATCAGACAGTGATCTATATTTTATGTAGTGACAAGAGGTATAACACTTACATACATGTAGTGCAAACAATATGAATCACAATATTTACAGAAGTATACTCAGAAAATATGAAATCTTACATGGAAACAAACAACCAAATACAAAAAAAAACAACTAACAAATAAGAAAAAACTTACCTGGCCTTCAGAAATTGGTACTGTTTCTTTGAAGAGAGTCCATTCTACAACTTCGTTGCATGTAGGTGTTGTTAGGGAACCATAGTAACGATAGAAAGATTCTATGTCCTTCGGTAGAACATGCTTCAGAGCAAAAGCTGCCACTTCGCTGCTAGCATCTAGAAATAAATAAGTATACCGTAAATATAAATATTCATGCTTATAGTTTCTCTAGGCATATATACACGTATATTAAATATCTTGGCCAATCCAAAAAAGCTGGTTTGTTGAAATATCATTCGCAAATGCTGCATCAACATCCCCCATCTACATAGCTAAGATTAACAAACTTAAGTATGTTCATCCCAGGGGTTCAATAGCAAGTCAGTAGGAGTGAGATTGAACTGTAGATGTAGATGTAACGCTTTTTTAAACTGTATTGATACTTTGCAGTGCTTCCTTATGAAGATAGGGAGAAAAGTAAGATCAGATCATTAACAAAACTTATTCTAAAAAAAGATTCTGTTGCTTTTGGTTAAGACATTGGTGATCATATATATTATGGTTAAGAAGGGAATGGAATGGTTCTGGTTTAAGACACTGCTAACTGTGCAGAATGGAAGGAATGGTTGGGTTCAATGAATTAGAAGGCTTAAAAATAGGTATGTTCATATCCGTTTTAGATTACATAATCAGGTTCAAGCCTGGTTTTATCTAACATACATCTTAGCTAGATCCTGAAAGCTTCGCATATCTCACATATTCCATGCTGTTTTTCATTAAATCAGAGAATTGTTAGACTTTTTGGGCATATTTAAGATAACTGTTCTGCACCTGCCCTGCACCCCCTACTCCTAGGTTACCATGACAACCCATCACCCAGAGTTTGAGTAGGTTACTCGAATAATGAAAATCAATGGCGCTGAGATTCTGAGAATCAATGATCTATGTTTCTATTCCAAGTTTGTAATCGTTATCCAGGAAAAATAATATTTCAAAAATAAATGAAAATCTTTACCAGCACTTGGATTTTCAACATCGGCAAGGTGATCCAAAACTGCTTGAACATATTCATTATCTGTGTCACTCATCTGCAGAAAAAGATCATTATAATAAGTAAATATAACCTTCAAAAATGTTAACTTAATTTGAAGATGAACATGAAAATGAGAGCATTTATATGAATTTTTATTGAACAACCCTCGTACATGGTGATCAATAAGTAGAAGTACGAGGGGTGATCAATAAGTAGTAGTATTAATGGAGTTGACTTCTTTCAGAAAGTAATCAGTGAGTGTTGTTTGTCTTAAAGGCCTACCTCAAACCACACCCCCAATACAGCCAAAGCACTGTGGTCATTTGAGGCAAGTGCCTCTCCCGCATTCTGGTATTTCTTTGTATTATATGTCACGATGTGCATCTGTAACAAAATGAAATATATTATTGAAGTTTTAATGTTTTGTGATGAATAAAGTCACGTAAATTTTAAAATTGGTAAAAATCAGTAAGAAATTATAATCTATGATTTGAACTATTAGTTTTTACAGGTCAAGGTCAAGTGTGTTTAAAAGTATACTTTCCAACCCCCTAATGTGAGAATTTTTGCTGTCTCCTTTTTACATGGTCAACCAGCTGTCATTGAGGTAAGACATGTCAATCATCAGATGGAAGACGTGCAGTTTAGTGTCAAAACGTTAATAAAAAACATATATTATTAAGAATTAGCTCGCCAATTTTGTTTAAAATTTGGCCAAGTTCAGTTGTACCTCTTGGTGTGAAATTATAGGATTAGATAAATACCTCTAAGGGGAAGGCTTTGCCATTTAGTGTATGCTCCGAACCCTGGGCATCTACGGACCCCCAATGGAAATGAAGCTGTAGGGCTTCATAGACACCTATCAAGCCCCCACCGGTCACAAAATAATCACCATCAATGTTTAATTGCACTAAAAAGCAAAGAATATAAGAATTAAGTTAACATTTAAATGTGAGAAAATATCAAAGCAATGCAAAAATAAACATTTCTCTGCATAAAACGGATGCATGTTAATATACAGTATTTACTATATGATTTGCATAATATGCTTCTGATTCAAATTTTGTATAGGATGATACTATATTACTAGCTAGATTAGTGTTCAGTTAGTCACTTAAAATAAATCGATTTGCATTCAAGTGAGTGTTCACAATGAACACATAACAGAATTATAAAAGTGAAATTTGATTGATTTTTTTTAAAATTGAATAAAATATTGCAATTAATGTTCAGTTTATAAATGATATCTTCCACCATTAATATGCCCCTGAACATCCCATTGCAGACATACATGACATTTTGAACTCAATCCAACCGTTGTATCTTGTGTCAAGCCATATCATGTTTTGCCGCTCAATTGCATGTTATTATACTGTTATTATATACAGCGACTATTAAATGATCATTTGAAAAGTTGAAGGAGTTCAAAAGGTTTGTGTTGTGTCAAACTAAATTGTTTGAGAAAAAAGGTATATGGGTGTCCAATAACAAAGCTGAAATTAGGCCAGTATTAAGGCTTCTATTCTTTTTGCATATGACCCATATAACCATTGTCGAAGAAGCTAATACAGTAAGTCTTGATGAACACCTCTCTCTAGTGAACACCTGTCTTTAGTGGACACCATGCCTCGGCATATACTCTACAAACTTCTATATAAATTACCCTCTCTATAGCAAACACCTACCAACACTGAATGTTTTTCTTGGTAAAAAATGTCCATAATATGCAGGTTTTACTGTATTTATGACATTACCTGTATGGCCATTGTTGATTAGGCTCATTCTGTCTGTTGGTTTAGGTGGGTCATACCATGTGAAGAACTTCCTCAAATGGGGACTGTAGATTGTATTGTCTGACTCAACGTTGATTGGGGACTGGTACTTGTATTCACTACCACATGCTGCTCCCTTTTCCAAATCAGGCCAGTGTTTTGGGCCTAGAAAATTATATGTTTAACATAACCAGATATATAGAGGATATCCTATGATTTTTGAGGGATCGGACAGATACTATTTTTAAGACGTCATATGAGTCAGATACGATTTTAGTGGCACATACCAAAATTATCTTTTGTTGTTATCCCCATACATATTTAGTATCCATCAGATAAAATGATATTATTAATTGTTTCGCTGATAGCAGGGTTAAAGCAATTTTTGTATTATAAGTAGACTGCGGTATTTTGATTGAATTAATGTCTCAAATACACATCATTGTCTTCAGTCATGTAATAATGTTTACCATATGTTGAAACTGCATGTAGGCTTAAGGTCAGAATAACCTGAGAATTGAGTAAAAATAAGAAACCCTTACCCTTAAGCGACAATTACAGACATAGAAAGTGACAAAATTGCAAGTAGTTGCTCAGTTTCTCCACATGTCAACATGTTAGTTATCATTCTTAAGTATCTCAAAATTGCAAAGATCTCCAAAAGGTAAACAGTAGGTAATGATTCTAAATGCAGAAATCTGTAAGATACCTACTGAGATTGATTAGTGTATTTGCTGTTGCCAAAATTGATGAATTATAGGGACAAACATGTTAAATCTACATTTTCTTGAACTAGGTACTGTACTTTAAAGTTTTTGGATTTTGAAAAACAAGTATAATCACAGATTAAGAACAAAAAAAAGCTCTTTTATCTATCTCTGCAAGAAAAGTTTGTTGTAGGTTGAAATTTGAAAAATGCAATTATTATATTCTTAAACATGGTTGATAAAGAAAATTGGGGTAGTAGAATACCCAAAAGTCAAGTAGTCAAAGTAGACTTTAAGAAAAAAATGTTATCAAGTAGAAATCTTCTTACTTATTTATTGATGGAAGATGTAAAGATAGATAGTTCAAGCAATACCAGCGAATGTTTGATGATTTGGTGAAAATATTGAGGTGGAAACTTTATATGCGATACACCCTTAGACATGTAGACGCACCTTGTTTATTCTTGGAGCTCAGTTTTACATTCATATTTATAATTTCTAAAAGCAGAGGGTTCATTGAACTCGGCAAGTAAGGTGCATATTACAAACCCAATAAATTCATTTTCATGCCAGAAACCTATGAACTGGAGACATAAAATAAAAATGTAGATCTATTGTTTATGAAGCAGTAACGGATTAATGCATAAAAACCCATGCTTAAATTGTGAAACCATGCATGAATTGCATTGTATCATTGTAAGGATTTAGCATGTAACAATTTGTTTTAGGCAAAAGAAAAATATATTTTCTGAATAATCTCAGTGTAGCTTGAGTGTTTTATATACAGTTTCCCTTCATATATGTTTTATTGTTTCATAAATAACAGTTGTATGTATACATTTTTGACAGTCTGATTAAAATGTCTCCATAAATCCTGAATGATTGACATATATTTAAACAATATATGGAGACCCTTCTTCGATTTCCAAGGTTGAAGTAGGAGCAATTGAAACCATGAGAATCAAGATGTAAATGTCTCCGATGACATTTCCATATTTTCATGGTACTCGATCGTTACTCTGGGTGTAAACCAAACGTTTTTAGAGTAGCACAAAAAGGCACAAAAATTCTTCTTTCATTTGTAATGCCCATGGGCATTTAATAATTTCAGTATAATCATGGGTGTTACAAATGAGTAGTATTCTCAATTATGATACATACCCACATCTCCATGGTATCCCCAATGTTTGTGTGCATCATCACCATGTTCACCTGAAAAAAATATTCACATTAACAAAATGGCTGAAGATCTGGGGATGCGACAATTGAAATATTATTCATTACAGGGAGGCAAGTCAGTGGGGGTTAAAACTTTAAGGAGGTTATCCCTAATTGAGCAAGTTTAATTTGATTGTGCAAAACTATCAAAGATCAAGTGTTGTTTATTCTATATTTAACATTATTCTTGTATTATCATTATTATGCAGTTAACATAATACGATTAAGAACTCTCTGTGTTTGAAGTACACAAGTAGCTTGTTAATTTAGTATTGAGTGTTCATTCGATAAACCCATTGAGTTATCATCTGATAAACCCATTAAGTGTTCATTCTTTTAACCCATTGAGTGTTCATTCTTTTCACCCATTGAGTGTTCATTCTTTTCACCAATTGAGTGTTCATTATTTTCACCCACTGAGTGTTCATTCTATTAACCCATAGAGTGTTCATTCTTTTAACCCTTTGAGTGTTCATTCTTTTCACCCATTGAGTGTTCATTCTTTTCACCCATTGAATGTTCATTCTATCAACCCATTTGATGAGAACCACATGTACTATTTATAGTAGGTATAATAGATAATATGATATGAATATTTTGTCATAAAACATTGTTTTTTTGTAATATGAATTCAAAGTAAAACTCTAAATAGAGGAGCGATTTGGAGTGACCAATTAAAATGTGAATATTTCAAATATTTCACTCTGTGAGGCAAAGGATTTTCATTAAAATCTCATAAACAAATAAATGTATAGATAGTACAGAATATAAATAGACATGGGTGATAAAATGAACTTCTGAAATTTAAAAATACACATGTAATCACCTCAATGCATATAAATCAAACCATTTGAGAAAGACAACAAAGTTATGCCGATTGTTTATCAATAATCATGTATCTTATTTTAGCTGAGAGGTTAATAAAACCATTAATTAGATTGATCTGACAGCCTAACTGTATAAGCTAGTACCTACAGTGAAACCTGTATATGCGAACACCTCTCTAATCTGAACACCTCTCAATGTGAACACTTTTCCTGTATCCCAACTTTATTTTGTCTCATTGCATTTGTTTGTAAACCATGAAATGAACATTTGATAATCTTTTGGCCAGTCCCAGAGGCATTCATATTAGACAGGTTTTACTGTACATGTGTACATATATACTGAGCTACTTTGAGATCTGATTTATCTACCAGATGATACATGCTCACACGGGGGTAAAAAACTTTAAAAGTAAAATGCAGTATATTATGTACTTGCAATGTTACTTGAGATAGGGTTTCGAGTTTATCTTCAATAAAGGTGTGAAAAGGCATCATACTGAACCCTTTTTGAAATACCCAAATTTCTGGCCCCCTAGACACAATTTCTCAAAAATAGGAAATACATATAATATTGACGCAGTTCAAATTTTATTGTGAAAAATCTCAATTTGAACTCTATTAATCTCAAGTAAGGATAAATAGAAATAGAATAATTGTGATTAAATAGTAAGTTGTTAAGGCGTCTTTTCTTATCAGTGAGGTCATTGACTTCTAAATCTATTTTTTCACTAACTTTTTAAAGGAGCGGTATGTTCAAATATTTTATCTATTTGTGTTGCCTCAACTTCCCATTGACAACTATACTGATTTCACTTAATATAAAGATTTGTATTTTGATATAGTGTTAAAATGAGAGAAAGAAAGCTACTGGAGAATGCCATTTTGAATTTATGTCACTGCGACCCTATTTACAATGCAAGGATATTGTGTCTGTATTTGATTCCCTCAAACTTCAAAATTGTAACATATTATTAACTTCAACAAACATTTTAGGATCTATAGATACATATGTCCTAATAGAATGTTGTCTGGCATAGTTTGCTCAAGTACCATGCCTGAAATGCTAAAGGTGTTTGAGAAGCCATTTTGAATCGAAAGTAGGTCAATATTAGCTAGGACTATTTCCATTTATTAATTGTAATTATCATAGGACAGAATGTTGCATTAATTTAAAAATTATAGGCATGGCCATCCTTTAAATATTTTGCAGATTAAATATCCTACTTAATGACTTTTAAAAAATTCAGTCTTAAAAAGTGACTTATATTTTTCACCTTCAATAGTTGACTGAGTTTTCTTTTCTTTTATTAAAGATTTATTTATTCGTCTATAATATGTTTGACAAAAAACAAATCATTTTAATAAAGTGTGGAGTCTGTTTAAGCATTTTAAGGTCAAGTCATTAAAGTTTTGTTTTTTGCTATAAAAACAAAAATATCTATGTCAATCTTGTATTCATATCTCCATTTTCAGATTTTAGCTTTTTAATAGTAAATCTATGTTATTCAGTGTTCAAGTTAAAAATTAGCTAGGTTTTTCTTATTCATATGAAAGGCTTCAAAAGTTTAGCTAAAATTTTAGCTAAAATCAATTGAATAAATGCGATTTTCAGATGATATGAGGCTGCTGTTGCTTGTTGTTGATATGCAGAATTGGTGATTTAATTATACAATCCCTGATTCAATTATGTTTTGAAAATTCAGTATTGGCTGATCTAAGTGACGTTGGGATATCATATGACTGTTATTTCATGACTCCTATAAAAGACTCTTAAAGCTACTATTGAGGTCATTAAAGAGATTATCAAAGCTTAAAAGATTATCAAAGCTATAAAATCATTTGTTGTCCTGAAAGGTTAGGTATTATGGCTGCTCTACTATTTTTTGGTTATTATTAACCATTATATATATTATTAAAACCCTAGCAATTGAGATATTTTGAAATCTATTATTTCTATCATGTAATGTCCAAAATGATGAGGTATTTGATAAGTGTTTTGTTTGTGGTGGAATTTGCTACTCCATGGCGTTGCTGTTTTCTAGTTCTACACGGACATACAATATGTAGAAAGGGCAAATTCTTGTTTAGATAGAAATATCACTGCCCTTTAACTTGCCCTTCAAGTGTATCTTGATTACTAGGAGACTAGATATAGAAAATCAACGCTATCATACTCTAGCTACTAGGTTCTCATGTCTTCTCCATAGATTGAACAAAACAACTGTAACTCAAATGTTCCTTTGGGTGAACCAAAATATAGCCTGGAAACCCAGGACTAATGACTGACCTAAATTAGAATTAACATGTGTTTAAAATTTTATCATTTTTAAATTTAATCATCATTCTATAAAAGTTTGAATAGTATCAAAACATTTTTTTTCAAATTATTCCAAAGTGTATAGACAAAATTGTAACTGATTTTAATAAATAGCTTTGTGTTTCAAATTTTGTGGTCAAATTGTTTATATATTTTTATCATCATGCTTTGACTAATAGACAAAATTGCCAGTTACAAAAAATAGGTGCAGATATTTACCTTCTAGCGCCAAAAGACAATTTAATTTGATTTTTTCAATCTTTTTTGTTTCAGGATATTTAGTTTAATCACTACATAAATATGAACTTGCAAAATATGCAAGCAACAGTGCCAAAAATTGATAAGACAACAACAATAAAAAATTAACATACACATCCTGCTTATTTGTTATTATATATATGAGAAAAATTTACCTTCATGATCCGTACCCCCTGCCAAGACTGCACCTATTACGCAGCACAGCGGGAGATAAAATGTTACTCTGAATTGTCCCATGTTGGCTCAAAAATATATTCCTGCCTGCTCCAAGATGAACTCTCAACTGTTATAACCTTTGAGGTTTCACAAGTGGCTTCTTGTTCTCTCAATCCAATTCACAAATCAAATGAATGCTTCTGATTGGTTATCGTCTCTCTAGGCACTGTAAATACAAAAAAAATCAGCAATGATTTGTTTTTGATTGTATGAAATGGCATTTGCTTTCGATTAAAATTTTATTGTTTTAACTAGATTTTACTGTAAAATAATAGGGATGTTTATACTATTCAAGTATGAATTGTTTATATTGGTTAAATAATTTTCATTTATACATGTGTTTTGAACAATTGAAATATTTTAAAGGTTCAGTAATGATGTGTTTTATCATGTATACAAGTTAGCTGTTCAAATATATACTTATGTCATAATGGTATTTACAACTTGCACTCTACAGTTGGGGACAAAAATAAATGACAGGTCGATTTTCGATCACCATTTCCTAATTATGGTGGTCTGAAAGCCCATAATTTCCAATATTGTCTAGATACATATCCCTTAAAATTTGTATATTTTACATTTTGTATAATCTCATCCACTGATTTATGGCCTCTTGTAAATTCTCTTATTTTTAACATGGGAAATCCTCACTTCAGCAAATCCACCTGTCATTTATTTATGTCCCCAACTGTAAACTAAGAGGTTCTCTGAATGTTTGAGGAATTGGTACACGAAGCTCTCTTTTAAGGTAGATCTGTATGTCTATAGTTTTCTATTAATCTTACTTACTGTTAATCAATGAAAGAGGTAATATTTTATTTCATTTGTATGTGTTTTCTACCATAATATGTAAATATCAACATAAAATACATGTACGTGTATGAAACAATATTACCCATTTTATTAATTATCATGAAAATTAGTAAAAATTATGAACATACAGAGCTACCTTTAGAAGCAAAATCAAAAAATCAAACTATTCGAAAGAGTGTTTAAGAGACGGTTTCATAGATCAGAATGCATCAGAATACTATTCCTGTTATCACAATTTCACTGTGTTATCACTTGTTACATATGTAGTATTTAATGTACCTGCTTTTGTCCCAGACCATTATACTACATCTGTACCTATATGTTGCTATGGTTTCATTAACGTAAATTACCAAATTAAATAAAGCTTGTTTACACGTAACTTTCTCCAGTTCATAAAATTCCACTACTAAATATTGAAATAAACAACTCCATACAAACACTGATCCAGTTTTTATCCAAAAGTGTCATACTATATTTTCCATTTTTAAGAAAAAGATTACTCAGTACAATGAAATACAAAATAATGAATTACAATGTCAACCACCCTTAACAGACATATTCACAATATTAAGAAACTAGATATATATATATTCTTTTTATTGACTCTTATATATGTCAGTCTCTCCGACACATGGGTCACTATACAGTTATTTACATGTGTTGTCATCAGTATGTGTCTTCTCATTCCTTCACTATCTCAAGATGCCAAATGCATAGCGTTGTAGAAAGATGAGATGAAACTTGATAACTATCAAAATGCGTGACTGATCGGAGTCATTGTGACTCCAAGACCCAGATACATAGGTTAGAGTGACATATTACAAACATTACTAGGTTAAACAAATGCAGGGGCAGGTGTGAAAAGCATACCGACAGTTTTGCCTATATCAATACTGCATTCGAGGAAAGAGTCAAATTAAAATATCTACATTTTTAAAAGGTTCGACTCTCCCTCCCAGAAATATGGAACATGCGCTTGTATATGAAACAATGAAATAACAGATGCAACAATTTGAGTTCTTTAATCTTGCATAAAGCCCATGTATTTTCCCTCATTGACTCCAGCATTCAATTTATCCAGATGTTCCATAAATGGTCTCTAACTTTCAGTTTTGCCCCAAAAATGCATAAATAAACCTAAATAATTAGGTGAGCATGGATAAATATTCTAAATGAACAAAAAGAGAAAAATCATTGACCTAGGGTTTAGTAAAAAAGTCAGTCACTGAATTTTCTGAATTTTCTGAATTTTCATACACTCTAGACTTGAACAAGACTCCAGTGAGGAAACCATTAAACTTTCTGAACATACACTACTACCTGAAGTAGGTGGTAAAATAACCAGTATTGAGTATTGACCCTACTTTAATCTTAAATTATTTGCTTTATTTCACACCTCCGTCCTCCATATATCCTGTTATTTGAATTTTATGTACTCCCGAATTTTCTCCCGAATTCCCGGAATAAGGAAGGAGGAGCTGATTCCAATGTAAAATGAATATTCCAACATACAAATCAAAATGTCATTCTTTTTATTATTTGAATGTAGTAAGAGATTGTAAGTATGAATATACTCAAGTTCAATGTCATTATCAACACTCATGCAGTACTCAAGAGTTAGTAAATGTTGAATGCATTGTTTTATCATTGATTTGTACATGTCTTACTTTATGAGACTCATTGTGTATACATGTACATGTACATTATCATAAATACAGCACATGTTCATATTAGAGTCATTAGTCAATTAAATGTACATGAGTGTGACAAATTACCATGTATTGAAGTACATACAGTTAAATGTACATATGTTGCGCTGTGCTCCGAAAGGAGCAGATCTCTAAAGGAGATAATCAAGTGTTGTTCTTACCTTTATCTCTGTTGAATGATGTCTGTCATATATGAGACTGAATGCTAGACTGTGTTCTATTGACAATCACAGTTGTACTAACCTGGTATTGTTTGATCAGTATTTCAACACTACCTGTAAAGATATACCTCTAGTAAGGCCCTATGGGCTAATTGTTAGGTTAGCAGGATTTCTTTTTGAAATGTGTGAAAAGTGACAATAATGCATCGTAATAAACCATGGCATCATATTTATCTTCAGCCATGAGATGCCAGCGAGAGCATGTTTTATTGAAAAAAAAGATGCGATGAGTGTCAGAATGACAATAATGACTTACGATACTTTTTTTTATTTAATCGTAAAACCTAACACCACCGGCTCTTAAAAAGAGAAACAGATCTAGCGAGCAGCCCAACAAAAGTTGGTTTCAATTTTAGAATATTTCTGGCTTATGTCATTCTTTTTCATGTCTAATGTCTAAAAATCCCCAAAGTTCACACTTTATATCAGGAAGACTAAATATTTTTAAAATAATGTATTATTTTTCGATAAGAATGGTTACAATTCTTATTATTTGGGAGAATATAAACATTTTCCACCTATTTTTGCCGTTTGAATCTATTATAACTTCACCAATTTATAACATATCGTGAATCTTTTTGTAGATATTGTATTTGAGATTGTAGGGAATAGATTGGTAGGTCGATTGTACATGTTGCTTGTAATTTTGTCACACCCATAGATTTGATTCTGCCTTTAAGTGAGAAGCACATGTCAAATAAAAAAATTTCAAATATTAAAAATACAAGAAAAAAGACTAGACTGAGGGATTTTAGAATGTAGGAAGGCACTGCTAAACAAACATATACTTTGCAAGGGCCTAACTGTTTATCATACCATGGGTCACTTCTTTGAGATCATGTGAAACCATAGTTAACAAATAGAAATAGGAAGAGTAAATAAAAAAAGAATTTATAAAAATCAAAGAATAGAAGAAAATTGGAAAAATATTTTTTAAAATACACAAGATTAAGAAAAAACATCCTGAAAGCAATGTATTTATTCATATTTATTTGTTATTTATTTGTACTCGTAAGCGTCATCCCCAGAGCAGTATAAACAATAAACAGTTTATTCAATACTAAACATCTGTTTCAGCGTCATATTGTCATGTCATGCTGACATCCCTTCACAAATTCTAGATATTATTACAGTCTTAAGTAACCCAAACAATTTAATACATTGAATTGAGAATTGAATTACAAGGAAAAGTCAAACAAAAGTCAAACTCTCTTGTTCCAATCTTGCAAACCAAGCCTGAAGCACATTATATTGGACTCTTGAACTGTTTCTTTATCATTAAACAGTTGTTAACATGGTGATACATAATGCACATCTAAAGAACCAATGTATGTCCCAGTATATAGCTAATGACGCATTATGATCATCATGGTACAGGCCCGTAGCCAGGATTTGCCAAGGAGGGTTCACTTTTTGAAAAATTCCAGGGGGAATTCACTTTTGACAATTTGGTTCCAAAAATGACCCAAATCACTCAAAAAGTGCTCAGAATGATGAAAAACGTCATGATTTTGAAAGAATTTTTGGCCAGGGCGGTGGTTCGCTTGAACCCATGAGACCCCCCTGGCTACGGGCCTGATGGTAATTCATTCCTACTCTGCCTCTGTTCTTCTGGACAATGTGATGCAATTGAGATGCTCACTTTAGCAGGATGCATCGTGCATTGTGATCATCTAAGAACTTTATATACCTTAAAACTGCAGTAATGAAATGATTCCTAAATAGAATAAAAGCATTTTGACAGGCAGCTGAATAAAGTCTTTAATTATAAGATTTGGAAAATGAAAGTGAAAAGTAATAAAAATATACAGCTTCTGAATCATATCTGATCTGATATCAGGATGATAAATAGAGAAATCATTTGGTAAATCTGGTTTCAGTTTAACTTCCTGTAAATGTACCACTCCTTGTTATCAGAAAATATTCATTGTAAATATGTTAAAGACTCATGTGTCTTTTTCATAGAAAAATACAATCCTTGTCATTCTTTAATAGCAAAGTTAATTTATTATGAAACCAAAACAAATTCTAGAATTTTATTCTGTATTAGTATATTATGATGGGAGTATTTTTCCATTTATGGAAACTGCAATGGTTGATTGCATTTTAGATTAACAAGGTATGCAGCTTTTTAAAAAATCAAATTTGTGTTGTTGTTTTTTGTTTTGTTTTTTATAATTTTTTTTATTTCAAAGAATAAGCATGTTAAAGCAACTGCAAAAAACAATTACAGTACAGTTACATGGTAAACCTACATTTAACAATTTTACAATACAGTACAGTGGTTAAATATTTCGTCTTAAGAGACGTTACACCATTGGCATTTTTTTTATTTAAAGGAAAAAATCATCAGTTTCATTTGTTTAATTTTGTTTCCATGATTTTCCACTTATCGCCTCTGCCAACCCGTTTGTCCATAATAAAATATTCCTTCACATTACTTATAAAACCTTTAAGTGTTGGTTTTAGTTTTTTATATATTAGGGTAGTGGATATGAGATTTCAAGGAATTAATGTAATAATTTCTTGTTATTGGATTAACAAGGGTTATGTACTGAGTCGGTTTAGGATATGGGCTGTATCCTGAGGGAAATATGTGTATGTCCCGAAGTACTGCAGAAATATCCATCCTGCTTCCTAGATATACTATACTAGTATATTCTCCATGCACAGTATGGGGAAAGAAAAAGTAGGATAATACACATATCCAATAGGGGGTCTTCCACTTCTGTAATTTAGAGAGTAAATATTTAGGTTGCTATATCAACATCAGATGGCAATGATCAGCTTTAAAAATAAACACTTAATCAACAGTACTGCTTGCTTGACCATTATATGATATACAAAGTAAAGTGGTTGCCATGGTTACCAAGCAATTTAAATTTGGATTTGACAGGTTAGAGACCCAGAAAAACAATACAGTGTACCCTCGACCTGTTACCTATCCATAATGTTGACCCTTTTACAAATGTTTTTTTATTTTATTTTATTCATTTACAATAATGATGCACAGTTAGTAGTTGTCATAGTAGCATGTTCAAGTGCTAACTGCCATGAAGGCATTATAATGAGCTCTCTAGTGGTGGAGATTAGAAAGGGGGGAGGGGCTTCTGAGCTGGGAGGGGTATGGGGGAAAATAGCTCAGATAGACAGTATTGTATAAGTTGTATTTTATTTAATTGAAGCAGTTAATTTGCTGCCTCAGCAAGCTTATTATATAAATAATTTAGAGGTGTAAATTTTAATCACTCATTGATTAATTGATTGACACACATTTAACCAGATAAGATTCTTAATATTCAATTGTTTGATTTACACTAGAGCCCTAAGACATCTTGGCCAAAACATTTTAGCGTCAAAACGTTTTACAAATATAATGTAAATCCAGATTTTCTCAAGAGCTCTCGGCTAAGAGTGCTTAGCTAAAACATTGCAGGATTCTAGTCATAGCCAAGATGTCTTAGCGTTAAACGTTTTACAAGCGAGTGTAAATCCATCAGTTTTAGCTAAGAGCTTTTAGCCCGGTTTTATGTGTTGCGCTGAACAAAAAATTTGAAACTTCCTGATTACATGTGTAGCATGGTCCTTTCTCTTGTCTCGTCTCTTTTTCTAATACTATCATCCAAAAAATATTGAGAAGAACTAATTCGCCTAGCGTTCTTTCATAATCCTAATATATGCACAAAATCTTCCTGCCCTCTTTCATGCTTTAAAAATGCTTTCTTTAGGACATATATTTTTTGAAACTGATGCATTCTTTTGCAGAAAGTATAGAAGCGGGAAAGGAATAGCTATGTTGACTGAACGGTCCTTCAATAAGTGCTCAACTGCTTTTTTCATTTTACATGTATGCCTACATATCTCTAAGACGTTTTAGAAAAACAAGTGTAAACTCAATCATATTTCGTAAGACGTCTTGAAAATTGTGGTGTAAACTCAACATGATTTTACTAAAACGTTTTAGCCAAGACGTCTTAAAATGTCATGTGCTGTGTAAATAGGGCTAATATAATTTTCAATAACAAGCCGCATTTCAGCTTGCATGATCTCATGGACTGGTAGTATATTCATCCTAGGGAACCTGTTGCATAACTTTGCATAGCTAGAATACTTGAAGTATGTATGTTGTGCATGTACATGTACTTGAAATCATTATGCAGCCTTATGAAGAACACATATTATGGCAAATGTAATCATGTAATGGTACAATATCTAAACAAAGGTTATATATTATGAGACAATATGTGGGTGATAATTTCTATTGTTCATTGTATAACTTGTGTATTTGCTATATAGACCATGATAAGATTCCGTTGGAATGTTTTATTTAGCATGGTCGTATAATATAAATATAAATAAATAAATAAAAAAAATAAATGAAAACTTATAACTGATTCTGCAGATGTAAAAAGGAACATCAAATGTCAAAATTTGTAGTTGAGCTTAATTTTATTGTTAGAAAAAGATACTGGATGCATACCTCCATTTTTTGATCCAAAGAGAGGTAGGTTCGATTTTACTCGGTAGCCTGTGATCGTTTTACAGTGTTTCCTTATTATATCTAGAAACAGACTCATCAGATTCCAGGTACATGAGGAACACACTACTACCATAAACTACTATTTCCAGTGGTACCATTCGAAATTACTGGACATGTTTTTATCCCCTGATTTGTGAATTTAATGAAAACCAAGCATTTTGCATCAAGCTTCTGTATTTAAGGCTATTTATTATAATCATATTGACCAAAATTTCATATTAATTTGTTATATCATGTTTATTGTAAATTTAATTGTTGGCAGTTACACACCCCCTGGGGTGTCATAGCCCGTATAATGTTGTAAATTTTGTAATGAAAACTGAAATAAATTATTTTGAAATTGAATTGATTCAGCTTCAGTCTTATACTTACTCCAAGGTTATATCTACATCAAAAGTTTACTAAAGTTAAACCCTTTTTATCTACTTATGTATTTATCAATGACTAAATTATTTGTGTATACCTATATATAATTCAGCAACTAATTCAAAAAATAATTAATCCTGTGTAGCTTGGTACAAACAAAATGTTGTAGTTGTTTTGATTTATTTTAAAATAGATTGGAAGATATAAGAAGTAGGGGTGTTGTATTGACCCTGATCTTGTTTAATAATAAAGATTAATTTTCTTCACTTCTTTCACCCAGCCTAATTTGGAAGGATGTGTTATGTGTATATTGATTCACACTGTAGAAGGCATGGACAACATAATGATATAGTAATAATAATGAAAATTCTATTTTGTTTGAGGAATATTTTCCTGAATGTAAATTTTTGACTCAACATGAAACTGATCGAAAGTTTCATTTTCATTTTTCACCAGTAGTGACATTTTCATACATTTAGTTTGGCCATTTATATAGTATGATTTTTAATTTAATAAGTAAGCCAGATGGCTGTTTACTTTCATGACTTTAATATGGAGGGGGTAGCTATAATGTCCAAAAATATACCATGAAATTGGGGTATTTTTAAAATGTCAAAAAGGAATCAAAAGGATTACTGAGGAGGATTACTTTTCAGTAAACTTGACATTCAGACATTGACATACTGACTCTTTGAACAACATAGTTTTCCCATTTCCTTTTGTAAACCAGAAGTGTTAGTTTATAAATAAATACAGAGCTTTGGATAAGTGTAATAAATAAGAAGAATGGTTAGGAACTTCATCAAAGGGCTGTTTGAAGAGTGTTCTGAAGTACCTGAAATTCTTAAAAAACATTTATCTTTTCAATCTATCCAAAATAGCTTGT
Organism: Owenia fusiformis; assembly: GCA_903813345.2. Classification (NCBI taxonomy): domain Eukaryota; kingdom Metazoa; phylum Annelida; class Polychaeta; order Sabellida; family Oweniidae; genus Owenia; species Owenia fusiformis. Next base: position 35,852,740 of record CAIIXF020000005.1, on the reverse strand, counting down.
AAAAACAAGAATACGCATGAGGATTGAATGGAACAGATCATTATAATGTATTTTAGCTTGTGTTATAGAATACCACATATGCTATTTTGTCAGTCAACTTCTGAATTCATTTGTTCTTTAAACTCAGGTATTCAAATCCATTTTTGCAACCATTCTATCAAATGTCACACTGCCTTATTTGGAATAAACATATACAATGAAACCTGTGAAGTGGAACAGCTGTAGATGTAGAACACCTCTGTTAGTAGAACTCTTTAAGAGTTCAAGATCAACTTATGTTAAATAAACCTCTATAAGTGGAACAACTCCCAAATGGAGCTCTTTATCGAGGTTTCAAAGGTTTTCCCCTTAAACAAGTTTTATTGTTAGTACCTCAATTAAAATACTCAATTCTGATTGGTTGATTAGAGGTCAACAATATGTACTGTTGACCGCTACTAGGTACTGTTGATGTACTTTTGAAAAAATATTTTTTTATATTTTGAAAAGTCTTCAAGTTTTCCAAAAATTCGTGAAAAATTACCAATTTTTTTTTTGATTTTAAATTTATTTATAAATTTGGGAAAAAAAAATTTGGGGGAAAAAATGAACACAATTTTTTACCTACGGTCGCGGTCAACAATACTGTACAAGGTTTACAGTATCGGAATACAATTTTGCCGGTTGACCTCAAGAGAGGTCTACAATTGTATACTCTATATGTGATGGTACATTATACAATTTATTCGATAATCAATTGTCATTTGTTTATATAGGAAATACAGAATGAAACAATCCCACAATACAGAAATATAATATGGATGCTACTAAATAAGAATAGTGATAGGTTATGTTGACAGATTTGTCTAAAATACCAGCATGACTGTTTGACATATACACAATTGTCAAAAGTATTGGCTGTTCTGTCATGAAATGTATTTAATTGGAATAAAAAAGGGGAAAAAGAACTTCACTGAACATTCTCCATCAGTTCAGTAACAAGAAGTGGTGACTTATCATCATAGCAACCATTTTTATGACTTCTTTGTATTATTGGTATTAGTAACAATTGTTACACTTTTCCAGGTGATGACATTTTGCCAAATTAATCCCCAGTTTCTTGGTGACTTGAATGTGATTCAATTACTATTTTATAAATTAAAATTAAATTAGATTTAATATTTCTCTATCTCCAGGTATGGGAGAATGTCAGGAAGCCTTCAAGCAACACTTTAAGGATGAACTAAAAACCTACAAAAAAGGTGTCATCGTAAATCTTGTTGACCAATCAGGAAAGGAGAAAGTAATCGCAGATGCATACCTCGATCATATATTGGAAAACAACTCCCCAGATCTTACTTATATTACATTTGACTTCCATGAGTACTGGTAAGTGCTGTGTGTCTTTCTGGTTCACTGAAATTGTCTGTTGATCGATTAAGATTGATGTTGCTATTTTGAATGTATAAATTGATATCACAAAGTCTCAAAAGACTTATGTAAGTGGTTTTACTGCCCAGATGAAAGTTTTCAACTATTCTGTTAAGATACTTATTTTGCCTGCAGGATAAAATTGCTTTTGCTCAAGATACAACCTGACAAGTGAAAAAATTAATCTGCCTAACGTTATTTTATTCATCACCATTTAGATGTAAAGGGAGCCAATTGTTTAGATTTTATATTTGACTGGAATATTTTTGGGGGAAATGGATTCCAGTTTATTTCAAAATTTCAAAATCCGGTACTTATATACTGGGAATAGCATTTTCAGCAACTTTTGTTTCCCTCTCAAAATTAACGCTTAATGACTTTTGCAGTTTAATGTTTTCTTATTTACAGTCGAGGTATGAAGTTTGAGAATGTGGATGTCCTGACTGAAAGCATTCCTGATGTCATTAAAGATATGAGATATTGTTGGTATGTACAATAATATATGAGATATTGTTGGTATGTACAATAACACGAGATATTGTTGGTATTTATAGTAACAAAAGAAATATTGTTGGTATGTACAATAATATATGAGATATTGTTTGTATGTACAATAACATGAGATATTGTTGGTATGTACAATAATATATGAGATATTGTTTGTATGTACAATAACATGAGATATTGTTGGTATGTACAATAATATATGAGATATTGTTTGCACGTACAATAATTATAGGATATCCTATGATTTTGAGGAATATCATTTTTATCTACGAGGTGGTATTGATATCTGCACGAGAGAGCGAAGCGAACGAGTGCATATATCAATATCACCGAGTAGATTAAAATGATATTCTGAAAAAATCATAGGATGTTCTTATTATCCTACACTTACAAGGAGTGTACTAAATGTATAATATCATTGCAAAATGAATTTCATGCCAAATAGAGTCAATTTGGCGGGAAATCAACAAGCGGAGTATATCGTCACAATATCCTCCGCATATTGGGTTTTCCGGAGTATATCGTCACGATATCCTCCGGATATTCATTTTGCCCATAAATATCAAATTTATTTTTTAATGTTATTATACATTTAGTACACTAAGTGTAGGATAATATGAGATACTGTTGGTATTTATAGTAACATAAGAGATATTGTTGGTATGTACAATAACTTATGATACATTGTTGGTATGTACAATAACATGATATATTGTTGGTATATACAATAATATATTGGATATTGTTGGTATGTACAAGCATATGTACAATAACATATGAGGTATTTTTGGTGTGTACAATAATTTATTGTGATTTTAAAATATAAAAATCACATTAAGAAGAATAAATGATTTAATAAATAATATATCCCTCCTTATTTTTGAAATTCGTATTACACTTTCCTGTTGTACTGTATGTGGCATGCCATATCAATGCATGTGGAGGAACTGGGATTCTTCAATTCATTAAGATGTATATTTCATTGGATGTTTCTATATTCATTAAGATGTATATTTCTTTGGATGTTTCTATATTCATTAAGATGTATATTTCTTTGGATGTTTCTATATTCATTAAGATGTATATTCTTTGGATGTTTCTATATTCATTAAGATGTATATTTCATTGGATGTTTCTATATTCATTAAGATGTATATTTCATTGAATGTTTCTATATTCATTAAGATGTATATTTCATTGGATGTTTCTATATTTAGGGTTGACAGGAAGGGTATGATATGTGAACAAAGGAGTGTCTTCAGAGTTAACTGTATTGATTGCTTGGACAGAACTAATGTAGTGCAGACTGCCCTAGCAAGAACTGTTATGGAAATACAGGTATAATTACATGGGTCCAATATCCCAGATGCGAGTAGAAATAATCTTGATTTACGTCATTTACGTCACAATTCAGTCAAACTGGTGTCATATTTGGAATCTACATATAAAATTACATCTAAAAATGTGGTTTTGAAAGGAGTTTATCAACTTTGAAAATTTAATTTTCTTTGAAAATAGGTTGGGGAGATTCCCCAGAGACCCAATGTTGTAAAACTACAAAAAGTGAAATATCTTTTCTTGTGTTGAGCAGATAATATTTTCTTTTCCTGGACATATTTTAATTTGTATAACTATCACATACACAAGGGTAATTTGAAAAGTGAACCACTAAAACTGATGCATATTCAAGTTTAAGGGATTTTGTAATACCCTGCCATGTTATTTCCCCCGAATCAACCACCTGGTGGCGAAACTGGTAACTACCTACTCGCATCTGAGAAATTACATTGTAGGATCCATAGTCTCGACTATCCCTTGGAAGAACAAGCTTGAGATAAAGAGAGACTCTGATAAATTAAAATGGTACAATTACCATTTGGAAATGCTCAACTTTTTAAAAGGATTCGTAGACCAGGTCTACATCCAATAAGAAGTATTTACTGAAGCTGCCATCCATTTTGATGTTCAAACACCCATTTATATACACAAAGCAACGGAATCAACGGAACCAATCTTTGTTTGAGCAATTGAGCTTATTATTGTTTTATCAGTTCAAAATTATTTTATTTGATCTTACATTTCCCATCAGTTGTATAAGTGACATGTCACATTGCCTACAAGGGCGACTGGTAATTTTTTGATAATTTTTATTTTCAGTGCCGTAAATTAGGGCTCCTCCCACCAGATGAAAGCCTCCCTCTGTCTTGTCGAGTCATCTACCAGCAGGTCTGGGCAAACAATGGTGATGCGATAAGTCGACAATACGCGGGCACGGCAGCTCTTAAGGTATGCTTTTTATGTCCCCACTACATAGTTTAGGGCCATATAGTTACCGAGGCACACTTGGTAAAAAAGTAAAAATAATATAGAATAAAATGTTTAATATACTGCTAAATAAGTTGCATTAAGAGAGAATGGTAGAGAATATTTTTTCCTGTATAATAGGCAGTTATTTCTTTTATTATAACGGAAAAAAATATAATACGTATTTTTAAGAATTATTTTTGATTTAATAATATTATTCGTGTATTATTTAAAGGGAACAACATATAATGCCAAATAATATAGAATAATATTCATGTCAGGACTAAATAATATGTTGGCATTTGCAATCAAAAACCTATTATACGCTGTTATTTTCGAGCCGTTAATCCCTAATTATTCAATTCCTATGAAATGAGTTTCATTCATACTGATAATTAATCTGTTTGTTAGCGTTAATGGATTAATCTCTACAGCTGATGGCTCTTAATTCCACAAAAATAATTTGCAAAATAAGTTTTTACATACATATTTGATTGTATAATGTCCCTCATGTTATGATTAACGTTGTGTTAAATTTTTGATTCAACCAATTAATTCATTGTAAAGTTATTTTTTGAATTTTTAATTAATTTTTTTTCCTCACATTTTTAATCCATTGTTTCTCTGTCACATTAAGTTTATAGCAAACAACATTTAAATTGATCCCCTCTTACACAGGTACAAACAACCACCTGTATTCACTTTGCCAACCGGAAAAACAGTCATGACAGGGAACTGCTCAATATTCAATAAACACATTACGCATTTTATACAGACCCGTAGCTGAGGACCCCCTCCCCGTGGCCAACAATTCTGTCAAAATCATGTAGTTTTTCACCATTCACATATATGTATTGACATTCCAGAGCAATATAATAAGTCAAACTTTAATCCCTAATTATTCAATTTCAATGATTTGAGTTCTGTTCACGCTGATAAATAATCTGTTTGTTTGAGTTAATGGATTAATTTCCACAGCCAATGGTTCTAATTTCAACTGAAAAATAAATTGCAAATTAAGTTTTTCATATTTATTTGATTGTATAATGTCCCTTATGTTATGATTAACATTGTGTTAAAATTTGGATTTAATTGATTGACTCAACGGAAAGTTAATTTTTAATCAATGGGTTTCCTCACATTTTACTCTATTGGGTTTCTTCACAATTTAACTCAATTGTTTTTCTGTCAAATTAAGTTTACAACAAACAACACTTAAAGCCCCCTCTTACACAGACACAAACACCTTTAATCATTTCACAAACAACACAAAACATTTATGACACGAAACTGCTATATATCAATACATTAAGAATTTGGTATAGGTCCATGGCCAGGGAGGGGGGGGGGTTCAAGTAAATCCCCCCCCTTGCCAAAATTTTTTCAAAATCCTACATTTTTACCAATCTGAGCACTGTTAAGTGATTTCGGGCCAAAATTATCAAGTGTGACCCCTTGGTTTGTTTTGAAAATTGATCCACTGGGCTAAAACTTATTCCGAGCCTGTATTATATTGGATGTACATGTATTGCTCCGATTTCTTCTGGCAAATCGCTGATAATAAATAAGAAAGGTACATTAGGTTAACTGATACAAGTGGTGTTAAGCCATGCTAAAACAAAATTAAAACGTGTATTCTCTCACATTTCACAATTCATGCTTTTTCTGTTATCCATATATCTGAGATATAAACTGGGGATATAAACAACAGATTAGTCCATGATGCAATACATTTGTTTCTACTACAATTGGACCATTTTAATTAAAGCTGGTTTTAATTAATTTTTTGTTTTCCATTTCCAAATGTATATTCGGTATGTTTAGTTGTTTGATAATGAAAATAAAGAAGCGGGCACATTTTACATTTATTCCTAATGTTTCATCTGACATAGCGATGATTACGCTTTGAGCAAATTGGTGCATGGTAGAACAAGCTGATGTAAATAACATGTTGACATACAGTACATGTATGTCAGAGCAATATGATAAGTAAAACTTTAATCCCCAATTGTTCAATTTCTTTAATATGAGTTTTGTTAACACTGAAAGCTAATCCGTTTGTTAGAGGCAATGGATTAATTTCCTACAGCCAACAGTTCTAAGTTCCACAAAAAAATAATTTAAAAACCAAGTTTTTCATATTAATTTGATTCTATAATGTCCCTTATGTTATGATTAACATTGTGTTAAAATTTGGATTAAATTGATTGACTCAACGGAAAGTTAATTTTTAATCAATGGGTTTCCTCACATTTTTACTCCATTCTTTCTCTGCCATATAAAGTTAACAACAAACAACATTTAAGCGCCACTCTTACACAGGCACAAATAACCACCCGTATTCACTCTGCCAACCACAAAAATAGTCTTGACACAGAACTGCTCAAATTTTAGCTAAAAACATTACGTATTTTATACAGGTCCGTACCTAACGAGTAACGATCCCCTCCCCTTGGCCAATAATTCTTTCAAAATCATGAAGATTTTCACCATTCACATACATGTACATGTATTGATGACAGAGCAATATAAGTAATACTTTAATCTCTAAGTTTTTTCAATTTCTATGAAATGAGTTTTGTTCACTGATAACTAATCCGATTGTTAGAGTTAATCCGTTTGTTAGAGTGAATGGATTAATATCTAGAGCCGATTGTTTTATTTTCCACAAAAATAATAATTTGCAAATTAAGTTTTTCATATTTGTTTAATTGTATAAAATCCCTCTTTCTATGATTAACATTGTGTTAAAATTTGGATTGAATCGATTAACTCATTGGAAAGTTAATTATTTGATTTTTAATTGATGACTTGTTCACATTTTTACTCCATTGTTAACATTAATTTAAAACAAATTAAATTTCTTTCTTCTAAACATTTATTTGTTAATATTTTTCAAATATAAATAGAACAGTCAAAATAAAATATGTGTGACATGTGTAAGTAATAGAGATGAGAAGGCCAGTAGAACGGTTAATCCTATTAAGTGCCATGCTGTGCATTCTTTGTTTTGTTTGGTTAAGTAATTAACCAGATGGATTGTACATCAAGTTGGACGAGAATAATCGAGTATAATATTTTTTAGAACCCAAATAATACAATATAATTTGATATATTCTGCTTAGATTGGAAAATACTAGAAAATAATATTTTTTAGAATAGAAAAAATCTAAATAGACTGCAATCATCAGTTTGGATTGATAAATATGACCAAATAATATTTTAGAAAGACAGAATAAATATAAATTGGCGCAAATAATTCTAAAAAAGAATATTATACCGGGAATAAAACATTCTGCTACATATTCTTATTGAGATAATCGGATTTGGTAAATGTTTATATGTACAAATAATATATTTGGATCTCACTTATTTCTAATTATATTATATTAATCTCTATATAATGTAGTATATTATGCTGATTATATTTTTTTCCTTCATAATATAATATAATAATTACAATACTGAATGGAAATACTGTATTATTACGCATCTTTTTACACAAATATCCGAAAATAAAACATCTTTTTATATATTATTTTATCGATTTCACCAAGTGGCACGTCTGTTATTTTGGCCGATCATATCACCATGAGTACTTTCTGGCCATAAATACAGTGGTTTTTATTCAAACAATATGTTTTCTTTCAAGCAAAGTCCCCAGGATGACTTGGAAAATCTTGTGGACAACTGCTTATCTGACCAAACACTTTTAATTTTGGCTGCTCTCTTCAGATTAAATTAGACAGGTTTCACTGTACATGTTCTGTTCACATAGGACTCATATAACAGAGAATATCATTGCAGATAACTGCCGCTCTGTTTTGCAGACTGAACTTGATTCTTTGAGTCTCTTATCACTGATCTCCTAAAATTTAGATTAATCTAGAGTAGCACTTGGAACTGTTGATAGATGTCCAGTGGTTAACATTATAAATGGCCAGATCATTAAGGTGCTATGGAAGTTAACAGGAAATGACAAAACAGGAAGTGACAGTTTTTTTGCATTTTTAGATATTTTTTGAATAAAAATAACAGAGTTCTGGTTTGACCTCCAGTCAATTTAACTATTTCCACATATCATTTACATGACCAGGATCACAATGTGCATGGTCAGAATGACCCTTAACATGATGAAATAACCTTTTTAGCCCTTTGAAAGTGTGACTGAAAAAAAGCTAAAAGTAGGAGCATAGGGATAGTCACTGAACAGAATCTTTTGAATTTTTCAGAAAATGTGCCCAATATAATGCTCTAACTAGTACAATCTTTGAAATTTTAGAAAATTGTCTTAAACAAAAATGGCAGTCATAAAAAGGAAAATAGATCGCTTTTCAAATCAGTTTTTTCATTTTTTTTTCTTTTTCTATGAATGATATCAAATTTTCAAAGATTGTATCATTTAGAGCAATATATTGGGCACATTTTCTGAAAAATTCAAAAGATTCTGTTCAGTGACCTTCCCTACGCTCCTACTTTTAGCTTTTTTTCAGTCACACTTTCAAAGGGCTAAAAAGGTTATTTCATCATGTTTAGGGTCATTCTGACCATGCACATTGTGATCCTGGTCATGTAAATGATATGTGGAAATAGTTAAATTGACTGGAGGTCAAACCAGAACTCTGTTATCTTTATTCCAAAAATATCTAAAAATGCAAAAAAAATTGTCACTTCCTGTTTTGTCATTTCCTGTTAAGTTCCATAGCACCTTAAGCTAATGGACATTTATGAAAGATAGTTTGTTATTCCTATGTATAGTAGTATACCCTGATTGAAGTTTTGATCAGATCAGTGAAATTAACAATATGTAGATGGGGACATTAGCTAGAAAAAGATAGGGACATTAGCAAAGAAAATATTGGGACATTGACTAGAAAAGATGGGGACATTAGCAAAGAAAAGATGGGGACATAAGCAAGAGAAGATGGGAACATTAGCAAGAAAAAGATAAGGAAATTAGCAAGAAAAAGATTGGGAAATTAGCAAAGAAAAGATGGGGACATTAGCAAGAAAAAGATGGGGGCAATAGCAAAGAAATTCCTTGCTATTCGCTGCACATCTTTTTTCTTGCTAATGTCCCCATCTTTTCTTTGCTAATGTCCCCACCTTTTCTTTGCTAATTACCCAATCTTTTTCTTGCTAATTTCCCAATCTTTTCTTTGCTAATTTTCCAATCTTTTTCTTGCTAATGTCCCCATCTTTAAGATGGGTACATTAGCGAGAAAGAGATGGGGACATTAGTTAGGAAAAGATGGGGGCATAAGCAAAGAAAATGGGCAATTAGCAGGGAAAGATGGGAATATTAGCGTGAAAAAGATGGGCAATTAGCTAGGGAAAGGTGGGAAAATAAGTTAGGAAATAATGTTGACTTTAGCTAGGAAAAGATGGAAAAGCTTAGAAAAAGTCAAGGTATTAGTTTAGTTAATAATATCTCGACATGAGTCAGGCATACATAGGGTAGGAAAAAATGGGAGCATTAGCCAAAAATGGGCAAATTGGCAAGGTATAGATGGGGGGGGGGGTGGCATTAGCAACGAATAGACCAGAGGAAATAAACAACTAAAAATGGGGAAAATAAACAAGGGATAGATTGGTATATTACGAAAGAATAGATAGAAAAAGAAGCAAATGGGGTAATTAACATTGTTAATGTATAGTTTGGGAAATTAACAAGGAAAATATGGAGTAATTTTCAAAGAATGGATATAAGCAAGTTTTGCAAGAGAATGACAGATATCTGGCATCCAGAGAAAGCTTTAGATAAACTTGAATAAACGTGATAAAGTAAGATTGAGATAAGCGTATGGTGCTGTTCAGAGGTTAAGATGCCCTGACCCAGACTATGCTTTTTCTCATAAAAAAAAATTATAAAATGTTTCTGCCAATTTCCCCACCATTTTTCTAAATCTGGGTTTCACATTTTCAAAATGGCTCATATTTTTTTCAAAGTAAATTTTGCCCGCCCGTTATCAATTTCCAGATATAAATTGTAAGAAAAACATTAGTGAAGACAAACATTGTGTATATGAAAATTTATTCATAGGTTGTATTGTTTCTAGGGTGATTTCACAAGGACTGGAAAGAGAGAGTTGACGGGTGTGATGAAAGATGGCATGAATTCTGCAAACAGGTCAGTAAATAGAACAAAACACTTGGTGATAATATGGTTGAATCTTCATTAGTTTAATGAAGCAAGCATTTTATCAAAATGTGACCTCTTTGGAACAATGATTTACCATTCGCAAATGGTGTAACCTGTAAAGAAAGAGGAACACTTCTGTAAGTGAAACACCTGTATAGGGAAAAATACTCCATAAGTGGAATACTTCCAAATTCACTTAGCCATTAAAGTATGTGGGATGGATCTCTGAAAGTAAGATGCAACCCAAGTGAAACATTATTTTTAAGGTAGCAAATGTGTTTCATTCATTCAGGTTTAGAGTCCCTTGGTAATAGTTTCTGGATGTTTTAAGCAATTATGTGGAATCTTATGTCATAGTTGTCATGTTTTTGAGTATAGTAAAAACTGTCAAGTGGAACACCTCTGTAAGAGGAACACTTCAGAGCCTCATGACCCATTGGCTCAATATTAAATTAACCTCTATATGTGGAACACCTCCAAAGTGGAACACATTTAAGAGGTACCAAAGGTATATTCAGAGTTGAACATTTTGAGCCAAAGTATGGTAATTTTTTGAAATTCATTTTTACTGTCTCTGGGAGCTTTCAAACATATGATTTAAACATGGTTCGCATATGTGCCATCTTATCATGTTCAGAATTCATTCCCATTTCTTGCTATTTGATATCTTTCTAAATCTAATTTTGAGGCATATTATCTAAAACGTGATCACACATTATGCGGAACACAATCACTTCTGATTTGTTAGATAAACATAACAGCGCTATAATCAATAAATAAACTGATAGTAAAACACATATAAACCAGAAATCAAGATACTTATGTAACTTAGTCATATTGACCTATATTTGCTTGTGTTAAGTTAGTTTAAGAAGTTAGTCTAAACATAAATTTTTTTCCCTACTTGAAATTTAAATATTTAAGTGTTATTTTGGAATTTTACCAATCTAGTGTATTAGTTGATTTCATGACAATTGAGAAACATTTTGATAAAATGGTTACAATAATATACGAAGAAACATGAGAACGAGTCGAATCTTTTTTCATATTTAGAAAACAGTCCTTATACATACTGTAGGCTTTGGCTTACATTTTAGGGATAAAGGGATGAAGTTTCATCAGAATAATAGAACATCATCGTTCTTTTTTTTATTATTCAACAGTAATATTACATACATTTAATACAATATTCTAATTAGCTTGATATCCTTTTGGATGTATAAAGCATTTAATTACAATAGTTTCTCATACAAATATTTTGAGAACATTATTTACAAGTATAGAAGGATGAAAACTCTTTGCAAGAACTATGTAAGGTGCTATGAATGTACATAACATACTGTACTTCCTTGGGTTGAGTAGTTCTTTTTAGCATGACTTTTGTCGTAAATAAGATAATTGTATGATATAAAGTGCATATTTGTGCAGGTTAAGATGAGCTTTTTCAACCCTCTTGATGCCTCAAAGTTCAGTCTTTATGGCATTGTTTAGATTTTACTAGCAAAAAACTAACTTAATTATTGGCAGATTAGTGAAAACATTTGAGAAACATGATTATTCTGTGCTGTCTCACGCTAAATGCGAAGGATTAAATATCGACAATTATCAAGACATACTTATGTATCTTTGAGTAGGGGGAGTGGTACTGAAGATAAAATTAGCCAATTTAGTTAGTGGCTTCTTGTATTTCTGATATTTGTATTTATACAGTAATTTAAATTATCGAAGCCACAGTAATGGACTCTGACTCGCTTAACTTTTATTTTCACTGCAGTCCAGCCCCAAAGGATTGGTATCGATATGGTGAACTTTTTGAACACACATTTCTCTTAAACCAGTGATCAAAAAATTCTAAAGATTTAAAACATTGTCAATTTAATGGTCATCTTTTGAATGGTAACAATATAATTTGAAAAAAATAAACATACTTTTCACTATATTGTATTAGAAAACACATCGGACACTTCTTTTGTTCTTGTTATCATATGCTCAGAATGAAATGAAACATCTTTCCGAACCTCAGTGGAACAAAACGACATAAATACAACAGGTCTCTCAATATTGTAATTGTACAAAGGAAATTTTGGTTGATTCTAAAAATGTATCTTGTTAATAAAATGAAAAGTTTATCTTGATTTTTATCTATTTTTGGGGGGTTTTGTTTTAATTTTTTGAATACTTTTTTAAAATCAGCCAAAAGTTCCTTTGTATAACTTTAATATTGAGAGGTCTAAGAAAATGTTGTATATGCTATTTTGTTCAAACAAGGTTCGGAAAGACATTTCATTTTATTCTCAAGAATTGGTAGAAAGGAGCATAGACAATTGCACTAAAAAAAACAAAAAAAATGGTAACAAAAACAGTTATATAAAATATTTCTAAATGATTGTCACATTAAATTGTTGCCAATCAGTCAACATTAAATTTAAACGACCATGTTTTTTACAGAATTTTTTAAATAATTGGTTTAAGAGAAAAACATTGTTGAATTCAGTTCACCATATCGATACCTATCCTTTGAGGAACTATTGGTCATGCCCTCTATGGCTGTCAAGAAAATTGACCAATCTAGATATTTCATATGTTAAGATAGTGTTCCCCCATACAGAGTTGAAGAGTCATAGTTCAGTGGTGGCTCCAATATCATAAAAAATTACTATGATTTAGTATTTTGTCCAGTGGTGTTAATCATGCTCATTTAAGGCCATGAAACAGGTCACTATATGGGTGGTATAAATTGGGAATTCATGTCATATACCATAAGTATCACAAGTATTACAAGCAAAGCTTTTCAAGGAAACATTTCATGTTTTTATGAGATATTAAAGTCAAATCAGAGTTAAGACTATTTTGACATTCACAAATCAACAGGAACCTTTAATATTGAGGGAGGAGTGTCAGGGGTTAAGCCTGAAAGGAAACATTTTTAATTGCTTGTTTGACAGATGTTGATTTCAGGTTGATCTTAACCATACTTAAAGGAAAAATATTTGAACAATCAGTCTGTCATTCAATCCCTAATGATTCTGGATTATGAAAGTGGTTCAAGTATGTGCAATAATCATGTAGGTCAAGGTCAAAGGTCTCCAAGATACTGTATGTGCCATACTTTGATGTGGTACAAGTACATGCATGATAACAGTATAATCACTACTATAAAAGAATTTCTGAAATAGTTAGAGTAAAATACAGTAAAGCCTGTCTAATCCGAACAACACTGGAACCTGCAAAAAGATTTTGCATTGGCAGGTGTTCTGGTGGTGAATATAAAAAGTATTTGGCTTGAAAGGCGTTCAGATTAGAGAAGTTATCATATATGCAGGTTTTACTGAAAGTAAACTTTAAGAGTTAGAAATGAAGTTTTTGCCGATATGACAGGAACATAATGCACCATGTGTTTAAAAGTTTTTGTAAGTTCATATCATGTCAAACAAAGTCCAATAAGATGTAAGTCAAAGAAATCATAATACTTTAACATTCGATCCTATTGCAGTGATACTTTTAACAGTATCCACTGCAGTTAGCAAATTTAACTTATATGATGCCATTTTGAAAACTCTCAAAGGAATTGATATTTTTCGATACCTTTCGTAAAATATAAACCTAGAATGACAAATTGTAACAAAGAAATACTCTTTGGGACAAATTGTCACTTCCAATACATGTATTTAAAATTATATGAATGGAACAATAAACTGAACTTAAAATGCATATTGAATTTTATTCTTTATAGAAAAATAACTTTTTAAAACCCTGATGTGATTTTGATAATACAGATAAATGGTTTAAAAACTACACATACTTTAGGAAGATAATTTATAATTCTATTTTGATTTTGTTGCTAGTGTGGATATCTTTGTTTGTTTGTTCTATTTAAGTATTACTTTTTTGAAGTATAATAAAACAATTCAATACCAATAAAACATCTAAATTAAGAAATACTGTCAGGTTTGAAGTTGAAGATATTGAAAAAGCTCTTAATAGGGTAAGCCATTGCACCCATTTTAATTAACTATAAGTGGTACAAGTACCATATTCTCTCTAATGAGTACACAGTGCAGTTTTCAAATTGAAATTTAGATTTGGTAGAGCATCAAAGATCTAATCGGTAGGTTGTGGGTTCAATTCCCACCTAAGTGGACTTACTTTTTCACATCAGCCCTTAGCATAGGAAATTTATCCTATGTTTTCAAAGAAACTAAGTGCATCTTGGATTACCAAGGTATGAAGTTTACATCAAACTGGTAAGCGAGTATGAATAAGCACACAAACAAAAATTAGAAAAATACCACTGATAATCTTTTTATTATACATATTCTGCAACTCGTGTTTTGCTATATCTACATTAAAAATTATCTTCAATCAATATCTTGTTGTGAAAATAATCAAAAATTATGCATTAATGTTTGTGTTTTCTTGAGACCATTTCTAATCAACATAAAAGTTGCATGTATGCTCATTGGAACTGTTTGCTTATTGGAACTGTGTGCTCATTGGAACTGTGTGCTCATTGGAACTGTGTGCTCATTGGAACTGTGTGCTCATTGGAACTGTGTGCTCATTGGAACTGTGTGCTCATTGGAACTGTGTGCTTATTGGAACTGTGTGCTCATTGGAACTGTGTACTCATTGGAACTGTGTGCTTATTGGAACTGTGTACTCATTGGAACTGTGTGCTCATTGGAACTGTGTGCTTATTTGAACTGTGTGCTTATTGGAACTGTGTACTCATTGGAACTGTGTGCTTATTGGAACTGTGTACACATTGGAACTGTGTGCTTATTGGAACTGTGTGCTTATTGGAACTGTGTGCTTATTGGAACTGTGTACTCATTGGAATGGTGTGCTTATTGGAACTGTGTGCTTATTGGAACTGTGTACTCATTGGAACTGTGTGCTTATTGGAACTGTATACTCATTGGAACTGTGTGCTTATTGGAACTGTGTGCTTATTGGAACTGTGTGCTCATTGGAACTGTGTACTCATTGGAACTGTGTGCTTATTGGAACTGTGTACTCATTGGAACTGTGTGCTTATTGGAACTGTGTACTCATTTGAACTGTGTGCTTATTGGAACTGTATACTCATTGGAACTGTGTGCTTATTGGAACTGTGTGCTCATTTGAACTGTGTACTCATTGGAACTGTGTGCTTATTGGAACTGTATACTCATTGGAACTGTGTGCTTATTGGAACTGTGTGCTCATTTGAACTGCATGTTTATTGGAACTGTGTGCTTATTGGAACTGTGTGCTTATTGGAACTGTATACTCATTGGAACTGTGTGCTTATTGGAACTGTGTGCTTATTGGAACTGTGTGCTCATTTGAACTGCATGTTTATTGGAACTGTGTGCTTATTGGAACTGTGTGCTCATTTGAACTGCATGTTTATTGGAACTGTGTGCTTATTGGAACTGTGTGCTTATTGGAACTGTATGCTCATTTGAACTGCATGTTTATTGGAACTGTGTGCTTATTGGAACTTCGTGCTTATTGGAACTGTGTGCTCATTTGAACTGCATGTTTATTGGAACTGTGTGCTTATTGGAACTGTGTGCTTATTGGAACTGTGTGCTTATTGGAACTGTGTAATCACTGGAACTGTGTGCTTATTGGAACTGTATACTCATTGGAACTGTGTACATATTGGAATTGTGTGCTCATTGGAACTGTGTACTTATTGGAACTGTGTACTCATTGGAACTGTGTGCTTATTGGAACTGTGTGCTTATTGAAACTGTGTGCTCATTGGAACTGTGTGCTTATTAGAACTGTGTGCTCATTGGAACTGTGTGCTTGTTGGAACTGTGTACTCATTTGAACTGTGTGCTTATTGGAACTGTGTGCTCATTGGAACTGTGTGCTCATTGAAAATGTGCATTCATCAAAGAGAATATTGAAGGTTGAATAAGAGATATAGGGAGGTCAATAAGTTGCAATCACTGACACCTTTATTTATTGCTACTGATATACTTCATGTAGTCATTCATGTACATGTTCTGTTAGTGATGTCATTTCACCCAGAAAAGTCTTAAAGTTTTGTCACTTGTATTCTAATGAGCTATACTTGATTTTAGATGCTATATCAGAGAGATGTTTAAAACATGAAAAATAGCTTATAGTGTTAATTCCACCCGGATTTTATACATTTATGTATTTCCAAAGTGGTAACTTGTGTAAGTTAAATTAGCTGACCTGGATAGTTACCAGTAGTTACCCACCCACATGCAGAGGTCTACCAAGATTAGGTATTAAATATACGAGGGGTGATCCAAAAGTCTTGGACACACTGCTCTTATTTTGTTGGTTTTTCGATAAAATTACTTAAAACTCCAATAATAAATACCAATAACTTAAATACTTTGTGTATTAATTTAATGGAGAAATAATTTATTTAATGTACATGTAGATAGTTTTAGATATAGGGAACAGAACAGTATTCACACATGGCAACTTTCAGCCTTAACTGTTGCCGCTGTTTGACTTGTTTTGCTAGTCTTCACCTCTATCTTTCTTTGAATTTTGAATGTTTTTTATTACTCATTGGAGGAGGTATAGAGTGGCACTCAAGGAGCATTTGTATCACTTAAGCTAGGATGGTAGCATGAATGTCTTCCATTCATGGATAAAGCGGCATGAAAAAATGTGTTCAGAATCATGTAATCATGTAATTTCAATGAAAGACAACAAAGTTAGAGCGGTGTCAATATAAAACCTTCTTGAGCTCCCCCTTAATAAAAGATCCCTTTTTAGAGAGATACACAAATTAAATTGCCCTTTACTTAAAGTACATGCTTGCTCAGGTTCAATTCAATTTAAAATGATTTATTTATTAAACCACCACCCATTCATTAAGTATTAGGCACCCCTTAAAATAACGTTTGAAGAATAACATTTACAATTGCTCCAAAGCCTCAATAAAAAACCTGCGTAATTGAATCATTTATCAGAAGTTAATTTAATAGCAATAATCAAGCTAAGTGTTCAAATTACTGCAATCTGCCCTTCCTTGGTTACAGAGTTCATAACAATTGAACAATTAGAAACATTTGTCAAGCACCATAGCACCAACTAAACATACTTTTTGCATCAATTAATGCGTCAGATTGTTTTAGGCAAATGGATCTTACAAAGTTAAAAGTTAAATTACAAAATAAATGATCTTCTACAGTAGCATATGCGGTTACAAATTTTAACGTCTTGAATCCCAGGCTCTAAAATCGGTTGAAACCAGAGACTTTTCATTTTTTCCCATCTTTTGACATTTTACTGCATATTTATACAACTTGATAAAATTAGTAAAATTAGACAGCAGAGAGCATTTCTACATATTTTAAAACAAGTTTTGTGTAAATTGGATGAAAATTGTAAAAATAAGAGCAATTTTAGTGAAAATTTTTGTGACGGATTTTCTCGTCACTCTAGGTTTCAAGGTCATTTCTGAGGTGACGAGAAATCTCGTCACTCCAGGTAGTCAAGAGGTTAAAGAATCATCGAACAGAGGATGATCAAACTCTGTAAACCATTTTTGAAGAACATGTTTCACTTCCTACCATCATCTTCAAGTCAGCATCATCAGTCCTCCTTAGAATTCATTCACTTTTCTTATCATGCTATATCTATTTGTCTCTTACACTTATTTTCCAATCACATTTATGCCTTATATGTATTTCTTTATTGGTGAATGTGTCTGTAATGCCTCAAGGTAATTGATATTATTACATTTTGTTAATTGGAATTTTTAATTTATGCAATAAATACTGGGAAAAAATTCTTAGAAGAAAAATTTGATAAAACTCAATACTGTATAAAAATGGAAGTATAAAAACCATAGCAACATACATGCATACAAGAAAGTTCCCAAAAGCCATAGAATTGATGATTTAATTTTTTTTTAAATAAAAAATTAAATTGATGATTTGCTAATAATTCCATTGTTGGCCTGTTTTTTATTTTGTTTACCACCAATGAAGGTGAGCAATACCACTTGGGTATATCCCTTATATATGCGGTCGTAATTATCTTAATTAGCCTGGAAGATAGAAAGAAACCCCTCCTCAGAGGAGCCCTGTGTTCTTTTATGTGCAACCATACATAGACATACATGTACACACCACAGCCTTTTGTAGGAGTTGTGGACCACTCAGTCAAACACCCTGAAGTACTTTACGCCAACAAGCAAATTAAGTCGGGGATCCAATCCGGGACCTTTTGTGTAAGAGGCACCTGTGCTACCGCTGAGCTATACGGGTGGACTGTTACTATGACATCATAATGAATTGAAGTTAAGTCATACTATTTGATTGTTTCAGGTATTATTTGAGTCGCTTCAAGGATGCATACCGCCAGGCTGCAATTGATGTCATGTTGGGTAACCCTATATCTGAAGAGCTCACTATTCTCATGGGAGGACCCGCAAAGATCGACCCGGTAAGTTGTCATACATGAGTATATCAACCCAACTATCACCCATGATTACGTCCAGTGATCTTTTGTCTCTCCCTTTTGTTCTAAAATTTTTTTCAAGATCTAATTAGGAGGCCCCAACATGCTATATTTCTTCAATAAACACTTCTTATTGTCCAAAGATCAATGTACACACCTGGTCTTTTAAAAGAGGGCAGCACCATCTGACCATCCAATGCATCCTTTGTATAGTAAATGATCTCTGGTTTCTTTGGGTTCCCAGTAGTCTTGCTTCAAGACCCTTGAACCCCCCCCCCCCCTATCTACTTTACATGTGTTGTGTTGGAAAATTAGATAAGGGGGTCCATAGTCTTGAAGCTAGACTAGATTCCCAGCAATGCATCCATGATTGACAGAGCTATTTATTTTTTTACCCTTTGTGATTGTTGTTTCACTTGTAGGTTAATGAAGGTAGTGAACTGAGAGAGAAAGAGGAAGATGTCCTCAGCTTGATACAGGAGTGCAAGATCCTGTTGATAGGGGACAATGAACACTGTTTAGGGGGTTGGGGACTCATAGATTGCAGCTCAGGGTAAGTGATAGGGGACAATGAACACTGTTTAGGAGGTTGGGGACTTATAGATTGCAGTTCAGGGTAAGTGATAGGGGACAATGAACACTGTTTAGGGGGTTGGGGACTCATAGATTGCAGCTCAGGGTAAGTGATATGGGACAATGAACACTGTTTAGGGGGTTGGGGACTCATAGATTGCAGCTCAGGGTAAGTGATAGGGGACAATGAACACTGTTTGGGAGGTTGGGGACTCATAGATTGCAGTTCAGGGTAAGTGATAGGGGACAATGGACACTGTTTAGGGGGTTTGGGACTTATAGATTGCAGTTCAGGGACAATGAACACTTAAGGGGGTTGGGGACTCATAGATTGCAGCTCAGGGTAATTGATAGGGGACAATGAACACTGTTTGGGAGGTTGGGGACTGATAGATTGCAGTTCAGGGTAAGTGATAGGGGACAATGAACACTGTTTGGGAGGTTGGGGACTTATAGATTGCAGCTCAGGGTAAGTGATAGGGGACAATGAACACTGTTTGGGAGGTTGGGGACTCATAGATTGCAGTTCAGGGTAAGTGATAGGGGACAAGGGGGTTGGGAACTCATAGATTGCAGCTCAGGGTAAGTGATAGGGGACAATGAACACTGTTTGGGAGGTTGGGGACTGATAGATTGCAGTTCAGGGTAAGTGATAAGGGACAATGAACACTGTTTAGGAGGGTGGGGACTGATAGATTGCAGTTCAGGGTAAGTGATAAGGGGCAATGAACACTGTTTAGGAGGTTGGGGACTTATAGATTGCAGTTCAGGGTAAGTGATAAGGGACAATGAACACTGTTTAGGAGGTTGGGAACTTATAGATTGCAGTTTAGGGTAAGTGATAAGGGACAATGAACACTGTTTAGGAGGTTGGGGACTGATAGATTGCAGTTCAGGGTAAGTGATAAGGGGCAATGAACACTGTTTAGGAGGTTGGGGACTTATAGATTGCAGTTCAGGGTAAGTGATAAGGGACAATGAACACTGTTTAGGAGGTTGGGAACTTATAGATTGCAGTTTAGGGTAAGTGATAAGGGACAATGAACACTGTTTAGGAGGTTGGGGACTGATAGATTGCAATTCAGGGTAAGTGATAAGGGACAATGAACACTGTTTAGGAGGTTGGGGACTGATAGATTGCAGTTCAGGGTAAGTGATAGGGGACAATGAACACTGTTTAGGAGGTCGGGGACTCATAGATTGCAGTTCAGGGTAAGTGATAGGGGACAATGAACACTGTTTAGGAGGTTAAGCGTAATCTCATTAATTACAGTAAGTGTGTACTTGAGTGCTTTTAAGCGTAATCTCATTAATTACAGTAAGTGTGTACTTGAGTGCTTTTAAGCGTAATCTCATTAATTACAGTAAGTGTGTACTTGAGTGCTTTTAAGCGTAATCTCATTAATTACAGTTAGTGTGTGCTTGAGTGCTTTTAAGCGTAATCTCATTAATTCAATAAGTGTGTACTTGAGTGCTTTTAAGCGTAATCTCATTAATTACAGTAAGTGTGTACTTGAGTGCTTTTAAGCGTAATCTCATTAATTACAGTAAGTGTGTACTTGAGTGCTTTTAAGCGTAATCTCATTAATTACAGTAAGTGTGTACTTGAGTGTTTTTGGTATTAAGTGTAAGCTCAGTGATATCTTGAAATAAATTGTGGGTCTTGTTGTATGCTTGTAGGAGCAGTGATGACCAAGATGTCGACACCATACTTCTGTTGACCAACATAGCATATTATGTCGCCCAGTGAGTATAAACAACAGACCAAGTGAGAGCATGAAATACATGTACAGGGGAAGGGGAGGGAAGAGTGGATTTGGATTTTCCCATAAATTATGCCATTTTCATTGAAATTAGAACCTGGGGTGTATTGGCTTTAAATAATCACTACTCTCCTGTACTATACATACAGTCAATGTAGCAACATGGATGACCTCCCGTTTTTTTTATAAGATTTTTGGTTTGCTCAATTTACACCTCGCTTTTGCTAGGCCTACATTAATTGAAGTAAGAGCAATGAATTTGACATTTTGTACTTATGTTAATTTGACAAAGTTTTGACTAAAAATGTGAAATGCAGCTTAATTTAAAAACCAAATTCCTAACCACCAGTGTATTTTGATTGTTTTGAAGGTTTTAATTGAGAAAAACCAGAATTCCAAAAGAAAATCCATGTTGTAGCTTTGAACAGAGCTAGAGAATTATATGAAACTACTTTCATAATCAGAACAAATGGGTAAAAATTATGTGAATCATTTAAAGATGGCGTTGCATATACAGCAGAAAATACATTTGACGTGTTCTCTCATAATTTTATTTTTTCATCTTTTAGCTATGACGATGAAGTTGAAAAGGTCACTGATTACCAGCGGATACAACTTGATCAGCTAGAGTCCATAGATTTAGGTAAGTCTGAGGATACCTTATAATGGGTATATGCGTATATTGAGTCTTAATTATACCATTGTACAAAGTTTGGGGGATATCGAGAATGGAATACTGTTGGCCCAACATTGTTTATATTTTATTATGTCATCAAAAAAAGTGGTGACATATTGTTTTGGTCTCAGTTTTTTGTGGCGGTGGTTTGTGGTTGGTGATCGGTTGGTGGTGGTTGATGGTGGTTGGTCTTACAACGTCCAATAACTTAACAAATACTGTTTAGACTGACTTTAATTTTTTTCAAAATCATCTACAAGTTTTGACCTTCAATGATCTTTTCAAGGTCAAAAAAGGTTCAAAAAGGTCTTTTTCAACTTGCTTCAAATTGACCAAATATTTTTTTCATCTACAAGTTATCAGAAGTTAAAATCTGACTTTAGATTTGAGATTTGACCTTCAATGACCTTTTCAGGGTCAAAATAGGGTCATAAAAGGTCTTTTTTCAACTTCCTTCAAATTGACCATTTTTTCAAAATCGTCTACAAGTTCTCAAAAGTTCAAATCTGACTATAGATTTGACCGTCGATGACATTCTTAAGGTCAAAAAAGATTTGACATTCAATGACCTTCTCAAGGTCAAAAAGGTCTTTTTTCAACTTGCTTCAAATTGACCAATTTTTTTCAAAATCATCTAGTAGTTCTTAGAAGTTCAAATCTGACTTAAGATTGAACCAATAATATTGTGAGCAACTGGGTGGTGATATTTTGTCATGTTAATGCCTATGTATGTATATGTCCTATGTGAATAGAAATTCTGCTTGAAAGCTGATTTTCAAAATGCCCACTGGCTCCAAAATGGCTGTCAATTCAGTATTCATGGTACAACATATAAATGTATATGAAACTGCAATGCTTTAAATTAAACAGAAACAGATTGTGTTTACAGCAATTTTGGAAGGTGATGCATGTACAAATGTACTTTATCGTGCATTCTTAGGGAAATCTATCGTGCTTTACATGTATATAACCGACAAAATGCCATCTTTGAATAAACATTGTAACATGGTGGCCATCTTATTCTATTACATTCAGTCAAATTGAATTATTGAAATGATATCACTTGTCAGCAATAGGAATTTTAATCCTACATAAACTCACAAGACCAATGCCATTGATAATATCTCCAAAGAGACAGTTTCACCAGATGAAGACATTTGATTCAAGGTCTAGTGTTAATACAGAATGGATCTTTTGCATGGAATATATTCTTGAATACAAATCACAATTACAGAACTTGTCAATAATTGTTATAGCTAGTCATTTCAAAACATAGTCAAATGTTATCCCTCTTTGATGATTAATGGTTCAACTTTGACTGCACTTTGACTGCATTATGCAGTCTATGATGAATACTGGATATAGTATTAAAGATCCAAACAAACACGATTTTTTATCCCAATTAAAAGGTATGATAGTAAATACCCAATACTCCTTTACTTCACTTTCTAAATTGGATCATTCATAAACTACATTAGTATCCCATTTCATCCAGTGAGCTTTTAACTGATTAAAGAGCCATTCCGTATTAAAGTGGTGTTTGATAATACATACTTGACCGATGTGTCACCTCAGTTTAATTAGTATAAACAGCTTTGATACCATTCCTAGATGATTGTTCCCCAGATTCATTTTTAAAGTCAGCACGGTAACTAGTCATCAGGGATAGTGATTTTTTATTGATCCTTTAATAGCGTGGCTGTATGTCCCAATATAACTGCTCATATAACATCATATATGCCTTAGATATATTTTGGGACCATATCATGAGCACAGTTTTGCCAATATATTGAGAAAATCAACAGGACAACCAAAGAACAACCAAATGTCTAGAACACAATAAGTCTAAAACAACATAAATTTTTTTAGATTAATTTAGATTGCAAAACCCTTTTAAGTAATCAAAATAACATTCCCAAAGGATAAGAATATGTTTTGATAAAAAAAAAGATTGCCTCAGTCGGGAATCATACCCCAACTTTTTGGACAAAACATAGATAGAGAAGTCTGACGCGCTACCTACTGCGCCACACGTTCACTACATGTAAGTCTGGTCAAATTTTACAATAATATGAATAATTGAAAAAAAAATAATATAAGTGCGCTTTTATTTCAAAATGATCAATAAATATGACTGATATTGTTGAAATGTATGTTTTTTGGAATTTTTTTCATCTGATTTAATAAATAACGATGTTTTATTGAGCATCAAACTTCCCGTCGTCAGTCTTGGCAAATACAATCGGTTGCCAGGATATTGAGCCCAGGCAGCCAATCACAGATCGGAGCACATTGAAGCGGGCTATTTCAATTTTATTTCGAACATTTGTCAAATTACGATTGATGCAGGATGAAATTATGGCTTAGAACAATCATCAAATTGATACCGTTAATGAATTGTCTGAAGCCCCAACATTGGTAAGTCGATAGAAATACTTGTTTTACATAATATAACACGAAAAGAGGGGTTACTCTAATTGTGCTTTTGGACGACCTGCTTGCTTTAATGCTGCTCTTTGGATTTTTATGTGCAATACTTTCAAAATTGGTTCTGATTCATTGATAAACAGACAAACAATAACTCGGATGCGAGTAGGTAGTTGCCAGTTTCACCACCAAGTGGCTCATTCAGGTCAGATAGCATGGCAGTATAGCAATTTCCCTTTAACTTAAATGTTTATCAGTTTTAGTTGTTCGATTTTCATATCACCCTTCTAATAGTTCTGCAAATTAAAATATACCCAGTAAAATAAAATATTATCCATCCAATACAAGAAAAGATATTTCACTTTTTGTAATTTTTATAACATGGGGTCTATGAGGAATCACCAAACTCAAAGTCACATTTTCCCAAAAAATTAAATTTTCAAAATTGATAAACAATTTAAGAAAACAATTTTCTCGATGTACTTTCACATGAAAATTTCAAATATGACATCATTTTGACTGAATTTTGAATATTTAATAACGTAAATCAAGATTATTTCTACTCGCATTTAGTCTATTGACCTAAAATGTGCTAAGTGACACTTTCTATCTGTCTCAAACTTTTTGCTGATGGTGTTTGGTGTTTGGGATTCGGTGATTGGCAGTCGGTGTCTTAAAGAAATGATTTGTGGCATTTTGCATGTTAATTCCTTGTTATATTCTGACTTTTGTACTTATTTGAAGATAACGAATTATTTGTTTATATATTATCATTTATTTTAACAACATAACATTACAATAAAATAAATTGAACTTCATGTACATGTAAATGTTAGAAGACACTATTGAAATAGTACCATAAGAAGCATTTTACTAGTATTTTATGAGTTAATTATTTTTTCCTGGTATTCATACACACATCTAGCCATATAGGATTATTTTTATCATAATAGATACTTTATTTAATGATGGTACTACTGAACATGCGTTGCTCTATTAATATGAATGAAAAGAAAAAAATAACAAGTCCCTCCGACAGGCAGGCCCGTAGTCAGGGGGAGGGGTTTAAGCAACCCCCCCCCCACATTGCCAAACATTCTTTCAAGGTCATACAATTTTTTTACCATTCTGAACCCCAACTGGAATTTTTCAAAAAGTGAACCCTCTTGGCAAAACCTGGCTACAGGCCTGCTCTGATATGGAACTATTTTGATTGATTTGATGTACAGTTTAAAAATGTTACAAATTGTCTAGTTACCACTGTTCCACAACAAGTTACTTTGACAGAATGTCAATGTAACAAAATAGATGGACTTCCTGGAAATGAGTTTTTTGTTTTCTCGATTTAAACTTATGTACAAGTCATGTTGCGGATTATCATTTGGCACTAAGTTAGACAAAATAGTCTAGCTTTTAGAAATGCTTTTTAATTAAAATTTGATTTGTAAATGAAGCTGTAATTGATGCATTTAGACCATAGCTTTTTTACATTGACGTTAGTCGTCAAAGTAACATACATTGGTAATATAACTGACTTTCGTTGATGTAATAAAAGCATGGGGCTAAATATATGAATAAATGCAACTTCATTTAAAAAACAAATGACAAATCAAAGAAACTTATTAAAACTAAACTATATTTCCTAGCTTTGCACCAAATTATAATCTACAACTTGACTTATAAGTAGGTTTAAATTGAGCAAACAAAAAATCGTAACCAGGAAGTTCATTCATTTTGTTACATTGACGTTCCATCAAAGTAACCAGTTGTGGAACAGTGTGAGCAGATAAAGTATGAACAGTAGAATAAAATACAAGATGTCAAGCCTTGTCATCCTTTTACACAATATGATAGATAACAAGTAATAAAATCAGGATAAAAATAATGCCTGAAATCAGAATGTGCCTTAAGAAATATACAAGTACATGTGCACATCTAATAATACCAAACAATTATAGTCATATGTAGTTAACTTATTAATTTGTCCTCAATTCTTCTTTTGGTAACATTCAGTGTTGGTAGGTGTTCACTACAGAGGGTAATTTATACAGAAGTCAGTAGAGTATGTGCGGAAGAAGGATGTCCACTAGAGACAGGTGTTCACTAGAGAGAGACCTGTTTACTAAGACAGGTTTTACTATACTAATATTACAAGATTAAGACTCCAGATTTAGAGGAATCTTACATATTTCAAGCTGAATGGTAAGAGAAAAAAATGTTCAATGTTGGTAGGTGTTCACAACAGAGAGGTAATTTATACAGAAGTTAGTAGAGGATATGCAGAGGAATGGTGTCCACTAGAGACAGGTGTTCACTAGTGTTGTCGCGATGTGCCATAATCGTACATCGATGCATCGGCAATTTTCAGTAGTAAACATCGATGCACATCGCGATGTACATCAAGAAAAAGTTCGAGAAAAGTGCACTGAAATTACCGAACGCTAATGCACTAAAATATCGAACAGAACAAATTAATAAGAGTACGCTGGTACATCCGGGAACATAGTAACGGTGAAATGAAAGTAAAGTAATTTTTTTAGATTAATGGTTCATTTCGACTAGCTAAAACAGTTTTAAAGCGAAAGAATATCAGAAAACATTTGAAAATGAAATAAGACACGAAAAAAGGTAAGCAATTTGCGTCAAAATAAGATAAGAAAGGGCGATTTTTAGCAAATTGAAATTTTTTAAAAACATTGATGTTTTGTTTCAGACATCGATGCATCGTCAGAACCAGCTTTGGCGATGTATATCGCGATGTATCGATTAATCGCGACAACACTAGTGTTCACTGGAGAGAGACCTGTTTACTAAGACAGGTTTTACTATACTAATATTACAATATTAAGATACCAGATTTAGAGGAATCTTACATATTTCAAGCTGAATGGTAGTGAAAAAATGTTCAATGTTGGTAGGTGTTCGCTACAGAGAGGTAATTTATACAGAAGTTAGTAGAGGATATGCAGAGGAATGATGTCCACTAGAGACAGGTGTTCATTAGAGAGAGGTGTTCACTAAGACAGGTTTTGCTGTTTTCATTATATCACTCTTTAGCTTACAATCGCATGATTGGTCAAAACTGGGCCACATGTCATGAAAGATCCAGCTACATGTATATTCTATTTCTATTTATTTTAGATGCAACAGGCATATTTGCCCACTAATGCATTGGCCATGTTTGTCAAACTATGAAAACCATTGAATAACAAGCTGTATTTACCAAAAATATTTTTAAAAAATAATACATTTAGGAAAATATAAGTATAAACCTTCGAGGAATGTCACTTATGAAAGATGCACATGTATTCACATTGATCAATTATAATTATTTTATTATAATTTCACATAGACATGTAAAAGTCCAAATGGAAAGAAAGAAGTTCTGATTTTTTGTTTGAACAATATTGCCAGATTGGTTTTTCAGATATCGAAGAGTGTAAAACATATTTGTAGTGCTCTCAATCAAGTTGAGAACTTTGAGTCATTTCTGTGCTCGTTTCAGAACCTTTTCCCCTCAGAAACCCACAACAAATCAGTTGTACAAGTGTCTCCCTAAACCGTTGCGAAAATATAAGATAGATCAGGAAATTGACTGAAGAATTAATTGTTAGGAGGAGTGAACCAATGACGTACAAGTATGTCCTTGAGCCATAATTTGGCCCTGGGACCCCCCATGAATCTAACATGTATGTGACACTTATTCCAAATGGCCATGTTTGACAGATTATGAATACAACAACAACGACAGAAAACATGATTGTTGTGGTGCGTTCTTTGGATTTTTCTCGAGCTTTGATGTCGTCACTTTTACCCAGTGAAAGCCCACCCCCACCAATAGATTTCCTGATAGTGAAGACAATACGTGCGTTCATAATTATCAGACATAGCAAGGGGACAACACAGTTGATCGCATAGTAAGCAAGTGTGAGATAAATCATCGCATATGCAAAACCATTGATCTGCATATAAACACCATAGCCACCATATATAACCCAACTATTGGTGCATAAGTCAAAGCGGACTGGTCGGCTGTCAAACAATTTTGGCAGGTTGAAACCAATGACAAATATCAAAATCGCGACAGATGCAATTTTCACTCTAAGAGGTGTAAACATGCCTTTTACTTTGAAAGGGTAACATGTTGCGACATATCTTTCTACCGTGATGGCTAATACACATAAAGTTGACCACAAACGTGTTGTATCATAAAGTGTCCAGGTGTAACGATACGCAATGGCATACATTCCCATATATGGATCAAACCAATTCGTATAAGATGAAATCGCACGCAATGTTGATGTAACAAAAAAGCTTATTAAGCATGTACAGTCTGCTATTGCCAAGAACTGTATCAGGATCTTGGTTGTCCGGCCAGATATGTTTCCTTTTTGGAATACCACGAGGATAAAGATGTTTCCGATAAGTCCAAAGACAACAAGGGCACCGATGATGTATATGTCGATCGTAATGCGGAAGCTGACCAGACTTGCAGATGGAGGAGGTCTCGGGGGTGGGCAGGTTGAATTATCTCTAAGTGCAGGTTGGCTGCTGTTCTTGAAATCATCCTGTCCTATTGGTTCAGCTGTGGTGTTGAAGTGTTCCTCAGTTGTAACTGAAATGGCAAAGTAAATTTTATATGTAGGTCAATGCTACCATCTGAAAGTCAAGGTGTGGTGTTGAAGTGTTCCTCAGTTGTAACTGAAATGGCAAAGTAAATTTTATATGTAGGTCAATGCTACCATCTGAAAGTCCAGGTGTTGTGTTGAAGTGTTCCTCAGTTGTAACTGAAATGGCAAAGTAAATTTTATATGTAGGTCAATGCTACCATCTGAAAGTCCAGGTGTTGTGTTGAAGTGTTCCTCAGTTGTAACTGAAATGGCAAAGTAAATTTTATATGTAGGTCAATGCTACCATCTGAAAGTCCAGGTGTGGTGTTGAAGTGTTCCTCAGTTGTAACTGAAATGGCAAAGTAAATTTTATATGTAGGTCAATGCTACCATCTGGAAGTCCAGGTGTGGTGTTGAAGTGTTCCTCAGTTGTAACTGAACCAAAGTAAATTTTATATGTAGGTCAATGCTACCATCTGAAAGTCCAGGTGTGGTGTTGAAGTGTTCCTCAGTTGTAACTGAAATGGCAAAGTAAATTTTATATGTAGGTCAATGCTACCATCTGAAAGTCCAGGTGTGGTGTTGAAGTGTTCCTCAGTTGTAACTGAAATGGCAAAGTAAATTTTATTTGTAGGTCAATGCTACCATCTGAAAGTCCAGGTGTTGTGTTGAAGTGTTCCTCAGTTGTAACTGAAATGGCAAAGTAAATTTTATTTGTAGGTCAATGCTACCATCTGAAAGTCCAGGTGTGGTGTTGAAGTGTTCCTCAGTTGTAACTGAAATGGCAAAGTAAATTTTATATGTAGGTCAATGCTACCATCTGGAAGTCCAGGTGTGGTGTTGAAGTGTTCCTCAGTTGTAACTGAAATGGCAAAGTAAATTTTATATGTAGGTCAATGCTACCATCTGAAAGTCCAGGTGTGGTGTTGAAGTGTTCCTCAGTTGTAACTGAAATGGCAAAGTAAATTTTATATGTAGGTCAATGCTACCATCTGAAAGTCCAGGTGTGGTGTTGAAGTGTTTCCTCAGTTGTAACTGAAATGGCAAAGTAAATTTTATTTGTAGGTCAATGCTACCATCTGATAGTTAAGTGTACATGTTTTTTTAGTGATCAAACACTGTACACTAGCCCTGGAGTCATCTTGATTGATCTTCAACAATTAAAAAAATAAAGACACGTTTTTTGACAGCTTTTGGCCCAGGTTTTCAGAATTGTTTCAACTCCAATCAACTTGTAACTTACACCACTATTATAAAGTGTATGTTACGGCGATGATGAATATACATATAATGACATTAGGCTAATGTGTCATGATTTGATACTTTTGATACTATTGTCAATAAAAGAAATATAAAATAGCACACATATTAATAGAAATGGTATATTCTCTGCCATTATACACTCTAGGATTTTTTATTAACATATATTTGATTACCTGATCATTAACTGGTAACTAATAATAAATAATATTGTAATGGTTCTATTAATGCATATATCAATTGTTTTATTCCTGGGGGAGCATGTGGGGTATTGCTCCTCTTCCATTATGTATGAGACATAAGTGCTAGTTTTTATACACAAGTTTATATACTACAGGGTGGGCCAAAAAAAAGCCACTTTTTTTCAAGACACTATAACTTTTTTATTTTGCAACCTACATACCCCAAATTTTGCAGTTATATAGTGCCAAGGGTTCTTAGTAATAATATAATGTAACAAGTCCTTCAACTTGGATTATATCTGATCTAGAAGAGGAGTTCAATTGGTCCGCCACGCCATTTGATAGATTTTAGTTTTAGTCGCCTTGCTGATATAGCATTAACTAGATTTTTTTCAATGTGTCCTAATTGCCAGCTTTAGTTAAGGAATTTTTTAGATTGGGTACCTTCATACCATCTCCTGGAGACCTCCCCATACCCTATACTCACTTGGGTTTGAATTAGGGCTATTAGTTTGCGGTCATCAGGGTGTATCAGTTTAGGAACATTATGCAAATTATGCTTATTTCTCATGGCACACCACATGTTAAAGTGAGATGCTGGTGACATATTTTATTCAAGTAAAAGTGTATAATTCATGATCAATGGCTAGATAACAATCTCAAGTTTCATTTGTTATGTAAATTATGATTTTGTATCAAAAATTAAAAAGTTATAGCATTTTGAAAAAAAAGTGGCGTTTTTTTGGCCCACCCTGTATATGTACTTAATGAATAAACCCAAGGAGCTTGCGTGTCTCTGCATTAGCACCAAGCTTAGCATGTTCAGTGCTCTAGACCGCTTGGCCAACTCGAAAACCCCCCAAAAAGTTTGTTTCATCATCCAATCTAATGAGAGAGGACAAGTGTTACCACTCATCACATCAGAGGGTAACATTCTTACGCACATTCACACACACAATTAGCTCGATTGTCCTTAAGAACCCAGACCAGGTCTCTACAACTGAAAGCTCAGACAGTGATCATAGATACACAAGGAGCTCATCATGCTTGCATCTCAAACTCACAACTCTCCAACCTTTTTTGTGGACGACAGTTGGCGTCTGTAACAAATTGTTGTAACAAATTCTTCAACTTCCAACTGCTTAGATTGGCGTCAATTCTTTTCAAAATCATCTACAAGTTCTCAGAAATTCAAATCTGACTTAAGACTTGACCTTTAATGACCTTTTCAAGATCAAAAAGTATTTCCTTTCATTTTGCCTCAAATTGACCAATTGTTTCATGAAAATCATTTACAAGTTTTCAGAAGTTCAAATCTGACTTTAGATTTGAGATAAGAATTTCAGTGACCTTTTCAATGTCAAAAAAGGTCAAAAAGGTATTTTTCAACTTGCCTCAGATTGACCTAATTGTTTTTTCAAAATTATCTACAAGTTCTCAGAAATTTAAATCTGACTTAAGATATGTATGCCTTGACCTTACTTACTGTAAATGTTTCAGAAAGATTGAAATAAAGAGTGAGTTGGGTTCGAAGAATGAATATATTTATTTTACTTTTAGTATAATGTACATATGTCGTTTATCATGATAAATAGCCCAGTAAATCATTTGTTTTTGTGACTTAATGTTTCTGCCCTAAAAATATTATGCCTAGCTCTAAATTGTAATTTGAGTCTTTCCCAGGGACTTCCTCTCTAATAGAAGACATGCTGTTTACATTGTCTTAAAGTCATTTGCTAATTTAGAAGCCTGTTTTCAGTCTTAACATCAGTTTATACTTTGCATATATTTTGTAAGATGTAAGTCATCAGCATTCATCTGAGCTATCAGATCTCGCAACAAATGTAAGATTGCCAGTGACATCTGGGTATGGCTCCTTACAACAAGGGTAGAACTTGGTATGCTTGGTCTGTGTATGCACCTGCACTTGCCACTCCTCATTCTCTTGGTAATCATTCAGATCAATCTCCTTCTCAGAGGTAAGATCAAGTTGATACCCATCCCTCGTCCAGCTTCCAAATTTCAGTGGGCAATTTATGCTGCACTTGTTGGGTGTTTTCTCTGTTTTTTTACAACTGGAGATGATCTCCATGCTTGGGACCCAAAGAACAGTGCCATCATTGTTGACTACAGCCAGGGCTTCAAACAACATCTCTGATTTTTTCAAACTGCAAGACACAATAACATGAATTGTGTGAGATAAATATGTACATATATTATCTGATTACATAATATTAACAAAAAGCATAAAGGTCGATGTTGGATGGTATATTTGAGGATTTTTGTATTTCATCATTACCCCGTTGTCTAGAATGAGGCTAGTATGCTAGAAATAAGGCTCTGAATAAGACAAATAAATGTTATGATGCATATAACCACCTAAAAAGTAGCTAGCTACATCAATCATAGTCTTTCAATGGGGTTTAAATAATAAATGAATGCCAACTACACATATACATGTACATGTACATGACACCTACTGGGCCTCTAGGAAGACCTGTTTTGTACTGATAGAGCTACCTAGAATAAATATAGTTTTCAAATCAGACAACATGTGATTGCAAATTTGATTGGTTAGCTTGAATTTGATTGACCTGTTTTGATTGGCTAAGGCATACAAACATTATCTCAGATTCAAAAAATCCATTGTAGAGAAAGCATTCTTTTTTTTGTTTTTTGATGATGATATAAGCGCATTTTTATTGCATACATTCCCCAGGCCTGTCAACTTGGGATCACCTAACATGAGTGACTTACAAATGTTCTCAAACACCTTCCTTCAAATTGTAGGCACCTTAGTTCAAAACTGGAGGGGGGTCCCAGGAGGGGAGTAGGTACAAAAAATGTTGATACACATTACATATACACATATTTCAAACCAAATGTGTGACATATTCATAATTCACGTGAAAGATCCGAACAGAATACGTTCGTTTTTTGGCATTCGTTTTTTTTCCACATCAGCATTTTATAAAAGCCAAATTTTTTGAAATATCAATGATTTTTATCATACACGCAAAATTGATGTGTGATTTCAATTTATCCAGCAAATGTGTGACAAACACGTCTATTGTGTGAGGGTTGACAGGGCAGATTCCCATATATAGGGCTTTGTATAAAAAACCTCCTACCTCATACCCACCTACCCACGTACGTGGGACATGATACAGGCTTTGAAAGGTTCAATTTTAAAAATCTTATTTTATTAAATCTTAGTTTATGATGAATTATAGATGCATTTGTAACGACCCTTGATAGTAAGTTGCTACTACAGCCCAGCTGGGTTCGATCCCCACTCGGGGCATCAAATTTAGCACACTCTCTATTAATTTCTTTATCTAGCCTGTTGGACCTATGCTCGTGGCCCGGTGTTAGTTAGTTATTCCCCTTGGGCGCCCTCGGGTCATTAGACATTAAAATGCACCCATATGCCTTTATTTATGGACCTGTCAT
Source organism: Owenia fusiformis (assembly GCA_903813345.2). NCBI lineage: Eukaryota > Metazoa > Annelida > Polychaeta > Sabellida > Oweniidae > Owenia > Owenia fusiformis. The sequence continues at coordinate 35,818,985 of CAIIXF020000005.1, read as the reverse complement.
CTGTCTGCAATTGTAGAAATTTTTATAATTTGAGCTTTTTTGAGATTAAATAATCTTTGAAATTGAACCCTTCAATGACTGTATCATGTCCCACGTAGGTGGGTAGGTGGGTATGAGGTAGGAGTTTTTTTTTATACAAAGCCCTATATATAGTACATGAATCTTTTATTTTCTGATTTTTCTCATTATTCGCCTTAAAATTCTAGAGAGTGTGTTAGTACCTTACACTTCAGTTGTTGGACTTGTTGCTTGGGTCAAATAGAAAATGTCTATTTTGATTGGATAGCTTGAATTTGATTGCCCTGTTTTGATTGGGTTGTAGAATAAGCTTTCTTTACCTGTTGTATAGAACAATATCAGGTTTCCACATTTTTTCGATTGGAACACGAATGGAATTTATTCCAGCGTAATCTTCGGGATCCCATTGCAGGAACTCATTCTTCCAAGTCTAAAATTATAAACGCCAAATTAGGACATAAGATAGCCATGTTATACAAAAGAGTGACATGTGAATAAAATGTAAATGTTGTGAATTACAAAAATCACGGTTCTGTGACAATTATAAGAATATAGTAATTAGCAATATAAGATTGTCTCAAAAGTGTGTCAATTGAAGGTTTTTAAAAGTTTATGACAAAAAGTGTAGAGCTCTTACCAATCTAAGCCAAATGATTACTTTCATGTGGGAGTAATCAAGCTCTAAGAGATTCAGAAGAGCAATTCCAACATTCACACTCAATGTAGATGTCATGTTCAGAACTGGAATGACATCTTTTGATGGCAGATTGTCTACCATATTCATAAGCCTTAAAGCTGGCAGATCATCATATATATTCTGTTGTACATTGGGCCTGAAAAAAATGAATACAGAAGTGTATACATGTTCAACAATAAACAATGAAACAACAGAAATTCATTCCATGATGATTTTAAAATATACTCACATTTTATTCTTCTTTTTCATTTTCTCATGTTTGTTTGTTCTCGATTTCTTATTTGGTCTCCGTTTTGCATCAAGCGATTCAGTGATTAAACACAGAACCACACAGATCACAAACAGCATATACAACTTCATATTTGACTTTGGTGTCTTTATTTCCTTGTTTTCCTGCCTTCTGTGTGAACCAAATGAAGATCTGAATGGAAGTGACAATAAACAGCTCTCCGATCCCGAAACTGGATGACCTAAGGCACATATCAGTTACACCTCTCTATTATACTCTTTGGCTCTTGAGAGGTTGGAGTGGTGTGCAGATTGATCAATACCCTGAGTACATGATGTCATCAAAGCAAATGACCATATATAGAAAATTGTCCTTCTGGGTCTGGTTGGCTTGCCAAGTTCAAAGATATCTCTTAATTTAAGGAGCTTAGATGGTATGTTTTAAGGGGTCAAATGAATGCAAAGGGTGCAAAACTACAAATCAATATGTTTATTCAAATCAACAACTCCAGAGTCATTTCTCTGAACTACATTTTGTATTTCAAGAATGTTACAATCTCTGGCCATGTCACATTCTGTTGTTAAAAGTACAATGTATACGGTATGTCAGATATATGTTATTGTATATTTTATTATAAGGGAATTAGGACAGTGACTTCAATGTCAAGGCTACAAGAAAAAACTGAGCTAAACTAAACATGAAACCCAATATTCACATCTGATTACTTGTTTTCAAGTTCCTCCCTATATGTTTTCTCTCATGATACTGGCCTTTGTCATGTTCAAGGGTCTTTCAAGGCTAGAGAACCTGCTTATTTTGAAAATTGAGGGCTGAATCATTGTTTATCCCACTCTTGGATGTTTTAAGGAACATGGAATAGGTTTGCAATTTTGTCAACTCTTGGCTGGATATCTCTATGTCCTGCTGGAGCGGGTACATCTGAATCAATTCAATTCTAAGTCTAATATAAGGATACTAACAAAGACCCAAATTTTAGTTATTTCTAATTATTTGTGGTTTTACCAAACAAATTACATGTACATGTACTGTGGTTTATAGAATGTGACCTTCCAATTATGCTATGTTTTATGAATTAATTCACCAGCATCTCACCTTTATATTATTAAAAAATTGAATAATTTATCACAACTTCTGATATATTTGAAATATTGAGATAGCAATCTGATTTATCTAATACTCCAGCATTTTATTACATTTCTCCCAGGTCAAGTAAAAATTGCCTATAGGGGTATGTGCAATGATCTCCCCAACATTAAAACAAGTGGGTGCAGCACCCACCTGAAAATCTACATATTTGTACCCACTTGAAAATGAAAGAAATCATGAAAAATTGGCATATTTTGACAAATTTTAGTCTGAATTGTGAAAATGAGAATTTTGCACCCACCTGAGGAAAAATCCTGGGGAGATTACTGATGTGGTTACATCCTCCTCGCAGGGCAAGATCAAGAATATATTTTTCTCATTCTTGGGAAGAAGCAGGAATGAGTCCTGTTGCCCATGTTCAGAGGATGTGTAGTTATCTATACTTATCAATTGCAATATGATGGGTGATACTGTACTTCTGCGCTTCTTATTTTGGTGGATTCACTGCTTCGAACATTTGGCGGCTGTTTAATTTGGCGGACTTGCAATATTGAAAAATTTGACAAATTTCAAAGGATGCACTTATGAGTCAAATTTTATCCTTGTTGGTATCTGTTGACTTTTGTTGGACTAGTAAATTGTCACTGGTTCTTTTAAAGTAGTTGAGAATGGACAAATTGTTGTTGTTATTGTACAAAAGTGATGATTTTGAACAAATTTTAAAAGAAATTATTCACCAGAAAATGTGATAAATTTTGCGCAGTGCAAATCCCCGGGAATTTAGGAATTTGGTGGGACTTTAGGCTATTTGGCGGACTTTAACAATTTGGTCCCAAATTAAAGTGGCCGCCAAATTAAGTATAAGAACTACAATAATGTTTTAAAGCAAAACAAAAGCAATGTTGCTAATTTGTCAAGAAATGGTCATTTTTGCAAAGCACCCACACATTGTTCATCTTGCTTCATCAAGCTTTGGACCTATCCGAACGTAGAACGTAGTGATTGAGCGTGGGAACCGACGATGCACATTGTTGAGAATTGTAAAGTTCTTTCGGTGTTTAACATGCAGGGAACAATGGATCTTGTAAGTGAGCAATTTTCATATGTACATATGAAGATCATCGTGCATCTTAACAAGAAAAATCAGGAACTAAATCTAAGTCAGTATTTTTAAAGAAAGGGCTGTCACTTTTCAAAAGTGCAATTAATGACAAATCATTACATTGAAATGGAAACTTGCTGATTTGCACATGTTTCAGTCTTTCAGATACATCATATATACTTACATGTACATGTATGGACCAGCAGTTGTTACGACATAATGAGTACTTTTTTATGCCCCTTGCTAAGATAAATGGACAGGGATTGTGCCCTTAAAAACTAAAACATGGTTTTAAAGATAAATTAATTGTAATTAAGAAATATAGACTGAAGAGCAGGTATGACATTGACAGATAAATACCGCAGGGCTAGGCTTAAACATTTTCTGTACCTTGAATACCTTGTACTGAAGACCTAAGATATTTACTACTCGATATAATACCTGATCTGAGGTCTTTATTACCTGAGACTAACTTTATGATGGTCTCAGATATTACGACTCAAACATGAAAAATTGTCCCGCCATTACGACGGCCCACCGTAATGACATCACAAATTACTCATATTACCAGGTGTTGTATCAACGAATAAATGCCCAATGAAATATTGACTTTGTTAACAGTTTATAAAGGCGTGAATACAATCCTACAGTATTCGAATAGCTAATAGATAACACCTATCAAGATTTTGACAAATAGCCACTCACATCAATCATGTTTACACTGGTAGAAAAATGAACATGATATTTTGATTATATTTTCATAGAACATTTTGTAACTCATTTTTCAAAAACAGCAATGACATTCCTTTTAATTGATCATTACTTTATCTATGCATTAATTACGGGAGGGGGTATAGACTATCACTCGTAGATTCATAACAAAAATATTTGCTCTTGCAAGCTAGTGCACCTTCTTCAATAGAAGTGTAACATGCACCTATTCATTCAGTGATTTATTCATAAACCTTCTCGTGAAAAAATGAATCTTGCAGATTCGTTGAATTTTTGTAGCAAAAATCAGCTACTCCCAATTCGTTCATTTTTTTCCGATTATCAGGTGTGTAAAGGTCCTGGATAAAGTTTTAAAATACATGTGTTGTTTCACCATCTAAATAAAATTTATCATGACTTAAAAATTTATTTAAGAATTTAAAAAAAATGTTTACTTTTGAAAGAAAAGTTGTTGGACTTATTTTAAAATATTTTAATTTGCTGCTATTTTAGCAGTAAAAGTTTACATTTTTAGATCATCAAATACAAAACTATGCACTGACATATTATTTCATGCATATTCATGTTTTCTCCTCTTTCTGAACATGCTTAACCTTCAAAATAAAACAATACAATATCCTGTATTAGTTGAAAAGAAGTTTTTCTCTTTTATTTTAGTTATTATTTTAACCAAACTTCTTCCTTTTTTCAACATACTGTAAAACGGGTAATTTTGACACCGGGAAATTTTTAGCGATTTTTCAATTTTAGGGGGTTTTAGCGTGGGAAAGAGCGAGGGAAAGTATCGCAACAGATTTTTGACAGTAAATAATTTTTTTCTAGTAGTTTCTGGCTGTACAAAAATGAATGCATATGAAAGGCCAATGTATAATCTTTAAGAAAAATTCAAAGAATGGTTTCAAGATCAATTGGATTATCTCATAAGCCATGTTTAATCCACCCATCAACAAGCTTTTTTTCAAAATACAATCGTCATTTTCACCATCGTCCCTCATTTTTTTTTACAATTTTCATGCAAAGTTACATTGTACTTGAACACATGTTTCAACACTTAAAATATATAAGGAACTCCTCGTGGATTAGGATTATGATAATCCAATATAAGGGGATCCAATGGGGCTATGCTTTTAGTACAGCACACTCATATAAGATGTCATTAGTGTGCCATAAAGTTAGTTCAAAATGTTTTCATAAATGAATGGTTGGACTTGTTTGATCCCCTGCTGTTTGATCCCCTGTTTAATCAATGGAGCATAACCGCAGCATTTCCCAAAAAATTCTGAATACCTGTCAAGTTGACTGTTTAATGTTTGAGTGCAGTTAAACCTGTGTGTGTGTGTAAGTTGCTAAGAAATTCTAAATACCTCTCTTTATGATAATTTCTATGATGCCTTATTATAGCATTTACTTTGAACAGGTTTTCTGTATCTTGTTTATCAGTAATGATTCACGAGGTACAGTGCTATTAAAATCATAAATACAGTACAAGAATTTAGTACATCATACCTTTGCCAATAATTTTAGTAAGACAAATATTTTGATCCAGCTTCTGAAAAAACATTGAACATGTTTCTATATGATGATGTGTTATAACACACTTCCTTATTTGAGTTTATCTCCAGATTGATTATTTAAATAATGAAATGAAGGATGATATGCTAAGAATAATTTTTGCATATTCATCAATTCAAGAAATGTTATCCTAAGAAAATGTTATGAGTAACATACACTCTTACCTTAATGTTAACATTAGGGAGATTAAGCTTGCATATAAAATCGAAACGCCATTCACATTTAGGTTGTGAAAAACATTGCAAGCTTAAAGTCCCTATTGAGAGTCTCTGAAAACCACAATCAATACCATTGAGTGTGTGGTGTATACTACCTTTATCATTATTTCTAAGATTTACAATAACATCTTTTTAGCAAAATGTCCGATTTTCTTCCATATTAATGTGAACAAATATAAACAAACATAGAATGATTCTATTGGTTGAGTCAACAATTTCAGTTATTAGGGAGGTTAAGATCGCACTATTTTGATGAACGAACACATGGAATGTGTAAACTTATGGTCCCCTATTCACGGTGTTATAGCATGACGGTTACGTCAAGGCGATTTGCAAAATTTTGCGGTAACGATAACAAAAAATGGCGGATGGGAAAGGCAGCATGTCCTCTTTCTCGCCTGTAGGCAATATTCACAGATAAGATTTCCTTTTAAACTAGTTCCATTCGGTGACGTATATATGGATGGTTATAAAGACTGGGTCAAATCTGCCAGGTGGTCTACAAGAAACAGAATATAATCTGTAAACCTACCGACTGAGATATCAAAGTTTATAATATTTGGTCCATTCTCGTGTTGTCTCAGTACATGAGCCACTCAGTACATGAGCCACTCAAAATATTAACTGTAAGTATAAGTAAACTGTGTATAACTACTGCAAATTCAAAATACATTATTATGGCTTGAGTAGAACATATTAGGTGGTTTCCAATGCTCAATTGGCTTTGTATGATCGTATGTAAGTTACATCTATATACCACAAGGTTTTTAGGCAATGTAGACCATGCCCTAACAACAAAAACAAAAATAAACAAATTACTCAATTTTTGTGTAGTTTTGAATTTCAAACTCGACAGTTTTTCTCTTATTTCATGTTATCCCCGGGCATCAATTTGCAAAGGCTACGTTTAAAATATACATTACTGAAAGTATCACCGAATGCGATTCTTACATAAATCGTTCATCCTTTCATTGATACACAGAAGTAGAAAATAATGCGCCAACCTTAGTTTTCTCTTCCATCGCGGCCATTTTATTGGATAAATCAGTGAACGTAGCTGTCCAACCTCGTTTTCAGAGGTGGCGTAACCGTCATGCTATAACACTGTGCTATTGACTATTTTCACATCACTGGCCTCTTTTTGCCTGATTGATATAATGCCAATTGATGTAATGGTCCCCAGTTAAACCAGATGAGAGATGGACAACATTACTGGGGGCCATAACAGTACTCGTTCATGTTCAAGTTCTCACACAAGTGTTTTACACTGTCTCTAGCCAGCTTTTACCAAGGGGTAGGAGCAGTTTTACCAAGGGCAAAGCTTTTGCTTAGGGATGAACTTTTTGACAGTTTTGGCTAAAAAATCATGCGAAGTGCTCAGATTGGTGAGAAACTGCATCATTTTGAAAGAATCTCTTGGGGGAGCAGCAGCTCCCTTTATCTCTCCCCCTCTACCTGGCTAATTTTCACATTTTTTATATTTCTACTATTCAAATTGCCCAATCCCCATTCATGGCATTTTAACAGGTCCCTTCATTACTTTACACCAGTGTTCATTAATCCCTTGTTTTCTAGTCGTATGTGCTTTTATTATTCAGTTTCACAATCTATTGTTTTGCCATGCCAGTTTTACATGTTTGCATGCTGAGTTTGTTTTATGTAATGTTTTTTTGTGGTCGCCGGGTTGGCCTAGTGGTTAAGGCATTGGTCTGAAAAGCAGGAAGTCTGGCTTCAAGCTGAAAAGTAGAGGTCTTGGGTTCAAACCCAGGTCACAGCACTTCTTGTGATTTGTCTTTGACCTATGACTGCTGACCTATGCCGGCGATTACTAGAGTGCTGCTAACTCGATAAAAGGCTGGCACTGGCTAGAATTGTCTATGGTTCTAGCCAGGATAAAGATACCAGTTCTTCAACTCGACAATGGGAAGAACTGCTCTACCTAAGTGACTAATATGTCATGATATGACATCTAAAAGGTCGATAAAAGATATATATATTGTTCCTTATATGGTTTACACATTCACTCAGTTGAGTTGGGATGTTGCCCCATTACTAGTTAATGTTGCCTAGAGTTTGTGACTGTACATACACAAAGTATTTCAAATATATATTTTAGAAAACATTTTATATTTGATTCCCACCCAAGGGTCTTCCACTCACCCATTAACATAAACAAAACATGAACTCTAATAAAAATGCCAACAAGACTGCAAGGGAAACTTAATCTATGAATTGGACTTTGCCATATCACATGTATTAGTCCCGTGACCAGGGAGGGGGAGGAGGGGGGTTGAGAGACGACCCTCTCCCCTAGGCACATTTTCTGTCAACATCCTGCAATTTTTCACCACTTTAGTACTTTTCAAGTGATGTTCGGATGATGCTTTCATTAATTGCTTGCACTGATGGTTTCTCTTGAAAATTCATGCACATAAGGTGATCTAGTATTTCAACACAGGACCCTGAAAGCGCTATTTGAGCTTGAAGTAGAAGTATTCATAGTATTACTGTTTGTATTATTAATCTCTATGATTTTTCAATAGGCTAACTCAGTCAGTGAATGCAGGATTAAAACACAACACACATGAGTAATTCACCCACCTATGCATGTTATTATTGAAAAACATTGCCATCTTTTACATCACTCCTAAATTATTTTTGTAAACATGCATTTTAAGAGGTTCATTTTTTCAAAAAAAACTCAAAAACAAACTTCATGGAGTTCCTTACATATTTTACTTGATGAAACATGTGTTCAAGTACAATGTAACTTTGCATGAAAAATTGTAAAAAAAATGAGGGACGATGGTGAAAATGACGAATGTATTTTGAAAAAGCTTGTAGATGGGTGGATTAAACATGGATTATAAGATAATCCAATTGATCTGGAAACTATTCTTTGAACTTTTCTTGAAGATTATGGATTCGCCTTTCCCAAGCATTTACTTTTTACAGCCAGAAACTACTCACAAAAAAATTATCAACTGTCAAAATTATCAAAAGTCTGTTGCGATACTTTCCCTGCTCCTTTTAGCGAAATGAAGATTAATCTTTAAAAAATCAAATTTGCGAAATGCATTAGAAATTTCATCATTTATGATAGAAGAATTATCAAAATGTAAGACTTCTAACGCACATGGTATTGTTCCAAACTGGATGGATGGCTACTTATCCTTCAGATATTGAAAGAAACATACGATTTAAAAATATTTATCTTTTTCAAATTACAAACCGGAAGTCGAGCACTGAACGAAAAGATCCTTAAATACTAGTATTCATGTGGTTTCCCGGGAATTTGCAAATTTTAGCGCCCGGTTTATTTTAACCCCAGTTTATTTTAGCGAATTCAATTTTTAGCGAAACTATAGCGATCGCTAACAATCGCTAACAATTACCCCTCGCTAACAATACCCGTTTTACAGTAAATAGATTAGGAATCATTTTCCATTTGTGTAGAATATATGCTAGCAACAACAAAAATATTGTTTGAAATACAACTTTTTGAAATCAAAAGAAAAAGCTTCACATATTATATTTTGGTTACACCAACAACATAAGTCAAAATGATCTAAACTTTACACAGGGCCTTTAACAGAAACACAAAAGCAAAGAAGATTGTTATTTAGTTAATACCTAAAGAAGAAAGAAGAAATCTGACTTGAGGGGCAAAAATGCAATATTGATGTTTTTCTCACCATTTGCAGTTGTGCATAGATGGGCCTAAATCATTTTTAAGTGCAAGGGCAAGCTCGAAAAGAAATCAACTAAAGTAAATAATTATTGGACTGTCAAACTGTGACTCAAACTTGTTTCAATTTTTCAGTTTACAATTTTAATTTGGGGAATAACATTAAAAAATATTCTCAAACATAGATTTAGATAATTATATTATCATATTTATAATATAAAAAATGAATACAATGAAACTGCTTGATAAAAGATCACATCAAACGATCAATTCATGCTTCTGATTACATAAATGCGTCCACCCTGAATATTTGAAAACTTACATGGTTCAGTGCTAGATTTCATATCAGTTGTATTTATCTGCAGCTGTGGATAGGCTGAGGTGTTTTCTCCAAATGTTACATTGTCACAATCCAAAACTTGCACATGGAGTTGCATCAGGAAAAATCCAAGAAGTACACTTTTTTGTAAAGCCATAGTGCATGCGGAATATTAATTCTCGATGAGGGTATTCTTTTATAGCTGAATATTTTCATATAATAACTATACTTATTGATCTTTTTACGGTCTATACAACTATACATGTATACAGGGTGAGACATTTGATTGGTCAAAAGGCTTGGAGGGCAAAGGTTTGGAATTTTTCAATAATGAGAGATAATATTACAACTGCTCTGTAATTTAACTTAGACTTAATTTGGAAGTCGGAAACACTTATGACACATCATCATTCATCTTTCAGATGACCTTCACTGTTATGGGTGTGACCTTGACCTTTTCTAAAAATTACCAATATATATGCCTATAGTGACCAAGCATTGGAGGGGAATTAAAATTTCGCTTACTATTTTGTTGACTAAAATAGATAAAATTCAACCATTTAGTGCACTTGTATATACACTGTGTACTGTATATGTAAGTATTTACAGAGTGGGTCAAAAAAGTAGTACAGCTTTATATAGTGGCTATCTTAATAATGCTTATAATGTTCATGGTTTACATGAAATAGTTTAACCTTTTTACTGAAGTTTAAAAACTATGTAATACAAAAAACTATTACTTGTAATTGATTTTTTGAGGAAGCCAACTGTATTGGCTTGAAACACAATAAAATCTTGAATCTACTTGATGACAAGTCCCAAGTGAGCCAAAATATGTTAAGTGATCTGGCATGACCAGAGAAATTGTGAATAACAATTGTCAGATAAAAGAAGTGATACTTGTTGCCAAAAGCAGGGTTTGTAGCAGGGGACAGACAAACTGATAATAAGTGTTAATGTTAGTGATCTCAAAATATAAACTCTTGATATACATAGACTGTTTACGCAGGTTTATGCAAAAGACTGACCTCATCGACCACTGGCCAGTCAATAATTCCCAAAGGTAATCTCAAAGCAGGGTAAGAGGAAAATAGGTAAAGCATTGACCATGTGTAACCTTGAATTAATGAAAAACAAGTGAACAGATTGTACAAATTAAAACAATGTTGAATTTTTGTGTATTTTTCTTAATGATTTAAAATGGTTAAACACCTTTGGATCATGCCATTGTAACGTTACTTCGTCCTTCTTATAGTTTTTATGTCACCACCAGAAGTGATGACATATTGTTATGGTCTCCATTTTTTGTGGATGGTGTTTAGCATTTGGTGTTTGTCATTCAGCATCTGTAACAAATGGAAGGTGGTGACTTTTGGATGTTAATGCCTTGTTAGTAAATTCATTTTCTCTGATTTTGCATCCATTCATCTTTGGGTAGAAGACCAACCGGCTGCCAAGATCGGACCATGTGGACTGAAGAGTGAACTCTTGTGAACCCTTTGGGGTAAACCCTGTATCCAAAACCCCAGTACATAACACTTATATATTGACCCCTGGTCATCTTAAAATGTATATTTGTAGGTGCAGATTCTTCTATATTTAAAAGTCGCTGGGTTGGGATGAGGTTTCACTACAAACACAAAGGGGAAGTGGGCTACTTTCATACACTGAGGGCCCCAAGTACAAGGCTCTTTAACAACATTGTGGTGAAAATCACCAATCCAGAAGAAGCCAAAGGTAATAAAGTTTGTCTCAATGGTTTATACATTTCTTTATTCATAAAATATGAAAGTACAATTGGGACAAAGTCATAGTTGTTTATTCTATTAAGCATTCCTTTCTCATACTTTTCAGTTTCATCAACACCAATCATCGCTGTTTGTTCTTTACTTTTAAAGTACATTTCACACTTATTTTTAGGCTACTTTTAGTAATATTTATTGGTAATATTTATCAAATAAGATTTTAAACATGTATATACCAAATTACAGGGTGCCCCATAAGTTATCAAAAATATTTTAATAATGTAGCAAAATGGTAATAAATAACTCATCTTGAAGCAAAATTTGAAATAGTGAAATCAAATTATTAAAAGAGAATTTGGGATTAGTTTCCGAGGACCATCTTAATACAGAGACAAATGATACGCTATGAGCACAAGGATAAAATGTTGATTGGCTCTATTTATTTGAGCATCATCAGTACATAAGGTAACATTTTCAACAACCTTCTCTATTTGTTGACATTTCTCTCACAACAGTGCAGCAATTTTGTAAATATGAATATTGCTTCATTATGAAGTCAGTATGAATATGTATAGTCATAATGAATATGTATTATTTAATAACCAGGAGTTCAGAATTGATAAAAATTCCCAATGGAAACAACCATCATTAATATATAAGTGTAGCATCAATGAGTGAAGGTTCTATATGTGAACCTGTTTTCGGGACTGAGTGCATTGACTCAATGGTAGTCTCCAATCCATTCATTCAAGTCCAAGATATCAGTGATTATTCTGCTATTATAGAAATATTGGTTATTTACTGGGAGGGATTGAATATGGGTTTTATTCCGAGGGACAATATGATATTGACCGAAGGGTAATATGATAATGACCGAGGGAGTGTAGCGACCGAGTGTCAATGTCATATTTTCCAAGGTCAATATCATATTTTCCGAGGAATAAAACCCATATTCAATCCCGACCAGAAATAACCTATTTATTCCATAATACATTCCACTAAAATGTTACATTTGGATAATGCTTTTATCAATTAGCCAATGTTAAAAATAACCGGGAAACCAAAAATAGGTTAATACGTTCCAATACGATTTTTTCCCGGGGACAATACGATATTTTCATGTAATAAGCTCCAATACGATTTTTTTCCCGGGGACAATACGATTTTTTCATGTAATACGATTCAATACGATTTTTATTCCTTCATATTTCCCTGGGAAAACAGTAGTATTATGGAATAAGATACATTATTATATCACTATCTAGCTAGCGACAGTATGATTGGTCAAAACCGGGTCACATGTCGTGGGATATCTGGCGATATTCAATGGCAATGCTAATCAGATAAGACAACCGTGAGATATCTAGCGATATCCCACGCTCCCGGGAATTTTCAAAGAATTTGTTTTCGTTCAGTGTAAATAATTTAGTTCAGTGTAAGTCAAAATGGCAGACGAACCGAGTAGATTCAATGTATTTCAATGTTAACCTATGACTTAATAATATTAGGGATGTTTAGCTAGACAGTGATATAATAAAACAAATATTTCACTCTATTTTCGGTGAATACCTGTAGCACTTTCACAAGGTGATATTCCACTTGCCCTTCGGGCTTCGTGGAATATCACTTGTGAAAGATGTACAGGTATTCACCTCAATAGAGTGAAATATTTGTTCAATATTCATGATCTTGTGATGATTTGAAGCTACATGTTCTCTAAGATTCATGATCGAATTGGCGAATCATGTTTATTTTGTTTTAGTTCCAGCCATTGCACATACTAAACTAGAAAAACTGGGTATGATTATTTGCATTAAGAAATAAGTAATTACATTAATTGTATGTTTCCCTTGACAGAAGCAGAGAAATGTTAGTCCCTCCCAATTTTACCTCTGTCTGTCCAACACATTTCCATCTACCTTCCATTTTGACCCCGGTATTTTGCAAGATCATATTTTATATAATATGTATGAATTAATTATATTAAGCTTTGATTAATTACTGCAAATGTGATTCAATTAGTATATTTTATTAGGTTTATTTAAGCAACCAAAAGAATTGTATTAGTAACTTTATTCCATAATTTAATTTTTGAGAATTCAAGGAAAACGGAATACTAAAAAAAAGTTGAAAAATGAAAATTATTTTTATACCCAAAAATTTGGAAAAATTAAAAAATTTTGAAAAAATGATTCAAAAATGAAAATCTTCGAAAAAATTAATTTTTCGAAAATTGAAAAAAACTGATTTTTTTTTGAAAAATGAACTTTTTTGGAAAAATATAGGGACAATATGATTTTTCGAGTATATGTGATTTTTTTACAGGGACAATATGATTTTTCGAGTATATATGATTTTAAGAGGGATAATATTATTTTATTTCCCAGGGAAAATCGTAGTATTATGGAATAAAAAGATCAGTTCATGGTTGATTTTTAATGTGGATTTTATTCAGTAAATATTATATTGACACTCTGGAATAAAATTCATATTGGAAATCAAGCATGAAATAACCTAAAAATATTTTTTTAAATTCATGTTTATTTAGAATGTATTGTCCATTGTCAGATTGTAGTTTATATTCGTTTATTCAATAACCCTTTGACAGTAATCAAATGAATAGGAAAATAGTAAATGAGTTTTCAATAAAATATAAATAAATCCCTTCCTAAAATGAAGAGATACCTTATCCTACTGTTGAACTTGTGTATTATATATTAGTCTGCTAGGTGTAATCTAACAATGATGGACTGTCTGGTTTATTTACAGAGTCTCTTATTGCTGTCACAGAAGCATTCAATGCTGCCTGTACTTCTAAGGGCTACACAGTTCCCATAGTAGAACGGAAGTTAGAAAGGTACGGTATGGATTCTATAAGGACAGGATCCGTCTTAGTTGATGCTGTTTTAAGGAAATGGCCTATTTTTTAAATCGATTCTGTAGCAAAAGTACTCTTAGAAAACAAGACTGCATTTTTTTATTGATAAAATAGCTGTTTCCACTTCCCCATGCTTTTTTGAGATATTTTAGAGTGAAAAAATATCAAAAATAAATTATATTTTTAAGCATACCTTACAATAAAAAATGATTGGTACACAATGTGCAATACAGTATGTCAAATTATTGAATCCATTATTCCCAAATTGAGTTCTTATTTACTCTACATTTTAGGAAAACTTCAAAATCAGCCAGTGATGTTAAGACCTGTGAGTCAACGTTACCAACAGATATGTGGAACAAAACTTCCCCTAATATAACTGATGATGTCACAACTGATGAACCAGTAGTTCCCAAGGATCTTCAACTGCCTGATCACACACAAGAGAGCTCTAAACAACCAAGCCCTGTCACTGCCATACAAAAATCCTTAGCCAGCTTGAACCCTATGAATATTAAGAACCCCATGTCTCGCATGAGGAACAATATTCGTCGCCCCCAGATCAAACTTCCAAATGTATTTTATAGTAACAACACGACATCGTTTCAAAGACCAAATGAAATACTGGGGAAACTGTCGAATGTACGAAGTAGTTTTAGAGGAATACACTCCAAGAAGGCACTCAAAGGTGATGCAAAAAGAGATAGTGCCGAAGTTGTCTTGGAGAGCTGTGGTATCTTAGCAACTAGCCCACCTCATGACACTTTAGCTAAATTTGAATTTCCGGAATCCGATGATGAGGAAGAAATTGAATCAAATGGCGTAAAAACAGGAGAACTTGTTCAAGATCAAAACTTAATTGATTTTGGTAACTCCAAGGAAAATGTCTCATATCCTGCAAATTCTGAAGACATTATCAAAACTAATGAAACTGCAAAAGAGGGCAGTGGCGAACCAGGGAACATGTTGGAAATACAATCACAAACTGAACCAAACGGCGATATTGAACATCCAAAAAATGAAGATAGCAAAGATGATGATTTAGAAATTCAAGATGACATATCAGAAAAAGTTGAAATTGAGAATTTTGACTTTGAAAAAGGCAAAGCAAATATCAAGGAAGCTACAACTCCTGAGATTCTTGAATCAGTCAGTAAGCAAAAGATGCTAAGCCATTCCAATATGAAACAATCATTCAGTGACAGCACTCTAACTTCCATCAGTTACCAAGCTGAAAGAGAAGAAGCTAAGATCGCTGTACGGCAAGCAGAAATATACCCTTCAGGATCTGCATCGACATTATCGAAAATCCGCGATCATCTCCGAATGCCACCATCTTTATTGCAGCGGCAGGTTCAGTCATCAATGTCTGAGAACAGGCGACGTGGATTATTACGTCTTCGGGAATGTCACACAAGAATTATACAATTATGAAAAGGACTAGGATTAACATCTTCTTTGAATCCATAATCTACTTTATTTCCATAACTTAAATCCTGGTGTATAAAAGAAAGTTATTTCTATTTTGCCAGCAATTCTTTTACTTAAAGAGAAGAGTGGAACGACAAATATGTGTATTTGGAGATGATTTTGCATCTTTTTTGAACTGGAGTGGGTGGATTGTGAATCTTTAAATTCAATATGCACATCAACTAAACATTATACATGTAGGATCATGTATACACTAAGCTCCCTGTATACTGTTTCTCATTGAGAAAAAGCCTATATTATGTGTAATATATTTTAGGATATACAATGTATGTTGAACTTTGGTTTTAAGCTGATGTAAAGATGGCAGTGTTGTTTGTCCATCACCATTCTGGTTTTCCTACATCCCAGCCATGGAGGATTGGCTCCCAGAGTGCAACATCGATATTCTGTTCCATATAAGGGCATGTCGTGATACAAAATTTGAGTTCAAACAGCTGCCATTTTGTTCACTTCAACATTTGAATCTTGAATTTTGGTCTTATTTCCTGACGAAAAATTCCAAAACTCAGAAGAAATGATTGAGATATTGGTTCGAATCTTTTGAACTGTTTATTTTGAATTTTTGTCGGTTTTAATTTTAGAAAATAACGACATTCTGACGTTTTCATTGTTGGATAATATCGAGTTTCGATCCTGGGAGCCAATCCTCCTTGCATACCAGCTAAGGAGGATTGGTTTCCAGAATGCAATATCGAGAGTTTCCAACAATGAAAATGTCAGAGTGTCATTATTATCTGATATTAAAGTGGATATAAATTCATAATCACCAATCCAAAAGATTCGAGCTAATACCTTGATCACTTCTTGTTTTTTGAATTTTTTTTTTGAAAATTTGAAGTGAAAATCATGACAACCCCAAAAATTGGATTCATTGTTGGAAAATATCAAGAGTGCAACCTGGGAGCCAATCCTCCTTGTATCCCAGCAGAAGACAATAAATACACAGACAACTCTGCCATCTTTATATTCGGCCTATGTTACTGAAGATGGTGTCAATATACATATAAAGATTTGATACTGATTCAGAGATACATAGATGTGATTAGCTCTTCATATTGTGGTAGTTGCTCAACCTTATTGATATGGATGTAAATATCAATATCTTATATGAGACAAGATACCTGGGATATGCTAAAGTACAGTATCTGTAGTGTATGGGTATTCAGCAAAACCCGAAATAATCCACAAGTTTTTGTAAGTGTAAATCCAGTTTAAACTGATTGATAGGGCTATTCCTTATTATTCTATTACTCATATGTATCGTATCAAGTATTAGCATGGGCTTTCTGTTAAAAGCCCATGGTATTAGGTAACAAATTCAAATACCTAATAATTTGAATGGTATGGGGAACTAGGTCAATATACCTACAGTATGTATGAGTGTGAACATTATTATGTGTAAAAGTACATTAGATTTTGTTTGCATGGATGATCAGTTTCTGAATAATATGAAAAAAATGTTCAACTACACATTCGAGAATTGGGGGTGTCAAAATGCTATTGTAAATTTAATCTTACAATTTGAATATAGATTCATTGACCAAATTCCTAAAGAGTAAATAGAAATGATGAATAATGAGAAAATGAAAATCAACAATGTGAATGCACATTTTTGTATACATCTAGTAGAATGCAAGACTTATTAGAGTCTTCACATTTTGTCATTAAACTGTTGCTGAAATCGAATCAATGAATACACGTATAGTACCAGTATGCAATGTGATTGAAGCTTTAATTCATTATAAATACTTTTTAATGTTATCGTATCCTCCAACCACAGGGCTCCAAATTCCAGAATATCTAAGGAACGAGTTCTGTAAATCCTGTGTTCGGAGGATATGATATGAGTGAGTTTGTGCCGTTTGAATCAGTGCAATATATATACCTCAAAATGTACGATTTATTCACAATATTAATTAGATTCATAGATATTACTTAGAAGTTATATGCGCAGGGTGTTCAATTTGCTACATATGGTTGTGTGCCAGAACAAAACCTAGTTTATCAATGTCAAAGAATATACTTAGATCCTTAAAAACACTATATCTTAGAAAATTATTACTTACATATCGTATACCATCTTGAGGGCACACGCCAACTCTTGTGTTAAAATTGAACGCATGAAACTTGTACTCTAATTTTCAATGTTTTATTAGAAACTCTTTTAGTTTATTATAATAAATGTATATTAGACTATATATTGTATATCAAAATAAAGCTAGATTGTACATGTATGTATATATGTATGTATTTATAGATTACATCACTTTGTACACAGTGGCTTAGTTTATATTCTCACTGTTTTAAAGTGAATTTTTTAGTAAAAATATTGTTGTACCACAGATGTCACTTTTGATGTACAAATACATCATATTTATTTTATATGTAAAGGAATTGTATTTATAGCACTAGTATTTAATTATATGTTTAACGTTTTCTGAAAAATTATTATTATTATGAGAGGGGACGTTAAACATATATTAAACTCTGAAACTTTGAATTATCACCAGTTTTTGTTGACCAGAATAGTATTGACAGGATCAATATATAGATGTCACCCTAGTATAATTTGGTAAACCAAAAGTGGGGGGGGGTTGTAAATGTCTATTATGACATTTGAAAGGATGCAACTTCTAATTTAAAATATTGATAACATTTCAATGAGGTTTTTGGGGAGGCAGAGGGCCAATCTGACATCTAATAAATTATATTTTGTAATGTCATACTTTATATTGAGCTGTCTTTTTATAAGCACCTTTTATAGATTTGTAAAACCTAGGCAGCCATGCTCACTCTGCTATGTACAATGGGGTAGTGTCCAAGGTTTCATACTAAATTTTATGCGATATGCATTTTGTTTATTTCCCACCAACCCACCATGTCAATGAAGCAGATCTTTTGAAAGTGGGATTTCCTTTTTAAAAATGGGACACTGCAACAGTTTTTACACTTCTGAGTTTATGAAATGCTGTTATACTTAACCCACCCCATAAACAAACAAGATTATGCGTACAATTAAGAATGAAACATGAGATATGGCCTTTAAAACATGACATATGCATGACAAAACAAAAATCCAGTTCAATATTCTTGAATCAGACAAAACCCAAGAGAAACTCACGTACATTTTCTTTATATATTAACTTAAATGATGGATTGGAGCCACTTATTAAAATTGCAAAAATAATGTAGAATGTATCAGTTATTTTTATGTAGTAGTTTATGTATAGTAGAAACTCTTTGTTATGTCAGTACAGTATTTGTCCAGAATCTCTGTTATTCAATGCAAATTTCTTCAAAACTCAGTTGATCTTTCACCCATTTTGCTAAATCAAAATTGAGGCTCATTTATCAAGAGTAGATTGCCGGATTTTCTCGCATATACATGTAAGCCCTGGGCGTATAACTGAAAGAAGGGGTAATTTCGTCTGTTATTTTACCTCTTATTTTTCGCCCATGGCCCAGTGGGCGTAAAGGTGAGAATCACCCATCTTCCTCAAAGACAACCATACCTACTGTTGTAGTCCTACCGCATGTTTTGTAAGAATTATAAAGGAAATGTCACCTACAACCTTGGACTTAATGTTGAAACAAAGTAACAACAGAACGATCCACCACTGCCACTTACAGCACAGCGTTGAATTTAATGTTGGAACAAAGTAACGACAGAACGATCTGCCAGTGACAAAATACTCTTGAATTTATTGAAAAAATCAATAAATAGTCATTTTTTAAAGGCCCATGGGCGTATAAGTGCACTACATTCGATTTTTGGCCCATGGGCCTAAATTTAGGGGGGCGTATATGCGAGAAAATCCGGTATAGTTTTTCAATTGGGAATCCCAAAATTTTCATTTACAGAAATCGATCAAGTTTGTGCATATTTGTTTGAGGTGATATTTTGTTATTTATACTCAGTAAGTGTAGCTTTGTTCAAAAGCAATTGTTCAATTTGCCACCGAAATGCACAAATATAAAAGAAAAGTGTCGTACACAACAAAAATGAATAATATAATGAATGTAATTACTGATCTCATCATGGTAATTTTTAAGTCAGAAAAGTGATAAAGCTAAGAATTTTAAATCATATTTACCTGTCAACACCTTTATGTATATCTTTTATCTGTATAGAATTAGTTATATTCAAAAATCCATTTATTTCACAAATTGGTTATCATTATTTTTCTTGACCTAATACACCGAATGAACAAATGTAAATTACTGGAAATGCGCAGGTTTTAATCATTTTGACTCTAGCCGTAAAATTATTTATGAAAGGCATTATTTTATTTTATCTGGTATTTATGATTTAATTTTAATTACTATGGTAGTTGTACATGTATTATACATTATTCCTGTATGTTTTAAATGTGTATTTAGTTTGAGGCAATATGTTCTGAGGCAATATAATTTATGATTTAGTAATTGATCATTTTATCATTATGTTTAATATTAAGATATACAGAAAGGTAATTTTTGAATTATACAGGGTGACCCATAAATGCGATTCAGCAATTTTGAATAATTCTCAATTATTTGGAATCTTCTTGAACTTTCTTTTTTAGATATTGTTTAAATTGTTTGAAGCTGTGATGTTTTTACATAACATTAGCCACTTAAGATTGAGAGAAATTGCATCAAATCATTCAAAATTCAAGTCATATCATATTATCTGTCATTGTCATTATTCGAGTACATGTAATTGTTTTCATATTCTCGATGGGGATATCTGAGGCATCTCCTACGGAAGAATTTGGTAGACACACTGTGTTTTTATTAAAAAGAATACTATACCCACTTTTTGGAATTACTTTGTCAATAAATGATGAGTAAACTTCAACAGAAAACAAAATTTTCTCTCACAGATATCAAAGCATATATTTTGATGCTATATTTTTTATGCATTTATCATGGAAGTTACTTAATTGACAGTTATTCAAAAATAGTTGGTGGCATTTTTGGATCACCCTGTTCTCATTTGAGAACTGTATACATGAATGAGTTGAAACAGAAAAGAGAACTCGTAAACACAATAAACTAATTGTAATTTGTATTTAATTCATTTTTAATTAGGTACTGCTGTTTTTCAGTGATCAAATACAATTGAATGCTTTCATTGTTCAATAGAAGTAGAATATGATGTAAGAGCAAGCAATCTAGAAGAAATAAAGCACAAAATCAATGATACCATCTTGTATTATTTCTTTAAATATTGAAAGGTGTATTTTAAGAAAAATAAATACAGGTATTCAACGAATGTGACGTCACATGTATTTGAACATGTGGCGTTATTTATCCAATTTTCGATTTTTGAGACACATTGTTAAACTGTTGATATGTATGAAATAATAAAACAAATATTGAATTCTGTTTTCTTGCCAATACCTGTATATATTCCTGGGGGATGTATTCCACTTTCCCTTCAGGCTGTGTGGAATACACCCTCAGAAATATATACAGGTATTGCACTCAACATCATTCAATATTTGATCCATGTATCAATAACAATAACTTGAAGTTTTAATTGTGTATTTCTGGTGATTTAGAAAGATAAGCATGGGATATGCTTTTGAGTCTCAGAATTCACAATATCACTCCCAGTTACATTTACTAAGACCATTTAAATTAATTTCTTGTTTTTATTTCAAACAATCATAAAGTGAATGTAAACTCTTAAAATTTAAAGTAATTTTAGTTTTTATTAGTAAACCATACTTACCTAATATTGCCACTATGTGCTAACATCCACCATTGAATCTATCTATGGCCAACTTCCCGGGAATTTCTTGAGCATATTACACTGTGCACCCCCGCACAAATGCCCGGATATTCCTCAATTATTCCGCTATAACAATTATGAACATTCTGCTGTAAGCGGAGGAGGAGGGAGGGACATATTTGTAGTGGCAATATTAGGTAAGTATGGTTTACTAATAAAAACTAAAATTACTTTAAATTTTAAGATTTTACTACGCAAACCTTAACTACTTACACTAATATTGCCACTATGTGCTGAATCCCAGCCAAGTAGGCGGTGGGTTAAACAGCAGAAAGACCACGGGAATAGAATAAATTTGCAACAAACTACAAATTGATCAACCCTACAACTTTAGGTAACCCAACTTTACATCCTAAAGCCTTCGGGACTAAGGAACTAAGTAACCAAATACAAGTTCTGGGGTGAAATGTTTAAACTGTGTTAAACACTTAACAAAACTAATTATACAGATTCACTATGCTAAAAAACTACTGAGTATTATTTCATATATGACTCAATTGGCCACTATGATAAAAAACGGACGTCTATCTATGGCGGGGTAATTCAACCACCAAAGGTCAACAACGAACTTATACCACAGTACAAATTCTGACATTCTGATTGGCCATAAAGTTAAGAAAAATGTCAGAATATCTTCTTGCATAGTCCTAGACTTACATACATGACTTGGAAGTAAATTAAGCTGCCCATTGTGCCTGCTTTAAACATATCTTCCACTCGACTTCTAGAAACAAAGATTGAAGAAGTAGTTACTGGTCTTGACATAACGTTTTCGACCCTTCTTTAACAGCTACATGTGTATACTTCTGTATACCTTGTACATGTATAGATAACAGCTAATAATTGCTTGATCCAAAGATCTAAAGGAATTTTATTGAAGTTCCTTAAATGTATCTGGTTCTTCAAATCAATGCAAACTTTTCGTTCTCTCTTTTGAGTAAAGGTGAGACAAAGTACTACATCGGTTACCATATGTTGGACTCCTTATGATATTCGAACTTTGAACACCAGTTGTTTAAATATTCTTGGGATTGTGATAACTCCGAAATCCCAAATTACATTAAATATTAAACATCTGGTATAAGTGCTTCTGCAAAGCATTGTAACCCTTAAAGGCTAAGCTGTGTCTGAATGATAAACTACATAGAGATTCATCATTTACTCATTGCCATTAGGATCACATGTTCAATCATTGAAGAACCCATGTACACCCTCCTTATTAGTCGAGTATGCTTGGTTGTTTACAATTCAACAATAAAACTTGCATATTACCGAACACTTTCTGAAAAAATCGGTTAATTAGATAGTCATGTATCCAAACATGTCTAAATGATACCTGCTGAATACAATCCTAGATCTTGGTACAAACCCAAGAAAGGGATTATAATGGTTAAGAGTGAATAAGTTCAACTGATTCACAACACTAACTCAAAACCTTAAAGAATCATTCGACTCTAGAAGAAGTTATCAGGACAAGATCATTTAGGAACTGGTTCTGAAAACCCTCCTCTGATATATGCTGACATCAGAAAATTTACTAGATTAGTAAAGCATAATCTTGTACGATATCATGATAGAAATATCATTAGAGAGTTCGATTTACAACAATTACAGGTAAATAAGACGACTACCAAGTAATTCAGTAGCATTCTAGTCTTATCGCATGTATAGTGTGATAAAAACTCTGCGTCTCTTGGTAAGAAACACCTGCAATTTATCCACAAAGTTGCTGGGGAAGATATACGTTTCTTTTATCTTCTAATATTGCTGTTTAGTCATAAACAAACATGTATACTATCACTAAAATATGAGTAAATAAACTCATTAGAATGCAAACTCACATTAATAAGACTATGATGTTCTAAACATCAATAATCTTTGAATCAGAAACAACAAACAATTCAAGTGAGACGTCTTGATGTCTAATAGTTAATAGTATTACACATCAATTGAACTGTAGTGTCAGATGTCACAATATTGCTTACTTGCAATATAGGTGTTAAAAACCCCATCACGCTTCTCATCCTTAAAATCTACAGGTGTTTCACATTCTCTTGTTGAAAATGAACCCTGATTTTGAAGGAAGTCTAGCTGTCAAGCAACGTGGATATGACAACTACGTTATGATTTGCATCTTTGAACACAAAAATGTTCTTGGGCAACTTTCATCTACCTAGTAAGTGTTCAAGAACCGTTCCCATATAACATGTATAAATATAACGAGAATTATTCTCGCATTGAAATCCTCTGTTAAACACCTCATAGAGGTTGACCACCATCTGCCTCAAATGTGAATGGTACAGAGGAAAATAAAGCAACGTTAAAAGCCTTATTCAATTGCCAAATAGAATAGGCAAACAGCACTAAACTACAGTAGCTAATAGGAATCGAACCGATCACTATGTGGTTCCTGAGAATAACATTCCTGTGACAGGGCACCAAAATGCCTTGTTAATTACTTGGAATCTTGACATCATAAACCTTAGATGTATATTTGTCCTATTAAGGGGGAAGTGACATTACTAGTCTCATGGCAGAACGATTCCTTAACTCAGTGTTCTACTCAGAACAACATCTTAAAAAATGTACTGTCTCAAAAATGAAACTATTGGATAAAGTATAGATGGAGTTGAAGATAATTCGTATAGAAATATCTCCAAAACTCCACGGAAAACTGAGATTTCCGTTAAAGATCATATGTATAACAGTCAGCAGAGAATGTCTGTGATTCTTAAAATCATGAGACTGTTACAAAAATAACTTGGTCAAAATTTGATCACGACAAGACATATGTGTGAAAAAATTGCCACTGTTAATATTAATTGACCAATGCGTAAAAAGGTAAGTCTGAATCTCTTGTTTGGAAGAGCTCATGTCAAGACAAACGAAACCATGTCTATAACCTCATAGTACACTAGCTCTCGAGTATATAGTACTTCAGTACCACTAAATGATGTGTTGAGGTTCTACCACCAAGGAAACATGGTAACAATGATTCCATGGTGAAAAAACATAAACCTCTAAACAACATGTAAGATCTCTCAAATAGTGATTGAACTGAACACTGATGATACCATGACTTAAAGTGAAGGTGTGGCTATTTAAGACACAAAAGTTTACACAGAAGCACGGCACGACTGTGAACCTGTTGATGATGATACTGTCATGACTGAGACTGGCTCAGTAAAACACTGAGTAAAACACCGTGTTTAAAAGTCACTTGACTATACTCTGAGCAACCTGAACAAGGACAAAATAAACAAATATTCATTCTGTGTGTGATGTGGTAGCAAACAGGCCCATAGTCTGGAATACAGATATAGGGACTTGTTATAAGTAAGTATAACTACTTCCCCTCATCACAAAATAAAACCTTTGGAATAACACCCAAGGTTGTAGGGGAAAGCACAGAATTTGATTTACAGTCTCTTGAACTGACTTACAAGAGATCTGAAAAGTAATCTTAGACTTCAAAAATCAACTTTTGACTTCAAAAGCTGCCAAGGCCAAGTAAAATAAAGGAAACAAAACCTTCACGGAGGTGATGTTTTAGACATAACCTTACTTTATCTGGCAAACTGAAAACCGCCAAATGTTTAAGTTTTCAAAAAACCTCGACTGTAATCTTAATTCCTCAAACAATTAACTCTGAGTTGAATGCTTTATGAGAAGCATCTGGAGAAAGTAACCTATGTCGAAGGTACTTCCGCCAACTCAATTCTGAATGTTAATATTCCAGGAATAGAGTCTAAACTGCTAAATAGGAGTATTCAGAAATGATTCCTGAGAAAAAAAGATTTCAGTCAGAAATGACAAGTTCATGACATTGTCATTTGTCAACGCTTACAACACTTCTTATATGAATAAGTACTTGTGTTGTTCAGTTGTTGGCTAATATGGCTAGAAGGATAGGCCTAGTCTAGAGACTCAAAAACTAAAACAATCTAAGTCACCTTCTACTTCTTTGTTGAAGAGACTGAATCAACCAATAACAGGATGATTGTGAGCATCCATGAATCGTTTTCTTCAGCATATATTAATAGCAACATGTACAATTACTTGGAGAAAACAGAAACGCTCAATCAGAGACCATAACTTATAGGTCTCTGATTCGAAAAGATTTTACATCTACTTGGAAGATGAGTAGGCTAAAAATGCTATATTGGTCTTTTCTGTGAAGAAGATGACGACTTCACAGTAGACCTACTGTTAATCTTACAGTAACTCTTGTTAATCTTTAGCCTATCCCCCGGGGCCTATCCTCTTTCTGAACAGTAGACAAACAACTCAGTCCAGAAATAACTGAACCAAATGGATAAGTGACAATCTTATCCTGCTGCGCAGAACTAGTATAAAACTGAATGGACTAAATAAACCAATTATACAGCTGTGGTCAGCATACGTGTTCTATGTATGCAACATTACATGAATACTACACCAGATTTTACAACATACGGTGTTATTTTCTAAATACATTTAAATGTATGTGAACCAAGTGTCTTCATCTGAACATCTTATTGTGATCACGCTACTGTAAGATGAAGAAATATCTTCTTCATCCTAGGATCATGCAGTCCATGCATGACACATGTCAAATCCTGGAAGACAAATTTACTGGTGTAGTTATTTCTTCATGTTTAATACATAATTCATATCGGGACTGGAGTCCTTTTATAAACTGTGCATGAAGAAAAGAGGTGATAACTTCTTATGAACACGTATGTGTTTTCATTGTGGACTTACAACCAAAAAACACATGAGCAGTAAAGAAGCCATTTCGTCTGCGTTCTCCTGAACACGTATGTGTTTTCATTGTGGACTGACAACCAAAAACACCTCTGACTGTCTGAAGCCATCTTCAGATATAGATATTTTTCAAATTTCTCATATTCATCTGGAACTGAACACGTTTATGTGATGAATACAGAGACGAAAAATTGAGAGCTGTGTAAACTTGAACAGATAATGTTTTCTTATGGACTGACAACCAAAAGAAACACCTCAGTGTAAGGCAAGGTACTGCAAGGCATAAACACAGTGTCTACCTTCTTCGGGCTTCCTTACTTTCTTATCTGGATTGAAAACCTCTCACATGTAACATAACACAGAGAAGAACATGTACTATTTCGTTCTCTGTACATGATGTGTTCTGATGGTCTAATGACCCCAGAGAAATTGTCATTTAATATGACAAATTGTCTGGAAAAAAGGTCAATTGACACTAGAGACCTTTTCCATATGCTTACTATAATCTCATGTCGGGACTGAAGACCCTATATGGAGCAAGCAAAGATAAAACGAACGAGGTAAGATCTTCGACATTTTATAGATCAGATGTTTTCTTTGTGGACTAACAACCCAAAGAAAAAACCTTGAAAACTTGTCTTATAGTTCCATATGATCTATTTTCCTCGTCCTCTTACTTTCATTTGTAACTGATGAACCTGTAGAACAACTAACTTCCCAGTTCCGTGTCCATAGTCACAAGTTATTTGTAAATTTATTGCGATTCTAAAATTTCCGTCTTTACAGAAGGAAAATGGCGGAATAATTGAGGAATATCCGGGCATTTGTGCGGGGGTGCACAGTGTAATATGCTCAAGAAATTCCCGGGAAGTTGGCCATAGATAGATTCAATGGTGGATGTTAGCACATAGTGGCAATATTAGTGTAAGTAGTTAAGGTTTGCGTAGTAAAAACAGTTGTTCAAAGACAGTGCTGATACATGTACT
This sequence comes from Owenia fusiformis, assembly GCA_903813345.2. Taxonomy (NCBI): domain Eukaryota; kingdom Metazoa; phylum Annelida; class Polychaeta; order Sabellida; family Oweniidae; genus Owenia; species Owenia fusiformis. The sequence continues at coordinate 35,791,678 of CAIIXF020000005.1, read as the reverse complement.
TTCATAACTACTGGTCCTCGCTCATTAATTGGTAAATTACATACTAGAACATATTTCAAACAAGACACTAGCATGCAAAATGTTACCACCTCCCATTTGTTAAAGACACTGACCTCTGAACACCAACTGCCAAACACCATCAACAAAAACATTGGAGACTCTATAACAATACTAGTATGTCACTACTTGTGGTGGTGCCATAAAAAAACAAACATACATGCTAGACATAGTTATTTATCTACTAGACAGGCATGGCAAATACCTCCCCAAAATTTTACAAAAGTATTTTTTTCAATATTTTTCAACTGAAACTGTAAAATATGATGTCCTAAAAGTATATCATTGTTGGCTTAAGTTTTGGATCTCATATATCCTCGCCTTTTTTAATCCTGACAACACCTCGTACGTGTAAAAGTATTTAGATTTATTTTCAATTCAATTTAATGCACATCACCAAGAATTAGAAATACATCAATTTAAAGTAATCTTTATCACTTATATGGCTAATAATAAATAACCATCTTTTCTTGGGGTTATGCACTAAACAGAGTACATGACCATTAACATGAAAAATGTCATCACCCCCCATTTGTTACAGATGCTGAATGCCAAACAGCAACCGCTGAAAGCCATCCACAAAAAAGTTGGGGAACTCGAATAAGTGCTTCCTTGAAAAAAGGATCTTGAACTGATCTTTCCTTGGCCCTAAACTGTTCATGACTGGTCTGAGATTAACAGACTAAATAGTATGGATTCTTTTTCATTATCAAAACTTAAAAGCTTCGTGAAAAATTCAATATGAGGATTGGAGAACTAGGTGCATTTTTAAAGGATGGCAAACGGAAATTCAAGCTACGTTTCTAAAGAGATCTCTTGTGTTTATCTTAGAGTCCTATTAAAACAAATGTTCTTCAACTTCATTTTCTCCACTCTGGTCTTCCCATATTGAAGCCTTAAAAGTTGTGAGAGATGGGTTGAGATCTGAATTGGTTGCCATTGCAACTGGAGTGTCTTCTTTTTGTTTATTAGTATGATGCTGCTCAACAACAATATTTTGAATGTCAGAAATATTAACATGTTGTTCGATACTTTTTGATTCTGAATTATTTTGCACCTCATTTTGGGTGTCAGGAATAGGTTGCACCAAACTCTGAGAGTTGGCAATTTGTTGTACCAAATTTTGTGTCTCAGATATTTGTTCTGTAACATTTTGTGAGTCAGTAATTGGTTGAACTACACTTTGTGTCTCTGAAATAGGTTGTTCCACATTGTGCGAATTGGAAATAGGTTGTACAATTGTTGGTGTTTGAGACACCTGTTCCACAACATTAATAACTCCTCCCTCAGTCTGATTTGGGACTTCTATTAACAAAGATGGTAAGGTTTGAGTGGCTGGTGTCAATGTTGTATTGACCCTCTGCATTGAGCCTGTATTAACTAAGGGAGCATTGGCGTTAGTGATGAGAGACACTAGGGATGTTGTTGGCATGGATACGATAAGAGGCGTTGAGCTACCTTGGAGTAGGAGGTTTAGGTCGGGAGGTAGGTCTAGAGTTATCTTAGAGATCCCCGCAGAAGTTTCCACATCGATGGCAACAGAATCCGCCTGTTGAGAAACTGCATTGAGGTCAGACAGACTAACATCTCTGAAATGGAAAAAACTTATTTTTAGTAATTGTTTCTAGTATTTTCTCATATTTTTATTTTTTTCCCAGAAATATTTACTTCAGTTTTCATTTCTTATATTTTAAACATTTACTTATCAATTTGGATTATATTCACAAATTCACTAAAATTCTGTTCTGGTAATTACACTGTATGGTCCAGTGAGTTATTTATCATTTCTCAATTTTTATTCTACTTCTTGTGATTTATTGACTTGTATTGTGTCACATTATGGGATAGATGCAGAAAATTCTTTCATGGACTTTAGAATTAATATAAGAAGTCCATGTAAGATAAAAATAACATTATTGATATTTTGATACACCCCCTTCATAAGTTTGGTAACCAGAAATGGCTCATAAAGACAGAGACTTATAAAGCAATGTTTGCAGGCAAGTGTATTATTTTAAAAGTAACCAATTTAAAAGTGGAATTTACCCATCTTTTTCTCCCTTTAACTCCTGTAGTAAAGACTTCAGTATGATATCTCTATGCTGAGTTTGCATATGTCTGATAAGGGTGGCCTCTTTTGCATACTTCTTGCTACAGTGACCACATGTGAGGACCTTACATTGGAGATGGACTAGTCTTATATGACGCTTCAAATCACCTACAATTAAGGACGACATATGTTTAACGGAAAATTGGGCAACATTGGTACTGGAGGTGAACTAGTCTTATATGACGCTTCAAATCACCTACAATTAAATGGGAAATTGGGCAACATTGGTACTGGAGGTGAACTAGACGCTTCAAATCACCTACAATTAAACGGGAAATTGGGCAACATTGGTACTGAAGGTGAACTAGTCTTATATGATGCTTCAAATCACCTACAATTAAGGGTGACATACATTTAAGGGGAAATTGGGCAACATTGGTACTGGAGGTGAACTAGACGCTTCAAATCACCTACAATTAAACGGGAAATTGGGCAACATTGGTACTGGAGGTGAACTAGTCTTATATGACGCTTCAAATCACCTACAATTAAGGGTGACATACATTTAACGGGAAATTGGACAACTTTTCAGAAACCAGGCCAACTGAGATTGTGAAAAACACATTCTTTTAATATGATGAGTAATAATAAATTATAAATTATGTTTATGTTTCTTTATTTCCACCTTAAAGATGAGTACATAAATCAGTTTAAATTTTAAAAATTACAACATGTATATACAGAATAAGAAAATAAATATGAAAATATAAAATAGGCCCATGACATCGTTATAAAATGTGTATGCACAACGCCAAAAACATGAGCAACTACATAGGGTAGGATATCTTGATAATACTATGAATGAACACCGGGACTGCATCCCAAAGCATTTGCTCTCGAAACTGTGTAAAGTAAAACCTTCAAAATAATGAAAACCTGAGCAAACTGTCACATATTTTACTAAATGATTAATTGAAACATTTGTAACACAAAAGAGAGTGCAATAAGAAAAATCAAAAATTTCTTGCGCACTTGGAAATTCTCCATCCATTAAATTGAAATGGAGGCTTTGATAAGTCATTTTGAACATACCATTTTGGTAAAATGATTTGCTGCATTGGTCACAATGGAAGTCTTTCTGTTTGTTGTGGAACTTCATATGGATCCTAAGGTCACTTCTCCTAATGTAGCCTACAAAACAACAATTCATGTACATGTACATAACAAGATCTAATCACTCTTACCTGAGGTGATTATACTAAAGCTAAGTATGACAATCCTCATTCTCAGCTTATATCTATTTTGTATAATATAGGCAACTAGAAAACAGCAACTCTGCGGAGTAGGAAATCCCACCGAACAAAACATATTTTATCAAATCGCAAGCCATTTTGGACAATACAAGTACATGAAAAAGATAACATGGAAGAAGAAGAGAAGTATTGTCTCCTTTTGGCAAAATCTACACCCGTGATATGACCTGCCAACAATTGGTATTTTAATTTTTTTAAATCAATTGCATAACAATTTGAAAAAAAAATCAGACATTCACAATAAGAGAATGGGGAACATAACAGCGAATAATATTTATCCTCCTATATTGAGGTTCATATAACAGCAAACAGAAGGTTTTTTTAATGTTAGTTAACAACAGTGCCATAATCTGATGATAAAATATACCCAATGACTGAAAAGTTATTTATCTTTGTAACATAGGAGCTTTATTAGAATCCTGACGACTTACTAACAGGAAAATCAGAGACCAACATTGTCTAGGAAACAAAATCATTTAAAACATGGGAACAGTTGCAAAGTTCCTCAATACTGATTTAGAAAAACTTGGGTATTCTTCAATCATCTAGGAAGTGAACCCAAGACTGAACTAAAGATTAAGAAGAGGAGAGAGCAAATTAACATTAGTTTTTCAGGGGAAAGCGCGAACGCAGTCCCCCACTATCAGAAATTACGCACCCGAGTAACCCACATTTGGGGTTATCGCAACGGTCAGCCCGCCCGAAGTGCAATGGACAGGCCTCACACTGGGGGAACCTCCTAGATGATCAAGGTATCCCCTGTGCCAGGTAAGTATGCTTGACCATTGAAAGGCCTTTGATTAAGTACAAACTGAACCATTGAAAAACATATTTGACATTATTAGGATTTCTACATGTAAACTTACTGTTCCAGGGAAATGGAGAAATTATTGAACAAAATAAGTTTGGTATCAAAATATTGCCCACTGATTTCTGTAATTTATTTTTAAAATAATATTTTAATTTCCTCTGTACTTGGTTTATTATATCAAAAATAAGAATTATTTTTAAGGTTCTCCCCGTCTTTTCTAATTTCTTCTCACAACTGACTAAACAGCTGCTGATAATAACAAGATTTTGCTGTTCCATCCAATGTGGTCACATCTTTTAATCAGAAAATAACTTTTGAAATAAGAAGTGCATGTTAACAATTAAAAAATTGTTATTCACCAATAAAACATTATATTCATCTCATCATTTTTATTTTGTTCTTTTTTCGAAAGAAATAATGTTAGTAACAATCTTATTCTACTTGATATAAATGCATATGGGGAGGGAGTACAGAAGATGTAACAGCCACGTTTGATTGATTAAGTGCCAATAATGTTTATACAGTGAATAGCAATGTACGAACATGGGCTGCCATCTTTATAAAATTCCATACATTATTCGGTAGTTTCTAAAATTGTATCTGTTTTTTCTTAAATCATACAACCGCTACGTGACTATGAAGTTAAAAAAATACATGAAAAGACATACAAAATATATGAAGCAATTTTGGATCTCATTTTTAAATCACAGCACTAAATTGAGCAAAAAACTGAATCAGTATAGATTTACATTGAAAGCTTATGAGTTTAAGTAATTCCTTGGAAGTAATCTTAGTAACAGCCATCAAATTCTTAAGATCAAATATATTCAGTTTAGCAGGGGATTAAACATGGTGTACCCAAGGGCTCAATTTTAGGCCCTGGGTTTTTCATAATTCATATAAATGATTATTTTCAAGATTACTTATTTCATTTCCCAAGGCACCAAATCTGTCAACTGGTATGTCAGTTATCAAAGATTATATTTTCTACAAAAATGGTGGCCATTTTGAATTCAGTGGCCATCTTGAAAATTCCTTTTCGAGCACATTCCTTTGTCCCTTAGGCATCAGGGTATTAAATTTGAAATATTACCAAATATGGTTACTAGTATATGTGATGTCAAAGACTAGATTTTCTACAAAAATGGGGGCCATTTTGAATTCAGTGGCCATCTTGAATTTTCCATCTTGAGCAGTTTCCTTTATCTCTATTAAAGGCATCTGCATATTAAACTTGAACCAAATCTGTCCACTGGTATATAAGTCTTGCAATGATCAAGCACCCTTTGATTATTTAATATAATATATAGATAATTAGTTAAGCTTTTTCATTTTTTTCTGTTTAAGCTGTAAACTTTGCCCAAATGTGGGATACAAGTATAATAAAGCTCATAATAATAATAATAATATGTGAGTTATCGAAGAGTACATTTTTATGGAAATGACAGCCATTCTGAATTCAGAGGCCATCTTTAAAATTTCTTCTTGTCCATTAGGCATCAGCATAAAAACTTTGAACCAAATCAGGAAATTGATATTTCAAATTCAGTGGCCATTTTGAAAATTTCATCTTAAAAAGGGCCTCTCTGCCCCTCAGGCATCACCAAATGAACTAAATCTGTCAACTAGAATCTGATTTATCAAAGGTTATATTTTTAAAGAAAAATGACAGGAATTTATAATGGAATGGCCATCAGCAGAGGTATTAGCCTGTAAGATCTGAAACCAATCTGTCAATTTGTATTTGAGTTATTGCCCAGACAGACAGATAAGCGGATGGATGAACAAATGGACGGCTTCTCTATAACCCTCTTTAACTTCTTTCATTAGGATAATTATACATGTGACATGTACTTTCCAATAAATCTTGGAAGTAATGAAGATAGATAAACATAACATAAATAGAGAATAAATAGAGAAAAACAATGAATTTGCAGACAGTAATGCAAAATTCATGAGTGAACACAATACTCTTATGATAAACCAGAGTACACCCAACTCCAATAATTAAGTAAATGTAGATCTTTATTCGACAGTATAGCATATTAAAGCATTTTTTGTCTGGATCTTTGTTCCTTAATTAGGTTAAAAATTTATGCCTTTAACAAATTCATTAAAATCACAAAACATACAAAAGCTTTACTATGTCATCCAAAAAGGGATTTTCAGTTGCCAAACTTTTTGAGGGAGTGTATTTACCTTTATTACAGACTGTACATCTGAATGGTTCCATGCCCCGATGAATGGTTTCATGTCTCTTGAGATCACACTGTTGGAGGAACATACGCTCACATTCCTTGCACTTGTATCGATAATCATCCTAATTATGATAAACGGGAAAATATTTAGAATGAAGTGGAGGATATGTGATGCCTTTGCACCTAATAATTAAGTATTCCTAGAAAACAAGGAGGTCATAAGGTTTAAATACTGAGCATTTCTATTTAAGAAATATAGACCTCAGAGCAGGGGTAATATTGTCGAATTCACCCCACAGGGCATGGCACAAATGTTTTTTATTGTACCCCAAATGACTGAAGGGAGTAAGGGGGTTCCAAAGCTTTTGTGCCTAGCCCTAAGGGGTGAATTCGACGATATTACCGCTGCTCTGAGGTCTATATTATGATTCGAACATGAAAACTGACCAAATTGTTTTGAATATTCATTATGGTCTGCCATTACTACGACCCGCCGTTACGATGTCACACATTACACGTATTACGAGGGGTATACTTCGTGAATATGCCCCAGGTGAAATGTTGACTTTGTTTACAGTTTATAGAAGGCTTGAATACGGTCATGTTCGAATAGTAATTCAATTTGAGAATCAGTAATAATTGAATACAAGAGAATACCTTTAAGGCTTTCATTTTTCTATAAAATAAAATAATAACATCAATCATACAACGTATTCAACTAAAATTCATCACTCTTATTATATAAAGAAGTTCATTCAAATTTTAGAGAATAAAAGAGGTAAAATATAACAAGCAGGGCTGTTGGCATTTATCAATAATTAAGGATCTAAATAAAGAAAAAAGAAAAACACATACCTTTACATACACTGTATGGACCATTCTGTGTCTCGTGTAGTTCCCCATACGATCAAAAGTTGCTGAACATAACTCGCATTTAAAGCATTTCCCGACTTTTCCAGGGTTTGGTGTCCCTGTAGTGAGCTCTTTCACGGTAGATAAGTTAGGTTTTGTCCTTTTTGGTATTGATGTGGGTGTATTATCGCCAGCTGCCACTACAGGATTAAACTGAACTAGTTGAGGAGTCAAATCATTGGGCCTACCCGCAATCTGAAATATACAAGTGAAGTTAGACTTCAGCAAAGAGATACATGTAGCGTATCTGCAAAATGCACTTGGAGAAATCTTAAACCTCCAAAACTTAGTGTGATGACCAAGAATTAAAGACCTTTCTAAGGATCATGATACATGGATAGATGCAGATGTAGAGATGCATGTGCATGTATCTATAGAAGAGAAAGGGTACACTTTTGACAATTTTGGTCCAAAAATGGCAGAAATCACTTAAAAAGTGCTCAGCATGGCGAACAACTGCATGATTTTGAAAGAATTTTTGGCGGGGGGGGGGTTGATTGTGATGGTGTAATTTGTATAATTTATAGAATATAAAAATGTGACTTCGATTTTTTGGACAGAAAAAAGTGTCTTTATATCGTCTTATCATTCTACAAAAAATAAAATACTCCCATAATACATATAAGAACTAATAAAAAAGAAAATGTATGACAATATACAACAATGACTAATTGTTACCTTCAAGGGGATAGAGTATCACGCTACATTCCAAAGAAATATCCTTACCTGAAATATGATAGGTGTAGCCTGCTCCTCGGACACCAAAGTTACATCTTGACCTGATGATTCTCCGATGATAGGATTTGCAAATACTGGTGCCTCCGTACGGTTGGGGCAATTCTCAATGACCAGAACATTAGGTATTGGCTCTTTATCAACAGTCACATCATTATCTGAATCAGTCCTGGTTCGTTTAGCTTGTGGACTCCCATCTTCATTTGCATTTAGAGGTTCATCTTGGGTCATACTAGAGTCACTGAGAGGAGTGAGTCTTGTCTCTTGACCATCAACTAGTATAGCAATTGGGGGCACTTTGGACATAGTATATGGATTGAACAACTGAACTGCAACAGGGTTTGTCAGTAAACTTTTTGTTTCATTTTCATGTTTGGAAAATGCTGTAGTATGTTTAATATTTTTATCTATCTTGGTTTCATTTTTCAGTGCTGCTATAGTTGCCCCCTCCTGTGCAGGGTTTTCCTGTGCAGAGTTCTCTAGTGCAAGGTCTCGTTGGCCATCAGGCTCCTCTGTGTTGTCCACTACGTGTATGAGTAAATCACTCGACATGTTGGCTTCAGGCTCCCCTGACACTTCCATGCCGTTCAAACTGAAATATCAGGAATGGGGTTTGTGTAAAAAACTGGGTGACCAGGTAACCGGGTACCCGGTCGACCGGGTACCTAACGTTCCTAGCAGGGTTACCAACTTTCAAAGTTCATCATTTCCCCCGATATATAGTAGCGAATTGACTTGACAGACTTAGCCTACCGAGTGCACTGCTGTTCGATATTTTTTTTACTACATTGGTCCATATGTGACGTAACTCAAACGTTAAAATTCAACGTTGTCAAAACAGGCTTTTAATATCAAAATATTTGTTGGTGGAAAAAACATGACAAAAACTTTGTGATCTCACTAAGTCGGTTCATTTCCGACGTATTGTTAACGTTAAAATTTAACATTGTCGAAACGTTTTTTCGATTTGAAATAACCTCAAAACGTGATGTCAATAATGATGTTCATGGACCGTATTGATCTGACGTTATTTAAATATTCAGCAAAACGTCGATGGATGGTTGAATTTCAACATTGTGGAAAAGGCTTCAAAACATTTGTGAGTCAAGGAAACGTTACAAAGACCACAATATGTTCTCACTTAATCGGTTCATTACCGACGTTATTTTAGCGTTAAAAGTTAACGTTGTCAAAACGTTCTTACGATGTGAAATAACCTCAAAACGTGACCAAAAATAACGTACATGTATTGTCCAGATCCAACGTTATAAATAAAAAAAATTCCTAACCCTGCTAGGAACGTTAAGTACCCAGTCACCCGGGTTTTTACACAAACCCTCAGGAATGGATGAATATGATAATACCTGTAATAATGAGTTACATGCTAGAGGTCTATTACATTCCAAATTCACACTATTCAGCGGTGTTGGTCTTTCACCATTGCTGAGAGGTCTTTTTGGTCCCAAATTCAGACTATTCTGTTGTGTTGGTCCCTGTGTCACTATTGGTCCATTGCATACTTGGTAAAATATGAAAATTATAAGAAGGCCTCGAATATAAGGTCGATAATAATCATAAGCCTCGAAGTGAAAGCCAATGTAATAATGGAATCTTTCACCAAAGTACTGAGAATGTGATGAACGTATCGGTAGTTGAGGAAACACTACAGAACCTTCACAGACTACCAAATAAAACTGCATCTACTACTTTTTTCAAGGCCTGACTGCGTCGCTAACATGCTAAATATAAGAGTTAGCTGACGTTTGGGAGTCTGACTTACCTTCTAAAGGTTAGAACCCGAATCTTAATGAAACCATATCACCTTTGTTGCGTCGATGATGATGCATAAACATAGCATTTGATAGAAATTAGCGTAAATGCTTTTCCGACTTTTTCATTTTTCATCAATGTTGACTTCCGGGAAGGCGTTGTAGTTATCACGAAATAACGCATTGACCCTTGAACTTTACTTTGTTGACGTGTCAACCAAGCATGTCTGGTGTGAAAATTAAAAGAATATTAAGCAATGTTCTACATCCGCCAAGCTAAGTGAAGTAGTCAATATTTAAAATTACCAATTTCAAGTGAAGTACGCAACGAACGAAACTGCGTGATCTACACTCCCACTATTGGTCTGAATGAAATGCTACGTAGAAATATGAGCCGTCTGCTGTATAAGTCGATTAATAGAGTAAGACCTGTTGGTGATGCTTTATAATTTAGACCAAAACATTGAAGAACAAACGAACCTGTAAATCGTGAAAACAACGAACAAATATTCGGTTTTCACATATGTTCGGTAATTTTTTGTATTGAAACTTCCGGAACTTACAAGGAAATCATTCATTTTCTCGATTCATGATTTACCTCTTGGATGTTGTGGCAAATGCTCCATGGTTGACGGAACAAAGGTGATATGGTTTCATTAAGATTCGGGTTCTAACCTTTAGAAGGTAAGTCAGACTCCCAAACGTCAGCTAACTCTTATATTTAGAATGTTAGCGACGCAGTCAGGCCTTGAAAAAAGTAGTAGATCTACTGTGTACAATCTGGACATGCTTTTTGGATGAAGACATTCTATCCGTTTTCATGGATATAACAGAGTTGAAATATTACCAAAAAGGGAAGAATGGCAGTACTGATGTAATAACACAGAGTTCCATACATGTACCCTTCTATTGAATGCCCATGGTCAGTCTGAGTCAGAGAAAATTTTCAAACAGAAATTGGTTGGTAACGACGAAGTTATATTCGACCATATAACAAGCATTCAACTAAATCATTGAATTATGTAGAAAGAATCCTAAATAAACTTACAAATATTTCACCGTTTAAGCCAAACAAAGTCCCATTTATAGCGCAAAACGAGTAAAAATCGAAAGAAATCTTCAATTTTTCAGTTTTTACTGAATGCTACCCGGTTACACTTCTCAATGAATTTGATTGGTCAACTCACAAATCAATTTGACCTAGATAATTTCGCGGCAAATTTCAAATCTTTCAAAAGTTTTAATACTTCTTTTATTTCTCTATCTTATCCCATGTCAGGACTTTAGTCCTTGGAAGGCATCCACCTTTTGCTTGTTCGATAACAATGTGGAAAATGATCCACGCCTCCTAAACTGAAAATTTATTTTATGCATGACACATATTGTAAAATGTAACAGATTCTATTGTGGAATTCAAAAACGTCTATAGATAAAAACCTCTAAGCTTCAAAATAAGCCACACCCTGTAAAAGAGAAATAATACCCAAATATGTCCGGGGTACTAAGTTTCAAAAATATTCCGAAACCACAAAATATCTTGATCTCAACTGTCATACCCATTTTATCATGCAGTATGATTCAATCGGAGACTTATTGATTTGTTGTACTATGTCTATGTCAATAATCTGCAAAAGGCTAATAAGCCCATATAAAGCAGATATATAATTTAACAGTGATAGAATTTGAATAGAATATGATTTAAAACCTTAACATTTAAAAATAGATCTATGGTTTACAACTCATTTTACCTGGGGAGACTGTCAGGCTAACCGCGTTGACATCACCCCCTTTTACCAGTAGTGCAGGCTTGTTGCTGTGCACTGGGGACCCTTTACATTAAAACATAGATCTATATTAAAAACACACCTATTTAATTGCAGTTATTGACATAGGCATAGTATGATGATTTAAAACTACTTAGACTGTCACAGTCTAAGATGTCACCAGGTAGAGTGTTCCATTTAGCTATTGTCCTAGGGAAATAGCTAAATTTGTATGCGTCCGTTCCAGCTGATGGTTGTATGAACTTAGAAGGATGATACAACCTAGTGTTGGTATTGATCTGTTGGCGGAAGTATGGAGGCACGTCGATGGCTGCTAGGTTCTGCTTTCCTTTGTAGAAAAGGAAAACTCTAGCAGCCTCTCGACGCTCCTTCAGTGGCTCCCACTGTAGGTCTTGAAGAGCTTTGGTGACGCAGCCTGGTTCCCTTGAGTGACATTTGGTTACAAACCTGGCTGCTCTTCTCTGTACCTGTTCCAACATATCAATATCTTTTTGTCGGTATGGATCCCATGCCGAGCTGGCATACTCTAAATTAGGCCGGACTAGTGACTTATACGCCTGAGCCTTCACTTTTTCAGGGCATTGATGGAGGTTGCGCCTGAGAAATCCAAGCACCTTATTGGCTTTGGATACAATAGTTTGAATATGTGTAGTCCAGCGTAAGTTATTTGTGATGTCAATTCCTAGGTATGGGATGTGTGTTACCGACTTAAGGTTTTCCTCTAGCATGGTGTAATTGTGCATGATAGGGGATTTACCTTTGTGAATATTTAGCACATAGCATTTTGATGGATGGAATTTCATTTGCCATGTTGATGCCCAGGAGACCAGTTTATCAAGATTCTCCTGTAGTGTTAATGCATCTTGCTTGTTTCGACTGTCATGAATAAAAGGCTGTCGTCGGCAAAAAGCTTAAGACTGGCTGAGGATGATAGGTTATTGCCCATATCATTGATATAAACAAGGAAACAGAGTGGTCCAAGAACTGTTCCTTGAGGAACTCCTGATTTTACTGGAGTTTTTGAACTTGATTCACCATCGAGCACTACCTGTTGTGATCTTCCCACAAGCCAGGATCTGAACCAGTTCAAGTTATTATTGCGAATTCCATAATAGTCGAGTTTGAGCAAGAGGCGTTCGTGAGCCACCGTGTCAAACGCTTTGGAAAAGTCTAATACCAACATGTCTGTTTGTTTATTGTTGTCGAGGGCCCGAGCTATATTCTCTATTGTATTGACAAGTTGTGTTTCACATGAGTGCTTTGACCTGAATCCATGTTGGAATTTTACTAGAATTTCATAGAGGTCAAAGTGGGCCATAACATGATGGAATATAATATGTTCCATTATTTTACATGGAACTGACGTCAGAGATACAGGCCTGTAATTCACAGCCTCATCTCTTCGTCCCTTTTTGTAGATAGCAGTAACATTGGCATGTTTCCAGTCCAAAGGCACTAAGCCTTCATCGATAGACTGTTGAAAAATTATTTGAAGGAATGGTGATATTCTGTCACTGCATTCCTTCAGGACCCTAGTCGGAATAAGATCGGGTCCAGTGGCTTTTGATGGATTTAGGCCAGTTAGCAATTTGTGAATTCCTTTTGTCGAAATTTTGATATTTGGCATTTCAGGAATTTGACTAGGTACCATTGTCGGTAGAGTGGCATCCTCATCTGTGAATACAGAATTGTATTGGTCATTGAGGATGTTTGCTTTCTGGGCGGCGTCTGTTATTTCGTCGCCATCTTTGTTACGCAGCACGCTGATATCTGATGCATCTTTGCGTTTAGACTTTATATAGCTCCAGAAGCGTTTGGTAATGCCTTTGTGCTGAACATTCTCATTTATGATTTCGCTTTCATCAATGTCAAGCAGATCGTTGATGTAGCGCTGATGTTCTTTACGAATTTCACTATGGATTAATTTCCGTAGTGATTTGTATTTATGCCAATGATGAGGTTCATTTGAACGTTTGGCAACATTATATCGTCTTTGTGTCTGTCGGATCATTCTCAGTATCCTGGTGGTAATCCAGGGTACTTTGAATTTCCCACTTAGAGTTTTAATTGGAATATGCTCATTGATTGACGATATTAATGTAGATTTGAAGGAGGACCAGTTGTCTTCAACTGATCTACTTTCACAGTTCTCTTTGAATTCGCTGAACTTAGATCGTAGAGTCTCTTTAAGTCCAGTCCATTCTGCCCGCTTGTATATGTGGACCTTACGAGGCTTCTTTTTCTGAATTTTCATTTTTAGGTTTATATCACATAGGACTGCCTCGTGATCACTCATGCCCGGAACCACCGAGATTCTTTCTGCGAGGTTTGGGCATGTAGTGAATACTAAGTCAAGGATGTTATTTTGTCTAGTTGGTTCCTTGACTAGTTGGGTTAGGCCATGATCATCAGTTATTGTAATCATCTTCTCATTAAGATCATTAGAATATTGAGAATTAGGCCTTATAGTTCCATTCTCCCAATCGATGTCTGGTAAGTTGAAGTCACCACATAGGAAGATGTTTTTCATATGTGTATTACCATTAGCATAAAGTTTATCGAGGGATGTTTGGAGCGAGTCCAAAGCACCAGTATCGTTGTTTGGTTGACGATAGAAGGATCCAAACAGTATGTCCCCATTTGATAGAGATGCTTTGGACCATATGATTTCGCAATCAGCTGTCGCTTCATATTCGACTGATATGAAGTCGCTTTTGACTGCGATTAGGACCCCGCCAGCACCTTTCTTTCGGTCTTTCCTGTATGGAGGTGGGCTAAGGTAGTCTTGACCGAATATCCATTTGCTGTCGATGGTGTTGTCCAGGTGAGTCTCACAGCCTATGATGACATCTGGCTTGTGGGTTTCAATTAGTTGTTGAAGGTGTAGTTGCTTCTCATGACTAATTAGACTGCGGAAGTTGATAGACATGAGGCGAACCTGGTTTCGCCTCTTTCGTGCAGTCGGCCTCGGTGGTTCTGATTCGGTAGAATCAGATGATGATGACGAATTGTCAAGATCAGAGAGAGCGCTGAAGGAGTTTGTTACCGAGGAATGAGAAAGAGTGGAGTCATTGAAGAAGCTGTTGGAAAAATTAGGTAGGGCACATCCAGGACAGATCCAAGTGAAACTGCCCGCTTCAAGAAAAACATTGTACTCAGCAGGGGAAACATTGCCACATTTGATGTGTACCCATGTACCGCATTCATCGCATTCAAGGGCGCGATGATTCTTGGCAACTGCTTTGTGGCACATACCGCAGGGAAATTTAACAGGACCTGGGTTTGGGTGGATGTCACCACTAAGAATAAGACATAGGAAGAGCAGTGGTGTGGAAGATTTCTTGTGAAGGATTCCACGAGAGCCAACAATCTTATGGAAACGTCGCAGTTGCATCAACTGTGTGTATGACTCTGTTGAAGGTAAGTGGTTTCCATGATCACAGAAAAATGACTGGACTGCGAAAACAAAGCAGAGAAGGAGCAATCCATATCCTTGGAAACCCATGACGAAGAGGTAGGTAAAACCCGTAAGCTGAAAATAAGAAAATTCGCGCAAAAATATGAAAAATACCGCGAAAACCGAAGTTTGAAAAATACGAAAATTAAAACTGATTTATCCCCAAAAGGGGGTCCTGCTATAATTTAAATGTCGTTGATTATTAGAAGTAACTATGTAAGTTATTAAAATCTGGAGGTTTTATCGAGAATAAATTAGAATTGCGCAGGTAATCGATGTAATTATGATTTAATTTTCGTAAGAGAGAAGAAAACATCCGCCATTAATGACGCATGCGC
Source organism: Owenia fusiformis (assembly GCA_903813345.2). NCBI lineage: Eukaryota > Metazoa > Annelida > Polychaeta > Sabellida > Oweniidae > Owenia > Owenia fusiformis. The sequence continues at coordinate 35,776,254 of CAIIXF020000005.1, read as the reverse complement.
ACTTCCACCTTGTACCTGTTTCACCATTTTAGTCAAAGGAACAAGATCCCATTATCAATAGGTATTACATACCACATGTATGCTTTAGATCAAAGATGAAGTAAATCCGATTAATACAACATTTGTTAACCCCAGCCTTGACATTTTTCAAAATTAAACATATAAGACACTAAGAGGATGGTGCATTGTTGACATTTCATATGGCTGAGGAAACCCAATTGGTATACATATTTTTATAACAGTGTGGGCAATGGGTACACTACAATGTGGAGTAAAATCGTAACACTTCTGGGTTCTGGATGCTTTAAATCGGTACAATGTGAACGACGTGAAATCAATTTTACATGCCAGAAGATCATCCACAACAAAGGCATCGTTAAATCAGCAATCATCTTTTGCTGGCCAATTTTTAATGCTGTTTAGCGACATAATAAAGCAAATGCAATGGTGATCACAGGTACAGCTGTGAAATTCACCTGAGCGTTAATATTTCACACGGCAAACTCGTTTTAATGTAAACATCAAGTGGACGTGTCACACCATGATTCACCATAGGAACGAGGCCGACAGAAAAATGTAAATCATGGTTTGTCTGTTCATAGCTAGATCTTTTTTAAATAGAAAAATCATCTTCTTTTTGTTGGTCATATTTTCCCCGATTGAGTGTTTTGTTCAAAATAACATTCAGTTTTTCTATTGTAACAGAAACAAATGTGCCAAATATTAGAATACAATAGATGTGTCCAATTTGACTTTTCCAATTGAAAGGTAGAGACATATACAGGGGTGACAAAATCGTAACCTAAGTCTAATGTCATTCACCTCTCCCAAATCCCCATCCTTATGAAATAGTTAAGTCATTTAAGGTTCAAAATGCAAAAATAATAGTATTTTCTTCATCCTAGGGATATCCTAATATTAAGACATTTCAAAAAAGCGTTGTTGTTAGATCTTATCATCATCTTTGTACGCTTCGTCATCAATCGGCGATGGCCATTAATGCCGTGGTCTTGCTCCTATCTTCAACACCGGCGCCTGACCGATGAGTATTGAGTAAATAAAAAACTGAATGTAATTTTGAATAGAATACTCATCTGCTTGTGCCGTTCTGAAAATCGGAGAATATGTGACCATAACAAAATTCAAAATTGATAAAAACTATATCAGTTAAAACCCCTCCTGAATCCAAATTAGAATCAAAATTATTTATTTTATAAGCCTAATATTATACGCATGTTTTAAGACTCGAAATAATACGGATTGTAATAAGCATCTTATCTAAGATCACTGGTCCACCCGATGTCACCGCGGGGATTTGGATCATGAAAACGTTTTAAGTACACGATCTACACAGCTTGATTGCGTGAGTTGTTCACTGGGCGTTATGTTGTTTCATGGGCGGATGGCCATAATCGGGTCATACTTCCTTAAGAAGCGTCCATTGAGTGTGTTGTGGGTGTAACGTGTATTCATTTTAGAGGTCAACTCATTTGTTGGAAACAAGCACGAACAAGGTAAGATGTTTTTATTGTTCTTAGTTAAAATAACAAATTAACAATTGGTCTTTTGTAAAACCTTTGTTTGATATTCAAGTGTGTGGTTTTGTACATTTTGAGTCAAGACTTCAACTTCCTAATAATTTCACATTGGGAATCGAAGATGTTTCAGGACATACATTTGGCTTCCCTTTTCGTATATTGGTTTAATCCTGATTTCACAACATGGTTCCATATACTGATCTAACATTTGAGGAAAAGTGTATATTCTTTTTGACGATTTAAAAAATTGACTATTTTTTAACTGTATTGATTTTCGTTCTTTTTTGATGATTAGTTGTATCCCGCTTTTCTAATAAAGAGGGTTTCGAATTCGTCTTCTCTCTCTGAATCTGAGGTTCAGATATAAATGAAAGTATGTCGTGTTATTTTGATATCGTGTTTGTTATTGCATATACAATGATTACTGAATCATAATAGATTGACAAGAGTCTAATAGTAGATGAGTTGAGTACAAAAATGTTTTTAACTAAAACGTGGTTTCCATACTCCGTCCTCAGCTTCAAATGGTCAGAGAGTGGATGTTTGGGTAATTCATTTTCACCAAAGATCCTGATGCCATCGATTTGTGCTGGTATCTATCATCGCATTATTAGTTCTTTGGACTTATATCAGAAAGCTTAAATTGCCTTCATATAGTTCACTCGAGATACACTCCCCTTCATGAGTTTAGCAATCCGAAGTTTCTTTTTGGATTACTCATTGTTTTACAAAATCTTAAAACACGAAAACACGAGGACTACCATACAAGTAGTGTATTTAAAAAAATTTGTACAGACACCATCATACAGAATTTTAAAGTTGTTTGGACACCATCATTTTTCGAAACACTGTTAGTAAATTTAGGTTCATTAGAGAGACTGAGATAGTATGCACAAGTGGGGCGAGATTTGAAGCATTTAACAAAGTATAAATATGAAAAATATTCGTTTTTCTTGCTTAATCGAGAAAATCTTACATCTTGTTCAGACACCATCAACTGCGAAGGTCAGGTGATGACAATCCCTACCGTGAAGTAATTAGGGAACAAAACTAAGATGCAAACATTGCATTGAGAGACTTTTATGTTATCCGATGAAAACGTAAGATTGTCATATTTATGGCGGGGAGTGTATATTCGAAACACGATGAAAAAAAAATTCAAACAGATCAAAAAAGTAATAAGCATGTGCGGTCTTTTGGCACATACATGTACATTCCGAAATTCATTCCGAACACAACTTGATACGCTAGCATGCCAGAAACAAATTATATATACTGAATAAGAGGTTTGGTATGTTTTCACATCACTGGCTATCATAACACAAAACTGTGATATTATAATCATAATTTAATATTATTTCAGGTGTAGCAAGATAAGAGGGACCAAAAAACACTTAAAAACCAACGAACGCCATGCTTTTTACGAAACTATTGAGCCTAAGTGCTTTTGTAACAGTGGTTATGGGGAACTTCCCCCAACGGAAGACCTGGTGGGCTAACCACATCACCGACGACTATTACACCGCTGGGCGTCTCTCGGCCAGACAAGTAAAGTACACCTACGAAGCTGGCTTCAAGTCGATCATATCGATCTTCAATTTCACCGCCGGTGTAAAATCGAGTGCTATTGAAGAATTCCCGACGACAGATGAGTGCATGTATATTGCTAAAAATTTATGTGGGATGCCCTATGCTGTTGTGTTATCGCCCGGGGACAGTTGGCAGGACATAAGCCTCGTTGAGCGGTTCACTGCCATCGCTGACCAAATGCCCAAACCAACACTTGTTCACTGCGGCGTTGGATACTCATCAACATTTACTCTTCTTAATTACTTTGCCAACAAAACTAAACACGATCCTGAGTTCACACCGAAGATCAAGCCAGATGATGTGTTTGAAATAGGAGCCATCCACGGCTTTGACTACAGCGATAATGCTTTGAAAGAACTTGTGTCTGAAGTCACAGGGTGGAACGTGACGGACAACGTAACTGTTCCCGATATCCCCATGGGTCAGGGCTGGTGGCATTATTGGCACGCGACTCCTGTCTACAAGGACATCTTTATGGCAGGACAGATCTACGCAACCACAGGTGCCAATATAAACAGCACTGGTTTCCGCTCAATCATCAATGTTCGAAAGGGACTAACCGCACCAGGTAAAAACTAATAATGCCCAGATGCCATGTACTATCCTTATGATATTTAAACTGTATGCCCATGCTCGTGTCACATAAAGGCTTTCACTCCATCAGTAATTCAGTATCAACCGTAATATATAAAACTTTTATTGACTTATATATCATAACATTTTCAATCATTCAAGTATTTTATAATGTAAGATTCAATTTTGATTGATAATGGGTATCTACCTAGGACTAAGGTCACCATATACAGCAGGGCTTGCAGTTTGTGATTTAACACCTAATGTTGACTTTAAAGACAAATGAATTGACTCAGTTGCCTTCATATGCTTTTTATAATACCATATTTCACGTGCATATAGCATAAAATAGGACTAACTAATGCATTAAACAGATGAAGAGCCACATCCGGTGGTACATCATTAAACTTCTTATATTGTTGCTTTATCTTAAAAAGTGCCTTTTTTGGTTGTTCTTTAAGGTACTTGGTGTTCAAAATGTTATTGTTGGTGAAAATGAGACCTAAATATTTGTATTCTTTGACACATTCTATAGTTTGGTCATTAAATTCAAATTTGAATGATCTTTTAGAATTGAAGATAAGTGCTTTAGTTTTCATTGTGTTGGCAACTAACTTGTTAGTCTTACAATTCCTCTTCCAGCACTTCATTTGAATCTCATTAAATAAAAGCCAACATTAATTACATTCTTTGTGTTTTATATATGTCTCTGTTCTTTCAACATTGACCTGACATAGCGGATTTCTAAATAAAAGTTTACAAAAATGAGATTCTGTTGGCCACATCCATGTTAACCACTGCACTGATTCGTCTTTTCTGTGATATTAATGTAGTTGGGCAAATGGCTTTACCAACGAGACAACATTGGAATCACTTGCAATTGTTTGATCGTGTTGAATAATATATATATATTCTCTAGATGGAACACTAACACAAGAAGAGGTGACGTTACTGAACATCAAAGACAATACAGGGACCTATGTGGACGGTGGACGCCAAACAACGCCTAGACTCGAGGCATCGCGAATAGATCCAAATATTTCAAACCAATATATATCAAGACTATCACCCATTAATTATGAAATGAAGAACCTTTTGGAGTTTGGAGATGACATTGGTTACAATGAAGAACTAGAAAGAAAGACATTCGAAGATTTCTACACTGGTGTTAAATACTACCATCATCCAACAGGTATGTGGGATATCTCGATCTCAGCAAGGTATAGTCCTTCAGTACAGTCCGAGAGAAATTATGTATAATTCAGTGAAGAAGAGAACTATTTACTCTGACTTGCATTGAATATTCCCGAGAAAGTAGTCAGACTTTCTAACTTTCTATTTTATTTCTCTAGATTTTGGATAATTTATGTTAACTTTTTTAGAAAATTAGTTGATTTGATTTGACATTCACGGTCAATGTTTCTAATTTCAAGATGAAATTTCCTCTCCCAGCACTTCATTTGAATCTCAGTAAATAAAAGCCAACATTTATTGCATTCTTTGTGTTTTATATATGTCTCTGTTCTTTCAACATTGACCTGGCATAGCGGATTTCTAAATAAAAGTTTACAAAAATGAGATTTTGTTGGCTACATCCATGTTAGCCACTGCACTGAGTGATTATTGATGTATTATTTATATCTTTTCTGTGATATTAATGCAGTTGGCCAAACTGGCTTTACCAACGAGACATGGAACAACTACAGAGCTGACAGCAGGGAAGCCATTCAAAGAGGACCAGTACTTTATCATTGCAGAACGGGAAAACGAGCAGGTACCAATCCAAAATGTTAAATCTTAGGGACAGTAATTTATTTGCATCAAGTCGTTTGTAATTGTTTTCAATATATTTAATCACATAATTGCTGCACACTCCTTCCAAGTGATCATTCCGTAGCACTGGATTTGTAGCCAGTTCGGCGCGCGATGCTTCGTGGTATTGTAAATAAATCCAGCGCCATGGAATGATCACTTGCAATGTATATATTTTCATACGATGGGCGCTTTTTATAGCATCATCATTCTACATATCTGTCCAATTGACTTTGGACAAAACTCTTGAAGTCTTTGAGGTTTTGAGATAACCAATAAGTTCTTCTTTTTTATCTGATGATCGCGGTTCAATGACGTTTTTTTAATTTTTCTTTTCAGCCGTATGGGCGATACTTGCTGCTGCAGATTACTATAGCCTTGGACTAGATTGGGCGATGAAGCGATCTAAAGAGTTAGGCGTCCCATTCGATGACAAATCTCCCGAAGTGGCCCTCTGGCGAAGTGTTCTTATAGGAGAATATAGCAGTGGCCAGCAAGCATTACATTCATCCATCGTTCCGTCCATTCTATCAATACTTTCACTTCAACTTTTGTGGAGATTTATGTAATTTTAACCTTGATATTTATGATTGACGACCTACAAAATTGAATCAACAAATCTTGTTATTGTTAAAAGATGTCACTACTGGGTCGTAATACCCAGAATATCATATGCATTGAGTTTACAGCGATCCCCGAATAATTATGATGTCCATACACGTCCCTTCATCATTATGTTCATAGTTTTATACTATGGTTTACTATAGTCTGATGGTGTTTTATGATTCAGAGCCATATATTTTGTAAGGTAATGTTTCGAACATCAACATTTTATCCCATGTGCTCTTTTTCCCCATTATTATCGCAAATGAGGAACTACTTTTCATGCACAGTATCATCTACCGTACATTGAATCTCATGTTTAGGAGTGGATCATTTTGTTTTGGAGTATTACGGCTGGTGAATGTTTATAGAGTCAACCATCATATGCATGAGGCTATATCATATTTTTCCGAAATACCAATTAGTAGCTCGACGCACATTTTTACCGAACTATGTTTTAGTACATTTATGTAAAACAACTACAAATATCCTCCGAGATAAATGGACTACTTTTTTGTTAGACACAGGTCAAAACATAAAGGACTGTTATGACTGAAGTTAAATGTTTGTCCTGCAAAGTGCAGAGTACATGCCCTGATGAATTGATTGTAAATATATGTAGATACAGTGAATATGTATATATAATAAAGATTTCAATAAATATGATTTCAATATTGATATTGTTGAAGATGTTTGTAACACCACGTTTCATTGTTAGAGCAATTACAAAATCATTGAGCAAAATTGATCGCAAATCGTTACTTGGATACACACAGGAAATAGGCTACAAGCTTGGTACCAAGTTACACTCCCCTCGATAAGTTTGGCAACCTGAGTTCACATTTTGAGCACTTAAATCATATCAAGGCGTGTTTACGTTTGGCGATTTAAAAAGAATAATCAAAGTCATCAATTTCCGAACTACTGCGATAAAGGACCACAATTCAGATCTAAACATTTTTTTTTCAATTTCAATTTATTTATAACTCCTTGATATTGATATAATTACAAAACATTAAATTAATAATACCAAATTAGATATTGAAAAATAAGCAAACTTTAAAAAACAGATCGCATTCCCGGTATAAACATTTTCTCTTTGTCTGTCATTTAATTTCGTAAGAACGAATATAACTTCTTCCAAATTCGTCGGAGTAAAATTGTTCAATCGTCAAACATGTATAAATGATTGCTAAAATAGTTACAGTAGTATATTAATATTTATATGATTTAAAAAAAAAAAATATTTGAGTATCGTTTTGCGAGGAATTTGATTCTCTTTTTTAACATATAGAAAAACGTCATAATCTTATAAATGTTGTTAATTTTTGAACTTCCAATCAATTTTTAGCATAAATACACACACATCGTGATGTATTGCGGTAGTATATCAAATAAGATCTTAACAGTCGTTCAATAGGAACAACAGAGCATAATTGGGCAGTAATAAATCAACTGATACAAGAGCTACAGGTTCAATATTTTTGATCGAATCATTGACGATCTTTGAATGCCATTACCAGGTATAATATGCTCTTATAGAGTACAATAAGCTATAATGAAGAAATTAATTAGAAATAGATTTTCGTTTCAAAACAAAATACATGTCTATTAGAGAGACAAGGCAATCAAAGCTTAATCACATTGGTAAATAATTTGCGTGATAATCAAAAGTTGACTTCATTTATTTGCCGATGAATAAACTGTTTAGAAAACGTTCCGCCAAAGTGCGAAATATTATCAACGTTGAAGAAGCGAAGGATGGCCAAGCAACTGATGAGGAGACTGGATATACAGGAGAGAAACGATGCGAGACCCCCGTGGGTGAAAACAAAAATGAGTTTGAATCCCTAACAGAGACGAGACTCTATGCCTTACTGAGGCCCCTTATGATCTGCCAAAGGTTGGTGGCTATATTCTTCATCAGGAAATTTAAACGGAACAAAAATGGCGAGAGAGTAAATAAGATATCATTGATGCAAATATACCACTTTGTCATTGCTTCTGTTGTCACGCTGAATTTTTTACGATTTGCGGCAGCTTTTGCACAATTTGATGGTTTGGGAGATACTTTCTTTTTCAAGTGTTCCATTCTTGTTTGGTGGGTAGAGTGCTCTATCAAAGGATGGAATTTGTACTTTGCATGCTGTAATGAAGATAAATTTCACGCATTCTTCATAGAGTGGGATAAAAATACTCTTCCAGAAACTCAGGAGAAGTATGAAAAACCAGCAAAGAAGCTTATGGAACATGTGATTGTAAATTGTATTGCCTTTACTGTCCTAAATGTAGTGGGTGCTAGCTACGCCATCTATGGGGCGACCATAGAGTTACAACGATACTTTGATACTGCGCTTGCCCCACTGACAAGTGAATCACCGGGGGCAGATTTTTTCAGAGCTGTGAACATTGTGATCCACGGTATCCACTCAAATTATGCTCTCTTTCCTGGTGGACTCTACGTAATGATATGTTTTCTGCTTTACCAAGAATTCAAATACATTCATAAAGATTTTTGCTCGGCTATTGGCCATGATGGAACATTTACGGATGATTTGGAAGAGTTGAGAATACGTCATCAGAAAATCTGCAAGTTAGTGGAAAGAGCGGATTCGATATATGGACTCTATATTGCCAACGTCTACACAACGAACATCCCCTTGTTTTGCATAGTTCTGTACAATCTCATTTATAACGGACTACACATCTCTCAAATCTTGCTTAATTTACTCTGGGCTGGTACGGTGACTTTCCAGACAGCCCTCGTATCTTATATAGGCGCTGTTGTGAACAACGAGGTAGGCACATGCAATTTTGTATTGCTCTGAATTCCATATTCTAGAAACCTATTAACAGGCCTCCAAGACTTCCACCAACGCGAACATCAGTTCTGACCTCGCGAACTACGTTCCTTGCACTCTAACCACGATTCTAACATCGCGAACGTGAAATCTTTACTCGCGCACCACCATTTCCTCGCTTCCGAACATGTTTCTCTACTCACGTACAGAGATCCGTGCTCGCGAAACACACACACGAGGCTTCATTATCAGTTGATCGCAACGCAGAATCGCATGCATAACGCCACGGAACGCATCGCAGCGCGTATATTTCCAAAAAAGCATATTACCACTTTGACTCAACGTAGTTCTGACGCAAGATTATAGATTTTCTGAACGCAAGTGAACAAATATTTCAGTCACTGATAGAGTCAACGTCAACCATCGTCCCATCACCGCACTACGAACGTGTCCTTAACGGCCGCATCGTTCTTATACCATTCCCGTACCGCTATCACCGTTCGCGATCTAACGCTATTCAAACGGAAAAAGTTTTGTGCATGCTCAAAAAATTCACCGGGTGTGGATGCCGGCAACGTTCAAACGGAAATAAAAAATACTGTCAATAACGAGAATATTTCCAAATCTTTCCAGATCCTTTTCATGAATTTTCCATTGTACTTGTGGTACTTGTACATCGAGATAGGCAACTTTGTATTCGGTACTAAAGCTTTTAAAAATAAACATTTCTATTTTGAGCTGCTTCTTTGCTTTAGCAGTCTGTAACCATGAGTTTATTGTCGCAGACATTGTCCACCTATGGCCATGATCAACGAACAACGCGTTCATCGAACTCCCGTGCAGTGATATGTGTCTATACCGAGACACTGCATAGGAGTTCGCGCGTTCATTTGGAATACGTCTAAGAATTCAATCAGAGAATTATAATTGTGATAGTGTGTGTATTTAAAATTGGACGATTTGAACTTCCCGTCCGCTAATTTGCGTCCCTATTGTTTTGCGTTTGCTTTGCGTCTGCGATTGCGCTCAACTGATAATAATTTTTCGACCAACTGATAATGAGGCCGCAGATCGAAAAAAGGCAGTAATTTTATTTGTATTATTATGCTTAAGTTAATATTCCAACGAAGTGTTTTATTTGAAATTCAGAAGAAATACATTTTCAGTTTTTCATGTCATGTCATATCTAATAATTGAAGATAACAGCATCTTCAAGCTCCATATAACTCGGAATTCCAAATACACGGATGCACTATGTACAAATTGTTCGCGAGCATGGATCTCTGTGCGCGAGTAGAGAAATTTGTTCGGGAGCGTGGAAATGCGCAAGTAAAGATTTCACGTTAGCGATGTTAGAATCGTGGTTGGAGTGCAAGGAACGTAGTTCGCGAGGTCAGAACTGATGTTAGCGTTGTTGGAAGTCTTGAAGGCCTGATTAAGCTTATTATATGCTGGGCCCCGTGTAAGAAATCATGATGACTGGAGATTATATCGCTAGTCCTCACCTGGTTATAAAGACGTAACGCTAGTCTTTATAACAAAATGGATCACCTTTTCAAAAATAATCTAGAGGGGGCCGCAGGGCTCACATTCACATTTGACAAATTTGGGCCAAAATTGCTTCCTCTTTATTGCTTTAGCTTTACAATTGTTTCCCGTATACTAAATCAGGGGCAAGAGTGGCATTATGAAATATGAGCAGATGACCCATCATCCCAAATCAATTTACCACGTGGCCTTTAAATTTATCCTTATTCTTTCTAATCTTTCTAGTCTTTATAATAGTAATGTTTTGGAGGTCGTTGATTAGTCGTTATTACAAAATGTTTTTTCGTTAATTTATTATCAAAATGTATTTCGAAGATCAAGTAAAATGGGGTAGGGTAACTCACCGTTCGGTAAGGAGCTTTTTCGTTGAATTCATTCCATAGAATTCTAATTGTTTCAGTATTATAATTTAGTGTGCGTCGATATATTATTTCAAGCTGGGCTTTTATTAAAATCACCAGGTAGCCATTTTATGGAGGAGATCAAAGGGTGCCGTGTCGTGCTAATTTATGTCCCAAGCCAAAATATATGTTTAAGCTCAAAGTACGGATTTTGAAACAATACCGGTGAAGGGCGTTTTCTTCTTCAATGAAGAATCTTCAGATATGACTGTAACCATGCACCAAAGATTTCTAACGCACTTGATTCCATTGTCTATAAATAGAGACGACATGCTCATTTGATCAATTTTGGAAATAATAAATCACCAAATAATCAATCGGAAGCATGGTGAGTTTAATTAAGTTATCCTATTGTGAATATCCTTGAAAAAGATCAATAATTACAATAATTGTGCCATCCCGTGTCTATCCAGAATGCCAGGGTGGTTGTACTTGTCGACCCCCACCGGTTTATCATAATGTTTTGCCCATTCTTAAAAATGAAGTTTATTCTGAACTCATTCATGCATCGTTTGGTTAAGATTATCGCCTCCTATTTGATTAATTGATATCACTGATATCATGGATTTTAAGGACAAGAAATGGAAATATCAAAACAACCTGACGCATGTTACGCCATCTATTGATTTGATATCACTGATACATGTATCATGGATTTTATCAAACGGATATGTGTGTAATGAATGATTTGAATTTGGTCGAATGATCATGAGAACATCTTACAATACCATACATAACTTAATAAAAAATACAAAAATCACAACATAATGATCTATATTGAAATTATGAAATTGACCGGTGTTGATTTTTATATCAGCCTCCCTTACGTTTTGTTTTAAATGTTGAATTCATTACAAAATTTGAAAACGAAAGGCTCCCTCGAGGAGGGATACGTACATGGGTCTGTTTTCTATGATTCAAAGCATCGACCCAAATGGAATTGCTCACCGAAATCGGTGGTAAACAAAACAAAATCATTATGATATGTCGAAATGATCTAAAGATCTCTATTGAAAGCGTTGACACTTTTACGGATCCTCTATAATAATTAGATATTTATGAAGTTCAGCGAACTACGTAAGTGATTGATTATATGCGTCCATTTGACCCTACGCATTGTTTTTGTATTAATTCAGGTAAGTAAGTGCCGTGTGCTGAAAAACACATGTCTCTCGAATCAATACAATCGATATGATGTTAACAATTGCAAGTGAATATATCTCATGTTACATGCAAACAAACATTGATTCTTCGGTGAGAAACAATCATTGCACCACTCATGACAACATTATCGGGAACATTATAGATCTCGTGATCAATCGAGTGCGGTGTGGTATTGTAGGTGTGGCTCCAAATATGGTCAACTTAGTCGTTTTTTGTCTTTCTTATATCTGTTAAATACCTTTCAGGACGATAGGCTCCTTTTGGCACCATAATTTTTATTTATATACATCGATGAAATTATAATATCTCCAGTTCTATTCAGTATTTTTACACCAAATTTTGACAAGTTGTTCTAATACGATAGTCCTTACTAAAAAATGTATTTCAGTGATAAAATTCAAGGTATAGGTCCCTGGGCATAGGTAATTTTCAGTTTTCCCCTAAAAACTGCTCTTACTTATCCGTCACCAGGGCCAACATTTTCCTCTTATATTCACGTCGGGAAAGGGTTAAACCAAAAATCAAAATTCATAAAAGTATTGTTCTTATGAAACGTTTCACTGTTAAATTTAATATTAAATGTTTTATTGGCAATATCAATATGATCTTTGTTAGTTTTGATGTATCTTTTACATCAGTTTCAAGGACAAGAAACTGAAGTATCAAAACAACCTGCTGCATGGCGCCATCTATTGGCAGTCCTGAAGGTCAGAATTAAAATCAACATAAACAAAAAAGTCTAAATTATACTCACAGGGGGTACATATCGTACATTCACTCTATAACTCGATATACAATACTTTGCTCAATTAAAGGAAAATAGAGCATATCTTCAAAACTTTTATAACTTAACTATTACAAAGCATAACCGACATAATTAATCAAAGGTTTACAAAAGATGTTCCATTTGTCCATTGTTTTACTTGTATCAATAGACATATATATCTTTTGTCTTGGAGTGTTATATCCCACCCAATGAATCAAAATTTTTCATAACAAGTAGAGATTGCGAATCCATGTAAATTGCACATTGCCTTATTTTCTGCGTGGTTCAAAGCGTCTCAAGAAGAGTCTAACGAGACGTAAGTCTTACTGATAATTCAGCAATCATATTCATACATGGACTCAAAAATGAAGAACAACAAAGTATCTGACACAGTCATCCTAGTGAACGAAGCAAATGTTCAGAACAGATTCAGCAAACCAAATCCAGTTGTTGTTCTTGATGAAGTCTCGGATTTTGATGAAGAGCCGAAAATACAAGAAGAGGGGAAGTCAAGTGCGAAAGATCACTTGCGTGATGCGGCAGATACCGATGGTCGACCTAAATCTGCAGTATCCCCTACCAACAGGAAAAGATGGAATACAGTTAAAATTTTCGCAAATGTCACATCTAAAATGGATGGTGATTATAGGCAGATACAAGATACCCGAATCTATAAACTTCTTCGACCTCTCATGTTCTCTCTGCATGTTGCTGGAATATTTTACACTAAACGGTTTAAAAAGGACGCTAATGGCAACATTAAGAACAAGTTTACGAAAATGCAGATCTACAGTCTAGTTTTGGCTTTAGTGGTAACGTTCAATTTCCTACGATTCATTTCAGCGTTCACTGACGTGAAAGATCTTGATGATACTATGTTCTTTAAATGTTCCATAATTGTCTGGTGGTTAGAATGTTCAATTAAAGCCTGGAACATGTGGTACTGTTGCTACCATAAAGATAAATTCTATGACTTGTTCATCGAATGGGACCGCATCACCGGTGACGCCACTATTACACGCTACGAAAAAACAGTGAAAGGAATCATGCGGCATGTTCTTTTGAATTGTTGGGCATTCACAGTATTCAACGTCGTTCTCGTTTGTATTGCAATCTATGGCCCAACATCATTACAAGAATATTTTGACGAGGCACTCGCCCCTCTCACAAGGGACACGCCTGGTGCGGAGATTTTTCGAATTATGAACATATTCTTTCATTATCTCAATTCCAACCTTTCCTTGTTGCCCGGGGGTTTGTATTTCATGATATGTATTCTCCTCTATCAAGAATTCAAACTCGTCCAAGATGACTTCTGTGCAGCAATTGGGGAAGATGGAATATTTAGCGCTAATTTGGAAGAACTTAGAATCCGGCATCAACAGATTTGTAAACTGGTTGAACGCTCTGATAGTATATATAAACTGTTCATTGCAAATGTCTACTGCACGAACTTGCCATTGTTTTGTATCGTTCTATACAACTTGATCTATAGCCATCTTCACCTTTCCCAAGTGCTTTTGAACTTTCTCTGGGCTGGTACAGTTACCTTTCAGACATGCGTTGTTTCGTACATAGGCGCAGTTGTCAACGATCAGGTAAGAATGAAACACTTCATAACATGTTTCTTTATTCAAAATCTTCAGGGAACAACAGTAAAAGCCAAACCAGATGCGACCAGGAAACATTACTCCACAACATAACACCCTTATCACACCAAACTAATTCTCAACCGTTATTTCCAGTCCTACAAAAGGGCTAAAAGGGGCTAAATCTGACTGTGGTCGGGATTACGTCTAAACTAATTAGCTACTTCGTTCATAAACAGTCATCAATACGTACATCTCATTGGCAGTTCGTTCAGGTCGCACAATGTCGGTGTGTACACGTACTGCAATTGATAGCCGATTGGACAACGTCGTTAACGCGTCTCTAGTAGCAGGGGCGTAGGAAGGTGTAAATTCAACACTACGCCAAAAATCCCGCCAAAAAAATATGAAACAATTGTGTCAATATTCTATATCAAAACGCCTATATTATGCTCGTAAAACGTCATTTTATGGTAACAGAGATTTCAAGCTTGCAATATTCACAACCTAAATGTGAACGGAAATACTTAAGCGATGCATTTGTATGGGCGATTGGTCATACGTATAGGTTGGCGTTTCGATTTCATATGCAAGCTTTAAATCCCCGATACCTTTTTAATGTGCTTTAAAATGTTCGAATGATTTTCATCATTTAAAATCACCTTGGAAAGCCTATCTTTTAAATCTCGACACAAATCATTCTCACTTTGCTAATATCTCGAACGATTGAGACGACCAATTTCCAAAAAAACAATTAGAGATTTTTTAATCATTTTCGAATAATTGAATTAAGATCTGAAGATATATAGTATTGTCGGATTCCATCGTGTACCGTGCGATACAATACGTACAGATTAAAGAAACTAGTTTGATCAATTGATATAAAGAAACGCATTCGTGATCAATGAAACAAATAAATACACCCACCACAAAGGTCAAATCGAGGTCAACGTGACTTAGGGGATGCCAAAAAATGTTATAAAACAAGAATCTATTATTTGTCAAATGAAAAAAAACTAGGTTATCGCTTTTCTAGAACTGAAATCAATGGAACGTGTAATTGAATAATCAGCATTTTCAAGTTGTTTTTGTCTTTAACATCCATATTTCAAAAAGTACTACCAATAACAATTAGTGATTTAATAAGAAAATAGATAATTGTTGACTTAACTATAATTTCGTGTCTATGATTTTGCATAGCAACGGAATATAAATCGATAGTGAAATTGAAAAATTGGGGTAGGGGAGAATAAAAAAAATATACATCTAAATTTAAAGAGGTTCATCATTATAATTATATGATACCATAGTTAGCATAAGCATTACGGAAAATGCAGAAAAAATGTCAAAGGTATTCATCAAGTAGTTTTTGAAAAAAAAACAGCTTTCCTCTCAAATTCGTGAAGAGAACGCGATTCACGAATATTTGGCGAAATTGTATTTATAAGACAGTCAATAGTGGCTCGATTTTCATGAAATAAAGCATGTTGGTAAGGGAATTCAATCTGTTAAATGATATTTGCCAGACAGACCAATAATGATATGGTATCCACAAAACATTTCTTTAGGCTAGTGTGCTCGAGATTACTTTTACAATTTAAACAATGAGAAAATATGACTAAAGAACATAGGAAAGTTAAAAAGTCTTTTTTATTCTCACTTTTCAACACTACGCACTGGCGTTTTGGCGTACATTGTTCCTACGCCACTGAGTAGGGTCGAAGTACGGCAATTACGTTCCTAGTCTAGTAGGTCATCTCGTTTGAAGAACGTCATTAACTAGTTTTGTGAGATAGCTATATTTCATACGTCTTTCTATACGTCTTTAATCAGTTTTAAACCCGTTTGCAATTGGTGGTCGCCAGAAAATTTTGAGCACGCTATAAGTTCTGGTGGACCTACCCGTTTGAATTCGTCCATAAAGTTTGCAAATATACCCAAAATGGTAACATGCCAAACAACTTATTTTAGAAATGACGTTAGAGAATATTTGCAACTCACTATAGCATGTTTATTATTCCCGTATAACGTATAACGTACAAAGTGTTTGATTACGTCAACATTTATTGCGCACCTCTATACGCCCGCAGTGTGATATTAGATAGCTTTCGATATAAATTGTATTGTATTGTATTGTATTTTGTTTTGTAGGGTATTTGTCAAAATGCTCCAAATATGGGATGTAACGTTCAAATGCAAATCATTTTTAACTTTTAAACTGTATTTATTATCACTTGTTGGAGATCTCTGTTACGCGGAGTATGGCATATATTCATGGTTGTGCGATACTTGTGATACAGGTGAATATGCCATACTCACCTGCGGTATATGACATATTCCGCAGGTATGTCATATTCCGCAGAGAATATGCGATACATTGATTTCAGTGAATACCAGATATCCCACTGCGGAATATGTCATACTCTCCTGTTGAATATGGCATACTCAACTGCAGAAAACGCCATATACCGCAGATGAAAACGCGATACAGAAAGCCTCGATTTGATTGGTCGAAAGAATTGATTCTAAATGTAAAACTACGCTAGATTACCAATATATAGTTAACTCTTCGAGTACTTATACAAATGAATCCTGGATTGATTAAGTACGTTTATTACATGTTATGGTTTTGATATGGTTATAAAAGGTTCGTTTATTTATGCGTCATATTGTTTCCCTTGAAGTCTGTTTTTGCATGTAACATTATAACAATAATTTATAGACGTTAGCACGTTCGTTGAATCGATGTCATTGACAATTGCGTACTTCCGTATCGCGTTCTCATTGGTTAGTGTGTATGCCATATACCGCAGGTGAATCTGGAATACACGGCAAGTGAATATGGCATATTCATTGTGGGATATGGCATATATTTGTATCACGTTTACCGCGTAACACATGGTGGGTCGCTGCAACAATGGATTTAAATTAAAAAAATTCGCACATGATTATTGCTGCCATTTTCAAGAGAAAAACTGTTTACAATATTTCTGCCCCACGGCAAAGTAAAGATACATTTCTGGGACTTTTTATTCATCTGAAGATTTTAGAAAAACAATTGATTAAAAAAACAGTTGAATAACATACAAAAACGTATATTCATATAACACAATGACACGCAGTATAAATAACAGTTAACTGGTGTTTTTGTTAGATAGCAGGAATAAATGTAAAATTTATTTTACGTTCAGAAATTACGTCCTCCATTTGCAACTTAACTGTACCTTGTTTCCCTTTTAAACGTGGTCACGTGGTAGGGTAGTGTGATAAAGGATATTGGCCTTTTCAAAAATCGATGTGATCTTAGGGATGTTTATATACAATCGTTACAGTATTCCATGTATTCCTTTTCAATAAATCCCAATCTCATTCAAATGAAAAGATCCAAATCTAAACAAAACACTCAATCTTCTGGAGTGTCAAGGCTGCCAACCATTTCGAGGGGAATGAATATCCATATATAAAGGTGCATATTTTATTCATCAAATTTTGAGTTCGTTTCGGTAACACATTGTGGGAACGTCCAATTTACGATTTTTCTTTTTTCCCTATTTCACGCGTTGTTGGCAGAATTCCCATGACGTTTTTTCTCACAAACTTGTATCAGTATCATATGTTTTAGAAAATGTACATGTTTGCGAAAAATAGCTCAGAAAACAACAGAATCGTCGATTTAATTCCTCACTTTAGTTACAGAAACGGTATGGTATTTCGAAAAACAGTTAAGATCTGCACTTTTAACCCAGACCGTTTCTGTAACTTAAGTGAGGAATTAAATCGACGATTCTGTTGTCTTCTGAACTATTTGTTCGCAAATGTGTACATTTTCTTAAATATTTGTTACTGATACACGTTTGTGTCGAAAATGTCGTGAGAATTCTGCTTACAAGGTGTGAAATAAGGAAAAAAGAAAAATCGTAGCTTCTATGTTCCGACATGTTTCCGTTTCGGTAATCAGCGTAATCGAGTGGATCACCAGTGAATGTATTATTTGTATTTGTCATTTCTGTCTTCAGGCCCATGCTCCTCTTGCGGATATCTATAGCATACGGGTGAATAACTGCTCCGGAGAGCGACAACTTCAGATCAACATGTTCATGAATAAGCTTACCGGCACCTCCATCGGATTCACCGCCCTTGACATGTTCATCATCAACAAACCAACAATATTAACAGTAGGTGGTTATCAGCATTTGTAGATAGATCATTCTTTCCTTTAAACCCGTTTTTATGAAATTTCAATTCCTTAGCCCTAATTTATTCTTATTCTTTAGAAATAATGCATATTTTGAGCAACGTATCATCTCCACAAATCATCAGTATAATATGTCTAACACTTATACTTGGAAAAATTCTTACATCTTCAGCTATGCATCAGGTAGGTGTGGTTCAAATTTAGGATGGATGATTCTTGTTTGCATATTTTGTAGATTGTGGGTATGTTGCTGACCTACTTTGTCTTGATGGTTCAGTTTCGTATGCCAACACCAACTGCCAACTGCACATGTAATATGACTGATCTCTTGACTGCGATGAACAGTACTGGCCTATAGATGTTGAAGAACCTGTTACTGGAATAGAGCTGTGTTGAAGAAACAGCGATACATATACATGTATATAGTCGTTGTCGAAGGAACACTGACACTGATAGCTGTTGTCCAAGAAGCACATAGCGAATAGCTGTTGTTGAGGGAACACTGACATTATATGTCTGTGTGATACGTAAAAGCTTAAATATAATATCTGCAAACACCACTGGCGACAGTTAAAGGCACATAACATACATAAAAACTTCATTGACATATTACAAGGGTTAGGCAGAAAGTGCAGACGAATAACAGATATGAAAACGAGGCTGACGTATTACAAATTTGGAAAGAGGACTTGCGTGCAAACATCGCTGTTGTACTGCAACAGTTATGCATACAACTATGACTCATTACAAGAAACAAAAATAGCGTATATTTATTGAAATAGCACTGACGTATTACAGTTATGAAATCAAGACTGGCGCACACCATTTGTAAAACAATATTGACGTATAACCATTACACAGAAAGTGCTGACGTACAACATAAAACGGCACTGATGTGTAACAGTTATGAAAACGAGACTGACGTGTAATAGTTATGTTGAACGTGATGGTGTTTAACAGACATGATAAGACATGGCGTATACCAGTTATGCAAAAAAGAACTGACGTATAGGGGTTATGAAAACAGGATTGCAGTAGTTCTTATAACAAAAGTGGCCTGCTACATGTACACTCTCTGGCGCAAACGAATTGAAACACTTTAATACATACACAAATTAGAGAGACAATATTAGTACTTTCAATTTATTTATTTGTGAAACATGATTGACTAATGTGATACTGAGGCCAAAGAGGGACGACTTTGGGACGTGTCTGCCCATGCCTGTGATTCAATCATGAAATCAAAACAAGTTAAATGAATCTCAAGTCATTTTACATAGCTTCAAATGATGAAATAACTTGCTGAATTCGGATTGTGGCCGGTTACATTAGTCACAAATTGTTAATATCTTAGATGTGATTTCAACATTACTTTTTGGTAAAACTTGCTATCACAATTGTACAGTTATTTACGCAATAAATTTTATTTTGAAAAGTATTCCAACAACGCACATCACTAGTCATTGTCCTCATCTATTGCATGTGATCCCAGAGATTTTCCTCACTTATATAGTTTTTAATCTCATTTTTATTGCAGAAGACAACTTTCTTGGCTTGCTCGGCATTCAGAAACTTCTTGATAATCGTCCATATAACTGAAAACAATAATCATAGTTTTTAGTTATTTTTGTGTATGTGATCCGAAAAAACTAAAGTTTTGTTTGATGTTTCGAATATTTTAAAAAAACAGCAATCGTATGAGTCACTTACAGCTCAGGACCTTTGGCGTTTCGTAGACAATCATTTTATCTGAAAGAGACAATACGGCACATTACTCGTATCAATATATCACAATATCACGTGTCACGTATACGAGCCAAGTCATGGATTTTCTTATTATACGTTTGAGTTAAACATGTTTCCGAAAAATCCAAATTATGTTTATATTGATTTTGGTAGGAAAAAACTATTTGCATGCTTACCTAGGAAAGCAGGGAAGTAATATTTGAAACACTGAATCACAAACTTAAGCATATCCATGTCCTGAAATTCAAGCACAAAATATTCGTGAATACACAGACCACATTTGGAAGAGACTTCGTGTATTGTCCCCCCTGGACATATTGTCCCAGTTTGTATTTTAATTCTTTTTATATTTGACACATTCTGGCTCCGGCTCTTGCATATGATTTTCAAGAGCAGTTGGCGGAGTGATGTGTGCGGAATCGAGTTGGGAAACATTGTTGTACATTTATCTAATTTTGGCATGATCATCTTTTCTTAACTCAGTTCCGCGCATATCACTTCGCCTAGGGTGAGATACATAGTCACTGACAGAATTACCCAAATGATGCCGAAGAGCCTATTTAGTAATTGCAGCACTAATAGCATCCATTTAAGAACCACTTACATTGTTTGCCAAAGTAGCCCGTGAGCAGTCAAAAAGGACAACGACTTGTTCCTCTGGTGTCAGTCGGTGGTGGGATTCGAACGCTGCCACGATAGCGTGATGCTTGAATTTCATCGCCTCTGGATCTTTGTTGTTCTCTGATATGTCAAAATACACTAAAATAAGAGAATTGGTTAAAGAGGCTATTATCAGGGTACAAGAAAATGTATTTTACAAGGAAAGCAATGTAAGATGAAACAGACTTAAAGATATTGGATCATTTCACATGTTTTGTTAACAGTAAAAAGATTCCAGGCTCACATATTTTCAGCTTGGAATAAAACACCGTCCTTTTTTTCTTAAAAAATATAAAAGGCCATTCCCGGTCGGAATTGTAAAAATATTCAAAGCTCACATATTTTGTGCCCTTCTTTGTCTTGGTTCTTGTAGCCAATGACTTTATCCATGTATTTCTCCCTCAACTCTTCAGGAAACGTGTCCATTGACAAGTCTAGAATAACATTAAACAAGAAAATACATAACTTCAGAGATAGGTCTAGAATAACATATGGAAAAACAAACACAAAACAACATGTATTAAGATATAGGCTTCAGCGTGAGTATATTGTTCGTTTTCATTTCTAAACCAAGATTATTTGAGATTAAATTGGTACCATATATTTTGAATTCTTTCCTCCATTTGAGAGCCATATCGATGACGTCTGCAGCTTTGTGAGGGTCGTTGCTGGCAGTGACAGTTCGGAGGAAACATCTCATATACGCATCACTCTCCTTAACCCTCTGGATATCTTCGTCGTAATACTGTTCC
Source organism: Owenia fusiformis (assembly GCA_903813345.2). NCBI lineage: Eukaryota > Metazoa > Annelida > Polychaeta > Sabellida > Oweniidae > Owenia > Owenia fusiformis. Next base: position 35,754,516 of record CAIIXF020000005.1, on the reverse strand, counting down.
TTTTTTATTTCATCTGAAGAGAAAATATCTGCTTTATATAAAGGTGGCAGCAGTGGTAGAGCTTCTTTACAGATTGAATGCACTGCCATCTTTACATAAAATTATTTTTACATGGAAGATATAAATTAGACTAAATCACGGAGAGTCACGTGTCAGTCACCCCCCCCCTATATAGACCAATTGGTCTGACTAAATCACGGGGAGTCACGTGTCGGTCACCCCCCCCCCTATATAGACCAATTGGTCTGACTAAATCACCGGGAATCACGTGTCAGTCACGGGGGGGGGGTGACTGACACCCGGTGGACTAAATCAACCCTTTTTGTTTACATAGCATTATTTTGTGCTTTTATTGCCCTGTATGTTGTCTCATAATGGAGACTTTTCATATTTTCAACAAGGAATACCCAGTTTTTAACCGGAGGAAGAACCGATATGAGATCAAGTTCCCATTTAATCACATATAAAGAAACCTTGATATTGTGGCACCTGCTATTCCCAACATTTTTGGCCGGTCCCTGTAGCGTTCAGAGTTTTATACAATTAGGTTTAATTCATACTGCTGAAACAAAGTGAAAATGAATTGCAATTTTATAAAATCCTTACCCTCGTATTTGGCCAAGAATATTTCTCTTAACTTCGGCACGTTTGGAGCAGCTTCCTGGTAAATAACATGGAAACCCCATATTTAAAACAAAAATTTCTAGATATAAGTGACGATTTACTATATAATATGGTAAACTATGTATAATTCTTTATCATGTAAGCATAATGCACAACATAATAATTTCACCTTTTATTCTACAATGATTACTTTCCAATAACGTGGAGTCAAACCCCCCTTTATGTGAACCTTAATACTTAAGTAAGTCTGTTTGTGACATTGTACTTGTAGAGGTACAGAGTACAAACTTTATTGGCACTCACCGACTGAATGATGGTAGTAAATACTTACCTCAATTGAAGGCACGGGCATTGTTTGTTATTGTTGACACAGCTAATTGTCTATACAATCTATTACTCGTACATCGGTGGTCTGAACGTACGTTGATCTAAGTCTAGAAATCGCTGGCTGTCCTTTGAACCCATGCTGAAGTATGAAACTGGACGTCTACGTCAAATTTATATCTAATACTATAAGTTATATCTGCTGATAACCTAAACATACATGTACACCATCAATCATCATTTTGTGATGAACTCCTTGGTTGCTCTGGCTTATATCCAATGCGATCACATTTCACTAATTCAAAAGCCTAATTCAGTTTTTACTTATACTGTAACTTTGCTTCTACACATTATACTCATGTATGTGTCATTTTGTAAGTAACTTTTGTATAATGTCTACATGTATTATGTAATATGTTATAATATGCATTAACGTTAAGGCAAGAATAGCGAGGCAAAGAGAACTTACACGCGAAAATTATGGTCATCTAGGGATAGTTCTCGACTTCTGAGTAAATAATTGCCCGATTTATTAAGGTACAAGGGAATCATACATTATTAGTAAATATTAACAAATCACATTAATTTCGCATATAGTCTTATCAATATCTCATATATTTTATATTTCATTTGTAGAAACATTGACACAAATACCACTTGCCTGATATAACATACAGGGGCGGATCTGGGAACCAACAAGGCCGTTCTAGGTTTTGGGTACCCAAAACCCAAAAGTGGGCCCAAATTTTGAAATTTTGTGGCCCATTTTCTTCAATATTTGGCCTGAAATTAAACAATAAGGCCTTAAAAGGCCCAGTTATGACCAAAAAGGCCCACTTTTGGGGCCTTATATTTTTGGGCCCAGTTTTTGATCATATATCTAAGTCTGTGCTTTGCGATTTTTTTTATAAAATTTGTTCAAAAATCCAAACAACTGTAATTAAGGAACAATATAAAGATGTACTGCCTATGATTATGTGCATCCTATGAAAACTACTTCCGTTTGCCAAACTAATGGAGGGGAGTGTACTTTAAAGACGTACTAGCAAATGTGAGATTTTTTCAAAGTTTAAAAATTGGTTTTATTGCAATTGGGGTTGTGTTGTTTTTGTATAGTGTATCTTTCATTGATTTTTAAGAGGGGATCTAGCAATACATTCTCGCAAAACATTGATAGGGCAACATGCATGATTTATCATAAATTTACTCTTTAGCATTCCCTATATGGTCAAAACCAATTTAATTGGATAATAAATTGAAGGTGTGAAATATCTTGGGCTAGTATTCCCAGTAAATATGGTTTAATTTTTACATCTGCACTTTCACTGTTCTCGTTCCTATATCCATATGCATTGTGGATAAAAATCATATCATTCATCAATCATAGGATATCCATTACAAATAACTATAGAAAATGTTTAAATGGAGAATAATTTTAAAATAGAACTAAAGTTTGTTAACTACTTGCCAAAAGAAACATTAATATTTATTATTTCTTTAGGCTAGAAAAGACGACAGTTTTGAAAAGCAGGAACACGTTTATCCAATCAAAATGCGCATTGTTCCATGGCAAATACAAGTCAGAATAACACGGGAAATGGGTATTTGTCCAATGCTAGAATGATATTTGTTAATTTATTATTAAAGTCACGTGACGAAAGTCCAAATAGTTTCCAAAGTGCAATGAATAGGACTTTCCCTACGTCATTCATTGGACTGTCAAATTGTTGATCATACATCCTTCAGCGTCACATTGTGTCGCCACCAAAAGTAATGATGCGTCAAAATCAATGGATATTGAGGACCATATGCCTCTTCGTATGCACAATTGAATGTCATGCCTCCGTGGCCAACAAGTGGCCGTTGGACCTAGTGAGCAATGGCTATGAAGAACTTCTTATTGCCATTCACCCAGATGTTGCGGAAAACCAGACGCTCATTGATGATATCAAGGTAACTAGAATCAAAAATATGAATGCTAATAATGCCAATTTGAGATTAGTACGTAAATTCCAAAATTATATAATGATCTTTCATGAGTTAAATGTTAAATTAAATGTTTGGCCCTAAACCCTGTTTTGCCTTTCTTTAGGAAATCTAATATTTTTCTAATTTTACCATCCTTAAGAATATAAAACAGACAGTAAAAAAACTCGTTAGACAGCTTATCAACTTTGGGATTTCAGAAAATATGGTAAATATTAACAAATTATTGCAATATATACTTGAAATAAAAGTATGTGATACATGAAACATTTTTGACCTACTTTGTATATATTTCCTATTTTTATTATTACCATGACATTGTTAGCATGTTTATAACTACGATCTTAATTTATAATTCAACAAAATATATGAATTCTTATTAAAACATAAAAAATAGGGACAATAAATACATTTTTAAAACGTTTCATTTGAGTAGCCAGGCATAAGGCAGACAAGGCAACTGGCACATCAAAATTTTCATTTTCAAACAAATCATGATGCAGATATTTTTTCAGTTGAAACTGTAAAAGTGGAGCTTTATTTCTGATGATGTAATGCAATAATATTGTTTCACCTTTAATTCAGATTTGCCTCGACTTTTTGTAAATCCCGGCTATGCCCCTTCGCACCCTTACACTATCAATTTTGAAGTCCACACTCCTTACGTAGATTTTTGTTCTTAAATGACCCGTATGTATAGAAACCTTTCACAAAACCGAGCTTTGTTTCCAAATGCCTGGACAAAGCTATTTACAGCATAGCAAATAAGAGGGTCAAATAGTTCTTCAATATAGCAATAACCTCATTAAAGGGCAACAAAGCGAAATCTTGGCCCAAGGGTTTTCGGTTTAGTATGCATACATTATGAGGATTATTATTAGGATTAATTTGTATCCTCTTATTCATAGAAATCAAAATCAAGGTTTCTTTGGTTTATATTTACCAATGGCTGCATAGGCTTCCTTCATATAGACCTCTGTTAAACAACGCGATCAATTGATGACCACTGTGTAGTATGCCCAACGTTACATTTTCATCAAATTGCAGGTTCTCTCTAAGATTCAGGTAAACAGACGTTACCTTTGACAAAAGTCATTATTTGTTTTCTGTTGGATATTTAGTGGGCATTTATACCTGGCCAATTGTTAACTGAACATTAACATTTCCGGACCTTCAGCAATGTTCATGACCCGGTTCATGACCAATCAAAATAAATTTGTTAATTGTAGTTTCGTTTCACTTGTTGTGCTTTTCTCCTCGGCGATAGCACGATTTCGATATTTGACAAGATCACACTATCTAATGCGAGGATTTGTAAATGATTTCATCAAACGATTTTCCAATAAAGTTAAGTGCGTTTGAATTTTTCTATGAGAAACAAAATCAAACCAGCGTATAGGTATTTCAAAATTCTAGATCGATTTCCAAAAGGCGCTTGACCCAAATAGTTCATCTGCTGTTTGTGGATCTATTGAATTATTGATTCATGAACATACTAAAAATTGATATTAGTAATTGATCAGCGTTATATATCTAATGTACTTTATTCCATACTCAAAAAGTGATGCCAAATTATTCTGTTCCCCAATGGTCTACACTGCAGCCCCTGTTTTTTAATGTTTATTCTTTTAACAATTTTTAAGTATACATTTTATGGTGAGCGTTAGTAAAACTAAAGCTTATGTGATTTCAGTCAACGTTCACTGATGCATCTGCTTCACTATTCAGAGCTACAAATAATCGTGCTTTCTTCCGGAACATCACGATTCTAGTTCCGGAAAAATGGTCTAATATGCCTGAATATGTTCCTGTAACTGGTGAGACATTTGACCTAGCACATGTTCGCATTGCTGGGCCTAATGCTCTTTATGGAGACGCACCATACGTAAAACAACTGACTGGCTGCGGAGAAGGAGGGGAGTTCATGCATCTTACTCCAAATTTCCTTCAAAGCAAAGTCACTTCACAGCAACAATGGGGACCATATGGTAGGTTACAGACTATAACTTCAACAAAAAGGCATTGACATGTAAAATGTCCCCACCTGCCATTTGTTACAGACGCTTAACGCCAAATATCGCCCACAAAAAAGTTGGAGACTATAACAATATGTCACTACTTGTGGTAAAAGATGAAACTTAAATAAAATAAAATTACCTTCTTTGAAACTGAGTTTTACAATATTCCATACCTGAATTTCAGAGAAGACAATATTAAGCAGAATAATTTTGACCCAACTGGTTCGTGTAATATAGGCCTAAAAGAAAAATAATTACTTATTATTCTCATTAAAGGAAAGGTGATCGTGCACGAATGGGGTCATTTGCGTTGGGGACTTTTTGATGAGTACCCAAAGACCTCCGAAGGGGACAAAGCATTTTATTCAACTGGCGAGGGTTTTAGACCATCTAGGTATGTGCTTATTATCATAAAGAACACATTGTTTAATCGATTAATTAAATGAGTATTTGTATTAAAGGCAGAATCAGATTTATAGGGGTGAAAAAATTGCATGCAACACGTACAACTGACCTACCAATGTATTCTGACAATCTCAAAACAGCATTTAAACAAAAAGGTCCCTAATATGTTATCAATTAATGAAGTTATTAAAAACTCAAATGGAGAAATATGCCAAATTTTCCGAAAAACAAACATGGTAACCATATTTACAAAAATGAATATATAATGATCTGTTTGATGACTGAATTCTGCTTCTTCAATACACCAAGAAAAGGCAAGTAACCCCTATCCTTCAATCCCACCACAGTAACGTTTTTTTTATAGTTATTGACGATATCGTCATTGACGGTCAATCGATTTATTGATATGTTCTTAAAACAATGAAAGTGCAAGTATCGATGGTATTGTGTAATACGACACCATAATTGTCATTTATCTCTAACCAAATTGAATCAACATTGAATAATCAACAATTGGGCCTCTAGTTAAATATTCGGGTCTTCCAAGTGCACAAAGAGTTTTTTCGTCAAAAAATGACTGAACGTTAAGGTTATTTCTACGAGGTCTCAAAATTAGAAAACCATTTTATCCAGATTGTTTATTTGTTTCCCTAGATGTACGGAAGGCATTCAAGGAACATCCAAGAACAGAAATACTGGCGGAATATGTCAAATCAACTTTTTCACATTTCTGCCCGAAGATGACTGCAGATTCTACCCAACTACGACAGGCAACACGGCAAAAGCCAGTCTCATGTATGGGCAATATATTGATTCGGTGAGTTCCTGTAAACGCCAAAAACTATGGACCTCAAAAAAGAATTCTAAGTCAGTTTTCAAACCGATGCATGTAACCCTCCTTTAGCTTTGATTCATTTTTAACGATAGGCATGACTTGACATAACACAATATAATACAACATATCAACATAACATAATATAACACAACGTAACATGACATAACATAACATAAGGTAACATATAAACGTGAAAATACATGACATGGTATAACGTTAGTAATGTTACGTAACGTAAAGTATCTTAACAAGCATGACAACGTGAAAATACACGACATGGTATAACGTTAGTAATGTAACGTAACGTAAAGTATCTTAACAAGACATGACAACAAAACGTAACGTAACATAATTACAATTTCGTTTAATACAACAACAATACATACACTTGCGCTTCTAATAAGTATGGTGCGGTCCCATCGCATAGTCGTCCAGATCTATAAAATAGATGACTATAATATGTTTATTGGAAATTGTTCACCCACTGTAAAGGTATATTAGGTGTTTTTAAACTATTTTCTCATCTCCACACTCTAGGTTGAAGAATTCTGCAGCTCCACTAGCCTTGGGGTGAAACACAACGCGCGAGCATCTAATAAACAGAACAGATTGTGCAGTTCTAAAAGCTCATGGGATGTCATGCTCGAACATACCGATTTCAAGGATGGTAAGATAAGAAAATTTTGGAAACATAAGCCATATATCAAGCAGAAACTACCTAACTTACAAACTTAAATCGTGTGACAGACTCATGTTAAGAGGATATACACACTATTTATAGGCATGTATGGAACTTTGGTCAGCATCAATGAATAGTTGTGTAGAGAATTTCATATTTGCCTGGTCAGTGGGCACCAAAAGTTGCATACAAGTAGCTTTCCATTTCAGAAAGCAATCCATCTATAGTGGACTACTCTGAATATGAGGAGGGAGAGAGTGAACCCACTGACACCACGCCTACATTCAAAATTGTCCAATCGGTTACAAGAAAAGTTGTACTTCTATTGGATGTATCAGGAAGTATGAGTGTATGTACCAGACATCATCTGTTTTTCGATTTGATCAATTCAGGTTGATAAATGTTCAACGTGTATAAAGTTTCGGTTTTGGGGTTTCCTAAATTATTATTTTCCTCAGACTCAATATAGTGTATATGTCGAACAGTTTAAACATTGTATGTGGAAAATCATTTGCAGGGCGAGCGATTAGAGAAGATGCGCCAGGGAGCATTCAACTATTTGAACACCCTCCCAGATGGGACGTCTATTGGTATGGCAAAGTTCAGTTCATCAGCCACAAAACTGAGTTCAATGCGGGATATAACGAACCAGACTGTGCGTGATGAACTCACAGCTCTAGTACCCGATGCAGTGGGTGGATGGACATGCATTGGATGTGTCCTACAGATGGGATACGACGTAAGTTGAACCTTTTACTTTAATTTATTTAGATTAGCCCATTGTCACCAACTGCCAGCATAAAAATAAATATGTGTGCACAAGTGCCAAAGGAAGAAAATGAAACATCTAAAGGTACAACATGTCATTAGGAAAATAAACCCCAGTATTCCAAACTATAGTCTAATGTGTCAATAAACAATGCTCAGATCCCCACAAATCTGAAACCATTATCCAAATAAAGAAAACTATAGCCAGACCATGGTACATTTCATTCATACTACATCTTAAAGGGCCCACTTATGACCAAAAAGGCCCACTTTTCGGGGCCTTAAGGCCCTTATTTGGGCCCAATTTTTTTTCTGGGTTGGCCCCCCATCATAATTTTCATGATCAGTAATAGAGGTATTTGCACAAATGCCTTTGCATACCTTACATGCCATAGAACAGTTATTACATTTTTCTGCAAGTACATCTCATAGAAGTACAATCTGCCTTACACACACGATGGATGATCTCTGAGAGAGGGGAGCTGCATTTAGGCAATTGGTACAAAAGTTTTGTTGCTTATTTCCCCGCCCAATTATAACGGAGGCAGTTAATTTCCCCCCACTCCTGGATCTGATGGTACACTCTAACTGTAGTATTCCGCAGCATCAGAAGTTGGAGGAAGAACACGGGGCTGCAATAATTTAGATCTTGCTGCTCTCTTTTAATAGAATTTTTGAAGCCTAAGTTCATTTAGGGTTTCACCATTTTTCCACCATCAATTGACAAATGAGCATGTTCCTCTGCAAGGACAGAGTTGCTTGCATTTCACTGGTTTTCCGACTTGATTACGTAACAAAATGTTGGAACATCAAAGGTATGATTTTTCTTTTTTCCTTATTTCACACGTTGTAGGCAGAATTCACACAACATTGTTATCACAAACATGTATCAGTATTATATCAATTCAATTTCAAAATAATTTATTTCAGTTTTCATTACAAAAATTACAACATTATACAGGCTATGACACCCCAGGGGGTGTATGACTGCCCATAATTAAATTTACAATAAACATGATAAACTGTGAACATTTAAAGTGGTACATAGGTCAATACAATAATATAATATAAATACAATATACAAATACAATAATATGAGACAATAAAGAAATGAAATAAATGTTTTGGTTACTCTGTACTCAGGAGGTCAATTTTAAAACGAGATATGAGTGAATTTAATGGTTTATTTCTAATATCTTCATTGAGGGAATTCCATATATATGAACCATGGACCTTAATAGAATTTTCACCAATTCTGGTTCTATGTTTAGGAATATCTAAGTTATGACCAAATCGAGTTATACGTTGATGTATGTTTTCTCTAGTTTTGAAATAGTGATCGTATAATTTTGAAGGGAACTGTACAGATTTGCTTATAACTTTTTTCATGAATGAAACAGTTTGGATTGTGTGAATATGATAAATATTAAGTATTTTAAGATCTTGAAAAATTGGGAATGTGTGAGCTAATCTATCTGAATTTGTTATTAATCTAACAAATTTCTTTTGCAATATCAGTAGTTTATTTAATAGATTCTTACAAGCATTTCCCCATAAAATATTACAGTAATTAAGATGAGAAAAAATCAGAGAGTTATATATTATCATCTTTGAATTTAAAGTATGAGCATAATTTGTTCGATATAACATTCCTATAACATTTGAAACTTTTCTATGAAGAGCATTGATATGGGGAGCCCAAGATAATTTTGAATCAATAATTACTCCCAGGAATCCTATCTCATCTACTTTTTCAAGGTTAGAATTTGCAATTTTTATTTCATTGTTCACAGATATATTTCTTTTATTTCCAAAGACCATGTATTTTGTTTTCTTAACATTTAAAGTGAGTTTATTGGCCAACAACCAATCATTGATGTCACACAGTTCAGAATTTACAGTTGTGGTCAAATTATCAAGATTGGAATCACTACATAATATATTAGTGTCATCCGCATAAATCACCAGTTTGAGTTTATCAGAAACTAGATAGAAGTCATTTACAAATATGATAAATAGGAGGGGGCCTAGAACAGACCCTTGGGGTACTCCACAGTTAACGATTGCTTCTTCAGACAAATATTTCTCGGATAAACTTTTAGAGTATTCAGTTTTCATTTTTCGATTTGATAAATAAGATGAAAACCATGAAAGTGCAATTCCTCTTATACCATAATGTTCCATTTTTTTAAGTAATATTGCATGATTAACAGTATCAAAAGCTTTTGATAGATCCAAATATATTCCGATACAATATTCTTTGTTATCTAATGAATGTCTGACATTTTCAATAAATTCTAGGAGTGCCATGTAAGTTGATCTATGTTTCCGAAAGCCGTACTGGTGTAAATACAATAATTCATATTTCTCTAAAAAAGTAGATACTTTGTCATGCATTATTTTTTCAAACATCTTAGCAAATACACTTAAAATAGATATTGGTCTATAGTTTGTGAATTTATCATGTTCCCCCTTTTTGAAAATTGGAATAACTTTAGCAAGTTTAAGTTCTTCAGGAAAAATACCTGTGGTCATAGAGAGGTTATAAATGAAGGTAAGAGGATCCGCTATATGATCATGTAATACTTTAACAACTTTTGGTTTAATATCATCAATGGCTGCGGCTGAGTCCTTTAAGTTCTTGATTTGATTTTGGACAGTATTAACATCAACAGGTGCCAAGAAAATTGAATTAATATTACGTTCGATTTTATTAACATTATCAAGTGGGTCTTTATCCGAGTTAATTTCATTAGCTAGCTTTTCACCAATTGTGCTAAAAAATTTATTAAAATTGTCTGCTATGGATTTTCCATCATCAATTTTTCTTCCTTCATGGATAAAATTATCATTAAGGATCTTCTTAGGTTGTTTACGTTTCAAAATAGAGTTTATTACATCCCAGGTCTTTTTTATATTGCCATTGCTAATTTCAAATTTTTTCTTATAATGAAGCTTTTCTGCATTCCTGATAATATGATTAAGTCTATTTTTATAATTAGTGTAAGTGAGTCTATTTTCATCAGTTGGACATTTTTTAAACTTAATATATAGTTTATTTTTCCTCTTAGCTGAAGTAATAATACCCAGGGATATCCATGGTCTTTCTAAGTTACAGTAAGTTTTGACAGTTTTAGTTAATATTGGGAGACATCTATTGTACACCTCAGTAAATTTGTTAATAAATATTGAATATGCTTCATTGACATTGTCCTGTTGTTTTAAATCAGTCCATTCCATGAGACATATTTCATCTTTAAATCTGGTTAAGTTCTTATCAGAATATGAACGATAACTTATTTTGATTTTTTTATAAGATGGTTTTTCAAGTAAAGAGGTGCAGAATACTGGAAAATGATCAGAGATGTCATAAAGTATTACACCTGATGATGTCACATTATTAACATTCGTGAATATATTATCAATCAAAGTTGCACTGTTATGAGTTACTCTTGTTGGTCGATAGATTAAGGGCATAAAATTGTTCTCATATAGATGGCATAAAAAATCATTTGTCAAGTTATGTTCATCTGCTTTAAGTAGATCTAAGTTAAAATCACCCAATAAATAACTTGGCTTTTTTTCAGATGTGACTTTATTTAAGAATTCATTAAATTCATCATTGAAAATAGCCAAATTAGAATTTGGAGGCTTATAAATAGCAGATACTAAAGTATTTTTACCATTAGGTGGAGTAATTTCAATTGTTACATTTTCACAGGAATTTAAATTCATTGTAAGATCATGACGTTCTTTGAAAATGATATTTTCCTTAATATATATACAAACTCCACCTCCCTTAATACCATCTCTGGATTTAAAAACAGAATTATATCCTGTTAATTGAAAATTGGCTTCATTTTCCGTGTTAAGCCATGTCTCAGACATAGCAATAACAGAGAAGGAATGTTTTGTTAATGACTGCATAAGATCAAACTTCCACTTATTCTTTGGAAGACTTCTGGAATTTAAGTGTAAAAATGTAAGACCACTACTTTTATCCAGGTTAATATTAAGCTGGTCTAAATTCAAATAATTACATTGTTCAATAATATTTCTCATTGGCGTATGCTCTTCAGGTGGATTATCTTGAGGTTCTCCAATTAATCTATTTAAATCCATAGGATTAAATACTAAACTTTCATAAACATGTAAGTCATATGCTAAATCTAAGACCTCAACATTTGTACATGAAAAAAATGGCAATTCTTCAAGCAAATTAGCCATTGTCGTACAAGTGTTTCATGAAATTCATATTGCATTTTTCAATAAATGTACAATAATATATACCACAATTTTGAAATTGTTTATATTCTAAACTCAAAACACAACAAAAAAACAAGATGAAAAGAAACATAAACATAAAATCAAGTTGTATTAGTGGGATGTAAGGACTGACAAGTGTTATCCCACTGCCGAAAGAAAATGGATCAAGGTAGCCTGCAATAGGCCAAGTAAAATAAATCATACTTTACTGAAACAATCTCAATAGCCTTGGTAAATGCAAAGAGTTTTGTCAGCATAGAAAATCAGCTTATGTTATTGTTTTGTCAATAATTGTATGCCAATACACCCATACCCAGTATACTGGTGCATTGGAAGCACTAAATAAGGACTTGAATCAACCTGACTGGGTATACAATCAGCAGACAAGACAAAAATAAATAAAAATAAACACTGGCCTTGAAAAATAGCAATTGACTGCCAGTTTCAAGTACACAAATTCTAAATTGTAGAATGAAAATTTGGTTTTCAACTCAGCCAATGTGTTATTGTGTATTTTATGTCTAGGCAAAGAAGAATGAAAACTTTGTTTGCAGCAATTACCCAAACAGCCCTGTACAGTTAATTGAAGGAAACAATTTTTCTCACTATCAGCCCTATCACAGTATTCTGCACATGATGCAGAACACTGGGATTTGGCTGTATGTAAGTGATTGCATGTATGTACAACTTTTTATATTAAAAAAAACAAACAATGGATTGACTTTATAAAAGTTTCCATCAAATGAACAGCCTAACTGGTCATTCCAAATAGGCAGAAAACTAAACAAAACACTGGCCCTGAAGTGTTGATATTCACTGTCAAAATTTAAGTAGGAGTTCAAAATGCTATGTATTGGGTTTACCCTACCTCAAATTAGTCTAGTCTATAAGTGTAAAACAGTTATAGGGAAATTAGCAAGCCAAAATAGGTTAGTAAGTTATCAGGTGAATAATAGAGTAAAGTTCTCAAACAGTTCATAGCCAGTGTAGGTTACATAATATTGACTTGCATCTTGCAAGTATAGTTTCAGAAGAGAAATGTACTAATTGACATCTAACTTCTCTGAGATCATCTTTTTGACAACTTTCCATTTTTCACTATCAAATTTTCCATTGTTCCATGTAGAGATTGACACCAATACATTAGTAAGATCTTTTTCTGCCAAAAGTTGTCTTATTGTTCGGCCCATGCCAACATTACCATCATCCTCGAAGTCATAATAAACCTCAGAGCCCTGTTTGATTGCATAGGCATAACTGTTTGAAGTGGCTTTTGCAACGAAAGGATCCATATAGGATTTTAGAAGAATTGGTTTCACTTTACTTACATTGTCTACGTCAGCAATATGAACTTGATATTTCACTCCCACTGTAGATTGAACCATGGGCCCATTTCTGACTTTAGAATCCAGGGTATCTTGGACAATGTCACTGTCAGAGACTGGAACAGGGATCGGAAATGCCTGTCTCCCGTTGAGATACATTTTATCTTTCACAATGGTACACCTGGTATTAGGATTTGATGTTGATAGGGCTTTCCTTGTCTCCTGCATGTATCTCTTCTTTTCTTGAATTGGTTTAGGGTGTTGTTCACTGATAAACATACCAGTCCCCTTTAAATGATGGACCTTTGACATTATCAATTCTTTACCACTGTAGGGATTAAACTTTGCCACGATAGCTCTAGGGTAGAGATCATCTCGTTGTTGGCCGATTCTGTGGACACGGTCTATTCCAATTGGGGTTTCAATTTTCAGCTTTGTTTTGAGAAATTCATTCAAAATACCCCTAGTCTGTGTTGCGGTTTCATCTTTCACTTCATTGATTTTGAAGAATAGTAAATTGTCTCTCATGGACCGGTCTTGTAGGGATACTAAATCGTTAGTGACATCAATCTGTTCTTTCTCAAGACGTTCAACGCGTCCTTCTGCAACCTGTAATCGTGATCTAACATCATTATTGTCTAATTTTAAAGATTCAATCTCCAATGATTGGTCTTCAATGGTAGATTTAAGATCATTTAGTTCGGATTCAGAACTTTCCACAAAAGCAGCAAACTGTTCTTTGAGGAGTTGTAATTCTGTTTTTAGTTCCATATCATTTGATTGTGTTGATTTATTTGTATATTCAAGATGTAGATTTTCAGATGATTGAGTTCTTTGTCTATTGCGTTTTTTCCTTTTTGAAGCCTCCGCCATAGTCAGTGATATCAGATTTATGATCAGTGGGCAGACCAACGATTGTGTACATGTCTCATATATATTCACATGATATTATAATCCATTGAAATAGATCTTGAGTATTTACTGGCTTTGTTTACATTTGTATAACTGGGTTGGCAAGTCATATTGCACTTTTATTTTCACATCCATTTATTTTTCCTAACTTCAAACTCATTTTTGGCATTAATCCACTATATATGTGTATAAATTTTATATCACCTGCCTGGTATACATGTTTATATATCCAAATATCCTTCCAACAGTGTGAAAACACTCGTCAGTAATGAGTTATTCAAAAATATCTGCACAGAAAATATTTTTCTTTGTCACAGCCATTATGACCTTGACCTCACCTGTATATATGTTTAAATAATGTACATATTTGCGAACAAATAGTTCAGAGGACAACAGAATCGTCAATTTAATTCCTCACTTAAATTACATAAACGATATTTCGATAAACAGTTAAGATCTGCACTTTTAACCCAAACCGTTTATGTAACTTAATTAAGGAATTAAATCAACAATTCTGTTGTCTTCTGAGCTATTTTTGCGCAAACATGTACATTTTCTAAAACATATGATACTGATACACGATTGTGATAACAATGTTGTGGGGATTCTGCCTACAACGCGTGAAAAAAAGGAAAAAAGAAATATCGTACCTTCGACGTTTAGACATTTTGTTACCGAAACGACCAGTTATCGAGCGGATCACCAGTGCTTTTGGTAATTTAAAAACAACCGCTTGTTTTCTCAAGAACTCATTCTTTGTTATCTACCTCAATGATAGCTTCTTGTCTATGCCATATATAACCTGAACGCTATGTCACACCCCAGAAAAGATAAACAAAATATTGTCACAGACCACTTTTCCCAAAGACAATCTCATTTCATTTATATTCCAACATTTTGTTTTTTGGGTTGCTGCTTTTGGTTCAGGTTTGAAGAAAATGTTGAAGTTTGTGTTTTGTGCATGATAAATGAGAAGCACAAGGAGATCTGTATGAGAACTGTATTTGAGGTTTGGACACTTTGGATTGCATTTTTCACAATCACAATATCTGCATCCGATTCTGATTGTAGCACATGTACACTCAATGTTTTCCAACCTGACAGACAGAATTACCATCATTCCTACGCACTGAAATTATATTAATGAAAGACTCCCCAGATATCTGAGATTTAAATGTGCTTTGTCAGTTTAAATTCTGTTTAATGGCCATAAATTCGTTTCTACAGCATTATACATCCAATTGATAGTTCCATAGTATAGTACTCTTATGTAATGATTTATTTATCTGATGAATTTAAATATATATGCAAATTTTGTAATTGCGGATTATAATTTAAATAATTAATAATTTAAACAATAGACTGTGGACTACTCTGATAATTGTAACTTCTACTTTTCATGGAAGGTCACACATTCCATCATATTTTAAACAGTCTGTATGATTATGCTGGGTACTTTCTGGGTAGTTGGACTTCATGTAGGGGTGGCAGACGGCCCTCAGGGCAATTTATACCCCCACCCCAAGAAAACCTTGGGGGTACTTTAATACCACCTCATAAAAAGAATACTAATGCATGTCATACATTCATAGTTTTATAGTAGGCAGGGCATACCATTGTTAGTCAGTGCCAGAAATATCCAATCTCTAACTTATATGGTTACCATGGAAACAGTATTTATACATCAAAATCTTCTCAATTTGACCTCCTCCCAAATATGTCCCTTAGCCCTCAAAGTGAAATATTTGCAAATTTGTTTGGATTTTGTGGCTACCACTTTGTCAAAAGTTGTATAAATATGTATATATTCACACTAAAGCACTAAAAAGCTGATATAATGCTCCAATAAATCAATAATATATATCAAATATAGTCACACACAACTACTTTTAGGGAAAAGTGGGCGTGGCACTTTTCGGTACTTGTGTAATTGTTGCAGCATTAAGTCAAAAATACATATTACACTCACAACAATTGACATTTAATTTTCATCTACTAACATTGTGTAGCACTGTAATATGTTCATTATCATTATTAGATACTTGAGATATTTTATGCAAGTGTCTTTTTATCCCTATACCATACAAGGTGGGCATCACCCATGGTGTCAAACTAACTTTTCTGTTTGATTTATTTTTTACCATAGACAGGGGAAAAGCTTACTTGAAGAAGTGACCTCATTAGGTGCTATGTATATGGATAGATGGATTAATACTGTACTAGTAGGTAGATGGCAGTACTTGTGCTAGTTGGGCTAGATACTAGTATTTACCATTGACTTGACATGTGTCACTTAGCCTATTGATTTACCATATTCATTCTGTTGGATTAAGGTAAAACTGCATTTGCATCGAATTTGTTGATGTTCAGATTGTGTTTGAAACTTGATGATAATCAGATTGTGTTTGAAACTGGATGTTGTTCAGATTGTGTATACATGGACTTTAAAAGGACTACTGAAACAATAAGTCAATGTTTAAGATTCGTTAAAATTATCTCAATGAGAATTTAGCCTGTTAACCTATAGTTAAACTATACTTCAGCAAGATTTCAAAGCTCATTATTTGCAACTTTTTCATTATTTCAGTGATAATCTAACCCATTATTCTTTACTGATTTAAAAATTGCAAGGAATTCAAATGACCTGGGGAAGCCAGTGATATGAATTGGCCTTATTCATTGAGTTACAGTAAAATGGGATTTTGTGAAGAACAAGAGAAATGTTCCACAGCTTCACAGGAAATATGGGATCAAAGTCAACAAGGGATGTGGGAACTAGGCTGTGTCTCTATTTGGTATAGGTAAAAATACACTGGTCTATTCATGCACACCATTTTAAAATGAATCACAATTAGTGATATCCATGTTTCTGGTAAAAGCATCAACTGAAAGAGATAAACATCCTACTCCTATGGAATAAAATATAAGGAAGTTCGAAGCAGTAAAAAGGTATTACCATTTTAGATTTGATAGAATAAATTGAATCAGAGGCAATTTTTAAATTTCGATATATTAAAAGAGGCTCTTTTGATGGGAGAATTAGCTGCATGTTAAAGGTGGCGCTTTGCTCAGTTTACGAGAATCACAAAATTGATGTTTAGCCCGAAACAGCTGTAAGAAATATTAAGCAAATATTTCATTCTAAGGAAGGCAATACCTGTTCATCTTTCAATAATTTTTGCAATATGTATTGCCAGCAGCCCATAGGATGAGGGTAATACATGTTGCAAAAGTTGTCAGAATCCCCAGGTGGGCAATACGCCGGGCAATATGTCTTTTATATGCCAATAATTCAGCAATTTATAGCAATAATGTAATAATTAGTGCTACTTCCATGAACACCCGTTTTGTAAAATAAGACTCTGATTCTCGTATTTGGTATATAGATATGAATTAGGCAAAGGCAAATCCAGTCAAACATCTTGTTGAGCATCAAACAAAGGTACAAGCTATATATCTCTCAAAATGGCCACTTTACTAGAGAAATTGCCAAAAGATTATATGTATCAAGTTTTAATGTATTCACATATAAATATAGCTGTCTTAAGTACACATGATGAAAATACAGGCACAAACAAAATGCACACTTTCTAAAACCCTTCGTTTGGATATTGATAAATTGAATGATCAGAATTGAAACAATTTTTTCCCCAAGAAAAGTCAACATTTCAAAACAACAGCAATAGCTAGAACTACCCTATTTAGATGTTTGCTTGACAGTAAGGAGAATTGGGGAAGCCAGATAGAGAATCATTGCATAGGTAGAAAGATTTGATAGAGAAAATGGAGTTTTGGTGTTGGGGCGGGCATGTAATTGTATAATTGTTCATGTAACTATGGCAGCCATCATTTTATAAAATTGATAAAATGACATATTCTAGACAAGGATAGGCATTTGCCATCAAAAACTATGAGGGATTATGACCCATAAACTTAACTATGGAAAGGACCTTATACACCCTCCATTAGGATCTCCCCATGGGAAAGAAATAATTCATCTGATTTTTCAAAATGAGTATTCTGCTTCAATTATTACATTTATATGCACACTAGTATCTTGTTGACCTATATTCAGCACTGTATTGATGTATAGGCCACTTGTTAGGGTCATAATTCAATCATGAAGTGTAGAGGCATAGATTCCAAACCAGGAAGTATTTTTGTGTCTGTCAAAATCCATTTACATCCTACGCATCCCTGCATCTTATCCAAATATGTTACTACATAATGAAATATAATAGTATAATCTTTGGTTTTACAAACTTGTATGATATTTGATAAGTGTAAAAGTTGTTTTTGGAGCATTTTTCTATAGCCATTTTGTAGGGAAAAAATGATGAAAAAATGTACAATCTTTTAATTTTAAGTATGACCTGAAGCGATTGCAAACTTCATATTTGCACATTTGAAGAGATAAACCATTTGTGTCGTATTGTGAAATTATTAAGTTTGCAATCGATTCAGGTCATAGTGTATTTTTGGTATTTCTGTGATAATCAATGGAAACCAATGGCCTCTATTGGGATCTGCTGATATCCTCATGTTAAGTCAATGGTGCACAGCCCCATGTAAGTCAATACAACCTTACTGAACGAAATGATCCCTATCTCAGCTTATGTGTGTCCGAGCACTTTAATATTTTCCAAAGTATTACGAGGGGTGATCAGGAATTTCTGGACCGTTGGCTCTATTTTTGCCATTTGTTATCCTTTCTTACTGATTTTTTCACATAATATAACCCAAATATATAGGATCACATCATGAAGATTTCATTGTTCTATGACATCATTATCCTATTATTTTTGTTACCATGGTAACTGGTGACGCGACAAGGTGGAGCTCGGAAAAAATACAAAATTTGAAAAACAACAGAAATTTTATATGATGTTTGGACACTACAGTGTGTCTCAAAAAAAATGTTACACTTACAAAAAGTTCAATATCTTTCATGATTTTGACTTTTCCCCTAACATATACTTAGATACCAAAAAAACAGCCTTTCTCGAATAAATCCACACCATCAGATTCAAAATCCATCCATGATTGGCTGCACAGGACAGATTTTATACACGCATGTGAAATCTGATTTGCACCAACTTCTCAGTGGTTAGACATGTGGTGATCAATTTTTTTTTGGTGTGAATGCTGTGGACAGTGATATCTTGATATGATCAATGATCCAGTTGTTTCTTTCCTGGATAGAAATACAATATTTCATTATTGTCAAAGGTTCAATTTCGTTATGTATGATGGCAACAGGATGGTGCAAAGGCCTGTGGGAGATCATTTGGTAGAACTCTTTGGAAATCAGAAATTGAATTACCCAATTGATTGTCCCCCAGGGTCATCACACTTTACACCCTTGATTTTTTGAGGGGCCTCTGAAAGCGCTTTACAGCATCACAAACTGACCTTAATGAACTTCTCCAAAAATGATTAATGGAATCAGTGTGATATTACAATGCATGATCGCATAGGCAAGGGTACCTCAGATCCTCAGATTTGCTTTCACATTCAACATTTTGAGGGGACCACATGTTTATGTGGATAGACCCAATGACCATATGTAAGACAAATTGGAAAATTACAGAATGACTCAATTAAAGGTCAAGCTTCTGCTCAGAAGAAAGTTAAATGTTCAAAAAACAGTTCTTCTTTTGTCATTTGGTCCATCCAATCACTTAGAAGTTGGCGCAAGTCAGATTTTACTATGTGACACTAAAAGCTGTCCTGTGGAGCCAGTCAAAGACAGATTTTGAATCTGATGGTGTCAAATTATTCGAGAAAGATTGGTCTTTTGGTATCCAAAGTATATTTACGGGAAAAGTCAAAATTATGAAAGATATTGAACTTTTTGTAAGTGTAACATTTTTTGAGACACTCTGTATATTCATTGCTGAATATGTGACATACTGTCTAGGTTATATTATTTCATTAAGTATATTCATTAATGTTCATCTATAAGTAACTGTCTTCCATCAATTCTAATACTTCAAAGTAGTTACCAGTACTTTGTGAGCATTTGTTACGCCTTTTCACCCAGTCCTGAAAGACGTGATACAGACCGTGTTTGCCTACTTTGTAACATCGGTGTGTGAATTCCTTAATGATCTCATTACTGTCCTCAAAGTGGATACCTCATAATTTGGTCTTCACTGTTCGGAAAAGATAGAAATCACAGTCAGCTAAGTCTGGGAAATACGGTTCGTGTGGTACACGGCATTGGGAAAATGGTGTGTGTGGTACACAGCCACAGCCGTTGGAAACAATCGCATTTTGTAGGCAAAGACGGTCTGTATCACATCTTTCAGAAATAGGTGAAAAGGCATAACAAATGCTTACAAAATGCTGGTAACTACTTTGGAGGATTAGAATTGATGGAAGAATAATGACAGTTACCATAATGAATATACTTAATGATATAATACAACCTATTTCAGTATGTTTGTAACATATTCAGCAACGAATACAGTGTCAAAAAATGTCACATAAAACGACTGTTGATTTTCAAATTTGGTATTTTTCTGAGCTCCACCTTGTCGCGTCACCGATTACCATGGTAACAAAAATAAAAGGATAATGATTTCATAGAACAGTGAAATCTTCATGGTGTGATCCTTTATATTTGAGTTATATTGTGTGAAAAAATCACTAAGAAAGGATAAAAATGGCAAAAATAGAGCCAACGGTCCAGAAATTCCTGATCACCCCTCGTATATGACATTTTATTCTTCATGTTACACCTACGAATGATTCATTTTAACCATAGGGATATTTGCCAATAATTGCACCTTGTCCCTTGGTGGATAATTCAGTAACATATTAGGACGTATTGAGAACGAGGTACAACTAATTGTCAACTGGTTAAAACTGATTAAGGACTTAATTGAACTGCTTGGTTACGTTGTGTAGACCAGACGAACGCACAATTTAACCCGATCTAAACTTGATACCAACGTACTGCAGACGGAATAAAGACGAGATGAACGTATTAAAAACTCAAATTGGCTATCACACCAGCAAAAATAGCTATCACACCAGAACCAGTTGTCACTGCGTTCTTCAAAACGTTGCCGAATCGGTTTTAAACGGTGTGCGAACTGAATGAACGTAGCTACAACGTTCTACGGTCTGTTTACGAACTTCATGGACTTTCCCGGACGGGGAATGCGATTTAGAATTTTGAATCGATTCAATATCCTGCCGATACCTTATATTCGGTTTGGTAAAGGAATATTACAAGGACAGTACAGAAAGACTTCAATTTTAAGCATTTCCAAACAAAAACGAGAGATTTTACGGTAGTTTGAACAAAAATACTGTTGATTTTAGCAGAAATACTGTAGATTTTCAAAAATTACGGTAGATTTTACGGCCGTTTCCATGGAAAAAACGAGTTTTTAAAAAAGAATTTACGGTAGATTTCGGAAAAATACGGTAGATTTTTTTACGGGCGTTTTTAGGGAAAAAATGGCATTTTCTTGTGGTAGTTTGTCATTTTTTTACGGAAAAACGAAACATTTACGGTAGATTCCCGTAAAAATACGGTAGGTTGGCAGGTATGCGTACATGGTCGAAGCCCGTCTTCGAGAACGTAGTGAGAACTATAGTTTGGTGTGATAGTAGTAGAGTCAGTAAAGTCACAATCATTGCCAGTGTCTATCATCTTATGAAAGATCACTCATTTTGTGGTTTTATAATGTTTTTGATTGTTGCCTTTTTTGGGACGCACTGTACAGTAATGGTAATACAAGCTGGCTTAACTTCTCTTAAGTAGAGGTCAACTAACCCCATGTTAACAACTGAAAACATAAAACACATATGATATATCGTTACATCTACATTAGCAAGGGGAATAATTGTCTGTGTCGCGTGTCTGTTGAATACTATGCTAGCAATTTTGATTTCGATGCATAGTATAAAAGTAATGCTTTCTGAAGAAAATGATATATGCCAATCAATACATGTTTTAGCTCCAAATATCTTAAGAAACGAGCATGTTTAAAATATGTATCCTAGAAAACCAACTGTCTTACTATCAATGGCACTGTATGCGATGATGTGTAGTCTAAGTAACGGACTAAGTAAACACTGTAACCGAATGTTTGCTTTATGTGAGAAAACTACATGCATTTTTTATGGGCGATTTATACGTACAGGTTTCCCGTTCGATTTTATATGCATTGCTTAAAGTCTCGAATCTTTTTTGTTGACTGCGGTTGGTTTTCGGCGACTAACAAATGACAGACGGTGACATTATGCATGTTGATGCCTTGTAGATGAATGCTAATGACTTAAGATGGAACTTCAAGAACATTCAAGAAAACACGTTTACCAGTTTCATGAAAAAATGTAATTTTAAATAGCAGACGATGAATTCATATTTTGAAGTTAAGATGACCCTAACATTTTCAACTGAACATAAACCTAGTTACCCGACAGCTCTCATAAGAACGGATGTAGGCCTTATGTGTATACCGAACTGATCGCAGAAAAGCAATTTGAATCATGGGAATGAAGTACTTTTAAGTTATTTATGAAAGTATCGATAGTGAACCATGGGAGCCAATCCTTCTTGGAGTAAAAGTCTTGGAGTGGCAAGTCTGAGTAATGGTAATACAAGCTGGCTTAATTTCCTACCATCGAGGTTGACATACCCAATGCGAAACATAAAACATATACATGTATATTTTATATATTCCATCTACATTAGTCCTGAAATTCTTACACTAGATTGGTTTTTATGTTTCAACTTTTTTTGTGGACGGCGGCAAGGTGTTCGGCGCCTAACAAATGGTAGACGGGGAAATTTTGCATGATGCCTTGTACATGTATGCGAATGCCTTAGGTATATGGAACATCCCTTCAAGAAGACAGGTCCACCATTTTCATGAAAGATTTTGACTAAAAGGTATTAGCAACATATGTTGAAAGTTAAAGTGACCCTACCATTTTCTACATAACACAAAAACTATTTTTGATTTTGAATAGCAGACGATTAATTCATATTTTGAAGTTAAAGTGACCCTACCATTTTCAACTGAACATAGACCTAGTTACCTGACAGATCTCATCATACCGACCTTAGGTGTAGGCGTACATTACATAGTAATTCTGTTGTACATTGAATACTGCCATCAAAATGAGATTTTCTGGCAAAGGAGTTATCATTACTGGTTCAAACAGTGGTATTGGGAAGGCGACTGCCCTTTTGATGGCAAAAGAAGGAGCTAGTGTTGTCATTCATGGAAGGGACATGAAAACGCTAGAAGAGACAGTTGAAGAATGCAGGAAAGTTGGTGCAGAGACTGCCAAGTTTCCTATGGTTCAGGGAGATTTCAACAGTGACAAGACATTGATACAGCGATTATATGACACAGCTATGGAGGCATTTGGGCGCATTGATGTCCTAGTGAACAATGCATGTACAGCTGAAATCTGCACATTTGAGAACGTTACAGAAGAACAGTTTGACAAGCAGATTACTGTTGCTCTGAAAGCGCCCTTATTTCTGTCGCAGAAATGTTTCCCACAGCTGAAGAAAAACAAAGGAAACATTGTGAATGTATCAACCGTAGGTGCAATAAGACCCAGTTCTCTCGGAATTGCAATTTATCCAGTTTCAAAAGCAGCGCTGAACCAGTTTAGTAAATGTGCGGCGATAGAATATGGTTCTGAGGGAGTCAGAGTAAATGTAGTATGCCCTGGGTCGGTACCCACTGACTTCTTTATCAAAGCTGGATTGATTAACACAAAGGAAGAGCAGTATGAACTTTATAAGGATATAACGCGATGTACCCCATTAAAGAAAACTTGTACTCCTGAGGAGACTGCTAAGCTAATTGCGTATCTGGCGTCAGATGATGCATCTATGATTAACGGTGCTGAAATTATACATGATGGAGGACTAACTCTTATAGGACTTGATACAAAAACAATTGAGAATGCTGCAAAGTGTGCCAGCGAGTAATTATTAACTTCTTACTGCGTGAAACATATCGTTGAACTGTGGCAATCTCCACCAGTGACAGTAATGGGGTCAGAGTGGTCAGCAGTGACTAATCAAATCACTTGTTACAAGTTTAGCTAGGTTTCAACTTGCCATACAAATCCAGATATCTATCTATGGTTGTTGTTCTATATGCTATATATATGCAATTCTAAGATAAGATTTTGTATGAACACTAACCTTAAAAGAGTTTCCTTAAACTTTGTGTTAATTGCCAAGGGAGCGGCGTTATGCACGTTAAACAGAATTCATACCATGAAATTAAAGGTGCAGACTTGCCAACCTCCCGTTTTTTTAACGGGAATCTCCCGTATTTTTTTTGTTGTTCCGTAAAAAATACCAAACTCCCGTACCGTTTTCTCCCGTAAAAACTCCCGTAAACTCCCGTACCGTATTTCTACTAAAATTCTCCCGTAATTACCTACATGTAACATAATATAAGTGCTTTCTTTTATATGTAGTCTAGATGTAATTTTAAAGATTTCTGTTAAACCGCAACATATACCCACCCACTAGGGTGTCCAGCGGCTTGTTTTTATAGTGTATATTATATAAGAATTATGAAATAAATAAATTGAATTGAATTTTTTGTAAAAAATATGGCCGTAAAATCTCCCGTATTTTTGCTGAAATCTCCCGTAAAATCTCCCGTTTTCTGGTATAACTCCCGTAAAATCTCCCGTATTCTTGGTATAGCTCCCGTAAAATCTCCCGTTTTCTGGTATAACTCCCGTAAAATCTCCCGTATTCTTGGTATAACTCCCGTAAAATCTCCGTTTTTTGCTGTCGAAATCTACCGTATTTAAAAGGAATTTGACAAAGGACCTTATACACCCTCCATTAGGATCTCCCCATGGGAAAAAAAATAATTCATCTGATTTTTCAAAATGAGTATTCTGCTTCAATTATTACATTTATATGGACACTAGTATCTCGTTGACCTATATTCAGCACTGTATTGATGTATAGGCCACTTATTAGGGTCATAATTCAATCATGAAGTGTAGAGGCATAGATTCCAAACCAGGAAGTATTTTTGTGTCTATCAAAATCCATTTACATCCTACGCATCCCTGCATCTTATCCAAATATGTTACTACATAATGAAATATAATAGTATAATCTTTGGTTTTACAAACTTGTATGATATTTGATAAGTGTAAAAGTTGTTTTTGGAGGATTTTTCTATAGCCATTTTGTAGGGAAAAAAATGATGAAAAAATGTACAATCTTTTAATTTTAAGTATGACCTGAATCAATTGCAAACTTCATATTTGCACATTTGATGAGATAAACCATTTATGTCGTATTGTGAAATAATTAAGTTTGCAATCGATTCAGGTCATAGTGTATTTTTGGTATTTCTGTGATAATCAATGGAAACCAATGGCCTCTATTGGGATCTGCTGATATCCTCATGTTAAGTCAATGGTGCACAGCGCCATGTAAGTCAATACTATGGAATTTTTTGTGCATCTTTATTCGATTTTCACACTTTTGCATTTGATTACAACCATTCGATATTCCACTCTATTAAAATGATTCGAAACACGTAATAAATTTGTTTGTTTTTGCACATTTATATTTGATTTATGTACCTATATATATGCGGTAAATGCACTTGTATATGCGGTTTATGTTATTCAGTGTTTGGTAAAATATCACATATTTAAGTCCATGTAGGTTACACACACGAACAAAGACAGTTGACACATATATTTAGAACACGCATCAAATACAAATACACTTTAGAACCAAACAATGTTCATTTACCGAGCAAGCATAGAGTACAAAATAGCACGGACATATAGTGACTTACCCCACATAATTAATGACATGTTTCGCATAAAATGATGTGGGGTAAGTCACGTGACTTACCCCACATAAATGACACATGCTGCATGTAGCATAAAACCATTCGGTAAATCACGTGACCAGTGACGTAGAAATTTCAAAATGGATGAAACAAGCGAGGAAAAATAATTTGAATACGATTCATATTCACAATTCAGAGAGCAAAATTGAGAAGTTATTAGATCATTACAACAGGCATGAGGCTACATAAGCGATCCTTTCTTAATAGAAGCTGAGACTAACATAAATACGTTTTCGCGATTGGAGAATCACACCAGAGCTCTTTGAATATATAGATGGCGCAAGTCACATGGTCGAAGTCACGTGACTTACCCCACATCAAAACAGTGAACAATGGTTTAATAAAATCATTCGGTAAGTCACGTGACTTACCCCACAAATGAATATGTTTAGCACAAATGAATATATTTACCCAATACGAATGGTACTTGGCATCGCACATATTTAAAATACTTATCAAATTTATATTTGATCGGGTCGAATACACTTTTGAAGCATCTTACATATTTGTTGTGTAAGACAGTCAATTATATTTGGGATAGTAGGAACCATTTGTTGTAACTGGTTTTGTTTATGTTCGGTTTAACTTACTCCGTGGGGTAAAAACCGAAGATATTAATGTTACGAATATTGATGCAATAAATACACTATAAATACAACCTTACCGAACGAAATGATCCCTATCTCAGCTTATGTGTGTCCGAGCACTTTAATATTTTCCAAAGTATTATATGACATTTTATTCTTCATGTTACACCTACGAATGATTCATTTTGACCATAGGGATATTTGCCAATAATTGCACATTGTCCTTTGGTGAGTAATATGGAACATACGTTATATGGAAACTGTAACCTTATAAGATCTTGTCCAATTTCAGTCATACCTGATTATAAAGGACCATTGATGTTACTACAGCATAAGGGCATATTGCTTTTAATATTAAATGACCATCATTTCTACTGTGCCAAAATCATTCAACCAATTTTAATGGAATACGAGAACCAGATTTCTTATTTTATATTCATATGTCTAATAATAATTGATATTATTATATTTAACATATTTACTTTAAATTATACACTAAACAGATTTGTTTAGGTATTATTTTAAGTTTTAACATAACAAACCAATATCCATATTGAAGGAATCACTGAAGGTACAGCATTTCAGAAATGTGTAAATTGTTTATATTTCATTATTTTGCGAAATACTAAAAGGAGTTATACCCGTAACCTTGTTAACCATGAGTCAAAGAATGCAGCATATAGTATCTGCAAAATGATGCAATATGCAATTCATACATGGAATAATATATTTTGCCATATCGGAATCAAGTATTATCTTTAATCCATTGGATAGAGCTTGCATTACCTGATGTTGATGTATTGATAATCAAATCAGTTAGTCAATTGTGAGACACCGTTTGTCCGAGAAAATAAGAAATCTTAGTTATATATTAAGGCAGTGCATAACATTTCACCTATCATTTATTTGTGTTTACTACATCCCCTTCACTAGTAAATATTACCTTCCCTTTTAAAGCTGTGTGAGATATCGTTGAACTGTGGCGCTCAAGCATGATATATGAAAAAATTATCATTCTCCATAGTCACTGGGGGGTATCGTGATGCAACAACACCGTGTTGTTGCATCAAGATGGCCAAACTTCCGGTGATAGATTTTCGTACGATATTTTGTTTTCCCAATTTAAACCCATTTCTAGGACGAGTTGCTCAATAATCATACACGTGCAGTTAGTTCATGATCTATATTTTAAAAAACTCTCATTAGTATGCATGAAGCATCATCAAGAAGCGAGAAATTCGCGGTTTTAATTCCTCACTATTGATGCAACAACACCACTCTGTTTATTATCGATGATGCAACAACACCAATGCGCTGATGCAAAAACGCCAATATAATTTATCCTTGAATATCAAGAGAAACTGTTTTATGTTCTGTTTATAGGTGTTGGTCGGGACATGAATAAAACGCGTGAGTGCGTGGTTCATGAATGAAACGTATTTTGTTTGGTTCCTTAATTAATGTATTTGTCTTTATCAAAGTTAAAAGGATATACAAGTTAAACTAAATACATAGGCTAAGTATTGAATCCCCGGGAGCCAACCTCATTGATATTGATCTGAAAAATAAAGATTATTCATTTTCTAAATTAAATCCCCTTGATTTACCGTATCGTATGGAAATTGTTTACAAAGAACTAATATAACTAGACTTTGGAAATTGAACAAGTTCAATTTCTGACTCCAGATCTGGACTTTTTTAAGCCGAATCATCCAGAAAAAGATGGATGGATGGATGAAATAGGAAGGAGGGATAGGACAGAATAGGATGGAACGATAGGAGAGAATAGAGAAGAGAGATAGGATAGAATAAAATAGCAAGGAAGGATAAGATAGGAAGGATAGGAAGGAAAGAATAGGAAGGATAGGAAGGATAGGAAGGAAAGAATAGGAAGGATAGATAGATAGGAAGGAAGGAAAGGATATGAAGGATAGATAGGAAGGAACGGATAGGGATAAAAGGGATAGGAAGGATAGGATAGAATAAGAGGGAACGATAGGATAGAATAGTAGGATAGGATAGGAAGGATGGATGGAAGGATGGATGGATTTTTCAACATTTTCTTCGCTGCTCTTGACTTTCTATCAGGATACCATCAGATCGATTTTTCTCGAAATTTCAAAACGCCATAACTTCCGAACCGGAAGTCGGATCGAAATTTGGTTTGCAAATTCTGATTCCTGAGAAAATTCTATTCTTCATTCATAACTCAAACGTTAAATTTGGAGAATTTTTATCAAACCATCGGTGGGATATAGTCGTCATACTGGTCGTGGTCGTGATCGTGATCGTGATCGTGATCGTCCCGCTTTTTGTCATCGCCGTTTAAGGAAAACTGCTCATCAGATTTTCTCCAAATTCGCAGAGATGATAGAGCATCTGAAGTACTAGAGCTGATTCACTTTTGGGTGGCCATCTTGTTTTCTGGCGGCCATTTTGAAGGTTTTTCGAAAAATCTTGTCATCGCCATTTTAGGAAAACCGCTCATTGGATTTCCTTCAAATTTACACAAATGATAGAGGATATCAAGTACTAGAGCTGATTAACTTTTGGGCGGCCATCTTGTTTTCTGGCAGCCATTTTGAAGATTTTTCGAAAAATCTTGTCATCGCCATTTCAGAAAATCCGCTCATCGGATTTCCTTCAAATTTACACAAATGATAGAGGATATCAAGTACTAGAGCTGATTAACTTTTGGGCGGCCATCTTGTTTTCTTGTTCTTGAAATTTGTAAACATAATAGGAGAACAGTTTTCCTGGTTCATAGTGTCTGCCTATTTGATGGTGTGATCTCGTTCACGTCCTGTGCCTTGTTTATTTTGACCTACTTTTTGGACACCATATCTCAAAAGTGGGTTAAAATACTTTCTGACGGCAAAAGGCTAACACTTTTAGTACACTCTTGGCTACATATATACACAATTTCGAAGAATATAATTG
This sequence comes from Owenia fusiformis, assembly GCA_903813345.2. Lineage (NCBI taxonomy): Eukaryota > Metazoa > Annelida > Polychaeta > Sabellida > Oweniidae > Owenia > Owenia fusiformis. The sequence goes on along the minus strand of CAIIXF020000005.1, from coordinate 35,724,962 downwards.
AAGTGTAGTGTCAGAATCACAAAAATAAGGAAAACTTTGAATTTGACCTAGATTTTGACCTAGACATTTTTGTATCCTTTTGAAGCTAGATTGCTTTTGAGGTACCTTTCATTTAAAGGCTTTCATTAAATTTAGCTGTACTCGGTCGTATATATGTCGTATTTTACACTTCAAAAAATAAATTCCCATTGACTTAACATGGGGCACCAAATTTAGCGATTAGAGTGATTAGAGTGTTGGTTTAATGATATTGCAGTTATACAATGCTATTATATAGAGGTATATTTACTGAGAGAGATTCAATATTGGTTTTATTCCGGGACACATTATGATATTTCCCGAGGGCCCAGGGGGAATCTGGGATTACTGTACCTCTATCAATTTACCTTTTCGGGACCTAAATCCTATTACCTACCTTTTTACTCAATCGGGGAAAACGAATCAAAAGAGAACGATACTTCTACATGTGCGCCGTGCAAGATTTCCAATAGCTCGTCGTGTTTACCGAGAACGAAAGATGTTTGTCCACCATTTTGAATGATACTAACTGGTATCAGGGTCATCAAGCTATGGAACATGGGTTTATGATAATAGATTGGGTTACTATAGCTTGCAATGTTAAAGGCGATTGAACTATGTTATAAAACAACTTCCAGTACATTATGATATTTAAAAGTATAAATTTTTGAAAATACATACAGTATAAAGAATCTTCGCCCGCAGGACGCGTATTTTGAATGCCTGAGAAGAACGCAAATGGGTACTGGCCCGGTGTTGCAATAGTAGCATTTAAAAATCTGTTCCTCTCGAGATTTATGGTCTTCTGAAATTATACTATTAATTGGTGTTGTTGCATCATTGCTCAAATCTAGAGGAGTGTTGTTGCATCTTCGGGTTGGTGTTGTTGCATCAATAGTGAGGAACTAAAACCGTGAACTTCTTGCTTCTTGATGGTGCTACATGTCCCGGGCTACATGTATACTAATGACAGTTTCTTTAAATACAGATCGTGTGCTAACTTAACGTGTATGGTTATTGAGAAACTCGTCCTAGAAATGGGTTTAAATTGGGGAAACAACATATCGTAAGAAAATCTATCACCGGAAGTCTGGCCATCTTGATGCATTACGCCTGATTTGGTACAAACGGCAAAGCATAACGTCAACTCTAAAGTTGTTTAATTCAATGAAAATTAAAAATATCAAAATCAACAATTACAGTGCGCCATCTTAGATGCGAAGGTTATGGCCATTACCTTCGCTTGGTACTGACCAGTGTCCTTGCTCTGTTACAAATTTTCATTGCCCTCTGTTTGTAACCCCCCCCCTCCTTCTTGATAAAAGCCATGAATATGAGGATGATTTTGAGGTATTATGTTTTATGATAAATGAGTTCATATAACTTAATCCAAGTCATAACTGTTACTAGTATGCAATTCACACCAGCATCAGATAACATCATACTCAATGGATGGAACGGTTCATTACTTTTCAATTGCATAAAATGGCTAAATGATACCTTGACAAATGTATTAATCAATTTTAACTCATAGCTCTTTATTATTATTATTATGTTTATTTTCCCTCCATGATAGGAGATAAATATATAATAATTAGGATACATAAATTGCATTGAATGTATATAATAGTGAATGATCGATGAACATCAAGTATACGTAACTATACTGTATGTACTAATGTTATATAGCCAATATCGCAAATCACTACTCCCATGTTTGCGTAAAAATTCTAATAGATGAAATAGATCGTATTGATTTTGAGTGATTTATGTGCGTGCCATTATCACCTCGATAGAAAGTTCTAGTTTAAAAGTTTCCTTCTCTTTGAAGATACATGCCTCGTATGTCACATGCAATTGCTTTTAGTTCATTTGGACTTAAACGGTCATCTCCTCCGAAAATCAACATCATTTTCTCCTGAATTTTGAAAAATGGCCGCCATTTTACCGTATTTTACTATAACTCGAAAAGTAGTAGAGCGATTTTGTTCATATTTGATATGTGAATACTTTAAGCATGGCACATTGTCTAATAAAACTTTAGGGAGTAGTCGGCCATTTTGAAAAATGGCCACCATTTTTATATGTGTTATTTTACAAGTACGTGTGCGATTTTTCAAAAATTTTAGAGGTGGCTACTAAAAAGCATATTATTTCTTCTGATGACAACTTGGCTAGTGAGCAACCATTTTGAAAATGGTGGCCTTTCTGGTGTGTTGTTTTATGATATTTGCGATTCGTTTGTAAAAATGCCAGCCATTTCTGTTCGATGGGATTCGCTACGCTTTGGCGTTGCCGTTGTTCTGGTTTGACCATTGATGACCTATGATAGGGAAGGGTCATGATAACACTTATATAAAATATTTAAAGTAGCTAATAATGATAATGAACATATTACAATGTTACACAATGTTAGTAGATGCTAATTAAATGTCAATTGTTGTTAGTGTAATATGTATTTTTCATTTAATGCTGCAACAATAACACAAGTACCAAAATGTGCCATGCCCACTATTCCCTAAACGCAGTTGTGTGTGAATACATTTGATAAGTATTATTCATTTATGGGATAGTTTAATATAGATTTTAGTGCTTTAGTGTGAATACATACATACTAATTCAACTTTTGACAAAGTAGCAGCCACAAAATCCAAACAAATTTGCAAATATTTCACTTTGAGAACTAAAGGACACATTTGGGACGGGGTCAAATTGAGAAGATTGTGAGATATAAATACTGTTTCCTTGGTAACCATATAAGTCAGAGATTGGAAATTTCTGGCACTGACTAACCATGGCATGCCATACCCACTATAAAGCGATGAATATCTGATATGCATTAGTATTATTTTTATTGGGTGGTATTAAAGTACCCCCAAGGTTTTGTTGGGGAAGGGGTATAAATTGGCCTGAGGGCCTTCTGCCACCCCTACATAAAGTCCAACTACCCAGAAAGTGTCCAGCACAATCATACAGATTGTTTGAAATATGTTGGAATGTGTGACCTTTCATGAAAAGCAGAATGCATTTCTAGAGCACTTCTACAGAATAGTCCGGAGTCTACAATATTAAATTCCACAGAAACTACAACTTACATTATTTAGATAAGCCTATTATAGAGCAGTTATCAAATACCCTAATATCAGAGTGGTGATATGTAATTATTCATCAAATAAAAGTGATGTCAACTTAACATTTCACCTGGTGCAACTAATACTGTAATTCCTATTTTTTATACTAATAAGAAAAAAAACTTCACAAAACTTGTATTTTAGATGATGACAAGCCTATACAAATGATTTAAATGTCAACCCTAATACAAATGTGATGCATTGTGATAGTTAGTCATCAAAACTATAGTCTCCCCTATAGTGGGCGGGGCAAAACTATGAAAATGAAATAATTTTTTTCTTCCTTAGTATACAGGGTAGAATTCTGACACTCACCAAATATGAAGTTCATATGAATATGTAACACCATGATTTTTTTCATGCTTTTCTGACAAACTGATCCTACGATATCTAAATAGATATGTGATAGCATGCCTGTTATGTGGCCTATTTTGTTGAATACTTGACTTAAGTATTCAATTTTGGAAGAAAAAATTGTTTCCTACCAATACTCAATTTTGTGGTAGGGTTGTAGGGGGTACCTAGGAAATGAAATTTCATATTTGTCCACTGCATACATTTTTCTATATTTTTGATATGTTTTTCAACTGATATCAATACATAATATAAGACTAATTTAAAAACTGTTGCAATTTTTGGGATGTTTGGGCCTTTTAAGAGCCCATTTGCTTGGCCTATCAGACCTGATTTAAACACAATAGGGAGACAGTTATCCTATCCAGGAGACCTCCCCTTTAGTTAATAAAATACACTTCCCTTCATAAGTTTACAACCAGAAGTCTTGCTTAAATGTGTAAATCCTTAATCCTTAATTAAAGATATGAGTCTTAGTGCAATCGCCAAAAATAAACATGTTTTAACAAGAGATCCAGTAAGGGACTCTCAGTTGTCACACTTATTTTGGGGGTGTACCAGTCCATTGTCAAGCCTCATTTCTTATGTACCAATAGATTCTGACAGAAAATGGTGGAAACCCAAGTGGTGCTGAGATGCTTTTGCTGAGTGACGGTGAAGAGAATAGGTCCCCCGTGATTGCCGACCTCCAACCAATACTTGTGTCGAATGGGGTAAAGGTTGACGTCATAGCGTACAGTGCCGCCGCAGATCTTGGTAGGCCTTTTTGTCACAATGTATTGTTATTTATATATTTTTCATTAAATCATATTACATAGAGTAAGTCAGATTTACATCAGGACAATGGCTAGGATCAAAAATATAATTAACTACATTTTTTTAATATACAGACTTGAAACTTGTAGTTTTGCAGTATGTTTTGATATCGTGATGGTTTTAAGCTTTTTAGAAACAGTAATTCAAGAGCTAGTGTCTATCTAAATCTTATTTGTAAAATCAAAAAAGTCAATGTCTGTGCCATACTGGTATTAGCCGGTGTCTTTCATATTTGCTGTTTGTTCTCCAGACATGAGTGCATTGGCCACTGCTACAGGGGGAGCGTCCTACTTCTACTCCGGTGCCGCATCATCTACAGCTCTCAACGATGCCATGAGTAGTGCGGCGCAAGACAGCACCCAAACCGATAGAATAGTTGTGGTGAGTAGTAACAGGTGTTTGCATTGTATATAAATATTGACTGAATCTGACTTTACTTGTTCCATTATCCCCGGTCCCTGAATAAAATAAACGTAACGTTTACTGGACTGAACGAGACATAATATAACAACAGAAATTCTTCCTTCACTTTAGATAGCGAGTGCTGCAATCACCATTGGGGCCATGGAAACCTACAACGGAACGTTCACATTGGATTCCAGTATAGGAAAGGACACGTCGATTTCGCTGTCGTATGACACAATTGTCTCCCTGATAGTGTATTCCCCAGATGGACAGAATTTCACCCTCGACAGCGCAGAGTTCCAGCATTATCCCGCGTTCAAAGTCTTCCGAGTTCTCTTTGCTCAGGCTGGCGTAAGTGCTAGTTGTCTCGTGATTCATCACAGCTTTATTTGAAAAAACCCTCAACAACAATAGTCATAATTTTAATTAAGGAACAGATTCGCTGTTGTATTCTTTTCTTATTTTATAGGAGCTCTTTTAAATACGCATATATGTATTGTCTTTTTCTATTTACCACACAGCCTGGACGATGGAGATACGACATCACGGCTGGTAATGCAATCAGCAAGATCCAACTCAATATTCACTCGAGCGCCAGTAGCGACCTAGGAGCGATCTCAGCCATACCTATGATCTCAAGCTCCACGGCAACGTTCTCCGATAACATGACATTCAGCATCTACGCCGAGGTAACGCAAGGAGGCTTTCCGGTGGTGAATGCCAATGTGAAAGGATTGATTGAGTGCCCAATTAATGATGTAGTTGTTAAACTTCAATTGAAGGACAATGGTGCAGGTGAAGTTAATATCCTAAATTGAGCAGTTATTCTAAGTATTGACTTTTATTTACAAGACAATAGATAAGAGTTTGCATAACTCACTACAATGTACGTCCTTTTGGATGATCCATATTTCTCCACGGTATGTTTCTGTTTTGAATCTAAACTGAGACTTCACTTAGAGTTACCATCAAAACGACCTTTTCAAACTTAATCCGATTAACAAGTTAGACTTGATCTTCCATATGATCTCCAAATAAATAGTTGTTATTAACCTGGTCATGTCTCCATCTGACTCAAAAAGGCCCTCATCATTTTTATTTGGCATAACTCCTACGGAAAGATGACTTATTTGGACGACATTGCAACAACTCACTTAATATATATCATTATTCAACGCCCCTTCAACTTTACTTTGACTTCCACAATATTCCTTCAATAGAATAAACATGAAGACTAGAATCAGAGCGAGTAGTATGTATAATGAGGATTCTAATTCTTATTCTTAGGTGCTGACATTACTATGAACGATGGTGTCTATTCTGCATTCTTCATGGCCACCGACGCCAACAGTAACGGCAGGTACAGCATTAAGGTTCAGGTTACCAACAAGGAAGGAACACAAGTCCAAGTATCCGGAATGGCTGAAGGTGCAGCCTCTGTTGGCCTTGAAGGTATGAACATCTAGTATCTTCAACCCATATAAATGGTGCTTGATTTTACAAACTCTTTCATTCATGTGATAATACTCATCATCTAAATACTCATTAAAGGAACTGGAAATATTCGTTGAAATAAATCCACAATGTGCACATCGAATACATTTAAGGTAATATGGATGCCACTTACTCAAACGTTAGTGACCTTAGTCGAACAGCATCGGCTGGAGCCCTCACACTCAATGGATTCCCATACGTGGGCTATGTTGCGTCGGATGTTATTGCACCATCTAGAATCACCGATTTGGCGGTAGTTGAAGTATCTGACGTGGCCAGTAGAGCAACGCTGCAGTGGACTGCAGTAGGAGACGATTTGGACCAGGGGACTGGTATGCATATGACATTTCAATATTTTAAAAGCTAATTCATGTAGAAGGAATTTATAAATAAGATATCTATAAGTAAATTCTTCTTTACGTTTATCATTAATTTTTAATTGTAGCAACTCGCTATGAGATACGTGCAGCGGAGAGTTTTGATGACCTATTCAACATGGTCAACTACACCACAATGCCCGATATGCTGGTCGTATCTGGAAATCTGACGACTCCCAAAGCGAGTGGTGAAACGGAGGTTGTCACCATTCTGTTCCCTAGCGTGAGCGCGTCGACGTTTTCGTTCGCCGTAGTTGCAATTGATGAACGGAACAACACAGGTGACATGTCAAATATCGTTACAGCCTCCTCCGTCTATTCCACCGATGACCTAGGTCTTGGAGGGAGTGGTACAACGTCTCTCACCATCACAACATCTCTCATGCTAATGGTTGTCGGTGTTTGGTTGGTAATTTGAGACATACCATTTCTACATGTACGTCGGATGGCGAATTGTAACGTTTGCTATTCAATGTACTGTATATGAGAGGTTGCATCGCGGATATATACAGTATCCGACTTTATAGGTGGTTAACTCTCGATAAGACCTCTTTTCATCTGCCCATTACATCTCAGACTTAAGGAATACCAGCAAGTTCAAATACATACGAATAAGTATGAAGACAACAAAATATATTGAATTACCTCATGTAGTGACGAACTGCAGTCTTCATTAAAGAAGAAATACATGTAGGCATATGGTTAAGACTTAGACCCTAGGACTCATTCTAACGAGATGGGTGAATTCATTGTGTGGCAGCATATGAATAAATAACTCAGTACAAAATTTTCCTGTAATTCTTTATTAGGCTAAGTATAGTAAAATAAAATCCAATTTAGAAGTTATATCGTTTACTAGTGATTTATAAAAATACAAGTATGCATACAGGGTGTACGAGAGTATGGGACCCCTCCCCCTAGGAGACATAAACCAATGTCCCTATAGTACATGTGAAATACCTGTAACTTTTTACCATTTGTCAGTTAAGCCATGATACTTCGTAAATCAATGTAACTTTAAATAATCTTTAAAATGATATATGGCATATACTATGGAGACATTGATTGGTATATGTCTGCTTAGGAGGGGTCCCATACTTTCGGGACACCCTGTATGTACATCCCAATCACATAAGAAAGATAATGAAAAACTAGAGAGAGCAAAGTATACACACAAGCCTCAATTAAGAGGTTCTAAAATGAGGATAAACATATAAGATATATTTAAATATGAGTATTAAAATATATACGAAATTATATGCAGTATATTTTCACAAGGTTCAGTCAATGTTTAGACGTTGTTGTCATACTGCTGAGAATGAGCAATAGGTTATCATTATGCGGGATTCGTGGTGAAACTAGCCCCTGGGTACACGTACCTCGGGAGATTGTATCCATTATTATCAAGGGAATGTACATTGGATAGGTTTGCAACATTTTTAGTTGGAGGAGTTTCCAACACTTCATCTTTCTGTTTTCTTGCCTGGGTACGTCTGTTGTACAAACAAATAGCGATAACTATGCATATAAGGATCAGAAAACCGAGTACAACACCTATAATGGCAAAAATTAGAGTTAAATTATCTTGGGGTGCCGCCTCTTCTCTGGTAGTAGCATCTGTCGTCGTTGGTGTTGTTTCTACATTTATCTCTTCAGGGACGTCCTCCATCAACGCAGTGACAACATTGGAGTAAGGACTCGCTTTGCCAGCGTCGTCCCAACTTCTCATCACAAATGCAAACACGATGTCTTTGCCAGATCTAGGGAGTTTAATAACGATCCTGTGTCTGGAGTTTGCGGGCTGAGGAACAAGATCTCCTTCGATGAGATAGAATTTGTTCACAATAGAAGCATTTGATGGGTCATCCAATAATAATTCGAAGTCATCGTGCATATACACTTCAAATCTCGCAACTAAAAAACGAAAGATTTATCACAAGAAAGTGCATCAAAATAGAAAACGAGGCATTAACATGACAGAATGTAGATGATTTTGAAAAATAAATTGGTCAATTTGAAGCAAGTTGTGAAAATACATTTTTTTGACCCTGAGAAGGTCATTGAAGGTAGAATCTCAAATCTAAAGTCAGACTTGAACTTCTGGGAACTTGAAGATGATTTTGAAAAAATTAGTCAATTTGGAGCAATATGAAAAAAGACCTTTTTTCACTTTTCACAAGAAAGTGCATCAAAATAGATAACAAGGCATTAAAAAATGTCACCACCTTGTTGCTCACAATATTATGAGTTCAATCTTAGTCAGATTTGAATTTCTTAGAACTTGTAGATGATTTTGAAAAATAAATATGTCAATTTGAAGCAAGTTGTGACAATACGTTTTTTGACCCTGAGAAGGTCATTGAGGGTGGAATCTCAAATCTAAAGTCAGACTTGAACTTCTGAGAACTTGTAGATGAGGAACAAGATCTCCTTCGAGGAGATAGAATTCGTTCACAATAAAAGCCTCTGATTGATCATCCAATAATAATTCGAAATCATCGTGCATATACACTTCAAATCTCGCAACTAAAAATGAAAGATTTATCACAAGAAAGTGCATCAAAATAGAAAACGAGGCATTGACATGACAGATTGTAGATGATTTTGAAAAATAAATTGGTCAATTTGAAGCAAGTTGTGAAAATACAATTTTTTACCCTGAGAAGGTCATTGAAGGTAGAATCTCAAATCTAAAGTCAGACTTGAACTTCTGGGAACTTGTAGATGATTTTGAAAAAATTGGTCAATTTGGAGCAATATGAAAAAGGCCTTTTTGACCTTGAGAATGTCATTGAAGTCAGCTTTGAACTGTCGAGAACTTGTACCTGTAGATGATTTTGAAAAAAAAGATTGGTCAATTTGAAGCAAGTTGAAAAATACCCTTTTGACCTTTTTGGACCTTGAGAAGGTCAATTAAGGTCAAATCTCAAATCTAAAGTCAGATTTGAACTTCTGATGACTTGTCGATAATTTTGAGAAAAGAATTTGGTCAATTTGAAGCAAGTTGAAAAAATACCTTTTTGACCTTTTTGGACCTTGAGAAGGTCAATTGAAGGTCAAATCTCAAATCTAAAGTCAGATTTGAACTCTTGATACATCCTTGCTGCAAGTGTATTTTACAAGTATAGAATTTAAAGGACGATTCTCGGTTTGGAGAACGAAGTTCATCAATCTAAATGAGCATTATCCCTGCTTCGGACAAATTTGTTTTTTTACATAATATAGATTTGAATGTCTTCTTTTGAATAATCATAATTTAATTTGGGTAATATTTCTAGATTTTTCGCAAAAAAATATTAGCGCAGTACACTGATGAACTTCTTTCCCCAAATCGAGACTTGTATTTTATTGAATCGGTCTAATTGAACCTTATCCCTGCTTCAGACCAATTTGTTATTTTTACATCTTGTAGATTTAAATGTCCTCTTTCGGATATTCATAGTTTGATTTGGGTAATATTTCTATATTTTTCATGAAACAATTATTAGCCCAGGAGACTGTTCTCCAAACCGAGAATCGTCCTTTAAAAGAATTTAAGCATAAGTGAAGTCCTTTGAAGAAGGATGCCCTGATAACTTGTAGATAATTTTGAAAAAATGGTCAATTTGAAGCAAGTTGAAAAAATACCTTTTTGACCTTGAGAAGGTCATTGGAGGTCGAATCTCAAATCTAAAGTCAACGTTTAAATATAAAGTCAGATTTGAACTTCTGGAAACATGTAGATGATTTTGAAAAAAATGAAGTCAGTCTAAACAGTATTTGTTAAGTAATTGGAAGTTGTAAGAATTTGTTACAGACCGCCGATCGCCGATGATTTTGAAAAAAATGAAGTCAGTCTAAACAGTATTTGTTAAGTAATTGGAAGTTGTAAGAATTTGTTACAGACCGCCGATCGCCAACCACCAACCGCCGATCGCCAACCGCCGTCAAAAAACGGAGACCACAACATTATGTCACCACTTTTTGTGGGTGACATAGAAAACCAATGATTTACGACGTCTGTACAGTATAAACTTACCTGTTCCGAAATTAAGGTCATCTCCCGGTGCCGTCCATTCCAATGTGACGGTCTCGTTCTGTTCTGAGAAGTCGGTCATTTTCAAATCAGTGACCTTGTTTGGCGGGAAAAGGTCAATGTCTTCCGTACCAGCAGCAGATGGAAGTTTATCGACACCAACGGCTCCAGCAGAGCTCTGCCTTTGTAAATATGGTATGGGCTCTTCGACAGTTTCAATATTATCTAGAAAGTAGACTTTCTGATGTAGAGTCATTTCTAGGCTAGCGCCTGTACTATTAATTGATATAAACTCTTATAATGTTTCATAAAGTTCAGCGAAAAGCTATGGTTAATTTGTATAGCAAAGAATGACTTCCTATAGGACATAAAAACAAAATATGGTTGTATATAATCTCTGGTCAATATTTCTACATGCCATTACCCTGTCTCAAGTTATATGCTCCACTTCCTGAGCTACCCGCAGTCTTGATTGCTGCAGTTCCAAGAGGGTCTGTTACCAGGATGGACAGAGAGTATCTTCCATCTTTTGTAAACTGGGTAAAGTATGCTGAGTATACACCATCGTTGGCGGACGTATCAGCACCTTTTGCGTAAGAATACAGGAGTGAATAGGCTACTTGGTTAAGCGCATAAGGTTCCCAAATTACAGCCAATGATTAGCAATAGCGAAAAGAGGGTCGCATGATGAAGATGAGCCCCTGGGATTTGTTACTTTTTATTTTACATACAAACCCTTGGTCAATGCAGACGAAAAGTCACATGTCAATATATGGGTAATCATCTTGTCAAATGAATGGCCAAGTATCATCAACATCCCACTGAAGATGAAGCAATCTGATGACCATGAGACATAATTACCAATGCCAGCATCGAATAGCTCAACATCCACGGAATCTCCCTCTGGCCTCTCAACCGTTGCAACAACTTTTGCATGAACTACAGGGTTATAACCTTGGTTAACTTCGGCATATATGATAGCAGTCTGGGGGAATGTTAACTTGACGTTGTTCATCCAAGCAGTCGCTGTAACTGGAACTGTACCAGGAGCAGAGTGGGACTTTGCATTCACACCAATGATATATGCCTCGGGTAGTAAACGGGTAACGTTGTACAGCCAAATTCCAGCCTATTGTACGAGGGAAAATGGCATGAAACATGGACATGTACTCTAAGTATGTATAAAATATAGATATCTCACTCATCTTTCACTTTCAAACGTTTGGACAGCTAATACTTCGTAGATATGCATCTACTTTTGTATATTTCGCTTACCTCAGATTTTGGGATAGTGTATGTTATGATTTTGAAGTTGCTGTCGTCGTTGTACTCCGCGCTGTTCTTGTCGTATACAACACCACTTGGACTCGTTAGAGTAACCTATAATTATTCAATATATAAGCGCAAATGCCAAAAGGGAAGGGTGACTAAAAACTTTAAAGAAACCCAACGAGAAAAGCAAACTGTAAGTGTAAATCTGTCATAAAAAAGTAGACCCTATACATGTATATCTCAAAACCATGATCTAACGTGAAAAGAAACAATGTCTAACATCCCCCTTCCCCTCCAATCGAGAACCAATATCACAATCCAGGACCAGAACACCAAGGGACATTTCATTCATACTGAAGTCATAACAATACATGTTGAAGAAAAATTGAAAAATTGATAGCCAATACTCATAACATACAGTAGTTGTAGTTAGTTGTAGATACTAGTACTCATAAAAAATAGAGTATTCAGTCTCAAATGATGTGGGATGGATAAAATCCAATCTCGAAGTCCATAGGCAATTTAAAGGGTCAACATCCGTTCGCAAAGCCGTCATCATAATCCATAAAACACAACAAAATATAAGAAATATATGAGACTTTATTTCAGAGACACGAGTTTTAATTCCAATACAATTTCAGATGGGCATTGATGTTCAGTCACAAAGAAAATTGCTATTTTCAGTTTGTTCTGTTGTTTGTAAAATATGTTTAAGCTTTTTCCCAATTTTACTTTTATTTTTGGATAAATGATAGATGTAATATCAATATATTCCTGTTTCTTTTATGTCGTATCAAAGTGATAATGTCATTGTAATTTTGTGTTTCTTTATGTTGGGCATTTGTGTCAGGCTGTTAACGGTTATGTCTGGAATACACTCCCCTCCGTAAGTGTGGAAACCGAAAGTCTTAATCTGATAGTGTGTAAAAGCTTGTTAACGTTCCAATCTTTACCTTATTACAATTGTTCGGAAAATGAAAAATTTGATGTTAAACATAAACATACTTTAACAAACTATTACCAAATCAATGACGGGGGTATACCTCTACTGACGATTTCACAAAGTAGGAAAAATGAAAGCTTGTTCTGTCACCAACTGAACCATCAATTGGTATTTCCTTTACAATGGGGTCCATTCCATCGGTCACCAGAATCTTGCAACTTTGGATCTGGAATGATAGGTATTTAGGCTAGTGGTGAGGGTGATATCAATTTGATGACAATATTGCAGTTTTAACATTTAAATGAAACTTAACAATGTATACCCGCACAGATGTATATGCACTATATTGCATATCCTGAACAGTAGACGTCCGTACCTCAACGGATTGCGCTATCACGATTTCAGAAAAATAGGAATCGGAAGAGACGTACGAGTTTACAAGAGAAGTAAAAAGTGAATAAAGGAAATTTCACAGTGGTTCATGATCTTAAAACAATTTAATCAATGTCGGATATTTGAATTTCAGATATTGAAATATTTTTTCCGGGTTTTAATGACTCTCAAATGGTCTACCTCAATTGGTTTATCAGAGGCGGCACAAGATGTAGCGGCAACCGCCGCTCTGGTGAAGGCGTCGTCCAACGCTGTCGAGATATTACTTTGAGAAAAATAGAACAACATACCACCTACAATAACAAGTCAAACAGCTATCTATGTGGTACTGTTTTTGGAGTTTTATTTTTGCACTGATAATAGGGAATTTGAAAGTGCATTTTATCGTTCTCACCAGTTTCTTGTGTGAGTCTGTCCAATACAACATCAGCAGCTTCACTGTAGGCAATTGCAAAAATCGGTATGTTTTTGTTAAAGCGTCCTTTGTCTAACAAATCTTTCACAAATGGTTTGCGGTTTTCTTCTCCATCAGTCATGAGGATAATCATAGCATTAGATGTATCTCCAGATTCCAAGAGCTGTAGAATAAAAAAGGAAATAAATAAAGAATATAAGGCAACAATGGGAAGACCAATGAAAAGAATGGTTGAAGCTATTGCCAGATCAAGAATAGGTTGGTTGGTTGGTTAAAGCTATAAAAGAAAATAGAACAAAGGATTCATTACTTCCGTTCCTCGTTGAAGACCTTTTCCTATAGCAGTAAAACCATCTGGGGTAGAGGGGATCTTTGAAATAAAGTAATCTCTGTCTGTTTGACTTTTGATGAACATCATATTCTGTATAATAGAACTAGTGGTCGAGAAAGTTGCCAATCCAATTTCTGTACCGCTAGGCAATCCGGTCTGAATGAATTTGTATGTAGCTTGGCGCAAAATACTCATTCTAGTACTTGTTCCGGATGGGTTTTTGTTACGCTGAAAATCAATTATTGATGTTTAATAATGGAGCTCTTCTCTCTACATATTTAGTATCATTAGGGAAAATAATCCAGAATTCAGAGTTTTTGTATTTCAAATTCATCCTTACATTCGTATGTATTTTTTAAATTTTACGTTACAGTGTTTCTTTTAACAAGTTCTATTTTGAAATTTGGTAAAATATTGTTATGTTGACACAATTCCAACTTTTGATTACAGTCTTTTTTCTTTGCCCAGAATGCCTTTTCCTCATTTAAAAATTATTTCTCAAATCCCATAATCACGGGGGTGTACAAAATTGCATTTTATAAATCATCTACTGTTTTTCATTTTCACAAAAGTTACAATTTGGTGTCACCTTAATTTTCATTTTAAGTTTATCATTTGTTATCGCAATATTATGTAAAAATCGATTGGAAAACGATTAATCTGGTTTCTTTAGTGACTTTATGTTCTAAACACCAATAAAAGTAGTTATCTATACCTGTATCATCCTAATTATTAAATTGTTAGTAAGTTCTAAAATTGATTCTGTATTTAACTAGAATAAAACATGAGTCAAATTACGACTACAAAACGCATTTTATTTGCTATACAAATACTTACCATACTCCCCGATACATCAAACACAAGAGCGATTCGTTTACATGCAGGATTGCTGGTCCCATTCTCTCCACCCTCCACTACTTTATGTCTGCGGTAAAGCACCCGGATGTTAGGAGTTACATCCGGAATGTCACGTGGTTCATTATTGCCGGGCTGGAAATCTTCATGCTGTAAAATGACGTCCCATGTTCCCTGTTCGTTGCACATTTTATTCTGTTTATTTGGGGCAAATTTATTGTGCTGTAGAGATGCGTTACTGGAAGCGTTGGTCTCACAAAAGTTATGAACCTTTAAAGATAAATTATAATTTATTGTTTATTGTTTTTATTATCCGAAATAACAAAATAGTTTGAAAAACATTTTTTTTTTTTTTTTTATTTTTATTTTTTTATTCTGTATTAAAAGTTGTACAGATACAATATTGTAGAAAGAAAACATACAGTAGTTGCATATGCTATAATATCGTATTTATATATACTATTAGCCTTATTTAGCATAGTAGTTTTGATAACAAGAGGAAGGGAAGGGGGGGGCAAGGGAAAAGGCAAGAGGGGGATTTTTTGTGATTTTCTGCTCGATGGTTTGAGCTTGGTGAGGGGTTTTTTATGTTCCCAGTGTGTATTTTACTACGTTATGAAATGTTTGAGTTTCAACCATTGCTGTTCCATAAGTTCAGGTTTTTTTCTTCTTTGGCTGATTCTTTCTTCTATTTTTTTCTCTGTTTTTAGGAAGTTTTGCCAGCCTATCATATTAGGTCTCCTTATTTTCCTTTTACATGTGTTTAGGAATATCTTTTGTTTCAGGAATAGATGTTCGTTTTCTGTTTTTCCATCTCCGAAAAGGAATGTCTCAATTGTGGGTACATCTTCGTCAAGTTGGTTGAAAGATGTTATTAGGAAGTCTTGTACGGCCTCACAATGGTATATTCCATGTTCTAAAGTATCTATGTCACTACGGCATAGACTGCATATATCAGTGTTATAGCCGTCTATGTTCATTTGTTTTAGTTGTTTGTTATAATATAGTATCCGGAAGAATATTTTTATTTGGAAATATTTCTCTTTTGTCCTGAGAATATTTTTTCTATTTTTGTGGATTTTGGCCCACATCAAAGGATTTTGTAGTTGCAGTTTGTTTTGCCACTTATCTTCCATCTTCTTTGGCAGTTTCACAGCATTGTTCTTTTTTAGTAAAATCTTGTAAACTTCTTTATTGTTTGTCTTTTTTAACCATTCTGTGTTAATTGTGACATTCGGATTCTCGGTTTCTTCTTCATTTTCTCTCGGGTGTCTTAATTTTCTTTTCCAATTTTGGGGGATGGCTGTAATTATACTGTTATATTTCAAAGTATTCCTTTGGTTCATAACAATATCATATTTATGGCCTAATTCTGCTGCTGTGAGGAATCTATTTTCGTCCTGGATGTCTTTTATAAATTCAATACCTTTTTGTATCCATACTTCGTTTTTCATGATTTCTCCATTGATTTTTATCTGTTCATTGTGCCATAATGATTGTTGCTCTGGGTTTCTCGTATCCGGAATTGTTTGATATTTTAGACTGCACCAATTTTTGTAGACTGTCTTCAGGTACCTTAAGTCTAAAACATTTATTTTGTCACTATTTTTTGAAAGGTTCAATGCCCATATTTCTCCCTGCGTCAGGTTCTTCAGGTAGTAGTTCCATATCTTCTTCCATTTGCCACTATATGTAGGGTCTATATATTTCTTTATCCATTTGATGCTTAGGTTTTTTATGTATGATTGTAAGTGGAGCATGTTTAGGCCACCTCTCTCTTGTTCGTTCATCATTATCTTTCTTCCAATTTTGTCTGGCTTCTCATCCCATATAAAGTTGAAAAACATGTTTTCTATTTCTTTGATAAAGTCATCTGTTGGTGTGAGCACTGAACATAGATATGTCAGCTAGTTTGAAAAACATGCTAAGTGAATTCTTGTAGCAGTCTTTGACTACGTTACTGGGATATAGATATTTTAAGAGCTCGAGTATAATTGAACTTACGGGGTTTAAGAACTGCATGTTCATGACGGATGATATTGCAGGTTGGTCATCGGTGAGGTCTGGGAAGAAACGGCAATCGTCTTCAGGTAAACCGGTAGCCCTGTCTCGACCACACCTTTCAGATGTTACTCTGTGCATCGGGGTGCCTGTGGGGCAAGAAAATATGCCCCAAAATTTAGTTCTGGAATGACCACACCTTGCTCCAGAATCTTGATACTGAGAAATGCAGACTGTTACCCTTTGTCTTCTTATCTTCTGATATTTGTTGTTAAATAAAATAAAAATGTATCATCCTCCCCTGACTCTGATTGCCGCCATACCAAATAATAAGTATTCATACCTTTAATTTCTGTTGAGCATCCAGTGGGTTGAGGTCGCCCTGTTGAGTTCAGGTACCAGAATGGGTGTTCTCCTGCATTGTCATTGCCGTACTCATCAAACACTCCGTATCTCACGTGACCAAACTCGTGGACAACAACTCGTCCTATGATACATGAGTAAAATACATGGAGTATTCTGTAATACAAGTGTAGTATTTTGAAGATGTCATAGTATACAGCAATTGAGATGTCATAGGATACATAAGTAAATTGCATGTAGTATTTGAGTGCAATATGTAAATTTCCTGTGACACATCAGTAAATATGAGCGCACGAGTGCCAAAGGGAAAGGGCCAGTCATAAAGAAAACAAACCCCAACCATCCCAAACCATAATATAAGGTGAACAGAAATAAATAGACGTAATTAGTATTTTAATTGGGGCAATGGGATTACTTGATCAAAAACAAAATATATACATGTACGTGCAATGTATGATATTGATTTCTGATCAATTAGCACGTTAATGTAGTCCAATATAAAATGAAATATAATGCAATGCAATGCGATATAGTATATATATAACCTGGATCTCCCCAACGCCAAACCCGGTCTCCATCAGTGTCCAGTACATAATCCGGCGTCAAGTGCGAATACTCAGCTGGCTCCCCACACTGTCCGGTCTGCTTTGAGTATGGATTGTTGCCCCATAGAGGGTTTGGAAGATCTACGCGGTAGTCAGCTCGATCCAGCGTCTCAAGGATGGCGTCTTCATACTCTGGCTTGTCTACCCAGGTGGGCGGGATCAGGATGGAGACATTGCGGAAGTAGGAACGATGCCTCGTGGCGGTGTAGAGGTAGGACGATGCATTGATGTAGATTGCCTAAGATAGGAACGAGTTGTTATGGCATACTCCCCTCCAGAAGTTTCATCCAAGTTTGGAATAGGTGTTGCCAGTTTATGTTTTCCGATTTCATAACACAGTTATCTTTGTCATAGATTCCTGAGCACTATTAGGTTTCGAATATAAACTTCCTGAGCAATTTTAGGATTCGAATATAAATATATAAATAGACAGACGGTCCTGAAACCCTTTCTACCGTTCACGAAGTATTTTAACCTCATTGTGTTTTAATAAACAATGCATAATCAACCCACTATAATGTAGTTCCATTTTCTGCATACAAAACCCTTACTTTTTTGAAAAAATGTATACAAGACATGAACTTCTATGATAGAAAATCACAATGTTGTCACAATTTTAATCTTAACATAAATAACAATGTCTTGGCTACAAATAAAAATGATGCTTCTGGTGAGATGAGTAATATGATGGAAAAATAAGGAGAAATAAATTGAACTTGAAATTATAGAAACTATAAAAAATCTAAAATTAAAAAAGCTGTTTTTCGAAATGTGAGTGTACCATTTTTATTTGCCCATCATGTATATATGTAACCTCCACCCATACCTTATTAATTATAGATCAGTTTTTGATAAAATCATAGCTTGTGAATTGGCTATGGGTATCTCTTACGGTGGAACTATAGAATTAAATATTTATGTCATTGTGACTCACTTTGGAACTTTTTATGGTTTTATAAACTAGAATACACAATAGTTGTTTTACGCCATACACATATGAGATGAATGGTACTGTCAAGCTAGTCCTAGGGTGACGCGACATGCATTCAGTACTATTCAACTTACTAAAGAAATTCATTCATTTAGAGTTTCTTCGGTTCGACAAGAAATAAAAGAATTAAAATATGATTTAAAATACTGCCGTCAAAATTCAAAAACGTATGAATTAACAGCTTTGTAATTAGTAGAATTCAGTTATGTTATTATATCATTATTTCTAACACTTCCTCCTTTCTAATGGTATATTTAAGCCCTCGGACAATTGATATGACAAACCAATCTTTTTACACTCGCTTACTCAACTAAAGCAGTGTGTAAAATTACAAATGAATAATAACGAATAATGATTTTCTAAAAAAATATGATGAATTCAGCTCTTAATCTAAAACAGAAAACTTGAAAGTATTGAAAAATTAAAAACATATCATTATATAGTATCATTATCACAAATATTATCACTCTATCACTTACCTTAAGTTGAGCAACAATATCAATATTCTCTGCTACGTCAGCATGGATTGCTATGAGAACGTCTTGGTAACCGTTGTCGTTGTTAATGTTGATCAACGACCTCTTTCCCGCATAACTCATATGTAGGACGCCCAATATCGTCAAAAATAAATTAGACGTTTTTGATAAATCCATATCGCTGTAAATATCAAAGAAGTAGTTCTATACGTCTTGTTTTTGTGGAATAATAGCAAATAAAGTTACGGAATATCACTTCGTCTAAGGTGATTGCTTACAAGAATCTATCGCAAAGTGGATGACTAGTACTTGTAAAATAATACATGAAAAATAACGTTTTCCAAAGCCTTTGGTAATATAAGTAGACAGTGTCTATTTTTAAAAATGAATAGAATGGGCGTAAATGTTATGTTTATGTTTGTTTAGATCTCCCGTTTTAAGGGGAGCATAGACCGTTTAATTTTGATACAATTAATACAAGTCAGGTCCGTAGCCAGCTTTTGGCAAGGGGGTTCACTTTTTCAATAATTCCAGGGAGGGGTTCACAATCATTGCCCATTTTGGGCCAGGAATACTTGAAATGTGCGCAGAATGGTGAAAAACGACATAATTTCGAAATAATGTCAAGAATCGTTGGTTACATTTTTTAAAAGAGAGGTAGTAAATACATTGAAAAGATGATTGATAGTTTTTGATAATTGCCATCATTTAGAAACAATATCAAATGTACACGCACTATTCTCATGTAACTGTTGATTCTTTAAAATAAAACAATTAATTATTTTATGTCGCTACCTAGCTACAGTATTGATCTAAGCAATCTGGCAAAATTTTCTCCCTGTTATCTATGTTAATTGTTTGCGCTGTACCTTGGCTGTTACATGCAGTGGACTGAAGCTGAAATAATTACCCTCACTCATCAACTCACTCACCTCTAGTATCAGTTGTTGAATAGTCAATAAAAAATCAAATTCTACAATTGAATAGTAAAGTGTAAGCTTAAATGGATCATGGTCCATTTACCTTTCATGAGAGTCAGTGTTGGGTTTAAGTTATATAAGTCATTCGTACTGACTCATAGGATAAATAATTGCCAAATATCATCGCTGCTTTTTCTGTCTGCATATGCAGACGCTACATCAGTTTTTGTTTCAATTATGAATTGTAATTCACTTCAAAGACCATTAGGGCCACAGTTCATAACATGTTTAGTAAGAGATTTTTAAACATTGTTAAGATTTAACAATAAGATGAGTTTCTTCTATGTTACATGTCACCTGAATTTTCAATTTAAGTATATATGTTTTTAAGTTTATAAGTGTTTCTACCTATGAATTGTATCTAATCATCAGCTAATCATATAACTACTTGTAAACAGTCAGGCAGTATTTCTGTTCAATATACTTAGATGTATGACTACAAGGAATTTATAGTTTTGAAAAACATTTTATTCATTTATTTGTATATACCACGATCAGTTATATGTATTTACATTGATCTCATTGATGCATGTAATTGATCTTGATCTGTCTCATAAGTCGATAGGCTGGTAATGTTGCAAATCAACATGTTGTTTTATATTGTGTTTTATGCACGTACTTGTAACATCAGTGACACAAAAATAAACTATTTTAAACTAAAACTCTATTCAACCGATTACCCAATTCTTGGATTGAGTGGTGCAGCGTCTGTTACCTTCACAGCATCTCTCGTGCTAATGGTTGTCGGTGTTTGGTTGGTGATTTGAAACTTATGAGGAAAAACTTCATGTAGTAATTATTTGTGGAGTAAAATCCTTTAGCATTTTCTTGTATATAGCTTTATTAAATATACAGTAAAAATAATGAGAAACAACTTTTTTTAGTATATATTTATTAAAATATCTTTATTCATTATAGTAAAATATAATGGAAAAACAACATATTTATTATATTCGTATTTATTTTTATATGATTTAATTTAGACATTTTATTGCTTTACTTGTGTTTATTCTATAATTTATAAAAAGTACAAATATGTATAAGAAAAATCATGAAAAACAGACAGTGCAAAATTAACATGTTGGCCACAATCAAGAGGCTATGAATTGAGCATGAACAAAAATACGTATATTTAAATATATTTGCAAAATTATTATACGGTATAGTTTTCACAGGGTTCAATCGGTCAGACATTGTTGTCATACTGGTAAGAATGAGCAACAGCGTTTTCATAAGCGGGGTTCCTCCTGAAATTGGCACCTGGGTATACAAACGCTGGTTGACTGTATTCACTATAATCAAGGGGGTGCACTTGGGATGGGTTTGCAACATTTACAGTTGGAGCTGTTTCCAACACTTTATCCTTCTGTTTTCGTGCCTTGGCACGTCTGTTGTACACACACATAGCAACACCTATACAAACAAGCATCAGGAAACCGAGCACGCCACCTATAATGGCGATAATGAGAGTGAAATCATCTTTGGGTGTCATTGTCACCATTTCTATGGCTTCAGTCGTCGTCGTTGGTGTTGTTTCTACATTTATCTCTTCAGGGACGTCCTCCATCAATGCAGTGACAACATTTGAGTAAGGACTCGCTTTGCCAGCGTCGTCCCAACTTCTCATCACAAATGCAAACACGATGTCTTTGCCAGATCTAGGGAGTTTAATAACGAGCTTGTGTCTGGAGTTTGCGGGTTGAGGAACGAGATCCCCTTCGACGAGATAGAATTCGTTCACAATAAAAGCCTTTGATGGATCATCCAATAGTAACTCCAAGTCATCGTGCATATACACTTCAAATCTCGCAACTACAAAATGAAAGATTTACCATAAGAAAGTGCATCAAAATACATAAAACACCGATGATTTACGGAGTTTTTCAGAGTAGGCTTACCTGTTCCTGAATCATAGTCATCTCCCGGTGCCGTCCATTCCAATGTGACAGTTTCGTCTAGTTCTGAGAAGTCGGTAACTTTCAAATCAGTGACCTTGTTTGGCGGGAAAAGGTCAAGGTCTTCCGTACCAGCAGATGGAAGGTCATCTACACCAACGGCTCCAGCAGAACTCTGTCTTTGTAGATGTGGTATAGGCTCTTCCACAGTTTCAATTATGATATCTGGAAAGTAGACTATATGATGAAGAGAGTGTCAAGTCTAGGCAGGCAGGTTTTAGGTAAGCGTAGACCTGCAGGGTCATGGCCTTCAACAATAAGGCTAACTAGCTAAAATAGCAAAGAATGACTTCATAAAGCAAATATAGATATGCTAGCTCATTAACTCGGATGTGGTCAACATTTCAACATGTCCATACCTTGTCTCAAGTTATATGCTCCACTTCCTGAGCTACCCGCAGTCTTGATTGCTGCAGTTCCAAGAGGGTCTGTTACCAGGATCGACAGAGAGTATCTTCCATCTTTTGTAAACTGGGTAAAATATGCTGAGTATACACCATCGTTGGCGGACGTATCAGCACCTGTTGCGTAAGGATACAGGAGTGAATAGGCTACTTGGTTGAGCGCATAAAGTTCTCCAGTCATTATCCCAATACAACATAAAAATACATGGGTCTCTCTCATGAAAGTGGTAGCCTGGGATGTGTTATTTTTTATATCAAGTACAAACCCATTTGAAGATTTTCCACAACATATTAATTCTCTTTCGAAATTATTGTTGTTTATATGTTAAGAGAATATAAAGCATGATATTAAAAGGTATTATCAACATCCAATCTAATGACCATGAGACATAATTACCAATGCCAGCATCGAAGAGCTCAACATCCACGGAATCTCCCTCTGGCCTCTCAACCGTTGCAACAACCTTTGCATGAACCACAGGGTTATAACCTTGGTTAACTTCGGCATATATGATAGCAGTCTGGGGGTATGTTAGCTTGACGTTGTTCATCCAAGCAGTCGCTGTAACTGGAACTGTACCAGGAGCAGAGTGGGATTTTGCATTCACACCAATGAAGTATGCCCCAGGTTTTAAACGAGAAACGCTATACAGCCAAATTCCAGCCTATTGCAGAAATTTATGAGGAATTAATTGGCGTTATATACGTGCATTTGGGTATAATATGGATACATTTAAAAATCTGACGAAATTTTGTTTATACATCTTCGACTTACAAACGTTTAGAAAGCTTATACTTCGTACATATGCATTAGTTTAGTGTATTTTGCTAACCTCAGCTTTTGGGATGGTATATGTGATGATTTGGAAGTTGGTATCGTCGTTGTATTCCGCGCTGTTCTTGTTGTATACAACACCACTTGGACTAGTTAGATTTACCTATAATGTTTCAAAATAGAAAAAATATATGACATAGGGACATTATTAATTTCAATACAACTCCAGGTGGACTCAGTTGTTCAGTCAAAAAATAATTGCTATTTTCATATTTGACGAATTTTTTAAATCACCAAACATAAACATGCTTAAACACTCGATCCAAATGGGACTTTCAGTTCCAAAACTTATGCATAGGGGGATGTACCTCTACTGACGACGCCACTAGATAGGAAAAGTGGAAACTTGTCCTGTCACCAATTGAACTATCAATTGGTATTCCATTTGTGTTGGGGTCCAATCCATCGGTCACCAGAATCTTGCAACTGTGGACCTGCAATGAGAGGTACCTTGTGTATATACAGTAGGCTAGTTATGAGGGTGTATCATTTTGACAACAATTTTTTGTTCCGCAAATTCCTCAATCATTAATTATCGATGTGCAAAATGTCAGTCAGTTTTAAAAGTCTAAAAGTTAAAAGCGGCACAAGGTTTGTATCATATTGATATCTATAGCGATGTATTGATTAATAAATCGGTATCGCATGGGTCATCTTCCTCTCGACTGACCATGTCAGTTTTGCAGTTGAATATTCAAATGAAACTAAATACATGCATTTTATAGATATCCTCAAGAGTAGACGTCCGTAACTGGAATGTTTGCACAATTGAGGTTTCAGAAAAAGGAGAGAAGTACAAGAAGTAAATAACATTTCATACTCGTCCCTTGGGATTCACAATCTTAAAACAATTTAATCAATGTCGGATATTTGAATTTCAGACATTAAATGTAGGAAACTTGATAAATCAATATTTTTTCGGATTTCAGTGGCGTTAGTAACTACCTCTATTGGTTTATCAGAGGCGGCACAAGATGTAGCGGCATCCGCCGCTCTGGTGAAGGCGTCGTCCAAAGCTGTCGAGTTATCACTTTGAGAGTAATAGAACAACATACCACCTACAAAAACAACTCAAATAGCTATCATCAGGACATCGTTTTTTTGAGATTTGTTTTATTATACATTATTTATATGTACTCACCACAAAATCAAATCAACATCATTTACTCATAGAATGTACATACTGTAGTAACTTTTAAATTTTGTCAGGGAATTTGAAATGTACATATTATACCGTTAAGTTCTCACCAGTTTCCTGTGTTAGTCTGTCCAATACAACATCAGCAGCATCGCTGTAGGCAATTGCAAATATCGGTATATCTTTGTTGAAGCGCCCTTTATCTAACAAATCTTTAACAAATGGTTCGCGGTTTTCTTCTCCATCAGTCATGAGGATAATCATTGCATCAGATGTATCCCCAGATTCCAAGAGCTGAAAAATAAAATGGAAATAAAGTTAACACTATAATAGTTGTTATTCTGGAAAGAGCAACGAAAAGAATTATGGAAGCTTTGGCCAGATGAGCATCCAATTGGAAAAGAGAACAGGGGATCTTGTACCTCCATTCCTCGCTCAAGACCTTGTCCTATTGCAGTCCAACCATTTGGGGTAGAGGGAATCTTCGATGTAAAGTAATCTCTGTCAGTTTGGTTGTTGATGAACATCATATCCTGTGCAATGGAACCAGTCGTCGAGAAAGTTGCCAAACCCATTTCCGTACCACTAGGTAATCCAGTCTGAATAAACTTGTATGCAGCTTGGCGAAATATACTCATTCTGGTACTTGTTCCTGATGGGTTTTTGAAACCCTGAAAATCAATTATTGATGTTTTCACTATGGATCTCTCTTTTTAACATATTCAGTATCAAAAGGGGGAAAAACCCAGAATTCATAGATGAACTACTTATATATATATTAAGATACATGTAGGTGCATATTTTGCATTATGGGTTGTTTCCTTATACATCGGTGATTTTTTCTGTTTATTCTATTTAGATATTACATTACAATTTGCAACATTAGCGACAATTAACAAAATTTCTACGAAAACAGGCATTTTATTTCCTTTACAAATACTTACCATACTCCCCGATACATCAAACACAAGAGCGATGCGTTTACACGCAGGCTTGCTGCTTCCAATTTCTCCACCCCCTACTCCTTTATATCTGCGGTAAAGCACCCGGATGTTAGGAGTTACATCCGAAATGTCACGTGGTTCATTATTGCCGGGCTGAAAATCTTCATGCTGTAAAATGACGTCCCATGTTCCCTGTTCGTTGCACATCTTGTTTTGTTTATTTGGAGCAAATTTATTGTGCTGTAGAGATGCGTTACTGGAAGCGTTGGTCTCACAGAAATGATGAACCTTCAAAGAAGATAAATTATATAACTGTTTATCAATTTAAATTACAAATAATTTTAAAAGTAAGAAATGATGCAGAAAAAATATTCAAAATATTGTCACTTAAACTTATTGTACCTTATCGCATAATAACGTACAGTTACGCCTTTTGCCCCCATAGGGCATTTAAAGTGAGCCCGAACAAATTCGGTGTAATAGAGTTGCATATGTTGGGGAAAATGTGTGGCAAAGTAAGTGAAATATATCTAAATCAAAACTGAACGAGCCATCTATTCTTTACATTTCTTTAGATACCAAGTCAGTCTGCAGTTTTTGTTATGATATATGTCTAGGTTGTTCTATAATATAAATATTTTAATAGCTAAATTATACTTGAACTTACGGGGTTCAAGAACTGCATGTTCATGACGGATGATATTGCAGGTTGGGCATCGGTGAGGTCTGGGAAGAAACGGCAATCGTCTTCTGGTAAACCAGTAGCCCTGTCTCGGCCACACCTTCCAAATGTTACCCTGTGCATCGGGGTGCCTATGTGTTAAAAAAGGGAAATGTGTATCCTCAAAATATAGTTCTAGATAGATGACCACGTCTAGCTCCCGATCTTTGCTATCGGCAACCCCCACCCCCGGGCCCCCACCCCGCTCCTGTGGCCTATGTTTTTAAATAAACTATATGTTTCAACCACCTCCTGAATTGTACCTTTAATTTCTGCTGAGCAACCAGTGGGTTCAGGTCGTCCTCTTGAGTTCAGGTACCAGAATGGGTGTTCTCCTGCATTGTCATTGCCGTACTCATCAAACACTCCGTATCTCACGTGACCAAACTCGTGGACAACAACACGACCTAGGATGCAACAGTAAATACATGTACGTATGTACGTATGGTTTACAGGTACGCAACTTATAAGCTAGGACATGTAAAACATATGGAGTATTGGAATGTTGTGCAATGCATATAATATAATAAAATGGCTGAATCCCGGCAGATGCATCACTTGCCACTAAACTGCGTATAGAGATAAAAAAAATGCTGAATGTTAATATCGCTAGTTTTTGCTTTAACTTTGTCAGAGAGGCTATGTAATTATTTGAGCAAAAAGCTTCATGTATAACAAAATATAACATGTAACCTATTGTTTTAGAGAATTCTGATAAAATAGTAAGTTTATACACATGTATATACTGTAGTATATCATATAATATTATAATATAATGCAATATATAATATAATATACAATGTTACCTGGATCTCCCCAACGCCAAACCCGGTCTCCATCAGTGTCCAGTACATAATCTGGCGTCAAGTGCGAATACTCAGCTGGCTCCCCACACTGTCCAGTCTGCTTGGAGTATGGGTTGTTGCCCCATAGAGGGTTTGGAAGATCTACGCGGTAGTCAGCTCGATCCAGTGTCTCAAGGATGGCGTCTTCATACTCTGGCTTGTCTACCCAGGTGGGCGGGATCAGGATGGAGACATTGCGGAAGTAGGAACGCTGCCTCGTGGCGGTGTAGAGGTAAGATGATGCATTGATGTAGATTGCCTAAAATGGAAACAAGCTTTAAAATAGTCTTAATAGCTAACAGTTCATAATGTGCATTCAAGTTTGGATTACGTGATAAGGAGTGTGGGGGGGGGTATATTGTACTATCTCACCATTCAAAATATCGGATGATTGAAAATGTCAATACATTTTTTAATAACCCAGATTCTTTTTGACCTTGATAGCAATTTCTTGAAACCCTTAAAAGAAGAAATGATCGATGACTCGGGGGAATATGTAGATGTGTTGTTTATCAAACGCTTGAGCTCTGCATAAATAACTTATAATTGTTTCACTTGTTGAATAGCCCAGTGTAAGAGGCTCTTGTGTTTGGTGGACACCAAAAATCATATTTGTTTTAGGTTTTTATATTGAACACTCTACTGCAACGCATACGTGTATGTAGTTTGATGTATAAAAATGAGAAAGTTTGATCTTTATGAAAGTGGCCCAACCTAAATATAAACCCCTCAAAAATAATTCATGGGAACCTGTAACCTTCACTGTCAATAAAACAAACATTCTTTTAGAAAATGTATTGCCGACAAACCAAGTAACACGAGAAATTCAAACATCTTTGAGGGGATTGGAATAAATCTGTAGAAATTTTATTAGGTCTAAATTGAGTTGAGTTGATGAACAATTTTGGGGATATTTAGGCCGGACAGATTTAACGATTAGGAACTTTAAGAGAAAGTATGCTTTGCAAGACAAGTGCTGTTTTGCATGTAGGAAGCACATCAAAATAACCCATCGACTCATTTTAAGAAGACTTTAGAACATTCAAAAATGTTTATAGGTCTTAAAGGTGATATCTTTAATTGCCTTGAGGATTTCGGATATTTCACATTTTTAAGCATCTTAAATATCCATAGCTTTAACAACTTCATCATATTTCAGTACATGATATAAGGACACATGTTCCAATGAACTTGTAATATTTGGGTGTTCGCTACAATACTTGAATTCAATTAACAGCTGTTCTGCAATAACAATTAATTAATTAATTCATTAATTACTAGCAAGTCACATGAATATAAGGGTTATCTGTCCTCTATCTTTAGTAAGGAAAATAAAGGTGTAATGTACACGTTATCTAATCTCTGTGAAACACATGTACATGTACATGATATGAACTATTTAAAGTTCACAAAAGAGATCAAGATCTAGTGTACATTAATTGAAAAAGATGAACATTATAAAATTATATTATAGTTAAGAGACAAATATATCTGAGAAGAGGGGGAAATCGTGTTTTTATGACAACAATATCTAATCAGCTTTGTAACTATCGGAATTCTGTAATGTTATTGTAACTTTATTTCTGACACTCCCTCCTTTCTGATGGTATATTCAAACCTTTCGAATGAATAGAGTCAACCGTTTGCCCTCGCATGAACAGCTTAAAGCAATGTATATAATACCAATGACAACAAATGATAATTCGGCAAAAAACACTGAATATAGAATTTATTATTTAACATGATTAATTCATCTCTTAATTTGAAATTAAAACCTTGATAAAAATTTACGACAATTTACAACATAATCATTGTATCACCTACCTTTAGTTGGGCAACAATATCGCTATTTTCTGCCACGTCGGGATGAATTGCAATGAGAACGTCTTGGTAACCGTTGTCGTTGTTAATATTGATCAGCGACCTCTTTCCCGCATAACTCATATGCAGGACGCCCAATATCGTCAAAAATAAATTAAACGTTTTTGATATTTCCATATCCCTATAAGAATCAAAGAAGTAGTTCTATACGTCTTGTTTTTGTGGATTAATAACAAATAAAGTTACAAAATATCACTTCGCCTAAATAAGGTGATTACTTACCAGAATCGACCGCAAAGTGGATGACTAGTACTTGTAAAAAACTAACGTCACATTTTGTGAAGTACTAAATGCATGGGATTAACATGCTCGCTTGACATTTGTTAAAATATATAAATTTTATTGAGGCTTGAACCTCCTCTTGAGCATACGAGAACAATTCACATCGGGTATTTAGGACGATTTTGAGTTCGTTAGGAAGTACTTGGGCCTCAACTCCGCCCTTGTAGATCAAACGTCCACCAACACAACAACCGGTAGCATGATTGCGATTTGACGCATAGAATTAAAAATGGTCAAATGATTATCATTTTCAAATATCTTCATAGTTTTTAACATGTTTTTAGTCGTTTTTATTAATTTTTTTTGAATATAAAATTATTTGAGAAATTATCATTTTTCAACTTGTTCATAATTTACAACTTGTTTGTTTTTAATTGTTTTGTCAATAAACATATTTTATTACTATGAATTAATATTTTCAAAACAAAACAATTTACGAAGCAATAAAATATCTTTATCATTCACACGGTGTTCGACCCAAACGCTCTTGCATGCACGACAGAGCGTTTCATTACTGAAGCTAAACAAAGAAACGCTCCAGAGTAGGAAAAATGGCGGGCGGGAATGATGGACCGTCTGACGATTTCCCAAATAATGGGAATAAGGGGTATGTGTTATTTATTTCGAGTATATCGTTCGATGGGTGTGATATTCAAGTTGTACTTGGCTGGTTGTTGACGTTTGAAGCAACTTGGAAGTGCTGTACGAAGCAGAAAAGTTATCAAAATTCATTAACGAATTTGTCAGTCTACCGGTCAAAACCAC
Source organism: Owenia fusiformis (assembly GCA_903813345.2). Taxonomy (NCBI): domain Eukaryota; kingdom Metazoa; phylum Annelida; class Polychaeta; order Sabellida; family Oweniidae; genus Owenia; species Owenia fusiformis. The sequence goes on along the minus strand of CAIIXF020000005.1, from coordinate 35,694,957 downwards.
TTTTGTCGAGACATGTAAAGATAAGAGCATGAGAGTATATTTTGGTCAATTTACAAAGCTTCAACGCACCATACATTATCGTAATTGTGATTTCATGACCGAAAATCCAGTCTTAAAAATGATAACAATCTCATATCAAAGAAACGCTGCGACCTGGTTAACACAGTGAACTGGAAACGCTGCGGTACTATGTTTAGGAATAATTTAGGAATTAGCTTGACTTTCCTTTTCAGGAAGAGAAAGAAAGGATCTATTATATCACTTGGCATCAAAAGAAGAAAGATTAATTCACATATAAACGTTTTGTTTCTTTGTCAATAGTTTTAGCACACATGTAGGCATAGTATCTGATGTAGGCTTCAGTCGGCTTGTTGCATGTGTAGCACTACCAGGTTGGGAAGTTTCAATTTGCCTAGCAAGTACGGACACGTTTTTTAGATATAGTTTTGATTACGAACTTTTTGAATGATCTGAAAATAATATCAAAACAAAATGGTAAGAACGTTTCTAAAGTTTGTGTCCAAAATCGACGGAGCGTTTCGAGGAAAACAAGTGATTTTTCGAAAACAGTTAATGGATTTGCACTGGGATTTTAGCAAATGAGAATATACGAGTTTGTGATGTACTACTTTGACAGAAAGATTGACCATAACGTATGATATGTAGAGGAAACGAGTGAAACAATACTTACGGTCATAGTGGGATCTTCAATAGCCGCCATTTTATTTCGCTCAGCAGCGTTTCCACGTGAATGAAACGCCCCGTCGTGCATGTAAGAGCGTTTGGGTTGGACACCGTGATTCACACATGATATATGCATGTAATGATTGAAATGTTACCTTTAAGGCAACCGGGCTGTTACTTTTGGACCGGCCTTTATTAGCGCATTCTTTATAACTTGTGCGCGAGTTTCATAATTTTAATCATAAAGGTAGAATACTCATTATACTCAGCCTACCTTATATTTAACAACTTTCCACTAATTGTGTTTTGCCGTTCTTATACTCATCTCTTCCTTTAAGGGACTGTACTGTAAATGGAATGGGAGAAAGTCGTGATCTCACACAATGGGATTTTGATGACAATCGCTCATGATTTATCGAGATATAAACTGAAGATGATTGTACCTGTAATTGTAGTTTTCCTTATTAGAATTATTTAAAGTGCCTGTTTACTTCAAATAATTTGAGGTAAATGTTTATTACACTTGTCCAACTGTACAAAAAAATAACTCAATAAATTTACTTTTAATTTGTCAAGACGTACGTCATCAACTCACTTGTGATTGTTTTCTCGTAATTTAGATGTTTACCACTAAGCTTATACAGGGTGTCTCAAAAAATGTGCCCAAAAGTACATCAACAGCACAGAGATAAACCAATCAATATTTTCAGACATTTTTTGCATGGTCGTGTAGCCAAAACATGAATGTTTTCTCCCCAATACATAATTTTTATTTCAGTTTTGCCTTTTACACCAATGTTACCTCATATTTCGAAGACAATATGTATCCTAACTGCTACATTGTTCATAATAAAAAAACACAGTTGTTTCAAATCGGCCGATTTCTCGATGTCCCGGGCGCCGTTGACTTTTCTCCAATGTCTTGAATTTGCCGTAAGTACATGTATTGTCACATTTGGTACGAGCACTGTTTGGCGCAAGCAATCAATGTGTTTGCCGGGAAAATCGAACAGACATCTCAAGAATATCGTAATACTATCGCACGATTATATTTCGCAAGGCTATCTGACGCATCATGTGACCTACATGTAGGCATAAGGAAGAATCAGTCTGACCCTGGCCAGAGTATAGACGAAAAAGGAAGTTTCAACAGAGGTCTCATACTCATAGGGTGATTCATCGTTAGGCGAACACGATTAAATGCTAGTTAAACCTGCACATCACTCCAAAACGCAATATGTTGACATATATTATTTTTACATTTTCAAGCTCTAGTATAAAGTTGGTGTAAATAAAAATTGTTTATTTCTGCGCAATATCAAAGCGAAATGATTTAGTTAAAAAATAAAAATGTTTGCGCGGGATTCTAACCCGGGCCGCCTGCGTACAAAGGGAGCATTCTACCGCTGAGCTACCAGTTTAGTACGAAGACGAGTAATTAAACACTACTTATTTTAAGTGTTATAATTTGGTAGTGACGTCATGTTCTAAATTTAGAAACCTTCCAAATATCATATCGATGCCGACAATCGAAGCAATTCAAAGAACAATCTTTATAATGACACATTTATCTTGAGTATTTTTGCCCCATTTGCAGGGGCGTAGGAAGGTGTAAATTCAACACTACGCCAAAAAAACGCCAAAAATTTGAAACAATTGTGTCAAATCTTCTTTATCAAAACGCCTATTTTATTGTCATTTTATGGCAATAGAGATTTTAAGCTTGCAATGTTTTCACAACCTAAATGTGAACGGAACTAGTTAAGCGATGTATTTGTATGGGCGATTTGGCATACGTATAGGTTGGCGTTTCGATTTTATATGCAAGCTTAATATCCCTGATACCCTCTTTAATGTGCTTAAAATGTTCGAATGATTTTCATCATTTAATATCACCATGGAAAGCCGATCTTTTAAATCTCGACACAAATCATTCTCACTTTTCTTATGTCTCGAACGATAAAGACGATCGATTTCCAAATAACAATGAGAGATTTGTAATCATTTTCGAATAATTGAATTGAGATATATATTATTGTCTGATTCCATCGTGTATAGTACCGTGCAATACGACACGTACCAGATTAAAGAATCTAGCTTGATCAATTGATTTAAAGAAACGCATTCGTGATCAATGATACAATTAATCCTAATGTCTGCAACCTTTTTTATAACACTAGTTCGCAAGACCAAATAAACCTCCCATCACAAAGGTCAAATCGAAGTCAGCGTGACTTAGGGGGTGCCAAAAATTTTATATTTCATAAAAACAATAATCTATTATCTTTCAAATGAAATAAAAATCTAGGTAATAGCTTTTCTAGAACTGAAATCAATGGAACGCGTAATTGAATAATCAACATTTTCAAGTTATTTTTGTCTTTAATAGCGGGATCAGATGTCCAGATATAACCCCTTTTTTGTTCGGCTTTTTCAGGAAAGCAACAAACTTGGCACATTTGTAGAAACATATGATTTGAGTGGAAAATGATTTCAGGGCAAGTGGTTGGGGGTGGTCTTCATGGATTTTTTTACCTCTGACCCCCACCCCTATCAGGTGAGGAGGGGTAAATTATAAAAAATAAATAAAAATGGTTTCAAAGTATTTTTGTTTAAATGACTTCATTTGGTGATTGCTTTGAGCCTTGAAATGATGTAAAACTCATTTTAGAAGTGGTATTTAGTGAGGAAAATACATTTTAACCCAATTATCCAGGAGAAATTCATTATTTAAAGGGCCAAATATGGGACGTCCATTACTGTATTTCAAGAATGTGATGACTAATAGTCTTAAAAAAATTCACAGTAATAGAAGTATAAGTGTTTATTGCAGATAGAAAATATTGCTTTGGTAGCTGATGTATTCTCAGAGAAAAAAATTATCAAAATTTCAATTTTTTGGTGCATTTGGCTCAGGGGTAACCTTAAAAAAAAAATTAAATGAGCTTGAAATGGTGTATATAATCTTGTTTTGTCATAACATTTCTAAGGAGGTGGAAAAATGATCAGATTTTGATTTAGCTTTTGACTGGTTATAGGTGGCCTCATTTTACCATAATAATTTTCAAGATATGTCACATTTGCAACTCAAATAAGCTCAAAATGGCATTTTGTCATATTCATATGTTCATATATGCATACTGAGATATAAAGTGATAAATCAATGAAGTATTATATAAAGATATAAGGTTTAAGAACACTTGCATCACCTCTGGGTACACCTTCCATTCCTCCAAATCAGATGATTTAGAGTAGTAGTTAAATGCAGATGTGACATCGCATAGAATGATTGAATGAAAAATGGGGAGGACTAAACTTTGGTCATGGCCAATTGATCTTGCAATATCATGCACAGATAGTTATTGAATGGATTTTCTTTTACCAAATGCAATCCAAGATGTAGTGGGGACAAGAGGGAGCTGTCCTCCTTCCAGGCATCAACACTGAAACCCTCAAGAACATGGCAAGATGATAGTGACCAAGTAATGCAATGTCTTAGGTGCCATCAAGGACATTTCTCCATACCAGAGACTGCTTCAATCATTGCTTAACAGTTGATTTTGATGTGGTTTATCCAAATTATCCTGGTGGCAACTTGTGCTGAAAAACTGAAAATGTAATTTTGGATTGCATATGGTAAGGGGAAATCCTTCCAATACCTACCTGCCCACAATATTACAAGACCACTTGGCCATGACCAAAGTTTAGCCCTCCCAATTTTTCATGCAATCACTGGATTTGATATGTCACCTTTGCATTCTACTACTTCTCTAAATCATCTGATTTGAAGGAATGGAAGGTGTATACCCAGAGCTATTGCAGTTGTTTTTAAACTTTGAATCTTTTTTTTAGAAACATTGCAGTTGTAGAGTCATTTGTTATTCTGATGCATTCTAACCCACAGTTTCTATCACCACATGAATGTGGTTGGACTACTCCCACTGCTGTTACTGAGGCCACAACATATGAAAATGTAGGTCCTATGAGGCGGATATCTGTATAATAACAAAAGATGTTGCATCCGAGGCATGCAAAAAACTTGTTTGATGTTTACAAGGAGTGTTGAGGGAACATATGCAAATGTTTGAAATCATCTCATTTGCTCTGGGCTATGTAGCCGTAGGGGAGACTGTCAGAATCTATAAATCCTGACCTGTTTTGATTATGTTTTATGGATTTGGATTATATTTTTAAATGATTATACACAGAATCTTAACAATGCTACTACTCAGTATAAACTGGACTGTCAAACATTTTCAAATCTTAGAAAAGAGCTCGATAAAACTATAGTACAGTATTGAGCTACTGGTACTAAAAAGGAATAAATGGATGTTGTGATTCTTTATATAAATAAATAAATAAATGGATGTTGAGATTTTTTATAATTTTTTTAATCATTATTTCTTATTTCAGAAGGAATAAATGGCAAAACTTGACTATAATCAACATTTTGAGCTCGTTTGAGTAACAAGTGTGACATATCTTTATTTAAATTATTACGGTAAAATGGCATCAAACGCTAAGGCCGTAAGAATTAGTTTCTTTGTTTTGCGTCCCCTTGCTTGCATGATTTTGAGTAAATCAGAAAAAAGCAAACACATCCATAGCAACCACAAGGGTCCGAAAGTAACATCGCATTTCATTCAATCAGAATCAGACGAAATGGCGGATAAATTGATGTGCGTCAAAGTTGACAGTGTTATTGATTACTTGGGCATACATTGTGTATTTTTTTTTTTTTTTTACCCTTGAATAATACCTATATTTAAATATATTGTATAAATGTATAGATCTGTGTTTGTATCACTGCAAATTGGTATGTCATTCCTTTTAATGCCCATAAAATGTATACATTTCTCAGCAAACAAGTTTGTGTTTTTTTGAGTTTGTGTTTGTTTTCCTTGTACCCTTGCATGATTTGGATTTTGCCAGGACGCAAAACAGAGAATCTAATTCTTATGGCCTAATATGAAAATATCATTTTTGAAGTTTCCAAACATTTTTTACATTCCCTAGAAATAGTATATGACAAAAGAAGATTAAAAAACCCTTTAAAGCTCATTTGAGATGCATACGTCTTGTACTTTGAAAATTATTCAGGTAAAATATGGCTACCCATAGGCCACAATAAGCTAAAATGAAAATTTAGATTTTTAAGAAATGTAAAATCATTTTTCTACATCTAATCAAGGGCAATCTGATAAAACAAAGCTATATGCACCATTTTGAGCTAATTTGAGATGCATATATTACATATCTTGAAAATTATTAAGGTAAAATATGGTTACCCCTGGCCTTTTAGAAGCGAAAATGAAAATATGGATTTTTGAAAAATTTCCAATAATTTTTTTACATCTTATTAGGAATAATATGACAAAACAATACTCTATGCATCATTTTGACCTCATATGAGATGCATACATTGTATATTTTAAAAATTATTAAGGTAAAATAAGGTTACCCCTGAGCTGCATGCACTTAAAAATTGAAATTTCGAGAATTTTTTTCTCAAAAAATACATGAGCCACCCGTGGTATATTTTCTATCTGTGATAAACACTCAAACCTCTACTACTCTACTATGAATTTTTTCAGGACTATCAGACATCACATTCTTGAAATACAGTACTGGATGTTCCGTATTTGGCCCTTTAAACAACGAATTATTCTTAGATAATTGGGTTAAAATGAGTTTTTCTTGCTACAGACAACTTCTCAATTGGGTTTTACACAATTTCAAGGCTCAAAGCAATCACCAAATGAAGTCATTTAAAGAAAAATACTTTAAAACCATTTTTATTTAATTTTAACAATATACCCCTCCCAGTCTGGTAGGGGCGGGGGGTCAGAGGCTAAAAAATCCATGAAGACCACCCCAAATCACTTGCCCTGAAATCATTTTTTACTCAGATCATATGATTCTACAACTGTGCCAAGTTTGTTGCTTTCCTGAAAAAGCCGAACAAAAAAAGGACATCTGACCCCGCTATAACATTCATATTTCAAGAAGTACTACCAATAACAATAGGTGATTTAGTAAGAAAATAGATAATTGCTGACTTAACTATAAGTTCTGTCTATGATTTTGCCTAGCAAAGGAATATAAATCGATATAGTGAAATTGAAAAATTGGGGGTAGGGGAGAATAAAAAATATACATCTAATTTAAAGAGGTTCATCATTATAATTAAACGATACCACAGTTTGCATAAGCATTACGGAACATGCGCAAAAAAATGCAAAGGTATTCATCAAGTAGTTTTTAAAAAAGAAACTGTTTTTCTCTCGTGAAGAGAACGAGAATCACGAATATTTGGCGAAATTTTATTTTAGTTTTAAAATCCATAAGATAGTCAGTCAATAGTGACTCGATTTTCATGAAATAAAGCATGTTGGTAAGAGAATTCAATCCGTTAATTGATTATTTGCCAAACGGAGCAATAATGATTACTTTGCATTTTCTACAGTATTAGAATTGTAGAAACAAGGTATTAACTTTCAATATTTTATTCTTTGGCCAAGGTTAGAAAAATAACAGAGGCACAAAAAACATGCAAAAGAGTACTATTAAAAAATCGAGCATATCATATGGTATCCACAAACATTTCTTTAGGCTAGTGTGCTCGAGATTACTTTTGCACAATACAATAAGAAAATATGAACAAAGAACATAGGTAAATTAATAAGCCTTTTTATTCTCACTTTTCAACACTACGCACTGGCGTTTTGGCGTACATTGTTCCTACGCCACTGCATTTGTTCATCATTGTATAATCTTTCATTGAGCTCAAAATCATTAGTTCACCCCGGAACAACCCTAGATTGCGTTGGCGGGGCAAACAGCAGATTTAATGATGCATACGTTTATTATTTCCCTTTCTACTCAATCAAAAGCAAATAGGTAAAGCGGACTATTGTTCCCCATGTTAGAGTGATTATGCCTCAGCATTATGCAAATCCATTAGAGAAATAATTCTTTGAAACATTTTAAGGAAGTGATCATTTATCAATACTTGACAAATTTAATGGATGGGACTAGAGGATATCAGGGGTCGTGAATTTGTACGATCCGTGGTCCAATCCGGATAAATTTCGTCATGGTTATGATGCATTGTGGGATTAATTCTGGAATTTATCCGAACATGGATGAATTCGCTCAATCTTTAGGATAAATTTTATCCAAATCTCAGTCCACCTACGTATGGATTGTTTTTGGTAGAGATTAAAAGGTGGATTGGATCGAGTGGATTGGATTCATGTAAAAGGTGGATTGGATCGGGAATCTTCAAAATATGGATTTTTAGTTGATCTCCCTCTAAGCAATTTCCTCCGGCCTAAAGTATTTTGTGATAACTTGGGTCCCTTCAAGGAATCGACAAAGCAATTACAAATACATACTTCAATTAGTTGATAGATACTCTAAAGTATTTAACTGCTCTCCCTTGTAAATCAACATTAGTATGACATAATAAACAAAGATCTGTAGATAAAAGCTGTCATTCAAATTGACGTGTAGGTGTTCCCAAGACATTTCTGCCATGTTCTGTTTGAATTGAAAACAGATGATACATACAGATCGACTTCAAAAGTCTGCCTTATGATTTGTGAAACGTCTAAAATTACCCTTGGAATGAATATTAAGATTGTGTATCGGGTCACTTTTCTAGCCTACCCAAGCAAAATAATATAACATCTATTATTTGACGTTGTGGAAGTGAGGAGAGCATTAATCGTCTGATGGGAGATCAATATAAATTTTTAAGGAAAATCCATATTTTGAAGAATCTCGATCCAATCCACATTTTACATGAATCCAATCCACTCGATCCAATCCACCTTTTAATCTTTACCTTGTTTTTCGGATAAATTTTATCCGAATGCCAATGTAATTTGGATAAATCTTGGGGATTCCGCCAAAATTCGAGGATCATACGAATTCACCAAATACTGTATTAATCCTGATCAATAATCCAAAAACGATAAAAATCTGGATAAATTCTTGGATCGTACGACTTTATGGGACCAGGACAATACAAGTAATGATTCTGACACATTTCCATTATGTAACATTAACAACATAAAATAGAACACAAACTTTTATATTTGGCATATCTCTGATTAAAGGAGGTGAAGGGATAGTGTAAAATATTAGAAGCATTTTCGTCAAAAAGCAAGCCAATCTTTCCCATACAATCCTATTTTACTTCCTGAAATTTGATCTGATCAGGAATAGAAATTATTGAAAATTTAAGATGCAGAAATGACTGAATGAATAGAATTGATAAAGGGAAAATTTACATTTAAAATGTTTTGCTAGAAAACATATGAATCCAGTGATAAAGTCCTAATGAGTGATAGAATCCTGCAAGAAAGTCAGAACTGCTGGCCTTTTAAGAAATTAAACAGAAACCTCAATTCCTCCCCTACTTTTTTACACTAGAAATGTAGATACTTTTTGGTTTAATTGATACCCTTCTTGTTGACATAAAATCCTCATAAGAACACACACAACTCAGTCACAATAACACCTCTCCGGCTTGGGTACTGTAATTCTCTGTCAAAACATACACCAGAAAGAAACATACACACATACGAATATTTCATTATATATATTTTCTCCATAAGAAAGCAATGGTTTACATAATGGCACACACATGCAAATATGGTGCACAATCATTATTCTGACTCATAAATTATTTCATAATTCAATAACTTGGTGCTTGGCACTTGTACGGATGTTAAAATCAACGTTTTAATTACTGGCCTAAGAAAGGATGAAGGTGACAACATTTATTGTTTACTAAAGGCTTTTTATGGCCACTTGTCTGCTGACATTAAAAATCTCTAGTCATAATGTGAACCAAGTCAAAGTCAAAACAACATGGTTTGCACTCAGTAAGAGTTATAGGGGCAAAATGTGGGAACAGAATACTTGTTGGGTTTGGTTATAACAGGATACAATTTTGCACTATTAAATAGTAAACAATAAAGGTTTGGCAGTGAAATTATGATTCTTTGGCAATGATGGTCTTAAAGGCCCTTTATTGAAATATACTGCATGATGATCTAGAAACATTGTAAACACAATTGAAATCCAGAAATCACAATCTACAATATTTTCAAAAATAGCTATTTCGCATAACATACACTTTCTATATTCAGAATGTGAAAACAACTATGCATACTGTGTCTCTACCTTAATAACTCCATCACCATAACAACCTAGATCCTAAATTAAATAATTTCCTAAAATAAAGATCCTAGTCCACTTGCTGACGCATGTGAAAACAAGGCGTCTGCACATTGTTTCGTTTCTAAAAGGAGTCTGGCTTCGTTTATCCAATCAGTGGCTGCTCTCCTGGACTCCCCTGTTAGCTGGTTCATGAAGCGAACGGCCTGTTCAACGTCTCCCTTTCTCAGCCAGTAGTCAGCGTTAGCAAGTATGGCAAAAGTGTCCAGTTTTACAATGTCTATTTCATCACTTGAGAGAATCTTAGCAGCATCTATGACGAAAAATGACTGAAGCCAAGATACGAAAAATTTAAATAGAGTTCCTCCTGTTTCGTCTATCATTGCTACTCGTTTGCAGACACGTTTTACATTCAAGAAGCGCTCACGGAGGGACTCCTCCGTCCACACACCCCTTATCTTAGCCTCGTCCGGCATGGTGTCAATCATGAGGGTCACAAACGGATTATCAACTCCAGCCTCTTTAATAGCCATAAGTTCATTGGCTAAAGGCTTCATTTGCTCCTCCCACGAATAGCCACTCTTGCCATCACGAATAACAGCCTGAAGTGTCTGACACGCCAACCACAATTCCTGCGCCTTGCGTCCCTGCAGCTCTAGCTCTGCACGAGCTGAAAAACAAAATTAATGAACAATTGACAAATGGACAATGATAATGTGAGAACTGTTTGTGAAAAACACTCTTGATCAACAATTTCAGGTGATTAGACAAAATGATGTGATGTATCAAAATCCAAATCCAATCATAGACGAGGCATTATGCATAATGTCACTACCTGCCATTTGTTAACAACTACCCCCAAGCACGGTCTACAATGGTGACCCAAAGGGGTCTTTTATGTTATATTTTGACTAACGTAAGCTAGAGAATGAATTATAAATTTTCAACAACTTTGATAAAACATGCTACAATCACAGGTACTAAACAGAACTTGTGATACCATGAGTATGCTTGGTATGGTAAGTCATTGAGCTATATGTATAAATGAATCCAGGGAAATGAAAATGGATCCTAAAATGCTCAGGGTATGTTGGGGTCTGGTTAGAGCCCGTGATAATGACTGAGTAGACTAACCTTCTACTGCAGACTCAATGCCTTTGAGCCTAGCGATCCAGCCAGCAATCTCAGCAGCCAACCTGTCCTTCTCAGCGATGATTCCTGCTTTGAGGTCATCATTGAACTGGTCCTCTAGCTCTTGGCGTTGAACACGCAGGACATCAGCCAGGTGATCACTATGAGCAGCAGCCTGTCTGGCCAGCTGTTGGCGTATCTCTTGTTCATACCTGAATTGAGCCTCAGCATCCTGGAGAATACCAAACATGCACACATCACAAGGATAAGAAAAAAAAGAAAAATTGTTGAAATGACATCTGGACTACATATAAAAGAAAGCACTTATATTATGTTACATTTGGGAATATACATGGCAATTTTATCCAAATCAACTTTTTTCATAGTTGGTCTTTTAACATGAAATTTTCTGGCTTTTCTTAAGATTGAATAAGGCTTGTTTCAGCGAAAAAATTGAGACTCTTCCTCCCACCAACATTGAAAATTCAAGCTAGTTCAATATACGAGTACAAATATACTCCTCACCCATTTCAGTTTCTCATTGTCAAACATTCTCCTCTGGTTCTCAAGTTCTTGTATGACTCTCTCATCAGCAATCCCTTCATCTATGACTTGCTGCTTCTCCATGGCAGCATCTAAACGTTGGTTCTCCAACACCTGGAAAATCAGACAATCAGTGTACATAGTAGACAATCATAATAGGAGCACTTGATTCTCCAAAAAGTCCATAAAACAACACAGAGCATTTATATAGAGTCTATTTCTGTTAGCTTTTATCACAGAGCCAAACATTTATGCAATATATATGACAAACATTATCTGGTCTTCAAAAATACCATAGGTGACAGAATTATGATATTAGAGAGAGGTTGAAAATACAATTAATGATGATGACATTTGGTAGAGGTGTTTGGTACCTGTTGCTCTATGAGTTGTCTCTGGAGTTGTTCTATTCTGCGATGTGCATGTGCAATAAGAGAGTTCAGCTCATCCTCAGACAGTTTACCTGTCAACATAATTTAATAACTATGTACATAATGATGACAAGTGAATTTGTAGACACAGTGATATATATTAGACATTTTAATGGAAAATTCAAAATGGCTACCAAGTAATTTACCCAGCATGCCCTTAACTTAAATGCCGTTAACCTAATCAGATCTTGCAACTAGTCTGTTCTTGCATCTGTAAAAATTGCAAGTTGAACAGGTAAGTAGTTTCCTGGAATTTTGATGACATTAAGATTTAAGTGTGCATTCTAAAAGCATACAAGTCTTTGTGAAGCTACTATTATGTTTTATTTGAAGTAAAAAAATTGGAATAAAAAGCGAACCTTTTCCGCCCACTTTGACATCAGGAGTAATGCTCTCTAGCTCTTTCTGGAACTGCTTTTTCCCCAAAGCCACCAGATTGCGAAATTCTTTCATAGCATTTGCCTCAGATTCGGCTTTCTTAACCTATAAGACAAAATAACCCTATATCTGGTTTATATCAGTTACCATAGCTTTTCAAAATTATTGTTTGAAAAATACCAAATTAGTCTGAACTTAACATCTGTAAAAATAAAATAACCTAAGATAATTATTTTAGAATATTCTCTGTAACTGAGACTGAGGGAGATATGATTTTTTTTTAGAGAAATGATATGATGATTCAAAAAGTACTGACCTTGGTGACACTTTTATCAAGTTCGTAGCTTATCTTATTGAGGAACTTCTCATTTGTATAAAGTTCTCTGTTTCTTTTAGTGACGTCATTACTCTTGGCTTCGTCTATGGCATGCTTCAACTTTTCAAGTACCTCCCTGTACAGTATTCAAGCATATAATACAGTATAAAAATGCAGTGCATTATATCATTTATATTGCAAGTCTAATCATTCACCACATTATTGTCTGTGGGGAGCATTTTCGTGGAACATGTTTTCAGATGGTGAATCATTCAACTTGTATTTTGCATGTGTTTTTGACACAATACTAATTTGATTGCATTACTATGAAATCTTAAAACCTTTATGGTCTTATCTTAAACCCATGTTGTTAAAAATAGCAGAAGACAGTTGAAAAGTTAAAAAATGGTCCAGACTGTGTTCCTACCTAGTAGAGTTAGTTGTCTCCAAGGCAGCTTCTAGAGCAGTGACTTTATTATCATTAGAGCTTGTAACTTGCTTCCATTCTGCCTCTTGGTCAGACTCCTGCAATGTGGAAACATAAGCCTATTACATAAGAAATGTGTGAGTTTATGTAAGGCTGTTACATTGAAAATGAGTGTTTACATAATGCTATTACAGTGGAAATATGTAGGCTATAACAGTGGAAATATGTAGGCTATTATTTAGGAAACATTTGTGTTATCATTAATATTCATGAATGGTGGCAGCCAACTAAGTTTCATGGCGTAAACTTTACAGTTCAATGAGTCTAGTGTTAAATGCATACCAGTATTTAAGTTAAAGTTAACTTGAGATTTATTTCATTATACACTATACCTTAGCATCCATGGCATGTCTTATCTGTTGGGTATGCATCTTGACTGCTTCTATGGCTGCAATCTGTGCAGCAAGGGCCTTATCCATGGCAGCCTGGCACTGCTCGGACATATCTTTCAGGATGTGCTCCAGTGCTGTATGAGAAATGTACACATTTCTAATTGGAAATTCATTATAATGATTACACATATTGCAACCAAATATATCAAGCACTAGTTAAGACTAAGATTGAATGTAATTTTTTGAGAGTATTTTTGGATGAAACAAATCCTGGTTAAAGTGAATACTGCTGGAACACCAGATAAAAGCGTTCACATATAGAGGTGTTCACATAAGGGTAGTATTCATATTCAGATGTTTTCACATTATGATGTATTCAGTATTCACATCTAGAGGTATTCAAATGGAGGTGTTTACAAAGAGATGCATCAAAGTCAATGTGATGGTTAAACTGGTAGAAAGAACAACGGCAACGCCAAAGCGTAGCGAATCCCATCGAACAGAAATGGCTGGCATTTTTACAAACGAAATATATAGCAAATATCATAAAACAACAAACCAGAAAGGCTACCATTTTCAAAATGGTTGCTCACTCGCCAAGTTGTCATCAGAAGAAATAATATGCTTTTAAGTAGCCACCTATAAAATTTTTGAAAAATCGCACACGTGTACTTGTAAAATAACACACATAAAAATGGTGGCCATTTTTCAAAATGGCCGACTACTCCCCAAAGTTTTATTAGACAATGTGCCATGCTTATAGTATTCACATACCAAATATGAACAAAATCGCTCCACTCCTTTTCGAGTTATAGTAAAATACGTTAAAATGGCGGCCATTTTTCAAAATGGCCGCCTTCTACCAAAAGTGTCTTTAGACAGTGTGCAATGTTTATAGTATTCACATACCAAATATGAACAAAATCGCTCCACTACTTTTCGAGTTACAGCAAAAATGGTAAAATAACGAGTAAAGGCCGGAAATTTTCAAGATGGCTGCCATGTGCTTTTTTAATATCTACATTTGTAGCTTTATTAATGTCCTTTATAATTTTTTTACATTAAAAACATACTGCTATTACAGTTTTACATATTGCACCTAAATAACTGTAAAATCGGCACTAAAATGGCCGCCATTTTGAAATGAGCAGCCATTTTGAAAATCGGCTTTCAAGCAGAACTTCTACCCCCATAGGGTATATGTGTACAAAATATGAACAAAATCGGGCCAACGGTATTTGAGTTATTGCCCGGACGGACGGACGGACAGACGGACGGACGGACGGACGGAGGCGTTCCCTATATCCCTCCGAACTTCGTTCGATGGGATAATAACTGTATCTGCATATCTTTGTACTTCATGAAAGTTTTGTTAGGATTTTAAGACGGTTAACAACCACTTTTTTCAAACCTGCATTTTCTGCGGCATCCTCGGCCTCCTTCTCTTTTATCTTCCTGGCAATCTCATCTTTCTCTCTCTGCTTCTTCAACTGTTCTTCCTTTTTCTTTGCCGCAGCCTCTGCCTTTAGCTCCTCTCTGGTTTTCTCTGGAGAAAGACATGCATTTACATATATAATTATACAGACTGGTCCAAAATAGGTGAAACTCTTTTTACAAACTTAAATTCAAATAGGAAGGAAACTCCAAAGGTAATTACAGGGACAAAATCAAATATCATTGGACCTCACAAATATAATTAGTTTTATTCCATGAAATGGGGAACAGCTGGGTTAAGCTAGTACTAATCAGCCTTATAAAAGCTTTTCATTTGGCTAAAAATATTTCAACAACCTTGCACTTGGAGAGGGAGGGGATCAATTTAAAATGCAATTCACTATGTTTTGGGATTGGCATCCCTTTAAATAGATCTGTGCTCTCCCTACATTGAACTTACTGAGGCGATGCGCCTCCAAACAATTGCAATCAAAGAAATGCACCTCAGGGTTATTCCTTGCGCCACTGAAAAACCCTACATGTTGTTTCTCCGCCTCAAAAGATTTAAAATAACAAAATCTTACCGAAAAGTCAAAGTTTTGTTTGTTTTTAAATTTTCACTTATGCAGTGTTTTATCGAACGCATATTCCTTTGCTTCAATTGCAGATTTACATGGAAGAAAAGCGAACGTTCGCTATTTTAGTTGACCGATCATAAATTCACGTCGTTCGTATATGCAGAACTTTATCGAACGCACATTTATTTGGTTCAATGACAGATTAACATGGAAGAAAATGAATTGTTCGCTATTTCAAACGACCGAACGCAAATTTGTGCTGTTCGTATTCACTCCACTATTTTTCTCCCAGACTTAAAATAACTTTCCCATTATTTCGATATATTTACTTGATTTTATCAGAAGAATGTCAGAAGCACACCGCTGGCAAGTTGTCTGGCACAACATAATCGAGTGTAAGTACTTTTTAAGTGAATCAGGTCGCCCGATTAACTAAAAATGGCCCTGTTGAATTTCAACAAAAAATATGCTTTTTTGCTGAATGGACGAAGCGGCAAATTTAAATTTTAAAAGTTTATTACCAAAAATGTAAACTTAGATTACTTTTTTCATAAATTTAAGGCCCATTTGCTTCAAAATTTGGCCTAAGATTAAAAAACAAGGCCTTAAAAGGCCCAGTAATGCTCAAAAAGGCCCACTTTTTTGGGCCTTTAGGCCTTTTTTACAAAATCCTCCCTACAAAAAAATTCTGGGGAGAGCACTGTAGATAATATACATATATTTTTTTCTAAAGAAAGTTATATTTATTTACACTTAATATCCTTTCTTGTTTGCAAAATTTAATGGGTCAGGTGAGGTATAATAAGAAAAATACTGAACATGCTTGCAGTGGGTGGTCAAATAAATTTGTGCTACATTTCCTATCCATGTTTTTTTCATAAATACATCCCAATTAGAGACTCTATGACAGATAGATAGTGAGATTTGCTTTAAATGAAACATATTGCTTGAACATAAAAACTTGAAGAGGATTTATGACAGACTAAAATATCAATTACCTTTCTTTTCCACTGGTTTCTCTGTTTTTTCAGGCTCTGGGTCTGGTATCTTGATAGCTTTAGCCTTACTTGCTTCTTGGCTGTCCTTCTTCAATATTGGAGCTATTTCTTTCAATGGCTTTGGTTTAGGCCTACAAAACATAATGTTATGTCTAAGTGTGTACACAATCCAAAGCATTTAATCTAAGCGTATTGAACTTTACAGCTATTTCTCAAAATTTGAAATCCTATGATTGATTTACATAACGAACACTGATATTCCAACATGAATTTGAACAACCACTTTTAGAGGTGGATGAGAAAGTCCAAAAAATCGAACGCTATATGCTATGTCAAGTAAACTTACGTTTCTACAGTCTCCCTGGGTGGAAGCTGATTTAATATAGCGTCTAGAGGTTCCATGACATATGGTACAGTAGATATCATTTTGCGGAAGTTCTGATCGTACCATGCATAGGCTACAGCCCCAGGGACACCAAGCATCACTGTGGCTCCTAGTAATTTGAAGAACCTGCCTCCTCCTCCCCTGGACAAAAGAATGAACACACTTTAATTTAGCGCACTTTCATTTAAGTTGAGCAGTGTCTGCCAGATCATTCAAGGTCATACCACTATTTTGCCTTTTTAGAGAGATTTCTACATTACATGTACTTTCATTTTGACACATACATCACAATCTTAAGTTAAGATAAAGTAAGCCCACCATGTTGCTTTGAATCAATATTCATCCGGCCAGCACTTTATCATATTTCAAGAGATACTATTATATTATGTGAAATGTCCTATAAACAGTTGGACTCACTAACCTTGGTGGTGGTACTTGAACCTCTGGAGTAGGAGGGACAACAGGTGGAGGGGTGACACGAGTGGGTTTAGCTGCTGCTTCATTCTTAACTACTTTGGGAGCCTCGCTTGGTTTCTCAGGTGGTTTAGTACATAACTTGTTCTGTGCCTGATGTCTTGGGCAGATATGCTGAAATATTAGTAGATTTCCTATGAATGTCATCTCAGTGATCATAGCCTAGCATCATACAAACTATTTATCAAGTATTTTCACCACATTGGCCAATGAAATCACCCCATTATACTAATTTCTGTTACATTTGAAAATTCTTTTGAAGTTTTACCATAGTTGATGACAGATATTTTGAATCACACTGACTGAATCTACAATTCTTAGGATGAAGATAATTCATAGAAGTGAAATGAAAATCTTCAATTTTAGATGGCTGCAACGCTTGTGCTCTTTGGAGAAAGTAGTGATCATGCGAATAAAGTCTAGAATTGACTGAAGTAAGAAGTATATATCATACCATGGGGTTTCAATTAGAGCCCATGATCATATTCATAGTAGCAAAAATAAAAGTATTTTGTAGGGTTTCAGCATTTAATTTCAAAATGGCTGACAGGAAGTAGGTATTGAGTAAAAAGATTTCTGTACTGAATCTGCATGTAGGAGACACACAACCTTTAGATCGCCGAGTGGGAAGACGAATAGATGGCATTATAAAAACAAAAATATAGTCCAATTAATGTAATTACATAAGCATCACCAGTGGTTGGATTTTGGTAAGTACATGAATGAAAAAGTGTATGTATGGACCAACTCTGAGACATGATTTGATGTGATTAAGGTGCATTTTGCGTTAAAAAATTTGACCTTTTTGACCTGCCTCAATCTGTCAAAATCAGAATGACATTTTTTGACATTTTCTATATATGGCGTCTTCAACAGGTGAGATATTTTGATTTTCATGGGGAGTTTTGATTCAAACTTTTTTGACTGACAGAGGACATACTGGGGTATGATAGCAAAACATGTCCACAAATCTTAGTTTTCTCTGGAAGACAGATCGTTTGTATGGGAATACGCATGTTATAACAATTAGTTGGGTTAACCCGTCCCCAAAAGTTACCCAGAAAATTTGAAGGTGATTTCTGTAGCAGTTTTGCTGAAAAATGTTGGACCTCAGAACGAACTCACCAATGCTGATAATATCGCCCCATATTATGTGGTGGGGACATAAAAAGTGGACACATGGTTGAGTAGACTTTTGCTAGAGTTCATTTCACTGTTTCATTGCGTCAGTAGAACGGCAAAAATAAGAAATTGAGAGACCATTGTGCAATAATATATGGAAAAGTATATTCATAATGTACAATTTTTTTCATGGCCTGAGTTCAAAACTAAAAAATCTGAAATATACAAATGTCATTCATGTACTATTTTTTTCATGGCCTGAGTTCGTCACTAACATGCTAAATATAAGAGTTAGCTGACGTTTGGGAGTCTGACTTACTTTCTAAAGATTAGAACCCGAATCTTAATGAAACCATATCACCTTTGTTCCGTCAACCATGGAGCATTTGCCACAACATCCAAGAGGTAAATCATTGACCGTGAAAATGAATGATTTCCTTGTAAGTTCCGGAAGTTTCAATACGAAAAATTACCGAACATATGTGAAAACCAAATATTTGTTCGTTGTTTTCACGATTTACAGGTTCGTTTGTTCTCCAATGTTTTGGTCTAAATTATAAAGCATCACCAACAGGTCTTACTCTATTAATCGACTAATACAGCAGACGGCTCATATATCTACGTAGCATTTCGTTCAGACCAATAGTGGGAGTGCAGATCACGCAGTTTCGTTCGTTGCGTACTTCACTTGAAATTGGTAATTTTAAATATTGGCTACTTCACTTCTTTTAATTTTCACACCAGACATGCTTGGTTGACACGTCAACAAAGTAAAGTTCAAGGGTCAATGCGTTATTTCGTGATAACTACAACGCCTTCCCGGAAGTCAACATTGATGAAAAATGAAAAAGTCGGAAAAGCATTTACACTAATTTCTATCAAATGCTGTGTTTATGCATCATCATCGGCGCAACAAAGGTGATATGGTTTCATTAAGATTCGGGTTCTAACCTTTAGAAGGTAAGTCAGACTCCCAAACGTCAGCTAACTCTTATATTTAGTATGTTAGCGACGAACTCAGGCCATGAAAAAAATAGTACATGAATGACATTTGTATATTTCAGATTTTTTAGTTTTGTGCAATAAGCCTGTGCCGTCTTGTAATTTGAATAATTTCAGCCATGTTAATCTTATTGAAAATAACATGGCAGAGAAGCATCCAAATATAAGAGGCCACACACTTTATAAGCCAAACTAGAAGCAATCCAAGATATACAAATGTCATTCATGTACAATAGGAATATAATTTTCCATATAATATTGCAAAATGATATTTTGATTTCATATTTTTTAGCTTTTACTGACGCAATTAAACAGTGAAATGGACTCTACTACTTTTTGCAAGGCCTGACTTCGTCGCTAACATGCTAAATATAAGAGTTAGCTGACGTTTGGGAGTCTGACTTACCTTCTAAAGGTTAGAACCCGAATCTTAATGAAACCATATCACCTTTGTTGCGTCGATGATGATGCATAAACATAGCATTTGATAGAAATTAGTGTAAATGCTTTTCCGACTTTTTCATTTTTCATCAATGTTGACTTTCGGGAAGGCGTTGTAGTTATCACGAAATAACGCATTGACCCTTGAACTTTACTTTGTTTACGTGTCAACCTGGAGCATGTCTGGTGTGAAAATTAAAAGAATATTAAGCAATGTTCTACATCCGCCAAGCTAAGTGAAGTAGCCAATATAAAATTACCAATTTCGAGTGAAGTACGCAACGAACGAAACTGCGTGATCTACAGTCCCACTATTTGTCTGAACGAAATGCTACGTATAAATGTGAGACGTCTGCTGTATTAGTCGATTAATAGAGTAAGACCTGTTGGTGATGCTTTATAATTTAGACCAAAACATTGAAGAACATACGAACCTGTAAATCGTGAAAACAACAAACAAATATTCGGTTTTCATATATGTTCGGTAATTTTTCGTATTGAAACTTCCAGAACTTACAAGGAAATCATTCATTTTCTCGGTCCATGATTTACCTCTTGGATGTTGTGGCAAATGCTCCATGGTTGACGGAACAAAGGTGATATGGTTTCATTAAGATTCGGGTTCTAACCTTTAGAAGGTAAGTCAGACTCCCAAACGTCAGCTAACTCTTATATTTAGCATGTTAGCGACGAAGTCAGGCCTTGCAAAAAGTAGTAGTGTGACCCGAGAATTTTTTTTCTAAATTTTTTTCTGAAAGTGCGGAACTTACTGACTTTCACCCATCTTTGCAAGAAGTTTTCATCAAAATTGCACATGGATGTATGCAGAAATCGTCAAGCTTGCTTTCACTTTGTTCTTACATGAATAATATTACTTACACGAAGTTTGACAGCTGATTTTGTTACTCGCAACATCGCCGGTCTTTCAAATAAAAATGGCGGTCAAGGTCATCAGGCAGGAAGTGAAGATTGCAACGCTAGATTCACGAATTAATAGGGCAATATTGTAGATAGTCGTGATAGTGGGGCCCAATACTGAATAGAGCTACATGTATTAATATACCTTCAAGGTGTATTCAATTGTATGTTTGTTTGGGGGGGGGGGAGGGCTGTTATACCTTATGTCCACCTAAATTAAGAACCTTGTCACTATTTAATTAATACATGTAGCCTAATGTAGTTTCCAATGTAGTTTCTTGATTCTGATTCAACTCAGCTCTTTCCGATCCCGAAAACTGAGAAAATCACCTCAACTCCCATTCTCCTTGAAACTGGAATAGAGAATAAGAAATGATGGATTTTCATTTCAATGTCAATTTTAATTTCTGTTTCGGTGCCTGTGCTTTACTTTACTAGGCAAAAACCCATTGTCCAGATGGGCTAGTACAGTAACCCGAAAAGTTAGAGGGAGGGGGGCACATCCATTATTCCGTAGGCTATGATAAAAAAAATTGGTCCCATAAAACCCAAAATTTAAAATTTAAGGCCCGTTTTTTTCAATAATATATAGCCTCGAATTAACAATGATGCCCAATATAAAGGGTGAAGTAGACTAGGTATCACCATCGGCTTTCAATTACCTTCAAATGAGCAATGCCATGCTTCGCTTTATGGTATTCAAAATTATTAGATAATTGTATGTCTTAGTATTATTTTGAATATTAATCTATTTCCACTATGATTAAAGCATAAAATATAATCAATCTCATGTAAAAGTAAACAAAAAAGAATAAGAGGTATTAAGATGTTCTCTTTGAGTATTTAATTGTGGGTAATTATTCAAGAACACATTCCAATAAAAACATAATTTTTGGGAGAATGTTCATTTTCTGTGTTGTCATAATTATTGATGAATTCCATTTTTATTAAATTATCAACATGTATGTAGATAATCATGTTTTTATTTTTGAGTTATTTCTTTAAATCATCCATAAAAAGTACACTTTAAGATTTTCTTGGAATGTGTACATTTTCCAATTTTGAAAACCCAAATGCAATGCTTATGTATGAAATATGGGAAGTTGCCTACCCTTAGTAATTGAAAGTCCATGGTATCACGTATTAATCTGATACTAAATTCGAGTTATGTCTGTGTTTCAAATATTAATTTATAGTCTAGTTGAAAGCCCTTGTTGATACCAACTAATATTAATGGAACTCGGCGAATTTGGATCAGTTATTGGATATGTATGAGCATTGCTCTTTTATACACGTAAATAAGATTTATTGTTTTGAAAAGGATTGGTATCGATACGGTCATGGGCTTGAATTCAACAATGTTTTTCTCTTAAACCAATTATTGAAAACATTCTGTAAAAACACGGTCCTTTATGACTGTTGACTGGTTGACAACAATTTAATGCGAAAAAATTCAGCTTGTTGGAACAAAATTGCAAATACAACATTTTCTTGGACCTCTCAATATTATGGTTATACAAACGAAATTTTGGTTGATTTCAGAAAAAGTATTCAAAAAATTAAAACAAAAACCTCCAAACTAGAAAAAATTAAGATAAAGCTTTTATTTCATTAAATATACTTTTTTAATCAACCAAACTTACCTTTGTACAATTACAATATTGAGAGACCTATACACGCTGTGTTTATGTAATTTTGTTCCAATGAGGTTCGGATAGATGTTTCATTTCATTCCGAACGTATGATACCAAGAGCAAAAGAAGTGTCTGATGTGTTTTCTAAAACAATATAGAGAAAAGTTCATATATTTGTTTCAAATTATATTGTTACCAGTCAAAAGATGACCATTTAATTGACAATTTGTAAAATTTTCAGAATTGTTTGATGACATGTTGAAAGAGATTGAGTCGTCCAGATTTCTATTCTGGACAATCAGTAATATCCCAATATAATTGCTCATAAAACATCATATATACCTTGATATATCTTGAGACCAAATTATAAGCACGATATCACCAATATATTGAGGATATCAACAGGACAACCAAAAGAACAACCGTCAGAATTGAACACAATAAGTCGAAAACAGAATACTATGTTTTTTGGGGATTTATCTGTATTGTAACCCCTTAGAAGTAATAAAAATGGCTTCTCTGAGCCAAAATAATCTGAAAGAAAAAGCCAATCAGACTGGAACAAATTTGAGCGGGCTTTTTAAATTTACATTTGAATTTCTATTGATGTAAGTGGAAATTCAAGGCTAGGAACAATCATCGAATTAATTCAAGCCTCAAAATTGATAAGTTGATAAATAGACTTGTTTTAAATCAAATAACACGAAAAAATCAGGGGGTTACTCTAATTTGGTTTTTAGGAGACCCGATCTCTATAAGAGAAACGTGTGTTCAAAAAGTTACCATATCGATACCCATCCTTTCCATATGTTATAATGTACATGTACATGTATATTTGCTAGTTTTTCAAAGAAATCTACAAACATTCTGCTACTGACATGTACATTATTTCAATCGCCGTAGAATCAATTTTCAAACGGCTGCATGGTGGTTACCTTGAAATATCAAAACGTTATGTTTTTCAGATACTTAAATGCGACTACCATTTATCAAGCAGGAAAAACCAATTGACACATCTCTCATAAAATGTTTCTAGTCTCCTGCTGGATGTTGAGTCTCACATCATAATTATATAATTTCAAGCGATCTGTCTATATAGGGTGCGTATACCAGTAAATTCATTATTTTTTCTCTAAAGTCATTAATGTATTCAGGTATTGAGAGAGATCCTTATTTCCTACATACCAACCTGCATAGTAAACAGTAACATGTAATATAATTTTGTAAAATCTAAATATGTTCATAACATCTCAGTGATATATAAAAAATGACATGCTGAGTCCAAAAATGGTGTCAATTCAGAAGGTCTTCAGTTGACAAAGGCAACTAAATCAGTCGTTGCTATGGCAACGAAGTGGACATAGTTACCATAGAAATGGCCAAATAAAAATATTAGAATGTTATCAAACGTCATTGGTCTAAAAAGTGAATCAAATTAGACAATGCATGATACTATTGCTCAACTTTTTATCAATTAATGAATTTAGTTTTTGTTTTCTAAAAATCACTTTTGATATTTTTATATGATACCTTAAAAACCTGCATAATAAGATATAACATGCTGTATCTTTTCCTAAAATGTGAATATTTTTATGAAAACTTCAATACAAGGTATAAATGACCTGCTGAGTCAAAAAACAGTGTCAGATTTTAAAAATAACATAATCCAAGAGGTCTACAGTTGACCAAACCAACTGAAACTGCTGTTGCTATGGCAACAAGGTGGACATAGTTATCATAGCAACAACCATAAAGAAATATTAGGAGGTTATCCTACATCGTTGTTATGTAAAGTGATGAAGATTTGACAATATTTGATACTGTTGCACAACACTTATTTATCTATTTAATTTCTATTAATTTTCAAAAAACTGCTAAATTTGAGTTTTTTAGATGGGTCCTTACAAACCTGCATAGTAAGAAATAAACTGCTCTATCTTTATATAAAATCTGAATTTTTTCATGAAAATTTCAATTTCAGGTAAATTTGACCTGCTGAGTCCAATTATGATGTCAGATTTTAGTAATATGGTAATCTTGGGCGTCTACAGTAGACTTTACCAGCTGAAATTACCGTTGCTATGGCAACAAGAGGGACATAGTTACCATAGCAACAACAAATAAAATTTGTCACAAATCTTCCATACATCATAAGTATGAAATTTGACCAAGATCCGGTCATGTTAGATAATTTTGCTAAGCCCCTAAAAAAACCTGAATAACTAATCACAGACCTATAGTACTCTAATAATGATAATTGTGTTTTCATTTTTCAAGTAATATACTGATTCAATAGAAAATGTTGTAGAAGTATTATTGGCCAATTGCTATGGCAAAGACAGTTCAGTAGGCACCTCAGATGTGATTATCCCGAAAGGAGTCATATCGCCAATGGCTTTAGTGGTTATGGACTTCAAGATCCCCGAAGGTTGTGGGTTTTGCTGGAACTTGAGTGTACACCCTTCTGTAGGATTCCTTCGACGCTCATTTACCTTGGAGAAACCGGCTGCAGAGAGATATTCAGAGTGATTTCCGAGTGGAAACGGCATATATCTTCATTGTTGCGTTTTTGCGTCGACGAACATTAAATGGCCTCCAAACCTACTCTCCTCACAGCATTCATTTAACAGCATATGCTAATGTCACTACATGCCATTTGTTGCAGACGCCGTCCGCCGAACAGCAACCACCATCCACAAAGAAGTTGGAAAAGATAACAATATGTCACCACTTAGAGCAGTGACATAAGAACTATACTTGGGCCTATTTACAATAAGTGAAATATTTTGGAAAATCGAAGAATTTGAGTTTGCTTGATAAATACTAAGGTAGCCATTTGAAATTTTCTATCCCCAAATCTGGGCTGTAAAGCTATCTACTTATTTCAAGCCAAACCCTATGATGGATTGAGCTGAGATTTAGAATGGTTCATGTTATAAAGTTCTAGACCTGCAGTGGCGTAGGAACAATGTACGCCAAAACGCCAGTGCGTAGTGTTGAAAAGTGAGAATAAAAAGGCTTATTAATTTACCTATGTTCTTTGTTCATATTTTCTTATTGTATTGTGCAAAAGTAATCTCGAGCACACTAGCCTAAAGAAATGTTTGTGGATACCATATGATATGCTCGATTTTTTAATAGTACTCTTTTGCATGTTTTTTGTGCCTCTGTTATTTTTCTAACCTTGGCCAAAGAATAAAATATTGAAAGTTAATACCTTGTTTCTACAATTCTAATACTGTAGAAAATGCAAAGTAATCATTATTGCTCCGTTTGGCAAATAATCAATTAACGGATTGAATTCTCTTACCAACATGCTTTATTTCATGAAAATCGAGTCACTATTGACTGACTATCTTATGGATTTTAAAACTAAAATAAAATTTCGCCAAATATTCGTGATTCTCGTTCTCTTCACGAGAGAAAAACAGTTTCTTTTTTAAAAACTACTTGATGAATACCTTTGCATTTTTTTGCGCATGTTCCGTAATGCTTATGCAAACTGTGGTATCGTTTAATTATAATGATGAACCTCTTTAAATTAGATGTATATTTTTTATTCTCCCCTACCCCCAATTTTTCAATTTCACTATATCGATTTATATTCCTTTGCTAGGCAAAATCATAGACAGAACTTATAGTTAAGTCAGCAATTATCTATTTTCTTACTAAATCACCTATTGTTATTGGTAGTACTTCTTGAAATATGAATGTTATAGCGGGGTCAGATGTCCTTTTTTTGTTCGGCTTTTTCAGGAAAGCAACAAACTTGGCACAGTTGTAGAATCATATGATCTGAGTAAAAAATGATTTCAGGGCAAGTGATTTGGGGTGGTCTTCATGGATTTTTTAGCCTCTGACCCCCCGCCCCTACCAGACTGGGAGGGGTATATTGTTAAAATTAAATAAAAATGGTTTTAAAGTATTTTTCTTTAAATGACTTCATTTGGTGATTGCTTTGAGCCTTGAAATTGTGTAAAACCCAATTGAGAAGTTGTCTGTAGCAAGAAAAACTCATTTTAACCCAATTATCTAAGAATAATTCGTTGTTTAAAGGGCCAAATACGGAACATCCAGTACTGTATTTCAAGAATGTGATGTCTGATAGTCCTGAAAAAATTCATAGTAGAGTAGTAGAGGTTTGAGTGTTTATCACAGATAGAAAATATACCACGGGTGGCTCATGTATTTTTTGAGAAAAAAATTCTCGAAATTTCAATTTTTAAGTGCATGCAGCTCAGGGGTAACCTTATTTTACCTTAATAATTTTTAAAATATACAATGTATGCATCTCATATGAGGTCAAAATGATGCATAGAGTATTGTTTTGTCATATTATTCCTAATAAGATGTAAAAAAATTATTGGAAATTTTTCAAAAATCCATATTTTCATTTTCGCTTCTAAAAGGCCAGGGGTAACCATATTTTACCTTAATAATTTTCAAGATATGTAATATATGCATCTCAAATTAGCTCAAAATGGTGCATATAGCTTTGTTTTATCAGATTGCCCTTGATTAGATGTAGAAAAATGATTTTACATTTCTTAAAAATCTAAATTTTCATTTTAGCTTATTGTGGCCTATGGGTAGCCATATTTTACCTGAATAATTTTCAAAGTACAAGACGTGTGCATCTCAAATGAGCTTTAAAGGGTTTTTTAATCTTCTTTTGTCATATACTATTTCTAGGGAATGTAAAAAATGTTTGGAAACTTCAAAAATGATATTTTCATATTAGGCCATAAGAATTAGATTCTCTGTTTTGCGTCCTGGCAAAATCCAAATCATGCAAGGGTACAAGGAAAACAAACACAAACTCAAAAAAACACAAACTTGTTTGCTGAGAAATGTATACATTTTATGGGCATTAAAAGGAATGACATACCAATTTGCAGTGATACAAACACAGATCTATACATTTATACAATATATTTAAATATAGGTATTATTCAAGGGTAAAAAAAAAAAAAAAATACACAATGTATGCCCAAGTAATCAATAACACTGTCAACTTTGACGCACATCAATTTATCCGCCATTTCGTCTGATTCTGATTGAATGAAATGCGATGTTACTTTCGGACCCTTGTGGTTGCTATGGATGTGTTTGCTTTTTTCTGATTTACTCAAAATCATGCAAGCAAGGGGACGCAAAACAAAGAAACTAATTCTTACGGCCTTAGCGTTTGATGCCATTTTACCGTAATAATTTAAATAAAGATATGTCACACTTGTTACTCAAACGAGCTCAAAATGTTGATTATAGTCAAGTTTTGCCATTTATTCCTTCTGAAATAAGAAATAATGATTAAAAAAATTATAAAAAATCTCAACATCCATTTATTTATTTATTTATATAAAGAATCACAACATCCATTTATTCCTTTTTAGTACCAGTAGCTCAATACTGTACTATAGTTTTATCGAGCTCTTTTCTAAGATTTGAAAATGTTTGACAGTCCAGTTTATACTGAGTAGTAGCATTGTTAAGATTCTGTGTATAATCATTTAAAAATATAATCCAAATCCATAAAACATAATCAAAACAGGTCAGGATTTATAGATTCTGACAGTCTCCCCTACGGCTACATAGCCCAGAGCAAATGAGATGATTTCAAACATTTGCATATGTTCCCTCAACACTCCTTGTAAACATCAAACAAGTTTTTTGCATGCCTCGGATGCAACATCTTTTGTTATTATACAGATATCCGCCTCATAGGACCTACATTTTCATATGTTGTGGCCTCAGTAACAGCAGTGGGAGTAGTCCAACCACATTCATGTGGTGATAGAAACTGTGGGTTAGAATGCATCAGAATAACAAATGACTCTACAACTGCAATGTTTCTAAAAAAAAGATTCAAAGTTTAAAAACAACTGCAATAGCTCTGGGTATACACCTTCCATTCCTTCAAATCAGATGATTTAGAGAAGTAGTAGAATGCAAAGGTGACATATCAAATCCAGTGATTGCATGAAAAATTGGGAGGGCTAAACTTTGGTCATGGCCAAGTGGTCTTGTAATATTGTGGGCAGGTAGGTATTGGAAGGATTTCCCCTTACCATATGCAATCCAAAATTACATTTTCAGTTTTTCAGCACAAGTTGCCACCAGGATAATTTGGATAAACCACATCAAAATCAACTGTTAAGCAATGATTGAAGCAGTCTCTGGTATGGAGAAATGTCCTTGATGGCACCTAAGACATTGCATTACTTGGTCACTATCATCTTGCCATGTTCTTGAGGGTTTCAGTGTTGATGCCTGGAAGGAGGACAGCTCCCTCTTGTCCCCACTACATCTTGGATTGCATTTGGTAAAAGAAAATCCATTCAATAACTATCTGTGCATGATATTGCAAGATCAATTGGCCATGACCAAAGTTTAGTCCTCCCCATTTTTCATTCAATCATTCTATGCGATGTCACATCTGCATTTAACTACTACTCTAAATCATCTGATTTGGAGGAATGGAAGGTGTACCCAGAGGTGATGCAAGTGTTCTTAAACCTTATATCTTTATATAATACTTCATTGATTTATCACTTTATATCTCAGTATGCATATATGAACATATGAATATGACAAAATGCCATTTTGAGCTTATTTGAGTTGCAAATGTGACATATCTTGAAAATTATTATGGTAAAATGAGGCCACCTATAACCAGTCAAAAGCTAAATCAAAATCTGATCATTTTTCCACCTCCTTAGAAATGTTATGACAAAACAAGATTATATACACCATTTCAAGCTCATTTAATTTTTTTTTTAAGGTTACCCCTGAGCCAAATGCACCAAAAAATTGAAATTTTGATAATTTTTTTCTCTGAGAATACATCAGCTACCAAAGCAATATTTTCTATCTGCAATAAACACTTATACTTCTATTACTGTGAATTTTTTTAAGACTATTAGTCATCACATTCTTGAAATACAGTAATGGACGTCCCATATTTGGCCCTTTAAATAATGAATTTCTCCTGGATAATTGGGTTAAAATGTATTTTCCTCACTAAATACCACTTCTAAAATGAGTTTTACATCATTTCAAGGCTCAAAGCAATCACCAAATGAAGTCATTTAAACAAAAATACTTTGAAACCATTTTTATTTATTTTTTATAATTTACCCCTCCTCACCTGATAGGGGTGGGGGTCAGAGGTAAAAAAATCCATGAAGACCACCCCCAACCACTTGCCCTGAAATCATTTTCCACTCAAATCATATGTTTCTACAAATGTGCCAAGTTTGTTGCTTTCCTGAAAAAGCCGAACAAAAAAGGGGTTATATCTGGACATCTGATCCCGCTATTAAAGACAAAAATAACTTGAAAATGTTGATTATTCAATTACGCGTTCCATTGATTTCAGTTCTAGAAAAGCTATTACCTAGATTTTTATTTCATTTGAAAGATAATAGATTATTGTTTTTATGAAATATAAAATTTTTGGCACCCCCTAAGTCACGCTGACTTCGATTTGACCTTTGTGATGGGAGGTTTATTTGGTCTTGCGAACTAGTGTTATAAAAAAGGTTGCAGACATTAGGATTAATTGTATCATTGATCACGAATGCGTTTCTTTAAATCAATTGATCAAGCTAGATTCTTTAATCTGGTACGTGTCGTATTGCACGGTACTATACACGATGGAATCAGACAATAATATATATCTCAATTCAATTATTCGAAAATGATTACAAATCTCTCATTGTTATTTGGAAATCGATCGTCTTTATCGTTCGAGACATAAGAAAAGTGAGAATGATTTGTGTCGAGATTTAAAAGATCGGCTTTCCATGGTGATATTAAATGATGAAAATCATTCGAACATTTTAAGCACATTAAAGAGGGTATCAGGGATATTAAGCTTGCATATAAAATCGAAACGCCAACCTATACGTATGCCAAATCGCCCATACAAATACATCGCTTAACTAGTTCCGTTCACATTTAGGTTGTGAAAACATTGCAAGCTTAAAATCTCTATTGCCATAAAATGACAATAAAATAGGCGTTTTGATAAAGAAGATTTGACACAATTGTTTCAAATTTTTGGCGTTTTTTTGGCGTAGTGTTGAATTTACACCTTCCTACGCCCCTGTCCTGGCTGGTTTTGGTCATTCTAATGCCTGGGTCACATTTGCTCCGATCCATCGGCCGGCGCCCGACCGATCGAGTGTTTTGCCCAATATTGTATTCAATTTTGAACAAAATACTCAATCGACCGGCCGCCGTAGTGAAAATCGGAGCAAATGTGACCAAGGCATTAGTAAATGTTGATTGGCCATTTTGGATTTTCCATCCTAAAATCTTTCTGTAAAACTTGTCTATTATCCTTTAAACCAAATCGTTTATTTGGATTGATCAGAATTTGATTAGGATATACTAACTGTATTAATTATATACTAATTGGGGAGGGGGGGAGGCAGAAAAAATGGGCCCAACATTTTTGTAGGGCCTCAATAAGTGGGGCCTTTTTGAGCATTACTTGGTCTTTGGGCCTTTTGTTTTCAGAATTTGGGGATTTAGGGGCCCAAAATATTTTCCGCTCGATTTAAAATGTTCCCCCGCCCTTGTTAGCTTCTGGATCCGCCAGTGATATTATATAATATAATACAATAATATAATATACAGGGTGTCCCGAAAGTATGGGCCCCCCCCCTAGGCAGACATATACCAGTGTCGTCATAGTATGTGTTATATATCATTTGAAAGCTGATCCAAAGTTACATTGATTCGCCAAGTATCATGGTTCAACTCTCAAATGTGAACAAAATACAGGCATTTGAAAATTTAGTGTTTGGTCAAAATTAAGTTCAATTTTACACCAAATCACTAGTCAATGTGTCCTCCCGGGCCATCTTAACAGCAGCAATTCTTTTCGGGTCGGAGGGATATTGAGTTGGAAAAAGAGAATGGTGAGGGTAGAAACTCTAAGGAGGCTCTTCTAAAGTCCCTTAACAGGTTTTAAGAGGGTTATAAAATCCCACACCCCTATTTGAAGGGCTTTTAAGGTCATATCTGAAAATAATAGCTGCTGTTAACATGGCCAAGGGGGGACACATTGACTAGTTATGTGGTGTAAAATTGAACTTTATTTTGACAAAACACTAACTTTTAAAATGACTGTAACTTTTTCCCATTTGGAAGTTAAACCATGATACTTGGCAAATCAATGTAACTTTGAATAAGCTTTAAAATGATATATGACACATACTATGAGGACACTGGAATATGTCTGCCTAGGGGGGGGGGGCCATACTTTCGGGACACCCTGTAATTACGTACTGATAACAAATACTTGTATGTATACATGGATGCGTTCTATACATTGTATGTGCAGTAAAAATAAAATTTATTCAGCTTCGCTTTGATCCAATAAAATTTACAATTTCAGCAATCAATGCTTTTTTTATCAATCAGGAAAATGAAAATTCTCTGGAAAAAGTCATATAGATTTCCCAGTGTTTTCAAGAGTTTAAATTGTCAATTTCCAGCGTTTTCAAGAAACTAGATTTTTTAGCCTACTTTTCTAGATAAGTCCAGAGCTGCATGACCGCCCTAGCTTTTTTTCTTGCTTTTCCATACACGTTCGCGGTCTAGGCAATAAAAATATTGCAGTGATTGTTCTATGATATTTTGACTTATGAGCCCATCTAATACGACGAACTCTTTCAAAAATGTCACTAGAGTCAATGCCCAGCTTATCAATGTATAAATGTCATAACGAGTTCCTCGCATTTCAGGTTCTATAGCCTGCTGTATCTCCTTGATGTGCAGAGAGCTAATTTTGGAATATATAACTTATCCATATCGATTTTCTTACGTTTCAGTCGAATAGTCCGGAAGGCTTATTAAGCCATCAGCTTCACCCCAAAATTTAGGTTATCAGTATCAAATCAGGGGAATAATCGCCACAGTGATTTTTGGGAAGGTTAAGACCTCTAGAGTAAGAAAATATGTGATAGCATTGCAACAGTTGTAGCTAAATGGGTGTTATCACCCATTTTTCAAAATGGCCGCCGGTGCACGTGTTACAATATAAGAGTGGGTATATCTAAGTATACTGACATGCAGAAACTGTGATTTTAGGGCCTAAGTTAAGGTTTTAGGGGTCAATGATTTCATTTATGCCGAAATCTAAGTCATCAAGCAATTACTTCTTATAGAAATCCAAGATGGCCACCAAAATGGGTCCCAAAACGAATACCGGTATGTAACCATTGATTTAAGCTCGAAGAACAGTAAAGAACAGTGATTTTGGAGATAATGTCACAGTTTTAGAGTTACGGATTTCATTTATGTCTAAATGGGAGTCATCAAATAATTACCTTTTCATAGAAATACAAGATGGCCGCCAGAATGGGTGCCAAAATGAATATGCACTGTAACTATTGATTTAAGCTCAAAGAACATATGTACAGTGATTTCAGAGATCATGTCTTGGTTTTAAGGGTCAAGGATTTGACTTATGTCTTAATCTGAGTCATCAAACAATTACTTTATATAGAAATCCAAGATGGCCACCAAAATGGGTGCCAAAATGAATATTCAACTGATTGATTTAAGCTCAAAGAACAGTTGAGAACAGTGATTTTTGAGACATGTCTAGGTTTAAAGGGTCAAGGATTAGACTTATGTCTAAATCTAAGTCATCAAACAATTACTTTTTATAGAAATCCAAGATGGCCACCAAAATGGATGCCAAAATGAATATGTAACTATTGATTTAACCTGAAATAACAGTTAAGAACAGTAATTTTAGAGACTCTGTCTATTTTGTAGGGGCCAAAGACTTCATTAATGTCTAAATCTAAGTATAAATAACTACTTTTTATAGAAATTCAAGATGGCTACCAAAATGGGTGCTGAAATGAATATGTAACTATTGATCTAAGCTCAAAGAATAGTTAAGGACAGTGATTTTGGAGACTGTGTCCAGGTTTAAGAGGCCAAGAATTTCAATTTTGTCTATAATTTAGTCATAAAATAATTCCTTTATTTTGATATCCAAGATGGCCACCAAAATGGCTGCATAATATTATCACTTTGGCATCCATCTTGAATTCTGATATTAATCACAGATTGTTTCATGGCAAAGCTCTAGATAACTGAAATTCATGACCTCCTTAAAGTAAACATTGCTTCCAAAATTATTGTTCTTGGTGATCTATGTGGTTAAATGGATAGTTATATGAATTCATTTTGGCAGCCATTTTGGAGGCCATCTTGGATACCCATATAAATAAAATGTTTGTTAATTTTATTAAAGACAAAATTAATCAAAAATTAATGTTCTAACTCCTCTATATGTTTAGATAATTAATCTTATTTTCACTTCGGCAGCAATGTTGGAAGCCATCTTGGATCCAAATAAAGGAATTAATTATAGTTGTAGACATAACTGAAATTCTTGACACCAAAAATCTTGACATGGTCTCAAATTACTGTTGTAAACTGTTCTTTGAGCTTATATCAACATTTACTTGTTATTGGCACCCATTTTGGTGACCATCTTGGATTTCTATGAAAAGCAATTGTTTGATGACTCAGATTTAGACATAAATGAAACCCTTGACCCCTAAAACCTAGTCATTGTCTCCAAAATCACTGTTCTTTACTGTTATGTTCTTTGAGCTAAAATCAATAGTTAAATATTCATTTTGGCTCCCATTTTGATGGCCATCTTGGATTTCTGCATAAAGTAATTGTTTGATGACTCAGATTTAGACATAAGTCTAATCCTTGACCCTTAAAACCTAGACATTGTCTCAAAAATCACTGTTCTCAACTGTTCTTTGAGCTTTAATCAATCAATTAAATATTCATTTTGGCACCTATTTTGATGGCCATCTTGGATTTCTATATAAAGTAATTGTTTGATGACTTAGATTTAGACATAAGTCAAATCCTTGACCCTTTAAACCAGACATTGTCTCAAAAATCACTGTTCTCAACTGTTCTTTGAGATTAAATCAATCAGTTAAATATTCATTTTGGCACCCATTTTGGTGGCCATCTTGGATTTCTATATAAAGTGATTGTTTGATGACTCAGATTTAGACATAAATGAAATTATTGACCCCTAAAACGCAGACATGTGCTCCAAAATCACTGTTCTTAACTGTTCTTTGAGCTTTAATCAATCAATTAAATATTCATTTTGGCACCTATTTTGATGGCCATCTTGGATTTCTATATAAAGTAATTGTTTGATGACTTAGATTTAAACATAAGTCAAATCCTTGACCCTTTAAACCTAGAATTGTCTCAAAAATCAATGTTCTCAACTGTTCTCTGAGCTTAAATTAATAGTTGAATATTCATTTTGGCACCCATTTTGTTGGCCATCTTGGAATTTTTATTTAAAGTAATAGTTTGATGACTTAGATTTAGACATAAGTCAAATCCTTGACCCTTAAAACCCAGATATGGTCTCCAAAATCACTGTGCTTAACTATTCTTTGAGCTTAAATCAATAGTTACATATTTGATTTTGCATCCATTTTGGTGGCCATCTTGAATTTCTATGAAAAGTAATTATTTGATTACTCAGATTTAGACATAAATCAAATCCTTGACCCCTAAATGTAGACATGGGGTCCAAAATCACTGTTCTTAAGTGTTTCTTGAGCATTAACAGTAGTTACATATTCGTTTTTGCACCTATTTTGGCGGCCATCTTGGATTTCTACAAGAAACAATTGTTTGATGACTTAGATTTAAACATAAATGAAATCCTTGACCCCTAAAACCTAGACATAGGTCCTAAAATCACAGTTTTTGCATCTCAGTGTGCTTAGAAAATCCCACTCTTATAATGTGACATGTGCACCGGCGGCCATTTTGAAAAATGGGTGATAACACCCATTTAGCTACAACTGTTAGTGTTACAATGCTATCTCATATTTTCTTACTTTTGAGGTCTTAATCTTCCCAAAAATCACTATGGCGATTATTCCCCTAATTTGATACCGACCAACCCCCCAGGCTGATGGCCTATATAACGTGCACGGACCTGGGGACAATTCAGGAAATACGGGCTAAAAATTAGAGTGGTTAAAGAGATCGGGTGTCCTAAAAACACAATTAGAGTAACCCCCTGATGTTTTCGTGTTATTTGATGTAAAATAAGTTTGTTTATCAACTTATCAATTCTGAGGCTTAGATTAATTCGTTAACAGTATCAATTCGATGATTGTTCCTAGCCATGAATTTCCACTTCCATCAATAGAAATTCAAATTCAAATTTAAAAAGCAAGCTCAAATTTGTTCCAGTCTGATTGGCTTTTTCCTTCAGATTATTTTGGCTTAGAGAAGCCATATTTTTTACTTCTAAGGGGTAACAATATAGATAAATCCCCTAAAAACATTCTGTTTTCATCTTATTGCGTTCAATTCTGACAGTTAGTTGTTCTTTTGGTTGTCCTGTTGATATCCTCAATATATTGTCAATATCGTGCTTATGATTTGATCTCAAGATATATATCTAAGGTATATATCACGGGCTACTAGTTTCCACGTATATAGAGTATGACCGGTTCTTAGGCTACGAATATGACCTGTTTTGGAAAGTCATGAGAGGCACAGCTGCTTAAAAATGGAAAAGAAAGGTTAACTTCTATATTATCCTTTTTGAAATTGTGTTTGTTGAATATAGTTTATGCTGTATTTAATAGTAATGTAACAAAAAAATGTTAAACATGAGCTATTTTAGCAATGTAACTGTTCATAATGGAATATCAATCAGAAAGTACAGATTTCTCGCCTTAGAGCCAAATCATTAATATCACAGTAGAAAAAAACAAATCCCAAACCTTTTTATCTCCAAATCTCAGTTTATATGATCCCCCGTAGAGTGAGCAAGAGAAGGATTTATCTTTTCCCAGAGGATACGCTTGTGAAATGTCATGGAAGACATTTCACAACATTTCACGTATTCTCCAATAATGGGGCACCAGTGACATTCGTATTCTCAAAAATTCAAAGATGTAGATCATATTTGGACAGAGCAGGCTAAATTATTTAAAATATTCATGACTAATTCGTAGATCTAGCTATATATTATACATAAGATGTGTCATCCTCTTCGGATTTGCGTTGTGTTACACAAAAACTGATCAAAGATGCTGGAAACTAGGATTTTACGGCTTCAATCTAATATTAATACGTTTTCTCTTGATTAAGGCCCCTTGTGATATGCCTGGCATTATAAGTATACCAAGTATCATTCATTGACCAAGTAGGATAAAAAGAAAACGTTCGAAAGTGTTCATAAAAAGCAAGTACTCACCTCGTCTGTTTATAGGAACAGAAATACGGTCACACTCGTAAGCTTAGAACCGGTCATACTCAATATACGCGGATACTCTAGTAACCCGTGTATATGATGTTTTATGAGCAATTATATTGGGACATAACTGATTGTCCAGAATAGAAATCTGGACGACTCGATCTCTTTAAGCAACACTACTTTTTACAATGTAAACCGCAAACGGGAAGGTGCGCGCAGATTTTCTCAAGATGTGACGTCATATTGTTCGACTTGTAATTCCCGGTTTACGTACATCCATTGAAGACGATTTTTGGTGCAATGAATATGAGCGTTTTGAAGGACCATAAATAGTTGTTTTCTGATACAGAATACTAGTAATTTTTTTGAAGTTTTTGAACCCACAGTTTCCGAGGAATCTTATCAAAAACATTTTTGGGTAGTTTCAGAGGGTGGTGCGTTCGCACCCAACGCAACCCCCTTTCTGACGCCCATGGAGTACCAGCCTCTCTTCTTTGATAAAATAAGTTGCTTGGTCTTTCTAATTAAATGTCCTCACTCTTTTGAAAAGGCTATTTCATATTGCTGTTTCGGTTTGCTTAGAAGCACTTTCATCTCCAGCCGATTCGACTGGTGGGGGATTTTTATTCTCCAATGCAAAGGAGGATTTATGAGTGTCTTCATCATCATGTGTCGACATTGCTTCTGGCTCTCCTTCTTCGTTTCTCTTTTTCTGGAAATGAGGAACTATCGAGAAAAAATCGTCCTCAATAATGTCAAACTTGTCACGTGGGATCAACTTTTGTTTTGTCGACTTAGGCTTGATCGGTGGTAACCGAACGCGTTTTCCCGGACTAAATACGTGATTGATGTTGGTTGTCACAAAGGACGACGACGAATGGACTTGCACGTCTGATAAACTTGTAGCGCCACTCGGCCTATCCACTGGGCTGAGATGACGAGCTGCTTCTCGATGAGCATGTTGATGGAGAGAATTATGGATTGAGTTTAAATACTTCCGTGAGTTCATTGAAGATGCCTCCTCTAAATCGATAAGATGACAATTGTTTTGTCTGCCAATGGCATAAGCCTGAGAAGCGCTTGTACTGGCTATGGGATGTTCAGACGTGGTAAATACTGGGTTGCAAGGGTGACTGGATTCCTCTTTCGCTTGGACAAAATCTTCCCAACAATGTTTTCGTCTTCCTGTGAAGATTCCATCACGGGTGTATGACGTATCTACGCATATGCTCATATGGCTGCTTTTCACATTATAGCTGAAGTACAATTTATATATATTCTGTTATTTGTTAGTATAGATCCCACACAAATCTTTTATAAATTAGCTGTTTCTAATTTTTACAATAACTTTTCAAACATTAACATCTGACGTAGGTCCTCATGTCATACATACATAATAACAGTTTGGCAATGGGAACGTAAGTCTCAAAACTTTTCAATTACATCACAAGATGATATTCATATTCTCCCTCTTAATTTGAAAGTACTTTTTAAACGTTTGTCTTGTTTATTATTTTATAGAAAAAACGGACAGACATTAAATAGCACATTCTAAATATTTCATGGAAAACAGAAAACCACCCACAGCATATTCTTTGAACAAAAATAGAAATGCAAAATACCTTGCAATATATCTGTTCTTGGCATTGAAAGTGTCGTCAGGCTCAATGCGACGAAGAAGGTACCGACAAAGGACTTGACGGACGTAATTACGGAAACGTCTGTTAGTGCAAAAATATATGAGCGGATTCATCATACAGGACGATTTTGCGAAGAGGGTTGGGAACGTGCTGAATTCCACTGGTACGTGCATAAACAAGTGGACCACGGACAATACAGCATATGGCGTCCATACCACAGTAAATGTACCCACCATCAACCCACATACCTGGAAATATAACAGTTGGCAATTGTCTGTAAATAAAAACATGCATTTACTTATTGTTGGCCGTTGATAGTATACAGGGTGGGCAATAAAAATGTCATACTTTGTATGATTCTTGTATTTAGAATCAAACTGATAAACCGGATGTCATGTACCAAAAATTGGGAATTTAATCCGCTTTAATAAGACATGATATTAATTGACTTATCTTCAATGATTTAGAAATAGTGACAATTCTTGAATGTGATGTCACAATAGATATCAATGTCTGTTTCTATCTGTGATAATAGCTCTAAATCTCAGAAAACCCATAAGTTTACATTACATATGCACTCCATTTCTTGGAAAAATTTACACAAGATGCCGATTAAATCACATTCTTAACATAAAGAACAATGTTAAGGTTGCCAATACCAATGATACTGCTTTGGTGAGATGTGAGTAAAATGATGGGAAAATAAGGAGAAAATAAAGAATAACAACGTCATATGTGTTGCCATTTCAGCATTACTTTACTTAGTATAGCTGTTACTACTAGTGTGAGTTAATATCGCAAAATAAAGCTTCTGTTATTTGATTGGTTCATTGCATGGTTATCATGGTGATCCAATATGGCGTCAACCGGTGTAAATTTGATTTTGATCAAGAATAAAAAACTCTTCTCGACTTGATAGACCAAAATAAATATCAATACTCTTTCAATATATTTTTTCTTTCATGTTGACATTCGAAAGTCAATGTAGTATCATTTATGATTTCTAACACACTATTTTAGTTAATTATTTTATTTTCTGAATAGCAATAGCAAATATACGACCAGGACATACGAAGAGTTTTACTGGGATAACGCCCCAACGCACAAGGCCACCCAGAGACCAATATAGTGGATGAGTTGGGACTGCCATGGTCACAACTTGCCCCATGTTGTAATGCCCCGAGGACGCCCCAAGGGAATAACTAATTAACAAACGAACATAGTGTAACAAGCCAGTTAAAGAAATTGATAGAAAGTGTGCTAAATTCAATAGCCCGTGTGAGAATCGAACCTAGGAACCTTGGATCCGATGTCTGATGCTCTACCGACTGAGCTATAAAGGCTTAAGCCGTTACAGCTGGACTGTAGTAGCAAATTGTTACTAAGGGTCGTTACAATGTGACCTTTATTTACATGATGAACTCAAATGGAAACTAAGTGGAATCAGTTTTCAAACTTCATATGATTTAAGAAAAGGTGTATTGGGAGCATTCCAAAAATGAGTTACCATTTCGGGATATCGGGATCTGCTTGCATAGATGGTACAACGGTG
Source organism: Owenia fusiformis (assembly GCA_903813345.2). Classification (NCBI taxonomy): domain Eukaryota; kingdom Metazoa; phylum Annelida; class Polychaeta; order Sabellida; family Oweniidae; genus Owenia; species Owenia fusiformis. The sequence goes on along the minus strand of CAIIXF020000005.1, from coordinate 35,654,986 downwards.
AAAATCACATTGCTAATGGTGGCAATTATGCAGAGTAATTTACACTAATTGAGCAATCAAATGTTCATTCAATTCCCCTTTCTACGAAACCAAATGATTTGTTCCGGGTGACGAAAATAGAATTTAGCTCAAAATTCGAAATTAAAAACGGGAAGAACTGTTTGAATTGTCATTCGATAACGTCCGCAATCCTTATTTATATTTTATTATCCATGGTTAGTAATATAGGAAATTACTAGATATAGTATATTTTAGTAGGGAAACTTACCAATGATGTACGTATTTCTTTTTTAACTCTCAAATGGGCGAATATTCTGCTAGCAAAGTGTCGTGTGTTCTGTGGCAGAGTCACTGGGTCCCGAGGATAACTCAGACTGAAAGCCTTTACAGAAATCTACAAGTACATGTATGAGAATAATGCGATCACTTTCTACACAAGCACGATGGAAAAGCGTTACGCAGTCTTAATAAATTAAATATAATATGTGTTGATTTGATATGCGTAGGCAACGTGAAATTATGAAAACATGACTGAAGGAAAACAGTTTGTCATTTCGCAAATGTTATGCAAACAATTTTGTGCACGCCATCTGTATCTTTACCAAACTGACTGAATGATATGCGTGAATTTCCATGAATGTCTTCGTCACCAAATGTTGCACGCTAGCTACCGCAGGCAGCGGATATAAAAAGGACTACCCTACCGGTGTTAGTCTGTACTGACAACCCCGTATCGCAGCCTTGTTTTAAATAAGTATATTCTCAACATGGTTTTGAGTCTTGAACCGCGTAAAGTTAAGTCATCGTGACTACGAAGGTAATATTAAGATGGTGAAATACTATCTACGCATTATCAATGTTTATATTTTTTTCACCTTTATATAGCACGGAATCATAATAGCCAGATGCAGTATGAAACAAGTAAAGATGATGAACGTGTTATAGCTGACGTCTGTAGGTAATTTGCCGCCCCAGTTCGTGCTGCACGACGTCCCAAACTGCTCATATGTGTACGAAGACCATCCCATCAACGGAGGTACTGTTACCAGCAAAGCATATATCCAAGCAACAATAATGGCCTTTAGTGTTACATTATTATTCAATCTGTAAGCTGAAATCATATTGAAGAGAAAACATACTTTTGAAAGCACTGTAAAAATTGTAATATAATCTTCTCAAGAAACCAACCCGAGGCCTACCATTTTGAATTTAAGCAGGTTCCAATATGAACTACGCAACATATACAGTACTTATTTAAGCACAAGTATATATATTTTTAATTTATCATACTATCACTGACAAAACTTTTCTATTATAACAGGAGAAAGAAGTACTTGTATACCATTATACGCCAGTTTATTAGCATAAGAATCACGCCCGCGGTGATCGTACAAAATGGATGGAGGGGGAGTAGGCGATTTCTGCAGGAAAACTCAACAAAGGAGCACGTAGGTTATCGCAAACAATTTCAAACGATTCTAACTTGAATTATGAATATTTTCTGATCATGAAAATGGGTGTATCTTTTAGATCTATTCATTATCTTCAAGAAAAGTATATATAATGATAATTTAGTTAATCAGACCTAAGTGATATTGAAGGGGCAATGGACCAATCAACATACTTTTTCAAAAATGTTGACCTAATTTTCACCAAAAATGCAACCTATTATTATATTGTTGAATGCATAATTAGAATGTGCTTTGAGACATGTTCGATTTCCTAAAAGGAAAATTTGATTTTGCTCCAGGGACTTTAAAGATATTCAATTTGGATGACCAAAATGAACCAATGGATAGCATGAGATTTTTCAATGGAGAAATAACATGGGGAACACTTATCTTAATGCAATTAAGTTTTTCTTTCAAGAACTTTTTGATACATCAAAATAAAGAATAGTAATGCATTAAACATTGTAAAAAATGATTGCATTTTTGGTGAAAATGGGGTCAACATCTTCAAAATGGGGTCAAAAAGTGTGTTGATGGGTTAATTGCTAGTTAAATATCTCCGAGTTTGTTTGAATTTATTATTACTGTGCATAATTTTCTTTGAGATAATGAATTGATCTAAAAGATAAACTTGTCTTCATTGTCAGAAAATAGTCATAATCCAAGATATAACCTTCTGAAATTGTTTGCGATAACCCACGTGCTCCTTTGGAAGATTTATTTTTTCAAGAGAAAATTTACAACTAAATTGCCAAATAAATAGGCGCAGTGCATGGCAAAATATGTTAGGTTTTCTACTATTTTTTGAACTGATACGCTTCTAAGATATGGGATCTATTAAAAAAGGCGCATCATCACCAACGTGCAAAAGTCAATGTTTTTGCTATAAATCAGGCAACAATGGTCTACACGACCTGTAATAAATAGCTATAAGGGACATTATTATCACAATACTAATGACATTGCTCACTTTTTAAAGTTAGTTTCAATGCGTTATACCAAAAACAATCGAAATGAATTAATATTGGATGGAGGGGGGGGGGGTGGATGGAGGGGGGAGTAACGTGTATATAAGACATGATAAGACATGCTACTTGAATTTATTCTTATAACTCCCATTTTTCATTCTCCAATCTCCAGAGGGAACAAAAACACTACACTAACTCACCCTGGCTGTACCTGCAGACGTGGACGTATCTATAGCAACTGATGAGAACGAGTGTGTTCATGCTACTCATGGATAAGAAAAAGCACATGAAGCCATATATCTGGCATCCTACATAGCCCGTCAACCATTTACCTGTAAAACAATACAAATAGACTTACCCGAGAAAAATATATATGAAATCTTTGATTAAAGCACCTGTGTCACTTTCAGGTGATTGCTCTTCAGCTTTAAAGACCCCGTGCAAAGTAAAAACATATTTTGATCATTCATTGGGTGCTTTTCATGACTCGAAAAATATGACTTCAATCATATCATTAAATACATTTTAAAGCATTTTTAAAAATTGTGACGTCACGATGATACGCTGTCTTGCCACTCGGGTGACAAAACTCAATGTATAAAATATTTTCTAAAAAATGCAAATTTTTCAATAGCCTATGTGGATAATACGTTCTTATCCTGTTTTAAATATCTACATACGTACCATTACATTCAATAAGAACCCAAACTTGAAAATGTTTTTTCTGTGAACCACTTTTCTGTTCTTATGAGTTAAGTTCTTGCTTATTTTTCAACCAATTTTCTTAATATTTTAGCACAAAATAGATTAGGATGTTAGGATGTACTGAGGGTGTATATATGTTACGCGTTGAGTAATATATTACTTCACAAGGTATGGCACATTTTGATAACATTGGGTAGGACTATAATTATTTATATATAAGTCAAAGTGATTTAAACTTTATATGGGGCCTTTAAGTATATTCACCCAATGATGGCAAGGTTAGTAGATAGTACTTGACACTCTTTGTGATATATATATCGCAGACAGCACTGATGCCAATGCTTAATAATATTAGGCCTACCTGGAAATTGTAGCTGAATTAAAATATGACATGTGGAAGAGGATTATTCCATGTTCTAATTTGCTTTACCTCGTAACGTCAGGAAATAGTTTAGTTCATTAGACTATAGGTATCGTTTCAAGAATGCAATACAAAATGGTAAAAATACCTGTCTATAGAGTTGTGTTCGTGTGACAATGCCAAGGACAAAATTGAACATAATTGATTCATTACACATCTAGGTGTATCTAAGATCGATTAACTTCATACCCAGCTTTCTATTGCATGCATTACATGAGTACCGAGAGATGGAATAACTACAGTTACAAGTCACTTATCAAAGCCAGTTTATGCCTGACATGTTCGTACTCCAAATGAGGTTGTCAAACTAATGGAGGGGAGTGTCGGTACTCCAAATGAGGTTGTCAAATAGGGTGGTCCAAAATATGGCGAAAAACCAACTTTGTTTCAGATCATCTTCCTCATTTCACTTACTGTTGTCCATGACCTAAAACACCTGCACACCAAATTTTAAGACCCAAATCACATGGGAAATTTACCCACGCTTCGACTGAAAATTCGTTTATTTCATGATTTTTTGCTATTTTCGATAAATTGTCATCTCCCTTTTCCTGGTATAATATGTTTCTATTTTTTCATAATAAACATTTTTGTAGGACTCTTTATTACTTCATAATACTAGGAACCCATACACCAAATGTTGAGACCCAAATCCCATGGGAAATTTACCCACGCTTCGACTGAAAAATTCGGTTATTTCATGATTTTTTGCTATTTTCGATAAATTGCCATCTCCATTTTCCTGGTATAAAATGGTAGATGTCTTTTCATAATAAATATTTTTGGATGACTTTGTATTATTTCATAATACTTAGGAACCCATACATCAAATTTTGAGACCCAAATCCCATGGAAAATTTACCCACGCTTCGACTGAAAAATTGGGTTATTTCATATACAATACAATACATCTCTATTTTCCTGGTATTATATGTTTCTATCTTTTATAATAAATATTTTGGGAGGACTCTTTATTACTTCATAATACGAGGAACCCATACTCCAAATATGCACCAAATTTTGAGACCCTGGCCCCATGAGAAATTAATTCATGCTTCAACCAAAAATTTGTGATTTTCTGCGAATTTTCTCCTATTTTCAATAGATCAACATTAATCTTATATTTAGTTTTTAAACATTTTAGGAGGACATTAATACATTCTAAATACTAGGAACCCATACATTTAATATGTACCAAATGTTTAGACCTGAACCCCATGGGAAATTCACGTTTGCTTTGATCATATACTTTTGATTTTTGTTGTTTAGAGCACCATATCATTGTTGTGTGATGTGCAATTTGTAATAAATTGTATTACACGTTGTCTTAATTATCCTGTTTGGCCTTACATACGTTACATCGTGAAAGATGGTTATATAGTACTTTAAGGTAATTCCTTATTTTCAGTTTTAATGGCTTCCTAATTGGAGCCCCGTGTTTTTTCAGGAACACATAACTCATTCCATTCAGATGCACAAACAGTGTATAAACATAGCACATAGTACATTATAGAAAATTACTAACCATCAACTAATAATCTAAATACATATTTGAACTCAGTGTAAAATTGAAAGAGCTGACCAAGTATGGAATGAGTTCCAGAAATAACATTGGACTCCACTTAAAATTTCTGAACATACGGAATTACCTTAAGTGTTTCTCATTGCTCTTCCTATCTTCTACATTGCGTACTTTCAGGGCATGAACATTTTCAGAGAAATGACAAAGCTCAGTGGAAGCTCGAATTCCTTGAAGATTTGGTACAGGCTTACTGGTTACAACAGAGACCATGCCATTGATACATTGATCAATCAAAAAATCATTTCTCCAAAGAAAATCAGATTTGATATTTGACCTTACCCTGCAAAGATGTGAGAAAGAATATGATATCTCACACAAATCCAAACAAAGTCCTGTGATGTATCCCTACTGAAACCAACAAACCAAATCTTCAAGGCATTTGAGTTGCTGTCGAGTCATCACTTCTTAATATTAACCACAGTATATAAATGTACAAGTAAAAGATCCTAAATTTTCCCCAAACTACTGAATTTGTCGCCTTTCAATAAGACTTAAAGTCTTGATATTTAGGTGTTCCTTTGGATTAAGAAGGAATTACCATAATGTTTATTAACATATTATGCCCCTAAAACAGACATCATAAGCTATCATAAGCACCAGTTTTCAGTCAAAGCATGAGTAACGTTCTCATTGGATTTGGGTCTCAAAATTTGGTGGATATTTGGTGTATGGGTTTTTAGTATTATGAAGTAATAAAGAGTCCTCAAAAATGTTTATTATAAAAACATATCGTACCAGGAAAATGGAGACAGCAATTTATTGAAAATCGGAAAAAATGTGAAAATCACAATTTTTCAGTCAAACCATGGGTAAATTTCCCATGGGATTTGGGTCTCAAAATTTGGTGTATGGGTTCCTAGTATTATGAAGTAATAAAGAGTCATCCAAAAATATTTATTATGAAAAAATAGAAACATATTATACCAGGAAAATGGAGACAGTAATCTATTGAAAATCGGACAAAACTGTGAAAATCACAATTTTTCAGTCAAAGCATGGGTAAATTTCACATGGGATTTGGGTCTCAAAATTTGGTGTTTGGGCTCCTAGTATTATTAAGTAATAAAGAGTCCTACAAAAATGTTTATTATGAAAAAATAGAAACATTTTATACCAGGAAAAGGGAGATGGCAATTTATCGAAAATAGCAAAAAATCATGAAATATCCGAATTTTTCAGTCGAAGCGTGGGTAAATTTCCCATGTGGGATTTGGGTCTCAAAATTTGGTGTGCAGGTGTTTTAGGTCATGGACAACAGTAAGTCAAATGAGGAAGATGATCCGAAAGAAAGTTGGTTTTTCGCCATATTTTGGACCACCCTATTGTCAAACTTATGGAGGGGAGGTACGTACTCCAAATGAGGTTGTTAAACTTATGGAGGGGAGTGTACGTACTCCAAATGAGGTTGTCAAACTTATGGAGGGGAGTGTACGTACTCCAAATGAGGTTGTTTAACTTATGGAGGGGAATGTACGTACTCCAAATGAGGTTGTCAAACTTATGAATGGGAGTGTACGTATTTCAATTGAGGTCGTTATATTACCTGCGTACCCAGATGCAGCAGAGAATGGATAACCGAAGAAAAAGATGAGCAAGTCGCTGATGGCAAGGTTGAGCAGTAGTAACACTTGGGGCTTTCTTCTCAAAGGTTTGCTCTTCACGATTGTTGTAATAACAATTCCATTGCCCGAGGTGGCAATGATACCTGTAATAATAGATATCTCAGAAAATGGGATTTTATAGTATAAAGGCAGAATCAGATAACATGTACAATTGAGCAAACAATTTGTTCCTTACGATCTGAGATACAATATCTCTCAAAAGATTCAAAGTGCAAAAATTGGGAAAGTGTTTGAATTCTCCCAAAGGATAATAAAAATGGTAACTATAGTTATAGAAAAATAGATCTGAGATATAGTATCTCTCAAAAGATTCAAAGTGCAAAAATGGGGAAAGTGTTTGAATTCTCCCAAATGATAATAAAAATGGTAACTATAGTTAAAGAAAAATAGATCTGAGATATAGTATCTCTCAAAAGATTCAAAGTGCAAAAATGGGGAAAGTGTTTGAATTCTCCCAAAGGATAATAAAAATGGTAACCATAGTTATAGAAAAATATAACATTATTGTCAAAGTCTTTAGTGTTTTTGGAAAAAGTATACGGACTATGGGAATTTTTAGAAAATAGACATGACAAGGAATGATATGAGCCATTTTCTAAACAATTATTTGTTTAGCTCGCTAGTTTGATCGGATTCACCCTTTAATAAAGAAAAGGGAACCTTCTTTTTGGCGAAGGTTTAGGAAAGGTGGGGCAATTGTATTTTTGCAGAATAGTGTTAATTCACACATAATTTCAACAAAAACTGCAAATGTGCTCTAAACGTAGTGATAGACCTAATTTAATTTGAATTTTCCTCTCCTACAGGGTTACAGGGTAACCTTGTGAATTAAAGTTTTAAAATTTTTTAAAATGCTTACCAACGAATGTGGTGTATATCCCTTGTATGAGATATCCAGTAGGCGTGAGCTTTTCGGCGTAAGCGCGACTAAGCGTTTCATTATGATCAATAACAGTACTATTCTCATATGTACCGCTAGTGTTGGTTGGAGAGGTAGTGGCTGGAAAAACGCAGGTTGACGCATTCTCAAATTGTCCACAAGTAATAGAGGACCCGTTCAAAGCCATATCATGAATCGGTGAAATGTCCAGTATTGAATCTGTTCTGTTGTATGTGAAAAATCCCTAATTAGGTGAGAAAATGAAGAGGCGTTCTTTCGTAAACCTAAATCCATTAATTTGTATTCTGGGTTTGTGATATGTCCTGGACTTAAAATCATGTTGTCGCGAACAGCACGTTGACAAAGTCAGAACTGATGTCTCCCGATTCCATCTAATCATATGGTAAATAGCAATCAAATATCTAGTATCACAAATGACTGTTATTAACTGTCTTGACGCCCATCTCCTATTGGATAAAACAGAGACATACAATTAATATATATGATCATGTTATATCGTCTTTTTTCAGGTGTTTATCTCATTTCAATATATCTTATTACCTAATCGTAGCCTTATCACAGTATCAGGCAAAAGATCGGATTAATGAGGTTCGGAGATTCTGTTAATAGTAATACATTTCACAATTCTTTTGTCTTGGGGGTTGTATTGTATGTTATATGCCATGACACGGTGCATTAGCCGAATAGAAATAATGATGTTTTCCAGTCTTGCATTGACCATATTTTTCATTTGTGTCGAAGAAATCAAATACCCCCCGGTTCCGTACTAAGAAATGCCGTTAGGCAATTATTCTAGCAAATGAGTAGTTATACGTCAGTCAGGGAGCCATATTCTTAGGTTGTACCACGTTGTACCATTACGTAACCCCTTTGTTCTAAGGTTGTACCATGTTGTATGTTACGTAACGCCTGGCGTAACACCCCTTTGTTCTAAGGTTGTACCACGTTGAATGTTACGCAACACCCTTTTGTTTAGGGATCGTTGTACCTCTCTATGTTACGCAACACCCTTTGTTAAGGGAGCCATACGTCAACGTTGTACCAAGCTATGTTGCTCAACACTCTTCCCTCCCTAAGTCTCCCGCTCGCCTCATTAGCTCGATAACAAAGGAGGGCGACGATTAGTGAGCCATTTAGAAAATATGGTACAACACTGTAAATGTTGTACCAAAGTCACTCATTTTTTATATATAAGGATCACGCCGACACTTAGCAAACCAAATGCCCTTTACCATTGGTGGGTTTAAAACTAAGTCAAGTCTCATTGGCTGAGTGTTAGGGATCACATTGAGTTCTTCGTTAAGGTTTACTGTAGCCCTCATTACCATCGTCAACTCTGATCGATTAGCAGTAAATATTTTAAAAAGCCAGAAAAAAAGTAAAATAAATTGAAAATATAGTAAGATCATCGTATACTGTACATTACAATGACTGAAGTGCAGGAAATCAACTCTCTGGCTGTATTCGAGTTTGGAAGTGAATTTAAAGTGGACGTTAGATTGGGGAAATATCCCAAACCATTTTTACTATTCCAGCAAAGAATACTAAATACATCAGAACTTCGTTACTTCAACAAGTCTGTGCTACTGTCCATCAAACAGTACGTTCTCTTCAGGGATGCCATACCAACACTTTCGCAATTCGCTCGATGTGTGATGGCTGGGGGCGAGGAGATGTTAATCAAACTGGACAAGTTATTGACTGTGTACGTTGGACGGGATGGGTACGAAAACACATACATGAAAATGAAGAGAACGAGAAAAAATGCTACACAGTCCTCCTCTGGAAAGCAAAGCGACGAATCGGATGAAATCAAAATCGACTGGGAAGACTTCGAGCTGTTAAAGGAAAAAATTGGAGAGATAAATGCCTGCATTTTAACTGCAGTGAAAGAAAACAAAGAAAATGGTAAGTTAAGTCACTTATTGCGTGAGTTTTGTATACAACATGTACAATACATGTATCTATAATTCGGTACTGTTTGTTAATATCACATGATATTATGACTGTCATCTAAAATAGCATGTTCGTATGGTAGGGGGAAACGCGCTAAATAGCATAAACATTGTGTAATGTATTCCAACATGAATTTGATATAAATCTTTTACTGCGTGTCTTTTAGTTACTTCAACCGATGACAAAGGAACAGACAGCGGTAATTCGGGAGCTAGTCAGAAATATACTCTGAACAATAAGAGAAAGGGGGATTCCTACGATTCAGACCGGATGGTGACTCCGAAGAGACAAAGCCACGAGGTACCCGAATCCCAGCCATTGTCGCCAGAACTTTTCGGATCCCAAGAAAATGCTTCACTCGGTTTTGATGATGTCACAAGCTTTGGAAACACAAAGCAGTTTTATTATTGACATTCAGCCAACAACATTTATATGTGATACATCAGAGAACAATCACTAATATTGGGTTAATATAGGATTTTGAGACCGTATAATACAGTTGCTATGACAGCAAGAAAATGTATTTCAGAATAAAATGTAAATGAAAATGGAATTAATAAAAAGTGATTATATCAGAAAATAAAAAAGAATTTTATTTGTTTATTTTTAATGAAGTGTTTCAAACTATATTCGATACTTTTGAGGATTCAATAAAGTTCAATTAAGTGTAGAGTTACAAATGCTGTTATTTCGAAATACCATAACTTAAACATGAAGTAGTATTGAAAACAAATTGCATGATTATTTGACCCCCTGGCCCTGTCCATTTTGGAAGGTCCCTTTACATATTTATAATTTCATCCACCACTTGAACTCATTCATTTAGTCCGAGTAAAACGATGGAGACGGACCATTATTTTTTCTTGAGCAGCAACGACTCTAGACAGTATTATCCTTTTAACAATTCGAATAGCTTCACGGTCGTTCTACCCGGCTACTTGAATCTGATAGGTCTTTGGCAGATAGCCCTTTGCGAAATCAATTTTCCCGAGGATCCCATTTGCGATTCTGAAGTGAGTTGTCTGGACGTATTATGCGAACTGGCCGATTCATCGGTGGTGAACTGCGAGAAAAAGTGCATTCTGAGAAGAATTCCCAAATCCAATCCGAACAGGGTGTTCGATAGGCCCATGTACTTTCCCATCAATCAAGTTCACTTCGACAGAATCAAGATAAATATAAGAGGAGACAACAACAAGACGGTGTCATTCAGAGAAGGAACAGTGACTTGCGCGGTTCACTTAAGACGACTGTTATAATATAAAAAATTGGAAATAAAATGAAATTGGAACTTTACGTGGACGACCCTAAGAAATGGGACTCGTTCATTCGGGCTAGTCGGGAGGGTCGGGTAATGGCTCAGATAGGTAGGGGAAAACACAAAGCCAGATACATCCCCCTATCGTCTGTGAGGGAAGCGCAGGCCCCGGTAAAAATGATCTCCCCGATTCAAGCCGTCACCGAACGAGCGCGTTCAGATTTACAGCAACAGAAAATGATGGCGAGACATAACGAGATTTCAACGATGCAACCCGCGACCACCAAGAATAAAAGAAAGCATACTGGAGTCGCTGCGGTCAGTAAGAAGAAAAAACCGAACGGTCAACAACGTAAGGGGAAGAAAGGCTACGAAAATATCTTTGACAGAAATTGAAAAAAGCAAAAAATAAAGATGGCGTTCAAAGTGAGTGGCAGTGAAGAAGTTATAAGTGATAATTTGAGATTTTTCGGCGAACCACCGACGGAGAGTAGCGTGACGGCCTACTCTTACGTGGAGATTCGGCCCACTGGACAATTAACCGATCATTCCGTGGTAGAGTTTAGTATTCCCAATAATTCCTCGCAGCTCATCGATTTGAAAAATTCGAGGCTCTACGTGAAGGCTCGTATCTTGCGTTCCGACGGAACGGTACCCGAGATAACTGAAAAATTTGGTCCTGTGAACAATCTCCTTCATTCTCTATGGGGTCACGTGGAGATCCAGTTACAACAGCGTCCCGTGCCCACGTCCATCAATATGTACCCGTACAAAGCTTATCTAAAAACGTTGTTGTACACCACGAAACAGGAGCAAGAAGGGAAACTGTCCGCCGCGCTGTACTATAAGGATAGTTGTTTCGGCGGACGGAACGTCATGGATGGAACCGATGTAACTGGATTAGACGCACCCAGGGGCTTGGTGACCAGATGGGATGAAAGCAACGAGGGTAAAATTGTGGACATGGAGGGACCTTTGCTGGAAGACATCTTTCAAATGGAAAAGTTTTTACTCAATGGAATCGAAGTGAAAGTGAAGTTGACGCCTACATCGGATGCCTTTAGACTGATGTCAGACTCGGATACCATCTACAAAGTGGAACTCGTGGATGTCTATCTCAGGATGGCCATGGTATCAGTATCCCCGGGAATATTACAGTCTTACGATAAACATTTACACGAGAAGAACGCCATTTATTCCTACGAGAAAAACGACTTTAAATGTTACACTATACCCGCTGGCCAACTTCAATTCAACTTCAACGACATCTATAACGGGGCAGTTCCCACTAGGCTCGTATGTTTCCTGGTCAGTGCTCAAGCACAAAGTGGAAGTTTTAAGAAGAATCCCTTCAACGCGCAGGCATTCGGTCTCAAGTATTTGGACGTTAGGCTGGACGATCAGAGCGTTCCCGAGAAACCCCTGACACCACGTTTCGACGCTACGAACAGTAGGAAGAGCAACTACATTCGAGAATATTTAAGATTATTCGCGGATCCCGATGTTCCACTTGACTTATCACGCATGGAGTTTGGGACAGGTTTTGCGTTCTATAGGTTTGACATTCAATACTCGGACAGTGTCAAATCTGTTGACGAAACATTACCCTTGATAAGAAGAGCCAACGTGAAAGTGGAGGGGCATTTCGAAGAGGCCCTTTCAGAGCCAGTCAACCTCGTCGTATGCGGAAGTTTTCCTCAAATCTTCGAAGTGGACGCCTCGAGAAATATTATCGTGAATTGACAGAACCATGTACAGCTTCACATTGCATAGGATGTTAACCACCGATCCGTATACTAAACGAATTTACGGAGGAGTAGTGGCCAGTGACGAATTGCCCGCCACTAATTTCGGAAACAGTAGGGTACTGATAGTCGCCAACACAGCGCCTAAAAGTCACGCGGGCTTACACTGGGTCGTGTTCAATAAAGACCAAAATTCGTTAGAGTTTTTCGACTCTCTGGGCAGGAAACCCGAGCACTATGGCCCAGATTTTCAGCAGTTCGCGACAAACAATTCCCGAGGAGAGAAGTTAACGACAGTACCCTTTCAACTGCAACCTTCGAACACTCAAACTTGTGGATATTATTGCTTGTTTTTCGCATTCTTGCGCAGTCGAGGTCATTCCTTCGATAGCATCGTGAATAGATTCAGCAGAGACACATTAATGAACGATCAATTGGTGGTGAGAACTGTCCGTCGATGGTTCAAATATAAAACTATGGACTTGTAAAACGATGTCTCCTCAATTTAAGGTAGTTTCGCACTTTCGCACACACTATTGAAAAACTTTGGAATAAATCATTTGATTTCTCATTCAATTGAACTTATTAAATTCATTTCGAATGATGTATTTTGTAAAATATGACTACCTTGATATTTTATTGTATTTTTCATGATGCAGAACTACCTTAATTGTTCATAATGCTGAACTACCTTAATGTTTTTCTCGTAATTTTACTTTTATTTGATGTTCACTATCATATAAGCGCACATATTTTATGTAACGCATGTAGTTATTCCTATTTACCACTGTCTAGATTATGTACTCTCATTTAATCAACGAAGTAACAAATAAATTATCACGAATGTATGAAGTAGTTTATTCTTATTTTATTACATTTATTTTACAACCCCTATAAAAGAGCTAACGCTTTCATCAGAGCAATGTTAAGCAATACAACGATGCCTTTGGATTTTTTCAACAGTCTCTGTATTTTCTGCTTATTTGGAATGTCAGTGTCAGCCATAAATTCGAGCGTGGCCCTAAATTTTAAAAGATCCATTCTCTCCTTTCTGGAGATGATCACATTTCCAGCTAGAACATTCAAAATCAGTTCCATTAAGGCCTTTAATTGTCCCGGGTAGATTGTCCTAATCAACGCACTCCGCTGGGACTTCGACTTAGTTTTAGCCAATAGTTCCAGATAGGCTTTATGTTCATTTATCAGTCGACTCATATCGAATTAGAGCGATATCCACTTGGTTTTACTAGTCGATGCTGCGACTGCTACCGCGCCCCTGCCCCTTTGAGAAGTAATTGGATCTCGTTTTCCTTTTTTCAATGGGACGGTCACGTCCCTAGGTTTCGTCGATTTTCGTTTCTTCGTCCTATCTGGTATACCAGGCGGAATGATGACGGTCTCCTTTCTTTTGGGTAAAGCTACAGAATCCTTTTCAGTATCAGCTTTATCAATGTCCAATGTCTTGGAACCCGATAGTTTCGACGCTGTATCACTTAATTTATTCCCCAATGGTTCCTCGTTGCTTTCTTTAGTAGTAACGCTAATCTGTTCTTCTTCTTGTTTGCTATCTCGGTCGGAATTTCGTAAAAGCCTTTGATAACGTTCAAAGGGGATCATCACAGTTTTTCTACTATTCATGTTTCATCTCCATCTAAGAAACAAAAGCAAATAAAAGTATTTACTCAACAGGAAGTAAGACAGTCCCAGGTAGTCCGCCGTTCTCATCCGACTCATCCGGTAACGCATATTTAACTGACAGATTCCACGTAGCACAACTGTTTTTATGACGATGTAGGGTAGATCACCACATCCTCTCCCGGGAATATGTGCGTGCGCAGCCTCGTTTCCGGTTCACTTTTAGGCGTCGTATCTATCACTAAATATCCATAGGGGGCTCTGGTTGCATCGGCGAAGGCGTCTATCATGATCCGCGACCTTCCCGGGAATAATTGTCTAGCTAAATGAGCTATCTGGTCGGCACCGCGTACATTGCCGAAAGCCACGGTGTAGCCCGTATTAAGGGCTATCGTACGGGCATTTTTACCTTGGCCGAAGAGATTCTGGGTGATAAAGATGACGGTAATACAGCGGTGATGCGTGCCCATGGTGAAAAGAAGTGACATGCGTTCACTTTTCAACACATCTTGTTGAAGATCGTCCAATACAATAACCGAATGATCTCTGTCTTTGGTGAAATTTTCCAATTCCTCTTCCGTAGGTAGCCCGGGGTGAAGTACCAAATCGGAAATTTCTCTCTCCATCGTCTCGTATAAAGGTTGATGAATGCCGTAGCAGTACATGATCTTGCCTACCGGTTGAGTAAATACGCCATTTTTATTCTTCAGCAGCTTGTACACGAAGGTAGATTTGCCTGAACACGTACTTCCGGTTACGTTTATGGAGCTACACGCTTGGAAGGGTAGTACCCCTTCAGTAAGCCACCAGTCAGCCATTTCTTACAATCTAGACGAGTCCTTATAAATCTTTAACCTCATCCGCGTTAATCCAAGTATTGAACTGAAAATAAATGTGCATACCTTATATTTTATTCCATTTTTAGTAGTAACAACTTCGCTGACTAGGACTGAGATGTGTACACTTACACTCCCCTTCATAGGTTTTGCAACCGGAAGTCTCATTTTGGAAAGCTTATAAAGTCTTTCTTTGTTTGGATTTTAATTTCGTTCCTTAATAGATCGAATATTCATGACAAATTTTATTAATTTCCAAGATCACTAAACATAAATAGGATAAGGTTTCCGAAAAGATACTTCCGGTTGCCAAACTTGTGGAGGGGAGTATACCTTATTAGGCCAGCCGGCCCACTTGACGAGAACCTCGCGTCGACCTCCGCGCCGGCGCCTTTTCAAGATGGCCTCCACCCTGTGAACGTCGGAAGGATTCCTGATCCTTTGTAGTTCGTCCTCGTAAACCATGCCCTCTATCGGTTCATCGGCCATGTCTTCCAGGGAATAGACGGGAGGATTAGTCGGGCGCCTGTCCTTCACTTTGAAGTATTCCACTGACCATTTCTGATCGAATCCCCGGTCGAATATTGCCCGCGACCTCGACAGACGCACCAAGTCCCCAACGTTAAACTTGAAGCGAGGCACCCCTTCATCTTGTTTTTTACCCTTCATGTAAATATTCAGCCATACTTGAAATTCGTTGTCATTGTTCACCGACTCCGGGGACATTTTGATGGTGCGGTGGTAGGCTTTGTTGTAGGATTCCACAAGAGAGGGCAAATCGTCTATGTAGCGTTTGTTCCCTCTGTGATAGAGCATTCTGAAGATCTTATCCTTGATCGTCCTAATGACCCTCTCTAGAACGTAGAAATACCCATTCTTTGAAACGCCAAACATAAGCAGATTTTAGTAAAAATTCAAAAAATGTTTCCATTGCTAAGTTGATAAATGGGAGTGTACTCACCCGCGAAATTTGCTTTCGTATCTGACCTCGTGGTGAAGTGCCATACATTTTGATCGTTTAAAAAACGCTTGACTTTGGCATTCGTGTACTCCGTACCTGTACAAATATGATGAATAAATGACGATATTATCTTAGATTTGGCCCAAACAATTAACAAAATTTAATACAAAAATCGATCAGTTCTCCATGAATGAGATGGTTTGTTAGATGTTCCATGACATACCTTGATCTGTACGCAGGCGCGTTGGTTTGCGCCCATTTTGGAATACCCGGCGCATGGCTCCTACCATTTCGGCCCCGGTTTTATTTTTAAGAGGCTCCACGAACAGATATTTGCTCAAGGTGTCAATGAAAATAGCCAGATAGCGATAGCCATCGTTAAATTCAGCCAGGTCTATGAAAGAGGCCAGATCCGAATCCCATTGTTCGTCTATGGAGCGAACTTCCACTTTCCTACGCTTATAACGAGTTCTAGTCTTTCTAAACAAAGTATAGGCATCTTGTTCACTCAACCACGATTTCAATTGTTTTCTCGAAATACCACGGTCTTTAATTCTGCGCCAAACTTGATCGAAGCCGGCGTAAGACCCGGCATCTTCTCCGTCGTAATAAATGCGTTTAAGCATGGATCGTTCGACTTTTGACAACGGTTTTGCATCGCTACTTTTCGTGAGGGATCTCTTCTTTGAAGATTTCGAATTCATTTCCAATTTTTTATCGAACATTGAGCTTTTATTTTCACGCTTATTCATGTTTTCTAGTTTCTCTTCGCTACTAGACATGCTTTACCTAGCTAGGATAAATTCAACTAAACACCGAAGTTAGTAACATTTCAATATATACATTATTTTATTTACATACATATTCAAGTTATTATTTACAGTAACATGCATGTACATCGATACGGGAGAGTATTCAAAGTTGACATACTAGTTACTTCAAATTGCAAAATTCAGATTGCATTCCCCTAATTGATCAAAATCTTCTCCTAAAATAATTTTAGTTTTCGTAAATATACAGACTGCATCGTTTCAATGACAAATCCCGTGTTAAATGTTAATAGAGAGAACGCCAATATGTTCACGTTTTTCAAAATTCATTCCCCAATTTATGTTTGCAGGTTCCAAATGTCAATCTATTGAGAAATGGTGTGTTGTATTCTATACATTACAATTGCAATGCAATGCATTTACAATATAGTAAAAATTCAATAATACAATACAATGTAGTAATTCACAATTCAGTTCATATTGATTGATAAATCAAACAAACGTTCATTTATGGCGGGATAAGAGTTACGTTCAAAGGTTCGGTGCATCCATCTGAAGTAAGACTCCTTTTGCAATAAAAATAAATTATAATTTATAATAACGCGGATGTACATCGATACGTGATTGTTTTCAAACTTTGTTCTATTAGCAATTTCAATTTTTTTTGTTATATTCCCAAAATTCACATTCTATTTCCCAAATTTATCATTATTTTCTTCTAAAATAATTTTAAGTTTCGTAAATATGCTGAAAGCATCGTTCCAATGACAGATCCCGTGTTAAACTTTAATAGAGAGAACGCTAATTTATTCACGTTTTTCAAAATCCATTCCCGTATTTTAGGTTTGCAGGTACCAAATATCCAATTATTTTTATCAATTTGAAACATTTTAACTGTTTCACTGGAACGCATCATCGTGAAATGCGTAAACCTATTGACATGCAAGTAGCGGGTTGTATTCTACATTTGAATTACAATGCAATGCATCAACACAATACATTTGCAATACAACAAAACAATACAACGCAGTTCTTCATAAATTAATTCGGTTTGATTTACCAAACATATAAAAGGTTCATTGTGACGGGGTAAGGGTTATGTCAAGAGGTTCTGTGCTGCCATCTGGATTTAGCTTCCTCTTACAATAGAAATTACTGAAGCCCAGGCGTTCTTGATGGTATGTATGCATTCGATTTTGCATCATCCTGAATCCAATATTGACTCCCGACTGGGCTTCGTTGGTGTCCAACACTTTCTTATACAGTTCCATCGGATTTTCAAACTGATTTTTATTTAGCCCCTTGCAGCTAAATTTTACCGTGTCACTCTGACTGTCGTAGAGGCAGTAAGTTTTGGAGCACAACGCTGTCATTTGGTCCCCCTCCGCCTCCAATTTGAAAATACCAGGCTTTCTCCGGTCCAGTTGTCTGTGCTCAGCCGTGCCGGTTCGGGGGAGCCAGTTGTTCTTTTCCCGCTCGAATTCCTCCATTAGCTCGGGTTTTATGGATTCCTCCAGACTATTTTCGGACAGGGCAAAATACAGACTGCAAAAAGAAGTATATTCTCTATTCATGCACTACATGCACCACTGACCATGATAATAACATTGAAAATTAGGATTTAAACAGAAGAAATTACAAAAATGTATTTTAAAATTAAACATTATACTAAAAATACCTGTCTGTATCCATCTCCATGAGTTCGTACATGCTCCTGTCCACAAACTTGTCCAGAAAATCATAGTGGAACTGTAGCATTCTACAACATACAAACATTCTGATTTACACAATGAAGCAATACAAACATAAACTAGTACATAATAAATACATAGGTACAGTGCTCGAAGAAATAACAGTATACAATAGAAATGTGTGTGTGTGTGTGTATGTGTGAGTCTTACCTGAGTTTTGCATGTTGCAGAATGAAGAATCCTACTTGATGAGGCATATCGAGGCGTATGCGCGACTTGGCCATTTACAGTTCGAAGGTTAAATCATCGAGTTCTTCCAATTTACGGAATCTTCTCTGATTCACTTTCTTTTGCACCTCAGCGAGACCTTGAAGGATACGGATGAGCATATGCTTAAGCTTATCCATAATCAAGGAGCCGTAGGCACTACAAGAAGAATACAAATAATTGGTATGCATAACTAACAGTAACTATCACACTGTCACATGGACGATTAAAACAAATCTGTTTAAACTGAATTACGTTTTGTTACCTGTTTCCTATCAACTTGCACGTGTCACCCCGACATGCTTGGGATGGGTCTCTATCACCAAGGAGTCGCGCCGCCGTGATGTCATTTACGAATTGCTCAAAGCATGCCTTTCCGTCATACTCCACAACGCAGTGAACAGCAGTGACCTGCATGAAATAATAAAATGTAACTTAGAAATAAGAAGATAAAATATTTTATTTATAGTCTATTTGAGAGGTTCATGTAAAAATGTAAACGTAGTTTTACAAGTTACCTACCTCTAGTCCATGCTTGATGTACCATTTCAACAAGTCAGAGGCCAACAAAATCTTCCTGGCTTTCATGCCGCCTAAAATGATAAATAGTTTTCCAAATTAATGAAACGCATTACATTTACATATACATTCGTTCATGTATCGATGTATTTTTGTCTCTTTTAATTAACTTATTTCTCTTTAGCATTAATGCATATATATCAAAAGAATGTATGGTTTTAACATACCTATTAACAATTTCCTGGGTTTCTGTGATAAACCATTGGATCGTACGTACTGCTGCATATGTTCCCCGAAATCGTCAAAGTTCACTTCACTGGTGCAGAAGATTGGAGCCATCTCCTTGAAGTGTCCATAGAGATGTTCGGGGACAGATATGTCCACTTCCAAAGCTCCAAACAGAGTGCCATCCATGACTGCTTCCATGATCTCATCCTCGGTCATGGTTTCTTTTTTGTCGCATGGCCTCGCAAATCTATCCTCCATGAACTGCCGCATCTCTGGGTTAGATCTCAACTCAGCATGATATTGACATTCGAAAATGTCAGTGACTTTGTAGCCCTGTTCTTCCAGGAATAGCTTACGTTGTCGAGTTCTCTCCCATTTTTCTTTAGCACGTTCGCGTTCTTCCAAGGATAGATGCTTAGTCATCCAGCAGTCATGACCATGGAAATAACCTGAAATATATTATATAGCTAGTTGAGAATATACATTAAATTTTCAAAATATCAAAATTGTTATCATAAATTGTTCAGTTAGAAACGTTTTACAGGTTTTATTATTTAGTTCATTTTTCTTTATTTATGTACTGCCAACAGTGTTTGTATACTAAACCAAAACGTTATAAAATAATTTGCGAACAATAATCTTTATATATGAAACTAAAAAATGACTGAAAATAGTTAAAAACTTACAGCCATTGAATTCGAACGCTCGTTTTCCACATACACCGTCCAAGAGATAGGGACCGACTCTGCGCTGTCCTCTATTGAATTTGTGTTGAATTTCTATTTGCTCCGAGTGAGCCAACCACTCTAGCCAATACCATTCTTTGAGGTAGCGCTCAGATTTGTCCTTTTTAAAATTATCTTCCTTCTTTCTGACGGTGTATGGACCAGTTGGTAGGGGTTGAGACAAAGCCCACAGGTATCTAGAAAGAATATTGATACTGCCGTGGGCTAGGTTCTTGAATTAGTCAACAATGAGTAAAACGGTCAACTAAACAATAGACAAAATACGCGATTGCATTACTTTTACCTCCTTTATATCGCTTGGTAATAGGCTAGTATAGTTATGTAACTAGGGTTAAAACTAACTTATACTCACAGTGCATTGGCATCAAAACCAACAATTTTGGAGCACTTATTAGGTCCAGACCTTATTTTTGTCTCCCCTGCTTTGTGATAGCGACGGAAAATTATAGATGGTCCTGCAATAAGAAAGGAATAATCATAATTTTCATTTGGGAAATAAGAAAATGATGAGTGTAGTCTAGTATTGCATGACATCCACCTTTAACTACAGTAAAACCTATGTGTAGTGAACACTGGTGGTGTCATAGAAAAGTGTTCACTGCAGGTAGGTGTACATTACAAAGTTAATTTATACAGAAGTCAGTTGAGCATGTGGTGAGGAAGGGTGTCCACTGGAGACAGGTGTCCACTAAAGAGAAGTGTTCACTAAGACAGGTTCTACTGTACTTACCTCCGACAATGTTGTTCTTTATTTTCTTGTAAATATCCTGGTGCTTGGATTTGAAAAGACTGAAATGGCAGCCCGGCTCCTTCCCTCTCATCAGTAATAGGCGAGCTACACCAGGGACTGACTGTGCCTCCTTAAAAAGGTCAACATCGCGTTCCCTGTAGTATTTCAACATCTCTACCAACGCCGCCACAAAAGGGAATGTATCTCTGTCATTGTAGAATCTAAAATACAAAGAACGTAGTGGTCAACACAAATATATCGGATTCATATCCATATTCACTATATAAACGTGCTGTGTAATCTCAGAAAATACGGTTGAATTACTTCGAGTTTTATTTGGTCTCCACTAACCTTAAAAAGTCAGAGAATGTCTTCATATCCCGTTGGCGCCAGACGGTCTTCAGTTCTTCGTAATTCTCGGGACCTGTTTTTGGCACGGCTGGCAGTTTTAACGCTCTGAGCACCTCTTCCTTGGATTTTCCTTGGGAAATGAGATTGGAATACTCCAGATATTCGGCCTCGAGGGTATTGTGTCCTTTGAGTGAAGAGTGAAATGCCTCGTAGTTTGGCAATTGCTCATAACTTAGCTTGCTGACATCGTCAAACCACTCATACGGGAAGTAGCTTTTGCATACTGCACTGCCATAAGCCTTCAGGAATTTATCGTAGCTCGTCCCAGGACTGAGAAAATTGCAGACATCCAGGAAACGAAACTTCGATGTTGTTATGTTGGCATAAGCACTGCCCTTCTTCACTATGAAGATTTTAGATGGGTTAATCTCGTCAGCAATGATATGTTTTAGGAGCTTTCGTCTGACTAAATTAATATCATACTTTTGAGAGTTGAACCCGAGGCATGGCAGCTGATTTATATGGCTTTTGAGCCTGTCTAATAGAGACTTATATGCAGTCAGTCTAGTTTTATGTACGTGCGCCAGCCTTGTACTAGTCTGCTCATCATCGTCATCTATTAAAGGTGAGGGCTCGCTGGTCGCCATGTCAGCGTCATCATTTAAATTATGCTGGCAAACCTCGGGCCTTTCTGAATCTTCAGAGGTCAAGGACAGCGCATCATCCGACATATTTTCATTGTCATCGTAGTTACAGGCGTCTGCATCGTCCAAGGCTTGACTACTGGTGCCATTTCTGAGTTCGTATTTGTTATTGATGGCACTTATCCTTTCAAAGAAAGCTCTTCCTGTATTGGGCCTTTTCAATGCTTCGAGCATTTCCTCCGACACTGACTCGAACTCATTAGTTTCTCGCGCCTCGTCATGGTCATTTGCCAATTCTTCATCCTCTGATTGGTCATCATCGCCGCAATCTTTCTCTGTACGGCACCGAGATTCTAATTCTCTGATATCGTTTTTCAGTTTTAACAGTATACTGGCATATTGTTTCTCTGTCTCACTAGCCGCTCTGCCTTGTAAATGATTGAGATATTCAAACATTTCACCGAGGAGCAAATCTAAATCGGTGTTGATAAAACATTTGGGATGCTCGTAGTCAGGTATGTTGGAGCAGACAGACACAGAAACGGGGACATGTTCCGCGGTCCAGATTAATTTACCACTGCCAGAAGCGATTTGTACCTTTTTCAGAATACATTCCATATCGTACGTAGCCACATAATCATAAAAACATCTTGGCTCTGAGGGTTCCATGAAACCGAATGAGACGAGATCATCGTGCAGAGAGGTCGGCGACTTATAGTAACCACCCGGATACAGCAAGTTCGAGGCTTGTTCACATCGTCTCTCGTGCTGGTCGAGATTACAGGTCTTTTTGAAGAATGTGCCACAACTCCTACATTGAAATGAGCCGGAGTATGTGCCCAAGTTTTTAATGTAGCTGAGGTGTCCATCAAAATGGTTGAGATACATCGTGTCATTATGCCGGCCCATCGTTTTGTAAAACATTGTAGCCCGACCTTCACTGTCTAGTTCATACACGTTTATATTAATCTCGAATAGAGACTCAAAAAGCGGAAGTTCTGCTTTCTGAACGGCCCCTACCCGAGATTTATCCATATGATCTTTCCATCTTTTAACTAATGGATCGATGTTCAAATGACACAGTTTCCATTGTATTTCCCGTTTAGTACTGCCACCGGGAGCCTGGTGAAAAGCTAGGCAGCGAAACAGGCATAAGTTATCCTGGTAGGGTCGGTGTAATGCCTGGTCGTACGTCAGACCGACTATGGATCGCTTATTTTTTAAGTAATTTGGTAAAATCACGGGGGCTCCCAGAGGTGCATCCACTTTGTTTATGATCCAGCGCGTATTGGTGATTCGATATAGAAGGAATTTGGTATTGTCCCTGTGCTGCCACGCGTTATTGTGGTAGTCTATACGCCTCAGCCTTTCGATTAAAGCGTCCAAGTCTGCTCGTGTCCCAATCATTGGTACAGGCTCTTCTCCGGGTAAATCATTATCGCTGAACACGCTCTCATTGTCGTGGGCGTACCAATACCTTAAATAGCAAAGTATAAATATGAGTTGTAATATCATTCTTTGCAACATATGCAATCGTTAACAAACAAACAAGTGAAGAAAATTAAAACAACAAAAACACAATGTCAAACAAAAACGAAATAAAAACAAAGAAGAAAAAAAAAAAAAAAAAGGTAAAGAAACAAATAAGCAAACTATGTGCTTTTACCTTAACAGTCCAGTCTCCCGATTGGACAACACAAAGCCCAAGCTCATATTCACTCTGAAGGCTGAGTCCTCGTTCTGATAAATATACTCCAATTGAGCTATGATATCATCCATTGTAACGGATCCATTTTGCAGGTGAAAATTGTATTCGTGGAGGACGGGACTCTCCAGTTGGTGTGGTCTATATATGGCGCTTGAGCGTTGTATATAGAGATCCTGGAGGGGCTCGTCTATCGTACCATCCTCTCGCACCCAAGGGTCTCGCTCAATTTCAGCGCCACCGAGTCTAAAAATTGGAAGTTGTAATTATAACCATCACCAAATGATAACCAACATCCGATAAAAATATTTGTGTGGTCCGCCAGTTGTGACAAAGTAGACTTCATTATAAAATATTTTATTATACTATTTGCATTCATATTTACTTTAATTTATTGTTGTTTGCGCACTTACTGGTCATCAAATTCAAAGTTGAAACTGACGTCTAATAAGGGGGAGATACTAGCAGCACTGTCATCCAGAAAATCTAGATCTATTTCATCCCATGCTGACGCCGACATGTTCAGAACAAGATCCTCCAGCTCTCTATAATTATTAGAAACTTAGTCGGTGTATGTCTGTCCGTTTCCACTTGTCCTGTTACTTTTACTTATATGTACTATGCAGTTCACTGATTTCAAATATGTAGAATGTATTTGAATGAACGTTTATTATTCTTATTTATTTCATTTTGATTACTTCAAATTATTTCAATGGCATGTGCACAGAAGAATATATAAATGGAGAATTCGAAATATTATTGTTTGTACTCACTGTGATTTCTGGGTGACTACGCCATCTTGAATCGTGGAACTGATTGTTTGCAGGGGGGTTGCAGAGGGTAGTGTAAGGGGAACGTTTAACCTGGATGCAAACGAGCTTTGATTATCAATAAACAAAAGGCTCTTGCTCTTTAATATAGATCAATAGGATATATAAACATAATGTCGAGTACTCATATCAAAATCACAGTGGAAATGTGTATTTCTAATACTCACGTTTGAGTTGATGGATCGTTTGAGGATCGTATGTCATCTTGACCCGACGTTGAGCATCTAGTAGGTTTTGCACGGTAGGGTGAATTTTTGGATGGGTCATTTAGCCTGAATGCAAATATTGTGAGATTAAAATTAAAATCGATTTGAAACGTTGGTAAATTGAGAACTTATTTATTAAACTTAGTCTACATTTAGTGATGGTTTCTCCAATATTTTAATGTTTCTACATATCAAACATATTAGATGTAATTAATAGTAAGTGGATGAGATATTGCTGCCAACTTTATTTATCTAACTTACCTTGTCACATTGTCACAATTATTGCCAGAAATACTTGGCAAAGGATCAGTACTAGGTAATTGTTTTGCACCTGCGCCAATGCTCGGTCTAGATTTTCTTTCATTAAGTCTGAAAACACAAGAGGACTTCAAATACTCTTATACGTCATAACTTCCGATCCTACAAATCAGCTTACAGATACTAATAAATATAAGATCTTTATCTTGTGCTTCGAGGCTTCGATTAATTGCTCATTTATTCATGCTGCTAAACCAAATATAAATGTAGTATGTTTTTCATGTTCCATCCTGTGGACCTATTACCGTATTCGACCATCTTTCAGGATTTTTATTGTTCTATTATTTTGTGTCGGAGATGCCCGTCGTTTTCGCTCATGTTGTCGCGGGATAGGGCTAGCTTCTGGGTTATTTTCTTTATTACTGCAATTAAAAAGTACGTGGAACTTTAAATGTAACGATTATATAAAGCATCCCAAAATACTTATTAACACGTGTACATAATAAGACCAACAAACTATCATGTTATCCCATTCCTACAGTTACTTTAAAAGGATACACCACTCATTCTACATTCTCGTTGAATTTGAACAAGCATTCGAAGGCTTGTTTATACTTTGAAACGTTCCAATTTGAATTTCAACAATTAGTTTTATACGTTAATTTCATGTTCTTGAAATCATGGATGTTAATAATATAGTTTCAGTTTGTCACAGTTTACACTTGTTAATCACATCTTGCGCCTGTATGTTTAAAACAGCAAATTATCATAAAACAGAAATAAGTGTTGTAGCTTTTCACATCTCACCTCCCTTTGGCACATTTCTTTGCATGTCTATCCCTGGAATGGGAATAGTCAAATTCATCTAAACACGTAGGACAGGAATATGTCTTGTCTGTGTGTTGAGCTCTCCTGTGCCTGTTTCGAGAACGCACACTTGAGAATGACTTGCCACAAGTTTGACAATAAACCTTTTCTTTATCCATATTCACTATAAAGCATAAATTTGTTCAGTTCTTTCACTTATTGATATTTTACCCGCCCAAGACAGTGTCATACTTTTTAATCGATGATATCGTAATGCAAATAAGTTTTTGGTATCGGGATAGATTTCAACTTAACGTTTCATTTAAATGAAAAATGTAAATAGTTGATTAATTATAATGTAGCCTCCTGCAATGATTTTAAAAATGTTTTTATACTGAACTGAGCGTTTTTGAATTTGTCCATGCTCTCTAAATTAAGAAAAGAGAGTAAATAAATACATATTAAAACATTAATACTCACAGATATTAGTACTAAATTGTGAAATATCCAATGTGTAAAAACTGCAACTTCAGTCTGTGTTCAATGCTACATTTCTTAATTATTTTGCATTTTTAACTTCACCGTTCAAACACCCTAGTCAGAATAGTTAAGTGACACAAGACTTTTTGACTATAAGGCGGATATTATACAAGTGTTTATGGTGTGGTACCAATTGAATATTGATTTTTATTTAAAGGCCAGACGTTTTGAATTATAGGATACTATTGAGTGAGCTCCGTTTATACGTGTAATCTTCTTATGGTTTATAGTTCTCGCATAAAATGATCCCATACATTTTTCCCAAGGGGACAATATTATTTATTGAATAGAGTATAACCAACTATAAGTTTATATAAAGCAAGCCATGTTCTAATCTTGTTATGGTTTGTTTATGTCACGCAAGTGATTCTATTACACTTTTCAAAAGATCAGACGTTTAAACCATATGACATATCGATTAAATGACACGCGTATCCTACATGTTTACATGTACATTGTTTTGAGTTAAAATTGAAAGGTAAATGGTATTAGTCGTCTAAAACACACGTCTTACCTTAAAATACTCTTATTAAACTTAAGCTCGGTGAGCTGAGGCTAAATAAAATGAAAGACCGAATTTCCCTATTCATCCCACTGTGATGAGGTTTCGTAAAAAGTACGACATTTACAGTGTTGTACCATATTTTCTAAATGGCTCACTAATCGTCGCCCTCCTTTGTTATCGAGCTAATGAGGCGAGCGGGAGACGTAGGGAGGGAAGAGTGTTGAGCAACATAGCTTGGTACAACGTTGACGTATGGCTCCCTTAACAAAGGGTGTTGCGTAACATAGAGAGGTACAACGATCCCTAAACAAAAGGGTGTTGCGTAACATTCAACGTGGTACAACCTTAGAACAAAGGGGTGTTACGCCAGGCGTTACGTAACATACAACATGGTACAACCTTAGAACAAAGGGGTTACGTAATGGTACAACGTGGTACAACCTAAGAATATGGCTCCCTGACTGACGTATAACTACTCAAATGTTACCTAGTCTGTGGAATAAGATGTTTTACAACACATTTTTGAAAATTATGGATTTACAAAAAGTGTTGTTGATTGATAAATTGATATTACCAACAAATACCCGAAAAATATCGATCACCTGGATGTCTCTCAGGGAGGACATTGGGGGAATAGGATGGTACGGTGCTCTCCCCGAGATATTTCTCCACGTGTAGAATTCTCATTTTTCAAACATTTTCAAAAGTGCAAAATTCCAAAATGCAGCACCTACATGCCATTTTGCAGTTACGCTCTCGGGGATATCACTAATCTAGTATTTAGTTGGTACTACAGGAAAATCTGCGTATAGTGAATTTTTTGCCGAGAAAAAATCGTTCAGTATTGGTAGGTGTTCACTACACAGAGAGAGAGAGTAATTTATACAGAAGACGTATGTGTGGAGGAAGGGTTTCCACTAGAGACATGTGTTCACTAGAGAGGATTGTTCACTTAGACAGGTTTTACTGTAATGTGAATGGGCGTTTAACAATGATATGGAAGACTACTTGGGTAAACTGCTCGAATTTTCTTAAAAATGAGGGTTTCAAGTTGTTGCTCTTTTGATAATGATTTTTAAACATTCGCTCGCATATATGGCACTTTCTCTTTAATTTCTGTCTTAAAATGTATACAGATGGATCTGAAATAACAATGAGTTTTATCTTTTACTAAAACTAATAGAAAAGCGAAATCTCGGATTTTTCTAGTGATTTTTTATACACAAATGTTTCGAAATTCACAAACAATGACAATGACGACCGTTTCATAATTTCTCCAGAGTGAATAGCCAGTTATGTAGAAATGACGTCATCTGTACGTTACTTCTAGCCCTGACGCAAAGATTACAACATCGTTTGCAATTAATGCTAACAATAATTATCAGATAGTTATCTCTTAAACACCTTTAAGTGTCTCAAGATCTTCTACGGGGTGATCCGAAAAATGCAACCCTTGTCAAAAAACAAAGGCACCCTCCTCTACAGCAAAAAGTTCTAAATGTTACATCGTGTGTCATATCTCATTTTAAAGACAATTTAATTATCTGTATAATTTTACAGATTTACAGCCGATTGTAATCCTCTAAGCACATTCCTCACATTCTTCCACAATACACACTTCGTTTTCAAGAGTTTCTCTGTCCATCGATTTCTCTACCCCCTTTCCTCTTTCACAATTAACTTGTATGTATTGTTCAGCCTTGTTGAGATCTAGGCTATTTCTTGCATATTCCACTTTTCATTTGAGCTTTAACCAGTAAAAAAGCAGCAAGCAAAGTACAGTAGAAGCTAAATTTAAAAATAGAGCTTTTTGAGATAATGTTTTAATAAATGAAATTTGATGAGTCTCCCCAGAATTAAATTATCTCAGAATGAGATATGACAAGCGTCCCGTTGTTTTTTGACACCCTGTATATCTTATCACTCATTAAGAGAGTGATCTTTCTTAAGTGATTTGAATGAAAAATTGTTTTCATGACTAGATTGTCATTAAGATATTACAGAATATCTTAGCTCTAGGCTCAAATGATAAATCATTAATCATACAGTATTTAGCTGGTTTTAGCAAAATTAAAAGCAACAAACTGAAAAATAAAACGCCTAACCATCGACAACGTACAGTGACAAAATATACCGTTGTACAGTTTAGATGCACCATGTCATTCCTAGATAAGAAATAGCTTTGTTTTAATCAGATTATTGAGTCAGTTCACCACCAACAATGCTTTGCATGCTTTCCGTTATCAAGTTGCAAAAATGCACTTCCTCTTCAAATGATCTTCAGCTTCATTATCTCCGTATAGCTCCGGTAGTCTCCGAGGTTTGAATGAATTCCACAAAAGCGCGTCTCTATCTTAACATGAAATGTATTATGCAAAGTAGTTTTGTAATATGTAGCTTAGTTTGTAGTTTTTTTATACACTGTAGTGACCGATATGTCATTTATACGACATGGGTTTTGAGTAAATAAAAGATATATATTCCTAAGAAAATTGTTTTAAAACCTTTATCATGTTTTTGCAGGTACATCTAAACTGTACAGCGGTATATTTTGTCACCGTACGTTGACGATGGTTAGGCGAGAATCGTTGCCTTCAATTAGTTCCTATCTAGTTGAATAACAGAGGGATATGATAACTATCAGAATGACGAGCTAACATTTATTTCAAACTAATCTGTGACGCGCCAGAAGAATATTAACATGCACAAATGATTGCTGTAAAAATATTCGGGTATTCAACATGAGATTACATATAACGTAAAAACTCGACGATTGCAATTTATATTTATTATTGACGTCAATCCTACCAAAACAAGGAAATTTCAGTACACAAACAACTTTTTGCTGGTTTTTGGCATATCCTTTTCCCACATTTCTATTGAAGACTTTACTACAGATTAATACAATCATTGTACCTCTCATTTCACCCCCTGGTATGAGCATGGACAATTTTTTGAAGCAATGAAATGTGTGGACAAAGCCCGGCAAAATGGAGGTCTTGGAGGGAAGGTATGTTTATATTTCATATTTGAACGCTTTGTAATGCCAATACTTGGTAAAATGTTTTGATGGTGTGTCAATGAACACGGTACACCTTCAATGAAACCCCCAATATGGTCAACTTATTATGAAATTGAAAGTTAAATGCGATTTTACAAAAGATTTTGGAATTCTCCTTATTTTTATGGTGTTTATGTAACTCCTAGGAACGTCCCATGAGGTACCTGTACTAACCCATCACTTATATTCCCAAATATATGTAACTGTTGGAATTTATGAGTGATTTGTCTATATTTTTCGTGTATGGACAACGTTGTGATGTAAACATGTGCGAGTGCATCCATATATATTATCACATACATCTCAGCAGCAGTGATTCTACGAGCCTCACATCGAGTGGTGGTATTTTGACACACAATTAGGATACAAGTTTTGATTTGAATTTTCTGAAGAAGTATTCAGAACATTTGTCTTAACCTTTTAGATTTTTAGACAAATTCAATGGTTGGATACTACATAGAACATGTATCTTTGGTCAAAGGCAATTAAATTACAATTAAAATACAAGCTAAGAACATATTATGATTGCCATTTTATAACATCTTTAACCGACAATTCAATGGATATCCCCGTGGACAGCAAACATGGGTTAAACATGTTTAAAGTCATTGCTATTTATACGTTCTTACATACTAGTAACAAGATTCAATTTGTCAACAATGTAATATTGCATCACTACATTGTCCACACAAATAAATGCGTTAAAAATCATATTAGTTGGACTAAAAAATGTTTGAAGGGATATAAAGTTATAATTTCAAATGTTAGTGATGTATGATGATAAGCTCTACACATCTTACTAATATTAAACTAAAAATAATCTGAGATAACCCTACTCTCTAGCAGTGAAAACAAACTGAATTTTCAAAAAACTAACATGGTTTTGCAACTTTAACTTACACGATCTAAACAATTAATGGGTTTAAGCGCAATTTTTGCTCTCACTAAGTATTTACTCTCATTTGGTTGTGGCTATAGCGAATTAACTTGCTTAGTGCGTTAAGAATGTACAAAGAATATTATTTTAATAAGCGAGG
This sequence comes from Owenia fusiformis, assembly GCA_903813345.2. Taxonomy (NCBI): domain Eukaryota; kingdom Metazoa; phylum Annelida; class Polychaeta; order Sabellida; family Oweniidae; genus Owenia; species Owenia fusiformis. The sequence goes on along the minus strand of CAIIXF020000005.1, from coordinate 35,624,050 downwards.
TATTAATACGATACCGTTTTGTCCACACATTTCATCATTGCAGTATCTTTCCTGAAAAATAATTAATTAACTTTGTTGGCCTGGAAGCAGTTTTAATAACAACAAGACATTTGACATAGCAATGACGTTAATCAATGGAAATGACGGACTGGCAAAAATGTAAACCTCGGGGAACTGACGAGTACGAGGCGTTTTTGGAAAAAATGGGATGTTACACTGGTGATCCACTCGATTACGCTGGTTACCGAAACGAACCGGTAACAAAATGTCGGAAGCTCAGAGGTACGATTTTTCTTTTCTTCGCGTGAAATAAGGTTCCGACATTTTAATTGTTACCGAATCCGTTCGGTAACCAGCATAATTGAGTGGATACCTGTGTATAAAATGTTTTCGTCCAAAGTGTTTGAAATGAGAACGCTATTTACTTATGGGTAACTCGTTGAATTATGAATAGTACCTGCCACTATTCCATCCTAAGTGTAGAATTACGATTCGAAAGCTTAACACAGTATCTGAAATATCGTAAACGATAAACAGAAACACGCGATAGGCAATATTAGTAACGTCATTGATGTACCATATGTGGACAATAACACTCGCAAAGGACGTGTGTCATTGAGGGGCTATTAAGGCCCTACAGATATCTCATCGTATTGCATATTATTTGGAAGATAAATCATTTGGCCTATAATGTTACAGGTTATATATATTTTCAATTCTTATTGGTTGGAATAGGGGTCCTAAACATGAGGTTTTAGCTTAACTAAGGCCTTTCTGAAAATGTTGGTTACCTCTAAACGAAAAATATGAGAAAAATTGGTTTAGTTTGTATGGTGGCCTTATTCTGCTCAAAGCTAGGACATATTAAATTAAATACTATTAGAGGTACTGCCATTCACCTTGATCTCGATAAAAGTTATTTCCCCCACATAAGCTTGACCCATCCTCCTTCAAAGGACTTCATTTATCAGTTTATGCTTAAATTATAAACTTGTAAAATACCCTTGCAGCAAGGATGAGCTTAACTTTATACATACAGTATATATGATGTAATCAGTTCATTGCGGTATTCACCAAGGCTCCATTTTAGTGCCTCTTTTATTTATCTTTTTCATAAATACTATATTCTGGTAAAATTCAAGTTCACACTATTTGCAAATATGAATGTCATTCTTTATGATATTTTTCGTTATTATATTTAAAGCAAAAGTACATTGAAATTGCTAACATTTTCTCCCTCTTTGTATCACCAACCAAAACCGTACCCTGACTTTGATAAAGTTGTATTCAATCTATTAGAAATTATGTCAATTTAGATTCATAAAGGCTATTTAAAACGAGACTTTGGATATATACGGCCTATGGAGCGTTGTGTTGTGAACTAATTCAAAAGTAGGCTATATTCGATTTGCTTGTTTATAGTGCTTATCTATAGACATATTAAATGACTAAATTGCTTATAGATAATAGTATACATATATTTGAACACTCTTCAAATATGTTATATCTATGGACTTTACTCCGTCTTAATTAGCAACACGTATAACACAATAACTTAGTCATAATACACATTTGTAAAGTATGTACAATTCTAAAACGAAATGATACATGAATCATATTTCTGATATCGAAAATGTAATTTTCAAACAGAGCATTGCAAACATCCACGAAGTACTATACTATGATGATGGTGGTAATAGGAAAACGAGGATTATCACAATAATTCAAAAGCATATCAGAGGCCTGTCTTTTGCAACTATAATTTTATCTGACCAAGCGTAAGTAGTACACAATTATGAATTATATTCGTGCATCAGTTTCACTAGAAATGTCGTGGCTTGTTTTAAAGGGCCATGGTTAGACACCTCAGCCTTCTATCAATTGTAAAACAGAATGATGTGGTCATTACCAAAATGATTATGGGTTGCCCATTATGAAGGTCTCTTACTGCGTTCTGAGAGAGAAAGATCCATTATATATCATGTTTGGAATCGAGGCCTATAGATGAATTTTAAATTACTCTAGTCTTCATGGTGCAGTCTGACCATTGATATTCATAGTGCCAGATACATTACATTTTAGCCTTAAATTTAAGGTTTGTAAAAATAATCTTAATTTCAGGAAGCCATGGGGGGATGCTGCAACAAAGGACGTTGCATGTGTAACTGCTGCGTCTCTTGCTGTATGAACATTAGACATGTTTCCAACGCTATCTTGCGTGTATTTGAGAATCTACCCATAATTGGCCACATAGTCAGTGCCATCTATATGTGTTTACCATGGGGCAATAAGTCCCAAGCTGAAAGGGCGGCTCTTAAAGCGACCACTGGGCTTCTACCTCCAATAAGTCTCCTGGGATTCATGTGTGAATGGTGGGATGAAGTTGGGCGAAAGAAATCACCAAAAACTGCTACATTAATGTTTGATGATAGAACGGATTGGATGGGGAACTTCCACGATGTTAGGATGGAAAACATATGCCTCCCGGGAAGTCATCAGTCTGCCACGTATAAGGTTGACAGAAAACTAAACAAATGTCTGCCCCTTGTAGAAGGTTGGTCCCAATGCCAAAATCTTTCTATCACCGAGCAGCTTAACGCCGGAATTCGTTTTCTGGATTTGCGCATCATGTCCCACGAAAATGACGTCTGGTGCCACCACAACATCATTAGATGTGTTACTTTAAAAGAAGTTGTAGAAGATGTAAAACAATTCGTGGACCTGCATCCGTCTGAAATTGTAGGACTGCATATAGTGAATGACGGCAAAGCACTAGCATGGAGTAAAACAAATGATATAATACGTAACATATTAGGATCAAAAATTGTCCATCCAGATAACATGGGCAAAACGCTAGGTGAGAAGCAAAGTCATTTTCATGTAATCTTTGATTCATCTAAAATCCCATTATGCACTTACATATCTGAATTTTTCAACTTTCATATAACTAAAATTATTTTCCATTTTAGGGGAGATCACTAGGCAGGGTGGGAATGTAATACTATTTGGTCTCTATGAGGTCAATGACCGTTGGCCTAATCTTACACATTATTGGCCAAACAAGCAGTACCCACATCAGCTTTCAGAAGACATAAAAGAAGCGTATGACTACTGCATGACCAATCGACAACATGACCTTATATGGTATAAAGCTGAACTCACTCCCGACGCCTACATTATCGCAAGGAATATCGGCAACATGGTTGGTGTCGTAGTCTCCCGTTGTGCCGATGAAAAATTTGAATTTTTAGAAGATATGGCTCACGCAGCAAATCATAGCGTCTTAGAGGCGATGAAAGAATGGACTTATATTCCATTTAATATGCTCTGTGTGGATTTTGTTGATGATAATATCATTCAAAGAATCATTGAGATGAACTATGCTCAGGCTCATCAACCGAGACCCGGGGCTGCTACTGCAAACTATTCTGTTTTCTGTGAATCAAATATTTAGCCGATTTCATACTGAGAATTCTATTGTTGCGTTATTCTTGGGTCCGTTGCGATTCTTAGCTGAACTTTGATGAACCTATCATGCAGTCTGTACTTTTTAGTATGGGCTAGCCTAGTTCAAAGGATTGGCATTATGGCTCAGACAAATTATCCACGGTAACCGTACGGTGGTCGTAGCTTCCCAAAATCGAGAGAAATATGTAGCATAAAATTATAGCAGAACGATGTAGATTTCCATATCGATTTTGTTAGCTACGGCCATCGTATGGTTGCCGTAGAGCAAATGTGACCGAGGCTTTATGTAACAAGTATAATTTTAATACTATTGTAGAGAGACTTTATGCACACCCTCTCCTATATGTATTGGTTAAGACTCTATTTCTACTGTATTAATGTTCAATAAAGTCAATCTGATCCTTGGTATGATCAACTAATGAACTGTGCTATTCACTGACAAAAACTGACACCTGCCATATGAGGATTAAGTTACTGGACAAATCTAAAATGAATGTACAGTTAAGAAAGCAATTCCATGTAAAAATGCTGCTTAAGGTCGAGCTAACATTATTGCTTATCGAGAAGCCATAATTTTTTATTCATGACATAATCATACTCAATTCCGAAATATACTTGATTGGATAAAACACTCAGCGCAATCATTTTGGGATTTTCAAGATGGCTGATATCCTACTCCATGCTTAAAATTGCAAAAGTTCCTCGCGTTAATTGACAGAGCCGATTCCATACCAAGATTAAATTTAAAATTATGTCATTGGCAAAAACTTGAAAATACATTAAACCATATTACCCTAATAATTTTCAAGGTAAGGAACCGGTGTGAAAGAAACTATGGTCCCCCTTTTTAAAGGCCCTTACTGGCCCTGATTGTGTATAAGATAATAAGGGAAAGGGGTCACCATATAAATCAATGGAGAGTAGGACCATACATTAATAGGACCTCCTACCCTTTTACACCTGGTCTAAAATCTGAATATACACTACAAAGGTTCATCATGTATTTCCTCAATTTATGCCTTGGTCACATTTGCTCCGATTTTCACAACGGCGCCCGGCCGATTGAGTATTTTGTTCAAAATTGAATACAATATTGAACAAAACACTCAATCGGACGGGCTCCGGCCGATGGATCGGAGCGAATGTGACCCATGCATTAAGTACACAATAGCATAATTACACACATTTATACACATCTGGCATTACTATTTTAAGGCAAACGAAACAGTATAAACAGTACTAATACTGCGTTTTTCTGCGGTGGTGGTGTATTGCGTTAGGGGTCAACCCAGTTGTCCGAAACCCAGTTGTCCGAAACCCAGTTGTCCGAAACCCAGTTGTCCGAAACCCAGTTGTCCGAAACCCAGTTGTCCGAAACCCAGTTGTCCGAAACCCAGTTGTCCGAAACCCAGTTGTCCGAAACCCAGTTGTCCGAAACCCAGTTGTCCGAAACCCAGTTGTCCGAAACCCAGTTCTCCGAAACCCAGTTCTCCGAAACCCAGTTCTCCGAAACCCAGTTGTCCGAAACCCAGTTCTCCGAAAATTAAAAAATTAAATGTCTTAGCGGTAACGAATCTTGTCGCAACTTCGCGAATCAGGACAGCATAACATTGGTATCACGTTGACATCGGTTAGCCCGGTCAATAATGGGTCCGAAAGTTCACGATCATATATATTCTTACTAGATTCTCGGCACATAACCTAGACTTATATGGACATTCTACAAATTTTGAACCGCATTGTCCAGCACGAATCGCACTCCTTCTTGGTGAAAATTCAAGACTGCCGCCAACATTTTAGACAATTATCACAGTCGAAGAGAATATTCTGGCGAAAGGAATATCTATCTCATTCGAATAACATGGACGTCCGTGACAATTATATATATTCATTTGATAATTTTTTCATTCCCTTTTCTCAATAAAATATGGTTAATTATGTTTTCCAATATCAATTTGCAATTGATAATATTTCTACCCTGAAAAATATCTAAAAAGAAGATTTTGGTTGTTCAGTACCACCCATTGTTTAGATTTCGTCCAAATTTTCGATAAATCAATAAAATATGCTCATTTCGTATAACTTATATATGTGGCATATATACATATCAGATGTCCAGTGGCGTAGGAACAATGTACGCCAAAACGCCAGTGCGTAGTGTTGAAAAGTGAGAATAAAAATGACTTTTTTAACTTTTTAACAGATTGAATTCCCTTACCAACATGCTTTATTTCATGAAAATCGAGCCACTACTGACTGTCTTATAAATACAACTTCGCCAAATATTCGTGAATCGCGTTCTCTTCACGAATTTGAGAGGAAAACTGTTTTTTTCAAAAACTACTTGATGAATACCTTTGACATTTTTTTCTGCATTTTCCGTAATGCTTATGCTCACTATGGTATCATATAAATATAATGATGAACCTCTTTAAAAGATGTATATTTTTTTTATTCTCCCCTACCCCAATTTTTCAATTTCACTCGATTTATATTCCGTTGCTATGCAAAATCATAGACACGAAATTATAGTTAAGTCAACAATTATCTATTTTCTTACTAAATCACTAATTGTTATTGGTAGTACTTTTTGAAATATGGATGTTAAAGACAAAAACAACTTGAAAATGCTGTATATTCAATTACACGTTCCATTGATTTCAGTTCTAGAAAAGCGATAACCTAGTTTTTTTCATTTGAAAAATAATGGATTCTTGTTTTATAACATTTTTTGGCATCCCCTAAGTCACGTTGACCTCGATTTGACCTTTGTGGTGGGTGTGTTTATTTGTTTCATTGATCACGAATGCGTTTCTTTATATCAATTGATCAAACTAGTTTCTTTAATCTGTACGTATTGTATTGCACGGTACACGATGGAATCCGACAATACTATATCTTAATTCAATTATTCGAAAATGATTAAAAAATCTCTAATTGTTTTTTGGAAATTGGTCGTCTCAATCGTTCGAGACATTAGCAAAGTGAGAATGATTTGTGTCGAGATTTAAAAGATAGGCTTTCCAAGGTGATTTTAAATGATGAAAATCATTCGAACATTTTAAAGCACATTAAAAAGGTATCGGGGATTTAAAGCTTGCATATGAAATCGAAACGTCAACCTATACGTATGACCAATCGCCCATACAAATGCATCGCTTAATTATTTCCGTTCACATTTAGGTTGTGAATATAGCAAGCTTAAAATCTCTGTTACCATAAAATGACGTTTTACGAGCATAATATAGGCGTTTTGATATAGAATATTGACACAATTGTTTCATTTTTTGCGGGATTTTTGGCGTAGTGTTGAATTTACACCTTCCTACGCCCCTGCGTTCCTGTCATTCTGGTAACGCCGTGTAATGGATGCAATTCAAAGTGAAAGAGAGATCTATACATCAGAATGCATCCATGCCATTAATTTTGCCAAATACATGACATGAAACTGGCTTGAGGTGCGTCCCCCTTTATCTGGTAAAGTATGACTAAATTTTTCGGAGAACTGGGTTTCGGGGAACTGGGTTTCGGACAACTGGGTTTCGGACAACTGGGTTTCGGACAACTGGGTTTCGGACAACTGGGTTTCGGACAACTGGGTTTCGGACAACTGGGTTTCGGACAACTGGGGTGCACCCAGGTAATAAAATCGACCCCTGGTATCAAGAAAATAATAAAATCGACCCCCTGGTATCAAGAAAAATAACAAAAAGCCTCGTTGCCAAAATTACATGGTCGCATATTTTCAACAAAAAAAACCTCATCCGAGCGCACTAACACCCCAGTCACATTTCCCACGGCCGCCGTGCGGTCTATCATTTCTGCGGCCAATAGCTTTTCTACGCTCGCCGTAGAATTTCTGCGCTCTCATACTTTTGCAGTCACATTTCCCACGGCAGCCGCACGGTGAATTTTAAATTTCTGTTGATAAATAATACTTTTTTCACTTTATTGACATCAGGACAATTTATAAATGTTATTCATAGTGCCAGGATGTAATATCAAATGAAAAGTGATCGTGAAACATTGACAAATAATGATTCAATCTTGTTGAGCCAGTTGATTTCTACGGGGACCTCAGAAATGAACAAATATTATAACTCCGAGTTACAATTTCAACAGCGATCCTGCGGCCTGTAAAAAACTGGATACGCCGTACGGAGACCGCAAGGCGAGCGTAGTTTTTCTACGCTCGCCGCAGTAATTGACTAAAAGTGGTGACATATTGTTATGGCCTCCGTTTTTTTGCGACGGCGGTTGGTGGTTGGCGGTTGGTGGTTGGAGGTTGGCGTCCGGCGTCTGTAACAATTTCTTACAACTTCCTATAACTTAACAAATACTGTTTAGACTGACTTCAATTTTTTTCTAAATCATCTACATGTTCTCAGAAGTTCAAATCTGACTTTAGATTTGACATTTGACCTTAAATGACCTTCTCAAGGTCAAAAAGGTCTTTTTTCAACTTGCTTCACATTGACTAAATTTTTTTTCAAAATCATCTACATGTTCTCAGAAATTCAAATCTGACTTTAGATTTGACTTTAGATTTGACATTTGACCTTCAAATCTGACTTTAGATTTGACATTTGACCTTCAATGACCTTCTCAAGGTCAAAAAAGGTCAAAAAGGTCTGTTTTCAACTTGCTTCAAATTGACTAAATTTTTTTTTCAAAATCATCTACGTGTTCTCAGAAATTCAAATCTGACTTAAGATTTGACATTTGACCTTCAATGACCTTCTCAAGGTAAAAAAGGTCTGTTTTCAACTTGCTTCAAATTGACTAAAAAAAAATTTCAAAATCATCTACGTGTTCTCAGAAATTCAAATCTGACTTTAGATTTGACTTAAGATTTGCCATTTGACCTTCAATGACCTTCTCAAAGTCAAAAAAGGTCAAAAAGGTCTTTTTTCAACTTGCTTCAAATTGACTAAATTTTTTTTTCAAAATCATCTACATATTCTCAGAAATTCAAATCTGACTTTAGATTTGACATTTGACCTTCAATGACCTTCTCAATGTCAAAAAAGGTCAAAAAGGTATTTTTTCAACTTGCTTCAAATTGACTAAATTTTTTTCAAAATTATCTACATGTTCTCAGAAATTCAAATATGACTTTAGATTTGACTTTAGATTTGACATTTGACCTTCAATGACCTTCTCAAGGTCAAAAAAGGTCAAAAAGGTCTTTTTTCAACTTGCTTCAAATTGACTAATTTTTTTTTCAAAATCATCTACATGTTCTCAGAAATTCAAATCTGACTTAAGATTTGACATTTGACCTTTAATGACCTTCTCAAGGTCAAAAAAGGTAAAAAAAGGTCTGTTTTCAACTTGCTTCAAAAGTGTATAGACAGCACAATGTTTGTACTGTGCCAAACGATCCTGAGACTGAAACATTTCTGGCATTTGGACACTTTCAACCTCAAATTGACATGAAATGTGACTCCTAGAGTAATCACCAATTTTGCATGTTTTATACCTGTATACATGTTTAGCTTTTATCAAAATTTGGTACATAGTACCAAATTATGAGACTTATGCTTATACTATTTTAACTTTTGATCACTATAATATTGTGTGCAACTAGTTTTAACTTGCTTCAGATTGAACAATTTCTTTTTTCAAAATCATCTACAAGATCCCAGAAGCTCAAATCTTCAAAAACCTTCTTAAGGTCAAAAGGTATTTTCCAACTTGCTTTAAATTGACCAAATTGTTTTAGGTGGTGACATTTTGTCATGTTAATGCCTTGTTTACAATTGATTTGCCCCACACTTCAAAAATGGCTAATAATTTACATTCTATTCGTCCATAATAGTCGGAATTTCGTATTTCAAACGCCCTAGAACGCTTCAAATGCTATCTCATTTTCTTTTTCACTTTCTTTTTTTTACTTGGGGGGGACTTCCACCGAACCCCCCTCAAAGCACGTCTATTTCGCTTACTCGCGGCGTACACTCACAAAATACCCACGCTACGCCACTGGGCTCGTGCTCTTGAAACCAAAGCATTAATTTAACACACAATATATGTTACCTCGTTTATTTTGCAAACAATATGATATATTAGTTAATCTGAGTTTCCTGCCACTCTTCAACCATTTACTAACCAAAATGTATCATTAAACCATAATTATTCTGTAATTTACCTCGTCTTCCCGTAATTATTTGATTGTCGGTTGATCAGTTTTTTCTTGTGCAGCCTATTTTAAATTCAAACATGACCGTGCTCTATTCGAATTTCTCAACCAATCAGAATGCAGCATAGTCAATATAGAACGTTCTCTAATTCTCCATAGATGCACGACCATGCTCTATTCAATCTGCAATTTGCATTGTTTTGAGTGACGTCACATCTCAGCTGCACATCTGGGGCTCTGTCCGGGGATAGCTGTTCTTTTTTACTTCCTTCGTAATTTTTATTTTATCAACACCCCATGTTTGCATACACCGTATAAAATCTAAAACGGGGAGTAAAATAGAACAGCCCAAACAAATTCTAAAATTTTTCCGGCCGACTTCAGAATCTTGACAGCATGCGTATTCTTCCTTCATGCCCGTTCCACAGACACGGCTTTTACTAATTTTTATGTTTGAATCGGAATAAATAATGATAGGCCATTCAATATGGTGAAATTCAGCACTCGTTGGACAGAATGTTAGTACAAATGCACTCACCTTCGGTTCGTGCTTTGTACAACATTCTGTCCAACTCGTGCTGAATTTCACCATATTGAATGGCCTATCATTATTTATTCCTTAAATAGAAAATGAATGTATTGCAGAGATTTCCCTCATAAGCGTTATAAGTATAGGCGAATTGAAATTTTGCGGTTTCAAGAAGATAAATACATGTACAGAGTAGTCCAAAAATGGGACACTCGTACTTCAAAAATAAATATTGACGTCATTTATATTATAGACGCTGGTTGACATAGATTATAATACATTTGAACTTATGATATACCAAATTAAAGATAAGTAAATTCCCTATCCGCGGGTATATAATATGACATGTTTTCATCATGCATGAAAATCAATATTTATTTTTGAAATACGAGTGTTCTATTTTTTGGACCACCCTGTACTTATACGCACAGTAAAGTATATTTTATCGAGTAATTTTAATGTATGTTCTTTTCATCAGGAATAAATTATTTTCTCATCCAAATTCCGTGTTTATGAGGTTGGTTGGAGAGTAATATGACTTCATACCAAATATCACCATGATTCTTTACCAATGTCGTATCACGACAAGTATTTACTCACTCAAAGATGGCTCCTTATCAATGGATAGGGCTGCGCAACAATTGATGACGTAATACACACACTATTATACATTGTAAGCCATATCTTTAGTCATATTGAAAATTGATTTTTTATTCAAAATAATACTCAAACATATACATTTATCTAATAATTTTTGAAATATTACCATAAAAAGGGAAACATGGCATAGCTCATTTTGAAGGTCTCATGTTTATTACACAGAGTTGCATACCCTTCTAATTGAAAGCCCATGATCATTTCAAATATGAGAATGCGTATTAAGAAGTACTTTGCTTATTTTGTTGCTAATTTTGTCATATGACTATGTTTTGATCTTACCTTCTTCAAAGGTCCAGTCAGAAACTAGAATAACTCTAATCTAGGTACATACTGTAATTACCACAGTGGAAAAATTAGTTAAGATGAACAAAAATCACTTTATTGAAAAGATCTGTGATAATACCCTTTTTCCTGTGGCCTGACTCACGGGGTACCATCGAATAATTTTGGCAACGTACCGGAGAACGACATTTTACTAAGAAATGGCAATAATTTAGCACAATATATTTTTTAACTAGAGTTCTACTTTGATTTTGACAAAAGTAAGTATTCCATGCAATGGCTATTTCATTCATGAGTTTGTAGGAATTCTGTTGGAACCCAGTTCTGATCAAGTACGAAGTTATTGAAATCGGCGCAGTCGGACTTTACTCCGAAAGATGGTTTTTCGATTATAACTTTTTACAACATTTAAGTATAGACTTTTGAAAAAAGTACAGAATAGTCCTTATACTATCGAATAATTCTGTTATTTCTGATTCACACGACTCTGATTTGTTTAATTAAAAAAAAAGTTTTAAAAATATTATTTAGGAACGTAACCGGAGCTGGGAACGTAACCGGAGCAGATCAGTTGAATTATATAATTTAAAAAAATAAAACCTGATATGATTTAAAGCATATATATTAATAAATACGCATTCGAACAATCCCGTATGTTTTTAAATTAGTATATGTGCTTTGAATCATATATTTTAATTTTTTTGATTAAATAATTCAACTGATCTGCTCCGGTTACGTTCCCAGCTCCGGTTACGTTCCTAAATAATATTTTTAAAACTTTTTTTTTAATTAAACAAATCAGAGTCGTGTGAATCAGAAATAACAGAATTATTCAAAAGATTAAGGACTATTCTGTACTTTTTTCAAAAGTCTATACTTAAATGTTGTGAAAAGTTATAATCGAAAAACCATCTTTCGGAGTAAAGTTCGTCTGCGCCGATTTCAATAACTTCATACTTGATCAGAACTGGGTTCCAACAGAATTCCTACAAACTCATGAATGAAATAGTTATTGCATGGAATACTTACTTTTGTCAAAATCAAAATAGAACTCTAGTTAAAAAATATATTGTGCTAAATTATTGCCATTTCTTAGTAAAATGTCGTTCTCCGGTACGTTGCCAAAATTATTCGATGGTACCCCGTGTGACTCATATATCAAACGTTTCTTCTACACTTTAATAACACCCTATGCAGACAGAGCCTGTGGGAAATATTGGGTGCGGAGCAAATGAGCGGGGGGTGCGGAGCTAACGGTCATTTTTTAATTTAAATTTGGGATATTTCTGAAATTAAGCCGTTTTGGGACTTCAAATATACCAAGATATGTGTATTTGACACCAAATATCAATACAATTGTGAAAATAGTATATATAATATACTGCGTCGCTATAAAATGAATTGCACTACTATTTTCACAATTTTATTGATATCTATTGTTTTCAGCATGATTTTGGTCATCGAAAATTGAACAATATTCATAATTTTTCGAAGTGTTCCACGGGGGAGTAGCCGTTCCAGTGTAAATGAGTATAACCGGTCCTTAGAATCCGAGTTTCACCCAGTTCTACTTTTGTAAACAGATAAGTAAGTATTTTCTTCTTTTATTTATACTTTTGAACATTTTCCAATCTGTAAAAATCGAAACATTTGTTCCGGGGCAGTACCCGTTCTAGTGTAAATTAGAGTTTATCCTACACTTAGTGTGCTAAATGTATAATAACATTAAAAAATAAAGTTGATATCTATTGGGAAAATGAGTAACCGGAGGATATCGCCACGATATACTCCGGAAAACCAATATGCAAAGGATATCGTGACGATATACTCCGGAAAACCCAATATGCGGAGGATATAATTGTGACTGTATACTCCGCTTGTTGATTTCCCGCCAAATTGACTCTATTTGGCATGAAATTTATTTTGCAATGATATTAGTACACTCCTTGTAAGTATATAAGAACATCCTATACGAGATAGTATAAGAAAGTTCCCTTAAACTTTCCTTAAATATTATCAGTTTAAGTGGATCAATTTTCATATTACCCTTATGTGTCTGATAGTTATCCAAACGAAAATATGTCCAGTAAAAGACAATGGTATCTGCCCAAAACAAGAAAAGCTATTTCACTTTTTGTGGTTTTGTAACATGGAGTCTATGGGGAATCTCCCCGACCTAGAAGTCAGATTTTCAAAGAAAACTAAATTTTCAAAGTTGGTAAATACTTTTTTTAAACAAATTTCTAGATGCAATTTTACATGTTGACTTTCATATGATATCCTTTTAACTAAATTTTGAATATCTTATGAAGTGAATCAAGATTATTTCTAAGCTCGCATTTACTATATTCCCCAAATCTCAGTTCATGGAAACACCTGTTTGGCGTTCTATCGGCAACTGATAGATATCGATATGGTGAACTGAATTTTTTTTTCTCTTAAACCAATTATTGAAAACATTCTGTAAAAACACGGTCCTTTGTGTAATGTTGACTGTAATGTAAATTGTTTTTTGTTCCTTTCTACCAATTCTTGAGAATGAAATAAAGTTTCTTAACGAACCTTGCTGGAACAAAATAGCATATACAACATTTTCTTAGACCTTACAGTTATACAAAGGAAATGTTGGTTGATTTAACAAACAGTGTGCAAAAACTTAAAACGAAACCCCCAAAATAGATAAGAATTAAGTTAAACCTTTTATATCATTAACAGGATACTTTTTAAAATCAACCAAACTTTCCTTTGTACAATTACAATATTGAGAGACCTAAACACGTTGTGTTGATTGCGCCCTATACTGCCCATTACGCTAATTGTCCCAAGTTTCATGCGACATGCTTTCAGAATGCCTATACGGACTGTTATGTCTCTAAGAAACTATTCATTGGAATCACTCCATATTAGCTTATGTATGCTTGAGATGGAATTCTACAGCTTAAGAGTAAGATAAAAAATGCTATATGAGTAAATAGGTGTGACAATAGAGGTCAAAGGTCAAATATTTAGGTAGATGGGTTCCATGTAGTGAATCACCTAGTAGTTGTAATGATGGTCAATTAAAGAAGCAACAAGATGACAGCAGTGCCATTATCAAGTCATTATCTCCTTATTACCATACACAATGATTCATTAATCATAGATACCTTTAATATGTACACAGAAATAATTCTTGTTGAATATTTCAAAAATATTGATGTTTTTGAAAATAGTTTTGCCCAGTCTAGTTGCTGCCACAAGGCACTCTCAGCTTCTTCATCGTGCTCAATCATTGAAAATGTCACTACTAAACATAAGGCAGCCAAATGCACGGGGGTAAAGCAGACCCGATGATACAATGAGCTTGCTCTGTGGTATCATGACTGTGTAACGGAGCTTGATGTATAAGTGTAGATGAAAGCCCATGGTTCGAACAACGCAGATCCTCAAAGCATGTGCTCATGGTATCATCGTGGCTTAACACCCGTGAAATGGGTAAAAATAGACATTGTTAGGATACAGTGGTCTGCAAAGTGGATTTTGTTTTTAAGTCATAACTGCATAAAGGGATATTAGTTCTTTTGGAATAAAGCATTTTAGTTTTACAACATTTTCAAGCTTTGCTTGTAGGATAATGATTTGTTTCATTTCTAAATTGCCTGTAAACACATTATTTTTTCTGTTTTGTATTCATAAACAAAATTTTTGACTATTTTTGACTAAATTTTGACTCAAGATTGTCTGGCATTTCAAAGTGATGGAAAAATATATTCCCTGACATTTGGAGTTCTGTAGCAATAGTATGGTGGGCTGGGAGTAGGTCATAGGAAGCGAAAGGCGATTAATGATGGCCTTTTTAAAATGAAAGTCTAAGGGTGATACCTTAACAAATTAACAAAATAATTTGATAATATTTCCATACATATATTTCTGAGACACACACTCAAAGTTCTACTCATTATTTAATCATACATTTCTATTTCCTTATACTCCATATATGTCACTTTTTAATAAACAAATAAAGCAATATGTACAGTTTTAGTGTATATTTATAATACAGTTATTGACATGTAAGTTATATGTTCACTGAAATGGTCTTGGACCACATCAGAAAATATATGAAATATGTTCTTTCTGAATTGCAATTGCAAACCCATAAAATAAGTGTCGAGTGAGGTGTTACTCAAAAATGTAACTAGAGAAACAGCAACGCCAAAGCGTAGCAAATCCCATTGATTTGGATTGGTTGAACATTCATTGATCTTTCTCAAATTAAAAGTTGACCTTTTAAATGTAATCTTCCCAACATAATTTAATAATGAATCTCTTTCCCAAAAGTTCAATTAATAATTAATTAATTAATTAATTTGTAGACTCATACCAACTTTGTTTCTTTTTCTAAATGATACAACATCAGACACTGTACATCACATTTTTACAATTTCTAAGGATGTCAATTTTTCAAAATGTAATAGAAAAACATACCAGTAGTCAAAAAATAGTCGATTAAGGCAAAAATAGCTTATTTTTCATTATATTACTTTTCACCACTGCCTAGATATATTTGCTATTTTGTCATATATATAACAAAATCGTAATGTGTGTATTGGTGGCCTCTAAAATGAGAATAATGTTTGGTGTTTACCTATTTTTACCAGCAAAAATAGAATGTAGACACATTACAAAAAGATCATACACAATACAAGGGCCGAGCAATATATTCGCTACTTTTTGCTTTATTTTCTTTCATATTTTTTCATTTCTATTGAAATTTGGCACTGACATGCAGTGAAGAATTCCACATCTTTTGATACCATTTGTGAGCCAATTACCATATATAGCAAAAAATTCTGGTTGTCATAGCAACACGAGTAGCGGATCACCGGAGCTGCCCATAATTTTACCCAAATTGCACATACAACAATGTCTTCATATGCCCATATCTTCACACAAAAACATTGTTTGGGTAATTTTTTATACACATACATTGTTTACTCCATATTTACAAAATATTCAAAACAATGTTTGTGAATTCACAGATATTTATTTGAAACAATGAAGAGGTCACCGTTGATCCGTGTGTGCATCACAAAGGGAGACTTGTGCTTACTGAGTTGCAAACATGAAACAAACATGATGAATGCAAAGCTAAGAGAACAGCTTCTATTTAGACCAGTGAAAAAGGAACATACATTAAAAGAAGCTGTCGAGGACTAAAGAGCTACCTGTACATATGAAGAAGATTGTGAATGTTATTACTTCATTAGATATTGGTTCAAAAGGTCTCAACTTGGCCGTAACTCAATTGATGATGTCAGGTCAGGCTGTAAACCAACAATTTGAGAGTAGAACCTAGTGAATATGCTGATCATTTGCCCTTCTTTCCTCTTGGCAGTTAGATTCCGCTAAATTCACTCTGATGCTATCTTTAAGCATTGTTCTGAATATAAGGTCAGTGTCCAGTAAGCAATGTATAAAAAGATTACCCAAACTGAATGTTTTCCTAAGGAGAAATGGGCATATAAAGACATTGTTGTATGTGCAGTTGCGGTAAAATAATGGGCAGCTCCGGTGACCCGCTACTCACGTTGCTATGACAACCAGAATTTTTTGCTGTATATAGTAATTGGCTCACAAATGGTATCAAAAGATGCAGAATTCTTCACTGCATGTCTGTGCCAAATTTCAATAGAAATGAAAAAATATGAAAGAAAATAAAGCAAAAAGTAGCGAATATATTGCTCGGCCCTTGTATATCACTCATCAACAATAGAAAATCAAATCAAAATTGTACTTAAGTAAAACTTGATTTCAGCGGGATAAATGTTACATCAGGATGTATAGTGTCTGACGTTGTATACGAACTCTCATTTACTACTCATAAACAGCACTGACAACTAAAAGCATTAAATAAAATAAGCTAGTCATGTCAAACGTCATATTGCAATTTAAACTAAAACAAGTGTAGAGACTCAATGTTGATGGATTAAGGTTTTTACAGCATCCATCGAAAATACTAGTGTCATATAACAAATAGCTTGTAATCCAATTTATGAAATTCGCCGATTAAATTCCCGATGGCATGCAATTACATTGCAAGTCAGGGTAGGCAAATACTGTTGTACTCAGATTGATTTTATTGTTTTTATAGGCTGGGTAAAGAAATAAGATGTTTCTTTCCAGAAACTCCAAAAATATATTCCTGTGAATTCAGTCATGGTTGATGACGGAAACCATTTGAACAAAATAAATTCCAATAGAGTCAACAAGTTGTCAAAACTGTCATGACTTCAAGAAAAAGTTCCGTAGGTGTTTTCGTTGTCATACAACGTGAGTAGCTTTAGGAATATATGTGGCATTTGTAATAACTTTTTAATATACATGGCTGGCAAAAATTGGCAATTGACAGGTAAGAGGCTTGAGGTTTCAATTAACTTCTAATTTCCCAACACACTGTCAACATGTAATCTAAAAAAAACAAGTTGAATATAGATGATTTCCAAACTAGCAAAGCAAGTAATGTCAGGAAGAATTGCAATTACCTTCCCTATAAATACAGCATATTCCACATTTGATCAAAAGTTACTGCGACATTCACAGGATATTGTGTCAAAGCAAGGCATTAGCAGATAAAATGTCACCACCTGCTATTTGTTAAAGACACTGACACGACCCCTGAACACCAACACAAAAAATGTTGAAACTATAACAGTATAAATCACCATTTCTGGAGGTGACAAAATAAAATTGTCGTTTTGTAACCAGTTTAAAAATATCATATTTACTTAACTATCGAATACTGATTTTAAACCATACGGTCATAGGCGTACCAATAAAAATAAAACCATGGGAAAGAAAAAAAGAGCTTTAAAATGCTTTTTATTTGAATCTTCTAGCTCAATATTATAATAAATCTTATTTTTGGCTTGTTGATGCCACAATCGCACCCCCTGATTGAAAACCGAATTTTTTTGGCGATCTCATCCCCCTGAGAGCTGGCTAGACCCCTGTACAGTTATCAAAATATCCAGTTGACAAGTCTATTTGGCAAAAAATCGATAGCTAAATCTTCAACAAAGAAAAAAATGGAAATAGCTATGTGCTTTCTAGAACACTATTTTTATGTCTTAAGCAGTCATAAAATTCAAAATGCTGAACAATAACTCATTCAGAGGAACATCTGAAGCATCAACAATCCTGACGACCACAGAAATACCAAATCACCATTAATCAGTTCATGACAACACTGTACCACAAAGCTTCGCCAAATAAAATCAGCTTAAAAGTGGTGTTTTAAAGTCAATGGCATCACAATAATCAACAAGAACAAATGATGATGGGCAGCTAATTTATCAGAAGATCCAAGATCAAAGCTTGTAAAGCATGTATTGAAATGAATATAGTTTTCTTTGATGTAGTATATGATGCAAAGTTGAAGAGGCGAGAGTGCTGGGTGTCTTGGAATTAATCGTTCCTAAATGAATGACGCTAACTGATGGGTGGAGTTACAACTGTCATTAAACATGATGGTTATTCTGTCATTATTATCTGTCCTTAATATCTATACATACAGGTATTGTATTCTACTCTCACTGGATATTAACATTGGCACAGGTGATATAATAATACCATGACATCTCAAGGCCTGTAGCCAGGGTCCCTGGCCAAAAAAATCTTTCAAAATCATACAGTTTTTCATCAATCTGAGCACTTTTCAAGTGATTTAGGCCATTTTTGATCCTAAGGTGTCACAAATGAATCCCCCTGGATTTTTTTAGAAAGTGAACCCCCTTGGATAATCCTGGCTATGGGCCTGATCTAATGGCTGAAAAGAACAGAGATATCATCATACATCAATGACTGAATCAAGTATACAATATTTTGCATCTTCGACATCTTGGAACATGCTCACAACTAACTACCAAGTTGTCTACCTTTGGAGCCGCCACAACTTACTAAGATCGCAAGTCATTTTTCATACAGAAGATAATACTTGTCTAAAGAATCGTAAGTTAGGATCATACTAAAAATGGGCCCTAAGCTCACCATATTCCAAACTGCAACAATATTGTAAGGTGACACGTTTCATGTTAATAACTGATGTGCGAAACTTATTAGCTTTTAACCAATATTTTAAGAGATAGAATTTCGCATGATGAGTGTACAAAGTTAATTAAATTTTTAAGTGACTTATTCAAGAGACATGTATCCATGTAAGTTAGTTAGCTACTTCTTTTTGCTATTACTTATCATGTTAAATACGGATTATATCATTAACATTGATGTGTAAGTTGAAAAGCATTAGTCATGAACTGACACTACTGCACTAGAAAACTCACAGGATTAATATTACAGGGGTGCAAGGTTTCAAGCATCTTTTTAAAATAATTCCATCATAGCTAATCCTTGCTTTTCTATATTATTTTATACACTAGGGTGAGATAAATACAAAGAAAATATCACATATAACCTTTCAAAGAGAGCAACATATAAAAACTATAATCAGAAAGAGTAATGTTTGGCAAGTCATGAGAGCAGCTTATGATTGGCCAATCCCAGAGAGCAAGAAATGATGATTGGTCAATCAAAGAATACAAGAAATTGTGATTGGCTTGTCACAGGGAGCCAAAATATTGATCAGCAAATCACAAAAAGCAAAAAATATGAATGACACATCAACGATTTTTAAACTATCACAATTGGTGAAATAATGATTTTTATATTGCATTTGTTATACCCGATGCCAGCATCTTAGGAGTTCTTATTCTATACTAATGTATATTATAAATTCAGCATTTTAAATGGAGGTTATGTACATGTATAATTTCAATATTATCCTTTGAAACGTATCATAAAATTGGCAAATAAAATATGTTATACATAATAATATTCAAGTAAAGAAAAAGATTGGAGCCCAATTTGTAAGTTGATATCACTTGTAGCTTTTCAAATGTCAATAGGCTATTTACACATGTTTAATTTCATTAAATATATGTATTAATCTACTCTTACTTCAAGACCCTGGAACCCCCTCTATCTACTTTTTTGTGTTGTGTTGGAGAAGTAGATAAGGGGGGGGGGTCCACAGTCTTGAAGCAAGACAAGTATTAATCACTAATAAGTAATTTTATATTCAAAAAGTAAAAGTCATCCATATCACAGGGCACTAAAGGGTAACAATGCTGCTAGAAGCTAGTAACCCTAGTAACCAGTACAGTAAAACCTGTATATATGAACACATTTCTAATCTGAACATATCTCAATATGAACACTTTTCTTGGTCCCAATTTTGTTACCTCCCATTGATTCACATATTAAGAAACTCTGAAATGTGAACACCTGCTTATTTAAACATTTTGACCAATCAAAGTGGTGTTCAGATAAGACAGGTTTTACTGTAATGTGGTATCAATGTTACACAATTTGCCTTTATATATATATTAAACACTATTGGCAAAACTATGCAGGCTTGAGAACATCCATTTCATGTATATCACATTACAAAAATTATGCCTTTCTACATATAACAAATGAAGATTGATAAACTACAGAAAACTAGAATTAATTTTTAATACTCGGGTGTTCTAGAATCTAAAGTTGTCCATAATTTAAGAGTAAACATTAAATGTTTAAGTATGATTCCTATTAAAATTTACAGAAAGTGCATCAGATACACTTTTAATTATTACTGTACAAATGCAAATCTCTAACAATTACATGTCCATTTAATTTAAAGTTACCCCATCAGGGTTTTAAACCCTCTAAAAGTTAATATCTGTGCAGTTAGCCAACTGGTGCAGCTGCCCAGCAATCTGGACAAACAAAGCCAGAGCCAGTACATGTGACCCATAAAAGGGATCTATTCAGCCAGATTTCAGCTATATCAAGCCTTATGCTTAATAACAACTGAATGCACTTGTATTTTTCATAAAAATATTTAATATTTGATCTGATAGTATAATAATACTACAACAGATTGCTATGTACAATTTAAGATAATTATAGTTATTACTTAGCGTATACTATTATATCATGACATACTCATAGCTTGTTACAGCATAAAATAATAACATGTGATGATGCCCCTTGATGTCACCCCTTGATGACACCACTTGATGACGCATTCATACAGAAGTCACCCAAAGGGCTGGGTCAATGTACCAACTAATTTCATGAATCTTGAACCCCCTTTGTTGGTTAAGCTAAGTGACCATTAGTATTAGACCACATCAATGTCTTTCCCAAAACATCTATTTTTACCACCATCAATACAGTTCTATGAAAAATAAACTTGATATTTGACCCAACCCATTATATATAACAGAACCTGAATAAAATCCTGCAAATATGTACGAATCAAGAAGATTTGCAAATGTACGAGATAACAAATAAAATAAATTCAGATCATTGCACATAACATATGGTATCCTAACCATACAAAACATATTTCAACAAACATGTAACTTAGTAACAAGGCTTAAACCAACATTATATAATATATAAAAGGGACTTTATGACAACTTCATCAATAATATACAGTGATCTCCCCAGGATTTTTTCTCAAGTGGGTGCAAAATTCTCATTTTTACAATTCACACTGAAATTGGTCAAA
The DNA here is from genome assembly GCA_903813345.2 of Owenia fusiformis. Classification (NCBI taxonomy): domain Eukaryota; kingdom Metazoa; phylum Annelida; class Polychaeta; order Sabellida; family Oweniidae; genus Owenia; species Owenia fusiformis. The sequence continues at coordinate 35,602,378 of CAIIXF020000005.1, read as the reverse complement.
TATGCCCAATTTTTCATGATTTTTCTCATTTTCAAGTGGGTGCAAATGAATTTTCAGGTGGGTGCTGCGCCCACTTGCTTCAATGCTGGGGAGATCACTGATATATCTTATTACTGTGTGACATCAGGTGTTGTGTAATGTAACAAAGCCATATGTTTGCTAAAATTGTATAACTCGAAGTGTAAGTTGTACTGAAGCTTAAGGGACCGGGTACAGGAGTTCTGGTTACTGTACGTCCAAGAGTGCTCTAGTATACTAGTACCAGTAAGTGTACTCTATTCTCCCTGTACAGCACTCTAAGAGTACTATAGTCCAAGTGTTCAACACTCGAGGTATCGTCCCCCAAACACTTAAAGTGTACGGTACTCTAAGTAAACTGTAAATGTACAATATTCCAAGTGTACTCAAGTGCAGAGAACTGTAGTCAGTGTACAGAACTCCAAAGTGTACATGTACAGCTATTCTTGTGAACTGTACTAAGTGTAGAACACTACAAGTGTACATTACTCTTTAAGTCCACAGCAATCCAAGATCATTTTCAACTAAAACAAGTTACGAAATACTGCACGGAGTTTGTACCGAAGTTTGCTGAAAATTCACTTCCTGTACATATGGCGCACTAAAACATCTCTTGATGTAAGTCGGACTGAATTATCCCGCAAAGTGTGCATTCTTCCGATAGGTGCTGATGAAAATTACTATTTCACTTAATTAATTTCACACTTAGTGTGAAAATAGCATCTAAACAGCTTACTTTCCTCGAAGAATCTGCAATGGTTTAGATTTTACCATCAAACACTTGTGCATGTAGTTCGGGCATTTGACTCAAACTTTCAGGGGCATTCATTTTCATTTCATTTAGCGACTTAGCGTGTCTGTCATTGATGCTTCGTAGAGGGGGGATGGTATCCAAGATCTTGTTCATACGGTCACTATCCTCTGGAATAAACCAATGGAACATATTCATCAGAAACAGATTCAAGCAAGGAATCCACAGGTTAAACGACAATTGTGTTGGATGTTATTTTTACATAAGAAATGTAGACACTGTAAAAAACAATCATACACCAGGGTATTCCCTCCTCTGCAACATACATAACCATTAGTTTGATGTCTTTATACGAACGTGCCATCTTTAATTAAATATAAATATTTCTTTTGTCATCGGCTTTTTTTATATGTCTAGTCTGTCAAATTAACAATGCCATCTATATTACCTGGGTGTAGCCTTGCTATGTGTTGAGTCATTGCCTGTAGGTAGAGACCTTGCAGCTTGTATACAGCCTTCTTGTTCTTCAGTCCATGACGATCTAGACATGACAAGAAAAAACACATCAAACCTATCATGACAAGGTCGAAACCATTATATATTAAAATTAATTTTTTTATTGAGTAACAGAGTTAAACTGGATAAAGCCTATGTCAGCCTGACTTTGATACCATTATATGGTAGAATAATTATTTTTCTATTTATATTGAATAACTGATTTAAACTAGAAAAAAAACTAGAAGTACTGCATCTTCTGGAGAAGCAAATCTCACAGGACAAAATAAATTTTATAAACATGATATAAATAACAGGGAAGTAGTACTGTCTCCTTTTGGGCAAAATCTACACCAATGACATGTCATGCACCAGAAAAAACAAGGCACAAACATGCAACATGTCATCACCTGCCATTTGTTACAGATGCCCGATGCAGAGCACCATCCACAAAAAGGTTGGAGACTAACAATCTGTCACACTTGTGGTGGTGACATATAATATTAACAGCTGACATTTAGATCACGAAAATTAAATAAGTTGCGTTTTACCTGGGCACAGTATAAGAGCAGTGGTTAGTAGTGCAGTCTCAGAATCAGACATCAACAGCGGGTTCACTATCGCAGCATAATTGAAGAATTCATTCAAGAATTTACCCATAGGTAACATCTCAACCATTTTCCTGCAAGAATCAGTAAACAGAAATGAGGGTAGGAATACAACAACATATAGACTAACTTTACATCAGGTCATCTATACAACATGTCATTTTAACAAAAGAGGGCTATCTAACACCTCAAATAACAATCTTATTTATTCCTGAAACTACATTTGATCATATTAAACTGAAAATAATGAATATTTTAAGATAAGTTTTGAATTTGCTTATCAAACTTAAAACAATTAGCAAATGAATATTTTAAGATAAGTTTTGAATTTGCTTATTAAACTTAAAATAATTAGCAAATGAATATTTTAAGATAAGTTTTGAATTTGCTTACTAAACTTAAAGTAAAAAGCAAATGAATATTCTAAGATAAGTTTTATATTTGCTTATTAAACTTAAAATAATTAGCAAATGAATATTTTAAGGTAAGTTTTGAATTTGCTTATTGAACTTAAAACAATTAGCAAATGAATATTTTAAGATAAGTTTTGAATCTACACTTTAAAACAAACAAGAAAAGAAATTCTTGCAATTACCTTGGTATTTTTATTTCAACATTTGGGTCAAACATGGAGTCTGTATCCTTGTCCACTAGAGGGACAAAACGAGCCAGGCAAACCTCAAAAGACCCCTGTTTGATAAGCCGAATCTGGTCTTCTTGGATCAACTCTTGGAACCCTGCAAGTAGAGCACAATGTTATGATTTACCGAATCCTATAAGAGACATGGATTCATAAAATTTTCAATTCAGAATACTCTACTAAAAACACTGAATATAACATTACAAGTTCCCTGGGTATTTGGCTCAAAAAGGAGTATGTACTAGTTATATGATCATTTGCTTCACCAGAATTTGTAGGGAACATCTAATACCATTTTACCAAGTACCCGGGGACCATACTTATGATGGGGGTAGTTATCACAGGGACCATACTTATGACGGGGGTGTACTTAGCTGGTAATCTTTTGCAGAACTTAACAACTCTAGTTATCACAGGGACCATACTTATGGAGGGGGGGGGAGTGTATTTAGCTGGTAATCTTTTGCAGAACTTTACAACTCTAGTTATCACAGGGACCATACTTATGGAGGCTGCGGTGTACTTACCTGGTAATCTTTTGCAGAACTTTACAACTCTAGTTATTACAGGGACCATACTTATGGAGGGGGGTGTACTCACCTGGTAATCTTTTGCAGAACTTTACAACTCTAGTTATTACAGGGACCATGTTGGTCATGAACTTCTCATCCCAAACATGGTTGGGTGGCAAGTGAGTGGCATCAGGCTAAAATACAAACAAATCATTAATGACAATTGAATAATAGGTGGCAAGAAGGTTGTATAGTAAAACCTCTAAAAGTGGAACACCCTTGGTTTGCTGAAAAGTGTTCAACTAAGGAGGTGCTCTACTTCTGCAGGTTTTATTGTAGCTGAAATAGATTAATTCTTATATACCAGGTCGTTCAATAAGTTAGCAGAAAAAAGGTCTCATTTCAAAGATTTTTGATATTTTCTCATGAAATTTTTACATGAGAAGTAAAAAATATTTTCTTATTGATTCATGAAATATCAGCATTAGATGGCTGTAGTGTTTTGGATGGGCTAGATTGTATTGTACTAGAGTATAAAATTGTAAATTGTAAATTACAATTTGGTTGGGCTAGATTGTATTGTACTAGAGTATAAAATTGTAAATTGTAAATTACAATTTGGTTGGGCTAGATAGTATTGTACTAGGGAATAAAATTGTAGATTTGTAAATTACTGTTTTCTATCTCGAAAATTGTACACAAAAGGAAACTATGTTATGAGATTGAAGTTGAAGCTCTAAGTGATAAAATGAAGATATCTTGAACATGTGAACTCTTCCTTATGATAAATAACAGGCTTTGTTTGGCCTGTCTTGGTCTGGTTTATTTTGTTACATAAAAAAGCACTACATGTACATTGAACAACATTTTGAGAAGCCAATATATTTAATAACAATTCATTTTGAGAATTCATAAAATAGATTGATTTTATGACTATTGTTATTTTAACACAAAAATCAATAGATCATATGGCAAACTATAATTATTTTTTAACAAGTTCATGATGTCCCAGACAGTACTTGTTGTTACTATGGATTGTAATGTTATTGTATGTCGAGTTACTATTGGCTTTAAATAATAACTATCCTTTTATAGGACAAAATATTGAGTTGCATGTCACGGTAATTGTGTCATCGAGTTATATATTAACACTAAGTACACTCTTCCCTTATGTGTTGTCAAATATTTTTTCTTACATTTTAAAATATGGATTTATGTTTCAGCATTCTCCCATTATCTTTCTCAACTGAGAGACTTGAATTGAGCATATATTTTCAAACTAAGGAAAACATGAGTTAGGTTTAAATAAAACCACAAAATTCAAGTTTTTTTTAAATTGCAGTGTTCAGGTTATGTGTCACATGATATAATCACTACAACCTGATTGGTCAACATTGGACATTTCATAAATTCAAACTTAGGACTGGCCTGCAAGAAAGATATTGTTTCAGTTTCCTTATTCCTTTCTATTCTACTAAATTCAACCTTTAGATTACGTCAAAATACATATTGTGTTTAAGGCTGTTTTTAGATGGAATGATAAGCAATTCGCAACAAAACATCAATAACACTGGAAACTGTTGAGAATATAGACTCCAAACTGTCATATACATTATGGCATTATGAAATTGAAATATAATAACTATTTAAATATAAAACATAAAGTTATTAATCATAGATATAATGTTACTAAGTGCTTGTTTGAATACACCTGAAGTTAAAGTGTAAATTACATGTATTTTTAACACTGGATTTATCAGTATGAAGTAACACTAAATTTGGTACTCTAGAAGTATCATTTCAACTGAAAATTTGAAACATCATGAAACTTATAATTGGCTATTTCATCAAAAATAAATGCAGAATTAAAAATCAATGAAAACTTATGATTCAATGAAACAGGTCCAATGAAACAATGAAATGTAACTCACCATATGAAACTTATTTGCTTCATATTTTTCGAAGGCCACCTCAAGTTTAGGTTTAGTGAAAGCACATGTATCCATATGTGCCGAAAGCACTGTTTGCAAAACACTGTCAATCAGCATTTGCCGCTCTTTACTAATGTCTCTAAGTTTCAATTCATCTAGTTGTTTAGTGATTGAGCCCAGACCAAATTGTGGAGGAAGCTCAGATACCATACATGGGAATTTAGAGGCACATATTCCTTCATCACTCAATTGTTCTTGTTTTATAGGCCGGTGAACTGGCTGGGTTGTACCATAGGGAGCCCCTGATGGGATACTTGAGGCTCCCATAGAGGGATTACCCATTGAGCTCTGGGTAGCTGATAGAGTCTGTGTGTGGCTTATGGTGGATGGCGCCATACCATTTGTGGCCCCACCATATAGCATACTACTAGGGCTAGGGGTATGTGCTTGGGGGGTGGTATGATAACTACTCCCTGGGGAGAGGCTGCTCATATTTCCCATACTATTCATGTTCATACATGCTGAGTGCGGGGATGCCTCAGATTTGATTACTATATCATTAGGGGGGAGATGGCTCATCGTAGTGGAGGCCCCTACGGGGGAGCGACTGGTCGTACTAGAAGGTGTATCAACCGGACTGTAATTATTAACTACAAGATTTGGGTCACTTTGGTTACCCTGATGCTCCGGTATGTCAAACATACTCATTTGGGCAAATTCCTTATCTGAGAAGAAAAACTCTGGTAGCAGTTCTGGTCTCTTTCCATTATTCCCGTTAGCTGCTAACATCCTTTGGACCTCTGCCATAGTGAGACGGCCCAGTCGTAAGGCTGTGATGGGCGGGTAGGGGGCAATAGTTGGACTTATAGGGTGTTGCCGGGGTGCTTGATGATCATTCCCAACTTCTTTTAATCTTTTTGGACGCCTTCCGAGTCTTGAAGCTAAAAATAATAATATTAAAAATTTTGTACAATAGTTGAGAAACATACATTTTCACTCATCCGAAACATGTTAAAAATGTATTTTCTTATTAACCATGAATTGAGTGCCTAGTAACAATTCAATTCCAAAGCTGAACTAGATATATTCCAACATTCTTTAACTTTATCACATGCAATTACTTATGAATTATTAATAGGAATTTTATTGATCCTACATGTACATGTATCTAGTTAATAAAATACCGCACATTTCATTTTGAGATAAACAAATGTCATTTATGTACAATAGGAATTTATTTTTCCATATATTATTGGATAATGATCTTTTGATTTCTTATTTTTTAGGTTTTACTGACGCAATAAAACAGTGAAATGGGCTCTAGCCTTTTTCTGTATTTCATTATCTTAGAATATTTTGTCTTGTTTCAGATTGTGATAGAGAAGCGTGATAGAGGACATCAAAAGATCATTTAGGTCTAAATAAGGGACAAAAATACTTTCTTGAAATGTATTTATCAGACTGATTGCAACAATAAATCATGTTGACTCCTGTGTTTGATGTATAATTAATCTCTAAGTTCAGTATCAAGGTCTACATAAGCCTTCGGCTCATGACTTTCACGATAGAAGAAAGCTTGATTTTTATTAAATTTACCAACAAAAACTTATCATAAAATTCAAATAAATATCAAAATTACAACCTGTGGCGCAGAAAAAAATGGGAATGCCCAAAATCAAAGTTTTAAAGAAAAAGCTTCCCCTTGCCATTTAGCAAAATAGCCTCACAATGTCTTTGGCAATAACTGGGTAGAGCAAGTACAGTATAACCTGTATAAAGTGAACATCTATAGAGCCACAATAAGTGTTCACTGTCGGTAAGTTTTCACTACAGAGAAGGGTTTTATACAGGAGTCAATATAGGTGTGTCTCGAAGTGTTATTTGTTATAGACGCCAACCGCTGATCACCAACTGCCAATCGCCAACCGCCATCACAAAAACCACAACAATATGTCATCACTTTTTGGTGGTGACATAATAAACTGTATTACATACCTAGTGAAGCATTTGTATGGAAGTCAATGGGAAAGTTAGCGAGCTATATCCACCGATATTGCCCGATTACCCCGATATAGCCCGCTTACCTCGTTTTGATATTAGATTTCTTTAATAACCATGATAATATCATGACGTCACGTCATTGATACAAAGTAACCATGGGAACAAAGGCATGTAATACATCAGTTATGTCACTATGACGTGAAATATGCCTTCGTTCTTGCCCAAATATAGAGCCTCCCAAGGTCGGCCTATATTGGGAGAACTCAGGCATATTTCACGTCATAGTGACATAACCTCTAAATATTGCTCCAACGATGTTACAGTTATTGCCGGGATGGACAAACATTCGGACAGAGAGATTTATGGACAGTGCCTTCCTCCATATCCCCATAACTTCCTTTGATGTGATAATATTTAAGTACTTGTATACAAGTATCCATATTTGGAATAGTTTATAAATACTGTAGATCATTTGACTTCAGAATGGAACAATATTCAGTATGATTTGAGTAATGAAGAGAATGTGAGAATTTTTCAATATTTTGTGGTTATTTTATTCATTTGTAAGTACGTTTGTTTCAAGTTGGGAACAGGTTACTTTTCAGAATTTGCTCATTGTTCCCAGTAGGCAAGTACTCCATATATACAGAGTCTTTTAAATGTAAGTCAATAAAAAAACTGGTTCATTTGAAAACTGTTCACTGAAAAGAGGTGGTGTTCCTTACAGAGGTGTTTTGTAAGACAGGATTTACTATACTACTATTTGAAATTCATTCATTAAAATATGTCTAAATTCAATGTGATAGATCTATGGCAATCAAGTCAGCATCTCTGGCAAACAATGAGATATTAATGACAATCAACACAGGAGCAAACAACTAAAAACTTATATCAATCAATCTTTCCTGGTCTTTTTGAAATGAGACCAATACACATATAATGCAATGCCTTATCAAATACATTTTCTGGGCCAGACCCAGAACTATCATCATTCATCATCTGAACTTGAAATTGTAGTGACAAAAAAACAATATAATTATATAGAAACCACACACAGAAGTTAAGTAAATAAGTACAGAATTGTGAAATCAATGTCCTTGACATCAAGTGATGTGGTATAAGGAGTTTACTGAACTGAGCGTACTCCAATGTATTTTTATGTAATGTAATCTTTGGCTGATTTTCAAAAACCAAATGATATATTCAATAACTACACATATAACAATTTAATATTTTTTTCATATTATTTGAACAGCTTAGACATTCCTAGACTTCCACCGACACCAACATCAGTTCTGACCTCGCAAACTATGTTCCTTGCACTCGAACCACGGTCTTTACATCGCAAACGTGAAATCTTAAGTCGCGCACCACCATTTCCTCGCCCCTATACATATTTCTATATATATTCTGATCTTTAATGATTTAACAGACTTTCAGTTATGCCTAAATATGTTTCTCACACGTTCAAGGTATAGCCTTGTAACAATTCAAATCTTGAAGAACCAAGATTAATTCATGGATGGATTACCAAAATTTCAGAAATTATTCCGCATGTGCTAATCCCTACCTTCACGAGACATTCCAACAGAAAAACATTTTTTTAGTCGGCAGTACTGGCAACTATTACGACTGAACGGAGTAATCTCACATTTCTCGTCATTAGAGCACCTGTGGGTCATCCCCTGGGTAATACAGCGACGGAAGAAACCCTAGAAAACAGGAAGGAAATCATTTAATATGAGGATTATCTACCATTACAATACAGCTGCAGCACATCCCATCTTCCTGTTACATTATGAGAAAATGATATTTATGTGATAAGGAAGCGAGATTTATGTAATATGGAAGCAATTCCATGATAAAGGGTAATATTAATGAGATAATGTGACTTGGTAAAATAAATTTATAAAGCAACATGACCTTTACTTGTCATACATACCCAGTGTGTCACAGCCGATAAGATTTAAGAGCTCCATTTATACAGGTATTTTTTACCAGCAGCGGATGATTTAAAATCAGGGAATTGTACTTATGGTCCTAAATTACCGGGGAATATGGCGGCTCCTCAATTTGGCGGACTTTAACAATATGGATCCGCTAAATTAAAACAGCTGCCAGATTAAGTAGAAGTACAGTATACACTATATACTTACCTTACAACCTTCACACGAGTCAACTCCATAATGGAACCCTGAGGCCTCATCTCCACAGACACGACATTGGGGGCCCTTTGTCTTCCCCGATGACGACATCGCTAGTATACAGCTATCCATTTGACTAAAACACACATAAAGAAATCTTTTTTAAAATCCTTGCTTGAAAATTTATTTTCAAATTGAGTGATAGAAAATATTGATAAAATAATGTGAGTAGAGTTGCAAAATGTCACCACCTGACATTTGTTACAGATGCCAAGTGCCAGAGACCATAACAATATGTCAACAATTTTTGGTGGTAACATAAAAATCAGAATGCCCATGTAAATAATAACAATCCTTGAAAAAATCTCTGAGTGATGAAATTGGTATTACTTAATATACATTGTACTATTCTTTGACAAACTGACCAGTCTTTTTTCATCAAATACTGTATTTATACTGGAAAGGGACATTATATGTATTTCAAATTTGGTGGTCAAAACTAAATTACAATATTATCATTTTATATACATAAGCTGAAAATCAGATAATGATGACATGTTTCTTAAACATTTTCTTTTACGTTAAATGATATTGAAAAATATCTTATTTTTGACTTATCAACTTTAAAATTGCTATTATTCTAATGTCATAATTTTTGACATCGTTAACTTCATATTAATAATATTTTTATGTAACATGATTTATTATTAATTTATTTATTAATTTAAATGAGTAAATTCACTGATTGAATTAATACATATTGCATAACATGTATAAAACAATGCACTAGTAGCACTTGCTAGGTGAAACAATAGTAAATATATTATATAATATCATAATTCACTTATGGAAATTGTTTAAGAAAACCACTTTAAAGTTAAACTTACGCATAATAAACACTTCTGCAATGTGCATAACACCATGCACATAACACGTTCATATCAAAAAATCCTTATATCCTTTTACTTTCCAAAGTACTATAGTATATCCTAATTTGTCACTTTTATGTCAATATAATCTACCCAGTTCAAAAACTTGCCTTCTTCTCAGGATTATCATCTAATATATGTTCACCTCATTTCACACTAAGGTCTGGATACTAAGAATAAATACTCTGTGTATTCATCCTATATATTGCTCTCATGTCTCATTATTAATAAAAACAATACGCTATGACATGATGTCAAATTGACATTAATCATATATCTAGTTTATTCTATTCAATAGGTTTTTCAGTTTAAAACAGCAGTAAATCAGCAACTCCTGGAGTAGCATACCCCACCGTACAAATCATATTTTGGCAAATCAATCGTAATTTTTAACACTTAATTGATAGAAATAACCAGACATTAAAATTGTCTCTTTATGAGAAAATCTACTTGATTTATTAAAAAATTTCAAAAATTATATCTCAAGTAAAAGTCCTTTGTTTAAGACATCAGCTAATAAAATAAAGACCAAATAAGATGATTGGTATTCAAGTTATCAAAATTATATTTATTCATGAAATGTGGTAGCCATTTTAAATTCAACAGCCATCTTGAAAATGTCTATGCACATGAGGCATCAGCCAATAATATATGTGAACCAAATCAATCAACTGGCATTTAAGTTAAGTACCCAAGGCAGCCAGACAGATGGACATATGAATGGCTTCTCTATATCCCAACTAACTAGAGTCCATTTCACTGCTTCAGTTCGTCAGTAGAACGGCAAAAATAAGAAATTGGGAGACCATTGTACAATAATATATGGAAAAGTATATTCATAATGTACACGAATGACATTTGTATATCTTGGATTGCTTCTAGTTTGGCTTATAAAGTGTGTGGCCTCTTATATTTGGATGTTTCACTGGCATGTTATTTTCAATAAGATTAACATGGCTGAAATTCTTCAAATTACAGGACGGCACAGGCTTATTGCACAAAAAACTAAAAAATCTGAAATATACAAATGTCATTCATGTACATTATGAATATACTTTTCCATATATTATTGCACAATGGTCTCCCAATTTCTTATTTTTGCCGTTCTACTGACGAACTGAAGCAGTGAAATGGACTCTACATTATAGAAATGGTAAAATTGGTAAAAATTAACTATTAGATCATCTAAACAGCTACACAGATATATATTTTCACGAGCGCATTTGGGACATTTAAGGAAAGGGAGAGGAGAGTCAGTGATGCAAAGATGTTTGCCGGCGTCCCGTTATTTCAGATGTCTGACTATTACAGATGTTTTGATGCTGATATAATATTAACAATCTCAAATATGGCTTCCTTGGATTTCCATGAGGTTTAATTGAAAATGCCAAATTTTAGACTCATCTACATCAAAACAGCAGGGTGGGGGGGGGGCGAGGTTCTAAAAGCATACAGGCAGGATATACAGAGTCATAAATCAATACGAAAAATGTAATACAAAAATAGTAAGGTGTCAATTATGGCATTTGTTCATTGCCCTTATATATTATAGATTTCTCAATTATTATCAAATCAATGTGAATAGTAGCGTGGCATTATGATCTTATTCATGAGTTTGGAATAGGAATTCAAGGTTTTTGCATCATTTAGGTTGACCTGACATGTTTAATGGCAAATGAGTATTAATTCCCATAGGTGTCACACTAATCTTATGGTAATATATTGGTTTTGTAAAGTGAAACCTGTCTAACTGAAACACATTATTGGTATTATTGTTTATTTATGAAATTAGGTAGTTGTATAGTTTCAAGCAAGTTGATTGGAAACTTTTTGACTTTTGGACCAAAATGAGCCAGTCATGAAAGTGGCAATTGAAGACTTTCTGAGGACAAATTTAAAAGAAGATTTCTAATAAGCTACGTTTGTTCAGAGACATATGTTCAGAGACTTACAAACATAGAGATAGAGGCATACAAATGGACAGACAAGTTGGTGATAACAAAGCTCACATCATGCGAGCTGGAATATAAGGGTTCAAAATTAGAGGTGTTCAGACAAAGAGAGGTTTCGGACATCCAAGTTTCACTGTTGTTCAAAAAATATTTCATGCAAATCAATAATAAAAATATGTAAGTATGTGTAGTATCAGGATCATAACATCAAGAAGTAAACTTTCAATATTGCGTCTACCTGGGAACACCTGCTTCCCAACCCAAAGACCCATATTCCCCCTTAATAAACAATTACTATATCAAATAGATTCATTCTGCATCAATGCATTTTAGATGCCACCCATGATGGACTAAGCCCCCACCCCATTGGGAGCTTGGCAATGAAGATATGTACTTTCAAGCATTTTCAAGTGCATGAAAATTTGTTTACATCAATTTCATTTTTATTTCAATATCTTTACTTTTCATAAATGTTTAAACAAGGTATTAACATGCAAAATGTCATCACCTGCCATTTGTTACAGACGCTGAACTCCGAACACTGATCATCAACTGCTGCCAAAAAAATGTTGAAGACTTTAACAAAAATATCAAAATTGTCCAAAGCAGGCTTAACGTGCAGTAGACTGATGAACTTCGTTCTCCAAATCAAGACTAGCCTTTTGAACCAAATCTGTCAAATCATATTCAACTTATAGACACATGTAAGTTCTTGAAGAACATCAAATAAATCAGGTTTTAAAATTCTACATGGTGGGATGGTGGGACAAGGGACATACTGACAACTTTTCTAAATTAATAGTGGCAGAAAGGTGTCATATTTGAACTTTGATTGAATAGAGTTCATTGTTAGATTCACTGGTGGATCTGCGTGGGGGGGGAAGGGGGGCCTTGGGTGACCTAAAAAAACTTTTTAATGGGCCTTTTCAGGCCTTGTTAGGCATAATCTTTTATTGGGTCCACTTTTTGGTTTTAGGGGCCCAACACTTTTTTCCCCACGAAAGCGCGGAATTTCAATACTTCAAATATGGCCCCCCCCCTTATTGGTTCCTGGATCAGCCTCTGGTTAGGTAGAATAGTTCAGGATTGCTTTTTTATTTTTCCACATTCTTAGGTAAATGGTATAGAACATGTATAGTAGAACAATTTATGCTTATTTTGAATCTTACAATGATTTTCATTACAAAAGGCAAATCTAAACTATTCAGCAGTAAATCCATGTTATATACAATAATGCCCTCTTTTGGTTAGAACTGATATTATATCAATTAAAGAGTAAGTAAGCTTGGCAATTAGATGTATTTGAATTGCAGTATATATAGGTAATTTACTGGGAGGGATTGAATATGAATTTTATTCTGAGGGACAATATGATATTGTCCGAAGGGTAATATGATACTGACCGAGGGAGCGCAGCGACCGAGTGTCAATATCATATGCCCAAGGTCAATATCATATTTTTCGAGGAATAAAACCCATATTCAATCCCGACAAGAAATAACCTATATATTCCATAATACACCCATCTAAAATGCTACATTTGGATAATTCAAATAACCGGGAAACCGAAAATAGGTTAATATGCTCTAATACGATTTTTTCCCAGGGACAATACGATTTTTTCATGTAATACGATTCAATAAGATTTTTATTCCTTGATATTTCCTTGGGAAAACAATAGTATTATGGAATAAACACTTATATATTAAGACAGTATACCCAATTCTCTTTTTTGGAGGGGGTGGGGTTGCTTTAACATGATCTAGACTGCTCTAACCTTTTATAAGTTTAGAAATCTTTAAACCTTATGAAACGTGAGATATCATAAACCATGTTTTGTTTTGATATCCAGTCTCCTCTATCTTTTACCATATGTTTAGGGCCCTTCAATGTTATCTCAATCATCTACCACCCCTCCCTCCCAAGCCACACATATCTATGGCAGTAAGGTAAAGCAATTACATGACTAGTCAATGTCTCACCCCTTTCTGTGTCCAAGTCCCAGTAAGGGATCACGTAAGGGATGAGAAAGGGGGGAGGGGGAGAAGAGCACTAACATGGGACTACAAGTCTATTCTCCCAAAACATTTCACCACATTAAGAGTAGCTGGAGACTGTACACCCTTCAGAAACTGTTTATGCAGGTTCTTTATACAGCCTTTGAAACCTGATGGTTGATTCCCTATCGGATTTCTTGGGATTATGAAATAATTGAACTGAAAATGGGGTTCATGCCTGAAGCATCATATAACTTCTATAAAGAAAAAAGTTCCACCTACGCAGGATGAAATATTTCAATGGTAGGAAAGCCAGCGGCAAAGTTTGACCGACATCTCTGCCAAGTATTACAGGAATTAGTTGTGTTTATACTACAGTCACCATTCACATATCATGAAGTTCATAATTACTAATTTCATTCAAGTTATATCAAACTGTTCAATGAATTCTAAAAAATATAGTTTAACTTGAACAGTGATGGTTTGCTCTATTGGGGATCTTTCTTGACTTTCTACTCTTAGTATTTATTCTAGATAGAGAGAAACTTTTTCTTTTAAATTAGTAAATGTAATTTGATATGATGCCTATTTTCTAAAAATCTAAAAACTGCTTGAAAGTTGGCAATTGCTAATACACAAGTGCTCGGAATGAGGAATTCGCAGATGTCATCATTCTTCAATAAGTGAACCATTTGATAAGATATCATAGATATTTTAAGATGTTATATTGGAATGTGATTTATCATTTACCACATAAATAGCCTAGAATATGCAATAGCAGTTTCAAACAATAGGTTTTCATAGCTCTATTTCTCTTTCACCTTTTGAATCCCAGGCTCGGTTGAAACCAGAAAATTTTTCATTTTTGTCACCTTTTGACATTTGACAACATACACATACATGTTTAGACGCTCAATTAAGTGAAATTAGATAGCAGAGATCATTTCTACACATTTTAAAACAATTTTTGTGTAAATTTGATGAAAATTGTAATAAGAGCAATTTTAGTAGAAAAAATTGTGACAGATTTTCTCGTCACTCTGGGTTTCAAGGTCATTTCTGAGGTGACAAGAAATCTTGTCACTCCAGGTAGTCAAGAGGTTAACCATTCATATCACTTGGAAGAATTGAAAATTGAAGGGGATATTTCAAATAAACATGACTATACTATGTTGTACTTACAATCCACAAAATACGGAAGAATATCCATATTTACTGGAAATGAAAAAGGAACATTCCCTTATCCAGAATTATTACCCAACCTAAAAATCTAAATAGCATTTCCATAAAGTGAGAGTTAAAAGTGCTGGCATTTTAAGAGAATGAAAATGAAATAGAATGATATAAGCAAAGATATAATACGAAATAAATAAAATAACTTGACATTTTTTCAAACTCTTTAATATCGTTTGCTGTCTCTTTATCTTAGGATGCCAAAATATGCAATAATAAACATCTGTATATTTGTAGTAACTTGTTTACAGCCTCAATGCCAAGGTTGAATGACTTGTTCTTTGAAATTGAATTGATTGAACAGACTAGGTCAACATGACATGATAAAGGACAGGAGGCAAAGCAATAAGCTGATATGATTAGTTATAAATTATATTACACAGACAGGTTATAAATATATTAAATGTTTCATGTCAATGTATACCATATGTGAAAAATACCATATGTGAAAAATACCACATGTGAAAAATACCATATGTGAAAAATACCACATGTGAAAAATACCATATGTGAAAAATACCACATGTGAAAAATACCATATGTGAAAACTAGGCATATTCATTAACAGTGACAGTGTTTCCAATGCAAAGAACTAATGGTTGAAACAAGGCATTATAATATCAATATGTAACAACCTGGCTGCAATTACAAAAGTGTAACTCTATGTTACAGATATGGTTACAGAATACTGAGGCCATGTTATAGAATGGATATAAGCATTAGTCCTCATGATGATACATGTATTTCTCATTGGTCTAAAAATTGTTATGATAGACAGATGGATGGACAGAGGCTATAACAATACTAAAAAATTACCTCCCCTTGGTGGTATAATAAAAAATATTTTTTCTAAATGAATAATTGAAACTCAGTGATGTGACTTTAAAACCCAGACTTTGCGGTTTTACTATAAATCTGTACCACAAACAGGAGGTTGTGCTTTGACCCAAAATACACTCACAATTTAGCCATAATGAGCTTGTAGAACGATATAGTAGACTAACCTGATTTTATGCCAAAAACCACCTAGTTACTAAAATAAGGCAAATGCTACATCGCAGTAAAAATAGGTCATAACTGGATAATTGAAGGTTAGACATCTCTCCAAGTGATTTAACACTACATGTGTTTGAAAATAAACCATGTAGGTCAGGTTAACTATGGAGATAACATGATGCTTGGTATTTGTTGAATGCAATGTTAGGAAACTTGAAAAGGCAGGTTGTCACGGTAACCTTGACAATCAAACATTTCAAAACCAGATGCCTCCATAGAAGTTAAGCTGGTCTATTTTACTTAGGCTAGAGGATGTGTTAAATTGCTTTGCAGCATGATTACAATATAAACTGACATTGATAAACATTTTCTCATTTCTATTTCAATACTACCCTGCAGATGATACGATTGTGGGATGGTGGGCTTTTTGATATTCAGCTTTTATTTCCTTAAAACCTGTTTTAATTGAAAATATATCATGTATTAGCTATGTAAGAAGTGAGACCTGTAAGGTTAAAAGTGCTATTGCAGTTTAGTAAGTGTTGCTAAAGTTTGAGGAATGTGCGGCTCTCACTTTTGTATGCTAAACCCTGTGAATGTTGAAATTACTTATCAACACTATTTATTTATTCTGAAAACTTATATTTTAAACCTATAAAATAGACAAGTCTGAATATGTGTTTTTCTGTTTTTCTATACTATAAATAAGATGCAATACAGAACAGTGTCAAATGTTGTAAGCAATCATATACCTAAGTATATAGTCCTTTAAATTCTATATTTCATATAGAGAGGATAGAGAAAATGTCTACTTTTTCAAAATATTTGACAGATAACCTTATTAAAAATCAATTTTGCAAAGCTACAAGTCAAATATCAAAGACATACCTTGAACGTGACAAGGGATGCAGTAAAAAATTTATTTTTAAAACAACTGTTGTGTGGAAATGTAGAACAATTTTTTTAAATATTGAAGCCTCGATTTTCAAAAAGGCCTTATTCTCCGTTAATATCCACAAGTGGATATTGCCTTACAATAATTTGACATCTTATCATGACAAGTCAGTATAGTCAGACAGACGTAGACATTTTAGAGGTCATTATTTATTAGCATTAATATCTTCAACCATGTATTCTCTTACATGCTATAGCAGAACCAAGTATGAGGTCTAAAATCCTTGGAAATTCAGATCAAAAACATATTCATGATTTTCAACATCAGTATTGTACAATCAATCATCGAACCTCTTTATAACAGTCAGGTTTGGCCATGTATACACGATAAGAAAGGGGTGAGTGAGAACTTTGGATAATGTAGGCCTATTGAAAGGGAGATGTGATAATAAATGTGGTTAGTAACAGGATATGTTGGCCTTGTATGACCCCTAAGTATCTCCATGTCAGTGTACTCTCTATAATCCAAACAACCATCTACCACCCTCTGCAAGACTTTGATAGGCTATGACTAATCAGGATTTCTTTAAAATCAGAGAGCCCTTCCCCTTTGGTAGACACCCCATATTTTTAAAAAATTGGACCCAAATTTTTAGATTTCCGGCCAAGAATTTTTACCCTTATATTTGACCCCTTTTTGATTTCCAGATCCAGCCCTGAAGCCTGTGTCCAAAGATACTTCAATTTCTTCCAATAAGTAGTTTACACTGATACTACATGAAAACTCTTATAATAGCCTATGAAAGCTGCCTTTTAGAGCTTTAGTTCTTATCATCATATCTTTAAAATAATCTGTTTTAGTCAGAGTCTAGAACACAAGCTGTGGAATCCAGGGTAATCACTCACACTATATAGTGGGCTGTTATACATCACTTTCTAACTGTTAATTCAGTACTTTTACAAAGACCGTTTAAGGTCAATGTTATTTCTCTGAGAAATTATTATAATTTTGTTGTAAAAGGAAGATTTCTTCTATCTTTAAATATAACTTGTATATATGTTTTGCAACCACTAACCTGGGGCAATGTTAAGTATCTCACCATTTTTAAATGACAGCAGTTTTTATCAGAATGTACAGATTACCTTTCATATAGCATTTGATACTCCAAATGGCTATACAGGCTTAAATTTTTTCAAACCTAATGAGATCTTGGCACTAGTCTGCTATTGCATCTGTAAAAATTTTAAAAACAGGCAAGCTGTTTTCCTGGAATTTTGATGACAAGATTTATATGCCATCCCGTCTGCCCACCCAACAAGACAGATACACGATCATCATAAGAAGACAATAGTATGGCAGTTTGAAAAAAATGTGATCAAAATAAACTCTTACAATACCTTTTATGCTATGCTGCTAATATGCGGGATATGGAAAATATCCTAAATGGGATATGATAAAGACACCTCCTATCCAAACTGCATGTTGTCTGTTTGTAGTATTAAGCTCTGCAAAGACACAGAAAACAATGGTTTAAATATTTACATATTAATTATCTTTATACAAAACAAGTATTTATAAAGAAAATGCAATTACATAAGTGTAACAATTGTTATATTGAATACAGGTCAGAAGACACTGAATACAAGTCAAAACAAAAATAGTAGCAGTAACAATATGTCACCACTTTCTGGAAATGACAATAACATTGAAATTCAAAAAATATATTTCTCAATACTCAAGTTAATCTAACTTCATTTGAAAACAAATTCCTTGTTTATTTTGAGTAACATCTGTATGTTATGTTTAATCTTAAGGTAGGCAATATATGACAATTTGAATTCAAGTCCATCTTCAAAATCTCTGTCAATAAAGCCAGACTATTCATACTAGGGCCACCTAAATTGAATTGCCAAATGTACATGTGAAACAAGATAACAAACTTGTAAGTGAACTAGAAAACGGTCAGGAGCACCTCATGGTATGATCTGTCATGGATACTAACCGTGGAAATGAGTGCACTGAAGTAAAGGCACAGTATGATAGCATGTAGTGTACATGTTACCTAATTGTAGTGTACATGTTACTTAATTGTATTGTACATGTTACCTAATTGTAGTGTACATGTTACTTAATTGTATTGTACATGTTACCTAATTGTATTGTACATGTTAACTAATTGTAGTGTACATGTTACTTAATTGTATTGTACATGTTACCTAATTGTATTGTACATGTTAACTAATTATAATAAAGTGTTCACAATTTATCGGATTTAGGTGGTCAACCTTAACATTTAGTACATATTTTAGTTTGAGCCACAGATATAAGACACTTTTTTGCGTAAAAATCAAGGTGATTGGGGTTAGAGGGTCAAAGTTATGATTGTTGGAATTTGATGCCAATAAAAAATCTGTATATATTTGTAAACTGCAATGTCTAGTCGTGATCGGCCTTTTTGTATTATCATTATGATATTAGTTTAGAACATCACAATGATATAAACTTTTAACATCATGCTATGATATAAACTTGTAACACCACAATAACATAAGCTTAAAATATCATAAAAGCATAAGCTTAGAACATCACAATGATATAAACTTAGAATATCACAATGACTAGCTTAGAATATCACATCACAATGATACCAAGCTTAAAACATCACAATAACAGCACTGCAAGTTTTGAACATCACTATATACAATTATGCTTGAAACATCACAATGGTATTAGTGCAAGTCTTGAACATCATAATGACATAAGCTTGCAACATCACAATGATAAAACTGGAAGTTTTGAACATTACAATAACAAATGCTTGGAACATCACAATGATATAGGTGCACGTTTTGAACATCACAATAATATAAGCTTGGAACATCACAATGACATAAGCTTGGAACATCACAACTTGACATAAGCTTAGAACATCACAATGACAAATATATTAGAAACCAGGATATTTAGTACCTAACTACACTCTGCCTAGTAAAGACTATATTTCAGTTTAGCAGCCCCGCACTGAAGATTGGTGCAGCCCGGATAATAAATAATTTCAAATCTACCACGCTGATCCTTTATCCTTTCTGATCCTTTCAGTAAAGTGGAAGGAACACGCGCAAAATACGTGCTCATTAACTATGCGGGGATGTCAGAGAAAATGACCATATAGAAAGTCTTCCATATTTCGACGACGAATTCTGATTGGCTCGGTGAGATCAGAGATTTATTGTAAAATGAAATAGTGAAGACGAAGCTCTCTTTTAAGAAGTGAAGTCGAATGAATGCAAAGGGTAAATATTTAGAAATCCTACATTAAGAACTCCCACATGATTTTCCCCCCATTGAGAAAATAATCCAGGGGAAGCACTGAGTCTGGTAAAATTATATGAAATATGATCATTTTCTACAGCACCTTTTCTACCAGCCACTTAGTTACATCCTAATACACAATAATTACAGGTGATGTTTAACGATCACCATTGCTTTAAACATACAGTATACAGCAAGCCTTAAGTGTCATTGATTTAGATAATTTACAAGAGCTAAGAATAACTTACTGACATGTCACAATAACCTTTATAGAGTGGCATAATCTCAAAGTATTACTTCCTCGTATGTATGTCATATTAAGTATTACACTTACCTATCGATCGCAATTTTACGTTAACGTCTTCAATGGATGTTATCAGAGATTAGGATCGATTAAAGTTCAAATTCTTGGGTTTTTCCGTTTTAGTTTTTTTTACAATTACCAGATAGTGTCTCCCTGGCAAAATGTGTTTATAATCCTATATAAAGGTGCAGCATACTACAGTGTATAATATATATCTATTATACTATATTCACTTCAAATAGGTAGCCTGAATATCCTATAGCTTCATTATATATAGCTACCTTAATATAGTGATGACTTCAAGCTTTTTAGAGTTCATGGTTTAACTTACATCTTTTTCATATATTATTCATACTGTACAGATATCCATATGTATATATAATCCGTCGAGTAACAAATGTGATCCAATGTTTTAAGTCAGCATGTATAGTAGTACGTCTTTTGCAATAGCCTAAAATAAACTGCGAACTCAGCCGCTACTTTGCCCTTATCAGTGAAACAGACCAAGTAAAACTAGTCATTTAAGGTCAAGTCGAACATTGAATTCTGACATGTTTAATATGACTACACAATCAAACATCACTCAGATAAACAGAGTGTCTTAATCAACTATCAGAACCTGGTCAATCAATAACGCAGACCTAAAAGAAATTCTATAGACACATTTACTATTCATTTTTAATTCTGTTTGACTACATATCTTTGATATCGATTTATCACTATTTATGACGACTTTGCAAATATCGATAGGTTTGATAGCGGGTGACCTTACAAAGTTCAGAGGCAGTCAGTGACTGAGCCCTGTAGCGATGCCTAGATGCCACCTACAGCTAACAATTCACAATACAGCTTATAATACACAATACAACTTACAATACACAATACAGCTTACAATACACAATACAGCTTAGAATTCATGATACAGCTTACAATTTACAATACAGCTTACAATTCATAGTGTGCTCAAAAGCACTGCTCTCTGTCTAGAACTACAGTAAAACCTGTGTATATTGAACATTTTTTGCTGAGAACATTTTTTGCTGTGAAAAAATGTTCAGTGTTGGTAGGTATTCACAACAGAGAGGCCAATTTATTTAGAAGTCAGTAGAGTTAGCCTGCTCTCTAGGCCTTCTTTTTCACCTGACTTTCAACTTCTTTTGTGCTTAATCATATCACAAATAAAAAAGTAAGCAATAAACCTAAGGCAAGTCTACTAACCTCAAACCTTCTTTATTGTCTATTAAAACAACACATAAGCATAGCCCATTTTCTCTAAACATATATGATATCTTATGATTTCTGAGTGATATGATTTTTATTCTGGATTTATCTGCATGAGTGAGTGTAGCATATTCCTTGGTTAAGTGAATTTTTTTCGAAAACATGATTCTGCTCCACTATTTATAAATATGTACCATTTTTATTTTGACATGATATCCCATGAATATCACAGAAACTCTATAAAAACAAAAAAAATATGATCGATTTCAAAACTGGATCGGCCCTTTGGCATACACCATATCAACTTGTTAACCTTGCTTATTGTATGTATGTCATCATTTCTCAAAGGCTGACAGCCAACAACAATAAAATATAACATGGCACAGTAAGTATAAATAAATCATATGATACCCTGTTATATACAATAACATACCCTATTTGCACAGTCTAGTTATGAACTACCCTCTGATTAGTATAAACTACAGTTGAGCAATCCTGCCCTTACAATCAGTGCTTGTGACTACTGCACAGACCTTTTCTCAACCAATCAGTGAGCTGGAAGAGACACGCGCTAAATGCATGCTCAATAACTGTGCGATGATGTCGGAGGAAATGTATTTCCAGGTCGAAGTCTGATTGGCTTTTTGAGTTCAGAAATTTATTGTAAACTGAAAGAGTGAAGACAAAGCTCTCAAATTTTAAGAACTGAAGTCGAATGAATAGGTTTATTTTTTGGGGCAATTTAAGATCAAAAATATGAAAAGTAGTCCTTTAAGGAAGAATCAGTAACAGAGAATCAAGGCACACGGTGAACAATATCGGACCAAAAACATAGCAGTGTGGGCTTGATGACCCAAAAAGCAATATGGCTGCCGAAAAAATGATCAGTTCAAGAACTTCTTACCATGTAACATGTGTAAAAATTTGAAGTAAATCCATTCAGTGGTTTTCCTGGAATCGCGATGACTAAATTAATGCAAGATGGCTGTCCAAACATTAAAGAGGTCTAGAACTTCTTACCATGTACAATGTGTGAAAATTTGAAATAAATCCGTAAAGTGGTTTTCCTGGAATCACGATGATAAGATTTATCTAAAAACTTCCAAGATGGCCACCAGAATGCAAGATGGCCTCCAAAAAGTTAATCAGCTCGAGTACTTCTCACCATGTAACATATATGAAAATTTGCAGTAAATCGGTCAAGTGTTTTTTCTGGAATCGTGATAACAAGAAAGTGAGACACGATTTATTCAAGATGGCCACCAGAATGCAAGATGGCCACCGAAAAGAAAATCAACCCTAGAACTTCTCACCATGTAACATATATGAAAATTTGAAGTAAATCGGTCAAGTGGTTTTTCTGGAATCGTGATAACAAGAAAGTGAGACATGATTTATCTAAAAACTTCCAAGATGGCCACCACAATGCAAGATGGCCACCGAAAAGAAAATCAACCCTAGAACTTCTCACCATGTAACATGTCTGAAAATTTAAAGTTATCCGTCAAGTAGTTTTCCTGGAATCATGATGACAAGAAAGTGAGACACTTCCTGCCTGGCTGCCGCCTGTCAAGCTGACGACAATATCGTACCTTTTTAGGTATGATTAAAATCAATTTCATGATCTTTAAGGCTCATTGCATTCTCAGAAAATCCCAAAATGCATACTTTAACCCAGAGAAATCATAACCACATCCTGAATATCTCTACAATTTAGATTTTAAAAGATAGAAACATTCAAGAATGTTTTGTGAAAGGATAGCTTCCAACATCTCATACTCTCTCTCTACTCTTTACTTCCACCTTAAGACACACTTTTTACACTTGTCATAATACAAGTGAACTCAGGTTACTAAGAATCCATTGTCAATTCCTGAAATGCGTAATTGATGTCCTAAAATGAACCTTACCTGTCATATACCTAATTCTAAGCATGACACACAGGAAACAGCAACTCCATAGAGTAGCTGATCTCAAAACAAGGCATTAACATGCAATTAAATGTCACCACCTGCCATTTGTTACAGATACTGGATGCCTGATGCTGAATGTCAAACACCGTCAACAAACAAAAAGTTGACAAAAGTGACATTATGATTTATAAAAATGATATCATTTCAGATAAATGTGGTATTCAGATAATAGTGGTATTCAGATAATAGTGGTATTCAGATAATAGTGGTATTCAGATAATAGTGGTATTCAGATAATAGTGGTTTTCACATAATAGTGGTATTCAGATAATGGATGCTGACAAATTTGTGACTAACATTAGGTAGGGTGCAGAAGAGTTTAGTTCAACTATTATGAACATTAGCGAATCTCCTCTTATGTATCACTTGGATGGGAAAATTAACAGACTGGTATAGAGACTGACAGACAGAGGGCTTCACCATATTCTACCAATCTTGGCTCATTGGGTAATTCATCTTCATGTACTTTTGCTGAATACAGGTTTAAATTGGATGAATGTATAGGTGAATAACTCATAACAACAGAATATAAAAATATCCAGAAATAACAAATTCTTAGAAATAACAAATTCTAAGAAATCTGGTCTATCACGAGGGCACCATCATGATAAACAATAATTATCTTTTTTTCTCAGCTGTGAGATGCATGTTGTGGGTTGAACAAAAAAACATGGTATTGACACTGCAAAATATCACCAGCTGGTTACAATGATAAAAGTGTAACAATTGTTACAGATATTAATGCTCTTCATGAAAATGGAAGCTGTAACAATATGTCACCACTTCTTGATAATGGAATGAAAATCAAAATCTGAATATGTAACATAATCAACTGATTATCAAAATGATATGAAATACATAATTAATTCAAAATAAAGTGTTGATCAACGAATAGTGTTTCATCTTTGTTGATTTGAAAATATCTACAATTATTCGTGACAACGAAATGTACCAACAAAAGCAATATGTGTTTACTGTTCAATAATTGCTTGCTAAAAAGTTAATGTCATTCTATCGTATGCAAGCAAACATGAACTATTTTTATCATTTCAATGTATGTATATCTTCAGATCAATAACCAGGAATAGAACAAAGAGAAGCTATTATAAGTTTTGTTTCGAGGCTTAAGCGATCATAAAAGTCACTTTCCATGGTTATTATAAAACGGTTATAGCTCCTATTCTTCAGAACAAGTTGACATATCAGTGTCATATCATCAGGTGTTTCACTAGAATTTCTCACAACAGGCTAAATAAATGAAAATAACAGGCAAAATTAATGGAAATCATAAACTTAACGTGAAAAAGTCCATAAAAACAACAAGTGATTTTGTGAAAACAACTGGTGAAAATCACCCGTTGCCTGCTGCTAATGAAACCCCTGTATCATACAAAGGAATAAACCCCTTACTCCTATCTGTTTATTTCATTAAATTATAAAACATCTTCAACTCATCAAATTTTCTGGGTACTGAATCTGTCACACGATTGGATTTAGGATTTGGGCTAATTTGACATAGCAATTTCACAACTTTATTTTGTCAGTGTTCCATCAGAAAAAGAAAGAATAAGAGAAATATACGAGATGTAAAGATGTTCAGATTGCTGAATAAGTGATATATCTATCTTCACTCATTCATGTTACACTCTCACTTATAGTATTATATTCAATCATAGTGTGAGGTTTAATATAATACAAATAAAATGTTGAATATATATATTTGTATCTCTATAGTTATGTTAAAAATAGATAAACAGTTAAATGCCTACATACATTCATATCACCATGAAATATGCATAGATTAATGAAAATAATTATTCCCTATTTACACGTAAAGTGTGATCATGAGAGTTTTATTAGTTTTTATTGCTGCATATAAGTATCCATTCGATCAAAACGTTATAGCTTCATTTGAAATGTTCACTAAAAACGATAATGAGCGTAATACATACAAATGAAATAATGAAACAATTTCATCATCCAAAAATTAAAAATTCTACCTAAATCCACGGCTCGTTTTTCGAATAAATTCGGCGCCGTTCCGGTGCCGTTTCGATATCGTTTTGACGCTGAATTTGGCACCGTTTCGACGTCAAATTAAAACATTTGATCCAGAGTTTAACATTACTAAAAACCAAAGGAAACCACAATAAGATCATATTAAACGAGGTTAATGGTAGTCTAATACTCATCATATATATTTCTGTTTCTCTTGAAATGCCATTGTTTATCATCAGGGGTTTCATAAGCAGCAGGCAACACGCGATTTTCACAGGTTATTTTTATAAAATCGCCTGTTTTTGGAACTTTTCAAATTTTCCATGTTAAATTCATGATTTCAATTAATTTTGCCTGTTGATTTCATTTATCTAGCCTGTTGTGAGAAATTTTAGCTAGTGAAACCCCTGATAATGGAGGGCCAATGTTGAGCCATGGCGCTGAAAAAGCTAAAACAAAGGTAATGTATCATAGTACTACTATAGTCACACCTCAATGCTTTTAATTGGTAGAATGATGGTACCTAATGTGGATCACATTGATAAGAGATCATTCAGAGTAAAAATAAAAAGATATTAAATAGATGCAAAGTAGATTTAAGTTAAGGTTTGAGCAGAAGGATGAATTATTTGCCTGATTTAAATTTGCAAAAACTGTTTTTCATTCAGAAACCATTTTTCATACATAACAGAAATAAATGGATGGATGATCACATGTTTTGATAAATATGAATCTCCATTCATACACATGATGTACATTTACATGAAAAATGTTACAGCAGCAATTTCATATATTTTTTTGCTTCACATGGATCATGGAAAATCGTAAATATTTTTGAAAATTTTATGCTTATCTTAATAGCTTTAAAGACACTCTAATAGCATTTTTGGAAAAATGAAATTTGAACCTCTGATTTCGCTGGAATTGGTTACATGTAGGCTTGCTTTATTGATGTGAATGGCTTATTTTATGATCAATATTGAACATTATTTAAATGTAAACTGACCTAGGGATGATGTTAAATTATCAACAGTTCTGATATTACAAAGTTAGATTAGTTAGGTTTCATTAGCAAAGAGTGTTAATTTTTTAAACATTCAAATGATAGATGAATCAACATTTTGAAATTTCTTTAGATGAGCCGAGTCTAGTCAAACCATATCTTCTATTTCCCACAATTATTGATAATTAGACACTGTATCCCCCATGTCCCTTACTCATATCAATTTATGACATAGTAACCATAGAATCAATCCCAAAAGGCAGTCAAGTGAATGTCCTATGATAAGAGAATAGAGATGGAGTTTAAATATGATGATAACACATAGGAACTGTATAATTGAACTGAAGTATATCCAATGTTATGACTGCACCAAAGATTAAATATGTACACAACAAATATCTGAAGTTTAGAGAGTAGTCTGCAGATCTAGATCTGTTGTACTAAACTGCTTGCTGAGGTCAGGCAAGGTCTCATTGCATAATCATGGATCAATTCCAGACCAATGGCATACCCTGATTATATGGGTTGGTAAACCTAGCCTCTAGGTTAGATCAACAACTTTAGAGTGGTGTTCGACCAATCAATTTATATCACTTCATATCTCATTTTCTATGGCTGAGAATGGCTGATTCTAAATGGTTCAACAAGTCCATAAGTTTATTGGTAATATCAAAAATGTTGGAACATATTGATTCATATGAAAGGGTAATTATGACTACGTAATTACGTTTCCTACTTACAATAGATCAGTAAGGGATTATTTCTACATTATTGATAACAACATCATCATGACAATATATTTTTTAGGTTTTTTGTTTCTAGGGTTTAAGAGTTTCTAGTACTACAGAGAGGTAATGAATCATTCCTTAACACAAATACATATAATTAAGCTCAGATTTTTGATTTCAAAATACAAATATAAAATAGAAATTTAATTCGGAAATCTCCAATCAATTTTATATACTACCATGATACACATTGGCATACAGTGGCATTAATCACCATCTCAGAGTTTCAACAAGGATCTTAACAACCTCAAATATTTCTTAAAAATATGCAATTTTGATTGGATACATACTGTAGAATAAAAGAATATAATATCTTTAATTGAAAAGTGAAGAAAGCTAGGATTTTCCAAAGGGTAAGACACAGGTGATAAGCCCCATTTAATTAATCAGAACAATAGTGAAACTGACAACATCCCTGGAGATGTCATATAATAATATATACTCATATAAAGGTATGTATACCTGGAATAACTTGAACAGGTATGTGTTTCTTGCATGTTTCTATGTAGCAACCACGCCCCAGTTGTAACATATCATTGACAAATCATAATCATTCTCAATTAGTAGATTGATAATATGGCATATGACTGTGGGTTGACCCTGTGTCCACAACCCTGTAGTGCATATAGTGCAGAAAAGTCAAATGAATTCAATGGGTAATATGTACCCTATTAGGTTATTATATTCCAAATATGTGCGGGTATGCTGGGGAGAACAAAAGAGTTTCAGAGCCCTTTAAAGAAACAAATTTAACAAATAAAAGTAGGAGAGGGAAGCTGGGGAGGATGCAGGTTGGAAAGTTGAGCTGAAGATTTGCATATCCACATAGCAAAATCATGTCCCCTTTCTTGATCTAAGATATCTAAATCCATCAAATTGTGACTTTAACCTTAGCCTTTGCCAAACTATGAATAAAAAACATATATCATATAGAAAAATGCGATCAATGCATTCGAGGCAACTTAAAAAGGTTAGTAATGATTTAAACTTGACAGCCATCAACGAAGCAAATATTGATATTAGTGTAATAGAAGCAGGTTATGCTGAACTGTCATAATGCTATGTTATAAGAGTACACCACGCTCAGAAAACCTGATAACGCACAAATCAATAGAAAGGAAATTCTCCACTTGTCAAAGTGTTTTGCAACAAGAAAGTGCCACACCTTCACGGCCAGGGTAATACTATAATCTATGATAAACAAGATAGAATGAGACAAGAAGGGATGTTTGCTAAACATCTGGAAGGAAAGTTCAATTGGAATCATGAACTGTTTCTTCCAAAATATTTCCCACAAAACATATCTTGTTCGAGCCAAATGTCAGGGATGTACATCTTTCTTCATATATGTAGCGCTCTAATTTATTGTTTTTGTATGGATATTATTTGAGATGGTTTTTAAGAAAAAACACTTATTCAAGGAAAAGATTAGTTGTGGCTTACCAAGCTTTTCATGAATTTTACAATTCAAGAGTTGTTTTTTAATTCATAATTTATAACTGGCTGTGGTTTACCATTTATTCCATTATTTGACATTGGTATATATTAGTTCCAAAGGTTTTTCAATATCGATCATAAAAACGAATAAAATAATTTTGGGAGTTTAACTTTCAAGAATCTGAGACTATCTAATCATGAAGCACAAACAGAAATCTGATTTCAAACAGCATAATATGTTTTGCGCCTGCAAACATTGATATAAAACAGTTCAATCTAAGAAAAGTAAACAGTTTGAAACAAGACACCAGCTTTCAGGCATGGTCAGTTGTCAGAATTAACTTAACTGTTTTGTTTGCAGTAATCTACACTCTGTTTTGTTGGTTAAAGCTCCAAGGTATTTTCCAAGCAATTTGGCCCCCACCTGGTAAATATAGCCACGCTTTTTTCTTAACTAACGAACAACCATTAAAAGCATATAGCCTAAGGTGGAACTAATAGATAATACTTGGACTCATCTGCACATGCAAATGGTCAAAGGAAGCAAAATTATTTGTAATCCTTGAATTACCTTAACATATATCAAAATCTTTGCCATGCTTCACTTTTCAATATAAGGGGGGGAGGGTAAGGGGGGGGGGGATTTGGGAATTAGAAGAATGGGAAAAGTTTTGATACAGGAAAGGGAGCTCCTATAAGACTCTCGTAAAAAATCTCAACAGATAAGATATAAAGTACAGATGACAATTACATAAATTGCTTGAAAAGAAGAATTCCACACCTTCAAAGTAAAATGTTGCTCTAACAACAGATCATACCAAGCATGTGTTTGTAGATGAATGGTATGCTACATTGGAAGACTTCTGTCTATGGTGAACTGATTACTGTTGAAAAATATGAGACCTGAAATGCTCCCTTAAAGGGTCATGTTCATCAACTATATAGCTTCAAAGGGATGTGTTTTAACACATGATATAAAGGGAGCAATACTATTAAAGTACAGGTTACAACTGAATGAATCATTTGTCTTGAAAACAGAAACAAAATACCTGAAACTCTAAGTGAAAGATTTTGCTTGAGGTATAAGCACCGGATGCAAAATTTTTGCAACTGCCCAAAATCAATGTTTTGAAATAACAGTAACCATGTTCAAGAATCCAACAAGAAAAGCTGTTGTTATTATGGAAAAGGCATAACGTGCATGCTTTAACAAAAACTATGGTGATAAAATATTTGCATTTTGTTTTCTCTATACTTTTATATGTTAAGCTAAACTTATGAGAACAATTTATAAGACCATGGTCTTATATGAGGAGGTATACTACCAATAGGAATCAAGAGATCTCACCACAGGGTTGTATTTTAGATATAAATCTTGTATTTGCCATATAAGCAAGATACTGTAAAATCAATACAGCATCTATAACATAGGTTACATATATTTCTAGAAATGCTTTGCTAATGTAATATCAATACATTTCACTGACACCCACAACATTGATGATACCATTAAAACAAGTCTAAAGTCTAAGCTGCAAAATAAAACAGAGCTGTATATTTTGGCATAAGGCCATGCTAACCCCAAATGGCCTAAAAGATAAAATATGAACTCTGAATGGTACAACAAACTGATTACAGCTGAATATCTATGGAATCAAATCCCCAGCCGGCTTATTGGCATAATACATCATATACATGCATATTAATAATATATAAATGTCAGAAGCAATGGTAACAGTCTCACCAATCATCCGAACAATATAAACAGAATACTTGATTTACTTCCCTTAATGCAAGCATGGGTTTGTCTAAACTCTATATTCCTTAACCTATATACAGTGAAACCTGTATATCTGAACACCTCTCTCATCCGATCACCTGTCAATTTAAACACTTTTTCCCAGTCCCAAATGTCTATAAAATCTTGTGAATCAATGTGAACACCTGCTAATCCAAACACTTTTGGCTGGTCCCGGGGGCATTCGGATTAGACAGGTTTTACTTTATACCTAAACAAAAAATGTTGACCGAATATTAGGGAAATTTTTAATCTTCTTGTTTTCTTGTACTGTGATATCATACAATATAACAATTGGACAAGGAATCCATAACTTTACAAAATTCCTGTTAATTGCCTTCATGTTATGAACATTTAATTTACCAAACATTTATTTCACATTCTAACTCTCATAAAAGGATTTATCATTTTTGAAACTGTAAAATCCTCCTCAATAGTGTAATGGTCTGAGAGATTGGCAGATTGGAGTAACTTATTGTTAATTGTTATTTTTACAAGGCTATATTAATCCCAAGGTCAAATCCTTGAACACTGTGCAAGTATACTAATGCTTAGCTAAATAGATACTTATAACTGACATCAATTTATTGTGTTATATTTACAAACATTGCATGATTCTATTCAGACTTATTGTTCAGTGCCGATAAGGGACCACTGAAACATTAGATCTCATGGAGGGATGAAACACATAGCTTTTTAGAAACAGGTATATACTAGGCCTGAAATATATATACTAGGCCTGAAACATATACACTAGGCTTGAAATATATATACTAGGCCTAAAATATATATACTAGGCCTGAAATATATATACTAGGCCTAAAATATATATACTAGGCCTGAAGTATATATACTAGGCCTGAAATATATATACTAGGCCTGAAACATATACACTAGGCTTGAAATATATATACTAGGCCTAAAATAGATATACTAGGCCTGAAATATATATACTAGGCCTAAAATATATATACTAGGCCTAAAATATATATACTAGGCCTGAAACATATATACTAGGCCTGAAATATATATACAAGGCCTGAAATATATATACAAGGCCTGAAATATATATACTAGGCCTCAATATATATACTTGGCCTGGAATATATATTAGACCCGAATATTTATATTAGGCCTGAAATACATATATTTAAGGTCTTAAAAATATATACAATGCCTGAAATTTTTGTATTTGATCTGAGAAAAGTATGAGGCCTGAAATATTATTTACTAATGATAAAAGGAATTGGGTAATATATGGCATAGCATGTGCCATGTCTTTCTTGTTTACTAAACATGAATTTTAAGAGAAATAAAAGTATCCTGGGCAAGCCAAGGGTACAAGATAAGGTCTGCAAACACAATACTTTTGCTCAAATGATTGAAATAATTCTAATGTTAAAACTGTGAAATGAACAATATCAAAGATTCTGGCACTTTGTCTAATGCTATCTTTGGCATTTGAGAACTGATGAAATAAATATTCACCTCAAATAACTTTATTTATCTCATTTTAAGTCTCATTACTGGGAGTATAAAGTTTTGTTTTCGTACATGCCACAAAGCTATTTATCTTTAATTCTAAAATACCAACAGGACATTTATAGTTGTACACGTATATGCAGAGTTACACATTACAAATATATAACAAATTATTGGCAAATCAATTTTATTTATGACCATTCAATTACATTAAAATAACTTTTATTGCGGCTAAGCACATGATAAAACTTACATTGACAGATCAAATTGATATTTATTCAAGGAATAACAAACAATGTAGTACATGATTGAAGAATTGTGCAACTGATATAATCAGTGTCAACGAACAATAAGGGTGCAAGCCAAGTTAATTTAAATTGACAGTGTCATTATTCAATCTACATTTGCAATATCCGTTCTTTATTAAATGATCAAAACATGTTTAAAGCAGCAGTATGTTCACAAACTGCGAAAAACAATATAGCTTATAACACAAAAGATGAGACTTGATGTCTTGGTGGTCAAATGACATCTTCAAAGCAGAACAAGGCATTAACATGCAAAATGTCACAACCTGCCATTTGTTACAGACACCAACCACTGAATGCTGAACACCAGCCACCGATCACTAACCAGAAAAAAAGTTGGAGACTATAACAATATATAGACTGATAAATGTACATTTATACCCAAAAGATTCTTATTAAGAACTTCAAGTAAAAAAGTACAGACTTAAGACTCCAGAGATAGCCAAGCTTTCATGTATATTGTAATTTGACCCCCTTTTAGGCCAACATAAATATTATTGTAAACTACTCTTTGTTTTGAAATCAATTAAAAATGTTTTGCTTAGAATGACCACTCGTATATATTTCAAAATAACAATGATACACAGACATCTCAGTCATCAACATGTCAAAAAAGGTTTAGCTAGTGTCAAGCTTTTAGGAAAAAAATCAAGCCTTTATGACCCTGTCATCTAAAAAGTGAGATACTATCTGGGTAAATATTCTAAAATGCAAGGAAAATCAGATCCTATATTTGGGCTGTTATAACCTGCGAGTTAAAATAGGGAGGTACATGTTTGTGAAAGGGGTATATATTATATAACATTTTGTTTTTAAATATGGTTAGATAAATGGAGCATACTCCCAAATAATTTAGATTATAAAAATTGATATAGACCCCTTAGAACCAAAACCATAGATATCCTTATATATCACGATTTACATCTCGCTTTCATTATTATTCAAACCCTGAAGGGGAGACTCATAAAGGGTCAAAGGAGGCAATAAATATGGCTAACTTCACTTTTTATCAAACTGCCATATAATAATAGGAAGCTTATAAGGAAGTTGTAATTGAAATGTATTCTCTCGGACTAATTGAGCGGTCATTAGAGCAAGTTGTGTGTATTGATATTAAATGGGGCTGTTCTAATATTAATTAAGTTTCTTAGAAACCTCGAAGATGTTTGCAAACCTGAAGTGGCAGAGGAAAAAAATGAGAATAAAATGTCACGAAAACATTGCAGTACCCACACAAGTAGCTCAATAGCGAAGCAGCCAAGTGCTAATTAACCATATGAAGAAAGTAGCCATGCAAAAGCATTCATGTATAAAAGTTCAATAGATGTTCTGGCCGGTGCTATAAAAAATCACAATAAAAAAAGTGAAAACTTATTTGAAAACACCAAAATAAATCCTAAGCTTAGGGCTGGGGTATCTATCATGCAAATCGTATATCAAGTCAGCAAAAAACACATTTTTAAGTGTCAGAAGCATTTCATTTGATTATATTTCTTAGTTCTCAAATAATGTAGTCTCCACTGAGAACGTCATATGAGGACAGATAATCCTGCTTGCAGACAACTCCATTCTTTCATCTATCATCATTTCTTAATGAACATGACACGAGTAATTAAGGTGCAGACATAGTTTCTTCCAATGACTGATTTGATTTAAGCAACAATTCAATTTACCATCATCATTAGGCTCATCTCTTTCAGACTCAATTTGTACTTTGTGTCTTTTTATCTCATGTTTGTTCTACTGTTCGCATTTCGCATTTTACATATCCATCACTCAGATTTTCTTTGTTCCACAATATTAGTTTTATACAGTGCATATAAAAAACACAAGAAACAAATAAATTGTAGAACCACAAAACCAATGATGACTGCATCGATTTCATTCAACGTACACTGAAGCCACATTTCTCCACTTTTCAACTATATGTCATTTATTCACATGTATATGTGGTCACGGTTGGCTGAATAATCATTCCTTTTGAAAAACAGGCCCGTGAACTGGTTTTTGCATATCTAAAACTGAGTGAATTTGATACAGTTGTGTAATATTTAAGCTATTTTAACGGGGAGAATCATTCAATCTAACCACAATCTCACTAATCTTTAGGATTAAAATCTTCCTCAAAGTCAAAAAATCATAATAAAAATGCAACCTTCCCCTAGCTGGCTTTGGCCCATTGTGCAAAAGGAATGGTTACTCAGCCAACCATAACAATGAGAGGGGAAACATGGCTTCAGAGTAAGTTGAATGAAACAAATAATCATACTGATAAGAAATTATGAAATAAATTGAATTGAATTGAAACCAACGCAGTCATAACTGGTTTTTCGGTTTTACAATTGATTTAAGTTTGTTGCTTTTTATCATACACAATTGTTTGATTTTCCCAACAAATATAAACCTACATTTCACCATTATGATAACCCAAGCCATCTTTTCTTTTCAGTCTCATGTTGATATTGCAGTTAGAAAACAAAGAGATGTGACGAGTATCAGAATACATATCACTAAATACAAAATTATCTCATTATCTGAAAGAATACATAGAAAACAGCACACCTAACAGCTTCATAAGTTAATCAAAAAGTGATCAGTAAAACATTATCAAGAGTAACAAAAGGCTATTGATTTTGATAGCACTGGTCAGCTTTCTGCTAATCTCTATTATTACATTCTGAGAGCATATCAGTAATAATCAACTTATCCTTTTTTCAATTTGCAAAACAATCAACTGCAAAGTGATTCCATATTAATCCTAATGAATGATATATCCAAAGGCACAAGTCTGATTAGTAATATATGCCTGACCTAAAAATGAGATAATTATTTTTATGGGACGGGAAACAGCTAAAAAATCCCAAATCTGTGATTTCCTCAATATTAGAGCAACATACTGAACACTGCAGCCTGTTGATGATTTTAAAATATAACTATTAGTAATACATGCCATGCTACCAAAAATTTGTGTATACCCTGTCAAAATGTCACACATTTTCACCACAACTGCAAAATCAGGAATTTGCTATGGTCAGAATTGATAGTAATTTCAATGGCAATCATGATCAACCATGGTTGATACCACTGTATCATGGTTGATGTTTACACAAGGTAGCATCTTATGTGGAAAAACTAACAATCTTTAAGATAGTACTTTGTGCGAAATAAATTCTAAAATTCAGGTACTTCTGATGGACTTCTCCAGTGAATCTTAGGCGAGTCTGAATTCTAATTTTTTTATTATAACTTTTGATTTATAATAAAATACCAACTCTAGTCTCTGAACGTTATTCGGAAAAGTGGAAAAAACAATTCAAAACATGAACACTCATTAAAACCTTTAGCGTGCTGCCGGCGGACTCGTCCGCCGAGACTAAAATGTCTCTCACAACTGCCGGCGGACCCGTACGCCCGATTTCAAACTTTTAAAAACTTTACTTTTTCGCGCCATTCGTATTGTCCAATTAGATTGCCCGATTTATTCAGTGCCTAACATGACTTCCTGTTGACCTAGAATGGCGATATTTCGAAAAATAATTCTCAATTCAACAATTTAAACAGTGTTTTAGTCGTTTTTAGTGAACGAATCGTACAAAATGGTGGACAAATACGATCACAACGAAAATGTGGAGGAAATGAATTACGATTTCGAGCTCTTTAGGCTCTTGGAAGCCGATAACGGTCATCGAAAATAGAAACTAGAATATTTTCTGAATTGAAAAATTGAACATTCGATCGCTGCAAATTCAGATTTGGATTCTGACCAGACGAAGAGGCGGAGCGGCGGATTCCGGAGGAGTATTCATGGTATATTTATGCCCAGTCGTGTTAATGTACGAAAAAATTCATGAGAACATTTTTTTCATGAGCCAGGCCACTGTATCTTCCCTTTGTGAAAATTTTATCCAGATTCATTCAGTAGTTATTGAGATATTAATTATTATATCATTTTTTGCACTCTTTGAAAAATAAGCCAG
Organism: Owenia fusiformis; assembly: GCA_903813345.2. Lineage (NCBI taxonomy): Eukaryota > Metazoa > Annelida > Polychaeta > Sabellida > Oweniidae > Owenia > Owenia fusiformis. Next base: position 35,565,675 of record CAIIXF020000005.1, on the reverse strand, counting down.
TTGCGTGGGATATATTTGCTGAAATAAGGCAGCATGGTAAAGGTTAAATATCACTTGAGGCAACAATATTATTAAAATAAATTAACAGGTGTAGACATAAATACTGATAAGCGATAGAAACAAATGATGATAGTGATTTGTGATATTTAAAGATATCTAGATTAATGATCGGCATTATTATCTCCTTACGTTTCTAGGCCTCTTTAGACCTGAATCCTAGAGGTCTATATGACATCTAAAAAGGTAATACAGAATCTATAAATATTACTTTCTTCCCACATTCATTGTTCTGTATAACTAGGATATGCTGCTCTATAAATTGCAACCATAATGTATTAGGCGCCTATATGTATTTAAGGTAGTAACAGAAGCAAAAGGTAGACTGTAATATAGCATAGGAGCAATGATTTGACGCATATTCAGCTTTAGGACATTTAATTTTGTGATATCACACTTTTTACAAGTGAGTTTTAACTACAATTTATGGAAAGAGTGATGATGAAATCAAAAATAAATAATTGCAAGTTATTGCATTTTCAATATATTTTTTTTGTATTAATAACAAACATATATGTTTTTGTTGCGTTACTAATAAACATATTAGACAAAAACAAACAAAAAGTCAATAGCCTTTGATTTTGATTTTTATTAAAATAAACGTTAATTATCAAACTCAGTGTACAAGATCGTAAAAATGCCATCATTCATTTTTGAAGATCTTTTCATCTCCTACTCTCCTTCATCCCAACATGGAAGGTAAACTATCATTACATAAAGAATACATCTGAATTTATCTATACACAAGAATAATCTTGTCAAAACTATATAATCATCCAAAATCATCAAAAGACAGTAATGGTAAAAACTAGTAAAAACACAATTATGTCAAAAAATCATACATGCACTTTTGGTTTTTTGACAAACACATCCTTTTATCAGAGGTACTCAAGACAGAACTATAAAGTAGTGTGGTCATTTTCAAGGTAGTATTTGGAGTTAAGAGCAATATCCTATGTTTTGTTCTCTTATTTACGTATCACTCTCAACACTTAATGCCAATACAGATTTACATGAAGTATAATGACAAATCAATTGCTTGGCCTATAGTATAAGATAAGTAGGATATTATAGTGTAAAGTGAAAAGTTCAAGAAGTGTACTAAAATGACCAGTGATCAATTGTTGAAGATATTTATAGAGTTCTTGCAAAAATGAATACGTCCTAATAATTTCTTGATCTTTTTCTGGATCCCGTAACTACCCTTTGACAGACCTATACTTAATCTCTCCTCTTGAAATCAGATAATCAAGATATCCAAATGGAAAATGATGACAATACATTTTCTGTTTATAAGTAGCCTACATTAATTTTACATTCAAAGTCCAATAAAAAAACAAAAACATGAATGATCATGCATTTGAGATCATTATCATTTTAAGATCAGTGTGTGATACGCAGGTGGGAATCAGAGTTAGACTTTATACCTCAGCTGGTTCTTTGCAAACACCTTGTATATTAACCTTTTAATGAAACATACAATCTGCTCCCTTTACCATTCTAATTTTAGCTCATTGTTATCTATCAACAATAATATGAAATATTATTTGAAGGATCAGATATTATCTATCTTTCAATAGCTCTGAGAAAACAGATAACTGAGGATAGTTTTATAATAGACATTTGTTAATGTCATGCTCAAAACAAAATTTGAAAAATAAAAACATTTTTTCATTGTGTTAAGTAAGGTACCAGGTGGGGCTAATAAGTAAGAAACCCTAGCCTTAAATGTTATTCCGTGTGTTTTACATTATCAAAATCTCTCATATTTGAATGTAATATATGATTTTCTTGCATATCAACATATTATGATTCAGAATATCAATGACATACATCCCTAGTTAATTCTACTGTTTTTCACAATATTTTGTGTTTTAAACCACAAATTCTGCGATATATTCAATGGGAAGTTCTCAAGGCATACCTCGGAGCATCTGTATACTGTAGATAGATGCATGATTCATCCCTAGGTAATGTCAATGCATGCTTAACCTGAACTGACCCAAGCCAGTAGGTACCTTTGATCGAATTGTATGATTTATTACTTCAGACAATAATAATAGAAAATAATCAATGTTATTAATTACATTTAACGCTAGTAATGGTAAATTATGTTGTTTTCTTTGATCATTTATTCCAGCTTTAAATATCTTGTATTTTTCGATTCAGCATGTTTGTCTGTGATTTTTTTCTTGATTATATAAAATACATAAAATTTTTCCAGTTGCAATACCTGTAAATACATTTCTTAACAATATATTAATCAGCAATCTTCCCTTAGATTTGAAACCTCTGAATAAGAACTTATAAACACTTTAACTGTTCATCAAAATATGCCCCAGTAAATACAAAGTAGCCTTCTAAAATAATGAATTGTTCTGTAAACAAGAATATACAGTATGTACAGTAAAACCTGTCTAATCCAAACGCCATTGGAACCAACCTGAGGTGTTCTGCTTAGGAGATTTTTTAACATGAGCTTCAATGGAAGACATACAATCAGAACCAGAAACAATCAGAACTAGAAAAAAGTATTCTATTATTGGAAGGGGTTCAGATAAGAGAGGTGTTCAGATATACAGGTTTCACTGTACTATTATATATCTTTTATCAACATTTCATATCAATAGCCTTGAATCAAGCTCTTATATATGCCCCCCCCCCTTTAACATACACACTTACCTTGCAATGATACGGTAGAAAAGAAAAATGTCAGCAGTCCACAAGAGGTTCAATGCAGACCAATCATTAAATGAAATTGCAAGATTATGAAGCTGAAGTCACTTCTGTATTATAACTAATCATAAAACTAGAAAAACACTGAAGATGTACCATGAATACAAGCATCAAAACTTAGATAAACTTGTTGTTTCTTATTGATGAATCTCTTCCCTTGACTTTTATCAACACGCAGACCACAGGTATTTCAGTTTCGTGTAATTTAAGGTTAAATTGAAAACAAAATTTCTTGAAGCAGAGCTATCATTACTTGAAGGTAAAAGAGAATAATATTTTGATTTACACCAGTGTATCAGCTTTGGGCCATGTTATGTCACAGTTAGTCGCCATATCAACTATATCCCATTTTCTCCTAAAGGAGAAGCCTAATAACTCAACTCCACCCATGTTATATACCTTGTCTTCCCTCGCTTCATACTTTGGCAAGGGGTCCTTTCGAGTGGTACATATCTATATAGACAGTACTACTAAATTTTGCCAAAATAATGTATATATTGCCATTTATTTATTTATTATTTATTTGACAATAACTTTTATATGTGGCACTCTGAGGTGGTCAATATTTACATCTACAGGCTTATGTAAATATTTGTATCACTAAAATAATTATATAGCAAGAATGTGAATTGAACACTTACATATACCTGGCCTACTTTGATTCTGCTGACCTTAGGTTCCCCAGAGATAGCAGACTAACACCTATGGTCTGATGGTAAATGAGCTTTTAAATGCATTATCTGGCTGTATTTTTAGCTCTCTAAAACCTACCCATTACCCATCATTATCACATACCATCGCAGTTTCATTTTTTTCAAATTTCAAGTTTCAAACATTCCTATGGATCATGATGTAGCTAATTTCAGTTCAGAGCCAGCATCTAATTCTAAATAAAAGTTTGATCATAAAAAATATGTGGACACACAAAACTCTTTTTAATAATAATGCAACAAAACATCCTTCAGAATGATACAAGGGTTGCGGTGTGAAATAGTAGAGTGGGGAGACTGCAAAGATCAATGAATAAACAACTAGAAAATGGCAACGCCAGGGAGTAGCGAATCCTAACACATATAATATCTCACAAATTCTATTTCCCAAACTCCTAATTTTATGTTTCAGACTAAAAACGCAGAAGTTGTATTATAATGGAAAACTTCTGATTGTAATATAAAGGCCAGACTTTGTTTCTGAATATGAAATTATGAATGAAAGTTCATATTGAAATGACCTCAATTCTTCCCTAGCCTCTTTTTCCAAAAAGTGTCGAGTAAAACACTTTAAATGTCAAGAGGACCACTTTTCAAATTCCTTTGATTCATTTTCTATAATGTTAATTAAACCAGAACATCTTCCATGTAAAACATTTTAACAGAATCAAGACCAGTTTTTAATAGAATGAAACAAGAAAAAGGTATTGTTTTTAACAAAATCTCCTTTTGAGAAATAATTTTCACTGTTGTTCCATATACACAGGTTTTACTGGATACGAATAGTAACTGGAAAATCCCAATGAGTTACCCTATACAAAACAGAGTAAGACCCAGATCAGATATTCTGACCACAGTAAGTTAGTTCTAAATATTTATATCTTAATACTATACTTACTTTCAAACAGCCTTTGATGTGGATAATATCTTTTAAAATGCACTAAACAAGCAGCTTAACCAAAACCGTTTGGCAACTTGTAAATATAACATATATAAAGGCCAATAAAAATATTTGATCAAAACAGAATGATATTGTATAAAATGGGTTAATATTATATCATGATAAATGGATTATGAAGGTCTAAATCGTAATGTTCAGAAGATTAAGTTCAAAAGGGTAACTAACCTTCAAAACCTTAGTTAGTCACCTTTAAACTTGGGAAATATTATAAATAAATAAACAAGCCATGTTGTAGAAACAAGAAATCTGCCATTGGGTATTAAGGTTTGGCTTAATACTTATTCTGTGTCACATGTGCTCCAATTTTCAGTACCGGCACCCGGCTGATGAGTGTTTTGTTCAAAATTGCATTCAGTTTTGAACAAAATATCGGCTAGGCACCCGTGTTGAAGATAGGAGCAAATATAGCCACAGCATTAACCAATCAAAGACACCCATTTTATGTTTTTATTTCTATTGATCATTTTTTACTCTTATTGTGTATTCAATGAATCACATCTTTTGAACTAATAAATAAATTTTTGCTTTTTACCAAATGTGAAGGAATGCATGGCCTCATTGGGTTAATGAATTACACCATGTATCACAATATCATTTGTAATAATTACTAACATTGTCAGGGATGAAGTAAATGTATGTCATAAACATAAAACAAGGCATTAATATGCAAAATGTCACCACCTGCCATTTGTTACAGATGCTGACAGCTGAATGCTGTTACAAATGCTGACCAATAAATGCTGTTACAGATGTCAAATGATGTTACAGAAACCAAACACAGGCCACAAAAAGTACGAGACTATAACAATATATCACCTGTTATGGTGGTGACATACAAATATCAACACAAAAAATATTGAATTCTTAACTTTTACATGCTTTGTAACTGGCTAAAGTAGCGGTCACACTAGCCGTGTAGGCTCACCGTTCGCCACCGTGTGGCTAATTATGGACAGACGGCGGTGCACGGTATGGCCACACGGTGGGTCGTTTCCCGCCCGTTGAGAAACGTTCAGGGAACGTTGCCGTCCATCCACACCCGGCGAATTTTTTGAGCATGCTCAAAACTTTTCCCGTTTGAGTAACGTTCGGTTGCGAACGGTGATAGCGGTACGGGAATGGTATAAGGATGGTGCGGCCGTTAAGGACACGTTCGCAGAGCGGTAATGGGACGATGGTGGACGTTGACTCTATCAGTGACGGGCTGCGAACGAGAGTGTACCGCTTGGGTACCGTCCGATAAACGAGGTTCAAACGGGGGTTTGAAAGGTCACATAAAAAGGGTTTTCACGGTACCAGCCGCTTAACGCTTAGGTAACAGTCCATTAACGTGTTAACGGCCTTATAACTGCTCCATAACATCCTCTAAACATCCTATTACCGTGAACTCGCAATTGTACCGCCTCGTGACGCAGTGTTGTCACCGTGTTCTGCCGTTTCAACAATTTTGCCTCCAGTTTATTTAAATATTCAGGTATTGTCCAAGGTTTTGTCCCGTAACTCGAGACATCAATTCTTCGACTTTCTCATTTGTACTTTGAAGCCACAAATCCACTCAAACCACTTTGACAGAGATTCTTTTGAAGACACTGAGAAAAACAAGTTACAAATATATTTCTTTTATCATACACGAATAAATAAATAAATTGCAAAAATGATTATAGCTCAAATAAAAGTGAAAATAAATATCCAGTTAGCATTATAAGCCAACCTTCGAACTATCAACTGTTTTATGCATTTTACGTGATCTTTCTGTTCACGTTACCGTCCATCAAAAAGTTGTGAAAGCTTTATTTCTCATTTACACGACCAATTATATAAGAAAAAATTAATAGGGTGGAGGAAGAGCCGATTTCTGTCAGAAAATTCAATAAAACTGCAATATTCATGTTCATGACAACTTAACGTTCACCCATTAATCCCTTAATGATTAAGCTACGGTATAACAAAGATGTGAAGTCTTCCGTGAATTTTCGAGTGATACCCTTCTGAGTTATTTGATTAACCCTTTCCCGACGTGAATATAAGAGGAAAATGTTGGCTCTGGTGACGGATAAGTAAGAGCAGTTTTTAGGGGAAAACTGCAAAATACCTACGCCCCGGGACCTATACCCTGAATTTTATCACTGAAATACAATTTTTAGTAAGGATTATCACATTAGAACAACTTGTCAAAATTTGGTGAAAAAATACTGAATAGAACTGGAGATATTGTCATTTCATTGATGTATATAGATAAAAATAATGGTGCCAAAAGGAGCCTATCGTCCTGAAAGGTATTACATAATAGGGCTCCATATGGAGCCTATCGTCGTGAAAGGGTTAATTTAAAAAGGCGCGACGTCACCAGCGTGCAAAAAGTCAATATTTTTTGGTAAATAACTCAAACGACGCAGGTCTAAGACCTGTAATATATACGTTGACGCAATTATCACAAAATATATGTAGTTGCCGTTTTACAAAACGTTATAAAAATAATATAAAACACCGCCGTCTTTTTTCGAAATCAAATAAGGTTTGGCATATTTTTTATTAGTGATTCAATAAACTGACTTCAATTCCAATTCGAGTACAGTTCACTCCGAATCCCTCCATTTTAATGAGGAAAAATATTTCTAAACGTTGGAGAGGAGTAAAGGTTTAATCTGTACCTTCCAATAACGCTTTGCGTAAAATGTAATGTCAAAACAAATAGTTACCCCTCAGAGCAATTAGTTTCAAAACGTATAGTAAAAACGTATGGTCGGATGAAATATAGATATTGCATGTTTGTCTACCAAAATTGGTCAAGTTCTCGAGACCTATTCATTTTCAACGTATTTTCATGGAATAAACATACTAACTATTACAGAGAAAGACTTAACTCGGTTGACCCAACTAGCTGCTTACAGGATGGACAAGCTATGTGGCCACACTGTACAGTTAAATATAGACAAACTTGTAATGTTATTGAACATAATTAAGATGTATAAGCAAATTAATTATATAAATCATTTAGCTTTGAACACGTGGATGGTTGAGCATACATACCAAAAAGTGAGTTAAATATTGTGAGCGTTTGCATGACGCCATCAAGGCGGTTCGGCCGATATCCAGGCGTTCCGGCCGGTGAAAACCTGGTGAGGGGATGGTATGCGCCAGTTGAGAACACGGCGAGAACGGTAAGCAAGAATTCTGAAACACGGTAAGTCCGGTACAAGGCCGATGAGAAGCCGGTACAGACCCGGAATAGAACGGTATAGTCCCGGTCAAAAATGTATAAAAACAATGCGGCCGTCGCCGTCTGGCCATAATTAGCCAAACGGTGGTGAACGGTGAGCCTACACGGCTAGTGTGACCGCTACTTAAGGTAAACCATAATATAAGTCAAGCTGGGAACCAATTATTTTTGGTTGTTTTTATACAGAACATGTAATCCAATATACTTTTTTCAATGGTATCTGTTGGTTGATTGATTGGTTGGTTTGATGAGGCTATGTGATGTCACAGTTAAGAAGTCACATCAACTAAAGTGTGTAGCATTGTTTCCCAAAGGAAAGGCCTTATAGCTCAACTCCACCCCTGTCCTATACCTTGTCCCTCTCTCCATACCAAGGCACGAAGAGGTCGTTTTGAGTGGTACATATCTACAGGTATATATACAGTATATACAGTAATTTTTTACAAAATAATAAATACCGCATACCGGCACCCAAAACACCAATATCAGGGTAACCTTCGATAATGCATAACATATTTGCATGATCAATATTCAATTTATAGAAAACCTTTCTGTACAAAACAACACAATAGCACCAAAGGGTACCGGGTTCGATGTACTTTTATAGCTGGGACTTATATTCAAGACTAATCCCTTTTTTGTCACTGAATAATAAATGATAATCAATCCAGTTACTGACATTGCAAGCTTTTATATGCAAGATTAAGAAATCAATTTATATTAGGACTCAGTCTATTTCCAAGTTGTTGGGAAGTGTAGTGATCTCTTGAAGCATTATAGTAAATGAATGCGGTACATTGTTTGAAAATTCACCTGCCACCCTGCTGAAACTCTGTTTGCGTCCTATCAAAAGGGTGAAATATTCTGTAAGAGAATTTACTGTTCCTCTTTCATCAATATTGGTATTAGTCTGGTCAAAATTACTACTTTTAACCTTTAGCGTGCTGCCGGCGGACTCGTCCGCCGAGACTAAAATGTCTCTCACAACTGCCGGCGGACCCGTACGCCCGATTTCAAACTTTTAAAAACTTTACTTTTTCGCGCCATTCGTATTGTCCAATTAGATTGCCCGATTTATTCAGTGCCTAACATGACTTCCTGTTGACCTAGAAATGGCGATATTTCGAAAAATAATTCTCAATTCAACAATTTAAACAGTGTTTTAGTCGTTTTTAGTGAACGAATCGTACAAAATGGTGGACAAATACGATCACAACGAAAATGTGGAGGAAATGGATTACGATTTCGAGCTCTTTAGGCTCTTGGAAGCCGATAACGGTCATCGAAAATAGAAACTAGAATATTTTCTGAATTGAAAAATTGAACATTCGATCGCTGCAAATTCAGATTTGGATTCTGACCAGACGAAGAGGCGGAGCGGCGGATTCCGGAGGAGTATTCATGGTATATTTATGCCCAGTCGTGTTAATGTACGAAAAAATTCATGAGAACATTTTTTTCATGAGCCAGGCCACTGTATCTTCCCTTTGTGAAAATTTTATCCAGATTCATTCAGTAGTTATTGAGATATTAATTATTTAGTCCAGGCATATCATTTTTTGCACTCTTTGAAAAATAAGCCAGTTGCGTGGGATATATTTGCTGAAATAAGGCAGCATGGTAAAGGTTAAATAAAAACATTGAAAATGAGAAATTTACAATGAAAATGTCAGTTATTTCTGATACAAGCTTGTTACGTGCTTGGGAATTATTAACATTACTAATATATATATACACATGTAATATGGTAATTATTTATGGGTCTGTGAACTATCAGGACATTCTTCTATCATACAGAGTCCATACTAATGTGTTAAGAAATCGGAAAATAGACATCTTGCTCTTCAGCACTCACTCTTTAAAATATGAGAAGGTGTGTAGTCAAGTAGTGTGAGTGGGACATGGGGGGGGGGACACTGGGGCATATAGCTAGACTTGTTCTTGATATACAAATGTTGATGACCGTGTGAGCCCTCTGCCATTATACAATAGACAGTATAATGCAATGAATGACTTATATAATATCAATCAATATGTATTAATTATCAAATTACATGAATATTATTCACTGGTAAGTACATTCTAAGTATACATAGGTCAATCTAGATACATACATAGTACAAGGGGTGATCAATAAGTAATGGACACTTTTTACACAGATGCTTCAAGGCTGAACCTGACTAATCCAAATACTACTAGGTCAAAAGTGTTCATATTGGCAAGTGTTCACATTCACATTCAAATTCAAAGGTGTTCAGGTTAGAAAGGTGTTCAAATATACAGATGTTTCTTTACCCTCTTTACACATCATATCTCGTTTCTTACATTCTTGATGAGAACTGTCAAAATGTCACTACCTGCCATTTGTTACAGAAATTGAATGCCAGATGCCGACTGCTGTCACAAAAAATGGAGACCATAACAATATGCCAGGTGGTATAAAAACAATGCAGAACAGATTGGAAATGGCAGACTCTATATAAACATGTATTTATCAGATCTTAGTGTTCAGACATACAAGTACAGATGATTAGGGCATTATATGATTTATATGCTAGATTAATGTTTTATATTAAATTGATGTTCCTAAAAATGACTTACTGAGATTCATATGAGAAAAATCAATAAAAATTCATTAATTTACAATACTAGCTGAAGGTTTCAAGAATGATAAATTCTGGATCTGCCAATATATAAACCGAAATGTATAAAGACCACCTTAATAAGCCAACATGCTCATTGTTCTCCACCTACTTCAAAACACTTATGTCAATCCAAAGACATAATATAATACTAGCTTTCAAAAATAATTTTAGCTTTGAAGTCTAACCAAAGAAGATAACATATTTGTCATTGAACTATTTTACAAAAGCATTTCTTTCAGAACAGGCTCAAATTCTAGGTTACATTGACTTTTACTTGTATTTTCCCTTAACAACATTGAGTTCAGACTTACAGATAATAAACATAAGTTGTAAGGAGAATTTACCTATAGAAAGAATTTCATTTGTTTAGTAAAAACATGTGATTTTGTATCAAAATAGCTCAAAAGTTAACTTTAACCTTCATACTGTGTAACCTCCATTTGTTGATTGCAGATGCTGAGTTGAATAAACTTAAGACTTGGTAAAACACATTCCCCAAAGTTGCAAAACAACATTTCTCTATTCTATACATAGATAATATGCTAAGTTAAAGAATGTATGCAATATTCAAATAATGTCAATTTGTTAAACATGTATGCTATATTTAAATAAGTTATACCAATTTGTCAGAACATATATGCAATAAGTAATGTCAATTTGTTAAAGCATGTATGTAACATTTAAATAAGTGCTGTCAATTTGTTAAAAAATGTATGCGATATTCAAATAAGTAATTTCAATTTGTTAAGAATGTATGCGATATTCAAATAAGCAATGTCAATTTGTTAAAGCATGTATGCAATATTCAAATAAGCAATGTCAATTTGTTAAAGCATGTATGCAATATTCAAATAAGCAATGTCAATTTGTTAAAGCACGTATGCAATATTCAAATAAGCGATGTCAATTTGTTAAAACATGTATGCGATATTCAAATAAGCAATGTCAATTTGTCACAAGAGTGAAATATTCAAATAAGTAATGTCAATTTGTTACAAGAGTGAAATATTCAAATAAGTAATGTCAATTTGTTACAAGAGTGAAATATTCAAATAAGTAATGTCAATTTGTTGCAAGAGTGAAATATTCAAATAAGTAATGTCAATTTGTTACAAGAGTGAAATATTCAAATAAGTAATGTCAATTTGTTACAAGAGTGAAATATTATTTATTTACTCCAAGGCTCCAACTGTCTTCTTAATTCCACCTTCTTCATATCGTCATAGTAATCAATTGAGAAAGGGGTAATTTGTCTAATGTAACATGTGAATCCTTTACAAAGCATCAATGAATTAGACGATTCTAAGAATGAATGTCAGACAGTCCCAAAGATACTCTTTTACTAATGGATTCAGGAAGTTCTCTTACGATAATTTCGATAATTTCACGATTTCGTTCTATAAACATTTCATTGTTTTACTTTCAACAGTGTTAAATAATACACCCTATATCAAAAATATATTAAACAGAGCATATGTAAATATATGCCAAAGCTATCAATCAATTTCTGAGAATTTGAAGTATCAGAAAACCTGATGCTTTTTAGAAAGGCAATCACCATGGCAACAATCGAAGAAGTCTAGGACAATTTGCAATGAATTACATCAGCTGAGATAAATGCTGCATAATCAATCATTTCTCCCCTTGCTATCATAATTACCAAATAAAAATCAATGGAAACTTTTTTGAACATAATATGTACAGTGTATTGTACTGCAATATTGTCAAATATATCTCGAAGTGAATTGTGAAATTACACAATGTAATGACAAATATGAACATGTAGTTACATATTAATGATATTTCACTTTAGAGACTTTATGTTGATGTCAACAGAGCCTTGTTATACAACATTTAAAATTTCCCTAGCTAAGCTAAAACATACAGGGTTGGGGAAAAAAGTATGTATTGCTAAATTACGAAAAATATAAAAGGCTTATTATATCTAATGACACCTAATGTGTTATACTTAAAACGTAATCACGTGATATAAAGTGAAGTCTACATGACATGAATAATTAAATCACACTTTGGCTACATGCAATACCAAAAAACAACAACTCCACGGAGCAGCAAACTCCGAAGAGCAAATATGGCTTCTCAAATTCACTGGCTACTTTAACCTTTTACTTTAAAAAATGATATCATATTTGGGAACGACTTCCCATTACCTTTGATTTGCATGTAATTAAGAAATGACAAGTATGGATTTTCAAATTTCATAGGCTCGAATCCATACAAAATTGAAAATGCTCCCTTTAGATGCTTTTGATTTACACATGAAGATGAAACAATCTTTTTTCATAGAACTCAACAATATCAACACAACTTTCAAACCTAAAAGAATGACGACAAAATAAAATCATATCTGTGTACTCATATATGAGTTATTGACAGATGGACAGAGAGACTGACAGATGAAGAGCGCCACTGTATCCATACCAAATTGTTTTATTGTTCAATGCAAAAATAAAACATGCCAATGATTAATGACATTTTCAAACACCACTTCTTTATACATGTATAATTTATAAATTATTTACTTAGATGACATCTCAAATGTTTTGTACTAATTCTAACGCAATCATTCACATTTTTTTAGATTTCGTCATGACGCACACAATTGATTGATTTCCCCCCCGAAGAAGAGTTCATTAAGTTAGGTCAAAGAAACCTTCCATTTCAAGGCCAAGTTGACTTGTATATGGCTAAATGATATTGCCTTCAAAAAATCAATACTATTCTTGATTCGGAGCTTAGCTATTCAATACAGCTGAATGAAGACATTTCTAGCAAATTAAACATCACTTCTTTTCATTATCAGACTGTATTTCTTGGAAAATCCTTCAAATTACTTGTGAATAGAACAAATAACTTATCAAATGAGACCTTTTACATGTAGGTTACATACTGATTGGATCCTGCCTATCCAAAGGGAAATTTGACATTTAAAATGAATAGCGAGGGGATATGCCAAAATAAAATAAAATTATACCTAAGAGTTGCAAATGACATTTATCTATGAATTCAGACCTTCTCTATCTAAGCTAGCAAATTTTTAAATAAATTACAAATAATTACAAATTTAACTATCAACTGATGGCTGGCGATTTGATTGCTATTTTATGGCCAACTCACCGAAATGAGTTGAATACTTTTCATATTTAAATGAGTTGGAAAAAAATATTTCAAATCGTCAGGCATCAGTGAACAATATTGAATTTGTGAATGCTGGCTAAACCTAGCAATGAATTGAAGAAGCAAAATCAAATTGTTGTAAACTGAGGAGAGGATTTCACCTCTATCATTTTTTTAGATTTTATTTATTTTGATCAATTTCTTTATCCAATGCTTTTGTAATGGAAGTACAACATTGGATATATGTATAAATATATTAGACTATATAGTGAAATTATTAAAGAAAATAAAGAAAACGAAGAAGAAATTCAGTTATTACTAGTTTCATTTTAAATCTTCAGATAACTGCACATGAAATCGCATTATGATGTAATAAATATATTTTTGTAATATATTTTATGTTTGTTTTGTTACTATTGGTAACGTTATATACCTGGGCCTTATAAGAAGCCCTAATAAGTAATAAGTGACATCTTGTCATTTACAATATCAAACTATTCTAAATAGATTCTCTATACTACAAAAGTTAGATGTATCTCAAGATTGCCTTAAAATGTCAAACAATCTTTGATTAATGTTCCCTATACAAATGTTTGGAGTAAAAGCATTGATCAATCCATGTTCAACCTTGTATAGAGCTGATAGCATAAATATGAATATCTAAGTGAAAAAAAGAACATAATTTATGAAATGCTGATTTTTAAACTAAGTTTATGATAGAGACCTGAATAATTTACCAGTGATATATTGACAGGCTAATGTCAGGCATTCATGTTATACAAACGCAAAATATTCAAAAGCAGAAAGAAGTAATTAAAAACTAGTAAATCTAGTAATGATTAATAAATAGCTAAAGGATTGATACTGTATAATGTGATCTTTTTGCTGTTTGAAACGCAATTTTTATAATTTACAGGGGTTTCATTAGCAGCAGGCAACAGGCGATTTTCACCGGTTGTTTTCACAAAATCACCTGTTGTTTTTAAGGACTTTTCAATAAATTTTGTCAAAGGGGGGGGGGGGGGGGTTCAAGGGTTCCGATTTGACAACTTTAGCTCAAAAAAGTGTTCAGAAAGGTGAAAAATTGCATGATTTTGAAAGAATTTTAAGAAGCCAAGGGTGGGTTTGCTTGAACACCCCGAACAAATTTCAAAGAGACAGTTCAAAGCCAGAGAAAACTTTACTTGACAATCTTAGAATAAGGCTTCAGGCCTGTGGAATATATCATATTTATGAACATAGTTTCCCATGACAGAAGGCATCCCGAAGGACATAAAAATACAAATGCAATTTCTAAACCCCTTGGAAAATTAGAAGATAGATTTCATCAATAGATTGAAACATTATACTTCAAAAATATTGCTGAACAATCGTAATATGACTGAATAATCAAAATACAGAAAATAATTATCTATACATTTCATACTAGATCTGTTAATTAATTTACTTTTACTCCAAATACAAAATAAACAAATGAAGTGCCAGTTCAGCTGTGCTGTGTTTGACTATAAATGCAGGGGTTTCACTAGAATTTCTCACAAGAGGCTAAATAATTGAAAACAACAGGCAAAATTAATGGAAATCGTAAATTTAACATGGACAAGTTGGAAAGTCCCTAAAAACAACAGGCGATTTTGTGAAAACAACTGGTGAAAATCGCCTGTTGATTGCTGCTAATGAAACCCATGAAATTGTTATAACATAGGCTTTCAAATAGAAAGCCAATGTCCATGCCAATTTCTAATTGAAAGCCCATGGTTATGGGAACTAAGGAAAGAGGAATTTCAAGAGACAGTTCATAGCCAGAGAAAACCTTACTTGACAATCTTAGAATAAGACCCAGCTGACAAGTATAGTTCTGTTACCAAGTACTCTTCACACAAAGTATCATAAAGTACCAAAAGTATCGAAAGTACCATTGTTTAATTATTTTGCTCTTTGAACAGAATCACCATGTTCATAGGATAAGTACTGAAACTGACATGTACCGTTCCTTTCTGGAAGTGCTAAATTAGATTCAAGTTCAAACCCATGACATAGGACAGTTTAGGGCAACCATCCTTTCTCTAATTTTAACAATCAGTACATCTTTATCAAGAGGAAGAGAGAGGGAGGGGATTCAAAAAAACGTTTGGACCCATTCTCTCTGGAAATGTAAAATGTACAATGTAGATGTCTACTCAAAGAGACAGTGACTCTATACTAAACTCATGAGATAGTGACTCTTCTACAACTTAGGATTTAACTACCACTTCAGTTCATAATTTTGAAATAACATGTTCTCAGCGCTCTCTCTCTCCAACTTAGTAGAGTATAAGTGAAAAGTACAAGTGAGATATACATGTAGTACCAAAGTGAATTACTGAGTAACCAGTGTCCAAAGGCAGCATTATAGTGCCAATGGTGTCACACGGACACTTAAAAGGATCAAGAAGAAGAACTCAAGAAAATCACAGATGCATCGACGTCCAATCATAATTGCTCATTGCGACAAAACTTGATGTTGGATAACAACTGTTGAGTGAAACAGTGACACACACGTGTGAAATCTAGTAAATTATACCAACAACACCATAAAACTGTCTTCGTTCAGGGAATAACTAAAGACAGCATGACAACAGTTCGATATATACAAAAATAACAGACAGCCATATATTTTCAGTACAAAGAAACAACTTAAAGCTATTCCTAAATAACATCCATCAAGATAAATGAAGCGAAACTAAAAAACAATTTTCAGTTCTGAAGTTTGCAAAAATGATTGATGTTATTGATCGTGACGTGATTTGTCCCTTCAAAATTCTACCTTTAAATGTAGCCTATTCATTTAAAACTAATACATATGCCTGCAAAACTACCTACTTTAAAACAAAACCAGTGTATACTTACAATCAGACGCAGCAAAGTGGACGTATTCCTATTTATCAGCGACAATCTTGTCCTAGGATGAACTATCCGACCTTGACCAGAAATTACCCGCCGCTACCAACATTAACAAATTGAAAACAAATATTAAAAGTAAGTTGCTTAGACCCAATTGCTGTATGTTACGGATCAAAAATTTAATGAGATAAATGTGTCGTCAAACATGCTAAATTTAGCGATCAAAGCAATAAATACACGATGACCCACTTAATTTTCCTGCGCACATTTCTTGCGCATGAGAGTAAAAATCAACTTCCGGTTTACTCTCACACAGGAAGTCAGTGTAAAATTGTTCAGAATAGGTCCCACAAATTCTTCTCATATGCCATAACCATGCTGTTTTGTTGCTTATTTTACATTTCAATATTGATATAAGATCCCTATGTATCATTTCCCTTAAATTGGTGAAATTTACACCATTAATAAGTGATAACATACCCCCTCATTGGAGCAGACGTTTTGTACGACTTTTCGTTGACATTGATAACTGGTCCCGGGCAACTGGCAGTGGTTCATCAACTCATAGTATCCCTATCATGTCATCATGTAGATAGTCTTTAAAAAACTATTATTTGAGCTAATGACACTTAAATATACAACATTTGGTAGCCCTGGATGTCTTGGCGCTGAGCTAGTTTGACACCCTTTGGAGGGAATTCCCTGGGAAACCCCATTGGGGTCATTGAGTGCATATGATTAAATAAATAATTTATTTAATAAATTTACCTGGTGTTTTCCAGTGGATTATTTCATTTAAGCCAAAAGGACATCAAAACAATTAATAACCAGTCTTACCCTGTGATTCAAGCACTGCCAAGCACAGCCAAGCATCAATCAAGCACCATTGGGACTTTATCCCAGCACCATTTAAAGGCAGAAGCAGATCTAGCAAAATCCAGATGGTTACTCTTTACAAAAATTGTTTAGTTTCAAAATATTTAGACTCATAGCATTCCTTGTCATGCCTATTTTCATGGGCTTTCAATATTCTATTGAAATATTCCAAAGTACATGTAGCTCAGCTGTATTATTTGAGAAAAACTTAAGAATTTTTACAATAATACATTCTATTTTAATTTCATGGTAACCATTTTTATTTGGGAGAATTTAAACAATTTTCCTCATTTTGATAATTTCACCAGTTCATAACATACAGGTATCATGGATCTTTAGGGAGATATCATATTTTAATTTTAGCCCGAAGGAATGTACATGTATTGGTAGGTCAACTGTACATGTCGCTTGCAATTTGTCTCTCCCAATAGATCTGATTCTCCCTTTAACTGTTCTTTTTAAATAATTTGAATGTTATACTATGTAATTTTTAAATTAATATGTAATATGCCGCACTGGGACCTAAGGACCCATGTGCCACTGCTGTAAAAGTGTGTTAAAATAAATAAATAAAAAAATTAACTTTTTAGATGAAACTATGTATATGCTTCTATAAAAAGCCAAAATAAAAGTGAAATGTGAATACTATATCAAGTCATTTGGGAATTGAACCCAATCCAAGGAATGATTAGTTCCATCGTGTAAGCCTACACAACTTGCAGGATATTTGTAAATCACATCACATTACTTTTGACTTTTCCTTGAAAATACTTTCCAGTTTCCCAATGACATGGGACCTTCTAACAAAGATAAGTACATGATGTAGCATTATATGTTTGTTGGTGTACACTAAACTTCCAGCTTGGTGCATCATCATCAGAAATCAAAGTTGGGTGGAGTGTGCCAGGGTCATACACCATCATTCTTTCTCATTGTCATGTTGCGTGGGATCACCAGAAATCATAATCAGGTTGGGTGTGCCAGAGTTGAAAAAAATAAAACAATACAAAATTAGTTGAGTAGATACAAACATATAAAAATTGTGAATTTAAATTTTTCCCTTTGCATTTCTCAATAAATATTTTTTCAGAATATTCTTCAATTTTATACTTAAAAGTTATACATTGAGACAAATATAATCTAAATATGTATTTAAAATATTATCTCACCATAGGGGATGGTCGGGTAGTGCTTGGAGGACCACTGACGAATCTTCTGCTACTTGCAACAACTCTGCATCGGTCTCATAATCTTTAAAAAAAACTGCTGCGTTTTTTTAACTGTAGATAGAAAAATAAAGATATTCATACAATATATTAAATTGACCCTTATTTTAATGTGGTTTAGTTAAAATTAGTGTACGCCTCGGAGTGTTCAGTAACCCTGGCCTGGATAATTATCAACTTCAAGATAATTGAAATGTAGATACAAATATCAAGTTGTTTGAGAATCGAACCCAGTCCAAGGAATGTTTAGTTCCATGGTGTAAGTGCACTGGCGGATCCAGGGGGATCCAAGGGGGGCCATGCCCCCTCCCCCCTTATCGGGGCCCAGAAAAAAATGTTAGGGTCCCAAAAATTTTTGGGCACATGACTTAGCATTTCTGGACTTTTTAGGCCAAATTATAAAAAAAAATAGGCCTAATTTTTGGTTTTAAATCTTTTTGCCGACATGTAATGTGCCCCCCTCTGTTGGCTTCTGTATCCGCAAGTGAAGCCTACATAACTTTGAATGATATTTGTATATTATAAACACATTGTGTTTTATTTCAAGCTCTCACACGAATTCCCAAATTAATAGGCTAATTAAAATAATCTACTCAAGAAAGCTAAATTTTTGCATGACACTCATGACTTGATGAGTTAAAGTGGCAACAAGGCCTGTAGAGAGTAAATAGGAAAATTTCAACTTTTTCTGAGCTATCAAGGCAGCATTTGGCTTAACATCTTCTTTGACATACATTTTTTCTTAAAATGTAAGGATAAACTATCAATTTCAGCATTAAGAAGTGTAAATTCAGTTCAAAGCTTCAAAAAGGGGAAATCCACTTTTATATAACAGTATATCAGTACATCTTGGATTGCTTTTGGTTTGGCTAATGAAATGCGTGGCCTCTTATACTAGTATTAGTACTAGACGTGTGAATCAGAATTAACAGAAGTATTCAACAGTATAAGGACTGTGTCGGACATTTTTTAAAAGCCTATATGTAAATGTTGTAAAAAGTTATAATCAAAAAACCATCTTTCGGAGTAAAGTCCGTCTGCGCCGATCTCAATAACTTCTTACTTGATCAGAACTGGGTTCCAACAGAATTCCTTCAAACTCATGAATGAAATAGTCATTGCATGGAATACTTACTTTTGTCAAAATCAAAGTAGAATGCTAGTTAAAAAATATATTGTGCTAAATTATTGCCATTTCCTAGTAAAATGTCATTCTCCAGTACGACCCCAAAATTATTCGATGGCACCCCGTGAAAATATACCCAAGAATTTATATTTGGTAGGTTATTTCAGTCTGTGGGTTGTTCTTAAAACTCAAAAAGTATTTTTTGATTCAATACTGTATAACTTATGCAGTGATCTCCCCAGCATTAAAGGAAGTGGGCGCAGCACCCACCTGAGACTTTGAAAATAGGCTTGCACCCACCTGGAAATCCATTTGCACCCACTTGAAAATGACAAAAATCATAAAAAATGGGCACATTTTGACCAATTTTGGTCTAAATTGTGAAAATGAAAATTTTGCACCCGCCTGTGAAAAAATCCTGTGGAGATCACTGTTATGTGTACTGTACTTACATGTACAACCATTATTGGTTGTAAAATATCGATAAGGTAAGTCCCTAGGGAGTTCACTTCAATATTTTAAGCATTTTTTCGATGTTAATTTCCTCTCAAGTTTGAAACTTTCAATGTTAAATTCCTCTCAGACTTATGAAAGTCCATTTTATTTCCCTCTCTCAACTTCATAGATGTCCATGTCAAATTCCTCTGGAGTTTGCTGGGACTAAATTTTCAGAAATACTGGTAAATTGACTAAAAATTCACTTTTCGGCTGATTTGTCCCGACCCTCGGCAACTGATTTAGCCAATTTAGTACCATTTTTTGTAGAAGAACTGATTTTTGACCTCAAAAAGGTACTCTCGTAGAGTCGTAGACAATTTTTCCATTTTTTCTCAGATTCGCCAATTTCCATGGTTGATGCCCAAAGCCAAAATTGGCCGTGCTGCACATACATTCCAAAATTATTTAGAATGAACCCTCCGGAATCAGTCCCATTCTATTAGAGCCTAGACCTACTGAGGGACTTTATTTTCGGTAGTGCACATTAGCAATGTTTGTATAAGACAGACATCCTGACCATGTTGTTGTTAGGGACTGCTGACCTACTCAGTACTGGGTAAGGTCTAGGTACGAAAAATTTTGAACGGAATGCGTGACATATACGTAATTCGCGTGAAAAGTCCGAACGGAATGCGTACATTTTTTTCCGGCGTTCGTATTTTTGCTGTGTGGACGATCTTTTTTAGAAATTTTTCTACAGAAATATTTTTGCGTGACAATTACCAGGTAAAATGCGTATTTGCGTGACATTTTCTGTCACGCAAAAATAACTGGCGTGACTTCAAATTCTTCAGCAAATGCGTGACAAATACGCAAATTGCGGGACAGTTGACAGGCCTGTTCTTTGCCTTTGTTGGTTTGTACTTGGGCATGATTCTGTTATTCTGACGGTGTGGAACTGCAATAAAAAATAAACTTTCAGGCTATTTTAATTCTAAGGGAATGTCAAACAACTAAATAACTCACAATTTTAAGAGAAACCCGTGTTTAGTCATCACAAACATAGACAGTATCAAGTATGAAGCTGAAAATGTGAATATATATGGGCGATATTAGGTGAAAATACGACGTATAATTCGATCTATTTCCTTTCCAGAACGACAGAAACATGAATATATACAATAAAATGTTTCTTCATAATCGATTCTTACTTATAGCAAGCTATGCACAATCAAGTATTTATATTAACGGTGATATTCTAAATAATAACGAGAAATTCAGCAAAATCTCACTTTACTCTCAGGAAGTAGAACTCGCGCATGCGCACTCGCTAAGTGGGTCATCATGTATTATGATTAAACAGATGATTGATTTTTGTCAATGATGTAAGTGGCATAAGTAAATATGGCCCTCAAACTTCTAGTCAAAAGTCCAAATTTCTCTAGATATTTAACGAAATATCTGGGTTCAGGTCAGAGATTATTCAGTGCAGATGCAAGTTTTAGTGAGTTTGAGCTAAGGTATCTCGATGGAGAAAGTGAAGGTTAGTTGTCAGCCTTGCAACATAGGTGAAAATAAGTATTCAATTTAGTTCATCGTTGACAATTCAATTGAATTCATTCAGATCAGAATCTATTCATTCCCACCCCTTTTTGTCTATGAACAATTCAAAATCCACGTAAGTCTAGTGGATTATTTTTAGTGTACAGGAAGTCGTATCAAGTTTCTTTTGGCGATTGGTCCTCTAGTCTATGGGGTTCTCTACAGTCAAAACAGTAATGTTTGTGAGTACTTTGAATCAAATCAAATCAAATGACCATATTGAAACAGTTTGTGTAAAAATAGAAACATTTATATTTATCCTAACTTTTGTATATTTCAGATAGTAATGTATAATGTGCAGCAAAGCTGTGGCCTTTTGTAATTTAGGGAGTTTCAGCCATGTTAATTTTTCCGAAAATAACATGGCAGGAGACCCTATCTGTTGCAAGACTAACGCCTGGCGTAACCGTCACCATGTTATTCGGTGTTTTTTAAGTACCGCAAGGATCCTGCCATGACCGTGGTAATGTTATCGTGAAAGCCTGGTATAACCGCGACAATGCTGTATTATATTAAAATGCCTGCCATGACCGTGGTAGTGTAATCGTGTAAGCCTGGCGCGACCGCAACCTTTATATGACATTAATGACCTTCATGTTTTGCCCGTTGCTGTTGGTATTTTTTATGGATAAATCTTATTAATTGATCATTATAGAAAGTATATGCTTTCGAATCGAAGCTCCTTGAATGAGAGTAGAGATATAGTTTGTTCGAAAATTATTTATGAGTAAAAATTAGGGTTTCGTCGTGAAATTAATACACATTTTTAGTAGTCTTTATTTACATTTAAGGTAGTTAAACACGAAGAAAAATTGTCATTACGATGTTCTCATGCTACTTTAAATACAACCACGGTCATGAGAGGCCTTGCAACTATTGTCACGGTCATACGGGGCTTTAACATTACCACGGTCATGACAGGCCTTGCAATATAATATAGCATTGTCACGGTCATGACAGGCCTTGCAAGCCTTGTAACGGTCATATCAGGCTTGAACATTACCACGGCCATGACAGGCCTTGCAATATAATATAGCATTGTTACGGTCATATCAGGCTTTAACCTTACCACGGTCATGACAGGCTTTAACATTCTGACGGTAATGACAGGCCTTTCAATCATTATGACGGTCATATAATATATACGGCAATATAACATAGCATTGTCACGGTCATGGCAGGCTTTACAAGCGTTGTCACGGTCATACTGGGCTTTAACATTACCATGGTCATGACAGGCCATGCAACCATTGTCACGGTCATACGGGGCTTTTACATTACCACGGTCATGACAGGCCTTGCAATATAATACAGCGTTGTCACGGTTATACCAGGCATACAAAATAACACTGCCACGGTCATGGCAGGATCCTTGCGCTACTTAAAAAACACCGAATAACATGGTGACGGTTACACCAGGCGTTAGTCTTGCAATAGATAGCATGTGCATGGCAGAGAAGTATCAAAATATACGAGGACACAGATATGATAGCTAAACTAGAAAACAAACTAAAATAAACAAAAGTTAGGATAAATATATGTTTCTATTTTTACATAAATTGTTTGAATTTGGTTATTTGATTGCTTATTTTTTAAATTCAAAGTACTCACAAACATTACTGTTTTGACTATAAGCTTAGGAATCCAAACACTCACTTTGTCTTTGGAACATGTATCTCTTACCTGTATGAGTGAGGATGACCCAAAGAGTGAGTGTGAGTGTAGTTTACTAAAACCAGTTGCTATGCAGCTTCATATTTATAATACAGAATCACGGGCGGATCCAGGATTTTGTGTTAGGTGGGGGGCGTGTGATAATAAAAGTGAGCGAAGAGTCAAATTTGGTAAAAAGCGATGAGGCAAACCACGAATTTTCCAACTTTTTAGAGAATAGATACAGGGGCGGATCTTGGAACCAACAAGGGGGGGGGGCCCAAATTTTAGGTCAGAGAAAAATAAAAATAAAGCCAAAAGTGGGCCCAAATTTGAGGCCTATTTTCTTTAAAATTTGGCCTGAAATTAAAAAATAAGGCCTTGAAAGGCTCAGTAATGACCAAAAAGGCCCACTTTTGGGGCCTCAAGGCCTTTTTTTGGGCCCAATTTTTTTTCAAGGCCCACCCAAGGGGGGGGCAGCCCCCCCCCTCAGATCCGCCAGTGAGATATATGTTTTAATTTTGGTTTGTTTGTGATTTGTTCAGTTTGTTTGACTGATAACATTAAAAGTTAGTTACATAAAGAAATTTAGATTAACATAATATTTTGTTGTCTTCAGGTATTGCCGTGATGGCCATGAACCGCCCAAAGGCCAAGAATGCATTTAGTAGAAATCTCCTCAAATTGGTAAGTCAAATCTAAAGGACGATTTTTGGTTTGGAAAACCAAAGACGATTTTCGATTTGGAGAAGCAAAGTCATCTGCATATTTTGATGTTACCAATGTCCCCAAAAAGAGGACATTTAAATCTACAATACGTAAAAATATGAAAGTCTTTGGTGACATTGATAACTTCGAAATATGCAGATGAAATTGGTTCTCCAAACTGAAAATTGCCCTTTGCACTGAACTAAATGAAGTATTAAGTCATACATATTTAAAGCAAAATGCATTTGGTTATAATTAAAAGTGGTTGACATTTCATAAAGTATATAACATATGACGATGTTTCCCGTTCATCCTGTACATGCATATACATGTAATGTCTAAATGTTGCCTGACATCTTTGTATATCACACATGCAGATGTTTATACATGTTTTTCCCCTTTGTGTAAATGTTCCCCTCCCTTCTCTTTACATTATACATGTAAATGTTCCCACATGTAAATGTTCCCCTTCCTTCTCTGTACATTACACATGTAAATGTTCCCCTCTCTTCTCTGTACATTACACATGTAAATGTTCCCCTCCCATCTCTGTTCATTACACATGTAAATGTTCCCCTTCCTTCTCTGTACATTACACATCTAAATGTTCCCCTCCCTTCTCTGTACATTACACATGTAAATGTTCCCCTCTCTTCTCTGTACATTACACATGTAAATGTTCCCCTCCCATCTCTGTCCATTACACATGTAAATGTTCCCCTTCCTTCTCTGTACATTACACATCTAAATGTTCCCCTCCCTTCTCTGTACATTACACATGTAAATGTTCCCCTCCCTTCTCTGTACATTACACATGTAAATGTTCCCCTCCCATCTCTGTTCATTACACATGTAAATGTTCCCCTTCCTTCTCTGTACATTACACATCTAAATGTTCCCCTCCCTTCTCTGTACATTACACATGTAAATGTTCCCCTCTCTTCTCTGTACATTACACATGTAAATGTTCCCCTCCCATCTCTGTTCATTACACATGTAAATGTTCCCCTTCCTTCTCTGTACATTACACATGTAAATGTTCCCCTCTCTTCTCTGTACATTACACATGGAAATGTTCACCTCCCTGTAAATGTTCCCCTCCCTTCTCTGTGCATTACACTTCCCCTTCCCTCTCTCTGTACATTACACATGTAAATGTTCCCCTCCCTTCTCTGTATATTACACATAGAAATGTTCCCCTCTCTTCTCTGTATATTACACATGTAAATGTTCTCCTCTGTACAGTATGTATCATTTGCATGTAAATGTTCCCCTCCCTTCTCTGTACATTGCACATGTAAATGTCCCCCTTCTCTGTACATTATACATGTAAATCGTCCCCTCTCTTCTCTGTACATTACACATGTAAATGTTCCCCTCCCATCTCTGTTCATTACACATGTAAATGTTCCCCTTCCTTCTCTGTACATTACACATCTAAATGTTCCCCTCCCTTCTCTGTACATTACACATGTAAATGTTCCCCTCCCTTCTCTGTACATTACACATGGAAATGTTCCCCTCTCTTCTCTGTACATTACACATGGAAATGTTCACCTCCCTTCTCTGTATATTACACATAGAAATGTTCCCCTCCCTTCTCTGTACATTGCACATGTAAATGTCCCCCTTCTCTGTACATTATACATGTAAATGTTCCCCTCCCTTCTCTGTACATTGCACATGTAAATGTCCCCCTTCTCTGTACATTATACATGTAAATGTCCCCTCCCTCTGTACATTACACATGTAAGTGTCCCTTCCCCCTTCTGTACATAAAGCTCCATTCTTTGTGTATTAAAGATGGATGAAGCCCTTCAGACTGTGAAATATGACAAGAAAGTGAGAGCTGTTATAGTGAGAAGTGACGCACCTGGAATTTTCTGCGCAGGTACAAATATTCTTAGTTTTTTTTATAATAATATAACATGTATATAATACATACAAATGCTCAGGATGTCAGTGCTGAACAGTTTATTAAATGCAATTATATTTTTATTATTGATGATTACTGAACTATAGTTTTAAAATTATCGTCGAAAAACTGTATTTTCATCATTTTGATAGGACTGTACAGTTTTATCTATTCACCTTCCACATGTTACATATATCCTATATACCCCATGTTTAGATTAAGGATCTTTCTACAAACTATTTTTTGAATAACTTTGTCAAAAATGAAGGATTCATCTTGATTCTTCTGAAGTGGATAGCATGTTCATTGTTCAATGTGTATAAGTAGTCTGTCAGTGGAAAATATTTATTGAAATGACTTTGTCATTTAGAGATCAAACAGTTTCTGTACAACGTCATACCTTGTGAGAAGTGTTTTTTTCTAAATTCAAAGTCATTTACACCATGATGGGCATTTTAGAAAGTCTGTGTTTCCTCTAACAAACTTACATCCCACCTATTTTAAACACCAACTCCAACAAAATCAAGAAGATTCATTTCCTGACAAGGGTTATTCTAAAATTAGTAGAATGGCATTTTTATGCCATCCTGTATTATATTTTCTATGAGAACATTACCAGTGATCTCACCAGGATTTTTAGTCAGGTGGGTGCAAAATTCTCATTTTCACAATCAGGCCAAAATTGGTCAAAATATGCAAATTTTTCATGATTTTTCTCATTTTCAAGTGGGTGCAAATGGATTTTCAGGTGGGTGCAAGCCTATTTTCAAAATCTCACGTGGGTGCTGTGCCCACTTGCTTTAATGCTAGGGAGATCACTGATTACCATTTCACATTTTGAAACCCCATGTTTAGGATAAGGACACTTTCTCATCACATTCTAGGTGCTGACTTAAAGGAAAGGGCAACAATGACTGAGGCTGAAATTGGACCATTTGTTGCGAACTTACGACGCATAGTTAATGATTTCACCTACCTCCCCATGCCCGTTATTGCAGCAATAGATGGAGCTGCCTTAGGGGGAGGGTTAGAAATGGCGATGGCGGCAGATTTAAGAACAGCATCTTCAGTAGCCAAGATGGGTGTCGTTGAAACTAGACTTGGTATAATACCAGGTGGAGGTATGTTGATTAAACCACACAACTTAGGAGTTTGGGATATTTAATTGTAGGCGCAGATTTAAAAGAGAGAGCTAAAATGACAGAGGGTGAGGTTGGGCCTTTTGTGGCAAAGGGACGTCAGGTAATTAATGAATTCACATATCTGCCCATGCCTGTCATAGTAGCTATGGATGGCGCTGCTTTAGGTGGGGGGCTAGAAATGGCGATGGCCGCTGACTTAAGGATTGCTGCTTCTAATGCCAAGATGGGTGTAGTTGAAACTAGACTGGGTATCATCCCAGGTGGAGGTAGGGAGCATGTTTCTATGTTATTCTATATCTAGTTTAGTATATACAGGCAGGTGAAAATATCACTGTTTTTAAATTTTTATGTCACCACTACAAATGGTAACATATTGTTTTTTGTGGATGGTGTCCGATGGTTGGCCTTTGGTGTCTGTAACAAATGGTAGGTGGTAACATTTTGCATGTTAATGCCTTCTGCTATTTATTGGCTTACATAACGTTCATTGAAATTTAAATCATAGTGAAATATCTTCATTGAAATTAAATCTTGGCTAAACTTTGAAAATGCTCATTCAGTAAAATTTAGCACCAATAAAAACAAAGGTGTTTGCTATATGTACTATGTAGTATACACCGAAAGTTCAAAGTACTGTAAAACAGTTGCTTTTGATACTGTGATATACTACAAGAATTCATCATGGTTATCAGAGGGAAGGTTGATATTCCAATGTTCACCTTCAAATATAATTAATCACTTTGAGGAGGGGGGGGGGGGGGGTAAAGTCAGTTGGCTTTTGTCAGTGTTTTTTATTAACTTTTATCACACTGTAGGAAAAAAATGTTAGATAGTATTATGGTGAAGAGGGTTTGGAAATAAAAAAAAAGATATTTTGGTCAACATTTAAATATTGCCCAAGAGTAGTTCCTTCTATGTCTGATTTTCACTGCTTATTGGAATTGTTAAAAATAGTTTGGAATTTTCTCTTCATAGATGTGCCATGCTTTTTCAATCAAAAGTATGTTGATATAAATGTTTCTGTTAAAGCAGGCTGTTTATCTAAACTTTGCCTTGTTTTGGAAAAATCAACTTGTTGTCATCAAAATCAATTGAAACAGCAAAAGTGCAAAACTGAAGGAATCCTCATGTGAGCCTATTAATTGCTGCAAACATCATAAGACATTATGATTTTTTTTAGTTAGATTTAATTTTGAATATACTCAAATTCATGTATGATTCTTATGTTCTAATCATAAAATGTTTTCTGTGTGTATTTTCCAGGTGGGACTCAGAGGCTTCCTCGCCTAGTAGGTCCAGCAATCGCAAAGGAGTTAATATTCACTGCGAGGGTCATAGACGGGGATGAGGCATGTAAAATAGGACTCGTGAACCATTCCGTACCCCAGAATGAGGCTGGTGACGCTGCTTATCAAAGAGCTGTTGAGTTAGCGCAGGAGATCTTGCCTAATGTAAGACATGAGTTTTATTAGTCCAGTATTTTCTAAATACCATTTTACGTGTCTTTGTTATAAGGTAAATTAGATTATCCCATGATTGGTAAGAACTTTGTCGGATGAAACTTTCAATAAGTATGATATTTCATCAAATGTTTTGTAATTCTTTATATTCCCAGATGTTAATTGTTGTAAAAATAAATCTTGTTAAAGAACATCATTCTCTGATTTATGCTTTATGGGGGTTCATGGGGTTTCATAATCAGGATAATATAAACCACATAAACCTGATAAACCACAATACCAATCTTTATTTAACCTCTCTTTTTATAATTAGCTATCATATTGCACATGTAAATAACCTTGTTCTTTATTCCAGGGCCCTGTTGGTGTTAAGATGGCGAAAGTTGCAATAAACAGAGGGATTGAAGTGGACCTTGACTCTGGTCTACAATATGAACAACTATGTTATGCTCAGGTACAAACTAGGAACATGCCCTTTAGGGTGTCTTCCACATGATATTGTACAGTATAGTAGAACCTGTGTACATTGAACATTTTTTTGCTGAGAAAAATAACGTTCAGTGTTGGTAGGTGTTCACTGCAGAGAGGGTAATTTAAACAGAAGTCAGTTGAGCATGTGTGGAGGAAGGGTGTCCACTGGAGACAGGTGTTCACTAAGACAGGTTTTACTGTATATGTATTCCTTGTATTTTTCAACATAAACATAACTTAACAACATAAAGAAAATAAAGAAATTGAAACAGAGAATTTAATTTCCAGTTTTACATTTCAAATCATCAGATAAAATTCTATGTGCTGTGAGAAAATATAGCACTTACAAACATAAAATCAATGTATGTAAGACACATGTATATAATGATTGGTCCTATTATCACTGTTCTATGATTTTCTATAATTCTAAAACTTTATATAATTTATATTTCAGAACCTCTCCTATTATGTATTCTTAGAGACAATTTTCAATTGAGATGATTAATTACACGGCTTTATATTTACGCGCACGCAATACCCCCTGCGAATATAGTGTAAATTAAAACACAGCATATTTTTCCATGTCTACAGTATTACATGTATTACTGTCTCTCCTTTTACCAATAATCTTTTTTATGTTTCAGGTAATACCAACTAAAGACAGAATTGAAGCCTTGAAAGCTTTCAAAGAAAAAAGAAAGCCAAACTTTATAGGAGAATAAATTAAGAAATAACAATAAATAGTGTAATAAGAAACTCTACATGACAGATGCAAAATTAGTAAAACATTGTTGTGGGAAAATAAGAAAATTTATTTTTTCTAATCAGTGTAAAAATTGAGGACTAACTGACCTTAGTGTGCAAGCTCAGCAAGTCATATTAATATACATTTCCTGTTTTGTATATGGTACATGTATTGTATTCTAACAGATCTATAATTCTTTGTTCAATTGTATATAATTAAATGAGTGTAATATTATACAAATAGATAGAAAATAATGTGAATATTGTATTACTGTTTCCGCTTACTTTCTTACTTAAGGAACATTATCTCGAAATACCATTATCTCTTGAATGCCTGATCATGTGGTTTTGTTGTGGGAAAAAACATTAATCAAATATTTTTTATTTTGTTCAGGTGTTATTTTTTAGTTCTCATTACGGCATAAAATATTTGTAAGGCATATCTAAACCATCCTTGGTCCAAGAGTATTTCAATTCTTTCCATGAGCTAGGTGACCGATGCCTAATCTTGAAGGATGTAACTAAACATATGCTTTATTTAGATGTGAGCTTTAAGATGTGGTAATGGTTGGTCACATGATATTTTAGCTGATGCTCATTAAGCCTACCTGGTTAATTGTTCAATACACAGTTAAACCTGTCCAACAAAACACCTCTCCAAGGCATTAACATGCAAAATGTCACCACTAACCACTGTCCACAAAAACATTGGAGACTAACAATATGTCACCACTTTTGGTGGTGACATAATATAACAATGTGTCACCACTTCTGATTGTGACATAAAAAACCAAGTCCCATTGACTTACATGTTAAAACGCCTTGAGTCATCTCTGTAATGGACACCGCCCTGTCTACAAGGAACAATTTTAACATTGTGAAGGTTGTTCCATATACACAGGTTTCTTTATAGTATAGAAATAAATTTCATCCCAAGACATAATGTATAGCTATTCATAAGCTTTCAATTATGCTGAACATGGTTCCCATGGAGTCTTGCAATTGTGACACGACACCAAGTCATTCAATAAGTTTATGGAAAATGCTGATTTGAAGAGTCACATATTAAGAAAAATGTAGTCATCATTTTGGAAAATATCAGCCTCTGTTATTTGAATGGAATATCTGAATTTAAATAGAATATTGTGCAAGAAAAGAAATGACAATATTGTATCTGGTGAAGATCGAAATTACTGTAATTGCCGTATTTAGCACCCACCTCCTTATAAGCACCCACCCTGCTTCAAAAGTTATGACCAAGTATTAAGACATACATCATGTTTCATTCCTAGAACTGTTATTTAATTAATAAAGCTCTCCTCCGACTATTGGAAAGAACAATTAAATTATTTGAGGCAAGAGGCACAGATGAAACTGTTGTGAAATGAAGCAAATCGGAAAGTCTGTAACAGAGATTTTGGAGCATTCCTGGTGAATCTTTAGGTAGCTATTGTGGAAGTAAAGTTTTGAAAAGCTTGCGAGTGTTTCACTTATAATCCTAGGTATGTGTTCTGAGAAATATGGAAGTTATTGGTCCAAATTCAATAGAATTGATGAATGGGAGTCAAAAACTATTGTACATAAAAATATTATAATTATTACATGGTAAAATATTTTTAGAGAATCACACTCAACCCATAATGTCACCACCACAAGGCACAAGTGTTGACATATTGCTATAGTCTCCATCTTTTTTGTGGACGGTGACATCTGTAACATATGGCAGGTGGTTACATTTTGCATCTTTATCTTGTTGTACCTTCTCAACCAGCCTGTGAAAGGCATTCCAAATGTTAAACTTCCAATCTTCATAAGATAATATTATAACAGAGAACAAAAGAATAGAATTCATTTTGTTATTCAAAAATCATATATTTCAGTATTTGATGTACACATTTTGAATGGTACATTTACAGTATAATTTTACATGACAGTATTATCTCCTTTATAAGAAGATAATTCCAACTTTAGTCTTCTGCAGAGCCTCAAATAATGTCTTGGAGGCAACCTGGTTCTTTAGTCTTTGCAGAAGACTAACTTGGCAACCAAAGGAATAATGGGGTGGCAGACATATTGCACAGCTAAATCACATAGGAGACAACATATATTTCATCCTTTGTACATTCAGTACATATCATCTTTGACCTCCAAGGTGTTATAACACACATTGGAGGCAAATGCTTATTTTTCTGTCCTGTCACTGTGTGGTGGTTCATGCTCGTGGATATCATCACGCACCAATCAAAAGTGTCCAAATATTTGTTTCACCAGCAGTCACTCACTCATAAATTATATTTTTATGGCCCTTAATGGAGCTTGATCGGGATTCTATTGAAAGATTCCTTGAACTGATGTTTATCTTACATAATCATGACAAGATTTTGTATCATGATATCTTTACTTTGAGACCTTCTGATACTCATAGCATCTTTCTGTTTCACCTGAGGGCTGAGAAGAAATGAGATGTCATGGTTTATCATGATGACTTTGAGAATACTTTTAGCATTTTGTTTTGTTTACTCAGTGAATGTGGATTCATTCCTGGATTATCAAGGTGAAGTTGGAACAACTGACACCTTGTGAATCAAGATGGTACATATAGAGTTGATACATTTCACATATTCATGATATTTAGTCAACCTTGAGGTATTTTAAAGTGAATACAGCAAGTGGATATTTTTAATGAAATGCAGAATAGTCTTAAGAGTGTTTATTGGTTGGAGCTAAAACATAAGCACAGTTGATAATTTTTGCTTAATGAGACACCATGATATTATGGGTTAGATATGATGATCAAAGAGAGCCAAGATTTGAGGTATTTTGAGATCTTTCATCTTTCATCTTATTCGATTTGGGGTCATTAACTTGTGGAGATAATACTCATTAATTACTCATGCCTGTGTTAATATCTTAATCTTACGGTAGTGACAATAGAATGCAGGCTCGAACCCCCCTGGCCACAAAGTCTTTCAAAATCATGCATTTTTCACCATTCTGAGCACTTTATAAGCGATCTTGGCCATTTTTGGACCAAATTTGTTACAAGTGAATTTTTCAAAAAGTGAACCCCCCTTGGCAATTCCTGGCTACGGGCCTGGAATGTGAATGTGTATTATGAAATGTATCTACATTAAGGGCAATAATTACATGATAAGCACCTCACTTAAATAAGATTTACATAATTCAACTAATCAGGTGTGTCGATAGCACAGAATATGTATCAAAACAACAGAGCACGTTTTTCCAGAAACAGAAAAATGCCATGAGCATCAGAATTCCCCTTTAAGCTTTAATGGACCATAATTATCTGCTGTTTTTAATTTAAACTGAGCAGTAGTGGTCTCTTGATGGGTATTTTATGAAGCATCCAATATGCTGATAAGGCATCAGTCACTATTTCGATGTATTTCCCACGTCTATGGTGAACTGAGGTGTTTAGTGAACCATTTCACTATGTTGACAAAGGCATCAGCCTCAGCGTCCACTTTGTTAATTGGGTGGCAGTTCCCCTCATATACAAGCATCCTGAAAGGACATACAGTATATTTTGCATAAGCCTCAGTCACAATTGCTCTTCGGAGGATGTACGGCGGCCATAGCTTCACAAAATCGATATAGAAAATCTACATCGCGCTGATTTTTCCTATATTTTATGCTGCATATTTCTCTTGATTTTGGGAAGCTATGGATGCCATATGGTTGCCACAGATCAAATGTCACTGAGGCATAAGAAGTTGCAAATCTAACATCCAAAGTAAATGTCTCACTAATTTCAGCTGAGTGGAGTTCTAATACAAACTGTTTCTTCATGGCAATAAGTATCCAATATTCAAGCATAAACTACACAAAAAGATCCTAATTCATCACTTCGTTAGGCAAGAACATTCTCCCTCATCAAATTCCATTTTTTGTAATTGTGGAAATCATGATGTCATTCATAAGCTAAGAAGACGCAATTGGAATTTCATGAATGCTTCTGGTAATGCACACTCGGGGGGCATTACCAGTAGCTTTTCAATGTATGATTTCAAATTAATCATAAAAAAATCTCCTAAATGTTTTACCGACGTTTATATTGATATCATCACAGGCTTTCAATTTATTTGAGTAAGGAAATATTTTCATTTAGCAAACCTATGTGCATGTAGTCTTATTGAGGGTCAAGTACATATTCTGTTTCAATAAATGAAATCAATTTATCAAGATGCCACATACTAAGCTGTAAAAAAGATGATGATACAGTATTATTTGTATTCATAAACCATATTTAGATCATCATGCTGCTTCCAATATTCCATGAAGATCATTTTTTGAAAATTCCAAGATTTACTTAAAAATGCTCTATTTTTTAAATAAACATACCTTGCTTCTACATTGTTAGCCTTCAATGCTCTGTAGTATTCATGTCCTTGTTTGGGAGGCACCCTCAAATCAATTGCCCCAAGCATAATCATCACTGGTGTCGTCACCTGGAGTAAAATGTTGTTTTGTTTGTACTGGATTTTCAACTTGCTACGCTATGCATTGCAGAATCTAAAATTTGGCGATGCAAATTCAGTCATCTCCCCAGCATTTAAGCAAGTGGGCCCAGCACCCACCTGAGATTTTGAAATTGGGCTTGCACCCACCTGAAAATCCATTTGCACCCACTTGAAAATGAGAAAAAAACATGAAAAATTGCCATATTTTGACCAATTTTGGTCTGAATTGTGAAAATGAGAATTTTGCACCCACCTAAAAAAAGCCCTGGAGAGATCACTGAAATTTTATTTCCAAATTTGAACTAAAAGCAAAATAACACAACCATATGACTTCATTTTAAAATTTTCATATTGTAAAACTTGTGTATTTTTCTACCTCATCCTGGCTATGTCCATGCATTGAAAATATCAGCACAATGAAGCCTAATAAGTAAAATTAAAAAAAATAACAACAACAGGCAATTTCATGCCGGATGACATAAAAGAATCTTTCTTAAAAAAATCAGTATATAAAATTGATTAATGAGCCACCTTCCTGTGTAACTTTGTCATGAAAGTGTATACTGAATGAGAGAATTATTTAATCAATAAACGGAAAACAAGTATATCCTCACAGTTACAGAGAAACTACTGTACAGAGTTTTCGATTGTTCGGATTGTTTGTGATTGATTTTTATGCCTTTGATTGTGGCATGTTGTAATTGTGTAACACACAACATGAAACAATTGAAGTGTAAATTGAATGAAAGTATTATTATCATAAATGGAAAAGTGACATGAGAAAAAGTACATCCCTGCAGAATCATTCACACTGGATTTGATGTTGGGGCGCCCCATGCAGACAGGCTCGCAATGTCCTGCTACATGTACAACATACCCATGAATGACCAGGGTCATTTGAATGGCCCTGTGCCATGACCCTCTATGAAGATGTACGCACCCCAAAGTACATCTCCAAAGCAACAGAGAAACTACAGATACACAATTAAGGTATCGATTATGGTGCTTTTACGCAGTATTGGTACTTAGTGTAGTGTAGAGTGCTGGGCTCTCGCCCGATATATAGCAAAGCAATTCACACTTTTATATGCAACTTAATATTATACCTCTCCTGCCACTTGGTTTCATTGGAATACTTACCTAACTTTCGTAGCATTATCTTATACAGGACTATATTTATAAACTCAAATATCAGTTACTTGATAAGTCCAAAGACGTCCTTGATAAGTCCATAGAAAACTTTTTCTTTAAAAGTAAACATTTTATTTTATTTCAAATTTTAAAATAAAAAGTGTTATGTGTTTACTTCTTGATTGCACAAATATGAGAGAATACCTTATAAAATATCAATAATTCCAATAAGTAAAAGCCTAGCTAGCATATTTGTATGCCATCTATTTAAACCTAAATGAAGAATGCTCATAATATTTATAAAATTATACAACCATCTACTTACTTTTTTGAGGCTTGGTTAAATGTATGTATCAACAAAATGGCATCAGCATATGAAATTTGAACCAAATCGGTCGACTAGTATTGGAGTTATCAAAGATTAAGTTTTTTATGAAAAATGGTGGCCATTTTGAATTGAGCAGCCATATTGAAAATTCCTTTTTGAGTAGATGTCCTACACCCATAAGGCATATGCCTATACAATTTGAATCAAATCTGTCAGACGGACAGACAGATGGCTTCTCTCTATCCCATTTGAACTTTGTTTGGTTGGATAATTAGTCCAGCATAATCAACATGAACAATAACATGTTGATTTAAGTTATTCCCAGAGATACAATGAGGCCACTGTTGCATGTTTATTGCAGCTATGCCATATTTGATATGTATCTTGAGATATTTGTCCTATTATACCAATGTACAGTATGCTTAGACTTTCATTTGAACTATACGCAGTGAGGCAGTTACTCATGATTAGGTCATTGTAGTTTGTGACACATGAGATTTTATGCCTCTAGATATGAATAAATGAGTTTGTCAATATTACCCTTTGAATCAAAGATGTAACACTTTGTAAGTTCCTAATTCCAATGACTGTTACAAGCTCTGTAATTTACAATCTTTATGATCTTAAATTGAATTACTGAGACATTACCTCTTTAACAATCTACTGTACATAACAGTACTCACATCTTTAACATACTTGATAGGTGATCTCTCCCACATTTTTTTGTAATCTTCGACACCTGCTAGTATACTTTGATTGTATTCGATCCCTGCCTCTACAAAACACCTGTGGGGAAGAAGGAAGTCTTAATGTGAATGTGATACTGAATTTAATTTGACAGATTCTTCCAATACAATAAATCACTATATGTGTATTAAAACTGGATTTTTTTTAATTTTACACTTCAAACTACAGTACATGTACTTCAAAAACTGTATAACAAAATCTTATTTGATGGAATATTTCATTTTTTCTGATCTGTACCACCCCTAATCTGTACCCCCCCCCCTCCCTTCAGCCTATACTTACCAATCAGGGATGTCTGTAGATCCGAGCATACCTGAAAACCAAAGTAACACATGAAATGAATGCAAAATTGGCAGCATATGAAATAAATAAAATATTTTAAATATAAGGTTCATCAATCATTAGAAAACAGAATCAAAAGAAAAGAAAATGTATAAAACACTACGAATAATGCTGATTTGTTTTTCTGAACCATCAAATTTTTATCAACTGTACCAGATTTTCTAATAATAAGGCCATGGAGGAAAGCAAGGCTAAATTTTGATGTTTTCTCTGGAAACATTAAAAGCCCCTTGCCCATGGGCTTATTTTGAAACTACTTCCAATAAATACTCCTGGGCCATAAAAATTATGTTTTTGATTGAACAACATCCAGCATATGGATCGCTTAAAGTCATTAATGCACAGAGAAAAATGGCTGTTGTTTGTCTATTGATGATACATTGATATACGTACTGGCAACATTTATTGCAGGATTTCGCATGACAGCTGCTCTGTAGAATTTCTATAAAGTAAAAGCAAATCACTTTGACAACTCCCAACAACAAGGTACATGTAGTTCTATATAAGGTAATAGTTAAATGCAGCATGACTGAAGTCTAAAGTAAGTAAACTGTTCAGTATTAAAAGTTTGAATGTGTATTATTAGAATAAGAGGAGGGAAAGCCCCAGAGTTTTAAGATGACAGACATAATTACCTCTCTTGCTTACCACCTTCGTTCGTTCGAATTTTCATCGGC
This sequence comes from Owenia fusiformis, assembly GCA_903813345.2. NCBI lineage: Eukaryota > Metazoa > Annelida > Polychaeta > Sabellida > Oweniidae > Owenia > Owenia fusiformis. Next base: position 35,528,258 of record CAIIXF020000005.1, on the reverse strand, counting down.
TAGTTATCAAATATTACACTTCGATGGGATGTTTTAATTGACAAAGGCATATTCTGTACACCTTTCCCTATCTTGATGTGAAATGAGAAACTATGATATTGGTTAACACGCCAGAAATGAACATAATATTATTCGAAGCGTATTTCGAAAATTTTGAAACCGCCATAAATGACGTCATTTGTTTGTCGATTTTTGACCAATCAGCGACGATGTCATCTCAATTCAGATTTACATTATAAGCGTATGTCATCTTTGAACCCTGGTGTTTCTCCCCCTCTGTATTAGAATAAAGTCTAAAAAAATATCTAAAAGAAGGATCTACCTGAACCTTTGTCACTTTCAATTCTTAACAATTTAGTGTGTGGATTTATAATATTATATGCCAGATTTTCAGGGTCTGAGTTAGTGTACTTACAGGATGTTGTCCTATAAGGTGACCTGTCAGGAAACCCCCATGGGAGCCTCCCATAACAACCACCCTATTTTTATCAAAATTGCCATCCTTGATAATTTCTTCTGCAGCGCCCTGAAAAAAGCACACATGTTCTTACTTTGTTCAGTAGGATAATAAGCTCCCTTGTTTAGAAGGAGAGATAGTTAACATATTATCTAAAGTAAATGATACAGAAAACTTCAGTTCTATTCTTAGATCATAGATCATTCCATTTTTGCTTTAAAATATTGTATCAATCTTTATATTGGACATGAATTCATTAAACTCAAGGCATACATGTATACATGTAAACATTCTATTTTTATTCATAGAAGTTGCCACTTCTTATGCTATGCATCCTGAAATAACTAGCAAATTTCTAATCAACTGAAATTGAGATACCTGTACATCATTGACATCTTGGGTGCCTACATTGCCAGGTAATGAATCAATGCTATCTTTCCCTGCACCAGTGGACCCCCTATAGTTCACCAATAACACAGCATAGCCACATTTGCAAAGTCCAGCAATGTACAGCATAAAATCACACACAATCGCAGAGTGGGGCCCCCCATGGGGATACACCACCAAGGGTGGTTTAACATTGCTTTCAGAGGTAGGAGTTACAAGTATCGACTCATACTTTAAATTGGAAAAGTGGTCCTTAGCTTTTTCTCCTGTAGGTGTGTGTGTATTTATTTTGTATTTGATACCAGATATTCGTGAAGGGGTGTCTAGCTGAGTCCATGTTATACTGTAAGTGGCATCTTCTTTCAAATTGAGCACACCTAATCTCTGAAATAAAACAAAAAACAAATCATTTATGGAACTACTTTATGATGGATAGAAGTTATATCATGTGAAGTGAATAGGGTTTTTATTTCCAGAAATGTGTGACTTTACCCAAAACAACGGAAACCGAAGCAAGAAAAATCCAGATCCATTGAAATATTTTGTTTCATTCACCAGAAGTCAGTGTATAAGAATAAGTATATTACCAAGTATGGTGGGGTAGATGGGTTGGCATAGGAGGCAAGTATCATATCTCTTGTGACATCTAACACTGTCCAAACTCCCACTTCAGCATCTGGAAAAAGATATAAGTATTATTTTAATATAAACATTAGCTATATTAGATTAGGATTAAAAGAAAAAAAAGAAAAAAGAGATTTCTACAAAACATTAGAGTAAAACACACAAGTAAGAGCACAAAGTGACAATGGGCACCAGAGACTAAATAAAGGTGACATTAAAGCACCTCAAACTATTGGATATAAACAAACAAACAAACAAACAAAGACATGTTGTTTGATCTGCCCTTTTCATTACCACAATAATTGGTGTCGCTTCGTCGACAAAATCATCGCTTCATTTCCTACTTCCTGTTTAGCATTTAGCACTGAATGAAACAATTAGTACAGACCAGGTATTGTATCGACGAATAAATACCATGTGAAATATTGACTTTGTTCACAGTTTATAGAAGGCGTAAAAAAAAATTAAGTCCAAATAAGTGATAGATCATGCTTGTGGTACTGACGGGAATTTATCACATTGCATATTTTACATACCCCTCCTGTTCATGATTAAAATTTCCAACATAATTTTTTTCCGGGGAGGGGCTGACCCCCTTCAGATCACTGCCATTTCTAGACTTTTTCTCAACTGAATAAAATCGGGACGATTAAATTCAAATACACCAACATTCACCTTGGATTTAAATGCTTACTTCTATTGAATAAGCTAATGAAATGTGGTGGATTGGCAAAACACACAAACAACAAAGGTAAGCGTCAGCAGTTTTTTACCAGCTTAACATGTCAACCTAACTTTCAGCTCTAAATGACGTGGAGGGATGTTGAAGATTAACCTTTTGTGATTGCAGTTAATCGTGAATTAAGAATCAGTGAAACACGTGGTGTGTCAGGTAATGATCGATGATAGGTAAAAAGTTCACACCCCTACTTTAGATATATTGAATGAGTATATGAAAGCAAATTCTTCTTTAATATATGTATTTTGCAAAAAGACTCATCAATGAACTATAATTGCTTATATTATTGATGGACTTGTTAGAAATGTTGCTATATTTAACTGAGCAACAGTATCTACTAATAGCCCCACTATTGACCTTTTGACAGAGCAGTTCCATGGTAAGAAAGGAGATATGATTTTATTTACTACTAATGTTATTGATTATTCTCTGAAATTTCATTAAATAAAGTGGGATTATCACATCGAATCTGTTTATTCAGAAATAACAATGATATTAATAAGTAATACAACACCCATCAATAAACCAGAACAAAGGCAACGCCAAAGCGTAGCGAATCCCATCGAACAGAAATGGCTGGCATTTTTACAAACGAATAGCAAATATCATAAAACAACACACCAGAAAGGCCACCATTTTCAAAATGGTTGCTCACTAGCCAAGTTGTCATCAGAAGAAATAATATGCTTTTAAGTAGCCACCTCTAAAATTTTTGAAAAATCATACACGTACTTGTAAAATAACACACATAAAAATGGTGGCCATTTTTCGAAATGGCCGACTACTCCCCAAAGTTTAATTAGACAATGTGCCATGCTTAAAGCATTCACATATCAAATATGAACAAAATCGCTCCACTACTTTTCGAGTTATAGTAAAATACGTTAAAATGGCCACCTTCTACCAAAAGTGTCATTAGAAATAGACAGTGTGACATGCTTATTGTATTCACATACCAAATATGAACAAAATCGCTCTACTACTTTTTGAGTTATAGTAAAATACGTTAGAATGGCGGCCATTTTTCAAAAAAATTTTCAAAATGGCCGCCTTCTACCAAAAGTGTCATAGGACAGTGTGCCATGCTTATAGTATTCACATACCAAATATGAACAAAATCGCTCCACTACTTTTCTAGTTATAGTAAAATATGTTAAAATGGCGGCCATTTTTCAATTTTTTTTCAAAATGGCCACCTACTACCCAAAGTGTCATAGGACAGTGTGCCATGCTTATAGTATTCACATACCAAATATGAACAAAATCGCTCCACTACTTTTCGAGTTATAGCAAAATACGTTAAAATGGCGGCCATTTTTCAATTTTTTTTCAAAATGGCCGCCTTCTACCAAAAGTGTCTTTAGACAGTGTGTAATGCTTATAATATTCACATACCAAATATGAACAAAATCGCTCCACTATTTTTTGAGTTACAGCAAAAATCGTAAAATGACGAGTAAAGGCCGCCATTTTTCAAGATGGCTGCAATGTGCTTCTTTAATATCTACATTTGTAGCATTATTAATGTCCTTTATAATTTTTTAAATTCAAAACATATTGCTATTTGAAATCGGCTTTCGAGCAGAACTTCTACCCCCATAGGGTATATGTGTACAAAATATGAACAAAATCGGGCCAACGGTATTTGAGTTATTGCCCGAACGGACGGACGGACGGACAGACGGACAGACGGACGGACGGACGGACGGACGGACGTACGGACGTACGTACGGACGGACGGACGGAGGTGTTCCCTATATCCCTCCGAACTTCGTTCGATGGGATAATAATTAAGAGACAAGGTTTGCGATTGTTAAAGTGGTAGGTATATTAGTTAGAAGAAGAGTGCTTCTCCCCTCTTAAGATATTAATCTACAAAGTGGCCTAAAAAGATGAAACCCATGAATAAAAAATGCAAAAACTTTTATTCACATTGAAAAACCTACTACATGAAAGACCTGAGTGAACCCAAGTCTATAGCTTTTGAATGGCAAAGTTTCAAACATTAAACTTGAAATCTAATTTAAAAAACAGCAACTCCCTGGAGTAGCAAATCCCACTGAACAAAACATTTTATCAAATATTATTTTTAATATTTCATAAAAGAAATATCAAGGCAGTAGTATTGTCTCCTGTTGACAAAATCTACATCCATGACATGACATGACATGACATGACATGACGCCCCATACCCATAAGGCATCAAATCTGATAATTGGTGTTTGACTCATTTTGAAATATAATTCTCCTGGCAGCCATTTTGAATTAGCAGCCATCTTTGAAATCTCTTCTGGAGCAGAGTCTTATACCTATCTAAAGCAAATATGATGACTGGTTTTTCAGTCATCAAAAGATTATATTTTTATGGAGGTAATATTTCTTAACTCAGCAGCCATCTTGAAAATTCCTTCTTGAACATATATTCTATGTCATAAGACATGATCCTTTATATTTGAACCAAATTTAACACCTGGTATATGAGTCATCAAAGAATAAAAAATGACAGCCATATTGAATTGAGCAGCCATACTGGGAATTCCTTCTCAAGGAAGGTCCTATTTCCGTAACACATTAGCTTATAAAATATAGACAAAATCTGATAAGTGGTCTTTGAGTTAAACCAGGCACAGGACGTGAACGAGATCACACCATCAAATAGGCACACACTATGAACCAGGAAAACTGTTCTCCTATTATGTTTACAAATTTCAAGAACAAGAAAACAAGATGGCCGCCCAAAAGTTAATCAGCTCTAGTACTTGATATCCCCTATCATTTGTGTAAATTTGAAGGAAATCCCATGAGCGGTTTTCCTGAAATGGCGATGACAAGATTTTTTGAAAAACCTTCAAAACGGCCACCAGAAAACAAGATGGCCGCCCAAAAGTTAATCAGCTCTAGTACTTGATATCCTCTATCATGTGTGTAAATTTGAAGGAAATCTGATGAGCGGTTTTCCTGAAATGGCAATGACAAGATTTTTCGAAAAACCTTCAAAATGGCCGCCAGAAAACAAGATGGTCAGCCAAAAGTTAATCAGCTCTAGTACTTCATATGCTCTGTAATCTCTTCGAATTTGGAGAAAATCTGATGAGCAGTTTTCCTTGAACAGCGATGACAAAAAGCGGGACGATCACGATCACGACCACGATCACGACCACGACCAGTATGACGACTATATCCCACTGATGGTGTGATAAAAAATCTGTAGTCTTATTATATTGGAGTTATCAAAGATTTTTTAGGGGAAAATGGCGGCCATTCGACCACGATCACGACCACGACCAGTATGACGACTATATCCCACCGATGGTGTGATAAAAAATCTGTAGTCTTATTATATTGGAGTTATCAAAGATTTTTTAGGGGAAAATGGTGGCCATTTTGAATTGAGCAACCATATTGGAAAACAACAGCCTACTTTATAACAGAAGTGATATTCCAAAAGACATCAGCATATATTTAGAAAAAAATTGTTAACCAATGTTTAATGAAAACACAAAATTAAATCCTTTTTTTATCGACAAAGTTATTCCATTTTTTGGGGTCACCCTGTACATAATGATGAAATCAAGAATTAGAGATTTAAAATGTTGCATGATCGACATATTAAGATGGATGGCCTGACACCCTGGGTCAAAGCCTCAATTACGACATGGGCTAAAACCATGAGATATACATACCATACTTAGACTAATTATCCAGAAATCAAACAACCATTATTCTGTTATTTCACTCATATTTTAATATCTCTAAAAGGTGGTAGGTGTTTGTATTAGATTACATTCATTTGTTAATTCTGTATCTAATAAATCTAATGGAAATATAAAAGATATTCCTTGTACATCTCGTGAACATAACAACTGACGAGAGTAGATTAATACGTATTAAGAAAGGAACTTAACAACTGTATCAGTGAGGGACACATGTAGAAAAGCGACAAGCAGATTTCTATTTTTGTCTCATTTGATTTTGAAATAGTTACTGAATATCCTATAGTTGAATTGAATATTGCAAGAGATAAAAATAAGAATGGAGTCCAACATGACCAACCAAACAGCTGCAGAAAATATGGACGTTAATTCTGATATTATATACGGCATGCTGAGTCTCATATTCGTGGCCATTATGTGGTTCGGAAATGGACTGACGATTTTCATAATCTGGAAATTCCAGCATCTACAAACTGAAACAGCGCACTTTATCGTAAGTTTATCGTCTGCAGATTTCGTGATGGGCATCACAATGTTAATGGGTAGCGTCGAATACTTCATGAACACAGCAGGCATGTTATATCTGTTTGACCAAGTATATTCTATACGCAACTTCTGGACAGGCATCATGTCTGAGCCTCCTTTGTATTGGGATTGACAGATACATTGCTATACTCCATCCCCTACGGTACAACAGTATAGTTACAAGATCCAGGGTCGTCAAAGGTGTCATATTCAACTGGGCGTTGAGTATATTATCCGGATGTGTTCTAATACTCTGGCATAATCCATTGGAGGAAATGAATTGTTACTGGCATAAGATCATCCCCCTGTATTACATGACACTTGTAACCGGCCTACCCTTTAACTTCATAATGATCACGATCACTGTGCTCTATAGCATAATATTCTGGGAAGCACAAAAGCAATACCGCATCATTAAAGTACTGGAGAGTGCAGCTCAAGAAGCCCAATCACAGAAAAACAAAGCAAATATAAAATCTGCAAAAGTTTTAGCGATAGTAGTTGGACTTTTCATTTTGTGTTGGTTTCCATATTTTATCTGCATCACATTGAAAACTGCCTATGCTGGGACCAACAAAAACATACCTACAATTTTCTTTGATATTACAGGATTGATGGCAGCTGCAAATTCTCTGTTGAACCCATTTATTTATGGTTGGAAAAATCAAAAATTCAGACAAGCATATAAAAGAGTATTAGGATGTAAATGGAACCAATGAATGATCAACGGATTCGTGAGATGTGACATTTCAAATCGCGACATTTGACACTTGACAGAGACACGTGACCCCTAACAGAGACACATGACACCTAACAGTGACACTTGACACAGATTTATATCCGAAATGGATGATCAGAAATTAAGTCAGTAAAAATATATCCTCAGCATCAGTGCAAATAATGAATTGGGGTTTGATATGGGAAAGCATCCAGTTCATTAGGATTTGCTATTTTGTGTTTTCTATTAATTGCATGTAAAGGGTGTGAGGTCAGATGAACTGGTCATTTTGAAGTCATAGTATTTGGACCTGCTTATTCCAATCCTAAGATGTATCAGTGTCATATGCATGTTATATATTATATACATGTTATTGTAATAAACTTATATCTTACCCTCATTCAATTTAGCGACTGTCTTGGTTTCTATGTTTATGCTTATAATATCCTGTAAAAGAAATAGAGATTTATCCATTCAAACCAGCAGACTATGTAACGGATTGAATCTGTGCACTGTATATTGTTGTCCTAATTTACATAAAAAGAGATATTGTACAGTGAATGTTACATTTTGTTATGTTGTAATGTTCACTCCACAGTGGAACACCATTTTGAGGTATCAAAGCTGTTCCACGTGTGTACTGAACAGGCCCGTAGCCAGGATTGTCAAGAGGGGTTCACTTTTTTTTAATTCCAGGGAGGTTCACTTTTGAAAACTTTGGCTCAAAGATGTCTAAAATCACTTGAAAAGTGCTCAAAATGGTGAAAAACTGCATGATTTTGAAAGAAATTTTGGCCAGGAGGAAGGGAAACCCGAACCACCCTCCCTGGCTACAGGCCTGAATATGAATATAGAATGGTGTTCCTGATAATCTGCAATTGATAAAATGACATCGGGACTATTTTACTTAATCTGAACTTGTTTGCTATCTTTATGCTGTGCGTCTCTGCTAGCATGTCTTTTAGATGAGAATATTCATCAGACAAGAAGATAGAGAAATTCCAATTTTTCGAGTACATTTGATAGAATATTTATAAGTAATAAATTTATACTTACAACTTTGCTACCCCAGGTGGAACTCATGAATAGAGTCTTGTTGTCTGTTGCCCAGCAACGGGTTGGAAATTCCAAGGAATAAATGCCTGGGAATTTTGAAATTCCATCTGAAAATAAATCAAATCTGCAAACAAATCTGCAAAGTTGATCTGTTAGGTGTTCTGAATTATGATTAAACATGTCACCTTTATGATTAAACAAGTCACATTTATGATTAAACATGTCACCTTTATGATTAAACATGTCACCTTTGTTCTTTTCAGATCTGTAGCTTTTGAAACAGAATTCAGGGGTTTCATTAACAGCAGGCAACATGCAATTTTCACTGGTTGTTTTCACAAAAACGCCTGTTGTTTTTATGGACTTTTCCACTTTTCCATGTTAAATTGATGATTTCCACTAATTTTGCCTGTTGTTTTCATTTATTTGGCCTTTTGTGAGAAATTCTAGTAAAACCTCTGGATTGATGAGCTGAGTATCAGAATCAGCAATTACCATTGAATTTTGTAAACACACATTAAAACCAAATTTATTTGTGAATTGGCTGTCATTATCTAATCTAATCTTTTGATTACTATTAGTAGCCAGCAAAATGAATGATTAACTAGTCAAAATGTTCTTAGTAAAAAACACATACCTTCACCTTGGAAACAATCACCAACAATGGTAGTCAAATTTTTTGAAGCCCAGTCACACTGTAATATCAAAAGAACAACTTAGAAGTAAAGCCATAATCTTCATCCGCTTGACTTTTAAGTACACCATCTCAAAATACATGTAAACTACATACACACTGTATTTTGAACAATGTTTCTTTGTTAATTATTACATTTATATTGCCATTCAAAGAAGATACATCCAAAAATCATTGATCAATTTAAATTTACCTTGTCGAAAGACAAATTCACAGGATATGATATGAAACAAAATTGATTTACCTCAATCAAGTTGGCACAAGTCATATGAGGTCCATATGTGGCATTTTGTAAGTACACTAGTTTTTTGCCATCAGGAGTGAATCGTGGGGAGCGTACTGATTTGTCCTTTTCACTAAGCTGCGTACAAGTTGTTGACTCCAGGTCAATGTGGTAAAGAGCATTCCTGCAAAGAGTATCAGTAATACTGAACAATTTACAAAATATATAATAACATCTTACAATTTCCATGTGTTTCTGTGTTTGAGTAGCCAATAACATGGGAAGGTTGCAATTTCCGAGTGTTTCTGTGTTTGAGTAGCTTATAACATGGGAAGGTTGCAATTTCCATGTTTTTCTGTGTTTGAGTAGCTAATAACATGGTAAAGTTGCCAATCCTCCTTGGAAAAGGTTCATGCAGCCTGCCCAGAGTCATTTACCAAGCATGCATCTCTGCCACTTGCCTCCTCTATGGGCAGTATATCAGACCCTGTCTTAAATTCCCACAGAACAAGCCCATAAACAACACTTTACCCAGCAATCATGAATCATCACTGGTGCTTACCACATTTATGGACAGTAAACAAGACCCAGTCTTAAATGCCATATGGAACCAGCCTGTGGACAGTAAATAAGACCCAGTCTAAAATGCCATATGGAACCAGCCAATGGACAGTAAATAAGATCCAGTCTTAAATGCCATATGGAACCAGCCTGTGGACAGTAAATAAGACCCAGTCTTAAATGTACCACAAGCAACTCTTGAACCCAGAATGTCTCACTAATGATTACTATGGACAGTATATAAAACCAAGTCTAAATCTCCATTCATCAGCTGACAAACAACACCTTAACCCAGCATGCATCACTGATGCTTACCTCCTCTGTGGACAATATATAAGACCCAATTTGAAAGGTTCATTGGTCCAGCCTACAAACACAACACCGGAGTCACCTGGGGTCCAGATTGCCTGCAAGAGAAAAATAACAATATGAGATTTCATTATATGTACTAACAATACTGTATGAGTGGTAATTATAGTAAAACATGCAATATGAAAACCTCTGTGATTAGGACACATCTGTAAGTAGAAGACTTTTCAGAGTTCCATGACCAATCGACTTAATGTTAAATAAACCTCGATAAGTGGAACACCTCCCAAGTTGAACATTTTTAGAGCTCCAGAAGGTGTTCCACTTTCACAGGTTTTATACTGTAATTTGGACTCGGAATATACCATAACATTTGGCTTTTTTGTAAATTAAGTAGAGTTGAAAAAGTGTAATTATAAAAACACTGATTTTGGTTTGATTAATCCTGTATGGCAATATATTCATAAAAAGACTTATTCATTACCTGACCAGCAGACATATCCATTTCAGTGTTCAAAACCTTTGTTGTATCCAATACCCTTGTAGTGGCTGCTTCTATGTCAAACACACATAGAACTGGGTGGCATTTGTCTACAAACTGTTCCCCCCACATCTCCCTAAACACATGCTCCTCACCGCGCAGAGGAGGATCTTTTGATGAGTCGCTATTAGATTCGGGTTTCTTCTCAAAAAATGATTCTGTTTTAGGCTGTTTTTTCTCTGCCACGTAGAGTAGGAATTTCTCTGATTTTGACCATTGCAGAGTTCCAAAGTGACCTAAAACAATTGACATGTAAGACATTTAATTAATATGACAGAAATCTATGTAATATTGTAGGGTATTTAGTATTTTAGTTTTAAACCATTTTAGGTATAAAATTATGCGGTTTTTTTTTTATTCTTATTTCATTCATTCACATGTTTCAAAATAAAGTTATGATTACAGAAACTATTTTTCAACGTTTCTTCAATATTTTTCATTCCTTTTGCAAATCGTAAATGGTTTTCTTTACAACCAGTGCCTTATATTAAGTCTCTTTGTCTTTTTCTATTTTCCCTAGTTTCTCATTATCACTTAAATCATTATTTTTCAAAATATATTGTATAAAATTATGAGAATCAGGTGGTACTTTTGAGAGGTTGAGGATTTGATTTTAGTAAAAGTACATACCATCTTGGTCATAAATCTTTCCATGGATGTCTAAAGATTTTACATCAATATTCTTTTCCTTGTTTTGTGTATTCCAAATCTGAAAGTTAATAAGTATGTGAATACAATGGCTTCATAGAGGATATGAATAACAACCCTCCCCCTTCTTTGTCTTAGTTGAAAGATGGATACAGTGGGTAAACATATTCATTTAAACATTGTAAAATATTGTGACTTTTATATAATGAAATATTAGAACTTTCAAATATCAGAACAAATAGTCAGAAAAACTTAAAAGATTTGCCAATAAGTCTATCTTGCTATGTTCATGTATTCCAAGCTCTGTAGACTTTTTAATACTTTTTAAGTTCTGTAGATTTACATACTTTTAAGCTCTATTGACTAACATAATTTTTAATATATGCAGACTTTACATACCTCAATATATTGCTTCTCATCTTGTTTATCAGACTTGACAGATCTGATAATTACCCTGAGCTTTCCACTGGGAGACTGGACATTCCATACTCTGTAATAAAGTAAGGTTGATACTGTGAAAGGGTTATGTACTGGGGGTCTTACTGTAGATACAGTGTTTATCCCGCATGAAATACATTTCTTTAACTATTTGAGGAAGGAGGAATAGAATTGGAATTGACTCACTGTATTGTTTCTAAAATAATTTTGAAAGTCCAGAAAGAAAATATGTATTCAATATAGTGATTTGAATCATTTCTCATACAAATCCAGGTTACATGTTGGTTAAAACATGGGAGCCACAATTTAATCCATACCAATATATTTTGGAAGAATGAATACAGGATTTATTTTGAATAAAACTATAATTAGAAGCAGACACCAGCATTTAGCGTAATTGAATTTTGCAATATGATAATCCTAGAAAAATACAACATGAGATTGATATACATGAATGAGAATATTATCTTTTACTTATTACAAGTAAAGATAATGTACATGTACCTGTATACACAAAGTAAAACCTGTTTAAGTGAACACCTCTCTCTAGTGAACACCTGTCTCTAGTAGACACCTTTCCTCAGCACATACTCTATTGACTTCTGTATGAATTACTCTCTATGTAGTGAACACCTACTTACACTGAACATTGTTTCCCAGAAAAAAATGGTCAATATAAACAGTTTTTCTGTATGCATAATAATGTATAACCTACTCTGATTTTAGTTCAGTTGGTGCAGATCTGGCAAGCACCTCTATATGGTTTTCCTGGCTGATATAGTGGCTTCGAGAAAATTTCACATTTTCACTTCTCTCAATATCCCGTTGTGACCAGATAGATGTCACTGTAGTTAATGATGTGTTGTCTCCAAAACTGATCTCTCCACGTGTGACACTCGGGGAGCATGCTAGGCCTTTATAGATATCCACAGCATTACTTGTAGCTTCTTCTATCTGAAACAATAAAGCAATTACGGTAATACATATACATGTACAAGTACATAGCTTCAGTAGGTGTTATCGATTTGTAACTTTTTAGAATGCAAAACGTGTTTCTGTCTCACTAATTACCTTGCTCATATTCGATTCCTTTCTTCCAGTATGTTTACATGTAGATTGTTTACGAAATGTATATTCCATAGCTACATTTCTTTTGAAGCCTTTGTTTACATGACAAAAACGCAGGTGGGACTTAACAAGCTGAGGTACATGTATATTCCAGATGTAACGTTGATGTCTTAGTGCAACAATCATTACTATACAATCATGTGATTGTTCTCAAAATGGTCTTGGTCTTTGATTTCATAACTTTCCACAGTCAGCACCATCTATCCTGATACTTATAATATAAAAACTAGATAATGGCAACTCTGCGGAGTAGCAAATCCCAACGAACAAAATATCAATTACCGAATTCCAATCAATTATACTCATTACTTTGGTTAAAATTGAAAAATTTAGATTTTAGAATTGCGAATTCCTGCAAAGCAGCCATTTTGAATTTTCTGAGGTACAAATCTGAAAAATAATAGCATAATTGTGATCTACTCCAAAGTTTCTTCAATTTGAGTATAATATAGCCATACTTTGAAGGGATCGAAAAATGATTGTGAAATCGTACATTAGACGGCCATTTTGAATTTTACGAGGCTCGAATCAGAAAAAAGATACAATATTTTAAATCTACTCTTAATTGCCTTTCATTTGAGTATAATAAAGCTATACTTCAGAAAGATCTAAAAATTAGCGAAAATTTCTGTTTTCCTGACCCCCCATACACGGCCCCTGGGGGTCAGGATGAAAAACACAGAATATATGTGAAATAGATAGATGTTGCGAATATACTACCAAAATTTCAAACAATAATATTAATTACTTTGGTTTAGAATGAAAAATTTATGATTTTTGCGAAAAAGTCCCGTCATTTTTAAAGCGGCGGCCATCTTAAAATTTTAATGTGTAATGACCCAAGGGCTTTGTATAAAAAACCTCCTACCCACGTACCCTCGTACCCACGTACGTGGGTCCTGACCCAGTCTTTAAAGAGTTAAATTTTTAAATGTTTAAAACATTATTCAATCTCAGTTTATCCTGAATTATAGATGAATTTATGCATCCATATGCCTTTATTTATAGGTCTGACATCTCTCTAGTAAAATAAAATAAAGCCGGAATTGCATAAATGTTCATTATTTTTGAGCTATTTGATTTATGTTTTTGATATGTCGAAATGTTTTTTTGTTGATCGGGCAGTCTTACCTGTATAACACATCAGTGCTGATTAGCAATCTCCTAGCCTTCGTTCAGTGCAATCCGTGCCTCCTGTTACCTCATTCAGATTGTAAATTTCCCGGGAAGTTTACCCTTGTCCAAAAGTTGACATCTTTTTAAAAATATATTTCTTAGAGTTTCCAACCAATTAAATTCACCACATTTTATTAGATGTTTATTTCAAATGTTATTAGAATTCATTCTTACGAATATTATACGTTATTAACGTATGTTAGTCAAAGATTTGGTGTCGTTGTTGTCCATTGTATTCACGTTTTACGCGCAAAAAGCTAGAAACTACAAAGCTGAACCTTTATCATTCAAACCAGTTTTACATCAAATCATTGTCAAAATAAAACTCTACTCTTCATATTACCTAATTATGGATCAAACGGCCTTGAATAATGTCGAAGTTTACAAAACCAAACTTACACTCCCCTGCATAAGTTTGGCAACTCTAACTTTTAATTCCATCTAAATGATTCACTGAACTAGTGCGCACAATTATCCTTAAATTGTGCCAAAAGGCGATTAAAAACGAATATAGCGAATCCTTCTACTTTTTCAAATATTTTGTTATTCAATTGCGCCACGGTTAAACAGAAATGCAGCCTTTATTATTCCTTGAGATCGTGTGAATTGATCACTCTATCACTTTGTATCTCCAATATGATGTTAAATTAAATAAAAGACATAAGACAAATTACACGTATAGTTCAAATCTGTCGTGCAAACAATGAATACTTGTAATATCGTTTGAAAGAATAAAAAGTATATGTGATAAAAATCGAAACTACAGGGTGTTAAAAAACAGGACCGATGAAAAGTTGAATAACTTCGTCAATCCAGAATCATTCAGGTCATTCAATGTGAATTTTGTTGTGAAAGTTTGACCATATTCTGCTCATGGAGTCAAAAACTACAGCACTTTACAACACATGCCCCATGTGGCCAATTTGCGCCAAGCAATAGATTGGTTGTACACTGTAAGACTGCCCGATCAACAAAAAATCGCTTCGATATATCAAAAACAACACTAAAATAGCTCAAATGAACATTATGCAATGCCGGCTTTATTTTATGACGAGACAGATGTCCGATCTAGAAATAGAGGCATATGGGTACATAAATTCATCCATAATTAAGCATACATTGAGATAGAATAATGTTTAAAAAATGTTAAAGATTTAACTCTTTAAAGACTGGGTCAGGACCCACGTACGTGGGTACGAGGGTACGTGGGTAGGAGGTTTAGCCTGACCCAAGGGCGCCCCAGGGGAATAAATAGCTCACAACCATGAGCATAGGTCCAACAAGCCAGTTAAAGAAATTGAAAGAAAGTGTGCTAAATTCGATGTCCCGAGTGGGAATTGAACCCAGCTTGGATGTAGTAATAACTTGCTATCAAGGGTCGTTACAAATGCATCTATAATTCATCATAAACTAAGAGTAAGATTTAATAAACTAAGATCTTTAAAATTGAACCCTTCAAAGACTGTATCATGTCCCACGTACGTGGGTAGGTGGGTATGAGGTAGGAGGTTTTTTATACAAAGCCTATTTTTTATGTTTGAAAGACATATATTTTCACTGTCTTGCATAATTATACATAAGTGTTATCCACTGAATTTCGAAGTGTGTGATTTCTTTGTTTTGGGCAATTTCACACATGGGTCTATTTTAACATTTGCTTATATTTTCAATTCACGCAGTCTGGATTTCAAAAACTGGGTGTCCATCAAAAAGATGTGAAATAGAGACACTTAGCGGAACTTCAAATACTAATACATTATGGGTTTTCAAAAGCTGTTGCTGTTTTGCTGACCGTCATCATCTTTGATTTGAACAAGAAATTCAAACCCACAAAACATGAGATTTCGCAGCTAGTCTACCTTGTCAGTTTCCATTTTCAAATTCCTCCCTTGCTGTTGGTCTGCTGCTGGTACAGTTGTACTTGTTTTCCACTGGTACTTTACTCCTGGTTATGAAGGTAAAGGTATAGAAGAGTACATGTACATGTATCTCCTCCTGTAGCATGAACACCCCACTTAATCTAAATGCCTAACTTACTACTAAACGAAAACATAATTTGTATTATAGTTTTGCTAATATTTATGTTATTTCCAAATAATTAGAACTTAAAAATAATAAATTGTTTGATTCATATTATTTTATATTTCGAGGTAACAAAAAAGAGCTGATAACTCTACATAAATGTTAAGTATCAATAAAAATTTTAAAAGTTTGCCATCTACCGGCTCTGACAGCGCCATCTAGTGAAAAGATCACCATGTCTTCAAATTTACTAAAATCTCTGACTAAAAGTATAATATCAGCGCGTTACACATGTATTTGTCCTCGTAAGTATTATATATGTATACCATATAAATGGATCTAACTTTTGAAATGTAATATCGCACATTAGAATGTCAAAGAAGTGCATAAATTAAATCAATAGAAATTTTTCTAAATATTTAAAAAAATTCTACATTCAGTATCTCTAGGCTACTTATGCATAATTTTTTCACATGCTATCTATTGCAAGACTCTATATGCCTGGTACAACCGTCACCATGTTATTAATGGTAGTGTTATCGTGAAAGCCTGGTATAACTGTGACAATGCTATATATCATATTGCAAGTCCTGTCATGACCGTGGTAATGTAAAGCCTTATGTGGCAATGGTTGTAAGGCCTGTCATGACCATGGTAGATTAACAATACCACGGTCATGACAGGCCTTGCAACCATTGTCACAGTCATATTTGGCTTGACATTAGCAAGGTCATGACAGGCCTTGCAACCCTTGTCACAGTCATATCAGGCTTTAACATTAGGCTTTACATTATCAGGCTTGAACATTACCAAGTTCATGACAGCCCTTGCAACCCTTGTCACGGTCATATCAGGCTTTAACATTAGCACGATTATGACAAGCTTTCAACCATTGTCACAGTCATACCAGGCTTTAACATTACCACGGTCATGACAGGTATTACAATATAATACAGCATTGTAACGGTTATACCAGGCTTTCACGATAACACTACCACGGTCATGGCAGGATCCTTGCGCAACTTAAAAACACATAATAAACACATAATAAACTTTTTGACGGTTGTGCCAGGCATAAGTCTTGCAACAGATAGGGTCTCAATTTTTTTTGTCGTCTACTGTTTTGAGTAGTCTACTCTATGTCTGCTATCAACTTTGGGAATTATTTCCGAATAAATTATGAGCACTACCGAGTGAGATTATATATGGTATATTCATATCAGTGTTTTCAGTATGTTTGTCCCTAAGAGTGCGTCCCTGGGACGTGCTGATTTTCCAAAAGTGTGTCCCCCTCAAAAAAGTGCGTCCCATGAAAAAAGTCACTTTTTTACACTGGAAGAAATAAAATTGACGAATGAAATTAAATCGTTTTTGTTATCGATTGGTCTAAATCAGCTTTTTAAACACACCTAGTAGGTCATTGAATGATACAGATACCATCACTTGTTAGAAATGTTAATATTCAATGATTAAATACGCCTTTTCATGCATATTTTGAAGCAATTTGCTATTTATTTTGATAATCCGAAAAATCGTCTTAAATTAAATGTTCATGTGATCGTGCTTCACCATTAGAAAATGGTTTAAATCAGCTGGGCCAATCATAGGACTCGATCATCTTGATTACCACTCAGATATGTTCTGTAGCTGCTAATTGTCCTATCACATGCCTCGTACTATTTTGATGGGAAGGAAACTTCGAAAGAAAATTTTATTTCTTTTTTTAGAAGTAGAATGTCCTTCAATTATTTAGCGGATTTTGACCAAATGAAGGGACTGAAGATAAGATCTTATTAATACATTCATCCAAAGTTGATTTTTGCATATGACTTGCACTGATTTTATTTTATTTCCAAGTCCATCAAAATTTTTATTTTGTGTTTTTGTAATGTTGGGACAGCGTTATTGAAAACATAGCATATACAAGAAACCAGATGTTATCTCATTTCAATAATCTACTCAGATACTGAAGAAACAGGATATAAGAATTGTAAAAATAGAAAAAACTGTTCTTTGATGTGCACTTTTTCTTTCTTTTGGCTGCCACTTTTGTTTGAGGCGATTTTTAAAATTTGTTGCTCGTTCACTTATGATATTTGATTGGAAGACAGAATGGTGGAGAAAATATACTAAAAACATGTGGTTCCATCTCTAGAACTTTATCTTCACCTTAAAACTGCCCTTAAATGTTGGGGTAATACTCATTTTTATCAAATTATTTACTTTTTTAGAATTTTCCTCACAGTGCAAGGGGATTGCAGGGTGCTTTGAAATCTGGTAGTTGGTAAAATGCTTATCAAACAGAATATAAACATTGAATATGTTGAATAGCATGAAAGAAACTGGCTTTCTGTTTTTGTCCAATACACTTCACTGAATTTAATGAAAAAAATTATTTTTCAGAAATACAAAACCGAATACATATAAGTAATACAAAATGGAAGGATCATAGAAACAAAATGTCGTAAGTATATAATCTTCATGTCTATTCACAAGAAATCTATCACAATGGTATTAATGCTTTATTTGAGATAATGAACAGCGAAAGAATCAATCTGACACAGGTGCTCTCAGCAAAATTTGGAGATTTCTTTTGGGTAGGGGTACACCGACCTGACACATGAATCATGTTGCATCACTTATTGGTCATATGGGCTATCATTGGAAAACCATTTTAACTATCTCTAAAGTGATATCAATGCCAAGGTGTTTGATTGCATGTTATGACATCACAATGGTAGAAATAAGTAAAGATACATTCAAAATTGAAGAACAATTGAATGAAACGGAAGAACTGAAGAGTTGAATTCAGGGTACTTGGCACAGTGGTCTCGCCCCCCAAAAAATTGAGTTGCTAAAATAATGGCACCATTTGGTACCGTTGTTTAGCTCACATGCAGCCCTTTAATGATTTTGAGATAAATAAATTTGAAGACAACCACCCCTTCAAACTGCCTGTTGTAGAAAAACAATATGAAAATAGCATTCTATAAGTAGTTCCTCAAATCGCTCTGCTAAAATATATCATTCACTCATCTTGGAAATGTTTTTAAATAAATCAGTACCTGTCCTATAAAACTGATCCTCTTTTCACAGACCAAATGCAAACTGGCCCTGTGCTGGGCTCCGCCAGTGCAGGAAAGGGAAAAGTGTTTTATTTGTGCTAAAACCGCATCACTAACAGTAACCACTAGTATCCCTACCCCGGACTATATTCTATTTAGTCTTATATACAGGTCTTATTGACATATAATAGTGTAAAATTATTTTGTTTTTTACTTTTAGTGATCCTGCTGTTGTGGTTGTCAATGAAGACCTGATTGTAGCATGGCATCCTGAGCAGCAATTTCCTTATGAACACACTAAACCTATACCCAGAAATCAACAACATATGAGCCAGGTAAGTTGTAGATATAAAGAAGTTATTCACCAGGAGGTATTTGATGTATGGGGTATATCACAATGATGATATCAATATTTCCTGGAGGAATGCAGTGACAGAGGGAAATATTAATATCATTTGAAATTTCTCATCCCTGATATCATCTCTATCCTAAATATGTGATTTACCAGTCACTATTATATACCTGAAATTGCTCTGACCATGGTATAAGATCACATATTTACCCAGAATTCAACTGCATATATGATCAATTAAAGAACAGTTCAACTAGATATGAGCACATCTTTAACCAGAATACAAGTTTACTGAAACAAACTTGATCTATTATTTTCAAAAACACATTGCCCAGCACTTCATGGAAATCATATGTTATTATTAAAATATGATACCTACTTCTGTTTTATTTTTTAGGGTGATTCTGCACTGAAAGTGCAACATATCTTAGATGAACAGAATAAGTATCACTCAGCGGGACCATCTGATGAACAACTGCAACAGATATTCTTCACTACCAAACATAAATGGTTTCCACAGTAAGTCCCAACATCTCATTCAGGGGTTTCATTAGCAGCATGCAACAGGCGATTTTCAGGTTGTTTTCACAAAATCGCATGTTGTTTTTAGGGACTTATCAACTTTTCCATGTTAAAATCATTTCCATTAATTTTGCCTGTTGTTTTCATTTATTTAGCCTGTTGTTGAGAAATTCTAGTGAAGCCAAATATCAGTCAAAATTTTGAGGAAATATTTTGAGTTTGTTGTTACCACCAGAAGTGGAGACATAGTCTCCAATTATTTGAATATGGTGTATAATGGTTGGTTCTTGGTGGTTGCTGTTTGGCAGTTGGTGTTTGGTGTCTGAAACAAACGGCATGCTAATGCCTTGTTGAAAATTAAGGTCCCTCTGAAAAATTGGAGCTCTGTCCTCTAAAAAGTTAGAACCCCCTCTTGGTAAAACTAGCTACAAGCCTTATTCCTATCTTCTCATGACATCTGGCTCATGCAGAGTGAACTGCATTGATAAACATGTTTCAGTTGACAGTTAAATACTTAAGATTTTATTCTCTAAATTTCAGGAATCAGAAGGCAAGACGAAAAGTAGATCCACCAAAGGAACGTGAAGGAATATAGCAATAAGAGCTATTAAGAAGGATTTCATCTAAGAAGCACTGCTGAATTAGAGAACACAATAGGATAAGATATATGCAGGCAGACTCTTTGGAATCAATAACAATGAACTGCGCCACTGGACCATTCAGTTTATTTAAGATTTTGAAGAGTTGATCAACAATCATTGCAACTAATGATAAAATAACTATTAGATATAGAGCAAAGTAAATATAGAAAATTATGGCGTCCCAAGTCACCATTGAAATAAATTCATTTTATTCAGTACAGAATAAAGGAAGATAAAGGAAGTAGTAAAGCCGATCTTTTATGTAATTGTGATAAATAAAATAAAGTTTTCAAAATTAGTTGAATCAAAAGTCATGTATTGATAATGCACCATTCAAATGTTTGCATGAGATCACCCAATGCGGGGAGGGTTAGGAAGCAGTGCACTTGTATTATCCAAGCAGGTGGGACCTTGACTTGACTTCATTCTGGGAGTATGGACTTTTGAAATGTATATTCCCTGTAGTAGGAATCTTGCCCTTGACTCATATTTGACCAGCTGTTATTACTCCCATGGGTGTCTCACACAAACCTATGAATAGTGCCTAACAATGAACTAAAACTTTCAAATATATTAAAAAGGATACATCCATATTAAATTTAATCTATACATGTGTTCATCTTTGGCACTATGTTTC
Source organism: Owenia fusiformis (assembly GCA_903813345.2). Classification (NCBI taxonomy): domain Eukaryota; kingdom Metazoa; phylum Annelida; class Polychaeta; order Sabellida; family Oweniidae; genus Owenia; species Owenia fusiformis. The sequence goes on along the minus strand of CAIIXF020000005.1, from coordinate 35,507,082 downwards.
CTCGATGTTTTGGAACATCTCATATGAGGCAGTGTCCCATTGCACCTTCATGTAGTTTTACAAACTCAGGTTAATGAAATAAACAACTCAGAACTCAAATGAATCTTTAGTTAATACTAATATAACTTTATTAAACTAAGCATTTATCATTTAAATTGGAAATCATTTAAGTTACACTATTCTGGATTAGTATAAATGAATAAAAACAAAATATCAGGTTTACAACATATGCATAGTTGAAATATTATGGGACACATATTCAGATACTATGGTACATGTTCTGTGGAAAATGTCCATTTCAAAATATAATGCTGGGTTAATAGGCACAAATTATCTAAGCAGGTTTTGGAAGAAATATGAAATATTTATTTACAGAAAAAGGCCTACTTAAAATATTCTCTTTCTAATTAAACTATTTAAAAATGATGATATGGTATCATGATTGTCATAAGCTAAACTAAACAAAGCTATTAATGGCAAGATTTAATATCTTTTCTTTGTACCCAAGTTGTAAAACCCTGAATTTTGGCTTGTAAAGTTTGAATAAAATTCATACAATATCTCTGTGTATGATATCTTCCCTGGGAAGAATATTCTTCCTGAAGGATATGTATGTATGCTTAAAGACCCTTACTTTCAGTTTATTTGATATTTTTTCACAATGTACCATTCACCCTGTATATGCCTGATTTTATTGTTTGCTTAAAACCCTTCGGAAATACCCCTGCCTAAATGCAACAAATACCCTGATATTATAGGATTAAATTTTCCACAGCCTGAGATCTGGTTTGTTAATAGCTGTTACATATTTTAGGGTATTTCTCCTATAACTCCCTGTTCAAACATACACTGCACATAAACAACTAATGTTTACAATAAACAATGGGCACGACTAACTGTATGCATGGGCATTCAATATAATCTATTGAAAGCCCATGCTGTATGTAACAATCATTTTACGCATTTCAAACATACAATGTACATAGAAGTTTTATGATGCACCACTTTAAAAATGATTTTGTGGGCTATTCTACAAGTGCTGGCTGTGGCTGGACTTGTGTTTGTGGGGGTGGGGCAAAAGTTTCTAACTGGGCTGGGGCTGTCTGTGTGGAGTAGGGCACCTGTGGACGCAGGCTGGACTGCGTGGTGGAATTGTGGGGGTGCCACGTCATACATGATGACACACTGTCTCTGTAACCAGTCGCAGACTGAATTCTACCCTGATTTTTCTTAATTCCAATTGGTAATAGTCCTTCATTGTTCATTGCACTAATCGTTTCCCTATCAGGTTTATTATGGGAGTGGGAATACCGATAACTGGTCGTCATCTTTTCCCCGAAGGCAGTCTTAGGTCTCGATTCTACATATACTTGTTTCATTGGCTCTTGCTTTGTGTGGAAGTCCTTTCTGTATGTGGACAATAAGGGACCAGCATTTTGGAAGTCCTGTCTTTGGGGGGTCCACATGATGAAGTCAGGTTTGTATCCAAAGGTTTTGTTTTTCAGCTTTTTCTTTCCAAGTCCCTGAAATAAATCAAATAAAGTATCCTGTTTATTCAAGTGAACATCTGAAATTGGATTAAAATTATTGAAACCAAAGTGAGAAAACTATTTATGTTTATATGTATGGGTTTAGGTTTATCGAGGTCCACTACTTACAAGTTGTGGACCTCGATAAGGTTTAGGTAATTGGATTAAATGTATTACTTCATTACATGTATTTAGAGCACTGATGTTTTACAGAAATCCTCAGTCTGAATAATGCAACTAAAGCCTGTTGTGAATCAATCAGATTAGCCTATAGATTCTATAGATTGATGGGTTATCTAGGCTACTATAATTTATCGCAAATAATACAGCACTGTCATCTTACCTCCTCAAAGTAGAGTGCATCTTGTAAGAATGAGTGTCGATTGTCATGTTTAGAAAACTTGTGTTCTCTGTGACCACTCTGAAAAAACAATAAAAATCATAGTATGTAATTGTACAATATGTATATTTGTTTATACAGTGAGTAAAATCTGTCTCAATGGAACACTATTGGTACCTCTAACAAGTGTTCTTATGGAGGTTCATTTAACATTAAGTCAAGTTGTCTTGGGACTCTGAAGTGTTCTACATACAGAGATGTGACTTTATCTCCCTAAGGAGAAACATCTAAAGTTAATGTTCTTACCTTTACTCTGACTGTGAACTTGCCAGGTGGCTTGGGTTTGGCTTTCTGTCTGTATTCATTCACAAAATCATTTCTCGACTTACTCCTGAAGTGACCATGGTACCCAGAAGAAAACTGAAATAAAGTATAGGGTGACAAAAGTTATAAGAAATAAAGTTCAGTACAGGGTGACATAAGTTATAAACAAAGTAATAAAGTTCAGTACAGTTTACAACTCAGTTGAGAATCAGAAAGATCATGACCTTTCTCACTAAAAAAGTAAATTCTAACATTTAAAGTTCCTGATATTAACAACTCAGGGATTAATTCCAGTACTTTGAAATTCATAATCTTTCCAATTGTAAAATATGATATGGAGCATAAGGGCCACTAGACTATAGGCGTAAGGATTGAACTTTGTGTATTCTATTTGATACATATCCTAACCTTGATATCAATAATACCTCTCAAGAATAACATTAGTACAGGTTTATGATAGGCCATGTTCATAAGCTGATATGAAATCAGTCTGGATTGATAAACTCAATATTGATACATAAATCAACATACCCAAGTCCCAGTGGCTGCTGTAGACATCTTATTTCCAGATTACTCTCATTCCAAGTAATAGTATTAATGTTTTACAAGTTCTGATATCCTAATCTAATTAATCAATGATATAATGTGCATAAAACATGAGTTATCCTTCTCTTGTGCTAGTCTATTTATGTTTTGCTATAGTGATGACCTTTGACCCACATTGATAGTAATTGGCAGGAGCTCTTCAAACTGGAGGTGTGAATATTGTTTACATTAGATGCAAAACTGTCACGAAATGCACTTATTTCAAATATTGTTTGTTAAACAATGCAAGGTTAAATCAACTTATTTGATCAATTGAATAAATATTTATATGTGTCAATATAATATTCAAGTCCAATCTGAGCTTTATCCTCCTTAATTTCGTAGTAAATGAAGTTTGAAGTTGAAGGTTTTTCAAGTTTTTCAGCATAAAGCATAAATACTTACATGTAGATGGTGAATCTAATTTATGCCTTGTATCAAGTCTTTAGGTAGAGTGAAAGAATGGGAGTTCATGTATATAATTTAAAAGTGATGTTTTCTCCAGTTCCAACTACTGTAGAAACTAGTACATTTCTTGAACTGCTTGAAGCATAGAATAGTTACAGAATGAACTGGAATAGTAAATACATATTCTTTTGGTGGAGTCACATTATTGATCCCACGAGGGGCTTGAACAATAGTGATTTTTGTTTATACAAGAGGGACAAAAGTTGAAATGGAATAGTTTACATTCAAAACTACCTGTACTCAATGTATTTGGGGACAGCCTGCCCCCTCCCCCAAAAAAGAAACTTCAATATAATTTAGGCTCTTCTCAGGATGTTGTCCCTTATGACCAGTAACCAGTAAATCGAACCAGGATTTTGTCCTTTTGGGTCGATACTTCATATTATCCTTCACTTTGTGTACCAAATGTATAATAACATTAAAAAAGTAAATTTGATATCTTTTGGCAAAATGAATAACTGGAGGATATCGACACGATATACTCTGGAAATCCAATATGCGGAGGATTTCACAATATACTCCAGGAAAGCAATATGGGGAGGATATTGTGATGATATACTCTACTTGTTGATTTTATATATTTTATACATTTATTACACTAAGTGTAGGATGATAAGAACATCCTACAATATTTTAAGAATATCATTCTAATAAACTTGGTGTAATTGATATCTGCACTTGTTTGCTTCGCTATCTCATGCAGATATCAATATCACCTCGTAGATAAAAATAATTTATTCCTCAAAATCATAGGATATCTTATAATAGCTACCTTGAGTCAACCTACCTGAGGTAAAATATTGCACTTGCAAACTACTATATTTACATAATATGGGGAGTTTCCAAAACAGAAGGTATAAGATCGTTTAAACTTCAAGAAAGTATTTTGAAACCTAGCTGTTAGGTGTAAGACTAATACATAGGGTGTATAAGATGTTAAGTCCAAAATGTGCAGAGACATTCAAGATTTTAGGATTGGATTAAGCTTGAATGAATGAATGAAGGATCTATTTTTACAAAAGCTTTAAAATTTCAATTGTGACTATGTATATATATATATAAGCGTAAAATTCCTGAAACCTGGAAATTCATGAAATTATATTTCCCTATATTAAAATAAATCATGAAAACTCTAGCAACAGGAATATTCTGTTTTTCTCATGGTAGCTATATCTCAATGATTTAAGACAATTTTTAAAGAAACTGTTTTTAATGAATTTTTGGAGTTAACAGGTCAGTCATTAGTTCCTAAACACTGATTTGCAAACATATTTCAATATACATGTACAAAGATTCCTCGGGCTACAGTATAAATTTAACACAGCGCCTTCAGTCCTGTCAGTTCAAGTTTGAGGATAAAACAATACACACATTTATTTTCTTTTTATTTCATATATTTAGTCAATACATATGACATGTACAAAAAAATTATCATGCAATAGATTTCCATATCACAAAAGTACAAAATGAATACAAACTGAGAAATCTTAATACAGTTCATGTACTAGTATTTGATAAAAGCTTTAAGAATCCTTGGTGAATAGTGATTTCTCTGGAAAGTTGAAATCACCATGGTAGCAAAAGGAACTGTTAACTTGAGATATTGAGAGTATTTTTTACAGTTGAACATTGGACATTTTCACAAGCAAATTGAAGCAATGTATAGTACCATACAAAAGTTTTCAATGTGAAAATGTCAGATGTCAAGCCTGTTTTTAATTACTTAGATGAAGATCAGATATCAATTAGAATCCTAGATCCAGAAGTGGACATGTCCACTAAATAAACTCAAGTGATAACTCACAAGGTGGAATCGATAATTACTAAATTGAGTAATCCAGATTTTACGAGATCCCAAGTTCCACACATACACTGAATCATTTCTTGTGTATTTCAAGTATAAATACTGAAGTCTCCCAAAAGCTGCATGTTACAGTACTAGGACTCTTCATCCTGTTCAAGATTAATGTTATTTCCAAACTTTGCGTAAAGTTGGACTTTCAAGTCTGACAAGACTTTCCTATAAGAGTCCCCTTTCTTATCAAGATCACTGATGGCTTGATTGGTCTTCGCCTTGGCATCTTCGAGCATCTGATTGGTGTCGTCTAATGAGGATTCAACAAATACTTCACCTATCTGATAGCTGGACACAGGTCAAGGATCATTAAACCAGAACACAGAACAAGTAATGATATGATGTCAAATTGTCAAAACTCAATATACAGTGTACAGTAGTAGTTCAATAGCTGAAGCAAGACAATAACATGCAAAATGTCACCACCTGCCATTTTTTACAGACACCAAACTCCAAATGCTAACTGATGGATGCCATCACAAAACGATTGGAGATTATAACAATATGACAAGTGATGATGGCATAAAAAAGGAACTACAGTAAAACCTGTAAACATGGAACGCTCTCCGGACTGGTCAAAACTGTTCCTTGTAGACAGACGTTCCATATAGAGAGGGTTTCGAGCTTTGGCTAACCAAAATAGAAGAGTATATTAAGCATCTAATTATTGAAGTTAATAAATTGGTGATATAATATGTCTGGAGATGTTGCGTAGAACTGATATTCGAAAATATTGTCCACCACCAGAAGTGATGAAGTGTTCAGATTAGCAGGAGATAACAAAACTAGGACTGAAAAAATGTCAACATTAAAAGGTGGAAAGGATTATATCTAGGTGCTCGGTTTTACTGAAAGAACATGAATTATCATTTCTGTCTTTTTTTCAGTCTAACCATTTTACTCAAAAACCAGTTATTTGCTATTGCCAAGGATACGGAATGAGAGCACTGTCATCATCAAGCATCATCAACTCATCCCCAGCATCTTCCAGGTTTACCAACTCTTTCTGAAACAGAACATTGCATAATACTCAAAAACAGACAAGATATCTACGTGATATAATGATGAATGCTGGTGACAGCAAAAAATGATGACCATAATAATCATCATCCAATCACAGGGGTTCAAAATCCAGAATATTTCTTTTTACCCCCTGCGATAAGCAGTTTGCATTTCCCCGATCAAGAACTCGCAATTTGATTCGCTGTCGCAACATTGCGACAGCAATCATGTATACGTCATCGGCGCATAATTAGATTACATGATTCAGTTTTATCGGGCGCTTCCGAATTGGTTATTGCAGGGGGAAAGAAGGAGGTACGGATTCTGGACACCTGCTTATGATGATAATAATGTGTCACTATCTGACTAAATAAATATGTTTGATATCTCAAATAACAATAGTTATATTGCTATATATATAAAAGAGTGAATCAATACACATCAATAATGTGACCCATGATAGTTTCACGTTTTACACTAAATTCTACACAATAATCACATTTTTATGGGTGAAAGTTTGGATGACTTAAATTGTGAATTGTTTTTTAACAAGGGTGGATGGGTCTGTACTAGCATTTTTTGTAGATTTTGATTTAGAAAAAGGTGTTCAAGATTTTCGACACAAGTTGTTGAATTTGTTGATTTGTAAACTTACTTTCTTTGCATTTAATTCATCCTTGACGTCTTGTAGTTTTGCATTGAATCTTGCAAATTTGTTGATTTGCTGCTGGTCCTCATATGTAATATGAACTTCACTATCCTGGAAAAGATACAAGATGCGCCATGTTGTTTATTAAAAAATTTCTCTGTAAGTTTTGCTAATGATTTTCTTCCTTAGAACTACTGCACCAATATTTCCCAAAATAATTGTTTAGATTTAATATATTTCAAAGCTTAAATTTTCTTATAAAGTAAAGATTATCTAGAATAGTTATCCTTACTCCGCCGACTATTGATGTGTGTGTGTGTGTGACCGTTTCTTTCATTTGTCAGTTGGGAGTATTCAATTTTATCACGTGACTTTTATACAACTGCGACAATAATGCATCATGGGAAATATTGCAGGAAGTGAGCGAAAATTACATGAGAATGAAAAGAACATAAAACAACAACCAGATAGAAGGGTATTGGATGAAGATAAACATACTTATGGACATGGTATGCAGGTATACAGTACCTGGTGTTTTATACTTATTCACCCTAATAAACACAATTTTGAAGTAGGAACTACATAAAACTATTTTGAAAATAATAACATGGATGATCTTGTATCTTAACTTTTAGGTTCAGTTACAAGAATCGATATCTAATGGAAATAGTAAAACTGACTGAATGTCAAAGCAGAACTCTGTTATCTTATTTCAAAAATTCTAAAAGTCACATGGGTTTTTCATATCCTGTTAGGTGTAAATTTCTGATAACTATCCCAAGACCCAAATTGGCCAGTTTTTCAGAATGACTGCCATCAAATTCGGAAACAGAAATATTGAATTCAGCTGCTTACTTTATATCTCTAAATGTTCATCAGTGGCCATTGCCTGTGAAACTATGGAAAGTTTCAGATGCCTCAGTGCTGACTAAGAGTGCTTTTTATGAGAAATTAAAATGGCACATTGTCTGGAGATTTCCAAATGCACATAAAGAATGGCTGCATTTCCGGTTTTTCATATTGATTGGCACAAAGGCACCTGAAACTTTCTGTAATTTCACAAGCAACAGCCACTGATGTTAGGAACATTCTTAGCAACTGAATTCAGTATTTGAGTTTCAGGCGTGAAGATTATATATCAGATTATTGTATGCATGTAAAGGCTGTCTATCAAAATCAGTCAGTCAAATGACATATAGACACAAAGCAGCCTCAGAAGGAGTGAGTAGCTCCCATAATTCTATCATATTCTATCATATTCGGGGATTCCTCAGTATATGATGTCCAATCAATTTGCAGGATGTGATCATAGGATTTGATTTCAATGGCAAATGGGATCTGTTTATAAAATTGGTTATTGAACGTGGCAATACCAAAGGTCATCTTTAGGAAATCGCCCCCTGGAGCAGCCTTTAGACTATATCCTCTAGTCTGAAATTCGGAATGAAAATATTCAGACTATAGCCCACATATGTTAAGGCGACGCTATATTAAATAATAAGTACAAAAAATGACTGCCATATTTTTTTGATAAAGACACATGTTTTTAAAATTTGTTTACCTTGTATATGAATTGTGTATCTTGACTAATGAAACATGTCAAAGTTAACATCACACATAAACGCATTTTTCCAAACTATGAATTGGAGGTGCATGGATCCCCAAAGCTAGCATGAAGAGTGCGAAGTGAGGCTAATTTTTGAAAGTTTCAAGGAGTAGCCTTGCAACAGTCACACATTTGCAAGAGTCTAAAATTTCCACAAATCATCTTACCTTACCAAGGAACAATGAAGGAGCACGAAAATGTGTACTTCTTGCATTGTTAGAGTATAATAAAGCTCAAACCATTGTGAATTCTAAATATTTCATGTCCACCATTTTGTTTCCGGGAACTATTTTTTAGTCCAGAGTTATCTTCATTCATGTTTCCATTGTTTATCATTCATAAAGCCTCTATCATGTATCTATCATGATAATTACACTGTAATAGATAAAACATACAAGTGATAATCCATGCCACTTGGTGTAGTCACAAAACTTGCATGAGGATTAATCAGGAAGTCTAGAAGTAGTTCCGGCAAACAAAATGTGGACATGAAATATTTGGAATTTACAATGGTTTGAGGTTTATTATACTCTAACAATGCAAGAAGTGCACATTTTCATGCTCCTTCGTTGTTCCTGGGAAAGGTAAGATGATTTGTGGAAATTTTAGACTCTTGCAAATGTGTGACTGTTGCAAGGCTACTCCTTGAAACTTTCAAAAATTAGCCTCACTTCGCACTCTTCATGCTAGCTTTGGGGATCCATGCACCTCCAATTCATAGTTTGGAAAAATGTGTTTATGTGTGATGTTAACTTTGACATATGTTTCATTAGTCAAGATACACAATTCATATACAAGGTAAACAGATTTTAAAAACATGTGTCTTATCAAAAAAATATGGCAGTCATTTTTTGTACTTATTATTTAATATAGCGTCGCCTTAAAATTTGGGATTGAAAAATATTTGTTTACATAGGAAGTGCCATTCAAAATGGCCGACTGGGTAAATTAATTTGCATACTTGTTACTTCCCCTAGCTTTATTTCCGTTTGACAATATGCTGTGTTACTTTTCATAGCATTTACATATGTAATTATACCTTACTTCTTAATTGAATTGTTATAATGCTTATTTTTGGGAAGGGAAGTTACCTAAAATTGATAATTGTGTGCCTGAAATTTCCTGTTTTTTCCCACAGGAGGGACATAATGATCAATAGACTGAATTCTCAGGAAATGCAGTCTATTGGATATAGACTACAGTGGGGGACAAAAATAAAACTCAACGTTCACAAGTTGTTACAATGAGCTAATTTCCAAGTTTCGTGTCTCAAACTCTCCCAAGCGGTAGAAAAATAATTCCCGTTCACTAAAGTAGCACAATAAATGAATACAAAGCTTCATACCTGCAAATAATGGATAAATCCCTACCAAATCGAATGAATGTTTTCATGAATCGCCATGTTTGTTATCCAAGGAAGTTTGACTCCCAGAATGCAACATCAGTTACCGTATTTACTCATGACAGGTTTCAAAATGGCGGAACAGTATTTTGAAAGCTGGCACATGTCATGTTGCATTCTGGGAGCCAATCCTCCGTTCCGGCGCAATCGGGCGACAAAATCACCTCAACATTTGAAGAGTCGGCATAACATGTGAATATCCACTTCAACTTTTGAAGTTCTTATTTGTCATTATGGACACAAATTCCACTATATTTGGACTTACTCAGACGGAGAAAATAGAGCACTGAATACACTGAGGTAAGAATTTATTACATGTGCGACAGCATGTAATTTTCATAGCTTTTGCAATTCTTTATGATCCCCAATGTAGAGCAGCCTTGACAAAAAGGTAAGATTGATGCCCATGAATGTCAAATTTGGTTGTCAAGCACGCGCTATGTAAAGTATAATTAATTGATTATGTTATTTCTGATATCTTTGGATACGCAAATGATAATCAAAATAATGTAGGGTTATATAACAGACCAAATCTATTGATAACTCAGATAAACTTTCAAAATGTATTGACATTTTTAACTCACCTTTTTCACGGCCGCCATGTTTCTAACTGGGTAATGAACGCCCAAAGTTTGTTTTAGAATCCAATTAGTTATTGGTTCATGAATTGATTAAGTAAGCAAATTAGAAGATAAAATGATATTATAATGCATTTTCATTATATAAAATATCTCAATTACATCAAGGTTTGGAGTAAGTATATGAAAAACTGCTTTAATGATATCAGACCTAAAACTATTTGGGGTGAGTCAGCAGTATGGAAAACTTCCGGTCCATTTCAATTTTTATTTTTGGTAGGTAAATTATCAATTTATGTCCTATGCAGAATATTGATTCGGAAAGCAAAGGTATTATATGAATAAATATGATATTTCTTTTCATAGGTTGTATTTTCTCTGCGGTATATGGCCAAGTCTTGGAGCTTGATGAGCGGTAAGAAATAATTATTTTCTCATCACATTCATTGTTCTATTATTACCATGGGGGGGGGGGGTAGACTATATTCCTCTCGTCTGACATTTCTGTTTGGAATGAAAATATACAGATTGACTTCTTGTCAGACTGTTGGATACAGATTATACAGGTGATTGGGGGCTAAGGCTAGTATGTATCCAACAGACCGAATATAATATTCGGTCTGTTATGCTTGATATATTTCCTGTGGAAATCGCGGTGATATTTTTTGCACATAAATTTTTCGTTTATTACAAGAATGTTCACCTCGAAAATTGGTGAATATGTTGAAGAGATGTTCATCTTAAACTAGAAGCAAAAATATTTGTATAAGGCGGGTACAAGTTGATATAAAATAATGAAATGTTCAGACTCACCAAAACTTCAGGATGTGTTCATAAGTAGATCGCGAAATCAATGTCAAGGACGTTTGAGTTCACGAGATCCAAACGAGATATGCAAATTTTTGAACTTTGACAACACATGACCACTTGATTACCTCGGCCTTCTTCATGAATATTTCCGCTCTATTTACTATAAATGAAGAAAATTAATCGGGATAATGATAATAAATGACTAGATCTAATAAATTCCCGCACAAATGGAATTTATCAATACGCTTCCGTAATGTTGCTCCGTCCGCTCCACGTGTTATTTGTTTACAAATAGACTGACGTCACTGGCTAAATCTCGTTTATCGTGAGAATTGGCATTGCCAAAATGGCTTGACCTAATCAATGGCTTCGCTACAAGAAGCGTCTGTACATTTTATGAATATCTTCAGTAAGAGGACAATATACGAAAAAATAATATTGTAAGTTCTTTATAAGGTAATGATGCTGTCCCCAGCTCCAATTTCGGTGATCGGCTAGTATAAAAGGTTTGAAGGTATCATTTTGTTCCAGACACTCTCTAGAGTAAATTATCCTAACTTGAGTAAAAATGTGTGGTAAGTAAATTCGCTATGGGCAGTTAAAGAGGCGCCATCTATTCATTTTCAAACAGGGGGTAGGGGTATAAAATAATTTTTAACACATTTTAATAGTAAAAAAAATCTTATCAAAAACATTATTTACAATCAGTATGAATTTTCTTGTGTGGATTAGGGTGAAAATAAGGGCATATCTTGAAATTCACTACAGGGGCGCCACCTATTTTCATACTTCTACCACGTGTAATAACTTATTTTAGATTCGTTAAGGTACGACATGTACTGAAAAAATTCATTCTGAAGGACCTAAATATGTTCATATCACATACTTAAAATTGGATCAATAGCTTTTGTACTGGCGGAGAAAAAAATTATTGAAATTTAAAATTGTGGCATCATGCAGGATAGGGGTGACCATATCTCACATTATTAACTTCCAAAATATGGAGCATATGTATCTCAAATGTACTCAAAATGGTGTATGTACTCTTGCTTTGTCATAATATTACTAATAAGAAGTAGCAAAATGATTGTACATTTTAAAAAATATTAATTCTCATTTTGGCTTCTGACGTCCCAGGGGTGACCATATCTCACCTTAATGACTTCCAAAATATGGAGCATATGTATCTCAAATGTACTCAAAATGGTGTATGTACTCTTGCTTTGTCATAATATTACTAATAAGAAGTAGAAAAAGGATTGTACATTTTAAAAAATATTGATTCTCATTCTGGCTTCTGACGTCCCAGGCGTGACCATATCTCACCTTAATAACTTCCAAAATATGGAACATATGTATCTCAAATGTACTCAAAATGGTGTATGTACTCTTGCCTTGTCATAATATTACTAATAAGAAGTAGAAAAATGATTGTGCATTTTTAAAAATATTGATTCTCATTTTGGCTTCTGACGTCCTAGGGGTGACCATATCTCACCTTAATAACTTCCAAAATATGGAGCATATATATCTCAAATGTGCTCAAAATGGTGTATGTACTCTTGCTTTGTCATAATATTACTAATAAGAAGTAATAAAAAAATGATTGTACATTTGAAATAATATTAATTCTCATTTTGGCTTAGACGTCCCAGGGGTGACCATATCTCACCTTAATATAATAATTTCCAAAATATGGAGCATATGTATCTCAAATGTGCTCAAAATGGTGTATGTACTCTTGCTTTGTCATAATATTACTAATAAGAAGTAAAAAAATAATTGTACATTTAAAATAATATTGATTCTCATTTTGGCTTCTGACATCCCAGGGTCGACCATATCTCACCTTAATAACTTCCAAAATATGGAGCATATGTATCTCAAATGTACTCAAAAAGGTGTATGCACTCTTGCTTTGTCATAATATTACTAATAAGAAGTAGAAAAATGATTATACATTTCAAAAATTTTAATTTTAGCTTCTTACGTTCCTGGGTAATCATATCGCACCATATAATAATAATAATAACTTCTAAGATACGTAAAATATAATCCTCAAATATTCTCTTTTTCATATTACTAATGAAATGTAGAAAAATGATTACATTTTTTTTTTAAATTTTAATTTTAGCCTCTGGTGTCCCAGGGGCTATCTCACCTTGATAACTCTCACGATATGCAACATATGCATCTCAAATGTGTGCTCAAAATGGTCTTGTTTTGTCATATTTATTGAGAATCATGAAATCAACAGTTCAGAATCAATGGATTTTGACTGTCTCCTCTACAGCTACATATAATTCAGGGCAAATAATATCTGCTTTCAAATATTTGCATCTGTTCCCCAAACACCCTTTACAAGTACAATGGATGAGATTATTCCCTTGCATACATTGGACCCAACATTCTTTTGTAATCCATACAGGAATCCTTTTAGCCTTTCAATAGTGGGAGTACTTTACTCCATTTATGAAGTAATGGCAACTGCTAATGTAAGGTGTTAATATGTTATCCTGTGGCCTGCAATATATGCACCTTGGATTATACACTGAATTAAGGGATTTTGAGTATGTAAAATATGGGAAAAGGAGCTCTTTGTAATGATAAATCTTTCTAGCCACATTAACATTCTCTAGTTTGCATGTTTGTCATAACATACATTGATTGTAATGAGATATTAATCTATGATTGTGATGTCCCACACTTCTAGGGTCCCAAAGAAGAGATTAGCTTTTGGAACAATTGCATTATTCTTGGCACGGTAGGCCATACAGTGAATACAATTGTTGGGATTGGGCAATAACAATATAGCACATGACAAACCATGCAAACTAGAGAATGTCAATCAGGATTAGAAGTGACTTATCGCCCTTGTAATTTAGCAGTGGGACAGTTTGGTGTATGTTTGGGCATAAATGCGCCTTTTAGGCCTAATTTTTCAGGATGTTTTCAAAATTTCGGGTCAGATTTGGGGTTAAGGGGCCAATTTTTGTAAATGAGGCTAAGCACTCACACTACTGATAGGCTACCAGTATACAAAAGATGTTGCATCCAAGGCATGCAAAAGACTTATCGTCCATTGTTCCTGTAATATAAGGAGTGTTTGGGGAGAAGATGCAAATATTTGAAAGTAGATCTTATTGTCTCTGGGCTATATGTAGCTGCACCCTTCAGGGGAGACAGTCAAATCCATAAATTCTGAACTTCTGATTTCATAAATCCAATAAATATGACAAAACAAGACTATATTTATACCATTTTGGGCATGCATTTGAGATGCATATGTTGCATATCGTGAGAGTTATATCAAAGTGAGATATAATTGCCCCTGGGATGTCAGATTCGGAAGCTAAAATGAAAATTTCAATTAAAAAAAGGTGTATTAATTTTTTTACATCTCATGAATAGCATTATGACAAAGCAAGACTAAATGCCCCATTTTTGGTATATTTGAGTTGTATATGTTACATAATTTTAGAAGTTATTCAGGTACGTCAGAAGCTAAAATTAAAATTTTTTAAATATATAATCATTTTCCTACTTCTTATTAGTATAATATTATTACAAAGCAAGAGTACATACACCATTTTGAGTACATCTGAGATATATATGCTCTATATTTTGGAAGTTATTAAGGTGAGATATGGTCACCCCTGAGACGTCAGAAGCCAAAATGAGAATTAATATTTTTAAAAATGAGCAATCATTTTTCTACATCTTATTAGTAATATTATGACAGGACAAGACTATATACACCATTTTGTGCATATTTGAGATACAAATGCTCCATATTTTGGAAGTTATTAAGGTGAGATATGGTCACCCCTGGAACGTCAGAAGCCAAAATGAGAATTAATATTTTTTAAAATGTACAATCATTTTTTTTACTTCTTATTAGTAATATTATGACAAAGCAAGAGTGCATACACCATTTTGAGCACATTTGAGATACATATGCTCCATATTTTGGAAGTTATCAAGGTGAGATATGGTCACCCCTGGGACGTCAGAAGCCAAAATGAGAATTAATATTTTTTGAAATTGTACAATCATTTTTCTACTTCTTATTAGTAATATTATGACAAAGCAAGAGTACATACACCATTTTGAGTACATTTGAGATACATATGCTCCATATTTTGGAAGTTAATAATGTGAGATATGGTCACCCCTATCCTGCATGATGCCACAATTTTAAATTTCAATAATTTTTTTCTCCGCCAGTACAAAAGCTATTGATCCAATTTTAAGTATGTGATATGAACATATTTAGGTCCTTCAGAATGAATTTTTTCAGTACATGTCGTACCTTAACGAATCTAAAATAAGTTATTACACGTGGTAGAAGTATGAAAATAGGTGGCGCCCCTGTAGTGAATTTCAAGATATGCCCATATTTTCACCCTAATCCACACAAGAAAATTCATACTGATTGTAAATAATGTTTTTGATAAGATTTTATTAGTATTTCAATGTCATTTTACTATTAAAATGTGTTAAAAATTATTTTATACCCCTACCCCCTGTTTGAAAATGAATAGATGGGGCCTCTTTAACTGCCCATAGCGAATTTACTTACCACACATTTTTACTCAAGTTAGGATAATTTACTCTAGCGAGTGTCTGGAACAAAATGATACCCTCAAACCTTTTATACTAGCCGATCACCGAAATCGGAGCTGGAGACAGCACTATAATCATTTTATCATTAACAAACTTATTTGTAACATTTATACAACACCACATTTTACAATAGGTGACTTACAGTCTGAATATTTATTCAGACGAAGGATACAGTCTAGGGCTAAGGCTATTAGCAAGTATTTGTGAGTTTTCCAATTATGACAAGATGCACAAGAGACTAGACTGTAATCTGTATCCTTCGTCTGAATAAATTTAGACCGAATATTACATTTGGTCTGTTGGATACATACTACACAAGAGACTGCAATTAAAAACTTAAATCACTAATTATCCCACCACCAATAAAAGTACCACTGAATAATTGGAAAATAAGGAGAAATAACGTTAATGCATTTTGCTAAGGCGATATTATACAAATACTGGATGATCAGGAGCTGGATATGGCAGAATACCTCTTTGAGAAACAAATATTAGGTGAGGCGTAATAGCCGAGCCCAATATTTTTTCAAGGATAGATGTTCTGGCCTGATGACTTGCAGATAGATAATGCTGACTATGTTTTTTCTTGTTTAAATGATAACTACTAGTTTGTATGATTTACAGATTTCTGGAGTTAAGGAAGCAAGGTGATTGGCTCATAGAGGTAAATATCTGCATTCAATATATTCTCATTGGCTAAAGACAGTCACACTATTATACATTGGATCTACATGTGCAATGAAATCTGTGAAAAGATTTAATTCAAACGCATTTGGCGCATGTTTCTTCAAGCTCACTGATTGGTGGAAGGTCAGCGCGTAGGTCAAAAGTGATTTACCCAAACTGTCACCGGTACCCGTCGTAGGGGCAGGGCTACTAAACTGTAATATGGTCTCTACTAGGCAGAGTGTAGTTTAACTAGACTCTGCACGCAGGGTAACCACTGACCAATGATGTGGAAATAAGCTTGGTTACGTATTCAATTCATGGATGTATAAGCAACCATAATATATTCAATTCAATTTGGATACCTCCACTGTGACTCGAAAGCAGAGACAAATAATTTGAATACAATGTTGTACAATAATAAATACTTTGCTTCAGTTCTACGCCCCATGGTGCGGGCACTGTAAGAAACTAGAGCCTACCTACAAGGAAGTTGCACTAGCACTCAGGAATGCTGGGATACACGTTGCAAAGATTGATGCCACTCGTTTTACTGGAGTTTCATCAGAGTTTGGAGTTCGGGGCTTTCCAACTATAAAATTGTGAGTTTTGTTTGTACAATTTATTGTATCCTAGAAATCATTTCTGCATTATACAGCTACAGAGGATGACACTTAATGAATAAGGCATTTATTTTTTGTAGATAAAACTAGTGAACAATGTCATTTCAAAATGCTGGAATTAGTTTTGAAATGGAATATTTTCCTATAACCTGAAAATACCATGTTTTATGGATGTGTCTGTCTGACAAATGACTTCTCATTTCAAAATGGTTTGTGATTTATTAGGTGTGAAAGTTGATTTTTGAAATAGGTACTTCTACCAGAGTTGAGTGACTTTTTCACATTAGCCCTTAGCATAGGATTTAATCCTATTTATGAAATTAACACATCATTTATTGTTAATATGATTATGTTGCAGTATCACTGGTGACAAAGTATACACACATAATGGAGAAAGATCAAAGGAAGCACTGGTCGAGTTTGCTCACAGAGCGAGAGGGTATGTTAAATATTTGCAGTAAAACCTATGTTTGTGAACAAAGAAAATAATTCTCAACTTGTGAACAGTATTTTTTCCAACTCGTCCCATCAGTTCATTAGGTACATGCACCTCATGCATATTTTGGCTCACATTGTGAATCTATGGATTTGCTTGTCCTTCAGTATGAATTCAATTGGTTTCATTTTATTTAAACTTCCCTTCCAACTATTCTCACAACATATTCAAAATTGTGTAGCGTATCAGCTCAAAATAACATGCAATGGAATTAAATGCTCTTCAAATTGGAGAAACAAAAATCTATATAATAGCCTCTATATTCAATTAATATGGCACTCTAGATCTAATTAGCATGGAACCGAATGCAAAACAAATCTCTTGATCTAAAACCTTTATTTTCATATCAATATCTCTAAAGTTTGGATTTGGATTAATAGTTTGAGAACAATTATTCATTTAGGATGTAGGATCATTGACAGCGTTAGGCCTATTTTAAGAGTGGAAAATTCCATGCAGATTCACCAATACCAGGTTCACAAATTGAATTCCTATATATTTAGTAATATTTTAGTTACACATCCAGAATGTTATTGCCAAATTCCAAACGGTTTGAGATATGGCTGTTGTAGTAGCATGGGGATCAGTACCACAAAGTGCTAATAGTTTCAACAACAAGATTTGTTTCTTTATCAAACAGACCCCATGTTAATGTTTTATAAATCTTTTAAAAAGTGATTGTGTCCATTTAAACATATTAATGAATTTGGTTCTTTCAGACCAATTCTGCGTCCAGTGGCCAGTGTTGGCAAATATAAGGAGGAGGTTGGTCTCCGTGGCAACAGTGTTTTCTTCATGTATATAGGAGATACCTCTGATCCCCATGACGATCTCTATGTAAGTATGTTGTCATAAGGCACTGTCTTTTATACTTAACATTATATTCTACAATTTCAATTCCTTTCATATCATGTATTTGGTAAAAGATGATTTGTTTTGTTCACTTAAAGTGCAAAACAGCATACCTTTTTCATTACCAAGGGTGGTTAGTGGTCTAGTAAATCAAATAAAAGTTAATTCTAGAAAACTGTTGTAATTGTAATTACAATTTTAAATGATAACTTCAATTGATAATTTTAATTTATATTTTAGGGGTGACATTCTTTAAATTTGGTTTACCTTCCACGACATTCAGCTGAGTAAAACTATCCTTTAAATTTTAGGTTTTCGTAAATTGCATTTTTCTTTGCATTTTCAGAAAAAATATGCTGAAATAGCTGAAGAATTAGCTGTTCAAAGCTACTTTTACATAGGAAGTGCCAATGTTTTGCCTGAGGTGAGATACATTACCTCTTATTGTACCTTATTGTATTAATAACACTTTCTATGATATACATGTATGTAATGTATTGGTGTATTTAGAGAAAAAATAAAGGTTTTTGTACAATTTACAAATGTTCCAATTTTTTGCACCACCCTGTATTTTACATATTCATGTACATATATTTATTGAAGATGCACTTGTGGATCTTTAGAAAAGTAGATAAAATAAGTTTGTGATTCCATTTTGTTTTATTTAGGATGTAAAGAGGACAATCAAGGAAATGCCAACAGTACTTGTTTTCAAAGATCATACACATTATCAATTCAAACGTAAGTTGTCAATACATTTTCAATAGAAGTAGTGATCAAAAAGTAATGATGTTATTTGTACGAATAAAGTAGAGGGATTTACTCCAGTCTCTAGCTTACAGTTAGATGTAACTTCATTGATTTCGTCTGTAATCTAGAAAAAGTGTCACACACACCTAGAACTCCTGTTTAATAATTCTTATAAATATTTATAAGAATATTAATCATATATAAGTTGAAGCGTTGCTTGTCTGGATCAAGATATTTCAAAATTTCTTTTCTGAAAGAACCTCGAACTCAACAGATCTGCCATTTATACAGCTCACTCAGCAGAAAAATGGAGGCCATTTTGAAATGAAATTCCACTTAGCTAAATTAAAATATATATAACAATCGATTAGATATTCTGCAAATGTGTACATAAAGGTATATTTCATATAATTGTGTCATAACAACTGTGCATGTGTCACCATGATTTACAAATATTAAATATCAGGGCGGCTGTAAACAATCACTCAAAGCCGGAATATAGAGAAGGCTTTGGACCTAAGAGGGATATCTTTAATTTATGTCATTAGTCAAGTGAAATATGAACCAATGAAGAATATGTTCCCCGACATTAAATAGGAACACCTCTATAAGTGGAAAGTGAAAGTGGAAAGTGATTGAAAAGTATTCCAGTTATGGAAGTGTTCCACTGTCAGAAGTTAAGTTTATATTAAGTCAATGGGTCACATTGAAAAGTGTTCCACTTGTGGTGGTGTTCCACTTGCAGATGTGTTCCACTAGATTTTTACTGTACAGTGTATTTGTTAAAAGAGTAAGAGAGTCATTATTCATGCTTTATTTGTGTGTTTGGTATTTTGTTTCAACAGAAAGGAGACTCTATTTCCTCCCAATCTTGTGACCCTGAATCACCAAATAAATAGAAATAATGGACAATATTAAACAGAAATATTGACAAACAGAAATTAAGTAGTATTCACCCGGGAATAGCCTGACAACGGACAAGTCAGATACCGTTGTCACAAATGGCAGACATAACCGTCACTTCAATTAGATTTTATGCAAATTCATGAACTGTATATTTAATAGGGGTACCGCGAGCGCTCGAGTGCTCGAGCATTTCACCTCCGATACGAGCTGTATCGATACATAAAATGAATATCGGTGTATCGTTTTTTGACCGGAAGTCCCTTCTTACTTACCCAAAGGGAGGGAAAAACTCAGCCCTTAGAGATGACAGACAGTCATAGTTACGTATCTTGCTTGCCACCTTCCTTTGCCCCGATAGTTCCCGAATACCACACGTCGTTTAGATGTTTTAATCGATGTTAGCATATTTTACAACTTTCTTTGTCGTGATGTGAAATAAACGTAATCTGGCTGAAATACTTCCGGCTTTACTAGTTTGAAAAATTAGAATGAAGTTAAGTTTTACTTCAATTTACGCTGTATCATTGTATCGTTCGTATCGTATCGCGAGGTCAGTATCGTAGATACGTATCGATATTAAATTTATCGTATCTTGGTACCCCTAATATTTAATAGAGCACCTAGACTAAATTCCTTTGGAACAACAATCAATCAAAGTGTCTTAATACTCATTGTACAGTTAATAATGTTCTACCATCGAAATAAAGTCTTAAATTTAACCGATCAAAATGAGATACGGAACAACGGACGCTGTACTGTAATTACCATATGCCATTGTCTTTCTAAATTACTAATTGACGATATCGAAGACGCTATATTGTGGCGATTCACTACCCAATTTGATCAAAAATGGGATTTCATATGATACATTATCACAAGAGCTAATACATGCACAGAATTAGCGACGATGAAATGAGGACCAAGTGATTAAACAGTTGAAGCAACGGTTATGTCCGCCATTTGTGACAATGGTATCTGACTTTACCATTGTCAGGCTATTCCGGTGTGAGTATTGATACGCATAACATAATCATGGTGACATACATAATACTGATGTGTCATTGTATTTCAGCTGAGGAAAATGTGGCGACCAAGTCTGAACTGACGGCTTGGATAAATGCTGAGAGATTTCACGCATTTCCTCAGGTGACTGGTGGTGCCCTCAATGAGATGAGCACCCTCGGCAAACTTGTCGTCATACTTGTGGTTGATAAAACGGATACCCAGAACAAAGCTAAGCATGACAGGTAAAGCCCATATGCCACTTTTCATGTTTTATCGCACTTTGAAGAACCAGGTCCCACATAAATCTTGTTACCAAAATTCTATGAAAACCATTGATCAGTTCAACTTGAAATTCCTATATATACAAGCTATGTTTTAAGTTTTTATCATGTTGGGTAAATTACATGGTGGCCATTTTGGTTTTTAAGTGTGATTTGCAACACTTTGTGTTTCGTTCTCATTTTTGAGTGAGTGCAAAATGATTTTCAAAAGAGTGCAAACCCATTTTCAAAATCTTAAGTAAGGGCAGCACCCACACTAACCACGAACTCTCAATGCTGGGGAGATCACTGTTCAGTTAAACATTTGTCAAGTGAATGCTGTTAGGACTGGCTTCAGTAGCATGGGTAGCAATTAGACAGATAAAGTAGGATAAAAAAATGTTTCCCTAGAAAGGCATTCACATTTACAGGTTTTTATGTCACCACCACCAGAATTGGTGACATATTGCTATAGTCTCCAACTTTATCGTAGACAGTGTTTGGTGGTCAGTGTCTGCAGTAAATGGCAGGTGGTGACACTTTTGCATGTTAATGCCTTGTTATATTAGTTCCTGAGTAACAGATATTTTTTTACATATTGGTTTGAGTAGGCTTATACTCTATTTATTACTGCATAAGTATTGAAAAAAAGAATATATAGTGACAATATGTCATTGGTCAATACAAAAGTGAAGTTTTTTATTATCAGCATGTTTTCACATTTTAGCAAGGTATTCTATTCAATTGCTACACTGCAACACTATGCTGATTAAACTAACATTTTGCCATTATGAAATGAAACAAATATTTTCATTTTATGTTTAGATTAATGCTCAAGTACGTAGTAAAATAAGTCCATGTATACTCGGCATGCAGTGTAGGCCCCAAGGTCCGGTCCACTGGACATTAGTCTACTTACTTTTGATACGGACCAGTTGATTTTTTCACTAGGTATAGGAAAATAACATTGGTCCATAATGCCATTTTTGACACTGCAGGCATGTGTACAACATGTATTTGGTAAATGCAGTAATTTCTCAGAAATGCCATTTATAGTCATACAGATTTATAATACATTCCAATGATTCAGTGTTTACTTTCAAATACAATTGATAAACATGTAAAGTAGGTACAATAATTACATTGATCAGGAATAAGCTAGTGTCTCATCCACATTTCCCTACTCAAGTCATTCATTCATTTCCCCTATTATCAGTAACTTAAGTTTATTAATAAGTAGGTCTGATTTTCATTTCCACTTTCTGCAGTTGCTCTTGTTTCCATTCGTTCCATGATATTCCCCGATACTTCACCTCGGAGCTGTTATAATATTGTCCGTTGAGGATGACAAACCAGCAGTTGTTGAACCACCATCCTGATACCCACTCCTGGCCGCAATGGTAGTCTGCCCAGGCATCATTGTCCTGGTCGGGGGTTGAAAATGCAACGCCATTATGATGGCTGAGACCATCGGGGCAGGAGCCAGTGTGATTAGCCACGTGGAGCTTGTATCGGTCTCTTTGGCCATCGATGTAGAAATGTTTATATTCAGCATACACGCGACTATCAAAAAAATCCCACAAGTCAACTCGGAGTGAATAATGCTTCTGATTGGTTAAAAGAAACATGTTGTCAAGACCAAGCCAGAAATTTTTGCTGACATCACCAAATCCTTCTCGATACTCCTTCCACCCTTTATTGAAGCTTTGTGTGTCATCTATACGTCTTTGAATCACCATCCAGCCCCCAGGGGGCGTATCCATGTCACACCACACAGGTATCGCACCCGCTGCATAGATAGGTGTGATGTAATAGATACCACTCTTGTAAAATCCATCAAGCAGCACAGACACACAGTCTGGAAGCAGAAATGTTTGATATACTCATATGACTGAAGATATATGAATTTTTAAAATAATTTTAAAGGGTAGAGTATGAAATAAACTACCTGTACTAGATGTATGATCATTAAAGTTATACTAAGTAGTGAACTCAGAGGAGCAGGTAGTATGATCACATCCCTTCTGAAGCCCATGGGCATCTATTTAGAAAGTCAATATTGAGTGAAAAATTAACTGGTGAGTTTTAACTTGTGAGTTTTTTGTGACATGAGATACTGATGTTTCATAAATGTACAGTTTACAAAATATATTGCATATTTTGGCAAAAACCTAAAGCCTCAAGCCTGTTATTTCCTCACCAAGAATAGAAATGCTGATTTGACTTCCTACCTCTGTATCGTGTGACATTTTTGTTGGTGATTCCACACGCTTGTGTCTTTTGTACACTCTCTACAGCTATTGTCTTGTTTTCTGTGGAAGGGGTTGGCAGTAGCAGTTGGTGCTTTTCCAGAGTGTTCGTCACCTAGAGATACATGATATTTTACATTTTGAAACTTCCATTGAATTTTTGCCAAGGCTATGATTTAGATTGAAGTTTATCATGTTTGTTTTTAGAAAGAATGGGTATCGATATGGCAAACTTTTTGAACACACGTTTCTCTTAAACCAGTCATCAAAAATTTCTGAAAATCTCACAAATTGTCAATTTAATGGCTATCTTTTGAATGGTAACAATATAATTTGAAATAGATATACATACTTTCATCTATATTGTTTTAAAAAACCCATCAAACACTTGTTTTGTTCTTGGTATCATGTTTCCAGAGTGAAATGAAATATCTTTCCGAACATCATTGGAACAAAACGACATAAACACAACATGTTTAGGTCTCTCAATTTTGTAATTGTACAAAGGAAATTTTGGTTGATTTAAAAAAAAAATCTTGTTAATTAGATAAACGTTTTTTTCTTGATTTTTATCTATTTTGGGGGGATTTTGTTTTTATTTTTTGAATACTTTTTTAAAATCAACCAAAAATTCCTTTGGATAACTTTAATATTGAGAGGTCTAAAAACATGTTGTATATGCTATTTTGTTCCAACAAGGTTCGGAAAGACATTTTATTTCATTCTCAAGAATTGGTAGAAAGGAGCAAAAACAATTGCACTAAAAAAAAATGTTAACAAAAACAGTTATATAAAATATTTCTAAATAATTTTCGCATTAAATTGTCGTAAATCAGTCAACATTACATAAAATACCATGTTTTTTTACAGAATGTTTTCACTGATTAGTTTAAGAGAAAAACATTGTTGAATTCAGTTCTCCATATCGATACCTATCCTTTTGAAGATAAAGTGGAATCTCAAGTGAACAAGATCATTTAGACCCACTGGAAAATGGCATATAGGTCTTATTAGAGGAGTTACATTGTCTAATATCTTGGGTTTGTTGGTGCATTTCTCCAGTATTGAAAGTATTATTAGAAATAGAACATAGTAAGATATGATAAAATAAAATACAGTATCAATAAATTCCAACTGGTGCTTAAAGCAAGAAATTCAACCGTAATGAAACGCAATTGAACATTATAGTAATGAAACGAAACGCAATTGAACATTATAGTAATGAAACGCAATTGAACATTATAGTAATGAAACGCAATTGAACATTATAGTAATGAAACGAAACGCAATTGAACATTATAGTAATGAAACGCAATTGAACATTATAGTAATGAAATGCAATTGAACATTATAGTAATGAAACGCAATTGAACATTATAGTAATGAAACGCAATTGAACATTATAGTAATGAAACGCAATTGAACATTATAGTAATGAAACGCAATTGAACATTATAGTAATGAAATGTAATTCTATATTAAAGTAATTAAACATTACAGTGATGAAAGTGATTGAACATTTACATAAACATAACTTCTGATGAATTGCTACTTGTGTTGAGTGCATATATTTTAAGAAACAAGATAGCGTTGCTATGTTGGTTTTCAGTTACTAAATAATGAAGTGTGTAGCAATGTCTTCACTGGGGGTAATCTACCAATGTCCTGGTGTTACCTTATATCCTGTTCATGTTGTGATATTTCATATATCTCATGTTTTTTTGGGGTTTGGATGTCTTATGTATAACCTTTAAATGTTGTGATATTTCATATATCTCATGTTTTTGGGTTTGGATTTCTCATAACCTTTACATGTTGTGATATTTCATATATCTCATGTTTTGGGGTTTGGATTTCTCATAACCTTTACATGTTGTGATATTTCATATATCTCATGTTTTTGGGTTTGGATTTCTCATAACCTTCACATCTTGTGATATCACTCATATCTCATCATTTCATCATTTGATTTGACAATTTGAAAATTAAATCGTCTTTGTTTTTAGGCTTCAATAATTTTACTTAATTTTTGAGCTCTTCTATGCCTTATCACTCTGATCTTTAAACTCCACTCAGCCAAAGTCTGACCTGGTTAAGGCCACTAAATGGTGATTGATAAGGAACATGTCAGAAACAACTTTTAAGTCTATTTGGGAGGAATTTCCTAAGCTAAATATTTTACTATTTAGACAGATGTTTCCCTAACCTTGATGTTTCTAAAATAAACATTCCAGAGGGATAAAATAATCTTGGTGTAAAGAAATTTAAATGAACTCTCGTTGAAAAAATCCATTTTTTTAAACTAGAGACATGTTTATTTTTACTTTTTATTTGGGGGCAATATTTGGGTGTAATTGTAACATGTACAATCAAATGCATAGTCTGAGGTAATACCTCAACTTCCCCCATGCATGCACTTAAATAACCATGAATTGCTGCATCTGTGGACTTGACTGTACACAGTATCTAAGAATAAAGACTAAAGATTATACCTCTTGAAAATCCAGCATAAGGCCGCCAATTTTGCTGTCAATGTTTTTATAATAGAGTTTCTGTATCCGCAATAGTTTCTCAATTTTGGCCATCTGTTTTTGTACATGGGTTATATTGGCTTCATTATTCTCTATTGCATTTTGAGTTTGCTTGAGCAAGGTATCGAATGTTGAAATAGATTTTGAGAGATCGTCAGTTTTTAGTGTTTCTAATAACACTGTTTTCTCCACCTCCTGGACTTTATCTTTTAGTGCATCAACATTAGGTTGATGCGTAGGTACCTTGTTGGGTGTTGGGTCTTGTTGAGCATCAACAGCTCCTTGTAAAAGGGTTGGACATTTCCTACTGTCAATTTCATTAACAACGATAGCATATTCACATTTTGTGGGACCAGACTTTTCTTGATTCGATCTGACAATATTTTCTTGATTGTAATTATGAGCAGGATTCGTATCATGTGTTCTTTCTGGAGTTTGGAATTTTGATTTCATTGACGCCTGTTTTGATTTCCCTCTTGCGTTTGCAGGTTTGTTTTTCTGTTTTGGTGTCTGAGGGGGTCTCGTTGGCTTCAGGGTTGGTGCTTCTGTTGTTCTCATATGTTTTAACTTCTGACCAGCTCTCATTTGAGGTTTTCCTTGCTTTACTGGTAGTGTTTCAGCTTGTGATGGTTGTTCCTCATTATGGATGGTTGGCTTCATTTGTTGGTCACCCATTCTAGCGGTGGCATTGTATATCACAAGTGTCCCCCATAAACAAAATATCCAATAGTTTGGCACTTTCATTTTGCTGATAAGATTGATCCTAAAGTGGTTTTGAATCAATTCAACAGGTCGTTTCTCTCTATATTATCTGTCCTCCCCTAGATATTTGTTTTATCTCGTTTATGATTTCTTTACATCTAGTGCCATTACTTCTTGTATATATTTAATTTTTTTAATGTTATTTTTGATTGTTACTAGTTCGTCTGAGAATGCCTGTTGCTTCTGTTTCTGAGTGTTGATAGGTGATATTTCCTAGAGACTGTCTAAAATTTCTAAGTAGTACCAGCTACTAGGTCAAGAAGTCCTCGATTCTCTAAAATCTTTTTTTTATAAATATATCCAATACATCCGTGAGTTGGAACTGGTAGATTATTTGAAAACAGCTGATCATGCATTCACTGTTCCATGCTTAAAGGAATGTGATGTTGAGTTCAATTTCTGAAGTATATCACTGAACAAATGTCCATTAGCCTTTCACAGGTAGCTTCCATGATATTTCCAAGGAATTTACTCAAGTTTTCTGTAACTAATGATGATATATCTATGAGGATGAAGGTCTGGGTGTTATTATTAATATGTACTGCTGGCTTGATAAACATGAACAAAAGTGGTGCAAGTTTTGCCCTGAATACATTTCGATTTTCTGTAGATTCCTATGAGGCCCTTAACATGTGTTAAGAGTTTCATATGTCTTGGATCTGTTTTTGAAATTTGACATGCGCCTCCCTTCGGCCTTCATGTGGTGATATATGTGGGCGTTAACAGTTTTCTAATATTTTCAATTACGTACAACAAAATGTATAAATCTTGAACATTCAGATGTTATCATGTATCTCCAGTCATTGAGTAAAGTTCATTCTGTCTAAAGTAATCTTTCTTATCCATGTTGCAGCACCTCTGCATTTAGCTGGTGAGTAGCATGGTATGCTGTGTTTGGTTCAAGAGATACATTTTGTGTGTTGGTGTGTAAATGGTCCTATACATCATGGTTGCTAATTTTATTCCTCATTTCAAATTAGCTGAATGAAGAGTAATGTTTGAATGTTTTGAGTTTCAAATGGCATTAAATGTTTTTTGTCTGCTCTTTGAATTCCACGTTGGCATTTAGACCATTAGTTGCTGTTTTATTAGTGTCTAGAACATATATATCATATGGGCAATTACCCAGACTTGTTACAATTCTCATAACTTTCCATAGAACATAAAATATGTAGAGTACACGTATATGAAAACAAAAACAAAAATATTTTATAAAAATAGAATATGGATTTTAGTGCATCCATAGCATTATATCACACTATTTATCAAACATTCCGTGGTCCTTTAAAGAGTCTTTTTTGACAGTCATCAAGTCTAAATTCTCTTCATCATCAGCAACGAACATACTGACAGAAGGAACTGATTTGTTTACATTCTTTAAGAAACTGTTCCATATATACTGACATTGACAGAAATCTAACTCTTAAACACTTAACTTTTCTGAACTTTAAATTAATTCAAGATACAACAATAATTTCATAGAAAATATTCACAATTTCATAAGAAGTGGCTTTCATTTTGTGATGTTTCTTGTATTGCGGTCGCCCTTGAATTAAACAATTTGAAATATTATAAGTTATTGAATGATTTGAAGTGCAATACAGGATATATTCTGCTCAAGAAATTCTGTATTAGAACGGGACAAAGTCGAGTGCCAATACAGAATATCGAGAGTCCCCTCCATACCAATAGTTTCTGTTTTGCGATGGAGATGATCAATGGGGACAATCTCAGTAGCAATACAGATTGGTACAGCAAAAGATCTGACCAATCAGAGGGCTTCATTTTACAGATCATACGTAAAAATGTAACAACTTGAATACACTTGTATTTGCTATGTAATATTTTGTTTACAACCCTACACCAATATATATGCATCATCAAAAACAATCATTGGCAGTTAGAGAGGACAGTATAGCAGCAGTGTCATGATATCTATGCAATATAAAACATAAATATTCACCAACAACCGGCTTTTCACTTTACCAGAATATAATTTTTTAACATTTTCACTTCTTCACATACAACCTTTAACTATAAAAAATTGCAAAATCTGCTCTGTACCTTTTCATATCTTTTCATACAACCTTTAGCTAAATAACTGCAGAATTTGCTTTGTACTTATAACATACTTCAGTAAACATATAGATAAATGGAATAAATGAATAATACACGTTTTAATTTTTCTCAATAAAATCACAGATTGGCAGATGCAATCAACATGTACCCATGAAAATTTATGTAGGCATCCAAAAATGCATGTGTAGGCGTGCAATAACAACCTATAAATAACATTAACCAGTCCTGCAGATGCAAAACACAAACCTACAGGATCCACCTTGATGCCTAGAGGCAAATAGTAATAATAGTAGATGAAGCTGTTTGAGATCAACTTATTTTTCATGATGGTAATGCTACATAAGAAGTGACATTTTGAAATTTTTGATTAAGGCCATTCAAAGTTTAATATATGTTTAACATCACATCCCTTCAATGATTCAGGCTCATAAATGAAACAGTTTCTTAAAGAATGTAAACAAATCAGTTCCTTCTCTCAGTACGTATGTTCATTGCTGATGATGAAGAGAATTTAGACTTGATCACTGTCAAAAAAGACTCTTCAAAGGACCACAGAATGTTTGATAAATAGTGTGATATGATACTATAGATGCACTAAAATCCATTCTATTTTTACAAAATATTTTTGTTTTTGTTTTCATATACATGTACTGTATATATTTTATGTTCTATGGAAAGTTATGAGAATTGTAACAAGTCTGCGTAATTTCGCATATGATATATATGTTCTAGACACTAATAAAATAGCAACTAATGGTCTAAATGCCAACGTGGAATTTAAAGAAGAAGTGACATTTTGAAATTTTTGATTAAGGCCATTCAAAGTTTAATATATGTTTAACATCACATCCCTTCAATGATTCAGGCTCATAAATGAAACAAACAAACAAACAGGTGTCCATTTATGTACTTGTTATCTATTCAAATCACAACAGAAACTTTAAAATTGAGAAATTTTACTATTGAATAATATAAGATCCTAATAGACAATTGTTTGTCTTTTCACATTCCACCCTCCAAAAATATGGCCCTTTGTCAGTATGTTAAAAGTAGAATTAACTTTGAATTGCCTTATATTGAAAATGAAGACACTATATGAAAAGAAAATTAAAAGTTGGATCAAACATTCTGATTTATCAGAGTCTCTCTGTATCTGAAGTTTGTGAGAGATCCATCCAAGGGATAGAAATGGGGATCCCACAATTGGATCTACTTGTAGATTGAAAAAAAAAATCTATATTTAATTTCCAGAGTGAAAGAACAAGTAAGAATGATGGCGGTTAACCAGAGAAGCAAATACCACAAGTGAGTAATATAGTTATTCATGTATTTAGACATCACTTTGTTAATGGTACTAAACCTGGCCTAATGAAAAAATGATCTGTACCATCTGGGAACTTTTCATAGAGGGCTTCTCATTTGTATTGTTTGTATTGATGGTGGTATCTGAAGTTGATTGCTTTGGAGGCACAATTTATCATTACCATTTAAACTTTTGTGGGTCATACTCTTCAGCCCCATACCCAGGTGGGGAGGGAGGGGGGATTTATTTTAAAACAACCCCCCCCCCTTGGCAAAAGCTTGATATGGGCCTGTTCTTACAGAATATTACTTTGTCTGGAAGTTCATATTTTCTGTGTTGGTTGAAAAATATTTTTGGCTTTCATGTACTTTTTTCTTTAATGTAGAACATCTACATGCGGTAAACATTCAAATAATTGAAAGCAAATGTGCTCACAGTATGTATGAGTGCATTGAAATATGCATGTTGATTGATGATTCCACCCAAAACACAAAGTGCAGACTGTCTGAATAGGGCTGTTAGAGTGTTACCCTAACATACTCTAAATTCTTCAAATATTTTGTAATTTTAAAAAATGTAGCTTTGTCAATTTGAAAAATCTTTATCACTTTTGTCAATATGCTTTTTCAGTTAAATTTGCTAAAATCCGAACATAGAAGGAAACCTCTGAGTTTACACAATTGTAAGACAGCTCTCTATTAGCCATAAATCACAAGCATCATGCATAGTACTCATTCGATTTCAGAGATTTCCAATTCGTCTGGATGTCTGACAATGAAGCAGTGAATAGCATAACCATGACAACCATTCCAATGCCAGGTATTTTAGTTTCTATGGTTTCCTTTTGATTTTATTGATAGTAGTCCAAATTCATCAAGAAGTCATGAGAAAACACTTCTTAAATTGATTGTTTGATATCTTTTTATTTGTTCATGTAAAAAATGAACCCAAAATGATTTGATTAGAAATATATAGGAATTACTCAGCAGCCATGGTCATATTATTTCTATGATCTTAAACATTTAAACAGGTATGTTGGTGTATGACACGGAGACTATGTACTACTACACACCTGAGGGACGAGTGGATAAAATGTGTATAGAAGATATGAAAACATTTATAGAGGGATGTAGAGATGGCAAAATACAGGTATATGGAATATTTCATACTGTACTTGGGTAGACAGAATTTCATGTATCATGTTGATATTAAAGAAAGGAACTCCACAATTGCCATATTTAGTGCCCACCCCCTAATGAGCACCCAACCCGCTTCACAAAGTAACCAAGTATAAATGAATACATCAGAAAAGCTATTTAATTGTCTGAAAGTGGTATTTTGAATTTTCTAAACTTCCTGGGTGCTAATAAGAGAGAATACAGTATATGTTTGTTGCTCATTTTAACACTTATGTATTAACCATGTTCATTTATAAATCATCAATCATTCAAATATTTGAACCAAAATCATCATTTTTAAGCCACTACCTCTATGATGTCATAAATAATAAATAAATGTCAATGAGCATTCAATGAATGGTTTTCCTATTGATGTTTTTTGAAGGGCACATTCTATTTTACTCTGTACATGTATTGTTAATCAAATATCTTGAGGTATTAGAAATATTTAAAATTATATTAGAAATATTTAAAATTATAATTATGATTATAAAATTCATCATTTTCTTATGTGTTTTTTAAAGGCGTTTGGAGGCAACAGTTTCTTCCAAAGGCTGAAGCGTGCATTCTATGAGCTGTTTATGGCAATATACGTAAGTAAAATACATTTCCGTAATGTTTACCTCTTTACCATGAGTTCAAATCTATTTATTTTGTTTAAAGAATTAGATTAAGGAAAGAAAATAGATCAATATTGATCAGTTAAAATCAAGATCAACCTGACTAGATAAGATTAACTATAAATCAATGAATTGAGATTTTTGGCACAAAATTGCACAAACCTCCAAATTTATTCCATAATAAGAAATTTCTTCATATTGATATGAGTGAAGCATTTGAGAGAAATGTTAACGACTCAATAATCCAAAGTAAAATCTTGTTCAAGCAATTTATTCTCATTTTTGAGTGACATCTATACAACTAAAAGGGTCTGCTGGAGTTTGAGTACATCAGTTATAGTACAACTCTCCTTACTTTTTGTACCATTTAAGATGCATGTTAAATTGACAAAGTTTATATTAGATTTTCTCAAATCGCAGCCCATAAATTTTCCAAGAATTTCAGAGAAATACAGCAAAACATCTCACCTTCATGTAAAAAAAATGTCAACAAAAATATCCCACGAAAATCAAAAGTTCTGCTCTCTTACATAGTTGGGGTGTCAGACCATCATCGTATTTATGTACATTGACCAATTTACCACTACCAAACACATCCATCCGCAGAAAATAATCCCAAATATTTTAAAGTTCCCTGTTATGATCACATGTTTCCAGTTATTCTGTACACTATATGTCTGCAAATTAGAGTATTCTATCCAAAGATGGTGCTGTAGTATACCATTGAAGTCCCCAAACAGGTTTTAAATAGAACTATTTTCCTCATACCATGAAATAAACAAACCTAGTAAGGATGGTAAACACTATAAGCTATACCCTTTTGTGTTACAGAGTGTATGGGCGACATCTATTTGGCTTGGTCTATTGGTGTTTGGCCTGCCTTCATTGATCATATCAGTTGTATGCTATGCCCTCTTGTATTACAGAGTATATGGGCAATATCTATTTGGCTTGGTCTATTGGTGTTTGGCCTGCCTTCATTGATCATATCAGTTGTATGCTATGCCCTCTTGTATTACAGAGTGTATGGGCGACATCTATTTGGCTTGGTCTATTGGTGTTTGGCCTGCCTTCATTGATCATATCAGTTGTATGCTATACCCTCTTGTCTGACAGAGTGTATGGGCGACATCTATTTGGCTTGGTCTATTGTTGTTTGGCCTGCCTTCATTGATCATATCAGTTGTATGCTATGCCCTCTTGTATTACAGAGTGTATGGGCGACATCTATTTGGCTTGGTCTATTGGTGTTTGGCCTGCCTTCATTGATCATATCAGTTGTATGCTATGCCCTCTTGTATTACAGAGTGTATGGGCAACATCTATTTGGCTTGGTCTATTGGTGTTTGGCCTGCCTTCATTGATCATATCAGTTGTATGCTATGCCCTCTTGTATTACAGAGTGTATGGGCGACATCTATTTGGCTTGGTCTACATGCCCTGGTGTTTGGCCTGCCTTCATTGATCATATCAGTTGTATGCTATGCCCTCTTGTATTACAGAGTGTATGGGCAACATCTATTTGGCTTGGTCTATTGGTGTTTGGCCTGCCTTCATTGATCATATCAGTTGTATGCTATGCCCTCTTGTATTACAGAGTGTATGGGCGACATCTATTTGGCTTGGTCTATTGGTGTTTGGCCTGCCTTCATTGATTATATCAGTTGTATGCTATGCCCTCTTGTATTACAGAGTGAATGTGCGACATCTATTTGGTTGGGTCTATTGGTGTTTGGCCTGCCTTCATTGATCATATTAGTTGTATGATATGCCCTCTTGTATTACAGAATGTATGGGCGACATCTATTTGGCTTGGTCTATTGGTGTTTGGCCTGCCTTCATTGATCATATCAGTTGTATGCTATGCCCTCTTGTATTACAGAATGTATGGGCGACATCTATTTGGCTCGGTCTATTGGTGTTTGGCCTGCCTTCATTGATCATATCAGTTGTATGCTATGCCCTCTTGTATTACAGAGTGTATGGGCGACATCCATTTGGCTTGGTCTATTGGTGTTTGGCCTGCCTTCATTGATCATATCAGTTGTATGCTATGCCCTCTTGTATTACAGAGTGTATGGGCGACATCTATTTGGCTTGGTCTATTGGTGTTTGGCCTGCCTTCATTGATCATATCAGTTGTATGCTATGCCCTCTTGTATTACAGAGTGTATGGGCGACATCCATTTGGCTTGGTCTATTGGTGTTTGGCCTGCCTTCATTGATAATATCAGTAGTATGCTATGCCCTTTGCTGTATGGAACCCATGGATGAGAATGAGATGGAGAAAGATGAAGATGATGATGATGATGATGTGTATTCTGGTGGAGCATGTAAGTCATTTGCAGTGTACAGTAAAACCTGTCTTAGTGAACACCTTTCCATGGTGAACACCTGTGTTTATTGAACAACACTTCAAGGCATTTTTTACATTGACTCATGTATAAAAAAAAAGCTCTAAAGTGAACACCTACCT
The DNA here is from genome assembly GCA_903813345.2 of Owenia fusiformis. Lineage (NCBI taxonomy): Eukaryota > Metazoa > Annelida > Polychaeta > Sabellida > Oweniidae > Owenia > Owenia fusiformis. The sequence continues at coordinate 35,472,552 of CAIIXF020000005.1, read as the reverse complement.
ACAGTGAACACTTTTTGTGGCTCCAATAGGTGGAGGTTTTACTGTATATTTTTATTGATTGAATTTCAGATTTTAAGTGTAAGTTCAGAGGAGAATAACTCAATAGTAATATTCTATAATTATTCAGTAAAACATGTTTATCTGAGCAACTCTATTATCCAAACACCTCTCAATGTGAACACTATTACAATCTGCCATAGACTTCTATGTTTAAAAACCTTGAACTGTGAACACCTGCCAATTCAAACACTTTCCACCAGTCTCAGTGGCATCTGGATTAGATAGATTTTATTGTAGAACATTAGCTTACTTGTGTAACTCACTACATTTGTGCATCAATGTCTGTATGTATATTAACATGCAATGGGTTTATGAGATATGTAATTGAGTAAATTGTTCTACTTGTAGCAATACAAAATGGAGCTGAGGAAGAGGAGCAAGAAGTGCCTGATGATGGACATCTCAAGAAAGAATGATCCATCCCAGTCAGAAATATTGAAGCTCATTTCCCATGATCAGACCCTCCGGAAAACAGAACTATTAGTCGCTCCCCCAAGTTGAATGATTAGTGCCTCGTCTCAAGCCAGGACGTCCAGTGGTTCATTAAGAGACAAAATAATCTGTGTCTCATTTTGAGGCAGAATGACCAGTGTTACAGAATGACTAAAGATGGTATGACCTGTGTCTCAGCTAAACACAGAATGACTAGTCCCTCATTTAAAGACAGAATGACTAGTGTCTCAGCTCAACATAGAATGACCATTATCTTGTTTAATGACAGAATGACTAGTCCCTTATTAAAAGACAGAATGACCAGTGTCTCAGCTCAACAATGACTAGTGTCTTGGCTAAAGACAGAATGACTAGTCCCTCATTGAAAGCCTGAATGATCATAGAGAAATTCTCATCCTGAAATTGTTATCTGATTAATTCAGTCCTTTGATAACTTGCTTTTTTATTAGGCAAAAATGAACAGCTTTCATATCAACAATTTATTGTGAAACACTTGTGAAATGATGTACTGTATGCTGAATAAGCCTAATGTGAATGCATCCTTAAGAACAATGTTTGGGTTTGCCCTGGTTGGGTATACAAGAGTAGGAGAAATCTCAACTAATAAACTAGGATGTTATTGCATTGTGGCATAATTGTTGTAATGTACATGGGTTCACAAGGGAGTAGTTTTCACTTGATTTTAGCCCCGAGTGGCTCTAAAGTTCATGAATTAAAACCAAATTTTGAGGTTACATGTATGAAAATTAAAGGTCTAATTCAGCATTAAACATAACAAGAGTGCTTTAATAAGTGTAGCTTAACATTACCAGGGCATTTATGTTGTTTTTTATAACACAAGCCTTGTCTCTCATTCTAAGTATGACACATACCATCTTCTTGAAATGCCAGCATTGAAAATGTCACAAATGTTAATTTTCATTATGTTGGAACCATTCCAGAATTTTTTGTCCAGGTTCACTGTAAGTGGGGGTCATCTCAAAACTCTTGAACTAAATTCTACAAAGAGCATTTCACTAATACCTGAAACAGACTGTTTGGATGTGCCATATATTTTAATAAAACATGAAATGAAAGTTATTACTTGTAAAATTTAGATTGAAACATATGTGTATGAGATGGCCCCTTATTGGATTTTTTGGTCATTTTGTGATTCGATTTGTGAAGTAATTGTTAATTGTGAAATGTTGTTTGTTTTATGTTTGTATAGTATGCCTTGTCTAATATTTCAATAATTGCCTTTGATATTGTTTTGAACTGAAGTGCAAAAGAGTGAATTGATCACATTCAACATGAATAAAATGAAAATGCACTTATAATTACTTTTAAATATATGACCTCAGATTTTATTCTGCCCAATGCCAAAAGACCTCAATTGCTCTGTGGTTTTTATGATCAGAAAAAATAATTGGTCATATATCACAATAAATCATAGAATCTATGTCAGACTATTAGTAAGATGAGTAATTATTTCTCTCATATTTGAATGTGAAATAATGCATTGTGTATTATATAGTTTTTGTTACAATACAATGTGATCGGTCCTAATGAGACCGAATAGAGGAAATCTCAAAAAGCATTGCATTGATATCACAAAATGTCACATCTGGCTGCAATTACCAAGTGTAGCAATTGTGACAAATGCCAAAGGCAGACTCTGAATGTCAGTCTCAGAAAATGGTCGCTATAACAATATGTCAACATGAGAATTTGTGCAATCATATATTTGTATCACTGGTTAAGTATGTAATATGCCAAGTGAAATTGAATGGAATTAGATATACATTGTACTTAGTATGTACTTACTAATATGTTAAACTTCTGATTTTTTTATGTAATATTTACTAAACTATAATATGCATACCTGCCAACAAATGTTGAAAAAAATTCTGGCTGATTTTCTGTAGTTTTTCACAGTATGGATGGAAGGAATATAATATAGAAGCCAGGACATCATAGAAATGTAGGTTGGCTTGTATGACATGGTCTCATATGTGTTTTTATCGATATTGTCTGTATTGGAAGATATGGAGAATCTTCTACAAAATTGAACCATATCTGTTTATAAAGGGTTATTCTAAAGAATTATTATAGATAGTTAAGTTTTTTAAATGATGAAGTAAATACTGCTTATGAATGACCCCTCATATGGTTGAAACATTTTTTATAAATATTGTATATTATGTAAAAAGATATTTATTAATCTGTGAATGTTTAAAATGTAATATGTTTGTAAAACTTAAATGTTGAATATGATGAATAAAGTAGTGATAAAACTTACCATTGCTATTTTTCCCATTATTAGTTCAACTTCAGGGTGTGGACTCTCTCTCTCTCAGAATATTTTTGGACTGGTAAATCCCAACTTGTTTTCTTAAATATTCTATCAAAGAACGAAAATTGAAATTTTTATTTTGTCATCGATTATTTCTCTCTATCTCTGGAAAAACTTACCAACTTGAAATTAACAGTAGATTTACAAGTTCCTGAGTACATGGTCATCTAGATGAGTTTGCACAGCCCCTAATGACTTTGACCCAGAGTTTTGATACACTAGGCTGGGCACTGGGCAGTGACAAATCTCAGATATATAAAGGAACAAAATAATATGAACAGCAATAAAAAACAAAGGAGTGGTATCGATATGGAGAACACATATGTTTGAACACATGTTTTTCTTAAACCAGAAACATCGTCAATTTAATGGTCGTCTTTTTAATGGTAACAATATAATTTGAAAAATAAATATATACTTTCATCTATATTGTTTTAGAAAACACATCAAACACTTGTTTTGTTCTTGGTATCATGTTTCCAGAGTGAAATGAAACATCTTTCCGAGCCTCATTGGAACAAAACGACATAAACACTACATGTTTAGGTCTCTCAATATTGTAATTGTACAAAGGAAATTTTGGTTGATTTCAAAAAAGTATCTTGTTAATGAAATAAAAGGTTTATTCTGATTTTTATCTATTTTGGGGGGATTTTGTTTTGATTTTTTAAATACCTTTTTAAAATCAACCAAAAATTCCTTTGTATAACTATAATATTGAGAGGTCTAAAAACATGTTGTATATGCTATTTTGTTCCAACAGGTTTCGGAAAAACATTTTATTTCATTCTCAAGAATTGGTTGAAAGGAGCAAAAACAATTGCACTAAAAAACAAAAATTGTTAACAGAAACAGTTATATAAAATATAATTTTATAATAATTATATAAAATAATTCTCACATTAAATTGTTGTCAATCAGTCAACATTACATAAAATACCATGTTTTTACAGACAGTTTTCAATGATTGGTTTAATAGAAAAACATTGTTGAATTCAGTTCTCCATATCGATACCAATCCTTTAGAAATAATTATGCTCTTTGTTCCCGGGTATGAATAACAGTCTGCACGATATTGCACTGAACGAAAATCACCGATAGATGGCAGATGTAAACTTTAAAAATGGCGAATGAGATCTTTTCAAAGAGGAGAAAATCTTTTGAGAAAATGCTGTCGGATGAAGGGATCAAGTCTAATTCGATGCTTCCATGGGATCGATTCTCTAACTGGTTACACTGCGCATGTGTTGTAACATTTGATTTGGAATTGGGACAGGCGATGGAGGTAATAAAAGACCTTTGGATAAGTGTCAATTTTTTTGTTTGTTTTTTTTTGTTTTCACAGCATGAGCCTCTATGACTCTTTACTAGGATAATCTTTTTATTTTCTCATTTGTCTATTCTTCAATTTTTCCTCATACTGAAAAGTTTTTTTGCCACTACTGAATCATCTATCAGCATCGCCTATTTTCTTATTTTTCCAATTCCAAGCTTACATTTCTTCACAACATCAGTTTATCACATAACAATGAACATGGGGATTCAGTCACTTCATCCCCTCTCTATTAGTTAATGAAAACACAGCATGAAATTCAAAACCGCGCCTGCTGGAATTGTTGTTGTGTTGCACAAGCCGCTTTTTCCTCGGCAGTTAGTCTCTTGTCAAATTGGAGAAATAACTACTAGAATTGTTTTCATGACCTGAGTTCGTCGCTAAAATGCTAAATATTAGAGTTAGCTGATGTTTGGGAGTCTGACTTACCTTCTAAAGGTTAGAACCCGAATCTTAATGAAACCATATCACCTTTGTTCCGTCAACCATGGAGCATTTGCCACAACATCCAAGAGGTAAATCATGGACCATGAAAATGAATGATTTCCTTGTAAGTTCCGGAAGTTTCAATACGAAAAATTACCGAACATATGTGGAAACCGAATATTTGTTCGTTGTTTTCACGATTTACAGGTTCGTTTGTTCTTCAATGTTTTGGTCTAAATTATAAAGCATCACTAACAGGTCTTACTCTATTAATCGACTAATACAGCAGACGGCTCATATTTCTACGTAGCATTTCTTTCAGACCAATAGTGGGAGTGTAGATCACGCAGTTTCGTTTGTTGCGTACTTCACTTGAAATTGGTAATTTTAAATATTGGCTACTTCACTTAGCTTGGCGGATGTAGAACATTGCTTAATATTCTTTTAATTTTCACACCAGACATGCTTGGTTGACACGTCAACAAAGTAAAGTTCAAGGATCAATGCGTTATTTCGTGATAACTACAACGCCTCCCCGGAAGTCAACATTGATGAAAAATGAAAAAGTCGGAAAAGCATTTACACTAATTTCTATCAAATGCTGTGTTTATGCATCATCATCGACGCAACAAAGGTGATATGGTTTCATTAAGATTCGGGTTCTAACCTTTAGAAGGTAAGTCAGACTCCCAAACGTCAGCTAACTCTTATATTTAGCATGTTAGCGACGAAGTCAGGCCATGAAAAAAATTCTAGTCTAAATTGTCTATCTGAACAGTTCCTTAGCTGGATTTTTAGCCAGCTGTGTTCAGTAAATGAAACCTTCTAAAAAAGGGTATAATAGAGAGGGGGAGGGAGTGACTGACTCCCCGTGAAACTTATTAGAACTAGATTGCATTTTCTCCTCAATTTTCATTTTCAATATGGCGGGCAATGATAAAAAAGTGACAGAATGGAATCACCAAAATTCATCACCCTTTGAAAAATAAACTTGTCCAGATGTGGCATTTCTAATACCTCTTCAGATCGGGTAGAAACAGTTTTTTAAGGAAATGGTTGAATTTCCCATTGATGCTGGCACGATCGTGTGTAGTAGTATCAGTATCTCAGTGATTATTACCTCATGAGACACCAAGCTGCAAGGTGTTTTTTCTATTTTTCATTTCATGATTGTGCAGCCATTACATAAATTTCTGTGACAAACCCGGAGCAGACAAAAAACATATGCTACAGTTAAACTTAAAATACAGAGTTTATAGAACAAAACAAATTGCAATAGAAAGATGAAGTAATAGGCTATCTACAAGACTTGTGAGATCTGTTGTTGAAAAGAGAGGTATCACTTCGTTTGAGGGAAGTTTTGAAGGGTGGTCATTTTTTCCAGTGATTTTTTCAATTCAATGTCTTACCAGTATCTTGAGGTTTATTTATTGAGCCCTAAGCCTACTACTATGAATATGATCTGGCTGGAATCTCTGGAATTTCCCATGATATTCGGATCTATTTTCAAGTACAGTATCTCTATTTCTAGTTACCCAGTAGCTTAAAGAGGCTCTGTGCCATAGGATAGCACAATCAAGACCCCTCTGGACTTTTTTGCATATTGAGTTTCACCACATATATACCCATCTACTTACCAAAGAAGAAGTCCCAAATCCCCCTCTTTTAGTGTTAATTTTGCGATTGTGCTGGCCGATCTAATTATTTTCGAAGAAATCAATTCAATCTGAAGATTGAATATTCTGGGAAAGTCCTCCTATTATCTGATTGGTAGTTGATTTGTTTATCATAAACCTGATTGGCTCCCTGGTTCAAGGCGCTTGTGGGCACTTGTGTGCACTTGTGTGACTCAATGGGGATTCCCCTCGATAACCGAATCGAAGGAATCGATTGTGTTTAATTCTGGAGTTTGGTTGTTCTGTTGATTATTTCCGATATTTCGGCAATAATATATACCCAAAAGTTATTCTCAAGATATATCCATGGTATGTGAGATATTATATGAGCAATAACAATAGGACATCATTGATTGTCTGGGGGAGAAACCTATGGCATAATGCATTAACACTTGATGCCATCAAACTCGGTTGATAAGTAAATAGGCTGATGGATTTTATACGAGCATTTGAAAATTTTCAGAAATTCAACTTATACATGTGTTCTATTCGTTGGGACATGGATATGGCCCATCAAATCAGGCCCTTTTTTATCAATTCAGTTTTCCCCCAAAGTAATACACTATTGGATGTCTCCATACTTTATTTTGAACCAGAAAATAACCTTGGCTTGCATTATAATTTTTCAAAAATTTAGATGTGCCTTGATCTGATTGGAAATATTTGATAAATTAAGAAATAAATTTTTTTATTGTTCCATGTAAAGCTTTAATATAAGCCAATCACCAAGAATTCTTTTGTCATCTAATTTGCGTCACTAACCAGTGCCTTAAGCAGTTGGCGCTTGTTATTTTATGAAACATGTTTATATTAAACCCAAATTTATGTGGATAAAGGAAATATTTATCACTTCATTTTTCTGTCATTGAGACCATTTAAAAGCTGCTTTTTTCAAATTCCTATCCCTGAGAAATAAATGTTTTGTACATTTTTATACAGGACTATCCTCGGCATTGAAGATCTCAAACATTCATGCCACGAAAATCAATACCACTTCTTTGAAATGAGGTGAGAGTGGTTACAAATATTTCTATGTTCAATGTAACGATGTTTTAACTTCTCACTCCATTTTATTTCAGCTGATGTATCCAAGTCATGTGAAACTTACAGAGAGAGAGGTGGGTTATTTTGTTAATTTTAAATTATGTGAAGAATATACAGTAGATGTATTTAGAAATTCAAATTTATTAAAAAAAATTCACTAAGTACATATACTGATGCTGGTAAGTCTGTCAGAAAATGGCTATTATGTATTATTGTATTTTATCAGAAATTTTTACAAATACAAAACCAGATTAGTGCCAAGAATAGGTTTTGGGCATGCTGGGTAATTTTTAAGGCTAACATTCTGCTCTTTAAGTGAGATGTTTTGTGTGTTTTTGGGGAAAATGGCACAGTCTGATACTCTCTTCTACCTTTTAACACACCACAACATTACTCATTTTCTTACATACACAAACATATTTTGCTCCTATGTTAAATGAAACTTTATCATTAAAAGACTAAACAGTGGTTGATATTTGAAACTCTGGGTCAACTTGACACTAAATAGTTAAAAATAGGTGCTGGATAATACATTTATGTGCTTTGCGTATGAAATCATATCTGTGCAGAAATTCCACAGTTTTTTTGAGGGTCAGGACATAATGTGAAACTAACTAGCTTTTTTATCTCTTCCAGAAAATGAATATCTGCTACTTATCGTTCCCCGATTCCAACTCTGGTTGTATGGGAGATACAGAGTTTCATTTCCGTATACGTCAGTGTCATACACGTAAACAGAACCTGGGCCTGAAGGACTACAATCACAGCTGTCCTGTGGCCTTGCAGGTAAGCACATTTTCAAGGGCCACTGATTCTTGAGCATCAAGTCCATGCACATACACACACTGTAGTAATGTTACATCAAGAAGGAAGAATTATGTCAAATATTGAAGAATATGTCAAAAATACAACAATTTGGTATAGAGTTTTGAGTTTAAGTTTTCAGAGTTTTGCATATTTTCGAATGTGAATTAGTCTTACTCCGACCCCTTCTTACCATCTGACACATCTCGCCATCTAAAGCAAAACATTTTTTGAGGGTCTAGTTGCGGACTTGAAGTCTCTCAAAAAGGGACAATGCTAAATACTAATACATTTTGTAATATTATTGTCTTTATAGGGAGACAATGGACATTACTATGGCTTTGTGTACTTCAGACAGACAAAAGACAAATCAATACGTAGAGGATACTTTCAAAAAGTAAGTGAATTCAATCGATACAGGGTGTTTCAAAATTAACAGTATTGTGGACATGTAGACATTGAATGGTAATTTATCTCAAATCTAAATTATACTAGCAGCTCTGACTTGTTTTCCGAGTTTGACCTCTTTACATATTGCTATTTAAGGTGAGCTCCAGAATTGTCATGTCTTTCTATTCTCTTGAAGACTAACTTCATGGTCACACAAGTTGTGTTCATTAAGTTCACATTTAATAATGTTTTTTGTTATCCCATATCAATAACCATCCCATAAAGTCGGGGGAGAAAGATAATGCCCCAGTACGTCCCTCTGTCTGGACTATAGCTCAAATACTGATTCATGGATATAAAATTTTATTATATATTATTTGAATACATATTCCAATGTAAAGGGGGCTTCCCCTCAATAATTATGTTAGATATGCAGATCTTTATTTTTCATGAAAAAATTATTAATCCACTGGACTGTTCTCCAAACTGAGACTTGTCTTTTTACTTTAGGAATAAAGACAGAGATATATGGCGCAATATATGACTGATGATTTTTCTGATCATTGTTAAAAGACTGAAATCACAGATCTGTTGAAGTCTTTGACAATGGGCAGAATAAAATCTATGGTCATATATTTACCATAAATCATAGAAACTAGTCCTTGTTAGGATTCTATTTGCATTTATGAAATTTTGTGGTCATACCACTTTAGATCAGCAAATCAATTGTTCTAGTATTTGTGACGTCACATATCATATTAGAATTAACAATTTTTATCTGTTTAACCTCTTGAATCCCAGCTTCTAAAGTTGGTTTGAAACCAGGGAATTCATTTTTGCCAGTCTTTGACATTTTACTACATGCATATACAACAGGTGATACTCAATTTAGTGAAATTAATCAGCAGAGCCGATCATTCTACACATTTTAAAACATTTTTTAATATAGTGTAAATTGGATGAAAACTGTCCAAATTGGAGCAATTTTAGTGGAAAATTTTGCGACAAATTTTCTCATCACTCTAGGTTTCAAGGCCATTTCTAAGGTGACGAGATTCGTCACTCTAGGTAGTCAAGAGGTTAATAGTGTTTAAAAGAAAACGTTGCAATGTCCGTCTTTAAAAGACTATTTATATGTACAGTACATTGTTCATTCACTATCCTCTTCTTGTATTGCAGTCAGTGGTGCTAATATCCAGGCTTCCGTTCGTAAATCTCTTCTCACATTTAATCAACATTGTGGCCCCGGAGTACTTTGACAATGGTGAGCCATCCTTAGAAGCAGGTGAGTACTCAAGAGAATTTGTGTTTATTTCAGAAAAAAGTTCAAAATATCAGCTTGAGAATTGTACTTATGGAATAAAGAATGATATATTTGTTTTATTTTATCACACACAGGACCAGGAAAGATCTTGTCTGATGTTTAACACACCCAAAAATTATGGAACACTTTATTATCTTATCAATCAAACATTTTAGCAACTTAATTAAAAAAAACAGTATTCTTACTATTAATTTATGATTGTTTTACTTCTGCAGCTTGTCACGATATAGACCAATGGCCGCCTCCAGTCCCTGGCCAGACCCTCAATCTACCCATAATGGGAACAGTCATACAGGTATGTGAAATGATATATGCAATATAGCTCTCATGTTGATGTGACGGGAGACAAATTGAACCATTTTGAAACCATGCATAAGCGGGGCTAGCATATACAGTACATTATCAATTATCAATCCATGGCTGAAATGACCTCATGTTTTCTATAAAGCTAATTTTTCCATAATTGGTCTTCTTTAATAGCATTTTTATGAAACGGCATTATTCATGAAACATTTGACTGAATTGTATCTTTATATATGGCCCTCGGGAGTATTTAGTTCTTCCAAAGGCAGTAGGAACATGCAAAAATATTCACTTTGAGAGGTTTATCAGAATCTATAGGTGTTCACATATACAGATTTTACTATACTATAAAGATTGCCTGCATTCCATAAAGTTCCACTGAAATGTTTTCAGGTTAGAGTGCCCTGTAGAACAGATAAAATTGCCACATCAGCCCCGATAAAAACTTCACAAGTGGTAAGTACAGAGCAACAGTAAGCTTTTTGCATTGCTTTTTAGTACCATTATTGTTTACAGAGTTTAGTTATATTGTTCTTTTTTTGTTGTTGCATTTACTTATAGATTTTGATTCAAAAAGGTATGTTTATCTATACAGGCATTCAATCAATTTAAAAACACCTCATATACATCCAATCAATGTAAAATACCTCCTATACATTCAAGCAATGTAAAATACCTCATATATTCGTACATTCAATTAATTAAAAAAAACTCATATACGACATTCAATCATTGTAAAACACATGTGCATTGATTTGATTGATTGCTTTAAATGGTTGCTAGATATTCCTCCTGTCTGTAGTTGTTATACAACTTTTAATACAGCCATAATTTTATAATTGTATTGTTACTTTAACTTTTGTAGCCTCACATACCTGCCAACAATCTACTACCCAGCATACATGAAGTAGACTTATATAGGTAAGTTATCTCATGGTATATTGTATATACATACTTTTCTGTCTTCACAAGCCTCAAGCTAGAATCAGAGAGGACAGCAAAATTGCAAGCAACAGATTTTCATTTTATATCAACAGTTTTCTGTTATACCAAAAAAAGATCCAAGGTTCTTGTCAAGTAATGAAGAATTTTGTAGCAGTTGAACCCAGCAAGAATGATATGGAAATTGACAGTTGACATGAGACAAAGCAAAACTTGAATATGCTGCTTTACTAATTTTTAGAAAAAAGCCTTACAAGAACCATATTGTTATAGTCTCCAACTTTTGTGGGTGGCATTCGGCTATTTTATTCAGCATTCAGCTTTGGCTTCTGTAGCAAATGGCAAGTGGTGACATTTTGCATGTTAATGCCTTGTTTTTCATTACTATGCCTTCTTTTTCAGTACTTTTCAGCCAGTGTTGCCTCACATACAAATGCTTTGGGAACTTGTAATATCTGGTGAGTCAATCGTAGTGATGGCATCATCCCCCACAGTTTGCTGCCGTGCAGTCCAAGCTCTAGTCAGGTACAACCCTTTTCAGAAGTTAGATTCTACACTCTAACGATGAACGATAATTCTTTGGTCTAGCCTTACCCAATTGGATTAGGTAGATCAGAATTGAGATGACCAATTAGATATGCACTCTGAGAATTTTACGTCGATATTTCCGGTGTTTTGCATTTTTGATAAGACTGGTTATTCAAATGGGTTTCAACCATGTTGAAATTCTCAACTAGGCGTAATCCATTGCTTCAGTTCTGGGAAGACTACTACTGCAGCTGCCCATATGCAGCAATGTATTATGAAAACGTCATTCTAGGTTTGTTCATATTTATGTATTGCAGTATGATATGGCCATTGAAGTTCTGCACGGACTATAGGCCATACTTCACCATTCATGACAGTGAATTCAAGGAATATACAACAAAAACACAAGCCCCGTAAGTATTTCACATTGTATTGTATTCTTATGTAAATTGATACTTCTGTTCCATACGTTCTCATTTGATTTACTTTATGATAGTGCTTTTACTAACCAAGCAATGATTTTTGATACAGTTTAAGAAGTATTGTTTTGTTTCTGCTTTTGTTGTCATGGTTTTACGGCATTGTTCTGTATTCATACATTACTATACAGTTCTGTGTTTTTATACAGTGCTATCAAATGTACCAAGCTGTTCCATGTAGGGTGGCGCATATATGAACTATGCTGCTGAATGTTTTATATCATGTGTTCCATGTTCTAACAATTCTGTCCCATATTCAATGATGTCGCTTCATATACTTATAATGCTGTTCCATGTACTTATAATGCTATTCCATGTACTCATGATGCTGTTCAATGTACTCATGATGCTGTTCCATGTACTCATGATGCTGTTCCATGTACTTAGTTGTTCCATATTCTAACTTAGCTGATCTATTCTCTTACAATGCTGTTCTATGTTCTTACAATGCTGTTCCATGAACTTAGTTGTCCCATATTCTAATTTTGCTGATCTATGCTCTTACAATGCTGTTCTATGTTCTTACAATGCTGTTCCATGTACTTAGTTGTTCCATATTCTAACAAAGCTGATCTATTCTCTTACAATGCTGTTCTATGTTCTTACAATGCTGTTCCATGAACTTAGTTGTCCCATATTCTAATTTTGCTGATCTATGCTCTTACAATGCTGTGCTATGTTCTTACAATGCTGTTCCATGTACTTATTTGTTCCATATTCTAGGCTGATATATGTTCTTACAATGCTGTTCTATGTTCTTACAATGCTGTTTCATGTTCCTACAGTGCTGTTCCATGTACTTAGTTGTTCCATATTCTAACTTTGCTGATCTATGCTCTTACAATGTTATTTGTGCCTTATTCTAACTTTGTTGATCTATGTCCTTATAATGCTGTTCTATGTTCTTACAATGCTGTTCCATGTTTTACAGTCCACCAGTCCTGCTAGGGGTTACCAATCCATTCTTTGCCAAAACATTACAGCACTGGCCGCACATTGTACGCATAGGAGAACTAGTCGAAGGTGGGTCAATATAACTTAATTACACATTCAAAGAAGGAGCGAGAGAGAGAATTATCACTTGATAGTTAAGCCCTTATCAATCTGCCTGCTGATTGTATTAGATGCAAATATTACTCTAAACTGTTCAGTTTAACATTTTGCATGCTATAAAACAACTCAAAATATAATGTTTGAATGTGTCATGCAGCTGCTAGTGAAATATGTATTTTATATTAAGACCATTGGTCCATGGACAGTGACACTGAAGGTATTTGTGGATTTTTATGTTGAAGCTTTGGGTTAACTGTTTTGTGTGTAACTACTATAAGAATATTTCCAATGTTTATTGTTCATTAAGATGAGGTAGACAAGGAGCTTTTAATTTACACTTTCCTGTGCTAGGAAACTTCTATGTTCGTTTATTTGGCACTGGTATTCATGAATAGAAATTTTCCCCAATAATTACAATGAAAGTAAAATTGGAATTTATAAGTATACAGTCCTTCATCAGCCAAATGTCCTGCACTGTCTTTAATTCCTTAATCTAGAAAACAGTTCTGTAATGTATCCCATATCTGCCAAAGATTCTGTGTTGACTCCCGTTTGTCTTGTTCTCGTGGAAAAATTCATTCCTAAGAAAAAATTGACACCTGGTGTAGAATACCAAGCCTACAATACTGTCACTCTTCAGCTTATTGCTTTTACATGAGTTTCTGTTCTGGGATGCCTTCAGTGTTATGTTACTATGTTTACTTTAAATTGGCTTGGGATCAAATTGTAATTTATCGTATTTTTGAAGGTAATATCGCTTTTTGCATTGGAAGGATGTTTTAATACAGGTTTGCTATGCTACATTAATCCAGCACTGCAACTGCATTGAAATTATGGGATGAGTGACAGTCCTATGTAGCTCAACATGTTTGTGTCTATGGGGACAAGGGTTTCTTTCAGTGACCTGTATAAATCCGACACAATAATAGCTTATATGACGTGTATCTTAACATTAAGATTTGCTTATGATGTTAGCCTGCCTTTATTTGATATATACAGTGTATATCTAATATACGCATATTTAGATATACTACTATAGAATAAGGTTACTAATATGAATAACCTTTCAAATGACATGTCATCAATTTCTATCTGAGAAAAGCTTTGTTAGTCTTTTTGAACTTGATTTTTATATCATTCGTTATTATTGCTCCTTTTAAAAGTTTGCATGAGACCCCCAAACCTGGTATTCTGTGAAAACCCCACCCCAGGGACAAACCTGTGTCAAATTACTGGCTGTTCTCCGCAAACATTTGAATTATTTTATGTGAGCTGGATGATGTTCAGTAATATCTTGACTTGTCATCTGCTGAGAATCAGTCTTACATTCACAGAAGAATGTTATCATTTAAGATTTCTTTTGTTCTTATTCCAGCTAAAGGTCTCAATAAACTGAAGAAGGCTGGGAATCTCAAAACATTAGACTCAAAGCCAGGTGGGGTTCAATAAAAATTTTGATTCTCTTAATTTACATAAACAATCTCTTACAGTGCTGTATAGTACTGTTTTGGCTATAGTACCGTATGAGTATTGTGCAATACAGTGTTCATGGTACTATTTTTGGTCTACTTTATCATGAAAACTGTATGGCACCATACTCAAACTGTACTGCACTGAATGGTGCCATGCTCTTAACAAAGTCTGCTGGTATCTTTATTTTTATCAGACCACTTCTAAAGAAATAAATGTAGATAAATGAAACAAAAAAGTAGACTACATCTTAAGCATTTTGCATTCACTCAATTGCAACTCATTTTTCCACGTTCATTGCCAAGAGTGAAAAATGATTGCCATTGACTATCATGGAAGCTGTGAATTGTAGGCTTGTTATTGTGTTTACTCAACTGTATTGTCTTTTTATTTCAGGTGTATATACTCGTTATAAGGCTCACCTGCAAAAAGATAAAACAATACTCAAGAGACTAGCTAAGGTAAGAAGAACTCATTAGCACCACAC
Organism: Owenia fusiformis; assembly: GCA_903813345.2. Classification (NCBI taxonomy): domain Eukaryota; kingdom Metazoa; phylum Annelida; class Polychaeta; order Sabellida; family Oweniidae; genus Owenia; species Owenia fusiformis. The sequence goes on along the minus strand of CAIIXF020000005.1, from coordinate 35,457,445 downwards.
ATGTAACATAGTTATTACAACCTGTATTTTACTGATATTGATGTTTGTGAGGCTTTTTCATAGAAGCAAAATTAGAATGCTGTTTAATACATTAACTTGTATTTTTGAGTAGATATGTAGATGAATTAAAAATATTTGGAATGTGGAATTTTAAATTATAGTAGTTTTGATATGGATTTTGGTACTGTATTTAGAATTTACTAACCTGTCAAAATAATGGGTCTAAGGGGTCCCTGTATTTGTTCAGCCTTACTTCGTAGACCCCTTATACATCACATTTTGCATTTTGAGGGAGCATTATACATTAGATGAATCTAAGCTTTGTATCAGGAAGGTATACAATCCTTTTAAAGCATAGATGTCATGAACCATATACAGTAAAATCCATTGACTCCTATGTAAAAAAAATAAGTGAACATTCATATTTGAGAAATTAACCCGATGTACAAAATTGCGCAAATATTTCCTTTTTATCACTGATGTATTATGATATTTTTTAAATAACTTATTGGTCCCAATCATTTGTCTTTTTAATTTGATGAATAAATTCATTTGAATCAGATTTTCATATTATTGGAATGCCATGATGAAGGTATGTGGTCAATATAACTAAACTTATTTTGAGAATATGTTCATATTTCTTCAAAATCCATCTCACGCAAATGCAAAAATAATTAACATAGAAAGATCATACAATGAAATATGATGATGTAATATACATGTATTTACATTTGATATATTTGATGATATCCAATCATTAATGTCTAACAGAGGTTAAACCATAGGGGTCATCTCATGTGTTTCACACTAAATTCTACACATATTTCGTTGCATTTTGTGGGTAGGTTGTAAAAGGCTCAAAAAATCACATTTTCAAGTCTGTTTCATTAACAATAAATGGCATATGTTGGATCCACTGCCATAGCTATCTCACAAGTCTTAAAAAGGAACTCTTTGAATAAATAAAATAATTTGTAGAATTTAGTGCTAACCTTTGGGATGATCCTAATATTTAATCTAACGAGCATGTCTCTGTTTTCTTTAGCCCTCTCCCACTGAGAGTCTTCTACAGGTAAACACCTGCTAATTAGCTAATCAATTAAGCAATTAAGGCAGCTACATGTAAATGCTAAGCCCATTATTTATGTGTCTATGTATTTAGTTTTTTCATTTTCTTGTGGTTTATCCATTATGTACATTTAATAAAAGGAAATTCATAAGAGTTTAAAACATCATTGTCTATTGATGAAAAATGCAAGATTTTGACGTTAGTTATTTGTTATTTTGGTGTTAGGAATTTTCTTCAATGCATTTACCTTTAAATAATTTGTTCACTGTTGTTTATTTTTTGATAAATCTTTAATTTTTTATTGATTAATTTGTAATACGATGATAACTGGGTTGAACTTGAATCCCAAAACAAGCAGCTAATTTAAACTTCATTTATAATTTTGTTGTAATGAATGGATCTTTGGAATAGGAAATTTTGCCATTGTCTTTTTTAGTTACACTTTCATAAAATAGATGTCTCATGGGCTTTCTCTTGGAAGCCCATGATGTCTATCATTAGCTATCACACCAAACATTGACCAAATGATGCAAGATTCTATTATGTGTTTTGGACAGTTGGCCATGTTTTGAATAAACTTTTCCTGGCACCATACATACTCTTAGATGTTACATCTACTGAACTGGTCTAGTAGTTTACCAAAATCACCACCATTCACCCTCTTTTAAATGCTAAACAATGTATTTTACACTACTGGGTACCTGTAGTACTGTCATGTTTTAGAACAAAGAACACTGCTTGAGTTACAGTATGTATGTTTAAGTAGATGTATGAAGATTTTATTAAATTGTTCTATTTGTTAAACTTTGGTGCTTCAGTGCTTCGGTGCAAATGCATGCACCCTTTGCTACAGACCAAAGGCAGATGTTGAGATTCTTGATATTTTTCAAGGGAGGGGTCCATTTTTTTTTCTTTTTTGAAATCCATTACTATATTTACTTGAAAAAGAGCCTTGTCTATTTTCAGAAAGGCCCATTTTCTCATAAATGAGACATATCATTGAGAATAAGCCTATTTAGTATTTTAGGACCACCTCCTAAACATATCTGCCATCAAAATAGACAATTTACCTGCAACATTTATCTAAATAGATAGATGATTATGATATATGAATTCTATGCCTTACTACTAGATGCATGGCTGATTCCTCATCCCTTTTATGCTTGGGTCCAGCTTTAGCTATGTCATCCATTTTGAAATACTTTACAATATACATGTATGTATCAGATACTAAGACCTGCACATTATGGAGCACCTTTGTTCCCATTTGCTTGTGTCAGCTTGGTCAGGAGCCAAACATAAATGAGTTCATAGCTCTGTCTTTATGAATTATAATCAAGCAAAAACTTTATATTAAAAACAATTTAAACTTAAAATAGATATAAAACATATGTTTCGTAGTATCGTTTACAGCATCATGTAAAAAAAGAACATTCTTTTAATGTTACATATCATAATACAATTTCATATCTAGAATTTCTCAGTTTATATCTTAAACTTAATGTCGTAGAGACAATGTTTTCAGATTTCTTTGGTGGAATGAGTCTTTATGGGTCTTATATGTTACCCATAATGCACAAGGACATATCAGAGCAAACGTCCTAGATTAAAATGTTTTTCAAACTCTATATTATGAATCATCTTCACACACTCGGTTTTGCGACAGTAGCCAAGTGATCGTGAATAGGAATCAAAGAAAATCATTGTTATCACTCAACAATTAAAATCAGCAAACTATTTTTATTATTTTAGCAGCAAGCAAACTTGATTTAACAGATGCAATATTTTCAGGGAGTCCAGACCCAAAGGCCAGTTGAAGTACAGAATGCAATGCTCAAACGATACCTGCTAGAACTTACACAGAGTTTCATGATACCTTTGGTTAGTAAGCCTTCAGTTTGCCACTGGTTTCTTCCTTTGGAGCAATTACGGGAAATTAAATCATTTGAGGGGTTTATCATTGAGGGCTGACTGCAGAGATATCATTGGTTTGACAGCTTTGACAACACAATTCAATGGTGTGAATATATGAAATGTTAAAAGATCATAAAGCACTTCTGCCAAAAGGTTTTCTATTTATATATCACCACAAAAAGTGGTGATATATTGTTATGGTCTCTAACTTTTTTTGTGCCCGTGTTTGGAGTTCAGCGTTCTACATTTAGTGTCTGTAACAAATAGCAGGTGGTAACATATTACATGTTAATGCCTTGTTAAACTGTTGTAGCTATAGTTGTTACTAGTATATAACTTTGTTGTATGTATTTTTGATGTTCCATTCCAAGCTTATCTATCTTTAAATATTTTTGTAATCTAATCTACAAATCCCCTGTTAACAGGAGAGGTATATGGCCAGTTTGATGCCCCTACAACGATCAGTGTCCCCACATAAAGGGCCTCCAAAGCTGAAGCAGTTTCAAATAGAAGAGTTCCTTAAGACCCTAGAGAGTTCAGGCCCGCAACTGACATCTGGCCTCAAGGGGGACTGGGAAGGTCTTTACAGGTAAAGAATTGCTTTTATTGCAAATAATACAAAAACCATATTGACACATTTTTGACGTAAATTTATGGGACCCTTGAAGGTAAAGTGCCACGCAAATGAATTTGAAGAATTTTTGATAGTAAATGTTGATTTGTATTTAATACAAACAGCATATTGACATAACATGAGGTGAATCAATGGGAGTTTGAAGAAGTGCATTGAAGGCTGAAGAATAATATGTTTGATTTTTTGCAGAAAATTCTTTAAGTCGGCTCATTTTATTGGCTGGTACAATAACAGGCAGCAAGAAGTGAATATGAAACTGCAGGCCATACATGCTGAAGCTATGTGCAATTCTGTAAGTACAATAGGGTGGCCTAAATGTAGGTTTACAGGAAACCCAGTATAGTGTGCCCATCAAGCTCGAAAACAGAGTGCTTCATACAGTTAAAGTAGAGTCCATTTAATCCAAACACCACTGGGACTGGTCAGAAGTGTTTAGATTGGCAGGTTTTCATATGACTTAGTTTTTATTATGGACGTTTTAGCAGATTCAAAATGGGATCAAAAATGTGTTTACATTGAAAGGTGATCAAATTGGATAGGTTTTGAATATATACAGGTTTTACTGTATATTATTGAACCTTTGGGGAATGTCAAGTTGATTGAGCAACTATCTTACATGTACTCTATAAATCGGTTCTGGCAATTAGTTTTAAATTTTATTCATGTTAATCATTTTGATTCAAAAAATCTCATCACCGTAATATACTTGAGTGTTAAAGAATACCACCCTGACATGTTTTATGATTACAGTCAGATAAGCAGCATCTATTAAGAATACTAGATAGGTTTTAACAGTGCCAATGTGTAGGAATATAATTTACTTTTTCAACTTCAGCATATTTTTTTCAGGATCTAGTTGAGTGGATCCGAGACAAACAGGAAGTAGAAGTTGTTGATCTCATTTTACGTCTACGAGAAAAACTAGTAAGTTGTAACAACATTGTTTTTTTTTGTATTTAAGAATACAAGTTTATTAAACAGATTATGTGACATGATGATGATCGATGGATATAACAGGGAGTTTTTAATCTCCATTTGTAGACAGGCTCCAGAGCATGTTAAGGTAGTGAATCTGTTTTCAATATAAAAATCTTACTTTCACATTCTTTGTTACTTTGCCTTCTTATACTTTTATATTTTTTATACTTTATTTATTTTCAGAACTGTGCAGCTAGTAGTCAGATGCCAGTTTCTCCAGAGACAGTGCATAAATTACAATCTCATCACGATAACATAATCAGTCAGTTACCACCAGACCTACGTTCTGTACTCAAGTCTGCGTGATCCCCTCATCTGTGCTCTATACTCAAGTCTGCATTGACCTTAGTCTTAGTACTCAAGTCTGCATGACCACTTGACCTGTGTTCTGTACTCAAGTCTACATGTTCACCTCATCTGTGCTCTATACTCAAGTCTGCATTGACCTTAGTCTTAGTACTCAATTCTGCATGTTCACCTATGAAGCAATGATGTTCTTAACAATGATGTGTGGTTACTACGCAATCAAGGAATACGTAATTTAGGACAACGCAAAGTGCTGTTAAGAAGAAAGCATGATAGAAGATGCATATATGTTTGATTACTGTACTGATCTGCTTCAAAGTATGTTCTATTATCTGCTGGCGTCATTCGATTGTGAACATCCTATTGAAATGAAGTGGTAATTGGTTAAAGACCCAGAGTTGAGGACATTTACAATGCAGTGGTATTACTATTAAGCGTGGTTACTACACATTATCCTATGGTAATGGTAATTGGAAGTCAACACAGAGTTACGCACAAGTTATAAGCTGTGGAAACCTGGTCAAAGACCCAGTGTGGGTGTAAAGGACTGATGGAACAGCCAACAACCACAACGACCAAATTTGGCAATTTAAATGTCCAATTGAAACGAAATGAGACTTTTTCAAACTAGTTGCAGGTTTGTTAGGATGACTTAAAAGCTGCACCTAATGGTGATTCTTGAATATTTTGAAGACAAGTTCCAATTTATATTTGAAAATCTGCTTATTACCATAGCTTAAACTTAATTCCAGCCAAACAGCGTATCTTATTTATCTGGTCAATAGAATGAAGTGCATCATTTAAAGGCGAAGTTCAGCTCAAAAAAGTGCAATTAACATTTGTAATTGACTTAAAAAGTCTCAGTTGTGTTTGCCAAACTTATTATAATACAACCTGAATCAGTTCATTATATTTGAAGTAATAACTCATTTGATATGCATGAGTTAAAACATACAGTGGCTATCAATGATTTTAAATATAAAAATTTGTTATTGGCTAAGTATGCAATTTTGAATTTCAAAGGATATCAAAATTGCAAATAAATCTGATGTTATCATGTATGAGTGTTGGTGGATAGTTTAGCATTAAACGAAATAAATTCTGTCTAAAATTAACAATGAAACATTTGAGATGAGATGTTTCAAATTGAAATTCAATATTGACAATGGATATTGCCCAATGATTCGGTGCTATTCCACACCATACACACATATTACCATCCAGAAGTTGAAATCATATCTCTTCACTAAACTTGCTGAACAATTAGCTGGCCGAAATCAAAATAACTGGCTCTAGGTCGATGTACTCTTTGAATTAACTCTGTCTCAGTTTGTATCAAACTGAACCAGCTGAACTGAACTCTAAAATATTATGATTATTGCAGTACTGTATATATGAAAGCTTATTCTGATTTCATGCATAATTTATGTAATGACAGCTGCCTTGTACAAGTTTCTCTATACTGAAACATATTGCTCTACTTAAATTGTTCAGTTCATCCTTTAAACATCATAGCTATATACTGTAGATTGTGTAATTGTACATCTATATACCATGTAGCTGAATATGTATACATCATGTAACTACATCAATACATTATGTATCTTTACCTTTGTACATCCTGTAATTGTTCCTTTGTACATTGTGTATATCTATACATTATGTAACTGTTCATCAATACATCATGTAAATGTATGCATTGTATAACTGTACATCTAAGCATCATGCTACTGTACATTGTGTAATTGTTCATCTATACATCAAGTAACTGTACATCTCTATACATCATGTAACTGTACATCTATACATCAAGTAACTGCCCATCTTAACACCATGTCACTGTACATTGTGTAATTGTTCATCTTTACATCATGTAACTGTACATCTCTATACATCATGTAACTTTACATCTATACATCAAGTAACTGCACATCTTAACATCATGTCACTGTACATTGTGTAATTGTTCATCTTTACATCATGTAACTGTACATCTATACATCATGTAACTGTACATTTATACATCATGTAACTGTACATCTAAACATCATTTTATTGTACAGCTGTACATTTTGTAATTGTCCATCTTCACTTCATGTGAACTGTACATTTTTAGATCTTATATCTTTACACCTGTACATCTATACATTATGAGATATAAGACGTATCTTGATGTAAGATATGAAAATAGGGAAGACCATTTGGAATACTACCCTAGTTTGGCAGTGCCTACAATGTTGATCTCATCTCATGGTATTTTATGATATGTAAAACTAAAATATATGTTCAATGGGCATGTATATGAAGCTGCATTTTGAAAGTTAAGGTGCCATGGTACTTAACAGGAAGTGACAAAACCATGCTGGATTTCAAACATTTTTGAACCAAGATAACAGGTGTACCCAAGTACCATGGCACCTTAACTATACTTTTACTATAAATACATATATACTATGGTTATCATTGTACTGTACTGTACTGAACTATTTAATATATACCATAACTGCTGTACATACATGTATAAATACCATTTGTGCTTCATCCCCCTCCCCCACCCCCAGACCTCCCTCTTTCCCACTGGGGAAACAAAAAGGGTATCACTTTAATCAATTTACCAAGAGACAAAATTTGTAAATGAATTTCATACTGTCAACATTTATTGTAAATACCATTTATTTATTTTAAAAAGTGCCAAGATTCATATTATCAACATACAGTGACAATCTCTGACAGAATCATTTCCATTTTATCAAAATATTAGCATGAGATCACATTTTGTTAATTCAAAATGACAACAGCAAAGGTTAATAGAAAAGGTTCAGATAATCCAGTTTATACTTCCATAATACAGTTATTTAGATTAAAACACAAAAAAAAATAAATAAAATAAAGACGATCCAGTTGTTATTGTAGCATAACTCAAAATATTAGATTAATTTTGTTGTGATTCATTCAATTTTATTGCTTTAATTTGTGTTATTTTACTGACCTGGGATATAATGAGGCCTACTTGAATGCCTACTGCAAAGTTCTACCTCCTTGTTGACTCATAGCTAGCTCATAATAAATGAATTCTTTGCAAGTGATATGTATTTTGTCGCTCAATTATCTCATGGTGAGAATTAATGACATATTAAACCTGTTAATTGTTAGATTGACTGCACACTGTAAGGTTATGTTATAATTTAGCCTTTGTCTGAGATATGATGCATGTACGAGCGTATTTATGATTTTCATAAAGAACCCAAAATATTTTTGGTAGAGACAATTTCCAATGTTGAAAATTTAAATTTTCTTTTTTGCTAAATTGTAGCTCTAAACAGGTATTTTAGAATAGTCATTCATATGTTTTGACCAATTTTGGCATCATAAAGATAAATACAATTGTACATCTAATGTGTTATATCAAAACACTTCCCAATCTGAACTCCTTTCAATGTACTTGATCAAAAATGTGTGTTGGCTACTGCAACACCATTATCATAATGGCAAGAGGAAAAGTTGATCCATTGTGGGCTAGTACTGTCATTATTTTGTAACGCAGAATTAGATGTAAGACAAGGACTGTCATTATTATGTAAGTCAAAACAGGATGACAAGGATAGATTGTAATTTTAATGTTCTATAGTAACTGAAAAAACAATGTGCATAATTTTTCAGACCAACTTGAACATTAATAATTTGTGAATCATTGTTTTGATGGAGTGACTCATTAAGCTTAACTTTTGTTCATAATTCTGGGAGGCTTGTTGTTTTGTATCGAATGCTTTATTATCACATTATTTTTCACGTGAGTACATTACAATTTTTAATTTGTTTCTTATTTTTGTTTCAATATTTGAATTGTCAAGCCAAGGTATTTTGATGTAAGTCATGGGATCACATAATGTGTCCATTGCTGCCATATCAATATTTAATCCCCATATTTTGCCAATGTATTGATACCTGCTTATGAATTGTTTTAAACAATAAGATTTGTTAACTTTAACCGGATTTAAGCTGGATTATGGTTTTAAAGTGAACCAACAAGAGCATGAGAAAATGTTTTGAAGTCGCTCCCAATACAGAATGATAAGGATTTAAGTAATCATGTGTTTTTTCCCACATAAACAATGCATTTAATACATACATGTATTAACGATTTGTATTTGAGTTTACAAGTCCACACTATTTATATTTAACATGTATGATGTGTATATTGTCTCTTATATATACATATAACAGTGTACTGTTTCTGTGCATTTTAGTGAATCATTGTACGAGTAAACCAGTGATGAAATAAAAAATATATTTTATGAAATTCTCTGCCTGTTGATTGATATGTTGAGAAAATTGAAGGAATACAATGTTGTAGAGATCTATAGAGGTTTTCCAACCGATAGAATAAACCATGAAAAGGGGTACAAGTTTTGTATCTAAATATCTAGACTTGGCATACAAGAAATAGAAAGTATTGTTGTTAGCAACACACTTTACACACTATGTAAAACAGTTTGAATATAATTTGTGGAAATTATTCTCTGGAATGTACATTTTGAATCAATCTTATTGACACTAGAGCTATTTATCCTCTGTTATTATTTTCCCTTGTCCAATATCATATCATCCCTGAATAAATTCCATATTCCTCCCTGCCCATAAACTATCTGTTAAATCCATGAGAACAAGAATCTGATATGGGATATACCATTTTGTTCCGTACTCTGATATGTTTGAGTTGGTAGAGAAATTAACATTTTAAAGAAAATATAAACATAATGACAAGTTCTAAGGACAAAGTTAAAATGCTTTTTATGAAGAAATAATCAAAATTTAAAGACAGATCATCATATAATAGTAGGTTCAGATCAGGATATAGGGATTATCCAATGGCCAATATAATATATCTTATAGATTAGGATGACCTCCCATAGCAGATTTTTTGAAATACCAGTTCTCTGATATCTTGAAAGATTGTGTGCTAGAGGAATAACTACTTTTAAGTTTTCATTTTTGATCATACAAGAATATTTTATCAATCATTATCTATAATAGATTATAGGTTTTAACAACCTATATAACCCCATTCTAACAACCCTTATAAAGGGACACTGTAAATCGTCTTATTATTCCAGGACTTCTAATGGGAAAAGATCAAAGAATTACTCTTTATTAAAAGAATTTTAATATATTTTTGTCATGAAGTTGATCAATAAAACACTAAAATGTAGTTACTTTTGATGCTTGAAACTTTATTTTATACACAATGAACAACAGATTGCACATATATAATTCTGAAAACATTTAACATTTTGAAAAATATTATTCAGCTTCTGCTTTATCATCTTGAATTCAGCAGTAGGAAAATATCATTTAGTTAGATCCTCCCATTTGGCACCTTGGTAGCACGCAATTGACCTATTACCAAGGTGCTGAATGGGAGAACCTAACTAAACAATATTTTGGAAATCACTACACAGTACATGTCAAAAAAACATAATAATACTGAATTTTATACTGACTTCTCTTTGTTCATCAAAACCATATAAACATGTATACAATAATATATTGTACTGTAAAGGCACTGAGTCTGTCTTATTGTATTACATGTATTGTATTACTCTTCTGATTTGAGTTTTATATGTATATTTAACACTATCTATTTACACTGTCTTTAGAACTATTTACATTTTTATACTATTCACCATGTATTTATCACAATAACAGTGAAATTGATGTGACAAGTATTTACACCTGATATTGTCCCCAATATTGAAAATATTGTACTAAATATTGAAAATATTGTACAGATATTGAAAATATTGTACTAAATATTGAAAATATTGTACTAAATATTGAAAATATTGTACAGATATTGAAAATATTGTACAGATATTGAAAATATTGTACTAAATATTGAAAATATTGTACAGATATTGAAAATATTGTACAGATATTGAAAATATTGTACAGATATTGAAAATATTGTACTAAATATTGAAAATATTGTACAGATATTGAAAATATTGTACTAAATATTGAAAAATATTGAAAATAGTGTACTAAATATTACACTGCACTACATATAATGTGCAAGATATCACACTACATCTGAATATTAATTACACTAAAGCTTGGCTTGTTCTATCAATCGTCTTCATAGTTACACTAAGTTTGAACTAAATATCACTGAAGATTGAACTAAATATTACACTGAGGATTATCATGTATTACACTGCAAGTTGTCTTCTGAATTACACTGAAGATTGTACTAAATATTACATTGAGCATTGTCCCACATGTCCCATATTACACTTTTATTTGTGTTCTTATTTACACTGAAGATTTGAGCAATATACTAAATTACACTTTTATTTGTGTTCTTAATTACACTGAAGATTTGAGCAATATACTAAATTACACTTTTATTTGTGTTCTTAATTACTCTGAAGATTTGAGCAATATACTAAATTACACTTTTATTTGTGTTCTTAATTACACTGAAGATTGAGCAATATACTAAATTACACTTTTATTGTGTTCTTAATTACACTGAAGATTTGAGCAATATACTAAATTACACTTTTATTTGTGTTCTTAATTACACTGAAGATTGAGCAATATCCTAAATTACACTTTTATTGTGTTCTTAATTACACTGAAGATTTGAGCAATATACTAAATTACACTTTTATTTGTGTTCTTAATTACACTGAAGATTGAGCAATATCCTAAATTACACTTTTATTTGTGTTCTTAATTACACTGAAGATTTGAGCAATATACTAAATTACACTTTTATTTGTGTTCTTATTTACACTGAAGATTTGAGCAATATACTAAATTACACTTTTATTTGTGTTCTTAATTACAATGAAGATTTGAGCAATATACTAAATTACACTTTTGTTTGTGTTCTTAATTACACTGAAGATTTGAGCAATATACTAAATTACACTTTTATCTGTGTTCTTAATTACACTGAAGATTGAACTAAATATTAAACAAATGATTATCATTATACAAGACTTGTATTACACTGGCAGTTGCGTTCTTAATTATACTGAAGATTGTACTAAACTACTAAATATTACAGTAATTTTAATCATATTTACACTGGCAGTTGTCTTCTTTATAATGTGGAACAATTAATCAATTAATTGATGGAATTAACACTCTAGTATCTATCGAAGTATTGTAACTTCTTCGAAACCCAATGAAATATAGTCCACGTGGCTACTTAATAATTACTATGGCAATAAGTATGATACACTATATATGTATTGTCCAATATACAGGGTGACAAAAAATGTTAATTTTTTTGTGTTACCCGGACATTATGGATTGTTGTAGACATCAATACAGCTTGGCCTATAGTCTAATGATGACTTGATCTTTGGATGGATGCATGTTGTACAATATTGGCATAGTGCATGGCAGTGGCATATTGATACTGCATTAACGACACTAATGTTGGGTTAGAGGAATATGCAAAGCTTGGGGTTGTTGGATTACTGCTGGAGGGACTACTTTTCTTTGGGGCATCCTCCCAAGGTCGTTGGATGCCTGGACGGGGGCTTGATGTTTTTACGCTAAGGTCCAATGGCTGCTCTGAGCTTGTGGGTGTCATGGCAACGTTGCCTTTCAATGCATGGTGATCTGGAACTCCCATAAGTGGGAAGGGAAATGGCATCATAGAATTGCCGGAAATGATTGGTGATGATGTCATCGTTGGGAAAATGTCTGACATTCTGTTCTCGATGCTATGTAGCCGACGGTCTTTAGCAATGAATTCATGATCACCAACCCATTGTGTTTTCTGCTTTTTGATGACCTCCATTGATCTAACCTCCACCGAGTCATTAGGAGACAATGAACAAGTCTCATCATTGCTAGTCGACATGCTCTCACTGCCATCAATGACACAGAATGGGTGGTTTGGAGGTAGTTTGATTTGGGTCATTTGTTCATATGTAGTCATTCCTGGCACATTGGAGGGGACCTGCTTACAAGGACGTCCTACTGTGCTACGAATTCCAGTTTGTCCATTTTTACGAGCTTTTACACGACGATTTTGAAACCAAATCTGCAATAAACAAATTTATCCAATAATCAATCAATCAATTATCACTGGGTTTTTTTCTCAATCAAGGGGTGTACATGAATTATCATAATATTTGTGTTTTGGTATCTCTCCTCAAATTGTATGTTGGTTGTTTATTATATTCTGACTAAGAGGTTAATGTGCTCATGGCATCAAAATTAAAAATACATGCTGTCTTCCATTATCTCTAAAAAGTGAAATAAAGCACACACCAAGACTTGATTAATTGAAATATGGTAGAAACGCCAAGTAGAACACATTTGTAAGTAGAACAGTTAGTGTTTTAGTTTTCTGTCCCCAAATGATTTCATGCTAATAAACATCTGTTTGGAAGATGAACACCTAAGTGAACCATTTTTTGTTCTACAAATATAGGTTTTACTGTAATGTATCTTACCCTTAGACTACTGCCATCTATCCCAGTCAAGTCTTCCAAGTGAGCAAAATCTGCATTTTTAGGGTAGGGCATCGTTTCAAAGTTATCCTCCAAAAGGAGGAGCTGATCAGTGGTGAACATACGTCTCTGTCTGTACCTCTTGCTGCTAACAGAGCTACTCATATTGTTGGTAGAAGATTTATCTACAAGTACAAATGTTATATTTGTTGTTAATATCGAGAAATAGCATATTGTGCATAACATGAGTCTGAGACATTGGCTTGATAAGTACAATTTAAATATTTTAGCTGAAACATTCATGTTGTTAAATGAAAAACTGTATTAAATGAAAAATTTAAAACTATTATGCCAAAGAAAATTTCCCAAACCAGTGTTCAGATATAGCGAATAAATATGGTTAATACTGGTTGTAGTATCAATAAAAGTTTAAAAAAGTTTGAATTTCATTTTAGCTTCATAGTGCAGTAGTATTGTTCTCTCAAAGAAAATATGGACAAGATAAAGAAACAGTTAATTTCAGCCCCAGGGATCACAAGCATTAGATGACAAAATTTTCCCATGTAATTATAAAGCAATTAACTTTTAATTACAAACAAGTATTGAGAATTTGAATCTGAGAAAAACGGAAAATGTCCTTTGGGTATAAGAAAAATAAATGGAAGTTCATAATTCAAAAGGAGATACAAATCTTTGATTGCAGTGAATGTCTATCAAATGTAATGTTTTGATTCCCATGGTGTAATTAAGAAATTGAAATTGTAATCAAGCCAAATGTAGATAATTGTTTATTTTGATAACATTAACTAAGTAGGATTTATGTCTGAAATGTCAGTTTTAAATGTAACAATCAGTCCAAGGTTTTAATTACAATGTTTTTTACTGATTGGATTAAAAACAGGTATATTGTGATTGCAATGAGTCAACTTGATTACCTCAAAAATTGATATTATTTACCTAACAGTTTTGTCTGAGAATTAAATAAACAAAAAGATTATGTTAATTGGATATCAGTAATTTAATGAAATGTCAGAATTAGTCTGGGCTCTGGTGTTTAATTGTAAATTGTTTTTAATTATTGGATTAAAAATCAGGTATTCATTTAGATACCTTGATTGCCCCAGCCTCTGCTAATTTATCACTCAGTTTTACAGTTGTGTCTGTGATATGATAAACAAAAGGATTATGAAGTTTCTCAAATTGATTTCAAAATGGTATTTGTTTGTTTGACACTCATTGGATTAAATATTACATTTAGAAAGCCCATTATTTTATTAGGTCAAATAATTATATTGGTATATTATTAAATTCACTAAGATGTGAAGCTCGAACCTCATATGTTAACTCTATAAATTATAAAACAATTTTTAATATAGATAAATACATTTTCCCACATATTTCCATTATTGTAATATTGCATAACAAAAAATGGTATAGAGAATTTATATCTTACTTGGCTTGTAATGTGGAAGGCTTGGCTGAGACAGTCCGGAGTCTAAGGCAGCATAGGTGTAACTAGAGTTGTGTGGGTACTGTGGGATTCTGGTAACTCTTGGGGTACTGGTCATTGGGCTTGGGATGACATCCCGTGTTGGAGGAGACAACAGATGTCTGGTATCCGTGGTAACAAACACATCGTCATCAGCATCGTCATGGTAATATGGGGAGGGGGTGCGGTTGACTTCTGGAAGTGTGGTATCTAGCATTGTCTCTTCACCTTGTTCTAGCTCTTTAGCCCGACTTTTGCAGTTGCCATGGCTACTGGATTGACTTTGGTTGCTAGGATACAATCTGCTCTGGGTGATGTCAATGGAAGTTGTCTTTCTACTGGGAGAAGCCATAATAGGAACCTAGAGAGAGAAAAGGCAGCATATTCATGAGACAATGTTCAATTCTAGAAACAATTAAAAAATCTAGGGTTTAGAAAGCAACATTCACTTATTCTGTATTACCACTAATTGAGCTTTAAAGTAATTATATCATATAAAAGCCCCTCCTCAGCTTGAATCATTATCACAATATTACAATAAGGGAAATCAACTATAATATGTTCTATTCATGGTGAGATAATAGCTCTAAATGTTGTTTCTCAGTTGGTCACATTGTCAACAATGTTTCTTTTTAATTGTTCCTATCATTTAATTATTACCTCCCAGAACCACAGAGGAGATAAGGAAGAATAGAAAAGGAGAAGCATTACAGGAACAATTTCTTGTAGGGACCACTGACAAAATTTCACCTAAAAAGGACCAAAAATGCCAAATTCCCAAGCTCAATTTGTTCTTCAAACAATATTGGATCTAGCCACTGTTCTATCATCTCAATTCCTAATCTCTGTGTAAAAGGTTAATGTGTCAGTTGGTAGCATCCTTGGCCCAAGAGTAATTCATTGCATGAAAGCAGTGAAGGACCGATCTTGAAGGATGGTTGGTAGGGTAAATAATATAATGCTTGCAATTATCACCCTATCACCATGTATGGGTGACACTGTGTACATTAAATCATAATTAAAGGGGGAGGGGGGGGGGGCTGTATTGGTGTTGGTATATTTATATATATAAATCTTCATATCTCATATTTTCTGAGGGTCCATATTCCATTTCTATATTCCCATTTTACCGTTTTACCACTTTTATATCAATTTTGTAATACTCATATTCTTTGTAAATGCAGTATGCACCTTCCCATTAAGGTATTTTGATGATAATTGTTAAGCTTTCATTATCTATTTAATTAAAAATAGATGCTATAGGCAGAGACATTTAAAACAGTTTTATATGTCTCTGCTATAGGTAACATTTTCATATTTTATAGATATTTGTTATGATAAATTATCTAGTTTAAAAGCAAACTATTTTGATTAAAAAGTTGTAATAATATTTCCACTAAAAACTTTTTTGAATGTGTGGAACTCCCTTAATAATATAAGTTGGACATACCTGGTGGAAATCTAACGGTCGCTCTTCACTTGCTACACTTGGTTGCTGGTGCCTTTCTCTGAAGCTTTCCACACTTGGCTGCTGTTGACGTTCCATGTCACGATCTGCTTGTACAATAACGTTGTCCTTAGGAATCTGTCTCTCCAACAGGGCAAATCGGCACGTGCTAATGGTTTTTATTTTCGCCTATGGTTTTTATACTTGATCAATGCTGTTAATTTATTGATTGATTGATTTATTCAGTATTTATGAGTGTTGATCTAAACAGCTCGTGCTGTGCAAAAGTCTCAGGTAAGAATGACTACTGAGCTGAAGTCAGTGGTGTTTATACACAAAATCAGCAGGGGGTACGTCACCGAGGAGGTGCGGCCAGCTACATGATTTGTAATTAATCGGCATAGCAACAAGTAGACACCTTAAACGGCAGCTACTTACGTTTTGTTGTTGATTACTTTTTGAAGGTGTGATTATTCTTTACAGAACACTCTTTAGATTGATCTCATGGACTGTTTGGGAATATTCTCCTTCGATTGGCAATAAGTACGCTAAATATTACTAACGTTACATTATTCAATCATATGTATTTATTTGAATATAATCTGTGCAAACAATACAGCATGATTGACGTTTTCTATATGACACAATTTGCAGTGGAGGTCCTTTGTACGTACAAGTCCCATGGTAAACAATCTCTACTTCATGAATCCAAGGACGTCAACCTCAAGATGAATCTTAGCATGGGATAGAGTAACCAGGGAGAAAACATATTCTTATGTCCATAGCTTCATCTTGCAGGTACTAAATATGAAAACAATTCCCCGGTCACATGGGTAGAAATTATTCAATGAAGTCAGTTTCGCACCCCCCCCCCCCCTCCCTCCATTAAATTAATATTGACGATGTGTAAAAGTTTCAGAATTTGTTGATGACTGGTTTAAAAGAAACGTGTGTCCAAAAAGTTCACCATATCGATACCAATCCTTTAGAATATTTTGATCATTACATCTTTGTCATGTATAGTTGTAGCAATATCCAAAGAGCAGACATTATTTGAGGAAACTAACGATTTCTACAATTATGTATTCATTTTTCTAGAATATAGAAATGCCAATTGTACACACCATTGTCACGTCTATAATATCTGATTCTTTCTTTAATTCTCTGATTCAGAAGGACATTGTTTAGCTTATGGTGAAAAGAAGCCGATATTTTCCAAAAAAGGTTTGTACCGAAGCCTGCTGATAAGTTTCAGATTATCATAAATTAAAGACATTTTGGGCTAATTTGGACTGAACTGTACATGCATTTTTAAAATCAGAATTACAGTAAGTATCACTTTGATTTTCAATCATATGAAATTTTTCATCGTCCCAGTCTCAATTCCCGGTATTTAGGTTGAGTCACACGCATTTTGTATATTTCTATTATTTATTGGTAATCACCTTTCTTTCTCGAATTAGTAAAATCAACATTTATTCAAGGTTCACGATTTGCTGATCGCGTTCAATGACATAATCGGTATCAATGTCTTAATGTGGTGAAATAAAACATTAACATAACATTAGTGCGAATTACTCAGACATATGTTTTAATTGCACTTGCCATAATACTATAATCTAAACAATTTTGTTGATCTTGTAGCTTTTAGTCGCCATAAGTCAAAATCCGATTAGAGTGGGGATGGGAACTAATAAATGTATAGCATCGATTCTTAAGATTCTGAGTTATGTTCGGAACTTTGAAATATTTGGTATTTGGTAAGATAAAACTTAAGATACTGACCTACTGTATGATTCATCACACATGTGCGCAGGTTATCCCCCTTATCCCTCTTCTTTGTACGTTGCCTTTTGGCTGAATGGGGCCGGGAATGGGGGGGGGGGGGGCATTTGGAATTGCAAAATTGTGATTTATTAAAGGCAGAATCAGATCTAGCAATTACTTTTGTTACTTTGGTGCTTCATCTTGACAAAAAATTGTTTCAATTTTAGAATATTTTAGGCTACCCCAAGTATATACTTTATTTTGGGAAAACTAAAGATTTTTACAATGCAATCATTTGTCTATAAGAATGGTTACCATTCTTATTATTTGGGAGATTTGAATATTTCCCCCATTTTTGCACTTTGAATCTTAAACAACTTCATTAATTGATTGAATTGAACAAATCACGGATGTTTTGAGACTGATATTACATTCGAGCTTCTGAGGAATACATTGGTAGGTCAATTATACATATTGCCCTATTGCTCGCTTGTCACTCCCTATAGATCCGATTCTGCCTTTAATAAAAAATGATATTTCGAAAACGTATTTGTCCTCCCCCACTTGTTAACTTCCAGGTTCAAATCTGCATGTTTAATTGGAAATATGAAAGACATGATTGTCAGTTTTAGTTGATGGAGAGATGGTTATCATTCCGTTACTTAGCTGTCATAGATCTAATTTGTGTCACTCAGAGATTGCATGTTTAAATAATCTGTTCAGTTTATCTTCGAGATCTCCACAGACGCTGCAATCACAAGGCGTGTTTTTGCTTTTTTTAATGTGAACCATTGAATCTGATTTATCGGAGCCCCTTTTATCTTCTCAATAAAGTAAAACGCTGGTCCTCCAAAAGCTCATAGATACGAAGCCTTAAAAGTCACAATGTCTTATTTTTGGAAAAGTGGGCCTTCGAAACAATTTTTACAGAGAGGCCCCCCCCATAGAGGCATTTTTTCTCTACCGAAGCCGTGGGAAATGTTTTTGCACGGAAAAGGAAAAACGACCTCACCTCCCTCAAAACAGGCCTGGTAGTCATATCAGATAACAGAATATTCCACCGCTTTTGTCAAAACGGATAACATCACAATAAGAAAGATTATGGCATTCTAAGCAAGGCAAATATGTTCTGAGTATCATTTAGAATGTGTATTCAGAAAGGGTATTTCCCCGGGTATTTCACTTCAATCTGAATTGAAATAGAAATGTCGAAGCCTTTTGATGATTGATCGCATTGCCATCTTTATTTAGAATTATTTCTATCGCCATCAAGCCTCCGCGTATACATCCCATATCTTGATAAACAATGCTTCTAATATACCATTTTTTCATACCCCTTAAATTATGTAATGGCATTGTCTCTTTCCACTAGGTCTAAAGACCCATCATGAGAAATCATGGCTTTTTTCTCTCTAGAAGATATTTCTAGCTGAAGGCAGAAGGCTGTGATGAGTATCAGAATGCTAAAGACCTTAGGCTGGAGCAACTGAATGCTTGTGAATCAAGATGATTATAATGGAAGGGATAGTGTCCGGAATAAGGGTATAATAACATTACGTGAGTCTGCTAGTTACAAAGTTAATTGAACAATCCTATCATGAAAAAGAGGCAATTTTTACATATTTTGAAGTCGAACATTTTTGGACAAATAAGACAAATACAATGAAAATATGACATTTTACTGTGTCATTTCACGTGTCACGTCATTTTTCCCCAGAATCTACCTTCAGTAAATGCCAATATCACAGCTATGAAAGTAACAAAATAAGGAATCAATAGTTTGTAAAATATTTTCGAAATATTGTCCCATTACATTAACCTATCCTCCCACCAAAGACGTAAAGGTGGATTTGATCCTGTATTTTCAGATTAACTGATACATTCTTTGTGCAAAACTGAAAGATGTAGACCATGCATGGAATGAGTTATATGTACCTGAAAATAACACGGGACTTGTTTCTAAATATCTGAATAAAGCTGACATAATAGATGTCACCCTTGTCCTGCTTGTCATTCTTCGTTTGTTGTCACTTAATTTAATGATTTAAGAAAACGCGTTATGAAACTCAAATGGTATACTATGGGATGAACCTATTGCGATTAATCATGAAATGTTTGGTTGTCAAACAAATAAGCCAAGGTCAAATGTGCTATTAAAAAGAAAGAAAAATTAGTTGTCAATGTTAAAGGTTAAACGTGCAAATCTCTTAAAATCACAAGAAAACGAGAATTAGCGGGATTTCAAAGCTACACTCCCCTCCATAAGTTTGGCAACCTTAGCTCCCCCATTGAACTACGTGTTAAAGCCTCTTTACTTTTGAATTTTTATTTACTTAACCTGCGATGCAAATACTTATACTATTGATTGAAACGTAGTTTGACTTTATTTCCAATACCTCCAAATTTTCTCAATTTTTTCCTCAACTACAATAGGTCGTACCCTTTGCATTCGTTTGACTTCACTTCTTAAAAGAGAGCTTCGTTTAACTAGACTCTACACGCAGGGTAAATAGGTCGAAAATTGATGATAAATTTGTTGAATTTTTGAGAATCGACATTCCCATGTTAACCAATGGAAAATGGTAGGTTTGCCGCAAGTCATATGACAGAATATCCATCACTTCAAGTCCTTTGAAAAAATACAAGTTAGGTAGGCAATTGAATTTGCTAACTTTATTTAACAAAATATTGATACCTTTCTTCAGGATCAGCAAAGTTATAGGTCTTTAAAGTCAAAATTGTTTTTCAAAAAATCTCTCCCTTTGAAATAACACAGGAGGCGAAAAATGATTTTCAAAAATGACTTTGAAACTCTGTAACTTTAGTATTCATCAAGTAAGCTAAACACTTAGTGGACAAAAAGTTAGACAATTCAATTTTCTATATAAAAATATTTTTTGCTGAATCTGTTACTGAATAGATATCCTGATTTCTGATTTGCCCCGAACCCACCATTTCCCATTGGTTTACATGGGAATGACGATTCTCAAAAGTTCATCAAATTTATCATCAATTTTCGACCTATTGTAATCGAGGAAAAAATTGGGAAAATTTGAAGGTATTGGAAATAAAGTCAAGTTACGTTTCAATCAATATTATAAGTTCAGGTTAAGTGAATAAAAATTCAAACGTAAAGAGGCTTTAACACGTAGTTCAATGGGGTAGCTAAGGTTGCCAAACTTATGGAAGGGAGTGTACATGGAAACCCCTCTATTGGGAAGCCATTAAAATTTCTGAACGTACGGAACTACCTTAAAACTTTTACTGATTGAAAAAGCAAATTAATCAAAGTTGGTTTTTAAAATTTATTTTACCATTTGAGTCAAAGAAAAGCGAGACAATTCAAATTTATTTTTGATACATCCTTATAATCGTATTATACGATCTTATCTTCAACATGCTGGTTTTTCCACAAAGTGATATAGGTTTTTCCTCCAACTACTATAAATACACGACATTACAATCAAACAAAAAACAAATGTTTGACACAGTGTATTGAAACATTGCCCTTGATCCATTCTACATATAATATTTCAAATGAGTTCATTCACAATTTGAGAAAATTAGCTGTTCCGTTGAACGATAATTAGGGCTGTTTATATTTTGCAAAGTAGTACACAAGTTCAACTTGCTGAGAAAGACCAAGCTATCTTCAATTCTCGGCTACTTTTCCGTTGGAGGTACAGTCCTCAACAGGTAAGTTGATTGTCAAAAATAATGTACGCTTCGGCATTCTTTTTTATCAGTCCTCTTTATTGTAAGATAGAGATGGCCAATATTGTATCAGAACAGAATGACGCATACATTAGTCCATGGTATGACTTCCGAATATGAAGGATCCGTAGCACACTATAGCGCAGCAACATTTGAAGCAATATTTATGAAGGTGTACGTGTCTCGATTCTTTTAAAATACCATTTGCTGAAACTTCCGGCTTTCGGGTCGAAAAACGTCTTTCATCACAAGGGGTCAAAAAACGTAAATATTTTGATTCGAACTTTTATACATTTTATAAGACACAGACCGTTATTCTAAGCATACGAACAAGAATAAATTATCATGATTTTAAAATATACTATTTAATTTTACCGTAGATGTCGGTGTTTAATTAGTGTAATTATGCAAGTGTGTTTTTCAGATTTTTCAAATATAAGCCAAGCCGATTCAACAAAATTATGTGGAATATTTAGGTAATTTATGATTGGGAACATATTAGTTTTCTTACCACTTAAAACATTTTAATACCAGAATTTTTCCATATAATCGCAATGGGTCTAATAGCAAATTATTGTTCATGTTTTACAAAACATAATTACAATAACAAATAGGTAAGATTTATATCTAATTAAATGTTATAGAGGTATTGGAATGTTCATATATTCCAAGGGCATGTCTAATAATCGATTAGAGTCATATGCAATCGAACGCCTTGAAATTCTTCCTCGACGTTTGGCTATCATCAAGTTTTCTGATGGCTGGTTTGTTCTTTGACCTTACCGCTGGATACAATCAAATTTTAGGAAGATAATGATAACGATTTTTCTCAATTATTCATTAATTCGATCAAGTCTTGATGGTTGTTTTATAAGCAACTGAGCTATATCTAACTACGGGAAATAGAATTTTAGCTGTAGTCCCAATTAGTCAAGGAAGAGCAATAGGCCCGCATTTACTGATAATTTTCACTGCTGAATAAAAGTCCATATCTCAAAACTTATTGAGACCCCTTTTGTGAAAAGCTAGCATAATTTAAACATTTGTCATTCCAATATAAAAGTGATTCATTTGTGGCATTTATCTTATTAATACCTGAGAAACAATACAAAACGTCGATACACTGATTACATATTTTTGGGTATTGATAAGAAAAATAACCTCGAACTTATGGCTTAGAAACCTAAATCATATATTTAAAATCATTTTGTATTATTTTCTGTTGCATTGTGTACTCCAAATTGTGAAAAATTGGGATTTAATTTTTTGGATCTTTTTTGACCTCTGTTAATGGCAGGCATAATTCAGCCTAGAAGCCGGAAGTATATTGAACAGTTATAATAAAAATTATTAGAGGACATATGTAGGTATGTTTATGTAAGGTCAAATATCGCTGCGCTATAGTGTGCTACCAACTCCTTTATTAGACGTCCTAGAGATTTCATACCATGGACTACATGTATGTGTTGGTCCGTTCATTGCCAGTGGTCTGGATGAGTTCTCCCATTTGTGATGTTTATTTAGCCAATTGAATATAAAGGTAAATGGAAAATAATTGTAACTCGGTATCTGGAAACGTGAATTGAGAGCGGGACAGTAATCCTAATTCCGTGAGTCAAATATTGCAGGTTCTCTACAAACGTGTAACTTAACCTTCCTATTGTAATAGTCTCCAACATGCCATGAATTTGACAAGCGACTAGACATCCAGATGGAGTATGTCCCCGTGCAACTAAATATAAATGTGAATATACTATAGTTATATAATATAATTATATCAAGACTACATTTCAAAGTGAGTTAGTGAGTGTTTATTTCATATTAACCATTTTTGAAGATGTACAAAAAATAAACAAAGTACATTTGTTTCTGTAGATTGTTAAAGGGTTCATAACTGAAACTATGTTAACCCCCTATCACACCAAACTAGTTCTTACCCGTTCTTGCCAGTCCTACGAAAATGTCGTAAAACGGGCTCAATCTGGCTGCTGTCGGGATATATGTCTAAAATAATTAGCTACTTCGTTCATAAACAGTCCTCAATACGTCCATCTCATCCGCAGTTCGTCCAGGTCGCACCACGTCGCTGTGCAACGTAGTATAAACCGTCCCTTAGTCTAGAAGGTCATCATGACCTGATTACAGAACGGTATGGTCGCCATCGAATTTTGAATCGATTCAAAATTCTAAATCACATACCCCGTCCGGGAAAGTCCATGAAGTTCGTAAACAGACCGTAGAACGTTGTAGCTACGTTCATTCAGTTCGCACACCGTTTGAAACCGATTCGGCAACGTTTTGACGATCGCCAGAATTTTTTTTAGCATGCTCGAAGTGCTGGAGGACCTACTCGTTCTAGTAGTTTCATGAAGTTTGTAAACAGATCCCAAACGGTTCTTAGTGGGTTCTTAGTACGTCAAATCCGTTCGTGCACAGTTTAAGCCCGTTTAGCGAGAACGTAGTGAAAACTAGTTTGGTGTGATAGTAGGGTTATAATGTAACTATGCATATAAATATGTAAACGGATACGTCTTGTGTTATTTTTCAGGTTCGTCTGCAGGGAATTGATTGAGTGTGATCGTACTTTTCTCAATTATAACATCATTAAACTCAGTTCCTCTATCTTTAACAATCATGTACAACGTAACAGACGACATTCAATATCATCATCATGATATCTTCAATGATACCGATATAGTCGTGAATGATACACCAAAAGAGGCAGTTGGAGAGGCCACAAACTTCAGCTCAATTTCAAATGCTGACACGCCTATGACAATCTTTGAAGCATTTACAACAACCAAAGCACCCATTAAAACTTGGAAAGATGAGCTGTATCAAGATGGATATGTTTTCACTGTCGCCGTTTTGGTCTTCTTATTGATTGGCCTCATGATGTGCTACATTGTTTCTATCACACGGATGAGTAGACGAAGGTTTAGGGTTACTCGCGCCCAAACTCGTGTTGTGGCAACAGGGAGGGAGATACTATTATGAAGAAGCCTGTAAACACACTGGATATGGTCTTGATAGACTGACATACACGATACATCACTGCAGTTTTCAAATACAGGTCGTCAATGCCGTACGTTTGAAACCAATCAATTACGCATGTTTCTATATAATAAATAGCGATAAAAAGTTTTTTATAATTGAAGATCATCTTCAGCTCCAGTTCTTGTGAAAATATTACAATACTGTTAGAATTATGGTATAATTAATACACGTGTAATTAACAATTGATATGTCACCTAATTTTAGAAATGTTGGATCTACAGTATTAATGGAATAACATCATTGATTTAATAAATCATTCGTTTTCAAAGTAGTGTTTTCTTTTAGTGGTATTCTGGTATTTTACTTTAGTGTGTAAAACCATTTGCTTTAACAGTGATACGACACAATACAGGTATCGAGAAAAAAATCGACATATTTTCATATTATAATTTCAACTCAATAGACCATTTGGAGTCTCTTTTTGCTGAAGCGTTAAAATAAGACCTCCCTGCAATATACTAGCATTGTTGTATACATGGTATATGTCCAAGATGAAAAACATATTAAAATAACAGTTTCAATATCGTGCTTTTAAATAACAAACACAAAATACCTGTCACATTTATGATATACAAATATGTTTTATTTTGATAATTTTAATTTATAACATCTTTTTGTATGGATTTCAGACAGAACAGAAGTCATTATAAGTCTCTGGTTGCCCACTATAGATGGACACTATTGCTGTAAAATGGAATCTTTCAGAGTCTAATGGGTCTAAAGGTATTACACCTGTAACATCTAATAGACCAAGATGTTCAGCAACACGCCCCTTATTAATAACATCTACCCAGTCTAGCAGACCATTAGAAAATGTACATGTTACCACAACGAATCTATCACGAGCGTCTTTTGCGAGATAAACAACAGCATTGTTATTTTGATTAATGATGACTGCATCACCATTTTCCTCGAATTCATATTTTATATCATCAGAATCCAAAACGCTGGGTAACTCTGTCAAAACAGTGTCATTATTGTATACATAAGGTTGAACAAAGCTTTGCAAAATGTTGTTAACGAGCGTTGAAGTGTTAGATAAGAACCTAGGAGGTTTGCGAAGGGATTGGCAATTTCTATGTTCCACCAGTTCTGCATTCGTATCATCTTTCGCAAAGAGACATTTCTTGAGTTCTTCTACCTCGTTTTCAATTTCAGCAGACGACGGTGGCCATGTTGGTTGAACTCGGCAATCTAAACGACTGCTACTCCTACCGACTAAAATGGCAAAAATGAACAATTATGTTAAGGATAGCAACAATGGGCTTCTTTCTATCGAGAATAAGCAACGAAGAAAAAGTGGAAATACTAAGCCAACTTACAATGGACGTGTTCACCAATTTTCCCAAGCAAATTCTCGAAACTTTTTCTTAATGTTGCCTTAACGTCTAAAGAGGGTGCCAGGAGTTGCCTACCAGGCGGTTTATTTATGTTAGCACGGGAAAATTTCTTCTTCAAATGTTTTTGCGTCTTTAGGTCTAGTACATGTGCGTCGGTAGATCGTCTGGCTTGATATCTTGAATGGGATTGAACAGTCATCGGTACTTCCAAGGCATCCAGATCGTCCATACTCTTTGCCCGTTGATTCTCTAAAACATCATCATCGTAAGGTGATACTTCAATGATAGGTACCGGAACAGCGTGCTTCACATCATCCAGGTTTACGTTCCCATCGTTTTCATCATCATGGATACTCACATGGAGCAGAGAATGTATATCCTCCCTTGGATATGATGTTATAGGTTTGGCAACTCCCCATACCGTATAGGAACCATCTGAATCCGATGATGTCGATGAGGATGACGATGAACGCCTTGATGTAGACAGTAAAGACAGTCGCTAAAAAGAAAACAACAGTTGCAAATTACCATTGAGTGAAAAGTTGTGATTGTCCCAGAGGATAAAACCTCCATGATTGACGTAACTAATAACGGAGTCGGGTGTCCCTTTTATATTTCATTTTTTCAGGAAAGCAACAACCTTGGCGCAGTTGTAGAAACACATGCTCTGAGTAAGATATAATTTCGAGGCAATTGATTTGGGGTGATCTTCATGAATTTTATCAAGTTTGTTGCTTTCCTGAAAATGATGAAATATGAAGAGATTATTTCTGGACATCTGACTCTTGCTAAAGTTATACATCCTACCTTATATAATTCCTCGAGAGTAATGACCAAACTATTACAGTAGAACCTGTATATCTGAACACCTGGCTGGTCCCAACACCTCTCAATCTGAAAACTTTTTTCGGTCCCATTTTTTCCTCCCATGTTTAAAAAACCTTGAAATGTGAACACCTCCCAATTTGAACAGTGAACTGTCATATTTGAAAAATTCACCTGTTTAATCTGAACACTTTTCATAAAATTTCTGATGTTTCTTACAAAATTGCTCAAATATTGTCATGATATCAATACTTTTGGAAAAAACTCTTGAATGGTCTCAATCATAATGGGGCTTTCCAGCATGACTAGATCTTATTTGAAACGAATTTCTGGAATGCCATAAAGCTATGTGGTCAAAAGAACTATAAATATTTACTGATCATTTCTTCAGGATCAGGAATCTCGCGAATGCAAAAACCTCAAAATATGAACACCTCCTAATCTGAAGGCTTTTAGCCGGTCCCAATGGCGTTCAGATTAGACATGTTTACTGTATATCAATTGTTTACACCTACGTTTTGTTTAACTGTGCAGCAACTGTTAATGGTCCAAGTATCTTTGACGCTGTCATCGTCATCATAAGAATCCTCAACTTCACGTACGCACGACAATTGCTTCCATATATCCATAGCTACATGTAAATTTTCAACCACACTCAGAGACGATGAACAATGCCAATCACATTTTTTGTGCAGCGGTCATATTGTTATAGATATATGCTAGTATTGTCAATTTATCATATTGTATTACTTTATAAGTTTTTGGTACAGGCGAGCAGCAGAAAGATTATGATGTTGAAGATTTATCTTATATTATATACAAGTATCTTGTGTATTATATCTTATCGTTATCTTATCTTTCATATCAAGCACATCAACCTGCGTATAACCGATATCATACTTGGTAGTGTTCTTTCACATTATGATATGTTTATTAGGCCTAATATAAAGTTGATATGTATTTTTGAATTTGGGGCTGATCCATTCTGATCTGATACTCCTAGCATCTTTCTGTTTCACCTGAAACATCTCAGGGCTGAGAAGAAATGAGATGTCACGGTTTATTATGATGGGGCTGATCATACAAACATTAAGAAAAACTGAACTAACTGCGAGAATAACTGTACGGAGTGGAAGAAGTAAACGGGTTTATTCAATGATTTCTGCAATTGAAGTTGTGAATCTCGGTCAAGAGCAATATTGTCAGATACATCAAGTTTCGTTAAATCAAGAAGTTCATTCTGAGTATTGTTATTAACATTTTGGTGATGATTTGGGTTGATGATGATTCATCCTTTTCAAATTTTAGAATCAGTGGCGATGCCAAATCAATGTACACAAATTATGGACAATTCGAACAGCGCACACCCAGAAGTAAAAGTAAATCTTCGATCACAATACTATGCATTAACTCCACAATTAGTAATAGATGGCAACATCGTACATAATTTACATTAGTTTACTACTAGTTTGGTGTGATGGTAGGGTTAACGATACGAGCTCTTCCAATATTCGAACCAACTAAAAACGAGTCGATCTTAATAAAAAACCAATGCAAACCTTTACAAACGTTTAGAAATTATGTTGACACGTCCTTCAGATCTACATTTTGTTTTGAACGCATTTGCACGGATTATTGACTGACTAAGAACGTAATTCTGTCAGTTGGGTCTGTCTGAGAACAGGATGACCAATTGCTAAAACGGAATGGACGTCAGAAGAAATTGGCTCGTCACATGTCCTTTAGTAATATCGAAGTACGACAATTCCGTTCTTAGTACGTTCATCTTGTTTTAGGTTCGTAATTGTTACTCGGTCTTATTGCGCAGGATCTAGTAATAAACTACCGAAGACGAAGCTCTCCATAAGAAGCGAGGTCGAACTAATGCAAAGGGTATAGAACGGAATGGGCACCAGAAAATGTTGTGCAGGCTAGAAGTTCTGCAGTAACTTCCCGTCAGAGCAAATGCATGAAAAAAGATCCTAATGAGTTCAAACTACTTTCGCATATAGTACTCCTCAAAAAAAGTTAAGGACCAGTGGTTTTCCTCATAGGTTTACATGTCAACCCCCATATTTGTTTGAACGACTATTTTCTAAGCGTGGAACAAAATAAATCCCAATAAAGAAAATAAATCTGTATCTTGATTCTATTCCCTATAAAGTCCGCAACGTTTCAATGTTATATCTCCATTACATTGGGTCAAAATTTGATGTCAAAATTGATGAATTTCATGAAATTTAACGAAAATGGCAGATCCCATGTTAAACAAATGTTAAACAAACCTATGAGGAAAACCACTGGTCCTTAACTTTTTTTGAGGAGTATAGTTTTAGCCAGTTTGGCAAGAAGTTTTAGGAACGTAGCGAGACGTAGTGGCTGGGGGTGGGGGAGTGGGTCTGCTACTGTGCGGTTAATTCTTCGTTCACAATGATAACTGTAACTGATACATTATACAGGTGCAGGCTAGTGTAGCATGACTATGACTTTGTAACTTTAAAGATGCTTGTGGATATGTACAATTTACCCAGAATCTTAGAAAAGTATTCGATACATTTTTTCAAATTAAGATATTATGCGTTTTGGATGAATCGTTTGGAACGATGCTGGAATCGACTTGAAATTTGGAATAGATTGCAATTAATTTTGAAACAATTACATGATGTTACATGCATCTGAACCCAGATTATAATGAAGTTGTTATACGTTCGACTTCGATTCGATATCATTAATAATTACCTTCAAAATCCAAATTTCGGCTACCATTGAGTTGATGGCCGTTGAGAAAAACCAAGTCTACACTTTTGGAAACTCGTACACTTTTGCACAGAAAACAAATTCAAGTTCAATTCAACTTGTCTTATTCCATACAAAGCTCAAAGGGTATACCATTTATAAACACACGCATATATAAAACAGTGAAGTGCTTCTACATATACACCAAAATATAGACCGAAAAATGATTAAAAGAGAAAAAACATTGCATGAACTAGTTCATTTCAATCGCGACATGCAGAAACCTAGCTGCCACTTTTCTAATCAAAGGAAACCGACAATTCTCAATACCATTCGATTACTTTAATAATTCATCATGTGGCGAAACCCCACCCTGTGACGTAAATACGCATTCAGTGGTAAGAACCGTGTGCCGATTCAGCCTCAATGGTTTCTTTTCAGATAATACAGTGTATGTGTTACCTTTAAAAAAGAGGATTGGCTCCCAGGGTTCCAACTTGATATTTCTGATCTCCAAGGACTTTGTTCAGTGCTGATTTCTACTGTAAAGTTTGCATGAATGAACTGCAAGGAGAATGGCTGATATCCTAGCGACCCGGATAGCGACCTTGACCTTCGTCGACGACAATATTGAAAATGTCATCATTTTCTGACATTTTAATCGATTATAAATTCAAAATCAGTGGTACAAAAGATTTGACCTTATGTCTTGAACACTTTTTGTGTGTTTTGAATTTTTGTTTGGAAATAAGACCAAAATTTGCGATTCAAATGAAACTGAAAAATGGCGTAGTGGCTGTTTGATTTTGAATTTTGGAATCACGATCGCGAATATATATATGGCAGAATATTAAGTTGGAACCCTGGGAGCTAATCTTCCTTGGCCTTATAAGATATTCACAAATTTATTTAAGGACATTGACGTGTTCTTTTTAATAGTTCACATACAGTATATATATTGTTTATTTATATTTTCGGATGATTGGTGAAAATGTTGATTTCGCGAATTACGGAAGAAAATAAACTATTATTTATTTTAAGTAAGTACGGGATAATAAGAACAACGATGGTCAATGTACGCTGTCATTTTGTGGAAGTTTAGTCACGATGCTTGGCAGGCATACTGTACATGAACGTCAGACGCTCCCTGGAGTCCTCTGATTTAGAACTACGAAAGGAGAAAACTTACATTAGGAATTAACACGATGCATAAATCACACGAAGGAGTAAAACATCAAGGTAGCTGAGTCAATAAGGCAACAAACGGAGAAAAGATGTTTGCAGTGAAACAATTTTGAATGATATATCACAGGGATATTGGAAATCTTTAACATTGATCATGATCAGGACTTATGTAATTATCACCTTTGTTGTGAAAACGAAGTTAGAAACAGTAGTTTGATGGAGGTGTTTAATGTCTCTCTTTGTAATCCAACCAGCTACGTAAATACTACTTAATGTATTTCAAACGACAAGAACCGTCATTTAGCAATCATTAAGGATACGACTGAAAATATCAAGTTTACAATGGGACAACAAAGCTAAGTAATGAGCGGTAAACCGTTAATTAAGTCACGTGACCAAAGAAATATTCTCATTCGCTACACTGCTCTTCCAGAAAGGAACTGAGAAGCTGCCCTCGGACTTAAAGAATAAAAGAAGTTGGATTATGATAAATATAATTTAATTGACGAGATGTTCGGTTTGGTTTTGCAGAGTTTATTGGCAGCTCTAATTTTTCTACCTCAAGTTCACGGTAAGATACTACACCTACATATGTCTCATTTCGGAATGAATTCTTTTATATATTTTTAGTAATTTTATTGTACTTTATATACTTGTACGAAAATTATTTTTACTTTGTAAATTAATGTGTCATGACCCCAATGTAAGCCATCCCTTTTAATTACACGAACTGCAAATGGGGGAGAGGGAGAGGGGTAGTATGTATCCAACAGACTGACTAGACGCTTCCTCCGTTGAATGAAGAACTTGTTTAAAAGATTCACATTGGATATATTTAGATCATCCTTTGTCACGAGGTAGGTCAAATTAGGTGCAAAATAGGTTAGAGTGACCTTGGACACGCATTAGTTTTGCGATTTTCTGTTTTGCGATTTTCTTAAGTAATGGAAAGAAATCGGAATGGCGATAGAGAGCAAACCTTCCGCCAGCAAAATACCATTTCTCACTTGTAAGGAATCAAAATCATTTGCTTTGCTATTGTCGTTGTTGAGAAAATATGTATATTCTTCAATTCTGTTAGGAAAGTGGATAATTTTTTTATTTAAAGAGTCTTCCCAAGTTGGGAGCATCGTTTTCCCAAAAAACTGGACTGATTTTTATGGGATGGGTTCAATGTACAATCATGACCGCTGATATGATTACAGCTATTGGCCCTTTAAGACCAGTTGAAGTGGGGGTTACAACACAAGGGGCTTTATTTCCTGACATCGGCATGCGAACTATTCATTTTTATATCCAAATCACTGAGGTGCTATAAACAGTAATAAATGAGAGCATACCTGAAGTTATAACAGTTAGATTCATCTACTTACCAGGTCACCTAATAGATATGTATTGTTTTGATACAAAACAAATCTATTAATATACCACCTGAGTACTACTATTAACCTATTATACACAGTGGGTCAAATAGCATTTATTACTAATGTCCATATATCATCAAAGAATCAAATAATAATGCATTTTGAAAGTTGTAAATCATGATTAAATGAAAAATAGAATTTTTATGATTACGTTTTATTTGGTAAATCTATAAAGATGTACTACATGTACAACCCACGATTCTTTGCGTGACATGTATTGCTGCTCAAAATAGGGGCTCTATCTTGAATGTTGTACGCTTTTTTTTTACAAAAATGCCAAAGGCATTTGTTTGTATTTAAACAGATCAAACTAAGTCAACACTGGGAAACAAAAACTCAAAGATGCATCGATGAATCACTCGAAGTACCATTCACATATACTTGTAAATTATCATTTTCTGGCCAATCAAAATAAAGTGTAGTATATGTTTATGAAAGCTCTTATTCAAGGGTTTATTATTTGAAAACTAAGCAAAATATGATACTACTGTACAAAAAGTATGTGTGTTGCCATAATGTATATGTTATTTTTTAAGTGATAGATTTACTCAAATTCCCACATTTAGGCGGCCATTTTGGATTTTTAATACTTTGGAGATCTCTAAATTCCCGACCCGTTCATCCCCGAGGGCCGGGCGAAAAGCAAAACTTATTGAAAAGAGCACGATACTTAATCCATTATGGTTGAGTAGATTATAGACATACGGTACGTTTTCCGGATGTATCTATATAATTATCACCAATCAGGATCAATTAGTAGCCTAGCTTCGAAGCATTAGCGTCTTCCGTTTACAAAAATACGAGTTTTAAACGTGATTTTTAAGATTTGCGTAATGTTTACTGATTCCTGTTGCGTGATTTTTACAATCAAATATAATTTTTGCGTAAGTGGATACATGTTCTGTACCAGCAATAACCATATTTTGATTATCGAGGCAGACAGTAATGAACCTTTAAATGGTAGCTGTGCTATGATCACAGATCTAGTTCAGTTTAAATAATTCATCGTTGCTCTTATAATTAATTCATTATCAATGTATCCCCTGGTTCTAGTAAAATCTCATGTTCGACTCACTGTGGAATATTGTGTACAATGTAATTATTATTCACACTAAATCAATATAATGAAAGATGCAAGCAAAATCAGAGAGTATGAGAAGTGGTATCTATTTAAAGGCCCCGTAGAATGTTTTGACCACATTTTCTTATATCATTGTATATTGCCCTCTTATCAATGCTATCAAGATGTGGTCGGAAGTGAAACTTTCAACATGTGATTTTCTATGACTTTGTTTAAGAAAAAGTAAGAAAATTGAAACAAAAAAGCGTTCGGTACCATCATGGGCTTTCAATTAGAAGCCCATGGTACCATCCAATAAGAAATAACACATCTATGTAAATATATCAATTCGTATAATCAAATAAGTAATGTTAAAACTTACACTCCCCTCCATAAGTTTGGCAACCTTTTTTCCTCATTGAACTACGTGTTAAAGCCTCTTTATGTTTGAATTTTTATTTACTTAACCGGCGATGAAATAACTTATAATATTGATGGAAACGTAACTTGACTTTATTTCCAATACCTCAAAAATTTCTCAATTTTTTTCCTCAATTACAATAGATCGAAAATTGATGATAAATTTGATGAATTTTTGAAAATCGTCATTCCCATGTAATCCAATGGGAAATGGAGGGTTCGGGGCAAATCAGAAATCAGGATATCTTTTCAGTAAAAGATTCAGCAAAATATTTTTTTATATAGAAAATTGAATTGTCTAACTTTTTTGAACACTAAGTGTTTAGTTTATTTGATGAATATTAAAGTTACAGCGATTTAAAGTCATTTTTGAAAATAATTTTTCGCCTCCTGTGTTATTTCAATGGGAGGGGTTTTTTGAAAAACAATTTTGACTTTAAAGCCCTATAACTTTGTTGAACCTGAAAAAACATATCAATTTTTTGTTAAATAAAGTTAGCAAATTCAATTGCCTGCCTAACTCGTATTTTTTGCAAGGACTCGGATGGATGGATATTCAGTCATATGACTTGCGGCAAACCTACCATTTCCCATTGGTTAACATGGGAATGTCGATTTTCAAAAATTCATCAAATTTATCATAAATTTTCGACCTATTGTAATTGAGGAAAAAAATGAAGAAAAATTGGAGGTATTGGAATTAAAGTCAAATTACATTTCCATTAATAGTATAAGTATTTTTATCGCAGGTTAAGTAAATAAAAATTCCAAGGTAAAGAGGCTTAAACACGTAGTTCAATGGGGGAAAAAGGTTGCCAAACTTATGGAGGGGAGTGTATCATCATTATAAATGACGAACTCCATAAAGTTTAAGGTACAGAAAAAATTCATCAAAATATAATTTAAACATCAGATCATCGAGATAAAGATAAAATGTGAACCTAATTGAAGTTTATCTCTTGCCAAGTTGCCATGACAAAGAATAATTTAAACCAAAAATAAAACACTGTAGCAATCGTTGAAAAATAGCTCCTGGTTCCATACGATACCCTTTTTAGCAACGTAATTTGAAGAAACAAAACTAAAGAAAATACAAATGTTTTAAATAACCAACTAGGTGCAGTTTCCTGGATCTCACTTAAACATATGAGAAATATGTTTATACGCCTATTCGAGTATATGAAATTCAAGTTAAGATAACAAATCTATACAAAACAATACATTCTGGAAGGGAAATGGTCGAGTCATTCATTTCATTAAGATTAGCTTATCTTTGGAAGCTTGGCATTTAGAGGAAAAACAATTGCGTGATGATTCCAATAAATAAAACTGATCTTATGAAAAGGTAAATCAGATCGCGACATTCAGTTCCTCCACTTATGACATAAGTTAAACACGATAATCTCGCGTGGTATCTTGTTATTGTGTTATGTTAAAATTTATGTTATTTTTGTATTGAAATTCCACATTCAGAATCCATGCCCAAGGTAAAATATTTACAAGTGATCAGTCATGGTCACTGACTATGACTGGCCATTTTCAGTCATGGTCACTGACTATGACTGACTATCAGGCTTCTGTTTTTCTCGCTTTAGGCCCAACTTCAAAACGATAAACATGTACTTATATAAAACTAATATGAGTCATTTTATTAGGCCTAATATATAAAAAATTGGAGTTTATCAGAAAATCCCATATTGAAAAACTTGAAAACCTGTGTCGTAATTTTAAAAACATGAATGACCACCAAAAGACAATTTTTCTATTGACGAGTGAGGGGATCATATTAAAAGAATCTGCTGACATGATAAAGTATCTAATGATGGGTAGAGACAGGATTCTTTTATCAAAGTAACATTTTATATGTCATTTGAAGAATGTAATCCTATTTTCTTTACTTTATTGCTATATTTACTGTTATTGAAAATTGTATATTGGATGTACGTTTGGCCCTAAAAGGGCATCAGTACTAATAAAATCCTATTATTATTATAGAATGTAAACCTTTAAATTATAATTTGTCAAACTTGTTTATTGACATTGGCATTTGGTTTTTGATGAATGATTCATCATGAATCTGACAGTTTCATATTTCAAATCTAATGGAAATGATGTAAGGACTTGTGCTGTTTAACCCTATTCACATTTGCTCTACGGCTTGCGTACGGCGACCGTAGGTTCACAAAATCGATATAGAAAGTCCACACCATACACTTGTCATCCCTGTATTTTATGTTGCACATTTCTCACGAATTTTGGAAGCTACGGCCGCCGTAAGGTTGCCGTAGATCAAATGTGACTGAGGCATTACTGTATGAGCTTGAAACACTTTTCTACACGGCTTCTCACTGAGATATTTGAAGACTAGAACTCCATCTGTTAATTAAGGATCGATTAAATCGTACAAATCGACATTCATGTTGTATTTCATTTTTTAACCTCATACCATTAGTTGTCCTTCTCCAAAATCCAAATAATTTTTGTTCAATTGATATTGAGAAAAAAACGATTTCAAGTATACTTGTAAAGTTGTTGGTTTTCGAATTCCAACATATTCTCAATGAATACACGGTGGTAAACTTTGTGTTGGATTTTGCATTAACCTAATGAATTTAATAACTTCTAATAGCAAACGCTTGCATGTTAAGTATGCTTCTACTGGAGTACATTCCTTCCTTTTCTATTTTGAATTGACTTTCACACGTGTTATAGTTTCAGGTATAATATCTTCAACCAAAAAAAGAAAAGAAAGAATTCAGAGTTTTGCCTGGGAATAAATAATATTAATAATCATAAATCGAAATTTATGCCTATTATGTGATGTTCATGGTCCCTGTTTTTGCCTCAATGGATTGTCGAACCCATTTTCCTGATATGCCCATTTTGTAATTAAGATAGGCACAAGACTTTCTATTTCACAATGGTTTGGTTTCAACACTTTTGGGGCGATAGTTTTTTTTAATTTTTTTAATTGTACTATGAAATTAGACATTCATGAATCTCAGTAGCTTACCAGTATTTGATAATCTAACTCAAATTGACTCAAATTCACTCAAATTAACTCAAATGGATGCCATTCAGCCTATTAAAAGGAAGGCACAGGGATTTGACACTCTTTATTACTTGTCTTTGCTTAAAGAAATGAGATAAGGGAGCTAGTCTAGAATCTTAATTACCAAAACTTTCAATTAGTTTAATGCTTGATGTGTACATGCCAGACGTCTAAGTTTTTGTGTCACCACCAAGAAGTGGTGACATATTGTGGTGGTCTCCGTTTTTTTGTGGCGGCGGTCGGTGGTTGGCGATCGGCGGTTGGCGTCTGTAACAAATCATTAAGAATTTCCAATAACTGTTCAAATACTGTTTAGACTGACTTCAATGTTTTTCCAAATCATCTACAAGTTTTCAAAAGTTCAAATCTGACTTTAAATCTAAGATTAAAGATCTGACCTTCTCAAGGTCAAAGAAAGGTCAAAAAGGTATTTTTTCAACTTGCTTCAAATGGACCATTTTTTCAAAATCATATACAAGTTCTCAAAAGTTCAAATCTGACTATAGATTTGACCTTCAATGAAATTCTCAAGATCAAAAAAGATTTGACCTTCAATGACCTTCTCAAGGTCAAACAGGACTTTTTTCAACTTGCTTCAAATTGAGCATTTTTTCAAAATCATCTACAAGTTCTCAGAAGTTTAAATCTGACTTTAGATTTGAGATTTTACCTTCAATGACCTTCTCAGGGTCAAAAAAGTATTTTTTCAACTTGCTTCAAATTGACCAATTTTTTCAAAATCATCTACAGACTTCTCAGAAATTCAAATATGACTTAAGATTGAACTTATAATATTGTGAGCAACTAGGTGGTGACATTTTGTCATGTCGATGCCTTGTTTATTTCATGTTATTAACGTCGTGTACTGTAATACCTGCCTTACATCTCAAATTACACTTCATTCTCAACCGATATGGAGGTAAAGAAAACAATTTCAAAGAAACTACAATATCAGAATCTATTACTGGTGACTAATAGAATGTGTTGTAGGATATTATTGGACCATCCCTTTAATTCGACTGTACTTTTTGATCTAAATCATCATTGCACTTACGTCTTAAGTCTTCGGAATTTCGAAATTGTGTGATGTCTTTTATAAAATAGAACGGTGTCTAAAGAATTCCTCAAAGAAAATTGATAATTAATACCAGAAGGCTTGAATAGACACGCAATATGCTTTGAATATTTGATACTACGTAACCTGGCAACAATTTATAATTTTCATTTTGACTTTTACATGGTTTTAGTTTTATTGTATCAATAAATAAATAAATGTCTATAGTTTTTACATTGAAATTGAAAATGACAGGCGAGTATTGACTAGACAGGGAAATGAACAGTCTCTGATTTCAAATAAAAGAAATTCAACAATGAGTTATTCTATGACAGAAACATCGTTTTAACTACTTCATTCCGCCGGGGGATATATTAGAGAATTTTTGCCCTCTGGAATAATTTTCCTTTATATCTTCAAAAACTACAAGCGATCGTCTACCTTTAAAACAGAAATCAGTAGAGCATCGGCAATATCTATACTTAAAGGTTTCCAGTAATAAAACTGATGGTTCCTCAACAGGAGATTTTCCTGGATTTTCTGTTTTTGTTATTACTACATGGCTTATAGCAATAAAGCAGAAAATACGTCATTAGTCTGTTCTTGAAATCTTTGAAAGTGCGATGCAACTCTTAATTAAAGTATTCCATCTAAATAATTTAGTGCATTTGGAATCTTATGTAGCAGTTGATCATGCACATAAGCAATATGTCAATCTAGAATAGAACACCGTGTTCTTTACCGCTGTGGCAATTTTGCCCTCTGAAGTATTTATACATCAAGAATAGAACACTGTATTCTATGCCGTTGTGGTCATTTTGCCCCCTGGTAAAAAACCGCATCGCTTTAACCCATGGACGGATCCAGGGGGAGGCGACTAAGATTTTTATTAAATCGTTTATGTTTATGTTTATGTATATGTATCTTTATTTCCACCTATGCAGATGAGTACATAATAATTATAAAGTTAATGTGGCAATATTAAAAATATAAAAATAAAAATATATATATTTACAACGCAAACTGTGTTGATTTAATAGTTTTAGTCTGGCAGAAACTTCAAAGCTAATCGTTTTCTTCGGATTACAATGTTTTTTTAACTTATCAGCATGAATATAGGGTTGGGACCTCAAAACTATTGGATGCCGGAGCGGCACCCTTGGGCAACTCTCTACAGAGCATTTCTTATGCCCCCTGATAAAATATACAGGGGGTACTATAAGACACCCTCATATCTCAGACACTAGTAAATATATTAACTTGAAATTTTCAAGAATTGGTTTTAGTATGATGCTTGACACATGTGACAAAAATCAAGAAAAAATCTTAATCCGTTGCTATAGCAACAGAAATAGATACTATTTGTAACCGTAGAAATGCATTAATTTTCTGATTTTCAAAATTTTCTTCATATTCTTGATTGAGCATCTGAAGTATATACGTTTCTGTCATATACATGATTAGAAGTAAAGATGAAATAATTCATCATGGACCCCAGTGGCCCCAGAAGCTATACAGGTGCCCCCAGTGGCCCCAAGATGCTATAATGTGGCCCCCAGAAGCTATACAGGGACCCCTAGTAGCCCCCAGAAGCTATATGGTAGCCCCCAGAAGCTTTAAAGGGGCTCTAAATGGCCCCTAGAAGCTATATGGTGACTTTCAGAAGCTATACAGGGGCCCCCAGTAGCCCCCAGAATCTATACAGTGGCCCCTAGTGCCCCCTTAAAGCTATATGGTGGCCCCGGAAAGCTATATGGTGGCCCCCAGAAGCATATCCAGCGGCCCCTAGTAGCCCCCAGAAACTATATGATGGTCCCCAGTGGCTCCAAGAAGATTTACAGTGGCCCCCAAAAGCTATACAGGGGCCCCCAGTGGCCTCAAGAAGCTATATGGTAGGCCCCAAAAGCTATATGATGGCACCCAGAAGCTATAAGGTGGCCCCAAGTAGCCACCAGAAGCTACAGGATGGCATCCAGTGGCCCCCAGAAGCTATATGGTATCCCCCGGAAGCTATACAGGGGCTCCAAATGGCCCCTAGAAGCTATATGGTGACTTCCAGAAGCTATACAGGGGCCCCCAGTAGCCCCCAGAATCTATACAGTGGCCCAAGAAGCTATATGATGGCACCCAGAAGCTATACGGTGGCCCCAAGTAGCCGCCAGAAGCTATAGGATGGCATCCAGTGGCCCCCAGAACCTATATGGTAGCCCCTAGAAGCTGTACGGTGGCCCCGAATGGCCCCAAGAAACTATACAGGGGCCCCCAGAAGCTATACGGTGGCTCCCAAAAACTATATGGTGGCCCCCCAGTGTCCCCAAGAAGCTAAACAGGAGCCCCCAGAAGCTATACGGGGACCCCTAGTAGCCCCCAGAAGCTATATGGTAGCCCCCGGAAGCTATACAGGGGCTCCAAATGGCCCCTAGAAGCTATATGGTGACTTCCAGAAGCTATACAGGGGCCCCCAGTAGCCCCCAGAATCTATACAGTGGCCCCAGAAGCTATATGATGGCACCCAGAAGCTATACGGTGGCCCCAAGTAGCCGCCAGAAGCTATAGGATGGCATCCAGTGGCCCCCAGAACCTATATGGTAGCCCCTAGAAGCTGTACGGTGGCCCCAAATGG
This sequence comes from Owenia fusiformis, assembly GCA_903813345.2. NCBI lineage: Eukaryota > Metazoa > Annelida > Polychaeta > Sabellida > Oweniidae > Owenia > Owenia fusiformis. Next base: position 35,416,874 of record CAIIXF020000005.1, on the reverse strand, counting down.
CCCCAAGAAACTATACAGGGGCCCCCAGAAGCTATACGGTGGCTCCCAAAAACTATATGGTGGCCCCCCAGTGTCCCCAAGAAGCTAAATAGGAGCCCCCAGAAGCTATACGGGGACCCCTAGTAGTCCCCAGAAGCTATATGGTAGCCCCCGGAAGCTATACAGGGGCTCCAAATGGCCCCTAGAAGCTATATGGTGACTTCCAGAGGCTATACAGGGGCCCCAAGAATCTATACAGTGGCCCCTAGTGCCCCCTTAAAGCTATATGGTGGCCCCGGAAAGCTATATGGTGGCCCCCAGAAGCATATCCAAGGGCCCCTAGTAGGCCCCAGAAGCTATGTGGTGGTCCCCAGTGGCTCCAAGAAGCTTTACAGTGGCCCCCAAAAGCTATACAGGGGCCCCTAGTGGCCCCAAGAAGCTATATGGTAGGCCCCAGAAGTTATATGATGGCACTCAGAAGCTATACGGTGGCCCCTAGTAGCCGCCAGAAGCTATAGGATGGCATCCAGTGGCCCCCAGAAACTATATGGTAGCCCCCAGAAGCTATATGGTAGCCCCCAGAAGCTGTACGGTGGCCCCCTATGGCCCCAAGAAACTATACAGGGGCCCCCAGAAGCTATACGGTGGCTCCCAAAAACTATATGGTGGCCCCCCAGTGTCCCCAAGAAGCTAAACAGGAGCCCCCAGAAGCTATACAGGGGCCCCTAGTGGCCCGAAAAAGCTATACAGTGGCCTTAGAAGCTATACAGGGGAACCCAGTGGACCCCAGAAACCATACGAGGGCCCCCAGTGGCCCCAGAAGTAAGCCCAAATTTTCACTGACAAAAAATTCACGTCAATCTGAAATGTTTCATGGCCATTTTTCACTGTTAGAGAAATATCAATGTTAAATCAAATATTCACAATGCCTTCAAAAGCTATACGATGGTCCCCAGTGGCCCCCAGAAGCTATACAGAGCCCCCCAGTAGTCTTGATTGCTCAGATGAGGAAAGCCAATGCTTAAAATTTAGACATTATGCCAAAATCTGGACTATGCCAACCTCTCTATTGTATAATTACATTAGATTTTATTATGATGCATGTTCTAAATGCCAAAGTCTAGACTATATGCCAACCTCACTACTGTATGAATTCAGTAGATTTCATTTGATATACATGTATATACTAAATATAAAATATGCAGTGTCCTATATACTAGTGTATTACTATATACTAGTTTAAGAATCAACTATATGAAGAAATGTTGAAAAATAGCAAAATAATGCATCTCTATGCACCAAATAGTGTTCTGTTACTGTTGCTATAACAACGGATTAAGATTTTTTCTTGATTTTTGTCATACATGTCAAGCATCATACTAAAACTAATTCCTGAAAATCTCAAGTTAATATATTTATCAGTATCTGAGATATGAGGGTGTCTTATAGTACCCCCTGTATATTTTATCAGGGGGGTATAAGAAATGCTCTGTAGAGAGTTGCCCAAGGGTGCCGCTCCGACATCTGGTGGTTTTGAGGTCCCAATCCTATATTCATGTTGATAAGTTAAAAAAACATTGTAATCCGAAGAAAACGATTGAATATCAAAATACCCTATATTTCTGCCAGACTATTTATAGAGCTATAGCTGCAGCTCTTGTTTTTAACATGTGTTTGACACTTAACATTATCTTCACATACATTCTGTAGTCCAATGCTTCATTCGTTGGTTAAACGTAGATCTCTTTTACATAAGGCTTAAAGGGTGACGCATATCGTTTAGCAAATCGAACGCTCGTTTCTGGTGTTGCTCACCGTTTAGTATAAAAGGCCCGATCCCGGAATAATACTCAAGGGTTCACAGGTTTGAGGTCGTTGTGTCAACACCTCTAACTGTTATATAGCATAAGTATATTATAGATCGTCACAAATTTATAAAAGGGTGATTTTTATTTTGACAAATCAATTCCACATTTATGGGTGAAGTTTCAGGATCTTCTTTTTGTGTATAATAAGGAAAAATTGGCATCTAAATTTCCCCATAACGTAATAGCACACAGTGCTTGGCATATGAAATATCCTACAAATGAAACAGAGCAAGACAAACCGGTTTCTAATACAAGGATTTATATTGGCTGTTGTACATGTATTCTTTGAACGCAATCACTCTTTGGATAACGTTTTCAAAATCATTATAAACGGATTACTTTATCTCAAAGACAATTGCAATAAACTGGATTTTACAGAACTCCCCTTATTTCTTAAAAATGGACTGATCCAGTTGATTCGCCTGGAGCCGCCATATTGTTTTTATACGGGATGCTAATCGGAACCCTTTAAGCTTGTTTTTAGAAAATGGGCCTTATTTGAAAATAGGCCCATATTAAAGGGCAGGAAAGGTTTCTTAGGGGAACGATTTTCAAAATGAACACAAATGGTGCACCCCTCTTTGTTGAATTCTTGGCCATGGTCTGCCGGTGACTCTCACTGTCTTCCACTGCCATTGTAGAACATTTCCAACAATACTCCCGGCCCACAAGCAGGACATAAGGGAGGCCGAACACTACAATGATCTCATTTCCGTCCACTTCGTTTCAATGCACTTAGACGGTACCAATGAATAAAACATACACACACTACTATACCTTGCATTTGGTGTTCATGAGCAACCCATTTGGCTTATTAGTTATGATTATGTATTTGTTTTTATTTGTCTGTTCCTTATGAATGGTTTATCGGTTGAAAATTAGATGCTAGTAAGGCACTTTCAAAAATATATTAAACAATTCAATTAGACAAACAAAGTATCTTATGCATTTCTAGGTGTTAGGTATAGTAGTGTGATACAGTCCATTGGAATTCACCCAGTGCTATCTTAATTAAACGTTTAATTATTCATAGAGGTACATCGTATTGTAAATGCACAACATGCACCATTATTCAATTACAGAAAACATACGTGATGCCAGCCTTTATGTGTTGTCGTAGGATAGGTTCATAATATGTCATGATTGCTTATTAATAAATGGTGATTGTATGGTCTGTATGTGTGAAAACTGTAAAGAGGTGCCTAGAAGTGGAACACCTCTGTTAGTGGACCAACTGACTTAAAAAATCAAAGCATTGGTCGCAATAAAGAAATTTATACCATGGTCAGAGCAGTATCAGGTATATAATAGCAAGTGATAAATCACATATTTGGGACAGGGGTGATATCAGGATTAGAGCGATATTGAATATCGGGGATGATATTGATATCAAATTCTTTTTCATTTTTTCAAAAAATTATCATTTTCATCTGAAGAAAACGGCATATTTGTCAAAATTACCAAAACTTCAAGTGGAGCATCGCAAATTTTCCCAGCGGTCTTGAATGGAAATATTTTGTAACGATTTTCAGATTTGGACCACCCTATTCTCTATATATTAACGAAATGTTCTAAATGAGATATCAATATTTATTTAGGTTATTCTATTGGACTATGTCACCTTATTTCACAGTTATTGAATTCTGTACATACCATGGCCGTCAGATGGGGGGGGGGGGGGGTGCGATGGGTGCGACCCCACCCCCCTTTGACACCCCCCCCCAAAAAAAAAAATTAAAAAAAAAAGTTCATTGACTCATACACTTTGAAAGTGTCCAGAAAGCACCAAATAGCATCTTGAAATTGTAAAATTTTCTAGGGGTATTGGCCACCCCTCACCCCTCTCCACAAAACAATAGAAAAGTTCTAAATTTATTTTATGTATTGTCTCAGACACTTTATAAGTGCCCAGACATCATTAAATAGCTCTCTGATATAGTCGGTGTTTCTGAAAGACTAACACTTGCTCCCCGTCTGGCATCCCTCCCCATCTCCTCCTCTGGCAACCCCCCCCCCCTTGACACCCCCACCCCCCCCCCCAAAAAAAAAAATTGGATAAAAATTGTGAGTTTCTCAAATTTTTTAATTGACTCATACATTTTGAAAGTGCCCAGAAAGCACCAAATAGCGTTTTACCTCCCTCACACCCCAAACAAAACAATTGAAAATTCTGAATTTATTATTTTATGTATGTCTCAGACACTTTTAAATTGCCCAGACATCATCAAATAGGAGACTACCATTTACTCACCCCGTTGACATCCCCCAAAAAAAATTGAAAAAAATTGTGCTTTTACAAAGGACCTTATACACCCTCCATTGGGATCTCCCCATGGGAAAAAAATAATTCATCTGATTTTTCAAAATGAGTATTCTGCTTCAATTATTACATTTATATGCACACTATTATCTTGTTGACCTATATTCAGCACTGTATTGATGTATAGGCCACTTATTAGGGTCATAATTCAATCATGAAGTGTAGAGGCATAGATTCCAAACCAGGAAGTATTTTTGTGTCTGTCAAAATCCATTTACATCCTACGCATCCCTGCATCTTATCCAAATATGTTACTACATAATGAAATATAATAGTATAATCTTTGGTTTTACAAACTTGTATGATATTTGATAAGTGTAAAAGTTGTTTTTGGAGCATTTTTCTATAGCCATTTTGTAGGGGAAAAAATGATGAAAAAATGTACAATCTTTTAATTTTAAGTATGACCTGAATCGATTGCAAACTTCATATTTGCACATTTGATGAGATATACCATTTGTGTCGTATTGTGAAATCACCAAGTGAAACCATAAAAATGTCCACCCCACCCCAAAAACTAAAAGCATTCATTTACTCAAACATTAAAAGTGCTCAGAATTAACCAGACAGCATATTGAATTTGTAAAAATTTTCCTGTGCTGTCCCTCTCCCTCGCTCCCCTAAGAAGAAAATGATTGAAAATAATCTGAATTTCTCTAAATTGATTCCATTGATTAAAACACTTGAAAGTGTCCAGAAATCACCGAATGTGATCTTGAACTGGTTCAAATTCTCAGATAACGATTTATGCCCTTCTAGAACACCCTCCCCCTATTCCAATGTACCCCCGGACCCCCCGCGATGCGTGGCCTTCGGCCATGTAATCAGGTATCCCCGAGTGTGCATACCAACTCAAAATATAGCCATACGCCCATGACAACAAAATAGGCTGAGTGGACCCAATATAGAAAGTAACCGACCCCCCCCCCCCCCCTCTGACTTACGCGGCAAAAAATGACAAATTTCAAATTTTATATTCTCTTTAGTAAAAACCGCACCCCCTTGGAGAAAAGTGTCTTACGGGCCTGCATACCCCTAGAAATTGATATGTTTGTAAAAGTCGCAGCACACATACCCCTAGAAATTGATATGTTTGTTAAAATCGCAGCACAAATACCCCCAGAAATTGATGTTTGTTAAAATCGCAGCACAAATACCCCTAGAAATTGATATGTTTGTTAAAATCGCAGCACACATACCCCTAGAAATTGATATGTTTGTTAAAATCGCAGCACAAATACCCCCAGAAATTGATGTTTGTTAAAATCGCAGCACAAATACCCCTAGAAATTGACATGTTTGCTAAAATCGCGTCGCACATCCCCCTAGAAATTGATATGGTCGTAAAAATCGCGTCGCACATACCCCTAGAAATTGATATGTTTGTAAAAATCGCGTCGCACATACCCCTAGAAATTGATATGTTTGTTAAAATCGCAGCACTCAGACTTCAACGCATTACATGTTCAAGAGGAGATCGGAATAGAAATGATAGAGTGTTGCTGATCGAGATGGAAATTCTTCTACTTGTGATCACACTTCTTCCACACAAATCAATGTGCGTGATTATAACAAAATGCCTGGTCGTTGACCGCAAATCCATAACAACCTCATACAGGTAGTTCAGAAATAAATATTTCCATCATGTCTTAAAATAAACATTTGAGTTCATTAACTTAAGTGGTAAAGATCCATTCTTCATAATTATATAGGTCTCTCTTCATTTGATAGATGTGATTGCTGTGGATTAAAAAGACATTTGTTTGAAAAGTTAATAGATGCTGGATATATAATTCAAAGTGCGCAATTAAAGCAATTAGTTACATGGTTTTATTATATAGTATATTATATATATTATAACAAATTAGAAAAATTACATGTGATGTGAAGAATAAAAGTATTTAACTTATAATTTATAAAGTCATGGGCTTTCAATTATGATAAAGTGAAGGATTTTTCATTGTGACTCCGTCGCCTTATACGATTCATGATGATTATGTTCATTCGTGATATAGATTTAATAAGTTTTTATTGTGCCTATTTATTCCCATCATCAAATGTATTTCACATTTCACAAAGTGAACATAAAAACAAAAGGCAAACAGTGATATACAGTTTAAGTAAGACCTTAAGAAATTGTATTTCTTGATCCCATAGTCTGTGATCTCTGTAATCCTACTTCAAAGCCTTCGGCCAATCACATTCCTGTTATAAGCCCCGTGACCTCTCATATCCCCATTCTATGGGACATGGCTATCTAAGAATTTCCGTGATCTGAGCCACGTAACTCCGTATCCATGGGCTAAACCGACGGCTCTATAAAGGCCAATAAG